>OV743451.1:90000-2800000 GCA_928269145.1 Agriphila tristella | reverse complement strand
CATGCACGAAATATTCAAGCAGCATTTTTAGCCCGCTTTGAGCACTCTAATTTGTTCAAAGTAAAATTGTCGGCCCATCTCGACACTCACTGAAGAGCACCGCGATAGGATTTTAATATTGAACCGACGTGTTACCGTCGGCTCACCGACGATATGCTCCGCAAACGTGTCAGTATCACCGCGGATGCGGTGCACCGACAGCGCGGCGCACAAATGCAACTACGAGCTTTTTAACCGCAACAATTTTAGTATACGCTATTGGAGCTGGAATTACCGCGGCTGCTGGCACCAGACTTGCCCTCCAATTGTTCCTCGTTAAAATATTTAAAGTGTACTCATTCCGATTACGAGGCCTCGTAAGAGTCCCGTATCGTTATTTTTCGTCACTACCTCCCCGTGCCGGGAGTGGGTAATTTGCGCGCCTGCTGCCTTCCTTGGATGTGGTAGCCGTTTCTCAGGCTCCCTCTCCGGAATCGAACCCTGATTCCCCGTTACCCGTGACAACCATGGTAGTCGCAGAAACTACCATCGAAAGTTGATAAGGCAGACATTTGAAAGATACGTCGCCGGTACTGGACCGTGCGATCGGCAAAAGTTATCCAGATTCATCAAAATTAACGACTTCGGACGCGAGGCCCTCCGTCGATTGGTTTTGATCTAATAAAAGCACTCATCCCATCACTGGTCAGAGTTCTGATTGCATGTATTAGCTCTAGAATTACCACAGTTATCCAAGTAACTGAGTAAGATCTAAGGAACCAAAACTGATATATTGAGCCATTCGCGGTATCGCCTTAATACGGCTTGCACTGAGACATGCATGGCTTAATCTTTGAGACAAGCATATAACTACTGGCAGGATCAACCAGGGAGCTTTCATTCGTCTTTCGACTAGAGCGCGCCCGCGAGAGAGAGAGCACGCAAATCAGCGTCCCCGCCGGACGTTCGACCGTCCGAGACGAGGAGTGACTTCCGTGGCTGCAACAAACAACACGAGACACACCACCAGTGCGAGAGATGAAATTAAACACTCTCCTCGGTGATATGAATACATGTGTGTGGTGGTGTCGGTGGCGGGACAGGACAATGAACGAAAATGTTTTTTTTTTATTGAAAACACGACGTCATTTCGTCCGTACCACAAGCGCCTGAACGCCCACACTGAACGTTCGCATAGAAACACTATTCACATTATTATATATAGTTATTCTAACAATGAACGTAAAACATAAACGATATCGAGCCCGGTACTAGAGAGGCTCCACCGTTTAATTTTTATAAAATTCTTTGAACGAAAACGTTCAAAGCGGGCACGAGCCGGCGACAAGTAGTCGCACGATCTCGTCTCTGCCCGATTTAAAGACCGTTTTTACGAACACGTACAAAAAGACATGTATCCGTCGATCCTTTACAATGTTCTGCACACAATAAAGTTCATTCACTAACCGTGATCGCGCCCCGCTCGCATCGAAGTTGTTAAAGTTTCATACGCCGCGCCGCCGCCCCGCTTAGTTAGAGACACAGACAGCACACGTACAATTTTTCAACAAGCTACAAGTTTGAAAGAGACGCCGCGTGCGTGCGCGCGCAACTGCCGTCCGCCGCCGACTGACTGTATTAGAGCGCCGCCTCTCAGCGAAACGATAGTAACGTCGACCCCTTCACAACTTGCTCGATACCACGCTACACAACACGATTGAGTGCCAGAATGTGACTCGCAATATAAAGGATTTTTACTTGTTTAGGTATTGGTGCGCTTGTGCATGTACCTATAAAAAAAAAAAAAAAAAAAACAAAAAACAAAAAACAAAAAAAAACAAAAAAACAAACAAACACCGCGTAAGTATAAGTACGGTGTAATGCATGCACCTAAAAAGTAGTAAAATGTGGGTAACCATTGTAATAAATAGCATTGGCAATAATAATTAGTTGCTAATCGTCCATTGTCATTCATCGCCGAGCGGTCGCCGGCGTCCGGACGACAATAGACAGTGTATTGTGTCTCGTTCTCCGGGCGTTGACGAATTAAGTGTGGGTACCCATTGTTATAATAATCGACCATTGTCATTCATCAACGCCCGAGCGCCGAGCGGTCGCCGGCGTCCGGACGACAATACGATCAATAGACAATGTATCGTGTCTCGTTCTCCGGGCGTTGACGAGTTGAGTGTGGGTAGGTACCCATTGTGATTGTGATACTAATCGTCCATTGTCATTCATCAACGCCCGAGCGCCGAGCGATCGCCGGCGTCCGGACGACAATAGACAGTGTATTGTGTCTCGTTCTCCGGGCGTTGCCAAGTTAAAGTAATAATTGTGAGTGAAATAGACAAGTCTATAGAATGTCGAGATAGATGGGCCGACAATTTTACAAATTAATAACTGGGGGCATTCGTATTGCGACGTTAGAGGTGAAACAAATTTTTAAACCAAAAAACGTGGGGCACATGCTATAGACAATGTGGATGATAAATTTTACAAAACGCGCCCCACGTTTTTAGGTGTAGGTATAGGTTATTATGGTTATAATTAATATTTACAGAAGAATTTATTTTTTACTTTTTAGTTTTTCTTACTTGTCCGTTTTAATATTTTTAGTCCGATTTTTTTTGTAATAATTTAGTCCGTTTTAAAAACGTGTTTTTTTCCAACCAAACTCGATGGGGTTGCATGGTTATACTACGGGGAATATATAATTGCACTTTAAAAAAAATAATGTAACACACTTTAAAATGTTTAGCTTCAAAATTTATTGAATTAACTTTAAAAATAATGGTTTCCACTATAAATATGCTAAGCTTTAAAATTAATACATTGCACTATACAATTTAATTGTTTAGCTTTAAAATTAATACTTTACACCATACAAATTAATTTTATAACTTTAGTACTGGTAATCAGACGACTAGGTGCGACGACGAGCGGGCGCTTCGAGAGAGGACCTGAGGAGGAGGTTAGGTTCCATTGCGACCAACAACGCTAGAACCGACTTGATGAGACTTGCCATCTCATTAGTCTGACATGGTTTGACAGAAATTAAATGATTTCGGAGTTGGGACACAGTTATAGTGCAAACCATTATTTTTGTAGTGATAATATTAATTATAGATCTATTATTATTTTAAAGTGCAAACCATTATTTTTGTAGTGATAAGATTAAATTATACGTCTATCATTATTTTAAAGTGCTGATATACAATTTTATAGCTGTTTTCATCAAATTTTAAATTTGCGCTATTAAATACATCCCATTTTACTACAGAGTCCCAGTGCCCTTCTTCCGGCTCCATCATCAGACCCTGGAAACTATTTCCCAACAAAGAACTCGTTTTTATACAGTTTCTAGCGATCTTTTTCGTGTTTTCTTGGTATAGTACTATATTTTATAATAAGTAAAACAACAAAAAAAAATACATAAAATTTACATACAATGCCGTATATGGTGGATAGGGATCATCAAACTGATGAACTTTTACTATAAGGCCAATATTAACTCTAAAATCGCTAAAAAACTGCTTTTTCATACATTTAGATATTTTCTCATTAGTAATCAAAACTATTTTAATTATTTTCTGGCAATATTACCTGACTACTGGACTAATAATTTGATTTTCAATAATTATTTCCGATATACTTGGCATTTATGCCATCTATCTGATGATACAGGAACTTTTACCTATTTATTCTGTGCTTTTACCGATACCTAGCTAGTTTTTTTACGAAATTCTCCAAATAAAATTTTTGTTCTTTTATTGCGTTTTCTTGTTTATTATTTATTGTTAATAGGTAAGTAGCAATAAGAAAAAAACGGGCCAAGTGCGTGTCGGGCCACGCGCAGTAGGGTTCCGTAGATACCATATATATACCGTACCTTATTTAATAAGTAGGTACCTGCCACTATCATTTTTCATATGCAAAAATAACTTTGTTTTTCATAGTGTTGTATAAATGATTCTCTCAATCTTTTTTTTGTGAAAATCGTATAGCGGTTCACATAATACATCTAGGTACCTACCTACCAAGTTTCAACTGTTGTCGCGGCGTCCAGCCTCCTTTGACTAATGACTGACAGACAGACGGAGGGTAACAGGGATGACGTACTGGACGGACGGACAGATGACTATCGACAGAGGACGGAACTGGTGCTGAACTTGTAAAAGACACTATCAGGACGACCAGGCTGCCGTCATATGTCTAAAAAGCGGCTAACCCACATGTAGCTGTTTTTCACTTTTTTCATCCATACTGAGTAATTTTGAATTCTCTATCTTTGAGTATAAGAACCATATTTCTAGCATTAATACTTTTGAAGATACGAAAAGCATGTTAGCCGCTAAGTGGCGGTTTTTAATACTAATCCTTTGCTAAAAAGCGGCAACTCAACAATACTATACTTAAAAGCAGTTAAAGCGCCATAACTTCCCAATCATGTATTTGTTTTGCAAAGCATTACTTGTCTAGAAATACGTTATCCTGCCACACTTATCTAGAAAGCAGTTACGACACTTTAACCGCCTAAAAGCCTTTTATAATTTATGAGTAATTATGCAATCTAACTTAGTTATAAAGCGGTTATTAGAAATATTTAGACTAAAAAGCAGTTATGCGACATTAACCGCAATCAAGATAAGAATCAATTTAGTGGATGTTTGATCAAAACTTGACTAAAAGTTCAATCACTGCTTTTTTACTAAAAATAAATAACAAATGATGCGAGCGATCCTAAGTTATAAAGCGGTAAAGCCACAGTACTAAGCTATAAAGTGGTAATCCGCACACAAACATAAACCATTTCCTTAGCTATAAGGAAGTTAAGTACTTTTAACTGCTTTTTAATTTAGCATATTAGGATAACTTCTATAACAGTTCCAAAATGTAGCAGTTATTGAGAATTACTTGGCTAAAAAGCAGTTAAGGTGTGGTTAGCCGCCTTTTAACAAGTATTTCATGGTAAAAATAAATAAAATTACTTAACTACACAGGAAAAACTTAAATTACAAAATGCCTGAAAGACTTTTCAGGACCCGAAATGTCAAATTAGTCAGCCACTTAAAACTGCTACATAAGTGTATAAAATGTTTTGGTGTAAGTTGTATACTTTTCTAGGGAAACCGTTTCCCACGTTTTTTGACGTTTGTGCGAAATCAACTGTTTGGGGTTAGCCGCTTTTTAGACATAGGACGGCAGCAGGACCGACCCTTGACCCGCAGGACGACAACTGCGACCAAATAACTGTGTAATCCTAATAGTTTCTGAATAAAGTGCAGCTATGACATACGGATGGCATTACGGACGGACGAACGGACAGACGGACAGACAGACGTGACAAATCTATAAGGGTTCCATTTTTGGCACTAGGCTACGGAACCCTAAAAATGGGGTTTTATATAATATTAAAATGTAAAATATTTAATTGAAGCAATTGCCATCTATCATGGGATAGAAACAATTGGACGATAGATGTTTCGCGTAATTCGTCACTAGATGGAACTGCCCCGAAAAATATATTAGGTACGTAAAAAACAGCAAAAAAAACACGTTTGTTGTATGGGAGCCCCACTTAAATATTTATTTTAACCTGTTTTTACTATTTGTTGTTGTTATAGCGGCAACAGAAATACATCATCTGTGAAAATTTCAAATGTCCTATCATCATGTAGTTCATTGAGATACAGGCCTGACGACAGACAGACAGACGGACAGCGGAATCTTAGTAATAATAGGGTCCCGTTTTTACCCTTTGAGCAGGAACCCTAAGAATTAATGAAATAATTGAACCTAACACAATTATTTTTAGTATACAGGGTGACATGGAAATTCGACCTATTCCTTGAAAGGGGTTATACTAGAGGTCATTAGCAACAAATTAAGTCCAGTGAACCAGGGGTCAAAACTTGATGGTTACCGAGCTGCAGCAGTTCTTCGATATTTAAGAAATTTTCCGACTTGTTACCAAAACCATTAATTATGGATAAACTACTTCACTCTAAACATTGAATTGATACTTTTCTGAAAGCTGAAAAATAAGTGATCAATTTAAAAAAACGTTGGCCCAAGACATACATAATCACAGAAATAAAAGGTCCTAAGTAGCAATAACTTTTATTAAGATGAATAAATAATGAAAAATATTAGAAAAAATCGGCTCACCCGTAGCAACTTAGACGGGTGAGCCGATTTTTTCTAATATTTTTCATTATTTAATCATCTTAATATAAAAATAGCATTGTGAATGCAAAAATCTAAAAAAGTTTAATAACTTTTATTTTCTGTATTTTTTCCCGAACATCGTCGTAAGTTATTGAAAAAAAACTGTATAAAAGTTCGCGTACAAATTAGTAGAATAACTAACTTCGGATCACTTATTTTTCAGCTTTCAGAAAAGTATCAATTCAATGTTTAGAGTGAAGTAGTTTATTCATAATTAATGGTTTTTGGTAACAAGTCGGAAAATTTCTTAAATATCGAAGAACTGCTGCAGCTCGGTAACCATCAAGTTTTGACCCCTGGTTCACTGGGCTTAATTTGTTGGTAATGATCTCTAGTATAACCCCTGTCAAGGTATAGGTCGAATTTCCATGTCACCCTGTATATATATATATATATATACAGGGTGGCCCAAACGGTGACACTAAAAATTTTTTTTTTGATTCCTCACATCTAGTTGTACCCGGAAATACCCTATGTATGTTCAGCGATTTTTTGTAGTTTTCGAGCTATGATTTTTTTTTTAAATTTTGAGATTTTTTTACTTGACAGACTAAAATATTTTTTTTACCGGAAATTATACATCTTTTTTTTATTTATTTTTTGTTACATAGACCTCATGACTTGTTCTTTAACACATAAAATACCCAGCTTCCTATCATCAAAATAAGTTCCAAAAATATTGACCGACAATAAAAAATTGAGGTAAAAGCAAGTCATAGTTAAAATTTCAACTTTGAATTAAAAATTAAAAAAAAGGTTCCATGACTTTTTAGTAATTTTAAAAACTTAACAAGACCCTAAGCTTTAATTCTAATTAAAAAAAAGTGGTGCTTAATAGGCTTTTTTTAGCCGAAATCTGCCTTCAAATGTACAAAGGTAATTTATTTTAAAAGCACTCATTGTTATTATCTAAGGTTAATTAGGTTTGATATAACATAATAATTGACATTTAGTATAGTTTATAAATTTAGAGTTCTAAATTAGTTTAGTGGTAGTTAGTATGTTGTCACTTCAACAGCACAAGTTGGTCTTTGTACAAAGAAAATGGTCTTTACCTCCAACCGGTTTATCTTTAGCGACATCATAAATAACAATAGTTCTGGCAGACACTAGAATCACAAACAATAGACTTCCCGCGCGCCGAACAAAAGAAGGGGGACCAACACAGCGTCGTCTATAAGCACGTCCTCTCTTTCTCATCTAGGCCGTCTTGCTCTATCTATCTTGCTGTCTTGCTCTATCTATCTTGCTATCTTGCTCTATTCATCTCATGTCGGTCGCATTCCTCCCTCCTTCACCTCAGTTGTTCACAGCTTTCGCTCGTGTTACTACTACTCCTGGTTTTGTTTTCAATTCTGATACAACTACTCTCGCTTGCTAACTGGACTCTGATTCTTCCTGTGACTGATGATTTACCTGTGCTTGTGTTTCGGACTTTGATTACCTACCTTGTGATTTGGACCTTTGTGCTGCAACATGAGCTATTCTTTGCGTGAATACGCAGAGATGCACTATTTTTACGGTGTTGCCCAAGGAAATGCTAGTTTGGCAGCAAGGCTTTATCGAGAGCAATTGGAACGGCGAGGAGAACAACGGGAGCATTACCCGAATTACAGAGTATTTCAAAATACTCACCATACATTTATGGAGGGACGAATTCCTGGACGTTCATCTCAGGAAGGAATACCCAGAATGGATCCAGATATTATGGATCAAGTCGTGGAACAAGTGGAAAGGGATTCATCGACTAGCACCAGAGCAATCGCAAGAAGGACTGGTGTACCACGAACCTCAGTTATGAGGATACTGAAGTCAGGTGGGTTAATTTCATCTTGTCTTTAAACCTCATAATTACGCACCCATTAGCTCGCCCACTATGCCCACGTGCTATTTTTTTTAGCTGTAATTATTGTGACTTAAAAAAAATAGCACGCACGTGCTTTATGAGCGACTTTTTGTAGCACGTGGTCTTTTTAAGTATTGAACTCTGACTGAATGTGTATTTGGCAACAAAATAATCACTCGCTAGTGGGCGAGAAAGCGTGGTACATACCAGTGATTATCACTAGCCTACTATTTGGTGAAACTGAAAAAAGACTATCTTACCTATGCTTTGAATTTACAATTTCGGTGTTTTTTTTTTCAGAGGGATACCACGCTTTTCATATCCAACGCGTGCAACAATTGCAACCTGCAGATTATCCAAGACGAGTGACTTTCTGTGAAACAATGCTTCAAAAAACTCAAGACGATCCTGATTTCTTCGACAAAATTTTGTGGACAGACGAATCACGCTTTGAAAGAACCGGAGTTTTCAATATTCATAATTATCACAGTTGGGCCATTGAAAACCCACACAAGGCAAGACCATCCAATTTTCAAACAAGGTTTAGTGTAAATTTGTGGTCAGGAATTGTCAATGGGGAATTTATAGGACCATTTGAATTGCCGGCTAGGTTGAACGGAGCGCAATATTTGGATTTTCTACGAAATAGCTTGAACGGTTTATTAGAGGATGTGAATCTACTAACAAGAAGAAGAATGATATTTCAAAACGATGGTGCTCCGTGCCACTATGCTAGAGAAGTACGAGAGCACCTTAACCAGACTTTTCCGAGACGGTGGATTGGGCGTGGCGGCCCGATTCCTTGGCCTGCGCGTTCACCAGACTTAAACCCCATAGATTTTTTTCTGTGGGGCTATTACAAAGAGATGGTTTACGCAAACGAAACAAACACTGAAGCAGAGCTGCGTCAAAAACTAAGAGAAGCAGAAATAAAAATCAAAGAAAATACTAATGCTTTCCGAAATTTAAAACAAATTTTTTTAAGGCGATGTAGGTTGTGCATTGAAGCGGGAGGGAGACATTTTGAAAACTTATTGTGAAATAAATTTAATTGTTGAATTTGTAGTAATTGTTTTATTTAATATGATTTATCCTTAAAATAACCAAAATAACTATAACTAAATGACATCGATGTTACCGCTTCGTAATAACATACTTTTAAAGGTTGTTTTTAATTCTTTATTCAATAAACAGTACCATTTTAAACTTTATTTTGGTAAGAATCATTTTGTGAATGACAAAATAGCCAATAAAAAATCTTAGAAAATTTCACCTTTGTGCATTTGAAGGCAGATTTCGGCTAAAAAAACCTTATTAAGCACATTTTTTTTTTAATTAGAATTAAAGCTTAGGGTCTTGTGAAGTTTTTAAAATTACTCAGAAGTCATGGAACCTTTTTTTTAATTTTTAATTCAAAGTTGAAAATTTAACTATGATTTGATTTTACGTCAATTTTTCACTGTCGGTCAATATTTTTGTAACTTATTTTGATGACAGGAAGCTGGGTATTTTATGTGTTAAAGTTCAAGTCATGAGGTCTATGTAACAAAAAAATAATTCAAAAAAAGATGTATAATTTCCGAAAGAAAAATATTTTAGTCTGTCAAGTCAAAAATTCTCAAAATTTAAAAAAATAATTCATAGCTCGAAAACTACAAAAAATCGCTGAACATACATAGGGTATTTCCGGGTACAACGAGATGTGAGGAAACAAAAAAAAAATTTTTAGCGTCACCGTTTGGGCCACCCTGTATAAGTCTGTCTGTAACATACGTAGCATTACCACAGAATAGATAATATGGCATTACTCAAAAACTACTTTGGATGCGACTTTCACAGTTGTATTTCGAAGCTAAGAGGGTGCATGTTGTTTTATCTTGATCCACGCGGACGAAGTCGCGGCCGGCCTCTTTGTTTCTAATATTACCTATAATAATTTGCTCGCGGCTTTGATGGTTGCATTGTTCGTAATGTGATGTGATATAATTTTCCCGACTTCACAAGAATTCCTAAAACATTCTTAGGGTTCCGTACCGTCAACTCTGGCATCTTGACCACATTTTTTTCTTATTTTTCAAATAACTATGATACCGACAGGTTTTTTTAATATTTTATGATTTGTTTATGACAATAATACATTCATAATTCATTTTAACTATTAATTTCTTTAATATACCTTGAAATTGGCGTTCTAGACTAAGAAATGTAACAGAGGTCAAATTGACACAACTTTGGCATCTTGACCTGTACATCATTTCTCGTAGATTATTGCATATTATTTCCTATTTAAGGTCAATTTGCGATATTTACCGCCTGTTTAAACATGGTAACCCTTTTCGAAATTTATAGAACCTAAAATCTGGCAATACTGGATACTTGGGCAAGTTGCTCTAACATTGAGCACAATTTTCATACAAATCATTTGTGTTATATAGGGCTAAGATGAATAAATAATGAAAAATATTGGAAAAAATCGACTCACCCGTAGCAACTCAGACGGGATTCGAACCCGCACCCTTAGGATTCCGGCCCAATGCACTTGCACGGGTCTCTGCTCTTTGCTCTGCAAACAGAATTTTCACACACCAGCAAAAACACGTTTTGTCCCTGTCCGACTTCGAAACGCCATATTTGATTAAACAACAGTGTTACCACAGTGAAAACTTTATGTTGCCACTGATAAACATGAAAACCTACTACTGTCAAAAATATATCTCAATCTATCTTCAATTCTACGTAAAGATTAGATTAGATAAAGATAAAGATAAGATTTTGTTCGAGAAGACCACTCACGGGCAAGTTGCTTATCGAACGTCAAGTTGCCAGACTTGACGGTAGCCTAGTAATGCGGGCCAAATAAGAATAGTACTGTCAAACGGCCATTTTCATCTTTGTTCCTTTTCTTGCACATTCCTACACCTTGAAGTGGAAGCGAAACGCAAACAAAAATGGCCGCTTTGACAGTACTATTCTTATTTGGCTCGCATAGTATTTGCAAAAACGAAACCCTTATAGATTCTTCATGTCTGTCTGTCTGTCTGTCCCTCCGTCCGTCCAACCGTATGTCACAGATGCTTTATTCTGAAACTATTCATTACACAGTTTCAACTTGGTAGGTAGGTAGAATTATCCTGTAAACTGCTTTACGTTTTTTTTAATATCAGATACCTACCTACTTATTAGTATGAATCTTGCTTATTAGAGCTGTTTATTTGTATTCTAATACGCAAATAAGATTCTAATAAGTCAATAAAAATATTTAACCTGCTCGAATAATTATGTTTTCGAAGTAGAATTACGTTTATTGCTATGACATTATTGGCAGGCGTTATGGCGTTATTGGAGTTAAAGAGGTACGCTTAAGTACTTACTTATTATTTTATTAGTGTAGGAAATGAAGCGATCTTTTGTATGGAGACCCCAACTTTAAATCCTCAGTCGATAAACATTACCATAGAAAATGTAGCAATGTGTCACTCCATCTTTCAAATGAGACTGAACAGTTTTGCCCAAACTGAAACGAAGACGTTTCGCTGTATGCGCTCGCTAATCATTATTAGTATGATTTTTTATCTTGGACGAATCCAAGTTTTTTATATATCAGGGGGGTGATTTTGTAATTTTGTTGCAATCAACTCTGACAGAAATCGCAGTTACATCGCTGCTTTAGTAAGAACAAATGTGACAACTATCTTAACTAAAGCAGCAATGCAACCGCGCTTTCAATCGAGAATTGTTAGCAACAGCTTTACGTAATCAAGGTACAGGTCCTTCTTAAAATAGTGCACATAATTTTAAGGGGTCAATGTTCTCATGCATACAAACAACTTTCTATGGTACCAACATTGAAATCGCGAAAAAAATCAGCTGTTCCATAGAAAATTTAAAATCGAATAGATCAAAATGTATGGAACCTTAGAGCATTAAACCAATTATTGAATGCTCTAAGTATGGAACAGTTGATTATTTTCACGATTTCAATGTTGGTACCATAGTAAAAGTTGTTTGTATGCATGAGTACATTGACCCCTTAAAGAAGGACCTTATATTTCTATTCATTGTTGTGATAATTAATAACAAACAAAAAACCTAATCAATACATGCCTTTGTCATACAAAATGTTTCCAAGTCTTGTTCTTGGCACGCAGTAGGTGCAGGAGATGAAGATAATAGCCCCCCTACTCAAATAGCCAACATTCTTTTCGTTTAAACGCTACGCTTACTATTAAAACTTTAAAATAAGCAGTAAACTATAAAATTACGTGCCGTAAGCTTGACAATCTATATATATAAAATTCAAAGTCCTGACTGAGTGAGATATCAACGCACAGCCCAAACCGCTGAACCTAGAGACTTGAAATTTTGCACACAGATACTTTATACAGTGTAGGCATCCACTAAGGAAGGATTTTTGAAAATTCCATCCCTAAGGGGATGAAATAAGGGATGAAAGTTTGTATGAAAGTCCCTCAGTTTTGAAGCTAGGATCTTCAAATTTTGTGTTTAGGCTGATGATTGAAAATAAATAAATACGTGTCTCAGCGTTTTTCAAAATTCTACCCCCAAAGGGGTGAAAAGGGGGATGAAGTTGTGTTTAGAAGATAATCCTTCATTTTTGAAGTAGAAATCGCTAGATTTGTAATTTAGGCTTATGGATGGAAATCTAACGCAACGCATATTGTATTGGTATAATTTCAACCCCCATGGTGATGAAATGGGGGTGCAATGGGGTAAATAAACCTAAAAATCGATATGGATGTCGTTATTGGGGTTTTCTGGGATGAAGATTGCGAAAATGACATTTATTTTGAAGTCCAACACGGTCGACATGATTTAACCCCTAAAGGGGTGAAAATTGGATTTAAATTTGGTATTGAAAACAATATAAAATAGACATTACAACTTAAAACTTCGTAGGAGCATGTCTTAAAATAAATAGGCAAACATATATTTTGTGGTTTTGAAAATCAACCCCTTAGGGGGTAAATGGGCTAAGTAAACGTAGAAATCGATATGGATGTCGTTCTTGAGGTTTTATGGGATGGTGATTGCGAAAATGACATTAATTTTGAAGTCCAATTTAACCGCTAAAGGGGTGAAAATGGGGTACAAATTATATATGGAAAAATAATATAAAATAGACATTACATAGTTTACAGCTTAAAAATTCGTAGGAGCATGTCTAAAAATAAATAGGCAAACACATATTTTCTTATTTTGAAAATCATCCGTTAGGGGGTAAATGGGGTAAGTAAACATGAAAGCCGATGTGGATGTCGTTCTTGAGGTTTTATGGGATGAGGAATGCGAAAATGACATTTGTTTTGAAGTCCAACACGGTGGACATGATTCAGCCCAAGGGGACGGGGACGGACACGGGAACAGGAACGGGAACGGGGGCGGGGACGGAAACGGGAAAGAGTAAAGAAACGGGAACGTGATACTCTTAATATCTCTGGACCTAATTCTGATTATTGTAATAAACTAGCTTCCGCCCGCGACTTCGTCCGCGTGGATATTAGAGAAAATCCTTAGGGAACCTTCAACCAGGATCCGACCAACCGTTTTAAACGCGATTACGCGGGTCCCCACCAAGCGCGCAGCCTCGTGCGAGGCCTGTCACACGTCGCAAATGTTTTGCCTCGCGAGGCAGCGCGCTTGGTGGGGACCCGCCTAATCGCGTATAAAACGGTTGGTCGGATCCTGGTTGAAGGTTCCCTAAGGATTTTCTCTAATATCCACGCGGACGAAGTCGCGGGCGGAAGCTAGTTCCATACATACAATACATCGAAGTCTGTGATTTACATAAGTTTGCGACATGTGATTTAATCATCTATTGCTCATATTTAAGTTTTAAAAGTAAGCGTAGCGTAGAAAGTTGACCATATGAGTAGGGGGGTAGGTGTCGCTAGATGGCACTAGCTGAGTGGTTGGCTTATAGCTGGAACGTACAAGGTAACAACGTATATGACAACTATCATCATCAAGTTACGTCAACGCAAGGTACTTTAACTAACAACTTTAACTAAAATCTATTTCGGTTTAGTAAAAACCTCTGAGTAACCATAGTACGGACATAACTAAAAATAAAGCATGTCGCTAGATGGCTGCACTTACATTTCGACAAAAATAAAGTTCGAGCATCTTTCAAGTCATCAACGTAGGTATATTTCAACTGAGAACATTTTTTATATAAAATCTATTTGGGTACTATTGAATTTTAACTATTGCGTATGCACAAGATAATAAAACTACATTACATTCAGTAAATAGCACGTCGCTAGATGGCGGCACTTACATAACAAAAAAAATAGGTACAGCGCTACAACCAATTTCAATGAGATAATTATTTTGTAAACATTTTGGGTAAGCACTTTCAGGGTTGCCAGGGGTTTTAGACTATTATTGTCCGGACTTTGTCCAGCTTTTTAATATTGTGCAGTTGTATTAAAAACATACATAGCAGTAGAGAAGTCCCAAAACGTATGGAGTATACAAAAACCCGTGTGGGGGATTTAGCAAAATTTCAGGACTTTTGATTTTTGTCAGGATTTTCAGCACCTGGCAACCCGAACAGACAAGTGTTTTTTTTTATCCAAACGTGTGGGGTATCGTTGTTTATAGCATAACAAGTTTTATTTATTCTTATGTTTATAGCTCGTTTTGTCGAGTCGACAGTCTTTGAGGAAAAGCCGTCAAAGTCAGCTTTTTTCCAAAAAAATTGTCCTGAAGTATTTTCTAACTTCCAATGAGGGCTTTTCAAAATGATAATAAACTGTAGGCTCGATAGATGGCGTTGATAAAAATGTTGTGTCAATGTGATATTTTTAGGGTTCCGTACCAAAATGCTAAAAAAGGAACCCTTATGGTGTGACTCAGTCTGTCACAGCTGGATGTCTCGAGAACTACTAATGGTATCAACTTGAAATTTAGAATAGTTTAAAATGACGTTTGCAAAACTATTTTGCAAATAAGAAAGAAATAAAAAATAAATACTTTTTTTACAACAGGGACTGAAAAGGGGACTTAAAAATTTAAAGTTTGAAATCATGTGGGGTATCATATGAAAGAGCGCTGTTTGCACATTTTAAAACATTTTTTCTTTTTTTAGGCCGCATCGTTTTCGACTTATGATGAAAAATGTAAAAAAAATACCGTATCTCCGAAGTTTGAAAACTGAAAAATGTGAAATAATTCTATGTGATAGTAGTTTATGTAAAGATTACAGGAAAAAAATAAAACGATATCTCAATATAACAAACTATTTTAGAAATTCAAAAAACAAACATAAAATTCATTAGTTCCTCTACCAGTCAACACGGCCGACCTAAGAAAAATTAAATTAGTTCCATTATCGGCCAAGAGTTGGTGCTGACCTAATACTGCAATAATAATTTTATTATTCTCCGGCTCTGCAGTCTATTTATTATGATGATGGTACGGAAACCCTCGGTGCGCGAGTCCGACTCGCTCTTGACCGGTTTTTTTTACTAAGTTTCGAAGAGTACTCAGACAGGCAGGCAGATATTATATAACCCTACAATGTTTCAGTTTCTCTTTGGGCAGATGTCAGCCAACAAGGACTTACTTGCCTCTTTGGTACAGGGCACAGGCATAGCCTTCTTTATTTGCAAGCCGTGAACATAAGTTTGGCAACGTCTGTTACTGTCAGTTCGTGGTCATGTCGTCGGCCAGTCTCCATACTAAATGTATGGGAATATTTCAATTTTAAGAGGTCGATATTTTTTTCATAGCAATCGTGTGAGGTTTTAAATATGAAAATAATTTAGTTCTTTTATTGAAATGCTTTGTATATTAAACAATAAGAAAAATATTAATGTTAACCAGGAAAAAATGGCTGTCAAAGATGTCATCTTTTTTGTTGATTTTCTTCAGCAGGGAGTTGATTAACACGCCCTCTAGCAATAAATGATATATCATTAGAAAGGTCTTTTAAAGACAAATATTTACTGTTTATA
Organism: Agriphila tristella; assembly: GCA_928269145.1. Lineage (NCBI taxonomy): Eukaryota > Metazoa > Arthropoda > Insecta > Lepidoptera > Crambidae > Agriphila > Agriphila tristella. The sequence goes on along the minus strand of OV743451.1, from coordinate 2,783,965 downwards.
TACTTTATATCAATTGTTAATACTTTTGGAGTTAAAGGTTATTAAAGTATAAAAGTGGTTTATTGTCTATGGGAGTTGATCTACCACACCTATAGAAATAAATGATATATCATAAGAAAGTTTTTATATGACAAATATTTGCTGTAAACATACTTTCTATTAATTGTTAGTATTTTCGGAGTTTTAGGTAATTAATGTTAAAAAAATTGGTCAAGTTTAGAGCTTTATAACTCTCAAAGTACTAATAGTTGACGTTTATAGTGGTACAATAAAGTGTTTCAAATTTAAATACCTTTCCAATGATATAAGATTTATTGCTAGAGGAGGCTTAGATCAAAATGCTCATCGTACTAAAGGACCCCCGAAAAGTTCAAATAATTTGACTCAAACCTTATGTTCTAATAAATAAATAATAATAATAAATATAAAACTTTATTGAAATAATCTTACATCACAATTTACAACTAGTTTAAACATAGATAATATAGGAAAAACAAATAATAAATAATTTTTAAAATAATTTTATACTATGTGCTTGACCACATGCGATGTTGCCGTTCTGCTCAACTTCAGGGCTTGGAAGATATAGAAGGCTATGGCACAGGCATATAGCCTCAAGCCATGACGTGAGCAGAACGGCAACATCGCATGTGGTCAAGCACTTAGTAGGTACCTACAATAATATTCTATTTATTATTTATTATTTCTTTTTACTATATTATCTATGTTTAAACTGGTTATAAATTGAGTTGTTAGATTATTTCAATAATTTTTGTGTATTTATTTTTATTATTTATTTATTTATTAGTTAGAAATAAGGTTTCAGTCAAATTATTTGAACTTTTCGGGGGTCCTTTAGTACGATGAGCATTTGATCTAAGCAATAAATCTTAAATCATTGGAAAGGTCTTTTTTTAAACACTTTATTACGTTAACTATTCGTATCGTAGGTACTTTTACAGTTATAATGCTCTGAACTTGACCAAATTTTTTAACATTACTGACCTAAAACTCCGAAAATATTAACAATTAATACAAATTATGTTTGCGGGCAAATATTTGTCATATGAAAACCTTTCTAGTGATGTATAATTCATTGCTAGAGGTGGGGTAGATCAACTACCATAGACAATGAACCGTCAATTCTGGCAACTTGACGTTTGATAGGCAACTTGCCCGTGAGTGGTCCTATCAAACAAAATCTTGTTTTACGTAGAATTGAAGATAGATTGAGATATATTTTTGACAGTAGTAGGTTTTCATGTTTATCAGTGGCAACATAAAGTTTTTTCACTGTGGTAACACTGTTGGTTAATCATATATGGCGTTTCGAAGTCGAACAGTGACAAGATGTGTTTTTGCTGGTGTGTGAAAATTCTGTTTGCAGAGCAAAAGCTACTGATCACACATGAGTACAATTTTGATATGTTATGAAGTAAGTCCCGTAAATTAATTTTAGGTTCTTAAATATCCGTTTTCAGTACGCGACTGATCGGCGTAATCTTTCACATCGAGATTGATTAATTGAGTTGAAACTCAGAGATCCCTCGTCTCCATAGTCTCTAAAACCCGACTACGGAAAAATCGTGCTCTAAAAAGTAAGAAACAAGAAAATATTCATAAAAAGGATAACCGTAGTCGCTTGCCACTTTGTCCTAGACACGCACGGCACGGGCTGGAGGTGGCATGCGACTACGGTTATCCTTTTTATGAATATTTTCTTGTTTCTTACTTTTTAGAGCACGATTTTTCCGTAGTCGGGTTTTAGTTTTTAAACTTCTTTTTTATTTTAAAAAAATTGGAGTTGTCAATAGGGTGAAAGCAAACAAAGCCACGGGCAAAAGCTAACAATTTATATATTTTTGAAAAGTGCTCATTAAGCCCTTTCATTTGGTACCCAACACGATTCGTCCAAGCCAACACGGCATTATTAAAAAATATTTTTTTTTACCCGACTACGGCGAACCCAAAACGGAGGGTATATGATTTTGACCTGTATGTATGTATGTTTATTTTAATGTGAATTTTAAATATACAAAGTTAAAGATTATAAAGGGCTTTATCACATTAAGTCCCAAAATAAATTCTGGGACTTAATGTGATAAAGCCCTGAGACCGCCTGAGAGATTGAGAGACGCACCGCCGTATTAGCCACTCGTTCCTTAGGGGGTTAGGAGGAGTGTCACTCGCGCACCATCCGGAAGACTATACGTCATCACGCCAACGGGAAGAACTCTACGCGCACCAGTGAAAACAACCAAGAAGTTCGCATAGAAGATGATGGCCATTTTACATTCTCCAGTCAACAAGAAGCAAGCGAGCCACACGCACTAATGGAAGTGATACGAAGATTAGATGCGCGATCCGTACGATCAACAAGAAGAGAAGCGAAGCCGAAGCGAAGTGGAAGGTGGTCCAGGGGCCCCTACCGCGCAAGTGTCATCAGCATCGCACACATTGCTTCTTCTTTTTGGCACAAATTAAAACTAATCACAGAAAAGCAGATATGTGTCATACCTATCTGTCAAATGAAGCAGAGAGCGATGCCAATGACACTTGCGTGGTAGACCCACCCACTGCCGCCCACTGGTCTGGATAGACGCTGCAAGTACACTCCGAAATTGACGATGAAGAAGGAGAGTTGTATCGGCAGGAACACCAGAAGAGCTGGTTCAACCAAACGCCCTTTTTGGGACTTAATGTGCCAGGTGACAGACCTGAGACACGGCCTTAGCAAGACGCGTGAATGGCGTCATCTAGAAAATAGCATCTACCTACCGTGTAGCTAGTGCGAGAAACGAAGTGTTCCATTTATAGCAACTGAGTGAATAGCAATTGGGCGAATATCAACTAAAGTATTCCACTTAAAGCAACTATCAATATTTTTTAAGTAATTTTGTTAAATATTGAAAGTTGTTCTAGTGAAATACTTCAGTTGCTATTCGCCCAGTTGCTATTCGCTCGATTGCTCTATTCGTAAGTGGAATACTTCCGAAAAACTTGCTCGTTTTATTTTTTTGTAACAATTTATTATTATTCAAAAAATCCGAATTTGATTTTGAAATCCGGATTTGAAAGTCTAGTAAAAATGTGCGGATATCCGGATATTTCGGATAACGGATTATCCAGATTGCATTCCCTAGTCCAGGGTCTGATGATGGACCCGGAAGAAAACCACAGGAATTCTGTATTAAATTCCACCCTCTCACTTGCTAAGCGGTACTTCTCAGTTCTCACCCAACCATCTGCTTCTGTTATACAACGCGCAGATTCGTCCAATCATGGAGTACTGTTGTCACCTGTGGGATGGTTCTGCTAAGTATCAGCTTAAACTTCCTGAATCAATTGAAAGCAGATTGAAAGCCAGGAGGCTCATCGGCAACTCAAAATTGGCCGCGTTGGAACTTTAGAGCCTTAGTCACCGTCGCAAAGTTAAAGAGTGTGCGAGGGAACTGCACAAGCTTGTTCCTCTAGCCCCTTTCCACCATCGGGGTACAAGACGCAGGTTAACATATCACCCTTCCTTACATAGTAGATGCTACAAGGGTCCGTACCAAGCACTTTGCCAGTACATTTGACTGCTGAAGAATGGATTGCGCTGCTACTCATATGTTCCCCGATAGTTACAACCTTTGTCTCTTCAAGGTAACAGTGAACAGGCATTTCTTGGGCAAGTGTGCTACACCTCACTGAGAAAAATTTCCTCTGCCGCACTACGTAAAATAAGGATAAAAATCGACCACAATGACGTGTGTAACCCGCTACATTACGCGTAAGTAGTCAGTCATACGTAGTCGGCATACTGACGATCATCATGGAGCGGGTTACGTAATTTACGAGTGGTCGATTTTTGTACGTACGTACGTAGCCCGACATCCGGCTACGTACATACGTAGTGCGCAAGTCGCACTGAATACTCCTGAAACTACGACTGCGGCTTACGTACGTTACTGTAGCGGGCACAGTAAATAATGGTGAGCTATACGTGTGCACCGCGGCGGCATACGTACAATACTGTGGCAGACACAGTAAAGCACGGTGAGCCGTACGTGTGTACCACGGCGGCATACGTTCGATACTGTAGCGGGCACAGTAAATAATGGTGAGCCATACGTGTGCACCGCGGCGGCATACGTACGATACTGTAGCGGGCTCAGTAAAGCACGATGAGCCGTACGTGTGTACCACGGCGACATACGTACGATACTGTAGCGGGCACAGTAAATAATGGTGAGCCATACGTGTGCACCGCGGCGGCATACGTACGATACTGTGGCAGACACAGTAAAGCACGGTGAGCCGTACGTGTGTACCGCGACGGCATATGAGCGATACTGTAGCGGGCACAGTAAATAATGGTGAGCCATACGTGTGCACCGCGGCGGCATACGTACGATACTGTGGCAGACACAGTAAAGCACGGTGAGCCGTACGTGTGTACCGCGACGGCACACGTATGATACTGTAGCGGGCACAGTAAATAATGGTGAGTCATACGTGTGCACCGCGGTGGCATACGTACGATACTGTGGCAGACACAGTAAAGCACGGTGAGCCGTACGTGTGTACCGCGACGGCATATGTACGATACTGTAGCCGGCACAGTAAATAATGGCGAGCCATACGTGTACACCGCGGTGGCATACGTACGATACTGTGGCAGACACAGTAAAGCACGGTGAGCCGTACGTGTGTACCGCGACGGCATACGTATGATACTGTAGCGGGCACAGTAAATAATGGTGAGCCATACGTGTGCACCGCGGTGGCATACGTACGATACTGTGGCAGACACAGTAAAGCACGGTGAGCCGTACGTGTGTACCGCGACGGCATATGTACGATACTGTAGCCGGCACAGTAAATAATGGTGAGCCATACGTGTGCACCGCGGCGGCATACGTACGATACTGTGGCAGACACAGTAAAGCCCGGTGAGCCGTACGTGTGTACCGCGACGGCATACGTATGATACTGTAGCGGGCATAGTAAATAAGGGTGAGCCATACGTGTGCACCGCGGCGGCATACGTACGATACTGTGGCAGACACAGTAAAGCACGGTGAGCCGTACGTGTGTACCACGGCGACAACCGTACGATACTGTAGCGGGCACAGTAAATAATGGTGAGTCATACGTGTGCACCGCGGTGGCATACGTACGATACTGTGGCGGGCACAGTAAATCATGGTGCACCATACGTGTGCACCATGGTGGCATACGTATGATACTGTAGCGGGCACAGTCAAGCATGGTGAGCCATACGTTTGCACCACGGCGGCATACTTACGATACTATGGCGGACACAGTCAATCATGGTGCGCCATACGTGTGCACCATGGCGGCATAGGTAGGATACTGTGGCAGGCACAGTAAAGCATGATGTGCCCGACGTATTAACTGTCGTAGTAGAGGTAAGGTACCGTTGCCGGTACAGTAAGGCATGATGAACCGTGCGTATATACTACGGCAGCATACGTACGATACTGGTGCGGGAACAGTAAAGCACGGTGAACCATACTTATGTAACACGCCAGCGTACGTACGATACTGCTGCGGGTATAGTAAGACATGGTGCACCATACGTGTTTCGTATGGCACACCATGCCTTACGATACTCGCACCTGTATTTTCCTTATGCTGGCATGGTACATACAAAGGTGTTCAGATAATTAGTATGAATATTAACCAAAGTCAATGAAATTTTGTAGACACGATCGAGAAACTAATATCTAGGTCTATAGTTTATTACATTTTCGTAAAAATGTATAGTTTAAATATTGCAGGGAGTTTTTAATGAAAATATGAAAACCCCCTGTAATATTTAAACTTTACATTTTTACGAAACTGTATTAAACCACAGACCTAGGTATTACTTTCTAGACCATGTCTACAAAATTTAATTGACTTTGATTGGTTAATATTCAAAATTATTATCTGAACACCTATGTATGTACGGCCAGCGTCATAAATATATATATACGTTAACAAGAGCTCAAAAATATCTACACACCTCTATGTCACTGATAATAAGGTTGGTGTTTACATATTTTGACTCAATGGCTGTATATATGTATATAAATGACACTGACTGTACCATGCCAACATAAGGAAAATACAGGTGCAATTATCGTAAGGCATAGTGTGCAATACGTAGCACGTAGTGCAATAGTGCATCATGCCTTATACCCGCAGCAGTATCGCATGTACTCGGGCGTGAGTCTAATTAGACACACTTGATTTTTAAGTTTCCGTTTTTCCTTTTTTTGAGGCACGGAACCCTAAAAATCAAGTATGTCTAATAGCCGTCCATCTATGTACATACGTATGGTGAATGGTATGGTGCCTTATTGTCCCACACTAGTATCATACCTTCTATTTGTCTTCTCAGCATATATATTTGTCCACTGCTGGAGATATGCTTCTCCCATGGTTTTTCTATGTCGTCCTTGTTGCGGCGTATCTGGTTGAGGTAGGCCCTGACATCTTAGGAATGGCGGTCTGCCCACGCTTCGACTTCCCGTTCATACCTCTACTATAACAGTTAATAAGTTTTATACAACATTATGCTTCTTTGTAGTATAACCTGCACTGATTACATAGATATCTACTTATAAATATTGGTGCGGGTACGATAAAGAATGATGTATCATTTTAAAGCTGACCAGATGTTTTAAAAACCCGCATGCGGCATTTTTCACATTTAATTTCTTTTACTGGCAATAGTTACGTATAAATAAATCACAAAGGTCGCGTCCTTATTGCAGGGTTTTTTTAAACTCTGGTCAAGCTTTATCTACTTTTGTTGAACTTGTACGATATTAGTGCGGCTATTATTATTATTATTATTATGCAAAATAATTTTATAGCAAACTTAACAGCTGCACCGATATAGCACCAAAGTCCAGACCTGTAAGTGAAAAGCATATAATAATTGGTAATTTAGATAAAATCATACTTCACGATACATATACATTTAGTGTACACAGCCATGATACAACATTTTTTATTTTTTAACTTTTACAAGGTTATTAACAGAAGAAATTCCGTTCTCAAACCCTGTACAAGTTTTATAGCTTAACATGTTTAAAAGGAAATAGACATAAAAGATTCATATTATTTATTTTCAATCGCAAAAATTGAGACATACTTAGTTACAAAAAAACCACAACAAGCTTAATTAATCATACTATTCTAGAATAACATGGTCGTCAAATTGGCGTACCCGTGAAACATTATGCTTTCTTTGAATGATCTTGTTGGATACGTCGGATTCAAAAGCAGCTTGCGATATATAGCCGTCGCATTCCGTGAAAGTGAAATGTTGATGACATAAGCCAGCAACTTCAAAGCAATATTGCAGGATGTCTCGGTTTATCTTCTGTATTCAAAGAAAAAAAGTTTCGGTTAATTTTTTAAAACTTATTTTTATGAAGGTTTAATAATAAGAACTAATATTTGAGAAAATATTCTTACCGTCAAACAGTGCAATTATATTTGCTATTTTTGTTCTCGTGTCTCTATTTTTTCGCAATTTTGATGAAGCATAAGAGGAACATAATTTGTTTTCCATTTCTAGATACAAACGACTGAAATCGTTCATTAGCTGAAAAAAGAATAAGTAACTTTTGTCATTTATATGTCATTGCGTACGTTTTTATAGAAAAACCACAAAGATTATGTAAAAAATAAAGCTGCGGACTGCGGTATATGCTTACCAAGGTATTGCCTTGTGATTGTTTCAAGGCTGGGAAATCCTTGAAGTAATCCACTATATCACTTTTTCCACACTGGATGCGGTTTAGGCAGTTTCCGCCTACTTTTCTTCAACAGATTTCCATGGTTTCCAGATTTCCATGATTTTTCATTTTTCAGCCAGAGTAATGTTTCTTCATAGACAATCCCTGTAATACACACGTAAACCACATATAAATGTTTATGGTGGGATGAGTTAACAAGAGGAAGCGCATCAAGGGCAGAATGAGATGACAGCAGTCGAGCTGTCAAACGTCAAAGTGACGCACAACGAACTAACATTATGAATTTTACATGGCAATCGAAGTTCAGACACTTGTCTTATAAGAAATAAACAAACTTTTGGATATATAGCAGTCGCATACCTCTGCTCTAGGTAGCTTCCACGCTGGCTTTCCTTTTATATTCGGTGCAGGTGGAATGTTGATGACATAGGCCAGCAATATCAAAGCAACCTTGCTAGATGTGTCTCTGGTTCATCTTCTGTATCCAAGAAAAAAGTTTCGGTTAATTTTTTAGACTTAATTTTATGATGGTTTTATAGTAAGAACGAATATTTGAGAAAAACTTCTTACCGTCAATCAGTGCAATTATATTTGCTATTTTTGTTCTCGTGTCTTCGTCTCTAATTTTTCGTAATTTTAATGAAGCATATTTTATAATTTCTTCATATTTGATGGTGATAGGGCAAAATAATTTGTTTTCCTTTCCCGGATACAGACGACTGAAATCATTCATTAGCTGAAAAAAAGAATAAATACAATAAATGTACGCTTAGTTATTTCCACTGGAGAGAAAGGTCCGGATCGCAACCACAGAGCTTATTGGGTTGTTAAGCGAGCACTAAAATAGCTTGTCTCTTTTAGTGCGTGCACAATAGCTAGTTCTGCAATGTCGGCAGCGCGCGAGTGTTACTTTTGGTATTACAAGAGTGTAGAGTCTGTGCGAAAAGAGAAGAATCGTGGCAGAAACGGAAACTAACATTATGAATTTTACATGGCAATCAAAATTCTGATATTTGTCTTAAAAGAAATAAACAAACTTTTGTCATTTCTATGTCATTGCGTACGTTTTTATAGAAAGACCACAAAGACTAAGTAAAAAAATAAAGCTGCAGTATATATGCTTACCAAGGTATAGCCTTGTGATTGTTTTAAGGCTGGTAAATCTTTGAAGTAATCCGCTATATCACCTTTTCCACATTGGATGCGGTTTAGGCGGTGATCTGCAGTGTCAATTTTCCTCAACAGATTTCCATGGATCGACATTGTTTTTTAGCCACAGTAATGTGCTTGATTTTTCATAGTCAATACCTGTAATTTATATGTGTATGGTGGGATATGTTAACAAAAGGAAGGGCATCAAGGGCAAAGTGAGATGACATCAGTCGAGCTGTCAAACATCAAAGTGACGCACAATGAACTGTAAATGTATTTTTTAACTAATAATAATATTTATTACAGTCTGTTTTTCTAACCTGGGGCGTGTTTCATAAAAGTTACTGATTTTATTAGCTAATTTTATTAGACTCATAAAATAATTTTATTAGTTGTCATTTTTCAGTTTCATAAACTTTTTGATAACACTAATGCTACTGCTCCACCTGCGTTATCGTTCACGTTAGTGATAATTTTATTTTATTTTATATTCAAGGAAAACAAACAGCATATAAAAGTAGGAACACTAAAAACAAGACTTTTGTATGAACATGCCTTAGACAGTTTTTATAATGTCCAACTACGCTTTAATTAAAGCGATAAAAATGCGTATTGGCTACATTAGGTTTTAACGCCGCTAATGTTAATTTCTAGTGAATTATCACTTAACATTTAATGACATTTGTAATGACGTTTGTAAATTAAAGACGTTAGAAGAAAAGAGAAGAGAAAGTTAAGTCTTGGCTACATCTGCGTCACGTCTAGATTAACGCTTTAAGCTATGCGTTAAGACGCAGGTGGAGCCGTAGAGTAATCGCTGCGGCAGGAACTGCTCGGGGTGCGCGTAGTACGCGCGCGTGTGCGGCGGCATGGGGCTGGGCGGGGTTCGCTAGACACTGGGCTGTAGTACAGCACGCTACTGGCACACTCACCCACTGGTGCTGCAGCCGGGCGCGGGCCACCCGCTGCGGCAGAAACTGCTCGGGGTGCGCGTAGTACGCGCGCGTGTGCGGCGGCATGGGGCTGGGCGGGGCTTGCTAGACACTGGGCTGTAGTACAGCACGCTACTGGCACACTCACCCACTGGTGCGGCGGCCGGGCGCGGGCCACCCGCTGCGGCAGGAACTGCTCGAGGAGCGCGTAGTACGCGCGCGTGTGCGGCGGCATGGGGCTGGGCGGGGCTCGCGAGACACTACGCTGTAGTACAGCACGCTACTGGCACACTCACCCACTGGTGCGGCGGCCGGGCGTGGGCCACCCGCTGCGGCAGGAACTGCTCGGGGTGCGCGTAGTACGCGCGCGTGTGCGGCGGCATGGGGCTGGACGGGGCTAGCTAGACACTGGGCTGTAGTACAGCACGCTACTGGCACACTCACCCACTGGTGCGGCGGCCGGGCGCGGGCCACCCGCTGCGGCAGGAACTGCTCGAGGTGCGCGTAGTACGCGCGCGTGTGCGGCGGCATGGGGCTGGGCGGGGCTCGCGAGACACTACGCTGTAGTACAGCACGCTACTGGCACACTCACCCACTGGTGCGGCGGCCGGGCGTGGGCCACCCGCTGCGGCAGGAACTGCTCGGGGTGCGCGTAGTTCGCGCACGTGTGCGGCGGCATGGGGCTGGACGGGGCTAGCTAGACACTGCGCTGTAGTACAGCACGCTACTGGCACACTCACCCACTGGTGCGGCGGCCGGGCGCGGGCCACCCGCTGCGGCAGGAACTGCTCGGGGTGTGCGTAGTACGAGCGCGTGTGCGGCGGCATGGGGCTGGACGGGGCTAGCTAGACACTGGGCTGTAGTACAGCACGCTACTGGCACACTCACCCACTGGTGCGGGCCACCCGCTACGGCAGAAGTGACGCACAACGAACAAATAAATATTTATTACAGTCTGTTTTTCTAACCTGGGGCTAACTAACTTTTATTACTGGTCATAATATTGAACTAATATTTTTTTATGAAACACACCCTTGGATACTAAATTGACAGGTAATATAAGTAGTATGGAGAATATCAAAGAATGTAGGGGTTGCAGTCTCTTTTGGGGTGTAAAATTCAAACCTCGAAGTGAATGCATTCTAAAGATATATAGCCACTTATAAAAAAAACCGGCCAAGTGCGTGTCGGGCCACGCGCAGTAGGGTTCCGTAGTTACCGTATACAATACCATATTGAATACCACTATAATTTTCCGTATGCAAAAATAACTTTGTTTTTAATAGTGTTTGTATGAATGACAATGTTATATTTGCGGTTTTGGAAAATGTGATATATCTCTAAAAATTATCACTATATCTCGTTCCAACCAATTTTCGTTGAAAGTATTTATTACGATCTACAGCATATATTTTTTTTAGATTTTTCACTCTGTTATTTTAAAAGTTAAAGGGGGGGGGGGGGGGGGGCGACAATCATTTTACCACTTTGGCAGTGTATATCTTTCAAACGGTTAACTTTGAGAAAAAATAGTCTTAGTAAACTCAATGTCATTTTTAAAGACCTATCTACAACGTGTTAATGAAAAAGCGCAAAACCTCTTAGGTGGTGATTGTGCTCATGAATATGAACAACTTTTACTATGGAGCCAACCTTGAAATCGCGAAAAAAAAATCAGCTTTTTCATACAAGGTGTCAGTACCTACTCGACCAGAATGTATGAAACAGCTGTTTTTTTTTTCGCGATTTCAAGGTTGGCTCCATAGTAAAAGTTGTTCATATTCATGAGCACAATCACCACCTAAGAGGTTTTGCGCTTTTTCATTAACACGTTGTATAGATACCCCGCACGTATAGGTTTGATGAAAAAAAAATTTTCAGTTACAGTTTCATGTATGAGGAGCCCACCCTTAAACTTTTTTTATTTTTTATTTTTATGTGAAAACCTTAAAGCGGTTTACAGAATACATCTACCTACAAAGTTTCACTTGTGTAATCCTAATAGTTTCGGAATAAAGTGGCTGTGACATACGGACAGACAGACAGACAGACATGACGAAACTATAAGGGTTCCGTTTTTTGCCATTAGGCTACGGAACCCTAAAAATAGCAAGAAGCAAGGTCGTCAGCAAATGTAAAGGAAAATCTGAAAATTGTCAATTTCTAGTTTTATCAGATAGAATTGTTTGTTGAATAAAGAATGTTTGTATCAACATATACATAACCGGTACCTCGTGGTGCGAGCCCGACTCGAATTTGACTAGTAATTATTATTTGCTTACCACTTTGCAGAGATTGAAAGGGATGAGGCCGCCTGTCAGAATTGTATTACATTACAATTCTACAATATTGTAAGCTTTTTACTATCAGTGACTGACAATTTTTTTAATTATTGCCCATCTTGACATTTTTTTAATAAATACTTAAAATAATAAATAAAAATGTGTTTATTTGTTTAATCTAATAGGAATCTATTGAAATTTTAAGATGAATCTGAATTAGAAATGAAGTGAATGTTATACCTAGTATAAGTATAACAAGTGATTTTCTTTTTTTTAAGTTAATTAAGTATAGAGTATTGACTAATAACTTTGCGACTGTTGTCTTATCATTGCATTATTGTATTAATTTCTTGTTTGGAATTTACTAAGTAAGGTAATTTTATGGAAAATCTGTAATTGGCCTTGCTTTAATGGTTAGAATTTGTAGTAAAAATAAATGGTAACGCTGTTGGTTTTCAAATAAAATAAAAATTGCCCATCAGGCGTCAAATTAAAATCTCTATTGAACAGAAACATATAAAATGGTCGCTACAATTCGACAATTTTTTTAATACGTTTTGTTATCAAACTGAGTAATGTCATATGAGTAACTTACATTGTTATTAGCTGCAGTAACAATCTGTAGAGATTTTTGCATTATCACCGACATTAGTGTCCCGTACTTACAGCGTTTTGAGTAGGATTGTGGTTATATGGTTGACTGAAAAATACAAATAAAATAATGTTGTATACAAAACTTGTCATGTACCTACCTACTTGTAATTGCCTACATGTTTAAAACTTATAGTTGTCTATATGTTCATAATCTCATGTTTTATACTTTAATTAGGTAGGTATTAAATAATGGAGTAGTCTAAGAAACAAACTTTAGAGCTCATCGACAGTTAGAGCATGTTTATGAATGTTTTTGGAATTGCGAAAATGGAATTTAAAAGATCGGCAATAAAAAAGATGGGGGTCAATTCTGCTAATGCATTATGTTAACGTCGAAATCGTGGTTCAATGTTGTTTGAATGGTAATGCTTTTTGACACAGTTCTTGTTTCTTATACCCAAAACCGAAACACATGGTGTTTTTGGGTTTAAGAAACAAGAACTGTGTCAAAAAGCATTACCATTCGAACAACATTGAAACACGATTTTACGATAAAATTAGCAGATTTAACCCCCTGGTTTAAGAAAAAATGCTGTCCGTTCAGGTTTACAACTTTATCCAACAAGCAATGGACTTATTTGTAATTAGTATTATTCAGATTTTTCAATAAAACCAACAATAATTACGTCAAACACGTTTGTATGTGAAAATTCACTCATTTGAATGTTGACACATTTCGGTGAGCTGTTACTATGGTAAGGGCTTATCTAACGATTTAAATCTTTGGCTTGACAAGCATTCTACAAGTTTTCTATAAAACTAGCCTTACTAATTTAAGAAAACTAGTATTTAACTTTTGTACCTACAACATGAAAAGTGCAATAAACGTTTTGAACTTTACTGACGAGCAATTGGCTTAGCTTCAAGAAATGGAAGTATTTCACTTTTAATATCTTTGTATTTCACTTAATATCTTCCTCAATATCCTTAATTTCTTCCATAACTTCGTAACGTAATAGGCACCGGGCACGCGCCGCCGCTGCGTCATGTCACTCACTCGCACTCTCTCTGCCTGCTTGTGCTTGCGTTGCGTTGCGCGGGGGTCAGTGTGACCAGATAAAATTTTTCGAAATACCGAAGCACCTCAAAAATATATATATAAAACCGGTTTTATTCATTCATCATTACAATAAAACTTAGTATTGTACATAATTTTTAAATTCTATTCGAAGGCAAAACTAGACACGCCACGCTTTCCGGATGGATGCGTCAAGTAAAATAAAAACAAAGAATAAACGCGCTCTTATATGACGACAAAAATGTACTGCAAAGGAAAAATTCCCAAATTACTTATCCAAGGAAAAATTTCAAAGATTAAGTCAAGTGCGGGACAGAAAACCATTTAACTGAATATAAAAGATGACTGAACAAAAAAGTAGGTACAGTTGCCAAAAAATTTTGAAAATTTGTTCCTGGAGAATTTTTCTGCGAGGGTTCGCACTTCGCCCGGCCCCTGTATCTTCGTTCGATTCTTACATTCCAATACTAACTAACTAAAATACAAAATTGTAACGTTAGAAAGTAGCCAGATGGTAGCAATTTGCATCTAACAGAATTATTTAGTTTCGCTTATATTTTTAGTCAACTAAAGTGGTTGCCCACTTGGTTGTAAAAACAGAGCAAACAAAAATACGCTAAATAAACTTATAAAGTAGCTAATGACCACCAAACAACATAATTTAATGTGATGGCAACCCCAAATACGTTAAATGCGCAGTACGACGACGTAAGTAACCGCGCTATTTATAAATAGCGCGGTTCATTATAATGAGCCCGCTTACTTATTTACGTAATAGGGCTGCAGTATAATGCATGCGGTTATTCCGATACGCATAGTGGCTGTTTTTTTTCCGGTTCCAGGGTATCTTTTAACTAATGCGACTATTAAAAATGTTTCGGGATATCTATACGTCGAGTTACCTTACCTACTAAGAACCATAGACTTAGAAAATTTTTCGCTATATTAAGTTTATGCTAAGAACATATAATCTAAGATGGCGGCCAATTTGTTTATGGCGCCGGCTAGACGCGTGGTATTTACCGTGATCCAACGCCATAAAGTAAATTTTAACCATTGAAAGTAATTTGTATGGAATATTCAATATTTTACTTTCCATGGTTAAAATTTGCTCTATGACGTTGGATCACGATATTTACCACGACGTGTAGCCGTCGCCTAAGGGCCGATTAAAATGAAACTCGGTTTTTGGAACTATTTTGGCAAGAAAACAACATGCAATGATAAAAAAAAATCGAAGGTGGCGGGCAACTTTTTTGTTTGTGGGCCGATTACCATAAAACACGGTTTTTGGAACTAATTTAACGAGAAAATAGCAACGCAATGTTGAAAATATTGAAAAATCAATAATGGCAGTCAACTTTTTTGTTTGTAGGCCGATTTCGATGAAACTCGGTTTTTAACAAAATTGTGACAATAAAACAGCTACGCAAAAAAGCTACGTAAAAAATATAAAAAATCCAAGATGGCGGCCAACTTTTTTGTTTTTCGGCCGATTTAGATGAAACTTAGTTTATGGTGTTATTTTAACAAGGCAATAACAACGCAATGTTAAAAATATAAAAAAATCCAAGATGGCGGCCAACTTTTTTGTTTTTTGGTCGATTTCGATGAAACTTGGTATATGGTGTTATTTTAACAAGGCAATAACAACGCAATGTTAAAAATGTAAAAAAATTCAAGATGGCGGCCAACTTTTTTGCTTGTGGGCCGATTTAGATGAAATTTGGTTTTTGGTACTATTTTGACATGAGAACAGCGACGCAATGTAAAAAAAGTAAAAAATTCAAGATGGCGGCCAACTTTTTTGTTTGCAGGCCGATTTCGATGAAACTCGGTTTTTGGTCCTATTTTGACAAGAAAACAGAAACGCAATATTAAAAAGTAAAAAAATAAAGATGGCAGCCAACTTCTCTGTTTGCGGGCCAATTTCGATGAAACTCTGTTTTTGGTACTATTCTGACAAGAAAACGGCAATGCACTGTTAAAAATTTAAATATTTCTAGATGGCGGCCTACTTTATTGTTTGTGGGCCGATTTCAATGAAACTTGGTTTTGGGTACTATTTTGACTAGAAAACAACAACGCAGTGTTAAAAATCTAAAAAAATCAAGATGGCGGCCAACTTTTTTGTTTGTGGGCCGATTTCGATGAAATTCGGTTTTTAGTACTATTTTGACAAGAAAACAGCAACGCAATGTTAAAAATGTAAAAAAATTCAAGATGGCGGCCAACTTTTTTGCTTGTGGGCCGATTTTGATG
Organism: Agriphila tristella; assembly: GCA_928269145.1. Classification (NCBI taxonomy): domain Eukaryota; kingdom Metazoa; phylum Arthropoda; class Insecta; order Lepidoptera; family Crambidae; genus Agriphila; species Agriphila tristella. Next base: position 2,767,905 of record OV743451.1, on the reverse strand, counting down.
AAACTTGGTTTTTGGTATTATTTTGACATGAGAACAGCTACGCAAAGTTAAAAAGGTTAAAATTCAAGATAGTGGCCAACTCCTTTATTTGTGGGCCGATTTCGATGAAACTCGGTATTTGTACTTTTTTTACAAGAAAACGGCAATGCAATGTTAAAAATGTCAAAGTTCAAGATGGCAGCCAACTTTTTTGCTTGTGGGCTGATTTCAATGAAACTCGGTGTTTGCTAGTATTTTGACAAGAGAACAGCTACGCAAAGTTAAAAATGGAATAAATTCAAGATGGTGGCCAACTCCTTTGTTGATGGGCCTATTTCGATAAAACTCGGTTTTTTGTACTATTTTGACAAGACGACAGCAACGCAATGTTAAAAATATAAAAATATCTAAGATGGCGGCAAACTTTTTTGCTCGCGGGGCGATTTAATGAAACTCGGTTTTTGACACTATTTTGATCAGAAAACAGCAATGCAAAGTTAAAAATGTGAAAATTCAAGATAGCGGCCAACTTTTTTGCTTGTGAGCTGATTTCGATGAAACTCGGTGATGCCGTTTTCTGGCCAAAACGGGCCAAAAAACCGAGTTTCGTAAAAATCGGCCCACAAGCAAAAAGTTGGCCGCCATCTTGCATATTTTATGTTTTTAATATAGCGTTGCTGTTTTCTTGTCAAAATAGTACCAAAAATAAAGTTTCATCGAAATCAGCCCACAAGCCAAAGTTGGCCGCCATCTTGAATTTTTACATTTGTAACTTTGCGTTGCTGTTTTCTTGTCAAAATAGTGTCAAAAACCGTGTTTCATCGAAATCGCCCTGCAAACAAAAAAGTTGGCCGCCATCTTAGATATTTTTGTATTTTTAACATTGCGTTGCTGTTTTCTTGGCAAAATAGTACCAAAAACCGAGATTCATCGAAATCGGCCCGCAAACAAAAAATTTGGCCGCCATTTTAATTTTTTACATTTTTAACACTGCGTTGCTGTTTTCTTGTCAAAATAGTACCAAAAACCGAGTTTCATCGAAATCGACCCGTAAGCAAAAAAGTTAGCCGCCATCTTGAATTTTTTACATTTTTAAGAGTGCGTTGCTGTTTTCTTGTCAAAATAGTAGCAAAAACCGAGTTTCATCGAAATCAGCCCACAAGCAAAAAAGTTTGCCGCCATTTTGAATTTTTTAATGTATTCAACATTGCGTTGTTATTTTCGTGTCAAAGTTATATCAAAAAGCGAGCTTCATCGAAATCGGCCCATAAACAAAAAGAAAAGGAGCAAAAACTAAGTCACATGTTTTTCTATTCTTTATTTGAAGAGCATAAAAAGAAGAAAAAGAGACAAATTTAAAAAAAATATTCTTACCTTTTAGAAAAAAATGACAATTTTTTTTTCAAAGAATATAACTTGAATTTTGAAGTACCAATCTTATTTTTCTTATTAATTTTTGATATTCAAAAAGGCAAATCACAGAGTGCCAACCCTTACACCTTTAGTCGTTGCGTCAACTGCCTAGCTAGACGAACAGCGGTTCTAGTAAGGGTAACATTTTTCGAATTTAAATGAAAATACAACAATGTGTGTGGATTTTGGGTAAACAAATGAATGACGTAAAATTAATTGAAGGTCAACAATTTCTATTTGAGATAGGAATTGTATGGTATCTTAAAATAGCAATATCTCGAAAAATACTCATCCTAGACTGGTGGTGTAAATTAAGTCTAATAAATTTACCAAAATATTACCAAAAGTAATAAAAGTAAATGTTTTTCAAAGTTGAGATAAATAAATAATACTCTATTTCCATACCACAGTGTATTTATCTATACCGATTATAGCAATTAATAATTTATAAAAACAAAAAGTAGCAACCCTGTTTGCCTTGCCGTTGAGTCGCCGGTGACGCGCCGTGCCGGTGACGCGCCGGCCGTCACGTCACCGGCGCGTCGCCGGCCGTTACGTCACCGGCGCGTCGCCGGCAAGGTAAACAGGGTTGCCACTTATTTGATTCAATAAAGTATTGGTTGTTATAATAGGTAGAAAAAAAAGTACATTGTGGTTTGGAAATAAAGTATTATTTATTTATTTCAACTTTAAAAACATTTTATTTACACTTTTCTTAATATTTTGGTAAATTTTATAGGCTAAATTTACACCACCACTTTAGGATGAGTATTTTTCGAGATATATTGCTGTTTTAAGATTGACAAATGACAACTTAAAACAACAATTTCGCAAAAAGAAATTGTTGACCTTCACTTGTTTTTCTGAGATTCATTTGTTTACCCGAAATCCACACACGTTGTATTTTTATTAAAATTCGAAAAATTGTACCCTTACCAATATTTAGTGGAACTGATGAATAAGGTCTCACAAAGTTACCGAAATATGAACAAAAGTTATAAAAAATGTTTTTCAAGGCTGAAATAAATAAATTATACTTTTTCTGTACCGATTATAGTAATCAATAATTTATTAAAACAAAAAGTAGCAGCCCTGTTTGTCTTGCCGGTGCCTCGCCGGCGACGCGCCGCGCCGGTGACGTGCCGGCCGTCACGTCACCGGCGCGTCACCGGCCGTCACGTCACCGGCGCGTCGCCGGCCGTCACGTCACCGGCGCGTCCCCGGCATGGCAAACAGGGTTGCCACTTATTTATTATAATAAATTATTGGTTGTTATAATAGGTAGAAAAAAGTACATTGTGGTGTAGAAATAAAGTATTTATTTATTTATTTCAACTTTAAGAACCTACTGTTTAAGTATTGTTTTTGGTAGTATTTTGGTAACTTTGTTAGACTTAATTCACCTTTACCACTAAGTTCAAGCAAAGGTACTATTTTTCGAATTTTAATAATAATACAACAATTTCTGTAGACAATGTTTTCATGCCTTCACTTGTGTTCCGGCATTCATTTGTTTACCCGAAAATCCGACATTCGCATACGTTGTTGTATTTCTATTATAATTCGAGAAAATAATATTTACCTTTACTTGAACTAAGTGGAATAAGTAAATTAAGTCTAGTAAAGTTACCAAAATATTTCCAAAAAACAATACTTAAACAGTAGGTTTTTAAAGTTGGAATAAATAAATAATTCTATATTTCCATACCACAATGTACTTTTTTCTACCTATTATAGCAACCTATACTTTATTAAAACAAAAAAGTGGCAGCCGTGCTTGCCTTGCCGGTGAAGCGACGTTGACTTGACTGAAACGAGCCGGCGACGCGCCGGTGACGTGCCGGCGCCGGTGATCTGAACTGCTTGTTCACACATATTTTTGACGTTGACGGACGGGCCGGTGACGCGCCGGTGACGCGCCGGAGCTGTGGGAATGATCCTTTAAGCCGCATACGTAACTGTAAAGAATGCGCCACAGTAATTTAATGATGCGGCTGACGTCATAAAGATTCTACGTACCAAACACAGTCGGTAAGTAAACGGAGTTCGTAAAATGAGCCAGGATACGTAAAAACTGATGATGTAGACGGAGACATTATTAATTATCCCGTGTACGTAAAATGTATCGGCATATCTCCGACCCTGCTCGTGCATTATGTACGTAACCGGGACCATTACTTAATGTGACAGAGACAGTATAATGATTTGGCAACCAGTTACTGTTATAAAGAGCCTGGATACTGAAATATTGCAGCTGTATAACTATTCGTACGTATGGCGCATACATATTTTATGTTACGGGTTAAGTAAATTACGTATACTGCTCCGTGCAGAATCATTAAGCCGAATACGTAACTGTAAAGAATGCGCCACAGTAATTTAATGATGCGGCTGACGTCATAAAGATTCTACGTACCAAACACAGTCGGTAAGTAAACGGAGTTCGTAAAATGAGCCAGGATACGTAAAAACTGATGATGTAGACGGAGACATTATTAATTATCCCGTGTACGTAAAATGTATCGGTATACCTCCGACCCTGCTCGTACATTATGTACGTAACCGGGACCATTACTTAATGTGACAGGGACAGTACAATGATTTGGCAACCAGTTACTGTTATAAAGAGCCTGGATACTGAAATAATGCAGCTGTATAACTATTCGTACGTATGGCGCATACATATTTTATGTTACGGGTTAAGTAAATTACGTATGCTGCTCCGTGCAGAATCATTTAGCCGCATACGTAACTGTAAAGAATGCGCTACAGTAATTTAATGATGCGGCTGACGTCATAAAGATTCTACGTACCAAACACAGTCGGTAAGTAAACGGAGTTCGTAAAATGAGCCAGGATACATAAAAACTGATGATGTAGACGGAGACATTATTAATTATCCCGTGTACGTAAAATGTATCGGCATACCTCCGACCCTGCTCGTACATTATGTACGTAACCGGGACCATTACTTAATGTGACAGGGACAGTACAATGATTTGGCAACCAGTTACTGTTATAAAGAGCCTGGATACTGAAATAATGCAGCTGTATAACTATTCGTACGTATAGCGCATACATATTTCATGTTACGGGTTAAGTAAATTACGTATGCTGCTCCGTGCAGAATCACTAAGCCGCATACGTAACTGTAAAGAATGCGCCACAGTAATTTAATGATGCGGCTGACGTTATAAAGATTCTACGTACCAAACACAGTCGGTAAGTAAACGGAGTACGTAAAATGAGCCAGGATACGTAAAAACTGATGATGTAGACGGAAACATTATTAATTATCCCGTGTACGTAAAATGTATCGGCATATCTCCGACCCTGCTTGTACATTATGTACGTAACCGGGACCATTACTTAATGAGACAGAGTCAGTACAATGATTTGGCAACCAGTTACTGTTATAAAGAGCCTGGATACTGAAATAATGCGACTGTATAACTTCGTACGTATAGCGCATACATATTTCATGTTACGGGTAAAGTAAATTACGTATGCTGCTCCGTGCAGAATCATTAAGCCGCATACGTAACTGTAAAGAGTGCGCCACAGTAATTTCATGATGCGGCTGACGTCATAAAGATTCTATGTACCGAACACTGCCAGTAAGTAAACGGAGTTCGTAAAATGAGCCAGGATACGTAAATGTTTATGTAGGCGGAGACATTATTAATTATCCCGTGTACGTAAAATGTATCGGCATATCTCCGACCCTGCTCGTACATTATGTACGTAACCCGGACTATTACTTAATGAGACGGAGTCAGTACAATGATTTGGCAACCAGTTACTGTTGTAAAGAGCCTGGATACTGAAATAATGCAGCTGTATAACTTCGTACGTATAGCGCATATATATTTCCTGTTGCGGGTTAAGTAAATTACGTATGCTGCTCCGTTAATACATATGCGGCATCATTAAACCGCATACGTAAACGTTAACAGTGCGGGCACAGTAATTTCATGATGCGGCTTACGTATTAAGGATTCGGCCTCATTACAAGTAACTCGTTTACATTGTCTTTACAGGGCATTATGCCGCATACTTACTGGACATGGTGTCGGCTCATTATAAGTATGGCTCTTATTTATTTCATGTGAAAAGCACATTATACGTATCTGGCTGCCAGTGCATTACAAATTTGCCAATTTTAAGTAGCCCGTTTTTCTCAGTGCTTAGACCACATCCTGTTTACAAAGCAAGATGGTATTCAAATGCCTGCCCAGTTTCCGATAAAAAAGAAACCATACAAATTCATCGAGTTTTGGGTCGTTTGATTCGTCTTGACAAGTACTCTGTTGAAAATAGTATCAAACCCTGGTGTGATGGTGAAGTCGGAAAACACCAGAGAAAAAAGCACGGATTAGACTAAAAAGCAAAAAATAAATATTTATTGACAAAAAAACAAAAAAAAAACGCGTTTTAAAACGAACTAAAAAGTATATAAATCGGACTCAAGTCAAAACATACTTATAAAAACAGACTAATAAGTATATATGATTACCCACGTAAAGATTTATGGCCCTATAAAGAAGTTTTAAACCTAAAACTGTGGGGCGAACGCAAAAGTCAATTGATGATAAATCTTACAAAATGCGCCCTATTAAACGAAGCCTTTAACGTTGGTTTAATTTGTAAAATAAACAATATTTAATAATTACGACCACCTGTTTTACTTTACAGAAATATTCGAATAATATTCGAATATATTCGAATACCTCCTTAAAAAATTTCGAATATTCGAATATTGATTTCGTCGAATATTTGCAAGCCCTAGTTACACATGAGTAAAGAAAACATATTTTATTTCATACGTTTTTAAAAGAGATGAAATAATAATAAAAATAATAGTAAAATACGATTTAGTCGCCGATAATTGCTACGTTTAAACTATAAAGACCTCTACTTTAATAAAAATAATAATAAACTTTTATTACATAAGTTACCGGATTCCCCCTTTAAGCTAAATTGCTTGTGTCAGGCATGTCATGTTTGTTTTATTATTTGTTTTAATATTGGGAGTTCGTCAAATAGACTCTAAACTTATTATTACAAAGTTTGTGTTTTTATGATTTTGGTTAAAGAATAACAAGTGCTAATACCATTTTGGGGAGAGATGTATCTTTGGACTGGTTTGATTACAAAATACATTATATTTTATAGTAACGATGATAATTTTATTTCAGTACTCCATAATTTACGATATTTCATAACAAAGTTATTCCCTAGAAAATTATAGTAACTATGAATTACAATACATATTATTCTATTTACATCGCTGTAAATTGTAGTAAATACAACATACGTTACTTTTTGTTTTATGAAATGATGGATCCTTTATGGAATGAAAGCAGCGGACTGTAGTTAATTTGTATATTGGTACATGAATCAAAATGTATGAGAACAGCCGTTAGTCGCCCGCTCGCGCGCTAGTTGGATGCCAAGTGGGGGGGCCGTCCGTCGTTTGGTCCCAGGTTTTGGGCCCGACCTCCGACCGCCGCCGAAGAATAACGAGAGCGCCGCTCGCGCTCCAACATGCTCCCCGGGTTGAAGTGGGAAGCGATGATGACTTCAATTGAGTGGTAGTGGGCAGATGCAGTTGAAGGCCCGCCGAATGGTACCACTCTTGGTTTTAATTTCAGCCACGCGCGTGACGCCGTCCACGCCAGGATAGGTCTTCATGACTCGCCCCAGACGCCACAGCAGCGGTGGCGCAGTTCGGTCTTTTATGAGGACGAGAGACCCTGTCTTCACCTCGCCTGTGGATGAGAACCACTTCGATTTGGTCTGCAGCAGAGAAACATATTCGTTAATAAAACGCCTCCAGAAGTGCTGCGCGATGTACTGCGTCCTCTTCCACCGGTCCAAGCGGGTGATGTTGCTGGTGGTCACCTGTGGGTGTGGTACAGATAAAAGTGATCGTCCAATTAGGAAGTGCGCAGGAGTTAGAGCCGAAAAATCATTAGGGTCAGAAGATAGAGGAGTGAGAGGTCGTGAATTAAGAACTGCCTCTATTTGGGACAAACAAGTAGACATTTCCTCGAAAGTGAAATGAGTAAGATGTAAAAGCCTTTTTAAATGGTGCTTACAAGATTTGACAGCTGCCTCGGCTAAGGAATTAAGATGTGGAGCATAGGGAGGTACAAATTTAAATTCGATGCCCTGTTGAGCTATCTCAGATGCAACATTTGACGATTGCAGAAACTTGCGCAGTTCATTAGCCGCACCAACAAAGTTAGTGCCGTTATCCGACGTGATACTTCGAGGCTTGCCTCGACGTGCCACGAAACGGTTTAAGGCGGCCAGGTAAGACTCTGAGGTGAGGTTCATGGCGAGCTCTAAATGGACGGCCCTTACTGCGGAACAAACAAAGATGCACAAATATGATTTTATTAGTTTACAGCCCCGCCCCTTTCGATCAGCTATCAGGATTGGTCCACAAAAATCTGCGTATGTATGTTGAAATGGAAATTCAAGATACGTCCTTGAACTAGGTAACTGCCCCATAATAGGTTGCACGATTTGGGCTCGATGTCTAAAACAAATTTGACATTTATGTACAGTTACTTTAGATAAATTCCTGCCATTAAGTGGCCAATAATTTTGACGAACACAAGATAAGAGTAGCTGAGGACCAGCGTGTAAATATTTTAAATGTTGCATTTGAAATATAAGTTTAGTAAGACTATGCTTGCTACAAAGTAAAATTGGGTGTTTTGCATTAAAATCATAAGGGGAATTGTCAAGCCTCCCGCCCACGCGGATGAGGTCGTCCTGGTCTAAAAAGGGTGAAAGAGAAATTAACCTATTCTTGCAAGGCAATTTCTTATTATTTTTTAAAATTGAATATTCCTCTGGAAACATTTGAAGTTGAGCGCAATGTAAAATATAATTATGAGAATCTAGTAATTCTTTAGTTGTGAGATTGCCACACATTTTGTTTGATTTATTTTTAAGGTTAAATAAAAATCTTCTAATAAAAGCGACTACTCTTAGTAATTTGGAAAAACTTGAATACCTATCTACTAAATTTTGCACTATGTTAATAAGCGTACTACTTTTGCTACAGCTACTAGCACTATCGCCACTACTATGAAGCGTCACTACTTCAGTCGTATCCCGTTCCACGCTGTTTGGCATTTTGGGCCATTCATTTTTATCACGTAACAAAAATGAAGGGCCGGTCCACCACAATGGAGTGTTGCCGATAATGTCGGCTCTAAGACCACGTGAAACGAGATCCGCTGGGTTGTCCTTCGACGGTACGTAGTTCCAGGTATGACCACAGGTACTCTCTTGTATCTCATGTACTCTGTTGCGTACAAAAGGTTGTAACTGAGTGGTTGTAGTAGACAGCCAACCCAAAACGATGGTTGAGTCACACCAGAATCTACAGGAATCAATAGGCAAACTAAGCGACTCTAGAACCTTAGTACACAGTCTTGAACCTAAAAGAGCCCCACAAAGCTCAAGCCGTGCTGTCGTTGTTGGCTTGATCGGAGCCACACGGTTCCTAGAGGTCAACAGCTGTACGTGCGCTGCGCCCGAGTCGTCTAAAGAGCGTATGTACAGACACGCTCCATACGCCCTCTCGGATGCGTCTGTGAAAACATGAATTTCATGAGAAATTGAATTATTACAAAGTACCCAGCGAGGAATATTTAAAGAATTTAGACAAATTAAAGTTTTTTCGAAGATAGACCAAAGACTATTAATTTCGACTGATACAGTTTGATCCCAGTCATACTTTTCGATCCATAAGCGTTGCATGATTATTTTTGCCTCTACGACGCATGGACCGACGAGACCAAGAGGATCGAATATTTGACTGATCACTGATAAGATTACACGTTTAGTAACCTTTTTATTTTGTTTTAAATTAATTGTATACGTTAGGGAGTCTGTATCGCTGACCCAATTAAGGCCTAACGTTTTTGAAGGTGTATTGACTTGACCCTGCTCTGAAAAAATTAAAGTGTTACTTTCATTACAGTTTGAATTACTGATTTGATCTAAGATTTCAGTATTATTCGATCGCCATTTGCGCAAATTGAATTTGGCGGTTGAAAGTATAGATTGTACAGATTTTGCGACCTCTACTGTAGCTGAAATAGAGCTCCCTCCACCCAAGTAATCGTCGACGTAAAAGTCACGTGATATGGCTGACTTCACGTTTTCGTCGGAAGCTTCAGCTGCTAAACTACTCAGACATTTGGTAGCTAAATATGGAGCCGAGGTCATACCGTACGTAAGGCTATTTAGAGTATAAGTAGAAAGAGGGTCTTTTGGATCGAATCGAAAAATAATTTTTTGAAGAGGTCTTTGAACTGAATTAATTTCGATTGTCCTGTACATCTTTTCGATGTCAGCTGACACGACATACCTGTGTTGACGAAAACGAAGCAAAATGGAAAAAAGGTCGTCTTGAACAACAGGTCCGGTCATTTGAATGTCGTTCAGCGAAATACCGGAACTGGTAGGGGCCGAAGCGTCGAACACTACTCTTAGTTTGGTGGTTGAACTTGATTCCCGAACAACGCCATGGTGGGGAATAAAATAATTGACTTGGGAATTGTCGGAGTTAGTAAGAGGAATAGTGTCCTTTGACATGTGGCCTAGATGTTCGTATTCACGCATGAACTCTAAATATCGTGATTTAAAAAGAGGTTCCCGTTGGAAACGACGTTCTAGGGATAAAAAGCGATTTTTTGCAGTACTGTAAGAATGCCCTAGGACACTTGGGTCATTTTTAAGAGGCATTGTGACTACAAAACGACCATCGTCGTTGCGAAAGGTATTTTTTAGAAAATTTTCTTCACAAGCTCTTTCTTGTAAAGACAAAGAATGATGAGATGGAACATTATCGAGTTCCCAAAATGTTGTAAGGTCGAGAGAGGAATTTGTGAAGTTACAGAACTGTGAAGAGGTAAAATTACGAGTATTATGTGAAATGCTACCGGAAACAAGCCAGCCAAGCTTGGTTTCACATAAACGAGGAAGATTTTTACCGAGTTCTATAGAATTGGAACCTAAGACGTTCCAGAATACTTCGGCTCCTACCAGGATGTCAATGACCGACGGAATATTGAAATTCGGGTCAGCGAGCTTAAGACCTGATGGAATGGGGACATGATTAATATTAATAAAAGAAGACGGCAGAACGTTAGTTATCTCAGGCAAAATAAGACACTGAATATCCGTTACGTACGCACAGCATAAAGACTCTATTGTGAGATTGCAAGACTGTGTACTAGTGGATACGTGATTGTTGATACCTGTGACCTTGGTACTCGTACCGCGTCGTGACAAACCCAGTTTATCACACAAACTCGAAGTCATAAAGTTGGCCGTACTACCGCTGTCCAGCAGCAGCCGTGCCGTGTACTTCTCACCGGTCGCGCTCACCACTCGCACCATCGCTGTGGACAGTAAAACATTCGAAGAAGTAGCAAGCTGCACAGAGTTAGCCGACAGTGCGACATCGTTGGAGGTTGACGGAGAAGGCAAAGGCAAAGGATTTATTAGAGGTTTAGCCTCATTCGACTCTAAATGCAAAAGAGTATTGTGCTTATGTTTACAATACTTGCAGTGTGTTAATTTGCAATGTTTAACACCGTGGCCTAAACGCAAACAGTTCAAACAAACTTTAAGATCCTTTGCTTTTTGGATTCGATTCTCAATAGACAAGTTACGAAAAGATTCACATGAAAATAAAGAGTGAGACTGGGAGCAAAGCGGACAATTTATAGTATAAGATTTATTTATTGATTTATTAGGTTTATTTTGATTCTGTTTTTGATTATTAGTGTTAGGATAGTGCGTATTATTAAGAGCAACTATAGTATTATTCGATACATTTTGATTCGATTCAATCGATTCCAATAAGTCCGCTTTCCTATTAATAAATGTACAAAATTGTGACAAAGTGGGATCATCAGTTAAAGTATTGCGATACTCTTCCCAGTGGCGACTAGTAACAGAATCTAATTTCTTTGCCATAATAAAGATAAGAAGAGTGTCCCAATATTGAGTAGGCTGATTTAAAGTTGTAAGCGCCCTTATGTTTTTATTGATAGTATCAACAAGGTTACGAAGAGAAATACTAGATTCTTTTAATATTGGTTGAACATCAAAAATAGATTGGATGTGGTTATTAATCAAAAGACGATTATTATTGAAGCGTTCGCATAGTAAATCCCAAGCAATTTTGTAATTATCCCCCCGAAAATCAATGTTTTTAATAATTAATGCTGCTGTTCCCCTGAGTGAAGCTCTTAAGTAGTGGAATTTATTTATATCATCAATGCAACTACTAGAATGAATTAATGAAACAAAAGTATCTCGAAATTCCAACCAACACTGATAACTTCCGTCAAAATGAGGCAAAACAATTTTGGGCAAACGAATAAAATTATGTTTATTGTTTTGTGCACCTGAGTAAAAGTTGTCTGAGCCCGACACTGAACCTGCGACCTCGGTGACCTTCATCAGGCTGCGCGCAAGTGCTGACAGCGCGTAGTACTGCGACTCGAACTCCTCACGCTCAACGACCGCTGGCTGAGGGTCTTCCAACAAGATTTCGATTTCGGTCTGTAAAGCATCATATTCGGAATATAAGCACTCAAATTTACTAAAGCGATCTTGTAAGTCTAAACGTTGCAGCTGAGATAGGGGTGAAATGTCTTTAATTGATTTTAGGTATTTGTCAAAAATTGTAAGCTTAGATTTCATAGAACTGCGTTTCTTGTTTAAAATTTTAATATCAGCCATTTTGAAATGAAGATGACAATGCAATCGAAGTGCAATGAATGTGAATAGATTTACTTAATAGCTGCGACAAAGGAATGCGCACAAAAAATATGGGTCAACAGCTGATTGCGATAAGCAGTTATTCTATTAATAGATCTTTTGTCAATCGATGCACAAAAGACATGGAATGTGGATCGGCTCAGTAGCAAGGTGCGTGCGCACGTGGCCGGTACTCGAATGCGGAAGTATGTTTCGCTTTGTGCAATAAGCAGGAATGATGTGCAGTTTAATGGATGAATTTAATTATTTTAGTGCTATTACACAAAGAAATAGTGGCTATTAGGAAAAATTAAGACAGGTAGGTATGACAATGATTTTCTAAATCGGCAAAAATATGAAATATGGGGATAGAAAAGGACTAATTGGAACGAACTCACTGTTTATCTGTACATATACTCCCAGAAGGTAAGGTGACTTGGGCTTCCTCGACGGTGATCGTTCGAAGTGGTGACGTTCCCACGTTGGCACGGTCGTAGTCCACTTGCGATCCGCGCTACTTGCAGACAATTAAACGACGTCTCGATCGCGGTTTTCCGGCGAGATTAATTTAAAAGGACCATTTTATGATGGATCCTTTATGGAATGAAAGCAGCGGACTGTAGTTAATTTGTATATTGGTACATGAATCAAAATGTATGAGAACAGCCGTTAGTCGCCCGCTCGCGCGCTAGTTGGATGCCAAGTGGGGGGGCCGTCCGTCGTTTGGTCCCAGGTTTTGGGCCCGACCTCCGACCGCCGCCGAAGAATAACGAGAGCGCCGCTCGCGCTCCAACAGAAATTCAACGTAAATTGTAGTAAGTACTACATACAATAAACTACGACATTTGTTTCCCAAAGAAAAATATCGTAAGTGACTTTTTTAGCTATTCTGGTAAAAAAATTGAATAATCGTTTCTAAAATATAATTAAGTTCATAAATGTCTATCAACATGCCAAGTTTGGTTCTTAAACGAAAGAAATTGTCACAGTGAGCATCAAAAAACGACTTACTCGTTTTAAAATGGCTGTACTGTAAAGTTCATGTAGTGCAGTTACGATATTATACGTAGGAGGTGTCGAAAATTTGAACCCCATTTTTTAACCCTTTAGGGGTTAAATCATGTCCACTGTGTTGGACTTCAAAATAAATGTCATTTTTGCAATCGTCATCCCAGAAAACCCCAATAAAATGGGGTAAATGGGGTGAGTAAACATAAAAATCGATATAGATGTCGTTATCTATATCGATTTTTATGCTTACTCACCCCATTTACCCCCTGTAGTGTATTGGCTGTATGTCAATACTCACTTGTCTCGTGTGCACACGTCACGGTCGGGAGTCTGATCTGTGGTACAGACTAGACACCGTAGACCTAGACACTCACTGTCTGTCATGGCGGGACAGAGTGAGGACGTGTGGTGGTGCATTGGCGAGCCAAGACGTGGATAGTGGACACAACATTTGGCGACGAGTATAAAAAGGTACGCCATCGATAAAAAATACAAAAAAAAGGAGAAAGGAAAGGAATAGCGATGTCTAATAATTTTCCAGCCTTTGGTTTATAAGCTGTGGACGGCACAAGCAAGCTACAGCATTGTGGATTTCTGCTTTAGCATTGAATGCAAATACAAGTCCAGTAACTATGATCGTTGTTGTTAATATCGCTCTTCTTATTCTTCATATTGTTAAGTTAACAAAACCTTTTATAGATAATGTTAACTTGAATTATAACAAGGTTAAGCATGCATTTCGTTACTCAATCACCGGCAGGCAACACAAATTATTTAGTAGTCGATCACACAGTTTTGCCTTCAATAAAAAAAATGCATCAGTGATTCTTAAATTTGAGATTTTTGCATTCAAAGTGCTATTTTCATACTATACTAAATAATCGTATAAGTACAAAATAATATAAGTGACTCGGTAGCTCAGCGTTCAGAGCATTGGACCGGGGTTATCCAAAGGTCGCGGGTTCGATTCCCGTCCGAGAAGTGATCTGGTGCGAGTCGTAATTTTTCTAGTATATTATTTAGTATATGTATCAGTGAATCAAATAATCATGTTTAACTTACAACCTGATACCACACCAGACCAACCAAATTCAGAGATGAGTTACAATTTTTAGTCGTCTCTCTCCTTGTTTGCATCTTATTTGATCTTGAACTTTATGGTTGTGCCAATGAGGTAATAAAGTAAGAACTCTAATGTAAATGGGACATTAAATTATAGTTTAAAATATTGAATAAAATTGGTCACATTTGGTCAAACCATTAAATTATTTTGGGAAAGCAGATAGCTTCTGGCCATTAAATTGAGCAGATATTGGACTTAAGCAGATATAATCAGGTCATCAAATTGAGTGACACAAGCAGACAAAGGTTTGGTCATTAAATTGAGTGTTTCAAGCAGACAAAGGTCTGGTCACAAAATTAAGAGTCATTTAAGCAGACAAAGGTCTGGTCATTAAATTGATTGACATAAGCAGACAAAGGTCTGGTCATTAAATTGAGTGTTTTAAGCAGACAAAGGTCTGGTCACATGACTCTTAATCATTTAAGCAGACAAAGGTCTGGTCATTAAATTGAGTGGCATAAGCAGGCAAATGTCTGGTCATTAAATTGAGTGTTTTAAGCAAACAAAGGTCTGGTCATTAAATTGAGAGTCATTTTAGCAGACAAAAGTCTGGTCGCTTAACTGAATGACTTAAGCAGACAAGGTCTGATCATCAAATTTAAAAAATAAAGCAGACAAAGTTCTGATCATAAAATTGAATTATTTAACTAGACAAGTTCTGTCTGACTATTAAATTAATGCAACGGTTAAGTAAATAAAGATCTGGACCATTAAATTGACTAATCTTAGGTGAGTTGTCATGTTTAAATATGTCTTGATCAAAGCAGTTAAAGTTTTGATCATAAAATTGATCAATTTTAAACTATGAAGAATATTACAGACTAAAGTCCACTAGAATGGCTACCTTGACACTTGAGAAAGTTAAGTGCAATATAGTGGCCGTGCTCTAAATGAAAACTCGTGAGAGTATTTTATAAATTTCCACGTTAAGCATATGAAAAAATGTAATTTAAGTACAAAGCTTTATTTATACCCTATGCATTTTGCTGTATAGCAAATGAAGGTGTACGAAAGACACCTGTAGAAAGGCCCGACTCATAAAGGACCTAAACCATGATTATAATCATTAAATGAGATATAATGATTCATCTAATTCAAATAGAAGAAAAATATAACACATTGATATTTTTCCATATTTGTGGGTTATATTGCAAATACTTATAATTATACTGTTAGAGTATAAAACGTGTCGGTATAATGTTCACTGAATATGGTACAAACTTAAAACTTTCATATTATCATCGGTATTACTTCCTATTAATTAAGTTTACAAACAAATTATTTGTATTTTGCATTTGGTGAAATACAGACTGAATAATGAACCTGAATACAGACTACAGTATTGACGCAGAATCAAAACATAGTACAAAATTAGAAGTTACAAGTTCCTTTGATGTTTTCAGTAAAATTCAAGAAAGCAACTTTATACCTTAATATATATTAACCAAATGAGTGACTTATAACTTATTATGAAGAGACAATAATTAAGAGGTATTTAAACAGTCAATACTACAGCAAATTTAAAACGTTACTTTTTTTTTTTTTTTTTAATTTATTTAAATAAACAAATTTACATTTTTACCTTAATCTAAATAGTGCAACAAAAACCAGAAAGGTTTGTTCGTACACTACGCATTCGTCACTGTTAATCATGAAAGTAGGTAAGACAGTTACAAGTAGTTACAATAATTATTTTCCAAGCATCATCTAAAAGTAAAAGTAGGTATGCGACAGACAAGCTAGGCTGGCGGTGGTGCGCGGAAACAGGACAAAAGAAAAAACACACATACGGGCACACACACACACGTGTAGTTCGACAAAAGATGGCAGTCGGCAGAGCTATTGTATGATGCGGTGATCACATTTTTTTTTTCTAGTTAAAAGTAAACATGTTTGCAATCCTGCATACAGCATGCTCCATTTCGTAAATATTTAAGGGTATTACTAAATTGAAATGTAATTAGTTTATTTTGTATCGTTAAGTTTAGTTGATTTATTTATAAAGTATGATTTAAGTATGCTTTTCAAATTTTTACTATTAATTTTGTTTATTGTATCAATGGGCAAGTTATTTATTAAATTTGAAATAATATATGCCGATGTACGTTTTCCACGTTGGTTATGAAATATAGGTAATAGAAATTTATTCGTTGTGACGCTTCTGGTTAGTTTATTATGGCTAACTTTTTTTAGGTCAGTATTAAAGAACTGTTCGGTTAAGATATTATATTTAAATTTTTCCTGTACGGGTATCAATGAGCAATAGGAAAACAAGGCCTGGTAATTGTTTCTGTATTCCTCTCTTACTTTACGGGGTACTATGGTTTTTAATATACGTATTTGAAGTTCATATATTTGATTAAGATGAGTTTTGGCGGTACGTCCATAACTACTTAACCCATAAGAGATAATCGATTCGCCCAATGATTTATATAAAGATAGCAAAATAGGGTATGGAATTTTGTACTTAAGTATAGAAAATTTTGCAAGCAATGCGCGTAGTTTGTCACACACATGACGAATTTGATCAACCCATGAGAATCGGTCGTCGATAGACACACCCAAGTAAGTCTGCTTTTCTACAACCTCTAAGGCATCGCAGCAACAGTCGTCGTTATTGGTGTTAGAATGAAGGCAACTGTGGCTGTGTGCTATAATTTTTATGGGAATTGTTTTTCTATTTTGGCTAGTGCTTATGTACATTACTTTAGTTTTACTGTCATTAAGTACGAGTCCATTGTCATGGGACCATTTTGAAAGTGAAGTGAAGTCACTTTGTAATTTAGTCAGTGCTAGATTAACATCAGTATCGGCTGCAAGTATGCAAGTATCATCGGCAAATTGAAATATTTCGCAACCTTTAATGACGTTTGCAAGGTTATTGACATATGTTATGAAGTGCAGTGGTCCTAATACTGATCCTTGCGCTGTTCCTTCAATGACGTTAACCTTATCACTTAACGCTTCATTAACCTTTACGTAGTATGTACGGTTTTGTAAGTAATTTTTGCACCATTCCAGTAAAGGACCGCGGACACCATTCTCCTCCAAACTATCTACGAGTCTATCATGGCGGAGCGTGTCAAAAGCCCTGCTGTAGTCTACAAAAACAACGATAACGTGTTTTTTATTGTCTAGATGTTTATTAACAGAATCCGTAAAGTCAGAGAGCAGTTGTGTAGTATTTTTACCGGGTTGAAAACCATATTGTTTTTCAGAAATTATGTCGTTATTTTTGTAAAACTCATGAATTTGTTTGCCAATAAATTTTTCGACAACTTTGTCAATTGTAGGTAGAATAGTTATTGGCCTGTAATTTTCATAGTCTTTATGGCTACCCTTCTTATAAACTGGTCTAACTATTCCGGTTTTTAATTGTTCAGGATACTTTCCCGTAACTATGCAAGCATTAATCAGTTTGACAATAGCCAACATAATTTTATCACCAATTCTTTTGATATCTATGACCCTTATACCATCAATTCCTGGTGCTTTTTTGTTACTCAATTTTTTTACAATATTCTCGACATTTTCTACCCTGGCTTTTTTAAAGTACATCGTTACATTGTTATTAGGCACACTATACGTTGACTTATTTAATAAAGGGATATTACAATTTGGTGTGATAGATTTTACACTATTACTAAAAGTTTGAGCAAATCTGTTTGCTATATCTACCGGCTTACATGTACTATTTTCAAAAGCAGTCACTAATGCGTTGTCGATAGATATTTTAATTTTACCAGTTAATCTGTTTAATATGTTCCACAATAGTCGTGGATTTCTACTATGTTCAGCAATTTCTTTCATAACGCACCTATTTTTAGTCTTTTCTATCAATTTATTGGCATAATTTCTAGCTTTATTATATTTTAATCGTAATATCTTATTATTAGTGTCATTTTTCCACTGAATAAATAAATTATCTTTATATTCACATGCTTTATTTATTTTTTTACTAACCCAATTTATATTATTTTTACGATAATTTTTTGAATTGCATTTTATAGTTGTCTTTGAATTAGTGTAACAAGTATTTATATTATCATTAATATAATTAAATATTTCTGAAGGACAATTCATATTATTTATAGGTTGCCAATTAATATTATGTAAAAGAGCATTCATTTTATTAAAATCTGTTATCGTTTTGTAAGAGGTAGATGAAGCATCCTGTATTTGTGACGCTCTGCAGGCCAACACTATTGCTCGATGGTCGGCTAGTACCATTCCGAGCGCGCCCGTGTACGGTTCTTGTGTGCGGGATCTCACGAAAATATGGTCAATGCAAGTTTTAGTGGTTTTACCTTTTATTGTTTCAATTCGCGTATAATCCGATATCCCACACATAAGACCACAATTAGACATCATAGTTTTATATTTATGTTTTATAGCACTGTCGACTTTTAGATCTATGTTAATGTCTCCGAGTAAGTATAAGTCACAGTTATTACCGAAGTTCGAAAGAGTGTGTTGTAATTCGCTGATAAATAAGTGTTTACTATTTTTCGGTGGCCGATAAACTGCGCACAGAATTGCGGAATAGTGGAACGGTGTTGTTATTTTAATAGTAAGGCATTCAAAGTGTTGTGTTTTTACTTTCAACTCTGATAATTTATGTTTGTTGTGAACATATACAACTATACCCCCACCCTTTCGTGAATTCCGCAATTCCGTTCGCATATTGTAGCCATCAATATTATACAAACAACTAAGTGATTCTGAGATGTTGGCTTCTGTCAAAATGATTACGTCTATACATTGACTACATGAAGTGATGCATTGTTCTAAGGCTGAGAAATTTTTGATTATTGAGCGTATATTAATGTGTAGGCATAGTAAATTCATAGAACCAGTAGGTATGCTATTTAGAAAGCTA
This sequence comes from Agriphila tristella, assembly GCA_928269145.1. Classification (NCBI taxonomy): domain Eukaryota; kingdom Metazoa; phylum Arthropoda; class Insecta; order Lepidoptera; family Crambidae; genus Agriphila; species Agriphila tristella. The sequence goes on along the minus strand of OV743451.1, from coordinate 2,748,700 downwards.
TGAATATTCGAGCAGTTTTTAATTTCAAATACATCATCTATTATAATGGAAGCCATTTATAAAGTACAAGATAGTTATTACACAAATATGAAATCTGAAAAACTAGTACTATATAACCTACTTTTCGATAGTTGTTTTGATGTCACTCATTGATCTTAGGACAATAGGTTTGTCGTTTTCATTCTTCCGAGCCATGATTACTCCTTTTTTGCACCAGATGAACTTGAATGATTTCATCAGTTCCTGCTTAGCGTTCCAAAGAAGTTTCTTATTGTACGGTGTAAGAGCTTCGTTAATATATATCTTCTGGCCGCCGGCGTCAGAAGGTAAGTTAGTAATTAGGTCATGAACGAGAACAGACTGAGTTTTAGACGTCAAAATCCACTTTTCCTGAGTGTTCTCATCCTTCATCATAACGCGTATGGGGACTTAGCTACATAAAAGTTAATTGTATTTAACGCCATTTATTGTCAATATTGCAAAAATCATATTAATTTCAAATAAAACTATAAAATTAGAGCAAGACCAAGTTAGATGAATAAACTAAATAAGAAACTTGATAAGTAGGTAAGTATTAGTTACCTATTTCGGAAAGCAATGGCAAACAATTGAATAAGTATAGTAAACCTAAATTTGTTAAAAAAGGAATCTGTTACGGATTTTCGGGCTTTACAAATATTGCAACACATTCAAATATACTAAGGTAAGATAAAATAAATGTAAAAAATATAGAATAAGGTTTATGACAAGACTGACATGTGTCTATTTAAGATAAAAGTCCTTAAATTAAAAAAAAAACAATAATATAGGTAAATATCTACTAGAAATGTACTATTTAAAGGGAGAAACGGGCTGCCGCTGTACTACTTACTGAAATGAATTATGTCAACAAGTAGACTAACGAATAAAGAAGGTAGTAAAGTTAAATCTTTATTCATTAATATGTTCTAAAACACTCAGATTAATTAAATAGATTGATCAAAGATTTAATATCTCATTATGTTATTAATAAGTTGTCAACCTCTCTCCCTGGCCCGGCTAAAGGCAAGGAATAGAGTGAGCAGATTCTAAATATTTACAAATAAAACAGGAAGATTAAAGTTGTACAAGTATATTTATAAAATTTAAACATTTAAAGAGGAGTAAGAATAAGTATTTAACTTAAAACAAAATTTTATGTTTAGTAAGTAGTTCAAATGGTAATATTACGAGGTACAAAATGTACAAAATGAAATGGGGTGGGCACCTTAACTTTTGCTCTCATAAAATAAGAAAATTTTAGTAAAATTATTTAGCTTGCGAAATTAAAACTTGTTTACACGAAATCGTAGTCGCTGCACCGAAGACGCAGTTTTCCTCGCCAAATTAATTAAACGTACGCCCTTACTTGTTGCGACTTCGAAAGAATAAACAGCAGGCCTCAGCATGAACCCTTAGACTTCAGTCAAGCAGCATGAAAATAGCTCGTTGACGTCGTGGCGATAGAAATCGTCACGGTGAGGTTTTACATCCGAATCTTCCAATAATCAAAATAATCATGAAATATTATTATATAATATTATATTTAATATCAATGAATTGATGTATATCTATTTATCCCTCCGCTTCCCTCCTGAAATCAAGGAAAAAAAAGGTGTTAAGACAGAAAAAATCGAACAATAAAAATACACAAATACATAGAAAGGTTTAAAGAAATTTAATTATAGAAATTAAATACATACCCTTAATCCAATATTAAATACATATAAAAGGTCAGCGTTTGCTTCTCCATGGAAATCTCCTCTATAATAATTTGTACCTAGGTACTTATTTCAAACCTACAAAAAATCTAAATTAAATGTGAAAACTTTTATTAATATCAACAAAGATCCATCGTGTGATTACTTACCATTAAAATAAAAGTGATTCGTATCAGGAATCGTCAAAAGGAAACGTTTTCATAAAAAAATTGTTTCCAGCAACAAAGTGTGGAGTGAAAAACGCTTCGCGCCGTAAAATGTCAAAAATTTTCTCATGAAAGCGCGGGAAAAGCCACGAAGACGGCCAACCCAAGAAAAAAAGTAATAGTGTGAAAAGGATGAATGATATAAAATGGCTGTGTAAGAAAAGGATAGTAGAATACATCAATATTTTTAAATGTTGTCGACATGAATTAAAAAGTTATAAAAAATAAAATACATAGATACCAAAGAGTTTTATACAAGAAGGTTGATAGTTTGAATTTGGAGTATGGATGAAATGAGGTCGCATGTATGAAATAAATACAGATTAAGGAAAATTCATGAATTTTAATAATAAATTAGTGTTTTATACTTGTAAATAAATGAATAAGATGAAATATTAATAAATATGAAAACGGAACGATGTTTTTTCTATAAAGAAAAAACACAACGTTACAAAGTAAGTTAGATCACGGATCACCTATGGTACCTACCTAAGTAATTAATTTTGTTTAAAATTAGGCTAACGTGGTGTCATAGGCTTATCATGGACGTCATAGTCACGGGATGATGATTTGATTAAAATGAACATTTTATGAAGAATCGTCTGGATAAAGGGGAGATGGGGATCTGTCCGCCCAACCTCCGCTGCGCGTCGTCGCCGTCGTCGTCGGTGCTGCTTCTGTATGCCTGTCGCTGTCACAGTAGGTATAATATAAGATAGGACTGTGCTATTGAGCCACTTTGACTCACTTCTAATTATTTACACTATACGTCAAACGTTTTATAAATATGTTTTTTACATAATCATTATAATGCTACATGCATTTGGAGGCATAATCATGAAGTAACGAAAAGCAAAGGTTTTGAATACACGTTGCGGAATAAAAGTTTACAATGTTAGTCTAAAAACCTTATGAGGTTCAATCTTAAACTCAACGTCTTTTATCCAGTCTATTCTAGGCTGTTAAAAACATTTGTGAACATTGATGAAGCTACGACATGTTCGTTCGTAAGTGTTGGTATGTACCTTGTTACTATACTAACTAAAGAATTACAACAAAAAAAAACCTGCAGAAAGTTCTTATTGTGACAGGTTCGTCTCATAACAGAAATGAATCGTAAGTAAGGTACTATATACCTGACTACTGCTAAGTACTAAGGAGTTTAGTGCCTACCTGTGACAAAAAAAATAGTTGTTAATAAAAATAACAAACAATTGCCGAACAGTCTTACTTATTATAGCGTTACTCACATGGGGTTTATAAAAATAATGGAGTATTAACGTTTTGCCCTATCTGGCATGCAATGTAAGAGTGTTAATTTGAAAACTCAATAATTTAAAGTTGTCTTAAAATCGAGATATTAATTAAGCTTTACACACCATTATCATAGAACCATATTTAATTTGCTTAAATCAAGAACCATCTTATGCTCTTATACCATTCAGTGGGTCAATGAAACAAACTACGTTTATTTATTTAAATACTGGCTATTGCTCGTTACTTCGTCCGCGTGGACGAAACTGAACATGACAAAACATTATTCTTTCAAAACTACAGTGATATATACTGAATATTAAAACTGGTTATGCTCTGAAAAAATAATAAAAGATTATAAATTCTAGTTAAATATAAACGCAAATTTATTTTTAATATAAAATTAACAATCCTAGTTACACTGTCCGGTAAAGATGACATATTTACAAACGCTAATTTTACAATAGAGATTATGATGAATAATTTTGTATTTTTGTGCAATTAGCATTTTTGTAAAAAAAAAAATGTAATTAAAACAAACTCGTTGTAAGTATGTACTTAAGGTATGTACCTTAAATAATTGAAATAATAGAGCAGTCTACTTTATTAATTACTGGCAGGGCCGAATCTACCAAAGATTCAAAATATTTTAAGTGTGAAGTGTGAATATATGATAATAATTGTAAATAATTTGTTCTTTACGATTTAGTTATAAATAAAGTGTTATTACGTAAACGTAGTGCAGATAATAATGCCTGACTAAGTAGGTACTCATGAAGAAAATAATATCGAAAGACTATAGATTTCAACTAAGGTAGAAACACTAGGATTTACATACATAATATACAGCAAAGAATATTCAGCTATACCTATAGTTACTTAGACATTTGACTTACTGTTGCTTGCGTAATAATGCAATGCTGCAAATTGTACCTATTAAGATTCTATCAAGACAAATACTTTACCTTAGCCGGCTTTAATTAAGTATATGGAAATACGATTTTTAAACTAATACGTTAAATTGACTTATTTTGTTCTGTTAACGAATCTATGCAAACTTTTATTGGAATACCCACATTAAACTAGGAAATTGGATTGTATGCTAGGTTTATGTTATGGTCGAAAACTACAACGTGCAGTCTCACTATGATGCCGTTGGATAGGGTTTCAGCTCTCTCTCTCTCTGATCGTTTCTCCATTTCTGGGAATCGTGATCAATGGCTGCAGATTTTGCTCTCACCGCCTGATGGAACTTACTTTAGGAGGTTGTTACTTCTACTTGGTCATAGTGGTTGGCGATTGACCTCAGGCTCTCTTGCCTGCTTTTACACCAACCACTATCAGATCTTCAAGTCTCTCATCTCTTCTACGCAAAGTATGAAAGTACGCGGTGTAAATATACGGTGGGTTGGATATACGCGTTCAAACTTTTAACATGTATTCTGTTTAAGCCATCCAGGGTATCTCAAGCATTTGTCTCTAACACCACATCTCGAATGAATATTTTCTGTATCTCTCTCTGGCTAGTATGATCCAGGTTTCTACTCCGTACATGGAAGTTGAAAAGATTAAAGCTCTCATTAAATGTAAATTATTTAATGTGAAAACCTAGGCTTACAGGTTTTTAAGATGACTTGAACCAGGCGTCTATGAACTTAGCAAAACGGCGCTTGATTTCTACAATTCTGCTTCCATCAAGGGTTATTTGAGACCCTACCGGAATAATCCTAACGTATCTCACTAAAGGGAAGTTTCAGCCTTATAGCATTGGCAGCCCAGCTTCGGCACAGCCTGTAACAGTAATCTATTACGCAGCAAGGTAAGTATTTCATTCTTTTTCAAGGGAAGGAACAGCATATGGTGTAGGTAAAAAGAAAGAAGCAAACATTGACAACCTAGAACCGGAAATAAGTAAGTTTTAAATAAGCACAACAACCAAATTGTAAAACTATCTTTATAACGTACTTACTTACATAGAATAAGTGTAAATGCCATAATCTAAACTGATGAGACCAGGAAATGTTTTTAATTAAATATTTCTGAACATCGCGGTAAAATTCTTATTAAAGCTCAAAAATTAGCTTCGAAATCAACCAAAGGAAAAAAAATCCCTTGTGTTCTCCTTGATGATCGAATATAATTAAGTCGTTATTGTTTTGGGTTAAAAGTGATTAGGGCAGTTATTAAACCTTTATATTGTTAGTGTCCTTCTCAACAATTAAAGAAAAGGAGGGATGTAGTGTATTGGCTGTATGTCAATACTCACTTGTCTCGTGTGCACACGTCACGGTCGGGAGTCTGATCTGTGGTACAGACTAGACACTCACTGTCTGTCATGGCGGGACAGAGTGAGGACGTGTGGTGGTGCATTGGCGAGCCAAGACGTGGATAGTGGACACAACACCCCCTAAGGGGTTGATTTTTAAAATAACAAAATACATATTTGCCTTTTTATTTTTAGATGTGCTCCTACGAAGTTTAAAGTTGTAATGTCTATTTTATATTATTTTTCCGTAAAAAATTTGGACCCCATTTTCACCCCTTTAGGGGTTAAATCATGTCCAACGTTGTTGTTGGACTTCAAAATAAATGTCATTTTTGCAATCGTCATCCCACAAAACCCCGATAACGACATCCATATCTATTTTTAGGGTTTTTAACCCTTTTCAACCCCATTTCATTCCCTTTGGGGTTGAAATCCTAACAAAAACAATTTATGTTGCGTTAGATTTCCATTCATAATCCTAAATTATAAGTTTAGCGATTTTTACTTCGAAAATGAAGGATTTTCTTCAATACACAACTTCATTCCCCTTTTGACCCCTTCGGGGGTAGAATTTTGAAAAACGCTGAGACCCGTATTTATTAATTTTCAATCGTCAGCTTAAACACAAAATTAAAAGATTCTAGCTTCAAAACTGAGGGACTTTCATACAAACTTCCATCCCTTATTTCATCCCCTTAGGGATGGAATTTTCAAAAATCCTTCCTTAGTGGATGCCTACACTGTATAAAGTATCTGTGTGCAAAATTTCAACTCTCTAGGTCCAGCGGTTTGGGCTGTGCGTTGATAGATCAGTCAGTCAGTCATTCAATTTACGATTTTATATATTAAGATTTGCGTCAGACGTGTAGCACACATAGCCCCCTTAGCCGCCCTATAGAACTTTAGTGCGAAGTCCCACACGCACTTTGTAACGTTGTGTTCTGACAATTCCCAAGTTTAAATTTTGGCGCGGAAGCGCAATGGTAGTTTTCAGTACCTTACAGGAATTGGCACCTCCCCCTTAACGTCATTGGCGGATGTGTGTAGCAGCCGCAACTTTAATAAATGTCTTTTCGAATTTTTTAGTATTTGAATAGGGTTTTGAAATTAATAAACATTGGAAAACAGAACAAAGTCTCTCAATATTCGCTTCAGTTTTGCAGAGAATTTGACGATAGAAAATGGCGCGTGCGGCGTGTCATGATTTCGACCAATACGAATATAAGATTCTTGATTTCGACGAATAGCAACAACGCCCAATAGGAAGGTTGATTTTGGAGCCGCGGTGTTGCCATTTCGCGTCACATTCTTCTATCTGACACTTTTAATGAAGTTATGCGCAAACACCTTTTTGCAGATTGAAGCGTCGAGTGACAGTTCTTTGTGTTTTGTCCAAAAGATTTATAGTCGACAAAACACAGGTATTTGTTTCTGTAGGTTAAATTTTTATTTACAAAAGTATTTGGACATTTTTTAATTTCAAGTTATGGTAGGATTTGGGAAAACGGAACGTTTTGGAAGAAGTTTCAAAACGAGCTAGGGCAACACCAAGCAAGTTTTCAGATTTTGAGAAAAGCAAAGATGACAGGTTGTGATGAACGAGATTTCATTTGGTTATTTTATTTAACGCGGCGAGAGTCGCTCGCATAATAATTTATAGTCAGAAAACGCTACTGAGGTAAGTGCAGTTTTATCTGTTTAATGCAGATGTCGCAAGACGCCAGGAACATTTTTTTTGAGGTTGTTCTTATTACAGGTAGAACCACTGGTCACTGGTTTGAGGGTGTGCCAGATTCTCCAATTTTACTTACTGTGGTTGAGTTCGGCCAGGCAAAGTTTCAAACGGGTGGTGGGAGCAGGCGGTTTGAACACCCGCTAAACAGGATTCTGTTCAGCGAAAACCTGGTAAGAATCTTGGAAATATTATTTCCCACGCCACGCCGCCATGCCGCATAGCACAACGTGTTCGTGGTCGGTTTTCCAGTTTGCTAATCATACATATTTTGTTACAGCTATGGGAAGTTAATTTTATTCGACTCATCGTTTTATGAGAATACCCTACTTTGGGACGGTGTCCATCCACGGCCACGTCACCGGCCTGAACGAATTGCTGTCCACCGAGTCCTAATTTCATTCAAGACTCACAGGAGCATTAATAACTAGAAGTTGTCATCATATCGGACACATGAGGTCGGTGTAACTTTCACTACAATTTAGCTCTTTTAGTGAACCGTGGTATCTCCATGTAGGGCTCGGTTTCTTGACGTAGAACTGTAACTTTTACCTTTTGCGGCCCAACGCACACCAACCAAATCGTACCCATGTAAAGCGACCCCTATCGCTAAGCTAGTATTTTGGAATTTTTCTTATGTAAGGTGTAAACCAAATTTTAACAATATAGACCATTAAACCCATACCATCTTTTATTTATTTTTGTTTACTCCTTATATTTAATTTTCTTTGCTCCGTGGCTCTCATCGGGCAGTATTCAAAGAGAACCACGTGGCAAATGGCGCCCACATTTATTTAAAGATATTGTTTGGTGTGTGTTGGTCAGAAATATCCCCCATCTTTCTCATATCTGGGCCCGGACCGCAGGGAATATTGTGTGTGTAAGATTTGTCCTGGCCCACACCTTTGGCTTACTTATGGAATGATTTTTAGTACTGATTGAAAGATTGAGAGAGGGTAGGAGAGAGTAGGGGAGTTTTTTTTTGTTTTAATAAAAGTTTACAGTCGAGTCATATTTTTTTTTTGATTTTGAAAAGAGGGTAGGTATGTATTTTTGCTTAACTTAGAATCATATTTTTGAAAGTATTTGGTAGAGTCATTATGTATTTTGTGTAACTTAGAGTCATAATATATTTTTCAAACAAGAATATTTAGTTCATAATTATTGAGCGAACAACATTTAAGATATTTTTTTTGTGCTTGAACAACATAACCACAGTAAAGAATTGTTTTTCAATTTAATACATTTCTTTGGAACATTTTGCTAGGAATTTGTTTTTTTAACAGTAGCGGCATAGATTTAAATTGATTTTTAGGATTGGAATACCACGCGTTCTAGTTTTGTAATTTTATGTTGTGGTGTGCTGCTATTGTGAATGTTATAAAGTAAAAAAAAACACATGTGTGGTTGTTTCATTTCCTTTAATTTTTAAGTGTTAAGCTTTTGTTCCATGTTTTATGTTATGTGTTATATGTTTTTATAAAACTAAGATTTATATGTATAGGTATCTACCTACATGTTTCATGTTTAAAAGTTAACTTCAAGTTATATTGTTTTTATGTAAAACTGTAACTAAACAGACATAAATATCAGATTTTACATTTGGTAACAAACTAGTGTTGTGTACACATTCATACTTTGAAAGGAAAGATTTCAGTTTTCAACTTAAAACTTTATTTTGTTTTTACAATGAATACATTTTGTTAAATTTAAAAGTTCATACAGTTGGTTTATAAATTTGATACATTTTGTTAAAACTACCTGCATTTTATACATTTAGGTGATAAATTTACAAAATATTACAATATTGTACAAGCGGTGTGTCGTTGTGGTCAATACAATTACAAATAATTTTCTTGAATACTGTGTTTTCTCTGATTTAGTGTTTGATAATTTAATATTACCTTTTATTTAAATTAATTGTGAAGGAAATACCACCAGTTCTTAACGATGGATTTAGAAATTTTAGTACATTCTCTTTTAAAAGATGAACTTACTTATGAAGTGACAATTAGGTCTGAAACACCGACTTCTACGGTTCCTTTGTTGAGAAAGCAACTAAAACAGCTTCTTATTGAGTGTCCCTCTGAGGTAATCACAGAAACAGAGTTTGAAAGTGGTTCGGAACTTAAAATTATTTCAGATAAAATTAAAGAATTAAAAGCAAAACTTAGTGAAAAATCTGTTACAGCACATTGTTTGAGCAGATGCCGTGGTTTGGTACGACACTTACATCATAGGCTTTTGCGAGTTGTGTCGGATGACCCTGCTGTTTTGTCACAAAAGGCAGAGTTGTCTGGCGCAATTGAGTTTTTATTGTCAGTTTCTGAAAAGTTTTTCTTGTCAACAAGAGCACAGCATCTGGATCAGAGCGATACCCAGGTTGAACCGGTGCCAGTAGTAGCAGTTGCAGAATGTTCTGGTGATAGGAATGTGGCAAAGTGGAACTTGAGATTCAACGGGACCACAGACCCACGCTCATTTTTGGAACGTGTCGACGAGCTCCAAATTTCATATGGTGTTTCTGACGGCAAGTTGTTCAACTCAGCCGCTCAGTTGTTTTCAGAACAGGGTTTGCTGTGGTATCGTGGCATTAAAAGTCAGGTTGACAGTTGGGCAGAACTGAAATCTTTGTTGCTCGAAGAATTTGACCCGGTCGATTATGATTACAGGTTACTGGGTGAGATCCGTTCACGAACACAAGGAATGGAGGAGCCAACACACATTTATTTTTCAGTAATGGCATGCCTATTCAACAGACTGAAATCACCACTGCCGGAGGAGAAGCAGCTTGAAATCCTTTTGCATAACATCAGACCGTATTTTTCACAACAGTTAGCTTTGTTAGATATTACTACAATTTCCGATTTAAAGACAAAATGTCGTAAACTTGAATCTGCTCGCCAACGTTCGGATTTTTTTGTTGAACCGACTAAGTCGAATTTTCTGAGTCAAGAATTTTGCTATAAGGGTAAAGCAAAACAAGTTAATTATGTAGCAACACACAACACCAGTAGACCGCCAACAACATCACAACAGTTTAATTCTAATTCAATGCCTTCTGCAAACCAACGAGTGTGTTATAAATGTGGCAAGGGTAACCACAATTTCAGATTATGCAAAGTGACACCTCAAAATATAAAATGTTTCAAATGTGGCAAAGTAGGTTTTACTGTCACATCGTGTCCGAACTGCAGTAAGGGCACAAGTTTTAAAAGTTCACCACAGACAAAAAACTAGTTGGTGAGAACCGAGGTAATAATTTAGTGGATAGTGAGGGTAAATTTAAATCTTTTCGTAGCATCGCTTCGGTTCTCTTCGCACCTAGTGAAAATGATGTTAGGCCTTATTTAAAATTTAAAGTGAATGATTTTGAAATTATTGGTTTATTAGATTCAGGTGCTTGTATCTCAATTTTAGGGAACAATGCACATAAACAATTTATCAAGTTTGGGTTTGAACTTCAGGAGCGTGTAGACAGGTCGTGTAGTGTTGCAAATGGAGTTCAACTAGAATCTTTAGGGTTTATTTTTGTACCGGTTACTTTTGGTAAAATTAGCCGGGTAGTGAAATTTTTGGTGATTCCTAGTATAGTCACAGAGGTGATACTAGGTTGTGATTTTTGGAGATCTTTCGATTTAGGAAAGAACATTTTTGATCAAATAGATTATAGGAACGCTCCTAAATCATTTTTTAATAATTGTAGTTCAATTCACTCAGAACAAATAAATAGTATTCAGTCGTATAATAGTTTGTCTTTTAGTCAAAAAGAATTGGCTGATTCAATGGTGAAAGACTTTGAATCAATTTCTTCAGAAAGGATTGGGTTAGGAAGGACCCCTTTAACTGAGCATGTTATTGATACGGGAGAGGCCACACCTATTAGGATAGGACAGTATCCGTTGTCGCCGGAAAAGAAGAAAGCCTTAAACGACGAGTTGGATAGAATGCTGGAATTAGACGTTGTAACACCTAGTGAAAGTCCGTGGAATAATCCCGTTCTATTAGTTAAGAAGGCGAGTGGCGATTGGAGATTCTGTCTTGATTGTAGGAAGCTTAACGCCGTTACAAAGGGCGATGCATATGCTATTCCGTACATGCCTCAGATACTTGACAGCCTTAAGGAGGCTAGGTACTTATCCTCGATAGATTTAAGCTCCAGTTTTTGGCAAATTCCACTCCAAACTGAGTCGCAGGATAAGACTAGTTTTACTGTTCCGGGAAGAGGTATCTTCAAATTTAAGGTGATGCCGTTTGGACTCTGCGGAGCTCCGGCTAGACAGCAACGTTTGATGGATAGGTTGTTGGGTCACGGGTTCTGCAGTGATATTGACAACGGAACAGTTTACTGTTACGTTGATGACATTATTATCTGTAGTTCTGATTTCCAAACGCATTTACTACTTTTAAAACGGGTGTTTGACAAGCTTAAGGAAGCTAATTTATCTATTAATTTTGCAAAATCTAAATTTTTCCGAAGTTCTATTAAATATTTGGGTTACGTTGTAGACGAATTCGGTCTGAGAACGGATCCGGAGAAGGTTTCCGCAATTTTGAACTTTCCTACTCCAACTTCAAGTCGTGAGGTCAAAATGTTTCTTGGAACGTGTTCCTGGTATAGACGGTTTATTCGTAACTTTTCGACTATCGCCGCACCACTAAATAAGTTGACGTGTAGTGGAAAGAATGCGCCACCCTTCTCTTGGTCACAGGAAGCCGAAGAGTCTTTTAATACTTTGAAAGACGCCCTAGTTACAGCACCGGTTTTAGCTGTACCAGATTTTGGTAAGCCTTTCACTGTACATTGTGATGCATCTTCATATGGGTTAGGAGGAATGTTATCTCAGGAAATTGAAGGACATGATCACCCTATTGCATTTGTAAGTCGTTCTTTAAATAAAGCAGAGAGAAATTACAGTGCTACAGAAAGGGAAGCCTTAGCTGTTTTATTTTCGGTCGAGAAATTTGAACCTTATTTGGGATCTCGTCCTTTTAAAGTTGTCACGGATCATTCATCTCTTAAATGGTTTACTAAGCTGGAGAACCCTTCAGGTAGACTGGCGCGTTGGTTTTGTCGACTGTCTCAATTCGATTTTCAGGTTGAGCACAGGAAAGGCACAGACAATGTGGTTCCAGACGCGTTATCCAGACTTATGGACGCTAACACCTTAAACGTGATCAACTCTGTGGAGGACGAGTGGTTTGATAAAATTTTTAATGGTTGTAAGTCGCATCCACTTAATTTTCCTAATTTTTGTGTAAAGGATGGTAATTTGTATCGTTTTTCAAAAAGTAAATTTGGTTTATTGAGTGAATTTGATTGGAAGCTGGTAGTACGGAAGGATCAGAGAGAGGCCATTATTAGGGAGAACCACTGTGAACCAACAGCGGCTCATTTGGGAGTTTTCAAAACCCATAGACGCCTTTGTCTACGGTATTATTGGCCAGGAATGTACAAAGACATCGTTGATTTCATTAAACACTGTGACACTTGCGCCGCATACAAACCATCACAGAAGGCAACTCCAGGTTTAATGGGTCAACCGAAAGTCTGCCATAAACCATTTCAGGTATTATCCGTGGACATCGTCGGTCCAATGCCAAGGTCTCGTTCTGGTTTTGTTTATCTTTTGGTAGTTACCTGTTGCTTTTCTAAATATTGTTTAATTTTTCCAATGAGACGTGCTACTTGTGCGGAGGTGGTGAAAAACTTGGAACAACGCGTAATTTTAGTACACGGCGTTCCAGAGACTGTAATTGCTGATAACGGAGTGCAATTCACAGGATCTGAATTCCGCCAAATGCTCGAACGTTATAAAGTTCCGAAACTCCATTTTACCCCGCGTTACACACCTCAAGTAAATTTGGTTGAAAGATACAACAAAACCATAATGACAGCTGTTGCTTCTTACGTTAAAGATAATCATCGTACATGGGATGAACAATTGCCAAAAATTCAGTTTGCAATTAATAGTGCCGTGAATGAGTCCACTGGATTTTCACCATTTTTTCTAGTACATGCTAGGGAACCAGTCATCAGTGGTACCTTTTATAGGGACACAGATAAGGAATACGAACCTGGGGTACCTAGGGACGAATACGCCGGTGAATTTCACAATTTAAAGACCATTTTCGAAGAGGTACGCGAGCATTTATTAAAAGCCCATGCTGAGAACACCACTCACTATAACTTAAGAAGAAGAGAGGCTAAATTTTCTGTAGGTGATGTTGTGTGGAAGAGAACATTTACTCAGAGTGATGCGCAAAAATTTAAAATGGCAAAGTTGGCACCTAAATTTGAGAAATGTAGGGTCAAAAAAGTTTTATCGCCTTTGGTGTATGATTTGGAAAGGGTTTCTGATGGTCAATCTATAGGTTCTTGGCACATTAAGGATTTAAAAGCTTAGGGCACTTATTACATCTTCTCTAGTAGTGTGTCAAATACACGAAATTTGGCACACGAAGCGTATGTCTGTGTGTGGTGTTTACAGTTATTTTCACTGTAACACTTTTGGTTTGCATGGTGAGGTATGAAAGGACAAATGGTGATGAACGAATGAATGACGATTGCATGCGGAGGAATTTGGGTGTGAAAGAGCAGGGAATTGCCGGTAGCCAAGCTATAGGTAGATGGAGGACTGGTTTAGTTTTTTTGTGTGGTTCAATCTCTAATGAGTTAGAATTCACTTTTTGTTACGAGTTTCGAATCTATTTTTTTACCTAGGTGTAGATTCGGGTAAATCTTGATATTTTTTTTATTTTTGCTGTTTGGCAGGTAGTGAAACTTATATTTTTTTTTCCAATTCATACTCCAATTTTGAAACGACTCGTTATGGAAGAAACCGGCATGTTTTTTTCTGCTATTTGGGTGACTGAAATTTATGTCACAATTTTTTTTTAATCTTGAATATTTAGTTGTTGTACAGTCACAACAACTGTAGGCATTTGCGTATTTGGTGAATGCTACAATTTTTTTAGGAGCGTAGTTTCGTCTCCTTGTTTGGTTTACAACTTGGTTTTGAGTTGTAAATGTTTTGTTTGTGCGGTGTTGTTTTGTGTTTTGTCTCGTTAAGTGGAAGTCCTGTGTCGTCAAATGTGATGTCACTAGGGTGACGGGTTGTACGTCCAGGGTATATATATATATTTTTTTTTTGGGTTGTCGGTCGACATGGTTTGTTGAATCGTAGCATTCAATAGATTTTTTTTTCTAGGTTTGTGTTAGTAGTAGGATTTGTAGTTTGAGGACGCTGAGGGCAGCGCCTTTTTTTCAGGAGAGGGGGTATTGTAACGTTGTGTTCTGACAATTCCCAAGTTTAAATTTTGGCGCGGAAGCGCAATGGTAGTTTTCAGTACCTTACAGGAATTGGCACCTCCCCCTTAACGTCATTGGCGGATGTGTGTAGCAGCCGCAACTTTAATAAATGTCTTTTCGAATTTTTTAGTATTTGAATAGGGTTTTGAAATTAATAAACATTGGAAAACAGAACAAAGTCTCTCAATATTCGCTTCAGTTTTGCAGAGAATTTGACGATAGAAAATGGCGCGTGCGGCGTGTCATGATTTCGACCAATACGAATATAAGATTCTTGATTTCGACGAATAGCAACAACGCCCAATAGGAAGGTTGATTTTGGAGCCGCGGTGTTGCCATTTCGCGTCACATTCTTCTATCTGACACTTTTAATGAAGTTATGCGCAAACACCTTTTTGCAGATTGAAGCGTCGAGTGACAGTTCTTTGTGTTTTGTCCAAAAGATTTATAGTCGACAAAACACAGGTATTTGTTTCTGTAGGTTAAATTTTTATTTACAAAAGTATTTGGACATTTTTTAATTTCAAGTTATGGTAGGATTTGGGAAAACGGAACGTTTTGGAAGAAGTTTCAAAACGAGCTAGGGCAACACCAAGCAAGTTTTCAGATTTTGAGAAAAGCAAAGATGACAGGTTGTGATGAACGAGATTTCATTTGGTTATTTTATTTAACGCGGCGAGAGTCGCTCGCATAATAATTTATAGTCAGAAAACGCTACTGAGGTAAGTGCAGTTTTATCTGTTTAATGCAGATGTCGCAAGACGCCAGGAACATTTTTTTTGAGGTTGTTCTTATTACAGGTAGAACCACTGGTCACTGGTTTGAGGGTGTGCCAGATTCTCCAATTTTACTTACTGTGGTTGAGTTCGGCCAGGCAAAGTTTCAAACGGGTGGTGGGAGCAGGCGGTTTGAACACCCGCTAAACAGGATTCTGTTCAGCGAAAACCTGGTAAGAATCTTGGAAATATTATTTCCCACGCCACGCCGCCATGCCGCATAGCACAACGTGTTCGTGGTCGGTTTTCCAGTTTGCTAATCATACATATTTTGTTACAGCTATGGGAAGTTAATTTTATTCGACTCATCGTTTTATGAGAATACCCTACTTTGGGACGGTGTCCATCCACGGCCACGTCACCGGCCTGAACGAATTGCTGTCCACCGAGTCCTAATTTCATTCAAGACTCACAGGAGCATTAATAACTAGAAGTTGTCATCATATCGGACACATGAGGTCGGTGTAACTTTCACTACAATTTAGCTCTTTTAGTGAACCGTGGTATCTCCATGTAG
Source organism: Agriphila tristella (assembly GCA_928269145.1). NCBI lineage: Eukaryota > Metazoa > Arthropoda > Insecta > Lepidoptera > Crambidae > Agriphila > Agriphila tristella. The sequence goes on along the minus strand of OV743451.1, from coordinate 2,732,898 downwards.
GGCTCGGTTTCTTGACGTAGAACTGTAACTTTTACCTTTTGCGGCCCAACGCACACCAACCAAATCGTACCCATGTAAAGCGACCCCTATCGCTAAGCTAGTATTTTGGAATTTTTCTTATGTAAGGTGTAAACCAAATTTTAACAATATAGACCATTAAACCCATACCATCTTTTATTTATTTTTGTTTACTCCTTATATTTAATTTTCTTTGCTCCGTGGCTCTCATCGGGCAGTATTCAAAGAGAACCACGTGGCAACTTGGCCGGATTTTATTTCCGATTTTGTACAACTATGATAGTTTAGTTAACTTGTAATAGAAGAAAGTATGATTTGAAACTCAATATAATTTTGGGGTCATTTCCTGATAACTCCTATCAAAAAACAAAAAAAAAAATTACTACATGTTCAGTATAAATAGCTACTTAATGGCTTTTTAGTTGTAAACAGGATTAATAAAGGAATTAATTTCATAATTAATTTTATTAATTAAAGGAATTAATTAAAGGAATTAATTTCATAATTAATTATTCATTTATTAAAAATTAATAAAGGAATAAAGAAATTAATGTAAAACATCCCTTTTTCATTGTATAACATAAGTACAAATATTATTCGTAGTGTTTGAACTATCAAGCACACAATTTTTATTGAAAGTCATGTTGCTGATGAATCTTTTGCAATAAGTGGGTAAATAAATAATTCAGTCAAAATAAGCTGTGTTAAAAGTAAAATAGTACAATGGTACGTATTTGCCAAACATCCTCAAAATAGATATGTGGGTAGTTGTACTTCATTTTCATAGTGCTGCGCTTTGTGACCGAGACTAGAATCGGGAACTATCGATATTCTTTCTTGTCTATGAGTAACAAAACAAAGAAGTATTATCCCTTATGGGGAATATATAAATGCACTTAAAAATAATATAACACACTTTTAAATGTTTAAGTAGCTTTATAATTAATTTAATGAAGTATAAAACTAATAGTTTCTACTACAAATATGCTTAGCTTTAAAATTTATATTTATACAATAAAATTTAATAATTGAAATTCTAGATTTTAGGCATTCACAATGCTATTATTTATTTAGATAATTAATTTAATAGAAACAATACGGTTGAGTCGATATTTTCTAGTATTTTTTCTATTAAATTAATTATCTTAAATTTAATAACTTTAGCACTTGTAGACCTTTAGTAACCAGACGATAGGTGCAACGACAAGCGAGCGAAGCGAGCGATGTAGAAAGTTAGGTTCCACTGCTCGATATGCAGCGATAATATTAAATTATAGATTACTAGCGGCCGCCCGCGACTTCGTCTGCGTGGAAAGGTTTTTGCTATCCCTCGGGAACAATACTTTTTTCGGGATAAAAGGTACCCCATGTCCTTCTCTGTACCCCTGACAACGTGTATGCAAAATTTCATGGTGATCGGTTCAGTAGTTAAGACATGAAGGCGTAACAAACAAACAAATAAACAAACAAACGGACTTTCGCATTTATAATATTAGTAAGGATAAGGATTAAACTAGTGGCTCCGTGAGCTGTAGACGTCGCGATAAAAAGTGGCTCAAATTGAACAAAATATAATGTTGCCATGAGGTTTTCAAAGCACACAGTACGTGTTGTTTGGTATATTATTTGGAGAATTCGCAGTTAGATAGTGCTTCTAATTTGTAGATTATTTTTCGAAATGGGTAAATATTTTTTAGATAAATTTGGAAAAACAGATAATTATCAAAACTGCTCAAAAAATTTCACCAGAATCGGTTGAGAAATGTGACCTGTAAATGCTGTAAAGGAGAACAAACAGCGCCGGAAAGCCAGACTGAAATTTTTTTTTTACATATTTCCACCATTTAGAAAAGATTGAAAAATTGGTTTGAACATAAAATTCTATACAATTTTTGAACTTGCTCACAAAATTTCACGAGAATCGGTTGAGAAATGCGACCTGTAGAGGAAAACAGACAGCGCTGGAAAGCCGCGATTATAAAAAAAAAATTAGCATAACAAAAAAATGATGTATATCATTTTCAAACTTGCTCACAAAATTTCACGAGAATCGGTTGAGAAATGCGACCTGTAGAGGAAAACAGACAGCGCTGGAAAGCCGCGATTATAAAAAAAAAATTAGCATAACAAAAAAATGATGTATATCATTTTCAAACTTGCTTACAAAATTTCACGACAATCGGTTGAGAAATGCGACCTGTAGATGAAAACAGGCAGAGCTGGAAAATCGGACTGAAATCTGTTTTTTAACATATCTCCGCGATTTTAAAAGAATTCAAAAAACTGGCTCGACAATAAATATCTATATAATTTTCAAACCCGTAGACAAAATTTCACAAGAATCGGTTGAGAAACGCGACCTTATTTTAAAGTGCATATACAATTTTATAGCTGTTTCATCAAATTAAAAGTGCTATTAAATACATCCCTTATTTTATGAGTATTGGTTAAATCTACCCTTAGCACGAACAAAATAACGCGCGTAAAAACATTCGATAGAGTAATTTTGTATGGGTGTACAGTGCCATCTATCGCAGTAAAGCGAAATTAAATTTTATCCATTGACAAATCTGTATCGAGTACTTTTAAGCGCGTTCCTTACGCATGATTATGATCTTTTGCTATTATTACCTATTGTTTTATGCCATTTATTTATTGCCAATAATATTTATTATGTGCGATCTGTTGTTGTATAAAAAACGTTTTATTTATTCGACTTACACTATTATGTTAATATATAACTCAAAGGACTTTAGCCGACTTCTGAAAAATAGGAGGTTACGTTTTACTAATAGTATTTTCTTATTTCATATAGTTATAGGCTTAGTTATAGGTCAGTGAAGAGACAGCTGCAATTCATCGACAGGCCGATCAATTTTCACATCACTATAAACTCCAACGAACTAGAACTTTCGCAGTTACGTACGTAAGTACACCATTCTTCAAACGCCATGGATAAGAGTGCGTGGTGCATCACAAGTTTAAAATTTTTCTTTTTATTTCAAAATGTGCAAGTTGCAATTATTTCAAAAAAAGTCTTATATTTTTCCCGAAGTCTGTAAGTTTAAAAAACGTGTTAAAAAGTGTGGATTGTGGACAAATGAATAATGCAGCGGACCGAGATGGGTGAAGCGTCTTCTTCAGCAAACAGGGGAGTGCCTATCCTATTTTATCTTTTCCTCTCCTACTCTCCGATTTGGCAGAAAATTTTGTTTTGGTGTTTCCATAACTGCCAACAACGCCACGCCACGCCACGTAGCTATGTGGCTACATTGTTCTGCTTGTCCAAAGAGGTTTGCGTTTTATAGATTTTTAGAATTCTAATTTTTTTTTTGTCAGCAACTAAGTACAACTTTTTTTGCTGAAAAAATTTTTGGTCATCCCTTGATCACAATGATCTCTTAATTTGGAGATTGTTTTTCTTTAGTAAGCCCTGTTAAAATATATGTTTTTTCATAGTATTTACGTGAAATTGTGTAAAAAATTGCAGTGACCGACCGCGTGGCGCCAAGATGGCGCGCCTGCCCTGCCCACTAACGGACGGCCCGTCACACTGGTTCGATGCACATTTTATTTCACTTAATTCATTGATTTTATTAATGATTTATTAATTAACTTCGTTCTTCTATTGGTGACAAAGTAAATCAGTCTATCTACAAGACTAATGCCATAATAATAATGAATGACACAAATTCTGGTCCAATCAAACATGACGTTTTCCTTTACATATTTCATTTGCGTTCAGTCATCGAAATGTATTAATACATTTCGATGCGTTCTGTAAACAGAATATTTTATCAACTTATTTGTAACATAGTAATTAAATTACAATGATATTATAATACTTTTTATATAGTAAGCTGTTTCTTTGTAATTTGAAATTTTAATGTGTTTAAGGTTCACTTTAATCAGATTTTTATTTTTAAGACTTTTACTTTAAACATTAATACCGTGTCTCTGAGGTAAAATCTAATATTAACTGTGTGAATTTTGGTGACATAAAAAAATGTTTTTACTCAGGTTAGTCACGGAATAATAGCTTGTATTACCTTACTTTATGGCTTTTACCATAGAATACCATAATAGTACATTTTACTATCGAGACTTGGTCATAGAAAACTTGCTGTCGGTCAACAAGGTTTTTTGGAAAATCCTACTGTGGTTCTAACTACCACAGAATATATTTATATGTTACGGCTAAAGCCGGCTAAAACTAGGTGTAGCCGATAGCTGTTGGCTAAAACTAGGTGTGACCGATCTGCTTTACTCTTGTAGGTCCCGGGTTAGGTTAGAAATTTAAGGCGAGCGCGCAGCGCAGCGGAGCGTGAGCCTTAAATTTCGAGGTTATTTTTTTTAACAGACAACAGAAAAAACTTTCTTTGTATCCCATGCTGCACCTAGTTTTAGCCGGCTACACCTAGTATTAGCCGCGAGTAAATCGGCTACACCTAGTTTTAGCCAACAGCTATCGGCTACACCTAGTTTTAGCCGGCTAGAACTAGGTTTAGCCGCACTTCGGGTATTAGCCGTAACATATATACAACGTGTTACAAAAATACCCATAATGCCGTATATGGCAGATAGGAACCATCAAAATACCCATAATGCCGTATATGGCAGATAGGAACCATCAAAATACCCATAATGCCGTATATGGCAGATAGGAACCATCAAAGTGATCAACTTTTACTACCTATCTCTGAAATTGCGAAAAAAAATCAGCTGTTTCATACATTTTGATATTGTCGTTATTATTTTTGTAAACAACACCCTGTATTCAGGTTCATTCTAAACTTACCATCCAAATTTCAAGGATATGTTCAGTCCATGAAACTAAACAATTTTCTCAAACAGGAGCCGTACCGGCTACGCATCGAACTTCGGAAAGTCTGCCGAGTTTCAAATTAAAACAGATAAACCGAGCCCCATTCCGGCCAAAATGGCGAACCCCAATTCATGATGTCACAAGAACATCAATATCTTCCAAATATCAAATAGGCAGTAAGTACAATAGGAAATTCCTTACTTCGTTTTATCTGTTTTAAGTTGAAGCTCGGCAGACCCGCCGAAGTTCGAAAAGTTAGCCGGTAGGACCCCAGGGCCAAATATGTAAAAAAATTCACAGATTTTACAGTCCCCGCAAGAATCGGAGCATTGAAAATGAACACAAAAATTTACGAAAAACCAAAATCAAATCAAATGCAGAGTCCTATTATATTTTTAAAGATACCTAGGTAGTACCTATTTACTTTTACGATTGTGTACAAAAGCGCCCGCTGACTGCCTCGACGCCGCCGAAATATTATTAACCGATTTTCAAAATTCCAACGAATGCACTTCTCGTCTGCTTCTGCATCTTTTAACACTATTACTACTTTGTACTATTATGTATTCTGTGCTATTACCATGACGATAGGTCAATAATCATAGAAGCTACATCACGTTTTATGTACGGAAACAGCCGTTTTTCTACAATTCCAAATCTAAAGGGACCACCTACAGGTCACAATTATAAACCGATTTTCAATATTATTTCGCCATTTGATAGCTGAACTAATACCCTAGGACCCTTTTTTCATTTTTTCTTAAGTCAGTTTTTTTCCGAAATATTTACAATTTAGTAAACAAACATCCCCCCAAAAACCTGGAATTTTCGGAATTTCGCAAAATTCCAAAAAAAGTTACCAGTAGATTTTCAAAATTCAAACGTTCACACGTGTCTCGATAAACTCCTCAACTTTTGGTACTATTTTTATTTCGATTCTCCGAAAATCCTCGAAGATATGGCCAAAAATACGTCTCAGGCGATTTGCATCTGATAACCATTTTCAATGGTAAAAAATTGAATATCCATACAAATCAAAGACATCATGTGATCAATTTAGTATGGGATGACTGAAATTTTGTGGTGAAATTCGACACCATGTTTCTTGGAGAAAGTTGTTCAGTTTCATGGTCTGGAGACAGCCATGAAATTTGGATGATAGGAAAGTTTAAAGTGGGAATTAATTAAATGGGTGACAGGAAATAATTAAAGGCGACTGTTAATGGGATACTTTAATACTAAACCTGGCAGCGGTTTATTTTGTTGGTGACAGAATAACTAAACGGGTGGCAAACTGTGGGTTACAAAAAGAAATAAAACATGGCAACAGGCAACTATATGTGGGAAAAAAATAATTTAAATTGGCAGTGAAAAATCTAAATGAGTGACAAAATTACTGACTGGGCGACTATTAAACTAAGTGGGTCTGATTTACATACATCTAAAATATATGCCAAGTTTTGTTGTGTTGTCGCCCAAATAGAAATTTGGTCGCCCGTTCTGATAACTAGTTACTCAGTTTGTATTTTAAAGTCACCCATTTTCAATTCTTATACCTATAGTCGCCTTCAATCCGTCGCCCACTTAGTATTTCAGTACGCCATATTCAGTATTTATGATACCCAAAATGGTTATTGTTACCCGATTAAATACTACCCGTTTAAATTGACCCTATATGTAGGTACCTACTCTAACTTGTATTAATCTTATACATACCTATCTCCTGCCTAAACGGGAATTGGAAATGGTACAGTTCAAGATATACTGTTATTACTATACTATCTTCTTAACCTACTTTAAAGTTTTGTGTGTCGTTTAATTAAATACGAACAATTTCGTCTAAATGAAAAGAATTTATTATTTTAAACATTTTATTTGAAATTTTATTAGATTAATTTTTTAAACTCTTTTTAAATTTATTGTGGGATCTAAGCTAACGGACACCGATGCAATAAAATTTCCGCCCGCGACTTCGTCCGCGTGGACCCTAGGGACCTTTGACCAGGATAAAAAGTATCCAGTTATAAAATGTGTACCACAATTAATCCAGGTTGTTAATTATTTGTGTACCACATACAGAGGCCTAAAGAGGTAACAAACACACACAAATACAAACGGATAAAATAATATTAGTAGGATACACAAATCACCCCATGAAAGCGAAAAAAATAATAAAAGAAACCAACTTTAGAATAATAGAAGGAAACCAACCTCATTTGTGTGTTTGCAACTTCCCCCTATTGTAACATTACATTTATTCTCGGCGAATCTATATATATAAAATTCAAAGTCCTGACTGACTGAGATATCAACGCACAGCCCAAACCACTGGACCTAGAGACTTGAAATTTTGCACACAGATACCTTATACAGTGTAGGCATCCACTAAGGAAGGATTTTTGAAAATTCCATCCCTAAGGGGATGAAATAAGGGATGAAAGTTTGTATGAAAGTTCCTCAGTTTTGGAGCTAGGATCTCCAAATATTGTGTTTAGGCTGATGATTGAAAATAATTAAATACGGGTCTCAGCGTTTTTCAAAATTTTACCCCCGAAAGGGTGAAAAGGGGGATGAAGTTGTGTTTAGAAGAAAATCCTTTATTTTCGAAGTAAAAATCTCTAAATTTATAATTTAGGCTTATGAATAAAATCTAACGCAACGTATATTGTTACTGGTAGTATTTTGACCCCTATGGGGATGAAACGGGGGTGAAATAGGGTAGATAAACCTAAAAATAGATATGGATGGCATTATTGGGGTTTTCTGGGATGACGATTGCGAAAATGACATTTATTTTGAAGTCCAACACGGTGGAAATGATTTAACCCCTAAAGAGGTGATAATGGGGTACAAATTTTGTATGGATAAATAATATAAAATAGACATTACAACTTTAAACTTCGTAGGAGCAAGTCTAAAAATAAATAGACAAACATATATTTTGTGATTTTAAAAATCACCCCCTTAGGGGGTAAATGGATAATTAAACATAAAAATCAATATGGATGTGGTTCTTGAGTTTTTGTGTGATGGTAATTGCGAAAAATACATTTATTTTGAAATCCAACACGGTGGACATGATTCAACTTCAGGGGACAAGGACGGAGACGAAGACGGGGACGGTGACGGAAACGAGAACGAGAACGGGAACGGGAACGGGGACGGGAACGTGAACCGGAACCGGAACCGGAACCCGAACGGGAACGGGAACGGAAAAGTGTAAAGAAACGGGAACGGGATATCTACCAATATATTTGGACCCAATTCTGACTGTTGTTATAAACTAGCTTCCGCCCGCGACTTCGTCCTCGTGAATATTAGAGAAGATCCTTAGGGAACCTTCAACCAGGATCCAACCAGCCGTTTTTACGCGATTAGGCGGGTCCCCACCAAGCGAGCAGCCTCGTGCGAGGCCCGCCACACGCGGAAAACGTCTTGCCTCGCACGAGGCTGCTCGCTTGGTGGGGACCCGCCTAATCGCGTAAAAACGGCTGGTTGGATCCTGGTTGAAGGTTCCCTAAGGATTTTCTCTAATATTCACGCGGACGAAGTCGCGGGCGGAAGCTAGTTTAGGAATAAAAGTTAACGTCCGTTTCTGAAAAGAATGTTCGTGTAGTAATGAATAAACTAAAACGATATAAAAATAGAATATTATTTTAATATCGATTTAGATAATGTTGTGTAGCTCGTGAAAAAGAACGTTCGTATACTAAAAAAAAAAAATTAAATTTAACTATGGGATAAGTGCATTGCTCTAGCCATAATAGCACACTATATCCGGAAAGAAATGGCTTATCTTTGCTCCATACTGCCCCAAATACAAAAATTGATGGGTCGATATTATTATGACCTCGTCTAGGATAGATGGTTTAATTTAAGGCCAAGTGGACATAATATTATGCCCTACCACCATCCAAATAGAGTACCAAATGTACCTTCCCTCTGGGATGTCGTCTGGAGAACCTCAGCGTCTTTCACGTGCGGGGCAAGCCGCAAGATCATAGAGGTATGAAGATGTCTGTCTTTGCTAAGGAATTACGCAAGGTTTTATATATACGAGTCTTATAAATAAGCGATTTTTTGGACATAAACAATAGTCTACGATTATTTGGCGAACTTATGTCAGGTATCCTGAATTACATCTACACACCACTACCGTCTTATAACAGTAATGGTATTTCTGTCACCCAAACGTCGTCCACAGTGGGCATACGAGGCGGGAGGAGAGCTGGTAGAGAGACGCCCTTGAACAGAAGGGGTCTTCCCCTTCAGAGCTAGACATTGTTTATATACATACACTGATATAAAGTTCAAAGTAAACACATAGTGAACACAATCACACAACTTAGTTTTTTCTAAAAGTACAATGTTTATCACATGTAAAGTCACAATCACAATATAGGTAGAAATATGAAGTTCTAGAGAAAGTTCGTGAACCCATACTGCTTAAAACGAAACGTGTCCGAATGTATGTGATAACGACAATGTAAAAACAACCACTATAACACCAAGCATTTATGCATGACATGACGAACCCTCTTGGTTATGTAGATCGAAGCAGCGGGAGGAATGGCCTCCACTGTCCGCACTTTTTTGACTCCCTATAAATCTTTTCTATTATTTTTTAAACACTTACTGGCCTTGTGGCCAGTGTCACACTTCCCGCAGACCATTTTTTTCAACCAGCAATTATTTTCAGGGTTCTCACTTTGCACGAACTTGATTACTGACCTCAGCAACGTCCCACCCTATGTAGACGCAGCTAAACTGTACGAGTTTGTCTCGTAAGGCCTTACTGCACTCCAGGAGGATTAAGTATTTCTGCTCGACCTGTTCTTTTAGGGCATCCTTGCAGGTCTCCTGGACCTTGGGGAGCGGCCAGTCACAATCATCCGTCAAGTTCACCTTGTGTAGGTCTTCTACAAATTCATCCTCAGCTGTGTAGGCCCTAAAGTATCGAAGTAGCCGCCGTCCCTACGCTGACGGTTTTGTCCTAGACCCCTCCTAGCTACAGTTATTATGCAGCCAGAGAGATCTCTACTCAGGGCCTCTTCTGGTTTACTGAAGTTTAGGCTCCCAACCCGCTAATGGAGCTCAGATTCGAACCTGGCCCAGTCGATACCACGGTCACAAAACCCAGTCGGCTCTAACGCTGGCTCTGCAGCACGGGCTTCCTGCTGGCGCCTGTTAGTTTCAATCACAGTGGTGACCATTCTCTGATCGCTGGTACTCATGTCCACATGTACCGTCGACTCCCTGCCATCGACCGATCTCGTGAAAAAGTAAGGTCGACGTTCGACTCGCCGTTAGCCGTGCTGAACGTCGCTAGTTGGTCGGCTGCATTCAGCAACCGCAGGTTGTTCGCTGAAAGAAAATCTTCCATTGCGGACCGCTTGTGGTCTTCGATGCGTGCAGTGCCACAGTGGTGAGTGCGCTTTGCAATCCACTCCTATGACAACTTTCTTACCTCTTAAAGCTGCCAACACTCTTTCCATGTGTGCAATGTGCCCGTCAATATCCTGACAGGTCAACATGCCTAACCATGCAGTATTTGTTGGATAAGTGGAGGATAGAAGCGCAGGAGAGATTCGCACGATGAAGGTATATCCCGGCCAGTGATGAGGGCTCCCACTGGAGGAGAAGCCCAGGCGTCGAGTATTGTTCTTGTACTAGAACGATGTCGAGTCGAGCCCAAGCTCGCGTGCCAGCGCGGTAGATCCTTAGTGGCCAACTCTCCATAACCTTCATTTAGCTTCCCGATCTTGATACGTTTATGATCCACATTTGGTAATAGTAACCGCTCTTTTATATGCACGCTTTTGGCTCCTCGCCGCACTGCAGTACACTGCTCGCGGCGATCCAGCTGGATCCAGGGTAATGCTCCTGAATCAGAACGACGTCTAGATCCATCTCTTCTGCAACTACGGGTAGCTCCAAGGTAGCAAGTTGTCCGCCCCCGAGATTGATCTGGCCGACTATAAATTTTGACGGAGCCATTAGCAAGCCGTGGATTCTACCATATGGCGCTCGGCATGTACCCTAGCCGGACAGTCTGTGGCACCTGTGACGTGGGTGTGCGCATCTTTTAGCCCGAAGCGGTGGCAGGTGGCGCACCTTTTCCGTGCCCGTGACGCCACACCTCGTGCACGTATGTTGTTCCTGTCTGCACCGCTTCTCATTATGCCCATAGGTGCTGCACTTAGGGCAGCAGACCGCTGTTGTAAAATCTTCGACCCTACACACCTCCCATCCAATGTGTAGTCGACCTATTTCAAGTAATGCCTTTCTTAAGCCCGGGCTTTTCCTAAATGCCAGCCTGCATTCCTTCTTTATCTTGTACAGCGTCCACACCTTATCATCTCTGAAATTCTGGTTGTGGACGGCCGCCATCGTTTCCCCGACGTCCGGGTCCTTCCCGTCTAAGTCTCTGATGACCACCAGAGGTGACCGATCCTTGAGCTAAGTTCGTGCTAAGACTGTGTGACAGATGACTGTTGATCTGGCCAACTATACATTTTGACGGATCCATTAGTAAGCCGTTGTCTCCACCAAACGGCGCTCGGCATCAACTCGTGCCGGACAATCTTTGGCACCGGTACTGTGTGTGTTGGCGTCTTTTTGCCCGAATCGTTGGCATGTGGCGCATTTTCTGCCTTATGTCCAGTTACGCCACACCTTGAACAGGTGTGCTGCTCCTGCTTGCAGCGCTTGTCGTTGTGGCCGTAGGTGCAGCACTTGGAGCAGCAGACCGCCGTGGTTAAGTCCTCCACGGGCGGTGAAGTCTGAGGGGATCCTCCTAACGATGTAAGGACCGCGTTATACGCGGCCGTCGCCATCTCTATGGCCTAGATCCGTCTAGAACGTCTAGATCCATCTCTTCTGCAACTACGGGTAGCTCCATGGTAGCAAGTTGTCCGCCCCCGAGATTGATTTGGCCGACTATACACTTTGACGGAGCCATTAGTAAGCCGTTGTCTCCACCATACGGCGCTCGGCATGTATCCTAGCCGGACAGTCCCTGGCACCTGTTACATGAGTGTTGCAGTCCTTCTGTCCGAAGCGGTGGCAAGTGGCGCACCTTTCAGTCTCTGACTTGCAATCTTCCGCCTTGTGGCCAGTGACGCCACACCTCGAGCACGTATACTGCTCCTGTTTGCACCGCTTCTCATTATGTCCATATGTGCTGCACTTAGTGCAGCAGACTGCAGTTGTGAAATCTTCAACCCGGCACACATCCCAGCCAATGTATAGTCGGCCTTTGTCCACGAGTGCCTTCCTAAGTGCCGGGCTGCATGCCAACACCATCGAAGAACTCGACCCACCCAGTCGGCTTTTGCGGAAAGCCAGTCGACTCTCTGACTTCATCTTCTCTAAGGTCCACTTCGGGTCATCTATATAATTCTGTTCGTGTATCGCCGCCAGCGTTTTTACGACATCAGGGTCCTTTCCGTCAAGGTCTCTTATGACCACTAATGGAGCCCGACCCTTGAGCTCATTGGCGAAGGCCACTGAAGAGTGTAGGCGGCAGTGCCGCCTTAAGCCTGTCTAAATCCATCCGCCCTGGACTGGGTCTGTACCACAATACCCGCGTTCCCAACCGTACAAACTCTGTCCACCCTGATTTGCAGTTCCGCGGGGGCAATGGAGGTCTTCAGAGTTTTTTTAGTTTCTTCCGAGGTCTTCAAAGACGATCCCTCGACGGGGTAAACCGCCATAACTAGTCCCGATGAAGATTTCAATTTGTCAGCATAAGACACAGGTGCGGCCACGGTAGTCACCGCCGCCGCTGATGCCGCCACCGCTTCCGCTCGCGCCGACTTGGCGTCCGCCTCGGCCTGCGCCGCCCGCGCGCGCTCCCGAGCGTACGCCTCCTCGATGGTGTCGGCCTTCGCAGTAGCCGACTGGATGCGGCCGCGGTCCTCTTCGGCGATAAGGCCCAGGTGCCCTACCACCTCCATGATGCACTGGAGGCGCGAGTTGATAGTAGCAATGTCCGCCTTATTCATCTTGTTGCTGGCTCCCGCGACCGAAGATATTATCCGCACGGCCGCGTTGGCCAATAGTTGGCGCGACGTCGCCTTCTCCATCGGGATCTCCCCCTCCTCCGCCGAGTCACCCTCACTCGAGCACGCGGTTCCATACTCGGTCGCTGGTGTATTGGGCTCTAGAAGCATCGACGCGGGTGCCTGCAACAACTTCCTAACACTACGCTTCTTCCCTTTGCCGCCAGTCGCCGTCGTCTCATCGGGTGACAGAAACCTCTTTTCCATCCTGGGTCCTGCAGACGGTGAGGTAGGAGTGTTCGCGGGGGAGGAGGGAAGGTCTGGGGGGAGCCACTTAAAGTGCTCAGTACCGCGTTATACGCCGCTGTCGCCATCTCTCTAGCCGTACGCGGAGGAGACGGTACGGGGATCGGCTCTGGTACATCCTCGTCCACGGGTACAGATGCTCGGGGAAGAGGGGGGGAGCGGTGCAGGGACGCCCTTGGGCGGAAAAACACCCTCTCAACCGCCTTCTCCACCCTATCCGCCTCGTCGTCCGTCGTGCTTGCCATTTTCCAACAATGTACTAAAGTAGGAAAACGTTCGTGTACACTATGGCAACGTAGGAAGCCTGTAGATCGCTAACTATTAGTAGACGCACGAACAGTAAAGGGGAACCGATAATGAAAAACAAAGTGTACCGAGTATCGGAACGCAAAAGTCAATTAAGAAGTGTCAGATTCAACTGACGTCAGCCGTCAGCTGTCAGCTGTCAACTGTCAACCGTCAATGTCACCTGTCACTGTTACTTGTCACACAAATGTCACAGAGTACGTCAACGTCACCTGTCAAATGTCACCTGTCAAGCAAGTGTCACTTGTCAAGTGTCACCTGTCAAATGTCAAACACAGAAATAAACACAAATTAAAGCAACTAAACTAGATCTTATTCTAAACGGAATAAGATGGTCCATTCACAAGGAAATCGCCGGAGAACGTTCGTGTAACACGACGCCTAACCTAAAAAGCACGCGGTAGTCACCACGTGCTCCTAACCTTTTTTTTTTTTTTTTGTATGCCGAGGGAAAACGCATTTACGCGCTTCCCTTCCCGCAGGTGATCGGGAAAGGGGCATGTGGGACTCGCCAGGAGGGGACCGCAACATTCAGCGTTGCGGCTCCCTCCACGACTACCTCCTGTGATTCCACCAAGTCGAAGCCCGATGGAATCCCAGGAGGAGCGAATACCCACTAAAAACCCCCGGCACTTACCCTCTCGCCGCTAATGCCGCCAGCCATGACGCTGTGTGGGGGGCCGATTTGGCATTCTCCCCAACGGCAAACGCGGCCTGCCCGGCTCTCCCAGGCCTCCTCCGCCGGGGAATGGCCGGGTAAGTTTGGCCATTCCCCCCGTCCGCCAAGACCGTGCAAGGCAGGCAGTGGTTCACCTCCCACTGCCCGCTTGGCCCTGACTAGGGGGACAGATGTTATGTCCCCCTCCACCAACGGCTCCCGTACTTTTCCAACGAAAAGTGAGGGGAGCGTCCCGGGGCATGCCCCCTCGCACCGGGGATGTCTCACTCCGACATCTCCTCCTTCTACCCAAAATTGGGGAACCGTCTCGGGCTGGTGCAGCCAACCGGCGCTCGGGGCGATTACCCCTAATCGCCGGAGGGTTGCACAGCCTACTATTCATCAGATGGTTGGCCGCCAGCTTGAAGCCAGCGCAAACCGCACACTTGGGCTCAGCAGAGCAGGTCGAGGCCAAGCGGCCCGGCCTCCCGCACCGGAAGCATAGTCCGCTCCTGTCAACGTCGGAGGGGCACATAGGTTTCGTGTGCCCCACCCCCAAGCACTTAAAACACCGGAGTGGCAGAGAAGCAGTAGCCCGTATTTCAGCCACAAGCCATCCTACCCTCATCTTTCCGTCTCCAATGGCCGCTTTTGTGACGTCTATGGGGCACCTAAGCCGGATTCGCCCAGTGCCGTCCGGCCCGTCCATGATCTCTGTCGTCTTTATCATGGACTCATCGCAGCCTGCCCTGGTCGCGACAATACCACGGATCTCCTCCTTCCGAGTCGAATCGTCTAGCCCCGTGACGATGAGATCTACCGTTTTTACAGGGCGCCCAACAGTGGCATCCGCGTCAAGGACTCGACGCAGCTCCACAGCCAACATGTCCGCCTTCTTCGGGTCCGGGCATTCAAAAACCTTTCCCCCCGTCTGTGAGGTCCTTATCCTCATGCCCTCCTCAAGACCGAGGGCGGGAAGGGATATTGCAGCTCTGGCTTTCTGCATTAGACTGGCAAATGTGACTCCCCTCTTCTTTGCTTCATCTGGGATAGTCAGCACAACCGCTGACGTGCTTGGGGGAGTCAGATTTAGCGGGCGTCTAGGTCGGGACTTATTGGTTGGCAGCTTCACAGCTGCAGGAATTCCAGCTGATTTTGGGCGTAACTCCTCTGGTGGCCCTCTTTTCCGTCTCCTTCTTCGTCTGCCACTTCCGGCTTCCGTCCATTCACCCTGTATGCCGGGTTGTGGTGGTCGCAAAGGCTGAGGCGGTTGTTGTTGCCCTTTTCTGGTTGCTGCCGCGTACGAGACAGCATCTCTCGCTGTTGTAGGAGTGGTCTTCTCGGGCTGGGAAGCCGAGGCCAAGCGCTTCTCGAGGTTTACTAGTCTTTGGTCTAGCATCTTAGACATTTCCTGCATGATGGAGGACTTGAATTGCTCCATTTGTCTCCGCTGTTCCTCAAGGGCCTCTCTCATCGCAGCTAGCTCAGCATCCTTCGACGCTACAACATCTTTGTAATGCTGCTCACTTAATGACAGCTCTTTAACCTGCTCTTGAGCTTTTTCGAGTTGCAGATGGGTGTTGCGGAGCGACTCCAAAAACTCTACCGTTTCAGCATCGTACCCCTGCCTAAACTCTTTAAAGTGCGAACCAATCGTCCGGTTCAACGCAGAAAGCCTCACACCATCATCCGGCTGTGGCACATCCTTGGTGTACTCCATTAAGACGCGCAAATCGGCCCTGATATACTCATCGAGCACGTGGAGTCTTGCGCGCACTCCATCGTAGATATGCTCAGCGACATCTCGGAATCCCACCTCTTCATCCTCTTTCATATTATCCGACTCAGAAGAAGACTCGACTCTCGGCTTTTTGGCCGTCGACACATTTTCGGCACTGTTTTTCCGCGGACCCTGTGCGCTGTCCGTATTCTCCTTCTTGACGTCTGGTTTTAGACTGTGTTTAGCAGTCTGTGCACGGTTTTTAGCTGGACCCGGTGCATCGTCCGTCTGTTTGCCAGAGCCAGAGGCTGGCGCGACAAACCTCCCCTTGTCATCACGTTTTGTTTTTGTGTTTGACTTTTTCATTGCTGTACCCACGAGTATGGGAGAAATATCAGTCCACCCGGGCAGAGATCCCGATACCCGGGTGACCCTACTACGCCCTGGGGGGCGGGAAAAGCCCAGGGGTGGCGATCTCAGGTTGGCTTCCTCTACCAACCACCTGTATACAGGCTTCCAGCACCTCGTCCTCAAATACTGAAACTATAAGGATTTCTTTATAGAGGTTGTCTCCTCGCGGTCCCCATGAAGGCGACCCCCGCTCCTGCACTACGTACAGGGCTACGGTTTGAGTTTTTATTGGGGTTGTCTCCCCTCGGCCCCCCGAAGCGGGCCCCTGGTCCTGCACTACGTACAGGATAACAGGAAGGTCGGACTATTAGCCATCACGGTAAATGAGACCAAATCGTTCGCGCTAGACGAACGATTGATCGTCATTTACAGTGATACCCAGGGTGCACCGTCCCTCACACTGTCCCTCCCAGTCCACATACATGGACGGGGATATACAGTAGAGGGAACACGTGGAGGTTATCCGACCACGCACCCCACGTGCTCCTAACCTAAAATAACCTACAATATGCACTAAAAGTGTTCAAAATAGTCCTAAAATTATAAAATAAAAAGTCCAAATGGGTACTCCCTGGTGCCCCGCGCCTGCTCTCAACCCTCACTTAAGGGGCGAGTCACAGGGGGATGGAAATCCGGGAAAACTCCAAAAAAACCACGTGTCCACTATCACACACCATACACAAGTCACTAAAATATCCAAAATAAACCGACGAAAATTGCCACTGTCTCTATCAGATTTACGCATATACACAAATACCTAAACAATAATATAGAAAGAAAACTGTGAAAAACTTAGAAAAACTAATTTTCCCAAAAAATTTACACAGAGCGAACTTCGTTGCGTGTGCACTCGACGGCGGTCGGCACCGAAGCAGCATGACAGGGACATCACCCACCACCACCCATGGCCATACCAACCGTGTGGTTATAATGGCCGAATCACGAGAGATGATGCTTGACTCTCTACAAATTCTCTTTTAATCCGCTCCTTACGTCCCTCTACCATTTCTCCTCATTCTGGGGCATGGTATATCTACTCCTCGCTCCAGCGTTCCCGTAGGCTGTGCCACGCGTGCGCAAATTCTCGCAGCCGTCGATAGTTCGCCTCGGAGGAAACAAGATCGCTGTGCCAAGCCGGGCCGTAGGTCGTCATCTGGATTCCAGCTAGCATTTTGCTCCTAATGGTGTTGTATAGCGGGCAACGCCACAGCGCGTGGTCCCTGTCTTCATCCTCATCGCCACACTCACAGACGCTAACCCTACATAATTTCATATCTGACAGTCGCTTTCTGTAACACCCGTGACCTGTAAGTATTTGTGAAGTAGCGTAGTCCGGAGCGATCCACCCCATTCCTAGACGTGCCGACACATCCGGGAAGAACTGGTAGAGCTCCCTGCCCTTAGACTCTGCTGCCCACCGCGTTTGCCATTCGGCAGTTACCTCCCCCCATATTTCGCGCCTCCGCACCCCCCACACTTCTCTATCCGCGTTCTGGCGCGCAACCTCCATCCTGCCAGCTCGGATCACCTCAAGGTCTGCGGGCAGCACTCCAGCGAGAACTGGTAGTGCGGCAGTACTGGTGGATCGATAAAAAACGTCAAGGTGAAAGGCGGTGTCAACGTCGATGCCAACGTCAAACCGCCATGACACTCGGGCACAGATTAGCGTCTGCAGTCCAAGCCGAGCCGGGCGCCTCCACAGGCAAGCTTGATGCAAGCCAGAAAGCAAGCCAGCCAAGCCACACTAGCGCTTCAAAGTTTTACACAAGGTACACAGCAACAACCATAGAGTTAATTAAAGTTTGTACTTAGCTTCGCACAACGTGGAACGAAACGCGCGCCGCGACAGTGACAGCTGCCACAGTGACAACGTCAATGTCGCGCGCCATGCGGTTTCGCCATGCGGCCGCACCTGGTCCCAATTCTAACCTAAATCTTGCACTTTAGGTTCAAGAATACCACCAATTTAGGCACTAAAGCACTAGAAACACACAAAACAATATAAAATCGTCACTTTCGAAGATAAAATACGTCCTGTCGTTAAATGTTTGCGTCCATTTCACATAACCTATTGAAGCGTCTAGGCACTAAGGTTATTCACAATGTTTAAGCACTAATGAAAACTAAAAGCACTGAAAAACACTGCAGATAGATTTTCACTACCGAGGGTTAAAAGAAAAACACAAAAATTTTAGGAAAAACGAGAAAACTCTGTTTCCTATAACGGAGATCGCGCGTAAACGTCCGCACAGTACGACGTCGCGCGGCCAAGCATGACAGGGACAAACCCACCAACCACCCATGACCTGGCGAACATCTAGGTTATGCAGGTCGAAGCAGCGGGAGATGCACGCGGAATGGCCTCCACCGCGCGCACTTTCTTGACTCCCTACAAATTATTTTTTAAATCTGTCTCCTTTGTCCCTATGGTCCCTCTCCCCTTTCTGGGGCGGACGTACACGAAAACGCCTCCGGTGCCTCCCAGGTCGCCTCGTGCCCACTACGAAGTGGTACCGCTCCGGCTCCGTTTCTTCTTTCTTCGCCTCGGTTCTTCATTCTTCACCTCCTCTCGAGTCCACTCCGAATCCTGTGCCACTTACGCGCGAAGTCCCGTAGCCGCCTGAAGTTCGCCTCTGTTCCAACGAGGTCACGGTAGTAAACCGGTCCAACCTCGAGCACTTTCACCTTATCTAAGAGTTCCCTACGCTCATCCCCGTAGAGCTTGCACTCCCACAGAGCGTGGTATGCGTCCTCTACCTCAACCTCCCCACAGTAGCACGACCCCACGTCCGCGAGCTTCATCCGGTGAAGCCTACCCCTGAAACAGCCGTGACCCGTCAACAATTCGGTCCGATAGTCCCAATGCTAGTTGCGGGGCACACCTTATCATTACGCGCTCTAAAATCTTACCAAAGATCGACAACAAAGTGACGGGCGGGTAGGCTTTCGGGTCGGAAAGCTCCTTGCCGTTCCCTTTCGGGAGGACAATTAGCCTGCCGTCCTTCCACGTATCCGGGAAAACTCCCTCCTGGACACATCGCCTAAACACTTCAGCAAACTCTACCGACGCGGCTGCCCAAACGTGTTTGATAATACGAGCGGAAATCCCATCGATACCCGGTGCAGTGTTAGGTAAATCCCTGACTATACCTGCAATAACGTCATCGGTTGGAGGCGGCGCATCTTCTCCTGAGGGTATGAGCGACGCCATAATCCGCACTTGCCTGTGGTACTCCGTGTCCTTGGACACATCGTCGTCCGGACATAGAGCATACATGAGGCTGTGCATGGCCTCGTCCACACTCCCAGCATATCCTTCGGCGAATTTCGTGCCATTGATTACGTTACGGGGAGGCCTAGACCTCCCACTCGCGGCTCGGTAGGCCTGTCCCCAAGGGTCCAGGTTTCCGGAATCTGCGATCTTTCTAAAATGCAAAAGCGGCGCCTCCTCCATGGCCGCCCTATACCTACTCCTATGCACATGGAAACGTTCCTTAGCTTCTGCCTCGGCCGGGCCACCGGCCCGACGAGTCATCTGCCAAGCCCTACGTAGCTGGTTGTTCGTCCGACGCATCGCATCGAGCTCGGGCGTCCACCCTTCAAGTCCCCCGTCCGAATTCCTAGGTTTGACCAACCCCAGCGTCTGCTTCGCGGTGCTCAAAACAAGAGCTGCGAACTGAGCACAGACCGCCGAGGCGGAACGCTTCCACTTCAGATCACCCACCCGCCCATGGATCCGGCGCTCGAAAAGAGACCAGTTCACACCACGATCACGTATTCGCATCGGCTCCTCTAGCGGCTCAGCGCGTGGAGTGCTCGTGCTTGCTACGTCATATATTATGAGACGATGGTCGCTCTCGAATTTGTTTTCCCACACTGTCCATCCCGTCACCGGGATGCCTCTAGTTGTTAATGTGAGGTCGATGTTAGACGATCCGTTCGCAGTTGAGAATGTCCAGGGTTGCCCCTCTAGATTCGCCAACTGCAGGCCGCGGGCCAGGATAAACGCCTCCATGGATTCACGGCGGTACGTGACGTCTGGCCCTCGTCCGGTATACTGCCGCGGTAAGCAGAACCACATCGGAGAGTGTGCATTTGAGTCTACCCCTACAATCACCCTTTTCCCTTTCAGGGATTCGAGGACTCTGCCTAGGTGTTCTAAGTGTGCACCTATGTCGTACTTGTACTGAAAGTACGCGGACACCATGTAAATACCCTCTTCGTCGATTAGTACATGGCACACTGTACAGTGCGTGGTCGACAGATGGTGCAGTAGGGCACATGGGAGGTCCTTACGACGGACATAGATACACGCTTTCGGCTCCTCGCCGCACTGCAGTACACTGCTAGCGGCGATCCAGCTGGATCCAGGGTAATGCTCCTGAACCAGAACGACGTCTAGATCCATTTCTTCTGCAACTACGGGTAGCTCCAAGGTAGCAAGCTGTCCACCCCCGAGATTAATCTAGCCGACTATACATTTTAACGGAGCCATTAATAAGCCGTAGTTTCGACCATACGTCACTCGGCATGGACTCGTGCCGGACAATCTTTGGCACCGGTACTGTGTGTGTTCGCATCCTTATGCCCGAAACGGTGGCATGTGGCGCACTTTTCACTTTCCGCCTTGCAGTCAACTGCTTTGTGCCCTGTAACGCCACATCTCGAGCAAGTGTGCTGCTCCTGTTTGCAGCGCTTCTCATTGTGGCCTTAGGTGCAGCACTTGGAGCAGCACACCGCCGTGGTGAAGTCTTCCACCCGGCATACTTCCCAGCCTACGTATAGTCGGCTTTTTTCAATTAACAACTTCCTTAGCGCTGGGCTGCAAGCCAGAATCATTGTCGAGTTTGTACCGCTCAAACGACTTTTCCTAAAAGCAAGCCGACTTTCGCTTTTTATTTTGTCGGCAGTCCAGACCTTGTCTCCCTTAAAATTCTGCTCATGGATAGCTGCCATCGTTGCACTGAAGTCCGGGTCCTTACCGTCCAAGTCCCGGATAGCCACCAAAGGTGCCCGACCCTTCAGCTCATTTCCCTTCAGGGTAGCTGGCAGCGCCGCTTTCAGTTTCTCCATATCCGCACCACCACGCCGGCGTTTCCCACTCTACGGACACGATCTACTTTTATTTGTAGGTCTGCGGGGGCTATAGAGGTCTTCAATGTCCTTTTTGTCTCCTCCGAGGACTTTAAGTTGGAGCCTTCAACTGGATAAACCGCCATAGCAGGCCCAGCCGGACCTGACTTCGCCTTATCGGCATATGTAGCAACGGCCGCAGGAGCCACCACCACCGCCGATGCTGCCATCGCTTCCGCCCGCACCTGCTTGGCCTCCTCCTCGGCCTGCGCCGCCCGCGCGCGCTCCCGAGCGTACGCCTCCTCGATGGTATCAGCTTTCACAGTGGCCGACTGAATGCGGCCATGGCCCACCTCCGCAATGAGCCCCAAGTGCCCTACCACCTCCATGATGCTCTGGAGTTGAGAGTTGATTGTTGCCACGTCCGCCTTGTTCATCCTATTGCTAGCTCCTGCGACCGAAGATATTATTCTTGCCGCTGTATTCGCCATAGCCAATAGTTGGTGTGAGGTTGCCTTATCGAGTGGAATCTCCCCCTCCACCGCCGAGTCACCATCACTCGAGCGCGCGGTCCCGTATTCCGTCGCTGGTGTGTTGGGCTCTAGGAACATCGGCGTGGGCGCCTGCAACAACTTTCTAACGCTACGCTTCTTCCCTTTGCCAGTCGCCGTCGTCTCATCGGGTGACAGAAACCTCTTCTCCCTCGTGACGACGTGAATGTTATTAGATAAGATGGTGAGGTAGGAGTGTTCACAGGGGGGGAGGGGAGGTCTGGGGGGAGCCACTCAAGGTGCTAAGCACCACGTTATACGCGGCTGTCGCCATCTCTCTAGCCGTGCGCGGAGGGGACGGGATGGGGGTCTGCTCTGGTACATCGTCAACGGGTACGCGGGGAAGAGGAGGGGAGCGGTGTAGGGACGCCCTTGGACGGAAAAACACCCTCTCTACAGCCTTTTCCACCCTATCCGCCTCATCATCCGTCGTACTTGCCATGATCCAATATAGAGAATGTCCGTGTACCGGTGGAAAACGTTCGTGTTGTTGTACCCGATGGCCGCGTACAACGCCCGCAGATCACTCAGTATACCTAGTCACGTCGTTAGGGGGCCGGACACAGACAAATCACAATTACGAAAAATGGAACGTAAGTGTCAAATTCAACTGACAGCAATGTCACCGCCAGCTGTCAAACGTCACTGTTAGCTGTCAAAGCTGTGAAACGTCACAGTCAGCTGACAAAGCTGCGAGACGTCAATGTCCCAGACTGTCAACGTCAGATGTCAATCTGTCAACGTCAAACGTCAACCTGTCAAACGTCAATGTCAGACACCACAGACTAGCGTCTGCAGTGCCAATGCAGGGCAACCCTTCAAGTAAGCTTGAAGGATTGAACACTTTAACACAAGTAAGCGAAATGAGAAAAAGTTAAATTGTACTTAGCTGAGCAGTCCACAGCGCGAAACGGAACGCGCGCCACGACAGTGACAGCTGCCGCTGTGACAGATAACAGTTGTCAACGTCAGGCGCCACGCGGTTTCGCCATGCGGCCGCACGTGGTCCACTTATAACCTAAAAACTTGCACAATTAGCCTAAAAACTAGCACTAACTTATGCACTAAAACACACAAAATCGTCACTATCGTCACTGAACACGTCCTGGCGTAAATTGCGTCTATTTCGCTTAACCTTTTATAGCGTCCATGCACTAGGTTAATCACAAAGTTTAGCACTTTTGGGAGCACTAGATCTGCTAAAAGGCACTAAGCACAGTTGCAGAAATGGCTCACCAAACACGATAAACAAAAATATTAAAGGAAAAACTGTGAAAACTCAGGAAAATAAAATTTTCTAAAAATTAAACACAGAGCGCACTCCGATACGTGTACACGCGACGGCGGTCGGGACCGGAGATGATGCATGACAGGGACAAACCCACCAACCACCCATGACCTGGCGAACATCTAGGTTATGCAGGTCGAAGCAGCGGGAGATGCACGCGGAATGGCCTCCACCGCGCGCACTTTCTTGACTCCCTACAAATTATTTTTTAAATCTGTCTCCTTTGTCCCTATGGTCCCTCTCCCCTTTCTGGGGCGGACGTACACGAAAACGCCTCCGGTGCCTCCCAGGTCGCCTCGTGCCCACTACGAAGTGGTACCGCTCTGGCTCCGTTTCTTCTTTCTTCGCCTCGGTTCTTCTTTCTTCACCTCCTCTCGAGTCCACTCCGAATCCTGTGCCACTTACGCGCGAAGTCCCGTAGCCGCCTGAAGTTCGCCTCTGTTCCAACGAGGTCACGGTAGTAAACCGGTCCAACCTCGAGCACTTTCACCTTATCTAAGAGTTCCCTACGCTCATCCCCGTAGAGCTTGCACTCCCACAGAGCGTGGTATGCGTCCTCTACCTCAACCTCCCACTTCCGGGAAAAACCGATATAACTCCCTCCCCTGGTCCGATGTGTCCCAACGCTCCTGCCATTCGGCAAGGGCGGACTCAGATGTCCTGAGTTTGGCGCTTCGAAGTTCCTCCTTGGCAAGCCCGGACTCGCGTGCATGACAGGGACAGTGGGAATCTCGTTAATCCATTCATTCGCGTCACTAATTAGAAGACGAGGCATTTGGCTACCTTTAGGGAGACAAGTCGTCGATGCCGCCTTGGCCCCTGCTGTGCTACTGTCCTCTCCATCTGTGCCTGTTTCAGTGACACCAACCGCCAGGACCACCCGTGCTTCTAGAGTCTTGGACACCTCGGCTTTGTAGGTATCTTTCCTCCGCACACTTTACACCGCCTCGAGCGTACGCCCAAGTTGAGTTAGTGCTTCTAAAAGGTCCACATTGGAGCTCATCTTTCCAGCAAAAACAGCCAAGCCTCAGTCTGCGCCAACAAAGCAAAATTTTCTTCGCGCCACCTTCGCTTCACTTAAGGAGGAGCGCATTGAGCGTAGGTTTTTATTGAATGAGCATGCCGCTTGTGCACGCCCAAGCTAATTTTGCCACAATTTGACCACATGGCGGGCACGGCCACCACCTCGCCCTCAGGGCAGGCAGCGGGTCGAGCGTCCCAGCGTCCCGACCAATATATATCGACCCCCCTGGCTCCTGTGGAAGATCGGAGCGACCGTAATCAATATTTCTCTTTCCGTTCTTAGGTGCGATAATATATTCCCGGTAGGGCGAGGGTGCAAGCCTCGCCCCTGGGCTTTACCCACGGCTAGCGTACTCCCCAGCAAAAGCTAGCCGTGAACTTCCCCTCCCACAAAGGAGACGAGCAAAGGGACTACTCGGGACTTACCCCCGAGCCGACCTATTACGTTCCAAACAGATGGATGGAACGCTGCCAACAAAAGGATTAGTGTTTGCTTCATCTACGGCTCCGTCGCAAATCCGCCCTCGCTAGCTCTGACGGACTCACGTAAGCATGATTCGTGGCTAAGCATTCGATGGCCACGCTGTCGCCTCTCTGAAATAAACCTCCTCCTAACCTAATCCTAATCGCCTCCCAATACGACGCGATCGAGGTCAGCCGGTAATCACCGGGGCTTATGGGCACGTCTACTTTAGGCACAAATACCGAACGTCACTTTCTGAGTCTCTTAGGAGTTTAACCTTTGGCCATCCACGAGTTGTAAATATCCGCATGATTCTCAGCAGATATTGCTACCCGGTTCCCGGAGCTGATCAAAGTTCTGCGTCCCTTTGTCCGCCTTGTCAGGGCAGTCAGATCATCCGGTCTAGGTCCGGGGGCTTCAGTCAGACACCTTCTTAAGTCACAAGTCGCCAATAAACTTCCAGCTCGTCCGAAGTGTGCTTTGGCCCCCTTCAGAAACCATCAATTGCCCCAGCCACTGCTCCTTCAACCGCGCGTAAAATGGCTTCCACCGCGCGTGCTTTCTTGACTCCCTGTAAATCTTTTCTATATCTGTCTCCTTTTTGGCCCTTTCCCCTTTCTGGGGCAAATGACCACCTTCAGTGATCTTCTGGGGTTTTTGGTAGGATAGTCGCTCGCAATATCTGATGAATCCTCTTGGTTATGCAGGTCGAAGCAGCAGGAGATGAGCGTGGAATGCCCTCCACCGCACGTACTTTCTTGACTCCCTTTAAATCTTTTCTATATCTGCCTTCTTTGTCGACTACCACTGAATTGCCTTCGGTAATCTTCTGGAACTTTGGATGGATAGTCGTCGTGATACCTGACTTATAAATTTTATTTGATGCTTCTGCCACTTGAGATTGTCCGTGCGGGGCGTAGTAGACGTGGTCACCCTGCCTAATAGGGTGTTTTCGTTATAGCTACTGACTCGCTGAAGTATAGTACCAGATGGTACCATACTCTAACAATACATCTCTATTGGATGTTCGTGGCGCTTGCTTGTGCACGCCCTAACCAACCATTTTGGTGCTTAACGCACGTTCACACAGTGGCCATGGTCACTTGCCTTCCAAGTTGCCTTTAGAACGAGCGGTAGGTCGAGTGGCACGATCAAATTTATCGACCTCTTCGCCTTCTGTGGAAAACCGGGATGACCGGATTCATCATTTGTAGTCTTAGGTGCGATTAAATTGTTACCCGGTGAGGCGAAGGTGCAAACCTCAGCCATGGGTCTTGCCCATGGCTATCGTAAGCCCCAGCCGAAGCTAACCGTGGACTTCCCTTCCCACAAAGAAGACGAGCAGAGAGACCTCCCCCGAGCCGACCCATTACGTTCCAAAAAGATGGACGGAACGCTGTGCACGACATAGGCTTGCTTGAGCTACGGCTTGCTCATAGGGCGAGTAACAAGGGGATTCAAATCCGGCCGGATTCGAAGACACCAACCACGTGTGTTCATGGTGCGCAGTGGGAATATCGTTAACTCATTCATGCCCATCAGTAATTAGATGACCTTGAGGCTTTTTCAGTCTTCTTCTATATTTCGTATTATTGTTGAAGGACTAACCTCTCGTGACGTAATGTGACGAATCCTTTTGGTTATGCAGGTCGAAGCAGCGGGAGATCACGCGGAATGGCCTATTATCGCGAGCAGAGAGTGCTGACTCCCTACAATTCTTTTCTATTTCTGTCTCCTTTGTCGGCTTTGGATTGTTAGTCGTGAGATCGGACTTATTAATTTTATTTTATGCTCCTGCCACCGTTGAGATTGTCCGTGCGGGGTGCAGTAGACGTTTTCAGTTATAGTCTCCGCCTCGCTGGAGTATGGACTACCATCTGTACCGTACTCCAATGATGCGTCTCTATTAGATGGGCGAGGCACTGTGCGTGCTCAAACCAATGCTGGTGCTAAACGCACGTCCACACAGTGGGCTTGGCCACACGCCTTCCAATTCCAAGGAGCCTTCAGAGCGGGCGGGCAGCCCGATCTGTCGACCTCCCCAGCTCCTGTGGAAGACCGGGGCGACCGATTATTTCATTTTCAGTAATTGTACAAAGATTGATGCCCGGTTCACCACCGGGCTTTGTCCACGGTTCTCGTAAGTTCAGCCGAAGCTAACCGTGAACTTCCCTTTCCCCGACGAAGACGGATAGGGGCACTTAATACTGTTCCGTTAATCCTATCCTATTAATATTGTATGCGAGTTTGTGGGTGTGTGTTCGTTACCTCTTCGCGCCTAAACGGCTGCCTTACTTCCTCGTGGTCAAACTTAGTAGTCAAACTGATTTGACTATGAGGAATTTTGACATTCTTCGTGGACAAACTATGTGTATTACTTTCACCGTAAAGTACGCACCGTACAATCTACTGACATAACTACAGCCTTTTTTGGCACCTTGGCCGGGCCACAACGTAGCACACGTTACAGTTTATCCATGAAGAATATCAAAATTCCTCGTGGTCAAATCAGTTTGACTACTAAGTTTGACCACGACACCACGAGGAAGGAAGGAACGGCTGAACGGATTTGGATGTATTTGGTATACTTTTTATCCTGGTCAAGGGTCCCTAGGGTCCACGCGGATGAAGTCGCAGGCAACCGCTAGTCAATAATAATAAAAGTTAATTGTTTGTGTGTTGTATTGTTTGAAAGCTTTATATTTTAAGATATTAAGTTAGCTAGTAAAAGCGTGTTTAAGTAAATTAAACACGCTTTTACTAGCTAACTTATTATCTTAGAAACAATGCTGTTAATTTAATGCACTGAGATCAATGTCGTACATTGGTCTCAGTGATTTAATGTAAATAATGTCACTTTTAATAAAAGCTGTTAGTTAGCCCATGTGTAAAATGCCAGTAAGGTCAGCAACGAAAGTGGTTTAACACTTTAGTACCTTGTCGTATTAGTACTCATAGCAACTTTTATA
The DNA here is from genome assembly GCA_928269145.1 of Agriphila tristella. NCBI lineage: Eukaryota > Metazoa > Arthropoda > Insecta > Lepidoptera > Crambidae > Agriphila > Agriphila tristella. The sequence continues at coordinate 2,705,284 of OV743451.1, read as the reverse complement.
ATTAAGTTTACAAACTGTGAGACATGTGTCAAAAAAAGTTGCTATGACGAAGTACTAAAGTGTTAAGCGATAATCGTTTTTGACCTACAATTATTTTGTGATTGAACTATGTATCCATTTTGCATGAAACTGAGCCTCCTTTTAGTTTAAATTGTTAAGTGTTACCAATAAAAGAACGAACTTAACACTTTTCGTGTTCTTTGTTCAGTGAATTAAGTAAAAGCTGTGTTGTGCGGACAGTGGCAATTTTATTTGCACATTTAAAAAAGACAATATCGTTTGAAATTAATTAAAACAATAATTTACTCTTGTACATAGCGGACAAGTAGATTGTTTAATAACACATTTTGTACAGATCATAATATCTCCTTCACAACACCTGACCTCTCTCTCCTTTTGTTCCCTTTTTCACAACTCTAACCTTTAGGCATTCCCCGATCAGACGCCTTCATCAAAAGACCGCAAGAAACGCTTCAGGTATTTATCAATTTTTTTTTTATTTGTTTACTAGTTTCTTTTGAAGGTTTTTCTTTTGTTTTAATTTACTATTTAACAACCGTCAAAATAATATAGGAAGCAAGGATAGCAAGAATATAGGATTAACAGACTTAGGTAGGTATAACAGTTTGTGACCAACCTCAAAACTAAGCATAGTCAAGGGCGTCGCCAGTTCATGGCCCAGGGGGATGCTAATGACATGGATGATGATGCATGCTAAAGACAATATGGATGATTAATTTTACAAAATGCGCCCCACGTTTTTAAGTTTAAAATTTCTGTAGGTATAGGGTTATAAATATTTACAGAAAATTTTATTTGATACTTTTTAGTCTGTTTTTAACCGACTTCAAAAATTTGAAAAGGAGGAGGTTATCTATTCGTCGCGTATATTTCTTTTTTTTTTATATGTATGTACACCGATTACTCGAAGACGGCTGAACCGATTGAAATGATTCAAACGTTATATCACGAGGGATGTTTCCAAGTTGGTCCCATTTTTTGAAATTTTGTAATCGGTTCAGTAGTTTTCAAGTAATCTTGAAAATACTGTCGTTTTCTTTACCATTTTGTATGAATTCAGACGGATTTTCAACCATTACTTTTTTGTTTACGAACCGATTTAGATGATTCTTTTTTTGTTTAAAAGAAGACATCTTAGAGATGATACTGTAATGTATGTGTAATTGGGGGTATATGTTAAACTTTTGTATGGCCGGTTTGATGTGTGTGTGCTCGCTTTAGTGCCAATACATTTGTACTACCGTGAAGACGTCGTCTTATTGCTCCCGAGTCCCGTTATTCCTCAGATACCATATCAATTTCATTGGTATTGGACATTGGATTTATAAGATACACGAGGGAACTCCTCAAAATCAAGTAGGAACTGTATAATGATTGAAATATTGGTAGGTTTATGACAATCAAAAACAAGTTAAGTACCTATCTATTGTCAAGGACGTTCTGGACTAGAGTTGAACTGCGAAGGCCCAACGGAATTCCTGTGGAAATTGAGTTACTCGGGGTTTACCATTGAAAAATGTGTAAAAAAATCATCGCTTACATACCTACCACAAAAAAGTTTAAAATAAAAAGCTTTTTAAAAAAAGAAAAACCTCCTTCAAAAACCTCAAAAAACAGCTCTATAAAAAGAAAGAAATAATTTTCAAATCGATTAATTACAACACGTCTATTGAAGTCGGGTGGGACTTTTAGAATATAAACAAAACAATAAGTAAAAAATTACTTCCAGCTCCACCCGACTTCAATAAACGTGTTCGTTTTAAAAACGTGTTTTAAAAAAAGTTTTTTTTCAGTAAATTTTTAACCTCTAGGGGGGGGGGGGGGGCAGCGGCGACGCCCTTGAGCATAGTAGTAGGTAATATGTAAATCAGTTTGCTTAACTTTTTCCTATAGCTTGTGCACCGTAGTTCTTAAACAGCCAGGGGAATCAAATTGACTGTCTGTACATTACTGTTGATTTATAAGGTAAATAAATCGAACTAACATACCTTTGTCGGCAGGTTCTCAAACGTCCATTTGATTTCAGTGTTGCACTCTTCGGGCGAAATGATGGCTTGGAGCCCAGCTGCCAAGATACGTGACCTAGAACAGACAACGGCGGTGTACAAAGTATGTAAATAACAAATATTCACCCTCAAACTCAATACAAACATCAATAAATATAATAATAATAATAATTGACTTTTTTGACATTTTTGAGTAAAGCACTATACAAGACTTGGTCCACAATTACTGCACTGCTGGCCACGCTATGATGGCCTCAAGCTGAGCTTAACTACGCTCTCGGCCTTCAAGCTTGGTCATCATTGCAGCCCTTGCTGTCCTTCCAGCTTGGCCATCAAGGGCTGCAATGCTGACCGCGCTGTGACGGCCTGGACCTGCGCTAAGCTACGCTATCGGCCATCATCATCGCGCTGCCAGCAATGCAGTCATTATTGACCGCGTCAGTAATGTACTATTATTTATTTCATATAGAGTCCTTAGTAATCCAACATCGAAATCACGTAAAAACTACTCTTTCATAGAAAACTACAAGACCTCGATGAAAATGTATGGAATAGCTATTTATCATAGTGAATCGCCCGTGGATTTATTATTCTTGTTATTTTTTGATCCTTTGGAAACAGGGATGAAAGTTACCCTATGTCCTTTTCTATACCCCTGACATAGGGGTTAACATGTATGCACAATTTCATGATGATAGGTCGAGTAGAAGCGTATAAACAGCACACTTTTAAAGTCAACATTTACAACCGTGCAAAAGTGCTTAATATTTGGGTGCAGCAAGAGATTCTGACAAGACCTTTTTGTTTTTAGGTTTACTGCTGAGCAAACACCGCAAGGGTGGAGATGTAGCCGCTGTTAGTAGCATACTATGACGCATCCAAGAGGATAGAGACATGGATTAGCGTCGATCACCATCGGTCTTAACAACCCACTGCACGCAGCCCCACTCGTGGAATCAGGGATGAAAGGTACCCTATGTCCTTTTCTGTGCCCCTGACAACATGTATGCACAATTTCATGGTGATAGGTCGAGTAGAAGCGTATAAACGGCACACTTTTCAAGTCAACATTTACAACCGTGCAAAAGTGCTTAGTATGGTGCAGCAAGCCAACTAGCAAAGAGATCGTTTAAGCAATCACTCTCACGACTATGGATCGTAAAACACTCGTATAAAAGATCCTATCATTTCAAAAAGCAGTATAAAAGCAGCTTTCTAGATCTTTCAGCATTCAATGCTTTTTGGTTCTATAAACATGTCTAGTAAACGTGGACTCGACTAATTCATATCGCATTTACTCGACAATTGTATAAAGATATCTCTCAATCGCATTCAGACAACCGTTAGTCTTATGACAGGTCTTTAAAAGCAATCAAATTGCTAATTTGTCCTAAAACTAGCTTTTATAGCACCATCTTTCGTCACTTAATTTTTACAGCATTATTGTGGAGTAAAAGCTGTTCATTCAACAAAATAGCTTCTCAGTTACTATTACAGCATCTAATTTCATATCATAGCATTCGGCAAGGCTTTAATTCGACTTTACTATTAAAGTTGAGAAAACGCTATCAAATTATCTATTACAGGCCCAAAGGTGCCCAAAGATAATTTTGGAAGCCATCATGCAGCATAATGGTGGTATGAAAGTTAAATAAAATCTTTTACAGCAGTGTGGAAAATGGACAATAATCGGTGGAAAAAACTTAAAAGAAGTGAGGGTTCCGACGGAAAGTTAATAAGATGTTGAAACCATCAACATCAATCAACGGATGAAGAACAAATACTTAATATTAGTGCGGATTCAGTAGGAAATATTACGCTAATACAGATTGTTTGTAAACCGTATGATAGATTGACGATTTAACATTGCGCTAAGGAACCCTAAACTAGCTGCAATGGCGCTCTTAGAAGTCGTAAAATGGAAACCTCATTTCTATTTTTCGGCTAAGAGCTGAGTGAATGCTTTGTAATGATAATTGAAATGCTATTAATGGCGAATTAATTTTATCTATTTTATTAATATTATTTGCGATTTATTATTTACCAGAAATCTTGTGGCCCATGAAAATATTAACTACAAATGTAAAGATTATAGACGAAAAAATTAATTCCGCATATGAAAGTAAGACTTATGAGCTTTTTCATTATGGCTGTAAAATCGTAAAGGTATACTTAGCATGATTATAATAAGGCAACATACATTTATTTTTATTTCCTTCGTTTACGCGAACACAACACAACAGTGACAACAACGGTCTATGAGTGCTGCTTGGTTGCATTTACACGATCAAAGTGTCGAGTGATTGTAACCGCACTGCTATTATTACCACTAATAAGCCGAATGAAAGAGGTTCTACTGACTATTATAGCACCAGTAGCACTTGAGTTGCGATTACTCTACATTCTTTCAACTAAAACGCAATTCAGACGATAATCTTACGATATTTACAGCATTTAAAGCAGAGAGAAATGCGCCCAAATCGCGTTGAGAGAACGTTCACAGATCGTTCACTCAACATTTTGTAAATCCGTCACACTACTAATAGCTGAAATAGAAACGTGCTGCTGATTTTTTTACGACATATTTTGCTAGTTGAGATTCTGATTAAGATGTTTTTGTTCTTCTTAGGTTTACTGCCGAGAAAACGCCGCAAAAGTGAAGATGTAGCCGCTATTAATAGCATTCTATGACGCATCCGAGAGAATAGAGACGTGGATTAGCGTCGATCACCGTCGGCCTTAACAACCCACTGCACGCAGCCCCACTCGTGGAATCAGGGATGAAAGGTACCCTATGTCCTTTTCTGTGCCCCTGACAACATGTATGCACAATTTCATGATGATAGGTCGAGTAGAAGCAACGAAGCAGAAGCGTATAAACAACACATTTTTCAAGTCAAGATTTACATCCGTGCAAAAGTGCTTAGTATGATGCAGCAAGAGATTCTGATAAGATGTTTTTGTTGTTCTTAGGTTTACTGCCGAGAAAACGCCGCTAAAGTGAAGATGTAGCCGCTATTAATAGCATACTATGACGCATCCGAGAGAATAGAGACATGGATTAGCGTCGATCACTGCACGCAGGATGTTGGAGTAACCTCCACGCTTGGCGTCGCGGCGGTGGCGGCATCGAGTCGAGACGCGGTGTTAGAAGCGTTATCATCGGAAAATGCGGACAATTTTCTGGTCCATAGAGGTCAATAGAGGTAGGTAAATTTTTAATCGTCTTTGCGACACCCTTAGGTGAAAAGAGTTGTTGTTATTTTATTCTACCAGCCACTACTGAGCTGATTGCTTCTGCAGCAACACTATCACCACAGTATATTTATAAGTTTTTTGTTTGAAAAAACTTATATATGTACTGTGCTATCACTTTATTACTTCTGTCAAAAGAAGTGAGCACGAGAAATCCTTACTTCCTTACTAATATTATAAATGCGAAAGTCCGTTTGTTTGTTTATTTGTTTGTTTGTTTGTTACGCCTTCACGTCTTAACTACTGAACCGATCATCATGAAATTTTGCATAGACGTTGTCAGGGGTACAGAAAAGGACATAGGGTCCCTTTCATCCAGAAAAAACGTACAGTTCCCGAGGGATAGCAAAAAACTGTCCACGCAGACGAAGTCGCGGGCGGCCGCTAGTGAGAAATAAAGAGAAGGTTTTTCGATCAACAAAACTTGATGAGTACCTCTAGCCAGCTAGTACGTAAAAAAGGGTAGTATTTAATCGGGTATAAATAAATTCCTATTTTGGGTATCAAAAATACTGAATATAGTGTACTGATATACTAAGTGGGCGACGGACTAAGGGCGACTACAAATGTTGAAAATGGGAGACTTTAAAATACAAATTGAGTAACTTAGTTATTCAAAACGGGCGTCGATTTTACTATTTGGGCGACAACCTTAGGGCACACAAAAAAAAATTGGCGTATATTTTTTTCAAAATAGGTGACTATTATCCTAATCGAGATGACAAAAATAGCTTAAATTATAGTTACTTACTTGGAATATAAGTTGCCCACGCAGTATTTTTGTCACTTATTTAGAATTTTCACTGCTAACTTAAATTATTTGTCTCCCACATGTAGTCGCCCATTTTACGTATTTTTGTAATCCAGAGTTTGTCGCCTGTTTAGTAATTTTGTTGCCTAAAAAATAAACAGCTGCCCGGTTTAGTATTTAAGTATCCCATTAACAGTCGCCTTTAATTATTTCCAGTCACCCAATTAATTAATTCTCGTAACAAACATATATTTGAAAGTGACTCCTGTGTTTGTTAGCAAAAATTACCACTTCATTCATTGTAACTTGGCCGAAACTTAACAAAATGTAGCATGAATGTTCACATAAGCGATTACACAGTTAAAACCGTGTTAAATAAAAAAAAATCATATTTTAAATTACACTTTTGGCATGTTTTTTCAACTAATACATTTTCTTTTTCAGACTATGAGTATGCTAGTGGCGGCCGCAGCATGCTATCTTCAACGATGGTGCCAAGAAACGTGTACCTCAAGTTCAAATTGATTTTAATTTATCAATTTTACTATTCCTATAATATTTTTATTTCACTGCAGAACAACCTCGGATGACGGATGTTTATTAACTAGTAAATTAATTTTATATTCTATTATAGTACCTAGGTATATGAAGCAATACAATATTATATTTCAAGATTTCTTGCAAGTCTCATGTCTTATTTAAAAAAAAACGTTTGCAATTAAGTAGTCATTTTAATCTTTACATCATACTGCTCGACAACTAGGATTTACTAGTATAGTAAGAGGCCGTGTAAGTTGGCATGTGCAACACAGTGCATTGTTTAGATAGAACGTTCCATTTTCAAATCACTTTACAATTCAAGCATAGGTGAATGCTTTAATTGTAAAGTACACTTTACAATTCAAGCTATGTTAAACTCCTTAGTGAACCAATTTATTTTCTTATAAAATGACGAAACTTTTTACTAAAAAAAAAACTATGAAAATTCAAGCTATGCAAAACTCCTTGGTCAAACAATTTTTTTTTCATAAAATGATAAGATTAATTTTGAAAGCGCGAAAAAAATCTGCTGTTTTACATTTCGATGGAGTAGGCATTTTACTTTTGTATGGAACAGCAGATTTTTTTTCGTGATTTCGAGGTTGGTCCCTTAGTCGTACGCGTACGCAAAAAAAAAACCGCAAATTGATGTACAGCAAAGCCCTTTGGTACACGTATACTTGAGGTAAAAACAAAATTTTGGACCTGCAGTTCTTAAAAATTCTTCCCTTAGGAAAGAAGTTATAGTGTCATCTTTTTTTTGTATGGGAAAAAAAAGATGACACTATAGCTCCTCTCCTAAGGGGAGAATATTTAAGAACTCCGGGTCCAAAATTTAGTTTTCACTTCAAGTATACGTGTACCAAACGGCTATACTGTACATCGATTTGCGGTATTCCATTGATTTTGAGCTCGTAGAACGCCCACTATAATGAAAGTTGTTCAGTTTGATGGTCTGATCAACCACACAAGAGGTTTTTAATGAACTAAAGATATCCTTGTAAATGTTTTATTTACCTCGCATGAATGATGTAAAGTAGTATGCTTACCTCGGTTGTAAGTAGCTATTACACCCTAGAACTATATTCGCCCTTGCTCGCTTCGCTCGCTCAGGCGGGCCAAATTGGATCTTGTTCTGTAATAGCACACTTACGTCCCTTGTGTAACAAACTACTATTAATGGATGTTTGAGTGCTACGTTTCTAAACATCTATAGGTACGATAACATTACTATGTTTTAAATTCCATAACTGTAACTAATTGCGTGAATTTAATATACTGTATTATGTCAAACTTACAGATGTATTTTTATTAACACAAATTAGAAAATCTAAAACAGATAAATATTGGTAAAAGCATCTGGAAAATTTTTCGAAAATTCACTTTGATGATAAATAACAATAGCATAAATTGTATTGGCTTAAAATTAAAAACGAACTAAAATATAAGAGAAAAGTTAGTGAAAAATAAAGTTTGTAAAGAACGTTCGTGTAGATAAAATAATGTTCGTGTAGATGTTATAGCGTTCGTGAAAAGAACGTTCGTGTACTAAAACGGCAAAAAAAAGCGTTCGTGAAAAGAACGTTCGTGTACTAAAACGGCAAAAAAAATGAACTAAAAAGATACTTTCATATCTTTTTAGTTTATCGGAATAATATTGCACTCATTTCGCCTTCCAACCCCCAAACCTATTAATAACCATTATTATTTCTTTTGAATGTCAGGCAGCAGTATGGTACAATTATATTAGAAACTGGCTATCTTACCTGTACTGCTAAATTCACCAATTCATTAAATTGATGACATGCCTCAAAAGTAGGTAAGATGGTGGTAGCTGGCCAGGCGGACTTCCACCACCCAACCAAGTACATATTATGTAACCAGTGGCGAAGGGGGTCCATACAAGCTGATTTCCATCCACTTATATTTTAGAAATCCCACCCCGTTGATCCACTATGTAGACCATAACAATTTTGTAGAACGGCATACTTCTACCATGATTTCAACCCTCGCCACTGTTATGTACTCCCCAGGAATCGAACCCAGGGCCTCTCTAAGTCTTAAATGTATGAGCAGAAACTCATACAAGACTATGGAAGCGGCACTATGTGACTTAATAAGCCATCATTGGTTTTATTCTAATGCGAGTAGATTCATATTTATTAACTAGGTACTGCTCTTTCTTGCCTTTAGCCTTTACGTTTATCCATGATCTTTCTCACTCTGTTTGGGGTTGGGCATATTATGTTTAATATCATAGTATAATCACCATCACTTTCTCCTTTCCGACTTGTATCCGCTCCTTTAATCACCCACCTAACCTTAACACGCGTCCTTAAGGTTTACAACGCGTCTAGGTATGAACATACATTTTTATTTTCCTGAAATTCAAGATTATTATAATAATAAAAATTAAATGCTATTTAGCATTTGCTAACAATAATAAAAACATAACCCTTTCTTTGCAGTCGGGTAAAAATACCAATAATAATAATGAATTATATAATTAAAAACAAAAGGTAAACGTGTTGTTAGGGTTTTTTTCTAGTAAATTATTATTTTCTGATTTTAGTTGACGAGCTAAGACTAAAAATTATTACAAAAAAATCGGACTAAAAACATCAAAACGGACTAGTTACTAAAAACCTGAAAACAAAAACAAAACACCTCTAAAAAGCAAGAAATAATATTCATATCACTAGTTACACAAGTCAAGGGCTGGAGGACAACTACATCTGGGGGCACGGTAGTGCTCCCGCCAAGACGAGCAAGCGAAGCGCAAAGGCACTACCTACCCATCGAAATATTTCGATACCTCTACCTTTTCTCGAAGCGTTTCGTCGTTTTTTGTTCCCTCGTATCTTGGGTTTGGAGTATACTAGATAAACAAAATTCTCGGAATGTGATGTCAGTAATGGACTTATTAAAATATAAAGTTTCAATTGCATAGCTTTTATACTATAGACTTTATTGATATCTAAAAAACCCCGATTTCGTCACTGACTCACTCATGATCATCAAAACTCATAGATTACTTCCTAAAGTCCTAGAAAGCTCAAATTTAGTAGTATTCGAACACACACTGTAAAAATTATAAAATTGGAATTTAAGTTTAATTTAAAACCAGCCAAGTGTGTGTCGGGCCCTGCGCAGTAGGGTTCCGTAGTTACCTTATACCATTCCATATTTAATACCACTATCTACACTTTGGAAGTTTATATCTTTCAAACGGTTGACTTTGAGGAAAAATAGTTTTAAGAACCTCAACGTCAGTTTTACGGTTTTTACACGACTGCCCAAAGCAAAAAAAAACACGACTGCCCAAAGCAAAAAGAGTGTATATGTGTTCAGGGTTCATGTATGTTTGTGGGTGAGTTTCCTTATTCCACCATAACCTCTAAATGCCTGAACCAATTTGCATAAATGGGGTATTGTTAGAATCTTACAGCATCCCGAGTGACACTGGCTATATTTTTAACCGACTTCCAAAAAGGAGGAGGTTCTCTGTTCGTCTGTATATTTGTTTTTTTTGTGTATGTACACCGATTACTCAAAACGGCTAGATATTTAAATGATTCATACATTAGTTAAGTTGGTCCCATTTTCTAAGATTTGGAAATCGGTTCAGTACTTTTCAAGTAATCTTGAAAAAAAAAAGCACGAAAATAGTATGATTTTGTGTGAATTACCTCGAAGATAATGGTCGTATTACTTTTTAGTTTATGAACTGAATAAGATTATAATTTTTTTGATGGAAGAGGGATATTTGTCTAGTTCTTTAACCGACTTAAAAAAGGAGGTTCTCAGTTTCACCCGTATGTATGTATGTTTCTTCGAGATTATCTCAAGTTTGGCTGAGCCGATTTTACCACAAGGTACCTACACTAAAAATAAAAAATTGTTAAAAAAAAACAAAAAACCGACTTCAAAAAACCTACCGCTAAAAAGCAAGGAATAATATTCGTAATAATAAAAACACGTCTATTGAAGTCGGGTGGGGCTTTTAGAATAAAAAACCGACTTCAAAAACCTCAAAATAAAAACAAAAAATCTTCAAAATTAAATACCTCTAAAAAGCAAGAAATAATGTTAAAGTCACTAGATACGCATTTATCATTGTAATAAAATACGTCTATTGAAGTCGGGTGAGGCTGAAGGACAACTTCTTTTTTTATTCTAAAAGCCCCACCCGACTTCATGATCATGAGACGTATTTTATTACAATGATAAATGCGTATCTAGTGACTTTCATATTATTTCTTGCTTTTTAGAGGTATTTAATTTTGAAAGTGAATGTAACTAAGACTAAAGTGATGGTGTTTGAGAGAGATGAAGAAATGACTGACTGTACGGTAATGTTAGGTGGCGAAAAAGTGGAACAAGTCCGTGAGTTTGTATACTTGGGGAGTTTGTTCACAAGGGACGGAAAGAGTGAGGAAGACATAGAAAGACGAGTGAAGAAAGGAAATTCGGTGAGTGGTGCTATACACTCGGTTATGAGTAGCCAAACCGTTTCTGCAAAGGCGCGAATGGCTATTCATAACGGAGTGCTGGTACCGACACTGATGTATGGAAGTGAATCTTGGGTATGGCAGAAGAAGAATGAAAGCAGAATAAATGCGGTAGAGATGCGATCGTTGAGGAAAATATGTGGAGTAAAACTGAGTGATAGAGTGAGCAATGAGGTGATTCGCAAAAGGTGTGGTCTGAAAGATGATATAGTGACAAGAATTGAGAAAGGAATGCTCCAGTGGTTTGGTCACTTAGAGAGGATGAATGAAAGGCGAATCACGAAAGAGATACTTATACTGTGCGAATGTGGAAGGAACGATTGCACGAGGGCGTCCCAGAAAAACCTACGCGGACCAAATAGAGGTTATTATAAAAAAGGCTGGTGTACGCAGTGACAAAAACCGCAGGGCATGTATGAAAAGATTTATGGATATGAATGAAGCGAAAGAAGTGTGCAAGGATCGTAGCAGGTGGCGATCCATAGTCTCTGCCTACCCCCATGGGAAACAGGCGTGAGTGTATGTATGTATGTATGTATGTATTAATTTTGAAGATTTTTTGTTTTTATTTTGAGGTTTTTGAAGTCGGTTTTTTGTTTTTAAAACATTTTTTATTTTTTTATTTTTAGTGTAAGTAAGTAGCTTCTGTATCAGGTCATCTCATGCTGCTCATCACCTTTTACAAAATACTGCTTTTCCCGACGCAGGGGCATTTATTGTTGAGGAGTTCTCCTGGTACTTCACTATCAGCTCCACTTCACCATATGCATTATAACGAACAGAAATAGCCTAGCAACCATATTAAAGTAATCGTATCGCACCAGTGAAATACTTAGTACCTATTGAATAGTTCCGATGATCATCTGTGGTCTTCATCATCAGTTCCACTTCATCAAAATGGTACTTTTCGAAAGCAAATGCACGAGTACCTTAAGAAAATACCAAAATCGCTATAGGTGTGCCTTTAATATTTGAAGAGTTCCCTTGATTTCTCCAGGATCCCATCATCAGATCGTGATCTTATGACAATGGGACCAATCTGTAATAATATGCTTTAAAACGAAAAAAAAAATGTTTAAGTCGGTTTATGATTGACAAAGTTATGAGGTAACAAACATAAAAAAGAAAAAATCAGCCGAACTGAGAACCTCCTCCTTTTTTTGAAGTCGGTTAAAAAAAAAGGAATCTGTACCCCAGCCCAGTAAAAAAAGGAATCCTTACTAATATTATAAATGCGAAAGTCCGTTTGTTTGTTTGTTTGTTTGTTTGTTTGTTTGTTACGCCTTCACGTCGTAACTACTGAACCGATCATCATGAAATTTAGCATACACGTTGTCAGGGGTGCAGAAAAGGACATAGGGTACCTTTCATCCAGAAAAAAGTACAGTTCCCGAGGGATAGCAAAAATACTGTCCACGCAGACGAAGTCGCGGACGGAAGCTTCCTTACTAATATTATAAATGCGAAAGTCCGTTTGTTTGTTTGTTTGTTACGCCTTCACGTCGTAACTACTGAACCGATCATCATGAAATTTAGCATACACGTTGTCAGGGGTGCAGAAAAGGACATAGGGTACCTTTCATCTAGAAAAAAGTACAGTTCCCGAGGGATAGCAAAAATACTGTCCACGCAGACGAAGTCGCGGACGGAAGCTTCCTTACTAATATTATAAATGCGAAAGTCCGTTTGTTTGTTTGTTTGTTACGCCTTCACGTCGTAACTACTGAACCGATCATCATGAAATTTAGCATACACGTTGTCAGGGGTGCAGAAAAGGACATAGGGTACCTTTCATCTAGAAAAAAGTACAGTTCCCGAGGGATAGCAAAAATACTGTCCACGCAGACGAAATCGCGAACGGAAGCTAGTCTGTATTATAAAATAATGCGAAAGTCCGTTTGTTTGTTTGTTTGTTACGCCTTCACGTCTTAACTACTGAACCGATCGCCATGAAATTTTGCTTATTCGTTGTCAGAGGTACAGAGAATGACATAGGGTACCTTTCATCCCGAAAAAAAGTGTTGTTCTGAAGGGATAGCAAAAAGATTTTCCACGCAGCCGAAGTCGCGGGCGGCCGCTAGTACAAAATATAAAAATGGCACCTTAGCAAAAGTTGTTCAGCCTGATGAGCAAAAAATTTGGTTGAGGTATAAACATCGAAGATCTGGAACACCTGATGCAGAACCAAGTTTAAATTATTTGCACAAACATGTGTTTACAAAAAATCGAAGCTCATCTGATTTGGAAGGAAATCTAAGAGATTAGTTTAAAGATATTTAGCATAATATAATAACATAAGCTGGGAGTATCTCCACGTGGTGAAGGCGGCAGTTTGGGCCTAATTTTTGATACCGACTTACCAAAATACGCGTCAGACGCTTAAAACAGCTGGAGTCGATCTAAAGACTGGTTGTTTTCGCATGAATAACTTTATGTGGCTTTTCCAGGGTTAGTAACGCTTCGGGTCTTTTCATATTGGCTCCCGAAGGAAAGACTCCGAACATACTTTATAAAATATTTTTTTAAAACTATGTTTACATGCTTACAATATTAACTAGTGGCTCCGTGAGCTGTAGACCTCGCGTTAAAAAGTAGCTCAAATTGTATGTTGTTTAAAAAATAATCTACAAGATGTCGCCACCTTTTTCTCCCACACTGTTCACGAGCTTTTCAAAGCACGTAGTGTAGGTACGTGCTGTTTGGTATTATTTGGTAGGTATATTCGCAGCTAGATGGCGCTTCTAAATTTAAACATTTTTCGAAATGGTGATTTTTGGTAAATTTAGAAAAACTGGCTAAATTAAAAAATTCTATATTTATCGAACCTGCTCACAAAAATTAACGAGAATCTGTTGAGAAATGCGACCTGTAGAGGAAAATGGACAGCTGGAAAGTCGGACTGAAATATGTTTTTTTTTACATTTCTCCGTCATTATGTAAAATTTCAAAAAACTGGCGTGACAAAAAAAAACTATTTAATTTTCGAACCTGCTCACAAAATTTGACGAGAATCGGTTGAGAAATACGACCTGTAGAGGAGAACATCTAACGCCAGAAATCCGGACTGAAATACATTTTTCTTGCATATCTCCGCCACTACGAAAAATTTAGAAAAACTGTCTCAACTTAAAAAAATCTATATGATTTTCGAACATGCCCACAAAATTTCACGAAATTCGGTTGAGAAATGCGACCTGTAGAGGAGAACATCCAGCGCCAGAAAGCCGGACTGAAATAAATTTTTCTTACATATCTCCGCCATTACGAAAAATTTAGAAAAACTGTCTCAACTTACAAAAATCTATATGATTTTCAAACCTGCCCACAAAATTTCACGAAATTCGGTTGAGAAATGCGACCTGTAGAGGAGAAAAGACAGAGGCGGAAAGCTGGACTGCAATATGTTTTTTTTACATATCTCCGCCATTTTGAAAAAAAACAAAAAAGTGGCGTAACAAAAAAATTCTATGTCATTTTAAAACCTGCTCACAAAATTTTACGAGAATCGGTTGAGAAATGCGACCTGTAGAGGAGAACAGACAGTGCTGGAAAGCAGTAAAACCTGTTTTTTTAACATATTTCCGCCATTTTGAAAAATTAAAAAATCTAGCTCGACAAAAAAATTCTGTACAATTTTTGAACCTGCTCACAAATTTTCACGAGAATCAGTTGAGAAATGCGATCTGTAGAAGAGAACATACAGACATACGAAAGAATTTTTGCCCAAGCTGAAGCAGAGACGCTTCGCTCGCACTTCGTGCTCGCTCGGTCAAATATAAAAATAAAATAAAAACAGTTTATTAACTTTTAACATTATAACACTGCTACAAGTATTTTCTTATGTAACTACAGAATTTCATATCTATGCATATACATACGCCGGAGTCATAAAGTCCACGCGTACGAAGTCGCGGGCATCAGCTAGTTTGAAGTATTTTTTTTAACATGGTTTTTAAATCCATGAACAGGATGAGGTTATGCTTTTCCCAAACGAAACGAGGGTAGTAAGCGCAAAGAAAATAGTTAAGTGCTGGGAAACATGCTGCGATTGCGTTTTATCGATTGTCGATATTTTTGCACTTTTGAATGAACATTTCCCGTTCCCATGAGCAATTGGCAGCATTATTCATTAGTACCTGGGTACTTGGGTATTTACCTGGGTTATTACTATTTATTGTAATATGGTCGTTTTGAAGTGATGACAAAAGTGCTTTAGCTACTACTTTGGGATCAGAGCAATGTATGTGGTGACTGGTGTGACCCCCGAAAACCCCCATATACCAAATTTCAGCGAAATCGTTAGAGCCGTTTCCGAGATCATCGAAATATATATATATATATCCATATGTATACAAGAATTGCTCGTTTAAAGGTATAAGATTAGTGTAGGTACCTGTATGCAATTTTCAGTCATATTATTGCGTCAGAGCTTTTTATTTCTTCAAGAAAGTGATTTCTTATCATGAAAATGAATAATTCGTCTTTACTCATTTCTAAATGAATAATCTTCGGATTTTCAAGTAAAATCAAAAATTCAATCAAATATTTCATTTTTTTAAATACATGTACATTCCAACACCTACACTACAGGAATATTTATAAATAGTATTTTTAGTCTTTATATTTAACCTCCCCTGACAGGCGTACAATTTTTTATCGTAAAGAGTGTGTACCCACCCTATGTAGGGTGTTACAAAACAGCCGCAAATGCCGATATGGTAGATAGGGACCATCAAACTAAAAAACTTGAACTCTAAAATCGCGAAAAATAATCCGCTGTTTTATACAAAAATTAATAACGAAAATATCAAAATGTTTTATACAATAATAAGAAAGCGTTGTGCCTCACTGCTAAATCGTTTTCGTGGCACCTCAAACAGTATCCTGAATACGCTGGCCCAGCGTTGGGATTCACCCCTGCTGGAACGGTGGTTACGTCTTCATGCTCCGGCATGCAGGCACTGAATGTCTACTAGTTAAGCGGGACACGCGCGCGGGGCGACATAGACATGCACTGCGCAAGCATCTGTCCGTCAAAAACCATCAATCTTTATTCCAGCGCCATGTACCCGCGGCGTGATCCCGCTTAACGCAGCGGAGGACCTTATAATAGTGTTTTGTTTTTGTTTGTATTTAAATTACTAACATAGGTTAAGCGACATCATTGTTACTTTCAAAATATGGAATTTTATTTTTAAATAAATGATAATAATAATAAAAATAAGCCCGCAGGACAGCTTGTGGCGAGTTGTTGGTGAGTAGCAACACCAAGGACCCGAGTGCTCGCGGGAGTCGATCCAGGCCCTCGTCACGGCAGCAGGGGTGGGCCCCAAGGGGGCCTGCGGACTCCCGCCCCTGGCTCGCCTTCGTCGGCCGTCTAGGGTGGAGTCGTTAGAGCTATACGCTCGCAGGGTGGAAGTGAAACATGCGTAAGACGCGAGTTGGCACACTGTCCCTTGTACAGTGGGTAGAAAGCTGTGTACACCTCTCTACACCCTGAGTCGCCAGCGCGACTCGGGCCGCGCCGGTGTTGCGCCCCGGTCGGCGATTGCTGAACCGTTTGGGGTGCCCATCTAGCGGGCGGCGAGCCACCTTCCGCCGACGGTTCGAGTTTGTGAGATGTAGGAAAAG
Organism: Agriphila tristella; assembly: GCA_928269145.1. NCBI lineage: Eukaryota > Metazoa > Arthropoda > Insecta > Lepidoptera > Crambidae > Agriphila > Agriphila tristella. The sequence goes on along the minus strand of OV743451.1, from coordinate 2,688,569 downwards.
GCGGAACTCCGTAATCTCACCCCATAGCCCAGTATTCCAACCCACTATCCTATCATCCAATAGCATAGCCCATTTATTTATTTTTATGTATTCTCACACTCGCAATAGTCTATGTACCTGCCGAGGTCCGCTTCCGTCTGCGCACTTTTGCGTATAGTAGGGAGCGTATCCCGGCATGTGCATCACACACTTCACATTATATTAAAACAGCCTCAAAGGGCCTCTACGTGTTGGACCCAGCATGTCCCCACCACGCAAGCCTGGCAATGCGATTTCATAGTTGGTCCCATGATAAAAGTTGTTCAGTTTGATAGACGCAATCTACCATACTTTGGGCATTTGCGGTGGTTTTTTAACATTCTGTATACTTATACAAAAATTAAATGACAAATATGACAATGTTTAAATTCATGGTCAAGTGCAAGTAATAATAATGCCATAAATGGTACAAAAAGTCATTAAAAATTGAAAATTAAACTGCAAACTTAGGACGCACGACAGTCAATATTTTATCAATTAATTGTGATTTGATGTGATGATGATGATCATAACATAACATGTTACATACTAAGCAGTTAATATGTATGTAACTATGTAATGTATTAACATCGATAATGTAAGTAAACTAATAAAAATGTTCATGAACAGTTTATCGACAAGCCAGTCAACAGCGCACCACTAATACCAAACCAACATGACTTTCAAGTTACGACACTCGCTCGTCATTTTGCAAGCAACGCTGTCCAAAGCGGTCGCGTAAAACTAAATTGTTATAAGAAATATGTTTTTTGGTAAATTATGATTATGACGTTCGCAGTTACGATTACGAACGGGAAATCGTTTAAAAAGTATAATTACCGACTTACCTTTGAAAAATTAATGTTTGAAAAAGTTCAGCGGCCGGCGAGTGGCTATAGCGCATGGCGTCGCGATGTGATGGCGGCGGGAAAAAATATGTAAGTACCTTTAATACCGTTTTACGGATTTAAATAACCTTAATAAAGACTATTGCTTAGATATTTCTGTTAAATGACGGGAAATAACAACAGTTGCCTATTAACAGATCCATAGTAGGCCTGGCCTATCTTACTTGGATTATGGATAGGTACCTACATATATTTCTTGTCCTTTTTCTAGTCTTATTTACCCAAGACAATAATTAGTTTTGAAATGCTGTAAATATTATTAGTAATATCCCCGCAAATTGGTAATGAACATAGCGGCCATGTTTTTACCCCCAAAAAACGAAAAAACAATTATCTCTGTAAATTTTTATACACCTTAGACCATATCTTATTAAAATTAATAATACAATAATTTATTATTAAATTACCTATTAGAATTTCATTGTTAAATGCCATATTTAGTTACGGATGAGGTCAACGTGTATGTTAATGTGACAAGATTCCATAGTATTACCAATTTTCTGGGATAGTATTACCAACAAACCCACACACATTCATTATCTTGCTTCCTATGCCCCACCCAGTGGCGTGCACAGAGATTTTAGACAGGGTAGGCACGGATAAAAAATATACCAATTTTATCACTGTTTCGGTATCTACCAACCTATACTGAACGAAATCTAAACATTTTTTATTATCTTGATTGGAAAACAATACAATTGGTTTGTGTGTACGTACACAAGCTGTTAGCCAGTTATAATTAATTATAATAATTTTTTTATGATAAGTACGAGGGGTCATAACCTACCTACCATTTTTTTTAAACCCAACCCAACGCATCTTCCCTTTGCAATCAATTTAATTAAACTTTATCCTCAAAAGATAACCTAGATAAAGCGGCAATTTTTAATTTATTTAAACAAACTTTGCCAGCATAGGTCTCCAGTGGCGTGCACAGAGATTTTAGACAGGGTAGGCACGGATAAAAAATATACCAATTTTATCACTGTTTCGGTATCTACCAACCTATACTGAACGAAATCTAAACATTTTTTATTATCTTGATTGGAAAACAATACAATTGGTTTGTGTGTACGTACACAAGCTGTTAGCCAGTTATAATTAATTATAATAATTTTTTTATGATAAGTACGAGGGGTCATAACCTACCTACCATTTTTTTTAAACCCAACCCAACGCATCTTCCCTTTGCAATCAATTTAATTAAACTTTATCCTCAAAAGATAACCTAGATAAAGCGGCAATTTTTAATTTATTTAAACAAACTTTGCCAGCATAGGTCTCCAGTGGCGTGCACAGAGATTTTAGACAGGGTAGGCACGGATAAAAAATATACCAATTTTATCACTGTTTCGGTATCTACCAACCTATACTGAACGAAATCTAAACATTTTTTATTATCTTGATTGGAAAACAATACAATTGGTTTGTGTGTACGTACACAAGCTGTTAGCCAGTTATAATTAATTATAATATTTTTTTTTATGATAAGTACGAGGGGTCATAACCTACCTACCATTTTTTTTAAACCCAATCCAACGCATCTTCCCTTTGCAATCAATTTAATTAAACTTTATCCTCAAAAGATAACCTCGATAAAGCGGCAATTTTTAATTTATTTAAACAAACTTTGCCAGCATAGGTCTGCCCCATCGATTTATTGTCACTTTCCCTAATTATATCGGGTCATTTTGAACTTACCATCCAAATTTTAAGGATGTGTCCAGTCCATGAAACAAAACAACTTTCTGTAAGAAACGTGTCAAATTTCGCCACTAAATTTTGGTCATCCCATACTAAATTGATCACGTGATCTCTTTGATTTGTATGGAAAGTCGATTTTATTTTACATATTTGACCATGTGCTCCTTAGAGAAAGTTGATCAGTTTCATGTTCTGAACACATCCTCAAAATTTGGATGGTGTGTTCAAAATGACTCGATATAACTCAGTCTAAGGCCGGCCCCAGACCTACCGGTTCCGTTTCTTTGCTTTGCTGTGCTACCTTGCTTGAAAGACCGCCGGCCAACCAGGGTAATTTTCAATCTATCGCATTTTGGGACTAGACCAAATTGGCAAGATAGCCATTAGCTTGGTTTTATCAAATATCATCACCTGGATTGCGAAGTAGGAAGCTTTTAGGAGATATGCCACCCTGAACATGGACTCCGATCGTTAATAAAAATAACTCGATCGCTTATTTATACAAGATGTTTGGTAAAGCCTTATAAAACTGAATATGGTAGATAGGGACCATAATAAAACTGAACAACTTTTACTATGGGACCAAATCTGAAATCGCGAAAAAAAATGAACTGTTTCATACATTTTGATAATTTCGTTATTAATTTTTGTATAAAACAGCAGTTTTTTTTAAAACGAAAACTAAAACTTCTCATCGCACCCCAGACGACGATATTTGATAACACCAAACTAATGGCTATCTTGCCAATGTGGTCAGGTCAAAATATGCGATAGATTGAAAATGACCCTCTTGGCCGGCGGTCCATGGTCGAACAGCAAAACAAAGAAATGAAACCGGTAGGTCTGGGGCCAGCCTTACTCATTAATTGATCTATGTATTTTGTTTAACAGTAAATGGGCTACTCTTAGCTACATTCAAACTCTAGGAGAGAAGAAGAATCGAGCTGGTCCAGTCCAGAAGAAGCCTATTCACCCGGGCTTTAAATTAATGTAGGTATAGGTACTATTGTCACAGTGAGAAAATTTAAAGTTACAAGGTGTCCCAAAATTTTGCCACACGGAGGGAAGGTACATCATCTTAAATATTGGAGCGGTAGGAAATTTTACTGAAAGAAGACAATTTTTTTCTTAAAAAATTGGAACTATATTCAAAAATTTTGTGAAAAATCGCAAACGATATGATACAAATCGATACAAATCGTAATATTTAAAATTTAAATCTTACACGGTCCTCCTTTTGTCTAAGATGCTGTGTTATTCAAGAAAAATAATCATTATTACTAACCCTTTTGATCGGTAGGTATCGTAAAAAAACACGTGGGTTCTGGTTCAGGCAGGACATTTTTCAAAAATCTTTGAATACAGTTTCCATTAGTTTGTAAATCAAAATGAAGTCTTCATTCAGTAAAACTAGAAAATAAAAAAGGTAGGTATTTTCCCTTGGTGTAAGCTAAGTTTTCGGACACCCTGTATACTGTGCAATTGTTGTGATTTGTGATCGATTGATGTGTTGAGTTTTTGTAGACATTTTGAGCAATAAACTCAAAAGCGTAATAAGCTGCAGCTTCAATTGCTGTATTTATTTTTTTGTTTTTTAGTGAGCACACACTGATGATGACGGTGTGGTCGGCGTCCGACGTGGAGGCTGGTGGCGATGGCGTCGTCGTGACGTGGTAGTGGCGTCGTGACGTGATGGTGGCATCTTCTACAGCAAACAGGAGAGTACCTATCCCACCAACCTCTTCTCGTTCTTATAAATCATAAATCTTTATTTATTTTAAATGTTTAAGTTTTTTGTGCAGTTATTTTTAACCCAATGTGCTTTCCTAAAGAAGGTTGCATTTTAACACGTTTTTAATAGGTCGCGTTCTTATTTGTGTTTTTGCCAGAAAAATTGAGCAGCGTCTTTAAAAATTGATTTTTATTGTTTTTATTGTCAGCTAAATGGGTAAAATCAAGTCAAAGGAATTTGCAAATAAACTTAATAATTACCTAAGCACTTTTGGATCGTCTATATTTTCCTACCAACCCGTTCCAGACTTTTTAACTGACAAGAAGAATATGGAAATTAAATAAACTATGGACGATTTCAAAGTGATTTTACCACGTTTTAATTAGGTTTTCTAGTTTAATTTTTATTAAAAGATTAATTTTAAATAGGTACTAAGAATTTTGTAGTCAAAGTTAAAATTAAAATCATCATCTTGTCGAATAACTTGTTAACTCGTAACGTACAAAAAACCTATGACATAAATTGTTTTTATGTATTTGCAATTTATAATGCAATTTTGCCAATAATGGGGAATGTTTGAAAAAAAAAATCAAATTGGCTGAATATTTCTTATAGGTAGGAATAAGCTCCCTAAGTAATAAAAAAAAGTTTCAGAATTGTGTGAAAAAAAAATTAAAGTAAAATGAAAATATTTTTTTTTTAATTGTTGTGGTTGTGGCAGGTGGTGGCAAAAGTATATTTCCATTCTGCTGTTACTTTCAATCACTTGTGAAGTCGAAGACTTTTTTTTTCCCCGCAACCAAAAATTCTGAATCTTTTTTCAGCTTATTCCAACCTATATAAAAATATTGAAACCAATTTGATTTTTTTAGACATTCCCCATTACAGGCGCCCGAGCGTCCTTAGCAAGTTCGTAGCGAGCTCGTAGCATGCTTGTAGCGACCCTGTAACGAGCTTAGTTTCGAACCTACAGACAGTATCGCATCCATCATTGGTTCGATGCACAATTTTATTCAAACTGTATTTCTGATTATTTTATTCTTCCCTTGGTGTGATATTGTGACTGTAGAAAACATTAAGCTTACGAGTATGTACCTAAAGAATTTTAAAACACAGATAAAATAAATACAATGTGTAGCCGTCCTTACATACTAGACTAGACCTATTCTGAAGTGTAGACTTACGTTTGTGACATTTTTGAACATTTTCCGAAATGGCTGAAAAGTAAAAAAAAAATTGTGTGCACAATCTGTAGGTGTTTACGTCTACGTTACGCATGTGTTGCGTAAGTTAAATAAAGGAGGCTGCGCCATGCTGCGCCTTTCCCTACACACGCTAAGATTTGGCCGGAAGGCCGCGGTAGGCCGCGCCTCTCCTCCGTACGATCCTGCAGGCCGGGCCTGTGTATGTGGAGGGCCCATAACAATGTCTACACCTTAGCCTGGATGGCACTCTAATCATTAGAATTGTTCTCGACTGATAAAATCTACGCTCCGACCATTACTTGCCGATATCGAAAACTTCGAGCGTTTTCAGTTGTTAGTTTGGTCCTTCATAATTGTTTTTCGTTTGTGTTTTACCACTTAGTTTTAAGATATATTTTTAGTACTTTGTTCAATTATTTTAGTTTATTTGTTTACCTTTTTTATGTCACTTAAAATATTTTTTATTTATTTATTATGTTTTTTCGTTAGTTAGTTTTTTCATTAGTGTTAGATTTGTTTGATTGTTCTTGGAGGACACTAAGAAGGCATTGCATATTACGTTTGATTTTTGGTGGAGATGAAACTCCGCGTGTGGCTGATGTGTTGGTCGAGGGTTCGATTTTGCGGAGGGCCGTGTCGTCTCCCTCCCGCCTCCCCGTAGAGTAAGCTAGCGGTCTGCTCCTCAGACCGGGACGGGGGATGTTTACTCTTAAAACGGAATAATTGAGTACGCAGTAGGCATGATGACTATTTTTTAAATTTGTGTTACATAAATTACCTCTCAAAAAAAAAAGAAACATTGGTAAAAGCATTATTTCGCTCACATGAAAACTGCGCGAGTATCATAGTTTGAAATGCACAAAATTGGACTCACCCGAAAACGTTCCATACTAACGGCTACTCAGTTATGACGTCACGCTTGAGTAATTTGTATGCAACGCGTAGGAAATTTGTTCAGCAGCTATATTAAATATTGTGTTTATCAAAATGGTTTCTGAGACAAATTTACTATAAATTTTATGGACTAATTAAAGGTATTATTTATTTTAATAAATTTTATACTTTTTAAATGAACTTGTGCGCCCAACTTTGTAGGGTCATAAAACAAATAGTACGCAACATATAAAACCAAGAGGTATACAAGCTACTCTAAAAGTTTGATATGTTTACGATTTTCATAAGTATTTCGTTATTTTATTCATTAGTCATCATCCCTATTCGAATTTGAGGGCGCATGCCGTCGTTCTCGCATATGACACTGTGAAGTAGGTTGCGAATTCGATCGGCGCCGTGCTCAAATTCGAATTGCGGACTGAATGCTGTTTTTGCCACTGGACCTAATGTTTGCTTATAGTAGATCAACGAAAAATTACAGATCAGCATCCATAACAGCAGAACTGTGCACAATCTGTAGGCCTTTATGTCACATGTGTTGCGTAAGTTAGACTGAGGAGGCCGTGCCTCTCCCTACACATACACATGCTAAGATTTGGCCGGAAGGCCATGGTAGGCCGCACCTCTCCGTATGATCCTGCAGGCCAGGCCTGTGCATGTGGGGGGCCCATAACAGTGTCTTCACTCTAAGTCTAGACCTTATCCTGGATGGCACTCTAATCATTTGAATAGTTCCCGACTGATAAAATCTACGCTCCGACCATTACTGGCCGAAATCGAAAACCTCGAGCATTTTCATATCTGTTAGTTTGCTGCTTTTTATTTGTTTTTCGTTTGTTTTTTGCCATTTAGTTTTAAAATATTTTTTTGTAATTTGTTCAATTATTTAATTTTAGTTAATTTGTTTACCTTTTTTATGTCACTTATAATAACTTTTTTTATTATGTTTTTTCGTTAGTTAGTTTTTTCACCAGTATTAGATTTGTTTGATTGTTCTTGGAGGACACTAAGAAGGCATTAAAATGGGTCGCATATTACGTTTGATTTTGGTGGAGACGGAACTCCACCTGTGGCTGAGGTGTTGGTCGAGGGTTCGGTTTTGTGGAGGGCTGTGGTGTCGTCTTTCTCCCGCCTCCCCGTAGAGTAAGCTACCGGTCTGCTTCTCCGACCTTGACGGGGGGATGTTTACTCTAAGAATGTAATTCAGTCCGCAAGTCGAATTTGCGTGCGCACGCAGTCTCTCACGCATGTCACAATGAGTAGTAGGTTGCGAATTAAGTCGGCGCCGCGATCAAATTCGAATTCCGGACTGAATGCCGTTTTTGCCTCTGGATCTAATGTTTGCTTGTTGATCAACTAAAAACATACAGATCAGCATCGACAACAGCAGAACTGTGCACAATCTGTAGGCCTTGCGTAAGTTAGACTGAGGAGGCCACGCCTCTCCCTACACACGCTAAGATTTGACCGGAAGGCCACGGTAGGCCGCGCCTCTCCGTACGATCCTGCAGGCCGGGCCTGTGTATGTGGAGGGCCCATAAAAGTGTCTACACCTTAGCCTGGATGGCACTCTAATCATTTGAATAGTTCCCGACTGATAAAATCTACGCTCCGACCATTACATGCCGAAGTCGAAAACCTAGAGCATTTTCATAGCTGTTAGTTTGCTTCTTTTTATTTGTTTTTCGTTTGTTTTTTGCCACTTAGTTTTAAGATATTTTTTGTACTTTATAGAATATTTTAGTTTATTTGTTTACTTTTTTATGTCACTTAAAATAACCTTTATTATTATTTTTTATTATGTTTTTTCGTTAGTTAGTTTTTTCATAAGTATTAGTTTTCTTTGATTGTTCTTGGAGGACACTAAAAAGGCATTAAAGTCCTCTATTGCTTTTACAGCTTGATCATGTTAAACGGTTGTCGCTTTTTTAAATGTTACAGCAAATGAGCCAGAACTTTTAGAGTCGTTTGTCTCTTGAGTATTTGCATTTGTTGCAACAGAGAGTGAAGTGGACAGACAAGACTGAGCATCCAAAGGAGGGAGATTTTATATTGTAAAAGAGGCAAATCTGCGTAAGTTAGACTGAGGAGGCCGCGCCTCTCCCTACACACGCTAAGATTTGGCCGGAAGGCCGCGGTAGGCCGCGTCTCCGTACGATCCTGCAGGCCGCGCCTGTGCATGTGGGGGGTCCATAACAGTGTCTACACTTTAGCCTGGATGGCCCTCGAATCATTCAAATAGATCGCGACTGATAAAATCTACGCTCCGACCATTACTTGCCGAAATCGAAAACCTCGAGCATTTTCATATCTGTTAGTTTGCTTCTTTTTATTTGTTTTTTGTTTGTTTTTTGCCACTTAGTTTTAAAATATTTTTTTGTTCTTTGTTCAATTATTTAATTTTAGTGAATTTGTTTACCTTTTTATGTCACTTATAATAACTTTTTTTAGTATGTTTTTTCGTTAGTTAGTTTTTTCACCAGTATTAGATTTGTTTGATTGTTCTTGGAGGACACTAAGAAGGCATTAAAATGGGTCGCATATTACGTTTGATTTTGGTGGAGACGGAACTCCACGTGTGGCTGAGGTGTTAGTCGAGGGTTCGGTTTTGTGGAGGGCTGTGTTGTCGTCTTTCTCCCGCCTCCCCGTAGAGTAAGCTACCGGTCTGCTTCTCAGACCGGGACGGGGGATGTTTACTCTTAAAACGGAATAATTGAGTACGCAGTAGGCATGATGACTATTTTTTAATTTTTTGTTACATAAATTACCTCTCAAAAAAAAAGGAAACATTGGTAAAAGCATTATTTCGCTCACATGAAAACTGCGCGAGTATCATAGTTTGAAATGCACAAAATTGGACTCACCCGAGAACATTCCATACTAACGGCTATTCAGTTATGACGTCACGCTTGAGTAATTTGTATGCAACGCGTAGGAAATTTGTTTAAATATTGTGTTTATCAAAATGGTTTCTGAGACAAATTTGCTATAAATTTTATGGACTAATTAAAGGTATTATTTATTTTAACAAATTTTATACTTTTTAAATGTACTTGTCCGCCCAACTTTGAAGGGTCATAAAACAAATAGTACGCAACATATAAAACCAAGAGGTACAATACATACAAGCTACTCTAAAAGTTTGATATGTTTATGATTTTCATAAGTATTTCGTTATTTTATTCATTAGTCATCATCCCTATTCGAATTTGAGCGCGCATATGCCGTCGTTCTCGCATATGACACTGTGAAGTAGGTTGCGAATTCGGTCGGCGCCGTGCTCAAATTGCGGTCTGAATGCTGTTTTTGCCAACCGACCTTATGTTTGCTTGTAGAATTGTAGATCAACGAAAAATTACACATCAGCATCCACAACAGCAGAACTGTGCACAATCTGTAAGCCTTTATGTCACATGTGTTGCGTAAGTTAGACTGAGGAGGCCGCGCCTCTCCCTACACATACACATGCTAAGATTTGGCCGGAAGGCCATGGTAGGCCGCACCTCTCCGTATGATCCTGCAGGCCGCGCCTGTGCATGTGGGGGGCCCATAACAGTGTCTTCACTCTAAGTCTAGACCTTATCCTGGATGGCACTCTAATCATTTGAATAGTTCCCGACTGATAAAATCTACGCTCCGACCATTACTTGCCGAAATCGAAAACCTCGAGCATTTTCATAGCTGTTAGTTTGCTTCTTTTTGATTGTTTTTCGTTTGTTTTTTTCTATTTAGTTTTAGAGTTTTAGGATATTTTTTATATTTTTGTAGAAATAGTTTAATTCATTTGTTTACCTTTTTATGTAACTTAAATGCAAATTATTTTATTTTTACCGACCATCCAACGCCCTAAATTCGGGAGAGATTCCCGAATAGCCCTAGTCCTCTTCGGGGGAAGGGAAGTCCACGGTTCGCTTTAGCTGGCGATGGAGGGGCTTACGAGAATCATGGTTGAGGCCCGGGGATGATGATGAATAAATTCAGTCGCCCCAGTCTTCCACAGGAGCTGGGGTGTTTGACAAAATCTGGTTTGGCTTTCGATAATGGTACCGGTGGGTGAAACCCAGGGGGTGAGGTTTGAATCCCTTGCCCTTCAGGTTCAATACTTACTTTTCACCTTAAAGTTCTTCACTGGTACTCGCCTACAACTCGACTTTGAGAAAGGAATTACTTGGGAAAGGTTGCCCGTACATAGGGTGGGAGGTATGTATAGTGGAGGATTACTACCGCAGTGTAACACCTATGGGGACAAAGAAAAACGGTGGAAGCAGTACTTAATATACAGGAAATATGTCACAGGCCCCAAGGTGATAGGTGCAAGGCGGAGAATGAGAGGTGTGCCACGTGCCGTTGTTTTGGGAAGAAAGATGCTAACACACACAGCAATCCCTGGCTAGTATAGCCAGGGATTGCCCAACAAGGGTTCACGCCGAGCGCCGCATGGTGGAAACTACGGCTTACTAATAGATAAGATCTCAAGTGTCTCGGCCAGACGAATCTCGCGGGGGTGGAGCTTACTACCCTTACCCGTAGTTGTAGCAAAGATGGATCTAGACGTCGTTCTGGTACAGGAGAATAACCCTGGGTCGATCGAGTAGCAGTCGCGCGCAGCCATAGAAGCTAAGGCTGCCAAGGCCCTCTGTATATTCTAGGATGTCGCCTGTCTCGGCGTCTTCCTGGGGCATTCGATTTCCCGGCCTACGTATTCTATACCAAGACACCTTTGTAGCCATGATTGTGTATGCTGCTGCCTGCTGGCACAACGCCTCAAGGTCTAATCCATCAGCGGTACACTGCTCAGGCGTCAGCGGCAGGCCCTAGTTTGTCAACGAAGACCTATCAATCAACTAGCACTGCTGCACTACCAGTCTTTGCTGGAGGGTTTCCCAGCCAACCTTGAGGTAATCCGCGCTGGCAGGAGGTACAGAGAGTATGGGGGTGCGGAGTCGTGAAATTTGGCGGAAAGTAACTGCCGAATGGCAGACACAATGGGCAGCGGAATCTAAGGAGAGGGAGCTGTATCGGTTCTTCCTCGATGTATCGGCACGTTTGGGAATGGGATAACTCGCTCCTGACTACGCCACCTCGCAGATACAGAGCACGGCTGCTTCAGGAAGCTATTGTCTGACTTAAACTTATGCAGGGAGTATCTGCGAGAGTGCGCTGTACAACAGCATAGACAGATTACTAGCTGGGATTCAGATGATGACCTGTGGATATTTTAGTGTTTTAAGTGGCTGGTGTGTGACAAAGGATATATCTACGTGGTTTGGAGTATTCCAGGATTTGCGCCCTCTGTCACTAGCCCCTTCAGTGAGAGTTGAGTTGAGAGCAGGCGCGGACCTTATCAGGGAGTACTCATTTTGCCTTTTATTTTATTATTTTTGGATAATTTTGAACGCTTTTCAATGCATTTGTAGGTTATTTTTAGGTTAAAAGCGCGTGGTCGGTTGAGCACGTGCTTTTTAGGTTAGGATTCGTGGCAATTTCAACTTATGTACCATTTATTTATATTGATTAGGCACCTTTAATTCTTGTTTGCACTGTTTGTTTTGATTTGACCTTGACGGCGAAATTGGCGTTGACGTTGACGATGACATTGACGTTGATGTGCGACAGTGATGGCTAACATTGTCAGATGTCAGATCTGTCAGAGTGACTTTGACACTGACGTGAATGAGTGACATCGGCGTTCCGTGTCACGCAGAATTTTTGTGATACTAAAATTAAACTTTAGGCGACGGCTTCACGCATGGTAAATACTGTGATCCATCGCCATACCATAGAGAAAATTTAAAAAATGGAAATTAATTTGTATGGATTGTTCAAGAAGCTTATACCTCCCTCCAATGGAGATTGCACGGCCAGTGTCATAGTGAAGATAGAAAAAATGTCCTTTAGTGACGTGACGGCTTATTGCAACCTCTTTCTTTAGTGTTACAATACGTGTTCGTTGTTCGTCGTTCGTTTGTTCGTGAGAAACGAAAACGTATTGTAAAACGAAAAGAAAGAGATAGCAATACGCCGTGACGTCACTAAAGAGTCTTTTTCAATCTTCACTATGTTACTAGGCGTGCAATCTTCATTGTGGGTATAAGCTTCTTGGGATTGTTCAATATTTTACTTTCCATGGCTAAAATGTACTCTATGGCAATGGATCGCGGTACTATGCGTGTAGCCGTCGCGCGTCGTCTCAGTGTGCTACAATTATATTTTTGTAATATTTTTACTTAATTGTACTTTTATTGTGATTTAATTGTGTTTACTTTTTACTGTATACTGTGGTTGGTGACTTTAAGTATGGCAAGCACGACGGACGACGAAGCGGATAAGGCAGATAAGGCGATGGAAAGGGCCTTCCGCCCAAGGTCCCTGTACCTCTCCCCTCCCATTACCCGAGAACTCGAACCAGATGATGACGTACCAGCCCCGTTCCGTCCCCACGCGTTCGGCTAGGGAAATGGCGGCAGCCGCGTACAACGCGGTGCTCAATACACAGTGGCTCCCCCCAGACCCCCCAACAACACTCCTAGCTCACCAGTCATAGGCGACAACCGGAGGGATAAGAATATTTGTCACCTGACGAAAGAAGACGAGTGTCAGAAGAGTGCTACAGGCGATGGTACACCTGCAACTACATATTCCGGCGATCGAGTACGGGACAGCGTCATGGGCGCCGGGAGGGGGGTGCAAGGGGGTGCGCGTGCACCCCCCTGGCTTTGAAAAATACACAAAAAAAGTTTTTTTTATTTAACCACTTACGTTGCACGAACCATGTTTAATTTGGTCTTAAATAAAACGAGAACTGAGTTTTAGAACGAGAACTATATTTCGATCTTTTCACAAAAAGTAACCAAACTTATTGAATAAAACCTTGAAGGGTCGAGGTTGCTGGCCAAATTTTTCAATAACCTTGTTTTCTATCAGTTCCTGGACCTGTTCTACCAATAACAGAAACCTAGTAAAAAGCTGATAAAAATAGCAGTACGTTTCATAATAAGCTAAATATTAATCCTAAGGCGAACCCATGGTGAAATACTGTGAACCATCAGTATTATCAGGGGCCTATTTCATAAAGGAATGGTTATAATAATTTGCCTTGTGAATAGGCCCTATTTCATAATATTTTATGAAATAGGGCCTATTCACCCCCCTGATTAAATACCTACTGATGGATCACAGTATTTACCATGCCTAAAGGGAGTTCCCTTTCGACGCATAGTGCCAGAAACGTAAATTACCGTACACGCTAACGACCATATTTCAAAGTCGCTATTTCTGGTCATTTGCATAGTAGTTTGCTGTTAAAACATGGTCGTTAGCGTGCACGGTAATTTGCGTTTCTGGCACTATGCGTCGAAAGGTAGAGTTCGCGTATCGGTTACCGAGATATTTTTATTTTTTTGGATGTATTTCATTTGAGCTTTACATGAACGCATGTATGAAATTAAATAATCTGAATACATTTACTTTCATTCAACACCTTATTTAAGTAAATTGGTTCAGTAGTTATCTAGAAATACCGCTAAATAAAATGGATCGGCCGACGGCCACCATGTTTGCTTCGTCACAGCTCCCCCCATACCCCTAGGAAGTAACTACCGCACTCTTAGTATTCCTAAAAACTTACCATACAAGTACATACCAGTAGTCTGTATGTCGAAGCTGTCCAACGAAAATCGTTATAAGGAAATTTTTATACAAATTAATAAATCATGGGTTTGTCCTACAATGTCGAAGGATGTTCCTATTTCAAAAAATATTTATCGTATCGATATAAATTTAGCATTGATGTTTAGAAAATTTCATGTAGATGAACTTTTTTTAATAATTTGCTACTATCTGTAATAGTTTTTCTGTAAAATGAAAAAATTACGGTGAGGAACACTTCGGAGGAGAAAAGGGAGCGGTTGATATCCGGCATTTTTGGATTCAATGGGGTCGAATTAATAAGAAAACATCGGTTTCCAAAAATTAATGCGATTTGCTTCTAGACTCATAACGGAAGCCTTGTTTCAAGTTATTGTACTGTCTATTAGGGGTGCGCAGTGTATCAAGGATAGGCATAATTTTACATACACTAATCCTTACTTTAATATTATAAATGCGAAAGTCCGTTTGTTTGTTTGTTTGTTACGCCTTCACGTCTTAACTACTGAACCGATCATCATGAAATTTTGCATACACGTTGTCAGGGCTACAGAGAAGGACATAGCGTACCTTTTATTCCGAAAAAATGTATGTTTCCCGAGGGATAGCAAAAAAACTTTCCACGCAGATGAAGTCGCGGGTGGCCGCTAGTACCTAATATATTTTAGGTATAGTAAAGTGTACAGACATAGATGAGATGGATGCACTCCCCTGACAAAAATCCTGGCGGCGCCCATGGACAGCGTGCTTGAGCGAGGGTGATCAGCGACGGAGTGATAGATCTCGCTTGATAAAGTGACGTCGCGACAACTACTGGCCATGGCCAACGCAGCCACGCGAACCATATCTACAGTCGCGGGAGCCTAAAATAAGATGAACAAAGAGGACATCGCCACGATTAACTCAAGGCTGCAATGTATTATGGAGGTGGTGGGCCATTAAAGCCTCATTGATGAGGGCCGCGGCCGCATCAACTCGGCGAAAGCGAAGGCTGACACTATTATAAATAAATAAATATTTGACAACATCACATACATTGCTCCAATCCCAAAGTAAGTAGCTATAGCACTTGTGTTATGGAAATCAGAAACAACGGTGGTATGACACACACCCAGACCTGAGACAATATTGAAAAGTTCATTTTCTACATTGACCCAGCCGGGGATCGAACCCGGGACCTCAAGAGATGGTGACGCCTTGAAAACCGGCGTGCGAACCACTCGACCACGGAGGTCGTCAAATTTGGGGAGGCTTACGCCAGGGAGTGCAAACGAGTGGTCCGGGCAGAGGCGGACGCCAAGTGGTTACTGCAGCTGCACCGTCGTCATACGCGGACGAGTTAAAAACGGCTGCAGGAACAGTCAATGCAGTCTATCCAGTTGAGGGGTCCAGCTTGAAGATCTCGGAAGACACAAAAAAGACACTGAAGACCGCCATAGCGCCCGCAGAGCGGGACAAAATTCGTAGGGTGGGGAATGCAAGAACTGTAGTCCAGACCCAGACTAGGGCGGATTTAGATAATTTGAGAGCCGACTGACACATGCCTCGTGAGCGTGACAAGTTGTAATCATCAGAGATTAACGGGATACGCAGACTTCCGGTACCAAGCCCTGAGTGGCAGGTCGGTGTTACCTTCAGTCGCCTGCCCCTAATCTACGTATCCAGCCAGCTGGCCATTGTGCCGAAGAATAAGCGGGGTCCCCAGATGGTCGGGTAAACACACAAGTATTCAATGACAGTGAAACCACTGACTGTGCACGGAACCCAAGGGCCCGGCAGCGGCCCAGGTCCACAGGGACCGGGTCACTCGATCCTCAGTCCGTGATTCTAACGACGAGTCGTCATGCGGTTGAACCACCCCCATGCCATTTGGCTGCCTCTCAGCACCATCGAGAATATTTGGTCGTAAACTGCAGGTCTGAGCCCTAGGAGCCCCTTAAGATCTGAATAAGATCGCCGGCTCCGTACACCTCTCCAGGATAGCGTCAAGGTAGTGGTCGTGACACACTCAATTCCGGGTAGCCCTAGTCTACCTGCAACTTGCTGGACAAGTTCATCATTCGAAGCGTACTTACGCCGCTTCTCATCATGAACGTCATCCAGCTGTCGCTGGCCCGAGACTACCTGTGCGTCCACAATTACCCCTACTTGACCCCTGCGGGCGATAATGTCGGGCTTTCTGAGATCGACAGAGGTAGTAAACCTCGGCTCCCGTACCACGGTCCAACCCCCACCGTCACGTGCGCGGAGTGCTCCTAGAGCCTTAGACACCTCAGCTTTGTAGGCATCCTTCCTCCGCACACCTTTCACCGCCTCGAGCGTACGCCCAAGTTGAGGTAGTGCCTCTAACAGGTCCACATTGGAGCGCATCCTTCCAGCAAACAACAGCCGAGCCTCAGTCTGCGCCAACAGAGCAAGCTCTTCTTCGCGCCACCTTCGCTTCGCCTGAGGAGGAGCGCATTGCGCATTGGTCTCTATTGGATGAGCATGCCGCTTGTGCACGCCCAAACCAATTTTAGTGCCGAAGGCACGACCAAATAGCGGGCATGGCCACTCACCTTCTGACTCGCCCTCAGGGCGGGCGGCGGGTCGAGCGTCCCGACCAGAATATATCGACCCCCCCGGCTCCTGTGGAAGACCGGGGTGACCGGAATCATTATCTCTTTTTCCAGTTTTAGGTGCAATATATTTTTCCCGGGCCTCGCCCACGGCTATTGTACGCCCCAGCCAAAGCTAGCCGTGAACTTCCCATCTCCCGGAGGAGACAAGCAACGGGGCTACTTGGGTCCTACCCCCGAGCCGACTTATTACGCTCCATACAGATGGATGGAGCACTGCGCACCACATGGGTTAGGGTTTGCTTCATCTACGGCTCAGTCGCCAATCCGCCCCCGCCAGCCCCGAGGGACTTGCGTTAGCATGATTCGCGACTAAGCAAATCGATGGCCGCGCTGTCGCCTCTCTGAATGAGGACCGTACCTGAGAGACGAGTCAACTTCGAAGTCTATTGGTCGCCATAGACTCCGCATTTAGATCTGGTACGTGTCCCCCCCTCCCTTATTAGCTTGACAGCGACGCCTCGTGCAGGCTAAGGGTAGGAGTTGGGTTTCATGTCTGCCACTGACACTCTGCCCCCTTGACGATTCGCACACGACGCTTTGGTGCCGTCCACACCGCAACCATGTATGAACGACGCATCGGAGCGAATCGGAAGCAACTCGATATCTTTCGACCGTTAGGTCATTCCGTGGAGAAGGGACACACATATGGCCCTGTCACGACCGTGCGTTCGTGTTAACCCTCCCGCTATCGGTTTAAGAGAGTCATAGTTTTATTAAGGCGACGCTACCGCCTGCGCTAAAGGCGAATGAATTAAAGGGTCGGGGCTCCATACTAATGAAGTAAGGTACACTAGGTAATCAGGATCTCGGCGGTAAGGATCCCGACGTGAGAACCACTATGGCGGCGATTCATAAACAGAATTTCAAAGGCGACTCGAAATGGAGCCCAGAAAAGATGAAATCTGATGAAGTGTATCGCTTGGGCGGATCAAATTCTTCGATGGTGCTGCTGGCATGCAGTCCAGCATTGAGAAAGGCACTAGTAGAAAAAGGCCGGCTATACATAGGTTGGGTAGTATGTAGGGTGGAAGACTTCACCACTGCGGTCTGCTGCACCAAGTGCAGCACTTATGATCACAATGAGAAGAGGTGTAAGCAAGACCAATAACACTTGCACGAGGTTTGGTATCACTGCATGGCCACAAGGTGGGAGAATGCAAGGCAGATAGCGAAAGGTGCGCCAAGTGCCACCGCTTTGGACATAAAGGGACGTTAACACCCACATCACCCAGGGATTTTTCAGCTAGAGTACACGCTGAGCGCCGTATTCTCAACCGATTCTTATGAAATTAATAAGTATAGGTATATAATAAGTATAGATTTTTTTGATGATTGTGTTTTTCGAAAGTTTTAGAAAAAAAATATGGTATTTCAAAATGTTCAGAAATGTCACAAACGCGAGGTCTATAGGCTCTACAGTTTACAGAGCCACTGGTTTTCAAACTAAGTTTTAGTTTTACTGAAAACAAAACTTTTCATAAAAGATAGAAGATGTTTTTTATGTCTTAATTTATTTTTCTTTTTCAGTAAAAGGTATTATTTTCTGCTTTTTAGTCAAGGGCACGAGTAGGGAATTCGATCCCGACCCTTATTTCTGATCCCGGGATTTCGGGATTACACTTAGGCAATCCCGGGATTATTTCGGGATTGAAGATCAAAAATTCAAATTTTCGATTTCGTCAAAAATCGACGTACTTTAATCAAAATTTTAACAAAAACCAACATATTTTACGATACAATACACACCTAGCTAATCTAATGACTAATTAATCAAAGTAAGAGTCAAATTAAGTCTAACCAGACATATTTTTCAAGAGTGAATAAGATCTTCATTAAAACTGCAATAAATTGAAAAAAAAAATATCTAACAAACTTTGCAAATAAAGATAATTGACAAAACCTCTCTCAACATCGACCAAATAGACGGATTTTATGTAAAAACTTAGTTAGGTACTATTTAGGTAGTGAAGAAGTTTCTTAGAAAAAACTGATTTAAAATAATATTCATGAGTCACAAAATTTCTCATTTCTAAACTAAACTTGAATAATGTTCATACATTTTTGTTCAGTAGCAGTAACATTGAAGTGTCACCACATAACCCAGTGAGAGTTGCTTGTCTATAATTTTAGTTCAAAATAAAAAAAGTTTTATATCAAGAAACCATCGCAAATCCGCTGGGTTGTGTTACTTGATTGGAATGCTGCTTGAATGAAATACAGGTTTTCTTGTATTTTATATTATAAATGATAGGCGTGCAATTATACTGAGAGCACTGGCACTGAGCGTTTAGCATCACGCACTTGTAATTGTTTCTAATAAATAAATAAATAATAATAACACTATATTTTGCAACTTTATTTAAATTAATATACCAATCCCGAAAATCCCGGGATTATGAAAACTCAATCCCGAAAAAATCGGATTCCCGGGATCGAATCCTCTAGGCACGAGGCTGTCGGCCCGGGCGATATAATCTACATTGCTCTGTATGTATAGTGGTACAGTTCGGTACAGTGTTCAATGTGTGGTGGTAGTTAGGTAATTAATGTATCTTTTTTGCGAGTGAGATATACGGGAGTCATTGTACAAACCATAACAAAGTAAACCTCGATAAGTTTTCACTATACCTACTTAGATAGGTAGGTACCTTATACTTTATTACGCTATTGTTATATTAAGTAAGATCACAAGTTATGTAATATTTGGATCACAAGCTAACCCACCTTAAAATCTCATACTTTTGTACCTATAAGTATATTATTTTCCTAAGTCCTAACCTAGGTACTCTCTTGCTAGACGCCTCTAGATCAAATGGAACACACAAGGTAATAAAAAATAACTACTAGAATATAAGATTCTGAAAATAACTCAATAATTTGTGAGCTAAGAATGATCTACTTTTAGTAATTAAATATACTAAATATCTTATGCTAAAAAGCAGTTGCAAATATTTACTGAACTGATTTCTTGGTTGTCTGCTAGAAGCTTATTTCCGTTTCATGGTACAGATTCCGGCAAACATCTTGACGCTCTTTGGACGGAGTGGGGATAAGTTCGCGCATTGTGAGCGCGCCCCTCCCGCCGCCCGCGTGCCTCACCGCCACGCATACCCAAAATACGTGTTCTGCTCAATCCCCACCCACCCGATTTCAAGATGTTTGCCGGCTACTGTGGTACCAAGTAAATAGTTATACAAAATTGCCCATCTTCATTTTCAGGTAGAAACTGCATCAAATCGGTTCCGTCCAAGGCTGCCAATAATGATCTCTACTCGGGGCCCGCTAGACACACGGTGCAAGTCATGCCATGAATCCACTTAGTAAGTACTTTAGAATAAAACTATTTAGTACAGTCTTCCAAAAAAGAATAGGAAACTAGCGGCCACCCACGAAATCGTCTGTGTCGACAGTCATTTTGTGTGTATTTAATAGACTGTGGCTCTGTGATCTGTAGACACACATGGCTTTATCGCCGCCATTTTGAAAAAAAAACTCCAAAAACTGAATCTATCAAAACTATTTAGAACCTGCTCACTAAATTTCACAAGACCAAGGGCCCTACCGCCTAACTCAAAGCGATAGCCAAAGCGATAGCCAAAGCGATAGCTATACTCTATCCGTCCTTGTCATATCATAGCACGATGACAAGGACGGACAGTGCACTGACGTCATAATATTAAATCAAAGCCAGAGTCAAAGCGACAGTTAGGCGGTAGACCTACCTGTAGAGGAGAACGAACGGACAGACATACGAAATCATTTTTGCCCGAAACGAAGATGCTTCGCGCTCGCTTGGTTAATTAAAGCCATACAATAGTTATCCTGAACTTCTTCTAGCGTCTAGGGAAGAAACACGATGTATCTTATAAGATACACCGATGTATCATAATGTATCTTATAAGATACATCTTGGTAATATCACCAATCTTCATGATAGTCATGAACTTTATTTTAGTTGAACCTTTGTACCCTTGAAATTCAAGGCGTATATAAGATACAATAGTTTTTTTTCCATTGTCCAAGTGGTCAAGTACCAGGAGTGCTTGCCAGTTGCCTCTTTGAAATCCTGCCAAAGACGAATTTGTTCAACTTTTTATTATTATTCTCATTTCCTACAAATTGTTTCAGATTGTGGTGGTTAACTCCAAATAGTTAAGGTGCTACTAATGCCATTAGGGAAGATACTGCTGGCCGCTACTCGGGTCTCCATGAAAAGAAGAGGATAAACTCCTTAGTAATGACCAGACGTGATCTGATCGTTTTCGCGTGGAGGTGCCGGCGTACTACCTTCAGTCCCCGACAGCCCACTATTCCTACGATAGTGGTTATGGTAACGGCAAGGCAAGGTAATAATCCCATTGTCAAATAGATTCGGCTACCGCTAAAGACGACCTGGAAACATACGTGCATTAGTGCCCGCTCCAGTAGAGGAAAAGGATTACAAAAGAGAAAGATGTAGAAATGATTTGCAGGCAGTCAAGAGAGTGTGCGCGGTCTAGGCCATTCCGTCGCGCGCACTTTACGCTGCTTTGATTTGACAAATTGGGCCATAGTTGGCCCATTTCCCCGGCAGCCCCCCTATTCTCAAACGGAAGTAGCGATGGCATCGGTGTGGCAGTGCAGAGGGTATTAGCAATCATAAAACGATGCGACCTGTAAACATATACATACACGCTCATAAGCATCTACCTACACGGGCAGTAGCCCTCTCCAGAAGAGGATGAGGAACACAAAAGAGATAGTCACAAAAGAGGCAGATATAGAAAAGATTTGCAGGCAGTCAAGACGCCATTCCGCCGCGCGCACCTTATGCTGCTTCGATTTGCTAACCAAGAGGGTTCGTATGATGTGAGCTCACCCCCTAATGACCACATATTTTAAAAATTGGCCTCCAGCCCCGGCAGCCCCGCTATTCCCAATTACAGTAGCAGCTATGGTAACGACGGGGCAGAGGGTACTATCAATCCAAGCAAGCTACTACTAAAGATGACATGGAAACATATATCTTCATGCACACTGCCCACTCCAGAAGAGGAAAAGGATCACAAAAGAGGCAGATCTAGAAAAGATTTGCAGGCAGTCAAGAGAGTGCGCGCGGTCCACGCCATTCCGCCGCGCGCACTTTATGCTGCTTCGATTTGCATAACCAAGAGGGTTCGTTGACCAGATCACACTCCCCAAATTACCACACACACCATAAAAAAGTACTAGCAATCCCAAAACGATGCGACCTGAAAACATATTATACGCGCTTATAAGCATATACCTACACGGGCAGTAGCCCGCTCCAGAAGAGGAAAAGGATTACAAGAGAGGCAGATCTAGAAAAGATTTGCAGGCAGTCAAGAGAGTGCGCGCGATCCACACCATTCCGCCGCGCGCACTTTATGCTGCTTCGATTTGCATAACCAAGAGGGTTCGCCTGATGTGACCTCACCCCCTAATGACCACATATTTTAAAAATTGGCCTCCAGCCTCGGCTGCCCCGCTATTCCCAATGACAGTAGCAGCTATGTTATCGGCGCGGCAGAGGGTACTATCAATCCCAGGGTAAAGCAAGCTATACCACTAAAGATGACATGGAAACATATACCTACCTTCATGCACACTGCCCGCTACAGAAGAGGAAACGGATTACAAGAGAGGCTGATCTAGAAAAGATTTGCAGGCAGTCAAGAGAGTGCGCGCGGTCCACGCCATTCCGCCGCGCGCACTTTATGCTGCTTCGATTTGCATAACCAAGAGGGTTCGTCTGATCTGACCACACCCCCAAATGATATAATGATATACACATAAAAAAACTGTCTCCATTTTCGCGGCAGCCCCCCTATTCCCAATTGCAGTAGCAGCGATGGTAACGGCGCGGTAGGGCAGAGGGTATTAGCAATCCCAGGGTGAGAACTGGCTACACTAAGGACGATGCATGCGACCGTCCTACTGCCCGTGTAGTGTAGGTAACCTACACGGGCCCACTTCAGAAGAGGGAGAGGAATACAAAGGAGATAGATATAGAAAAGATTTGCAGGCAGTCAAGAGAGTGCGTGCGGTCTAGGGCTTTCCGTTCCGCCGCACGCACTTTACGCTGCCTCGACCTGCATAACCAAGAGGGGTCGCCAGGCCTTTTTACGCTTTTACTATAATTAGAGATTTTATTTTTATTTTTTCCTTTTTTTTATTTCTGTTTTCACGTATAATTTTATTTAATTTTTTAACTGTTTTGCTTTTAATATTTAGTCATAAGGGTTTAGGTTAACATATTTTAATTGTGTGTGTTTTGTATTACGTTTATTTTTTTGTTTTTAATTTACTTAATTTTTGAACAAGTACCTACCTACCTTGTAAATATTCAATGGTTTAATTGTTCTTTATTGTAAGTATATTCAAATAAATATGATTTTATTTTATTGTAATCCTTGTTTATTATTTTCACTAAATTTAAAATGATTTTATTTCAGTTTGAGATTTGGTACTTTTTTGTTCGGCTGTGATATTTATCTGCAATTTAGGAACGTCTAGCGACATCTAGTGTGCAATCGGGTAGAAGTAAAGAAAACTGAAAAATATAAAAACTGAAAAATACGGTATGTGACGACGACCCCAAACAGACACACACACAATATTTTTTTTTTGAAAAAATAATAACAAAAAACTTGTTCAAAATTAAATTACAATCGAGTAATCCTAAAAATTTGTTGTAAATCACAATTTGTGAAGTCCACGCCATCTATCGGTTATTAAAACATATTTTTTTGGTCTATAATTTGTGTATCTTCGAAGTTCAAAGTCCAATGTCAATAAAATTGAACTGGGACCATCCTTGTAACATTCCCATTCCAAGAAGAAAATAATCATCTCCTAAATCTGTGCATTCAGTCAAGTTACAATAATTAAAGTTACAAATTTAGGGACTACTAGCGACATCTAGGATGCATTTAATTTTATTTATTTATTTACCATGAGCGAAAGTGGCGCTGCGGTGAATTTTATTTCATATTATAATTCTAATACACAATTTTAATAAAGTTTTACATAGCATTTTAGGGCCCACAGTCTAGTATATTTAGACAGTATCGTTACATTCCCTCGTACTCACTGCTAGTAGTAGATAGCAAAACTGCTAAAAGTGGCCGTTTTTGACACATTTGCTATCTACTTCTTCGAATGACTATGAGGGCATGTAGTGATACCTTCTAAAAATACTAGATTATGGGCCCTAAAAAGTTATCCAAGTAAAACGTTATTAAAATCTTTTTCTATTAATAACTTATTAAATAAAAACCTCTGAGGGCGCCACTTTCGCTTATACAACCGTCTTTTAACATGGCAATTCGCGTAGGCGCTAAATTATTTAAATAAATCTGAAATACAGGTTTAAGTAATTAAAAAATACCATTACCTACAGCAAACTATATAACAACTCATAAGTTATTATAAAAGGGTATTTAATCGGGTAACAATATATTCCCATTTTGGGTATCAAAAATACAGAATTTTATCATACTGAAATACCTACTAAATGGGCGTCGGACTGAGGGCTACTACAAAATATATTATTATGTTGAAAATGGGTGACTTTAAAATTCAAATTGAGTAACTAGTTATTTAGAACGGGCGACAAAATTAGTATTTGGGCGACAACCTTAGGGACAGTAGTAGGTACCATGGGCAACAGCGTCGCTTAACCACTGCTAAGGTTAAAATAGCTTGCACGCCGCGCCCGTTGTCACATAGGTACCTTTAGTTCGTGCAGGGGCGATACGCGCGCACACGAATTTTGTTGCAAACTGGTTAAGCGACGCTGTTGCCCATAGTACCTTACCTACTTACATTCTGTGCTTAGGGCACACAAAACATTTAAAATTTGGCATACATTTCATTTAAAAAAGTTGACTATTATCCTATCGAGATAATAAACCGTTGCCCACTCAGTATTTCTGTGACTCATTTAGAATTTTCACTGCTAACTTATATTATTTGTGTCCCACATGTAAGTGCCTACCTAGTCGCCCGTTCTATGTATCTTTTGTGATCCACAGTTAGTCGCCCGTTTAGTTATTTTGTCGCCCAAAAAATAAATCGCTGCCAGGTTAGTATTTAAGTATCCCGTTACGTTAACAGTTGCCTTTAATTATTTCCAGTTACCCACTTTTATTCCCATTATAAAATCATACATCACTACAATAACTCCGCCACCTGATACTAGATGGCGGTAGGTGTATACTAAATCACGGTATGGTTTTACTCTGACAGTTCCGTCGGCGTCTATACAATATTTTTGATTTGTATTGTAGGTAGTTATTATTTTACCTAACTAAAAGGCGAGTTATTACACGCTACTGCAGCGCCCTCCGACAAACACCCCGTTACAATATCACTACATACTATAAAAACTTATTTTTTATTTTAAATATTTTGGAGTTGTAAATCAGCCAATCAGGTGAAAGCAAGCAAAGCCACGGGCAAAAGCTATATTCTTTTGGTACGTACATACGGCACCATTTAAAAAAAATTTTTTGTTCATGTCTTTAACTCCTCTATCTACCTCTAGAGGGCGCCCTATAGCCCCAGTCGTAGGAGGCAAAAAAACGAAGAATACGGCTATCCATGAACCAAAGATTTCCTTCGGTAGAATTGATCCTTGGGTTCCTAAAATGGGTTTACGAAGTGGAGCCACCTGGATTTTTCAAGCAGGTGGGGGGGAGGGGGAATTCTGCCTTAACGAAGTTCGAGGTTAATAACTGCCTAAGTTTAGATACTAAGCCAAGTTTGGTATCATTTTCGGATAAATCAATGACGTAGAATTCATTTCTGATATAAAAAAATCAATTTATTAAGAAGTTTCCTAAACATTTCACAATAACCAATATTTTCAACTACATTTTTTAACTTTAAGTCACCGTAAATATAAAACTGATGTTCTTATTTGCAAACAAAAAATATTATAACAAAGCTTATAGAATGAAGACTTGAAAAAATATAACTTACAATTTTCTTTATTAACAATAAATAGCGAAAAAAAATTTTACTGTCGTGCCGTCAATTTCTTTTACACCTATGGAAATATTTTTATTTTTTATTATAACAATATGGGTATCAAATGAAAGGTAATAAATAGCCAATTTTTAAATATATATACATTATAACACTTTTATTGAACTGTTTCGAAATAAACTTAAAAAGTATAACGCAGCGTTAAGAAATATCAGTAAATTATTAGAAAAACAAAAAATGGCAGTCAATATCGACAAAAAAAAGGCAAATATCACAAGCGCGCATGTAATTACGATTTTTTTCAGATGTTATTAGGTACCTTGAGAGTAGTTTTACCCAAGTTTTAACCCTTGGAAACCCTGTACTGCTGGAAAAACTTGGCACTTGTTTCAGTATTTTTGAAAAAAATACCTTTAGGAAGCGTTTTTTAGGTATCTCTTATCTATACTTTTATAAAGCTAACTAAATTTGCTACAATTTGAGCCTATCACAAACAAGTTTCGAACTGATATTTAAAATTTTAATATTTAATAAAAATAATAACTTCCTTACAACGATAACGAAGTTATTTTTTTTTAATTAGCCAAAACAAGAATATTTTCTATTATTATTATTTTAAGGATAATAGAGCTCCTACGAGGTATTTTTCTTTTTCAAATATTACAATTTGTGTATTTAATGGCAATTTTTTTCTTTAATCAAGCGATTATTTTATTTTTGTTTTTTTTTTAAAGTTTAACAATTGAATCGTACAAATATGAATCCAAAAATGAATTCGACACCCTAAATTCATACGAATATGATATCAAACTGGGCATAGCAGCTTAACTAATACATCTATCGAGATTGGGCTGAAAGCCAAAACTTCAAAAAATTTACTACAAAAATCGTGGTGGCTCCACTCTTATATCCATCCTACGGTCCTAAGGACCAATCCTACCAAAGGAAATCTCTGGTTCACAAAACGCCGTATTTTTCACCCTACTGACGCCACTACTATTCGATTTAATGTAACGGTTCACTTCTAACGTCACCTAATTTGTCAAATTATAATAAGTAGTTTAGAAGTTATGAGGGAACAGATGAACATACATACATACAGGTCAAAATCATATACCCTCCGGTTTGGCTTCACCGTAGTCGGGTAAAAATCGGACTAAAATGGGTAGGCCCCCGACGTTTGTAGCTACTGCGCATCTTTTGTCTCATGTTTGTCTTGCCAAGTTACGTGCTGTTGTTATACTATGGGCAACAGCGTCGCTTAACCAGTTAGCAACAAAATTGGTGTGCGCGCGTATCGCCCCTGCATGAACTAAACGTATGTGGTGACGGCGCGACGAGCGAGATTTTAACCCATGGTACACACGACGGCACCTCAGACTATACAAATGTTGACCTTGAGATTGCCTTTATGTCCTAAGTAATAAAGTTATGTTTTCGCAGTTTAAGTGTATAACTAGACGTGCTGTCGTGTGTACATTGCGTATTGCGTAGGTACCTACATTACGTAAAGTACACTACAAAGTTATCTTTTCATATATAGGTAGTGAGGGGTGAGGGAGTCCCCTTGAGGAGTCCCTCAGTCTCAACATTCATAGCAGAAACCGCAATGGTGAGATAAAACGTCTGTACTGTATCTCCTTGTGGAACATGGACCCCTCTTAACTGTCTGCCCATTAATGCGGCGAAGCGGAGAAACGAGGAAATAAATAACCATTTAGGATTGCGAAGCGGAGATTTAATGCAATCCTATTAGTTAATATTTCCTCGTTTCTCCACTTCGCCACCTCGCTTCGCGTCAATGGACAGATAGCCTTAGGGTGAAGGCCTTTTCCAACTTCTTCTAGGATCCGTCCATTCCCTTGTTCGGCTACTCATCATCATCATCACCAGCCTATCATCGTCCACTGCTGAACATTGGCCTCTCCGAGTGCACGCCACTGAGCACGATCCGCGGCTATACTCATCCAGTTTATGCCAGCCACCTTGCTTGCTCGTCGCTCCACCTTGTCTGAGGGCGTCCCACACTACGTTTGCCCATACGCGGTCTCCACTCAAGAACTGTCTGCCCCAGCGGCCATTGGTTCTACGGCTAATATGGCCGGCCCACTGCCACTTGGCAAGTGCCGGACTACAGCTGGGCCACAAAAAAAAAAGTTGAAAATCTGACTTTTTGATTATGCCATGATGAAGTCGATAATTCGTCGGAATTTGTCGCCAAAAACCAGAATTTATCGGTCTTGCGTTTAGGAGATACGTGTGGCTCAGCTGTAGAGACGTCTCTACAGCTGGGCCACACAGATCTCGAAAACGGAAGGTCGTAGCGAAAATCTGATTACTCGTATGTGTAGCCGGTAGTTTGTCGAATTTTGTCACCAAGAACCAGATTTTGTCGACCTTGCGTTTAGGAGATATGTGAGGATACGATGTGGAGACTTTTCTACCTGGATCTTGAGAAAGGAAGGTCATAGCGAAAATCTGATAACTCGAGTGTGTAGCCGTTAGTTTGTCGAAATTTGTCACCAAGAATCAGATTTTGTCGATCTTGCGTTTAGGAGATATGTGAGGATACGCTTACGACCTTTCGTTCTCGAGATCCAGGTAAAAAGATCTCCACAGCGCATCCTCACATATCTCCTAAACGCAAGATCGACAAAATCTGATTCTTGGTGACAAATTCCGACAAACTAACGGCTACACACTCGAGTTATCAGATTTTCACTATGACCTTCCTTTCTCAAGATCCAGGTAGAAAAGTCTCCACAGCGTATCCTCACATATCTCCTAAACACAAGATCGACAAAATCTGGTTCTTGGTGACAAAATCCGACAAACTACCGGCTACACATACGAGTAATCAGATTTTCGCTACGACCTTCCGTTTTCGAGATCTGTGTGGCCCAGCTGTAGAGACGTCTCTACAGCTGAGCCTCACGTATCTCCTAAACGCAAGACCGACAAACTCTGGTTTTTGGCGACAAAATCCGACAAATTACCGGCTACACATACGAGTAATCAGATTTTCGCTACAACCTTCCATTTTCGAGATCTGTGTGGCCCAGCTGTAGAGACGTCTCTATAGCTGAGCCACACGTATCTCCTAAACGCAAGACCGACAAATTCTGGTTTTTGGCGACAAATTCCGATAAATTATCGACTTCATCATGGCATAGTCAAAAAGTCAGATTTCCAACTTTTTTTTGTGGCCCAGCTGTAGTCCGGCACGTCCACTTGGCCACTCCTTACTCCTTACCAGCAACTTTCACCAGCTCATCGGCTTTTGGGTCTACCTACACTCTATACAACATGCAACGTGTTACAAAAATACCCCTAATGCCGAATATGGTAGATAGGGATAGGGACCATAAAACCAAACAACTTTTACTATGAGACCAACTCTGAAATCGTAAAAAAACAGCACCTTTTGATATTTTCGTTATTAATTTTTGTAAGAAACAGCAGATTTTTTTCCCGATTTCAGAGTTGGTCCCATCCCATAGTAAAAGCTGTTCAGTTTGATGGTTCCTCTATAATATAGTAGATAGGGACTATCAAACTGATTTACCATATTCGGCATTATGGGTATTTAGTAAAACGTTGTGTATAATTCAGGGTTATTTGTAAAACACCAAAAACCTCACATGAATAGATACAAATATCTTTATTGTGTCATGAGTTTTACATGGTGGTAAATATTAAAAGGGTTCCCTATTTATTTGCATAAAATTTTAAGGCATAATATGATTTCGCTGAATGATGATTACGCATAATATTACTTAGTCATAACAGCTTACGCATAATTTTTTTAGGCATAACTAATTTAAGCATAATCATGTTTAAGCATAATATTCATCAGCATAAATTTAAACACGCATCATGTTATTAACGCATATTTTTATAAACAAAAAAATGAACTCGCACATTTAAAAGCTATTGCTAAAATTTACACTTGAAATAAATATAAATATTGTTTGTCATATGCATGGCTAGGGGTATGTATTTACAATGCCGAAGTTGAAAACACCGAATTTTACAAGACCCATGGACGGAATACCGAAAATCAAATGGTCGAACGGTTGTTTGGCCGTACGTACGTTTAAAATCACGAAAGGACATTTTACCTAAAATACTAAATCCCGAAGCTTAAAAAACTGAAGGTTAATTAACGGTTGCATGCCAGCAGGTCGGTTCTGGCACTTCGCCGAGCGCTGCCGCGGCACGCTCGCTTCGCTCACTCGGCTCGTGCGTTGTAGGTCGCAATGAAACTTAACCTCCCCCTCGCTCGCTACGCTCGCTCGTCATCGCACCTAATAAACCTGAACAGACTTTTGGGATTTTGAACTATCGGCATTTTAAGGTTTGGGATTTTGAACTATCGGCCATTTAATAATCGATTTTTTAAGTTACGGTCTTTCGGATATCGATATTTAGGATTTTCGGTATTTTGAAAATAGGTGTTTTATACGTCGATATTTCGGTCTTATGTGTTATGTATTTTCGGCATTTTAATACATACCCCTTTTGCAAGAAAATAAATTAGTACGTAAAAATATTTATTCCTATTGTTTTTGATTTTTATGTCTTAATAATATTATGCGAATAGACAATATGCCTAATAACATTATGCGAAAACAAATTAGTCTAAATGATCATTATGCTTATTTAAATAGTCTGCCAAAAAACAATTATGCCAAAGTATTATCATGACAAAAAAAAATTACAAATCCATTATGCCAAATCAAATTAGGTATAAAACCATTATGCGAAAACAAGGGACCCCATTTAAAAGTAGTATAGATTATAAACATCATAAGCGACAAAAAAAAACGACTTTTCAATCCATACAAACGTCCGAATAGCTGACCGAAATTTTGTATGAAAAATTTTTTTTTTGTGTTTTTCGGAAAGTCGTAGAACAAATGTTGTTTATGATGGTAGTAATTTACTCCTGCGAGGTTGTTGGTGTTTTACAAATAACCCTGTATACAAGGTCATTCTAAACACACAAAAGCATAATGATTGGGCTTTTAATGTTTTTGTTAATTATAAATAACATTTATTAATTATAATATACATAGGGCTTATGTAATCTACACTGCTCAAAAGAATATAGGAGCCACTATATGGTTTACCATACAAACGAGGTAATTTCTGAAACTTTTTTTTTTCATATAAATTTAATCTGATTTTATTTGAATTTGATATTATTCGAAAACTAGCGGCCGCCCGCGGTTTCACCCGCGTGGTTCCCGTTCCCGTGCGAATATCGGGATAAAAAGTATCCTATGTTTTAATCCAGGCTATCTTCTATCTGTGTGCCAAATTTCAACCAAATCCGTTCAGTAGTTTTTGCGTGATTGAGGAACAAACATCCAAACATCCAAACCCACAAACTTTCACATTTATAATATTAGTAGGATTGTAATAATCAACTTGTGTAAAAGTGTACTTTACTGTCAAATTTACTCTATTCGCCGTCTGTCAGTTGTTAGAATAGAAAGTTTTTTTTTATTATTCACAACGGGATAATGCTTGGCCTTCACTTCACCTGATGTTAAGTGACGATAAGGCCGAAGGTGGAAGCGCACTACACCCGGAATCCTCACCACTGAGGAACTGGCTATCTTACCTCTAACTGCCGGAACACAACAATTTTCAAATTGTTGTTATGGCGTCAGACTTAGGTAAGATGGTGGTAGCTAGCCAGGCGGACTTGAAATAAGCTCCACCACCAACCAAACCGAGTATAAATTGCACCCCCCCTGGGAATCGAACCCGGGACCTCTGCATCTTACTCGGGTGGGCGAACTACTAAACCTCAGAAGCGGTTAAACGATTAAAGTTTCATATAAAAATATGCGATTTTCATCATTTTTCAATTCTAACTGACAAACGGCGAAAATGAGAAATTGTGCAGTAAATTCGACAATAAAATCCGCAAGTTCATTATTACAGCTTTCTAAAATAATCAAATTCAAATAAAATAATATTGAATTTATATTAAAACAATTTTTAAGAAATTAGCTCGTTTATATTGAAAAGTGGCGCCTATTTTCTTTTGAGTTATTGGGTGCATTCCGCCAGACAAATCTCTGATGCATCGATCGCCACATTTTAAGCATGGAAAGTAAAATATTGAAAATTATTACTTTCCATGGTTAAAATTTATTCTATGGCGATCGATGACTTAGCGATTTGTCAGGCAGAATGCACCTATTATATGCAGTTGGAAATCATTTCAAAAGAGACCACTTCAGTTGTTCTTTCGCCGACTGGAGCACCTGAAAAAAAAACATATTTTTTTATCTTTGCATATTAATATTATCAGTGTTTTTGATATTTAATCAATTTTGATCCATAATAGATGTTGATATCAAATAAGAGATATTGACAGATATACAAAACAAAAACTTGATATTATGATGAGCAAAGTTCTGTAAAGGTCTGTATAAGAAAGCCAGACAACTTTTGAAACAAAAACAGGTCAAAGTCAAAGTCAAAATGTCTTTATTCAAATAAACTTAATAATAAAACGTAGCATGAACATTGAGAAAAAAACGTAAAGAAATTCAGTGGAATTATACATCGCTATCTATCGCCGAAAAGTGATTTAGATTTTCCTTAGATAATAGCATTACACCGCCATCTAGCGGAACAAAGAGTAATCATGTTACATACGAAGGCATTATAACACCACCTAGCGGAGAGTAGAGTAATATTAATATCTGTAGCCCTCTCCGGTCAAACATGAATGTCAACGTGTCTGTAGTACCAGGCGGCATCAAACTTTAACACTTTTTCCTTTGATGCCGCCTGGCACTACTTTTCCACCAGTCAATATTATAGGCAATGTTATACTCGATTTAGATATGTCGCAGGCGTATTGTATATTCCGCCGTATTACATAGCAACTAGCTGTTTTAGAAAACGGCGCCGTTATGTAATGCGGCGGATTAAAGATACGCCGTATTCAAAACGGCTGATCAAAAGTACGCCGCATTGAATAGAGCGCTTTGCGATTTTCAATACGGCTAGCCGTAATGTAATTGGGCGGTTCATAGGCCGCTTTTCTGTCAGTTTTTAGTACTAATTATCAACACTCGGCGCTGCCTACCATAACAATAAAAATGGCGTCAAGTGCGGATATTGCATCGAAAATAAGCAAGAATATGGATGAATTAAAAGAAGAAAACGTGCCAAATGTGGACAGATAATGGGGAATGTCTGAAAAAAATCAAATTGGCTGAATATTTTTTTATAGGTAGGAATAAGCTCCCTTAGTAATAGAAAAAAGTTTCACAATTTTCCGTTGCGTAAAAAGATTGTAAAAAAATAAAATCTCTTCGACTTTACAAATGTGTAAAAGTAACAGCAGAATGGGGGTAAATACCTTTGCCACCATTTGCCACAACAACAACACGAATAAAAAATAAAAAGTTTTGACATTTTGACATTTGTCATGTTTGAAACTTTTTTTTAATACCATCTTGTAGTCGTGGCAGGTGGTGGCAAAGGTATTATTTCCATTCTGCTGTTACTTTTGTATATTTGTGAAGTCGAAGAGACTTTAATTTTTTTAAACTTTTTCACGCAACTTAAAATTCTGATACTTTTTTCTATTACTGAAGGAGCTTATTCCTACCTATAGAAAAATATTCAGCCAATTTGATTTTTTTCGGACATTCCCCATTGTTTTAAGGACCATTTTTAATGTGCAGTTAAATAGTTTCTACGCAGCTCAATGCGGAAGTGTGAAAAAGCCGTGGATCAAAGAACGAGATTAAAACTGCTAAGGTGGCAATGGTTTCTGGTGTTGTGCGGAATACTACGCAATATTATTGGTGTAAAAAATACAATGTAATGAGTGTAGCCAGTGAAGATTAAAGAAACATATTTCGGAAGACCCTACTTTTTGGGCAGTGCCCAAAGAACAATATTTTGATACATTACATATACAAAAAAGTTAAATTTTAAAAGAATTTAAAATTATTTAAACCATAAAAATTAGCTAAATGTTCTAGTAAGTCTAACTAATATTACAATTATACAAACAAGAACCAAACCGTTTTTGTACCGTACCTACTTATTTTATAGAAGTAGTGCTTTTAAAACTAATAAAAAGAACATATGTTTCCTACTACTTACTAGGTGCTTTAGAAGTTACTTGAACCTAGCTTTTTTATTATTATTAAAATGAAATTATTTTTAATTAAGCACTGTTTCATTTTGTTAGTGTGGTCACTCTACAATAGAACTTTGATACAAAACGGCTAAACGTGCTCCGCCGTATTGAACAACGCATCACATTGTCAATCTGGCGTATCGTTGACTCGCCGTATTACAACACGGCGCCGTTTTCTAAAATAGCTAGTTGCTATGTAATACGGCTAAATATACAATACGCCTGCGACAGATACATGATTGGCTTGCTATTATACCACACCAAATCCAGAGCTCTGTAAATTGTATACTTTCAATCAGTTTTTCAGCCCCTTTGTTGCTCAACCATTCCCACCCCCACCACTGAAAATCTACCAGGTCCCCGGATCTGATAATAATGATAGTATGGCTTACTAACAAGATAGGTTTCGTCGCTCTGTAAATTGTATACCTTTTTCCGGGGCTAGCTCTTAATCCAGTAGGTACATTGTTAGCTCTAAAGGCTGTGTGCGTCTGATGTTTTGTGTATCTTTGCGAGTATGTATGTGTGTAGTGTGTTGGCATATGTACCTGCGCCACATTCCGCTCGGCGAGAGGTACGTACATCGTTAGCTCTAAGTGTTTGTTTTTTGTGTGTCTTTGTGTTCGTGCGTGTTCACGTTTGTATGTGTGTATGTATGTGTGTAGTGTGTCGGCATATGTACCTGCGCGACAGTCTGCTCGGCGAGAGGTACATCGTCAGCTATTAAGTCTGTGTGTCTGTATGTTTTCCAGTATATCACACGTGTACAATAAAATGCGGTCGAACTTTTAAAATGCCCTTTATTGCGACATTAATTAAATAAAATGTTACAGAAGCACTTACGATTATCACCATCAATTTTAGAGAGAGACAAAAATTCTGTGTTGCCAGAACAAAGGCATCAGTGTGGCCGTATAGAAAATGACAAATATTAATGTTTAATTTTATATTATTAAACATAGTTGGGCCAGGCCAGGTTACACAATTTTAATATTTAAACATAACTATAATAGGCTTCTTAAGTGAACAAATTTTTTCTTAGCATTGTTTTAGTCGCTAAAGTTATAAGTTTAAGTTATATAAAAGTTAAAGTTATAAATTTTATTATATTGTTAAAGTACACATACACAGAGCATACGAGAGAAAGTAGATACACATCTACAATATTTTAAGTAGGTAGAAACTTAATACTTTAATGAAATAAAAACACATTAATCCAGACGGGTGGCTGAGTACGTAGCTGTTTAAAGAGGCAATGGACACAATTTTCTGAAAGATCTTACATATTTTTTATTATTTGACATTCTTATTTCAGCTACCCTAACCCTTCCATCTGGACCAGGGATGGTCTTAACAATCCTCGCCATAGGCCAGTTTAAAGGTGTAGAATTATCACAGCGAACAATTACTAAATCACCCTCTTTTAAATTAGGATGTGACTGTTTCCATTTCGGTCTACTTTGTAACTGTGTAAGATAATCCCTTGACCAGACTTTCCACAAATCTTGTTTAATTTTGGACAACATTTGCCAAAACTTTAATCTGTCAATATATTTATTTGAAAGATCAACTTCCGGGTAACTCATCATAGGGATACCTATGAGGAAGTGCCCCGGCGTAAGATAATCATAACTGGAAATATCTGAGCTTATGGGGAGCAGAGGTCTGGAATTTAATATCGCTTCAATTTCTGTAACAACTGTATATAGACCTTCAAATGTTAAAGCGATGTTCCCAACTATCATTTTAAAGTGGTATTTAAAACTCTTGACCCCTGCTTCCCATAAGCCCCCAAACTCAGGTGAGTATGCAGGTATAAACTTAAATTGTACATAATTAGAAGCACAATAGTTTTCCACTTCGTCTACATGAGACTGAGATGAAACCAATTCATAAAGTTTATTTAATTCATTCTGTGCCCCTTTAAATGTTTTGGCATTATCACAATAAATTCTAACAGGCATTCCCCTCCTTGAGAAGAACCGCTTGAGGCATGCCAAAAAAGCTTCAGTGGTTTGGTCGCTGACAACCTCCATGTGTATTGCCTTTGTCGAAAAACAAACAAAAATTGCAATGTAGCCCTTGGTAATAATAGGTTTTCTCATTCTTGATACCTTTACGTTGAACGCACCACAATAGTCGATTCCTGTTATTTCAAAAGGCCTTGTTGGAGATATTCTATCTACAGGTAGCGAACCCATAAGTTGCATAGAAGCTGTAGCCTTAAGTTTAGCACATTTAATACATTTGTTGACCACCTTTTTGACTTCCCGTATGCCACTAATAAGCCAAAATCTTTGCGATAGGGAGCTAAGAACCAATTTAGCACCAGCATGGAGGAGGCGCAGATGCTCCTTGTGTATAATTATATATGTAAAGTGAGATGCCTTCGGCAGTATTATTGGATGAATTTTTTCATAGGAAATGTTTTCAGCATTTTGAAGGCGACCTCCAACACGAAGGATACCATATTTATCTATAAACGGATGAAGATTAGACAAATTCGTTTTAATTATAGAACCTTTATTAATAGATTCTATTTCATATTCAAAATGAAATCTTTGAACACCTTTTATAAGTATAGTCATGGCATTATTGAGCTCAACTGGTGTTAATGAACCAAAGATTTTCATATTTTTTGCTTTAGAGTTATTGTAAAAACGCAACATGTAAGCTACAACTCTTTGAAGCCTAATGATATTAGATTTCTTAATAAGTTTAATTACAAAGTTTTCAGTAGTGTCTTCACTAATGTCACATTTGACTATACCACAAAATGAATAAGCTTCCTCACTGTCACTAGGTACAGGCAGAGGCTGTTTAATATCAGCTACAGAGTGTTTAAATTTTGGATCAGATAGCTCCGGAGGGCCATGCCACCATAGTTGATTACATTTTAACTTTTGAGGAGGACAGCCTCTTGATAGCAAGTCAGCAGGATTGCTTTTTGTATTAACATGTGTCCAAAAAAAATCTTTTGTTAGGTTATTTATCTGCTGAACTCTACTTGAAACATATGAATTTGATTTTACATTACCAGATGCTATCCATGCCAAAACAATCTGAGAGTCACTATAGAGCCAAACCTTTAAATTCTTGAACTTTTGTTTATAAACATTGTATACTCTATCTGCAACCTGTGACAAAAGTAAACTACTATTTAATTCCAAACGTGGTATTGTTACAGACTTTTTAAGAGGAGCCACTTTTGATTTGGAGCATAGCAAGTTATTAGACACTGTTCCATCAGAATTATGGATTCTTAAATATAAACAGCATCCTAATGCCTTTATAGAAGCATCCGCATACCCCACTAGTTCAACAGAGACTATTATATTTGAACTAACTCCCCTTGGAATGGTTAAAACATTCATTTCCTTTAAATCAATTAAAAAATTTTGCCAAATCTTTAAATGGTCTTGGGTCAATATAGTGTCCCAGTTTACATTCATAGACCACAAGTTTGCATAAACAACTTAGCAATAACTATTATTGGACCGATGAGACCTAATGGGTCAAAAATCTTACCTATATAGCTTAATATTTTTCTTTTAGTATTAATTTCATAAATATCTGTATCTGGACCCTTAAATATCAGTTGATCCCTTAACACATCACATTGCAAACCTAAAGTTTTTACTATTTTATCCCCCCCGTCAATATCAAGGTTTTCAAAGTATTTTTTACTATCGGGTAATTCATCAAGAACTGGCATATAGTTTGATGCCCACTTGTGCAGTGAGAAACCACCAAGAAGGAGTAAGTTGATTAGTTCACATTTTAATTGTTCTAATTGCTCCTTCTTGTCGGCTCCACAAATTATGTCGTCTGTATAAGTACTTGATAGCATCGCCTGTGAGGCAAGTGGAAACCGCTCCCTATAGCGAAGAGCCAGCTCTATTAAGCAACGAGTGGCCAAGAAGGTGGAAGCCCTTAAGCCATAAGTGACTGTTTGTAATTGTAAGCAGGTAAGTCCCTTATTGGGGTCATCGCGCCAGAGAATGTTTTGTAAACTAGTTTGTAATGGATTTATGTTAATGCAACGAAACATCTTAGTGGTGTCACATGTTAATGTATACATAAAGGTTCTCCACAAAAGAAGAATATCAAAAAGTTCACTCTGTACGACTGGGCCGTTCAACATAAGGTCATTTAATGACTTTCCCTCTAAGGATTTCATCCCACCATCGAAGACTACACGCAATTTTGTTGTAGGGCTTTTATCATTTAATACAGCATGATGAGCCAAAAAATATACTGGTCCATTTTGGATGTCGTACTCACCAATGTCCACTGCTTTGGCATGCCCCAGCGTACATACAGCAGCATACATACTCATCTATAAACTTCTTATACTGCTCTAAATACATTGGATTTTGCTTAAATTTCTTCTCTAAAGAGAGAAATCTCTGAAAGGCAACTGAAAATGAGTCCCCAATCTGTAAATCATTTAAGTCATTAGTTAATGGTATGTCAACTTGAAATTTATTTTCACTGAGAATTACTGAATTTTGAAAAATCTCTTCAACCTTTTGATGTTCTATAGGTACTTTAGCAACAGGTTGAGGAGGAGCTTCAGCAAGCCAAAATCGTTCCATTACATCCTCTAACTTCTTATGGTCATTTATTGCAAAATTTGTCACAAAGTTATTTGGCCGAGACAAGTTCATATTAACATTACCACCAACAATATAACCAAATAATGTGTTTTGTAGCACAAGACCGTTTTGAAGTTTCAAATGTCCATCAAGTAAAATGTTAAAATAGATGTCTGCACCGAATAAGAGTGATATTTCAGATGGAGTGTTGAAGTCAGCGTCAGCAAGCTTAATATGAAGAGGAATATTTAAATTTGAAATATCAATCTCATTCTGCGGCAGCCGGGATGTAATGGAATGGATAACATTACATTTGACATTTAATTGCACATTATGAAGGGGAGAATGCACTGTGATGTTTACATATTTATTTATTTTATTGTTTTTATTACCAATGCTTACAATATTGGAATTTTGACATTTTGGTTTTATACCTAATTTATCAATTAATTGGTCAGTTGCAAAGGAAGCTTGGCTGCCTGTATCCAGAAGAGCTTTGACAACAATATCACGGCCATGACAATCAACTAATTTTACCTTTATAGTAGGAAGCAAAATATTTATCGAAGTGGTATTTGAATGCATGGCCACTGCCGGCTCTGCGTTCTCAATACTATCTTTATGGAGAAGAGTATTATGCTTTGCCTTACACACTTTACATAAGAAGTTAAATTTACACTTACCATTGTGAATTTTTAAACAAATACTGCACATGTTATGCTTCTTGACAAACCCAATACGGTCATCTATAGCGGCCGTTTTGAAAGTTGGGCAACCATAAATAGCATGGTTGAGAGCAGCACAGTAGGAACATGAAACATTTTTCGCAGCTAAATTAGCTACTTTATTGGCATAAGGCCTCTTTACATCTGTATTACTAGTGTGACTATCTTCTAGTGCTATAGCGCGCTTTTCCAAAAATGATATGAATTCCTCCATCGTCGGTAGTGAATTCGAGTCACGGTCTAATTGATATGCTCTGTTAGTATATAGATCTAACTTCTTCTGTAAAATAGAAATGAGTAGCATGTCCCAATTATGTATAGGTTGTTGTAAATTCTTGAGTGCATATAATTGTTGTTGCACCTCAGAAATGAACGTCCTTATAGAGGCCGCTGTACCTTTTTGCATTGAAGGCAACTCTAAAATTTTGTTGATGTGATGCGTTATAATCCGTGCCTTGTTGTCAAATCTCTTCTTCAGCAGATCAAGCGCCTCCCTGTAAGATTCATTAACAATAGGTAAGTTAATTATTACAGATAGGGCTTCACCCATTAAGAATTTTCTTAAGTAAAATAGCCGTTGAACATCCGAGAGTGAGTTGTTATTATGTATAACAGCGGTGAACATGTCCATAAATGGGGTGTACTCAGTGAAGTTCTTACCATCAAAGAATGGAACCTCAATGTTTGGCAATTTTGATGTTGCAATGTTGCTACACTGCTTCTTCTCATGCGCATTGCAATTTTTGAGAGTAATGTTTAGTTTCGAAATGACACTGAAATACTTTTCTTCAAGGATGGACATGTTTTCGGAATCTTTCTCATCGAGAGCCAAAATATCAAGTTGAATTTGTTCATAAGATTTGAAAGTCTCAATCAATTTTTCCTTGCGCGCTTCAAGCATCTCGGTATTTGCCGTTGTCAGATTAATTGGGTCGTTTACGTAGTTGGCTATTCTAGTCACCATGCCTTTCAGCTGGGAACGTGAAAGTAGCAATCTTTTCAGCTTTTCCTTTTCATCTTCCTTGGCCGCCATCTTATGAACACCACGCGCACAGGGAAAGTGGAACACGCTATAGCCGTGTGAAATACCGCTTGGCACTCCTTTGCTTTGCTAAAAGTTCGACTCCACGTAAATAGTAGTGGATGTTTATTCGAAATACTAGGAAATGCACTTTTACAAATAAGTTTTACTATAAAAACCTGCCGCTATTGCCGGCAAAAAATCTCGTGGAATCTCGTGACGTCGTGAATCGTAGAAGTGACAGGAACTCTGTGCAGGAAGTTGACACAGCACAGACCATAGAGTACATTGCACAGACACAGCACAGTTGAGTTGACAGCCTGCGACCCGCCCACAGACAAGGAAGTGACGGACAGGCAACCTTGCGCAGTTATGGATGCGACGAGGATGCAACCGAATGCAGCGAGACGAGCTATTATGTTGGCAGCACCGCAGATCTGTCAATCACTTGCGCCCGCCGGAACGGAAATCCTTTCCCGTGCCGATTTTTTATCGAAAAATGATTGGGGGTAGGCACGCGAACTATGAATATGCAGATTTATCACGAATCACAAATATTAAAATAACACCACTTTCGCTGATTCTTATTAATTTTCGAAGGACCACAAACCGCATGTACAATAAAATGCGGTCGAACTTTTAAAATGCCCTTTATTGCGACATTAATTAAATAAAATGTTACAGAAGCACTTACGATTATCACCATCAATTTTAGAGAGAGACAAAAATTCTGTGTTGCCAGAACAAAGGCATCAGTGTGGCCGTATAGAAAATGACAAATATTAATGTTTAATTTTATATTATTAAACAACACGTGTTCACTTGTATTAATGTGTTGTTGTTGATCTATCGTTGTGTGTGATGATAAGTGTTTATGTGTGTATGAGAGTGTAGTGTGTTGGCATATGTACCTGCGCCACAGTCTGCTAAGCGAGAGGTACATCGTCAGCTATAAAGTCTGTGTGTCTGTATGTTTTCCAGTATATCACACGTGTTCACTTGTATGAATGTGTTGTTGTTGTTGTATCGTTTCGTGTGATTATAAGTGTATATGTATGTATGAGTGTGTAGTGTGTTGGCATATGTACCTGCGCCACAGTCTGCTCGGCGAGAGGCACGTCGTCTGCTCGGAGCGCGGCTCGAGATACCACGGAGCCGGGGTCCGAGTCCAGGATCACGCTACACGACAACATACAAGTTAATTTAATGGACAATTTAAGGGATTTCTACGCGCACACTAGAGCACTCTATCCACACATAAGGAAGGCTTGTGCCAGGCCTCCTTCACTCGCTCAAGGTCGCGCGATAAGCACCTACCGCTAGCCGATCCGCCGGCGGGACTAGTGCCGCCACACGCCCGCCGCCGTACGAGCGCGGCATCTTACTACACAAGTAGATAATATTGTCTCTTTATAATAGTAACAATGTGGAATCGACATTACTGTGCTGTGTACGGATGTCAAAATCAAAAAACCAATAAACAATGGGGAGGCGAAGGCAAAGTGAATTACAGATGGCGCTTCAGTCTTTGGAACAATTGTCAGTTTGAGCTTATATTGTCTTGACTGTGTATTACGTGATTTTACTTTCTTAGATTGTATTTTTTTCGATTT
This sequence comes from Agriphila tristella, assembly GCA_928269145.1. Classification (NCBI taxonomy): domain Eukaryota; kingdom Metazoa; phylum Arthropoda; class Insecta; order Lepidoptera; family Crambidae; genus Agriphila; species Agriphila tristella. The sequence continues at coordinate 2,646,710 of OV743451.1, read as the reverse complement.
TGCGGACAAACAATGTATTATATGCTAACTTTAGCTCAGATAAAAGAAGAATTACGGAAAAGAAAAGCCAAAACAACAGGCAAGAAAGTTTATAGCAACTTACAAAAAATTGCTAACAAGCATTACATTTCTTTAAATTTCGTGTAAGATTTACAAGTAATCTTTTTATTTCAGATTAGAAGCATATGATTTAAATTTTAACAAAGCAACTGAGTGTGAATTTCCGTGTTTGTAGTTGCCTCATGATACCTTCTGTGCAATAGTAATTTCAGGTTTCTGTACTGGAATTTCTGTACCATCCAAAATTACACGAACCGTTTTATCATATTTATTTTATTATTCTAAGTTTCTTGAATGACTCTGGCATATAAAATTCTATTAATTCTCTGTTTGGCCCCAATATTGGGCTTATTCCATATTTGATATACCTATCAAATTCATCCAAGTTATAAATATGCTAGAAACTGCTGAGGTTGAAATATTAAAGAACAAAGCTGTTATAATTCAAATGTTGTTTTATTTTGGCGAAGCTTCATCAAATTCATGAAACATTCCTTTTGATTTATAATGTTTCTCAGGCTCAGCAAAGGAGAAAATCGAGGGAAAAGCATCTTTTTTTTGATATTTTTTGCCCACTATTTTTTTTGTTACTGGGAAATCGATGAACTCCAATATTTTACAAGTTACATGCATAACAATGCGGCATTTTCTCAGTATAAAATTAAAAAGTGCAATACTCCAAGAGATTCCCGTATGTTTTGACACTTTCTTTGAGGCGACCGGGTACCAAAGACCAGACGCCACCTATCGGGATAAAATTGCGCTTTTCCTCCCCATTGTCGTTTTTCACATTATGATACATGCTGCACAGTTCATTTAAAAGAAGACAACCTTAACGTTGCGTCGTTAGAAAGGGTAGGAGCACGCGATAGAAAGAGAAAGAGGGGCAACTACTAGGTGAATATAAACTGTACTGCAGGCCATTGCGCGACCTGAATTGCACTTTATTGTGTCGGAGCTAAAGTAGCTATTTATTTAAATGACTTTGCCGCGTGCTGCTTCTGTACCTTGTACTATTAGTTATTATGTGCTTGTGCCCCAGCGTTGAAATTGCTGATGGTCAAAGGTCAATATTTTTAAGACCAAATTATCAATCGTATACAAGTCAAACATTTTTTTATGGGATAATCACACAAAAACTTAAGAGGACGCAATATTTTTGGGCCTGTAGTGTTTAATGGAATTTTATTGCTAAATGTGGTCACTTTTAGCAATAAAAGTCCACTATACTAAACGACAGGCTCGACAACAATGATTTTCTAAAATATCTACGAGAAGAAAGTCGCAGGCATAAGCTAGTAGTACAGATATTCTCACCCGCCGTCGCAGATCTCGTCGAGCGCCAACATAACGGCGTCCATATTATCCAGTAACACTCGCTTCTGTAGGATCACTACAAAATAACACTAGTTACTCACCCGCCGTCGCAGATCTCGTCGAGCGCCAACATAACGGCGTCCATATTGTCCAGTAACACTCGCTTTTCTACGTTACGCCGTAACAGCGCCGATACCGACTCGTACAGCGCCGACAACACCGACATCAACATCAGCTACAACAACACAACGCTAGGTTACTACACAACACTACTTCCTACTAATATTATAAACTAGCGGCCACCCGCGGTTTCACCCGCGTGGTTCCCGTTCCCGTGGGAATATCGGGATAAAAAGTATCCTATGTTTTAATCTAGGCTATCTACTATCTATGTGCCAAATTTCAATCAAATCCGTTCAGTAGTTTTTGCGTGATTGAGGAACAAACATCCAAACATCTAAACATCCAAACCCACAAACTTTCACATCCTACTAATATTATAAATGTGAAAGTTTGTGGGTTTGGATGTTTGTTCCTCAACCACGCAAAAACTACTCAACGGATTTGATTGAAATTTGGCACACAAATAGTGGATAGCCTAGATTAAAACATAGGACTTACTTTTTATCCCGATATACCCACGGGAACGGGAACCACAAGGGTGAAACCGTGGGCGGCCGCTAGTACATAATAACAATACGAAGAAGCGGGTGTGGATGATTTTCACTGCATCCTGAGGAAGCGAACAGCTTCGATTTTAAGAAGGGATGTATTTAATAGCACTTTAAATTAGATGAAAACAGCTATAAAACTGTATATCAGCACTTTAAAATAATGATAGACCTATAATTTAATATTATCACTACAAAAATAATGGTTTGCACTTTAACAATTTTGCCAGCACTTTAAAATAATAATAGATCTACAATTGATATTATCACTACAAAAATAATGGTTTGCACTATAACTGTGTCCCAACTCCGAAATCATTTAATTTCTGTCAAACCATGTCAGACTAATGAGATGGCAAAAGTCGGTTCTAGCGTTGTTAGTCGCAATGGAACCTAACCTCCTCCTCAGGTCCTCTCTCGCTGCGCCCGCTCGTCGTCGCACCTAGTCGTCTGTTTACCAGTACTAAAGTTATAAAATTAATTTGTATGGTGCAAAGTATTAATTTTAAAGCTAAACAATTAAGACCAGATTTCACCAACTACTTAAACAGCCGATTAATTTTTAACCATCAGATTTTGACATTATCTCTATACATAAAACGTCAAAAACTTAATCGCCGGTTTTTGTGTTGGTGAACTTCAGCCTAAATTGTATAGTGCAAAGTATTAATTTTAAAACTTAGCATATTTATAGTGGAAACCATTATTTTTAAAGTTCATTCAATAAATTTTGAAGCTAAACATTTTAAAGTGTGTTACATTATTTTTAAAGTGCATTTATATATTCCCCTTTTAAGAAGAGTTCGGGAGAACCAACAGCATCCTGACAGTTGTCAAGGACACACCTGATTGTCTGGTGTTCAGGCATTGGATCCAACTGCACATGAGTGGATCCCAAAAATATTTGAATTAATATCTATAATACACTGTTATTTTTTAAGAATATCTAAAAAAGAAATGGGGGTTTCAGACCACGTTAATGAACAACTTTTACTAAGGGCCAACCGCGGAATCTCAAAAAAAAATCAGCTGTTCCATAGAAAAGTACAACATCGACTCGTCTATAATGTATGGAGCAGCTGATTTTTTTTTCGCGATTCCGTGGTTGGCCCCATAGTAAAAGTTGTTCATTTACATGTCCTGAAATCCCCATTTAATTTTTAGATATACTTAAAAAATAATGGTATATAAGTATGATAGGTATTAATTTTTCTCTGGTCCTTTCTTTCCTCATGTGATACTACCTTACTAGAGTCTGTCTAAAAAGTCTGTTTATTTGAGAAATTATTAAATTATTTATAAAAACTTATACTGGTAGGTAACCCTTTTGGTGCTGTCAAAATTCTAATTGTAAACATATTAGATGGGTATTGGTGGGATGGTTGGGGATTTAGGTGGGTAATAAAATTACCTTTGAAAGTAAACAGACTTTTTAGACAGACTCTACTTTACTAGTGGCTCGGTGAGTTGTAAAACTTGCGTTAAAAAGTGACTCAAATTGTAAATTGTTTAAAACTGTAACCAAAATAAAAGTTAAGCCAAATGAGTATTACGGTATTACCTCATTTTCGTGTGAGCTGCCCATCACATAGAAGAACAAATCAACATTGCTCTTGTAGACGCAGGTCAGGCCCTCCAGCATTATTATCTCTGCGTTGGCTCTGAAACAATTTTACTTCATTGATCACAGAATACATAATAGTACAAGTACAGAAGGGACACTCTGCATAAACATAAGGTCTCTGCCTATGCCTACTATACCATACCATACCATGACCATACTAGGAATGTGTCAGACAAAAACTTGCAACACTAGACCATTCCGTCACTGGCCATGCATGTGTAGTTGTTGCATATTACGAATGCACCTCGGCTATGAATGTTGTTAGGGGTGCACATGCACATTGTTTTAGTGTGCGTCTGCACTAAAGATGTGCCGTTGCCGGGAATATTCACAATATTATTGGGAATATTCCCAATATTGCCGGGAATATTCCCACTGGGCATATCTCTAGTCTGCACGCTTTCGTAATATGCACACTAAAACAATTTGCATGTGCACGCCAAACAACATTCATAGCCGAGGTGCATTCGTGAGATGCAACAACTAAACAACTATAGCGTGCCATGCACGGAGTGCCAACAGTTGTCGCATGTCGGCGAGAATATTTTGCCGGTGTTGACACGCTCTGTGCATGACACGCGACGTTGCAAGTGAGTATATGGGTTGGAGCCACGTATGATGACCGTTATAAAAGCAAAATAGAACGGATTCCTATCGGTTTTGGATGTTGCATACGGTCACCATACAGGTTGCATACGGGCATCATGAGAGATGTGATGAGGGATGGACACAATGCCGTCAATCCGATTTAATGGGCATAGTAGAGCGTATTGTTTTGCTTTTCGTGATACTTCCATACGCAATTTATAGCCGCATATGGTCATATTAACTTGTCAATGACAAAAAGTTGACTTGGGATTGACAAATCATATTAGGAAATTATACAATGATTCATTATTGTGGCTGAACTACATTCTCATACCTGTGTGTTTTGTTGAACAGGTTCTTTTCAAATGCCTTTTGCTCCTTGGCCGTCGGCAGCACATCCTTGTCGTAATACTTGGCCAGGATTCTGTTGCCCTCGTTGTCCAGGATGCACATGCCTTTGATTATGTACAGGGTCGGCTCCTGAAATATATCGGCAAAATGTATCAGGCAATGACAAAAAATTATAACTGAATTAATGTGGGTTAGTTAGTTCTGTGGCTAGATCGAAATCAATACTGGGACCCATATTTAAGTGGCTATCTATGGTTCATATATAAATGTAACTATTGAGTTCTTCTTCAGACTTTTTGACTCATATTAAAAAAGTTATTGGTAGTTGTCGGTAGTCTGTAATCCACAGGCGTAGTATCCATCTGGGGTGACACATAATCAACCCAGAGGAAATAAAAAACTCTTAAAACCAGGAAGATACTGGACTTCTTGGAAGCCGTTGGGCTTAAAGAGTTACTATAATTAGGTGGTGAGTCACAATAGATCTTTTAGGTCACAGTGACTACAGCTTTATCTGAGCTGCATAGCCTATAACACTCAAATTATTTAGGATGTTTGCCCATTGGCAAAGGCCTCTTCTATTTGATGCCATGATTTCCTTTCTACGGCCTCCCTGGTCAAAGCTGTTCCGCTATGGCCCTTATCTTGTCAACCCATCTTTTATGTGGTCTTCCTCGTTTACTTTCAGCATTTAATGGTCCATAGTAATTAATAATTATTAATTGGTTCATAATACAATAATTCATTATTCGTATCGAATGAGGATTAGAGACCACCTCTGGTGTTAGATTTAATCAAGCCACCTGTAAGGCCTCTAACTTGGCTTAACGACTGTTATCAGATGACAACAGCCGGGACCAACGGTTCAACGTGCCCTCTGAAGCACGGAAGCGCTCAGTTGTAATGCCACTTTAACAGTCACCCATCTGACACCTGACCGGTCCGAGCGTGGCTTAACAAACATGATCAAGTACGATCAGATTGTCAAGTTCGATAATATAGGGCTACCATAAATGGTGAGATGCTGATCAGCACATTTAAAACAGAAATAGGGTAAATCATGGAATTTTCAAAAACACAGATCAGATAATAATTTAAATACAACTTGCTGATCGGGACACTAGGCAGGACACAGTGCTACTTGCTTGCTGACTGGGACACCAGGAAACAACGCATCAAACCCGGATATGTCCCGGTGTACCAGGACGTACGACAGCCCTAAGATAATACAATATTTTTGTATATGGTCTAGTTGCATGCTTAATTAAGGGCTAGATGCTAGAATTCTCTGAGTTAAAAACGATAGATATTGGAAATCAATTGTTTTGGTACAAATTTTTATGCAATTATTTTGTGTAGATAAAGTCCGAACCTGACTCTCCGACCAGTCTCTTTATTCTTACTGATATTATAAATGCGAAAGTCAGTTTGTTAGAAATTTTACATAGGTACACGATGTCAGGGGTACAGAGAAGGACATAAGGTACCTTTCATCCCGAAAAAAGTATTGTTCCCGAGTGATAGCACAAAAACTTTCCACGCAGACGAAGTCGTGGGCGGCTGCTAATAATTTGGGGATTGCTGTTGCTGATAAAACAATTATATTTACTCAAGAAATTAATGCGTTTTCTGGCTGCCGACTAACCAAACAATTCATATCATACAATGACGTAAGGAAATAAATGCATGTCAGGAATTACTTACGAATAAAGAGCCTTCCATGGTATTCCTGTGAACCATTTCAATTGATATAAAATGGCTATAATAGTGTCAATAGTTATAATTTATTATTAGTTTTCAAAATTTCAAAAACATTTGTAATTTTTGTTTACGTGTTGAAGTTTTCTTGTCAAACATGTGTCAAAGTCAAAATCTTCTTCTTCTATTTTTATTTTGACAATCTACTTTCCTCTTGGAAGTAATTTTTGCCAGTGTCAAGTGTTTAATAGTGCAAGTTTTACACAACAATAAATCTTGTATTATTGAGCAGAGACGATGCACAGCATCTGTGAGAGTGCGCCGACTTCCAGTCTAGCCATGGTAGGGAATCCTAGTACATTTCTATAGGGTTCAAAAAATACAGCGCCATCTATTTTGAACGTAAGGCAACTCTGCTGCACCGTATCAGTGTTACCACTTTAGTTAATTATTAAATAATGTTATTTAATATTTTTTTCACAAGTGGCAATGTTGGACTGTCAAGTGAACTAAGGTCCGACCGAAACCACTTTTCTGCAGAGAACCGAGAACGAGACTGAGACTGAGAACGAGATTATGAACATTATTGAAATCTTATAACAATCTGGCAGAAACTGATGAAAAACACGTTAACTGAATAAAATAAAGTGTTTTTCATTTATTTTTATTGATGAAATCAACAAAACATACTAGAAATTATATTGTTTGTACGTAATCAATATTCAAAATTTGTTAAGTGAAGGTTATCTATAAAAAAATAATTAAACAGGGTCATTTTTGGACCCTTTGTCAAATTTTGTCATGTCTTTCTATAATAGCAGTAATATAAATTTTGATTTTTTTTTATTTTGTTCCAACTTTACTACAAACAAATCGAAGTTGTCACTTCTTTACTAAGGTTCGCGAACCTCCGCGCTCCGCGAACCTGCACCAAAATATGTGTTTATCCTGTGCTGAAACAGTGCGCCATAGTGTATAGGTGTGCGAACACGTATGTGAACCTGGTTTACACACATACACACTAAAGCCAAAGTGAAAATAAAATGTTTGCTATTATGGCGCACACTTCCAGGGGGCTTACCATCAGCAAATAAGAAACCGTTCAGTTCAAACTTAATGCCTGCTTTCATACTAACCTTTGAGGTCATAGTACGAAAAAGTAAGACAGTTCAATATAAGTCCTGCTATAAGAGCTCATAGTGAGGCCCCAGGTTTGCGGAGCGCGAAGGTTCGCGAACCTAAGTGAGTACCCACCCTAACACATCTTGCACACCACCACAGAATAGATATAAGTACTACCGTATAGATAGGACACTCTCTGCTCCGCCCCAAAATCAATTACCTTACCCCACCCCGCACCTAGGAATTTAGGATAAAAAAAGTATCTGTTAACTGTGAATTATGAAAAAGACATTGATAATTCTTCCCTTACACCGTATTTATTTTTCGCAAGGGGTCCTAAATTGATCCAGTAATCTTAAAATTAATTACTTATCAAATAATACAGGTTTTATTGCAAAACTATGTAGTAAATAAAGACGGTCTCAAGATCAACATGTTTGTTACGTAAAAGGAATTAAAATAAAACGTCATGAGCAATTAAAAGTTCTAGTTTTAATTGTATCTCTGTATAATTATTTTTGGTATTTAACAAGAATTCCAAGCATACAATTACTCGATATCATGGGAAAGTACTAGTATTACCAGTTTAAACAGTATTCAATACAATAAGACACTGATACCTGACCTTAAGCAGTGGTATCTCTCCAGCAGGAATAGCGTATCGCGACAAATTTATCAAAGTCATCTGGTATTATGACTTTATTTAACAACTTTATTGAAAACACTTATTTCACCGTTCAACCTTTCACTGTGACGACTTGAGCACGACTGAGCGCGCCTCTACCCCGTCACCGCATATTTAAACGTTATGCGTGGCGTGGTAGGGGCGAGCGTGGCGTGACTGGCGTGGTAGGGGCGACTGCAGTCACCCGATTACTACAACTACCGTTTAAGTACTTTTAATGGAATAAACACACAAATTTAGTTGTACTACATGGTTCATCACGAATAATAATTAAAGTAATTTATACAGTAACCTTACAGTCGGCCATCCTGCTAGAGCGAGTCCCATCGCGTAAAACAATATCTTTTATAACTCTGAGTACATCCATTCAATTAGTCATAAAATATTCTTAAATAAAAACATCATTTTATTAGAAGAAAAATAGCAGCCTTCCAACAAAATATTTCGCATTTTTGCGAAAGTCATAATTATTATTTAATTACATTACAAATATTTATTGCATGACACAAAACGTAATTACGTTTTTATTTATACATAAGTAGGTATTCAGAAAACATCCCGTTAGAGAAAGGGTATGTATATAAAGTGACATTTATTTGTCTACAATTAACGTAATTAGATTACTTAATTTAATTAAACTTAAAATTTTACAATTCAATTCAACTCTGTTTACATCAATAAAAATATAGTCGTATGGCATTTCATCCGAGCACGTTATAAACACGAGCAATAGCTTGTTTAACGATAGATTATCAACATCAAAATTCATTAATATAATTACAAGATACTTTAGAAATTAAAAATGGATGTATACCTTAAATAAATTGCTAAGGGGTTAATATTTCATTGCACCGAATTATAAAGATTGCAAACTTAGAAATATTTTTTTATCATTAGCTATTGCAACTTATTTTATTTACTTAAGTCTTAGAATCATTAGTTACGTGTAGGCATTTCAATATTTGTCTCCAATACAAACTTAGTTTAGAAAAATACCTACTAACAACAATCAACAAAAAGTCATCAAAACGCTATAAAAGGCTCATCATTAAAATAGAAAATTGAAGTAATCGTTTCTGTAAATATATATATATATATATATATATATATTGAATGTAATATCTTTCTCATACCATTTGTAATGCTTGAAATACTTTTATAATTTTTATACCATATTAATTAAAAAATCACGCGCGGCGGCGCTATGGCTATGGGCAGCATTAATTACATGGATTAGACGTTTCAATAAAAATTTGCCCTGAGATAACTTTGGGGTGCACCCAGTGCTTCAATTAGTGTAACACAGTGACAGAAAAAGCATATTTCAGTGACACATGTCATAAACTATTATGATATCCAATAATTTAATCATCAATTTGCAAAAAGTTTTCTTTCTTTTAAGTAGTTATTGTACCTACATAACACTTGTACTATTATGTATTTCGTGACACAACTCAGTAAGAGTAAAATTTGTTACTTCTTGAACTAATAAAAAATAGCATTCTACATTACAGTAAGGTAAAAAAAACTTTTTATTTTATTTACAAAGTATTCTGAAGGTCTTTTAAATTAGTAATGGTTTTAAATTTACCCTTACTAATTTAACCAGGTTAACCTTTTGTTTAGTTATATACATTAGCATACTTCCCTATATAATGGATATGTAAATGTAATATGTACTAAAGAGAAGTTTAGATATCGTAGAAGTGACTCCACTATACACACAGTACGTTATGTGGAGGTACCTTCCTTGAATATAACTGCACATTTTAAAAACTCGATCAGAATAAACACTAAGTAATAAATGATTTTAGAAATCAGTATTTTGGTAATCTTACTTCCCATAGCGGGCACACAGAGTCCAAATACAAATCACATTATGTATTATCAATCCATGTACAAAAGTAATTAGCTATAATCCCACACAAGCACCACCCTTACTATCTATCTGGTTTAAGTTTTTTTTCCAGTACCTACGGTGCCCAATATAATGTGTTCTAAAAGCAGATTGAATTGTCCTACTAAGTAAGTAGTTACTTCATTCTATCGCAACCCTCAGTCATGAGGAACAAGAAAAATCATGATAAAAGGATTTTTTTTTTCTTTTTAATATTATTTCATTTTAATGAGGAGCACTGTCATCACCAGGACCGTGCGTTAGTCTACAGAATTACTTAATTGTTTTGTGAAAAGTTTCACCTAGTTTATGGATCGCCTTGAATTTCTCAAATAGAAAAGGCAGGGTAAATTACCCAATTATTGGTATTTAGAGTAATAAACCGAAACAATAAATTTTGCCTATTGATTTTAGTAGCTCTATTTGAAATAAACATAGTGGGTGCTACACGCAACGCAATACACAATACGGATTCTCTCTTTTTTTTGTATTTTGTATGTATGTCGTTTTAAGCTATTACCACCACACATACACCATCATATTATGTATAAATAAATAAACCCATAGTCCATTCATTAGTACCCTTCAACCTATTATTGGCATGTACCGATCAAATTACTGGTACACCTTACGCCAATAATAATTTAATAGGCAACAGTTAATAAAATTATAGGTATTATTCTCAGTACCTTTATTAAAATATTGGCATGCTTTCACCAAGTACAGGTACAACTTAGAAGTTTTATTTTCGACTATTGGAATAGGGCCAATTTTTTGAAGCCTTATAGAAAACTTCATTATTATTTATGAATTATTTAATTTCAAATTTGTCCTGAATACTAACATAGGATTTAAGTTAATTGTTACTAACAAAATGGATTGTAATATCTGAATAATGAAATAAATTATTATTATTATTTCCATTATTTGATTAAAAAAATACATTAAATGATCATTGAAAATAAGGTTCTAATTTTCTCAATAAATATTAAGATAATATGCCAAAACATTATAATTGAGTTTTTTCCATAATTAGGTAACACAGTTTATCGAATAATATTCATGTTTTTTTATGTTAAGTTTAGAGTGCCAACAAATATAAGGGTGTAATAACAGGTCAAGTCACCCCTACATGATTGACGTGAGAAAATTATGTTAAAATTGTAATAATCCGGTATCGGAGATAAAATGCAATGAATACGAAAATAATTATTTTGTCTAGAAATTGTATCATTGATTACGAAATTTCATTTCATTTTTTTCATTTAAAAATTCTTTATTTCATATTATAAACAATATTGTAACAAGTACTAAGATAATACATGTACATTGATTAATTTAAAGATACTTCATTAGGCTTAACTTACCACCTACGAATGCTTTAGAAATATATGTTATTCCACTTTAGTTTTATTATCTTGAAATATTAACACACAGTATTTAAATGGCACTATTCGCAGACAAAAAAAATCTACAAAACAAAAGTGATTTGCTTATTGCATATCAGATTACGAAATAAAAAGCACAATAGTTTTGTTTTTCAATAACATTTGTAGGAATGTGAAGGAAGAATTAGAATTAATATTAAGTATAGTAAAATTACTGTTGCATTATTGTGTATTATGAATATAGTTTTATTTTAAGATTTATATGTAATTATTTCTTTTATTTATTGTTTGTTCAATTTTTTTTTCTTATCAAATTGGATCAATAATTGTTATCTGAAATAAATGAATTTTATTATTTTTCTTTTACTACCGGTAAACTTCAGTAGAGTAGGTCATTGCTCACAATGGCCATTTAAAAATATATACGCTCAATACACCATTATAAATGGCATCACATTCTATGTTTTACTAATTACTCATTAAATGACTTGGAAACAGATGCACGAGCTGATCATAGTGTAGTAAAATTAATAAGAATAATATTTGAAATTGAATTACTAGTTTATTAAAAGAACGGTAGGTATAGCCATAATTGGCAATAATACATGGCTGGACTCATTGGACTCAATTAGTTGCATTGCAGTAAATACATTTAAAGAGGATTTACATTCAGCATACTTAATTATTTGCTCTTTATTGTACTCACAAAAGAGTTGCAGAGGAGTTATTAATTAAATCATTGTAAGGAGAACTGGATTTATCTTTCAGATAGCTTTCTTGCAGGTTCCAGCAAACCCAGGACATGTTAGGGATTTTTCAAGTAAGTATGGATAAGTTATGTACTGCAAATATCTAAAGTACTTATGTTTATATTGGTTTTAGTGTGCGTTCGTCGCATCTATATCTATCATTTTAACTAAGAAAAATAATATAAACAAAACAGTAAAATAATACTTATAACGATGATAAAACATTCTGATGATTTAGATTTAAAAGAAATGATTATAATAATTATAATCTAGAAAACTTGTTAAAAATTACCTTACGGATGTTCGCAATAATTTTACTTGCTTGTCAAACAATATGGCTAAGAACAGTTATTAAAAAATAAATTTAAGTGGAACAAAATTAAGAGAACTTGCATGAGTTGCATGTTCAAAAACCAAATACATAAACAGTTTTTTTTCACGCTACATACTTAATGTAGTAGTATGTAGCGTATAGTAGCGTGTAGTATTTAGACTATGTACATCTAACATAGCAAAACGTTTAAATAATATAAACAGGTGGGTTATTAATTAAGATAAAGATTGCTATCAGATTCAAGCCTCGTACGTACTAAAGTCAACCCTACTCTAGATGATTTTATTACTTAGGTATTTACTTCTTACAACAGACAATTATAATTGCATTCACTTGATAATGCTCTGATAAATTTTGAAAAATGAGATATTGAGAAGCAAGCTTCATGTCCAAGAAAAGTTATAGTCTACCTAAGACTTTCTTTATCTTCGAATTATTTATATTATTCTCTTTAAGCATTTGCGTAAATTATACACACTTTTTCTTTATTTAATAATCAATAAAACTAACTTAAATTAATGTTATCAACTCAATCTATTGCAATTCTTTTCAAATAAGTATATTCATCGATGAAGTCTGTCTTAAGCCTAAGTTATGACTCTTGATATCGTATAAACCAGCACGAATGCTTGCGACTGTAGCTGACTTTCAAGCGCCCGCTTCCTTACTCAAGATATTGCCGTCTGAATATTTTACTAGTTGTTACTACGGACGCCTTACGCTCTCACAGCTGCGTCTTAAATTGTACAATTTTGAACAAAGATTACACAGTATTACTTAATTTATCGATCGATATGATAACCAATAATAGACCTATAGTCTCGGAACATAATATAAAAAACGTAGCTAGCTTTCTAGTTATTCTTAATAACAGTTTTTTTTTAATAAGAAATAGTTTATTTGTTATTAATTAAAAATGTGATAATGCCAATAATTTCGATAATTCTTACTATGAAAATTCCTTCTAGCGTTGTACGGCCTCTCAAGGATGATGCCTTACGTTCTCACAGCTGTATTTTAAAATATATAAACAGCTTATATACGACACACCGAGCGCTTGCGGCTTTGCCCGACTATGTCAGGCTCCCTTCCGCTCCCTCACTAGTGTCGCAAAATATTACGATTCGAAATTGCGTTTGACGCTTTACGCCCTCATAGCTGCGTCTTAATTATATAAACAGAGAAAGTAAATAAGACATACCGAGCGCTTGCGGCTTTGCCCGACTATGTCAGGCTCCCTTCCGCTCCCTCACTCGTATCACTATTACAATTTGAAATTTCGTGTAACCACGTAGTGGACGCTCAACAGCATCAGTTGGAGTCAAAATTGTTGCTATGAATCTTGCACTCAACTTCCAATTTGCGATATGCATTTTTCATTGCTGAAACTTGCACAAAATTTTATGTAATTAATCACTATTTGTCACCCAATAAATTTAGAATGGTCTTATCATATTTAATTAATTGGGCAACTGAATTGTTATATGATTGTAGGTACAGAATCCGTAATCTATGCTCAATATGTTACGTGACACGTGATCTTATTTGTATTCAATGTAAAAAGACAGCAGGGATGGGAAAATGCTAAATTGATCTTAAAAGAACAGTTATTTTCCAACTTTAACTGTAATATTGGTAATATTAGTATTATATCAGTATCAACAAAACGTTTCATGAAAACTAAACCTGTATTAGAGAAAACTATCTTAGAGAGAGAGAGTGAAAAAAAAATGCTACGTAATCCGCCTCTGAGCACTAGAGTGAATAGTTATAGATGATTAGCACAAAAACAAAAAAAACTAAAGGGTTTTAATGATTTCTATAAATAATTTCTCCCTCTAGTTATCATCATAGTATGCTTACGTGGAATTCTCCATTTTATTTATTTTGTGCGGGCAGGATAAGCGAGAATTCTAAAGAAATCTCGTTTATCCCACTTCTGAAGTTAAAAGGAATTAAAATAAAACGTCATGAGCAATTAAAAGTTCTAGTTTTAATTGTATCTCTGTATAATTATTTTTGGTATTTAACAAGAATTCCAAGCATACAATTACTCGATATCATGGGAAAGTACTAGTATTACCAGTTTAAACAGTATTCAATACAATAAGACACTGATACCTGACCTTAAGCAGTGGTATCTCTCCAGCAGGAATAGCGTATCGCGACAAATTTATCAAAGTCATCTGGTATTATGACTTTATTTAACAACTTTATTGAAAACACTTATTTCACCGTTCAACCTTTCACTGTGACGACTTGAGCACGACTGAGCGCGCCTCTACCCCGTCACCGCATATTTAAACGTTATGCGTGGCGTGGTAGGGGCGAGCGTGGCGTGACTGGCGTGGTAGGGGCGACTGCAGTCACCCGATTACTACAACTACCGTTTAAGTACTTTTAATGGAATAAACACACAAATTTAGTTGTACTACATGGTTCATCACGAATAATAATTAAAGTAATTTATACAGTAACCTTACATACGTCTGATGTGCCGTGTCGGTCGTATCGTATACCTATACATTTGCATCAAAAATAAGTGCTGAAATTCTCGAATATAAGTTCGATTCACCTCTTCCAAATGTGAAAAAAAATAACTATCCGAGTAATCTTTTTTTATATTAGCTAACTGCTAATTTTTAACGATTTTACTAGAGTCGAAGTTGACGTCGCAATGGTGGCACTACTTACCCTAATAAATGAAAGTGTTATTGGAAACTAACCCCTGTTAATAAGGCGTAACAATAAGGTGACTGATCACCCGCCCGGCTTCGCTGGCGTCCCCTCTTCTAAAATATAATAAAAATAAGGCGTAACAATTTTAAAGAAAAAAATCTTTTCCTACCACACGCAAACTTATATTGACGCACTGGACCGCACTGTACACAGATTTGTAGGTACCATTTTGGCCGAGAACGAGACCCAAGACCGAGAGTTAATTTTGGTCGAGACGAGACCGAGAACTCGGTCGGACCTTATTGTGTGAACTCGAATCTAGTGCGTGTTTTGTTTGGAAAATTTTCACTTTTTAAAGTCATAATAATTAATAGTCATTTCTTCATTAATATTCGTTGAATTGTGCTTCATTTCCTACTAATCATCGTCGAGTGCTATTTGCGGCTGTTTTTATAAACATTATTTCGAGAAAAGACTATGTGAAGTGTTAACGAACTACATCAACAATGTTCTCAGTTCTTGGTACAAACAAGTACCTACGGCGCCTATTTACAATATATTATGTTGTTCCTGATTGTTTGCAGTGTGTGCCACAAGCAAGGTAAATAAAATAATACATTTTGGCTATCTTAGTTTTCTCTATTAAAACATAAACATTTCAAAGTACCTAACATAACCTCATGGTAATAAAAAATGCATTAATATTTAAACCTTTTCTGCGACATTCGTACCATTTATTTACCTTTGTTTAAACAAAAACACAAAGCAATAAAGGTACCTAACCTTTTTGAAACAAACTTATTGCTAAAATATAATATTAGTTTATTGTATATTTTATTTAATGTTAATCTGTAAGTGAAGTAAAATCACAACTCTTTGTTTCAGATGTTACTACACTTGCCACTCCTCGTCACAATGCTATCACTCTTGAAAAACAGTTGGAGGCATGCGCAGCAGTTACTGGAAGTATTTTTTGAGCAACGGGTAAATAATGTAACTCATTTTGATTGTTATTTTTGTGATGTTTACTACTTACTTACTTGTACTGCATTACCTATGTGTCTATAGTGTGTATACACCTGTAATTTATACTTAGCATAATAGTTATAATTATTTATAAAAAGAAATAAAAATCTTTTTTAGTATATTAGGATGTTTTTCATTTTTTTACCAACCTAGATAACTCTTTGGCAAAGTTATCTGGTGTTTATTGTACAGTAAATTACAAGCTCTTAACAGTTTGTAATTTTTTGTACAATAAACATCAGATAACTTTGCCAACTAATTTTCATTAAAATATTGAATAGGTAGGTAGGTAGGTACCTACCTACGTATACCTATAGCGACGTAGTTCACTTCGTGTAAAAAAGATGGCGCTGTATGCTGGTATCCGGTTGTATACAAAAAAATGAGTGAGAGAGCCATCTATAACCAGTATACAATATTAATCTATGAGTCTAGCTACATCCTGTCAAAGTAGTCAATTGACTTACCCTTTAAGCAGTTTTCCTGTCAAAAAATCGTAAAACAGACTTACTTCCGGTTGGCGCCATTTTTACTTTCACCTGTGGAGTCGTTGTAACGAAGTGTCCTCATAGAAGTCTCTCACCAGGAGACCTTAATGGGATGCTGTGCATCGTCTCTGCTCAATAATACAAGTTTTATTGTTGTGTAAAACTTGCACTATTATCGGCATGTGACGATGCACAGCATCTGTGAGAGACGTGTTTATTAACTCCTTTATTAACTCTAACCTGGTGACTCCAAACGACGCTATGTGATGCTGTTGAATGCATGATTAACTTGAGATAACTGAAAACACATTTCAATAAATTGAAATATTGATATAACATGTGTGTCACTCTGTATCAGAGTTATTAGCATAACTCACTTTTAAAAGCTAGCTTTGATTACTAAATTCAAATCAAATCAATTCGAGCAGCAATCTTTTCGTCTCTATGAAGGCTACTAGTTGAAAAAACAATATTATTGTACTAATTTAGGGGGCAACGGCCCGTGAAATGTAAGTTAAATGTATTTTTAGTCGAATTATTTGCGCAATAAGCAAGTAAGTACCAAAGTGATTCAATTTATTAATTTATTGATGATAAAAGTATATATTAATTTTCGGTTAGTTAATAACCTCTATTAAACACGCTAAAAATATCACTGCAATTTTATTTAAATAGAGACTGAAAACTCCGGAACTCCGGAGCTCCGGAGTTGAAACTCTGAACATCGAAACCCAACTCCGGAGCTGAAAAATACTCCGATTTTCAAGCCCTAATTCCGACTTGTCACCGATCCACTTCCTCCAAGATACCTCGCTCAATAAGCTTGTGTATCAGCCGAGACATAGCGGGCGATCGAGGCGTTTCGAAGCTATAAGAAATACTTGCTGTCTGATGGACGAGCGCAAGCTTGGGGTAAATGGCAGGCGCATTCTCGTTTGACGAGAAGGGCCTACGGAGCACCGAAGCTAACCTGCCACTGCCTCCGATACGCTCAGAGGCAGCCCCATTAGTCTTATGTTAGTGTGATTGATAGTCACCTTACCTTATCGAATGGTCATTCGTCATTCCATTCGTATTCAGAATGTAAGCACACAGTGGAAACTAATCTCAACGGCTTCAAAAAGCATCTGATAAGGCAACGCCACTGTGTGTGACTGGAAACCTGTCAAACGAAGGTTTTGACTCAAGCAATTCCATGCAATAATATAATGGGCAGCACTACTGTTCGATCCGGAGACCTGTCACACTTCATTTGTTCTCATCGAATAAGTACTTACACTATGGAGGTAGCTTGCGCAGATCCTCACGAAGGTTTTTCTTAAGCCGCTTGCTCAGGATACGCTCCTGTTCCGGCAGCTTTCGATATATTTATAATGCCCTTATTTCCGCACACTATTTACAAAACCTTGTCATTAGTTTTCTAAAATTTGGAGGTAGGTGAAACTTACATAGGTCTGTAGTTCTGTACGTACATCCATGTAATAAAAAAAAATATTGCCAACAATATTCACTTCAAAATAGAATAAAAATGAGCTACGTGAGACATTACAAGAGGTCATACATAACATAATCACAGGTTGATCAAATCGAAATCAATCGCTGCTAAAAGTCAATCTCTATATCAAGTTAACAAAGAAATTTAAAGTCTGAACTGAAAATAATAAACTTAAGACTCAAATATTTTTTAATCATACCAGCAATATATTGGCAGGCAAGCAGATAATAACAAAATAATTTAAAGACTGAACTGAAAAGACGAATAAGCTTAGACTCAACTTAGTTAATCGTACCAGCAATATTCTTATTAGTAGAGATATTGACAGGTTTATTACCGGAAAAAGGCAACCGGTTTTAACCGTACAAGTTGAATAGTTCACCTCCAGGTCTACGAAACCAGGGTGTGCCTTTTAAGAGTCAAAATCGTATCGAATATTTTTCCGATATTACTAAATTTTTCTAAAACCCTAGGCTCTTTATATGCTCCGAGTGAGCAGGTAGGATTTTACTCTCTTTTTTTTAGTTATTATTTTATTATAAAATCAGGATTCAAGAGACTGGATTCAACGTCACTGGTATCAGAATCGACCACCGAGCGATACAATTGACGGTCAAAAGCTGTAAATCAGTTGGACCAAGGCACCGGTACAGGTACCACGTTGGTAGCATTGAGGTGTGCGTACCAATATTAGCGTCTGATGCAGGCACTGCATGCAAACTGGCCGCATTCTAGACAAAATTTTCATAAAAACCGACTAAGACGGTAATACAGCTTTTGTAGCAATGAGCAAATGTAACACTTTTATTTTAGTCACAAGTTTATTAAGTAGTATTAGATCATAGTTCGACTCACCAAGTCTCCTGAGTTTTACCTTGCGTCCGAAAATCGTCAGCGGACGGCTCCGGGCTACAGCTATACAAACGGTGTCGAAGTTTTAAGGCACGTCTGCTATGGCTAGGAAGACGGGACTCTTCGTCGACCTCACGCTCTGCGCGTTTCGGGAGGTCAAAGCACGCGTTTGTTTCACTGACACTGTTAATTACTATTACTAAAGAATAAGTTCAGCATAAGTAAAAACTTTTCACTTTGAAATCATGAAAAAATTTACATACATCTCAATTCTGTACTTTGGTCTGCTGTGAAGGGGATAGTTTAACAGAAAGTCAGGGATCAGTAATATTTATTGTCGGAATGAACATACAAGAATAGATTTTCCTCAGTTCTACCATACGCTGCAGGGTCCCCCCGTCATGGAATCTCACTCGGGATTGGGTCCGAGTAATTGAGTAGTAAATAGTTGTAGTCCATTTAAGGCTGACGTTGTTAAATTATGGTTTTTGTGCACACCATTCCAGGTGAAGAGTGGCGTACGTATCCAGCCACGAGTTCAACCACTGCTCTGTCGTCCATTCAACCCCAGTTGAGCGGAAAAAGTTGAAATAAACCGGACTTTGGTTTCTCACCCACGGCTCCGTGGCATAATTAATAGAAAGCAGCCATCGAAGCGTTTCTCTACTAAACAGACTCGCTGCGAGATATTCTAATAGGTACCAGTTAACTCTCAAATCTTTTTAAACCCTAAACTTAGTATTTCAAAATAGATGTTGCTTCGACGAGAAGTAACGAAGCTATGTGAGGACACTTCGTTACAACGACTCCACAGGTGAAAGTAAAAATGGCGCCAACCGGAAGTAAGTCTGTTTTACGATTTTTTGACAGGAAAACTGCTTAAAGGGTAAGTCAATTGACTACTTTGACAGGATGTAGCTAGACTGGAAGTCGGCGCACTCTCACAGATGCTGTGCATCGTCACATGCCGATAATAGTTCAGTGGTAGGTAGAGTCTGGCCAACGAGTCGTGTCATCTGAAACCAGCGGCAAATTTAAAATTTTGAAACTTTATTCACTCAAATGACTGCGAAATAGCAATTTTAGAGTTTCATTAAATAGTTTAGCTTGGATTTTTGTCAAGTTCTATATACCTAAGATGAAATTGATATTTCGCAGTATTTTGAGCGAAAAAAGTATCGAAATTTTAAATTTGCCGCTCGTTTGAGATGACACAACTCGTTGGCCAGACTCTATTGTTTCAGTTTATGTTTACATTAGAATGCGGGTGCATTGCATTCTAATGCTGCTTGGAGAATTTGGCAACAAGTACATCAAGACAGTTTAGGCCCTCCGCTGCCTTGAGCGGGACACGCGCGCGGGGCGACATAGATTAGAGCTTACTCATGCACTGCGCAAGCATCTGTCCGTCGAAAACCAGCAATCTATATTCCCGCGCCGTGTACCCGCGGCGGGATCCCGCTCAAGGCAGCGGAGGGCCTTACTCGGTAAGTTCTGCCGAGGTAGCTACAATAAAAGTCTCAGCTTCACACAACCAAGATCGCGCCTATTTCAATTATCCCACATATGTTCAGTTGCGTAGACACTTGTACCACAAAACTGCACCAATTTTAAGACACAATATCCACTATGAATCAATTTTCAAATAATTAAAATAGACACCAAACTGCACTCGACGAAATGGCGCCAAAAACTCCAATCGTCAAAATCTCTTCTTCTTCTTCTATTTTTATTTTGGCAATCTACTTTCCTCTTGGAAGCAATTTTTGCCAGTGTCAAGTGTTTAGTTCAGTGGTAGTAGGTATTGTTTCAGTTTAAGTTTACATTAGAATGCGGGTGCATTGCATTCTAATGCTGCTTGGAGCATTTGGCACGGGCCAACTATCGGCCGATAGAAAGTCTGTAGTTTGCGGGCACGCTAAGACGCAGAGGTCCCTGGTTCGACTCCCGGGCGGGTACAATTTGTAGGTAGGTACTCGGTTTGGTTGCAGGACTTGACTTGCAGGTAGGGCTAATTCCGAGTCTGCCTGGCTAGCTTTTTACCTAGTCTGACGCCATAACAACAATAATTCAAAATTGTTGTGTTCCGGCAGTTAGAGGTAAGACAGCCAGTTTCTCAGTGATGAGGATTCCGGGTGTAGTGCGCTTCCACCTTCGGCCTTATCGTCACTTAACATCAGGTGAGGTGAAGGCCAAGCACTATCCCGTTGTGCAATTTGTGCATAAAAAAACCGCAAAACAACTTCAAGGCGTATCGGCCGCTACACGCGTGGTAAATACCGTGATGCCCAGAAGTAGTAACATTAAAATGGCTGATGGACAAAGACTAGCGGCCGCCCGCGACTTTATTGCTTGGACAGGGAACTGCACAGTTTTTCTGGATGAAAGTTACCTACCCTATGTCTTTCTCTGTACCCCTGGCAACGTGTATGTTAACTTTCATTATGATCGACTTGAAAGCTGTGAGCAGAACCGTATCTGCCCACCACACCTACCTGCGCACGACTATAAGTCACCTGTCAGCCCTTTCAACCAAAATATCGTAAAATGCCTGTGGCATGCGTTACAGGCATATAAGTACCTAGTATCGTTAAATATCAGACTCCATTATTATTATTGTTACGGACGCGGGGTACGGGATTGGAAGGAAAACACTCGGTTGCAGAGACGACGCTTTATTTCCAAAAACACACCATAAACTCTGAATGTCGCGGTCCGCTCTTCTGTGTGGCGTAGTCTTCTTGCGAATGACGTAACCACCCAGCGCTGTTACTCGATGACATTCCCCCTACTACTCTTCCGATATCGCGGTCCGCCCTTCCAAGTAGCGTCACGTCCGAACGACGTAGCCTCTCGGCGCTGAACACGACGACATCCTCTTATCAGGTACTATCGCTAGTACCTGACCTCGATACTTCTCCTCTTCACTTTACAACTTCTTCATCTTCTTTTTCTCCTTGTTCCTTTTGAAATTTGCGCGAAATTTCCGCGCCACGTTGAGGGCCCTCAACGTGGCGCGGTAAGTGCTACTCTATAGTATATTTATCTCGATGGTTTACTCGGTAAGTTCTGCCGGCCGAGGTAGCTACCACTACAATAAAAGTCTCAGCTTCACACAACCAAGATCGCGCCTATTTCAATTATCCCACATATTGTTCAGTTGCGTAGACACTTGTACCACAAAACTGCACCAATTTTAAGACAAAATATCCACTATGAATCAATTTTCAAATAATTAAAATAGACACCAAACCGTACTCGACAAAATGGCGCCAAAAACTCAAAGTCAAAATCAAATCAAATGGCAATTTTACTGAGTGCATTCCAGTCGCAAACTAATGTAGCCATAACATAAACGCAACCACAAAAAAATTAAAGGATATTATAGTCAGGCCGCATTCCGAATCACGCTCACAGCGCTGTGAGCGCGAATCCGACCAAATTAAATAGTCAGAAAATATTACACAAATAGGGTATTTGTGTACCTACTTAATTTAATGGATTATACGCTAACAGTGCTGTTGGCGTGATTTGGAACTAGGGATCAGTCATAGACTTAGAAAATTTTTCGCTATTAAGTTTATGTAGGGAGTTTTTGGCGCCATTTTGTCTAGTACGGCTTGGTAGAATAGTGCAGTGCCATCTAGTACGGAGAAGCAAAACCATCGAGAGGAGGCTCTGTTTTTTTACCGAAGCATGAATCAACAGCTTGCTCGGCAGCATTCGTTTATGTCTGCTGATGATTATGTGTAAATTCGCAAGATGGCACTAAAAATAGATTTAAGATTTTAGACAATAGATTTAAGTGCGGGCATCTTTATTATTATTAACTTTGTGGTCGAATGTTAAGATCATAAATTGATATAATCCCCGCGTTCCAAATCACGCCAACAGCGCTGTTAGCGTATAATCCATTAAATTAGGTGGGTACACAAATACCCTATTTGTGTAATATTTTGTGACTTTTTAATTTGGTCGGATTCGCGCTCACAGCGCTGTGAGCGTGATTCGGAACGCGGCCAATGTGACGGCCATGACGTCAATGACCAATTTGGCCGCTAGATGTTAAGTCACTATGGCGTAATGGTGTGGTGTGGCTACTCGCCTTATACACGAGAGCCCGCAATTCGATCCCCTGTCGGATCAGAGTGTTTTGATGGTTTTTACGATATTTCTAGAATGTTTACGTGTTTATACAATCTTTATTTACATATTTGATAGAGAAATAGAACATTCTAGTATAGTCGGGAATTAATGGAAAAGATGAAAAAGGGCAGAAAATGGCTAGGAAAAGACAATCGAAAAGAATAACGAAATGACTATCGAAATTCGAGTTACTAGAAGGTTCTATTGGGTATATAAGCAGCGGCGAAATGCACAATCGATGTAGTTCAGTAGAAGCAGTAGTTGGGTAAAGAAGAAGGAAAAGGAACAAGGAGAAAAAGAAGATGAAGAAGTTGTAAAGTGAAGAGGAGAAGTATCGAGGTCAGGTACTAGCGATAGTACCTGATAAGAGGATGTCGTCGTGTTCAGCGCCGAGAGGCTACGTCGTTCGGACGTGACGCTACTTGGAAGGGCGGACCGCGATATCGGAAGAGTAGTAGGGGGAATGTCATCGAGTAACAGCGCTGGGTGGTTACGTCATTCGCAAGAAGACTACGCCACACAGAAGAGCGGACCGCGACATTCAGAGTTTATGGTGTGTTTTTGGAAATAAAGCGTCGTCTCTGCAACCGAGTGTTTTCCTTCCAATCCCGTACCCCGCGTCCGTAACAATAATAATAATGGAGTCTGATATTTAACGATACTAGGTACTTATATGCCTGTAACGCATGCCACAGGCATTTTACGATATTTTGGTTGAAAGGGCTGACAGGTGACTTATAGTCGTGCGCAGGTAGGTGTGGTGGGCAGATACGGTTCTGCTCACAGCTTTCAAGTCGATCATAATGAAAGTTAACATACACGTTGCCAGGGGTACAGAGAAAGACATAGGGTAGGTAACTTTCATCCAGAAAAACTGTGCAGTTCCCTGTCCAAGCAATAAAGTCGCGGGCGGCCGCTAGTCTTTGTCCATCAGCCATTTTAATGTTACTACTTCTGGGCATCACGGTATTTACCACGCGTGTAGCGGCCGATACGCCTTGAAGTTGTTTTGCGGTTTTTTTATGCACAAATTTAAGTTAAGTCTTACCTCTAACTGCCGGAACACAACAATTTTGAATTATTGTTGTTATGGCGTCAGACTAGGTAAAACGGGATAGCTAGCCAGGCGGACTCGAAATAAGCCCTACCTGCAACCAAACCGAGTACCTACAAATTGTACCCCTGGGAGTCGAACCCGGGACCTCTGCGTCTTACACGGTTGGTTGAACCACTAAACAAGAGAGATGGTTCGGGTTCCATTGTAGTGTAGGCAGTGCCGGATTTGTCAATAGGCCGAGTAGGCCGCGGCCTATGGGCGGCAAGGACCTGGGGGGCGGCAGACCAGTAACGCTATTCATCCGCCCGCCCGACGGCTGGTACTACTCGGCCTAGGGCGGCCAAAACTGTAAATCCGGCACTGAGTGTAGGTTTGAAAATAATCTGAAAACATACAAACTTTTTCTTATACCCCTTTAAATGTTGCTTCTTCGGTTGTTCGCCGCCTTGCAACTTTGCTCAGTAAAAATTTCAGGCGTTTTAAAGTGGTGGAGAATTGAGACTAGATTTAAACAGGGTGTTTGGTAATAGCCTTATAAAGCTGAATATGGTGGATAGGGACCACCAAATTGAACAACTTTTACTATGGGACTAACTCGGAAATCGCGAAAAAAAAACAGCTGTTTCATACAAAAAATAATAGGTAACGAAAATGTCATAATGTAGGTAGCTATTAGGTACCTACTTATAAAACAGTGGATTTTTTCGCGATTTCTGAGTTGGTCCCATAGTAAAAGTTGTTCAGTCTGATGATCCCTATCCACCATATTCGGCTTCAGAAGGCTATTACCAAGCACCTTGTAGAAAAGTGTTGCAGAAGCCGCAGACGGACAGACGGACATGGCGGAATTAAATGGGTTTCCTTGTGGACTTGATTACGGAACCCTAAAAGGGTTTATTTCAAGTACTTTCGGTTTTTCCCGCCATTACGAAGGGAAAGCACTTAGATCACATTTAGGTGAATTTCCATAAGAAAATACGATCAGATTATGAAAATAGCCTGCGTGTCAAATCCACATAACGTAATTAAGCGCTGATTGAGTTCACTTTTATACAGTTTTAAATTTCTAAACAACGTTTTGTATTATCACAAGAATCAATTATTTTTAACCGACTTCAAAACAGGTTGGGTTGAAAAATCGCCAAAATTACCTCACGTAATTAATGGACGCTCCCTTGCCCAAACGGCCAATTGCCCAAATGGCCAGTTGTCCAAACGGCTAGCTGCCAAAACGGCTGTTTGCCAAAACGGCCTGTTGCTCAAACGACTGTTTGCTCAAACGGCTGACAAAGAGTTGAAAATCTAAACCAAAACAAATTTTAGGTTTTTTAGATTACAAGTAGGTACCTACCTAACTATTAATAAAATGTACACTTTTACGTTACAAGCTTCCTCATAACATGCTAAAGAACATAATAAATCAGATGCGCAGTTTTTGATATTGTTAATGTACCTATGTAGGTAGGTACCTAATTACTTACTGACACATTGGCAAGTCCACTGACGATAGGTACTAGGGAGCGTTAACTCCAGTGTACAGCGAAGATAAAGCTACAGTGAAGATATTATAAACTATACGAAAAGGTATGCTATCAATATGAAGTTCCTTTTTATATTTCGAGAAAAATACATTTTCAACACATTTGCTCGTAAAGTGACCCCTAACACATTGCTTTTAGGGCCATAAACCGAACTATAACAAACGCGTACAATAATACTTGCATTTGGCGTGTGAAAAAAAAAACAAAAAAAAATTACTGAAAAAAAAACTTTTTTAAAAACACGTTTTTAAAACGGACTAAATTATTACAACAAAAAACGGACTAAAAAAATTAAAACGGACTAGTAAAACAGACTAAAAAGTAAAAAATAAATTCTTCTGTAAATATTTATAACCCTATAATATTTAAATACCTACAGAAAATTTAAACCTAAAAACGTGGGGCGCATTTTATAAAATTTATCATCCATATTGTCTTTAGCATGCGCCCCACGTTTTTAGGTTTAAATTTTCTGTAGGTATAAATATTATAGGGTTATAAATATTTACAGAAGAATTTATTTTTTACTTTTTAGTCTGTTTTACTAGTCCGTTTTAATTTTTTTAGTCCGATTTTTGTTGTAATAATTTAGTCCGTTTTAAAAACGTGTTTTTAAAAAAGCTTTTTTTTTCAGTAAATTTTTATTTTCTGCTTTTTAGTTAACGAGCTAAGACTAAAAATATACCATCTCCTATCGAAGCATTCGTCAAGACGATTCAAACGAGCCCAAACTCGATGGGGTTGCATGGTTTTATTACAGAGTCCCAGTGGCCTTTTTCCGGCTCCATCATCAGACCCTGGAAACTATTTCCCAATAAAGTACTCGTCCGGACGATTCAAATGAGTCCAAACTCGATGGGGTAACATGGCTTTATTAAATAGTTTCTGTGTCCTTCTTCCGGCTCCATCATCAGACCCTGGAAACTATTTCCCAACAAAGAACTCGTCAAGACGATTCAAACGAGCCCAAACTCGATGGAGTTGCATGGTTTTATTATAGAGTTCCTATGGCCTTCCTCCGGCTCCATCATCAGATCTTCGGAAACTATTTCCCAAGAAAGTACTCGTCAAGATGATTCAAACGAGCCCAATCTCGATGGGATAGCGTGGTTTTATTAAAGAGTTCCAGTGTTCTTCTTCCGGCTCCATCATCAGACCCTGGAAACTATTTCCTAACAAAGAACTCGTCAAGACGATTCAAACGAGCCCAAATTTGATGGGGTTGCATGGTTCCAATATTGAGTTCCAGCTTCATCATCAGACCCTGGACCTCGTCTCCCATTAGAGTACTCGTCAAGACGATTCTAACGAGTCCAACCACGATGGGGTTGTATGGTTTCATCATAGAGTTCCTGTGGCCTTCTTCCGGCTTCATCATCAGATCAGCTCAATGACACCATAATATTGAATTGCCTTCTAGTTCTGACCTATATTCAAAGTTTCAAGTCTCTAGCTCATCGGGAAGCTAATATAAAATCGTTCGCAAACTTTGTGGAGAAACAAACAAACAAACAAACTCACAAACGAGAAAGCAACCTAATAAAAACGTGTTAAAAAACCGGCGCGCCTTTTCCCATCATAATTATCATACATATTTTGTTTTTGTCGTATTTGTTGCTGTGTGGTAAATTACTTTATTTTTTCCTCGCAAATGTGTTGAAACTTGAAAAACGTCGTATGAAGCTCTTGCTTATTGCACATTCGGCTGAGTGCCCTCGCCTGCGGCTCGGACTGCAACCCACAGCCTTGTGTGCAATGAGCAACCTAAGCTAACTTGTCTCATAATGTACTACTACGCACGATGGCCGAGCAATGTTCTCTTCATCCTCATATTCATCGCTCGAGTAAGTTGGTGAAACAACAAAATTGTTGTGTTAAAAACCCCTAGCACGAACATCTATCGAGAAAAAAAAACGCACGTAAAAGTACTATATAGCTGAGCTCTATAGATAGAGTAATCAAATCTATAGGGGAATTTTCGTTTCGCTTTTCGGCGGTAGATGGCGATGTATAAATTTTCCATTCAAAATCACTCTATCGAATTTGTTTATACACTGCACGCACGTTCTTTTTTTCGTAGAGCAGGAACAGCTACTACAGCGGTATCGAAAATTGTTGATGGTGCTAATTATTGATAGTAGTGTGTACCTAAGAATTTCTATTTTTCCTCCAACAATCCGGGATACCAGTCGAAAGATTCAAAAAATTGGTATTATTCTACAGCATCAATTTTAAATATAGCTAAGATAGTACGTAAAAGCGTATCTGCTGGTGTGTGACCTGCATTCATAGTAAAGGCACGCACACGCGCGCGCGTCGAGTGCGACACGCGACACGCATTGAAACGCGTGAATTTTCACGCCCTACCTCGGGTTTTCGCATTTTTTTAATTACAACCCCACAGCGCTATTGTCGAGCCTACTTGGGGCATCCAGCGGTAGGGCTGTCACATGATGTTTATTACTTTTATAACTTTTATAAATTACATGTACAAAATAAAAGCCATCAGTACCCCTAGAAACATTTATTGAGAAAGAAAAACGCACGTAAAAAACAAAAGAGTAATATTGTATGTAAAGAAATTCGTACAGCAGCGCCATCTACCACCGAAATAGAAATAAGTTTTCTTCTAGACAAATCCTATACTTGTACGCGCGTTTTTTGTTATCGATAGATGTTCGTGCTAAGGCGGCCATCACATGCTCATGCAAGCGTCAGTCAAATTCCATCAGTCATGAATTACGTTTGACTGACTGACTGACTGATGGAAAGAAGAAATCAACTTCATGCAACCATAAGTCACTACATTACACGGTAGGTTATTTGTCAGTCACAGTAAACGTAATTCATGACTGATGGAATTGCATGACGCTTGCATGAGCGTGTAATGGCTGCCTAAGGCTACAGACAACGCTGGAAGAATTGCTCGGCTGAAGTGGCAGTGGGCGGGACACATATCGAGAAGTACCGATGGACGTTGGGGCCGAAAGGTTCTGGAATGGCGACCGCGCACCGGATGACGCTCCATGGGTAGGCCCGACAAGGTGGACCGACGTGAGGTGAAGGTCGCGGGAAGCCGCTGGATGCAGGCCAAGCATGAGCACGACCGAGCGTTGTAGAGTTCCTTGGAGACGCCAGCAGTGGCTAGAGTGCGGCTGAAAACTTTCAAAACCTTTTTTAATTTTTCATAGAATTAAAAACAAAGTTTTGTTTTGTACAAACATGGTAGTTGACAGCCCTAAGTGACATTTTATCGAACTGGGGGGCTCGTCGAAGTGCAACCCTAGTAGCACCTAGTGGCGCGATGCGCGGGCCCGACCCGTGGTCGGGGAATGGGCTTTTGCAAAATAATCATCAATATAATCATCATCATAAAAAATCTATTGCGTCATTGCTTTAGACAAAACCAGCACGCGTAGCATGACCAACATCGAGATAAGATTCGACTCACAGAACAATGGCTTGTCTACACCGAAATGTCACTTTTGTCGGGTTGAGATCGAGATACTCATGCTCGCATTTTACAACCGTAGACTCGCATTGTTCTTTGTCGTGGCCTAATGTCAAAAGTCGACAAACACGAGCTTTTGTCTTCAACTGACATTAATTTGACAGTTGAGTGGGAGAAATTTGTCTACCACCCTTCGAGTGGTCGAGAAAGATTTGTCGACTTATTTTTTTTTCTGAGTTTTTAATTTCGCAATAAAAATAAATCTAAGTTGTCCGTGTTTATATTTTATTAAGGTAAGAAGAGAAGTTACAGCACAAACGACAAAAACAGCTATCCGGAAAGAAAAAAAATGAAAAATTGTATTTAAGTAATTCTTTTTTATTATAAAATTTATAAAAAAAGAAATATAATAAATATTTACTACTAGTAAATAACGAATAAGTATTTTTTATTCTTAAATTTTTTCATACATTTTATAAATTAAAATGATACAGTAAATAATTTATTGTAAAAAGGTACCTACCTATTCAATAATATTGTTTCCTAATATTACACTTTTTTCCCTTCAGTATTTTTTTTTACTTTTATTTTACTTAATTTTAATTTATTTACTTAAAACGTAAATTAAAATTATTTTCATACATTGATTTCAATATTTATTACTAAATTAACAAGTGCGTTGGTCTGTGTCATCTTTTCAAAAATCTCTCAATAAAAGGAAGGCAAACGAACTATATCCATACGGCTATATTTAACTCGGTTTTAAGAGTTTTGCGTCGTGAAACGTAGGGAAAGGAACGCCCTTTAAGAGAAATGATGGAAATAATTATAAATATTTACTAGTGGCAACATTATTCTTCTCGAGCTCGAGAGAGCTTTGTCTACGGAAGTGAAAGCTTTTGTGAGTGTCTCTTTATCTTAGAACTTATTAAAAAATAAGTATCATGTTTAAACTAAATCATTTCGAATCATTTCAGATAATTTCGACGTTTATTGATGTGGAAATAAAAATATTATATTTTAAAACTCATATTTGTATTAAAAGACATAAAAAGGTTGTAAAATTCTGAGAGCGAGTCCCACCACTGTGCTCAGCAATCTAGAGGGTCGAGACGACAAGTCTTCGTAGACAAGAGTCCCGTTTGCTCATGCTACGCGTGCTGGGGTGCAATTGCGTAAGGTAATCGTATTCATTTGACAGTCTATATCGTATTCCATCGGCTGCGATTTGTATGGGATGACATACATTATGATACAATTATGAACTGTCAAATGAATACGATTTACTTTACGCAATCGCCTAGCAGGACCCTACCGCTTAACTTTCATGGCTATAGTAATCGCTTTCATTCAGCAGACATTGCTACTTTTTAACCCTCGACGGAAAAAGAGAGGGGTCTTATTAGTTTAACGTGTCTGTGTATCTGTGTAGGTATCTGTCTGTGGTAGGTATCGTAGCTCCTAAAGGGATGAACCGATTTTCGACATTACAAACACTTTTTATAGTTTTTTCGTGATAGCTTTCTTGTAGTAGCAGTTATTAAAAAAAACTTTACTAGTAAACAAAAAAAAAACGTTTTACCCTATGTATAAGAAGCTTATTAATTGCTTTAAACCCTGACTTTGACATTGTATGTACCTTGAACTTCTACGAAATTGTTATACAATTAAACGATATAAAAAAAAACCTATGTAATAATTTTTTTCCCGTCTTGTTAGGGACCTAAAAACGCAAAACTCATATTTTTATTTCAATTAATATCCTGTCATTGTAAAAACCTGAAGGGTTGACTATGAATACTCGCCATCTGCCTCTCACACACTGTACTCATAATTGGGAACAATCACAAGTGGCAACAGATCATTACATTACAACCTATCGCTTGTGTAGGTACCTGTGAAAAAAATATTGTTGTAATAGTACATTATGATATAAGTGCGGTAAGTTGAAAATTACAGCTGAGGCGATATTGCTAGCCCGAGCCGTAGGCGAGGGCTACAAGAAAGCAGAGGCTGTAATTATCAAAGCGCACGTATGTCATACGACGTTTTATAACATATTTGCGAGGAAATAAATAAAACTCGGACTTTGCATTTTTGCTTGTTTTCCATAATGATGAAATTTTGATACACTTGTTCTATCTATCGGTCGATTTTTCTGCCTTTCACTTCGATTGTGAGGAAATCAAACAACAATAAAGTAAAAAACAAAAATTGAAAAAAAAAATTTTTTTCTTAAATTTAGTGACAAATTATATTATTTTGGAATGTGCTCATCAAGGCCTTTCATTTGATACCCATATTCAAAAATCGAAAAAAAAAATATTTTTTTCAGAAATTTAGTGACAAATTATATAATTTTGGAATGTGCTCATCAAGGCCTTTCATTTGATACTCATATTCAAAAATCGAAAAAAAAAATTTTTTTTTTCTTAAATTTTAGTGACAAATTATGTAATTTTGGAATGTGCTCATCAAGGCCTATCATTTGATACCTATATTCAAAAATTTAAAAAAAAAATTTTTTTTCTTAAATTTTAGTGACAAATTATGTAATTTTGGAATGTGCTAATCAAGGCTTTTCATTTGATACCCATATTCAAAAATCGAAAAAAAAGTTTTTTTCTTAAATTTTAGTGACACATTATATTATTTTGGAATGTGCTCATCAAGGCCTTTCATTTGATACCCATATTCAAAAATCGAAAAAAATATTTTTTTTTCTTATATTTTAGTGACAAATTATATAATTTTGGAATGTGCTCATCAAGGCCTTTCATTTGATAACCATATTCATAAATCGAAAAAAAAAAATATTTTTTATTTTTAGTCACAAATTATATAATTTTGGAATGTGCTCATCAAGGCCTTTCATTTGATACCCATATTCAAAAATTGAAAAAAAAAAATTTATTAAAAAATAAATTATATAAAGTAAATTTTATTCATAAAATGTTGACCAAGAGGTCAATCGCACATGACGCATCAGAAAAGATTCTGATATAAAAACTCTTTGCTAAGATTTAAAAAAGTACCGTTCGTTTTAGACGAAGCATCTTGATAAACCGTGCGTTTTACTTTACATTACCGCACAAGTTCGTAATGAGATACAATACGATATTGAAATTGGCGTAATAAGAGACCCTTTACGAGCAAATATGTTATAAAATTAATTTTGTTTATTATAATCTTTAAGTGTGAGGGTTTTTATTCGTGTCTTGACTCCTGTAACCGTAGCATGAACAGCTATCGAAAGAATAACGTGAGTAAAAACATTCGATAGAGTAGTTTTGTATGGGAAATGAACAGCGCCATCTGTCGCCAAAAAGAGAAATTAGATTTTACATAGAAAATTGCTCTATCGAGTCGAGGTCGAAGTCGATGTCAAAGTTGAGCTCATATAGACATAGAAAAATTTTCGCGGTTGAGCTCATTAAGGTCAAAGTTAAGGACAAAGTTGAGCACAAAGGAGAGGTCAGAAGATGAAGTTGATTGATGTCAAAATTGAGGTTGAAAGTCTGTAGTCACCAATAGCCTGCTCTCGTCGATATGCGGTCTCTTGTACTCGGCGTCCACAATCAAGTGCGACGTAAGCACGCGCTAGATGGCAGCACTTCCGAGGGGTTTTATCTTCACTGAATATGCAATAAGTAATATTTGCCGCACCGAAGATCCGGTTGTGACAAAAAGTCGGATGTGGCAATTTTTCGAATATAACTTGAAATGGGTAACACCAATCCGGATTGGGCCCGCGCGTGTGGTACGTTATGGCCCGTCAGCCTTATCATTCATTCGTAATGGACCATCCACATGTAGAGGCGCGGCCTTCCGGCCAAATCTCTACGCGTGTAGCGAGAGGCGTAGCCTCTTATTCGATCCTTCCGGCCAGGCCTCCATCCATAAGGAAGGTCTGTGCCCCAGTCCTCAACAAAAATAGCGGATAATGATCTAGCTATCCGAAGTAAATAAGAAAAAATGGTCCAATCTATCTTTCTTTATGCTAAAATTAATAAAATTCGTCAAAATTGGTTCACTGGCTTTGACGTGAAAAGTTAACAGACAGTTACTTTTCCCCTATTTTCCATTCCAATTTTATCTATATACTAGGTGTTTATAGTTTTTTCTGCCACCATCGGGGATGGCAACGCAAAGCTAATTATAGATGTCGCTGCGTACGCTTGTTCCTAAGACGTAGACATTCAGAACAAAATGTACGGGAAAAAAGGTATTTATATTGTAGTATTTTTTACCGAATAAGATCCATTGACCCGAAATGGATATAGAAGACTATTCTACAGTGCAAATGCCAGAATTTAAAGCCAAATTAAGACGTTTTTATTCTTGCAGAATTTATAATTTTTTCTATATCCAGATTTTTCGGAAATTCGTATGTGCCAACATTTTTAAAGCCTATTACACTGAAATTAATCATTTTAAAGCCAAAAAAAAACGATTTCATACGTTAAAGTCTTTTGTTTTCATAGTTCTCGTGGAACAAGCGTACGCAGCGCCATTTTGACAGTTGCCTTCCCCTCAGTACCTACATCTATCGAGAAAAAACCGGTCAAGTGCGTGTCGGGCCACGCGCAGTAAGGTTCCGTAGTTACCTTATACCATACGATATTTAATACCACTATTATTTTTCGTCTGCAAAAATAACTTTGTTTTTTACAGTGTTTGTATGAATCACAAAGTTATATTTGCGGTTTTGGAAAATGTGCTATATCTCAATAACTAATTATTATATCTCATTCAAACGTTTTTTCAATTAAATTTTCGTTGAAAGTGTTTATTAAGATCTACAGCATACATTTTTTTTTTAGATTTTTCACTTTCTTATTTCAAAAGTTAGAGGGGGGGGGGGGGACACACATTTTACCACTTTGGCGGTGTTTATCTTTCAAACGGTTGACTTTGAAAAAAAATCGTCTTAGAAACCTCAATGTCATTTTTAAAGACCTATCTATAGATACCCCACACGTATTGGTTTGAACCAAATTTTTTTTTCAGTTTCAGTTCCATGTATGGGGAGCCCCCTTAATCTTTTATTTTTTTATTTTTGTCTTAAATTCGTTAAGCGGTTAACAGAATACATCTAACTACCAAGTTTCAACTGTGTAATCTTAATACTTTCGGAATAAAGTGGCTGTGACATACGGACGGACAGACAGAGAGACAGACAGACAGACATGACGAATCAAGGGTTCCGTTTTTTGCCATTTAGGCTACGGAACCCTAAAAAAAGCGTAAGAAAATTTGACAGGGTAATTTTGTATGGGAGATTTGTACAGCGCTATCTTCTGCCGAAAAGCGAAATGAGATTTCCCATAGAGAAATACTCTATCGAGTACTATTACGCGCGTTTTTTTTTTCTCGAAAGATGTTAGTGCTAAGGGTAATCTATACTGCTGTGCTAAGTAAGGG
Source organism: Agriphila tristella (assembly GCA_928269145.1). Taxonomy (NCBI): domain Eukaryota; kingdom Metazoa; phylum Arthropoda; class Insecta; order Lepidoptera; family Crambidae; genus Agriphila; species Agriphila tristella. The sequence continues at coordinate 2,612,067 of OV743451.1, read as the reverse complement.
CGATCGATTAAGATCAATATAAATTTTAAGTATTTTTCGCCTGTAGCACACCTCCGCCGCGAAACAGTACCAACGAAACCGCAGTAGTTCCGTCATAGATACGGCATGAGTTGTCTTCTATCGAACGATTAAATATGACGATCACATCTACGTAGCGGTTTCGCGTCATCACTTTCGCGTGTGTCAACGGTCGGAGCCACTCGGGCGGAATCGCGCGTGAAAGAAATCTATGCATTAGAACAGGGGGGTAATTACGTAACTTTGTTGCAATCAACTCTGACAGAAATCGCAGTTACATCGCTGCTTTAGTAAGAACCAATGTGACAACTATCTTAACTAAAGCAGCAATGCAACTGCGCTTTCAATCGATTTCAATCGAGAATTGTTAGCGACAGACTTACGTGATCAAGGGTCCGGGGGGTGATTTTGTAATTTTGTTGCAATCAACTCTGACAGAAATCGCAGTTACGTTGCTGCTTTAGTAAGAACCAATGTGACAACTACCGTACTTAAAGCAGCAATGTAACTGCGCTTTCAATCGATTTCAATCGAGAATTGTTAGCAACAGCCTTCCGTAATCAACGGGCAGGGGTCGAGTCTGCAAATGTTAACGTCAAAATCATGTTTCATTGGTGTTTGAATGGTAATGCTTTTAGTCTTTTAGACACAGTTCTTGTTTCTGCAACCCAAAATCGAGACACAACGTGTTTCCGTTTGTATTTCGGTTTTGGGTTTAATAAACAAGAACTGTGTCAAAAAACATTACCATTCAAACATCATTGAACTACGATTTCGACGTTAACATTAGCAGAATTGACCCCAGGCTGTTCTCATTTGTTTCGCTTGTCGAGTCGGAACCTACTGCGGTGTTTCGCGGCAGGTGTGCTACAGGCGTTTAAATGCCACCTCCAGCCTAAAGATTGCATTCAACCTCCATGGTCAATCCTTAACTTTCTTGAGGAACTTTTTATATTTTTTTTAAATGTTCAAGTGTCGACTGCGAAAAGGTCGCAACGGACCTCTCTTAACTCTATGGCACTCCGAGAGGGCATTAGGAGAAAAAAAAAGACTTGTAATGATAACTCTGCGACTTTTTATTACTTTAACAAACTCGGACGCATGTTTGTAAGAGAACACTCGAGAACGCTCTTCTAATTTTTGTGTTCCCGACAAGTTTTTTTTACTTTCATTCAGTAATCTTATTTACTTCGAGATTTACGTGCGTAGGTACTATATACTACTATGTATGGAAAGAAAACACTTTATGGATACTAGCGAGGTTTTTAGATGTTCATTTTGGTTAATTAAGTATATTAAGTTTATAAGTAAGTATCCCTAGACATTTCAGCACCATCGAAGCTACAAAACCTCGCTAGTAAACCGTATTTGTTTAAAAAATGTTTCATGATTGGAATTGTGTGCAACGTTTTTTCATAATGAACAATAACAATTAATTTGTCTTAAAAACTGAAAACTCTTTAAAAATTTAAACAATGAACTAAGTTTTACGCCTGAACGATTTCACACCCCTGTACACAGAACCTACAATGCTGATTCGCGTCATAGACAATAGTTTTACTTTATGGTTCATCGCCTTGGCAGAATGGACCCCTATGGACTCCCCTCTTTTCTCGCTGGTTTCTAACAATGTGCGATATCGCTTCTAAAGGAGGTAGGTCTAGCTTTTGTCTATTCGTGTTATATTTACTACAGCAGTTAGGTAATAGTGGCTCTCTGTGAGCTGTAGCTATAGACATTTTTCTAAATGGATGATTTTTTTTACGTTTTCAACCATCATACTTCCACCATTTTTAAAAATTTTAAAAAAATAATCGAAATCAATCTATACAAGGTGTTTGGTAAAAGCCTTATAAAGCCGAATATGGTAGATAGGGACCATCAAACTGAACAACTTTTACTATGGGACCAACTCCGAAATCGCGAAAAAAAAACAGCTGTTTCATACATTTTGATATTTTCGTTGTTATTTTTAAAAGTTGTTCAGTTTGATGGTCCCTATCTGCCATATTCGGCTTTATAAGGCTTTTACCAAACACCTTGTATAATATTCAACCTTCAAAAAAATATCATGAGAATCGGCTGAGAATTATGCTAATAATGTAGAGGAGAACAGCCGAACAGACAGACACATGAAAGCATTTTTGCCCAAGCTGAAACGGAAACGCTACGCTCGCGCTCGCGCTTGCTTAGCTATATTTCACATTTCACATACCATCTCATTAGGACCAATTTAGGCTTGCACCACCCTATTGCACGAATATGTAATGCATATAACGAGATTAAAAACAAGATACCCAACATTGATATTTTCGGTGACTCGGCTAGAACTTTTAAAAACAAATTTATAATTTCTTTCAACCAGTCAGCACACACTCAGAAAATATTTAATTTTATAATTTTTCTTATTTTTTTATATGTATAAATAAATAAATAAATATTAGGTAAATAACCACATAATATACCTACGACAAATGCTGTGTATACCTATAATTGGCGAACACGTTTGTACTAAAAACTCTTGAAACTGATATTATGTAAATCTAATGTGTATCGCTGTTGGTGTACCTTAAGAATAAATAAATAAATGTATGTAGTATTATAATTAGTATTTTTTTATTAATCTAACTTTTATGTTATTTCCACAAAACTGCTCAATTATCAAATTCACCAAAATCTTGTGAACACTCACAATGACGCAACATTTTATATGCTTTCTTTTAAGAAAAGCACGGAAATAAGCCAATAAAATGTAAAATATTACATGAAAGATGTGAAAGCTTATAAATATAAGTTATTTGTCGATTCGTGAGTATAAATAAATAAATAAGTCCGTTTTAAAAACGTGTTTTTAAAAAAGTTTTTTTTTCAGTAAATTTTTATTTTCTGCTTTTTAGTTAACGAGTTAAGACTAAAAAAAATATACCATCTCCTATTGGAGCACTCGTCAAGACGATTCAAACGAGCCCAAACTCGATGGGGTTGCATGGTTTTATTACAGAGTCCCAGTGTCCTTCTTCCGGCTCCATCATCAGACCCTGGAAACTATTTCTTAACAAAGTACTCGTCAAGACGATTCAAACGAGTCAGAACTCGATGGGGTTGCATGGTTTTATTATAGAGTTTCTATGGCCTTCCTCCGGCTCCATAATCAGATCCTCGGACACTATTTCCCATAAAAGTACTCGTCAAGATGATTCAAACGAGCCCAAACTCGATGGGATTGCATGGTTTTATTACCGCGTTCCAGTGGCCTTCTTCCGGCTCCATCATCAGACCCTGGACACTATTTCCCAACAAAGTACTCATCAAGACGAATCAAACGAGCCCAAACTCGATGGGCTTGCATGGTTTTATTACCAAGTTCCAGTGTCCTTCTTCCGGCTCCATCATCAGACCCTGGAAACTATTTCCCAACAAAGAACTCGTCAAGACGATTCAAACGAGCCCAAATTTGATGGGGTTGCACGGTTTCAATATTGAGTTCCTATGGCATGGTCTTTCGGCTTCATCATCAGACTCTGGACCTCGTCTCCCATTAGAGTACTCATCAAGACGATTCTAACGAGACCAAACATGATGGGGTTGTATGGTTTCTTCATAGTGTTCCTGTGGCCTTCTTCCGGCTTCATCATCAGATCAGCTCAATGACACCATCATATTGCTTTGCCTTCTAGTTCTGACCTATGTTCAAAGTTTCAAGTCTCTAGCTCATCGGGTAGCTAGCATAAAATCGTTCGCAAACTTTGTGGAGAAACACACAAACAAACAAACAAACAAACGCAAAAGCAACCTAATAAAAACGTGTTAAAAATTCAGTGACACTTAAAAAATCATTTCGCAATGCGTCGTCAGAAACTTTTGCGGATATTGGCATCATAAAATGCCATCTATTTCGTTAAATGAGGCGATTGAGATTAAAATACTATCTCCATTTAGAAAAATGGCGACAAATTAAAAGTATTGATTGAGTTGATGCTAATGGTAAAATTTTCACAAAAAAAGAGTAAAAATCCCGCACTCCGTCCACCGGCCGCGATGGGGTTAAATATATCGAAACTAGATAATGTTCCGTGATTTGGTGCAAGACACAAACTTAGAGTGCTGGACACATAGCGAGAAGAACCGATGGCCGTTGGGGGGGGAAACTATATTGACGCGCTTCGAGTAATGCTTAACCCCGAAATACGATTTTCCCCAAATCTCCGCCATTTTGAAAAAAAATCCAAAAGTTGAATCTACAAAAAAATCTATATTTAATTATTACACCTGCTCACAAAATTAAATTTCACGAGAATCGGTTGAGAAATGCGACCTGTAGAGGAGAACAGCTGGACCTCCGGACATACGAAACATTTTGCCCAAGCTAGAAACGTAGACGTTTCGCGCTTTCGGTTAATGAGGGCTTTTCAAAATGTCAAAAAACTGTAGGCTCGATAGATGGCGTTGATAAAAATGTACCTATGTGTCAATGTATTTTTTTTACTAAGCTTCGAAGAGTACTCAGGTAGGCAGGCAGATGTAAGGGAGGTATAAGCTTCTTGTGTAACCCTAAAATGTTTCTCTTTGGGCAGATGTCAGCCAGTGAGCACTTGCTTTCCTCTTTGGTACAGGCTGTTTATTTTTAAAAGCCAATTTTGACACCTCTCTTTCCATCAACGCCATCATTCATTGCAGTGAGGCTGAGGCTTAGAGTAAGACGGGCTTCTACAGAAAGAGAAGCCATACGAAGCGTTTCCCCTCTGCCGAAGTACAAGCCCAAATGGGCATACGCGTTAGTAAAACCAGTTGCGCCCGGATTTCTTTCTAGACCGAGTCCAGTCGCGCATGTGAACGCTGCTCTGTTTAAAATGTCGAATTGATGAGTTTTTTGCTGTTAAAAGAGATCTTGAACATCAAGTATACAAAAAGACGGTTTTACATTTCACATAAAAGTAATTTTTTATCGTATTATTGCTATTTGTTTACATTTAAACATTAAATTCGTATATTTTATTCTTGATTAGTTGTCAAATTTGTTCAGTGACATCGGGTCTGCTAGTCCATGGCTCGTCCGTACAAATAACAGATCTGTCGCTAGATAAATCCGAGTTCTCGCCGATGGGCAACTTAGTGATGTTACCGTTAAATAATGTTTGTCGATAAAGTGTTGGTCAATCTGGCCCTGATTCTGCGCCAAATTCATTTGCGAGATTTTTGCATGATTTGCTCTGCACTGATGTGATCGCGACAGATATCGCGAAATAAATGTCGAAATAGTAGATTATACAGCAAGTGAATAAAAAGAGAATTTAGTTCGAGGCACTAACGGCCGTCTCTCGAGCAAGATAATTAGGCGCATGATAGCTGCATGACAGCTAAGTTCATGACACCGTTTTAATTTGGTCGAGTTGTAGTTAGGAAAGACTTATGCGATTCTTATCCAAGCTGAATACTGACCGTAAGTAGTACTGTTAAATAAACTATATTCAAATTAAAGCAAATAACACTGCTAAGAGCTGAATAGTAGCCGAAGATTCAGCATCGCTCTGTATAACGTAAAATCGCTTATTATTCACTCTTATGGTTGAATTAAACACACTTTTTAGAGTGGTGATGGTAAAAAAGCAATTATTCAATGATGTAACTGTGATCAACGTTAAGACGGGGAGCGATCACCGATTGTTGTAAATTCAAATTGTTGGGTGTGCAGATGGCAGTACTGTCATGGAGTGGTGTTCAGTGTCAGCAGCCTGAGCCCAACTTCCCTGGGTACACATTAGTCCCAACCCAATCACCTACACTCTCGAGCTTTTTGTATAAAGCTCGAGCGTATAAAAATGACCTCTTTGTTGTTATTCACCCCATCGTAAAATGATTGAGTTTGTAATCTTTATTCCTTTTTCCGTATCGATATTGCTGCATCGACAGTTGAGCCCAGCCCTTTATGTCAAAAACCTGTCATATTTTGATGTGTGACTCATCCGTACACAAATTTTTGCTGTTTTGTTTTATTTTTTATGTGTGAGTGTCGTCATTACAGTGTAGTTTTTGTATGTGGGTATGCGGAACTGCACTTGTGTGCATTTTTCCCCCCCGCAAAAAATGCCAGAATAATTTGAATAGAGTAATATCGCTAAGGCGTCTCCCTTCGTGACAAACGAAGCCTTTTGTTGCTCGAAGGGCTGAGGCAAATAAATAGTTACTATTTTTATTTTTTAAATGTCACTTTGAAAAGCTTAATTACGCTATGGTTTATAATTATTGAAATCGCTAGTTGCTTCTGTCTTAAATCGCGCCATATCTACGGTAGTGGTCTACTAATTAATTACTTTTCAGGCCGCAGCGAGGCTGAAAATGGCCGCGCTCGGAGCCAGAGATAAAAATAAACGAACAGACAAAACCTTTTATTGGCAGCATCGATGCGATAGTGGGGGAATGTCGGAGGCATAGACAAACGCAATTATTGGTGTGATGAATCGAAACTCCTGTGAAGAAAGCATCAAAACATTCTGGAGCTATGGGAAGTACCGACTGATCTATACTGGAGCGAAAAAAGGACCTTTAAAATCTAATTACGTACTTGAAAAAAATCACACGTATTTATAGGACTCTTGACCTGATGGAGAGCGTGTTCCGAAGACCAACAGGTTCCATAAAGTAACAAAAAAAAACCTGAAGTTTGAAAACGGGCGGATTTCGGCTTAAAATGGCGTGTCCGGTTTCCAGAATTTACTCGTTATTGTTTCATAACTTTTAAAATAATAACTTGTTCATTATAATTCCAGCATTCACAGGACAAGGGATCGATAATAAAGGCATACATTTATATTTATTGCGAATCCTTAGGTTTTAACACAATACACATTTTGATTTTGTCCGAAGCTTGTGCCTCAATTTGGTGAAATTTAGTTTTCTTTACCTAAATCACTAACTACGCACAGTACAAACGTACACTACTGATTTCCGCCACCCAGCAGCTGCGCCTGAGCGCCCAAGAAGTGTGGAACGAGTGGTTCGAAACGAAACGTTTGTTCGTGGAAAATAAAATTTTTAATATTTAAATATTTCGTTTGATTCTACTATTTTGTTGTTCAAAGGTCGGGGACTTAAGCTAGGGTTTCCTAGGATGACAGTGCCGCCATATTACGGCCGTAATATAGCGGCGTAGAACGTTGTCTGTGTAAACAATACGGCGCGGTTTCTGATGTTACGGGGTCGCCATATTGTTTACATAGACAACTTCAACGCCGCTAAGTATATTACGGCCGTAACGTAGTGATTATTTCCTCTGTGGGCCGTAATATGATGGCACCAAATGCGTCGCCAGGGGTGGGCAGGGTTGAGCCGCTGCCCTCCTCCCCCCCTAGAGGTAAAAAAATGTAGCCAACTGCAAATAACCAAAGTCCTAGGGCCGTGCAGTGCAATTGACTCACTTTTCCGATAATTCCTGCCCCATCTCAAAACTTGAATAAATTCACTAGGTGCTGTTGACTGTACCTACAGTACTGTACCCCCTGGGCCATGGACTGGCGACGCCCTTGGATGGCACCGTCATACTAGTGTTAGGTTTTGCCGTTTATAACACTAGTTTTTAGCGTTTTTGCTATTGCTAACGATAACGTTAACGCTATTTTCCAAATATGAGTTATTCATTTTACTGGCAATACTTGATTGTTGGCAACACTAGAGCTATATAAGTAGAAAGTTACGGTAGAATCGGATTCATTCTTGCTCCAACCGTTGACGCAGTAACTTGAAAAGTGAAACTACCGTGTAAAATGTACAACAGTGTCCAATTCCTGTGAAAGTAAAGGATGTTAAAGGTATTTATGTGTTCTTATTTTATTATAAGTGTCCTTTAGAAGAATAACCTTACAATTCAGAAGTGGTAACCAATATTGAACGCAGTAAAAACAAAATTGTCACTTTACTTCACACTCATTGCACTTGGTCGAGGCTACACTTCGACAGTGCATACTTCACACTGTTCTACACCAGCCTCAAACGCTGCTCGTTAATGCTTGGTCAGGGCCACTCCCTGATAGCATTGGTGGGTAGGGTAATGAAAGCGCTGCTCGCTAATCCTTGATCGGGGCTACTCCCCGATAGAATTGGCGGGTAATGCAATAAATGATTTGATCCTACTCACTTTACACTCATTGCACTTGGTCGAGGCTACACTTCGACAGTGCATACTTCACACTCTCAAACGCTGCTCGTTAATGCTTGGTCAGGGCCACTCCCTGATAGCATTGGTGGGTAGGGTAATGAAAGCGCTGCTTGCTAATCCTTGATCGGGGCTACTCCCCGATAGAATTGGCGGGTAATGCAATAAATGATTTGATCCTACTCACCTTACACTCATTGCACTTGGTCGAGGCTACACTTCGACAGTGCATACTTCACACTCTGTTCTTCACCACCCTGAAACGCTGCTCGTTAATGCTTGGTCAGGGCCACTCCCTGATAGCATTGGTGGGTAGGGTAATGAAAGCGCTGCTCGCTAATCCTTGATCGGGGCTACTCCCCGATAGAATTGGCGGGTAGTGCGATAAGTGATTTGATCCTATAACATCTACATGAAATTCATGACTAACTATCAATACGCTGTACGCTGCATAAAAGAAAAGGGGGTTTTCTTAATCATTTTGTTTTTATTCTACCTTAATTAGTTCTTGCGAAAATATTTTTTTTTTGCACTGTACTTAATACCACAATTATATAAAGAAAAGTAGAGGTTCGAAACCTTTCTGAATTATTTGGGTTCAATGGAAACCGATATCACATAATTTTGTAGCATTCAGTTTCCATTGGAAAACTACTAATTATCAGTTAATATGAAATTTTCTCCATTCCTGAAGTTAAAGGTCAAAGTCATTCCCAACTATTCCAGAAAATTTTGTGTTTGAGATAAAAACAAAGCTGAATTGGTACGTACTCATGGCTTTATTTATTCTAAAATTTGCATTATTTTCTGTTTAATACTCATTGGAACGAGACTGACTACCCACAAGTTGCGGCAGCGTGTCGAAAAGTCTTAGTTCGAGATGCGAGAATAAAGAAGATGAAGTTGAAGAAACGAGATCGAGGATGGAATGCTGAGGTATCCCCTTCAAAGCGGTTAAAGGTCAGAAGTTACATTTCATCTTACTATTTTATGAGTTATGAGATTGAAAGTAACCCTACTTATTTACAAATGTTTAATAATTTTGATAATTCATTTAAAGGGAATGGTTCAGTTTATACGGGGGCTTTGCGTGAACATTAAATAATAAAGTTGCCCCAAAATAAAAATAAAAATGATATACTTTTATGTGTAATAGAAGTTAATTTTGACGTTTTCTCTTTTTCCGATACAAATTACACTTTCAACTTACTTAACTTTCAAATTACTTACTGTTTACATTTTTGAGGTATTACAGAATAATAATAATAAAAAGTGATTTTTATGGTACATACTCTTTGGCAGATAGTGGGCATGTACTAGTATTGTGCCATGTTTTGAATAAGTTCTCATCTGTAAGTTTCCTATAATTATTTTCAATTAGATCCAATAATTATTAGATTTTTGATATTTATTATTTTATTTTATTGTAACTTTGTAATTATTTGTATACCAGTAATTGGTGGAACACGCTGAACTTGTGCCTTAAATATTTTATATGAATAATTTGCACCGTGTTTCGTACGAATAAATTTCTATTTCTATATACCAGAGGTGCCCAAACGGTCGATCGGGGTCGACCGGTCGATCGCGAGAAGTTTTAACGTCGATCGCCAAGAGTAACAGATTTGCACTCGATGTAGTTTTGACTTATGCAATTTTTTTTTCTTGTTTAATATTTGATGGATTAAACGATAAAAATGTCGACATCTTAGTCATAAAGTTTTGCTAGGTCGATCTCCTTAAGAAAAAGTATGGGCACCCCTGCTATATACTATGTGCTAAGACAACTAAAGCTACTTTTCAAATGATTCCCTTTTTCTTTACTTTCTGGCGAAGAGACTCCCACTGTCATCTTAATCTTGAATTTAGTTGTATTTTCTGTAAAAATACATTTTACAGAACTTTTTCGCCAAAAGCCTTAATCAAACAAAAAAGGCCATTATCTTCCCTGAAGTGCTTCATGGTTATTGAATTTGAATTTCTCTGCAAACTGAGTATCATTATTTTATCATATTATGGTGACATAGTTTAATTTGCGTGTTGTGTTGGGACTGTATATCCGCATTTCAAATAAATTTGCGTTTTTCAGAGAAGTTATCTTAAGAATGAAAGCATTACTATTGATATTAACTTTAGTTTTAGGAAACAAAATACTTACTTAAATTTGTGCCGTATAGAGAGAGAAACATTATAAATTATCAGGTATTTTAAAACGAAAACAATGTGTTCAAGTGGAATTTCAAATTTGTTGGTCACGGGTATTTTTCACAAAAGTTTCAGCTGTAACAAATAAGAATACGACTCATATTTTTCACTTGTTGTTTATTTTTCAAGGAGTGCACTATATAGAAAATTAAAAAAAAAAGAGATTTTAATCACAGAGAACAGGGTTTTTCTAGTGGTTTAAGTATTTAAAGATTCTAAAGCATTTTTTTTTGAATAATGTGGTATTTGTCTAATGTATCTATTGCGTGTTTTGTATATCCATTTATCTATTTAATAATTTAATAGGAATTTTCGAAGTTCGCCCTCATTACGTCTCGCGCAGTTGTGATCATTTGAATTGAAAATGTAAAAAGGGAACGTGATGCGAATATACAGCCTTAAACCAGGGCAACTCTCTGGTGATAACGTGTAACTATTCTCTGATAACTCCTGATGCCTATCTTAATTTTGCCACATAAAAGTGCGTATGTGCATATACATAAATATTTATCTATTATGCCATGTTTTACGTAAGTTAACATAGATATGTATACAGGAAGATGCTAGGGTTGGTTGCTTGCGCATAGCGATTGACCAGGATGACTCTCTGGTAGCGTGGTGCGCAGGCTGCTGGATAAGTCTTGGGCACAGCCACGACTGTGACCAAGGCTTACTCCTTACCCTTGGTAGCACTCGACACTCACGCCATTGCGCCACACACACACGGTGAGCTAGTTCGGGCTAAATGATAACGCTAGATCAGTTTCTCTGAAGTATATTGCCTATGTTGAGAGTTTTTATATTTTCTCCATCGCTGTAATTAGTCCAAAGTTAAGATCCTAACGCAGTTCTTAACTATTCTGTACGATGTATGGTTTCAATTATGTTAACGCATAGGTACATGGTAATTAATTTGAAGTAATTAATGGTAGATAATACACCATGTTTGTGTCACATTGTGGTTATCATGATCAGTGATTGATAACAAATCGCAAGTTTAATAGTGGGAGGACGGGATTTCCTAGTCGCTGGCCGCCAGGATTTGGCGCCGTATCTACTGCTTATGCACTAACTGTTAGGTTAGTTTAAGGAACTTTAATATTATAAAGACATTAACATTGTCACCATACATAAGAACATTATAAATAAAAGGACTAAAACAGTTCGTGGTCGCTGGTCGCAACAGCAAGGTAAATTAGGTAGGCACAATAATAATTATTGTCCACTGGTATGTCTACCAAATTATTCCTATAAGAATCTTTTATTCCATCCAGTCCTACTATTAGTTCGATAGTCGAACTGTTTGGACATATATTTTTTCCAAATTGTTAGACTGGCGGAGATAATCGAACTGTTTGGCTATTGGCTCGCTCAAATCGCTAAATATACATACCAGTGCCACTTTCATTCGCAATAAAAGAAGAATAAGAAACATTTATTCTGCAAGTAGCCAAGTAGCATGGTACACATTACATAAAAATCTTAAAATAACTAATATCCGCTACACGACACCAGTTTCAGGCAAGCAGAATGAAGGGAGATAATTACGAGTATCATACAATCCTTTAAGCACATTCATATTAATCATTTTGAAAGTCTAATACTTAAGTTACAATTTATTGAGTACATGATGTCAAATTATTATACATTTTACGTTCTACCCTCAAAATATTCCCTAATTGAATAGAAACACATAAGTGTAACAGATAACTGTTAACCACTTTTAGCCTTTTCATAAATAAAACTGATGGCATAGAATATATAGTACTGATGGTAACTCTCGTATAACTTTCGGATATGATTATAAACTAATGATGACATCGTTTTTGTGACAAACTTGGTTCTAAAGTCCGGAACCTTAGACTGTTGTGCAAACAAATTATGATGTTTATTTACAAAACATCCTACCCCAGATATACAGACAGTTCTTTTTAAATAATGGTCTGCAACTATAGAGTAGTCTTGATCTTATATTCCACATTATTACTATTAGTATTTCATGTTCGAGAAATGTTTCACACTATTGTAATTATACTGATACAGTCAGATAAATGACTTTATTTTAAATGATCTCATATTTAGTACTTAGATTCAATCGGTGGCTCAATGTACAATATTAGTGTTATACATACAAATAAAGATGGTTAATAAATGGTAACAAATCAAGTTCCTTGAATAACGGATCACAGAGTCGCGTGGTGAATTTACCTGATCTTTCGGGTATTAACCGGATCTTGACATTGAATATAAATAAATGTATTTCAACATTTCTATTTACTTTAGCATTGCCGATCTTATTAGGGAAAGTTTGGTTTGCTATAGGGTTAAATTATAATAGTGGTGTTTGCACATAAAAGGTTTCATTTGATAATGTATTAAAAGTTTTGATTGGAAATGTTCTTAGGTATTTGGATTTCATAGTCCTATGATAATACTTGGAAGGGTTGTTGTCGCTTTTGTGTTTAATTTCAGAAAGCTTGAGTGTTTTTGGATGGCGCTGACGGATGGCACTGACCGATGGTTTTCGGATAGTGCTGACCGGGTGACTTCTGGGTGGCGTCACAGACGACTCCTCGATGTCACTGATGGATGGTTTTTGGATGGATGACGATGGTTATGATGATGAGTAAGATAATGATGATTTTTATAATTGGAATGATTATGACGGTATACACTTCTAAGATGAGATCATGAACCTGGAACATGCTTTAAAGAGATCCAGCAGCTAAACCTTGTTTTCTTGTTAACTTTAATGAAATTTAATTTATTAATCATAAATCAAATCAGCAACGCAGCTGTAAAATAAATTGATTAACTTGAATGCATTTTATAAAGTTCCGATTCCGAACGAGCAATTTCATAAAAATTATGTAAATTATAATGACAAGTCTCATACATTGGAATCGGTGAGTTGAATCATAATTATGTATTTTATCGGTGATTGTATAATTGCCAATGTTTTTCTTTAATTATTAATATTATGACAAGAGTATTAGGTTTGAGAAATCTTTAGTGCAAATAAGCCCTAATTAATATTTTTGTTTGAATATGCAACTAGAAGTTATAAGCTTATATGGAATGAGTGTGAATGAGATTTAATACTGATATACCCTCATGAGAGCCAAGGTGGCTCCATTCCGGTGATATGAGTTGATCTACATTCATAGATTAGAGCTCATGTACCTTCATGAGCAAATGATCTTGGTGGTACATGAGTAGGATATAGAACGATTGATAGAATGAGATGTAATACTGATATACCCTCATGAGGGCCAAGGTGGCTCCATTCCGGTGATATGAGTTGATCTACATTCATAGATTATAGCTCATGTACCTTCATGAGCAAATGATCTTGGTGGTACATGAGTAGGATTTTAGATGATTGATTGGAGAATGAGATTTAATACTGATATACCCTCATGAGAGCCAAGGTGGCTCCATTCCGGTGATATGAGTTGATCTACATTCATAGATTATAGCTCATGTACCTTCATGAGCAAATGATCTTGGTGGTACATGAGTAGGATATTGAACGATTGATAGAATGAGATTTAATACTGATATACCCTCATGAGAGCCAAGGTGGCTCCATTCCGGTGATATGAGTTGATCTACATTCATAGATTAGAGCTCATGTACCTTCATGAGCAAATGATCTTGGTGGTACATGAGTAGGATATTGAACGATTGATAGAATGAGATGTAATACTGATATACCCTCATGTGAGCCAAGGTGGCTCCATTCCGGTGATATGAGTTGATCTACATTCAAAGATTATAGCTCATGTACCTTCATGAGCAAATGATCTTGGTGGTACATGAGTAGTAATTATATATAAACTTAAAAAAAAAGAGAGATCTGTTTTATAAATGAACTAATGTACAGCTATGATACAGAATATATCTTAAAAATGTAAAAAAAAAAAAATTGTAACTTTGAATTTGATGTTATACCTATCAAATGGATTTAGTATACATTTAATACATAGTTTTGTAATAAAAATTGTCATTTGCCTCGAGGTTGTTTCATAAATGAATTAATGTACAGCTTTGATACTGAATATATCTTAAAAATAAAAATGTAACTTTGAATTTGATGTTATTACCTATCAAATGGATTTAGTATACATTTAATACATAATTTTGTAATAAAATTTGTCATAAAATAAAAATACAATTAAATGATATAAGTCATGTCTAAAATTGCCTCGAGGTTGGAGCAAGCAGGCCGATTGTTAGGTATGAAATCCTGGTCGCGTGCGTGCATGGGGACATGCACGAGGTCAGGATGGTCGATTGTTAGGTTTTGCCGTTTATAACACTAGTTTTTAGCGTTTTTGCTATTGCTAACGATAACGTTAACGCTATTTTCCAAATATGAGTTATTCATTTTACTGGCAATACTTGATTGTTGGCAACACTAGAGCTATATAAGTAGAAAGTTACGGTAGAATCGGATTCATTCTTGCTCCAACCGTTGACGCAGTAACTTGAAAAGTGAAACTACCGTGTAAAATGTACAACAGTGTCCAATTCCTGTTAAAGTAAAGGATGTTAAAGGTATTTATGTGTTCTTATTTTATTATAAGTGTCCTTTAGAAGAATAACCTTACACTAGGGAACCTTAGCTTAAGTCCCCAGCTTTTGAGCAATAAAATAGTAGTATCAAACGAAATATTTTAAATTTTATTTACCACAAACAAACGTTTCGTTTCCAACCACTCATTCCCGCCACATTCATAGACAATAGGTATAGGTACCATGTTTTTTTTTTATTTTCTCAAAGCAAAGGCATCCACTTCTAGCGGTATAGACAAAGATCGTATATGTATTAATTCCCCAGTGGTCGTTAGTGGCAGTGGCAGCTGGACCGCCGAGTCGAGAGCCCTCCACGGCGGCCAATCTTCGACTGAATGGATGTTTTTAATAATTTATTTGTTTACTGACGCAATTGTTTGAGGTCCGGCTTCATAGAGAACAGTTAACGCAGAAGTGTTTTTAAAATTAAAAATTTTGTACCTATTTCCAGTAAGTCTTTGCAGCAATGGTGTCTTGTCACTGCATAAGCAAGTTAGTGAACTGCAAAAAATGAAGGATCAGTGAAAAGTATGAATGAAAATATTACCAGACCAGCAGGTTTTAAATCCTACCTACACTTTGATGTAATTAGTATGATATGTAGGTAATAATATGTATTATGGAAAACTGGATCACAAAAAGTTTCTACACAATTAAAATCTAAAATCTAAATACAGAATTCCAACATCGAACTTTTATTGGACTGCGGTTTACCCTGTTTCAAAGATTCTGGTTAAGTTTCAGCTAACTTATTAAACAGATAATCTTTTAGAGAGCGTCCTCACTGAACGTGTAATGAGCATTCGACGTCGAATATTCGATTGGTGTTACACGCAAGCAATATTTTCGAACGGTGTGGACATGGCAACGATTTTCGCTGCAACAACTCGCATTCGAATGTTCAAGCAATACGCTCGAAAGCAAGCACTCAGAAAGTGGAATGAATGAGTATGATTATTACTGGCCACTTGTAAATAAAAATAAGAATGGAAAAGGCAGAAAACTGAGTTTTCTTGCCTTAACTATTCTTTGACACTTATCTCGAGTGAACTAGTGACCAGTAACTTTAGAGCGAGAATCGAAACGTTTGTGCTTTGTCTACGGATGGCTTGGGGTCGGCCTTACGCACTTTGTATGCAAATTAATTATTAATTGCTGCAGTTAAGCAGATCTCTCGAGGGTTGGTCATGGGATGGGTGACCAAAATTTATTAGTTCTAACTGCCATAACAACAATTTGAAATTGTTGTTACGGCAGTTAGAGGCTCAGACCAAATAAAAAGGGAAGACGGAGTCTTCATAGAACGAAGCAGTGAAGCCGATAAAACTATGCCTTGGCATGTACATACACAGTTGCACGCACACACATGTAACGAAACTATGCCTTTTCTTAACAGCCACCGTGCGAAGCGGACGTACCAAGGACGTACTAATAAAATATAATTTCACCAACGAAAATGCCGAATTGTGTAGTGAAAGGGTGTAAAAGTCAATCTTCAACACATAAAAAGCAGGATGGAATCACATTTCACACGGAAGTAAAATTCGAAACTATTATTTTCACTAATTTCTAAATAAACATTAAGGTATTACTTGAAACACAAAACCTCAACAAGTGTTGCCATGCCAGACGTTATAGTTTAAACCTATTATTGGGTAACATGGAACGTAACATAACGTTATTTGTTTCTTGTTAAAAATAGCGCGTTAATTATTTCTGTTTCTGGACGTTTTTACCCAGGACACGGACGGAACGGAACGGAGGCGGTATATGCGATCAGGGTTAGGCGACGGCTACACGCGTGGTAAATACTGTGATCCATCAGTATTTAATCAGGGGCCTATTTCATAAAAAAATGTAAATTTACTACAACAATTTACCATTGTTCTTATTAGGGTAGAATGATTTCTTAATAATGATAAAACATAATTCTACCCCAATAAACTACTACAATGGTATATTACCACATGTACTTTTTCATTCTTTTTTTATTTTATTTTTTATTTATTTAATAAATTTTTAGTTATTAGGGTAGAATTATTTCTTAATAATGATAAAACATAATGAGCGGTTTTCAAAAGGCAGTTTAAAAAACAAAAGTAGTACCTAAAAGACGGCTAGATGTCGTTGTTCAACTAAGTACGTAACTTTTTAAGAAAAAAGCAAAGGATTTTGTCAATTTGACAGTTAGCGCTCGTTCAGACATGCGGGAATCGTGCGTTTACGAATCGCGCGGTTTGAAACCGCAAAATTGTGATGCTATTCAGACACCGCGGTTAGTATGCGATTTTCGTGCGGGTATAGCGTCAGTTTGAAAATGGAGGTCGACGAAGAAGTGTGTGTGTTGCTGTGGTTGCTCCTTAAAAAAAAGAAAAGAAAAAGGCGGTATTGGGTGCATCCAATATTAAGTGACCGACTAGTACATGGTCAGTTCGTAACGTTATATCCCAATTTAAGAATGTATGATAACAAATTTTTTGACTATTTGAGAATGTCAATAAAATCTTTTGATGAACTAATTGAACTGATCAGGCAAGATATTTCAAGCTCTGAAACGCATTTGAGGCCAAGCGTGTCACCGGAAGAGAAACTCGTAATAACTCTAAGGTAAGATTTATTGTTGTTCTTCAAAATCAGCATAAATATTCTCTATAACAGTAGACGACTGAGAGCCAGAACTAAATTGCGATGGTGACGGTGACGGTGACGGAATAACAGGAGGAGATGATCCAGATGTAGTAAAATATCCTTGCGGGCTTGTATTATGTCCTTGCCAATACATAGGTGTGATCTGCTGAGCATTGTAGCGAACAGGGGGTGGTAAGATTTGTCCTTTTTGTATCACTTGAAGTAATTCAATTTTAGTTGCTAAGCGCCTATTTTCGGGTACTTTTTTGAGTTCCTTGTATAACGACAAGCAAAAGAGTTTGTCGTCATCTTGTTTGGTAATACTATTTTCTTGAAGTTCATCCTGAAAAACTTTTCGTGACTCGATGCTTTTTTCTATTAAAACAGCTATTTTTTCTTCTGGCACTTGTGTTTTCTTACGTTTAGGGGGACGTACTTCAGTGGCTTCGGTTGCATTGGCGTTTAGTTGACTTGTCTCCTCAGTTTGCCTTTCATTCTGTTCTTCAATATTAGTTGTAGTGTCTTTGTTACTTACACTATTCTGCAGGAAAGAAAGTCTTGAAAAGTACATATATCGGGCTCCTTTACGAGCACCTGAACCAGAAGGAGTTGTTTTTTCTTTTTTGTATTCTTTATTGTAGCAGTCTCGTATGTTTTTCCATTTTTTTTGGAGTTGTGTACCTAAAAATAATAATATTATTAATAATTTTCTTGTTTCAGATATCTTGGTACGGGTTGTTCATTTGGAGAACTTAGCTACAATTATCGCCTAGGAAAATCGACGATTACAGGAATTGTCCGCGAAGTATGTAAATCATTGTGGAATAAGTTGGTAAACATAGTCATGCCCGAAGCGACTGAAGATACCTGGAAGACAATAGCACGAGATTTTGAGAGATATGCAAATTTCCCAAATTGCATTGGTGCTATAGACGGCAAGCATATCCGAGTTATAAAGCCTGTTGATTCGGGATCTTTGTATCATAACTATAAACATTTCTTTTCCATAGTCCTCTTAGCACTTTGCGACGCCAACTATTGCTTTACTTATGTTGATATTGGGGCTTATGGCAAAAGCAGTGATTCTGCTATATTTAAAAATTCGTTATTTTATAAACGACTAACAGAAAAATCATTAAACATACCAATACCTAAACCCATATCTAATGTAGACCCAACACCAATGCCTTATGTTATAGTTGGAGATGAAGCCTTCGGCTTAGCGGAAAATTTAATGCGTCCATATTCAGGCAAATGTTTACCATATGAAAAAAGGATTTTTAACTATAGGTTATCGAGAGCCCGACGTAACATTGAGTGCACTTTTGGTATTTTGGCAAACAAATGGCGCATCTTTCATAGGCCTATAAATGTAAATATAGATTTTGCCGAAGACATAATAAAGGCCTGTTGTATTCTACATAACTATGTGCGGACAAGAGATGGCCTAAAATTTAAAGATACTTTATATACAGCACCAATGACTAATCTCAATACCTTGCATGCGGGAAGAGGGACACCGTCATCTTTGAATATCAGAGATAAATTCGCTCATTACTTTGTGAACGATGGGCGTGTTCCATGGCAAGACACAAAAATATAGCTACAACTAACATACCGTACCTACTTGTAATGTTTAGGTACATAACTAAATGTAAACAAACAAAATAAGGTAATAACGTTGTGACCTACATTTGAAAAATGTTCGAAATGTATGCATAAAACAGCCGAAGTTTGTTTATATTTAGTTAAGTACCTAAAGTATACGGAGAGTATAATATACTAGCGCTTCGTAATAATAATTGTAATAGCTAATAATTCTGTCAGTTCATTTTTGGTGAATAAACCTACTTACTTAAAATATTCTTTTTTTCCAATGTGTCTTCACAATCTCCAAATATCTCCACCAACTCTTGCCAAGCTCGGTTCTTGCTTATTTTATTCGAATAATCATCGCACTGAATATCCCATATTGCAGGTCTCTTCTCCACCTCATCAATAAATAGTTCAGTGTCGAAACGATCCATGGCGAACTCACGAGCTAACCGCGCGGTAGCAGCAATGCAACTGAACGCGAAGTAAAGACTCCATAGTAATAGAAACGCGCGGGAGTAGCGCGATTCTATTTTCTGGCGGTTGGGTTGCGGGAACCGCGCGGTTTGATTAACCGCGCGGGTATGTCTGAACGATTACTCACTAACTCATACAAATAAGACCCGCGCGATTTCCATGCGATTCTGAAATCGCGCGGTTCCCGCCGTGTCTGAACTAGCGCTTAATCTTCTTCTTCTTATTTTTGTTTGGCAATCTACTCCTCTTAGCGCGTCTACCGCCTAACTCTATCGCTTTGACTCTGGCTTTGGTTTATGACGTCAGTGCACTCTCCGTCCTTGTCATCGTGTTATGATATGACAAGGACGGATAGAGCATAGCTGTCGCTTTGGCTATCGCTTTGAGTTAGGCGATAGGGCCCCTGGGAGTAAAATTAAAAAAAAAACCTCCCTAATTGAATAGCGCCATCTATCAACATAAAAATAAACTAAAATTATTAGCCTCTGTTACCCATAGTACAGGCTTCGCCTAGCTAGTAATTCAGATGACCGTGTGTGTGAAATAGTACATTTTTGTAAATGTTAAATGTAAATGACCTCCAGTCCAGGGGCCTATTGCATAACAAAATACACGGTGATATTATTAGTATTTTTCCATAGAAAATCACTAATAATAGAAGATTGTAATTTGTTATGTAATAGGCCCCAGCTTGTTCGTGTCGTGCGTGTCTAGGACAAAGTGGCATGCGACTACGGCTATCCTTTTTATTGAATTTTGGACTTCCCTCGTGTATCTCGTAATCAGTTGGTGTATCTAAAAATGCTGACAAAAATCCGGATTTTTACTAAAAAGTCTTGACATTTTGCTAAAGCAACCACACGGAGCGACGTAATCACAACAACACATTTTTTTAATAAATAAGTATTTTATTGTTGTTTTCTTTTATAATGACGTGTCAAATTAAAATTTCAAGTACTTAGACAAAAATAAAGTTTTAGTTTTCGTATTTTAAGCTTTAGTTGTTCAGTTGATTATTTATAATTTTAAATGTTAATTAGTTTAAAATTGATTATTTATTACAAAATTTGTTGATTGTTTTACTGAAAATGTTCTAGTTGATTGTTAGGTACAAAAAAGAAAAATAATTATATTAAAGCTAATTTATAAGATATGTTTTCTATAATGTGAATAAGCCAAAAGAGCCTGACATTTTCTATGTCCGGCCGGAATGCTGACACAAAAAGCCTAACATGTCAGGACAAACATCTCGCTTTAAATACACGAAACTTTAGTTATTCTGTAGTTTTATTTTTTACATTTTCCCTATTTCCTTGCTACTTCCGCCACTACTTTTAAAGCGGGCTACTCACAGCCCTGCATGCAGGGCTTTGAGAAGCTCACCTTACCTATCTATCATTAGGTGAATGACGGCTATCATCAGTATTATTTTATCAGGCGTCTATTTCATAAAAGAATGAAAAAGTACAGTAATTTACCATAGTAGTAGTTTATTGGGGTAAAATTATGTTTTATAATTAATAAGAAACATAATTCTAATCTGTAATACTTCTAAACTAATCTTTTATGAAATAGGCCCTGATTTAATACTGATGGATCACAGTAGTACCAGGCGTGTAGCCGTCGCCTCACAAGTCCACACCTCGAGTCAGAATGGCTGAATGGCTATCATCGTCTGCGTCTCTTTTATCAGTAATAAAAGAGACGCATTGATAGCCATTCAGAAAACTGACAAGTTTTAAGAGCTTGTAATACCCCTCTTGGGGCCGTATTATGATCTCTTGAATCCAGCCTAGCATGACTGATTTATATCGCGTGATATAGCGTTTTGATTCTAATATGTGATATAACGTTATTATTTCATAACGCGTTATTCTTATTACATTGGGGTAATATGAATTACTATGGCAACACCGGCTCACACACTAATGCATAAAAAAACTGGCTTCAGTGCATTGCTTGGAAGACTCCGTCTTCCCTTTTTTATTTGGTCTGAGGTTAGAGGTAAGATAGCCAGTTCCTCAGTGACGATGATTCCGGATGTAGTGCGCTTACACCTTCCTTCGGCCTTATCATCATATTATGAACGCTAGGCTCACGTTTGCCCAGCGAACTAAATATATGGAAGTTTAATTGCAAACAAATATTGCTTAAAAATTCCACCACGAGGCCGAAAAAGTACAACCCGCACAGCTTTAGTCAGGCCAGCCACGCACTCGGTGACTGATGACGTTAGCAATCTTTTCAATAATTGCAGTTTGTCTTGTAAAGAAAAGAAAGACAGAGAGTTTATTAGAAATGATGTCCTGTGTAGTCAAATGGTGTACAAAAGACGCAAAGAAGGCAGTAAAAGATGCAGAAATGACGTATCTTATTTTTTCGTTTAAGTATAGAAAATATCTTCGATATATTAAATTATGATTGCTAATAAGCAACAAGTGTTCAGACGCTTTGTGCTGCATAATTAAATGCCAGCAGTTTAAGCTCCACCGTCTTAGTTGTAATGTTCGTGAGGTGTCATTTTTTGAGCGGAATGCTTGTTCCATAGATTTTAGTTCGCTGCGTTTGTCGGTTATTTCTTCAGCAACGCGAGGGCGGGCGGTGCTCAAGGGATTTCATATTATTTTTTACGTTATTTCGTTGTATGACGGAAGCGGAGAGAGGTTTGACTTCACCTCTTTGCCTTTGAGCCAGTCTTCCAGTAATTAACTGAGCGAGTGCGAGTCGCGAGCGATATGTCTCCGTTTCAGCTTGGGTAAAAATGTTTTCATATGTCTGGCTGTCTGTTTGTTCTCCTTTACAGGTCGCAGTTATCCCGCTTCCGCTTCTTTTGTAAATTTTGTGAGCAGATTCTATAATTTCTTGTCGATTCAGTTTTTTGATAATTTTCAAAATGGGATACCAATGGGAAATGTCATATTTGAGTCATTTCGAAAAATGCTCAAAAATGTCACACACGGGAGGTATACAGCTCCACAGAGTGTAGAATTAATAGTAAACCTTTTTTTTATTAGTGGCTCTATGAGCTGTAGACCTCGCTTTAACATACCTTCGCCATTTTGAAAATAATCGAAAACGTTATAAAAAGAATCTGTATATTTATCGAACCTGCTCTCAAAATTTCACGAGAAAGAAATGCGACCTGTAGAGGAGAACAGACAGATGTTTTATTGCCCAAGCACTTAATATCGTTTCCGTGGTCATGTTCGACCACAATGTGAAAGTGAAAGTGAAAGTGAAATATATTTTATTTAAATAAGCTCACATAATAAGCATTTTTAAATCGTCAATTCTTTTACCCTACCACCCATTATGACGTCTTTTAACTGACAAGAAAAATGGGCGCAAAAAACTTGTCAGCTTTATCAATCAGATGGAACGATATTTACAAATATGTATATCGTTTCCAGACTTTATATTAACAAAGATTAACAAATAAATAACATTATTGAATTAGCTCATTTCTTAATGAGTTTCAAATTTCTTAATCAATTTACAGATTTTAAGCTAAATTCAAAGTTTGAACTTGTTATTCAGTCTAGGCTGTTACAATAAATAAAAATAAAAGAAAAACATACAATTCAATATGCATTAAGATAGGTAGTCAGAAGCAGACCCATTCCCACTGGCAGCACCAGTTCCCGAACATGACGCATGAACCAGCCATCTCTTCGCTCAACCATATTTGAGGGAACGTAACGACCCGCCTCATACGACACCACCGCAGAAATGATTAAAGATAGCATGACATACTAAGACTACCTATGTTAAGGCATCGAATTGAAAATTTATATCCAAAAGCTTTTCATAGGTCTTTCACTAAACTACTGACTATAGAAAGTAAAAATATTGCAATTAAATAAATCAAAACAAGGTAAGCTATTAAGAATTATACTTTTTGAGTAAGAAGTGCCATACATACAGACAATATAAAACAGATCTTTTATATACGAGTTATACGACGCCCTTAATACAAGCAGACAGAAGCAGACCCATTCCCACTGGCAGCACCCGTTCACGAGTATGACGCATGAACCAGCCATCGCTTCGCTCAACCATATTTAAGGGAACGTAACGACCCGCCTCACACGACACCACCGCAGAAATGTTTGAAGTGAGCATGACATACTAAAGCTACCCATATTAAGTCGTCGAGTCAGGAAGCCAGAAGTACGTTTTTAAGTAGGTAGGATACTTCTCACAATTTTATACTTAGAAAAGAAAATCACGATTCGAGTTTAATTAAAGGACTTTTATCTAGACCTATGAAAGAACCCCGGACTTTTTCTAATCAATACTGAGGTATTAGAGTAATAATTAACAATACAAAAGCTATGCCCATGCCTTTTTATCCTTCAAATAATCGTCAACAGTGTAATAACCTTTACTCATTAAATTGGATTTAACAGTATTTTTAAATTTTTCCAAGGGCAGTTCTGTGACTTGTTCTGGTATCTTATTATAAAAGGTAATACATCTACACAAAAAAGAGCTTCCGGTTTTATGCAGTCCGCGCCTTGGAACAGCAAGTTTGTTCTTGTTTCTTGTATTGAGTTTATGAACATTACTATTTTTTACAAAGCTATCTAAATTTTTCTTTACATACATTATATTTTCATAGATGTATTGGGAAGCTACCGTTAATATTTTAATTTCTTTAAATAGGTCACGAAGAGTATCTCTAGACCGTAAGTTGTATATAGCGCGCACTGCCCTTTTTTGTAAGATGAATATGTTATTAATATTAGCAGCTGAGCCCCACAACAACAAACCGTAGGTCATAATACTATGAAAATAACTGAAGTAAACCAATCTTGCTGTTTCAATGTCGGTCAGAAGCCTTATTTTCTTAACTGCAAAGGCAGCAGAGCTAAGTCTGCTTGACAGGATATCGATATGAGGGTCCCACTGCAACCGCGAGTCTATAGTAATACCTAAAAATTTTGTTGAGTCAACAAATTCGACTGCTTCGCCATTTACATGTATAGTCATATGAACCTGCCTCACATTAGGAAGTGAAAATTTGACACATTTAGTTTTACTAGAGTTAAGCTTCAGATTATTAATAGTAAACCAATGCATCACCTTGGAAAGAGTGCTGTTTACATCGTCACTGCAGTTACATCCTCTATCAACTTTAAAAATTAAAGAAGTATCATCAGCAAACAGTACTATTTCACATAAGTTTTTAGTATAGTAAGGAAGGTCATTAATATAAATAAGAAAAAGCAATGGACCCAATATCGATCCCTGCGGCACGCCCATGGTAATAGGTGCTTCATAGGATTCTGTTTTATTTACAACAACTTTTTGGGTTCTCGCCGACAGATACGATTGCATAAGGCTTACTGCATTTTTTGATACACCATAATGTTCCAATTTATCTAATAAAGTACTGTGACTGACACAATCAAATGCTTTAGAGAGATCACAAAATATACCAATTGCATCCTGTTTACTCTCCCATGCTTCAAAGACGTGTTTGAGAAGTGCAATTCCAGCATCAGTTGTGCATCTACCACGAGTAAAACCAAATTGTTTCTCGTGAAGTAGTTTGTTGATAAGAAAATGTGCTAATAATTGATCATAAATGATCTTTTCAAAAATTTTGCTTAGTGCTGGCAAAATGGAAATGGGTCTAAAGTTAGCGGGATCGCTTTTGTCCCCAGATTTAAAAAGAGGGATGATTTTACTATATTTCATTAAGTCTGGAAATATCCCTTCATCAACACACTTATTGAAAATAAAAGCAAGATGGGGAGCAATGGTAGTTATTATAGACTTAATTATGTGAGTTGAAATGCCCCAGAGATCTTCAGTCTTTTTTATATTTATTGAATTAAATGTTTTAAGAATGGTATCACTATTGATATGTCTAAATTTAAATACATTATTGCACTTATCAACACATGATTCCAAGAGGGAGACAGCAATTTTTGGAGATGAATTTAAATTACTGGTAGTTGCAATAGGTATTTTAGAAAAGAAATCTTGAAAAATTGTTGCCACTCCTTCATCTGACTCAATAATTTTATTGTCTGATACTATTGAGTATTCACGGTCATTATTTTTAGTTTTCCCAGTCTCTTTATTTATAATATTCCAAGTGGCTCTTATTTTATTATCTGACTGATGAATTATTGTAGATATACATTTTGCTTTTGCTAAAGTACATACTTTATTAAACATTTTTGAATAGTTTCTTACATATTCATGAAATTCGGGATCATTTGAAATTGTTTTCTGACCATATAATTCAAACAACTTATTTCTGCTAACATATATGCCTGGTGTTGCCCAATCACTAAATTTCTTTTTAAAGTCTTTGGATTTAATAGATCTTTGCTTAAATGTTTTATCAAATTCTACTTAAATTAAATTAAATAAATCATCATAATGAGTATTGGGATTATCATTACTAGGTAAGCAAAGAGTTTTGGCAGTGACATTATTATGAAAATTTTCCAATTTATTTTTAGTTAGAGGTCTGCAAATTATATTACACTGATGAGGAACATGATGGTGCTCAAGGGAAGCTATTTGTCCGCTATGGTCAGAAATCAGAAATCAGAATATTTATTTGCACAATATTGTGTACATTACATTGAGATTGGTGACAATGTTTTTAATAAAGTTTCAACAATATTCTGCCTTAAGTTTGTAGGCATGCAAATGTTAGTAAGTGTCAGATAGTGAACATTATTACCACTAAGTACCTATTACTATTTTAAGACGTCAATAAATTACAAAATTGTCAACAGAAATCTCATATTCAAAATTAAATGTCAATTATGCAAAATTATCATTAATAAGTCAGATTAAGTAGAGATGTCATTTTTTTTCTCCAAATATTCCTTGGTCGAGTAGAAACTGTACTGTAGGAGCCAATTAAATAATTTATTCCTGAAAGTATTTTTCTCTATTGGTTGATTAATAATGTCTAGCGGTAGTTTATTAAATATTTTGATAGCCATACAATATACATTTTTACGAAATATAGTTAGATTAGATTTAGGTATTACTAGTTGATTCTTTCTCGACGCTCGTAAATTATCGTTTTTTTCACTACATTTTACAAAATATTCAGGGTGCTTTTTAACCAACAAGCATAGTTCTAGTATATATATACATGGTAGAGGTAGTATTCTATGTTTTTGAAATAGGGGTTTACATGATTCTCTTTCTTTTATCTGGCATAAGGCACGAATACACTTCTTTTGTGCTCTAAAAGCTCTGTCTAAATCTACACTGTTGCCCCATATTATTATGCCGTAACGCAGTAAAGAAGAGACGTATCCGTGGTACGCCTGTAAGGCTACTTGAAAAGACGTTATATTTTTGATTCTATTTAGTGCAAATACAAATTTATTTAGTTTAGTGCAGAGACTGTCTATATGTTTTTTCCAATTGCAATGTTCATCTAGATTTATACCTAAGAATACTGTGTTATCTACGATGTCAATTTTATTGTTATTATAGTGTATGTCAATGTTAAGTTTTTTTGCTTTATATGTATGGAATTGAATTGCTTTCGTTTTCGATATATTAATTTTAAGGTCATTTTTATTCATCCAATTAATTATGTCAAAAAGAGTATCATTAATGTCATGGTCAGAACGAATACAATTTATTATTTCTTTATCAAGTACATTACAGTTGCTAAAAATATTGTCTAGGCAAGTTTTAGATGTAGCAGTGATTCTTGTAGGTTCACAAAAGGTGTTTGCTAAATTGAAGGACTTAAACAAATTCAGAAACCTACTTGCAATTGAGGACGGCTTTAAGATGTCTACGTTAAAATCACCGCACACCACAATTTTTTTATTCTTTTTGATGACTAATTTTAGAGCGTCCTCCATAGCGGACTCAAATTGAGGGTAGTTACCAGTTGGTGGGCGATACACACAAATCATTATCAACTGATCTAATTCCACACATGACAGTTCAACGTGTTGTTCAATAGAGAGGGATATCACATCTTTTCGTTCCTTAAAATTCATATTGTTTTGCAAAATTATCAAAGATCCCCCTCTAGTGGTGGATTTTCTACTGAATGAACTAGCAATTTTATAACATTGAAATCCTGTAATTAATTCATATTCCTTAAGCCAGTGCTCAGTGACACATAAAATATTAGCATTTTTTTCAGTTAAAAAAAGTTCTAATTCTAATTCTTTGCCAGAAAAGCCCTGAATGTTTTGGTGAACTATAGTTAAATATTTAGGCTTTTCCTTAGTCATTACACGGCTAGAGACTTCCTCTATTGTCTTATTATGTAATTTAAATTACTAATAAAAGAATTACTTGGGACAAATGCCAAAGTGTTATTTTTAATGTCAACAATTTTTTGCTCAATAAAAATTGTATTATTATTACTTGGAACGGATTCCAAGGTCACATTTAAAATGTCAAAACTATTCTGCTCAATAGAAGCAGAAGTGATAGCCAAGTTCTTGGCTAAATGTTTAAAATAAAATGATAGCGCTAAAGCTACTTGTCTTTTAAAATAATTTGTAAGATAATATTTATCTTTTGTCAATTTAAAATTAAATATTAATTTATTTATGTCTATTATGTGACATCTCTGACTATTATAATAAGTCATATTGCTTAATGTTAAATTCAAATTATATCTGATATTATTTTCTTCCTGTGGCAAGCTAGCACTGTAAGGTAGTGTAAACAATACAAATTTATTTATATTTAAACTGCATAACTTATTGTAGTATGAAAGTGAAAGTGAAAGTGAAAGT
This sequence comes from Agriphila tristella, assembly GCA_928269145.1. Taxonomy (NCBI): domain Eukaryota; kingdom Metazoa; phylum Arthropoda; class Insecta; order Lepidoptera; family Crambidae; genus Agriphila; species Agriphila tristella. The sequence goes on along the minus strand of OV743451.1, from coordinate 2,583,666 downwards.
GAAAGTGAAATATATTTTATTTAAATAAGCTCACATAATAAGCATTTTTAAATCGTCAATTCTTTTACCCTGCCACCCATTATGACGTCTTTTAACTGACAAGAAAAATGGGCGCAAAAAACTTGTCAGCTTTATCAATCAGATGGAACGATATTTACAAATATGTATATCGTTTCCAGACTTTATATTAACAAAGATTAACAAATAAATAACATTATTGAATTAGCTCATTTCTTAATGAGTTTCAAATTTCTTAATCAATTTACAGATTTTAAGCTAAATTCAAAGTTTGAACTTGTTATTCAGTCTAGGCTGCTACAATAAATAAAAATAAAAGAAAAACATACAATTCAATATGCATTAAGATAGGTAGTCAGAAGCAGACCCATTCCCACTGGCAGCACCAGTTCCCGAACATGACGCATGAACCAGCCATCTCTTCGCTCAACCATATTTGAGCCTCATACGACACCACCGCAGAAATGATTAAAGAGAGCATGACATACTAAGACTACCTATGTTAAGGCATCGAATTGAAAATTTATATCCAAAAGCTTTTCATAGGTCTTTCACTAAACTACTGACTATAGAAAGTAAAAATATTGCAATTAAATAAATCAAAACAAGGTAAGCTATTAAGAATTATATTTTTTGAGTAAGAAGTGCCATACATACAGACAATATAAAACAGATCTTTTATATACGAGTTATACGACGCCCTTAATACAAGCAGACAGAAGCAGACCCATTCCCACTGGCAGCACCCGTTCACGAGCATGACGCATGAACCAGCCATCGCTTCGCTCAACCATATTTGAGGGAACGTAACGACCCGCCTCACACGACACCACCGCAGAAATGTTTGAAGTGAGCATGACATACTAAAGCTACCCATATCAAGTCGTCGAGTCAAGAAGCCAGAAGTACGAAGTACGAAGTAAGTAGAAATGAGATCCTTCTTGTTTACATTACCTCTTTGACCAACTAATATAATTAAATTAGTATTTTCATTTAAGTTTAGAGTTATTACTTTTCTCATAATGTCATGTAGGGTCGCACCCGGTATACAATAATTTAAAACTTTTTCTCCCAATTGATTATTGAATAAGTAGCCTAAATCTTTTCCAATTTCATCACACAACATAATGTTTGAACATTTGTTAGTGGTAAAGGAATTATTTTCACTTGTGCTTGCTAAAATATTTACATGTTCAGAGATTAAGGGCTCATACACTGTTTGGTCTTGTAAATGGTCCCGAGCATCTAGGCCTGACGCTAAGGAGCTATCATTATGGGTTGAATGGTTTTCTGACAGAGAGGGGGTGGATAAACATTTAAGTGCCAGTATATATTCCCCTATCTCTTTTTTGGAACGGTCATAATTTTGGGTCATCCTGGATAATGACTCCTGTAATGAGTGAATTTTAGTATTTAACATAGCAATGTTATTTTCATATGTCAGTCTATTCTCATTGATTATAATTTGACATGTATCCAGCTTTTCAATTAGTTGTCTACGCTCTCTAATGTGACTAATATTTTTGAAAAAGTGTTTCTGCTTATTTAGTAACTTTTTTGTTTTTGAAATATACTTGTTAATTTTTACATATTTCTTTAGCTTGTTTCTACTACAACCAACCATTGCCTGACTCATAGTGCAATTAATTGAGTCTTCAGAAGTTAAATCAATTGTGATTGTTGGCTTATGGTTAAGTGAGGGAGAAACAAGTTTTGGGTCACAGCCGACTAACTCATCGTAAAGACTCAAGTTCTGAGTGACTACCGCTTGGTTTTGTTCTGACTCTAACTTATAAATACGGTTATTAGCGTCATGTAGCTGCTTTTCCAGTCCAGAGATGAGTCTGAGGGCCTTCTCATACTCATCTCTGCACTGGTCGAACCCATCGATTAAAGTTTGTAACCTATTACGTTCCTCAAACATATTCTGTTGTGACAAATGTAACTCAGACATTTCCTTTTTGAGTTGTGTATTGCTTTGAAGCACATTTAACAATTCCTTTTCATTCTCATCACTTTCCAAATGCAGTTGCTTAACCAACTCCTTGGTGGCCTTTAGTTCCTGTAGGGTTTGATGGAGTTTAGCCTCCTCCTGGCGAGATGCGGCCTTACGGGTCAACATTGGGAAAATAAAAAGGTGTTTGTTAAACCTAAGTAATTCCAAGGGGATGTTTAATCAACTATAGTGAGGTTATCCAAATGATAACACTACACTATCGGCCTTAAATGTAGCCTTACTAGTTATAAACTGAACAGATTAGACTAAAAGCACATACAAAAATTACTACTTTGAAAGAGATAACAATGATTTACAGATAAAAATGCAATGTCATGTCATACCGGTAAGTGAAAGTGACCGTAGTTCGACGTCACAAAACACACAAAATACACAAACAACTCACTGTTGGTATTCACTACACTTAATTTTATACGTAAATGTTACGTGATTCAATGGAATTAGCCACAATTATTATGCTAATAATTAAAATATTTCAAATTTAAATACGGGAGCAAAATTTGACAACTGGTGCCGTCGGTGTTGCCACAGGAAAAAAAAAAAAAAGAAAATGTTATGTTGAATCATTGAATGAATACTTACCTCTTTTCGCTTAGCAGCATTTTATCGCCACTTATCTCATAGCTTCAAATGTAAGTCCGTCTTAAAATCGTCGCGTTTTTTCCCTTTTCGCAAGTCTTTAGTGCTGTTGAATTAAGGATCTCTTGGTGAAGTTGCCTAAACTAAAGGCACGGCACTCTTTTATACGCCTTTTAAATGTATTGTGGCATTGTATGGTACGTGTAACTCTTTCATAATAATCCTTTTAGTTTTTCTTGTAAGCTTAGAGAGGAAATGTGAGTTTCCGTAATTTTGTGTGGGAATAAGTACAGCGCCATTTAACGCTAAAAGCGAAATGCCCTAGATACCTAATTCCATAGATACTTGACGCGCATCATGAAGTTATTAAAATTGCTTTATTTTTGCCATAAATATGGTAATAGAGTCTTCTAACCAAATTGATTCATTTTAGGCGCAGAATCGCAGAAATGTATGAAAATTTTGTTGATCAATGACATTGAATCAATGACGAAGGAATAATATGGACCTGACATACCTATCAACTAAACATGGCGGCTTAGCTTAGTGTACAAACACCTTACGTAAACAGCATAGAGTCGAAATTGTAACATGTAAACGCAACACAATATGGCGGACACGGCACGCGCCTGACGTCACGAATCCTTTGTTATTGCAGTTTTTGTCACTTCCATAGGTTTCCTTTTTCTGAGCATTGAATGGTTAATTGTCTTGTTATTTACATGATTCAGTTTGGTCTATTAATACCTACAAATTGAAAGGCAAAAGCGGACCGTGTAGTACCTGCGTCGTGGACACTAGTGGGTAGGAGCCACATTGTTCCAGGTTCTAGGACAGCATAAGAGCGGAGTCCTAGATCCGCGCATTATGCGGGCGGGCGCGCTAAACACCTATTACCGCCCGCCCTACACGGGACGACCACCCCAAGGGACAAATAACGTGCAGACAGGACATGGGACTATACATAGTTCGAGTGATAGATATCGAGGGAGGGAAAATTGTTACTAGTAGCTCTGTTAGCTGTAAACCTCACATGTGATATTTTTCGTTTTTTTTCCAAAAAATTCTAAAAAGTGTCTGGCCTACAAAAAATATAAAATTATTGAACCTGCTCACAAAACAACAACATTTCCCAACTTTGCATTGAAGTCCCGTATCACAATAGTGTATGTAGTGGGTTTTATAGCTATGCATGGCTTTAGAGATCTCCTCATAATAGAAAGCTACATTATCAATGAGTAAAAAAAAAAAAAAAACCGTCGACTTGAGAACCTCCTCCTTTTTTTGAAGTCGGTTAAAAATAGGCTATATTTTCAAAAACATTTTGATCTCTACGAAATTGCAATAATGTAACCCGCGGTATCAAACATATTCCTATTGAAGTAATTATTTGGCGTGCGCTGCGAAAATTATTGATGATACATAAAAATAATGTTCTGTACGTGCCTAGTTAATTGATCTGTCTGACTCACGCGTGAAAACGCATCAAACAACTAGACAAAAAAGTTACTTACATCGGCATTTATACTTTGATGCTGAAGTAATTATGTCTATATTTGTTTGAGTGTTACGTTTAACTGCCTAACCAATTTCGAATGATTTTGGTATAAAGTTTCAATAAAATAGATTTTAGAGAATGCTTCTATTATTCCCGATTCCCTACGATAAAGGAAATCCTACATAGCAAAATGTTCGTTCAAAATCTCGGGTTATTCTATTCCATCTTAGCTCTACCGCCTTTGATCGCGCAGCGGCAAGCGCGCTCTTTATAGTTAAATTAGACACAGGGATGCATTAATGTGCAAAGCAATAGACACTGCCTTTCTAGGCGCAACTAAGTACGTAGGCGAGATGCAATAGGTGTTAAGCTACCGACGCGGTGGCTTTGAAAGGGATGGGTGGCCGGAGTTTACAGGGAAAGGGCCAGGTATCAGGCAAAAAAAATATTCTTTGTATTGAAAAGTATGACAAGTGCATGGCCCGTGACGGAACGGTCTAGTGGGAACAGTGTCATACTTTTCAATACAAATAATTTTTTTTTTGCTTGATACTTTCCTAGCACGGTCATGGTATGATACGGTGTAGAGGGTAGAGACCATTGACCTGCATTATATAAGTACGCTGGACTGGCTATTGTCATGAAATAACAGCAATTTTATATGTGTTGATTTGAAAATCGCCATATTGGCGCTGAGAGCAGTAGATTCTACTGTGGCAGTAGTGAGTGTACTTGGAACTAATTAGTTCAAAGTACATCGTAAGCGGAACAAACGATTGGTGACGTTCGCCAGTCCAGCGTACTTTGTATAATGGACGTCAGTGGTAGAGACCTTTGTTGCACAATATTCATAGTAGCATTTCATATTTTTTCATTCGTGTCTTATGGGTAGTAATTTCAGAATTGGGAAGAAAAACAAAAAAACGGATTTCTTCATGGATGGAAAAGCAGACAATTTGATGTATAATAACTTTGTCTCTTTTCAACAACTGCTTTTGCACCTTTTAAGAGCTTTATGACATAACACCCCTTTTGCTTCAACTTTTTTAGGTATAGTTAAGTATATATTATGTCATAATGTAGTTAAGTTATAATATCTACGAGTAGTTTAAGTCACATAACCAATAACTATAACATAACAACATCATGCTTTTTTTTTCAAGAAACAAGGAACGGCAAACTAAATCAACTCCAAACAGCCAAGTGCTACGAAGATAAAACAAATGCAGCACGAAAAAAGGAAAAAACCTCAGAATTTCCAAAAGAAACGTTTTATAAACATGACGTTATTCAAATACAAGGCATTTTGAATGTAAATGCGCTCAATATAGAGCACACTTCCCGCTGTTGAAGTTGTTTTCGTCGCTCCAAAGCGGAGAAATATGATTGAATGAGGTTATTTCTGCTTTTACTCAAGTTGACTAGAAAAATTGTTTCACTAAGAGACACCGCTTTCTTACTTTGTATTGAATTTTCATTTACAAAAGAACAGCTGATATTTTAATTGGCTTGAGAGGGTTACCAGATGGCATACTAACGTTTTGCCATTTTCTGAAAATTCATTTATGGGCAAACATTCTTTCGTATGTCCGTCTTGCGGATGTCTGTTCGTTTTATTTCCTCTACAGGGGCCGTACCGGCTAACGAATCGATTATCGAAAAGTCTGTCGGGTTTCAAATTAAAACAGATAAATCGAGCCCCAATTGGGCCAAAATGGCGAACCCCAATATATGATGTCACACGAACATCGATATCTTCCAAATTACGTCAACAGAAAGTACAAGACCAAATTACTTACTTAGATTTTTCTGTTTTAAGTTGAAACTCGGCAGACTTTTCGATAATCGATGCGTTAGCCGGTACGGCCCCAGGTCGCATTTCTCAACCGAGTCTCGTGAAATTTTGTGTGTAGATTTAATACTTATTAGCTTTGCCTAACTTTTGACAGTGTGCTTTGTAGAGAACTATCGTTCTAGGTGTTATTATTCTAAGTCTATAAGTATATTTTTTATTTTTTTCTCGATAAATGTTTGTATAGTTCGAATCACGAAAGATGACCACAGATGGCGCCCATCTTCGCGTCATACTTGACTCATGAAAAAAAGACTTTAGACAAAATAATATTTCATATTCATATAGATATATCGATATTATTTAAATATATGAAATATTATTTTGTCTAAAGTTTTTTCTTCATGTATTATGACGCGAAGATGGGCGCCATTTGTGGTCATCTTTCGTGATTCGAACTGTACCACAGCTACAGAGTATTTTGCATTGATGCATTTTGTTTTTCTTGTTAAATATCTTTATAGTCAGCACTGATTAATTAACGCATTTAAATTTATTCTTTTGCGTCGCTCCGCGTAGTTATATACCTACACCCCTCCATTGCTGTACCTAGACTACCTAGGCTTTACATAGGTCTAGCTAGGATCTAGGGGACAACCCCTTGCCTTTGAAGTAATGAATAGAAATATGTCAAGAGTTGCGTACGCCATCTTAGCACGAGGGTGTGCGTGGAGCCGTAGTCAACACACTAATCAGTATACAATGTATTACTACGGAATAGATATAAGTACTACCGTACAGAAAGGAAACTCTCCGCCCCGCCCCAGAATCAATTACCTCACTCCACCCCGCGAGTTCGTGTGCCGAATCGTGTGCTCATTTAATCGTGTTTGTCAACGTCACTTATTTTGATATTCAAAGCAATGCGTAGTAACTTTTCAGTTGTGTTTGTCAACTGTCAACTTATTTTTCACCTCTCCAGCACGAAAGGGGCACTTTTGGCGCGTAAAAACTCGCAGCAAAATTGATTTTTGCTGCGAGCATGAGGCAAAGTGCTTTTTTAATTTCTAACACCAACTTTTGAAATAATTAAGAAAAAAGAAATAGAGTGACAAGGATGAGACTTGTAAAATTGATATGTGAGAAAAGGATAGAAAGACTGCTTTATGTTGTCATACATGAGAATTAAAAAGTATAAAAAATAAAATGCACGGAGATACCAAGGAGTTTTAAATAAGGATTGTTGAAAAAGAAGCTTGACAATTCGAAATAAAGAGTATGGCCGAAATGGGGTCGCATGTATGAAATAAATATTAAATAAGAAAAATCAATGAAATTTTTAAACAAGTTAGTGTTTTATAAATATAAATAAATCAATAAGATGGGATATTAATAAATTAGAGAAAAACACAACGTAATGTACCTAAATAAAACGACAGGAATATATTTTAATTTATGAATAAAAAATTTCAACATATATAGGTTTGATCGAACTAATTTTGTGATATAACAAAAAATGAGTACGCCCAGCGATGAAGATAGTTATCTAACTCCAAAAGAGTTGAGAGAACAAGTTTCTAATGCTGAATTTAGATTTTTACCAGGAAAGTCACGTGAATTTTTTCTTGCTGGTCGAGGTGAAAAGTTGTATGTTCAACACGAGACCAAAGTTTTGTTCTGCCTCGTGCCTTTAAATCACTCACTGTGCTCAGTAGTCTATATTAGAATCACTCGCTACGCTCGTGATTCAATTCTAGACTACTTCGCTAGTTCGTGATTTAAAGTCGGCACTCGCAGCACAAATCGACTTTGGTCACTTGTATAACAAATAACTATTGATGTTCAAGCAATGCGTCGTAACTTTATTTACCAAAAAGTTCAATTAAGTGACCATAAAGGCCAAAAGTGGTATGGTAGCGCACTACACTCAGATCCCTCACCATTGTTTAACTGACTTCTCTTCTTATATCGGGTCATTCTGAACTTACCATATGAAACTAAACAATTTCTCTAAGAAACATGTGTCGAATTTCGCCACAAAATTTTGGTCATCCCGTACTAAATTGATCACGTGATCTCTTTGATTTGTATGGATAGTCGATATTTTTTTTACATACTTGGCCATGTGTTTCTTAGAGAAAGTTTTCAGTTTCATGGGCTGAACACATCCTCAAAATTTGGATGGATACAAAATGACCCTGTCTGCATATCTTACCTCTAACTGCCGGAACACAATAGAATTAAATTGACGCCAAAAATTAAATTTATGACGTCAGACTTTGGTCAGTATTCATTTTAATGGGTAACTCAATACGGGCAAAAGTATAATTTTCTCTGGGTTCCGTCCGGATTGAATATTTTGAAACGAAGAAAAATGTAAAAATGCATGTTTCCCAACGCTAAAGTTGTGAGATCTATTGTAAATCCAAGTCGGTTAATTTATTCAGAACCTATCTGACTAATTAGTTATCTAACAACGTTTTATAGTGACCGTATCAATAACAGACATTTTTATATCTCTTTTCGCTTTTCGCAGCTTTTGATATTTCGATATCAAAAACTTACAAAATCGGCTAAAAATTTTACCCCGGTAGGTTACCTACTGACTTCGTGTTTATTGCATTTCACGCTAGGAATAAGGGTTCTCTTACTTTGCATTTTATAATGCGTGAAAACTACTTTTTATATGAAAATATAAGAAAAAAAAACAGAAATCCTTACAAGTTGTAGTGGCAGAGCCTTATTTAAAAATGTTTGATCTTGAAGAGTACTGTTAATAATTCTTCAATTTAAAATCAACTACGAAACTGGAGAACTACTTAATTATTTAGAGTACATTATTTTATCACCAAAAGCAAGACAATGCAATAACAAAGTTTTTTTCGAAACCGTACAGAAAATTAACTAGTAGCTCTATGAGTTGTAGGTTTGTGACATTTTTCAAAAATCTGAAAATGATCTTTTTAAAAAAAATCGAAACACTGTCAATCATCATAGAGTTTCTTTGGCCTTCCTCCAGCTCCATCATCAGATCCTCGGACACTATTTCCCATAAAAGTACTCGTCAAGGTGATACAAACGAGCCCAAACTCGATGGGATTGCATGGATCTATTACCGAGTTCCAGTGGCCTTCTTCCGGCTCCATCATCAGAGCCTGGACACTATTTCCCAACAAAGTACTCGTCAAGACGATTCAAACGAGCCCTATCTCGATGGGGTAGCGTGGTTTTATGAAAGAGTTCCTGTGTCCTTCTTCCGGCTCCATCATCAGACCCTGGAAACTATTTCCCAACAAAGAACTCGTCAAGACGATTCAAACGAGCCCAAATTTGATAGGGTTGCACGGTTTCAATATTGAGTTCCTATGGCATGGCCTTTCGGCTTCATGATCAGACCCTGGACCTCGTCTTCCATTAGAGTACTCGTCAAGACGATGCTAACGAGCCCAAACACAATGGGGTTGTATGGTTTCATCTTAGAGTTCCTGTGGCCTTCTTCCGGCTTCATCATCAGATCAGCTCAATGACACCATAATATTGCATTGCCTTCCAGTTCTGACCTATGTTTAAAGTTTCAAGTCTCTAGCTCATCTGGAAGCTAGGATAAAATCGTTCGCAAACTTTGTGGAGAAACACACAAACAAACAAACGCGAAAGCAACCTAATAAAACCGTGTTAATTTCCATTTCACAACATTTTTTTCTGAAAATGTATTCGAGTCAAAGTTCTGTTCTTCTATATTTTTAATTCACTTAATCAAAGGTGCATTTGGCAGTCGGGAAACCGATATCGATATTTCATGGATCATTGAAAAGGCGCGAGGGCCGATCATGAATGACTTTTTACTTGTTAAATCGCCGGCTGGCTATGGGAAGTAATGGTGAACAGCCACGCGGCGCTTCACGCAAAAAACTGTGTTCCATCGTTTTAAAATTTGGAAGAATAGTTTCATAGGGATGAGAATCTGATTTGTTGGATTCGTTTTTGTAATAGAGGATGACAAATTAAAAATAGTAGCAAATTTTTTTTCACTCCTCTTGCTCTAAAAGTACGTCATTGTAAGGTACAAGAGCCAGGATAAAATAGCAAAATTACCCCTAGGGGATAAAGTTTTTTCTTTTTTAATGTTTGTCTATTACCAATGAGCCTACTAAAACGAAAAAGTCTTTATTCATAATCAGGAATAAAGACTCGCTCGACTTAATACTGTTTCTAATTTTTATTTTTGAAAATGGAACTAAAAGCAGCGCTCTCTTATCTTCTCTATCTTACTTATTTATACTCTGTGACTTTAAGTTTGATCGTAGATGCGTGCATTGTGTTTCTTAGCTGCTACAGTAGAAATTAAAAAAGGCGCAAAATCTTTAGAATTTTTCTCTAATACCAAACTGATTGAATTGTGTGACTGTAAGTAATCGGAAAGAAATAATTTTAATCTTTTGCCGTCAAGCACAAATCATTTATTTAAATACTGTATGAAAAGTTTATGAAGTGGAGGATAGAAACACGAGTGGATTCGTTTACGGAAGTATAAACTAGGTATTCAATATTGTATTTTATTTTCTCGCAATCGTAGTGAAAAGTGGAGTGTAACACACGACGCTAAAACCCATTGTAACTCGGTTTCTATTTATTCCCTCGCTAAAGCTCGGGAATAAAACTACCTCGTATAAAATGGGTCATTTTAGCGTCTTGTATAACAATCTACTATTGTAACTAAATAAAAATTCTTTTCCTAATAATAAAGCAAATAGGTGGGCAGGCGAGAAATGAATAAATGCACGAGTTAGAAAATACCTAAATCGCTACAGGTGTGCCTCTAATATTTGAAGAGTTCCCTTTATTACTCCAGGATCTCATCATCAGATCTTGACCTAATGACAATGGTAACACCTTGAACAGTTTAAAAGCTTTCGAACAAAAAACATTTTTTCAAATCGGTCCAGCCAGCCATCTTCGTGTAATCTACTTAGTGACAATCAAAAAAAGGCCGACAAACTGAGAACTTCCTCTTTTTTTAAGTTGGTTATAAATGACCAAATTACGATGGCTCCGTGGTCGTGTGGTTTGCAGTTGCACAAGTTTTCATAGTGTCGCCATCTCTAAGGCCCCGGGTTTGATACCCGTCTAGGTCAATTTAGAAAATGAACTTTTATATGACCTGATCTGGGAGTTTATTGTTCCACCGTTGTCTCAAATTTTTATAACACAAGTGCTTTGCTAAAGTAACCGACATCGCTCGAAGGATTTCTCAGCTGAAGTAGCAGTGTGCGGGACACATAGCGAGAAGAACCGATGGCCGTTGGGGCGGAAAGGTTTTGGAATAGCGACCGCGCACCGGACGACGCTCCGTGGGTAGGCCCCCGACAAGGTGGACCGACGACGTGAGGATGAAGGTCGCGGTGCGCCGCTGGATGATGAAATGCTTGAGCAACTTCTACTTTTTTAATAATAAAAAAAATCCTATTTTAATTAACATGGATTGCGCATCCCTACCCAGGTAACCATTGCGGCTGGACCGTTTTATTTTAATGTCCCATGTCCTAGTGGCATATGGTAGGCGGGATTCGGCGGGATTATTATATTTGCCATCAAACTGGTGCCACGAGGTATAAAAGAGACAGAAGAGACGTTTGGAATAAATCGTCGATTTCGTTATACGCTACACATAGACATAGCTTAGAAGAGTTCGATGGCGCAGAGGGTTCTGTTTTGCGCCTTGCGGGATGGGTGACCGAAAAGTTCTAGCGACTGTATAGAGCTGTAGACCTCAGGTTTGTGACATTTGTGAAAATTTTTCGAAATGGCTGAAATATGATCTCCGCCACTTTGAAAATATTTCGGAAAACTGTATCGACAAAAAAAATATATATCCTAGTTATAGAACTTGCTCACAAAAATTCACGAGAATCGGTTGAGTAAGGCGACCTGTGGGGGAGAACAGACGGACAGCCAGACATCGAAAACATTTTTGCCCACGCTGAAACGGATACGCTTCGCGTTCGCTCGGTCAATTATTTTGAGCTACTACGTGCTTCGCAGCTTGTATAGCAGAAAAAAAGAAAAGAGCATGGTTTAGAGGCAATATTGAAAACGTCATAATTGAATGGAAGAAAGTTAAAAGGGAAAGCGCACTAGTGATGAAAAAGACTCGATTTGTAGTATTTAAAAAATTGCTTTGTTATTTTCTCGTCAAAATAGTACTGAAAATCGAGTTTCATCGAAATCGGCCCAAAAACAACAAAGTTGGCCGCCAGCTTGGATTTTTAGTATTTTAAAAATTGCGTTATCATTTTCTTGTCAAAATCTTTTTATTAAAATAAACTTGTTAATTAAGCGCTTTTGAATCGTCTATATTTTTTTCTAGACTTATTTAGGAACCTTAAAGGTTGAGCTTTAAGTATTTGGATAGGTACACGACTCAGTCGTGAGCCTTTTTAAAAACAGCTCGAGTCGTTTGAGTCTTTTGAGTCTTTTAACATACAACTGAGTCTTATTAAAAAGACTCGAACGTCGAGTCTTCACTTTGGACTTGAGTCGCGTAAAACGGAGGCGAGTCTTTTTATTAAGACTTAAAAGACTTGAGCCTTTTTCATCACTAAAGCGCACGGTTTGGAGGCAATATTCCATGCTTTTGACGCAAGTTGAATTGAAAGTTGAATCGACTCAGTGAAGACAGACCAATAATAACGCAATAAAACAAATTGAAACATTGTAAATTCTGTGACAGTATGATGGTTAATGTTTGCCAGAATACCTAACGCGGCGCTTCTGTAGACTCTATATTCTGTGTTGGCGGTGCGGTAGCGTAGCGTCACCGCTGCAATATCCGCTAACTATCATTGTCACATTTTGAAATTGTTTGAAATTAGAACAGATTTGGTAATAAATGCGTTTGGTTACAGGCTACAGCCGCTCTGACGTGTGGCATGGCATGGCTTGTTTTGCTGGCTGCGGTGAGGTTCAAAATGAAATGTTATCCCCATATTATTTTGCCGCGCTCAAGAAGACCAACAAAGCGTGGAAAAGAGAAGTTAACATTATACGGACACGCTCTGTGAAAAAAGAGACAAAGAATCAAGTGACAATGTGCCATTTTTTTTACAGTAAGAGCCCCTAGCGTTCCGACTTGCAAATGAGCAATCACAGTTTGTTTAAAATATTTGTTAATCCTTATTAGAATTTCAAATAAAGGTATCGTGAAGACATGGTGTCTTGTGCTCTAAGTAATTGTGATGTGATAAAAAGAAACAATCCAAGTAATCACACTTTTCAAAGGTAAATAAGATTTTGCCACACATTTCTCTAAAACCAAATTTCGCTACATTTATTCTTTTATCGACGAAGAAAACAGTATGGAACATAGTCCTTTGTCATAATATAGTCATACCTTATGTTTGTAAGTCATATTTTCCGTATCTCATATAAAATGTTAACTTACATTCGTTTTTCTGATCACCTGTTTATTGACATTGTTGTTCTTTGGCATTCTACATATTTGTATGGTTATTCCTAAAGTACATCGACTTTCAGTACCCGTAGAACGAATTATTTCCTCTGTGGAACGAACAGAAAAAAAACGCGTGACATAATTCGATAGAGCAGTTTTGTATGGGTTTGTATTGTACAGCGCCATCTACCTCAAAAAAAAAAACGAAAAAAAAAACCTATCGAGTAATTTTACGCGCGTTTTTTTCTCGATCGATGTTCATGCTAACGGTACCTACAGTTAGCAACTTCGAATTTGTCATATCCAGTACTGGTTTCATTCTTTAGATTTATGACATTTTGCCTAGTGTCCCAGGAATTGGGTTTAGGACATCTGCCTGAAAGTTGGTGAATCGAAGAATGACAGAAATTTATACTAACCAAATGAAAACATTGATGGCGTGAAATGATCTATTACTTTTTTTATCCACAACGACATAGTGCTTGGGCTTCACCTGACCTGATGTTAAGTGACGATAAGGCCGAAGGTGGAAGCAGTCCACTCGTCTGCGCAATCCGCCTGCTAGCTACCACCATCTTACCTCTAACTGCCTGTACACAACAATTTTTAAATTGTTGTTATGGCGTCAGACTTAGGTAAGATGGTGGTAGCTAGCAGGCGGATTTGATATAAGTTCTACCACCAACCAAACCAAGTACAAAATGTACCCCCCTCCTGTGAACCCGGGACTCTGCGTCTTACCCGGGTAGGCGTACCACTAGACCACAGAGGTGGTTACTTAAGTTTTACCGAAGCGCTCACGGCGGAGCTTGACAGACTGATCGTACTCGATCACATTTGTTAAGCAACGCTCGGTCCGGCCAGGTGACAGATGGGTGACCGTTAAGTGGCATTACAACTGAGCGGTTCCGTGCTTCGGAGGGCACGTTAAACCGTCGGTCCCGGCTGTTGACATCCGATAATATTCGTCAGTCAGAGGCTTTACAGGCGGCTTGATAAACTCTAACACCAGAGGTGGCCACTAATCTAAATATATTCAAGTTTGTAAATATCGTTACTTATGGCTGTTACAGCTGATAAGTTTGTTGCACCCGTTCTTCTTGTCAGCTAAAAAAGTCTGGAACGGGTGGTAGGAAAATATAGACGATTCAAAAGTACTTAATAATTAAGTTTATTTGAATAAAGCTTATTTGACTTTGAAATAAATTAAAGAAGTCAGCTCGTGACCACGGCCGATGCAACTTGTTCAAAACGTCGGGAAAATGTAGATGTGCAACACCTATGTTTAATTTAAATTAAACGCGAATACCTGTGTTCTTCTTAATCTTATAAAATGGAACGCGAAAGTTAAAAGTGCATGTAAAATAAAGAAGTTAATGACTTAAGTTCGCTTTCATTATTAGAGATAATAATTGCTAAAAACAAGACTTTAGCTATCATAAAGATGACGATTAAAACAACCCAATCTGTAGAATATTCCCTTTGGCACAGGAACTATAAAAACGTGTCACACGTACTGAAAACCACCTTTCTCTTTTAATTCTTCGATTCATTTCAACCCGACACCCTACCACTTACAAAAAAACCCCAATGATAACTCTGATTCGAAAAGGTGAATTTCGAAATACACTCTCAAGTGCTTTTTGGAAAACTCAAAACTTTTGCTTTCAGTTGTTATGTAAAATATCTAAAATAGCGTTGTATATTACCACAACAAAGCCGGCATAATTATGTTTCTATAAAAAATCAATTAACCATTGTGAATTGCACATAATTGGATTGAATTGAGAATTACGTGATCACCCGTTACTGACTTATTCGTCAACTGGCGATTGTTAAACTCGTGTCGTGAGTGCTTGCGAGTTGGCTTCCGATTTTATCAATTCCTTTTGGTCGTCAACATCATCAACTCGCACGCACTAATAAAAACGTATTGAAACCAAAACTATAAACATAAATACATCAGGTTTTCACGATCGCGCGAGATGACGACAAAAAACTCTTGCAATGGTAAGCAAAACAATTGATATTTTTCAGGATTATGAAAAAACTACTTGCCAGATCTCTGTAAAAATTATGGGACCACACCTGAACTATGTTCTTTCAGATAAAATCGATTAGAAACTGGCGCAGTAATGGCATAACTAACATACATAAAAAAAAACAAACACAGTTGACTTGAGAACCTCCTCTTTTTTAAGTCAGTTAAAATAGGTAAAATTAGAAGGTGCCAACTCGCACGCACTCGCGAGTTTTGACGATTAAGTCCCGTTATTATTGCAGCTTAATAAAACCAGATTTATTTGAAATTCACCTAAAACACAGCATCAAAATAATAATACTACTTGCATAAAATATTGGATATCACGACCAACCTCCGTTGACCTCCCGCGGTCCCCCGCGCGCCTCCAGCTGATGGTACCGGCGGGGTATTAGCAAGGGGATCAGGTGTCAGCATCGCCACCATTGTCCCTACGTGTCAGCCATACAACGAGTGTTATGCCCCTACAAAGAGCTGAGAGCTCTCATTCACACCTCCTTTGATTTAAAGATGTAGTTTTTTCTTGTAAAAAATAAAATTTATTGTTTTTTTTTATCGAGCTTGCCCGTATCGCGTTTTCTATTGAAGGTTGTGGGAACTGAAATGAATAGAGGAATAGGCGAGTTCTATATTAATTACGCCTCGGTACAACTATAAATACATATATACTTATTACCATAGTCTCTCGAAGACCGACAGCGCTCGAGGGTTTGCTCAGCTGAAGTGGCAGTGGGCTGGACACATAGCGAGAAGAACCGATGGCCGTTGGGGCGGAAAGGTTCTGGAGTGACGACCGCGCATCGGACGACGCTCCGTGGGTAGGCCCCCGACAAGGTGGACCGACGTGAGGGTGAAGGTCGCGGTGCGCCGCTGGATGCGGGCCAGCAGGACCGATCGTCGTGGAGATCCTTAGGGGAGGCCTATACCCAGCAGTGGGTGTCTCATGGCTCATAATGATGACCCTAATATGTGAAACTCGTGTTTTCTAATGCCGTGTGTAGACATCGCGAGTTGGTGGGCTGAGCCCACCCCAGAATAGTCTCGTACCCACCCACCCCATTTTTCTGGGGTACCTTCTGTTTAAAGTCGAGATTTAGGTGCTCTTTTTGATATATTTTTCTATTGCCCTTCAAAACTCCAACGCGGGTGTAGGCTGGCGAGGCAAACGTACCTATTTCCACATCGCAAATACATGGATGGGCGTAAGTTTTGAGCTTAGACACAATTCTGTACCTTCAGTGAAAAGAGGTATAACTCTAAAAACATGATTTTTGGGAAATTGACTTTAAAGTTTAAAAAAATCCTACTCTTCATCTGAGATAGATAAAATAAAATTAGTGCTTGTAGACTGTAGATAGTTATGCTAGCTTTGTTTTCTTGTATAATTTACAGAGAAAAGTCTTACAGATTTTTCAGTATTCAAGAAAATGTTCAGTTATATCACTTGGCACATTTATTTATTTTGTGTATATTGATATAATAATACTTCTATAATTTTACACCAGGCACATCTGCTTTTGTGTAAAATGATACCTTACCTTAACTTTTTGTGTCAACTTTTTTAATTTTAGGTTTTTTTTCAAGTTGTCGAAGAAACATTGTTAAACTATCTCTAAATATGAGTAATTAGAGTTTTGTTCTGTTGAATCGTTAAAAAAAATCGAATTATATCCATTTACACAATTATTTTGAAAAAAATCGATGTGTTAATTGTTTCAACTCTTATCACTAACGATATAACTACTATATTTACTATGTGAATAGTGATATAATTCGTGAAAAATAAATAAAATATTAATTAGACACCAGCAAATTAGACTATTCATCTTCATATCAGCTGCACGACACCCACCGCTGAGTATAAGCTTCCCTCAAGGATCTAGCGGCGTGCCGCGACCTTCACCAGATCGTTGGTCAACCTTGTCAGGAACCTATACCAATGGAGCGTCGTCTGGTGCGCGGTCGCCGTTCCAGAACCTTTCAATCCCAACAGCCATCAGTTCTTCTCGCTATGTGTCCCGCCCACTGCCACTTCAGCTGAGCAATTCTTCACGCGATGTCGGTTACATTAGTTCTCTTACGTATGTACTCAAGTTTTGGTTCGATTACGTAGAGGAAGGCCGAGCATGGTTCTCTTAAGAAATTCATAGTTTCACTGTTTCACGTTTCACTGCCGTAAGTCATCACTGGCATCACACATTGGTCATAGACATTAGTCTTGAGACATTAAGGTAAGTTAGTTTCGACGGAAAGAGTTTTTCAAAACTTCCCAAATGCTGCCTATCCAAGTAGGATTCGACGAAAGATCTCTTTCTTGAAGTTCGACTTACCTAACTGGACTGCCTGTTCTTCCTAGTTATACGTAATGAACTACAACTTCGAGTGTAGTATTCCCAACATGAACTAGAGCTTGTTTGTACAACATGGGCAATCGACTTATTTTTCGTCTTATCCATGTTCATTCCAAGACCTAATCTTTGGGAAGCACTACGAAGATCTACGAGCATTGTGTTAGTATTCAGTTTAATTCAAACTAGATACTTTTAATACTCTTTTTTCGTTTGTCACGCCAAATTGCTGAACGTAGGAACCAGACTCTACCACCAAAAAAATAACACAGAAGGATCAATACACAATGCGTAGTAAATATACTTTTTGAAATCACTCGATTATTACCTAAGTACGCTATAGCGTTCATACCTCGTATAATCACAGGTTTGAGTAGAACTAAAAGTCAACTTTTAAGAAAATATCATCATTGTATTTATTTTATTGTTTTGCTCTTCCATTCTCTGATTAGAGGTCGTTTATGTGGATCTAGTTTCAAGATTGGGTGATAAATACTTTCTACTTGGCCTGAGCTACAATTTCGCCCAAAAATAAATAATTCAATGGATTCAAATTAAAGCTTGACGACAATGGAAACTCATTCGTACCGATAGAGCCTGGTAAATTTTTAAGTATTATGTAGTCATTGTCATTACCTGAAGGCGCAGAGTACTGATGGAAAATACAGTTTTTGTTGTCAAAACAAGCCGGTTTCTGAAATGGTTTTGGTACTATATCCACACTCTGCGGCAGGTTGTATAGAACACCGAATAGTAAAAACTGCCACTTTGCTTGGCTTTCCTGGTCCAATCAAAGCTTTTCTCATTAGAAAGCTTTTAATTCGATCGAGACCTGGGCGGTGCTGCAGTCTCTCTCTCCAGAGGTGCCAAATGGACTAGATGTTTAACGAGGTGCCGAAGTATAAGACTTATACAAAAATGCCACCATATCGGACTGATTACAGAACCAGAGCACAAATCTCATCTAACTTTAGCATTCGGGAAGTTTTTTGAACATCTTTGCGTTGAACTTGCCTCAGTCTTAGGACGACCGACGTCTTTGGCCAGTGTATGTAGTCAGTGAGAGTCATGACTTATGGCAATGAAACGTGGTTTATTTCTTTGCGTGATCGAATCAGCAATGAGGAGATCCTTAGGGAAACTATCGCTCAAAGGATAGCTCAGCTGTAGTGGCAGTGGGTGGGAAACATTGTGAGAAGAACCGATGGCCATTGAAATGGAAAGGTTCTAGAATAGTTACCACGCACCGGGATGACGCTTCTTTCACTTCCGACTAACGTTTTGTTGAAAGTCGCGGGAAGCTGCTGTGTGCGGGCAGTGCAGCGCATGACCTATTGTTGTGGAGATCCTTGAGGAGGCCTAAACACAGCAGTGTGTGTTGTGTACCATTGATATTAGCAGCACGACACCCACTGCCGATGAAGAAGATGCTTACTACTGAAATCGAAAACTAATTAATTTCTTGTATAAATACAACGTACAACAGTGTGAATAGTTAGTGTATATTGATACAATTCATTTTATGCATCGAAGCAATCTCACCCTTATTTCAAGCAGTATAGGTCAGATATTGTCCAATCAATAACAATTTAGATATATTAATTATTATATAAATTAAATGGCACAATCCATTATGCTTTGTAAAGTGATACAATTTACGTTTCGCTTCATATTGTTCGTGTCGCGAACTCTCGAGTGTCGTAGTCGTAACCATCATAGCTCAGGAACGTCGGTGTAACACTGAGGCAAACAACACAATGTCGTGTCCATGCAGGCGCGGGGGAAGGGTACGAGAGAGAGGAGAGAGATTAAGAGGTTGCGGGGGGATTTTTAGGCAGTTATATCAATTTACACAAATATTAATCAAACGTTTTACTTTTTGTATTCTTGTATTTTTTGATATAAGTCAATTATATCATTTAACACCTTTCCCAAGTTTATGTGATTATTGATATAATTGAAATTATACCGATAAACACGAAGTAAAAAATCATTATTTTTGAATTTTCAGTGCTATAAGTCGAGTTGGATCAATGTGCACAAACTAGCATACTCTGAAATTATATGTGTGTAATGATATAATTCTAGATAAATCACTACGCACAATTCAAGTCATTTGTTATTGAATTGTGTATAAAGTATTAAATCGAGTTATATTTATTGACACTATTTTTTTAAAAGAATAGCCTCGGTACACTTTGTTTTAAATAGAGATATATTAATTTACACAAATTTTTCCTAAAAAAACATAAAAAGTAAGCACTTATATCACTATGCACAAAACTTATTTCTGTTAATATAACTCCTATTAATATGCCAATTAGACACAAAAAAAGCTAATTTTTCAATGATTTGAATAGTGAAATAAAATCAAAATCGATACAACTCGAGTTAGATCAGTTTTCACTGAAGGTACAGAATTATGCCAGTCAAAGTCAAATAAGCTTTATTCAAATAAACTTAATTATTAAGTACTTTTGAATCGTCTATATTTTCCTACCACCCGTTCCAGACTTTTTTAGCTGACAAGAAGAACGGGCGCAAGAAACTTATCAGCTGTAACAGCCATAAGTAATGATATTTACAATCTTGAATATATCGTTAGGATAGGATAGATGTTTAGGATAGGTCACTCACCCATCAACTTGGTACTAATCCGAAGTGTCCACCAGCTAACGAGGTTGCAGACAGTCCTAGTTCCTAGATGGCGCTGCACGTGGCATCACACTGCACCGCTCGCTAAAGGCAGCTCATTCGATTAAGTTCTAATTATAGGTAATTGGACTGGCGCTCTCTAATCTCGGGCCTGAGTGCCTGCTACCTGGTTTTATCACCTTTAGCCATTTAGCAACTAATTCTAGTTACGAGCTTGAGGTTGTGTGAAGAAATGGTTACAGTCAGATTCAGTTTGGTAAAAGATTTTGGCAATTATCCTTTCAAAGGCTTAGAAAAATATGTCAACGAATGAATAGTTGGAATATTAAGCTAGTTTTAAGCTTTAGCTTCAGTTGCAATCAAATATTTGAATTTGTAAGAGCACATCTTAGTGTAAAGATTATACAAAAGTAGCTATTTATTGTTAAAATATGACCTCTATTATTATAATTGAGTGATTGATTACACAAGCAACTATAATAAGTTTAAAAGTACTTTTAATTCACTTTTTAACCGACTTCAAATATTGAAAAGGAAGAGTTTAAAGTATCTATTCGTCAAATTACTTTGAGTGGGCCACCATATGATTTTCCATCCAAAAGAGCTAAGTTCTGAAAGGTAATTTTCTGATAAATTTTATCTGATTCTATTTGAATTTTATATTGTTCGAAATGGTAAAAGTCAACTTGCCGACTTCACTGTCGAATTTAATGGTTAAGATGGTTGAAGAATTTAATGTAAGTATAATTTTTCCTATTCCCTATGTGTTGGTAAGAATAAAAATAAATTCAAGTTTTATACAAAAATACGCGTTTAAAATTTATCAAATTTCCAGAAAAATACCTTTTAAGAACTTAGCTCTCTTGTATGGATAATCATATGGTGGGTGGCCCCACAGAACAAAGAAAAAATTTAGGGTGGCCGGTGGTAGCAGAATCCACCGGAACTATTTTTGTATGCTATGTACATTATAAGTTAAAGAGAATAAAAGCTCATCAATGACAAACAGAGTGAAATCTCAAAGAAGGAAAAATATAAACGTCAATCAAAAAACCAAAAATGTGATCAAAAACACAAAAATGCCATAGCCATACAATTTCAATAGATTTCTACAAAAATATATTAAAACCCACCGAAGAACAGTACCTATAAACATGAAGAAGCTACATAAATTAAAATGATATCACTGAAGCTGGATTTACTATAAACACAGGACACAACCAATATCCACCAGCAGTCTGAAATACCACCAACATGCTTGAGGACGGTACTTATTTTAATTACATGCTTTAACCATAGTGTCATCATCATCATATCAGCCGCACGGCACCCACTGCTGGGTATAGGCCTCCCCCAAGGATCTCCACGACGATCGATCCTGCTTGGCCCGCATCCAGCGGCGTACCGCAACCTTCACCAGATCGTCGGTCCACCTTGTGGGGGGCCTATCTACGGAGCGTCGTCTAGCGTGCGGTCGTCATTCCAGAACCTTTCCGCCCCAACGGCCCTTTAGTTCTCCTACGGATCTCCTCATTTCTGTGTACCTACTAACAACAATGTACTAACACTTTTCCTATAATAATTATATATAAGTGACGTGACGACTAGTATAGGTGCCTGCGCAGGTTTGTATTAGCCCCGCACCACGCCCCGCCAATAAGACCTAAAAATGACTTCTGCGCATTAACTGTCATTGCTTAAAATCTGTGCCGAGGCTGGGTCAGTAAAAAAGTAAGGTATGGCTCGCTTGTGATCCTGCCCCGCACCTACCCCATCGTTGCCTTGTCGATAAGGCTGAGTTATCATTACGCTTGCTTCTACTATTGATTCACTATGAGAATAAAATGTTATAGACAAATAGGGTGACGCCGTAGCGAATGCAAAGAAAAATTTTGGATGGGAGACCCTCACACTTTATTTATGAATGTTTTGTCCTGTGTTAGTTAAAACTATTAGTGGGTGTTCTACGAGCTCAAAATCAATGGAATACCGCAAATCGATGTACAGTATAGCCGTTTGGTACACGTATACTTGAGGTAAAAACAAAATTTTGGACCCGCTGTTCTTAAAAATTCTTCCCTTAGGAGAGGAGC
Organism: Agriphila tristella; assembly: GCA_928269145.1. Classification (NCBI taxonomy): domain Eukaryota; kingdom Metazoa; phylum Arthropoda; class Insecta; order Lepidoptera; family Crambidae; genus Agriphila; species Agriphila tristella. Next base: position 2,561,175 of record OV743451.1, on the reverse strand, counting down.
TATGGTGTCATCTTTTTTTTGTATGAGAAAAAAAAAATTTGTTCTAAAACCTATCGTGTATGGTATTGAATGAAAGGGCTTGCTGAGCCCGTTCCAAAAAATATATCACATCGTTATATTTCAGCCACTTCTTTTAAATTAAACCAAAAAACATTTCCAAAACATACCAAGTTTGGGCTCCTACAGATACAATATGGTTGAATTATTTTTCATAAAATATACCTCAAATGATATGTAATATTCTCATATCTTGCAAGAAAGCAATTTTGAAAATATTGATAATTCGTATTTTTTTTTATTTTTTCATGATTTCAAAGCTTTCACAAACTGATTAAATTTATTAAAAAAAAAACTGTTCTAAAACCTATCTTGTGTCATATTGAATGAAAGGGCTTTCTGAGCTGTTTCTAAAAATATATCACATAATTACATTTCAGCACTTGTTTTAAATTAAACCAAAAATCAATTTCCAAAAATCCCATACAAACGTAAGTTTGGGCAAAAATTTGAAAAAAAATACTTAATTTAGATATTTTCAAAATTACTTTCTTGTGCTTTGATATGAGGATATTATGTAACTCTTAAGATGTATTTTACAAGAAACAGTTCAACCACATCGGATCTGAAGGAGCCCAAACATGGTATGTTTTGAAAATGATTTTTGGTTTAATTTAAGACAAGTGGCTGAAATATAATGATGTGATATATTTTTAGAACCGGCTCAGCAAGCCCTTTCATTCGATACCATGCACGATAGGTTTTAGAAGAAAAATTTTTTTTTCCCATACAAAAAAAAGATGACGCCATAACTCCTTTCCTAAGGGAAGAATTTTTAAGAACTGCGGGTCCAAAATTTTGTTTTTACCTCAAGTATACGTGTACTAAAGGGCTTTGCTGTACATCGATTTGCGGTTTTTTTTGCGTACGCGTAGGACTATATTGGCATTAAGGCCTTCTCATTTTTTGGCTCAGCATCGGTACGGTTCCGATTCGGTACAGAATCTGTACCGCGCCGTGCTGATGTCGCGCTGCTGCATCAACAAATCAGGAACGCTCTGTACATGAAGTTTTCGTTATGATTTCGATACCGCGTAAATCGAGCATGCTGATGTCGTATATACCGATGCTGCGCCGACAGATAAAAGGCAGTGCCTGCATAGCTGAATATGGCGAATGACTCGTCGTGTATTGTTGGTCCAGATGAAGGTCAGTCACGTCATACCTACGCTGTTGGTAATAAAAATGAAAAGATGATGCACGGAAAACTATCGAGTGTTGTGCCTATTTTGGAAACCTTTGATCCCTTTATGAAGATAGGTAGGTGGCAATATGCCAATAGTTTTTAACGGACTTCAAAAATTGAAAAGGAGGAGGTTATAGGTATAATCGTCCCGTATATATTTTTTGTATGTACACCGATTACTCAAAGAACTGATTGAAATTATTTAAACGTTCTACTTTCTTATTGTATGAGGATTAGTGACCTCTAGAAGTCTATCAAGCCGCTTGTAAGGCCTCTGACTTGGCTTAGCGAATGTTATCAGAAGACAACAGCCGGGACCGACGGTTTAAAGTTCCCTCCAAAGTACGGAAGCGCTCAGTTGTAATGCCACTTAACGGTCACCCATCCGACACCTGGCCGGACCGAGCAAACAAACGTTTCGAGAATCGAGTACGATCAGTCTGTCACTGAGCGCTTCATTTAAACGTTATTACATCAGTTTGTTCCAAAGTTGCTCCCATTTTTAGGGTTCCGTAGCCTAAATGGCAAAAAACCGAACCCTTATAGATTCGTCATGTCTGTCTGTCTGTCCGTATGTCACAGCCACTTTATTCCGAAAGTATTGAGATTACACAGTTGAAACTTGGTAGGTAGATGTATTAATTTAACACAAAAATAAAAAATAAAAATATTAAGGGGGGCTCCCCACCCCATACATGGAACTGAAACTGAAAATTTTTTTTGTTCAAACCAATACGTGCGGGGTATCTATATAGGGGATAGGTCTTTAAAAATGATATTGAGGTTCCTAAGACGAATTTTATTCAAAGTCAACCGTTTGAAAGATAAACACTGCCAAAGTGGTAAAATGTGTGTCCCCCCCCCCCTTCTAACTACTGAAATAAGAGAGTGAAAAATCTAAAAAAAATATATGCTGTAGATCTTAATAAACACTTTCAACGAAAATTGGTTTGAACGAGATAAAATAATTGGTTTTTGAGATATAGCATATTTTCCAAAACCGCAAATATAACTTTGTCATTCATACCAACACTGGGAAAAACAAAGTTATTTTTGCAGACGAAAAATAATAGTGGTATTAAATATCGTATGGCATAAGGTAACTACGGAACCCTACGGCGCGCGTGGTCCGACACGCACTTGGCCGGTTTTTTTTTGTTTGAAATAGGATACTTTTTCTTGCTAATGATACAGGTCAATCTGTCAAAAGAAAAATCACAGATTATATTAATGTTAGATAGTCTAGCTTATGCCTAGGTAGTTTAAATTATGTTTTGTGGTTTACTGGGAAGGCAAAAGAATTTAAATTCTTTCAGCCTTTATGTATTCTTCAAAGTGTTACTTGTATGTTATTTTATTTAGTTTTGTTACATTTGTGTCATGTTCATCAATCCTGATGTCATTGTTGTGCTCAGCAGAATACCAGTGCAGCAGGCCTAGCTTGCTGCTTATACTGAGTTGAGCAAAGTTTTGGCATCATAACGTTGCACTATGTGTTATTTTACTGTCTTTGTGATTTGTCTCTTTTAAGTACGGTCATGACAATGTTATGTATTCGTTGTGTAGGTCCAAAATAAATGTACAGCATGCGCAAAACAACTTGGCGGCCAGTACCGGCGTTAGGGGGGCGCGAGCACGGGCGACCGCCCGGGGCGCCGGATATAAAGAGGGCGCTTCAGGCGCCCTTTTTATTTGCAGCCGCAGGTGTCCCTTTATACACACAACGCTCATTGAGCGAGTCTGTCTAAAAAATCGCGCTGCGCGGCCATTTTTTCCATAAACAAGCGAGATTACAAGATTAGAAGGTGAAACTGACTAAAAATTTTTTTACTGTAAAAAGCAAAATTAGAAGATTAGCAGATGAAACTGACTAAAAAATTGCGCTGCGCGGCCGTTTTTTTTACTATAAACAAGCAAGATTAGAAGATTAGTAGGTGAAACTGACTAAAAATCGCGCTGCGCGGCCATTTTTTAACTAACAGGCAAAATTGAAAAACCTGGCCGCAGATAGGGGACGCCCCGTAGAAATGTTGCCCTGGGGCGCTGGTAGTGCTAAAACCGGCACTGTTGGCGGCTCTGAACTTCGCGCGGAACGTTGCGCAGTAGACGAATACAGGCTTGCGCGGGGACGGGGCGCGGGCGGAAGCACTCGGAACTATGGAACTCGACATGGTACCCTGGCGAAATGTCGCTTGCAGATAACTTAAGAGCCGCCAAGTTACTTTGCGCATACTGTATTTCCTTTCTTTCTTGTTATCAGAGGAGGACGAGAGCGCGCTGTCGGCGGTTCGCTACCAGGTGATGCCGTCGTTGGTGGCGCTGCAACTGATGCGGAACCGCCTTCACATGGCATACCTGGGCCGCAAGCTCATGAAGTGGTCCGCCATTGCTACCCACCGCGAGCTGCGCCACGTTGCATTGGCACTCGACAGGTTAGAAACTTAGTACCTATAACAAGGACCGGAACCGCTTAAACTAGGGTTTCCTAAGATGACTGTGCCGTCATATTACGGCCGTAATTTAGCGGCGTAGAACGTTGTCTATGTAAACAATATGGCGACGGCATAATACGGCGCGCCATACTTATTTTCTTATAGACAACGTTCTACGCCGCTAAATTACGGCCGTAATATGACATGCTGTCATCCTAGGAAACCCTAGCTTTACCGTTCAATTCAATTCAATTCAATTCTTTTTTTTTTGCATAAATATGAGTACATTAAAGGTCACAAGAGATACATTATTAAGTTCGTCATATTTTACCCATAATGGGTGTCCAAACAATACCACACAATCGCTAAAGGGGGTTTTGATTGGGTATTTCATAGACTTATTTTCAAAAACCCTAGCAATACGGTTAACCATATCAATACTGTAACCCTATCAAAAGGATAACCCAGGTAAGCACTTACCGAATACGAAAACCCTATGGGGGGTGGCACTATGAAGGCTTTATGAAGGGGTTTTAAAACTTGTTCAAGCAAATACCTAGTCCCACCTGGGGCCCTATTTTTGAATCGCTCGTATGACATAGTTTTGTCGCATGCGACTTAAGTCACACTCGTCTTCCAAGTCGCATGACGCCGATTTTCCGTATTTTTGAATCGTTCGTTTCCGTGCTGCCAACATAATACGAAATGTTGGGTTTTATCCGTTCCACGCAGAATTTAGAGAAAACAGGTAACTACCGCAACGAAAACGGAACGTAATATCCATGTTTCTAATGGCTGTTACAAAAAAATCTTTGCTTTTTAGAAGAAAAGAATATCACTCGCCGTACCGTATCGCTCGCCTGCAAACGAGTGGGTGAGGGCACTCGTTGCGGTCGAGCGATTCAAAAATATGAAAAGTCAAATGTCGAACGAAAATCAGTAGAAACCAATCGCTCGACGCCAGCCGAACGATTCAAAAATAGGGCCCCTGGGCCGAAGGAGCGGAACCACTTACCGTTAAAGGGGTTTTGATTGGGTATTTCATGAACCGCTTACCGTTAAAAGGGTTTTGATTGGGTATTTCATAGACTTGTTTTCAAAAACCCTATCAATACGGTAAGCATGACATCGACTAAGCCTATCGAAAGCCTAAGCTTTTAATAGGGTTAAAAAAAACACGTTTGTTGTATGGGTACCCTTAAAATATTTATTATATTTTATTTTTAGTATTTGTTGTTATAGGGGCAACAGAAATACATCATCTGTGAAAATTTCAACTGTCTAGCTATCACGGTTCATGAGATACAGCCTGGTGACAGACAGACAGACAGACGGACAGACAGACGGACAGCGGAGTCTTAGTAATAGGGTCCCGTTTTTACCCTTTGGGTACGGAACCCTAAAAACAGATCCCTTGTGGGTCTGTTTGTTAACCGACTTCAAAAAAAGGAGGAGGTTCTCAAGTCGACGGTATTTTTTTTTTTTTTTTTTTTATGTATGTTTTAACATAGCTTCGTCAGTTGTTACCCGATTTGTACAATTCTTTTTTTATCTCAAAGAACATAGTTCGTGTGTGGTCCCATAAAATTTTTTCAGAGATCTGACCAGTAGTTTTCTCATAATCCTGAAAAATATCAATTATTTAGCTCGCCATCGTACGAGTTTTTATGGAATTTCGGACATAACATCTTTGTTTATGAACCGATTTAAATGATTCTTTTTTTATTTGAAAGGGTTTACTTCAAGAGTGGTCACAATTTAATTTCATCGTTATTGGACTTCGAACTTCGAAGATACACAAGGGAACTCCTCAAAGTCAAATAGTATATGTAAAGTGATTTAGGTTTTGGTAAGTTTATGGCAATCCAAAACAAACCAAATCATGGTTTGCGATGCAACGTTTTGGACTAGATTTGGACTACGAAAACACAACGGAACTCCTCAAAAACAAACAGCGTGAATTTGGAAATTGAGTTCTGGGCATTTTACCATTGAAAATGTTATAATATAAAGTTAAAAAATATTTACACGCTGCGCTTACATACCTACCACTAAAAAGTTGAAAATAAAAAAGCTTTTTAAAAAAAAAGAAAAACCGCCTTCAAAAAACCTGAAAACAAAAACAGCTTAAAAATTAAATACCTCTAAAAAGCAAGAAATAATATTCGAATCATTCGTTACACATATCAATATTAATAAAACACGTCTAATGAAGTCGGGTGGGGCTTTAAGAAAAAATGAAGTTGTCCTCCAGCCCCACCCGACTTCATTAGACGTGTTTTATTAATATTGATATGTGTAACGAATGATTCGAATATTATTTCTTGCTTTTTAGAGGTATTTAATTTTTAAGCTGTTTTTTTATCTGTCAAGACAAGACCCTTTATCTCAGAAACGCGTGGAGGCATCGAGTTGAAATTAAAACCAATATACTCAAATCTACAGTCCCTTGAATCTGTGAAAAAATCAAAGTTCTAAGTTTTCGCAAAAAAAACATACGGCCGTTTATGCCGCAAAAAATGCACATTTCCACATTCTCAAGGGAATCAAAATTCATATGGTAGGTTCTTTGAGTCAACGGAAAATCAGTTAACAGGCCTGAGTAATTGCATCCTGGAGATATCGTAAATTTTCAAAGTTTTATCAAAATACGAAAGTACAAAGCTTTGCCTGAATTTTTTTTTCTTTTTTTAATGCCCAACGGGATAGTTCTTGGGCTTCACCTCGCCTGATGTTAAGTGACGATAAGGCTGAAGGTGGAAGGGCACTACACCCAGAATCCTCATCACTGAGGATCTGGCTATCTTACCTCTAACTGCCGGTACACAAACAATTGTTAAATTGTTGTTAAGGCGTCAAACTTAGGTAAGATGGTGGTAGCTGGCCAGGCGAACATGAAATAAGCCCTACCATACCACCATCCAAACCGAGTACAAATTGTACCCCACTCCTGGGAATCGAACACGACAACCCTGCGTTTAGGGTGACGAATCACTAGATCACATGGTGGTTTACCTTAAGATGGATTGCCGAGACAGGCTGCAGACCGCTCACTTCAAATTGAACCGGCTTAATTTAAAGTGACCGGAAAAGTGTCGCATAGCTATGCGGTCGCGACACTTCTCCGCTCACTTCCAATAGGGAATATGCATCAATTTTTTTTTTAATCTTAATCAAAAGTATAATGCGTGAGAAAATTAACTGTAATATTAAAACTTTTCTCTTGCGTTTTTTTCTCGTGATATAGTTACTTGAAGTTAGCGCGCAGCAGCACCCGCCTAAAACGCTCCATACAAAATGGTGACGTCACACATCACGTTTCGGGTGTGTTTCGGCGCGTTTAATATGGAGTTAGCCAATAATCTTCAATTATCTCCCTAAATTTTGCGTTTAAGTACATACGTGTCATACAAAATATCATTTCTTATTCGATATTCTATCTAACTGTAAACTGCATTATATCCGAAAATGAAAAAAAAAATCGTTATTTTCCCCTGATTTCATCGTGTGATAAAACTAAAATAATACATTTTTTTTATTTTTTTTCCTGTTCCATGATGTTTTTATAAGTTTCCGCAGCGATCAAGCTCAAATTCATCAAAATCGGTGACTTATGCATATTCCCTATTGAGCCTTTAATCATAACATTACTTTAAGGCCCTTCTTACATGGCGCTACTCAAAATAAACTAGTTTCAAACTCTAATCACCAACTAGTTGGGTTAGAAAGCTATTTATATTAGTTTACCTATATACCTATTTTTGATGTAGCCAAAAATCATTAGGTTTGATTGTCTGATTACTAAAATGTCACAGCACTAGTATTTGAATGGCGGTTCGTACACGACGCTACCAATCACAAACTGGTTTGGAACGCGTCAGTAACTAATCACCCAGCGACCGGTCATGCAGTCGCGCGTCGACTGATTACTAATGGAAACTGGAAACTATGCTGCGGTTCAGTGAAAATTAATGACCTTTAGTAAATATACAATTTGTCCAAGAAGTGGAAAAGCATATGTGTCTGTGTAATTACACATTAAAAGAGTATTCGCGTTGGGATGTGACCGAGAAAGCTTGGAGTGAAGTGGGATGCAGTCAGATGTAGTATAGAAGTAATAACTCCTCATCGCTCGAATCGCTAGCCATTTCAATAATATCCCGAAACAACACACACACCGCGTTTCGTGTAGGTTTCAAATAAATTTGGTAGTGCCGTGTACGAATCTTTGTCACAAACTAGTTTGTAACTATAATTACTAACTGGTTTCGTCAGGTTTCAGTAGCGCCGTGTAAGAAGGGGCTAAGGGTTCATGACAGGAAAACATGGTTTGCGCGGGCCATATTTTTATATAGAAAACGTAAAGTTGTAGCAACAAAGGAACATGGGTCATTCTATTCTGTGAGTAAAAAAGTGTTACTTTGTAGAACTACACATTAAAATCGTATAAAGTTTGCAACATTTAATTTAAAAATTATAAAGATTACACATTAAAGTAACATTAAATAAAAAAAAACACTAAAAAGTGTCTCAATTGTCATGTCCTGTGAATGTTACTTTCTCCATTTTAAGACTTGCTCTTACTGAAAAACTATAAATAATCAATATTTTTTAACATATATGATTTGTTTTCGGAGAAACACGTATTAATTGCACCGTGATCAAAAAAAATATCATGGTTATAAATTTTGCAGTAAAACATTAGTAAAGGTCTGTTTCGAGTTTAGTCGCCATTCCTGTGTATGTGTACGTTTTTGCATAAAAAAAGTGGTAATACTTTCTTGTGAGATTATGATTTTTCTATTTCAGCAACACTGGACCTTTCCGATGTCAACTGTCTTGTGCTTGTGTTTTGTTTTTTTCACCGAGACAAAAAAAAATTGTTTATGTGTTCAATTCTGGTCTATAAAAAGTTCAAGCGTCATTTCTAAATTGGAAAAATATTAGATAAGTACGGCATATGAAAATATTTTGCCAGTTTGTGTGTTATCTCTTCTGTATTTCAAAAACAAAGATCCAATGTTGTGAAAACATAACCTCAAAATTTGGCCACTATCACGTAGAATTCTAATATTCATCAATTCTATGTACCGTAATTTCTGTGTACGATAGTACAGACACAGATATTATGTTTTTAGACTTTCTGAGCTGATCTATCCCATTTTCTAAGTTTTGGACAACATTGAACTCTAAAGACATCAAATTAGTTCAATATTGAACCTTAAGGCGGTCGGACTGCTCGGATATCCTAAATCGGAATGTAAGGAGAGCTTTGCACACAGAAATGACAATATTTAATAGTACTGTTAGAAACATATAGGTAATATCGTTTTATAAACGGAAAAATAGCTAAATAAATAAATACATTATACTTACCAGATTTGGCATATATTTTCGATATTTTTTTTAATTTTTAATTTCATAAATTCTGCTACAGTTGAGTTAGCTCAACTGGTAATTTAAATCATTATGTTAATACATTTAATTAAGCATTTACATGTATCATCATCATCACCAGAACTCACTCATACACTCAAACATCATGCAATCTTTGTAATATTAAAATCAAACACAGCTTTTTAAGTCACACTTCACATAAAGAATAAAAATTTTGACACGAAATATGACATTAAATAAATTAGTATTTGAAGTACCATTTACTGCAATAACTGCTGATATCTATTCTACAATAATAATATGTATACAACGAATTGATTATAACAAAAAACCGCCTTCAAAAAACTGAAAACAAAAACAGCTTAAAAATTAAATACCTCTAAAAAGCAAGAAATAATATTCGAATCATTCGTTACACATATCAATATTAATAAAACACGTCTATTGAAGTCGGGTGGGGCTGGAGGACAACTTAATTTTTTTCTTAAAGCCCCACCCGACTTCATTAGACGTGTTTTATTAATATTGATATGTGTAACGAATGATTCGAATATTATTTCTTGCTTTTTAGAGGTATTTAATTTTTAAGCTGTTTTTGTTTTCAGTTTTTTGAAGGCGGTTTTTCTTTTTTTTTAAAAAGCTTTTTTATTTTCAACTTTTTAGTGGTAGGTATGTAAGCGCAGCGTGTAAATATTTTTTAACTTTATAAAATGGTAAAATGCCCAGAACTCAATTTCCAAATTTACGCTGTTTGTTTTTGAGGAGTTCCGTTGTGTCATCGTAGTCCAAGTCTAGTCCAGAACGTTGCATCGCAAACCATGATTTGGTTTGTTTTGGATTGCCATAAACTTACCAAAACCTAAATCACTTTACTTATACTATTTGATTTTGAAGAGTTCCTTTATGTATCTTCGAAGTTCGAAGTCCAATAACAATGAAATTAAATTGTGACCACTCTTAAAGTATACCCTTTCAAATAAAAAAAGAATCATCTAAATCGGTTCATAAACAAAGAAGTTATGTCCGAAATTCCATAAAAACTCGTGCGATGGCGAGCTAAATAATTGATATTTTTCAGGATTATGAAAAAACTACTGGCCAGATCTCTGTAAAAAAATTATGGGACCACACACGAACTATGTTCTTTGAGTTAAAAAAAGAATTATACAAATCGGGTAATAACTGACGAAGCTATGTTAAAACATACATAAAAAAAAAAAAAAAAAAAAAAAAAATACCGTCGACTTGAGAACCTCCTCCTTTTTTTGAAGTCGGTTAAAAAGACTAATTGAATTGTATGTTCTAAGCTTTTGTAGATTTTGATAGTACACAGAAATGACTATCATTTCTGTGTAAATTTTGATGGATTTTTTGTAGACTACATTTTTTTTTTCTTCTTAAAAATATATTGTATTATTAATAAAAAATACGTTGCTTTTTCATCTGTGTTATAAAAACCGGCCAAGTGCGAGTCGGACTCACGCACGAAGGGTTCCGTATCAAAAACGGCAAAAAAAACACGTTTGTTGTATGGGAGCCCCCGTAAATATTTATTTTATTTTGATTTTAGTATTTTTTTATTATAGCGGCAACAGAAATACACCATTTGTGAAAATTTAAACGGTCTATCTGTTGTCGTTATTAATTTCAACCAAAAAACGGCAAATAAAAACAATTTGTTGTATGGGAGCCCCCCTTAAATATTTATTTTATTCTGTTTTTAGTATTTGTTGTTATAGCGGCAACAGAAATACATCAACTGTGAAAATTTCAGCTCTCTAGCTATCACGGTTCATGAGATACAGCCTGGTGACAGACAGACAGACAGACAGACAGACAGACGGACAGCGGAGTCTTAGTAATAGGGTCCCGTTTTTACCCTCTGGGTACGGAACCCTAAAAACGATTGAAAAATTCTTATTAAGTTTTTTTATTAATCTGATAATTTCTGTGGACATATTGTATTGGTCATTTCTGTCTAAAAATTTTTTTGGTTGTTTATTTTTTTTTAATTAATTGATGATTTTTGAGCTGTGTTTCTATATGTTTTGAATAAATCTGCTTAAACTTACTTTACGCGGATGACATATCAATAATAGTAACTACCGATAAAGGACATAATTCTATAATTATTCATGAAATTGACATTAATAATACTATTGATTCTCTATGTAATTGGCTCGCAGATAATAATTTAAACATTAACCTAAATAAATCTGTTCTTGTTCAATTCAACAAGTCAAAGCATGCAAAATGTAATTTCAAATTAAATATTGCAAAAATTAAGGAAGTGGCACATACTAAATTTCTTGGTGTCATTATCGATGAAAATTTAAACTGGGACCCACATGTGGAAAGTCTTTGTAAACGAATAAATAAGTTTTCATATGCTATTCGACAAGTAAAAAAGGTAACTGATAAAAATACCGCCATTCTCACCTATTATGCTTACGTTGAATCGATTTTGCGTTACGGTCTTGTTGTGTGGGGTAACTGTACGAACTTGAATAGAGTGTTTATAGCACAAAAAAAATGTGTTAGGGCTATAGGTGGCATTCGACAGGATGAATCATGTAGACCGCTTTTCAGGACGTTTGGTCTGTTACCACTGCCATCACTGTATATACTACAGATGTGCATTTTTATTATGAAACACAATCACTTATTTAAGAAAGCATGTGACATTCAAACTAATAGGTCACGTAGAAATCCACACAGGCTCATACTAAAGGAAACTCCTAATTCTGCCAAATATCGTAAGAGTTGTCTAGCTATGTGTGTAAAGATTTATAATAAAATACCAAACGATTTAAAATGTATTAATAACATAGGATTATTTAAAAAAAAACTGAACGTATGGCTTAGTACTAACAACTTTTATAGTGTGAAGGAGTTTCTTGACACAAAGTTTTAATTTTGTTAGGTAAATAGGTGAATATGACATTTTCATTTTGCTTTTGACATTTATACTTAGTTACTATCGTGCGGACATAAAATTGATTTTGACTCTAATTTGTGAAAATGTAATGTATTTTTTTATTTTATTTGTAATTCTGTAATGATATGACATTCTTGCTATACTTACCTATTAATATATAAATTTAATCTGCTGCAATTTGTGTGACCTAATATTTGCATGCCTCTACTGTAGGTCAAATATGTGAAACTATAACTATAAGCTCCTACTATGACATCAGTAATATGTACCATATTTGTTGCAAATAAATATTATGATTATGATTATGATTAAAATTAATACATTGGTATAAAATAAACAAAGTTTTCGTTACTTTGTTTATTTTTCATGCTAGAATAGAATGACCCACATACGACAAGCTAAAGAGATTCTCAGTAGATACAAGTATTAAATTGCGTATAAACCTCACAGATGATTGTTAAAAAAAAAGCTTTTTAAAAAAAGCAAAACCTCCTTCAAAACCTTTAAAAATACAGCTCTATAAAATAAAAAGCAAGAAATAATGTTCAAATCGATTAATTAAAACACGTCTATTGAAGTCGGGTGGAGCTGGAAGTAATTTTTTTTACTTATTGTTTTGTTTATATTCTATAAGCCCCACCCGACTTCAATAGACGTGTTTTAATTAATCGATTTGAACATTATTTCTCGCTTTTTATTTTATAGAGCTGTATTTTTAAAGCTTTTGAAGGAGGTTTTGCTTTTTTAAAAAAGCTTTTTTTAGTGTAATCACTATACAGTTCCTATTTGATTTTGAGTTCCCTTATGTATATTTGAAATCCAACGTCCAATAACAATGAAATCAAAATGGTATCATCTCTATAGTATCCTCTTTCAAACAAAAAAAGAATTATCTAAATCGGTATATAAACAAAGAAGATTGTGGTCGATCATCCGTGTACTTAAGTTCACAAAATGGTAACGAAAACGACGGTATTTTCAGGATTTCCTGAAAAGTAGGTCAGCTCAATGCGGCCATAGGAGGCAAAGGGGCCACGCCTCATATCTCGGCAACTTATAACAATAGTAGAATGTTTTATGTTCTGATATGCAGCAAACCTATTGCCCCGCCCCGAGCAACCATTTGGTAGTGGTCGGAACCAGCATGTGGCCGCGGCAACATGCGAAAGATTTTTGTTCATTTTTTTAAGAAAATCCAGCGTAAACTCAATCTGTTTTGATCAAAACTCTATAAAACTCAATGTTTTTATTTTACGTCTATTATTGCTTATCTATTTGGCTTTGTTTGTGTAACATTTGTTCCGTCATGAGACAAATGCTATGAGCACAGTTAATTTTGAAAACGAAACGGTGGAAAAAGGCAAAGTGGTCCGGGCAAAGTGGCCAAGTGCTTTGCCTAGCTGTTGAATATTTTAATTTAAATAGAAGAACTGTTGGTAAATAAGTATGAGAAAATTGTTGCGTACCTATAACATAACTAAAATAATTATTAATATAATAATTAAAAATAAATTTAGGAAGTATGCGAAGATTCTAAGACTGTATACTGACTGATAGGAGTTGGTGAAAATGACACTGATTTAAAAAAAGTGACTTCTCTATTACGTAATACTGTTGAACAAGCATATTTTTGTAATATTTTTATAATGAATGTATTCAAAAACGTTAGTATTGGCAAACAAAATATGAATAATGCACTCAAAAATTTATGTCATGAATTTAATAACTGTAATTTTATTTATTGCAATAATTACAATTTATTTGACATGTGTAATTCTATTAATTATGTGATTGACTGTACAAACTATAAAAATAAGTATTTAGATCCTTCAGCACTCAAAAAATTAATATTAAGAAATGATCCAAAATTTACAAAAGACGGATTTAAAAAAGGTACAATTCCATATTACTTTGCCCAGAAACAAGCAAAAGCTGATATGAATCATAGTGCTTGCACAGAAGCATTACCTCATCTCACCAAGCCAGCTGTAAATAAAAAAAAGACCATAACAGACTATTTTCCTACTTTGAAAGGCAAAGATTTTTTTCGAGACCAAACAATTACAGTTTAAAATACTCCACCAGAATATCGCTAGTATTCTATCGAAACAGTCGATTTTGGAATTAACTTTACAAGAGCTGCGTGAAGAGAATATAGAACCCAACATTATTTGTCTAACAGAAACTTTTCTCAAATCGAACTTTGCTAGTTTTATAAAAATTAAAGACTATCTATTGGCAGCATCTTTTTGCAGAGAAAAACAAAGGGGGGGATCATGCATACTTGCGAAAAAGTCTTTATCTTTCAAGGAATTGACATGGATCAAAACACATGGCATACCAAAGGTATTTGAGGTGTGCGGTATTGAGGTTCCTCTTTACAAATTAATAATTGTTTCCTTATATAGAACCCCAACATCTGACCCTAATGTTTTTATAACTAAGTTGGATGAACTATTATGTGACATATATGGCAAGTACAAGTCTAATGTCAAAGTGGTGATCGCAGGAGATATCAATATAGATACGTTAAAAAAGGGTAAAATAACTGAAAACCTAAAAGACCTATGCCACAACCACAATTTAAAAATACATATTGATGAACCTACCCGGAAAAAATCATGCATAGACCACATGCTTAGTAATATCAAAAATGCCGATGCTAAGCTGTTGCCTTTGTATTTATCTGACCACGACACTGCACAGTTATTGAGCTTTAATGTTAAACAGATACCGTCAAAACAAGACAGCTATTACATATATAAAAAAGATTATTCTCTTGAGAACATAAATAAATTCAAGGAATGTTTAGCTAGTCTTTCATGGCAGGACGTCTTTGAAGAGACTGATTTTAATATGGCCTTTTCTCGTTTTTATGATATTTTGTGCTTGTTTTATAATTTGTGTTTTCCCACAATAAAAGTTAAGCGAAGAAATAAGAATATTAACCATAGATGGATAACCCAAGGGTTGAGAAAAAGCTGTAAAACCAAAAGATTACTACGCTATCGCTATTATACACATAAGACTATAACAAATAAAAATAAATATTTGACATATTCTAGATTATTAAAAAATACCATTTTAAAATCAAAAAAGAATTCTAATATTAAATTCATTAATAACAGTGACAATAAATGTAAGGCGACATGGTCAGTTATAAATAATGAAGTGAATAACGTGAAGTACTCTGGTAATGTTGCTGAGTTGAAGATAGGAAACACTTCATTGACTAATCCAGATGATATAGCAAATGCCTTCAATAATCATTTTACTGACAACCAATGTTCTACGTTTGCAACTAAAAGGAAACATCTGAACTCGTTAATGTGTAATTCCATGTTCCTCATGCCCATGACAGAAAAGGAAGTAAGAACAGAAGTGTTGAAACTAAACAACACAAATGCAGAAGGCTATGATGGAATAAACACTAAAATAATAAAATTATGTATTGAACAAATAATATCAGTGTTAACCTATCTAATTAATAAATCTTTTTCCTCGGGAACATTTCCAGACGCTTTAAAGCTGTCTGTTGTCAGACCACTTTTCAAGAAAGGTGAAAAAGATAATGTAAACAATTACCGCCCTATTACACTTGTCCCTATTTTTTCAAAAAAATTTGAAAAGTGTATGCTAAAGAGATTGATGGCCTTTTGCAATAAATATAATATTATAAATAAAGATCAGTATGGTTTTCTAAATGACAAATCAACAACGTTAGCTATTTATAATTTAATTAATACAATTTTAGATAAAATCAATAATAATTTTTGGACTACAGGACTATTTTTTGACTTGTCAAAAGCTTTTGACTATGTTCCACATAACCTACTGTTAGAAAAGTTGGAAAATATAGGTGTGAGAGGTATTACCCTTCAATGGTTATCATCTTACCTATCTAACCGTAAACAATATGTTACCGTGGATAGAGTTATTAAAAATGAATTACTATCATATTCCTCTAGTTGTAGTGAAATTAAGACTGGTGTCCCACAAGGGAGTGTGTTGGGCCCTCTTTTGTTTATATTATTTATAAATGACATATTTGACATAACCAATCATAAATGTATACTATACGCAGATGACATTTCCATAATTGTGACGACTGAGAAGAGAAATAATACATTGACTGATCATGAGACTGACATAAACAACACTATTGACATATTAATTGAATGGCTGAAATCACACAATTTAAAAATTAATTTAGATAAATCCGTATTTATTCAATTTAATCAATCTGAGTATAGCCATCATAATATTAATTTGAATACTATTAAAATTAATGAGGTAACAAATGTAAAATTTCTTGGAATTGTAATAGATAAATTTTTGAACTGGAAACTACAAATTGAAAATGTATGTAACAAAATAAACAAATTTAGTTATGCACTGCGTCAAGTTACAAGAGTAACAAATAGAAGAACTGCGATTTTGTGTTACCGTGCTTATGTAGAATCGATATTGCGATACGGTCTGATGGTATGGGGTAATAGCACGGATTGGAACAGAGTATTCGTAGCACAGAAGAAATGCATAAGGGTCATATATGGAATTCTACCGGATGAATCCTGCAAACCTATATTTAAAAACCTAGGTCTTCTGCCCTTTCCGTCGCTTTACTTATACGAGATATGTAATTTTGTGCACCGAAATAGATATTTATTTGCTAAAGCATCTGATGTTATGAACACTAGAGTGCGAAGAGACAAACATAAACTTGTCATAAGAAATGTACCAAATACAAGAAAATACAGTAAAAGTTGTCTTGTAATGTGCGTTAGAATATATAATAAGATTCCCAACGATCTAAAAATATTGAACAACTTTAAATTTAAAAAAAGTATCTTCAAATGGCTAAATGAAAATAATTTTTATAGCATTAAGGAATTTATTGACAAAAAGTAATTTTATGACATTTATAATTAACTATTGACATGTATTATTGACATTTTGAGACCTAGTTTTTATAGAATGCGCTGTTTTTCTTTTTTATCGTGTATATTAATAATTTGCATGCTATTTTAATAGTGAAACATGAGCACTTTTATTCACTCAATGTAACCACCATTTTATACCATGTTTGATGTGAATAAATGATTATGATTATGATTATGTAATAATAAATGTCTCATTTGAAACTTAAGAACATTTTTTTTTCATTAGTAGAGTTTTATTTAATTTATTTTTGGTCTTCTTGTTTTTTTAAGCACGATTTTTTTCAACTTTTAATGAATTTCTTGTAATCTTTTGGAATTACCACTTTGCCCTTACCCCCATGGCCGCTTTAGGCGCTCACTTGGGCAAAGCGGTTTTTTGACAAGTTTTCGTAATTTACTAATAAAAGAAACTATTAAAGTTTTCACGGAATGCGATTGCACGTTATAAAAGTTTAATAAATTCCCTATCTATTGGTACAAAATACTTTTCCAAATTCAAAGTTTTTCAAAGGTTTCATTTTTTTAAAGTCAAAGTTAAGGTGGCCGCGCTGAGCTGACCTCCCCTACTAAACCGATTTCAAAATTTAAAAAAATGAGACCAACTTGGGTTCAAACCTGATCTGACGTTTGAATCATTTCAATCGGTTTAGCCGTCTTCGAGTAATCGGTGTCGAATTGAGTACCTCCCTCCTTTTGAAGTCGGTAAAAAATCAGAGTATCCTCAAAAGCGCTTGTCGCGGGGCATATTGTTGGCGTAAATAATAGCGGAAACGTATCGAATTCATCATCGAAATACACTTTAAAGTACTGTGTACTTGCTGCAAAAACTTTTTTCAAGAAAGATAATTGTGCTAAAGATAATGATGAAAAAACAAAGAAAAACAACGAAAAAGTGCAAAAGTGGGGTTATTTACACTCTCGTCTCGGACTTGCACCTTTATGTTTAGTGCTCTTCTTCGTAGTAATAATTACACTTTATTTTCTACCACAGCGTATACAAGTCGTTCAGTGAGGAGATCCGTAACGCATACATGTTGCTGGCGCGAGGGAGGTACTTCTGCCCCATCATGAACAGGATGGTCATAGAGAACGTGGAAGATAAGGTAAAACAGTTTTAAAAATGCCTGGTTTATACGGCAGTAACATATGGCAGTACAGTAACCCAGTCCAGCGCTGACTTGCTACTGGGCTCGTGTAGACACTAGTTTCAACCCAGTTCAGTATTGATTGACTTCTCGCTTGCAATTCAGTCTAGCTGACTAGCCACCCGTTCTATTTTCGGGCTCAGTACGACTTATTACCGATCCTGTCTACAATATGTATCCAGTAAGTGGGTCCGAAATTCCGAGTCACTGGGTCCAGTCACTCACCCCGTATAAACTAGCCCTTATATTACGTACTTTTAACTAGTGGCTTTGTAGAGCTGTAGAGCTAGCGTTTCTAAAAAAATAAAAATAAAAAATCGAATTGGGTGGATACCCCATATCTCCGTCATTTTGAAAAATTTCAAATATCTGCATCGACAGATCAATTCTATACATACCCACTTAATTATAGAACCTGCTCACAAAATTTCACGAGAATCGGTTGAGAAATGCGACTTGTACAGACGAACAAACGAACAGCCGGACATACGAAAGCATTTTTTCCCAAGCTGAAACGAGAGAAACAATTAGCACGGTCTGTTTCCCGATAAGTATGTACAATATGGGGGCCTTCAAGTCGCGAGTGAATAGGTATCTTCAAGGCAAGCTCGTTTCATAGGTAGTTTCCACCAGGCGTGATAACGGGCAAGCGCTTGCCTATCTATCATAAATTATTACGAAAAAAATCGGACTAAAAATATTAAAACGGACAAGTAAAAACGAAATAAAAAGTAAAAAAATTAAATTCTTTTGTAAATATTTATAACCCTAATAATCTATACCAACAGAAATTTTAAACCTAAAAACGTGGGGCGCGTTTTGTAATATTTATCATCCATATTGTCTGTAGCATGCGCCCCACGTTTTTTGGTTTAAAATTTCTGTTGGTATAGGTTATTAGGGTTATAAATATTTACAAAAGAATTTATTTTTTTACTTTTTAGTTCGTTTTTACTTGTCCGTTTTAATATTTTTAGTCCGATTTTTTTCGTAATAATTCAGTCCGTTTTAAAAACGTGTTTTTAAAAAATATTTTTTTTCAGTAAATTTTATGCTTTTTAGTTAACGAGCTAAGACTAAAAATATACCATCTCATATCGGAGCACTCGTCAAAACGATTCAAACGAGCCCAAACTCGATGATGTTGCATGGTTTTATTACAGAGTCCCAAGTGCCCTTCTTTCGGCTCCATCATCAGACCCTTGAAACTATTTCCTAACAAAGAACTCGTCAACACGATTCAAACGAGCCCAAACTCGATGGTTTTGCATGGTTTTATTACAGAGTCCCAGTGCCCTTCTTCCTGCTCCATCATCAGACCCTGGAAACTATTTCCCAACAAAGAACTCGTCAAGACGATTCAACCGAGCCCAAACTCAATGAGGTTGCATGGTTTTATTTTAGAATTCCATTGGCCTTCCTCCGGCTCCATCATCAGACCCTGGACACTATTTCCCAACAAAGTCCTCGTCAAGGCGATTTAAACAAGCCCAAACTAGATGAGATAGCGTGGTTTTATTAAAGAGTTCTAGTGGTCTTCTTCCGGCTCCATCATCAGACCCTAGACACTATTTCCCAACAAAGTACTCGTCAAGACGATTCAAACGATCTAAAACTCGATGGGGTAGCGTGGTTTTATTAAAGAGTTCCTTTGGCATGGCCTTCCAGCTTCATCATCAGACCCTGGACCTTATCTCCCATTAGAGTTCTCGTCAAGACGATTCTAACAAGCATAATCACAATGGGGTTGTATGGTTGCATCATTAAGTTCCTGTGGCCTTCTTCCAGATCCATCATCAGATCAGCTCAGTGACACCATAATATTGCATTGTATTCCAGTTCTGACCTATGTTCAAAGTTTCAAGTCTCTAGCTCATCGGAAAGCTAGTTTAAAATCGTTCGCAAACTTTGCGGACAAACAAACAAACGAGAAAGCAACCTAATAAAAACGTGTTAAAATAAAGTCCAGTAATGATAAATCCGTTAAAAACGGTCCTGTAAAACCGAGCGCTGGGTGAACGCAGACGGCTATGATACGCCTTTCGAAACAGTACAGTAATTGAATAGGGAATATGCATAAGTCACCGATTTTTATGAATTTGAGCTTGATCGCTGCGGACACTTATAAAAACATGATGGAACAGGAAAAAAAATAAAAAAAATGTATAATCCTAGTTTTATCACACGATGAAATCAGGGGAAAATAACGATATTTTTTTTTCATTTTCGGATATAATACACTTTACAGTCAGATAGAATATCGAATAAGAAACAATATTTTGTAAGACACATATGTACTTAAACGCAAAATTTAGGGAGATAATTGAAGATTATTGGCTAACTCCATATTAAACGCGCCGAAACACACCTGAAACGTGATGTGTGACGTCACCGTTTTGTATGGAGCGTTTTCGGCGGGTGCTGCTGCGCGCTAACTTCAAGTAACTATATCACGAGAAAAAAACGCAAGAGAAAAGTTTTAATATTACAGTTAATTTTCTCACGCATTATACTTTTGATTAAGATTAAAAAAAAATTGATGCATATTCCCTATTGTTAAAAATGTTGATTGCTGCGAGATGTGCGTAAAAATAATGTGTAATTATTATTTCTTAAATATTTTATAATAGCAATTTTCACGAGAGTACCCATCGCCTTCGTGGCGCAACTGGTTAGCGCGTTCGGCTGTTAACCGAAAGGTTGGTGGTTCGAGTCCACCCGGGGGCGATTTTTTGGAATTTTGGAATTTCGATCACGAATACACTAGATATCCGGTCAGTCTCAAAAATGGCACCTCAAATAGCGTCCCACTTACTAACTGGCGCTTATTTTGCACAAAGTAAGTGATAACATGTGTTTTTGTACAAAATAAGTGTGTAGCCGCACTCACGTTCCAGCGAAACAAATAGATATTGATATACCCATACCATGACCCAACCTTGCTAACATAAAACATTGCCAAGCCAGGTATTGAACCACTACGCTACACTGTAACTACGCCATTGTGCTCTTTATAGGTATCGAACAGCGAAAACCAAGTCCAAATCGGAAAAGTAGTTTTTGAGAAAAACTCATGCATTCTTTCTTCATGCAACTAGACTCGCGGAGCCTGAAAAGCTGGCGAAATTTATATGCCGATTGAAAAAAAAGTTACTTTACAACTTTATGGACTAGATTTTCAAAATTCCAAAAAATCGCCCCCGGGTGGACTCGAACCACCAACCTTTCGGTTAACAGCCGAACGCGCTAACCAGTTGCGCCACGAAGGCGATACGAATAATCGTAAAAGTATTTGTTATAATATAGGTATGTATCTTGTGACACACAGAAATGATAACAAAATAATTCTGCAACAAACACAACTCATGTCTTCATAGTTTGCTGATAAGCAAATAAATGTTAAGGTAGGTATAGGTACTAGAAATAAAAATAATGTCTTTATAATTAATATTAGCTAATTAGATCGAGTGAAAACATGTTTCCAACTTTTCCTTGACCTGTGGCCAATATTTTTTTAATAAAAGTTTTGTGCAGGAATGAAACTTGCTTCCAAGTATGGGTTAAAGTATGAAATTGACAATTTTTTATTAAGTATTTCGAATTATGATCATCACGGCCCTATCACTCCTATCAGCACTAAAAATATTTCAGAATTTTTCCTGAACGTTAAAAAAAGTATCCCTTTTTTGTTAGCAAAAATGACCACTTAATTCGTTCTAACTTAGCCGATACATATTTTTTTCACTTAACACGCATGGCATTAGTTAGCTGAATATTTAAACATTTTGGCATAAAAGTTTTAAAACATTAGCTTTCATGGTTGTTAAATAAATCAAGAAAATGTAAGTATGGAAATTTCGAATTCTTTAAAATTCTCCATACAAAATGGCCATTCATACTTTAACTTAAACCCCTAATTATACAGGGTTGACTAATACACTGAAGCCAGAAAAAATTAAGGAATAGGCATATAGCTTTAGTGCTTCATCACTTTTTTCACCGGGATAGTTTTTTTTTTGAGTTTTTTTAGGTGCCACAGTAAAAGTCAACCCAATTGATAAAATCTATTCTAGGAGACAAAGTTTCATTCCTGCACTATACTTTTTTTTAAATTGGGCCAATATGTTGCATTTTCTAACCAACTACAAATTACTTATGTGACACAAATTTATCATTGTCAATAAAGATAATAATAGAGATAACACTTGTTCGTTACGTCATAGTTATCGTATTGTTTAAAAGTAATGATTGAATCAGCTGGTTTAACCACAATTGGATGAATGAAAAATTTTTTTTTGTTAAATATTAATTTCTGAACTTCTTTAAAAAATCATCGCTTGAGGGTAGGCTCACGAGTAGCTTCAGTCCCCCGTGACGTGCAGGGATTGAAATACCGTTAAAAAATATAACGATAAATAAAAAATAACGTTAAAAATACCGTTAAAACATTTTATCGGTAAATTTACCGGTAAAAATAACGTTAAAAATACCGTTAAAACATTTTATCGGTAAATTTACCGGTAAAAATAACGTTAAAAGTATTTTACCGGTAAAATTAGCGTTAAATTTAGCGTTAAACTTTACCGGTAAAATTATCGCTAAAAAAATAACGTTATTAATTAGAATAACGTTAATTTTAAAGTTTAACGGTAAAAAAAGTAAGAAATAACGTTAAAAATAACGTTATTTACTGAAATAACGTTAATTTCAATGTAACGTTATCTAAATTAACGTTATTTATTGACATAACGTCAATTTTAAAATTAACGCTAAAAAAAGTAAAAAATAACGTTATACTTAAAAATAACGTTATCATTCCCTGGACTGACGTGAGTGACGTGACGACGGCAACTGCAAAGGTGCTGAAACGTCGGGAAAATAAAAAATCAAACCAATATGTGTGGGTCTCCAGCTTCCTCATAGGCATAGAGAAATTCTAAGCTTGCCATATTTTAAAGCATAATAGCAGCAATCAAACTTCCAGACAAAATAATAGCAGCCACCATAAGTTCGTTACCATGAGTTGTTTTATGTGTGTGAGCTGGCGACACGTGTCTGCAGCTTACACATCCCGTTAAGGCAAACCAGTGAGGTTACGGTTTTAGACTATAGTCAAAAATTTAGAGCCTAATTGCAGCAATAAGATCCAAAAAACTAACCATCACACTCAAATACTGTTGTAACTACGAGCATAAAACTGTGTGCGAGCTGGAGACACGTGTCACTGGCTTGCACATCTGTATTTTCGTAATTACTTAAGCTACGATTATGTTATATACCTCAAAATTCTCAGCCAAATTGGAGCATTAGGCTCCAAATTTATCAAAGCTTTAACTCGAAAAGTTTTTGAGCTACGAGCCGATATCTATGTGTCAGCTGGTGACACGTGTCTCTGGCTGACACATGGTGAATTTCTGTAACTGTATATGTTAGAGTTTCGTTTTAAAGATCAAATAATACGTTATAATTGCAGCACACACGAGGCATAATTTCAAATCTCTGGGCCTCTTAGTTTCAAAATTATAAGCCAAAAACCGTTTTCCCGCCAAAAAATTCAAAATAATGGCTCGGAAGCGCCTAATCGCGCCGTTGCCGTTCCGTGCGCTACACTATTGCAATCGAATTTGAACCTAAGAGCTAGTATTATTTTGGTTCATTTTAATTTACGCTCTCGATCGTTTTAATTTCTGTACTGAGAATTTTAGTCTAGGAGGTAGAAGCCGTCTGATATAACTGGTTACCTAATTTTAAAGAAAATCAAAGTCTATTTATTTAGGAATGTTTATATCGCTATGCTTAGTTATTATACAAATTTTGTCTGTCTGTCTGTCTGTATGTTTGTTATTCTTTCACGCCGAAATTTGGCATACTAAAATAAAAAGTCAAATTTAAAATGGCGGCCATTCCAACAGGAGTAGGGATAGACCACAGCATGTGGGTGTTTTTGTCGATAAAATTAGGTGTATTTCACGTCTTTAAATTATCGTTAAGAAAAACAGGTGCAAGCTATTTTCAACCTTATTGACATTTGAAATTCGGTTGTTTTTTGGCGTATTCTCATTAACTAACTTTGATATTTCATTAAAACCGTGATTTTGATAAATGTCAATAAGGTCGAAAATCGCTTGCACTCATTTTTCTAACTTGTGATCACTAGACAATGTTTTCTAGTAAGAAAAAACAGGTGCAAGCGATTTTCGACCTTATTGACGTTTAAAATTTGGTTGATTTTTTGCCGTATTCTCGTTTACTAAATCTTTCATTAAAAACCGTGATTTTGATAAATGTCAATAAGGTCGAAAATCGCTTGCACTCATTTTTCTAACTTGTGATCACTAGACAAGGTTTACTAGTTAAAAAAAAAACAAGTGCAAGAGATTTTGACCTTATTGACGTTTGATATACGGTTGTTTTACCATATCTCGCGTTCACTAACTTTGCTTAGCTAAATAGCTTTTACATAATACTTACTAATTGACTTCGTTGTGTCATAAAAGTCCTAATCTAACTAACACAATATAAGGTCGCGCGCGATATTATACTCATACCTAGCGTGCTGCGAGAGAAATTACATAGCGCGCTATGTGCGCTATGTAAATATAGCGGGCTATAATATGGCGCTAGATGCTATATTAACCACCTCTAGTGCTAATGATAAAACAGAGCGCGCGCACACTGATATATTTACACGTCTATAATACAGATGGCGTGATTTTGTTTTTAACTGTTTATAGGATTACTTTTATTTTTTGATTGTGTTAATCCCGATTCCAGTCCAGGCCATATTTATATCTGTCTGTATGCCAAATTTCGGCGTGCAAGAGTAACAAACATACAGACAGACAAACAAATGTTCGAAGTTTTAAAGTAAGTGAGATTAGTGTAAAAAAATTGTATAATAACTAAGCATAGCGATATAAATATTCCTAAATAAATAGACTTTGTTTTTCTTTAAAATTAGGTAACCAGTTATATCAGACGGCTTCTACCTCCTAGACTAAAATTCTCAGTACAGAAATTAAAACGATCGAGAGCGTAAATTAAAATGAACCAAAATAATACTAGCTCTTAGGTTCAAATTCGATTGCAATAGTGTAGCGCACGGAACGGCAACGGCGCGATTAGGCGCTTCCGAGCCATTATTTTGAATTTTTTGGCGGGAAAACGGTTTTTGGCTTATAATTTTGAAACTAAGAGGCCCAGAGATTTGAAATTATGCCTCGTGTGTGCTGCAATTATAACGTATTATTTGATCTTTAAAACGAAACTCTAACATATACAGTTACAGCAATTCACCATGTGTCAGCCAGAGACACGTGTCACCAGCTGACACATAGATATCGGCTCGTAGCTCAAAAACTTTTCGAGTTAAAGCTTTGATAAATTTGGAGCCTAATGCTCCAATTTGGCTGAGAATTTTGAGGTATATAACATAATCGTAGCTTAAGTAATTACGAAAATACAGATGTGCAAGCCAGTGACACGTGTCTCCAGCTCGCACACAGTTTTATGCTCGTAGTTACAACAGTATTTGAGTGTGATGGTTAGTTTTTTTGGATCTTATTGCTGCAATTAGGCTCTAAATTTTTGACTATAGTCTAAAACCGTAACCTCACTGGTTTGCCTTAACGGGATGTGTAAGCTGCAGACACGTGTCGCCAGCTCACACACATAAAACAACTCATGGTAACGAACTTATGGTGGCTGCTATTATTTTGTCTGGAAGTTTGATTGCTGCTATTATGCTTTAAAATATGGCAAGCTTAGAATTTCTCTATAGCCTATGAGGAAGCTGGAGACCCACACATCAAACCAATCACCAACGAATTACCAAAGTACTTTCAATAAAATCGTGGTAGTATCCGTTAAAAAGTGTTTTATTTCACCATACACTTCCATTGAACTACTTATGTTCTGGTGAAAACATAATTTTAATCATGTTTAGGTAATCGTGAGAAACTTTATTTATCTTTTAGTTATATCTGTGATGTGAAGTCATTAAATGTAACGCTATGTTACTAGGTATCAGTTAAATACGAGTGGTTATCAATATATTTGACCCGTTTTTATTGGCAATAACAATAACGAATACAATACAATAAAAATACAATAAGAAACTTATTGTGTTGTTTACCTTGGTCTGGTCACAGTAAAATTTTTGCCTGTTTGTTATTGCAATTAATTACATCGATAGAATAAGACCTTGCAAAAATTTCTAGGGATATGAAAATTCCAAGCGAACAATTTCGTAGAGTTGGGTTTATAGTTTTTGCTTATTTTAATGTTTTTATTATGTTTTCAGGCAAGCGTGAGCGTGTCAAGTACTTTAAAGTCCGTGGCAGGCTGTAAACTCCGACAGTACGATATTATAGAGGTATTACAACATTTGTGGGATTATTCGCCAAACATCTACTTTGCAAAATGTAGCCCGTCGCAAAATGTCGCTATCTCATAATGCCGCCTCTTTCGCAAAAGGTCACTTTCGCACAATGTCTCTTTCGCAGAATGTCGCTTTCGCAAAATGTCGCGATAGAGACTAAGGAATAAAATTACGTGTTTTAATAAAAAAAACATTAAAATGTTTTTTTTTTCTTTTCTTCGTAATAAAAACGTATCTAAAGTACCAGGATCATATAAATATGAAAGAAGTAAACTTAAATAATTTTTTATAACTTTCTTTGATTTTTTTATATTTATCACTTTCAAAAATATATACCTACCTACTAATACCTATATAAAAGATTTTTGAAAATCATAGTAGTTAACCTTCTCTATATTTATGTGATTCTCGTACTTTGTAGATGTTTTTATTACGAAGAAAAGAAAAAGAAACAACTTTAATGGTTTTTAGGGTTCCGTACCCAAAGGGTATAAACGGGACCCTATTACTAAGACTCCGCTGTCCATCTGTCTGTCTTTCTGTCTGTCTGTCTGTCACCAGGCTGCATCTCATGAACCGTGATAGCTAGACAACTGAAATTTTCACAGATGATGTATTTCTGTTGCCGCTATAACAACAAATACTAAAAACAGAATAAAATAAATATTTAAGGGGGCTCCCATACAACAATCGTGTTTTTTTTGCCGTTTTTGCTCAATATTAATAACGACAGCAGGTAGACAGTTGAAATTTTCACAGATGATGTATTTTTGTTGCTGCTGTAACAACAAATACTATAAACAAAATAAAATAAATATTTAAGGGAGGCTCCCATACAACAAACGTGTTTTTGCCGTTTTTTGGTACGGAACCCTTCGTGCGTGAGTCCGACTCGCACTTGGCCGGTTTTTTTTTTGCTGTTTTTTGGTACGGAACCCTTCGTGCGCGAGTCCGACTTGCACTTGGCCGGTTTTTATTAAAAACACGTAATTTTATTTTAAGTCCATATCGCGACATTTTGCGAAAGCGACATTGTGCGAAAGCGACCTTTTGCGAAAGAGGCATCATAAGAAAGCGACATTTTGCGAAGTAGACGTTTTGCGAATAAGCCCATTTGTATGAATAATATATATAGTGTTCAAAGAGAATTTTATTACTAAAAAAATGTGATGCAGTCCATATATTTTTGAGAGTGGTTAAAATATGAAAATTATTTTTTTCTCACACACAGAGGCTCTTATATCTTCTATGATGTTAAAGATGCTTCGGTTACTTGTTATTAATTCGAATTATGATTATAACGGCCCACTATCAGCAAATACTTATTTGATTTTTTTTCCTGAACGTTTCACTTAATAAATGTGGCATTTTACCTGAGTACTTAAACATTTGTGCATAAAAGTTTTAAAACATTAGCGTAACAAAAATGCAAATTCTTTAAAACTCTCCTTACAAAACGGCAATTTCATATACCCCTAATATTTATATTTCGTACTATTGTGAAAAAATAAATATTATGTAGCTTAGGTACTTCCGCAAAAAATATCTGCAAAAAATGCACACCTCAAAATATAATAATATACACAATACCTGAATTTAGCATGACAGCAACACACCTTGCACCTTCACCAATTAGGCTACTCTACACGTGTTTCGCCCCAACCGGGAGCATCCTCAGGAGTTAGATCGTGCGTAAGTAAACAAACACCATAAGAATATTTTTTTATTTATTTTTATGCCAACACCGAATTTTGCGGGCGGGCGGGCGGTGCATCTTGTATATTTTTTGCGGAAGTAAACTAAATTACGTATAAATTTTTTTCACAATGGTTTAGGACTTCCACAAAGTGAAACGTCTGATTCAATCAAATATTTATTACTATAGTCGGGGATGGAACCATACGAGCACCTGGGCATAGAGAAGGGCGGGCAGCAGATACACGAGGCGAAGGTGGCTTGGCTCGAGCTGATCAAGCGATTGATCCTGATCCAGGAGCTGCGGCGCAACTTCGTGACGCTGGAGGCCGCATATCTTAGTGCTAACAAGTGAGTGGAGTTGAGATTGGTGTAGATGGGAACAGAAGCACAAAATAGAGAGATTAACAGAAGTTAAGCTTAGTACTACGGGCAATACGGGCATCTCACACACACAAAGACAGCTCTCACCGCTGCGTCACGTACTCGAACAGCCCCCCTAGCCAAAGTAACATTACGCTATCGCTTTGCTTCGAACCTTGTATGGATTTGACGTTTTAAAATTAGATTGTTAACGAAACCTTTTGTAGCGGCATCAACCTACGACGCCGTTTTGTATATCACAAAGACACGGTCGTTGCAATCTTTGTGTTTAATCGACACTAGCGCCCACGGTGATGAATCTTGTTGCAACCGTGTGTTTGTGGTATGTAAGGCGTCGTAGGTAGATGCCGTTACATCACTCCCCCCCTGAGACCGGAGGTGGATAGTCCAAGGATTGTCCAAGCTGACCTATCAGTGCGTCCAGAGCAATGCAAGTGCCGGAGTAGAGTGCTGTAGGAGATGCCCCAGTCTGCGGTGAGTCGAGACAGTCTACGGTGAGTCGAGACAGTCTACGGTGAGTCGAGACAGTCTACGGTGAGTCGAGACGTTGTGGGGTAAAGGAAGGCGCGTCCGCCAGTGCTGCAGGTAGATCCGTGTCCACGGTGAGTCGGGACCTGTCCACGGTGAGTCGGGACAGTGGAGAGTGATGGTGGATTCGAGCTGCTGGTGAGGTGCGCAGAGCTACCAATCCCATATATGTTTCGAAAGCGAAGCGATAACGAAGATTTGCACTTGTTACTTTGGCTAGGGGGTCTGGTTTGAGATTCTGGTTATGCAGTGTCGGTGAGATGTGTGCGTTGCTAAGCTTAACTACTGTCTCTATATTGTAACAGTAGCTCTACCATGGGTTGATGAAAACTGTTCCCGCTACCCTAAACTATCGGATATACTGTTCACAGTCAATGCGAGTGAAAGAGACAGAACGACAGTTTACAGTAGCGAAAACAGTTTGCATTTACTCATGGTAGGGCCACCAGAGATCGACTGGATTTCAGTCAGACCAGACAAGTGACAAAAGCTTGTCTTTTCAATTATTCGAATAGAATAGAAGTTTCATTATGGATGCTGGCACATTTTGTCTGACCTACCATGGGCAACAGAAAATCGCTTGTACGCCGCGCCCTCACACACAACACAACATACGTTTAGTTCATGCAGGGGCGATACGCGTGCACACGAATTTTGAGATGCTGCCACTAACTGGTTACGAGATGCTGTTCTGTTGCCCATAGTACTTTTATATGGACGTGTTATATGTGTGCTTCTAGTTCATACATTTACTATGAAAACCGATGTCATCTGACGGGCGTGTTATCACGTGTCAACACATGTCAGACAAATGTGCCAGTGCCGTAAGTGTGTCTAGGCGTATATACTTACCGTCTGCGCAGCGGTTATGCTCCTATTTCAATGAATGTAGTGCTAGCTAGTGGAGCGCCGATTCCTCCGACTTGGCTCCGGTTAAGCTTCAGTTTAGATCTAGTCCGGCTGCGGTCGATCTCTGGTCGGACTGCGGTCAAGGTGCCGGTCAAATGTTGATTTACCTCAATAGCAAAAGTCTATTCTGTAGAATTATTGAAGACTGCAACAATAATTGAATCGATGATTTCTAAAAGGGCAGTTGTCCATATCCAAGACTTTTTTAATGGTATCTTTTAAAGATTTATATGGAATACAGACCATACAACAAGATATGTAAATATGTTTGCTTTCATTTTGTGTAAAAAGGCCACATGTCCTTTTTTCCATAAAGTTGGTAGGCCGTCAAAATATTCGTTTAAAACTAAAGAGGCATTTGTCTCTTGCAAGATGTTCAACTAGAGAATACAGTGTGAAAAATGCCCTTTTAGAAATCATCGATTCAACTGCACTTTTCAGCTTCCGTATATTCTATCTAGCTGGCTTAGCATGCGCTCCACAATACAATTTTCTCGACACTTTTCTCGCGTAAGCTCTGTCTTGCTCACACCATACTTATGTGAGCGGGACAGACATCGCGAGATAATCAACAAATAGTAGAGTACGTAGGAGTGCATACTAGGCCCGCTAGATTTTAGTTGAATTACTAGATAAAGTTTTTTTAACTGCATGAACAGGTTTCAGGTACATGATTGGCTATTTGAGTGGTTACGGGAGCAACTAAGCAAATATTAAGCTGAGTCCACATGTCTTGTAAAATTCTGGCGTGTCAGACAGATCACCGTGTCTTTATCATACATCGCTAGTTTGTTCGGTGTGCGCTGTGGTGTGGTAATACTGTATCAAAGAGAAGATGTATGATAAAGTCACGGTGATCTTAAACGCCAAATGTTACTAGTGTGGACTCAGCTTAATATATACAGCTATCAAAAATATTTTTTGACGATGAGTTCGCCAATTTTTTACTGTCTAAAGGTGGACACACATTGGGCTTACGTAAAGACACCCCACGCTACGTGATGACACGTTAGACGAACACTTGTTACACGCTACGGCACGTGATGCGACATTTCAGATGGCGTCAGCGATCGAAGCACAGTGAGCTTACGTGGTGTCACGCACTCTGATGTGGTGTTACGTTCATTTTTAGAGAAGCGTCAAGCGTCGGAGTTGCCTCTATATTTTTATCGATATCAAAAACACTTTGCATCCTTAGGCATCCATTACACGGTAGGTTTTGCTGTCAGTTTAACCACAGTCACGGCTGTGACTGACGATTAACCTACTGTGTAATGGGGTGACTGATGGTTGCATGAAGTTGATTTCTTCTTTCCATCAGTCAGTCAGTCAAACGTATTACGTAATTCATGACTGATGGAATTTGACTGACGCTTGCATGAGCATGTAATGGCCGCCTTAGTGACGCATAACACACGTCTGTGTTAACGTGACCGTGTTAATAAGCAATCTGACGCATACGTTATGGGATTTGGTCGGCGTCAGCGACGTGTTATAAGCTACGTGTGCTTTTAATTTATACATTTACTATGAAAATCAATGTCCCGACGAGCGTGTCATCACGTACGATGGGGTGTTGTAAGCCCAGTGTGTTTGCACCTTTACGATCGGTGCTATTGATCATTGTCTGATTGATCATCATGAAATACTCCTTTATAAGTTCTGTATCTTGTTTTGAGCACACTGTAAGTTTTTATGAGAAATAAATATTCTTTAAACCGAATTTCGAAAAACTGAATCGTCAAAAAATCTATAAGTAGGTATATTATCAAACCTGCTCATAAAATTTCACGAGAATCGGTTGAGCAATGCGACCTGTAGAGGAGAACAGGTGGACAGACAGACATACATTTTGCTCAAACTGAAAAGGCGCTTCGCTCGCGCTTCACGCTTGCATGGTCAAAAATTAAGAATCAGACATGTGCTTAAAACCTTGTCGTAGTTAATTAGTGCTACCAATAACAAACTCTTAGGCCCTCCGCTGTCTTGAGCGGGACACGCGCGCGGGGCGACATAGATTAGAGCTTACTCATGCACTGCACAAGCATCTGTCCGTCAAAAACCAGCAATCTATATTCCCGCGCCGTTTACCCGCGGCGGGATCCCGCTTAAGGCAGCGGACGGCCTTAGGGGGGGCCTATTCCAAAACGCTAATCCCGATCATCGAACGATTGTGCCTCTTTGTGACATTATTATGTACGATTCACACCGACCGGCGCGAGTCGGGCCGTGTCGGAGCGCATTTTACAACCTGCTGAAGGAAATTTAAGCTTCCATACATACAGGTAGCTAAGTTTTATATTTGGTTGGAATTTACGCAGTTTGGAATCCGACTCTGGGCAAACGCGTTGGCAGCCGGTCGGCTCCGCACGGACACGCCGCGGTGGCCGGTTGGCTAATCTCGGCTACCATCGCGCCCGGTGCGGTGACACGATCTTACGGATGTGTGCGCGTGCCGGCGGATGCGGACGCGTACCAACGGATGCGCGCGCGTTCTGACGCATACATGCGCATCCGCTGCGACGCGGCCCGACTTGCGCCGGTTGGTGTGAATCGTAGATTAGGGTACGTACAGATCTGGCGAAAGCGCCGCAAATGCGCAGCGAATGTGCCAGTTTGCAAATGGCTTGCGAGCTGTACGCGTGCATTTTGTACTGCGAACTGCTCACGCGCCACCGGCTTGCCTGCAACAGGCGTAATACGTGTATACGAACAAACTGGTTTGCATGCACGCGAATTGCGTGCGCGCATCTCGCGTGCACAATAAACGCCTTGCATGATTAAAGACGCGCAGCAGCTGCGTATTCATCAGATCTGAACGGACCCTTACATAACTAAGGAAATCGATCGACGAACATCGTTTCGATTATCGCAATCATTTTTGTAGTAGGCCCCTAGGCTCTAGCTGCCGATAACTCACCCTCCCGTCTTTCTAAGGACTCGACGGAAATTTGCTATAAAATAATAATTAGGAGTAAGTATTGGAGACTGAATTCGAATGTTTGTGATTGAATACAAACAAACAAATCATTAGAAATGTCAGGGTGACGATGAATGAAATGAAAAATGAAAAAATGAAATGTCAAGAATGATGGTACGATTAGATTAAAATATTTCCGTAAAAAAGTAAGATAGTATAAAAAGTGGACGTTGATAAAGATAAATAAAGATGATTCAATCATCTTACAAATCAACTCCTTGTTCTGGCTCGCGATTATTTCATGTGAGTGAGACATGTACCGTATTCGTGATACATTTTTCGCTACAAACGAGCCATATCGAGCAGCCGCATCCGGCCGCACAACAATGGAAAATCTATTGTCTCATTTTTCGGCACTTGAAAGGATCTATTTAACAACTACGCTACAATATTGTGCGATTCGTTTCTTCGGTCAAGGTTTTGTCATAAAAATCGAGATAAACACTGAAGATGGTTAAACAATCCAAAATTAACGATTAATTAGGCTTATACACTTATGGGAAGCCAATGGATGCAGGCAGCGCAGGACCGATCGTCGTGGAGATCCTTAGGGGAGGCCTATACCCAGCAGTGGGTGTCGTGTGTCTGATATGATGATGATGATACACTTATAGTAACGGCAGATTTGACCTACTTATGCATTTTTAACTTTAACTAAGGTGACAAAGAAACGATAACTGAAGCCTTTCAGAAATGTTAACATTATGGTTGACCCATAATATAATAGGCTCTTAAAAAAATATTGATCTTTCTGTTTCGAAATTTATTTTAACTCGGACCGATGAGGGTGTAGGTTCTTCTATCCTAAATACTGTTTTGAGAATAATATTATATTGTATTATTATATTTTTGTCTAAATAGTCCTTAGGAAATGGAAAGGGTGGTTTGAGGCAGCAAGGTGACAGACCAGAGGTAATACTTAAAATGTCAAAACTTGTTGACAGACGATTGAAAGTGATAAATAAAATCCTGGTACCAAGAACTAAACTCACTATAAATTATATAACGATCGAGATGGAAGAAATGGCTCGGGAAGACAAGACTAGGATGAAGATGATCAAAAAAGTGAAATTGAAAAGACAAAAAGAAAAAGAAGCAGTTTGCCCCATTTGCAAATTAAGAATTAAGATTGTTGGGTCACGGTATGATGAACACAAACATTTAGAAATATCAGAAAATAATCCAGATGTAGCCCAAAATTCAAAAACAGAAATTTTATGTTTACCAGAGCAAATGTTAAACTCGCCACAGAAAGAACAGTCAGAAAAGCTATTGGTAGACAAAGAGATTGAAAAGGAGCCATCTTTACCAACCGAAAAAACTAATGAGTTAAGTAACATAAAGAAACTTTTGGCAAATATAATAACATCGGGCAAGAATATGATTGAAACATGTTTCAGCAATGTAGATGTCGATCAATTTCTACTAGCATGTGAAAATGCTATGGCAAGAATAGACAACTATTTAATCAGCTACAGTGACCCAAAAGCTGAAATGAGTCCGAATTTAAACGACCGCTTAACGCAATTGAGAAAATATCTGGCATCAGTTATGAAACTTATTGTCGAGTTGGCAAATGACATGAACATAACTAAGAATGCTAAAGATTCTATCTCATGTTGTACAAATGATGTTGATGAAACAATAGTCAAAATAGAATCCGAGCCCATTGAACTGGAAACCAAGGATACAAAGGTTTGTCAAAAACATGATCAAGACACAGATGATAATAATACCATTGCTATCATTAAACCACCAAACTTAGAACAAAATATTAGTAAAGAAAATGCTGGTATAACTATTACTGTTTCTCCGAATTTGGAACGGAATAAAAACCTGGGATTGACTAACAAAGTGCGTTTCAATCAACCAGCAACTTTGATCAATCAGGGCTTAAAGCCGGAAAAAATACTAAGTGTTCATAAAGATAAGGGAATATGTGTAACTAAAGAAGGGAAATCAATTTGTATATCAGAAAAAACTAAATCCAGAGACAGCCTTGAAAGACTGACTTTAAGTTACAAAGATGTCAAAGAAAAGTTAGAGGCTTATAAAAACAAAATTAAGTCGCAGCCTATTTTGCCTGACATGAGTTTAAAGTTAGTTAAATCAAGAAAAGAATCAAAAAATGTGAAACCACCACCACAAGAAATTCCAATATCAGAAAATTTCAATAAATTTATTGAGTGCTGTGAAAACATTAAGAATCTTTTTCAACAAAACGAAGTTAACAAAAATAATATTCAAGAAGTAGATGAAATCTGTTCAAATATCGATACTGCTGTTTCTTTATTAAGAGAAATAAAAGCGGGAAGTATCAGTGACAGCATAGTTAACATATTAAAAAAGCAAAAGGCGGGTAAGAAACATGGCTTTAAAAGCAAGACTATCTCTAATGAATCCTTATTATCTGCAGGCTCTTATCCATGTGCAAGTAAAAGCAGTTCTGTAACGGAAATATGTACAATATGCTCCAATTATGATGACTCAAATGACTCATTTTTGCTTGAAATACCTCCGTGTGATTCATCATCAACTAGCCATGCATGTAAAAGCACGTGTAAAGGAACTAGCACATGTCAGTCTGAAGAAAAAATACAGCATACTTTACCAAATAAATATGCTAAGTCAGTAGAAACCAAAGATATGTCATCTAGCCATTTATGCAGCAGCACTTTTAAAGGCCCTAGTACTTGTCAATCGACATGTTCTAAATCCGAAGAAAAAACACAGGATACTTTATCAACACAAAGTAATGAAGAAGATGGAAACAAATATGCATCGTCTGGCCATAAATGCGGTAGTACCTGTAAACGCGTTGGTACATGTCAATCGAAATTTTGTAAATCTAAAGAAAAAACACTGGATACTTTACCGACACGTAGTGATGAAGAAAAAGAAAACATTGATGCATCGTCTAGCCATAAATGCAGTAGTACCTGTAAAGGCCCTGGTACATCTCAATCGAAATGTTGTAAATCAAAGGAAACTTTACCGACAGGAAGTGATGAAGAAGAAGAAAATATAGATGCATTGTCTGGCCACAAATGTGGTAACGCTTGTAAAGGCCCTGGTACATGTCAATCGAAATGTTGCAAATCTAAAGAAAAAGCACTGGAAACTTTATCGACGGAAAAAGTTGATGAAGAAGTAAACATAAATGCATCGTCTGGCCATAAATGTAGTAGTGCCTGTAAAGGCCCTGGCACATGTCAATCGAAATGTTGCAAATCTAAAGAAAAAACACCTGATACTTTACCGACGGGAAGTGATGATGAAGAAGAAAACATAGATGCATCGTCTCGCCATAAATGTAGCAGTGCCTGTAAAGGCCCTGGTACATGTCAATCGATATGTTGTAAATCTAAAGATAAAACACTGGATACTATACCGACGGAAAGTAATGATGAAAAAGAAAACATAAATGCGTCGTCCGGCCATAAATGTAGTAGTGCCTGTAAAGGCCCTGGTACGTGTCAATCGAAATGTTGCAAATCTAAAGAAAAAACACCGGATACTTTACCGATAATAAGTGATGATGAAGAAGAAAACATAGATGCATCGTCTGGCCATAAATGTAGTAGTGCCTGTAAAGGCCCTGGTATATGTCAATCGAAATGTTGTAAATCTAAAGAAAAAGCACAGGATACTTTAACAACGGAAAGTGATGATGAAGAAGAAAACATAGATGCATCGTCTGGCCATAAATGTAGTAGTGCCTGTAAAGGCCCTGGTACATGTCAATCGAAATTTTGTAAATGTAAGGATATTTTATTAACAGGAAATGATGAAGATGAAGAAAACATAGATGCATTGTCTGGCCATAAATGTAGTAGTGCTTGTAAAGGCCCTGGTATATGTCAATCGAAATGTTGTAAACCTAAAGAAAAAATACTGGATACTTTACCGACAGAAAGTGTTAAAGAAGAAGAAAACATACATGCATCGTATGGCCATAAATGTAGTAGTGCCTGTAAAGGCCCTGGTACATGTCAATCGAAATGTTGTAAATCTAAAGAAAAAGCACAGGATACTTTAACAACGGAAAGTGATGATGAAGAAGAAAACATAGATGCATCGTCTGGCCATAAATGTAGTAGTGCCTGTAAAGGCCCTGGTACATGTCAATCGAAATTTTGTAAATGTAAGGATATTTTATTAACAGGAAATGATGAAGATGAAGAAAACATAGATGCATTGTCTGACCATAAATGTAGTAGTGCCTGTAAAGGCCCTGGTATATGTCAATCGAAATGTTGTAAACCTAAAGAAAAAATACTGGATACTTTACCGACAGAAAGTGTTAAAGAAGAAGAAAACATACATGCATCGTATGGCCATAAATGTAGTAGTGCCTGTAAAGGCCCTGGTACATGTCAATCGAAATGTTGTAAATCTAAAGAAAAACCTCCAATAGAAAGCAATGCTATAGATGCAGTGAAAGCACCATCTAATAAATTGCTCGGAATCTCTGAAAGAAGGATAAAAAAGATAGTAAGGGTGGAACGAACTTTAAATCCAGACGGTACAATCCGTGAAGAAATAAATACGATTATAATAAAAAAGACACGCGACACTCCTACTGATACATCGTTTATGGATGAAGACGAGAACTTGGATGCAGATACGTCTTTTGACGACCTCTCTGACGACAACGATGATTGTTTTAAAACAAACGTATTACAACTGTGCGACAAACGCAATATGTTTGGATTTTTAAAAAAAGCTAAGTCTGAAGAAATAATTAGAGTTACACCGCCAATATATCCTAATTTGAGGCGTTGTGTCTCTCAGTTATTCAGCGAAGATTTTTTTAATAAGTTTTTTTATTTAAATGATTAATAAATAATATACTAGTAAAAAAAAATTCGCTTGAAAATAATTTTCAGTTTTATTATTACTTACTTATTAAGATTTTTTTAAATCTTTCGGTAAAAACTATTTGTAGGTAAACAGTTCGTCAGAAACAAAAGCGAGCGTTATATGAAATGAACTCGGAGGGGATATTTCGAAAACTTATGAATAAGGTACAAAATTGTCCGATTGATCCCTTTCTAGCAGACACTCAAGATATCAACCTTGCATTGCAAGTGATTTTAGATCTCCAGAACTATAACACTTACGTTATGGATTAAGTTATAACATGTCACTATAACTAGGAATTACTGCACTCTAATTCGAGTGAGAAGTTAATAGGAAGAAATAGAATACGCTTATAAGAATAAAAACAATTATTATCCTTAATTTCTTTAAAAAAAACAATCAAAATTTGTTATTAAATTGTTGATAGATCGCCATTTTAGAATAAATAATGTTTACTCTACATTTAAAATATATATAGAAAACGTTCTTCTGCATATAAGACACTTTTGTCAGGGCAACAAAATGTTCACCTACACGGAAGGAGTGAGTTATCGGCCATTATATTTATTGAAATATGTTCTCATATTTTGAAAGAAAGCAAATACCTAATTCGATTATTTGTTTTAACAGGAAAAAAAACATGTTATCGAAAATTCTTATACCGAGAATTGACGCTACAATGACTTATATTAAAAGCGAAATGGAAGAACAAGCCCGAGAAGAAACATTTAGACTCAAACGAGTTAAGCAGAATAAGGCTAAACAAGCTGAAAATGAAAACAAAAAAGATAAACAGACATGTTTGTGTAATATACCTGAGAGAGTATGCGAAGAAGAAGAAGAAACATCTAAAGACCCATGTATATGTCTATTGCCATGTTCTGATTCTATAGCGAAACTACAAAGCTCTTCAAAAGAAAGTAATGCTATAGATGCAGTGAAAACATCATCTAGTAAATCGGTCAGAATAGTAAAAACACCATCCAATAAATCTCTCGGATCAGTTAAAACATCGTCTAATAAATCGTTGAGAATAGTGGTAACACCGTCTGATAAATCGCTTAGGTCAGTGAAAACACCATCTAATAAATCGCTCAGATCAGCAAAAACACCATCTAATAAATCGCTCAGATCAGCAAACACACTATCTAATAAATCGCTCAGATCAGCAAAAACACTATCTAATAAATCGCTTGGATTCTTTGAGAAAAGGATAAAGAAGATAGTAAAGGTATCACGAACATTGAATCCAGACGGTACAATTCACGAAAAAATTGAGACGATTATAATAAAAAGCAGTAAACACAACCCTATAGATCAGACAGACCAAACATCATGTTGCATGGATGACGAAAATTTGGTTGAAGATACTTCTTCCGAAAACCTCTCTGGCGAAAGTGACGAATGTTGTCCTCGAACGAACGTATTACAACTGTGTGACAATCGCAATCTGTTTGGATTCTTGAAAAAATATAAATCTGAAGAAGTAATGAGAAATAAACCGACAATGTATCACGATTTAAGGCGATGTATCTCTCACTCGTAGTTACCCAGCGAAAAATTTTTTTCGAAGTTTTTTATTTAAATCAGATAATTAAATTTTATATACTAGCATAAAAACATTGTTTTGCCTGAAAGTCATTATCAATTTTATTATTAGTAAGAATTATTATTTTTATAAAAACACTATTTGTTGGTATAAACTGTTGGTCATAACTTTTGTTGGAATGAGCTCAGAGGGGATATTTCAAAAGTTAAGAATAAAGATATAAAAAAGACACTCAGGGTTGATACTTTGCAAGTGATTTTAGATCTACAGAATTCGAAGACTTACACTATGGATTTATTATTGATAACATCTCATTATAGCACTGGAGTTACTGCACTCTTATTCGAGCGGGAAGTCCATCCGAAGAAATAGTATAAGCCTAGTAAGAAAAAAAAACAATACATGCTTATTCTTAACTTCATAAAAAATCATTTAAAATATGTTATAATAGTGGTTTATGAAACTGACACATAAAGAGGGGTATTAAAACACGAGTGTGTGTTTAAAAACCGAGCCGTAGGCGAGGTTTTTAATAGTATCACACGAGTGTTTTAATACCTAGTTATGTGCAGTTTCATACACTACTTTATCTACACTCATACATTTGGGATTGAACCTACTAAATAAACGATCAACGTTAGAAAAGAGAGAGAGACTTTGTTTGTATTAGCTAGGTACCTACCTTGTAATAAGTCAATTCCTTAGCTGCATCTAAACTAAAATATCGGGCAGAGTAAATATTTTTTCACATTTTAAAGCAAGAATAAAAAACCTACAAAATTCAGTAAGTATAACAAAATGTAAAAATTGAAATCAAAACTTTATCGGAAATGCTTGGCGCGCATTCCATTAGAAAAAAAAGATCAGTGCATTTCAACAAAAGAACTAATCGCACTAAAGTCATCGATTACCATAGAGTTCATTTTAATCATGAAAAATATGTGGGAAAATATCGTTGTTTTTTTTTAATGTTACGGCACTGCCTTCTTTTTGGATTTGCCCTGTATCGTAATGAGAAAAAAAGTTATTTTATGATGCAGTTGACTGCATCGTAATGAGTTTATTTTTTAATTTTACCTATCCACGAAAATAAAGTACGTATTTATATTACCTTTTTTGAATTCATATTTGGAACATTACGTTGTGAGTGTAGATAATAGTAGATTATACAACAAGTGAAAAAAGAAGGAATTTAGTTCGAGGTACCATGTTGGATCCCGAGAGCAGCGAAGGATTCTAAAATTAGAATCCTGAGCGAAACGAGGGATACAAAGGACCGAGATGAAATTTTTTTTCACGAGTTGTGTACTCTACTTTTTACCATTGACTGCGAGAAAACATAATAGCAGTACTTACTACTACTTACACCTATACACCTATAGTACCTATTTATAGTTATCAAATTTTATTATTTAGATAGGTAATCGGTAATTTAACCGTTAGAAAATAGTGAAACTATAAGTTTTCCAATGACATAAAACAACCATGCTATGAGGGAAATTACATGATCAGTCTGACATCAGTCCATTTCATCAGTTTGTATACTTTTACGACTATGAATTTTTACAGACTGAAGAGCGTACCAGACTGATGGAATGGACTGATGCAAGACTGAACATCTAATCTCCCTCTAATATAAAGAAAAGAACCCAAAGAAAAGAAACTAAAAAGTACCTAATTAGTTTGGCGAGATATTTTTTTAGAAAAGAACCCAAAGATAAGACACTAAAAAGAACCTGAATAAAATTGGCGGGATATATATTTTTCTTTAATTGTATAACTATGGCTTTATCTATGGAATAGCTCCATACTTTCAGCACGTTTTATTTTTTTTTGTACATAATTCATACGATGCGCGCTTGTTCCAAATTCAAATTATTTTTATTCACTCGGTGAATAAAATCGCTTATTATTCACTCTTATCGTTGAATTAAAGGCACTTTTTAGAGTGGCGATGGTAAAAAATTGTTTTTACCATCGCCACTCTAAAAAGTGCGTTTAATTCAACGATAAGAGTGAATAATAAGCGATTTTATTCACCGAGTGAATAAA
Organism: Agriphila tristella; assembly: GCA_928269145.1. Lineage (NCBI taxonomy): Eukaryota > Metazoa > Arthropoda > Insecta > Lepidoptera > Crambidae > Agriphila > Agriphila tristella. Next base: position 2,519,737 of record OV743451.1, on the reverse strand, counting down.
AATAATTTGAATTTGGAACAAGCGTGCATCATGAATTCGTACAAAAAAGTTCCAATACCTACTGGCCGCTATGGAGCTATTCCATAGTTACACAATAAAATTAAACGAAAAAAAATATCCCGCCAAATTTAATTAGGTTCTTTTTTGTGTCAATTTAATTAGGTTCTTTTTAGTGTCTTATCTTTGGGTGCTTTTTTATGTATTAGAGGGAAATTGAATGTTCAGTCTTCATTCTATCAGTCTGGTACGATATTTAGTCTGCAAAAATTCAAAGTCTATACAGACTGATAAAATGGATTGATACCAGACTGATGTCTGATCATGACTGTGATCTCTCTCTTAGCGTGGTTGTTTTATGTCATTTGAAAACTTCTAATATCACGCATGGGTCGGTCATGGGATGGGTGATCAAAACTGTATTATCTCGAGCTCCTCAGTGCCTCGGAAGGCACGTTAAGCCGTTAGTCCCGGCTGCATTTGCAATCGTTAACACCCATCAATCCGCATTGGGCCCGCGTGGTGGTTTATGGTCCATCCTCCCACTCATAAGGAAGGCCTGTGCCCCAGCAGCGGGGACATTAAAAATGGCTGATGGTCAACTATAAATACTAAGTATAAAGTACTGCTAGAGGTACCTATTTGTTTTCTCGCAGTCAATGGTAAAAAGTAGAGTACACAACTCGTGAAAAAAAATTTCATCTCGGTCCTTTGTATCCCTCGCTTCGCTCAGGATTCTACTTTTGAATCCCTCGCTACGCTCGGGATTCAATTCTAGAATCCTTCGCTACTCTCGGGATCCAACTTAGTCCCTCGAACTAAATTCCCTTTTTATTCACTTGTTGTATAATCTACTATTATACATCGCCATCTTAAAATAAATTATTTTTATTCTACATTAAATTTTTGCATGAAAGACATTGTTGTCAGGGCAACAAAATCACTATTTAGTTAACACATAGAATTTTAGTTAACATAGGTTCAAGAGACAGCTGCAAACCTTGCTTTAAAAAACTTGAGATTTTTCCTTTATCGTGTACCTATAATAATAAGGTGGTGCCAAATGATGTGATGATTGTGATTATACTTAAACAGGTTATAGTGTTGCTTAAACTGAACTACTTTTTCTAAGGAACGTAGGTCGAAAAACGATCAAAAAATTTTCAGTCCCATAAAAAATTTATTGGTCAGCTGACTGACTTACTATGTAAAGGCGAAAAAAATTATCGCTTTTCGACCATGTTCCTTGGAAAAAGTTGTTCAGTTTAAGCAACACTATCATCTGTATTAGTATCTGAATAGGGTTTTAGTATTCCCAAATCACTTTTTGCCTAAATGTCATTTCAAATAAGCGTTCAGGAAATGAACGCTCAAAAAAGGGTATAGGAGGGAAAGGCGTGGAACACAATTTTTGACTTCGTAACTTTGTTTGGACCTGTTAGGAGGTGAACATATCAAAAGTCCCCGCCCGTAGCCCGTATGCCGGGGGGAGGGGGAGTTTTGAAGGTCCCATTTTTCGGTTTTTCACATATATCTCAAAAACTATACATTCCAGCGACATGAGTTTCTTCACAAAATGAAAGCTGGTTAAATTTGCTACATGTTTAATTCAGTAAGTTTTATTTGATATCTTGTATAGTTTTCGAGATATTCACTATTAAAAGTCTGTAATTTTATCTTTAATATATAAAAGATGAAACTGATTGGTGACTGCCATATCAACGCACAGCCATAACCGCTGGGTCTAGAGACTCCAAATTTGGCACATAGGTTCCTAATAAGGTCTAGGGATACACTAAGAAAGGATTTTTCAAAACTCACCCCCTAAAGGGTGAAACAGGGGTCCAAAGTTTGTATGAAAGTCCGTCAGTTTCGAAGCTAGGATCTTCAAATTTTGTGTTTAGGCTGACGATAAAAAATTAATATATACGTGTCCCAGCGTTTTTGAAAATTTTACTCCCGAAGGGGTGAAAAGGGGGATGAAGTTGTGTATAGAAAATCCTTTATTTTCGAAGTAAAAATAGCTAAATTTATAATTTTGGCATATGGATGCAAATCTAACTCGACGTATATCGTTATTGTTAGTTTTTCAGCCATTATGGGGATAAAATGGGGGCGAATCATCATCATTTAAAAAAATTTTTTTTTCTAAATTACAGAGATTCAGGAGCGGATATCTCAAAAACTATACAAGATATCGAAAAAATTTTTATCATAAATCTTGTCTCAAATTTAATCAGCTTTTATTTTGTAAAAGAACTCATGTCGCTGGAATGCATAGTTTTTGAGATATATCTGAAAAACCGAAAAATGGGACCTTCAAACCCCTCCCTCCCCCCCGGCATAGGGGCTACGGGTGGGGACTTTTGATATGTTCTCTTCCTAACTGGTCCAAACAAAGTCACGAAGTCAAAAATTGTGTTCCAATCATTTCCCTCTACACCTTTTCATTTACTGGGCTAGTTTAGTCTATATCTTACATTATTCATTTCGCGATACAACTATGTCGCTATTGGACTAGATTTCAACATGCGTAAATATCCAAACTACTTTACAAAAAGACACAGACATTTCATCAGGATATACATCACGGAATGGCCACTAATTAATGCTTCGAATGAACTTATCCAGTCTGATCGAAATGTCAGTAAAAATATACAATAAATTAGCTACAGTATTATACATAAAAGGTTACAGAAGCGGCTCTTTAAAAAATGATAATTATTATAGTGTTTCAGAGTTTTTAAATGATTAGGATAGATAAAAAATAAAGTATTGTTATTTAGTTGTAAAAAAGTAAGTCATACTGTCTAGCCCCTTTCAGGGTCTACTATATTATTCTATTTACCTACCATCTTGTTATAACTGTGGATTGCAATAAATTGATTTGAAAATGTTCACCTACACGGAAGAGTGAGTTATCGCCATCGGCCATTCCTTTTATTGAAATATGTTCTCATATTTTGAAAGACAGCAAATACCTAATGCGATTATTTGTTTTAACAGGAAAAAAAACATGTTATCGAAAATTCTTATACCGAGAATTGTCGCTACAATAAATTATATTACTAGCGAAATGGAAGAACAAGCCCGAGAAGAAACATTTAGACTCAAACGAGTTAAGCAGAATAAGGCTAAAGAAGCTGAAAAGGACAACAAAAAAGATGAACAGATAGGTTTGTGTAATATACCTGAGGCAGTATGTGAAGAAGACAACATTAAGACGGTTTGTTCTTTTCGCTCTCAGCAAAACCTGTCAGAAATAACAATAGTTGATCCTCAAAACACTAACGATGATGATGTCGATAAACAGCGCTTAAAAGTTCTTTTGCAACTCGTCAATGAGATTATCAAAACTTTAGCGGCACGACCATCTAAAGATACATATAAGATGTTAGAATCATGCAATATGTTCAAAGGTTCAATCGAAAATGTTGCTTCTTCAACACTCTTAAAGCCTAAAGATTCTACACCAAGTGCAGCCAGCTTGAAAGTTGACGGCGTAAAGTATGCTGGCGATTCTGACTGTTGCTGCAAGAATATGCAAGAAAATGATATGAAGCCCATGAATGCCATAAAAGAAACAGCGTCAGAATTTCATCAACAGTGCGTAGCTGGTCCTTGTCTTGTTTGTACTCCTGAAGAAAAAAGCTGTTTCGGTATAGCAGGAGAGAAAACTCCTACTGGGTCTGATTATCATAAAATATATATAAAAGAACCACAAAAGGAGAAACCGTCCGATACATGTCCTACATGTGGAAAGAAAGCTGAAAAAAATGAAACAAAGAAAAGTCCTTCTAATGTTTGTACTTGCCAAGGAAACAAGGGGCAAATATCTATCGCCACAGATGCAGTACAGAGAGATGCTGCCACCTCAGTCATAAACTTAGAAGTGATACCTAACAGAGCGCAAAGCAAATCTTCGTGGGAAAATACGGGCGTGCTTATCAAAATCATAGCCAAGCCTTCACCGTCGCGCTATAGATCTAGTAGGCAAAACTTTGATGAAAATTATTACGATACTAACGGTTACGTGTGTAAACGGTGCAGCAAAACTGAGACTAAAAAAGCTGTGTCGGAATCTAATATCTGCTCGAAATGCCAAAACGAAAGAAAAGATAGTAAGGCAAGCAGAAGTAAGTGTCCGCTATGTGGTAAAGAAAAAGAAATACAGAAACCAAGTTGTCCACATTGTCGCGGTGCTGATTCCAACGACTCCTCAATATCAGAATACCAAGGTAGGATTTCTCTCAGTTCCGATAAGTCCAAAAGCATTATAGCTGGAAAGGAGAGAAAAGTTGAAGCCCAAGTATGGAAAGATGCTGCCACCTCGACCACAGACTTAGAAGTGGAACTTAGCAAACCGCAAAGCAATTCTGTGTTGAAAAATACTGGCATGCCAATTAAAATCTTAGCCGAACCTTCACCGTCGCGCAATAGATCTAGCAGGCAAAATTTTGATGAAAATTATTCTGATACAAATGGTTACGTGTGTAAACGGTGCAGTAAAGCTGCTATTGAAAAAGCTGTGTCCGAATCTAATATCTGCACAAAATGCCAAACAAGTCATGAAAGAAGAGATAGTAAAGCGATCAGAAGTAAGTGTCCGCTATGTGGCAAAGAAAAAGAAATACAGAAACCAAGTTGTCCACATTGTCGCGACGCTGATTCTAATGACTCTTCAATATCAGAATACCAAGGTGGGATTTCTCTCAGTTCTGATAAGTCCAAAAGCTTTATAGCTGGAAAGGAGAGAAAAGATGATGCCCAAAGTAGCGCTAGCAGTTTATCGGATGTAATATCGTACCTTAAATTGAAAATATTTGGCGCAGATGTAAAGGATGAAAAACCATGCACGTGCTGTGGCCTTAGTAAAAAAGAAGAGAAACACAAAGTTGGTTGTACTAGGTGCAAAAAAGAGTTGAGCTTGTCAAACTCGGATAGCTTATCTAACTGTTGTCGAACACAGAAAGAACCGTCCAAATCTCGCACATCTACGGTCGGTACTTCTACTGGTCGGAATTGTAGCGGAACGCAAACTGCTACACCCACTCTTAAGCGTTCGTGCAAGTTTGACAACGTCGTGAAAGTGGCTCGCATATCAGATTCGGTAAAAGATATTGAAGAAGACGAAGTTTTTGAAGAAGAAGCAGTTTGTAAGGTGTGTTCGCAATCTAGTAACACGAAGGATATCGGCGTAAATACAAAGCTAGCTGATCGATTTGATGTCAGACCACTAAGTATGCTGTTAAGACCAAATCGTCCAAAAGTCTGCGCAGCCTGTCGGTCTGAGATAGTTTTCAAGAGTACCTATAGGCCTGTATGTAGAGTGAGATCTTGCAATCTTTAGCACATTCATTATTCGAAAGCTTAAAAAACTGTTGATGGTTGACAGTTTTATGAAAGTTTCATTTTCAGATAAAAAATAAAGTTTTAGTTTACATTTGTGTGCGTTTGTCATAACTAGTGTTGCCAGGTCCCATTTGTTTTAAATCGGGGCAGAAGTTAAAACAGGTGTAGATCGGGACAAACAAAAAAAAATTGATATCTCCACGCGTCCCAGAGATAAAGGATCTTGACAGGTAGACAGACAGATGGACAACAAAGTGATCCTATAAGTGTAACGTTTTTTTCTTTTGAGGTACGGAACCCTAAAAAAGTTTACGAGACGCCTGTCTGGTGCAGATCAGTCGCGCACATTCTGTGCATCGGGCAATTAGGGAAAAAATAATCACATCTAGTTATTTGATTATCTGTCTTTATTTAGGTACCAAGTACGGACGGAATCCTCGGTGGGCGAGTCCGACTCGTACTTGTCCAGTTTTTTTGTGATAAGCTCTCTGGAGTTACGGAAATTGGAGACCGGAGACAGTACGAGTTCAGTACGTACCTTTCGCAAAAACGTACTTTTCGCAAGATGCGACAATTGAGACAATAGAACATTTTGTACCTGTTAAAAATACCTGGATACGTTGAATAATTGACACTTTTGATGTTATGCCATAAGTCGCTGAAAGATCTTATAGATCTGAAATTAAGGTATACATAGGGTATATTTCATTAAATCTTTCTACAGACACGTATTGAATTGAACCAGAAACACGCTTGAGTGATTTTGGCTGGATACATTTTAATTTAAAAATTCACTGATCTCGAATCTTTCACGTCCTTCTGGTACATAGGTATATTTTTTATTCCATTCTTATAGATATTAATATTTTATTGAAAGGTGACTTATTGAATTTTTCTAAAAATTTTAAAACTTTTTCTAACATAACCTAATAAAAAAATAATCAAAATCAAATTCAGCATGCGAGACTCTCGCGCCGACTTCATCATCACTCGAATGTGCTATAACAACTAACAACCCTCATTTTGTTGCAATTGTAAACTATGTTTACCTAGGCATCATTCAGAGATCGTTGTAAAAATTCATTTCGAATCGTAGAGTAAGAGTAACTAAGAAAGACGAGTAATTTCAAATCTCGAAATTGAAATAACAGCAACCCACGATATAATATTTTGGATCTACTTTTCTGTATCTACTCGTAAGTACCTATTGAGGCTCAAACTAAAACCTCTCTTCTGTTGAACTTTCGCTTAACATTCTTTTATCAGTTTACCTACACACAAAAACTCACTACGACGCCTAGTACGTGTGTACTGGATATAATAGCGTCATCTCTTGTGCTCCTACAGTTGTTGCTAACACTACTTTTTCTTTCGTTTTCACGTAGTAAGCGACGTCACTTACTTGAATATGGACTTATGGAGACATTTCAGCGCAGTCACACTATGGTACCGCGCCGCACCGCCGTATCTAACGATTTAAATCTTTGACTAGATCTGGAATCAGCACTTGCTTCACGCTCTATTCGCGTCATACCATCTACTAGAGCTAATCAATATCGATATTAAGGTTTTAACATTTTTCATTATTTTTTAGCTTTAAATCAAATAGACAATGCAACTTATTGGCCCAATTTTTTTAAAGGTATGGTACAGGAATGAAACTTTTTTCCAAGTATAAATTTTATCATTAGGTTTGACTTTTACTATGGCACCAAAAAAATCTTTGGTGCCATCTAAGTCTGCCAGAAAAAAATCGTTCATATTTTTTTTTTGGCTTCAGTGCAGTTGTAACTTTTTTTCACCAGGATAGATTTTTTTGGTGCCTTTGTAAAAGTCAATGATAATATCGATATTTCAAAACAAGTTTCATTTATGTACTATACTTTTAAAAAAATTGGGCCAACCCTTCAAGGGAAAAGTTGCATTGTCTTTTAGTAAATAACAAATCGCCAGAAATATTAAATATTTTTTAGCTTTGAAATATACAATAATTTACAAACTTCAATCGTACTACGTATAAATATAACCATTATCCCGCACCGCGCGCGTCGCCCGCGGTATCCCGACATTTCGCTACATAAAGGATAAGCTTCATACAGCCTAGACCATAACAGTCAGGGGCATATAATATTTTCTAAATGTAACCCAACTCTATATCTCTAGGGGTTTTTTTTTCCGAAAAAGTGTGTCATTTTTCTACATTTATGCGAATTTTAAAAAAAGTTTGGGTCTTTTTCAAACATTTTTTTCACCACATTGTAGCCCTTGCCATGACGCATCTTTTGACATATATCACATTCACGTAGACCCAAAACTCACGGGACCAGGGCGATGTCTCACTCTGGCTGAAATTGGGTACCTTACTGAAGCGATCGAAAAAACATTTTCAATGTTAAAATTCTCAAGTCTGAAATTGCTTAGAAACAACGTTAGGTATTCAAGTCGAAATTGCTTTAAATAATGTCTATCATAAATATTAAGCATTTCACTTTAATCACTATCGTTATTTATTACGAATTGATTTCGTGTTTTTTCGCCTAATCTGCCAAATTGGTCTTGGCGCTTATTTTGTACATAATTACCTCTTATTTTGTACAAATTCACGTTTTATATCACTTATTTTATACAAAATAAGTTTATTTTGTCCAAAAACAGATCTTTACTTACTTTGTGCAAAATTAGTGCCCAGTTAGTAAGTGGGACGCTATTTGACTGACAGGACATCTTGGGTATTCTTGATCGAAGCCAAAATCACATAATCCAGCGCCGTGAAGAATATTTACGTCACATAAAAAAGGTAATACTCTTTGTCTTCGTCCAAATCGTGTTACGCTGTCGTCTAGACAGTTGTAAACCAAAATAGCTAACATCCCAAGAATGATGGGCGCGCCACAATCGCGGACCGGAGCGGATAATTAGAGGCCGATAAAACGACAAAATAAAACAATGCCCTGTCTACAACAGGGATGACAGTGTTACTTGTCCGTGGTCCCCCAGCCTAAGTTCCGTTTGGGGTACCACGAGCAAATATTTTAGCCCTTTGAACACCCAAGGAGGCCAAAAGGGTACCATGGGAAAATTATATGGCCCGTGGTACCCCTAATCTTTTTATGTCAGATTGAAATGTTTGAGATGGGGTACTACGGACAATAAAAATATATTTAGCAAGGAGATTGTTATTCAGGGGGTTCCACGGGCAAAAATGTTTGCTCGTGATACCCCAAGGGGAACTTAAACTGGGGACCATGGGCAAATAACAGATGACAGAACAGAACAGCTCCACTACTCAAATGGCCAACGTTCTATGCGTTTGAACGCTTCGCTTAAGGTGGATAGCCCACCGAAAGTGGCGTATTGCTATCTACTTCTAGCAATGATTGTAATGATACCGTTTAAATATACCTAAAAATTCCACGTGAAGTTGGTGCCGTAGTACCTATAAGTTCATAAAATGGTAACAAAAACGACAGTTTTTTCAGGATTTCCTGAAAACTACTGAATCGATTTCAAAATAACAAAAAAAAATGTGATTAACTTGGGAACAAACCTGATGTAATAACGTTTGAATTATTTCAATCTGTTCCCGCCTTCTAGTAATCGGTGGACATACAAAAAAAACATACATACAATACAGCCGAACAGAAAACAAACAAAAAAATATTGACGAACAAACTTGCCACCATACAAAAATTTTACATGATAGATACATGATTGGCTATAATAACACACCAAATCCAGAGCTCTGTAATTTGTGTACCTTGTCACAGCTGGTCACACCATCCACTCAATAATAATTGCTATGGTAGGCCATACATAACCCACCACGAGGGCCCAATGCGGATTGGTTGGTGTTAACGACTGCAAATGCAGCCGGGACCAACGGCTTAACGTGCCTTCCGAAGAACGGAGGAGCTCGAGATAGTAAATTTTTGGTCACCCATCCCATGACCGACCCTTGCGAAAATTGCTTAACCTCCGCAATTGCTGAGCAAGGCGCTACCACTGCGCCACTGAGCTCCAGAATTTATGGATGGCCCCTTGCGATCCAGCCCTACGTTGATTGGCAGCGCTCCACGTAGTACGCACGACGTCACGGGCATTCCACCGTCTAGCAATTGTCGACCCGGGATGCACGCTACACGTCACATACACACATATTGTAAGTACATACCTGCATCAGATACTTGGAATATACAGGGTGTTACAAAACAACCCGTAAAGTTGAATATGGTAGATAGGGACCATCAAGCTGAACAACTTTTACGATGGGACCAATTCTGAAATCGCGAAAAAAAAATCCGCTGTTTCATACAATAACGAATATTGCGGGTTGTTTTGTAACACCCTGTATACAGGGTGTATTACCAAACACCATGTATACAGGGTGTTTGGTAATATCCGTTTAAAGCCGAATACGATAGATAGGGTACATGCATTCAACCCCGGAAAATTATTATAAACCCAGAAAATCGCCACTTTCCGAAAAAAATAAACAAACTGGATAGTGCGAAAATGTTTGCGTCTAGGGCTGTTCGTTTGCAATCCTACTATCCTACTTCCTATCCTATCCTATCCTATTTCCTACTATCCTACTAATATTATAAATGTGAAAGTTTGTGGGTTTGGATGTTTGGATGTTTGTTCCTCAGTCACGTGAAAACTACTAAACGGAATTGGTTGGAATTTGGTACACACATAGTAGATAGCCTAGATTAAAACATAGAATACTTTTTATCCCGATGTTCTTGCGGGAACGGGACCCACACGGGTGAAACCGCGGGCGGTCGCTAGTATTATAAATATGAAAGTTTGTGGGTTTGGATGTTTTGATGTTTGTTCCTCAATCACAAAAAAAAAGCTGGCAACCCTGCCAAAGTGTACTTAAGCTCCCGTAATTATTATTTGTTTATCATATTGTTGGGGTGTTGGCGAAGCTTTTAGTAATCGCATTGTGATTATCGTTCACTGAAGACTCTGTGATACTGTTATCCGCACCATCAATCACCAGTGGAAGCAGAAATCATCAAAGCTAAGTTGCATTTTAACACCGATTTTTTTTAATCAACCTCAGTCACAGAATACCCTCAGTTGTGGTCTGACTACCTTCAAAAATGTCAAATTCAACTGACATTGTCGCATTTGATCCTGACGTCTATCAAAATCAACTGACAGCTACAAAATTGATTGTGACGGACCACAAGGTGTTGCTACATAAAAATAATTAATTTGTATGGTAGTTTTTTGAAAAGTATTGAGAATGTCAGAGTGGGGCTGTTGCCAGACCAACATGGATTGTGGCGAAAAAATTAAATGCAGTAAATGTAAAAAGCTGTTTCACATTGAATGTTTACAATCAAAGGATATTGATTCTGACGGTCGGTCTTCTAATGATTGGATATGTCCACCCTGCAAGAGTTGTGGAGCCAGTGGTAAGAGAAACGACAATACTCCTGTACGCGGAAGTGGTAAGAATACCAATAGCACTGTTCGCTCAAACAAAAGACCAGCTTTATCTTCTCCCCCTACTAGTTCTACTTCTGCCACTTTAACACATGATGATGTAAAAAATATTATTAGAACTGAGTTTGCTGATATATTAAACGTAATGAAAACCACCTTATCTGAGTTTTCTTCTGAATTAAAGTCAATTAAAGAAGACGTTTCTGATATGAAGGGTTCTATGGATTTTATGAATGACAAGTTTGAAAATGTTTTGAAAGAAGTTGGTTTAGCCTCAGAGTCAGTTAAAACGTTGAAGTCTGAAAATGAAGCGATGAAAAATGACATCAGTAAACTGACTGAAAGGCTGAATCAGATGGAACAACAGTCAAGGGCTAGTAATATTGAAATTCAATGCATCCCTGAACGGAAAAATGAAAATATTGTTTCAATGATAAAACAGTTAGGTACTGTTATTGGGTATCAGGTTGATAATGGACATATTATGCACTGCACTAGAACGGCTAAAATAAATAAAAGCAATGATCGTCCTCGTTCAATTATTGTTCAATTCAACACTCCTCTTACAAGAGATAGTTTTCTAGCAGCTGCATTAAAGTATAATAAATCTCATCGCGATGACAAGTTGAACTCAAGTCACCTAAACATGCCGGGTGATAAGAAACCAATATACATAATGGAACACCTCTCTCCAGCAAATAAGTCCCTTCACGCGGCTGCTCGTGCTAAATCCAAGGAGATTGGTTACAAGTATGTGTGGGTGAGGAGTGGCTGAATATTTATGAGGAAGGACGATGCATCCGAATACAAACTTATCAGGAATGGTGCAACGCTAGAGAAATTGTCATAGGACCCTTGTATTTTTGTTTTTAAGTTCTTTTTATTTATTTATTTTTTGTATTTTTTTGCATGCCTTGATGTAAAATTTAACATAAAATTCGCTTCATTAAAATTATATTATCAAAATACGCGTGGTTTGCGCACCAAGACGCATGATTTTTATAATAATATTAGTATAAACGATTATGATATAGTGATTTTAACTGAAACCTGGCTTAATAATTCTATAAGCAGTAGCGAGCTATTTGACGATAGGTATATTGTGTATAGAAGAGACAGACCTGTTTCTAAAACTTTTGGAAAGAAAGACGGAGGTGGAGTTCTGTTAGCAGTAACTAGAAAAATTTCATCAAAACGAATACATCGATGGGAAAGTAGTTGCGAGGATCTTTGGGTAGTAATTGATGTTCCTAACTCAAGACCCCATCGGCAGATGGATCTGTGCACTGTTTACTTACCATCACCAGTTAGTAGTAATTTGGTTGACCGTTTCGTTGATAATTGCAATTCAGTAATTGAACAATCATGTAGTGATATCTGTATAATTGGTGATTTCAATGGGGAGGCGAAGGCAAAGTGAATTACAGATGGCGCTCAGTCTTTGGAACAATTGTCAGTTTGAGCTTATATTGTCTTGACTGTGTATTACGTGATTTTACTTTCTTAGATTCTTCTATTCTAACTTTAGCTCATATAAAAGAAGAATTACGGAAAAGAAAAGCCAAAACAACAGGCAAGAAAGTTTATAGCAACTTACAAAAAATTGCTAACAAGCATTACATTTCTTTAAATTTCGTGTAAGATTTACAAGTAATCTTTTTATTTCAGATTAGAAGCATATGATTTAAATTTTAACAAAGCAACTGAGTGTGAATTTCCGTGTTTATAGTTGCCTGATGAAGCGCTCATGGCGGAACTTGACAGGCTGATCGCACTCGATCACGTTTGTTAAGCAACGCTCAGTCCGGCTAGGTGTCGGATGGGTGACCGTTAAGTGGCATTACAACTGAGCGCTTCCGTGCTTCGGAGGGCACGTTAAACCGTCGGTCCCGGCTGTTGTCATCTGATAACAGTCGTTAAGCCAAGTTAGAGGCCTTACAGGCGGCTTGATAAACTCTAACACCAGAGGTGGCCACTATTCCTCATTCGATAAGAAAGAAAGAAGTTGCCTGATGATGCCTTCTGTGCAATAGTAATTTCAGGTTTCTGTACTGGAATTTCTGTACCATCCAAAATTACACGAACCGTTTTATCATATTTATTTTATTATTCTAAGTTTCTTGAATGACTCTGGCATATAAAATTCTTTTAATTCTCTGTTTGGCCCCAATATTAGGCTTATTCCATATTTGATATACCTATCAAATTCATCCAAGTTATAAATATGTTAGAATCTGCTGAGGTTGAAATATTAAAGAACAAAGCTGTTATAATTCAAATGTTGTTTTATTTTGGCGAAACTTCATCAAATTCATGAAACATTCCTTTTGATTTATAATGTTTCTCAGGCTCAGCAAAGGAGAAAATCGAGGGAAAAGCATATTTTTTTTATATTTTTTTGCCCACAATTTTTTTTGTTACTGGGAAATCGATGAACTCCAATATTTTACAAGTTACATGCATAAAAATGCGGCATTTTCTCAGTATAAAATTAAAAAGTGCAATACTCCAAGAGATTCCCATATGTTTTGACACTTTCTTTGAGGCGGCCGGGTACCAAAGACCAGACGCCACCTATCAGGATAAAATTGCGCTTTTCCTCCCCATTGTGGTACTATAGATTGGAATCTGCTGAGCGAGTCCTCAGTGCACCATTCACTGACTGGCCCGTGTCAAATATTATTCGATTTTCTTTGTGTTAACAGACTAAAACAACATAACAATGTCACCAATAAGTCAAATAAGATTCTTGATTTGGTACTATCTAACGTAGCGCTCTGCAGAGTCGGAGAATCTCCTAACCCATTAAGCATTATAGATGGTCATCACCCCTCACTTGATATTGAATTAGGGTTGAATAGAGATGAAAAACTGGTTTATAACTTAGAAAATGCAAAACCAAAATTTTATAAAGCAGACTATGTCGCTATTTGTGAGGAGTTAAAAACATACGACTGGAATGATGAATTCCGTGATTTAACTAATGTAAATGATATGCTTAGTGTTTTCTACAAAATTGTAAATTCACTCATAAGAAAATTTGTACCTTTTAAAAAATCAAGTAAAGTCAAATACCCCCCTTGGTTCTCTCTGAATTTAATAAAAGCATTAAACGAAAAATATAAAGTGAGAATACGTTTCAAAAAATTTGGTAATCCAATGGATGGCTATGATCTGAATATAGTAGATACACGTTGTAAACAACTTGCTGCAGAGTGCTATAAAAGCTACATGAATATGTTGGAAGAACATATTTGCAAAAATCCAAAGCTGCTATGGTCAGTTTTAAAATCAAAGCGAGGCGGTTCTAGTTCTTACCCGGTAGCAATGACAAATGGTCATATAACTACGTCAGATGGCAATCAAATTTGTGAACTTTTTTCATCGCAGTTTGCATCTGTTTATAATGACGTTGACGACGAGGATAGTAATAGGAATCCAATAGGAAATTTACGCAAGTTGGAAAATTACAGTCAACATTTTAGGCTTCCTGTAGTAGATGAAGAGGTTCTATTTAAGAAACTAAGTAACATTAATTGTTCGAAAGGAGCTGGTCCAGATGGTATACCTCCTATTTTCATAGCCAACTGTGCTAAGTATTTAGTTAAACCACTCTCCTTGATTTTTAACCGTTCATTGCACACAGGAATTTTTCCTGATGAATGGAAGTCTGCAAAAATAGTGCCTATCCATAAATCTGGGCCTGAGGATCATATTGAAAATTGGAGACCTATATCAATTTTATCATGCTTTGCAAAAATATTTGAATGTGTTGTTTATCCTTATTTGCTTGACCATTTTAAATCTTATCTTTGCAATAACCAACATGGCTTTGTTAAGTCTCGATCCACAATCACAAATCTTATTGATTTTGTTGAAACGGTAACAAAGGCACTAGATTTAAATAAAGAGGTGGATACTATTTACACAGATTTTAGTAAGGCCTTTGACCGAGTTTCACACGATATCTTATTGCAAAAGTTGTCTGCTTATGGGGTTTCCGGTACAGCACTCAACTGGATAGCATCATATCTCAAAAACAGATCATTTTTCGTGGTGGTTAATGGATATCGGTCTGAATGTGCGAATGCCAAATCAGGTGTGCCACAGGGTTCTCATCTGGGGCCTATACTATTTAATATATTTATTAATGATGTTCCACAACTTTTACAGTACTCGGAATCATATTTATATGCAGATGACCTAAAGTTTTGCAGAGTGATCGATTCAATAGAGGATTGCATTAAACTTCAAAAAGATATAAATGAGCTTACGAACTGGTGCCATCAAAATAAAATGGACCTTAATATATCTAAATGCTATCATGTCAAGTATGCACGCAAACATAATACGTTGCAAATGGATTATTTCATTAGTGGAAGTAAAATACAACAAGTGGAACAGATTAGGGACCTAGGAATTATTTTTGACGCTAAAGTGACCTTCATACCTCACATAGACAGTATCGTAAAGAGGGCATACAGAATGCTAGGTTTTGTAATCAGAAATGCTAAAGTTTTTCACAGTAATAAGGTTAAGATCCAACTGTTTAACTGCTTAGTCCGAAGTCTGCTAGAGTATGGATGTGTTGTTTGGAGACCACACTTTGCTGTACACAGCCTTCGACTAGAGCGTGTACAAAAGAGGTTCCTTTGGCATCTAGCGTTTGCCAACGGAATTTCTAAGAAAAAGTGGAGAATACCGTACAATGAACGTTTAGCTCGTTTTAAAATGATGTCCTTATCTAAACGTTTCGAGCTAGCGGATGCTTCTTTTGTATGGAAATTGCAAAATCACTGCATAGATAGCCCTTCACTTTTATCTATGTTAAACCTACGTGTGCCTAGAAGATATCCTAGCCACAGAATAACTCCCCTTTCCGCACCGTTGCGAAGGACAGTTTACGGGTCCAATTCTCCCATTCCCCGACTCTGCAGGCTTGTGAACAACTACAGTGACATGGTTGACTTTAATTTTGACTCGCTTGGTAGTATCCGTAAGATTATCGCCAACAGTTAGTATAAGACCTAGGTTTTTTTTGTGATCATCCTTACTTTGAATAATTATTAATTTTTTCTTAGTCCTTCAGTCTTTTAGATAAATAATAGTTAGGTAATTTAAAATGCATGTTGAATTTACCTATAAGTGTTTGTTACATTTAACTTTAGATATCAATTAATACTATTGTATTTATTATAAGAATTAATGTAAACAAACGTTGGTAAATCTAAATAAATAAAAAATAAAAAAATAAATAAAAAAAAATCACGCAAAAATTACTAACGGATTTGGTTGGAATGTGAAACACCCAGACCGGAGCCAATATAGAAGACTTCGTTTTTTAAATTGATCCAGCCGGGCATCGAACCCGGGACCTCTGAGATCGCGACACATTGAATTGGCACACAGATAGTAGATGGCCTAGATTAAAACATAGAATACTTTTTATCCCGATATTCCCACGGGAACGGGAACCACGCGGGTGGAACCGCGGGCGGCCGCTAGTTTTCCATAAAAATAAAAAAAAACATGCTCAAACAATTTTCTGGGTTTATAATAATTTTCTAGGGTTGTCTGCAAGCACAGATTACATAACACATGCAAGGTACCCTATCTACCATATTCGGCTTAATAAGGCTATTCCCAAATACCTTGTATTGTACCTGCGTCAGATATTTGGGAGTATAAAGACATCGCACCATATTTAATTTTCATTTAAAATTTTGCTAAGACGAAAACAATAACATAATGGCTCGCACTGTCAAAAAGTTATCAGACTTCATGTAGAACCAAGCTTTTAACTCTACGAGCCCTAACTCTAGAAGCCCTTACTTCACACTCTACACCTTAGTAAAATATTGCGCATTATGTGGCTTTGGGCGTAAGGTGAAACATTTATTCACTGTTCATTACTTTTCTGTCATACAATAGTTTTTGTAGCAACGAAACGGCCAAGTCATATTTTGCCGGTGTAGAGTTTGTGAAGTAAGGTTTTGGGCGTGTAGACTGTAGAGTTAGAAGTTTGGCTCTACATAAGGTCTGATAACTTTTTGACAGTGCGAGCCATATGGTCTCGTTTTGGTAACATTTTACATGAAAATGTTTTGGTGGGTTTTTTTCTTTACGAAAACCTGACTCAAGCATTTCACATAATTACGTCTCGTAGATGAATTTGCAATCAACAGACCGCGGATCACAAATGAATGATACAATGTCAGAACTGTTTATTATGATCTGACAAATAGTCGAAAGTGATATTGCGCAAGCTATCGTGGAACAATAATGACATATAATATAGTGATAAACTGGGTACACGGACCGTGGCCGGTCCGTTTCGACGCCAAGTTGACAATACACGGATTTCGCAATTCTCGCAACTGCGGGGGGCTTACTCTGTTTGTTTTGTAATCGACCCGGAGGAAATAAAAAGGCAGGAACAAACTAGACATCCGACGCCGCAGGGCTTTAAGAGTGACTATAATTAGGTGGAAGTCACAATAGATCTTTTAGGTCGCAGTGACTATAATTTTATCAGAGCTGCAGTAATTGAGTGCAGACACTTAAATAATAATAATGGCATACTGTATCCTCTTGTTTTCTAGTAACACCCAAACTTCCAGTGATTGAGTGAGCGAGCGCAAAGCGTGAGCGAAGCGTCTCTGTTTCTGCTTGATCAAAAATCTTTCGTATAATTATTGTCCGTTTGTTCTCCTCTACATTACAGGTCACATTTTTCAAGCGATTCTCCTGAAATTTTGTGAGCAGGTTTGATAGTCAAGCCAGTTTTTCGATTTTTTTCGAAATAAGTGCATTTCAGCGATTTCGAAAAATGATCAAAAATGTCACAAACGCTAGGTTTACAGCTCAGAGAGCCACTAGTTTTCTAGCAACACCCAAACTTTCAGTGATATAGGTAGTTATTTTCACCTGTCCAGCACAAAAAGGCGCTTTTGGCGCGTAAATACTCGCAGCAAAATCTATTTTTTGCTGCGAGCGTGAGGAAAAGTGTTTTTTTTTAATTTCTAACACAACCTTTTGAAACAATAAAAAAAGAAATAGAGAGAAAAGGATGAGAGTTGTAATAGTACATTACGATATTAGTGCGTTATAACCAATACGCACGTATATCGTACGACGTTTTTTAACACCCTTGCGAGGAAAAAGAAAAAAATACGCCAAAAGTACATTTTCGGAAAATGACTTGGCATTTTTCATGTTTTTCCACTTCACGAAATTTTCATACGTGGTTATGTATCTATTCTGTCCTTGGATATTGACGGCAGCAAGCTATCGCATGCGGTTCGCGCTTCTGTTAGTATATCCGGTGGAGTTGAAGTAATATATTGCTCATCTTCATTATTGAAATTTGTTATGTTTAGATATTCACAATATAAGTACAAAGAAAAGAAAATTTGAGAAAAATGGCGCGAGGATTATTTTCTGCCGTGGCTGCGTGAAAATGTTGGCAAAGACGCTAGAGCATGCAGCCAAGTTTTTAAATTACCGAATAAACTATTTTATTTTTATTTTAAATAAACTCAATCTGTGAATGCACACTGTCTACTGAATGGCGCGGCGCGGCGATTAGTTCGAAATTTGAATAGCAACAGCGCGCTGCTCACTAGCTCCAGCTAGTCGTGCGGCGGCGATCAGTTTCATATTTGAAATGGCAAATAATACTGTTATGTAATTTGTATGGACTATAACTTAACTATTTGCTTTGATAACACACGCGTTTTTTATGACCCGCTTTACATATTTAAAACCGGTGGAATTACATCAGCTTTACGAGCAAGGGTGTTAAAAAAATTATATGTGAGAAAAGAAAAGATAGAATACTTTATAATTTTTAATGTTGTCGGACATGAATTAAAAAGTATCAAAAATAAAATACACAGATATCAAGGAGATTTAAACAAAGTTTTTGAAAAATAAGGTTAAAAGTTCGTAATAAAAAGTACTTATGACTGAATTTCGTCCAAGACATATTATTAGCGTCTCCAAGGCTAAAATAATAGATACCTTTTTGTCTGACATCCTAAGAACGTAATTTCGTTCGAAATTTCGTTTTTAGTCGAGTTATAGTCGGCCCTCGGTGCAGTCGCCGCGAACAACAGCGTGTATTGTTACAATTTTATTACGATATACTCAGCAGACTAGAGACTTAAGATATCAGTTACTTAAATGAAATTATAAGTATTTATGATTAAAATATTGATAAAAACACTTATAGTGATTTATTTTCGGATCCTAAGAAAGAAGCTAAAAAGACTTAATTCTAGTAAGTACTCAGAAACAATACAGAAAAGTGTTTTATAATTAAACATATTTTTTTAATTACAAAACACGATGGAATGGAGAAAGATATCGTGTTTACCTGCATCACTTTTACTCGGGAGATTTTCGTAAAAAATATTTAGGTAAGTCTTTTTTAATTAAGAATAAATATTTTAATCGTCCTCGGCGTCGTGGGTTTATTTTTCATTTTTTTTATAGTATTTTTGAGCTGCATAACTCACAGTCGTATAGTAGCTTAGTTTTATGAATGTATAATTTTGATTAATAACTCATAAAATAAGCATGAAAATACTTTGTTACTTTTTAGGCATATGTATTTGGCTACTTCATAATGTACATAATAACTTCTCAGGATTTAAAATTATACTAAGTACGGTCAACGGCACACTGGGCTTCCGCGACAGCGTAATGATATTCAATCATTTTAATACTTACACGCAAAGTTAAGGTTCAAAATAAATTACACATTTTTGACAGTCTTGTATAACCTCATGTGCTGCTGACTGTACCTAAGTTTAAAAGAAAATTAATGAAAAATGATGTTATTTTAAATCGGCTAAGTTCTTAGTTTATGTAGTCAACGTCCAGCTAGTACTACTCGGTACTAACTCAGCTTAATAGCGACATTATTTTAGTACAGTATGTGTGATTAGTATAAATGTTAAGTACTCGCTTAATAAACCTAACAGGAGACATTACTTTGAGAACACTATTAGTGAATTGTCATCCTTCCTAATATTATAAATGAGAAAGTCCGTTTGTATGTTCGTTTGTTACGCATTCACGTCTGAACTACAGAACCGAACATCATGAAATTTTGCATACCCGTTGTCAGGGGTACAGAGAAGGACATAGGGTACCTTTCATCCCGAAAAAAAATATTTTTTCTCGAGGGATAGCCAAAAACCTTTCCACGCAGACGAAGTCGCGAGCGGCCGCTAGTTTAAAATAAAAAAAGACTTGTTGACCGAGCGAGCGCGAAGCGTCTCCGCTTCAGCTTGGGCAAAATTACTTTCGTATATATCGTCTGTCCAGATTTTCTCCTCTACAGTTTTTCAACCGATTCTTGTGAAATTTTGTGGGCAGGTTCGATAATAATAATTATATAGTTTTCTTTCAACTCAGTTGTTCGAAATTTTCGTAAAATGTTCAAAAATGTCACAAACGTGAGGTAGCTCACAGAGTCACTAGTTTAAATATTCCTAATCCTACTAATATTATAAATGTGAAAGTTTGTGGGTTTGGATGTTTAGATGTTTGGCTGTTTGTTCCTCAATCACGCAAAAACTACTGAACGGATTTGGTTGAAATTTGGCACACAGATAGTAGATATCCTGGATTAAAACATAGAATACTAACTTTTTATCTCGATATTCCCACGGGAACGGTAACCACGCGGTTGAAACCGCGGGCGGCCGCTAGTAGTTTATAAGCAGCTAGTTAGTAAATTGAAGTCCAAATGTGATCAGGCCCTTGATCACGTAAGTCTGTTGCTAACAATTCTCGATTGAAATCGATTGAAAGCGCAGTTGCATTGCTGCTTTAGTTAAGATAGTTGTCACATTGGTTCATACTAAAGCAGCGATGTAACTGTGATTTCTGTCAGAGTTGATTGCAACAAAGTTACGTAATTACCCCCCAGGTTACAAAAACTATTACTGAACGTTGACTTTTAAAATTAAGAAGCTAATTTTCTTAGTGTAAGTTGCACCAAAACGCTGTCAAAATTAAAGTTATCGTCAAATGATAATGCTACCTATTTGTCACGTCAAACTTGTCAAAGGACATCATGCTGGCTGACAACCTCTTTTTAACCGACTTCAAAAAAAGGAGGAGGTTCTCAAGTCGACGGTATTTTTTTTTTTTTTTTTATGTATGTTTTAACATAGCTTCGTCAGTTGTTACCCGATTTGTACAATTCTTTTTTTATCTCAAAGAACATAGTTCGTGTGTGGTCCCATAAATTTTTTTCAGAGATCTGGCCAGTAGTTTTCTCATAATCCTGAAAAATATCAATTATTTAGCTCGCCATCGTACGAGTTTTTATGGAATTTCGGACATAACATCTTTGTTTATGAACCGATTTAGATGATTCTTTTTTTATTTGAAAGGGTATACTTCAAGAGTGGTCACAATTTAATTTCATCGTTATTGGACTTCGAACTTCGAAGATACACAAGGGAACTCCTCAAAGTCAAATAGTATATGTAAAGTGATTTAGGTTTTGGTAAGTTTATGGCAATCCAAAACAAACCAAATCATGGTTTACGATGCAACGTTCTGGACTAGATTTGGACTACGAAAACACAACGGAACTCCTCAAAAACAAACAGCGTGAATTTGGAAATTGAGTTCTGGGCATTTTACCATTGAAAATGTTATAATATAAAGTTAAAAAATATTTACACGCTGCGCTTACATACCTACCACTAAAAAGTTGAAAATAAAAAAGCTTTTTAAAAAAAAAGAAAAACCGCCTTCAAAAAACCTGAAAACAAAAACAGCTTAAAAATTAAATTAGATTTGGAACACAGGTTTTAACGCGATTTTAACTAAAACATAGGTGTTGAGCACCTACCTTTTCCCGACGTTTCGACCGAGTTGCATCGGCCGTGGTCACGGGCTGACTGGAGCTGCGGTGTTACGCCTCCTCCTCTGCATCGGTGGAATCTTCATCCACCGTCGAACAGTTTTTCCAACTACCGCCACACACAATACTAACGGTGTCCCTATTCTGTATCATAGCCGTATTCTGATAGTTAGCCGACCGCGAACAAAGAGGTAGTGCGTTTGTAATGACTGGATTCCACACTGCAGATAATTTGTGTCCATCTTCCCGATTGAAGTTGTTAGGATGTTTTTTAATTTCAATCGCTTCACGTACGACTCGTGAATAAAAATGACGATCAGTGGAAAGAACCTGCGTGCGATGAAATTCAATCCAGTGGTTTGTGCCACTTTCCAGCAAATGTTCTGCAATCGCTGATTTATTAGTTTGGCGGTTTTTTACAGCTGTGATGTGTTCACGGACTCTTTCGGTGATAGTTCGTTTCGTCTGACCAATATAGCAACTACCACAGCTGCAGTCTATCTTGTACACGCCAGGTGTTTGTAATGGTATGACATCCTTCGGCGTACCCAATATGTTGTTGACCTTTATGCCAGGAGTGTAAACTGTCGGTACAGAGTATTCACGTAAAACGTGGCCGATCTTATCTGTTACTCCTTTGACATAAGGCATGTAAGCTGGTTTTCTACTAACCTCGGGATGCCTACACTTTTTCCTCGGCAGTTTATGTCGTCCGTGCACTTGATATCCGTTTTTCTTAAGTACCTCCTGAACATGGATCAGCTCATGCTCTAAATGTTCAGGGTCACATAGGTCATAGGCTCTATTCTTTAAGGAAGTGATAACAGATTGCAAATGACGGGGGTGGTGATGTGACATTGCGTGTAGGTATCTGTCCGTATGTGTGGGCTTGCGATAAACACAATGTGATATGGACCCGTTAGGCTTCACGGAGATCTTGACATCTAAGAAGGGCAGCGTCCTGTCAACCTCTAGCTCGTAAGTGAATCTCATATTAGGGTGAATAGAATTGAGATGCTGCAAAAGGTGGTTCACTTCCTGCTCACTGCCTTTTAAAATGCAGAATACGTCATCTACATACCTTTTCCAAAGTCGTATGTTGTTAGGTTCGATGTTTAGCGCACTTTTTTCGAAGTGTTCCATCCAAATTCTTTTCTTCGAAAAAAGTGCGCTAAACATCGAACCTAACAACATACGACTTTGGAAAAGGTATGTAGATGACGTATTCTGCATTTTAAAAGGCAGTGAGCAGGAAGTGAACCACCTTTTGCAGCATCTCAATTCTATTCACCCTAATATGAGATTCACTTACGAGCTAGAGGTTGACAGGACGCTGCCCTTCTTAGATGTCAAGATCTCCGTGAAGCCTAACGGGTCCATATCACATTGTGTTTATCGCAAGCCCACACATACGGACAGATACCTACACGCAATGTCACATCACCACCCCCGTCATTTGCAATCTGTTATCACTTCCTTAAAGAATAGAGCCTATGACCTATGTGACCCTGAACATTTAGAGCATGAGCTGATCCATGTTCAGGAGGTACTTAAGAAAAACGGATATCAAGTGCACGGACGACATAAACTGCCGAGGAAAAAGTGTAGGCATCCCGAGGTTAGTAGAAAACCAGCTTACATGCCTTATGTCAAAGGAGTAACAGATAAGATCGGCCACGTTTTACGTGAATACTCTGTACCGACAGTTTACACTCCTGGCATAAAGGTCAACAACATATTGGGTACGCCGAAGGATGTCATACCATTACAAACACCTGGCGTGTACAAGATAGACTGCAGCTGTGGTAGTTGCTATATTGGTCAGACGAAACGAACTATCACCGAAAGAGTCCGTGAACACATCACAGCTGTAAAAAACCGCCAAACTAATAAATCAGCGATTGCAGAACATTTGCTGGAAAGTGGCACAAACCACTGGATTGAATTTCATCGCACGCAGGTTCTTTCCACTGATCGTCATTTTTATTCACGAGTCGTACGTGAAGCGATTGAAATTAAAAAACATCCTAACAACTTCAATCGGGAAGATGGACACAAATTATCTGCAGTGTGGAATCCAGTCATTACAAACGCACTACCTCTTTGTTCGCGGTCGGCTAACTATCAGAATACGGCTATGATACAGAATAGGGACACCGTTAGTATTGTGTGTGGCGGTAGTTGGAAAAACTGTTCGACGGTGGATGAAGATTCCACCGATGCAGAGGAGGAGGCGTAACACCGCAGCTCCAGTCAGCCCGTGACCACGGCCGATGCAACTCGGTCGAAACGTCGGGAAAAGGTAGGTGCTCAACACCTATGTTTTAGTTAAAATCGCGTTAAAACCTGTGTTCCAAATCTAATAAAATGCAACGCGAAAGTTTAAAAGTGTATAAAAATTAAATACCTCTAAAAAGCAAGAAATAATATTCGAATCATTCGTTACACATATCAATATTAATAAAACACGTCTAATGAAGTCGGGTGGGGCTTTTAGAAAAAAATGAAGTTGTCCTCCAGCCCCACCCGACTTCAATAGACGTGTTTTATTAATATTGATATGTGTAACGAATGATTCGAATATTATTTCTTGCTTTTTAGAGGTATTTAATTTTTAAGCTGTTTTTGTTTTCAGGTTTTTTGAAGGCGGTTTTATTGACTTACTTGTGCTTAACCGGTACTTTAACAAGCTTGTTATCGTTAAAGTTAGGTGGTGAAACTCGGCCTAAGTTTTTCTTAAGTTTTTAAAGGAGATTTTGAACACGTTTTTTAATAGCAAACCCCTGGTTATTTATTTGCCTGGTTGAGCCTATGTAGGTACTCACTTAGGTATTCTAGGAATTCCAGGACAAACCATTATTCAATGTTTTTATTACTAGTGGCCTTCGAGCTGTTGAAATTTCCCCTGAAGAGGAGAACAAACGGACAGACACACGAAAGTATTTTTGCCCAAGTTGAACACACTTGCTCGGTCAACAAAAACTTAATTATTTTGCCAATTATCAGGCCAATATATAAAATGTTGCCCAACATTCAATCTGTAATTATCATCTCGGCTATTCTATCCATCCATTTCATAATACATCGTGACCTAAGCTTATAGCAATGAAGTTGCCACTTCTCATTTCTGTCCATGGTTCAATCGTGACAGTGCTTAGAGTAGATTCGCAAGATCGAATTGTTATCGTCCAACTAACCTTGGTGATAGATACAAATGCTTTGTTAGGTTATAAGTCGTAGGATATTCGTACAAATCGGATCTTTACAGAAATCCTAGTAAGATAGCAATAATTAGAATCGGAGACAGATTTTTGCAAACTTCCGTGCTGTTTAGGATTTGTATAAAAATCCAGCGTATCAGTAAATCGCTAATGACCACCATTTTACCTGATTGGATGACGTCAACGTTATTTCATTTAATTTTTTTTTCAGCATTTCATTTATTATGGACTGACGGATGCTCTGATTGGCTAACGGCTACCTCCTATGAGAAGAGTACCTAATGTTCTGACCAATCAGACTAAATTGACTCTTAGATTATCAAATCAGCATTCAAGTTGCCAATTGTCCGAAAAATACTGAGATTTACAAATATGCCAAAATTTGCTCGGACGATTGCTAAAATCTAATTATTCGGTCCTTTATAATTCGACCTAGGACTTTCGAAAAGATTCGGTTTATACACCGTCATTTTGTAGTCGTTTTAATTAACTTAAGGGAGTGTTCTACTAACAGAATTAAACATTTTTGCCAAAGAAACATGGGTCGAAAAACGACAAAAAAAATTTACTTTCCCATACTAAAAAAATGTTTTAGCTGTCTAGTTAGTATGGGAGACCCAAAAATTTTTGTCGTTTTTCAACCCATGTTTCTTGGGCAGAAATGTTTATTTTCATTGGTACAACACACCCTTAAGTTAATTAAAACGACTACAAAATGACGGTGTATGAATATCCCACGACATTAACTTATTGAACTAAGTAGTAGGTGACTCAACTTTATTTAGGAGATAAATATCATTGTCTTTTGAATTATATTTATTTAAATAACTTTCAAATATTTCACCTTTCCGGTAAAAAAACAAAAGTGGCCATTTTGCACTATGCTTTTTGTTTGAAACCATTTTAAAACTAACACAAAGAAAGAAAAGTATTGAAAAGATAATCAATAAATAATTAGAGACTTAAATGATGGTTAATTTTTTTAATAACCTGGTTTGGGAGTAACAAAAAAAGTACAAGGGTGGTTTGATAAGTCCATGACTTTGAAAAGAAGAAATACTTTTTTTTCATAATTTATTTTTATGTCTTAAAAAGAATCTCCTTAAGGCATCTTTACACTACATTTTCTTCAAATTCGGCAAAAGATTATTACTTTTGGAAACAAAAAGTTCAAGCGAGTTCTAACTTTTCTTAATGACCCTGTCGACCCTCTCGGCGGCACTCATGACATCGAAACTCATCGAATGAAAATGCGAATCCTTCCTATTCTCTAGATTCAACCCCAGTGAGATATTTTTTCCTACCAAACATGAATAAATGTCTTGATAAATGTTTTGGCGGGCAAAGATTTTCATCAAGCCAAAAGGTGATGTCTGAAATGGGCCCTCATTTCAGTTACCAGTTTTCAGGCGATAAAAGAAAAAAATCATGGGTTAAAGAGGTAGGAACTTCGTTGGACTGAATACGCAGAACTACAATAAGATTATGTACAGAAATAAAACAAAATATTCCGAAAAAAAGTCTTTCTTCATTAAAAAGTCATGGACTTATCAAACCACCCTCGTATATTGACGTCGCTAGTTAACGGCTACATAAGTAATTGCCTCATAACTAGCTTCCGCCCGTGACTTTGTCTGCGTGGACATTCGGAAAATCCCTTAGGGAACCTTTGACCGGGATATAAAACATAAAGTTAAAAAGTAACCTATATTTTTTAATCCAGACTATAAGCAATGTCTGACAAATTTCATCCAAATCCGTTCAGTCCAAATCCAAACTTAATAATAGTAGGAAATTTACTATTTCACTGCGTGTCGTGTATTGTACTGAGGATATGTTGTAAGTGGAAGAGGAAGCGGAAGCGGAAGTCAAATACATCAATGAATATAAACAGTTTGCAATGTGGAGTGTCAGCCACTCGTTTTTCAGTCACCATAAGCAGCTGTGGTTCAGCTTTGTAAATTAATTGTCCACCTATTCGCCCTTCCACCTGTCCGCCTGTTCGCCTTTTCGCCTGTCCGCCGTCTATCCTACTTTTGAAAGACTGGACTAAAGTCATCATCATCATCATCATCATATCAGCCGCATGACACCCACTGCTGGGTATAGACCTCCCCTAAGGATCTCCACGACGCTCGGTCCTGCGCAGCCCGCATCCAGTGGCTTCCCGCAACCTTCACCATCACGTCGGCCCACCTTGTCCACACCTACCCATGGAGCGTCGTCCGGTGCGCGGTCGCCATTCCAGAACCTTTCCGCCCCAACGGCCATCGGTTCTTCTCGCTATGTGTCCCGCCCATTGCCACTTCAGCTGAGCAATCCTTCAAGCGACGACGGTTAGTTTAGTTCTCCTGCGGATCTCCTCGTTTCTGATTCGATCACACAGGGAAACGCCGAGTATGGCTCTCTCCATAGCACGCTGGGTGACCTTGAGCCTCCTTGTGAGACCCATAGTTAGCGTTACTAAAGTAACATATCCAAATATTTATATTTATGATGGTACAGAACCCTCTGTGCGCGTGTCCGACTCGCTCTTGACTTTTTTTCGTCGCTGTTTCGTCACCTGCCTGTCGAGATCGCGTGTGGGTGTTGTTAGGCGTTTTGTAAAGCGGCGGCGGTGTACGGTTACACTACATGCCCCTACTACGGGGTTTTATCTAATACTTACTCATATACAGTGTGCTGTGTGCCGACGAGGCCAGAATATGCTGAACATTATACATACGATGTAACATCCTAGTGTGTACCATACTCATAGAAGTAAATAATTATTTTAACAAATTCTTAACTGAAGGGGTTTGAATATTTTGGCATATACGTTTGCGGAGACACGCACACGATAGGTGAGTTACATAATCACAAAACTGAGCCGGTAACACATATTAAAATCTCTCTTAATACCTATTAAAGCCTATTAAAATGTCTATTTTACTGGCAGCCTTTTCCCTACGGCTTGTTGACATTTACACTTATCTAGACCTAGATGACCGTAAAACAATATCCTAGAGCCCATGCATACGTTTTATTTTAGCTTCAAACCTACCCAGTGGTGTCGGTCGTCACCAGTTCAAATTTAATAGCTTACATTACAACTCGAAAACGTGACGTTTTAGGCGATTATGTCGTTAACAATTCTTGTTCGTGTTGGTACTATAGGTATCGATTTACACAGATTTCATGCATGTCAGCTATTTTGAAAAAAAAAATCAAAATGTCGGAAATAAGGTATTTATTCTAGGATATTCAATCCCCTTTACATTTTTTTTTACATGTAGGTACTAG
This sequence comes from Agriphila tristella, assembly GCA_928269145.1. Lineage (NCBI taxonomy): Eukaryota > Metazoa > Arthropoda > Insecta > Lepidoptera > Crambidae > Agriphila > Agriphila tristella. The sequence goes on along the minus strand of OV743451.1, from coordinate 2,491,537 downwards.
GCTTTGTGAACTGTAGACCTCACGTTTGTGACATTTTTGAAAAAAATTCGAAATGTCTGAAATATGTTTTATTTTTTTCGAAAAATTTTGATAAACTGAATTGACAAAAAATAAATCTAAGTTTATAATTACCGAACCTGTTTGCTAAATTTCACGAGAATCGGTTGAGTAATGCAACCTTTATAGGAGAACAAACGGACAGCCGGACAGACATACGAACGCAGAGCCGAAACGGAGACGCTTATCGCTTGCTCGGTCAATTATATAGCTTTTTTTTCGATTCAGTTTCTTGAAGTTTTTCGAAATGGGGGGAAATAATATTTCAGCCATTTCTAAAAATGTTCAAAACTATCACAAACGCGAGCTCTCCAAATCACAGTCACCAGTAAAAACGTGTTTCTCGAACTCACCTCAATCTCACTCCTTCGAGTATCCCTGGTACCGCCCCACCCGTCCCGTGATTCCAGTCGAGCGTACTAGCTACCAACTGCCAGTCACTACCACGTCATTGCTGATCGACAGTGACGGTAGACAGATATAGTTCATATAGTTGGTGGCAGGTCTTATTTCAAGTCCGCCTGGCTAGCTACCACCATCTTACCTAAGTCTGACGCCATAACAATAACTTAAACATTGTTGTGTTCCGGCAGTTAGAGGTAAGATAGCCAGTTCCTGAGTGACGAGGATTCCGGGTGTAGTGCGCTTCCACCTTCGGCCTTATCGTCACTTAACATCAGGTGGGGTGAAGCCAAGCACTATCGCATTGTGTATAAAAAAACACATTTGCTGTTTTGAGGTAGCTACTTAAGGCCAGTATATTCCAAAAACTCTGTCTCTGTCTTTTCCTTTACGTGTGAAGAGTTATGAAGATAACCTCACTTTTTCATTTTTTCAACGTTTTTGTTGTTATTTTGAGTTAATATTCAACGGTTACTTTTTCAATTAGTGACTTAATACTAATTGAAAAAGTAACCGTTGAATATTCTGCTATATGTCATTACCTATTTTTCTGTATATTATTCGTGAATAAGCGATTAATACACTTTGAGTATTATCCAAAAAATGTAAAAATAATGAAAATTTTCTTTGTCTTTGCATTTTTTTATAGTCGAGTGAAGATACGAATATCGCGTTTTTAACCGTAAAATAATCAAGATCGTTTATGAAACTTAAACATATATTTTTATCTGGTCAAAATAAAGTATATTTCATTGTTTATTATTGAATCAAAAATAGGCCAATTTCGATAATTTCGAATATACTGGCCTTAACTAAAAATAGGTAGCTACTAAAAATACATTGTAGCTGGCTACTAAAAATACCATGATCCAAATAAAGAAGGTCTGGCATTCACGGATGACACTTACTTGCTTACACTTGCTTACCTACGTCATCTACTTCTACTATCTATTTGCCAGTTTATGGTAACAAACAAAGAATGAAGGATTTTTTTTGTCATCACATCATCACTTGAACGTTTGTGGGTTTGGATGTTTGGATGTTTAGATGTTTGGATGTTTGTTCCTCAGTCACGCAAAAACTACTAAACGGATTTGCTTGAAATTTGGTACACAGATAGTAGATAGCCTAGATTAAAACAGAGAATACTTTTTATCCCGATATTCCCACGGGAACGGGAACCACGGGGGTGAAACCGCGAGTGGCTCCTAGTTTTACTAGATGTAACACATTGCTGCATTTATTTGGTGAGTTTTTATTTGTGTCAAAAAGAAGCATCAAGGTATCACATCCTGAAAGCGATTGCGATAGATTTTGAAATTAGACAATTAGCGCCGGCTCGCACTGTCAAAAATTTATCAGACCTCATGTAGAGCCAAGCTTCCCCTACACGCCCTAACTCTACAAGCCCTAACTTCACAATCTCTACACCTCAGTCAAAATTTGTGGCGTGGCCATTTCGCTACATTCATATGGGCGTAAGGTGAAATTTTTATTCACTGTTCTTTACTTTATTTATTTATTTATTTACTTATAGTTCTTGTATTAATTTAATTATTGTACAATAAATACTATGTCGCGAGTCGTAATACCGTAATAAATACTACGTTGTGCGTTACCGCTCAACTTCAATAGCTACCTGTGACAAATTGACTCATACTTTTTTGTAGTTTTTTCTCTACCATTATTTTAAGACCCATATCTAATTCCAGGTGCTATCCTTATCCCTATTATATTAAATATCCCGGTACACTATTTTGCGTGGACGTCGTTGCATGTTAGCCGCTCGAACAGTGATGGCGAATTTTGCGTGAGTATCGAATTCCGTTATTCGATATCACCATACCATCACGCTCGTCTTTGGGTGTCAAAAGATTTAATTTCAGGTAGATAACTAGAGCACTGTTTGTGAATTTTTTCGAAATGGCTGAAATATTATTTTGTTTTCGAAAAATGTCGATGCAATCCAGGAGCGTACGCTACGCTCCTGGATTGCATCGACATTTTTCCTCCTCCCCTTGGCGGGGCCCCGTATAAAAAATTGTTTGAATAAAAATCTTTACCCTTCCTAAGGGCCCCTTAGGAAAGGTAAAGATTTCTCACAAAAGAAAAAAATGATTGCATAAAATTAAAATAAATATTTATTCATAATAATTATCTATCAGCTGTCACTTTTTTAATTTTTATAAACAATCCAAATTAAATATCTCCTTGCTTTTTTTTCGGCAAACTGATTTATGCACACGCTTTACGCGGGATAAAAAGAAATTGCCTTTTTTTACTTTTTCCATTTCTGAAAAAAGTCTTTATTAATTTTTGCTTACACACTTTGGGGGCCCCCGTAGCCTGGGGGCCCCGTATAATTGATACGGCAGATATGGCGATAGTTACGCCCCTGATGCAATCGCTAAAACGCCGAAGCAAGCGCGTAGCGTCTCCGTTTCTGATTGGGCAAAAATGCTTTTGTATATCTGTCCAGCTGTCCGTCTATGTTTTACCATTGAAAATGGTTATCCAATGCAAATCGCCTGAGACGTATTTTTGACCATATCTCCGAGGATTTTGAGAGGATCGAGATGAAAATAGTACCAAAAGTTGAGGAATTTATCAAGACATATGTGAACGTGTAACGGTTGCTAAAAACCTACTACTTATAATTAACTAGCTTCCGCCCGCGACTTCGTCCGCGTGGATATTAGAGAAAATCCTTAGGGAACCTTCAACCAGGATCCGACCAACCGTTTTATACGCGATTAGGCGGGTCCCCACCAAGCGCGCTGCCTCGCGAGGCAAAACATTTGCGACGTGTGACAGGCCTCGCACGAGGCTGCGCGCTTGGTGGGGACCCGCGTAATCGCGTATAAAACGGTTGGTCGGATCCTGGTTGAAGGTTCCCTAAGGATTTTCTCTAATATCCACGCGGACGAAGTCGCGGGCGGAAGCTAGTTTATTACAATAATCAGAATTAGGTCCAGAGATATTAAGAGTATCACGTTCCCGTTTCTTTACTCTTTCCCGTTTCCGTCCCCGCCCCCGTTCCCGTTCCTGTTCCCGTGTCCGTCCCCGTCCCCTTGGGCTGAATCATGTCCACCGTGTTGGACTTCAAAACAAATGTCATTTTCGCATTCCTCATCCCATAAAACCTCAAGAACGACATCCACATCGGCTTTCATGTTTACTTACCCCATTTACCCCCTAACGGATGATTTTCAAAATAAGAAAATATGTGTTTGCCTATTTATTTTTAGACATGCTCCTACGATTTTTTAAGCTGTAAACTATGTAATGTCTATTTTATATTATTTTTCCATATATAATTTGTACCCCATTTTCACCCCTTTAGCGGTTAAATTGGACTTCAAAATTAATGTCATTTTCGCAATCACCATCCCATAAAACCTCAAGAACGACATCCATATCGATTTCTACGTTTACTTAGCCCATTTACCCCCTAAGGGGTTGATTTTCAAAACCACAAAATATATGTTTGCCTATTTATTTTAAGACATGCTCCTACGAAGTTTTAAGTTGTAATGTCTATTTTATATTGTTTTCAATACCAAATTTAAATCCAATTTTCACCCCTTTAGGGGTTAAATCATGTCGACCGTGTTGGACTTCAAAATAAATGTCATTTTCGCAATCTTCATCCCAGAAAACCCCAATAACGACATCCATATCGATTTTTAGGTTTATTTACCCCATTGCACCCCCATTTCATCACCATGGGGGTTGAAATTATACCAATACAATATGCGTTGCGTTAGATTTCCATCCATAAGCCTAAATTACAAATCTAGCGATTTCTACTTCAAAAATGAAGGATTATCTTCTAAACACAACTTCATCCCCCTTTTCACCCCTTTGGGGGTAGAATTTTGAAAAACGCTGAGACACGTATTTATTTATTTTCAATCATCAGCCTAAACACAAAATTTGAAGATCCTAGCTTCAAAACTGAGAGACTTTCATACAAACTTTCATCCCTTATTTCATCCCCTTAGGGATGGAATTTTCAAAAATCCTTCCTTAGTGGATGCCTACACTGTATAAAGTATCTGTGTGCAAAATTTCAAGTCTCTAGGTTCAGCGGTTTGGGCTGTGCGTTGATATCTCACTCAGTCAGGACTTTGAATTTTATATATATACTGTCGAACTATTCTTAAAAATTCATTACATCACTTCACCTGTGGAATGTGGGAAGTTCTGACCTCTGCCTTATTCCAAATCGCGACTCGGAACGCGGCCGTAGTGTCACACGGTGACAGATGATGTCATTGTTAATAATGACATCCACCTTCGTTATGTCAAGCTCGACCAATAGGATAAGACCGGGACTTCTAGATGATTCTCGCTGTTTTGAGGTGCTTCTCGATATTTATCTTGCTATAAATACGAACGATTCGCAAAAATCCTTTTCTTCTTTTCAAAACATTCGTAACCTTAACAAGTTACATTAATTTCATTTCATTTCTTTGTGTTGTGCAACCCCGTTTCTAGGGTGAGTGTAGCTATAATACGTTCGTTTTGCATTTCAATTCCTTATAAATTTTTATAGTGAATTCTCATATTAAATACCTTAATCAAATATCTAATAGTTTTTCTCATATTAATATCTAATGGTTTAATCAGTGTGATTTTTGTGCTAAATTCTTATCGAGTGTAAACGATTCATATCAATGTGCAGCAATATTTTGTGAAAAGTGATATGCAGAACGAAATCCTTGTTTACAGTAAACTCAGAAGGCAGGTAATAGTATTTTGTATGAGCTACTAAATAGCTTGTGAATAAATACTATAACCAACATTAATTTAATTTCTATCTTGCAATGAAATGATTTCGTTTTATAACCTACGACGCTGCCAATGGGTGAATCCCGATCTTAATGTTTATTTTATAATATTCTAAATTGCCTTTCAAAATTAAGCATTAAATTATTATTCCCTTTTATTAAAATATACCTTTCTACTAATAAAATTATTCTTTTCAAACATGTTAATAGGGTGAAGTGCTCGAATGCTCACCATAAGTAATATTATAGTCAAATTAGTTAGTTTGATCAAATTGACCAAAATAATCATTTTGATTATTATGGTCAATAACTTTTTTTTGAGACTTTTCAATTGTAGCCATCTGCCCTAGCACCTATTTAGCAGCGGTCAGAATTAGTGAACACCTGTTCATACCTTTTGTGTAACATTCCAGGGTCGTACCTACGGGCAGGAATCAAGAATCAAGAATCAAGAATCAAGAATTTATTTGCTAGAATGCGGTACATAAGGGTCTTAAGTAATATATTTCATATAGTCACATCACATTCACCAGGAGCTGGCATGCAAATTATAATAGTTATAAATATAGTATGTCAACATTAATATCATTCAAAATTACAAGTCAAATCATTATAAATTTACAAAATTATTAGCATTTAAAATTAAAAAATTCAGTCATCGTATAAAAACAGTTATTCACTAGCCATGTCCTTAATATAGATTTAAATCGATTAAAAGGCAGATCTCTAAAGTTATCAGGAATCTTGTTAAATATTTTGATAGCCATGGAATAACAGCTCCTTGATCTGAATTTCGTTCTCATCATTGGTAATCTTAATTTATTTGGATACCTTGTAGGAAATTTACGAATTATTTCATCATTTCTTGTAAACAAATCCGGATGACTTTTAACAAAAAGACATATTTCTAAGATGTATAAACAAGGGACAGTAAGCAGATTTAGATTTTTAAACAATGGCCTGCATGATACCATGTTGTCTACATCACATATGGCTCTGATGCAAGCTTTTTGTGCAATGAGCACCTTATTTATATTGCAAGAATTTCCCCACAAAAGAATACCGTATCTTAGAACTGAACTTACATAACCATGATAGGCTTGAAGGGCTGTTTTCTTTCCAGCAGTTTTTGCCAGTCTCCATAGAGCATAAGAGAATGGATAGATTTTGTTGCATATATTGTCTAAATTTTTATACCATGTCAAGTGTTCGTCTAAAGTTATACCTAAAAATTTAACATTACTAGTCTCTTTTAGCGTCTTATTCTCGTATGTAATTTTAATGTCATTTTTTTTCCCTTGATAGTTTCTAAATTGTATGTAGTTTGACTTGTCAATATTTATCTTTAAATTGTTACGTCTTAGCCAAAGTAGTATTTCTTCTACAGTCTTATTTATTTCATTATTATATTCTTTTATGTCATCACATGGAATAATAACTGAGATGTCGTCCGCAAAAAGAACGCACTCATATTTTGTGATATTAGGCAGATCGTTTATATATATAAGAAAGAGCAATGGCCCTAAGATACTCCCCTGTGGAACGCCCTTACCGTTTATTTTCATTTTTGAATTGTAACTAGATTCAGTGTTATTTTCGTCCAGTTTTGTTATAACAACATACTGCTTTCTGTCATGAAGATATGATTGAAGCCAATTGTGTGCTAGGCCTCTAATCCCGTATTTCTCACATTTTAGTAAAAGTAATTTATGTGAAACGAAGTCAAATGCTTTTGACATGTCAAAAAAAACTGCAGTAACAGATTTCGGTATATCAATGTATTCAGTTATTTTTTTGACTAGAGTAAAAGCAGCCAACGTGGTCGATTTTCCTTTTTGAAAACCGTTTTGCTCCTGTTTAATGACTTTATATTTTTCTAAAAATCTTGTAATTCTAATATGCATTGCTTTTTCAATGATCTTTGATAAGATGGGTATTAATGATATCGGTCTATAATTGTCAGGATTTGATTTGTCTCCTTTTTTGAATATCGGTTTGACAACCGATATTTTTAACGCATCTGGAAATTCACCTAAGCTGAACGACAAATTAACGATAAAACTTAAAACTGCTGCTATTTCGTATTTTACTGATTTAACTATTTTAGTTGAGATGTCATCATAACCAGAAGAGTTTGTTAGATTTAATGAATTTATGATTTTTACAATTTCATACATGTCAGTCGGAGATAAAAATATAGGTACTATCATTAATAGCATTTATGCCGTCCAAAGAAGAAGAGTCAATTTTTTTATCATTTGGGTCTGTCATATTTATAAAATAATCATTAAAGTAATTTGTTATGTCAATAGGATTTTGTAAAGTATTATTGTCATTTTTTAGTTTTACTACATCGCTTTTCTTTTTTGTTTCATAAGTCTTATTATTTATCACATTCCATGTAGCTCTGCATAAGTTATTGGCATTGTTTATGTATTTAGCGTTAGCAATCTTTTGAGCTGTAAAAATGCATTTCTTTAACAATTTATTGTAATTCTGATAATTTGTCCTATTTTCTATATTTTTGTATTTATAATATTTAAATCTAAGATTACGCTTTTTAATAGTAGCCTTTTTTATACCGATCGTGAAATAACTAGGTCTTTTAGGTTTAGCTGAATATCTCTTTTTAATTTTCGGGAAGCATAAATTGTAAAAAAGAGAAAAATCTTCGTAAAAGTTATTAAATGCCGTGTTTAGATTTTCTGATTTATATACTTCTGACCATGATAAAGATCTCAAAGCTTCCTGAAATTTCCTAATATTCTCATCACTGTAATCGCGTTTGTAGTAAAACCAAGAAATCGGTTGTTTCTCTGATTTATTTATTCCTCTCTTCTCTCTGAGTTCCCCTACCGGACCCTCTCCTGCGCCGCCTACTACTACACCTCCGGGCACCTACCTGCCCGAGTCACCACCTGCTGCTTCCGGCCTACCCCGGAGCAACACCCACGCCGAGCCTGCGCACCCGCTTTTCTCCGAGCACACCCTCCTACTGAGGCTGGACCAACCGCTCCCTCAGCGAACGTAGCGCTCGTGCCGCGCATGCGCTTCTGCCTCTTCTAGGCAAAATATAAGCTAAGTGCTTTTTATACTACAAGGCGACTACCACGAAACGAAGATCCGTGTACCCCCCTTGAGACCTTTTTTTTCAATATATCTTGGTAAATTGTAACATTGACGTTTCATTTACCACCTTCTGCGCACTGGTCGTGCTTCACACTTCCAGCTGTGGCAAACGTTTGAATTTTGAAGATCTACTGGTAACTTTTTTTGGAATTTTGTAAAATTCCAAAAATTCCGGGTTTTTTGGGGGGTGTTTATTTACTAAATTGTAAATATTTCGAAAAAAAACCGACTTAAGAAAAAATGAAAAAAGGGTCCTAGGGTATTAGTTTAGCTACCAAATGGAAAAATAATTTTGAAAATCGGTTAATAATTGTGACCTACAGGTCACTACCTACACCTACAGGTGGTCCCTTTAGATTTGAATTTGTAGAAAAACGGCTGTTTCCGTACATAAAAAGTGATGTAGCTTCTATGATTATTGAGCGATCGTCATGGTAATAGTGTTAAAAGATGCAGAAGCAGACGAGAAGTGCATTCGTTGGAATTTTGGAAATCGCTTAATAATATTTCGGCTGCGTCGAGGCAGTCAGCGGGCGCTTTTGTTGCACGAGGCGGAGCCGAGTGTCACAATCGTAAAGATAAATAGCTAGGTAACTTTAAAAATATAATAGGACTTTGCATTTGATTTGATTTTGGTTTTTCGTAAATTTTTGTGTTTATTTTCAATGCTCCGATTCTTACGGGGACTGTAAAATCTGTGAATTTTTCTCTACAGGTCGCATTTCTCAACTTCTCGTGAAATTTTGGGAGCAGGTTCGATAATTATACATTGGATTTCTTTGTCGATTTAGATTATCGAAATTTTTCAAAAAAAAAAAACATATTTCAGCCATTTAAAAAAATGGAAACAAAATACTCTAGTGCTATCATTTGTAAAAAAGGCTTTCATTTCAACGAGAAAAATATTGAATAGAAAAAAAATCTCGTTATCATTTAAAGTCCGTGTTTTACAGGTTTCGGTTAAGTCCCAATTAACTTAGCCCCTTCTTACACGGCGCTACTGAAACCTGACGAAACCAGTTAGTAATTATAGTTACAAACTAGTTTGTGACAAAGATTCGTACACGACACTAACAAATTTATTTGAAACCTACACGAAACGCGGTGTGTGTGTTGTTTCGGGATATTATTGAAATGGCTAGCGATTCGAGCGATGAGGAGTTATTACTTCTATACTACATCAGAGTACATCCCATTTCACTCCAAGCTTTCTCGGTCACATCCCAACGCGAATACTCTTTTAATGTGTAATTATACAAACACGGATGCTTTTCCACTTCTTGGACGAATTGTATATTTACTAATTGGTCATTAATTTTCACTGAACCGCAGCAGAGTTTCCAGTTTCAATTAGTAATCAGTCGCGCCCGACCAGGGGGTCAAGTCTGCTAATTGACATAAAATTACACGATTTTGCGATCACGACGCTACCTCATTACGTTACTAATGCGTTACAAACCAGTTTGTGATTGGTAGCGTCGTGTACGGAGCGTCATTGAAATACTAGTGCTGTGACATTTTAGGAACTCATTGGTGATTATAGTTTGAAACTAGTTTAGTTTGAGTAGCGCCATGTAAGAAGGGCCTTACGTGACAGATATTTTATTATATTTTTACTGCTGAAAGAAACCTGTGCAACAGACTTTGCTTTAAGCTATTTTTTGATTTAATTTAAATGGAGCAGGATATATGAAATTATCTTTTAAATAAATTAATAAGCACTTAAACAGAACCTGTAAAACAGCAACAAAAGTTCTATCAGCATTATTAAAACCATTAAAGATCGTCTTTAATGTCATGCCGAAAGAAAAAAGTAAGGACCCATTTTGATTTCTTTAACTAGAGCCAAGTTACCGCGCGCCCTCGCAGAAAATATAAACTAGACAGCAGTGCCTCCTGAAAAAAATCGCGGTTTTCCGTCCACGCACACACAGACATTTTGTACAGATAATTTCAGACCAATCCAGCCTATTACACCGTCATTTGTCGTTGTAGAGTGTTCTACTAATGAACTAAAAAAAATCCAAAAACATTGGTCGATAAACGACAAAAAATACATTCCCATACTAATACAATATTTTAGCTGTTTAGTATGGGAGGACCAACGTTTTTTGTCGTTTCGATCTATGTTTCTCTGGCAAATATATTTTGAAACAACATTCCCTTAAGAGGATCAAAACGACTACAAATTGGCGGTACAATGCCGGATTAAGACTACTTGGTGCTCTGCAATCTTTTACCATCCACGTAAGGGATGCCTGTTAAGGATATGCACAAAATTCATATTTTTCAAAAAAATGCGTCTATAGTTAAAAAAAAAAACTGCTGCGCAGCGCGACTTTTTGTCAGTTTCATCCACTATTTTTGTACTCTGGTCTTGCCTGTTGCCTATAGTAAAAAACACGGCCGCGCAGCGCATTTTTTTGTCACTTTCATGCACTAATCGTGTAGTAAGTTACATGGCCACACAAATGAATTTGAAATAAAACATTTTTATTTTTTAATCCTTACAAAAAAAATGTTTATCGTTTTTTCTCGATGCCGATTATGGTGCCCCCCAGACGTGATGCCCTAACTAACCAATTGCTTAATTTGTTTAAGGGTTAATCCAGCACTGGCCTTATAAAGCCGAATATGGTTAATAGGGCACCATGCATACAAACCGGAAATTATTATAAACCCTGAAAATTACCACGTTTTTTAAAAAAGAAACCGTTTTTATGATAAACTTCATAGTAGCAACTGGCAACTGGCAAGTGGCAACCCAAAATCTAAATTGTGTTTCGCTTTTGCTCATGAATAATTTTCGAAAAATTTGTCTGTTTGCGTCTAGGGTTGTCACTTAGCAATTTCCCATACTTACATATAAAAAACAAAATTTTACGTTTCATTGTGAAACACTCTGCATAATAAATCCAGTAGGTACTATAGCAGTAACGGAAGTGTTTTGAGTGACTCTTCTGTGTATAAGTAACACAAAGTTTATATTTGGCCCTCTTGGGCAAATATTTATTATTATTGCCGGGAAATGGCGCTGCTGGCCTACATTTGTTTAGCGTTTTTAATTTTCTTTATAACGGCCTTGGCGTAATGGAGTGGACGAACGGTGTCTATATTTTTAAGGACAATCGTCATACTTTGTGGGGTTTTTTATCGTTTTTTTGATAAATTATGGATGTGCAGAGTGCTTATGGAATCAATTTTTTCCATATTATGCGAATAACTGTTAATAGCTAAGTAGATTTAAAAAATTGTTTCCATACAATGTATAACTTCTGTTGGTATTTCGAACATAAAAAAAACATTATGATATTTTTTTTGCTTCATTGATATTAAATTAGTGGCTCTGTGAATTGCAGACCTCGTGTCTATGACATTTCCAATCATTTTTTTAAACGGCTAAAAATTTTTTTTCGAAAAAATAAAAAAATAATATCATTCGAAAATCTATGTTATCGAACATGCTCACAAAATATCACGAGAATCGGTTTAGAAATGTGACCTAAGGGGGAGAACAGATGGAGATGCTTCGCTCGCGCTTCGCCTTCGTTAGGTCAATAAAAAATTCTTACATATTGATAGACAAAGTAAACGTAGATTAAGTTCGACAAAGTTTGCTTTACCTATGAGTACGGCCGGATGCTCTTTACCGATTTATTTACACTAAGCAAAAAATATGTTTAAGCATCGAATTACATCTTCCATGTAATTAAACTCTTCGGTAATCAAGCTTATAACTGGTCTATACCGTGCGATCCTACCTCTAACCAGAAACTTCACAAAATGCAACTGAAGAAAAAAAATCGTTTTCATTGAATATTTTCTTGAAAAGTTTTATAATAATGTCATATTAAAGAGGTAATGTATGTTGTGGTGTATGAAAGCAGTCGCTACGTCTCTGAAGGGATGGGGTGTAAAGGCACTCGTTCACGGTTCGCCGTACGCCGGTCGCCGCATCCGAAGCGAGCGCGGTCGCACTACGGATGATGGTGCAATTTATGAGATATCGGCAGCAGTCATTTTTTGGTGTCCTTTGCTGGGGAACGGGCCTTCCTTAGGCTGCCTGTATATTGATGCGGAGCGAGGCAGCGAAGCGGAGAAAGGAGGAAATATTAACCAATAGGATTGCATAAAATCTCCGCTCCGCAATCCTGGGGCCGCACCGGCTAACTAACGGCATCGAACTTTTAAAAATCTGCCGGGTTTCAAATTAAAACAGATAAATCGAGCCCCAATCGGGACGAAATGGTGTACCCCAATTCATGACATCACACGAAGATCGACATCTTCCAAATAACTTCAACAGATAGTACAAAACTACATTCCTTACTTTGATTTCTCTGTTTTAAGTTGAAGCTCGGCAGACCCGCCGAAGTTCGAAAAGTTAGGGGCTAATGGCACACCACGGGGGCCCAATGCGGATTGGTGGGTTTTTATAACTGCAAGTGAAGTCGGTCCAAACAGCTAAACGTGCTTTCAAGCACGGAGTAAGGGAAATAAAGAGAAATAGACAGCAATTTCCGATAAAAATATCGCGGAGCAGCTGGCACCCCTATCGGGAAGAGGGTAAGACAAGATGGAAACGCACGAAAATCTTTATTTACTTAACATGGATTCCGGATATCTCGGAAAAAATAATAGGTAAGTTTTATTTGTAGAACTGTAGCCCTGACGTTCGAGGCATTTTTTTTTAAACTTTAGAAATGGCTGAAATAAGATTTTTCCATTTCTCCGCCATTTTGAAAAATAACGAAAAGTTTGATCGACAAAAAATCCATATAATTATAGAACTTGCACACAAAATTTTACGAGGAACGGTTGAGAAATGCGACCTGTATGTAGAGGAGAAACGGACAGTCGGACATACGAAAGCATTTTTGCCCAAGCTTAAACGGACACGCTTTGCATTCGCTTGGTCCATTATGCTGTGTATCGACATTGCGAGAAAGCTCACAAACCAACCAGATATTTGCATTGAGCGGTAAATAGCTCGGCAATGTCGTGTTGTTGGGTTGGTTCGCGTTCGCAAAGCAAACGCGTTACCACATCGCAACACCAGGGGGTCTCACTCCGCGCTTAAACTTTTATGTAAGCTTACTCGTGGCTGGCTCAGTCGAGCTAGCGCATCAGTGTTATGATTTGATTGAGACAGAGCTACGCGACAGAAACAGAAGCGCTTTGGAGGTGCTGTGCGCTGTGCAATTTGAAATTGTACTTTATTGACATGCTACGAGAGTAGCTTATTATTTGGTTGTCTACTGTCACTATTGTTATATTCTGTGGCAACGCTCTTTCGCTAACCAGCCAGCCACGGCTTATGAAATTGAGTATCCCGCTCCCGCTTGTGACTCGCGCCGACTCGGCTGAACATAATTGCGTGACATGTCGGTGGCGCGAAGTCAGGATTGATTTATCAGGTTTGAGCATTCTGTCACACGAGCGTGCACGCTGTACCCGGCCCGTGACATAGGGGCTTAAGTTCACTCATTTAGATGACTTTATTATAGGAATATTTGGTTAATTGATGTTTTTGGGGCCTTCAAGTCGCAAGTGAATAGGTATCTTCTAGGCAAGCACATTTCATCGTAGCTCGCATATCGCTTACCACCAGGCGTGATAGCGGGCAAGCGCTTGCCTATTATCATTAAAAAAAAGAAAAGCAATAATGAAATCAAACCCCGTTTAGAATTTTACCATTGAAAATGGTTATCAAATGCAAATCGCCTGAGACGTATTTTAGGTCATAGTTCCGAGGATTTTAGGAGGATCGAGATCGGAATAGTACCACAAGTTGAGGAATTTATTGAGACACGTGTAAACATTTGAATTTTGAAAATCGGCTGTAACTTTTTTTGAAATTTCAAAAAATTCGGGTTTTTTGGGGGTTGTTTGTTTACTAAATTGTAAATATTTCGAGAAAAAAACCGACTTAAGAAAAAATGAAAAAAATGGTTCTAGGGTATTAGTTTAGCTATAAAATAGCGAATTTTTTTGGAAATCGGTTTGTAATTGTGACCTGTAGGTCCCTTTAGATTTGGAATTGTAGAAAAACGGGTATTTCGGTATATAAAAAGTAATGTAGTTTCTATGATTGATTGACCGATCGTCATGGTAAAGGTATTGAAAGATACGGAAGCAGACGAGAAGTGCATTAGTTGACTTTTGTAAATCGGTTAATAATATTTCAGCCGCGTCGACAGCCGAGTGTCACAATCGATCGTAAAAATAAAAAGGTACCTACCTAGTATACCTTAGAAAAATTATAGGATTTTGCTTTTGATTTGATTAATTTTTTCGTAAATTTTTCAATCATTTTCAATGCTCCGATTCTTGCGGCAACTGCGAAATCTGTGAATTTTTTTTTTGTAAAACCGTGTTAGTATCCCAAAGTTTTTGATTCCAACCCGCCCGCCACTTCGTCTGCATATTTGTTCCGGTACCCAATAGGAACTTTCTTACCCCATTCTACCCCCTTCAATATTCAAATTGGTGACAAAAGGTAGCCTATGTCCTTCCCCATTGAACTTGTTCTAATCTATAAGTATTCACCAAAATTCACCAAAATGTCTTCAGCTGTTCAGATGTAATAAAACCCGACTACGGAAAAATCGTGCTCTAAAAAGTAAGAAACAAGAAAATATTCATAAAAAGGATAACCGTAGTCGCATGCCACTTTGTCCTAGACACGCACGGCACGGGCTGGAGGTGGCATGCGACTACGGTTATCCTTTTTATAAATATTTTCTTGTTTCTTACTTTTTAGAGCACGATTTTTCCGTAGTCGGGTTTTAGTTCTTAAACTTCTTTTTTGATTTTAAATATTTTGGAGTAGTCAATAGGGTGAAAGCAAGCAAAGCCACGGGCAAAAGCTAAAAATTTATATATTTTTGAAAAGTGCTCATTAAGCCCTTTCATTTGGTACCCAACACGGCATTATTAAAAAAATATTTTTTTTTAGTTCATGTCTTTAACTCCTCTAGAGGGCGCCACATTCAACTTAGTGTAACGTCATATAGTCTATGTTCATCGGACGATTAAGACGCTTCTAACAATACCTCATTTGTCAAATTATAACAAGTAGTTTAGAAGTTATGGGGGAACAGATGAATTTACAAACATACATACATATACATACGGGTCAAAATCATATACCCTCCGTTTTGGCTTCGCCGTAGTCGGGTAAAAAGTTAACAAACAGACAGACAGAATTACTTTCATTCAACAGACATTAAAAATTGTCAGTATGGATTTGAGACATACTCGTAGGTACCTTCGTGATTCTACATAAAAGATAGTAGCCACTAAGCATAAATTAAAATCATTACTTTATAGGTTTCATATTAGTTGAGGGATTTTCAAAATGGCAATAAACTGTAGGCTCGATATATGGCGTTGATAAACAGGCAAGTGTAAACTGTAGAAAACGTAGGAAAAAGAAAACACAATTTACATGAAAACACCGAAAACACCGCTAAATACCAACTAACGCTCATCATCCTCCTGTCCATATCCCAATTTATTTGTAGTCTACACAAAATAAAATTTTACTCACTTATGCTCTGAAATGTTATCATTCCATTTGAAAAAAGAATGCGGGGCGTTCAACATTTCCGTGGGGGTCTGGTTCATCACATTCTAAATTTGAAATTCAGTGCGGAAATGAAATTCAATACTTACTTCCCGCACTGAGTGCGGGAAGTAAGTGTTCCAAATTCAAATAGGTAGAACTTATCAGCTAGCATTCTTTTTATGAAACTTTATGGTTGCATGACCGGTCAGTAAACATGGCAACGCGAACCAATTTAAATATCACATTTTTACAAAGAAAATTGTATTTCCTCGCATTTCGTGAGTAAAGTATTATACAAACCTTGTACTGGAAGCTACTTGCCGCTTGCGGCTCGGGCTTCAATCAAACCATCCTCGACAATGCAATCGCTAGCTTCCCGTTCTCGGATGTAATGTACTATTGCGCTCGTAGAACGACCACTATTGGGGTCGGCGCAGCATGTAATACATACTGCATTAGGTTTTGGCAAAGTTTTACGATCGGCCGCCTGCCTGACACCAACCCTCCTTGGGAATGCTGTTGTTGACAGTTTCCTCGCTGCCATTCGAGTGACCCTTTGTGCGATCTGCACCGGGTCCCTAAAAACTTCCCTCTATCGCCTTCTACGATACCCACGGGATGAGATGGGACAGTCCTATTCTTAACCGGAACTGTGCGGCAAATAGTTACTATTTTTGTTTTTAAATGAAACTTGTAAAATCCCTCATTACAGTGGGACAAACTTTGTCCTCATTGTATAAAGGACTTTTTTTGTGTCTTTGCCATAACATCATCATCAACATGAACTAAAAGACATACAAAACGAATGCTGGTACGTGAAAAATATGTTTTTTTTTTTAGATTATTTCTTTACGTTAACCCTTCGTTGACAGCCGGCAAGCCCTGCGGGTCGTTGACCCCGGGGAGGGGATGCCACGCCCTCTCGCGGAGACACGCGGAATAGTGTTATTTTTGAACTAGCATCGATCGAGAGCGGACGTGTGGAGCGCTAATATAAAAGCTTTTGAGCTTTCACGGATACTGTCAGGACTAATGTGGATCTCTGAACTAAGTTCACAGGGTAGCTCTTGATTATTTGATTGTTTTACTAGTGGTGGAGATATTTTCGTAATTGTGTTATAAGCTCGTTTTATTTTGTATAAAAGGAATTACTATTTTTGATCATTTTCTTTGTAATTGTTTCACGTCTTTACACTTTTATCCTTCGAATTTTGTCAAAATCTATTGATTTATTTTTATATTTCATAAATTTTGTTAATATCGTGCGGCGCAGCACAAATATTTAGTTTGAATATGTTTTTAACTACACAATTTTGACTGCTAAGAGAGCTCGTGGTTTAATTATTTTTTTTTGACTGAGCACCTCAGTGTCTCAAGACGAAAGTCTATGAACAGTGTGTGTTGCCAGTGATGACTTACGGCAGTGAAACGTGGCCGCTAACTATGGGTCTCATAAGGAGGCTCAAGGTCACTCAGCGTGCAATGGAGAGAGCCATGCTCGGCGTTTCCCTACGTGATCAAATCAGAAACTAGGAGATCCGCAGGAGAACTAAAGTAACCGACATCGCTCGAAGGATTGCTCAGCTGAAGTGGCAATGGGCGGGACACATAGCGAGAAGAACCGATGGCCGTTGGGGCAGAAAGGTTCTGGAATGGCGACCGCGCACCGGACGACGCTCCGTGGGTAGGCCCCCGACAAGGTGGACCGACGATCTGGTGGAGGTCGCGGAAAGCCAGTGGATGCAGACAGCGCAGGACCGATCGTTGTGGAGATCCTTAGGGGAGGCCTATACCCAGCAGTGGGTGTCGTGTGGCTGGTATGATGATGATGATGATGATGATGGGCACCTTATTACAATAATAATAGCAATTGTTATAAACACAACAAAACTTGATTGTTACTAAAATTAGAAGCGAAAAACCGCTCAATGATTGTTCTAAAGTTAATCTCGACCTCAGCACTGAGCGAGCGAGCGTAGCGAAGTCAAACGTAAATAATAAAGCGCTTACATCGCTCGCTTACACCCGCTTATTTGCGCAAACATTTAAGGATCTTGGCCGTTAATTAGCTATCAGTGAAAACTTATTCACAAATACAGTGTATCTCTTTATGAATAAACAGTGTAAAGTTAAACAGAGTTGACTTTATCCCTACTTTATAATGAGGGCTTTTCAAAATGACAAAAAACTGTAGGCTCAATAGATGGCGTTGATAAAAATGTATGTGTCTGTGAGATATTTTTTACTAAGCTTCGAAGAGTACTCAGGTAGGCAGGCAGATGTAACCCTACAATGTTTCTCTTTGGGCACATGTCAGCCAGCGAGCGCTTACTTACTTACTTGCCTCTTTAGTACAGTCCGTTTATTTTTGAAAGCTAATTTTGACACTTCTCTTTCCATCAACGCCATCTAGTAAGGCAAATGGTTACTATTTTTAATTTTTTAAATTTCACTTTGAAAAGCCTCATTGACTTTATATTTTTCGAACCATCTCTGTTTCAGCTTGGGCAAAAATAATTTCGTATGTCGGTCTCGCTGTCCCTCTGTGTCTTTCCGGCTGTGGCTGTCCGTTTGTTTCTCCTCTACAAGGGCCGTACCGGCTAACGAATCGATTATTGAAAAGTCTGCCGAGTTTCAACTTAAAACAGAAAAATCAAAGTAAGGAATTTCGTCTTGTACTTTCAGTTGACGTAATTTGGAAGATATCGATGTTCGTGTGACATCATGAATTGGGGTTCGCCATTTTGACCCAATTGGGGCTCGATTTATCAGTTTTAATTTGAAACCCAGCAGACTTTTCGATAATCGATTCGTTAGCCGGTACGGCCCCAGGTCGCATTTGTCAACCGATTCTCGTGAAATTTAGTGAGCTGGTTCTATAATTATTTGAAATTTTTTTTTTCAAAATGGCGGAGATATGGGGAAAATATAATTTAAATAAAAATTCAATTATGACACAAACGCAAGGTCTACAGCTCTACAAAGCCACTAGTCCTTACTTAATATTATAATTGGAAGGTCAGTTTGTTTGTTTGTTTGTTACGCCTTCACGTCTTAACTACTCAACCATGAAATTTTGCATACACGTTGTCAGGGATACAGAAAAGAACATAGGGTATCTTTTATCTCGAAAAAGTATTGTCTCCGATATACCTGAGAGGACTCAAATAACTGACCACGCAGAGGAAATCGCAGGCGGTCACTGGTGTTAAATAATTTTGAATTTGAAGGCCTTAGCGCATTCGACTTGCCATTGTAGTGGTAAGAAACTGTCGTTGGGGTTGGTCATGGGATCGATGGGTGATGTCAAAAATGTGTTATCTTATCTCATGGCCGATTGCACTAAACTTAAGAATCGCCTAAGTCTTTTCCTAACTACAAAATGACCAAATTAAAACGGTGTCATAAACTTAGCCGTCATGTAGCTGTCATTCGCTAAGTTTACTTGGTCGAGTTGTAGATAAGAAAAGACTTAGGCGGTTCTTAAGTTTAATGCTTTCACGCGTCAGTCTCGTCGACAGCCCTACTTCGATTTTTAAATTTTGAGAGCCCTAATTCTATAAATAGATTCTTATTTATTTTTTTATTTTTTTATTTAAATATACATAATTATACGGGATAGACCCAATTACATAATTAAGTGGTAGGTACTACAAACATAAATCAATTTGGTTAACAAAAGATTTGGGATTGTCCACAAATACGTCAAAGTCAGGGTAAGTGACCAGGGGGCCTACAACGAGCTCTTATAGCAATGTCTTTTAGGTCTTACATTGACTTTTCGTACCACGACGTCCTATAAAGAAGGTTGTTTCTACCTCAAATTTCTTAGCAATTTTGTTGCGATCATCTTTAACTTGTTCACTCTTTGTCAAAAAATATCTAAGGTTGCCAACTTAACGCAAGTTTAAGTAAGTAACTATCTTTTACAAGTTCTATAACATTTTTTTTCTGGAAGAAACTAAGTTGTCATAAGAATGTCAACTTATAGTCGATACCAAGTATAGTAAGGATAAACTCATAAATCATATTTTCTTTGTTCTGCATACAGGTAGTAATTACTCAAGTAAATAATAACATGAATTTTTAGACTTAATGGTGTAGACAACGAGTGCCCAGAATTTGAATAGTTTACACAACCGGGATTTGACCGGCTATCCTGATACATAAGAATAAGTTTTATTTATTCTTATGCCTGATATCCGAATGGCTGGTCATTTTGAAGTCCCTTTATTTTGTTTCAAAGTTTAGCAATTATTTGACTGTAGGTAAATCGTAAATGGTAGCAAATAGGGAGCAACTTTTGGTGTCCAGCCTGACGTGAATCGATACAGACAACCAGCCATTCTAACGCTCACAGAAATCCGTCCTATTCTTATACCTAACATTAACATTCTTCCCATAATCGTAAGCGTTAATACGTCTAAGTAAGTCTATCTAAGTATAAAGTATTTTCGATACTTATTTTGTAGGTATCTACCCATGAAAAAGTAAAATAACGCCGGATACTATATACCTACTATGTTGGTTAGCAACTAAGATTCTTGTTAGCAACCCTAAGCATACATTTTAATACGTCAAATCTAGCGATCCTTTGGCGATCATAAAAGTGACAGGCAGGATGGAATCAAAATTATTAAGGCGTGTAGACACGAACGAACAAGAGCATGATGAACACGAACATTTACGAATATTTATTTGGTTCGCACAGTCACCATCAGAACTTGTAAAGGTAACTTGTAGTGCATGGACTTATTGACATTTTAAACTGATCAGAAGTATTTGGTCACCTTGTCTGCTACGATATACTGATGGCGACTGTCCGTGTAAACACAAATCTCAGACTCCGAAGTCCTTTAGAGATAGAGTTAGAAGGCATTTCCTTTCCTCTTCTTCTGATTGACCATTTATTTATTTTCTCCTTTATTTTAATTGTATATATCTTTAGGTATAACTATTGTTTGTATTCATATAACACACTTGTTCTTCCCTTTTTATCATTGCACCCACTCCCCTATATTTAATTTTTTCTATTTATTTTACACCCAATGGTTGACTGGAAGAGATTGCTGATTGGCAATAAGACCGCCTCTTCTATACTTTCTTCTTTGTATTTTTGTCCCCTTCTGTAATATTTCTACTTGTGTGCAATAAAGCGTAATTTATTATTATTATTTTTAAATAAATTATCAGAGTGAACACGAACACTACAAATACAACACTTTCACACTGAACAACAAAATATTTTAGAAGATGTTTGACGCACACTGTGGAGGCCTTTCGTTTGTATAACAAAGACTTACTTGTGCTCGTGATGAGGAAGTCTTGATGATGAAAATTATTAATGCAAATTGTAATGTGTTATAATGAATGACAAAGCAATAACAGCTTGTTTAAACCAGCCTTTTTCAAAACGATCTTTTTTCCAGCGATGTTGATATGAGCTCTACATAGATTCGTACCATGACATTTCTGTCAAACAAACTATGATAATATAATAACCTTATATTATTCCCGCAAAGTACTGGGAAAGAACGAATAATTTTACTAATAATTTGTCTATACCTTGCTTAGATATAGGAAAAAATACGCTATGTTGTGATTATTTATTCTGTGGTTTCAACAATAGGCATGAACAAAGAGGTACCTACCTACTTATGTCATGCGAAGCGTAAATATGTCACTCGTCTCGTGATCAAAAAAATATTTACTTAAACACTAAACAGCTATAATCCTTCGATTGATATAATTTATAACCACGTATTAATAATTTATTGATAAATCAACCACACACGTGATATCTTAAAAGTGGACAATTTAATACTTTTGCAGTAAACAGGATAGGAGTCTACTTCAAAGAGCTGAATACTGAATATCGTCACAACGTCTTTTAAGTTCATGTAAGTAAATTGGTGTATTATATTTATTGTTTTATGGTCTTATAAGTAAGTACCTAGTGTAAATAAGTCGTTTTATACTAAAGTGCTCGTAACCGCTTGATTGAATTGTGTTAGAGTATCTAACTACCTACTTACATTATTTTTGGTTATTTGCAGGTTTGCCAGGGAATCATACGGTGATAAACCAATAAACGCCATAAGCTTCCGACTTAAAAAGGATAATTTTGTACAACAATACTGTAACAATTTTATTAGATACTTATAGAAAAGATGTTTCATTTTGAAAAGTGAATATCATAAATAAATACCCATATCAAGTAATAAAGTAATCATTTTCTTTGCTCTTATTTATTTTGTACCATTGCGCTAGCTATAGCTAGGCTTAGCAAAGGGGCCGTGACTTTATTTTTATAAATTGGTTTTGTAAAATTTGTAGTTTGGTTTTGTGCATGTTCTACGAAAAAAAACTTGGGTACCTACCTTAATATAGCTTAGCACTATCATAGGTGGGCGTGCTGTAATTAATGTTGATTTTGTTTATTTAGTAGGGACAACTTGTCTTAGTAATATGTTCCCATTAGAAGATGATTAATAAAAAGGCAATAATACAACACATGTACTGTTTTATTTTAAAAGGAAGTTTTGTAGATTTATAAGAGCACAAGCTCACTCACAGAAAGAGAACTCGCGAACAAAATACCAGTAGAATTTGAGATTTTTCATCACAAGCCTCCAATTGTCGCACAGGTTATGAACAAGCTGGTTCTGCTACAAATGAAATCACCCGATGAACAAATAATCATCAAGTTAAAAAATTTCACAATCTGGGCGTAGTTAAATACGACGCCTTTTTCTTCACAGTAAATCTTCGTGATTTCGTACCATTCTTTTGTCATCTAAAAATAATTGTAAAAGATAACTTATTTATTAGTCATATTTTAAATAAAGTTCACTCAATATGCCTAGAAATATGAGTAAATTATGCATATATTGTTCACTATGAACAATCTACTTTTGGAACATTTTACTTTAAATCATGTTGATTGTGTCGCACAAAAACACCTTTTTTAAGATCGCTGAAAGATCGCTAGATTTGACATAATTGACGTAAAACAAGATTGCTAGTTGTCAAAAAGGCAGCTCATGGTACGGATTTATGGTACGGATTGAGTGAACGAGTTATGAAATGATGACATGAAAAAGGGAATTAATTAAATGGGTGACTGGAAATAATTAAAGGCGACTGTAAATGGGATATTCAAACACTAAACTGGACAGCAGTTTATTTTTTGGGCGACAAAATAACTAAACGGGCGACTAACTTACAAAAATACTCAAAACCGGCGACTACCTACATATGGGTGATAAATAATTTAAGTAAGCAGAGGAAACTCTAAATGGGTGACAAAATACTGAGTGGGCAACTATTATACCAAGTAGGGAACTATTATAACTGATTTAAGCTGCCCAACATGGTATTTTTAACACGTTTTTATTAGGCTGCTTTCTCGTTTGTTTGTTTTTTGTCATATCGGTTAGGATAGTAGTCATCTTTTTTAAATTAAATAAATGCCAAATTTTTATATTTTGTGTGCCCTAAGGTTGTCGTCCAAATAGTAATTTGGTCGCCCATTACCCAATTTGTATTTTAAAGTCACCCATTATCAATATCTGTAGTCGCCCTCGGTCCTTCACCCACTTAGTATTTCAGTACGCTATGTTCAGTATTTTTGATACCCAAAATGGGAATTTATTGTCGCCTAAATAGACGGGAAGGGGGATGGGAGAGGGAGAGTGAGAGGCAGAGGAGACATATGTGGATTCAATTCTGAACAGGATTGGGAACGGGAACGAGCACAAAGGGGAACTGCACTGCACCTAACGGGGACGGGTCCAAACGGGAACGGGAAAGGGTAAAGAAGCGGGAACGGGATTTTTATATCTCTCGACCCATTTCTGTTTATTGTGATAAACTAGCTTCCGCCCGCGACTTCGTCCGCGTAGATGTTAGAGAAAATCATTTGGGAACCTTCAACCAGGACCCGACCAGCCGTTTTTACGTGGTTAGGCACCCCACCAAGCCACAGAATAACTAATACCAAGCGAGTAGCTTCGTGCGAGGTCTGCCAAACGCGGCAAACGTCTTGCCTCATGAGGCAGTGCGCTTGGTGTGGACCCGCCTAATCGCGTAAAAACGGCTGGTCTGATCCTGGTTGAAGGTTCCCAAATGATTTTCTCTAATATCCACGCGGACGAAGTCGCGGGCGGAAACTAGTTATACATAAAGTTTTATTCTAGGTACATAATACATATATTTCTTATAAAATGGAATACTATTTACAAAGCATAATTTCTTTGCTTTTTCCAATAATCATTCGTTCATTCCCAGCACAAAACAAGATTGTTATTTGATGTCGTGGTACGAATTTGAGTGATATCATTTAGAGCTTGTAACAAGCTTGCTGGATATAAGCTTACTTATAAAAAAGGTGGGAGTAGGCCCCCAGGAGCGCGTTGAGTGCCTCATGCATGCGACACAGCGGCGACTGCCTGCGCGCCACAGTGCGACATGGTGGACGCGCAAACAGTTGATGCCTACGACTGGAGCGAATGCGTAAATAATTCTCAGGCACATATAGCCGAAACAATTGTTCTACGCATTCAGGCGAGTCCATATTCCCACGCAAAATCGCTATAGCGGTTGAAATCTCCAATCGAGCTCGCCTGACTTCCAAAGAGTTCATCCCCAGCATTCCCAGCAAGAACTTAGTAGGGTACATAAATGGATAATAACCATATATCCGCTTATAGTAGTAGCGTAGAAAAGCCTTTTGCACCTTTTCCAACATAAGTCTGTACTTGGCCTCATGAGGATTCCAGACACACGAGCTAGACTCCAAAGAGCTTCGCACAAGACTCGTAAATAGCAGCTTAATGACTTGTGGACTATGGAAATCGCGTAAATTGCGCAAATTGCTTATATAAATAAACGCTAGGTGTACAGTACTAGGTGTCACGGTAAGACCTTGAGCGCAGTGAAAATTTTTCTATGTCTATGTGTAAGACAAATTTTGTTTAGTAAGTTAATCCTTAAATAAAAAAAAAAAAAATTAAAAAAAAATATTAAAAACACGACTGCCCTGCCAAAACGAACTAAAAAGTTAAATTAAACAACAAGTGTCATTGCAGTCGGGGGAATGATCATGGAACAATTTTTGATCAAAGAGGTCCCCCGACTGCAATGACACTTGTTGTTTAATTTAACTTTTTAGTTCGTTTTGGCAGGGCAGTCGTGTTTTTAATATTTTTTTAATTTTTTTATTTTTATTTCACACATTTTAGTGACATAGTATATAGTTTTGGAATGTGCTCATCAAGGCCTTTCATTTGATGCCCATAGTGTAATAATAGAAGAAAAAAAAATTTTTTTCACATTTGAAAATGGCGTCGTACAGTCGCCATATTGATTTTTTCTAAAAAAAATATAGCCAGTGTCACTCGGGATGTTGTAAGGATTCTAACGATACCCCATTTATCCAAATCAGTTTAGGCATTTAGAAGTTATGGTGGAATAAAGAAACTCACATACTCACAAACATACATGAACCCTGAACACATAACACTCTTTTTGCTTTGGGCAGTCGTGTAATAAATAAAGAGATACTGAACACATACTTTTATTTAAATTCCTCTTCTTCCATGCTTCGGAAGGCACGTTAAGCCGTTGGTTTTGGCTGAATTTGCAGTTGTTAACACCCATCGATCTGCATTAGGTACAGTCAGTGGCACGAATCATGAAATCGGGTGGGGATTGCGCGGAACGCGTATTTTGGGTATGCGTTGCGGTGAGGGGCGCGGGCGGCGGGAGAGTGGCGCGCGCTATTGGTCGCTCACAAGAGCACATGCGCGAACTTAACCCCACTCCGTCGAAAAATTGTCACGATTCGTGCCACTGACTGTACAAGATTTATTATGCATGTGGTACAAGATTTATTATGACAAAATTTTAAGTTTTGAAGTTTGTTAACATTTTCTGGTGGGTTGGAACCTTTTATGGAACAAAATTAGAAAAAAAGACTGGTCATCTAATGCTTTTAAGCTTTGGTTTTTATTTGTTTGTCAAAATAATGTACCAGAAAATTGCTTTTCCTTCATATTTTTCTTATTCTTAGAAAAGACGTGACAGTTCTGTCGGCGGCCATTTTAAATTCATGACATCGTCCACAAAATGGCCGGCCGCGACATTTTCCCGCCGTTTTATCGTTGTCTAATGACCGGCGTACAATTTGCCCACTAATAATTCATAGATTCGACGGCATAGTTTTAAGTGGATGGAAAATGGGGGAATTTATTTGATCGTTGCGTTTTTCGCTTAAGGAAAAGGAAAATGTTTTGCATAAGTAGTTTTACTTATGTTGTCTGCTATTACGTGGAGTTTTTAAGTATACCAATACCTATTTGATACGTGTGCCTTTATGAGCAGTAGACCTCGCTTTAACATATTTCCGCCATTTTGAAAAAAAAAAAAACGAAATACCGAAATCCTGAACTGACAGCAAATCCAATTTAATGTGGGCATTTCAAAATGACAAAAATTTGTAGACGCGATAGATGGCGTTGAAAAAAATGATTGTGTCAATGTAATTTTTTTTACGAAGCTTCGAAGAGTATCTAGGTAGGCAGACAGATGTAAACCTAAAATGTTTATCTTTGGGCAGATGTCTTTTTTTTTAAGACAATTTTGACACTTCTCTTTCCATCAACGCCATCTAGTGAGGCTAATAGTTACTATTTTTATTTTTTAAATGTCACTTTGAAATTTCACGAGAATTGATAGAGCCAATACGATTGCATTTTTGCCCTAGCTGAAAAAGAGACGCTTCGCTAGCGCTTCGCGCTCGCTCGGTAAAAGCGGTGGAATTGATTGTACACCGGCATAGGTTACAAATATGACACTGGTCTCTATGGTTTGTTTTGATGTCCTGGATTCGTTCCTCGGCTGGGTCAATTTTGAAAAACATAAAAAAATATGTCATCTATAATTTTAAAAGTCTTTTGCCGGATTCTCCGAAGGGACAACAATTTAATGCCCCATAATCAATGGAATGCGAATATTATTCAGGGTCCGTTCCTATATGTCCCAATAGGTATAATATATCATTAGTTGCTCGCCGCAAACTGCGGGACGCTTTACACCCAGACTCGAATTTAACGCAACTTCACAAACTCAATTTCCTGAATGAAAGTATCTGCCGCCCGCGAGGGTTAAGGTGCGGTCACATTGACATTGAATTTTAATTATAATAAACTAGCTTCCGCCGGCGTCTTCGTCCGCGTGCATATTAGAGAAAATCCTTAGGGAACCTTCAACCAGGATCCGACCGACCGACGGACTAGACGGTCCCCACCAAAAAACGTTTGTTGCGTGTGGCGGGCCTCGTACGAGGCTGCGCGCTTGGTGGGTTGGGTACCCGTCTAATCGCGTAAAAACGGCTGGTTGGATCCTGGTTGAAGGTTCCTTAAGGATTTTCTCTAATATGCACGCGCCATCAGTTTTTTCTTTTATATATTTAAACTAGTAGCTCTCTGGAGCTACAGCTCTACTTGCGTTTGCAACATTTTTGAATATTTTTCGAAATGGCTGAAATATGATTTTCCTCATATCTCCACCATTTTGAAAATTTTCGGAAAACTGAATGAACAAATAATCTATAAGTATATACCTAATTATACAAGGTTGTTTTACCTTGTATAACAAATTGTAGAATCAGTTAAGAAATGCGACCTGTAGATGGGAACAAACGGACAGACGGACAGCCGAAATAATTTTTGCCAGAGCTGAAACGGAGACGCTTCGCTCGAGCTTTGCGGTCGCTCAGTCAATAATTTTATTGTACCAGCCTATTAAAAAATCTAAGTGAATATTTTGGTAATTCTCTTTAGTGTATTTTTTTTAAGATGCTGTTTAGTGAAATTATTAGTTCTACACATAAAACTAGTTTAAAAACGAAAGTAAGAAAATAGTTTGTATGTATTTAGTTTCAATTTATATAGTACTTAATTATAATAGTTATCCGACTAAAAACAAAAAACTTCTAATCAGCATTTTCTAATAAAATCTATAAGTATATAGTCTATAAGTACTTACAAAATAATGTCCTGGCTGGTTGAAGGAACTGTTTTACACAAATGTTTTTATGTTAAAGTTCAAGTGTAAAATAATTCAATCGTTTTGTATTGCAAAATCATTCTTCAATAATAGGCATGTTGACTATTTTTTTTATTTTATGTTACATAAATTACCCCTCAAAAAAAAGAAACATTTGTATAAGAATTATTTCGCTAGCATGAAAACTGCCCGAGATATCACAGTTTGAAATGCACAAAATTGGACTCACCCGAAAACGCTCCATACTAACGGCTACCAAGTTATGACGTCACGCCTTCCTACGTTGTATGCAACGCGTAGGAAATTTGTTCGGCAGCTATATTAAATATTGTGTTTATCAAAATGGTTTCTTTGACAAATTTGCTATAAATTTTACGGACTAATTAAATGTATTATTTATTTTAACAAATTTTATACTTTTTAAATGGACTTGTCCACCCAACTTTGAAGGGTCATAAAACAAATAATACGCAATATATAAAACCAAGAGGTATACAAGCTACTCCAAAAGTTTGATATGTTTACGATTTTTATTAGTATTTCGTTATTTTATTCATAAGTCAACATCCCCATTGAAACTTCTTCAATTTTAACGGCAACGTAAATAATTAAAATCTTTGGTCAGTGTAATCGTGCCTTAACTCGCGTATTTGTTTTGAAATACTGTGTAATGTGATAGCAGACTGCGGAAAGTAAAAGGGGGGGATGTCTGGAACCTGTGTAGGTACCCCCCATAACGTATTGTGGAGAAATGAATTATTTGCCCAGTCTCCTTTAGATGCAGAACTTCTGAATTAAGTTTTTTATTATAAAAATAAACTAGTGGCTCGGTGAGCTGTCGACCTCGCTTTAATATTTCCGCCATTTTGAAAAAATCGTGAATAACTGAATACACAAAAAAAACCGGCCAAGTGCGAGTCGGACTCGCGCACTAAGGGTTCCGTACAAAAAACGGCAAAAATCACGTCTGTTGTATGGGAGCCCCCCTTTAATATTTATTTTTTTTGTTTTTAGTATTTGTTCTTATACTTAGCGGCAACAGAAATAAGTACATCATCTGTGAAAATTTCAACTGTCTACCTGTTGTCGTATATCGAGCAAAAAACGGCAGAAAAATCACGTTTGTTGTATGGGAGCCCCCCTAAATATTTATTTTATTCCGTTTTTAGTATTTGTTGTTATAGCGGCAACAGAAAAACTGTGAAAATTTCAACTGTCTAGCTATCACGGTTCATGAGATATCGCCTGGTGACAGACAGACTGACAAACGGACAGCGGAGTCTTAGTAATAGGGTCCCGTTTTTACCCTTTGGGTACGGAACCCTAAAAAAGTATATTTCTGAATCATCGAACCTGCTACCAAAATTCACGAGAATCGGTTGAGGAATGCGACCAGGGGGCTTATTGTCTAATTTTTAAATCTATCGCTATCGCTTTCATTTTGACAGATGGATATGACACATTGCTGAATTACTTTGGTAAGTTTTTATTTGTGCCAAAAAGAAGCATCAATGTGTCACATCCTGAAAGCGATTGCAATAGATTTTGAAATAAGAAAATAGATCCCTGTAGAGGAGAACAGACAGATAAATCGGAAAGCCGAACGGACATACGAATGCATTTTTGCCTAATAGTAGGTATGAACGTCTATACAAAAAAAAGTTGGGAGTTACAAGTTGTAACACTTTTTTTACGTAATCTAAGTAATTCCTGAAAACAATTTATAATTTGTTTACTTTTAATGGTTAAGTTCAATGACATTAGTTGAAAGGTCAATCTGTCACTTCATTTTGACGTTTTGCCCGCTCCGTTCCACGAACGCTTTGAGATGTTTTGATGAAATCTTAGTAATCCAAACATTATTTCTTAATTAACAACTTTCGTTTATTCGTTTTCTTATAAAAGAATATAAAATTAAATAAGTAAATTAAACTACATTAGTGCTGCAGTATCTTTCTTCTAAAAATCATGAAACGGAACAAAGCACCGTGTCACAGATAAATTTCTGATCATAACCCTTCTAATAGATTAATCGATTAGTAATCGATGACAATCGATTAGTAATCGCTTTTAGAGTTTTAACTACAAAATTATGATTTTTGGATAAAAATGTTAAATTGAATAGTTTTATCGCATGCAACTAACTTATAAATAAAATTCTTCACGATTTTAGTCTCGTTCTGGTATTTTCAGCGTTTTACTTTGAGATTGGCAAATCGCTAGGTGTCCGAAGCTGTTAGTTTTTTTTTTTATCGTCTGACATGACATGATCATGCACTTTTCTCTTGTCCTTTTTTTTGGCTCCAAACCATGAAGTGAAGGAAGCAAAATTATCCTTTTTTGAGTCTTAATTTGTAGGGCTGCGGCCCATTTTTATAATTTAAAATAACTTTAAAACCCATGCAGTAAACATGGTAAGAAATCCTTTTGGAAATAATATCATTTTATGAATTGCGAACACTGATCCGTCATGTGCTAAACCGCGTGTTCTTTTGTTCCAGGGTTCTTTTTTTTTTTTGTTTTTATGTCTGTCCTTAAGTTTTAACACTGTTTAACAGTGCCTTTTTAGTTTTCTGGTCTAATCCTTAGTACCAGCCTAATTTTTGATGTAATCAAACCTTGAATTACTCTCAACTTATCATGATGGAGATTGTCTCATATCTTCCATCGCCAATATGAAGTGGTGACCAACGCTTCATACTTCAAGCATCCTGTACTGTTCCGTACCTATTCAAGATGGGAAGTTGTATTTACTGATCAACGGCCTTGACACCAAGAGAGGGACGAAAACCTCACCGATGACATCCTTGGAAAGCTCTTAAATGGTGGAGATTCAGCAGTAACCAACCATTCTACTGTATGTACGGTAACTTTAAATCTATTTCTTAACTTAGTGATAAGTTTTACATGTTAATCTTTTAACCCTAAGCGGGATATATGTAATGAACGATAAACTGTTCTGAGAAATAAATGTAATTCTTTAAATTCAATCTTTCTCTTTATTTATCTCTGAAATCGCTTGCTGCAGCGTATAAGGCGCCCTTATCTTCTATAAATTCTAATACGCTGTACTCCAGGTGCGGAAGAGCCAACTCCCTGAACATGCTCAAGCCTAGCTGAGTAAGCCGCATTTCACTTGGGCTTGGCTATAACATCTAACGCTCACCCTTTAACTCTCAATAGTCGCCCTGTGGGAGAAAACCGTTACAGTGGCGTTCCCAACGTTTGGCCTGGAGATTTCAGAGAAAAATAAAGCTTTCTTTTAAGTGAAAATATAAATTTCACTACTGTTAAACTTAACTCATAATGTGTAACTTTTTGTATAGAAAACAAGAAGTAGAATCTTTTTATAATACTTAGTTAAGTAATAGCATGTCTTTGCTGTATTCTTTTTACTTTTAATACTTAACCAAGCAAACGGTTAAATAGTATGTAAGTCTCTGAGTTATCTACTCACTCTAAGCTGTCTAAGCTAAAATAGTACATAACCTAGATATGGTTGATTGTAAACTTTGTTCTTAGGGCTACTTGCTCACTTTAAGCTTAAATAAGCTAACTTATATCACACTGTGATACTTTAATGCTACAAGCTTATAAACTTGTCTTAGCAAATAACTTCATTTTTATTACTGTATAATTTAAAAGTGTACAACATGGATTTTGTAACTGCCGGTTGTCCAATAGATGAACTAGTGTACGAACTTAAATTACGTCATTTACCAGCTGAACCTACATCATCAACCGATGATTTGCGAAAACTTTTACGTCATACTTGCAAACTTACTCGACGTGGTAGTGTAGAGGCTATTGATCAGTTTGTCATTGACCAAGCTTCCGAATTAACTGTATGCACGCCGAAGGTTGCTGAAATAGAAGCGAGTAGTAAAGATTTAACATCCAGTGAACGCTTGGTAAAACGTTTAGTAGCTCGTTGCAATTACATTCTTTGTCGCCTCTCTAGAATTAGTGATCCTGAAGAGGGTATCGCTAAACTTAAATCTTCTCTGATTTGTCTTCTTATGCATCTTGAAAATGATGCAGATGAACCCGAAGATACGGGTGAATCATATTCTACTCCTGAAGTGAACCATGTTGAAAACCCTATGTGTGTTCAACAGGTTCCAAAAACTTATAATTTGAACTCTCTTAATTTAAAATACCGCGGCGATACTTGTGTCCGTGTCTTTATTACTCGGTTGGAAGAACTTAGGGTTGCTAGGAAAATTCCTAATGATATAATTTTTGATGGATTTCCAGATATCTTAGAAGGTCCAGCGTTGTATTGGTTCAGAGCGAATAAAACCAATTTCTCTTGCTACAAGGACGTGATCCAGTCTCTAGGAGATGACTTCGACATCCCAGATTTGGACCATAAATTGCTGGCGGAGATTCGGCAACGGACCCAAGCAAAAAGTGAAACCATCGTCGTTTTTCTATCTATCATGGTAGGTATGTTCTCTCGTTTAAGGAAAACCCTCTCCGGAGATGAACAACTTGATATCATCTTAAAGAATATTCGACCCGAATACAGCATGGAATTAGCTCTCCATGATATTACTTCCATAGACAATCTTAAACTTGTTTGCAAGAAACTAGAACTTGCGAAGGCAAAAGCCATTGATTTTAAAGAACCGATTTTGACAAACGATTCACTTGCTCCTGACTTTACTTATTCTAATAAATCTAGGAATTCTACTCCCAGACAACTAAATACTAATTTTGGAAATTCAAAACCAAAACCAATTGCCTCTTTAAACTCTAAAAATAATAAATCTTTACATTGTTTCCGCTGTGGAATGAATAACCACAACACTAACAAATGCCTGAAGTCTAGAGAACTAGTTTGCTTCAAATGTGGTAACAAAGGTGTTAAGACTCCGGAGTGCACTAAGTGTAATCTGCCAAAAAACGAATAGGCTCTGTCTCCTCATGTTCCAAAAGTAGTCCCAAACATCCCACTACAGAAGAGACATATTTTGAACCTCCGTCTGATGACTACCGACCTTATTTATCTGTTGAAGTACTTGGCCTTAAAGTTAAGGGTTTGTTGGACTGTGGCGCTTCTTGTTCTGTCTTAGGTAATAACTGCCATTCTTTATTTTTAAATATTGGTATCCCGTCTTATAAATTGGATATTCCAATAAGGTTAAGTGTTGCCAGCGGACAAGAATTAATCTGTAATGAATATATGTTACTGCCCATTTCTTATAAAAATGAGGTGAAAATTCTTAAATTTATTATTCAACCAGAAATAAATATTCCTATTCATTTTGGAATTAATTTTTGGAAAGCTTTCAACTTAGCTCCTGATATATTTAAAAATGATTGTCAACTACAAAATAAAAATAGTTTGTCAATTTTCTCTAATCCTTCTGATAACAATACCTTTGATTCTTTAACCTCTGAACAACAGAAGCAAATTGATGAGATAAAATCTTTGTTTAATACCATTCATACCGAAAAGGACATTTTAAACTTTCCTATTCCTAAAGATGCAAAAGACATCAAAAAGTTTCTTAGTCTGGCCGGTTGGTATCGTCGGTTCATAGACAATTTTTCTAAAATATCTCGTCCTTTATCTCGCTTAACTAGCAAAAAGATTCCTTTTACATGGTCATCTGAAGCTGATGAAGCTTTCAATAAACTTAAAACAGCATTGGTCTCTGCACCAATACTGAAAGGTCCTAATTATGATTTACCTTTCAACATACATACTGATGCTTCTTCTTACGCCATAGGTGCTGTACTTACACAAAAGATTGACAATGTTGACCATCCCATTGCTTACTGCAGCCGCACTCTTGATGCGCGGGAAATAAATTACTCAGTCACTCATAAAGAAATACTAGCGGTGATCTATGCTTTAGAACAGTACCATTCTTACATAAAAGGTAAAAAATGTTTTATTATTACTGACCATGCTTCTCTGCTTTGGTTTTCTAATCTTAAAAATCCTATTGGTCGTCTTAAAAGATGGGCCTCAATTCTCAGTCATTATAACTTTGAAATTATTCATAGAAAGGGTAAAGAACCTATCATTTCTGATCATTTATCCAGTATTAAAATTAATTCCATATTTGACACTCAGTCAACTTCTGATGAGTGGTACAAATCTCTTTATGAAAAATGCTCTAAAACTCCATCTAGGTATCCTAATTATAAAATTGAAAATAATAAGCTAGACTTTCTAAAAATAAATATAATTCTGTTTCTCAATTTGAATGGAAACAAATAATTCCTTCTGAAAAACGTCTTGAAATCTTACAAAAGTATCATGATGATCCAACTGCTGGTCATTTTGGTGTTGCAAAAACTCATAAAAAGATTTCTAATTGGTTCTTTTGGCCATCTCTCTTTCAAGATGTTAAAAACTATGTTAAATCTTGTGACTTATGCAACTGTTACAAGCCTCTAAATGTCAAACCTGCTGGTTTAATGAGAAATCCTAAATGTGTATCTCAACCAGGAGAAGCCTTATCTTGCGACATTCTTGGACCTTTTCCACCTTCTTATTCTCAAAACGAATATTTACTAGTATGTTGTGACTATTTTAGTAAATATGTGACTATTTTTCCTTTGAGAACTGTGACTGCCAAAAATGTGGTCAAATGTATGGAAAAAGACATATTCCTAGTACATGGTGTGCCGAAATATGTTTATGTAGATAATGGTCCACAATTTATAGCTAAAGAATTTAGAGAATTGCTCAGTAAATATCAGATTCCTCACTTATTTTACAATCCAGTATATCACCCCCAAACTAACCAAACTGAGAGGGTAAACCGTGAAATTGTTAGATCCATTGCTTCCTATGTGCGTTCTGATCATCGAAATTGGGATAAGAACATATCTGAGGTGCAATGTGCTCTTAACACTTCTGTTCATGAAGGTACCAAATATACCCCTTTCTATCTATTACATGGTAGGGAAATGATATTGGATGGTTCATTTTATAACCTTGACCAACCCATAGACAGTGCTAACATCTCCATTGATCATACTTACTCATTCTCTGATTCATTAAAAGAGCTAAAAACTATCTTTGGAAAAGTCAAAAATAACCTTAAAAAGGCACATAATAAAAACTCTCATTACTATAACCTGCGTAAACGGCATGTTGAACTTAAAGTAGGGCAATTTGTTTTTAAAAGATGTTTTCCTCAATCTAATCCAGGTCGCATTTGTCAACCGATTCTCGTGAAATTTAGTGAGCTGGTTCTATAATTATTTGAATTTTTTTTTTCAAAATGGCGGAGATATGGGGAAAATATAATTTAATTAATTTTGAAAAAAATTCAATTATGACACAAACGCAAGGTCTACAGCTCTACAAAGCCACTAGTCCTTACTTAATATTATAATTGGAAGGTCAGTTTGTTTGTTTGTTTGTTACGCCTTCACGTCTTAACTACTCAACCATGAAATTTTGCATACACGTTGTCAGGGATACAGAAAAGAACATAGGGTATCTTTTATCTCGAAAAAGTATTGTCTCCGATATACCTGAGAGGACTCAAATAACTGACCACGCAGAGGAAATCGCAGGCGGTCACTGGTGTTAAATAATTTTGAATTTGAAGGCCTTAGCGCATTCGACTTGCCATTGTAGTGGTAAGAAACTGTCGTTGGGGTTGGTCATGGGATCGATGGGTGATGTCAAAAATGTGTTATCTTATCTCATGGCCGATTGCACTAAACTTAAGAATCGCCTAAGTCTTTTCCTAACTACAAAATGACCAAATTAAAACGGTGTCATAAACTTAGCCGTCATGTAGCTGTCATTCGCTAAGTTTACTTGGTCGAGTTGTAGATAAGAAAAGACTTAGGCGGTTCTTAAGTTTAATGCTTTCACGCGTCAGTCTCGTCGACAGCCCTACTTCGATTTTTAAATTTTGAGAGCCCTAATTCTATAAATAGATTCTTATTTATTTTTTTATTTTTTTATTTAAATATACATAATTATACGGGATAGACCCAATTACATAATTAAGTGGTAGGTACTACAAACATAAATCAATTTGGTTAACAAAAGATTTGGGATTGTCCACAAATACGTCAAAGTCAGGGTAAGTGACCAGGAGCGCGTTGAGTGCCTCATGCATGCGACACAGCGGCGACTGCCTGCGCGCCACAGTGCGACATGGTGGACGCGCAAACAGTTGATGCCTACGACTGGAGCGAATGCGTAAATAATTCTCAGGCACATATAGCCGAAACAATTGTTCTACGCATTCAGGCGAGTCCATATTCCCACGCAAAATCGCTATAGCGGTTGAAATCTCCAATCGAGCTCGCCTGACTTCCAAAGAGTTCATCCCCAGCATTCCCAGCAAGAACTTAGTAGGGTACATAAATGGATAATAACCATATATCCGCTTATAGTAGTAGCGTAGAAAAGCCTTTTGCACCTTTTCCAACATAAGTCTGTACTTGGCCTCATGAGGATTCCAGACACACGAGCTAGACTCCAAAGAGCTTCGCACAAGACTCGTAAATAGCAGCTTAATGACTTGTGGACTATGGAAATCGCGTAAATTGCGCAAATTGCTTATATAAATAAACGCTAGGTGTACAGTACTAGGTGTCACGGTAAGACCTTGAGCGCAGTGAAAATTTTTCTATGTCTATGTGTAAGACAAATTTTGTTTAGTAAGTTAATCCTTAAATAAAAAAAAAAAAAATTAAAAAAAAATATTAAAAACACGACTGCCCTGCCAAAACGAACTAAAAAGTTAAATTAAACAACAAGTGTCATTGCAGTCGGGGGAATGATCATGGAACAATTTTTGATCAAAGAGGTCCCCCGACTGCAATGACACTTGTTGTTTAATTTAACTTTTTAGTTCGTTTTGGCAGGGCAGTCGTGTTTTTAATATTTTTTTAATTTTTTTATTTTTATTTCACACATTTTAGTGACATAGTATATAGTTTTGGAATGTGCTCATCAAGGCCTTTCATTTGATGCCCATAGTGTAATAATAGAAGAAAAAAAAATTTTTTTCACATTTGAAAATGGCGTCGTACAGTCGCCATATTGATTTTTTCTAAAAAAAATATAGCCAGTGTCACTCGGGATGTTGTAAGGATTCTAACGATACCCCATTTATCCAAATCAGTTTAGGCATTTAGAAGTTATGGTGGAATAAAGAAACTCACATACTCACAAACATACATGAACCCTGAACACATAACACTCTTTTTGCTTTGGGCAGTCGTGTAATAAATAAAGAGATACTGAACACATACTTTTATTTAAATTCCTCTTCTTCCATGCTTCGGAAGGCACGTTAAGCCGTTGGTTTTGGCTGAATTTGCAGTTGTTAACACCCATCGATCTGCATTAGGTACAGTCAGTGGCACGAATCATGAAATCGGGTGGGGATTGCGCGGAACGCGTATTTTGGGTATGCGTTGCGGTGAGGGGCGCGGGCGGCGGGAGAGTGGCGCGCGCTATTGGTCGCTCACAAGAGCACATGCGCGAACTTAACCCCACTCCGTCGAAAAATTGTCACGATTCGTGCCACTGACTGTACAAGATTTATTATGCATGTGGTACAAGATTTATTATGACAAAATTTTAAGTTTTGAAGTTTGTTAACATTTTCTGGTGGGTTGGAACCTTTTATGGAACAAAATTAGAAAAAAAGACTGGTCATCTAATGCTTTTAAGCTTTGGTTTTTATTTGTTTGTCAAAATAATGTACCAGAAAATTGCTTTTCCTTCATATTTTTCTTATTCTTAGAAAAGACGTGACAGTTCTGTCGGCGGCCATTTTAAATTCATGACATCGTCCACAAAATGGCCGGCCGCGACATTTTCCCGCCGTTTTATCGTTGTCTAATGACCGGCGTACAATTTGCCCACTAATAATTCATAGATTCGACGGCATAGTTTTAAGTGGATGGAAAATGGGGGAATTTATTTGATCGTTGCGTTTTTCGCTTAAGGAAAAGGAAAATGTTTTGCATAAGTAGTTTTACTTATGTTGTCTGCTATTACGTGGAGTTTTTAAGTATACCAATACCTATTTGATACGTGTGCCTTTATGAGCAGTAGACCTCGCTTTAACATATTTCCGCCATTTTGAAAAAAAAAAAACGAAATACCGAAATCCTGAACTGACAGCAAATCCAATTTAATGTGGGCATTTCAAAATGACAAAAATTTGTAGACGCGATAGATGGCGTTGAAAAAAATGATTGTGTCAATGTAATTTTTTTTACGAAGCTTCGAAGAGTATCTAGGTAGGCAGACAGATGTAAACCTAAAATGTTTATCTTTGGGCAGATGTCTTTTTTTTTAAGACAATTTTGACACTTCTCTTTCCATCAACGCCATCTAGTGAGGCTAATAGTTACTATTTTTATTTTTTAAATGTCACTTTGAAATTTCACGAGAATTGATAGAGCCAATACGATTGCATTTTTGCCCTAGCTGAAAAAGAGACGCTTCGCTAGCGCTTCGCGCTCGCTCGGTAAAAGCGGTGGAATTGATTGTACACCGGCATAGGTTACAAATATGACACTGGTCTCTATGGTTTGTTTTGATGTCCTGGATTCGTTCCTCGGCTGGGTCAATTTTGAAAAACATAAAAAAATATGTCATCTATAATTTTAAAAGTCTTTTGCCGGATTCTCCGAAGGGACAACAATTTAATGCCCCATAATCAATGGAATGCGAATATTATTCAGGGTCCGTTCCTATATGTCCCAATAGGTATAATATATCATTAGTTGCTCGCCGCAAACTGCGGGACGCTTTACACCCAGACTCGAATTTAACGCAACTTCACAAACTCAATTTCCTGAATGAAGGTATCTGCCGCCCGCGAGGGTTAAGGTGCGGTCACATTGACATTGAATTTTAATTATAATAAACTAGCTTCCGCCGGCGTCTTCGTCCGCGTGCATATTAGAGAAAATCCTTAGGGAACCTTCAACCAGGATCCGACCGACCGACGGACTAGACGGTCCCCACCAAAAAACGTTTGTTGCGTGTGGCGGGCCTCGTACGAGGCTGCGCGCTTGGTGGGTTGGGTACCCGTCTAATCGCGTAAAAACGGCTGGTTGGATCCTGGTTGAAGGTTCCTTAAGGATTTTCTCTAATATGCACGCGCCATCAGTTTTTTCTTTTATATATTTAAACTAGTAGCTCTCTGGACCTACAGCTCTACTTGCGTTTGCAACATTTTTGAATATTTTTCGAAATGGCTGAAATATGATTTTCCTCATATCTCCACCATTTTGAAAATTTTCGGAAAACTGAATGAACAAATAATCTATAAGTATATACCTAATTATACAAGGTTGTTTTACCTTGTATAACAAATTGTAGAATCAGTTAAGAAATGCGACCTGTAGATGGGAACAAACGGACAGACGGACAGCCGAAATAATTTTTGCCAGAGCTGAAACGGAGACGCTTCGCTCGAGCTTTGCGGTCGCTCAGTCAATAATTTTATTGTACCAGCCTATTAAAAAATCTAAGTGAATATTTTGGTAATTCTCTTTAGTGTATTTTTTTTAAGATGCTGTTTAGT
Organism: Agriphila tristella; assembly: GCA_928269145.1. NCBI lineage: Eukaryota > Metazoa > Arthropoda > Insecta > Lepidoptera > Crambidae > Agriphila > Agriphila tristella. The sequence goes on along the minus strand of OV743451.1, from coordinate 2,451,977 downwards.
GAAATTATTAGTTCTACACATAAAACTAGTTTAAAAACGAAAGTAAGAAAATAGTTTGTATGTATTTAGTTTCAATTTATATAGTACTTAATTATAATAGTTATCCGACTAAAAACAAAAAACTTCTAATCAGCATTTTCTAATAAAATCTATAAGTATATAGTCTATAAGTACTTACAAAATAATGTCCTGGCTGGTTGAAGGAACTGTTTTACACAAATGTTTTTATGTTAAAGTTCAAGTGTAAAATAATTCAATCGTTTTGTATTGCAAAATCATTCTTCAATAATAGGCATGTTGACTATTTTTTTTATTTTATGTTACATAAATTACCCCTCAAAAAAAAGAAACATTTGTATAAGAATTATTTCGCTAGCATGAAAACTGCCCGAGATATCACAGTTTGAAATGCACAAAATTGGACTCACCCGAAAACGCTCCATACTAACGGCTACCAAGTTATGACGTCACGCCTTCCTACGTTGTATGCAACGCGTAGGAAATTTGTTCGGCAGCTATATTAAATATTGTGTTTATCAAAATGGTTTCTTTGACAAATTTGCTATAAATTTTACGGACTAATTAAATGTATTATTTATTTTAACAAATTTTATACTTTTTAAATGGACTTGTCCACCCAACTTTGAAGGGTCATAAAACAAATAATACGCAATATATAAAACCAAGAGGTATACAAGCTACTCCAAAAGTTTGATATGTTTACGATTTTTATTAGTATTTCGTTATTTTATTCATAAGTCAACATCCCCATTGAAACTTCTTCAATTTTAACGGCAACGTAAATAATTAAAATCTTTGGTCAGTGTAATCGTGCCTTAACCCGCGTATTTGTTTTGAAATACTGTGTAATGTGATAGCAGACTGCGGGAAGTAAAAGGGGGGGATGTCTGGAACCTGTGTAGGTACCCCCCATAACGTATTGTGGAGAAATGAATTATTTGCCCAGTCTCCTTTAGATGCAGAACTTCTGAATTAAGTTTTTTATTATAAAAATAAACTAGTGGCTCGGTGAGCTGTCGACCTCTCTTTAATATTTCCGCCATTTTGAAAAATCCTGAATAACTGAATACACAAAAGAAAACCGGCCAAGTGCAAGTCGGACTCGCGCACAAAGGGTTCCGTACAAAAAAAACGGCAAAAAATCACGTCTGTTGTATGGGAGCCCCCTTAATTTTTTTTTTTGTTTTTTGTATTTTTTCTTATACTTAGCGGCAACAGAAATACCTACATCATCTGTGAAAATTTCAACTGTCTACCTGTTGTCGTATATAGAGCAAAAAACGGCAGAAAAATCACGTTTGTTGTATGGGAGCCCCCCTAAATATTTATTTTATTCCGTTTTTAGTATTTGTTGTTATAGCGGCAACAGAAATAATGTGAAAATTTCAACTGTCTAGCTTACACGGTTCATGAGATATCGCCTGGTGACAGACAGACTGACAAACGGACAGCGGAGTCTTAGTAATAGGGTCCCATTTTTACCCTTTGGGTACGGAACCCTAAAAAAGTATATTTCTGAATCATCGAACCTGCTACCAAAATTTCACGAGAATCGGTTGAGGACTGCGACCAGGGGGCTTATTGTCTATTTTTTTAATCTAGGTATCGCAATCGCTTTCATTTTGACAGATGGATATGACACATTGCTGAGTTACTTTGGTAAGTTTTTATTTGTGCCAAAAAGAAGCATCAATGTGTCACATCCTGAAAGCGATTGCGATAGATTTTGAAATTAGACAATAGATCGCTGTAGAGGAGAACAGACAGATAAATCGGAAAGCCGGACGGACATACGAATGCATTTTTGCCTAATAGAAGGTATGAACGTCTATACAAAAAAAAGTTGGGAGTTACAAGTCGTGATAAAGTTTGGCCACATGGTGGAAACTGATCTGTAGGCTGTTCCTAACTAATATTGAGCTGGGCCAAACTGTCCTTACAAACCATTCCATACGGCGGCGGGTTAAAAGCGCTCATTTCCCGGCTTCATTCTAAAAATAATAATTGTCTTGGTTTAGCTAATAGGTCAAATGTGGTATCATTTTCGGATAAATCAATAATGTGGAATTCATTTCTGGTATAAAAAAAATGCAATTTATTTAGCAGTTTTTGAAAAATTACACAATAACCAAAATTTTCGTTTTGTTTGGAAACGTTTTTCAAGATTTTTGTCATATTTCTTTAAAGTTCATTAAATTTACTACAATTTGAGCCTAACCCAAGTAGTCTAGGCTCATTGGTTGCAGAGACATCGCAAGTCGAAACAGGGCCTTTTTTAAAAATAAATGAAAAAATGTCCCATCTTTGACCAGCTGTGTATCCGCAACCAATAAACCTAGACTACTCAAATTAGTTTTGAAAAAAGAAATATATGTAGCTTACTTCCGCAAACAATATATGCAAGATGCACCGCCCGCCCGCCCGCAATAATATGCACATGCACACCACAAAATATCAGTGCACAATACCTGCATTTAGCAAGACAGCAACACACCTTGCACCTTCACCAATTAGGCTACTCTACACGTGTTTCGCCCCAACCCGGGGCATCCTCAGGAGTTAGATCGTGCGTAAACCAACACCGAATGAGCAACATTGCCCTCCGACACCGTATTTATTCTCTTCCTCCCCACTCCGCACCGAGTGACTGACAGCGTTTGAAGAATGTTGCCAGTTTCAAATAAAAAGGAAAAAGGAAGGAAAAATGATTTTAATTTAAATTGTGTACAAATAAATTGATATACATTAAATAATGTGTTTTATTAATAAGATATTTAATTTTAAGAATTATTATTATTTGAGAAAATACGCAGCAATGGCGAGGAAGAGACGTCAAGTTGATTGTTAAGTATGGTTCCATCAACATTGTGTTTGATAATTTCTAGGTTTTCCAACACGTTCAGTCGTAGACCTTTACTACAAGTATGTAAAACCTCATAGGAATGGCCATCAAATAGTTGATGTCCGGTATTTAATAAATGTTTCGCGAAATGTGATCGTTCCGGGTGGCCATTCCTATAGGCAGAAATATGTTCTTTATAACGTATATCGAAACTACGGCCAGTTTGACCAACGTATACTGAATTACATTGGTTACATGTTAACTTATATATCCCCGACTTCCTGCCAACCTCCGTTTTTTCCTTGCCATTGCAAATAGCACGCCGGACGGTATTAGTAGTACGAAAAGCCACGTGAACGTCGTTATTTTTTAAGATTTTTGATATTTTATCTGATATTTTACCTACGTAAGCCATACTTGACTGATAATTTTGAATAACGCGCTCACGTGGCACCGCATATAAAAGCCCAGTCACCTGTTTGTTGATTTTACTCCTAACCATGTTATCTATCATCCGCCGATCATAACCATTTGCAATGGCAATATTATAAATTGTATTTAACTCTCTACTATAGGCTTGGCCTGATAACGGTACCGTCATTAGACGATTAATATATGAATGAAAAGCAGCTAATTTATGTTGCCAAGGATGACAAGAAGTTGCGGGGATAACTACATCAGTATGTGTGGGTTTTCTATATATTTGAAAGTTATGGCGACAATGCTCCCGTGAGATAGTTAAATCCAAGAAATTTAACGAATTATTAACCTCAATTTCTAATTTGAATTTGATTTTTGGGTGTAAACTATTTAAATATTGAAAAAATGATTCTAACTCTTGTTTAGTACCTGTCCAGCATATAATAATATCGTCAACATAACGATAATAATAAAGAATGTTATTATTGCCCACTATGTACCTATTCTCAAAATTGTCCATGAAGATCTCCGCCATCAAAGGTGATAACGGAGAACCCATGGCTAGCCCCTCTTCTTGTTTGTAAAACCCACCATTAAACTTAAAATAATTTTGTTGCATGCAAATATGTGTTAAGTTAATTATTTCATCTGCCTCCCCTGGATGAAGACCGCGGCGTTCTAAAATATTTGATAGTATATCTAAACTTTCTTGGTAAGGAACGTTTGTGAACAAACTCTCCACATCCAAGGAAAGCAGAAACGAGTTAGAAGGCAAAACAACATTCCTTATTTTCTAAATTAAATCTGATGTATTTTGAATACTATACTTAGGTGAGAAAGATCACAGCATCGGGTGGCGGCACAAAATGTGTGGTTCAATCAACAGTGTAAACGCCAAAATCTAATTCCAAATTATATCAACATCCGTTCCAACACGACCAGTCCCGCGGCTAGTTTGGCCATACGTAAAGCCCAAAAGGTCTGGTTAGATGCGGAATCTCGCCGTTGGTTCCTTGTTAGGGATAATTTAAAATTACATATTAAAATTTTACATACAGAATTGACTCATAGTTTACACAATATCGAATTCGATCTTTTAGACCAAAAGGCCAGAGATTTCGCATCACAGGCTGTATATAACAAGTATATTAATCAATCCAACAAGTTACGAAGGTTAAGGGAAATTCAACTTGGTACCAATAATGGGGGTAGTCGGGGTAGAATTAGTAACAATAATGCTGGTGGTGGTCAAACATCTTTTTATCCCCGGGTAGAAAACCTAACTAACGTGCAGTTTTCCCAAAGCGAGACTTCGCTTTTGGAAAAAGGCCTCAAATATAACATAACCCCTAAAATAACTAAGTCATTGGTGGAGGGTTTGGCGGTGGACTCAGAGGTGGCGGTTATTATGAATAAGAAGGATAACTTGGTGAAGGGTTTGGTAACTAATCAATTAAAGAAAATACAACCTTCTAACTGTGGTGGGCCCGAGCTGCGAGCTGTAAAGTCGTTGCAAAATAAAATCAATGATAATCATTTAGTTGTAACAAAAGCAGACAAAGGAAATAGTATTGTTATTTTAAACCAATCAGAGTATATAAATAAAGTTCAGGAAGTAATTAACAGCGGTGACTTTACTCCTTTGCGCTCGGACCCAACCACAAAGTACAACACAGAGGTCAAAGAAAATATTAGTAATTCAAAATTTATTTTTCCAAACGAGTATTCATCTCGCTATATCGCCCCAATGAATCCACAGGCCCCTGTGTTGTATGGTTTACCTAAAATACATAAAGACAATGTTCCCGTGCGACCTGTTGTTTCATATATAGGTTGTCCAGCATATGAGTTGGCTAAAAGATTAAATAATATTATAAAAGATAAATCATCTTTCTCACCTAAGTATAGTATTCAAAATACATCAGATTTAATTGAGAAAATAAGGAATGTTGTTTTGCCTTCTAACTCGTTTCTGCTTTCCTTGGATGTGGAGAGTTTGTTCACAAACGTTCCTTACCAAGAAAGTTTAGATATACTATCAAATATTTTAGAACGCCGCGGTCTTCATCCAGGGGAGGCAGATGAAATAATTAACTTAACACATATTTGCATGCAACAAAATTATTTTAAGTTTAATGGTGGGTTTTACAAACAAGAAGAGGGGCTAGCCATGGGTTCTCCGTTATCACCTTTGATGGCGGAGATCTTCATGGACAATTTTGAGAATAGGTACATAGTGGGCAATAATAACATTCTTTATTATTATCGTTATGTTGACGATATTATTATATGCTGGACAGGTACTAAACAAGAGTTAGAATCATTTTTTCAATATTTAAATAGTTTACACCCAAAAATCAAATTCAAATTAGAAATTGAGGTTAATAATTCGTTAAATTTCTTGGATTTAACTATCTCACGGGAGCATTGTCGCCATAACTTTCAAATATATAGAAAACCCACACATACTGATGTAGTTATCCCCGCAACTTCTTGTCATCCTTGGCAACATAAATTAGCTGCTTTTCATTCATATATTAATCGTCTAATGACGGTACCGTTATCAGGCCAAGCCTATAGTAGAGAGTTAAATACAATTTATAATATTGCCATTGCAAATGGTTATGATCGGCGGATGATAGATAACATGGTTAGGAGTAAAATCAACAAACAGGTGACTGGGCTTTTATATGCGGTGCCACGTGAGCGCGTTATTCAAAATTATCAGTCAAGTATGGCTTACGTAGGTAAAATATCAGATAAAATATCAAAAATCTTAAAAAATAACGACGTTCACGTGGCTTTTCGTACTACTAATACCGTCCGGCGTGCTATTTGCAATGGCAAGGAAAAAACGGAGGTTGGCAGGAAGTCGGGGATATATAAGTTAACATGTAACCAATGTAATTCAGTATACGTTGGTCAAACTGGCCGTAGTTTCGATATACGTTATAAAGAACATATTTCTGCCTATAGGAATGGCCACCCGGAACGATCACATTTCGCGAAACATTTATTAAATACCGGACATCAACTATTTGATGGCCATTCCTATGAGGTTTTACATACTTGTAGTAAAGGTCTACGACTGAACGTGTTGGAAAACCTAGAAATTATCAAACACAATGTTGATGGAACCATACTTAACAATCAACTTGACGTCTCTTCCTCGCCATTGCTGCGTATTTTCTCAAATAATAATAATTCTTAAAATTAAATATCTTATTAATAAAACACATTATTTAATGTATATCAATTTATTTGTACACAATTTAAATTAAAATCATTTTTCCTTCCTTTTTCCTTTTTATTTGAAACTGGCAACATTCTTCAAACGCTGTCAGTCACTCGGTGCGGAGTGGGGAGGAAGAGAATAAATACGGTGTCGGAGGGCAATGTTGCTCATTCGGTGTTGGTTTACGCACGATCTAACTCCTGAGGATGCCCCGGGTTGGGGCGAAACACGTGTAGAGTAGCCTAATTGGTGAAGGTGCAAGGTGTGTTGCTGTCTTGCTAAATGCAGGTATTGTGCACTGATATTTTGTGGTGTGCATGTGCATATTATTGCGGGCGGGCGGGCGGTGCATCTTGCATATATTGTTTGCGGAAGTAAGCTACATATATTTCTTTTTTCAAAATGGTTTGGGACTTCCGCCAAGTGACGCCTGATTCAATCAAATGCTTACTCAAATTAGGCTTACATTGTAGAAAATTTAATGTTTTTTACGGAAATATTAACAAAAAACCAGAAAAACGCTTCCAAACGAAACGATAAACCCTTACATTTCGCGAAAAAATCCCTATTTTTGACTAGCTGTGCCTCCGCAAATAATGGATTTAAACTACTTGGGTTAGGCTCAAATTGTACATAATATAGTTGTCATTACAAAAGATTATGACAAATCAACCTGAAAAACGCTTCTTTAAGATATTTTTTTTCAATACTGAAACAAGTGCAAATACCTAAAATAAAATTAAAAACTTTGAAAAATTTGGCTATAGTGTACTTTTTCAAAAACTGCTAAATAAATTGCATTTTTTATACCAGAAATGAATTCCACATTAGTGATTTATTCGAAAATGATACCACATTTGACCTATTAGCTAAACCTAGACAATTATAATTTTTAGAATGAAGCCGGGAAACGAGTGCTTTTAACCCGCCGCCGTATGGAATGGTTTGTAAGGACAGTTTGGCCCAGCTCAATATTAGTTAGGAACAGCCTACAGATCAGTTTCCACCATGTGGTCAAACTTTATCACGACTTGTAACTCCCAACTTTTTTTTGTATAGACGTTCATACCTACTATAAGCTGAAATAGACGCTTCGCGCTCAAAAAAAAAAAAAATAAGAAGATTACAAAAAAGCTGATCTCTTCTTATTAAGTTTAATATTTTTAGCATTTACAATAATAATAACAAAAAACTACTACGTCTGCTACGGCTAGCTACGGGTGAGTTTTAATCACTAATTAATCGGTTATTTATTGCAACATGTTCGTAAGATACAGATGTTTAAAAAAAAATCCCATTAACATGACTAACATACAACATTTTTAGGGTTCCGTACCCAAAGGGTAAAAACGGGACCCTATTACTAAGCCTCCGCTGTCCGTCTGTCTGTCTGTCTGTCTGTCTGTCACCAGGCTGTATCTCATGAACCGTGATAGCTAGACAGTTGAAATTTTCACAGATGATGAATTTCTGTTGCCGCTATAACAACAAATACTAAAAACAGAATAAAATTAATATTTAAGAGGGGCTCCCATACAAGAAACGTGATTTTTTGCTGTTTTTTTGATACAGAACCCTTCGTGCGCGAGTCCGACTCGCACTTGGCCGGTTTTTTTTATAGTATACAGGGTTATTTGTAAAATACCAACATCATCGCAGGGAGTAGATTACTAACATCATAAAAAACAACGTTTTCTTCTACGAATTTTTCGAAAACAGACAAAACATTTCGACATTTCATACAAAATTCGATCAGCTGTTCGGACATTTATATGGAAAGTCGATTTTTTTGTCTGTTTTCGAAAAATCGAAGAACAATATTTTTTTTATTAGAAAGCTATCACTTACGTTTCTTTATTATCTTCCATTTACCATTTCTTTAACCGAAACCTTTAACAATCCTTTACTTTCACAACAGTTCAAAACTGTATCATAAAACAGTTAAGCCATTGTTATTTAGTTAAATAGTTTTAAGTCCTCCATTAGTTTACAACTTCGCAGAGAACAAATGCCTTTTACCATAGAAATGGTGCAACAATAGTGAATTGTTTGTTTGTCCATTTGTGTTGCACTTTCTCCGGGTTTTATGGCATCCCAAAGTACTAAAGATAACGAAATAGTTTTGTGTAAATTGTGAGATCATAATAACATATTTTGATTTATTTGTAGGTAATTTTAGGAAATAGGGTGTTAGAAGTTTTTCATTTTGTGCTCAGATGATAGTTTTTCAAATATTCGCCGGATGGTTGAAATTCATTTTTTTTTATTTATTTTTTTTTATTTTAAGAAACTCAACAGCTTTTCAGCAGCAAGGAAAACAATATTAGTGGCGGTCACGTAATTAAAGACACCAGTCCATTTTCATACAAACGAGGTAACTTTGAAGCCTTGGTTCTCCGCCAAGGATTGACCTAGCTGTGATCTGATGATGGCCATCGAGGGAGTGAATGGTGGAGACACAGATTGCTATACACACCCAGCTGATCAGATCAGCATTCTAAGAGATATAAGGAACAGTTTTCAGTTTCATGATTTTGATACATTTTTATGCTAATTTCGCGGTTTTTTAAACATATCCTTATATTTCTTAGAGCGTGGATCAGATCAGTTGGTTGTGTACAGCGATCTGAATCTCATCCATTTACTCCCTGGATGGCCATCATCAGATGACAGCTCGGTCCTTCTTTGGTGAAGAACCAAGGCTTCAAAGTTACCTCGTTTGTATGAAAATTGACTGGTCTTTAATTATGTCACCGCCACTGTAAGAAGTTGTGTTCTGAATGTCCTACCTAATACTAACTGTAAGAGTAATCGTACGTGATAAATGTACATTGCTTAGGTAGGTACTTTGCAATACGTGCAGTAATTATTTATTTTAAGCTATAAATCTGAGCTAATTACGCATTCTTCGAAATCAGTTGTAATCATTTATCGTAACATCTTAATTACTGCAGTTTCTTATCATTGGCATCCTATACGAAACGAACTACATATTTACTGAATATAAAATGGTTATTTGATCCATCTCACGGACGTTGGGATTTTTATACAATGCATTTACAAAATATTTTTCCGATAATGCTCTTACCACTGTGCAAGGCATAACAATAAAAACAAAATGAAATGTTATAAATAATGTTCATTGTCGATCGCACTAAATTAGTGATACAATTAACTATAATTATGAAAGCGGACGACGAAAGAGCACGGGACAGACGATTTAATTATTTACGTATCATTTTCACGTCGAAACCTATTTATAACACAAGACTTTATTTTTGCTCTTTCTATATTTCTGAAATCAAAATACTTATGCTTTTTGACAAGTCCATCGATGTATCGCAAGAAGCTTATACCCACAATGGAGATTGCACGCCTAGTATCATAGGGAAGATTGAAAAAGACTATTTAGTGACGTCACGGCGTATTGCTATCTCTTTCTTTTCGTTTTACAATACGTTTTAGTTTCTCACGAACGAACGAACGACGAACAAACGAAAGACTAAAGAAAGAGGTTGCAATAAGCCGTCACGTCACTCAAGGACATTTTTTCTATCTTCACTATGACACTGGCCGTGCAATCTCCATTGGAGGGAGGTATAAGCTTCTTGATGTATCGTAAGTAATCGGGGATTAGGACTGATCACCGACAATCAGTTCACCGAATGCCATTTTGCCGACATCCATATCACCGAAGATCCATTTCACCTACAGGCTATTTTACCGACGGATCATTTCACCAACAAGCCATTTGACTGAAACTTATTTTATCGAAAAGGAAATAAAATCACGCATGTAAGTAAATCAACAATTTTTAAGAAAGTAAATCAATAAATAAAACTTTTTAATTCAGATTACTTTATTTGCCTTCCTAAGAACACACAAAAACTTTCACATTCATTTATTGATCGAGCAAGCGCGAAGCGCGAGCGAAGCGTCTCTGTTTCAGCTTGGGCAAAAAATGCTTTCATATGTTTGTCCCGCTCAAGCTGTTTGTCTGTTTTCCTCTACAGGTCGCATTTTTTAGCCGATTCTCGTGAAATTTTGTGAGCAGGTTCGATAATTATATAGATTTTTTCTGTCGATTCAGTTTTTCGAAAATTTTCAAAATATAAATACTTTAGCCATTTAAAAAAAATGTCACAAACGCGAGGTCTACATCTTATAGAACCACTGTTTTATTTAAAACAAAATTAAGTAAGTACCTAAGAAAATATTTGTTTATCAAATAAAATTATATCGCTCCGTGTAACTTAAAGCAATTTCTACTTGACGATTCCCTTTGAGTCGTCAATCGGGGCAGTCCGATTATGAATATTAAATCGGCATCGTATCGATTTTGTATCGATACTCGGAATTGCAGTTATTAAAGTGACAGATTCATTTAGTCGTCTCCACAGACCATAATTATAACAAGTTCTAGTGGTCGTCCCTATTTAAGCATCGTATTTATTTAGCTGCTTTTGATTACTGATTCAAAAGAAGAAATTTCCTACCAAAAACATTTTCATGTATACCTAATGTTGCCAAGACCTCGCACTGTCAAAAAGTTATGAGACCTCATGTAGAGCCAAGTTTCTAACTCCGTGCGTCCCGGTCGGCCAAAGGTTAAATACGGCCATTATTTGTTGATAATTTGACCGATATTTAATTTAAACATAAATTAAATCATCTGATCAAAGAAAGATAAAAAGAATACTTGTCTATCAATATAATCTAAAACTAGTTAACAATAAAAAGAAAAGAAACAGTCCATTTTTATTTAAACAATAATTTTTCCAAGTTCAAATAATCACCACGGCTGGCCATTAATAATTAGATTAGATGTGTATTTGAATGCAGTGCCGCCCGCCCTGGCTGCGTCCGCCCGCCCTGGCTGCGTCTGCCACGCCTCTAAGATATTTACGGCGCGCAGTTAAATTCTCATTTACTTATATAAATACGATTTTCATGTTAATTTCTTTAATTTTTTTTACATTTTAAATCTTATTTTGGGGAGATTGTTGTTAAAAGTACGATTTATTTATGTAATAATTAGATAATTTGTTTAGCAAAAACTCTATCAAAATAAAATGTGCAACGTTTTTGGGAAATTCTGTAAGTGGAAATTACAGATGAATAAATAATGAAAAATATTAGAAAAAATCGGCTCACCCGTAGCAACTTAGACGGGATTCGAACCCGCACCCTTAGGATTCCGGCCCAATGCACTACCAATTATGCTACCAAGCCACTAATGGATTTGGCGAAATTTTCTAATACTTTTTACGTTTCCGCTGAAGATCAGCGCCATCTCACCAATGTGAAGAGAACTACTTCGACATTCGACTGTAGCACCCATTGCAGGTGCCAGACAATAAATTAAGGTGAAGTGGTGAAGTGAAGGTGATAATTGGTATTGCATTGGGCCGGAATCCTAAGGGTGCGGGTTCAAATCCCGTCTAAGTTGCTACGGGTGAGCCGATTTTTTCTAATATTTTTCATTATTTATTCATCTTAATATAAAAATAGCATTGTGAATGCAAAAATCTAAAAGTTTGGAAATTACAGATTTTTAAAAATAACTTAGGACCAATTTCACATCATCACTATTTTTCAACGGGATAGTGCTTGGCCTTCACCTGACCTGATGTTAAGTGACGATAAGGCCGAAGGTGGAAGCGCACTACACCCGGAATCCTCACCACTGAGGAACTGGCTATCTTACCTCTAACTGCCGAACGGAATACAATAATTTTTAAATTGTTGTTATGGCGTAAGATGGTGGTAGCTACTAGCTAGCCAGGTGGACTTGAAATAAGCCCTACCACCAACCAAACTGAGTACAAATTGTACCCTCCCCTCCCCCCTTGGAATCGAACCCGGGACCTTTGCGTCTACAGGGGTGTGCGAACCACTACCACAGAGTTGGTTAAAATATTTACCTATCTTAGAATTAATTAAAAATGAAACAGAATCTAATTTGTATGAAATTACCTGACAGGTACTAGTATACTACCTATCTTTAAAGCTAGGGTATCCTAGAATAGCGGTACCGTCATATTACGGCCGTAATATAGCGGCGTTGAATGTTGTCTATGTAAACAATACAGCGACACCGTAACGTCAGAAACCGTGCCGTATTGTTTACATGGACAACGTTCTACGCCGCTAAATTACGGCCGGTAATATGACGGCACCGTCATCCTAGGAATCCCTAGCTTTAGATAGTAAAAAATAATGTAAAACAAAAGTGACAACCAGTTTCTGATAAACTTAACCTATAGATTTCACTTTCGTGTTAGGAATTACTTAGTTCCAGTTCAGTTTATTATCAAAAGGACACCTAAAACCGGAAACAAACAAAAATGAAATAGTTAAGCCCATTCTCCTTTGTTACTAATCATTGTTTATGTTACCGTGTTCAAATTGTCTATGACGCACCACGAACAATAGAAGGCAGGAATTATCTTTAGTCTATGCTTTTGAACAACTTGCGCTTAGAATGTCCTTTTAGCACATAATATGAATAAAGCGCAGAAGTGTCGCTTAGAACTTGTGGCACTGTGAGCTGTAGAAATTGCATTTGTGACATTTTTCAACATTTTACGAAATGGCTGAAATGTGTTGTTTTCGAAAAATTTCGAAAAACTGTCTCGACAGTAAAAATTGTATATTTTTATTGAACCTGCTCACAAATTTTCACGAGAATCGAATGAAAAACCCGTAGACGAGAACAAACGGACAGATATACGAAAGCATTTTTGCACAAGCAAAGACTTGCGTTTGTCTGCTATAGCGAATTTCTGTGTACGCACACATAGAGTTACGAACAGGCAATTTCGGACCAAACCGGGTTATATTCAGTGCTGTAACAGTTTCCAAGCAGTTCTTAGCGCAACAAACAATTAATGTCGGAAGTGTTTTCGATTACGTCCAGTACCCTTAGCTATCAAGAAAAAAAAGCGCGTAAAAAATCTTGATTGAGTAACTTGTATGGAAAAGTACAGTCAAAAGTCAAAAGTCAAAAGTCAAATAAGCTTTATTCAAATAAACTTAATTATTAAGTACTTTTGAATCGTCTATATTTTCCTACCACCCGTTCCAGACTTTTTTTAGCTGACAAGAAGAACGGGCGCAAGAAACTTATCAGCTGTAACAGCCATAAGTAACGATATTTACAAACTTGAATATAACGTTACCAGATAATTACAACAGGGTGACAGGATTATTGGCAACAACATAGACTTATTATATTACTTCAACAAAGTACTTATAGTAGCAAGTTATGTGTTACATCATTTCCACGCATTTTGATCTTTAAGATAATCATCTACTTTATAATAACCTTTACCCATGAGCGTTTTTTTAACATGGATTTTAAATTCATGCAAAGGCAGATCAATCACTTGTTGCGGAACTTTATTAATAAAGGCTATGCCTTTCCCCATAAATGAACTTCTAGATTTTGCAAGCCTAAATCTTGGAACGGCAAGTTTATCTTTATTTCTTGTATTAAACTGGTGAATATTGCTGTTCTTAGGAAATGAATCATAGTGTTTCCTTACATAAACTAAATTTTCATATATGTATTGGCCTGCCAAAGTTAAGATGTTTATTTCTTTAAACAATTCTCTCAAGCTATCTCTTCGCCGAAGATTGTATATGGCGCGAACAGCTCTTTTTTGGAGTACGAAAATATTTTCAATACTGGCAGCTGAGCCCCATAATAGCAGTCCATAAGACATTACACTGTGAAAATAACTATAATATACTAACCTTGCCGTTTCAATATCAGTTAAAAGCCTTATTTTCTTAACAGCGAATGCTGCTGAACTAAGTCTACTTGACAAGGCTTCAATATGTGGATCCCATTGCAGTCGAGAATCTAGTGTAATACCTAGAAATTTTGTACTCTCAATAAACTCGACTTCATCGTTATTCAAATTAATATTTAATTTTGTCTGCTCAACATTAGGTAATGAAAATTTTACACATTTAGTTTTTTTGGGGTTAAGTGCTAAATTATTGCTATTAAACCAGTATGAAACTTTAGAGAGGGCGCTATTTAATTCGTCCGAACAGTTGTTACCTCTGTTTACTTTGAAAACTAAAGAAGTATCATCCGCAAATAGTACTGTCTCACATAAATTATTCGCGTAATTGGGAAGGTCATTTATATAAATTAGAAACAGCAATGGGCCCAATATTGATCCCTGTGGCACACCCATATTGGTGGGGGCTCCAGTAGATTGAGTTCTATTAATCACTACTTTCTGAGTCCTATTGTACAAATACGATTTCATAAGGCTAACTGATTTGTCAGAGACACCATAATGTTCTAGCTTCTTTAATAGTGTTTGGTGATCAACGCAATCGAATGCCTTAGAAAGGTCACAGAAAATGCCAATTACATCTTGCTTTTCTTCCCAAGCGACAAAAATATGTTTGAGAAGTGCAATTCCAGCATCAGTAGTATTTTTACCTTTGGAAAATCCAAACTGATTTTTATGAAGAATGTTATTGGATGTGAAATAATCTAGTAATTGGGAATATATAATTTTTTCAAATATTTTACTAAGTGCTGGTAGTATAGATATTGGCCTAAAGTTAGCTGGGTCACTTTTATCCCCAGATTTAAAAAGAGGAATCAATTTACTATTTTTCATTAAGTTAGGAAAGACCCCTTCATCAATACATTTGTTAAAAATAAAAGCCAAGTAAGGGGCTAGTATATCAATTATTGATTTAATAATGCTTGTTGACATGCCCCAAAGATCTTCTGTTTTTTTGACATTAATTGTTTTAAAAGCTTTAATAATATCTTCACTATTTATATATTTAAAGAAAAAGGTTTCCTTGCGCTTATCAACACTAGACTCTAGGAGGGAGACTGCGATGTTGGGACAAGCACTAAGAGTACTGGTTGTTTCTATTGGTATTCGAGCAAAGAAATCTTCAAAGACTTTAGCGACCTTATCGTCAGATTCAACAGTTTGATCACCAATTTTTAAACAGAAGGAATTTATATTGGATTTTGATTTGCCCGTTTCTTTGTTAATAATGTTCCAAGTAGCCTTAATTTTATTATCTGCTGATTTAATTTTATTTGAAAAGTACTTGGACTTTGCTAGAATACAAACTTCTCTGAATGTTCGTGAATACTTCTTGACAAATTCAATGAAGTTAGGATCACAGGAAGTAGCTTTCTCTGCATAAAGTTCGTATAATTTCCTTCTGCTTTTATATATACCGGGTGTGGCCCAGTCACTAAATTTCGTACTATCATTACATTTGATGACTTTTTGTTTAAAAGTTTCACTAAATTCAGTTTGGACTACGCTAAATAAATGGTTATATAAGTTATTGGCTTCAAAATTTGGTTCTGGTAAAGTTTCAATTTTACTTGTGACATTGTTTCTGAATTTTTCAATACAGTGTTTTTTTATTGGCCTACACATTATTTTCCTTTTAGACGGAACATGATGGTGCTCAATAGAGGCTAATTGTCCACTATGGTCGGACTTAATACAATTCAAAATTGATTTTTCAAGTACATTGCAGTTACAGAAAATATTATCTAAGCAAGTTGCCGATGTGGGTGTGATTCGCGTTGGTTCATTAAAAGTATGTAGCAAATTAAATGATTTAAATAGGTTTATGAACCTACTCGACAACTTAGCTAATTTAGGATCTAAGATGTCGACGTTAAAATCTCCACAAATCACGACTTTTTTATTTTTCCTACAAGTTATTTTTAAGACTTCCTCCATAGTGGACTCAAAGTCAGAGTAATTCGCTCTGGGGGGTTTATATACACATACTATAATTATTTGATCAAGTTCCACACAAGACAACTCAATGGTTCGTTCAATTGAGAGGGATACTACATCTTTGCGCTCTTTACATTGCAAACTATTGTGTAGAATAATAAGTGAACCCCCTCTTATAGCAGATTTCCTATTAAGTGAGCTAACAACTTTATAATTATCCAAACTCAAAATTAATTCGTGCTTTTTCAACCAATGCTCAGTAACACATAACACATCAATATCTTCAGAGTTTAAGAATAAGCTTATTTCTAAATCTTTGCCAGAAAAGCCTTGCATATTTTGGTGAACAATTCTTAAACAGTTTGGCTTTCCTACTGTCGGCTTAGCGCTAGAGGACGCCTCTATTGTCTCAAATGGTAATTTAAATTATTACTAAAATTATTAACAGAATTATTTGGAACGGATTCCAAAGTTGAATTGCACATGTCAGAAGTTAACTGCTCAATAGAAGCAGATGTTTTCCTAGCCAGATTATTGGCTAGTTGTTTAAAATAAAAAGATAGCGATAATGCTATTTGTCTCGTAAAAGAAGAAGGCAGATAATATCTATCTTTTGTCAAATAAAAATTGTAAAATAATTTATTAATGTCAATTAAGTGCAGCTGCTGTTGGCTATTATAAAAAGCCACTGTATTTAAAGATAGATTTAAGTTAAATCTTACATTATTTTCCACCTGTGACAGACTTTTACTGTAGGGGAATGTAAACAATATTACTTTACTGACATTCAGAGAACAAAGGGAATTACAATATGTCATCAATTGGTTTTTGGTGACATTAGCCCTATTTCCAATTAAAATTATCAATTTTGTGTTATCGCTGAATGTTTTTTTTACAATTATATTCATAATGTCATCTAAAGTTGACCCAGGCATACAATGATTAATGACATTTTCCCCTAATTGATTTTGTAACAAATGGCCTAAGTTCTTTCCAATTTCATCACAATACATAATGTATTGTGATGAAATTGGTTTACTACAATCATCTTTTATACATGAACTAATTTTGCTAGCACTTAGTATACTATTGGAAATATTAGAAACTTCAGGCTCACACACCGAGTAAGTAATTGCACACTCTGGGGCAGACTGGGTCGATGCTTCTTTTGTTATTAAATCAACATTTCGGTTTAAGCAGCTACACTTCTGTTTGTTGCCGAGGGACTCAAACCGGTCTGTATTGAAATTACACATATCAATCATATCATTTGCAGCTAACTTTTGGTAAACTAACTGCTTGCGAGAAAACTCACTCAAGTTGTTATACATTTCCCTAAGTGACAGTTCTAAATTGTCAATTTTGTCACCTAATCGATTATTAATCATTTCACATTCTTTATTTTTATTACATGTAACCCTATTTATTACATTTAATTGCTCTAACAATGACTTGCGTTCTTTTCTCAGCTTTGAATATTTACTATAATAGTTTTGCCTATTTATCAACTTTTGAGTTTTTCTAATGTATCTATTTAACTTAATATATTTTTTAATTTTTTTCCCGCCATTCAGTTGACAGTTATTTCTACTAATAATTGATTTATCATCAAAGTTGGTAGAAACCCAAATTGACTTATCATATATTGCAGAGTCACACTGCTGTAACTCACTGAACAGACTTTGAGAATGCTTTTCTTCTGTAATATTTTTATTTTCCTGTTCTAACTCTAAGATATTCTTTTGTGCAAGAGACAAACTGATTTCAAGATCCGTGATGCGACTCAAGGCCTGTTCATGTGTGTTACTGCATTCTCTAAACGATTGAATAAAGTCTTGCATATGGTTGCACTTATCAACAATTTCAGAGTACTTTATATGGAGCTCAGCAAGCTCATTCTTGAGTTCGGTGTTCCGAGTTTTGGTCTTGAGGATCTCGCATTCACTATCCTCTCTTTCTTGCAGAAGAGTATTGTTGAACTCTTTAGCAGCTTTTAAATCCTCCAAGGTGTGCTTGAGTTTGAGCTCCATATCCTTCGCAGTTGCCTTACGGGTCAACATCTTGAATTGAAATTCAAAGCCGCTTCCACTGCAAATATACAATAAGAGTTAGTATAATGTAAATAAAGCAAACTTTACAGTGTTGTTTATAATAAAGAGTTATAAAAGTTATAAGTTATTAAAAAAAAAAAAGTGGGTAGTGCAATCAAGTGACTGATAGCATGAAATATACTTTGTAAAGTAGGTACAGTTAACCAGATATAACAGTATTTGTGTTAGTTAGCTAAGTACTTAATTTTTATTGATTACAAAGTGAATAGGTAATAGGTATCACCATCAGTTTATCTTTGAATGAATAATGTAAGGAATGATTGACTTTCACTAGTATTTTTGTCACAACAAGTTATGTAACTATTGTATCTACAAAGCAGACTCAGATGAAAAAAATAATTATATTAAAAACAATAAAAATATTTATCCACTCACACTCTGACCGATGAACTTAATTAATTTTAATAAAATAAAACAGAAAATTAAAAACACAGATTATTATTAGTACCTAGCAAATTGGTTGCACAATTGTTTGAATGTAAGTAAATGTAATTCTGTATAGTGTGATGCTTGTTAAGAGTTGAAAGATTGATGAATGTCTGTGGCAATAATGGTCACCGTCTACTTTACTTCCACAAATAAGTCAAGTGAAGAGAGGTTAACAATGCCAAATCGTTATGAAATATGACGCTATTCACTAATGTGAATCTTGTAAAGAAGTAATGCTAATGTTCAGTAAAAATTGAGAACCAAATTGCCATACATACACACAAGCACAAACATTATTCTCATAAATCAGTCAGAATGGTTGTCTTTTAATCTTAGTATATAAAGAAAATACTCCCCCGGTTTAGATGACGGTATTCCACTGATTAGACTTGGAGTTTTCTCCGTTTTCTCCTCGAAGAGATCACGCCTTTTTTTGAAAATTCTTCAAAATTTCTTCGTCAGTTTGAACGCTGGACGTTACAGATTTGACTGCGTAGTATTACAACAAATCCTGGTTGGAATGCCTTGATAACACTTGTCTTTATTTATTATTGTTCAAAATACACTTTTAACACAAAACACTTTAGAAAAAACTACAAATTCATAAATTAAAATGAATTTAAAATCAGCTGTATACAATTTGACAAGTGAACCCCGGTGTTGCCAGACGGCGAAAAAAAGTGTCATCTATCGCCGTAAAGCAAACTTCCATACAACTCTATCGAGATTTTTTAAGCGTTTTTTTCTCGATCTAGATGTTCTAAGGGTACAGTACCTAACACGAACTTCTATCGAGAAGAAAAATGCGCGTAAATGTACTCGATAGACAATCTATGGAAAATCTAATTTCGCTTTTTGGCGGTAGGTGGCGTTGTACAAATTTGCCATACAAAATTACTCTTTCAAATGTTTTTACGAGTGTTACATTTTTCGATAACTGTTCGTGCTAAAGGTACAGTACAGTAACTTTCTGTAAGAAACAGGGTTAAATATGTAAAAAAATGACGTTTCATACAAATCAAAGAGATCACGTGATCAGTTTTTCACCACCAAAATCACCAGAATTTATTGGTGTATTTCGACACATGTTTCATGGTGAAAGTTGTTCGGTTTCATGGACTGAACATGAACACATCCTTAAAATTTGGAGAGTGGTTACAAATGCACCTTGTATATAAGTTATACGGGGTACAGAGCAGCGCTTCTGTGTAGAACATACTAACTCTATATTTTGTGCTTTCGGTTTCATTTACTGCCTTATGCTAATTTTAGTTTGTCGTAAATAGAGCTTTAAAGAAAGATTTATTGGTTTTAGGGTTCAGTGGTATACTATTTGGCATAGCACCTCTGGCGGTAACCGGTAACTACACTAAACTCAAAGTTCTCGAAGTTATCGAGTATAGTACGCGTAAACTCAGAATACTAAGTAATTAATCTCAAAATAGTAAATTGTGAAAATTTAAATTTTAGCCTTGGACTTTGAAGAAGGACATAAGGTACTTTTGTAGGTTTTTATTAATCGCAGAATAGATAGATAATAGATACTAGCGTGTAGAATCGTGTGAGTCCTCGTTTGTTCAACTTACTCTTGACCGATCCGCTATAAAATACCACGGTATCATTTACAGGTACCAATAGTATTACTCACTAATGTCTATAGTAGGTACTATAGATTACAATACGTTTGTCCTACTGTCGCTACCTGCATTTAGTTTTCTCAGAATTTGCAAATTACTTTCAACAATGGTTTCGGTTTTACTTTCGGCGAACTTTTGTTGGAAATGTTCTGTTGTTGATAATTTTCGGATATGAAGATATAGGTACAAAGATATTAAAATATTTCTAAAATAAACGGGATATTTAGTTGCAAAAAAGGTTACTGATTTTAAATTAATAAACATAAACATATTAATTAATCTATTTTTGTACGTTTACTTAAATAATTTAACTAGTGGCTCTGTGAGCTGTAGACCTCGCGTTTGTGACATTTTTGAACATTTTTCGGAAATGCTGAAACATGTTTTTTTTCGAAAATTTTCGAAAAGCTGGCTCAAAAAGCATTTAATATAAAAATATCGAACCTGCCCCCCTACTCAAATGGCCAACTTTCTATTCGTTTGAACGCTACGCTTACTTTTAAAGCTTAAATATGAGCAATATATGATTAAATTACATGTCACAAACTTATTTAAATCACAGACTTCGATGTATAGTATGGAATTGTCAAGCTTACGGCACGTAATTTTATAGTTTACTGCTTATTTTAAAGTTTTAATCGTAAGCGTAGCGTTCAAACGAATAGAATGTTGGTCATTTGAGTAGGGGGCTGATCAGAAAACACGAGAATCCGTGCTAAAGGAAATGGATTTGATATTGGTACCTATATTTGACCAATCGAGCGCGAAGCGTCGTTGCTTCTGCTTGTAAATATATATTTTTTTTATCAAAGTAGTTTTTCGAAATATTTCGAAAAAAGAAAACATATGTTCAAAAATGTCACAAATGCGAGGTCTGCAGTTCACAAAGCCACTAACTTATTACTTAATGTTAAAGTTGAAACTTAAATATTTATTTGTTAGTTCTTTGGGGTGGTTTGTCCAAACATATCGTCGCGTCGTGTCGTACCTATAAGGAAACAGTTATTAATCCCTTTTATCTTGGAGATTGATCACTTGGTTACTGTTTGACTTATTAGATTACGGTGACCGAGTATCAAATTAAAGAGCTGTGTGTGTTAGCTGCTTACTAGGTAAAAATTGTTTCGTTTGTATATCTGTCCGGCTGTCCGGCTGTTCTCCTCTACTAATTACTACTAATTATCGAACCTGCTCACTAAATTTCACGTAAATTGGTTGAGAAATGTGACCTATTTCTCAACCAATTTTCGTAAAATTTAGTGAGCAGGTTCGATAATTATATATGTATATTTTTTGATTCAGTTTTCGAAATTTTTCGAAAAAAAACCAAACAGTTCAAAATGTCACAAACGCGTGGCCTACCATTTCACAGAGCCACTTAAGTGATACATAATAGAAAACTTAATAAAGTGGTTTATATAAATCGTATAGTTACAAAGAAGCAGTTACGATGGTAGGGCTTAATTCAAGTCCGCCTGGCTAGCTACCACCATCTTACCTAAGTCTGGCGCCATAACAACAATTTAAAAACTGTTCTGTTCCGGCAGTTAGAGGTAAGATAGACCGTTCCTCAGAGATGAGTATTCCGGGTGTAGTGCGCTTCCACATTTGGCCTTATCGTCACTTAACATCAGGTCAGGTGATGGCCACTGATGGCCAAGCACTATCCCGTTGCGTGCATAAAAAATACAATCATTGGTTCACGTGGACGACGCCACAGGCAATAGCTAGTGAAATACACAAAAGCCTTACAAAAAATGTGTAAAGAAGAATTTGGAGATTATTTACAAAGATGAACGACTGGCGAAAATATTGAATTGTCATTACGTAGTTAAAGAGATTGCCCAATTTTTTTTCTTTTGTTAACGTAAAAGCACGTTAGTGATGTGTGTAGTGCCTACCTATATCATATCGATGATTTCAATGAGAGCTTTTCAAAATGACAAAAGACTGTAGGCTCGATATAGATGGCGTTAATAAAAAGGTAAGTGTCAACTAAAGAAAACGTAGAAAAATGAAAATTGGCTTTGAAAAATTTTTCAAAGCCAATTTTGCCACTTCACTATTAAAGATATATAGGTAATGTGGCAAATAGTGACTATATTTTTATTGATGTCACTTTGAAAAGCCTTCATTAATAAAATAAATTTCACATAATTTTCAAACACTCATTTTTAACTTTTAGTTAGTTAATAATACCTCTGTCCACTTAAGCTAGGGTTTCCTAGGAAAACGGTGCCGTGACATAGCGGCCGTAATTCTAGGGACGTAAAAAGACGGCCGTCTTTACGGTGGAGTCATGTGGAAAGTAACAACACCGTACAACACCGTTACAGCCGTCTTTTTGTTCCAGAAACATACTTATCTGTCAAAAAAAATTATCTTGATTTAGCATTAATTACTTGGAACATGATCAATCATCAGGAGCGCAGGAGAGTAAAATAACTATGGAAGTACATGATTTATTCCATGTACGTGGTACAGATGCAAAAAAAAAAATCAAATATTATTGCGTTTGTGATTTTTCGAAAATCGCTGTCTACTGTGTATGCTTAATGATGAGAAATTCAGGAATTACTTTCGCTTTACTCAGTTTCTTTCACCGTGGTTGTGGCACCACTATCCTGAAAAAACGGTGGCGAACTGTTGTACACCGTCATGACGGCTGTCACGAAAATAGCGCAACCGTTTTTTGACTTTACTGTGTCCAATACTGCTTTCTAGGAAACTGCGGCGTATTGTTTACATAGACAACGTTCTTACGCCGCTATATTACCGTCATCCTAGGAAACCCTAGCTTTACCCCTTCAATTATTGTTATTATTATTGAATAAATGAATGAATGAAAAGTAATTTTAATGCAAAAAACAATTTTCGCTCTTATCGATATCGATAACCCATCGCCACCGATCAATGCCCCGGGACATCACTACGCGAGGCCATTAGCGCGTTATATCGCTGTCAACCGCCATCGATCAATCATAATCAACCATTGTGGAACTTCTGAAAATGTCCGTCACCGCTCCGGACAGCTCCGGACGGCGCCGGACAAACTCCGGACAATGATCGCGATGAGCAGACTTCTTCAGTAAAAAAGCGCATAGTTGCTAGTAGGGCTTATTTCAATTTATTGTCCGCCTGGCTATCTACCACCATCTTACCTAAGTCTGATGCCCTAACAATAATTAAAAAAAAAATGTGTCCCGAAGGTATAGCCAGTTTCTCAGTGATGAGGATTCCGGGTGTAGTGCACTTACCTTACCGTCGCCCGACTTGGTGATGGTGGTATTGATAGCTAGCCAGGAGGACTTGAAACATGCACTACTATCCATAAAACCAATAACAAATGAAATAGGAAAAAACGTACTCGTAACATAGAATTCACTCTTGACTACAATAATAACATATAGAAGCCGAGTCCTTGTATGTAAAGTGAGCCAACCAAAACTGAGCCAAAATGGCTCAGTTTTCAGATTACTATCCTACATACGTTACGTTACCTAATCGTACTTAACTAAAATCCAATAAAATAGTAACTAATCCTTTAAAGGTGGAGAATTATAAACTTTTTCGATCTTAAAGGTACGATTAGGT
Organism: Agriphila tristella; assembly: GCA_928269145.1. NCBI lineage: Eukaryota > Metazoa > Arthropoda > Insecta > Lepidoptera > Crambidae > Agriphila > Agriphila tristella. The sequence goes on along the minus strand of OV743451.1, from coordinate 2,427,936 downwards.
ATGAAGGATAAAAATATGAAAGAACATCTATCGAGGAAAAAACACGCGCGTAAAACTACCCCATAAGAACCATATTATTTATGGAAAATTTAATTTCGCTTTTCGGCGATAGATGGCAATGTACAAATTTCCCATCCAAAATTTCTCTATCGAATGTTTTTACGAGCGTTATTTTTTTCGATAAACTGAGCCATTTCGGCTCAGTTTTATTTGAATGAATGAAATGCATTTTATTTGCCTCTCTTTTGACAGTGTGCTTTGTAGGGAACTATAGTTTTATCTAGGTTGTTATTATTCTAAGCATACACTTCTTACTGTATGTAATGCTAGTCAATTTCACATTATTCTTAAGGGAAAACCTTCGAACTAATGTTCGCACTAAAAGTGATATAAAATCTACGCAAACCAATTACTTAAGAATCGTGTATGACTGGATAATGTCCTTAGGCATTAAGTACGTTTATTTGTGTGCTATAATCGTTAACATCCAATATTGTCCGTCCGGGGGTCGAACCCCAACCGCATTTGACGGAACTTTTCAAATAACGTGGTATCGTCGACAACACACACATATTTAATCTTATATACTTTACAAGGGTCAATGTTTATATTACTTTAGGTAAATTTTCACATAATTATTTTACTTGTGCCAATGAAAATATACACCTTGTGCCATAAATAGTAGGTAATTAAATGACCCAATGACTGTTTTTTTTTTATTATTTTTTTATTTACTCGGGCCACTGCTGGGTTACAGGAATTCCTTAAGGGTAGATAAGGAGGATAGGCCATAACCTACCACGCGGGCCTAATGCGAATTGGTGGGTGTTAACGACTGCAAATGCAGTCGGGACCAACGGCTTAACGTGCCTTCCTAAGCAGGGAGGAGCTCGAAATAATAAATTTTTGGTCACCCATCCCATGCCCAACCTTTGCGAAAGTTGCTTAACCTCTGCAATCGTTTGTTCGAAAACTACTTTAGGTAAATTTTCACATATTTATTTTACTTGTGCCAAAGAAAACATATACCTTGTGCCATAAATTGTAGTAATTAAATACAATACGAAATGTAAAGAACAAATCTATCGGTGTTTCTTAAAAGATACTTTTAGGATTGAGTAATAAAACAGTAAATACCCAACGATTCCTTTTGAACCTTTCATAATAGTTGTATTTCAAAAACGCCTTTGATTTGGTCTAAACTTATAAACGAAAAAGATTTTACAGTTAGGGTAATTTGGTTAAAACCCGTTCGTTCATTCAAAGAGTTAAAAACACCGACAAAAGTTATAGTTAAATTCAAATATACCCATTTTCAAAAAGGATACCAAAATTTTACTTAAACAAAGAAGTAATGGTCATCATAAACGAAAGAGTTTCTTTGTTCTTTTGGTTGTAAAAACATCACTGTGAAAGCAAAAATGACTCTTTTGAGAAATTTCACTTGTATGAGAAAAGAAATGCAACTGTTGCGTTTTTGAAAATACTGTTACATATTTTTCGATCGTGATAGAAGAAATTATTAAAATGAATTCTTTTTGAGTTCAGTCAGTTAATTTTTTTCAGTTAATTTCTTCCCAGACCTTCTACCATTTAGTTGGGGTCGGCCCTCCCTGTCCTTTTGTTCCATTCACTACGATATTGCGCTAAGTATATCTGGATCCAAATCAGCTGCTTTCAGGTCGCTTTTAACCGTCGTCATCCAAGTACTTAGTGGTGGGTCTTTCGCACCTCCGCGTCGTCATGGAAATATCCAAGTCTAAAGCCAATTCTACCATGTGTTCTTGAGGCCGCCTCTGAATATGTCCGAACTATCTCTTAAAATCACTACATATTATAAAATAAAACAAAGTCCTCCGCCGCGTCTGTCTGTCTGTTCGCAATAAACTCAAAAACTACTACACGGATTTTCATGCAGTTTTCACGAATAAATAGAGTGTTTCATGAGAAAGGTTTACGAATATTAATTTGTCAAGGTTTTGTGTAAATTGGTAAAAATATAATTATACAAAAAGTAATTTTGGTCATGAGTCGATATTGTCTGACGTTTTTTAATATTTTGAGCACTCATCCCATGACCGACCCTTGCAAAAGTTGCTTAACTGCCGCAATCGCAGGGCCATGTGCTCTATTGCACCGTTGCATCTTTCGCTCTACGTGGCTAGTCAAAGGATTCGAATAATCACGTGTAGAAAGAGTCTTTATAGTCTTAGAAGAGAGTTTAAGTATAGTCTTATGGACGTAATTTTTCTAATGTCAAAGGTACAGTAAGTGGCACGAATCATGAAATCGGGTGGGGATTGCGCGGAATGCGTATTTTGTGTATGCGTTGCGGTGAGGGGCGCGGGCGGCGGGAGAGGGGCGCGCGCTATTGGTCGCTCACAAGAGCACATGCGCGAACTTATCCCCACTCCGTCGAAAAATATTCATGATTCGTGCCACTGACTGTATTAAGTTACGATTTACGTGCGTCAAAAGTGACGTACGTTAATTCCTGTTTAGTGACAGACAATAGTGAACATACCTGTGACCTTTCTTGGAAGTAGATGTGCGCGATTCTCATGCGGCGCTGCGCGATTCTCATGCGGCGCGCAGGTGTGAGGTTTCGTGTTTACCAAACAGCGACCGCATGGGAAATTTAATGTATCAAGGTATGGGAACCGATGACTTTTTAAAATTGCATTTTATTTCATCACATAACTCTAGTGGAAAATATCTAAGCAATCTTTTCTCTTATTGACTTAAAAAAGATTCAAAAACAGCATTTATTTACCTACTTACATAATAATGTGAAATATTGGAAAGTATCTACGCAAACGTTTTTGTCTTTTTGTGACTCCTAAAAATGATTCAAAAATAGAATTTATTTACCTACTTACATAATAAAGGGTTTTCCACGTTATAAATAACAAAAAAAAAACCCTTTTCAATATTTAACAAAATTATTTCTCAACAATAATCAAAAGTTTCTTTCACGCATGGCAAGGAGCTTTTGTCAAGATTCCGCAAGCCTTCGCTAGATGGCGTTAGTAGTAATCTACGAGCTTGAAAGCTCGACAATTTTCTAGTTTCATTCATACAAAATTGTTATTTGTTGTAAAATGCTCTTTTACTATTAATTAATGTTATTAATACAAGTACTTGATTAATAATAGCTTTCTCAGATTTCGTCAATCGTTCAATTACAATAGGGAATATGCATCAAATTTTTTTTTAATCAAAATCAATAGTATAATGCGTGAGAAAATCAACTGTAATATTGAAACTTGTCTCTTGCGTTTTTTTCTCGTAATATAGTTACTTGAAGTTAGCACGCATCAGCTCCCGCCGAAAACGCTCTATACAAAACGGTGACGTCACACATCACGTTTCGGTGTGTTTCGGGCGCGTTTAATATGGAGTTAGCCAATAATCTTCAATTATCTCCCTAAATTTTGCGTTTAAGTAGATATGTGTCGTACAAAATATTATTTCTTTTTCGATATTCTATCTGACTGTAAAGTGCATTATATCCGAAAACGAAAAAAAAAAAATTGTTATTTTCCCCTGATTACATCGTGTGATAAAACGAAAATAATCATTTTTTTATTTTTCTTTCTGTTCCATCATGTTTTTACAAGTGTCCGCAGCGATCAAGCTCAATTTTAGGAAAATCGGTGACATATTCCCTATTACATTTTTTTTATACTCAATAATAATGTTTTTCATTATTATATGTAGGTACTCGTAATAGGAAGTTTGTTGATAACTTGTATCAGTTAGGAAGTATAATCGAGAAGTAATAATAAAATTACATAACATCACTTATCGCTTACAAACAGACGGAATGTCGGACATGTTTGCACTATAGATAGCTACTGTACAAGTTTAATGTCAACGTTGATGTTTATTAATCCACAGATAAGAAGGCGCCATGACATAAGTATAACAATTTTGTTGTGTTTATTAAATTAGTGGGCCATATCACCTGGTTCTTTTAACCGACTTCAAAAAAGGAGGAGGTTCTCTGTTCGTCTGTATATTTTTTTTTGTAGATCCACCGATTACTCAAAGACGGCTGGACCGATTGAAATGATTATGTATGATTTTTTTAAATTTGAGAATTGGTTCAGCACTTTTCAAGTAATCCTGAAAAAACCACGAAAATACTATGATTTTGTGTGAACTACCTCGATGATATGGTCGTATAACATTTATTTTTTAAATATCTATTTCCGTAATAAAGTAGACTCTGTATTATTTGGAGATCGGAGTCAATAAAATAAAATACGTCCCGTCATTTAGGTATTTTTTTACACAAGCGACTGCCCAAAAAAAGAGTGTAGTGTGTTCAGGGCTCATGTAAGTTAGTACTGTCAGCAAAGTTATGAGGTTCATTTCTAGATTGAGTAGTTTATAATGTCTTGCATTTACCCCAAAAGTCACAAAAGCATCTTTTGTATAAAAACAATGGAGGCACGTAAAGACGAACTTTTAGTGCCATCCTTGCAAGCGATTTGTTTTCAAACTGTTAAGGTCCTATTGTTGACTGTACTTATGTAAGTATGTGAGTTTCTTTATTCCACGGGGACATATGGGGATTTTAAAAATTCCCGTTATACAGGGTGCTACAGAGTGTAGGTACCAGTTTGTATAAAGGTAGAGACACCATTTTTGGAGGGTAAATACCTTTCATGGTGTTGGTAAGCACTTAGAAAGGGTTTTGTGAAATTTCCGTTATACAGGGTGCTACAGGGTGTTCCAGATGTATGGAGATTTTATAAGGCTGAAGCTACAAACACCATTTTTGGAGGGTAAATACCTTTCATGATGTAGATGAGCATTAAGAATGGATTTTAGAAAATTCCTGTTATACAGGGTGCTACAGGGTGTTTCAATTTGTATGGGAATTTGTATAGAGCTGAGGTTGAGGCACCATTTTTGGAGGATAGATACCTTTCATAGTGTAGATGAGCACTAAGAAAGGATTTTAGAAAATTCCTGTTATACAGGGTGCTACAAAGTGTACCAGTTTGTATAAAGGTAGAGACACCATTTTTGGAGGGTAAATACCTTTCATGGTGTTGGTAAGCACTTAGAAAGGGTTTTGTGAAAGTTTCGTTATACAGAATGCTACAGGTTGTTCAAGTTTGTATGAGAATATAGGGCTGAAGGTAGAAACACCATTTTTGTAGGGTAGATTCCTTTTATAATGTATGTGAGCACTACGAAAAGGGTTTTGAAAAATTCCCGCTATACGGGGTGCTACAGGGCAGGGTGTTGCAGTTTGTATGAAGGTAGAGACACCATTTTTGGAGGATAAATACCTTTCATGGTGTAGGTGAGCACTAAGAAATGGTTTTGTAAAATTCCCGTTATACAGGGTGCTACAGAGTGTTCCAGTTTGTACATGAATTTTTATGAGATTTAAATGTGTGAAATGAGATCTACAGATAAATAATACTATACTAGGTATATTGGCAATCCATGACTATCAAAATAAATGCAAAACTATCTTAATCACGCGAACGAAGTCGCGGGCAAAAGCTAGTAATATATAAACTGGTATTGCATTATACCTATAATAAATCCTTTTTACGCAGCTACTGAGAAGCACAACCTTGTGAATAAAATAGTCAATCGCCTACAAGAAAAACTGTATGTCAGTTTTTCTTCTAGGCGATTGACGGCGGGTTAATGTTTAACGTGTGTATTTTCTATATAATTTTCTCATAAGACAAGTATTGGTATTATTTTTTCAAAAAACAAGACGTCCTTAACTTACAAATAATATTTGTAAGTACATAAAGTAGAAATTAAACGAAATTTTTTAGACTTAATAAGTAAATCACTAGCTTATAAAAAAAAACCGGCCAAGTGCGAGTTGGACTCGCGCACGAAGGGTTCCGTACCAAAAAAACAGCAATAAAATCACGTTTGTTGTATGGGAGCCCCCCCTTAAATATTTATTTTACTCTGTTTTTAGTATTTGCTGTTATAGCGGCAACAGAAACATATCATCTGTGAAAATTTCAACTGTCTAGCTATCACGGTTCATGAGATACAGTCTGGTGACAGATAGACAGACAGAAAGACAGTTGGACAGCGGAGGCTTAGTAATAGGGTCCCGTTTTTACCCTTTGGGTACGGAACCCTAAAAATTCTAAGAAACTAGATTGTTATGATCTTATTAACGAGTGACTCATGATTTTAATTTCAAAACGAAATCACTTAAATACACACAAATTTATACACCCTTAAATTATCAAACACAATCATCAAAGTTTCTTTGATAATTTCTTGAAATTAATTAATTCAGTACTCAATTAAATAAGTTTCTGAAATTACTTTTATAAATACTCTGAAATAATTACCTTAATCTATCAACTAATTCCTATCATAAGTTTTTTTCTATACTGTCTAGACTTTTTATAGATTTAGGTATGTAATTACTTATGTACTTTAATTGCTCAAAATGACATACGTATTCGATCAGTAATAAATTATGAGATATTATTCAATTATATAGAGCTTTTGCCATAATGATTATGCCATAAATATACGATGCTTTTACCAATTAGACTGAAAGCATTAAATTCCAACGAAAGCATTTGTTAAATATAATATTTTTTTAAATATAAGGGGTAACATCTTTATTTTTCGTTTAAGCTTTAATACAAACTGAATATCATGATCATTATTAATTGAAAATTATAGGAAAACTTAAGTATAAACTGAATTTATGTTTAAATAAACAGGGGAATACATTTATAATGTTCATAGATTGATTGTATAATATAGTGATTTATGTATGTAGTTATACCGTCGAAATTCCATAAATAAATTTTTCAAAATTTGAAGAAACAGAGTTACTTAATTTGCACCACTGAACAACAAGAAATTCTGTTGACAGAGTACAAAAAAGGTTTCAACTATTTGGTGTTTACCTATGCCTATAAAGATATCGCGAAACAAAAGCTCAATGAAAAGCATTTTTTGTAAGAATTGTAATTTTCTTTAGTGTATGACTCGGTTGTACATTTGTACAATCATACGGGCTAGGTGTACCCCATACAGATATATTTATATTTAACCAGTAGTCCGTCTGGCCGCCCCGTCCCATCGTCTGATCCGCTAGCTAGGCTTGTTTGCTTCTATATTATATGGCTTTTTACTAGTTTTTACGGCTACATTCATGATTTGTTAATTTGTAACTCAAAAGTTTCTAAATTTTAACGTAAAACAACAAAGTTTTTAATTAAAATTTAGATATCAACCTTTTTGCAGCAAAATTGAAGTGTTTCAAAAGAAAAAGATGCAGAAAGAAGGTTTTAAACGACGGAGTTTTAAGCTCGGGTCTTGAATAATACCGCTACAAAAGCTCTGTGGCGTTGAACGCGTCGCTTTAGGGGGGCGCGAGGCGCGGGACGCATGCGCGCAGGGGCCCCGGTTGCATTCCAGTAGTTCGGTCTGCCGCCGCGCGGCGCTCACACCCCTTCGCCGCGTCCTCCGCCAACAAAGAACCACCAAGTATTGTAAAAAATCTGTGATGTATTGATTAATTTCAACGGAATACCAACACAAAAAGTGATCATCCCACACGAAAACGGATAATAAACGGGGTGTACGTACGAAAAGTGATCGTTTCGACGTGTTTAGGAGCTGGCCACGTCTCGAAATTCCACATTTATCGATGAATAGAATCTAACGTGTGAGCCGAACATGGTGGACTCACCGCCTCAGTGACGAAATTGGACGGATTGAACGTGTTTTATGTGTGGATTGTGATCGTTTAACGATGTCAGTGCGTAGGGAACGATTTTTTTCACTCTAAATATGGATTGGTGTGCGTCAAGAAGTGCTTAGTGCATTGCTTTAAAGGAGACGCTATTCGGATAATGCGAGTCGGGTGAAGGTGGCATAATGGTGTCGTTGCGTTACTTCGGGCTTCGGCAAACGCCCTGGACCCTCCTCGTCCTCATATTCTTCATCGAAAGCGTGATGGGGAACTACGCTAAATCATTCTACATTCACTGGAACACCACAAATAGCATATTCCGAATAGACAACACGGATCACGTATTCGATTTGAATAAAGGGAACGCACAGTTCGAATACGACCAAGTGAATATTATATGTCCCGTGTACGCCCCAGGGACTTACGAGGAAGACACGGAAAAGTACATAATATATAACGTCAGTAAAGAAGAGTATGATACATGTAGAATAACTAATCCGAACCCTCGCATAATAGCTATATGCGACAAGCCGCACAAACTGATGTTTTTCACGATCACGTTTAGGCCGTTCACGCCCCAACCGGGAGGTTTAGAATTCCTCCCGGGGAAAGACTACTATTTCATTTCTACCTCCAGCAAGGATGACTTGCACCGGAGGATCGGGGGGAGATGCTTGAGTCATAATATGAAGCTGGTTTTCCGCGTATGTTGTAAGCCTGAAGAACAGTCGCCAGCACCTCCACCACAGCCGACTCTACCTCCGCCCCCTCCACCTCCGCCAACAACCACAACAACTACAACAACGACAACTACATTCAAACCTGTGACGAAGAAGACGCACAAATACGACAAGGCGCAGAATGAGGTGGTGAAGAGTGAAGAGTTGAGTTATTCCAGAGGAGCGGCGCTAGCGTCGTCGCTGGCTCTCGCCTTGGCAGCTACAGCTGTGCTGGCGCCTCTCGCTCGGTGAATATGCGCCAGGGCAGCTCGGCCGCCGCGTCCAGACCTCACCGCGAAGCCATGCCCGACACATATACAGACTCTTCACTCACTCCATTTGCGCCCAGACAACTTAGTGTTCTCGTGAAGTGTGTGTGTGACCCAAAAGGATTGTGGACGTAACTTGAACTTGTAAGTACGTAGCAACTAGACTGAAGTTGTGAATAAGATCGTAACGCTTAGTTCCGACCTGGCGAAGGTCTCGAAAGCCTAATTTTTAATGTAACTAATATAACGGGCCTAGTAAATAATCGAATATTATTTTACAACGGTGAATGTTCACAGCGAGACGCTGCTACATAGGTAGTTACGAACGTTTAAATCTATATATATATAAAGAATGTTAACATGTATAATGGTAATATAGGTTTCTTAAACCACTAGGAATTAAACAATTTTTATATTTTCATTAATGCAATGATGAATATATGAATAAGACTTAGGATTCGCAATGAATCAAGTACAGATATTATAGGGAATAATCTTATATAGATTAAAAAGATTTAGGTAGCCTTATTTAGTTCAAAAGACATTTATTTTTTTCCTTATGACTTAATTTATGTGAAAAAACTAACCTGGGCAGGTTGTTAATAATGTCCAGAAAAACTGTGATTTTTGGTTTATTTAGATTGTAAATTTTTCTCTTTATGCTTTTTATTATGTGATATAAATCTTTATGTATTAAAAAAGAGCGTTCTTTAATATTTCTTTCTTCAATGACTGATTTTGCATTTCAGCTTTTTATAATAATTTTTAACCGATCAACGATAGTAGAGATTTTGTACAAATCATTATCTTTAAAAATGGCTGCCACGAGTCCAACAAATTGTTATTCAGGCTTTTTCTAGATAATGGAGTGTACGTTATAAATAAATATATATTTACCACTCAGAATCGTCATCTATAAAACGATCTTGTAGGGTCTACTAATTGAGATGTTCATAATTTCTTAGTGCACATTGCAGGTCGTTTGAACAAGTATATTGTACTGTGTGCACAGGTCGTGCCATTTTTCAATTGTGTGAACCATTTTAATGGATTATAAACGAAATAGTCAAATAGCTAATAGTAGTTAAAATAGACCGGTTTTGAGTTAGCCATACGCATTTAGTGACAGTTGATATGTTTTTAGGTAGTGCTTAAGACCGAAACTTTACCGTTATAAGCCGTATTGGGGGTACAGCAAGCAAAAATGTAATAGGCAATGGTCAAAATGAAGAAAAACAATGTCAACAACAAAGAAAAAACAAATAACGATAAGAAGCTAGTAATTAAAGAGAAATTAAACAAAATTATTGATGCATTAACTTAATTAAATACAAATAAAACTTTAATAAGCACACATAATCTAATAAATAATGATAAAATCACTCTAACAATTTGATTGGCAACAAACCATAATGCGAACAAGAGACGAATAAAACACAAACCCTTAAACATCTATTACATCCCACTCCGTGTACAACTAGAAGTCTTATTCTAATTGAGTATCAAATTACGGCTATTTGAAATATATTGAAAAATAGACAGGCTTTAATCAATTAAGATTGGCACTTCTATTAAACTAAATACTCGGCTAAAACAATTTGATCTGAAAGAGAATTTAACTATGTTCTCGCATATTCAATATCAGTCCCGACTGTCCTGATTACAATTTACTTATAACTGGTTTTTAAACTTCTCGTATTAAATGGTCATTGACGCATTTCACATGTTTAAAATATTATGTCCGGATTACGTGAGGCTAGTTTTTGAAGCCAGAATACCAAGCCAGTATCAATAAGCCAGCAAGCCAGTACTGCCCATGTTTTCTATCCTGGGTTGAAACGTGCTTGCTTACTATTTCTGTTTATTGCCCGGGATACACGAGGCTAATGTCAGTAAGCTAGCAAGCTAGTACTTCTGGCTTCGTGTAGACAAAACTAACTTCATCGCTTGCTTGTCTACACGAAGCCAGAAGTAGTAGCTTGCTAGCTTACTGACACTAGCTTGCTATCCTAGCTTGAAAAACTAGCTTCGTGTATCCCGGGCATATATGCCAGAGCTTGCTGGCTTACTGATACTGGCTTCAAAAACTATCCTCGTCTAATTTGAACATTACAGATATCATAATATAGTTCCAAAGGAAGTCTAATTTATCAAATAAGTACTCAAAAATGTCCAAAATTTTAAATATGCAGTTGTAGCAACTTAAAAAAGGCTTTAAAGAAATCCCAAACAAAGGATCAAGCTTTATACAAAATTCTCTCCTCTAGATTTGTACAAGAAACTGATATCTTGTTGAACACATAAACAAGTCTGACTAGCTTGTCGCCTCTAATGCAATGTTATCCAAACAAAACGTTTAAAAATACTGTAGGTCTGGCACCTATTATGCAGGTCGCCCACCTTTTAGAGAGCGTCTATTTTTATTCCAAGACACAAGTTAAGCGTTTCTCAGTAGTAATGTTTAGAAACGTCTTTTAGCTATTTTGAGAAAACTCCGAAAGGGATAGTGCAACATACCCGTCATTTTGAGACGTGGACTGCGGAGCTGCGTAAGGATTACCCCTGTTTATTCTGGTCGCTTTAAAGAGATCATTATCTCGAATGACTTGTTAGAGAACGTAAATTTTTCTGAATTTACCGTTAATATTTTTTTACTACAAAAACTTCAATTGTAACGTTGGCTAATTTAAATTAAGTCGTCGAAAGTGTTGTAATTGAACAAAAAACTCATTTCCACGCTTAGTTACTTTTAAAATTAAATTAGATTCTCTGATTGAGATGAGTTTATAAATTGACAAGCACTTTGACTAATATTTTAGATAAAACAACATTGACTTAAGATGTGGATGTTAATCACCATGTATCATTAGTAGGAACAGCTATAACGGTTTTTATTAAAGAAGAAATGTGTAAAAAATAGACGAACGAAATTAAAAATGAGATATCTCACAAAAGATGCAATCTTGCTTGGAAATGAGGCGATGGTGGCACATCAAAGGGGGCATGCCTTAATGAATTGATGGCTTCATATTAGTTAACTGTGACAAATTTGCTTTCGGACACCATGAAGATGGAATCTAACACGAAAATAACTTGTACAATTTCTTACGATGTCTGGTTGATAATTTTAATTTCTGTTAACTATCACGTCAGGTCATAGAATGGTATAAGGTTCTGTAATAACAGTATTTTCTTGCTATCGTAGTATTTTATCAAGTATTAAAAGTATAATCCCAGTATTTCTTCAATAGTATTCACAAATCTCTGGCGTTATCATTCATAGAGCTTTCCAAATATGCACTCAATATGATTTGAATATAAAATAAACATTTTATTTTAAAAAATAAACATTTTATTTCAAAACAATTTATTTTGATAGTCAAAAATATTGAAACTCAATACAGTGATCTGAATAAAGTAATAAAAAAAGATATCGCCAAAATCAAAAGGCTCCTAAGACAGAATAGCTTAACGACAGCAATATCAAAGGCTTACGCCCATCTACGGCCCAACTTTAAAATACCGTGTACAAACTTTCCATAAAATTTAAAAATCATTATTCAATTTATTATGAATAATGCAATTGGAATTAGTGTGTAATAAAGTTGCCATCACCAAAACCATTTTAATAACAATTCAAAGATTTTCATGCGAGTGACGTTGCTCGAGGTACGAAAAAATCTCGTAAACAATCGATGCGATATAAAAATCGATACCAACAAAATATATTATTAATTACTAACATTATTTGTAACGGCAATTCTTGTTTGACTGAGAATAACTTCAAAAAATATAGTTTTTATTAAAACCAGTGAAATGATAAAATATTTTTTAGATTATAACAGTATTGAACAAGATTAAAATCGATTTAGTAATCGATTCCGATAGAACAATGGCAGCACTACGTACTCGGCTGATCTACTGTCAGTTTGACAATGGTGACAGTACGACGACGGCGACGTCACAACGTTTGATTGTCGTTTGTTTGTGTTTTGTTGTTTTGTTTTGTATTGGAAGTGTTTTGCAGTGAGTGTGTATTTCTCGTGCATCCTTTACTTTTTGACCCATTTTACGCTAATGGACTCCGAGTCTCCGACCCTATCCCGAACTTTGGAGTTAGGCCCCGCTATTTTATATAACGATAATCTGGAATGGAAATGCCCACTTGACTCTCGCATGCATTGGATTCTGGAAGCAGCTCTGGTTAGTTTATTCAAAGTAAACAACATTACATTTAGTTAAAATTGACTTCGAGTGACTAAAACGATAAAACAAATGCCTTTGATATGAAAATTGTTGAAATAAATTGTGCCCATACTGACGAAATAAAGTCGTTTTATCTAAAAATGGCGACTTATTTTCTTAACCAACATTCAGTTTGTTAAGTTTTTGACATGCCATGCTTTCATTTAATACACAATTCGTCTGTGTACACCACGATGTACCGTGGGCCGGAACTTCTATAGACCCATGGGCATGGTCCTTTCATGTACCAACCAATTTAGTAACAGCCAAATACGCGGCTTGTACAATCAAAACATTACACACGCCAAGATAGAATCTCATTAGCAAATATCTTAGAGACAAATTCTCAAAGGAGATTTTCAGCGTCAGCTGAACATTCTGAACAATCCTATATGGCTTATAACTGTAAAGTTACAATAACATTTTCTTAATAATTCTCTCTCGTATTAGTTTTCAGTTAGTTGTGACGTGTACTTAGTCTAAATAATTGCCTGAATAAATGACCTCATTTTGAATCTCGAAAAAAACAGTCCGCTAGTTATTAATAAGAAAGTATAATTTTATATTTACTAAAACCATTGGAGTTTCTCGGCTGTGTATAAGAATTTGATGTAACTGTGGCTGTCATTATATCTCTGATATATTTTTCATTAATGCCGTTTTCTGTGTTACTTCGTTTTGATTGAATTGTATTTACATTTAACTGTACACCATACCAACATAATTTAATCAGCAGAATGGTTAAATGCTCGCCAAATTATTTGTTTCTAATATTGATTTAGCGAACATTTAGTTTTTAGTAGATATTATGGTAAAATTTTAGTTCTTATTCATAATATTATTTTCCATTTTAATCACTTTATATTTATGAGTGATTATTCATATCTATAGTATACCTCAGTAACAATATCTTCAATATAGTGACATTGAGATAATTGATTAGGGTGTTTTTGATCAAACTGAAAGTGTTTGGAAACGATTCAAAATCTTATAGCAAGTCACTCTGCTTTTGGAGACAGATATGACAGAAAATCCATTAATGTGTCACATTTGCAGTCAACGGGCATAATAAACGGAATGTGAGACCTGTTTTGGGCTTATCGTGAAATTATTTGACAATTTATTCCACATCACAAAAAAATACTGCTTTATCGCTTACAAATCTTATCTTTTGCATTAATATAAAAGCCCACGCACTTCTACAGGTCATAAATCATTGTTTTGGAATTGGCAACAGTATTGTAGTCTTAAATTTTTCATAATCATCGTTATCATGATCAATTTTTAGTTCGTCAATTTTATCAAATTAAGTTTTTAGGCAACCTAGAAACTCGGGAAAATCTTCTTAAAGTATTGGTAGATAATGAATAGATCAATAGTAACTTTCATCTAAAGATATTGAATCTAGAACAGAAATATGGACGATGAGATATTTACTGTAAATCTTCTGTTTGTCTCTTAAACACAGCTGACCGTGAAATCGACAAATTTCACACTGAGTCTAAATGTAAAATAAGTATCGCGATTTCTCTCAATTCAACTTTTTAGCTCAGTGTTTCTACTTTTTCCGACTTGTTTAACTAATTCATTCATCGTGAAATCCGACGCCATTATTCACCATCTCATTGTTAAAGTTGAATAAAAACCATTGATTTAGAATTCTTTTCCCGAATGTTCTATTTCGGATTTCGATTAAGTAAACTTAAGTTCTGATAGTTTTTCTAAATCGTTAAGGTCTTTAGCCAAATGTATAATATGTGTTATTTCTTAAAGCAGATTGAAAAAATTAACAGCTTCCTCTTTTACATCAAATTCTTATCTACATCCAAGAGCCCCTCCTAATAATTGATAATGTTTAAGCCTAAAATTACTGTGACATACTTCTTTATATTAATGGTTAGAATTATTATGGTAGTCGCCATTTTAATAACACGAGGTAGAGCCATAATATCCTATAATTGTGCCTAATTTTGTCAAACGTATCGTTGGGTACTGAAATGAAACTAAATTGATTCACAGAAATTTGATGCACCCAACGGTTTTTGATGAAATTAATTTTTTTGCTCATTGAAGGTTGTTAAACGATTCATTTTTTTCTTGAAATGAACTGATTTTTTGTATTTTTAAATGTTTTTATCGAATTGTAATTTCGATTTAGATTTTAGAAAGAAGGACGTGATTTTTTTGCAGTTCTCTTGATTGTAAATGTAAATACCACGTTGTTTATTTTTTGCTTTATGTAGGTATATGGAAGGGGTTAATGCTTAGGGTTAAAGTATTCAAGGTGTTTGGTAAAAGCCTTATGAAGCCGAATATGGTAGATAGGGACCATCAAACTGATCAACTTTTACTACGGGACCAACTCAGAAATGGCGAAAATAAATCAACTTTTTCATCCAAAAAATAATAACGAAAATATCAAAATGTATGAAACAGCTGACTTTTTTTCGCGATTTCAGAGTTGGTCCCATAACAAAAGTTGTTCAGTTTGATGGTCCCTATCTACCATATTCGGCTTTATTAGGTTTTTACCAAACACCTTGTATAGGAGATGCAGCCCCCCATGCATGCATGACCACCGAAACACGATATATATACCGCGTGACATAGCGTTTTATCGTGACTCAACTGTCAAAATCCATCGTCTTTTGACAGTAATTTAACGTGATAAATCGCTGTATCAATATCGCCTTTCAGTGGTCATGCTATGAGGCTGTTATCTTGATTGGAAATGTAAAAAGCTCAGTTGTTTATTTTTTTATGTATAGTCAGGTGGGGTAAGTGAAACACCGGGGTAAGTGAAACACCCAACCATATCTAAGAAACTATCGTAGTTTATTCTCATAGCGATGTGTCGATAAATCAGGAATGACGAATTACTTCCCTTAATACAACACAGATATCGCTGCGATCATTAACCTAGCTAGTAAACCAAAAAGAAATTCATTAGATGTCAAAACGCAAAACACGATGTTTTTTTGATAAATCTTTAAAACTGGACCCTATTTTATGAGAATTTGATACATTTTGGATATTAACGGTTAAACATGATCCTTTTGTCCTGTTTTTAATTAAATGGACACAATATTTAAAGCTATTTTGGCCACTGTTTCACTTCCCCCTTGTCAGAGGTAAGTGAAACACTTCTTAGCTTTTATATTCTTTTCGTGCTTTTGTTGCATAGTCTTTAGATATTTATATTCATACCGTTAAAGGCTGATTTAATTAGGAGTACATTGCCTGTACAGCTACTTTAATTGCGAGTTTTAAAGCTTTACTACACCTTGTTAAATAAAAATAAAGTATCTTTCACTTACCCCACCTGACTATATATGGAAAAGGTAGAATATTTGATATTTAAAAAATATGCGTTCTTTTTTCTAAAATTTAACAATCGATTTTCTTATTAATTTTCCTATGAAACTTAAACGATGTGGTGCTATTAGCAATCCTTGTAAACCTTTAATTTAATTAAGTTAAATGACGCTTTTATGTACTTAAGTTTTCATTTTATTGTTAATTACTAGTAAAATTAGTAATAAAAAAGATTATAATGGCTTCAGCTACCTCTTAAAACAGTTCTAAAAATATTTTTGTATAAATTATTGAATTAATATTTAGCGGTAAACGCTCAAATCTCGTGTTATTGCAATGGTCACGAACTGTCCTACGTTAAAAAAATGTTTCAGAAACCTGAAAATTAATCCTAAATCAAGTTGTTGGGTGTTGAAAACTGTTTTTTAAGATACTTAATTAGAATTTAGTGCTAAAATGCTGGTTAGCGTACGATATATATATTTTTTGCAATTGTAATTTTTATGTATTTAATTGTAACGAAAAAGCGGCCATACTGTATATCTGGTTTGATTTTGAAATATATTAATTTATGATTTGTAAAATTTGCTCTGGGGGAGATGTACTTTTAGTGTTTTTTTTTATATTTCATGATTTAATTTATACCTAGTCATTCATGAAGTAAAACAATACCGAAATACCAACATAATATTTACATCAATACCGAAATCTTTAACAAAGATATCTTTGAATTCGAATCAGAAAATATGATGAAATAGGTAATTATAGCGATTTAATATTTTCTTTAAAATGTATAATGCAAATAAAAATTACTGCAATGAAAAATAAAACTAATCGTTGGTGATTTTCCTTAACTTTCATTGTATGGTAATTTTATAGACATTTGATCTTGGTTTGTTCAAAAAAACAATATACATACGGCTAAATACTCAAACGAATCTTAAAGTTAAGGCCACCTTATATTTAAAAAAGTTGTTAGAACCCTTACCTAAAGATTTTAGCTAAGAATTCTTTGAGTATTCGACTGTAACGCGTGAAAGCACTAAACTTAAGAATCGCCTAAGTCTTTTCTTATCTACAACTCAAAAAAGTTAACTTAGCGAATGACAGCTACATGACGGCTAAGTTTATGACACCGTTTTAATTTGGTCATGTTGTAGTTAGGAAAAGACTTAGGCGATCCTTAAGTTTAGTGCAATCGGCCATCAATGTCACAAAACTATCACTTTGTTTCGTAAAATTGTTCTTGTTCTTTTTACACAACATTGTTTTACGTATCATATCCAATAACAATGTTTTGCAATATGTATAACAAAAACTGGCCCCATTGTTGTCTATTTGAAACTGCCAAACTCAGATATATTTTAAATAAAAAAATGAAATAAAAATTTATCTCTCCCCCTAGCTATCACGGGACGAATAGTAGTAAAAAAAAGTTGTTAAAATTTGTAAGAACGATGTAAAAATAGCGTTTTTGAGGTTCGAAAGTAATCTACCTATTAAGTAAAGGTATGTAAATATTAAGTAAGTTTTAAGTGTAGCCCCTGTAGGTATTTATTTGTACGATTTCGAGCCTTTGTTGGAATCCAAAGTTTTTAATTTATTTTTCGACCAATAAATGTTGGAGAGAATTTTGCTGTTTTATTATATTCCCTTTGTATTTTATTTAAAGTGAGAGATTTTCTCACTTGTCAAAAGATAGCGCTGAAAATTAATGAAAAATTACAAATTTTCTATCCTCCTAATGATAAGCAATCAATCTAAGTAAACTATAGAGGGTGTTGGGTAACTAACTAATCCTACTTAATATTATAAATGTGAAAGTTTGTGGGTTTGGATGTTCAGATGTTTGGATGTTTGTTCCTCAATCACGCAAAAACTACTGAACGGATTTGGTTGAAATTTGGCACACAGATAGTAGATAGCCTGGATTAAAACATAGAATACTTTTTATCCCGATGTTCCCACGGGAACGGGAACCACGCGGGTAAAACCGCGGGCAGCCGCTAGTATTTTATTTTTATAAATGTGAAAGTTTGTGAGTTTGGATGTTTGTTCCTCCATCACGCAAAAACTACTGAACGGATTTGGTTGAAATTTGGCACACAGATATTAGATAGCCTGGATTAAAACAAAGAATAGTTTTTATCACGATATTTCTACGGGAATGGGAATCACGCGGGTGATGTATGGAACAGCTGATTATTTTTTTGATCTGATTGAGTTGGTCCCATAGACAATGTTGTTCAGTTTGACGGTCTAAGCCAAACCACAAAATTTGTCGACTGCTTTCGATTTCACCCTGTAGTTGTATGCATGGTACCCTATCTACCGTATTCGGCTCTATAAGGCATTAAACAACAACCTGTATAAGTCGTTATAATACCTAATTTAAAACAATCCGATTGTTTCGCCTTTCTCTCGATGTTACGTTGGTATCATTAGTGATACCGTGTCGATCTCGATATCGTGACGCAATCGATACTATCTATGATCGACAACGACTACACTATGATTACTGTTTACTGACAAGATTATTTTATTTACTTTGTAAACTATATATAACTATTACTTTGTAGGTATGAAAATTTCGATCATCAGGTAGATGATCGAAGTATGCAGTCCTTAAGGTGGCTATACCACCGAAAGTGGCGCCCTCAAAGGTTTTTATTTAATAAGGTGTTAATAGAATACGATTTTAATAAAATATTACTTGGAATTTTTAAAGCCCATGATCTAGTATTTTTGGATCATGATCTACTATATTCCCTCGTAGTCATTCGAAGAATTAGATAACAATGTCTCAAAAACGGTCATTTTTATCAGTTTTGCTATCTTCTTCTAGCAGTGACTATGAATGTAACGATACCGTCTAAAAATACTAGACTGTGGGCCCTAAAATTTCACGTAAAACATTATTAAAATCATCATCATCATCAGTCTATCATCGTCCACTGCTGAACATAGGCCTCTCCGAGTGCACGCCACTGAGCACGATCCGCGGTTTTACTCATCCAGTTTTTGCCAGCCACCTTGCGAAGATCATCGCTCCACCACAGAATATATACTGGTTCCACCTTGTCTGAGGGCGTCCCACACTACGTTTGCTCATACGCGGTATCCACTCAAGAACTCTTATTAAAATTGTGTATTAGAATTATAATATTAAATATAATAGATAGAATGTGGTAGATAGAATTATAATATTAGAATTATGATAGTAGAATTTAACGCGGCGCCACTTTCGCTCAGGGTGCCACCTTAAGGTGGTTAGATGAGCTCAGTAGCGCCGCCAATGGAAATAAATCAATTACGTTTTATCAAGGGCCTAGATTAAATATTTTGATAATTTTACGCAAATAAAAGAGTAAAATGCATTTTCTAAATATAGTTTCAAGAATAAGTAGTGCATCTCAATAGTGCCAAAAGTGGACACATTTAGCAATATTGAGATTCATGACTTTTTGCTTATATTTAAGGCCATGAAAATATTTAAAAATTGCGCTTTACTCTTCTATTTGCGCAAAATAACCTTTTATTCTAGACCCTTGATGAAACGTAAATGATTTATTTCCATTGGTGGTCCTACTGAGCTCATCGAACCACATTAACTGTTGCATAGATTTTGTTCCAATTAACTTATTGGATGGTTGCAATAGAGCCAAGCTTCTAACTCTACGCGCCTAAACTCTACAAGCCCTATGTATGGTCGCAGTTGTCGTCCTGCGGGTCAAGGGTCGGTCCTGGTCGTCTTTATCGTCCCTGATAGTGTCTTTTTACCAGTTCCGTTTTCTGTCGATCGTCATCTGTCCGTCCGTCCCGTACGTCAACCCTGTCACACCTCCGTCTGTCTGTCAGTCATTAGTCAAAGGAGGCTGGACGCCGCGACACCCTAACTTCAAAAACTCTACACTTTAGTCAAAATATGTGGCTTGCCCATTTCGCTACATGGAAAACTTTATTCACTGTTCATTACTTTCTGATAAACAATAGTACATATTATAATAGTATATTCATGTAGTAACGAAACGGCCAAGCCACATTATTTTGACTTAGGTGTAAAGTTTTTGAAGTTAGGGCTTGTAAGGGCCGGGCGCGTAGAGTTAGAAGAAGCTTGGTTCTATACGAGGTCTGATAGCTTTTTGACAGTACAAGCCATTTGGAAGTCTTGGCAACATTATACATGAAAATGGTGGGATTAACTTGTTGGATGGATTCAAAGAAATTGTGTTTCTTTTTGACAGAGCGAGCGCGAAGCTTCTCCGTTTTAGCTTTGGCAAAACTGCTTTCTTATGTGCAGCTGTTCTCCTCTACATGTCGCATTTCTCAACCGATTCTCATGAAATTTTTTGAGCAGATTCAATAATTATATTTTTTTTGTCGATACAGTTTTTTTTTTTTTTCAAAATGGTGGAGACAAGTTAAAAGCAAGGTTTACAAGCTCATAAAGCTTCAAGTTTTTAGTAGTTAATAGTATACCATAGTCTGTGAAATAGGCACTGTAGGTAGTGTATAGTAAGTTAAACACAGCCTTCACAAAAAATTGAAAAACAGAAAATTCTTCCAATAAACTCCATGTGATATATTCCGCGAAAGTTAAAAATATTTTTATTTAATCCAGGCTGTGTCACCGGTCTAGCTTTACCGCTAAACATTTGCATATAAACCTTTTATGTGGACGAATAAAATTTGCTATGAAACTCATACATATTGAGTTCGCACACGTTGCCCTTGACCAGGGGTTCCCAAACTTTTACCCTGTGTGCCCTAACGGTATACTTAAATACTTACGTATAAGTAATGTGTTTATTTTTATTAAAATTCAAGTAGATTATCAACAGTCAAACACAAAAGGTAAGTACACTAGGTATCGGTGGCACCATTCCCGCCGTGAAAATATATGATGTCTGTAGTTATTATAAGTGTTAATTATCTGGAGCCTATCCTTACTGGTACTGGGGTATCAACCAACCAACAACCACCAACTGGTGGTTGGGAACCCATGCCCTAGACATAAGCGCCACTCTGATCGTAGGTATGGTACAGCCTAACCTAACTAACATTGTCCAGGAAGCCTAGGGTGGCAATCTCGGACAATTTAAATGAGAATTCTTGAGCTAAATCAAAGAATTTTTATGTAAATACTTAATCTAAATGACAACGTTACGTTGGTTTTATCGTTCTGAATTAGCGCGAGTAATCTAATAAATAATATCTATTATGTGCATGGAATATTACAATTTGTTTCGAGCAGGTCCAAAAATTCCATGCAAATGTAAAGTTAAATGTTAAGTTGTAAAGTTACTGCTTACACTAAACATCTAAATTTCTGCGCATATCGTCTCGAGCGATGTTTCGAGCTGCCATCAAGTTTGCACGGAACTGTTACCATAACCCTTTCTCAATAGAAAAGACAGCGCAACCATTGCACAAAGTGGTCACCACTTAAGCAACAATTGCCCAAAGCAAAAACTGGCCCGTTCCGCACGTATTTAGATCGGTGGCCAGTTTTAATTACTAGTTGGCCAACCTGCGTTTTCATTCGATTGTTAGACGCAACTAATCATAAGACAGTTTGAAAACTGGTTTAGAAAAGTTATATTTTCTACTTACGTTATTGTGTTGGCATTGAAAATGTTCATCTGCGTTTTCATTCGATTGTTAGATGCAACTAATCATAAGACAGTATGAAAACTGGTTTAGAAAAGTAGTATTTTTTACACGACTGCCCAAAACAAAAAGAGTGTATATTATACTGGACAAGTGGACATTGGCCTCTCCAAGTGCACGCCACCGAGCACGATCCGCGGCCACTCTCATCTAGCTTTTGCCAGCCACCTTGCGTTGATCGTCGCTCCACCTTGTCTGAGGGCGTCCCACACTACGTTGGCCGATACGCGGTCTCCACTCAAGAACTCGTCTGCCCCAGCGGTCATCGGTTCTACGGCTAATATGGACGGCCCACTGCCACATTAGCTTGCTAATCAGGTGAGAACGATCCGAACCCGATCTCTTAGAGAAACTCCGAGCATAGCCCTTTCCTGCGAGACTTTAAAATTGTGAACCAGCCCTACAGTGAGTGTCCACGTTTCGGCTCCGTATGTCATGACAGGCAGGACGCACTGATTGAAGACTTTCGTCTTTAGTAAGTAGAAAATCAATGAAAAATATAAATTAATTGAATTACATATCATACATTGCTCTGATTCAGTTTTTCGAAACTTTTTCAAAATGGCGGAGGTATGGGGAGTAATCATATTTCAGCTATTTCGAAATATGTCACAGAGCCACTAGTTGATATTTACGCAAATTAGTGTATCTGTAATATGTAGTTGTTTAACTAGTCTTGTATATCCTGTTATATTATACTGTCAACAAGTTAACTATGTTACACATATACAACAATCAATCACATCTAATAATTGACTGTCTGTTACATAACGCCCTCTGGTGGAGTGGTTTCTATTTCACTACGTAATGGATGCTGGTTCGACTCTCTGTCAGTGTGGGTTTCAGGATGGCTTATTAAGGCTGGCCCCAGACCTACCGGTTTCATTTCTTTGCTTTGCTGTTCTACCTTGTTTGAAAGACCGCCGGCTAACCAGGGTAATTTTCAATCTATCGCATTTTGGGACTAGACCAGATTGGCAAGATAGCCATTAGCTTGGTGTTATCAAATATTATCGCCTGGATTGCGAAGTAGGAAGCTTTTAGGAGATATTCGATCGCTTATTTATACAAGATGTTTGGTACAGCCTTATAAAGCTGAATATGGTAGATATGGTAGATAGGGACCATAATAAAACTGAACAACTTTTACTATGGGACCAAATCTGAAAGCGAAAAAAAATGAACTGTTTCATACATTTTGATAATTTCGTTATTAATTTTTGTATGAAACAGCAGTTTTTTTTTAAAACTAAAACTTCGCATCGCAACCCAGACGACGATATTTGATAACACCAAACTAATGGCTATCTTGCCAATGTGGTCTGGTCAAAATATGCGATAGATTGAAAATGAGCCTCTTGGCCGGCGGTCCATAGTAGAACAGCAAAGCAAAGAAATGAAACCGGTAGGTCTGGGGCCAGCCTAAGGTGGACAGTATGCTAACATGAGAATAACTGGCTTGAAACTAAAATCCCCCCCCCCCCCCCCCCCCCTACTCAAATTCCTAGCATTATATACGTTTGATTGAACACTATGCTTAGATTAAAGCTTAAATATGAGCAATTGTGTTCGGGCAGTTATAGTTAAGATAGCCAGTTCCTCAGTGATGAGGATTCCAGGTGTAGTGCGCTTCCACCTTCGGCGTTAGTGAGGTAAAGGGCAAGCATACTATCCCGTTGTGTTGTGCATAAACAAAATCGCATGTCGCAAACTTATGTAAATCACAGACAGATTTTGATGTATTGTATGGAATTGACAAGCTTACGGCGCATAATTTTATAGTTTACTGCTTATTTTAAGCGTGCTCGCAGACTACAGACTTTCTACCGGCCGACAGTTTAGTCGGGCTCTCCAATCAGTATGAAGAAGTATGCAAGTGCGCACACTACAACGATTCGGTATCGGCCGATTCTTCATACAAAACCAACTATCGGGCCAACTATCGGCCGATAGAAAGTCTGTAGTCTGCGGGCAGGCTAAAGCTTTAATAGTAAGTAGGGGCAAGGAAGAATCTGTTTCAACATGTAGATAGCTTTCAATCTGTGTATTAAAAATCGTTACATTGTGAAAATTATTGCAATAAAAAAAATGTACTTACAGGCAAGAAACATCAAGTCAAAATATTATTTACTTATCCAAATCATTACGTATCATCAGTATTTTTAATTCTATCACCAATTCGATACCTACTTTTTTGCTGACGAGAAAAATGGGTGCGAAACTTTTCAGAGGGCCTAGCCAAAGTAACATTGGCAAATCTTCGTTATCGCTTCGCTTTCGAAACATGTATGGGATTGACATAAGCGCCCCTACTCAAATGGCCACTTTTCTATTCGTTCGCTAACTTAAAGCTTAAAAATAAGCAATTAGACGATCAAATCACACGTCGCAAGTTTATGTAAATCACAGACATTGTTGTACTGCATGGAATTGACAAGCCTACGACACGTAAATTTAGAGTTTATGGCTTATTTTTAATTTTTTAGTTAGCGAACGAATAGAAAAGTGGCCATTTGAGTAGCCCCACAGGTTTCGTTAACAATCGAATTTTAAAACGTCAAATCCATACAATCATACATGTTTCGAAAGCGAAGCGATAACGAAAATTTGCAAATGTTACTTTGGCTAGGGGGCAGCTTTGCCAGAAATCACAAGTTATCGCTAGTAAGTAAGTAAGTAAGTACCTATAGGTATCATTTTAGGTGAGTGTAATTTTAATCTCGAAAACCAATTCTTGCTTTTTAATATACAGAATTTCCAGAAAAGTATAATTCTACTATAACCGTACACAAACAAAATGATTTCCAGTTTGAAGCCTTAGAATAATTACACCTAGAAGTCGTGTCCGCGTATGCAAAGTGAGGCAACTAATACTGAGCCAAAATGGCCCAGTATTCATATTTATATCCTTCATACGTCACATAATCCTAACTAAAATCCAATAATATAGTAACTAATCCCTTTAAAGTAGGGAAATTGAAACTGTTTTGTACTTATTAGGTATCATTATGTAATAGTGGACAATAAAAATCTGAATACGGCGCAATTTTGGCTATTTTAGTTGCCTCACTTTTGACAATGCGATTTGTAGGGAATTATCGTTCTAGGTATTATTATTCTAAGTTTGAAGCATAATTCTGCGGGCGACACGACGTCTTCGCAAACTATGCCAATTTATATGTTACAAGTTGCTCACATCTATTTCTGATGGAGATTTTGGTACTACATACAAGTATTGTGAAGACTCTTTTGTGAAAATGATTTGTCGTTTTTGCTCAGAATATGAATTCAATTCGAAAATTTGTCTCGTTCGTGCGGCTTCTGGGGATGGCTTCGGAACCTTTTTCCGTTCATTTATATTTGGAAGTTTGGTTGATTTGAAGTCGGTTTATTTTACTGATTATGTACAGTTAATAAAGGGTGTCCCAGATATAAAGAGACATTATTCAATGCTCATACTGGCTACAAAAAAAGTTAGGTAAAAGAAAAAAAAAACACCAGCTTAACCACTGGTAACTAATATGTTCAAATAGAGAGGTTTTACAAATTTCTACTTATCTTCTGAAACTGAAACGAGACAATCAAGAATCTTTGGCTCATAGATATTATTCATAACTATCGACTTAATGAGAAATCAGCGACAGTTCATAATTTTATTCAATAAGAAGCTACAAGAATAGTTATTCTTGTAGCTATCTACAGTTATTCTTGTAGTTATCTACAGAATCATAATACCTTATGTAGAAACGAGTAAGACTTATTTTAAAAAGATTTCGGAAAGTTATGTACCATAGCAATTAATCCAAATATTGAATACGGGAAAAAGGTTTTTGAGGAGGCACCTTCAATATCAATGAGGATTGCGGTGGTTAAAAGAAAAATATGTTAATCAAATGTGGTAAATTATAGTTCGATAGGCTTAGTTAAAGATCAGGAAGCGCGTCAAAAGACAAGTTACCAATCACGTTCACTCAAAATTTGCATTTTTTTGATGTCGATTTATTATACTCGTAACTAAACAAAACAATGCTTATGTTCCTTTTAGCTCTAGGTATCAAAAAGTTTTGGGCATTGTCTAAAAAGTAATGAAAAAAATATGCTGAAAAACATTGACATCTTTCAAACAGAGATCGGTAAGATTAACCGAAATTAATATAGTAGCCGCAGCGTCAAGAAAAGCTGAAAAGTAGTCACGAGATAAGTCAGCGATTAATTTTAGAAAAATCTGCAAAGTCATTGATGGAGCAAATTTGATTTAGATTGATAAAATTCGTGTATTTAACGTTAATTTGTATATTAAACTGAACAGCTCATTGTTTTAAGAGTCTCTTTATATCTGGGACACCCCACTATAAAGATAATTTCAAGATATAAAATTACCTATGTTCTCAAATAAAATTGTTGTAACAGCTATGTTTTAAGTTTGTTTTAAATATTTGACCTCGTTTCCATCATTTTAGCTGACTTGTCTTTTGATGCAGGCGGGTTTTTAGTTCTTAAAATATGGTGAAATTTAAACGAAACTCTCGTCTTCTCAAGACATTTCTCCATTAATTTGACAAGCATGAGCAATGCGTTGTCTAAGTGAATCACTGACCTGGGGCCGTATCGGCTAACGAATCGAACTTCGGTAAGTCTGTCCGCCGGCTTCAAATTAAAACAGATAAAACGAGCCCCAATCAGGCCAAAATGGCGAACCCCAATTCATGATGTTACACCTTCGATCAAGTATATCCTAGATAACGCTTCACGGACGCTTGCGTAGGTACTAAAACAGTACCTACGCAAAAACGGCACCTCAAATAGCGTCCCACTTGCAAACTTGGCGGTTATTTTGTACATTTAATCACCTCTTGTACAAACTCATATTTTATCTTATTTTGTACAAAATATAAGCTTATTTTGTACAAAAACACGTCCTTTATCACTCACTTTGTGCAAAATAAGCGCTCAGTTTGTAAGTGGGACGCTATTTGAGGTGCCATTTTTGAGAATCCGACCGGACATCGGTATTCTTGATCGAGGTGTTACACGAACATCGATATCTTCCAAATAACTACGGCAAATAGTACGATACGAAATTCCTTACTTCGATTTATCTGTTTTAAGTTGAAGCTCGGCAGACCCGCCGAAGTTCGAAAAGTTAGGCGGTAGGGCCCCTGCGCCGGCGCCGAGCAAATCACAGAATCGTTTAGCGGTCATTAGTGCGCGCTCATTACCGCCAGTCATGATAGATAGAATAGATTGTTCGTCGATAGATGGCGTTAGGGTTCAAAGGGGCGCCGCGGCGCGAGAGTTTGCGTAGAAACGTATTTTTGATTGATTTCTTTGCACATCCGTGACTTAAAAAAATGCATACCCATCACTCACTACAAATGCTCCAACTTTAGTGATCTTATTTGTTACAAAGGGCATTGTAATTAGGGTTGCCAACTTTTTTTGGATCAAATTTCAAGATTTTTAGTGTAAAAATATAGTAGATGGCGAAAAAGTCCAAAAATATATAGTAGGTTGCCGTTTTGTATGGAGGATTTTGAAGAAGTTGCATTTTTCATAATTAAGTAAGTACTAACATTTTCATAATTTATTCAACAAGCATAAAGACAAGTGTTTAATAGCAAAAAATATGATGCAATTACTTATGTGCATATAAGTAATTATATATTCTTTTGCTGATTTGTTTAATTTTTTGAGTTGAAAAAATATAGTAGTTTTGCCTACTATATATTTTTTCAAAAAATATAGTAGGCGAGCCCTCAATATAGTAGGATACTATATTATATAGTAGGGTTGGCAACCCTAATTGTAATGGACTGGTCTGTTGGTTGACCAAAAGTTGCCAAGATAAGTAAAGCTTACCCTATAAAATTTATTTCATCAATGCTCGCACGGTCTGCGGCGTCTGGACAACAATCAAGCGTCATACATTTTGATATTTTCGAAATTTTTTTATGAAACAGCTGATTTTTTTCGCGATTTCAGAGTTGGTCCCATAGTTAAAGTTGTTCAGTTTAATAGTCCCTATATCTACCATATTTAGCATTAGGGGTTATTTTGTAACACGTTGTTAATTTTCTATTGTTGTCCAGACGCCGCAGACCGTGCGAGCATTGATGAAATAAATTTTATAGGGTAAGCTTTACTTGGCAACTTTTGGTCAACCAACGGACCAGTCCATTACAATGCCCTTTGTAACAAATAAGATCACTAAAGTTGGAGCATATGTAGTGAGTGATGGGTATGCATTTTCCGGACCTTGGTGGGTTAAAATTATACAAAAACATACAAACACAATCTTATACTGATACTAATATTGGAGCTTAATTAATTAACTTAAATAATTGTCTCGAGTTAACAATGTTATCTTGTAGTTATTAAGGTTGAGATTAATTTGGTTTTGTTCGCGAGACGCTCTTAAATTATGTTCCTCGACCACTTCCTTCAGATGCCGCCATCAATAAAAAATATTTAAATAAAACGACAAGCGGGAGTAGCGGCAAAGAGTGAGGGTTCTGCACAATTGTCAACAGCACTGTACGACTTAATTTATTTCACGGATAGCAACGGATAGATAATGTTACAACCCTGTACCAGTTGATGTGATATGGTTACCTATTCAAAAATAAGGTTTTAAGGGGGTAAAGCTAGGGCTTTCCTAGGATGACGGTGCCGTCATATTACGGCCGTAAGATAGCGGCGTTGAAGTCTATGTAAACAAGATGGCGACACCGTAACGTCAGAAACCACGCCGTATTGTTAACATAGACAACTTAGGAAACCCTAGCTTAAGTTTAACGAAGGTCCTATATTTTTCTACAACGAGATAGGGCCTTGATAGGGCTTGGATTTAACCTCATCTCACTGTTAAGTGACGATAAGGCCGAAGGTGTAAGCGCACTACACCCGGAATCCTCACCACTGAGGAACTGGCTATCTTACTTCTAACTACCGGAATACAACAATTTTTAATTGTTGTTATGGCGACAGACTTAGGTAAGATGGAGGTATCTACTCAGGCTGACTTGAAATAAGCCCCACCATCAACTTTGTGTCTTGAAATATTATTTGCGGTATTTTGGTATTGGTAGGGGATGGGCTTTTTCTCCGTCTCCCATTTGGTCCATAGCAACGGTATGGCTAGTCAAGCCATCCTAGCTCCTTCCAGAAGCGCAGAAGCTTCCTGGGGCGTTCACAGGCTTCTAGGAGCGACCTCACCTCTGTGAGGATTTCTGCCCGTTGCTTGTGCGGCCAAACCCACGCACTCCATGATCACGTGGGCGGCTGTTTCCTTTACGTCCAGGCAACCTCTACATAGAGGACTGTCTGTCGCATTCATGATGAATAGTTGTCGGTTCAAAGCTAGGTGACCTGTATGTGTACCTACGACTATCTGGAGGTCTGGACGATTAAGGCTGAGCAGCCATTATTTGCGGTATCTTTTGTACTTATAACAATATAATTAGTTGACTTTATAAAGGAACCCTGAGGAGCTTGGTGGCGCAGTGGTTTAGAGCCTGGTCCAGCGATTGCGGAGGTTAAGCAAGTTTCGCAAGGGTCGGTCTTGGGATGGGTGACCAAAAATTTACTATCTCGAGCTTCTCCATGCTTCAGAAGGCACGTTAAACCGTTCGTCCCGGGTGCGTTTGCAGTCGTTAACACCCACAAATCTGCATTGGGCCCGCGTGGTGGGTTGTGGCCTTTCCTCCTTATCCACCCATAAGGAAGGCCTGTGCCCCAGCAGTGGGAACATCAAAAAATGGCTGATGGTCATGGTCATAAAGGAACCCTAACAGCGAGATTCCCCACTGCGCCTGAGTTGTAGAACATAAATCGCCATATACGCTGCGGCTGAAATAAAACTAGCGATGACAACGACGGGTGATTTCAACCCATTACGCTGTGGCCTTGCTGCTCCATAAGGCAGCTTGTGAATACTGCCTGGCGACCACTGTGAGCTATAAACTATAGTGCAGGGGTGCCCATACTTTTTCTTAAGGAGATCGACCTAACAACAATTTATGAATAAGAGATCGACATTTTGACAGTTTTTGAAAAAAAAAACGCATAAGTAAAACTACTTTGGGTATAAAGTGTCAAATCTGTTATACTTGGCGATCGACTTTAAAACCTCTAGCGATCGACCGGTCGATCGCGAACGCGAGCGAGTAATTATTAGACTAGATTAAGCTGTAATTATAAACCACGCGGTCAGAATGGCCATAGTGGGATGGCACCAATCAAGTGACCTTGTAAATAATCAAAGTGCAGCCTTGTAAGTTGCTGATGTTAGCAGATCTTCGCTCGCAGTGGACCGCCATCTTTCACCTAGCGGGTTATTCAGGAATCTGTATTTTTTGCCATCACCACGCCGGTTCTGCCTTCAGATGCAAATTCCGTACTAAACGTTGTCTCTAGTACTGGTTGTACTGTCAACGACAAGATTTATGTGGCACTGTTTAGGAAACGTTTTTGTGAAAATTACACGTTACTTGCAAGGAAATAATAAATAATGAACATAGTCACAGACATTGCTCCGATTCCATAGTAGCTGTAGCACTTGTGTTATGGAAATCAGAAACAATTAGGTACCGCCTTTTTGGTCTACTGGTTCGCCTACCTGTGTAAGACGCAGGGGTCTCGGGTTCGATTCTAGAGGGGGTGCAATTTGTACTCGGTTTGGTTGGTGGTAGGGCTTATTTCAAGTCCGCCTGGCTAGTTTCCACAATTTTACCTAAGTCTGAAGGACGCACTCTCATTAGGTACTGGTGGGTACACGGGTAAATTGCGTTTACCATTCGTACTGCACTCTAGTTGGGAGAAAAATTTCAAATATATACTTAAAAAATTTAAAAATTTCGATTCTCTTAAAGAAAACAATGATCTTCAGTCATCACCGTAAGTTTTTGACGTTATTTACTTTAAACATGAAATATTGTTATTTCTTCTGACAGATCTCATCCAACAGCCCGGGTCGGGATAGAATAGAATAAATTACCATACATAAGCGATAAAGAAACGCTTTTATTTAATTTCAAACTTCTCGGTAAGCGATTCTTCAATACCGATTCTCATGGTAATTAATGAATAGTTTCTAGTTACGGGCTCATTTGCATGGTTTGCATGGCATCTCGTGATTGCAATTAGTTGCATTGGTGGACAATTTAGCGAAGTCGATGAGACATTCAGGTACTGTCAACTACTAAGGGTCCCATCTCACGGGAACCATCCAGCTCTGTAATCTGATTGTATGCGGTTTGGTTGGTGGTAGGGCTTATTTCAAGTCCGCCTGGCTAGCTACCACCATCTTACCTAAGTCTGACGC
This sequence comes from Agriphila tristella, assembly GCA_928269145.1. Taxonomy (NCBI): domain Eukaryota; kingdom Metazoa; phylum Arthropoda; class Insecta; order Lepidoptera; family Crambidae; genus Agriphila; species Agriphila tristella. The sequence continues at coordinate 2,396,679 of OV743451.1, read as the reverse complement.
CATAAAAATTTAAACATTGTTGTGTTCCGGCAGTTAGAGGTAAGATAGTCATTTTTAATGTCCCCACTGCTGGGATACAGGCCTTCCTTAAGGGTGGATATAGAGGATGGTCCATAACCCACCATGCGGGCCTAATGAGGGGTGTTAACGACTGCAAATGCAGCCGGGACCAACGGCTTAACGTGCCTTCCGAAGCTTGAGATACTTATTTTTGTACTTTTTTGACTCCATACAAATCTGTCGATATCTTTCTACTTTGTTCTCCTCCTTCTGGGGCGGACATACACGAATACGCCTTTGGTGCTTCCTAGATCGCCTCGTGCCCACTATGAAGTGGTACCGCTCCGGCTTCATTTCTTCTTTCTTCGCCTCGTCAGGGGTACAGAAAAGATACTTTCCAACTATACAAAATTACTGTTCCTGAGGGACACAAAAATAACTGTCCATGGAGACGAACTTAATGGTGGCTGCTAGCGAGTTCGTTTCGCAAGTTACTGTTGTTGATATATTTTTTTACCCACGACGGACGGAACGGAACGGAGGCGGTATATGCGTTTGGGGTTAGAGGTTGTGCGTTTATTTGTTTGTTTGGGTCTTTGTCTGTTACCATTTTCCTCGGAAACTACTAAGCGGATTTCGATGCGGTTTATTGCATTCAAAAGGTTTCATTTCAGAACAGGTTCTTAAACAGGTTATTAAAACAACTTAAAAATAAAAATTCCTTCGGTATAGATGATCTCCCTCCAACATTAATAAAAAAATGCGCTGATATATTAACAGCGCCTTACACTAAACTAATTAATCAATCTTTCTCTGAAGGCTCTTTTCCCGATGCCCTAAAAGCATCCATTATAAAACCTATCCATAAAAATGGATCCACCACTGACGTAAAGAACTTTCGCCCTATAGCTCTATTGACAACGTCTGCAAAGGTGTTTGAAACAGCAATGGCTAAGCGGTTAATTAGTTTTTATGAAAAATATAAAATATTACATCAGAGCCAGAATGGATTTAGACAGAAATACTCTACTACTCACGCAATATATAAATTTATTCAAAAAATAATGCAAAATATAGACATAAAAAAATATGCCATAGGCCTCCTTTTAGACATGAGCAAGGCCTATGATAGAGTCAGTCATGAAATCTTGCTAACCAAATTATTTGAATCTGGAATAAGAGGAACTGCCCATAACTGGTTTAAGTCATTTCTTGAAAAACGAACTCAATGTGTTGAAATAATAAATACCAATTTTGAAACAGGGAAAATACAGCACTTTAGATCTCATAGTGTAGTTTCTACCGGCTCTATTCCACAAGGCAGCGTCCTTGGATGTATGCTCTTCCTTATCTACATCAATGATCTTCCCGACACAATTCAAGATGAATGTATTCTCTTTGCTGATGATATTTCCGTTCTCATCCCTAGCTCTTGTCCGAATGAAATATACAACAAACTAAATATTACCCTAAACAAAATTGATAATTGGCTACACAACCACAACCTAGAATTAAATGTGAAGAAAACTAAAATTATACAATTTAAACCCGCACAAAAAAATCCACTTCAACTATCTTACAACTTCAAAAATATCGAACTAGAAATCGTTAATACAGCTACACTACTAGGGATTGATTTAGATACAAATATGACATGGAAACCACACATAGAAAAATTAAAAAACAAATTATCCTCTTTCATCTATGCCCTATACCAACTTAAGCGCGCTACTGATTTCAGGAGTGCCCTAGCAGCATACTATGCATATGCATACTCTATAATGTCATATGGTATAATACTATGGGGAAACTGCTGTGAAGTAAACGGTTTATTCATTTTGCAAAAAAAATGTGTTAGGATACTAACGAATATTGATCAAATGACATCTTGCAGATCCTTTTTTGTAAAACACAAAATTTTGACCCTTACGTCCATTTACATCTTGGAAGCGTGCAAGTTTGTGAGAAAACATGGAGAACTATACTCCCCTATGAAAAACACAAATAAAAGAAATAACAGAACCCTTAACAAACTAAACAAACCATTCACCACTATGAAACTCGTCTCGTCTAGCCCTCACCATATGGTAATAAAGATTTATAATCATATCCCTAATAACCTTAAAGATATACAAAAGCTCACTCTATTCATTAACCATCTAAAATCATTTTTAATAGATAAATGTTATTATGATATTTCAGAATTTTTTAACGACAGATTATAGGGAAAAAAAAAGAAGCCAATTCGTAATACCCACTTCGATATCTCCACTAACAGAATATAACTTAAATATAAATAAATAAAATATGGTTTAAAATAATATATATAATAATACAATAATATGAAATAATATAATGATTATACTTGAAACAATATAATGATGAATGTTAATTAGCTCTCTTTTTTTTATTTTTTATTTTTTTTATTTTTTTTTCAAACTTCTAAGTCTAATGTGACAAGTAATATTTTATATTATATATTTATAGGTGCAATAATATCAAAGTACTTTTTTACAATAGTAGTAAGGTTTTCACTGTTAGTTAAGTTTAGTTAGAAAATTAATTTTATAAGTAAGAGGCGATAGTTGCCCCTCATGTTTGCTATGCCCTAGCAGGGCGTCACTTGTACATACCAATTTTGTAACACCCATTCCAACTTGTGACTTGCAAATAAATAAATATGAATATGAATATGAATAAACATGTTTCATAGTGGTAGACCACCAGAGGGCTCTGCAGCAACCAGATAAGTCAAGTTTGTCTATTACCATTTTCCTTGGAAACTACTGGGCCGATTTCAATGCGGTTTTTTGCAATCAAAAGGTTTCATTTCAGAGCAGTTTCTTAGATACGTTACATGGTGGTAGACCACCAGGGGGCGCTGCAGCAACCAGATAAGTCGCGCTTGGAGAAGTTCTCTAAAACTACTCAACTGATTTCGATGCGGTTTTCTGTAATGGGTTTGTAGGTTATCGGCGATGGTTCTCAGATAGATGTTATGATGTTTAACCGCTAGGGGGCGCTACAGTTATCATTTTCTCATTTATTTCCAAAGCGGTTTGACCAATTTGGATGCGGTTTTCTGTAATAGTTTTGTAGTTTGTCGGCGATGGTTCTTGGTGTTATGGTGTTCAGCCGCTAAGAGGCGCTGTAGTAATCATTTTCCGAATGGTTTGACCGATTAAGATGCGGTTTTTAGAGTAGATAACGTATGAATTCTTTAAAAAGTTTAAAATAAAATGGCAAAATTAAAATTTTTTAAAAAACCCACGACGTTTAAAATTGTAACTCTTTATTTAAAAAGACTAAAATAAGTTTTACAAAAATCCCTCGACTAGAAGTGATGTAGGTACTATACATACTTTATCTACCTATTCATAAATTACAAACGCAAGAAAAATCCGTCGGGGGCTGCCATTGCCATTTCTCTAAAGTAATAACTGAAAAATATTTGTTCATTTGGGGGCAGGTAATGGCAGCCCCAACGGATTTTTCTTGCGTTTGTAATTTATGAATAGGTAGATAAAGTATGTATAGTACCTACATCACTTCTAGTCGAGGGATTTTTGAAAAAAATTTTTTAGTCTTTTTAAATAAAGAGTTGCAATTTTAACCGTCGTGGGTTTTTAATTATACGGGGTGTTTGGTAATCCTTACTAATATTATAAATACGAAAGTCCGTTTGTTTGTTTGTTACGCCTTCACGTCTTAACTACTGAACCGATCATCATGAAATTTTGCATACACGTTGTCAGGGGTACAGAGAAGGACATAGGGTACCTTTCATCCCGAAAAAAAGTATTGTTCCCGAAGGATAACAAAAAACCTTTCCACGCAGACGAAGTCGCGGGCGGCCGCTAGTAGCCTTATAAAGCTGAATATGGTAGATAGGGACCAACAAACTGAACAACTTTTACTATGAGACCAACCCTGAAATCGCGAAAAAAACAGCTGTTTCATACATTTTTATATTATACTTATAAATTTATGAAACAGCTGATTTTTTGTACCGATTTCAGGGCTGGTCCCATAGTAAAAGTTCAGTTTGATGGTCCCTATCCACCATATTCGGCTTTACAAGGCTTTTACCAAACACCCTGTATTTTAAATTAACTAAGTACTTAATTTACGAATGGAAAAATCCGCAATGTCTACTAATGATTAATAACTAAACATAAGTCATTCAACAAAAACCGCAACTCCAGTCACATGATGAATGATAGTCTAACGTATGCAAAAAGCCAATAATGTGACAATGTCTGTGTTTAAACAATGATGTGTGTACCGCAAATCCGGTTCTTAGAAACGTGGTATGCGCATACGCTGGGCGAAGTGGCGAGTACCTACCTACGGCCTTATTTCTGAATCATTCGTTTTATATCGGCAACGGCTAACGTCGAGTGCTCGTTTTTTTAATCCACTACGGGGGCTTGGCCTTCACCTGCGGGGCTACTCAAATGGCCACTTTTCTATTCGTTCGTTAACTTATAGCTAAAAAATAAACAATTAAACGGTCAAGTCAGACGTCGCAAGTTTATGTAAATCACAGACATTGTCGTATTGTATGGAATTGATAAGCCTACGACACGTAATTTTGGAGTTTATGACTTATTTTGAATTTTTAAGTTAGCGAACGAATAGAAAAGTGGCCATTTGAGTAGCCCCGCTGACCTGCCTACCTAGCATGACATGACCATCGAAACACGTTACGATAAAGCGATTTGAGTATGGCCGCCAAAAATTGTACATTTGGAAAAAAATATGTGTCCATCACATATTGAATATTATAAATTCTATATTTTATATTGTTAAAGTTTAACTTGTATTTTTTTCTGTTCCGCAGTATCATTTTTATTCATGCGAATGATTTAAATTAATTTTGGTTGCCTATTACAAGTGCAATTTGTTTTTTGATAAAGAGTTAATTTTGGTTCCCATACAAATTTTGTGTGTCCCACTAAGACATCTCATACTTATGACGTCTCATTATTGTACAAATTTTTTGTGATCCGTTGAAACGTTAGCACTTTTGAATTATTATGTTAATTTGCTAAGTTTTAATGTATTCTTTTAATAATATAACCCAAAAAAACAATACGTAAAACTAATTTGAAACTGTGTCTTACTTTTTTTCCCGAATGTTACTTCACGTAAGTTACCACGATTAACAACGGAACTAGCTAGATTCCCCGTCTGTGATAATATTTCTTAGTCATGGCAACACCCAGCTCCAGGTTGGCCAAAGGTTTAGGAAAAAACGCCGTTTTGTTTACTGTCAAAGTCATCTTAAAGGTAGTCGGTAGTTTTGTCTCGGGAGTTTTTAATATTTTCAAGTGAGAATAACACGGTCAGAATGCAAATTTTCTATATTATTTTAGATCATGTGTGTAGATAAGACTATTCTTTTGACAAATCAAACTACGCGGCGTCCATAAACCTAAAAGTCACATAATAAATAATATTTTTAGGTCATATCCACGAGTTTTTTCATTCACGAATGATACCGTGTGTTACTAATGTGTTACGTAACATTCGTGATCGGTTGTTAAAGAGTAGTATACACTAAAGAATCTAAAATCAAAAGGCCTTCCTTTTTGTAAGAATCAAGTGTTTTACGAAGAACAAATTGTTTATATTTTAATATACTTACCAAAGATTCCAAAATAAAAACTACCAAGTGATAACAATCATTTTATTATTTTATTCCGTGTAATTATTAGGAATAGTTTACTAATGTACACTAGGCTTAATTTTCACACGTGTTACCTCCATTCACGAATGTTACAGTGTGTTATGAATTCACGATTGTTATTGTACAATTTTTGGCGGCCATACTCATATATCACGTTTAACTGTCAAACGACAATGGATTTTGACAGTTGGGTGTCGATGAAACGCTATATCACGCGATACAATATCGGTCATGCTAGGGGGGCTGATGTTATGTGATGATAAAGCCGAAAGTGCAAGTGCAGTACACCCGGAATCCTCACCACAGAAACTGGCTATCTTACCTCTAACTGCCGGAACAAACTATATTTTTCAACTGTTGTTATGCGTTGTATGTTGTAGTATGTAATTTAAATAAGATGGTGGTAGCTAGCCAGGGGGCTGATTATGTAACTTTGTTGCAATCAACTTTGACAGAAATCGCAGTTACATTGCGCCTTTAGTAAGAACCAATATGAGAACTATCTTACTGAAAGCAGCAATGTATCTGCGGTTTTAATCGATTTCAATAGAGAATTGTTAGCAACAGAGTTACGTAATCTTGGGGCAGGCGGACTTGAAATAAGCCCTACCACCAACCAAACCGAGTATAAATATACCCCTCTCATGGGAATCAAACCCACCGAGACCCTTGCGTCTTGCTTGCGACACTAGACCACAGAGGCAGTCAAATTCCACAAGATAATCCCTATTTTTTAATCGCTCGTTGGTCAGGTCAGGCGTTGTCAGAATTAGAGTAGTCTTGTGGCGACTCTGCAAAGAGGCCACCACTCCTCTATGGTAGGTAGCAATACAAGAAGAAAATTTTGTTCTGTCAATGGTTGAGTTGTCATTGAATTTTTATCATGATTCACTATAGGAAACTAAATACCTAAATTTTATTCCAATCAATTTCGATTGCTCCCAATTTTACGTATTTTTGAAACAATAGAAATGTGTGTTGCCCTAAAACTCGAAACTTATAACATTTTTCATTTCACGCAAAAAAAATAAAAACCGGAATTCCAAAACTCGTTGATTTTAAAAACCGGTATTGAGTTACGGGGGAACGAAACGTAAATTAAAAAGTTATAATGTCATTGTCTATCAGTCATTTGATTTTGATATTTCTCTCTCTCTCTCACGTCATTTCTACTTGTAGAATATCGAAAACGAGTGGGTCGGACCACCCGTTGCAAAATTCACGAGTATGATTATTCAAAAATAGCGATTTTAGGAATTCGCATACGAGTCTTGCGATTTCAAACACGATTTGGAATTTGCGATTTCATACACGATTTGGAATTCTAATGATTCAAGAATAGAGCCCCAGGGCTCGTGTCTAGGCCGGTCGCATATCCTGTCAAACAAACACAACAAAATATTTGTTTAAAATAACCTTAAACTGTTTGATGTGAGCACACATCGCCTATGGGAAACGTGTGACTGTCCACAAAATATGTATAAAATTGTCAGAAAAGATGCTTGGAATAAATGGCGGTTTTCGTGTACGTAATGTAGACATTACATACTGGCAATCTAGGGTCTCCGAGACAATAATGTATTTTACATCATACTGCTCGGTAACTAGGATTTACTAATATAGTATGAAGCTGTGTAAGTTGGCATGTGCAACACAGTGCATTGTTGAGATAGAACGTTCCATTTTCAAATCACTTTACAATTCAAGCATGGTGAATGCTTTAATTGTAAAGTACACTTTACAATTCAAGCATTTAAAACTCCTAAGTGAACCAATCTCTTTTCTTATATTATAAAGTGACGAAACTTTTTACTGAAAAAAAAAACAATGAATACTCGTATGGTGCCATTTCATTTCAGTTCAACCTATGCAAAACTCCTTGGTAAAACAATTCTTTTTCATAGAACGATAAGATTTATTTTGAAAGCGCGAAAAAAATCTGCTGTTTCATACATTTCGATGGAGTAGGCATTGTACTTTTGTATGGAACAGCTGATTTTTTTTCGTGATTTCGAGGTTGGTCCCATAATGAAAGTTGTTCAGTTTAATGGTCTGATCAACCCCACGAGAAGTTTTCAATGAACTAAAAATAACCTTGTATGTTTTATTTTTATTTCTATTTTTATTTTTATTAAATTTACCTCGCATGAATGATGTAAAGTAGTATGCTTACCTCGGTTGTAAGTAGCTATTACACCCTCGAACTATATTCGCCCTCGCTCGTTTCGCTCGCTCGTGCATCTTAATATCTCGGGTGCACTCGATCCATTAGCGCCCTTTGCGAGCTGCGCTCGCACGGGCACCAAATTGGATCTTGTTCTGTAATAGCTCACTTACGTCCCTTGTGTAACAAACTACTATTTCCTTAGCAGCTGCATAGTACAGCATTAAAACAAATTAACAAATGCAGCGGTGCTTCTGCAGTGAAAAAAGTTCACCGATTTAAGGTCGCGTTATACGTTACGGGAAAAAACCTAGGACGGGACGGTAACGTGCTGTTCACCATAGATTTTCCCCGTCCTGTCCGTGTTCTCGTCACGTACATTTGTTACTATATTTTTATACGCAATGATTGTCAAGAAATCGCCCGTTCCGTCCAGTGAAAAAACCCGACACGTATACCGAGACCTTAACAGCCTAGCTCTCAACGCTGACAAAGCGTCGAAAAACAAAATTGGTATTCAGAAAGTTTACTGATCGTTTACGATTGTCAATTCCTCCAACAATGGCATTGACGAAAAAATCGACAATCGCAATTGATCGTTACCGGGGGGCCTTTAATGAAAGTTGTTAATATGATAGTTTTTACTGAATCTGAGGACTCTACAGCCTAGACCCTAGTGTTGGCCTGGCGCTGCAGGCCCGGGTGCTGGTTGAACAAGTTGGCAATAAACGCCAACTTTTATTGCCAATATCTATCAATACGCCATTGACATATAATATAAGAACTCACTCTTCTCCTCGCGGGTCTCACCTAGCTGGTGGTACTCCTCGGTGTCGGCCTGGCGCTGCAGGCCCAGGTGCTGGTTGAACAAGTTGGCAATAAACGCCAACTTTTATTGCCAATATCTACCAATACGCCAGTGACATATAATATAAGAACTCACTCTTCTCCTCGCGGGTCTCACCTAGCTGGTGGTACTCCTCGGTGTCGGCCTGGCGCTGCAGGCCCGGGTGCTGGTTGAACAAGTTGGCAATAAACGCCAACTTTTATTGCCAATATCTACCAATACGCCAGTGACATATAATATAAGAACTCACTTTTCTCCTCGCGGGTCTCACCTAGCTGGTGGTACTCCTCGGTGTCGGCCTGGCGCTGCAGGCCCAGGTGCTGGTTGAACAAGTTGGCAATAAACGCCAACTTTTATTGCCAATATCTACCAATACGCCAGTGACATATAATATAAGAACTCACTCTTCTCCTCGCGGGTCTCACCTAGCTGGTGGTACTCCTCGGTGTCGGCCTGGCGCTGCAGGCCCAGGTGCTGGTTGAACAAGTTGGCAATAAACGCCAACTTTTATTGCCAATATCTACCAATACGCCAGTGACATATAATATAAGAACTCACTCTTCTCCTCGCGGGTCTCACCTAGCTGGTGGTACTCCTCGGTGTCGGCCTGGCGCTGCAGGCCCGGGTGCTGGTTGAACAAGTTGGCCACAAACGCCAAGTTCAGCTTGTACACGCCGCCCACCACGTCGGCGGGGCTCACGAACGCGCGGACGGAGCTTTGCCGCTTGTTGGACCATTAATTCTGCACGACGCATTAGGTCGGGTTCCTGGAAAACAATGTATGTGATAGAAATATAAACAAATAGCGACAACCGACGCGACTTCGTCTACGTGGAAAGCTTTTGGCTATCCCTCGGGAACAGTACTTGCTTTCGGATGAAAGGTATGTATGTGATAGAAATATGAACAGCTAGCGACCACTCCCGACTTCCTTTGCTTCGCCTTCATCTGGATATTATTTTGTCTGTCCCTCGGGAACAGTTCCTTTTCTCGGGATGAAAGGTATATTATGTCCTTTTTGGCACCTCTGACAATATATGCAAAATTTTCTCGATGATCGGTTAAGTAATTAAGATGTGAAGCCGTAACATATAAACAAACTGTCTTTCGCATTTATAATAGTAAGGATATTGAAAAAGTAATAAGTACTATTAAAATTGTCTGTAACTCAGTGCAGTATCTTAATTATTCAGTAACCTAAATTTTACATTCACTCAGTTGATATCAAATTTTGACTACATAGAACCCAGCCAACGTTTTATAGTAAAATATCTACAGAATCTTGCTAAAAACTCAGAACGAGAAACTAAACAAAAGATACATTGATGATATTTTTTGATTTTTTTTTGACATCTTAGAATAATTACACCTAAAATAGAACGATAATTCCTTACAAAGCGCGATGGCAAAAGTGAGGCAACAAAAACAGCCAAAATGGCGCCGTTTTCAGATTTGTATTGTCCATTATTAAATAATCATACCTAATAAGTACAAAACAGTTTCAATTTCACCTTAAAGATATTAATTATTATATTATTGGATTTTAGTATAAGTTGCCTCACTTTGAATACAAGGGCACTGTTTCTTGGTGTAATTATTCTAAGGTCTACATTAAGTAAAAAAATATAGCTTTTTGTTTAGCTGTCAAAAATTACATGATTTAGGCGTATCCAAAAACTTTGTCAAGTCATACTACGCCTGTTCGTGCAGTATCTCTATCTTCATCTCAGAATCCGACACATCTTGTTGGAAGTTGGTACATGACTGTATGATGATGAGATGATAGTATAGTTATTAGTAGCCATGATTGCTTCGAGAGTGACTCCAGCATCTGAAGGCGCGATCTGGTGCAGCAAATGCGTGTAGATATCTGAATCCGACACATCTTGTTGGAAGTTGGTGTATGATGATGATGATTGATGATAGTAATCATGAGTGCTTCGAGTGACTCCAGCATCTGAAGGCGCGATCTGGTGCAGCAAATGCGTGTAGATCTCTGAATCCGATACATCTTGTTGGAAGTTGGTGTATGATGATGATGATTGATGATAGTATAGTTATCATGAGTGCTTCGAGTGACTCCAGCATCTGAAGGCGCGATCTTGTGCAGCAAATGCGTGTAGATCTCTGAATCCGACACATCTTGTTGGAAGTTGGTGTATGATGATGATGATTGATGATAGTATAGTTACCATGAGTGCTTCGAGTGACTCCAGCATCTGAAGGCGCGATCTGGGGCCGTATGTATTATGACCTCTTATTTCCAGGCAGTTTTCTGACTGGCTATCAATCTATCTCTTTTATTTGCTATACGACGAGAAAGAGATGTCACTACAGCAATTTATAAACCTGGCAGGATTTGATACCAATCTATCTCTTTTATTTGCTATACGACAAGAAAGAGATGTCACTACAGCAATTTATAAACCTGGCAGGATTTGATACCAATCTATCTCTTTTATTTGCTATACGACGAGAAAGAGATGTCACTACAGCAATTTATAAACATGGCAGGATTTAATACCAATCTATCTCTTTTATTTGCTATACGACGAGAAAGAGATGTCACTACAGCAATTTATAAACCTGGCAGGATTTAAGAGCTTGTAATACGGCCTCGGGTGCAACAAATGCGTGTAGATCTCTGAATCCGATACATCTTGTTGGAAGTTGGTGTATGATGATGATGATTGATGATAGTATAGTTATCATGAGTGCTTCGAGTGACTCCAGCATCTGAAGGCGCGATCTTGTGCAGCAAATGCGTGTAGATCTCTGAATCCGACACATCTTGTTGGAAGTTGGTGTATGATGATGATGATTGATGATAGTATAGTTACCATGAGTGCTTCGAGTGACTCCAGCATCTGAAGGCGCGATCTGGGGCTGTATGTATTATGACCTCTTATTTCCAGGCAGTTTTCTGACTGGCTATCAATCTATCTCTTTTATTTGCTATACGACGAGAAAGAGATGTCACTACAGCAATTTATAAACCTGGCAGGATTTGATACCAATCTATCTCTTTTATTTGCTATACGACAAGAAAGAGATGTCACTACAGCAATTTATAAACCTGGCAGGATTTGATACCAATCTATCTCTTTTATTTGCTATACGACGAGAAAGAGATGTCACTACAGCAATTTATAAACATGGCAGGATTTAATACCAATCTATCTCTTTTATTTGCTATACGACGAGAAAGAGATGTCACTACAGCAATTTATAAACCTGGCAGGATTTAAGAGCTTGTAATACGGCCTCGGGTGCAACAAATGCGTGTAGATCTCTGAATCCGATACATCTTGTTGGAAGTTGGTGTATGATGATGAAGATTGATGATAGTATAGTTACCATAAGTGCTTCGAGAGTGACTCCAGCATCTGAAGGCGCGATCTGGTGCAGCAAATGCGTGTAGATCTCTGAATCTGACACGACTTGTTGGAAGTTGGTGCAGCGGCGAGAGACACTTTTACTAACTGTATGATGATGATGAATGATGATGATATAGTTGATAGTTTAGTTACCATAAGTGCTTCGAGAGTGACTCCAGCATCCAAAGGCGCGATCTGGTGCAGCAAATGCGTGTAGATCTCTGAATCCGACACATACTGCTGGAAGTTGGTGCAGTGGCGAGTGACTACTTTACTAACTGTATGATGATGATGAATGATGATGATATAGTTGATAGTATAGTTACCATGAGTGCTTCGAGAGTGACTCCAGCATCCGAAGGCGCGATCTGGTGCAGCAAATGCATGAAGATCTCTGAATCCGACACATCTTGTTAGAAGTTGGCGCAACGGCGAAAGATACCTTTACCAACTGTTTGATGATGATAATGATGAGGATGATGAATTACAGTTGTATGATGATATAGTTGATAGTATAGTTAAGTACCATGAGTGCTTCGAGAGTGACTCCAGCATCTGAAGGCGTGATCTGGTGCAGCAAATGCGTGTAGATCTCTGAATCGGACACATATTGTTGGAAGTTGGCGCAGCGGCGCGTGACCCCCGCACTGGCCAGCTGGTGGTTGACCCAGCGGAGGAGGATCGCTTCTGGAGACAGAGCTAGCAGGTCTTCGATGCGTTCCTGGATACAAACAACGAATTTAATTATATGGCTATGCCAATAACTTACTACTTGAGTCTGAAAAACATTATTTTTGATTTTGAGCTAAGGATTTTAAGACCAAATATATCGGAAATTGACTGATTTTAAACCTTATGGTGTGAGAAACGTTCCACACCAAATTCCCCAATTCGTTTGAATTTAACGAAGTTCAAATGGATTGGGGTGATTTGACAGATTGTGGTAAATCAAGATGATGTTGACAGTACTATACAAAGTACAAAAGTAGGCAGGAGATTACAGTAACACCATAATATCTACGTGACAATTGTAAATGACAATGATGGCAATTTGGTGTCAATGGCGTCAGGTTTGAAACTAAAACATCAAATTTAATTGTAATTTACAATTGTCTCGTTTATTACCTTCTGGTCATCATAAGAAGTAATGTTACCTGGTCATTGAGCAGTTCCGTGAGACCAGGGCAGTGTTCTAGTGTGATCTGGTTGAACAAACCGATGCGGATGATCTGCCACAGCAGACCCAATACCAAGTGGGGTTTGCCTGGAAACAAATTGACACATTAAACTACGTGTAAAATGCTAAGGTGATTTGCAAAAATAATGAAGACACAGGGTCATATTTGGTGAATTGTATGTATGATTGGCGGTAACTTCCTCTATCCAAGTCTTGGTCGATAATCGGTAGGTACGCAAGTAAGAGTAGTTCAGTTTGGTTTTAGTCAACGCGGTGGTATTGTCAATGCTTCTGTACTTTTTCCATAGCTTCAGGTCTTTTCATATTGGCTCCTGAAGGAAAGACTCTGAAATATAAAGAAAATTTTTAAATTAAGTTTACCTACATGTTAACAATATTAAATAAAAATAATTTATTGACTTTTAACATATAATACTTATATAACACGCTGCTACGAGTATTTTCTTATGTAACTACATAAATTCGTATTTATAAGAAGAATACGCCGAAGTCATAATGTCCTCGCGTACGAAGTCGCGGGCATCAGCTAGTGTAAAATAAAAATCGACTTTCCATACAAATCAAAGAGATAACGTGATCAATTTAGTATGTGACTACGTTGAGTTGGGTACTGTCATAGTGTAAAGAAAACTAATAGTGGTGAATCACGTTTTAGACGACCTCCGTGGTCGAGTGGTTCGCACGCCGGTTTTCAAGGCGTCACCATCTCTTGAGGTCCCGGGTTCGATCCCCGGCTGGGTCAATGTAGAAAATGAACTTTTCAATATTGTCTCAGGTCTGGGTGTGTGTCATACCACCGTTGTTTCTGATTTCCATAACACAAGTGCTTTAGCTGCTTACTTTGGAATTGGAGCAATGTATGTGATGTTGTCAAATATTTATTTATTTATTTATTTAATCACTGAAGATCGTGAGTGATGTCGACGCATACGTAACCGTCACAATTTAAAAAAATAATGATTTGTGTTATAATTTTGAGGTTGTAGACACAAGGCAGGGTCCAGGCACAAGTGACCTACGTGGTTGTAGACTCAGGGCAGGGTCCGGGCACAAGTGACTTTCAAGATTGTAGACACAGGACTGAGTCCGGGCTGCATATTAGTAAATACCCGACGCGTTATCCACTCGGGAAGTTTCGGCTGCCGCTCAGGCGGAGATGAGACATAAAGCTTCAATGAATGACTAATTTTGCCACTAACTTTCAAGTGACCGTGGCGCAGTGGAGACTACTCACTTTAAATGCGTGAGGCCTCGGTTCGATCCTCTGTAGGACTAATATGTTTTGATGATTTTTATGATATTTTTAGAATGTTTACAATGCTTATATAATATTTGTAAAAGGTTTATTGACATATTCCATAATTATATTTTAGCTGTTGCAACTTTACAATCTATTTGACCTGACGTGTCGACGATCGATCGTATCGAACTGCTTTATTCCTGTAGGTCCTGGGTTAGGTTAGGCGAGCGCGAAGCGCAGCGTAGCGTGAGCCTTAAATTTCGAGGTTATTTTTTTATAACAGACAACAGAAATATTTTCTTTTATTATAATAACTGACGCAGTACGTTTGCTGTTTACAAAGCAATTCTGGCTCTTGTAAACAGCAGACGCGTTAGTCGGACACGTCTGCTATTTACCACGGCAGCCGAAACTTCCCGAGTGGATAACGCGTCGGGTATTTACGAATATGCGTCCGGGCTAGGGTTGCCAACTTATTATTGCATCAAATAAAGTATTATCAAAATTATTACATATTAGCGGCCGCCCGCGGTTTCATCCGCGTGGTTCCCGTTCCCGTAGGAATAAGAGTTCTATGTTTTAATCTAGGCTATCTACTATCTGTGTGCCAAATTTCAACCAAATCCGTTCAGTAGTTTCTGCGTGATTGAGGAACAAACATCTAAACATCCAAACCCACAAACTTTCACATTTATAATATTAGTAGGATAAAAATATGGTAGATAGTGAAAAAGTTTTAATAACGAAAATATGAAAAAATTTATGAGACAGTTGTATTTTTTCGAGATTTCAGAGTTGGTCCTTTCATTTTCATTGTAAAAGTTGTCCAGTTTGATAGTCCCTATTTTGCCACATTCTGGTTTAGCTATTCATTCTGTTACACTTTGTATTAGTAGGGTTGGCAACCCAAGTCCGGACACAAGTGATCTACAAGGTTGTAGACACAGGGCAGGGTCCGGGCACAAGTGACGTACGACGTTGTAGACACATGGCATGGTGTGACCACCAGTGACCTACGAGGTTGTAAACAGTGTCGTGCGGTCGTGCGCGACCCACTATTAGTTTCTTTACACTATGTTAGTGTTAAGAGTCTGAAAATTTTAACTAAGTAGTCAGCCTGAAACTTTGTCGGATTTGGGGGGAGGGTATGACAACTTCTTTAAGGTCTCTACCCATTACACCGCATAGCATACTATGACCGTGCTAGGAACGTGTCAGGCAAATAAATATACTTACTTTGTATTGAAAAGTATGGCACTATTCCCACTAGACCAATAATTGTTGACGCTCCGTGCGAAATTCGACACATATTTCCTAGAGAATGTTGTTTAGTTTCATGGACTGGACACATCTTTGAAATTTGGATGGTAAGTTCAGAATGACCCGTAGGCGACTGGTTGCAGTTCACAGAAGATCGTGATCCATTGCTACTTCTTTTTGGATAAAAAAAACATACCAAAGAAAAGTAGCAATGTATGTCAAATGAAACCGGTCGCTAAATAGTTTCTTCTTAGATAATCAGGCTACCGGTATAATAATCTATATAATAACCGGCCACAGAACCTCCCAATGCAACACCGCCTGGTCGGACATCCCGCCCGCGTTCCGCTCGACCACAGAGAAGCAACACTTATAACGGGTGTATTAATACACTCAACGAAGCCGAAGTCCACGCATTCCACCCATCATCAGGATCATTTTTGTCTTTTAGACTATACCTGGGAAACAAATAGCTACGAAGTTATTGAAGGTCAATGTAAAAAAAAATATCGAATTTTTTATGAAATCTTATTCGATATTTCCTAATTTTTGTCTACAGAAACATTATCAAAATTTGATGTATTACGTAACAAACAATGGCTTTAAAACGTCATCACTCAATGTATTTCATGAGCACGCACATAAACGCTGCCTTTCAACTCGGCCGCACGCCGCACGCAGCTGTGTAGCATTCACTCGCAGGCACGGTCTTTTGTCAGAAGAATAAAGTTTTGTTTATGCTTTTGTACCTACGCGTTTCCCGCTCCGAACGGGCTCAAGGTCACGATATTAGCGCGTCCGTTAAACAGAATACTCAGTCGTCAATCTAAGGGCATTGCTTGTTTTGTTAGTTGCAAGTTTGAATGTCACGTTCTTAAGAAGTTTTGTCTCTGGTCCTTTCTTTACTCATGTCATACTACGTTACTACACAACTCTACTAGTGGCTCCGTGAGTTGTAAAACTTGCGTTAAAAAGTGACTCGAATTGTAATTTGTTTATAACTGTTACCAAAATAAAAGTTAAGCCAAATGAGTATTACCTCATTTTCATGCGAGCTGCCCATCACGTAGAAGAACAAATCAACGTTGCTCTTGTAGACGCAGGTCAGGCCTTCCAGCATTATTATCTCTGCGTTGGCTCTGAAACAATTTTGCTTAATTGATCACAAAATATATAATAGTACAAGTACAGCAGGGATACTCTGCGAGAACATAAGGCCTCTTCATGTGCCTACTATTGGCTCCGTGCACGCTTTTAGCGCCACCTAGCGTGTTGCAACTTTGTTGGCTCCAACCTGAGGCCGTATTACAAACTCTTATATCCTGCCAGGTTTATAAATTGCTGTAGTGACATCTCTTTCTCGTCGTATAGCAAATAAAAGAGATAGATTGATAGCCAGTCAGAAAACTGCCTGGAAATAAGAGGTCGTAATACGGCCCCTGACCGTTTTGACGTTTTGATATCGATACCTTTGGGTAGAAAGGTCGTATAAACCAAAACCCGACTTTTCAGGAGAGCCGAAAAACGTTTTAAATTTTAAATAAAAAATCATAACTTTTTTGTTTTAGAAGTTATAAAAAAATTACCGAGAAAAAAGAATATTAGAATTTGGAAATTAAAAAAGTATCTATATTCTTTAGTTTTGAAGATGCGTCTTGAAAAAAACAGATTTTATGGTTTTACACCCCACTAAAATAGACCTAAAAATAACTCTATACGTCGTATATAGACGTAAAAGCCCCTAAGTGTAGATATTTTTGTTTTAAAAACCATTTATAATGAGAAATAAATTAAATGCTGACTATTAGAAACAATCCTGTTACTCCCAGAATATCTAGAAACTCATTATTATTTGTCTAATACCCAATTATGATCGATACGCATAAAATGAAACTATCTGAATGACGAAATTAGCCGTATTTAGCTAAATTATTATAATTCGTATTATAACAATAAATTCCTTTTTTGTATATAATAATATACAACGTGTTAATGAATTAACGCAAAATGAGAAAACCGTTTCTTCGGACCATCAAACTGAAAAACTTTTACTATGGGAACAACTCTGAAATCGCGAAAAAAATACCGCTGTTTCATACAAAAATTAATAACGAAAATATAAAAATGTATGAAGCAGCCAACTCATGATTACAAGCAACTTTTACTATGGGGCCAACTCTCCTGCTCGCAAAAAAAAATCAGCTGTTTCATACATTAAGGTCGAGTAGGTACTGCACTTTTGTATGTAACAGCTGATTTTTTTTACGAGTAGGAGAGTTGGCCCCATAGTAAAAGTTGCTTGTAATCATGGTTGGAACCACCCCACGGCGGGAACTAAATGATTAAAACTTCAGCCTGTATAACTCAATTTGGCCAAAATGGTTTATACGACCTTTCTACCCAAAGGTATCGATATGTAATGGCGGCATTGTGACAAAATGTTAAAAAATTCTATACAAATTGTGTTATTAATGTAAATTTCAAAATTACTGTGATTTGGGTGGACTAAGTGTTGTGAAATCATTTTTGTTCATTTACATTAAATATGGCAAGTAAGATCTATTCAAAAAGAGTGTTTTATTTTGGTTAAATCAGGGTTTGTTTACTTCTTTTTTAGTTTAGTGGCGTCAGTAGGGTGAAAATACGGCGTTTTGTGAACCAGAGATTTCCTTTGGTAGGATTGGTCCTTAGGACCCTTGGATGGATATAAGAAGTGGAGCCACCACGATTTTTGTAGTAATTTTTTTGAAGTTTTGGCTTTCAACCCAATCTCGATAGATGTATTAGTTAAGCTGCTATGCCCAGTTTGATATCATATTCGTATGAATTTAGGGTGTCGAATTCATTTTTAGATTCATATTTGTACGATTCAATGGACAACCTTTCAAAAATATAATATGTCGTTTTCACTTTGTATATTGAAAGTAGATACAAAATTAGGGGACACGTATTTTTTATTTAAACTTTTAATTGTTTTTTTGTATATTAAATCACTGTTTGAAATCTTACTCATTCTAAAAGAGCGTAAGTACATTGTCAGGAAGTTGAAATGTGTAGCTTTTGCCAAAAAAAATCAATTCTGATCTTATCTGTGACAATATGACACCATGATTTCGATAGTGATGTGGCATGGGATTTCTGTAAGTGATGTCGATAATAAACAACATTTTCATTTTGAGAAAGTCGACGTTTAAATGTCGTCAGTTTATATAAATATTTTCAGCTTTTTTTTTATTCGCAGCTAGATAGCACTTCTAATTTTGTTTTTTTTTTCCAAATGCGGGATAAATTTATTTTTAAGGCCAGTTTTTTTAAATATATCCAATATTTCAAAAAACTGGCGCGATTAAAAATTCTATACAATTTTTGAACCTGCTCACAAAATTTCACGAGAATCGGTTGATAAATGCGACCTGTAGAGGAAACAAACAGCGCCAGAAAACTGGACTGAAATATGTTTTTTTACATATCTCAGACATTTTGCAAAAAAATCGAAAAACAAATTTCCACATTTGCGCTTCCTTTGCTAGTCATTTTACAAACAACATTTTAATTAAACACGAGCTGCTAGATGTGCGTGTAGCGGCAACTATCGTACCGCCGCACATACCACACATGGTTGCAACAAGATTCATCACCATGTGACTAGATGGCGCTAGTGTCGTATAAACACAAAGATTAGCAAGGAATAGCATCTCGTAATATGGAGAATATATGGAGTAACCTACATCTCGCTATCGGAGTTTTCTCAGCCACCAAACTATATATACAACTTCCAACCATCATCGGTTGGACCGCGGTCCCCGGGCAAATACCACCTAGCCCGGAGGAAGATCTTCCACTTTGGCCTTCCTACTAGTGGCCACCTCTTTCCATACCATTCCATACTACCATCATCATTCCTACACTGGTGACCCCCGACGTAGCACATCAAGCACCTTCAGCAACGCAGCGCAGCCATCACTCCTCATACCTTATCCAGCATCCGCAGCAGTCACACCGCAAGCAGAAGCACAGCAGCCAGCAGCCTTCAAGGTTCCATCGCAGCATCATTGACGACGCTTCCTGGACCTTCGGCAACTCTCGACGGCATTATCCCGACCTGGTCTTCGCAGCCCACGACTGGAGCATCACTGGGCCCTTACTCCGGCGTGGCAGCTCTGCACACTACACCAGCAGCTCGGACCTTCCGTCACCTTCCACTGTCCCGACTCACCGTGGACAGGTCCCGACTCACCGTGGACACGATCTATCTGCAGCACTGGCGGACGCGCCTTCCTTCACCCCACAACGTCTCGACTCAACGTAGACTGTCTCGACTCACCGCACACTGGGGCATTTCCTGCAGCACTCTACTCTGGCACTTGCATAGCTCTGACGCACTGACAGCTGAGCTTGGGCAACCCTTGGACTATCGACCTCCGGTCTCAGGGGGGGAGTGATGTAGCGGCATCTATCGTACCGCCGCACATACCACACATGGTTGCAACAAGATTCATCACCATGTGACTAGATGGCGCTAGTGTCGTATAAACACAAAGATTAGCAAGGAATAGCATCTCGTAATATGGAGAATATATGGAGTAACCTACATCTCGCTATCGGAGTTTTCTCAGCCACCAAACTATATATACAACTTCCAACCATCATCGGTTGGACCGCGGTCCCCGGGCAAATACCACCTAGCCCGGAGGAAGATCTTCCACTTTGGCCTTCCTACTAGTGGCTACACCTCTCTCTATCCCATCTCCATACTACCCAACATCATTTCCTACAGTGCGCTTTATATTCAGTAAAAATCAGAGAGAATAACATGAAAATAATATTTCTCAACAACGATGAAAACAAGTAACAATTCATCAACAAACAAAACGTGACAGTGACAAACACGCACTGTTTTTTTTTATTATTTAACTATATGGAGGTTGTAAGTATTATTTCGTTGATTACCTACACATCTTTTTACTTTTTAAAACTATCCAATATAAAATGTAAAAAATCGACAAAAACTAATTTAAACTAAAATATTTGTTTCTTAATCAATCACGAAAAAAAGGCTGAACTTATTTTGGATGAAAAACACACATAGTTTATAACCTAGCGGAAACTAGTCAAGGAAATTAAAAGAAAACGTTAAAAATATTAGTGTTATTACGTATTACGTGATTATTATTTATTTACATAAAAGAAAGATGTGCCAAGCCATGTGATGGTTTTCTACTTTTTGTTCCCATCAAATATAAAGTAAGAAAGTACAATAAAACAAATATCGATATAGAAATGCACATCACTAGGTGAAATAATATAACCTCTACCAATTTTAAAAACTATCATTGACCTCTACGACATGTAATAAAAAATCGGATATTTGCAAAATCAGCAAAGAACTGGACACAAACGACTATTTGCACAAATTATTAGCATATTATAATAGTTTCAAGCTATTTACACTACATAAAAACATCTAAAACAATATAAACTTACCGATGAAATCATAATGTTTATTGATTATTTTCATTTCTTCCTGTGCGAGATTTATAGCCTTAATCACACAAGACATAATTTCATTGGTAACGCATAAGTATCCCAAACAATGCTATGACTTTTAAGTTTTTTACAAGAATATTTTATAAATTTCTACATTTTACTAGTCTGATCAGAAATACGCTTGAATGACATTCTGTCACTATGATTTATTATGACTTGATTATGACAATGGATTTTATTTTTTAATGAATGCACAGATAATATAAATACAAGACAAATAGACTCAACTCAAACTTCCTGACATTCCCAATTTGGACTAGATTTTAGTTTTCTCTAAATAACGTAAAAAATACTGAACTAAAAATTCTGAAAAGAAAAATATGAGCTTAGAACACTAAAATCTCGAAATGGTTTTCTAATTTTAGTACTTTCTCAAAATGAAATGTTGTCCATTGTTAAACTATTTAAAAAAAATAAAAACAAAAATAATACTCGCTTGATTAAAGAAAAAAATTGCCATTAAATACACAAATTGTCATATTTGAAAAAGAAAAATACCTCGTAGGAGCTCTATAATCTTTTTATTTTTAAAATAATAATAAAATAAAATATTCTTGTTTTGGCTAATAAAAAAAAAATAACTTCGTTACCGTTGTAAGGAAGTTATTATTTTTATTAAATATCAAAATTTTAAATATCAATTCGAAACTTGTTTGTGATAGGCTCAAATTGTAGCAAATTCAGTTAGCTTTATAAAAGTATAGAGTAGAGATACCTGAAAAACGCTTCCTAATAGTAGTTTTTTCGAAAATACTGAAACAAGTGCCAAGTTTTTCCAGCAGTACAGAGTTTCCAAGGGTTAAAACTTGGGTAAAACTATTCTCAAGGTACCTTAACAACATCTGAAAAAAAACGTAGTTACATGCGCGCTTGTGATATTTGCCTTTTTTTTTTTTGTCGATATTGACTGCCATTTTTTGTTTTTCTAATAATTTACTAATATTTTTTAATGCTGCGTTATACTTTTTAAGTTTATTTCAAAACAGTTCAATAAAAGTGTTATAATATATTTATATATTTGGAATTGGCTATTTATTACCTTTCATTTGATACCCATATTGTAATAATAAAAAATAATAATATTACCATAGGTGTAAAAGAAATTGACGGCACGCGACAGTGAGTAAGTTATATTTTTTCAAGTCTTCATTCTATAAGCTTTGTTATAATATTTTTTGTTTGCAAATAAGAACATCGGTTTAATATTTACGGTGACTTAAAGTAAAAAAAATGTAGTTGAAAATATTGGTTATTGTGTAATGTTTAGGAAAATTCTTAATAAATTGCATTTTTTATACCAGAAATGAATTCTACGTCATTGATTTATCCGAAAATGATCCCAAACTTGGCTTACTATCTAAACTTAGGCAGTTATTAACCTCGGACTTCGTTAAGGCAGAATTCCCCCCTCCCCCCCACCTGCTTGAAAAATCCAGGTGGCTCCACTTCGTAAACCCATCTTAGGAACCCAAGGATCAATCCTACCGAAGGAAATCTTTGGTTCATGGATAGCCGTATTCTTCGTTTTTTTGCCTCCTACGACTGGGGCTAGTTGTAGATTTTGTAAAACAAGAGGATAAAGCTACTTTAATAATTTTATTAAGTGATAATAAACATTGTATCACTAGTAATAAATTAAATGTCGTTTTCAAACAGATTACGGAGCCTACATTATTTCTACTTTTTGCCACCATGTGCACTGTGATCGATTATTAAACCTTCGCCAGGGAATGCCATACAGTGATGTGTGGGTCTCCAGCTTCCTCATAGGCTATAGAGAAATTCTAAGCTTGCCATATTTTAAAGCATAATAGCAGCAATCAAACTTCCAGACAAAATAATAGCAGCCACCATAAGTTCGTTACCATGAGTTGTTTTATGTGTGTGAGCTGGCGACACGTGTCTGCAGCTTACACATCCCGTTAAGGCAAACCAGTGAGGTTACGGTTTTAGACTATAGTCAAAAATTTAGAGCCTAATTGCAGCAATAAGATCCAAAAAAACTAACCATCACACTCAAATACTGTTGTAACTACGAGCATAAAACTGTGTGCGAGCTGGAGACACGTGTCACTGGCTTGCACATCTGTATTTTCGTAATTACTTAAGCTACGATTATGTTATATACCTCAAAATTCTCAGCTGAATTGGAGCATTAGGCTCCAAATTTATCAAAGCTTTAACTCGAAAAGTTTTTGAGCTACGAGCCGATATCTATGTGTAAGCTGGTGACACGTGTCTCTGGCTGACACATGCTGAATTGCTGTAACTGTATATGTTAGAGTTTCGTTTTAAAGATCAAATAATACGTTATAATTGCAGCACACACGAGGCATAATTTCAAATCTCTGGGCCTCTTAGTTTCAAAATTATAAGCCAAAAACCGTTTTCCCGCCAAAAAATTCAAAATAATGGCTCGGAAGCGCCTAATCGCGCCGTTGCCGTTCCGTGCGCTACACTATTGCAATCGAATTTGAACCTAAGAGCTAGTATTATTTTGGTTCATTTTAATTTACGCTCTCGATCGTTTTAATTTATGTACTGAGAATTTTAGTCTAGGAGGTAGAAGCCGTCTGATATAACTGGTTACCTAATTTTAAAGAAAATCAAAGTCTTTTATTTAGGAATGTTTATATCGCTATGCTTAGTTAGGTATTATACAAATTTTGTCTGTCTGTCTGTCTGTATGTTTGTTACTCTTTCACGCCGAAATTTGGCATACTAAAATAAAAAGTCAAATTTAAAATGGCGGCCATTCCAACAGGAGTGGGGATAGACCCCAACATGTGGGTGTTTTTGTCGATAACATTTGGTGTATTTCACGTCTTTAAATTATCGTTAAGAAAAACAGGTGCAAGCTATTTTCGACCTTATTGACATTTAAAATTCGGTTGGTTTTTTGGCGTATTCTCATTAACTTACTTTGATCTTTTATTAAAAACAGTGATTTTGAGAAATGTCAATAAGGTCGAAAACCGCTTGCACTCATTTTTTTAACTTGTGATCACTAGACAATGTTTTCTAGTAAGAAAAAACAGGTGCAAGCGATTTTTGACCTTATTGACGTTTAAAATTTGGTTGATTTTTAGCCGTATTCTCGTTTACTAACTTTGATCTTTCATTAAAAAGCGTGATTTTGATAAATGTCAATAAGGTCAAAAATCGCTTGCACCTGTTTTTTCTTACTAGAAAACATTGTCTAGTGATCACAAGTAAAAAAAACAGGTGCAAGCGATTTTTGACCTTATTGACGTTTAAAATTTGGTTGATTTTTTGCCGTATTCTCGTTTACTAACTTTGATCTTTCATTAAAAAGCGTGATTTTGATAAATGTCAATAAGGTCGAAAATCGCTTGCACCTGTTTTTTCTTACTAGAAAACATTGTCTAGTGATCACAAGTAAAAAAAATGAGTGCAAGCGATTTTCGACCTTATTGTCATTTATCAAAATCACTGTTTTTAATGAAAGATCAAAGTAAGTTAATGAGAATACGCCAAAAAACCAACCGAATTTTAAATGTCAATAAGGTCGAAAATAGCTTGCACCTGTTTTTCTTAACGATAATTTAAAGACGTGAAATACACCTAATTTTATCGACAAAAACACCCACATGTTGGGGTCTATCCCCACTCCTGTTGGAATGGCCGCCATTTTAAATTTGACTTTTTATTTTAGTATGCCAAATTTCGGCGTGAAAGAGTAACAAACATACAGACAGACAGACAGACAAAATTTGTATAATACCTAACTAAGCATAGCGATATAAACATTCCTAAATAAAAGACTTTGATTTTCTTTAAAATTAGGTAACCAGAGGGCCTAGCCAAAGTAACATTCGTTAATCTTCGTTATCGCTTCGCTTTCGAAACATGTATGGGATTGACATAAGGTTTCGTTAACAATCGAATTTTAAAACGTCAAATCCATACATGTTTCGAAGCGAAGCGATAGCGAAAATTTGCAAATGTTACTTTGGCTAGGGGGTCAGTTATATCAGACGGCTTCTACCTCCTAGACTAAAATTCTCAGTACATAAATTAAAACGATCGAGAGCGTAAATTAAAATGAACCAAAATAATACTAGCTCTTAGGTTCAAATTCGATTGCAATAGTGTAGCGCACGGAACGGCAACGGCGCGATTAGGCGCTTCCGAGCCATTATTTTGAATTTTTTGGCGGGAAAACGGTTTTTGGCTTATAATTTTGAAACTAAGAAGCCCAGAGATTTGAAATTATGCCTCGTGTGTGCTGCAATTATAACGTATTATTTGATCTTTAAAACGAAACTCTAACATATACAGTTACAGCAATTCAGCATGTGTCAGCCAGAGACACGTGTCACCAGCTTACACATAGATATCGGCTCGTAGCTCAAAAACTTTTCGAGTTAAAGCTTTGATAAATTTGGAGCCTAATGCTCCAATTCGGCTGAGAATTTTGAGGTATATAACATAATCGTAGCTTAAGTAATTACGAAAATACAGATGTGCAAGCCAGTGAGTGTCCGGGCACGAAAGTGGCGGCGGCCGAGCGGTGGCGGGGCGGCGCGGCAGCGGAGCGGCGGCGGGGCGGGGCGATGAGAACGTGGGCACGAAACATAGCGGTCGGTCAGCCGCGTTAGTAGTGTTGTGACAGATGGGCTAAATACCATTAAGGTCCCGTGGACCTACCGATTTGACCTACTGGTAGGACCACGGTATACCACTATGTACTCGTGGTCCTACTGGACTAGGGCTTTTTAGAATATCGTAGTGACTAACCTAAATTGTATATTAAAGAAACTTCTTAAAGTTTTTTTATTTCTATTGATGTGTCAAATGTGATGTTGCTATGGAAACAATTTCTTGTTAAATCAGTACCGAAAAATATTCAAAGGACGATATATATATAGTAATATAATAAGTCTATGATCCTATGTCTAAAAATGTTATTTAGTTCGAAAAAATGGTCTATAGGCGTTAACTAGTTTCAAAATCGGATCCTTTGCTCATCTTGTGTTTTTTAAATGATGTCCAAGATGCCGACATCCATACTAACCCTATTAGATATATTTATTTTAAAATATTTTTTATCTAAGTAAATTGCCCAATGTGAATGTTTTGGTTTAGCTGTAAGTTCACATTGTAATAAATAAATAAATAATAAACAATAATAAATAGGTACCTACTTAGTAATCAAACAGACACTATTATATTCTCAACACAACACTACTGTAATCGCGGGCTACCAAATCGAACAAGTTTGTTCATTTGTTTTCGTCGCTCTCCTCCCGCCCGTGCATCGCTCGTCGCCCCGCTCCGCCACCGCCCGTTTCGTGCGCGTCTCCATACTGTGCCATACTGTTGAATGCATCGCCGCCGCTCCGCTGTCGCGCCGCCCCGCTGCCGCCCCGCCGCCGCCGTTTTCGTGCCCGGACACTGACACGTGTCTCCAGCTCGCACACAGTTTTATGCTCGTAGTTACAACAGTATTTGAGTGTGATGGTTAGTTTTTTTGGATCTTATTGCTGCAATTAGGCTCTAAATTTTTGACTATAGTCTAAAACCGTAACCTCACTGGTTTGCCTTAACGGGATGTGTAAGCTGCAGACACGTGTCGCCAGCTCACACACATAAAACAACTCATGGTAACGAACTTATGGTGGC
Source organism: Agriphila tristella (assembly GCA_928269145.1). NCBI lineage: Eukaryota > Metazoa > Arthropoda > Insecta > Lepidoptera > Crambidae > Agriphila > Agriphila tristella. The sequence goes on along the minus strand of OV743451.1, from coordinate 2,369,708 downwards.
TGCTATTATTTTGTCTGGAAGTTTGATTGCTGCTATTATGCTTTAAAATATGGCAAGCTTAGAATTTCTCTATAGCCTATGAGGAAGCTGGAGACCCACACATCATACAGTGTACCATATCATGACTGTGCTAGGAATGTGTGAGGCAAAAATATATTGAACAATATAAGATAAGTTTACCTCTAAAATAGTTTACCTCTTGTTATTTATTAACTTGGGCTTTACAGCGTATATATTATTTCAAAATCAGAATTAACAAATAGAAGATTTAATTTCTTACACAGTTTGACTGATTCACATTATCTTACTTGTTATGGCTAGCAGATTTCTACGAGTTGGTTTGTTTAATGCTGGTTCTCTAGGAACTAAACATGACGAGTTTTTTCACATGATAGATAGTTTAGCTGTTGACATTATGGCCATTAATGAGACCTGGCTCAGGGAAGGTGAAGAGGGTCGTGCCTACAGTTGCTGTCGGGAAACATTCCGAATAACTCCCTTGGAATACTTCCGAAATATTCTGAATTATTCCGAAACATTCGGAATATTTCGATTCTCGAAATACAAGAGTAACGATAAAAAACAGCAAGATCGTTAAACAAACGCAGCAGAAAGTAGTTGACACATTTTTAAATAACTACCGAAGCCTACCTAGCAAGAAAAAACTCAATCATTCTCTGATCATAGGTAATAAAAGTAGTAAAGTAGGTATGGATAAGTAGATATCGTACTATCTAATTCTGGGTATTTAAGTAGGTAGGTAGGTACTTAAGAAGTACCTACTAAACTAAGTATTTTAGCGAATTTTTAATGTTCTTGAATTGCTTAAAACGGATAGCGGAGTCTTAGTAATGGGGTTCCGTTTTTACCCTTTGGATACACGGAACCCTAAAAATGTACTTTTAGATACCTATCCTATCATAGGTTTTAATGTTTTTTTTAATAAACTAAAGTGAAGAATAAAATAAAGTAGGTAGGTAGGTATTGGGTATACCTACTTTATTTTATTAATGTATTGTTTATGAAGGCAGAAGGACTAGGTAAGTAACATTATTCCTTATTATAGTTCGCCGTAATATTATTTGTAGGTATATGTAATTAGGTACCATCGGCAACAGCGTCGCTTAACCACTGCTAAGGTTAAAATCGCTTGCACGCCGCGCCGTCACTAGGTACCATGGGCAACAGCGACGCTTAACCACTGCTAAGGTCAAAATCGCTTGCACGCCGCGCCGTCACTACCATATGTTTAGTTCGTGCAGGGGCGATACGCGCGCACACGAATTTTGTTGCAAACTGGTTAAGCGTCGCTGTTGCCCATAGTACATATTATATAGGTACCTACGTTTAGTTCGTGCAAGGGCGATACGCGCGCACACGATTTTTGTTGCTAACTGGTTAAGCGACGGTGTTGCCCATAGTACCTACACAGATACCTATCACTAAAAATAATATAAGTAGGTATTTTTTATTTTTTCGAGGTTTATCACCATGTCTTAGCTATTTTAGTGTTCTACAGCTTTGTTTGATTGCCACTGATAATAGGTACCTAGTAAGACTATAGAAAGTGACCATACACAGATTAAGACCAGATAAAGTCCATCCATATTCATCTGGTCTTAAATCTGTGTTTGGCTACTTTTAATGGTAGGTATTACTTATTATTCACTATTATCTGTGGCAATCAAAAAAGCTTTAGAACACGACAATAGCTAAACCATATGATAAACCTCGAAAAATAAAAAAAATGGTTATAATTTTGCTCTACATAGGTAATAAATCAAACCTTTAAACTTTACTTGCCCTTAATAAACAACAATTCACCATCTGATCACCATCAAAGATTCACTGAGCACATTTAAAATAAACCAGAGCGAAATATTCCCTCCGAGCGCGAATTATTCGGAAATATTCTGAAAACTTCTCGGCGGGGCGTGGTGTGCGGGCGAAAACTTCCCCGGGGGGAGCCGCGCCGCCCGCCACTCCCCGATCGCCGCGCCGCGCCCGAGTCGTTTGTTCGTACCGTTCGTCCGTCGTCGTCGCCTCGCCTCGGTCAGGCGGGTCATTGAAATATGGGGCGGGTATATTTTCTAGCAAGATTGACCTATGATCTAAGACTAAAATTGAATTGAAGCCTATGTGTTCAGATCAATTTTATCATAATAAAAAAAATATTTTTTATCTTTATTTTGAAAAATTCTGATTGAAAGTAACTTTCCGGGAAGTATTCGGGAATTATTCGGAATCTTTCAGAAGTTTTGCAACTGTAGTCGTGCCCCTACGGTGCCTGGTTATCGTCTGAGCCACATCCCTCGACCTACAGCGGTTTGTAATGGCAGAGGTGGAGGAGTCGGATTTTACATTAAAAAGGGAGTCTATGTGCGTACCTGTCCTTTTCCGGTTTCTCCTACTGTAGAGCAGATGTGGCTGACCCTTAAGTTAAACTCCTTCCAAGTTGCGATAGGCACTGCCTACAGACCTCCGTGGATGGACATGAACATATTCATTGATGCACTGTCTCAGTCGATCTGCGCACTCGCTCACCATGATTATGTTGTCCTGTTGGGAGATCTTAATGTTGACATGTCTAAAGTTAACGATAACAAAACCTAATTTAATGCTAAATTTTCTGAGAACCTTTAATTTACATCTAAAAGTAAATTCCCCAACTCATTTTACTGATAACAGTGAAACTTTGATTGACTTATTATGTACAGATGCTAGTGTTAGGAATGTAAATGTTTTACATATTCCTGAATTGGGAAAACATGCTGCTGTCTCAGCGGAGGTGTGCATCAGGAAAGAGAAGCCTGCTCCTCGTTACGTAACTTATAGGCCATACAGAGACATTATTCCTGAGCTTTTTGAGAGAGATTTGGATCAAATTGATTGGAATTTTATAAATAACCTACCTGCTCTTGATTCCATGGTTGCAGCTTTTAATTCATTTGTTTTGCAACTCTTTGAACTCCATGCTCCTCTCAAATCCATCACTATTAGGGAGCAGTCATGTCCATGGATTACTGACACTGTCAGGCAAATGATGCTCACCAGGGACGTTGCACATGGTAAGTGGAAGAAAACCAAGTGTGAACCACATAAAGTTTTTTATAAAGGAATGAAAAATGTTGTTATTTCAGCACTTTTTCAGGAGAAAAGTTGCTATTTCCAACAGGACATAAATAAAAATATTAATAATCCCAAAACATTGTGGAAAAATCTAAAAAAACATGTTGTAATAAAAAATAATAAAGAATCATCTATACCTGGTATTGAACCTGACACTTAATGATCATTTTCTAAATGCCCCTGGTATTTCTTCCACTAGTATCTCTGAGTTGACGTACTATGAGTATCACAGGCATGGCACAACAACATTCTCCCTTTCCCCAATTTCTGAAAAAACTGTTTCTGATATTATTAAAGGCCTTCAATCGGATGCAGTTGGCATTGATGGTATCTCTTTGCATATGATTGTCATGACTCTGCCAAATTCCCTCAGTGCCATTACAGCTATAGTAAATAAATCTCTGACTGGCTCACAATTCTCTGACTTTTGGAAGACTGCTATTATTAAGCCGATACCTAAAAAATCAAACCCGTGCAGTGTCCATGATTTGCGGCCAATTAGCATACTTCCCTGTCTCTCTAAGATTGTGGAAAAAGCAGTGAGCATGCAAATGATCAAATACTTGGAATCTAATTCATTGCTTCCCCAGGCACAGTCAGGCTTCCGGAAGAAACACAGTACATCTACCGCACTTCTCAATGTAGTTGACGATATACTCTCTGCACAGGATAGGGGAATAGGTACAATTCTCGTTCTCCTTGATTATTCACGCGCTTTTGATTGTTTAAATATCCCGCTACTCCTTTCAAAGCTTGCGTATTATGGTTTTGATGCTGCTACGGTTCGGTGGTTCCATAATTATCTTCTGAACCGCTCTCAGATCGTGGAGGTTAAGGGGAATGATGGTGGGGTCTCCTATTCTCAATGCAAGGCCCTGTCAAGAGGCGTCCCACAGGGTTCAATACTAGGTCCACTTCTTTTCATTTTGTTCACTGCTGATATAACTGAAAGTGTAAAACATTGTCAGTACCATCTATATGCTGATGATGTCCAGTTGTATCTCCATTAATGAGACGTCTAAAGTCTGTTCATCCTTACTTGTCTTATTTAGTAAACAGTTTTTGACAGTCGTCATACGTCTTTTAAACTTAAATCGGTATTTAAAAATATGTTAGTAACTTTATGAAATTGTTGTTTATTTGTTAACAATCTATTTCGTAATCTATGTGTGGAAAACCATTTGTTGTATTTTATAAACGATCATTTCATAAAAGAGTTGGGTGAAGATTGTTTACCATATAAGACAAGTAAGGATGAACAGACTTTAGTGCAGTGGGGAGGATAAACGAAGATCTTTTGCATATGTCTAATTGGTCTAACAGAAATATTCTGGTATTGAACCCTAACAAGACCAAATTTATGATCCTTGGTTCAAACAAACAAGTTTCTTCTATCACTGAGCGCCAGCCTCAAATCTGTATCGATGACCAACCGGTTGAGATGGTCTATGAAGCGAGAAACCTAGGAGTGATCTTTGAGTCTGAAGTTGTCCGTAACTGTTTCTACCGACTCAAGGTCCTCTATAGGTATCGCCCTTTTCTCTTGGAGGATCTCAGGGTCAGATTATGCGAGTCCTTAGTACTATCAAAACTTAACTATGCTGATACAGTCTTTGGCCCCTGTCTACTATCAAGAACTAAGCAACTACTACAATGAGTACAAAATGCGTGTGCACGCTTCTGTTTTCCTGTCCCTCCGAGAGCACATGTTACTCCTTTTCTCAACAACTCTCGTTTGCTCAAGATAAACTCTCGTAGAGAACTGCATTATGCCAGCTTACTATTCAATATTGTTCATTGTCGAGTAAACTCAAGTAGGCAAGGGATAACCATACCTATAAGACCAGAGCAGCTTCTTACATGATTCTGACGCCTGCACACAAGACTGCTGCTTTCCGTGGGTCTTTCAAATACTCGGCCTCGAATCGAAGTGCTGGAACAATTTGCCCCCCCTCTTCGCAAACTAGAAACACGTAAAGCTTTTAGTAAAGCATATAAGGAATACTTACTGAAAACACAGCTACTTTATTAAAAATAGGTACGTACTGGGCTGTGACTCATGTTTTGCTTTGGGAGGCTTAGAGAGGCGAAGTGTTCAAACAACTAAGAGTGGATCCACACTTGTATCATTTTGGCGTATCAGATCACCGTATCTTTAGCATACATCGCTAGTTTGGTTGGTGGTACGTTTGAGTAATACTGTATCAAAGAGACGATGTATGTCAAAGATACGGTGATCTGATACGCCAAAATGATACAAGTGTGGATCCACTCTTAGTTGTTTGAACACTTCGTGGTGCGAGAATAAGGTTGATTTATTGTTTTATGTCCTATTCTCATTTATTATGTGTTCTTTTTGTTTTTTGCTTGCCACGTTTGCATTAATATTATTATCAATGGCGGCTGAGGACGTGGCCACCATGTGTCCATTTTGCTCGATTTGTCCATGTTTTAAAATAAAAACCATTGTGTGGAGGTAATTATAAAATTATTCCTTGCCGAAAAAACAACAATAGTCTGACTGTGACTGAACTGTCAACAGTGTCAACAACAATCTGTCATGTCATGTCAAGTCAATGTCAGTTGCGACTTTCGTATGTGTGCGCTTGGCCACAGACTAACACTGCACATCCGTCACAGAATACAGTACAAGTGTGCTAATTTTTGTACTTCGCAATATTTTTTATTTTTTTTAAATGTATAAAAATTTGTTTTTGTTTATAAATCTGTGTTTTTCGGTCCTGATGTCATTACTTGTGCTCGGCAGAATATCAGTGCAGCAGGCCTAGCCTGCTGCTTATACTGAGCCGAGTACAGTTTTGACATCACGCGACGATGCGCAATGTTTTTGTTATTTGCTTTGTATGTGTTTAGTTATTTGGATTGTCTTTGTAATGTTGTGTATCGTTGTGTTTTGTTCAAAATAAATGTATTTTCTTTCTTTCTTTCTTTCTTTCTTATAAGATAAGAGACTGATTCCCACTAGACTGTTCCGACACCGGCCATGCACGTATAGTTGTTGCATCTCATGAATGCACCTCGGCTATGAATGTTGTTAGGCCTGAAATACATAGAAGCGGCGTAAGGTGCGGATACGGCGCAGGCATAGACCAGTAAAGAATGAAAAAAAAGTGAAGTTCTAGAAGAAAATCATATTACTTATTACTTACTGACTAATTAGACCCCGCTGAATCAAAAACTAGTCACCATCTTTCATTTCAGCGTTTTTTCTTTCTTTCATAATTTTCAATAGAGCGGGGTCGAATTAATAAGAAAACATTGGTTACCAAAAACTAATATGATTTGCTACTAAACTCATAACGGCATATTTTGACTTGTCTATACGATAAGGCAGCGACGCCTGCGCCACGTCGCTCGCCGTAAGCGACGCGGCGGCGCCGCCGTACGGCGAGAACGTGTCGCTTGGTACAGGGGGCCTACTCCCACCTTTTTTAAAAGTAAGCTTATATCCAGCAAGCTTGTTGCAAGCTCTTAATGATATTACTCAAATTCGTACCATGACCTGTACAAAGTAATATTACTTTATTCTCGCTAAGGAACGAATGATATAGCGAAATTGTCCAATCCCTGCTAGCCATCACTTCAGTTTATTTGCTATGTTCGTATCGGAAACATGTAGGAAAGTGTAAATTTTAAGAAAATGACGAAGTCATCCGGAAGGGTTTTATCTCAGTGCACCAAAGGAAAGTAGGTACTTATTCATTTTCGTTTTTAGTTTGAAATATTTTCTATGATTCAAACAAGAACACTTGTTGTGTTGTGTGCCACTCAAAATCTCGAAACTAATGTTGTTAACATAAACAACGGCCAAGAATGCGACACTAGGAGAATTTTGGTAAGTTACGTACCTATTTGCTTCCTTTGTAAATTAATAAAATGTATATTTTAAAGTAAAATGTCAAACTTAAAGTAATTTTATGATTAGGAACCACATTATACCTACGCGTGCAATAAATTTCTGAAAATTTTGAGTTTTTAGGTAAAAATGTCTATTTTACAATAATTTTGACGACAACAGACACAACTTATCAAACCCCTATTTAGTTTGGAATCGAATCTTATTTACCCCTGTAGGTCCCGAATATAGGTTAGAAGACAAGGGGGTTCTTCGTCTCTTCCCTTTCTCCCCAAACTTTTATTGGCAAAAATAACACTAGTTTGCCTGAAATTACTATTATTTTGTGCAAAATAAATTCATTAAAAAAGTATCTAGGTATTTGTTTCTGCGTTATCGGCTTCTAAAAACTCGATTGTTTCAAATTAGCTATCCATCTGAAAGCAAGTACTTGTTATCAAATAATAAATCAAATAATTCTAACTATTTTACATTCACAATGAAGAACAAGATGTATAAAAACGTTTCACATACTGTTTATGACGCATTTTCTAATATCTAAATAGAATAACTCCAAATAGTTTTGATTCCGTTGATAAAAAGCAACTTTTTTAAGATTGCTAAATTCCTCATAATTTGACACCAAAACAATAATGCTAGCTGTCTAAAGACACGTCGTGGTACGAGTTTTGTGAATGATTGAACGATGACGTCACAAAACTTCTAATAGAAACATTATTATAACAATCTTATTATAAGAAGGTCATAGTACGAAATAGCATGGTAAGATTGAATTAAAACTGCGCTAAGACATGGCAGTAGGCACCCAGTACGCATAAAAACCTCAAGACTCGGTACTTTATTCTTTATTATTTTTGAAGACATTATTTTGAAGTAGGTATTCTAGAAACAACTAATAATACATCACTATGTATAAAGTATAATGTAGCTTTGCAAATTATCGTTTGGATTAACCCTTCTATTGGGTTATTGTAAACTCGTCCCTGAAGATAATTCGTCATCAGAAAATCGATAAAAAAATATATGTAAACTCGTCCCGGGTAGCATTTTAAAAATAAAATAGATTTTTATTATTTTTATCTATTGTAAACTCGTCCCTGGTGATTTTGTAAGGAGTTTTTGTATGGACTGCAGAAAAATCAAACACTCAACATAATAAAATCATTATTTATTTATTTTTAAATCACATTTTGGATAACAGAATTAATATATACTTATACATGGTGTAACAATGTATTGTAACGAGCAATAAACCAAAAAATCGAATATTATGATTTAGTCATATATATAGGTAATTAAAAAAAATTCAGTCTTAATGATAAAATTTGCAGAGGTGTAACAATGTGCTGATTGACTTAAATCTTAATGCCATGTGGAGGTGCTTACTCCACAATTTGGGCGGAAAATATATAAACAAAAAATTAGCGGATTTCCCTAAGCACAAGGGGCTGGTTTTTGATATATAATAAGTGGACTGTAATGAGGATGTAAGAATATATTGCGGGGTGTTCGCAATCTATAATTTTTGTATATATAGGTAAAGTTGCAAAGCGCTTGTAAATATTAGGCTAAATAAAAACGGGCATGGAAATCAAGGAAAAGTATAGGAACACGCACCTGTTTCTGGAGAAAGCCTTTCTCTTGTTATGTCCGGCAGGTTTCTTGTCCCATCGGCCAGCCGAGGTGGGCTTCCAACATTTAGCACCACACACAAACACTTCACAATGTCTATCAAATATAGCGGTTTCTTCAATTATAAAATTCGTTCTTCTGGGTCTGAGCTCACGTCGCGGAATCACAAAGGTAACTAGACAACTGGTCCTTTCTCGAACGTTCGATTACTTATAAAAAATTCACACACTTGCCACGGCGAAAACAGGATGACAATAGTTCGACGTGCGTGCAGGAAAGGGATGGGAGATAATAGGATAAAACGCTTTGCAAATAATGCATTTTCCATTTAAATTAATACTACAATTAATACGAAATCCAACACCATGAAACAATCAATGTTAATAAGTTATATTTATCTAATGACCACAGAAATATTTTTATATTTTATATTTGCGCAAGCGCATTTAAAAAGAGATAGATAATCGCGTGCAAGTCCGGCTGCCCTACGCAGAAGTCAAGTAACTCAGTTAAAAAAAATCATTTTCTTTTTAAGCAAAGCAAATCGCATTTACCATTTTTTTATTTTATTAAAATTCGATTTGATTCGGGAAATATAGTCAATAATTTGTTTCAACAATATTTTTCCATTTGCAAAATCTACGCTAAAACAAAAATATTTCCAGTTTCTAACTGAAAAACAAGCAAGTCGTATCAAGATACTTGTATTCAAAATAGATTAGCAGATACTTGATTTCTATGTATTTATTTTATAGTAAAGCTGAAAACAAGCACAATACTAAAAGTACAATAGAGAATCTAAGTAACTTGTTTATAGCGTAGAATATTATTGGCAAATCAATATAATATATTTCTACGCACAGAACACTATTTTCGTTCGTAAAAATGTGGGTAGGTATGAGAACTATTTTTTTTACAGAAATATGTTTTTACTTTAAATACCAATGACATTTTAACATTTTAGTGATCAGAATATCTATATTTTTCAATAAAAACACTAAATAACGTTTTTAAGCTCTCCTATAAAGTTTGTCTGTAATGAGATACTTGGATTTGGTTTAGGGCAGCCAAAGTGCATAACAGGTTAATGCGTAAAGGCTGGCTGGAAGAGGTAGGGAGGGACGGAGTGTGCCACGCGGTACCTTATTACTGTATCTTATTATGATCTTTCAACGCTCCCCGCTCTCCACACCCCTCTCAGTAGATGCGTCCATCTATCATGGCGTGGCATTGATAAACATTTACTTATTTAAAAAAGTACCAGGGTTACATAAATCTAGAGAAGGGTAATTTTTATATCCCGAAGAAAAGGAAATGATAAAAAATTGTTTTAAATGTAATGTACAAGGGTGATCTGAGGATCTCATAGCAGTCAAAAGGCGAAAAAATTTCACTGCTCCCCGCATTCCACGAATCCCCCTTCAGTAGATGCATCCACCATCCATCTTGCGTAGTCAAATTGTTACTTTGAAATATTTATTAGCGGCCAACTTGTTTGCTAACGGTACTTCTTGCAAATATGATATAAATCAATAATAGGGACGAGTTTACTATACCATGTATGTACTTGGGACGAATTTACATATACATTTTTTTATGAGGGACGAATTTACTTTCAATGTATGGAACTTTTCAAATCGTGACGAGTTTACATACGGGACGAGTTTACAATAACCCATTCTATGGGTTGTGTACCAGGATGGTGGCGGTAGCTATAGTACTTGTACTATTATGTATTCTGTGGCTATAGTACCTACATTGTTTTTTTTTGTAACTAGTCGTAATAATAAAATTATTTAATTACTTAAACCATTGGTGTCGTAATTGGAATGCTTTAAAAATATTTTTAACATATTTTTAATTAATTTTTCGAACAGCACCAATTGGTGCTGTAACTGGAATGCTTTTGGTGCTGTTCGGTTGGTGCTGTTCAAATTGTTGCTGACTGGAATACCTACCTCGTTACACGCACACATATGTAACGTAACTACGCCTTAGGCTTACCTCAGTTAATCTATCCAGCGAGCGGAGCGGAGCGTGACGTAACAATAAATTAAAATAATTATCAAAGAAAATGCCGAATTGTGTCGCGAAAGGGTGTAAAAACCGGCCAAGTGCGAGTCGGACTCGCGCACGAAGGGTTCCGTACCAAAAACGGCAAAAATCACGGTTGTTGTGTGGAAGCCCCCTTCAATATTTATTTTATTCTGTTTTTAGTATTTGTTGTTATAGCAACAATAGAAATATATATGTTACCGGCCAAACCCGATATCAGGACAAACTAGTTTGGCCTAGGCTAAACTAGTTCTTCCTATACGCGATGGGCTTAACTAGTATAGCCTAGGCCAAACTAGTTTGTCCTAAGCTTGATAGGATAAACCAGTACAGGCTAGGCCCAACTAGTTGATGCTGATATAAATACGCACATTCCAGGAAAAACTAGTAACTAGTATTCTGTTCCCTTCGCTGTCCAAGATGCACATGCCTTTGATTATGTACAAGGTCGGCTCCTGAAATATGTCGGCAGATGTGTTGAGACAAATCCTTACTAATATTATAAATGCGAACGTCAGTTTGTGTTTGTTTGTTAGAAACAAGGACCGGAACCGGTTACTGTTAAAGGGGTTTTTGTTGGGTATTTCATATAGACTTGTTTTCAAAAACCCTATCAATATGGTAAGCATATCGTCGAATAACCCTATCGAAAGGACACCCTATCATTTGGTAAGCTTTTTAATAGGGTTTTCCTAAAAATTGGCTTAACCAAAAAAAGGGGTTTTCCGGTCCCTGGTTAAAAAAATTACATAGGTTGTTTAACACGTTGTCCCGAGGAATAGATTAATAACTGATTATTACTCTATTCCTCGGGAACAGTACTTTTTTCGGGATGAAAGGTACCCTATGTCCTTATCTGTATGTACCCCTGACAACGTGTTAAACAGCGTGTTAAACGTGGTCAGTCACGCAGACGAAATCGCGGGCGGTCGCTAGCAATTTAGGGATTTTTGCTGATAAAACAATAATTATTTACTCAAGAAATGAATGCGTTTTTGTAGAGTAACAACTGCCGCCGACTAACCAAAGAATTCATAATATACTTCTCCACTCCAGCTAGGAAATAAACGCATGACAAGAATTACTTACGAATAAAGAGCCTTCCATGGTATTCCTGTGAACCATTTTAATTTGTAAAATAGTAACAATATAATCGTTACAATTTATTGTTTCTTTTGCAAAAACATAATATACCTATAGTTTTTGCTTACGTGTTGAAGTTTTTAGTGTCAATCAACTGTCAACTGTCAATCTCAAAGTCTTCTTCTTCTTTTTTCTGATGTGGAATGGCAATCACTCCTTTTTCCGTCAGGGTGAGATTCCCCAACGAAGAATACTTCTGCCAGTTTCGGGTGTAGGAGGGGGAAGGATAGGTTTGGAGTTGGGCCATAAGAATCTAATATATGAGTATGGCCGCCAAAAATTGTACATTTGGGAAAATATATATGTCCATCACATATTGGATATTATAAATTCCATATTTTATATTGTTAAAGTTTAACTTGTATTTTTTTCTGTTCCGCAGTATCATTTTTATTCATGCGAATAATTTAAATTAATTTTGGTTGCCTATTACGAGTGCAATTTGTTTTTTGATAAAGTGTTAATTTTGGTTCCCATACAAATTTTGTGTGTCCCACTAAGCCATCTCAAACTTATGACGTCTCATTATTGCACAATTTTTTTGTGATCCATTGAAACGTTAGCACTTTTGAATTATTATGTTAATTTGCTATGTTTTAATGTATTCTTTTAATAATATAACCCAAAAAAACAATACGTAAAACTAATTTAAAACTGTCTTACTTTTTTTCCCGAATGTTACTTCACGTAAGTTACCACGATTAACAACGGAACTAGCTAGATTCCCCGTCTGTGATAATATTTCTTAGTCATGGCAACACCCAGCTCCAGGTTGGCCAAACGTTTAGGAATAAAACGCCGTTTTGTTTACTGTCAAAGTCATCTTAAAGGTAGTTTTGTCTCGGGAGTTTTTAATATTTTCAAGTGAGAATAACACGGTCAGAATGCAAATTTTCTATATTATTTTAGATCGTGTGTGTAGATAAGACTATTCTTTTGACAAATCAAACTACGCGGCGTCCATAAACTCAAAAGTCACATAATAAATAATATTTTTAGGTCATATCCACGAGTTTTTTCATTCACGAATGATACCGTGTGTTACTAATGTGTTACGTAACATTCGTGATCGATTGTTAAAGAGTAGTATACACTAAAGAATCTAAAATCAAAAGGCCTTCCTTTTTGTAAGAATCAAGTGTTTTACGAAGAACAAATTGTTTATATTTTAATATACTTACCTAAGATTCCAAAATAAAATCTACCTTGTGATAACAATCATTTTATTATTTTATTCCATGTAATTATTAGGAATAGTTTACTAATGTACACTAGGCTTAATTTTCACACCTGTTACCTCCATTCACGAATGTTACCGTGTGTTATGAATTCACGATTGTTATTGTACAATTTTTGGCGGCCATACTCATATAAAATCGTTAAACCAGAACGAGACAAAAAGCGAGATGGCGCTCTACGAAACTTTTTTGACACGTTTCTCTTAAACGGCACAATATTTCTCGGGAATTTGTGTGTAATTTGATTCCTTGATGCCGGGAATCGCAAAAAAACCCAAGAAAATAATGTGCGTTACCCCAGCAAAAAGTTGTGATTTAGAGAGATGAGACCTAATCAGATAATTAGTGTGTCATGAGGAGAAATTTGTTTACTAATAGCAAAATTTGTGTGAGTTGTAGTTTTTAAGATATATGAGAAAAACAGATTTTGCTGGGGTCACGTTTTAAACATTACCCTGGCAAAAAAAGTTGTTTCAGCCTGGAACCAAATACATGAATAGATAGCTTTTGTTGCATAGTAAATGTTAGCAAATAGCAAAAATTGTGTGTGTCATGGTTCTTGCGTTATTTAAGTTTTTGCTGGGGTAACGTTTGGGTTTTCCCAGATCTCGAAAACGGTTTAACACAGAAGTTTGAAAAAAATACCACTAAGAGACCTTAATTTGTTTAAATTTGTTTAATTGTTAGTTTTTGATTTGGTTGTCGCAAACCAACGTAATTAAATGGTTTCGAAAAACAGAAAAAACGAATTTGCATGTATACTAGTACACTTATAATCAAATAAACAGCTGTTACAAATAGCCGTGGTAGACACTTATTACGTCAAGAATTTTAGGCTTTGTAACTTTACACGATATAAAGATATAAACAAATTTGATAAATTTTAGACTGGTCGTACTTTAGCAATGGAATACACAGTTTCCATAACATTAAGACACATGGCATACATTAAACAAATTTAAGTAATTCATTAACATTACTTCCTGTTAATTTCAGCCTTCAATTACGCCTATCAGTCTCGCCACGGTAATCGTGCGGGAGGGTCGTGCGCGCGGTTATAGTAACTTACGACTTACGTTACGATTGATCACGCGAGGCGCGCGTGCGAGTGCTCGTCCCGCTTATCGGCGGACGACGCGCGGCGCACGAGTGGTGTTGTTTACGTATCGGATTGTTAACGAGTCGAATTGACAACATGGCGAGTGATTCAAAAGTCGGGTTGGAGTCTGGTGGCGAATGTAATAATGCGGAAATACAGTATGAAAATTTGAGCAGCGGAAATGAGGATACAATCTTATAGAGACCCACTAAAAGAAATCGAGAAAACGGATCATCGGAAGGAGAATGGCAACTAGTGGGGGGGAAAAACACAGGGAAGAGGTTACGTCAACCTAATTCTATTGAACTCGAATCGCATCCATATCAGATAACCATCTCATGCAAAGATAAGCTACCCAAAGCGTTTGCATTAGCAAAATTACTGAAAAAAGAAAATATAAATAATATTTTAAAGGTTAAGTACATCAACTCATTCCGAGCACGACTTACATTTCAAGACGAGTCAAGTCTACAAAGTCTTTGTTCATGTGACACGTTTATACAAATGGGGTGGAGATTTCACAAAGATATGGAAGTTAGTTTTTCATATGGTGTTATAAAAAACGTTGACCTGGACCTGATAGAAAACGAAATAGTCAAAAGCATTACATGTCCGGGGCAAATTGAATTGCTCTCTGCTAGAAGACTAAATCGACGAGTTAAAAACAAAGAAGGGTGGTTGCCTAGCGAAGTAATACAGTTATGTTTCAAAGGAAACGCCCTACCCCCATATGTCTATACTGACGGGCTAAGAATTGCAGTAGAACCATACGTGTTTGGAGTTTCTCAATGCTCACACTGCTGGAAACTCGGCCACTCTGCTAAAGTCTGCGCTTCTAACAAAATCATATGTCCAAAATGTGGCGGGAACCATGATAATTGTGATACACGTTCGTTCAGATGCGTTAACTGTAATGGAAAACACATGGCCTTATCGAAAACATGTCCTTCTTATCTGAAAGAGAAGAAAATAAGGGAAATTATGGCGGAGTTCAACTGCACCTATAAACGAGCGCTAACTATGTACGTCCCCGCCACATCACCCTCTAGACTATCACCTACAGTTAACGATTGGAATTACACCGCGAAAACACAATCACAATATGATGCTGACATGGAAACGCAGAAGACTGATAACACACAAACCTATGCAACAATAGTAAAGGCGCCGGTAGACGTCCACATAACGGAAAACAAGAAACAGACGAAATCCCCTAAAATCACAGCTAAAAAACCAATTAAGAAGAAACAACCTAAGAACGAGTCGTATAATTGGGCAGAACAAACCGCACATTCAGGATACATGTCCGAAACATCGGACTCAGATTTTAATTTTTATGCCAATAATCAAGACAAAGGTGAATCAGGGCAGTATAGGATTAACATTGAAGAGTTAACCAACCGGATAAAAGAGGTTTTTTTTAACAGAAAATTATCATTATTAAGCAAAATTAAAAATATTATTAAGTTATGTGTTGAATGGTTAATATTGATAGCAGTAGATAAAATGTCTGATTCATCTCTGTTGCGAATTGTTACTAATTGGTTTAATGGATAAGAGTTGTAATCTTAAGTTAAATATCTTCCAATGGAATGCGCAGAGTCTCAGACCCAAGTTACAAACTTTCTTAGAATTACTGACCCATGATAAAATACATATTGCCGTTATATCAGAAACGTGGTTGGAGCCCGATAGTCATCTTAGGGTAAGTGGTTACAATATCTTTCGTCAAGATAGAAATGACACGTATGGGGGTGTAGCTGTCCTGATGCAGAAGTCAATTAAAGCAAAAATAGGAGCATTTCGCATCAGTAACTCTAACTTACAAATTTTACACATTGAAGTTTATAACTGTCCCTTGATTAAAAATATTATAGCTGTATACTGTCCCTCATCTGTACATACGACTTTAAATGATTGGAATAATATTTTCGCAGCTTTTACTCGCAACACTCTTATTTTAGGTGACTTTAATGCCCACCACAGTAATTGGTCTTATAAAACTGATAATAGGGGCGTCCACGTACTTGACGCACAATCTGATAATAATTACATATGTTTAAATACCGGCGCTCCAACAAGAGTTAAGCTCGTTAATGGTAAACTACAGGAAACATCTCCAGACATATCCTTTGCCTCATCTGACATTGCCTTACACTTTCACTGGTCAGTAATACAAGAAACATTAGGAAGTGACCATTTAATTATAAAACTAACGACAGTAAATAAAGTTAATAAAAACATACTAATTAAAAGACATTTTAAAAATGCAGACTGGCACTCTTACACACTTTTTTTAGAAGAAATGTTTTCAGAATTTTCTTTGCCAGAAGACCCACAGGAAGCATATGACTCTTTTATTGACATTATTAACGTAGCTGCAGATAAGCATATTCCTTCTTTAAAAATTAACAAAAACCCCAAGTCTAATTTTAAACCAAAGCAATACTGGAATGTAGATTTATCTAGAGCAGTAGCAGAACGTCGACTAGCTCTAACTAATTTTCGCCGGAACCCAACTCCCTCTAATTTGGACCTACTGCAAAATAAAATTAGTCATGCACAAAATCTTACACGAAAAGCTAAAAGCAATAACTGGACTCAATTTTGCTCTTCTATTGATCACAAAACATCAAATTCTGAAATGTGGCAAAAACTAGGATGGTTAAAAGGTTTTGAATCGCACAAAAACAATACAGTTAGTTATTCACAGGCATCAGATTTACTTCAGAAACTTGCTCCTGATTCAGTGTCGGACAAACCAATGCAAT
This sequence comes from Agriphila tristella, assembly GCA_928269145.1. Lineage (NCBI taxonomy): Eukaryota > Metazoa > Arthropoda > Insecta > Lepidoptera > Crambidae > Agriphila > Agriphila tristella. Next base: position 2,352,764 of record OV743451.1, on the reverse strand, counting down.
TCTCTCAGCATAATTCAAAATTGGAAAAAAGTATATCTATCCAGGAATTAAATAAATGTATCAAAGCGAAAGATACATCCCCCGGGTGCGATGACATATCATATTCAATGGTTAATAAGTTGCCAAAAAACGCAAAAATCGTGTTACTTGCCATTTACAACAAATTCCTTTCTGCTGGATTTGTTCCCTCACAATGGAGGATGATCAATATTATTGCAATACCTAAACCGGGTCGAAATCCTGATCATATTTCATCCATTAGACCGATCGCATTAATGTCTTGCTTATGTAAGATCTTCCATCTCATTTTAGGTAGAAGGTTAGAATGGCTTCATATCAGCCACACGACACCCACTGCTGGGTATAGGCCTCCCCTAAGGATCTCCACGACGATCGGTCCTGCGCTGCCTGCATCCACTGGCTTTCCGCGACCTTCACCAGATCGTCGGTCCACCTTGTCGGGGGCCTACCCACGGAGCGTCGTCCGGTGTGCGGTCGCCATTCCAGAACCTTTCTGCCCCAACGGCCATCGGTTCTTCTCGCTATGTGTCCCGCCCATTGCCACTTCAGCTGAGCAATCCTTCGAGCGATGTCGGTTACTTTAGTTCTCCTGCGGATCTCCTCGTTTCTGATTTGATCACGTAGGGAAACGCCGAGCATGGCTCTCTCCATTGCACGCTGAGCGACCTTGAGCCTCCTTATGAGACCCATAGTTAGCGGCCACGTTTCACTGCCGTAAGTCATCACTGGCAACACACACTGTTCATAGACTTTCGTCTTGAGACACTGAGGTAAGTCGGACGCGAAGATTTTTCGAAGCTTCCCGAATGCTGCCCACCCGAGTTGGATTCGGCGAGAAATCTCTTTCTCGAAGTTGGACCTACCTAACTGGACTGCCTGTCCTAGGTATACGTAATGGTCAACAACTTCAAGTGTAGTGTTCCCAACATGAACTGGAGAGGGTACAACATGGGCATTTGACATAATTTTCGTCTTTTCCATGTTCATCCTAAGACCCACTCTTTGGGAAGCACTACGGAGATCTTCGAGCATTGTGTTCAGGTCTTCCATGGTCTCAGCCATAAGGACTATATCATCGGCAAAACGAAGGTGTGTTAGGTACTCGCCATTAATGTTGATGCCGAGTCCTTTCCAGTCCAAGAGCTTAAAGATGTCCTCCAACGCAGCTGTGAACAGTTTCGGAGAAATAACGTCTCCCTGTCTCACACCACGCTGCAGTTGGATAGGATTTGTGTTCTGGTTCTGTACTCGGATCGTCATGGTGGCATTTTGGTATAAGTACCTCAACACCTCGATATACCTATAGTCCACTTGGCACCTTTGGAGAGACTGCAGCACCGCCCAGGTTTCAATCGAATCAAAGGCTTTCTCATAGTCCACGAACGCCAAGCAAAGTGGCTCATTATACTCCTCGGTCTTCTGTATAACCTGCCGCAGCGTATGGATGTGGTCTATGGTGCTAAAGCCTTTTCGGAACCCGGCTTGTTCGGGAGGTTGGATTGGAAGTCGTCGAACTTGCGAGCGAGACGATTCGTAAGGACTCTCGAAAACAACTTATAGACATGACTCAGAAGCGAGATGGGTCTATAGTTCTTTAAGAGGGACTTGTCACCCTTTTTAAAGAACAAGATCACCTCACTTATGTTCCATGTCTTTGGCGTTCTGCCCTGGACGATGACGGAATTAAAGAGCTTCTGGAGGACTTTGAGTATCGGCTTACCGCCCGCTCTCAGAAGTTCTGTAGTGATTCCATCGTCACCCGCCGCCTTGTTGTTTTTCAGCTGTTTGAGAGCCATACTAATCTCGTACAGGCTGACGTCCGGGATATCTTGGGTATAGTGTCGGGTAAGCTTGGCTCTGGGGTCTTTAGCCTTGCTTTCAACAGGTGTCTGCGTGGAATATAACTGCCCATAGAAGCTCTCGATCTCCCTCAGGATTTCAGGCTTTGATGAAATGATGCGTCCGTCGTCAGTTTTCAGCTTCGTCATCTGGCTTTGCCCAATAGACAGATCTCTCGCGAACACTTTGGAGCCTTTATTCCGCTCGATAGCCTCTTTAATACGATTCGTATTAAATTGGCGAAGGTCGCTCGTCAAAGACTTAGATATCTGTCTATTAAGCTGCCGATAACGATTAGCATCTACTGAACTCTGGAGCCTCATTTCACGTCTCTGATCCATGAGTAGGAGTGTGTGGTCAGAGAATGAATAATTGTTCAGTAGAATGGCTTATTGAGAAGAATAAGCTACTATCTGACAATACCATGATATTCAGAAGAGGAAAGGGCTGTCTGGATAACTTGAGTACGTTAACTTTATGCATACAAACCGGATTTGCTGAAGTTATGTCAACTATAGGCTGCTTTGTGGACATTAGTGATGCTTACAATAACGTAAACATAGGGGTCCTTATGGCCAAGCTAGAGGAATGCGGCATTGGAACTAAAATATGTCATTATTTATGGAATTTTTTAAAAGAACGACATCTAACCATTGAAACAGAAAAGGGAACTATCACAAGAGTAACTAACCAGGGATTAGCTCAGGGAGACCCCCTATCCCCTCTCTTATTTAACATAGTAACCAAAGATATCTGTAACTTAGTTGGAAAAGAAAACATTTTCATATCTCAATACGCTGACGACTTTGTTTTGTATAAAATATGCCGCACACTAAGAGAAGGTCAAAATTATATCCAAGCAGGTTTGGATAAATTTAAAAATTTGGTCTCTGAACTAGGCTTAGAAATTTCACCAAGTAAATCCAAAACTTGTATATTCACCAACAAATATAGACAAGAAGATGTAAAGTTATATATTAATGGATCAGCTTTAGAAAATGTGCGACATATTAAATACTTAGGTGTATGGATAGATCGTTTTCTAAGATGGGCAAAACATATTAATGAAGTCAGAGAAAAATGTTTGAAATTCGTTAATATATTTAAAATGCTTGCTGGCTCTAATTGGGGAGTACATCCAAAACATCTAAGGAAACTTTACAGTGCCACTGTTAGGAGTCGAATTGACTATGCTAGTTTTCTTTATGATAATGCTGCTCAATGTCACTTATCGAAGCTGGATAAGGTACAGAACCAGTTTTTGCGAATTGTGGGAGGGTTTGTGAGGAGCACCCCTATACATGTCATGGAATCTGAGCTTGTGATACCACCTCTATTTGTACGTCGAGCCTACCTAGCTGGTAAATTTTATTTAAAAACCAAGTCATATAACAAAAATCAACTAATACCAACCTTAGACCATCTCGAAGAAACATATTGTTCCCAATTAAATCACAGGAAACAACCATTGTTAGCAGCCTCCCATAATAAATTAAAATCGATAGATTATTATGCTAGTGATAATTTAGAAATGTATAATTTGGATAAATGGGTCAGTGATTTTGACATAGACAGTTTTATCAATTTAACCATACCAAAACTTGATAAACCAAAAAGATCCTATAACAAAAACAATCTTACCATCTTGTGTAATAAGTACTTAAATTGTAAATATTCCGGTTTCTACAAAGTTTATACGGATGGGTCTAAGGATGGCAACGGAGTAGGAGCTGCCTTTTTAGACGTACAAACAAAAGATAGTATGAAATTTGCCATCACCGATAAACGTATATCCATAATGCATGCTGAGCTTATAGCTATCTCTGAGGCTCTTGCATATATAATGTCACTAAGCAGCGATGTTGTTAATAAATTTGTAATAATAACTGATTCAAAAAGTGCTCTACAACACATAATCAAAGCTACTTCGTCAGCTAGATGTATCCCATTGGCTTATAAAGTACTTGATTGCATCAATAAATTGAATAAAAATAATAATACAGTGGTCTTACAGTGGGTGCCCTCTCACATTGGTCTTGCGGGTAATGACACAGTGGACAGACTTGCAAGGGAGGCAGCTTCGGACGGTGAAAACTTGAGTTGTCAACCATACTTTTCCAATATTTTATTCGTCGTAATAGAACATTGCAGGACATTGTGGTCAGAATACTTTGATGAAAGATCCGTTACAAACGGCATCTGGTACCGAACTATCCAGCCTCACCTTCCGCGGTGTCCCTGGTTTGAACAGAGCGATGTGAGAAGACACAGTATTGTTATGAGCTTTAGGCTTCGTTCCGATCACATACCTTTAAACAAGTTTGGATTTTTGATGAAGAAAACCAATTCACCTAATTGTACCGAATGTGACATAGTGGAGGATACTTATCACATTATTGTAGAATGTGTCCGGAACGACGCTGCTAGGCAAGACTTTAAAGTTAAATTTAATATTAATGTAAGCGAAATAGGTTGGCATAATAGCATTCTAGCCTTCCCTCTTTCGGAGCAAGCTAGAATGCTCTATTCTGTTGTGCATAAAGGTAAAAGAAATCGTATTTCTTAAATTATAAAATAATTAGTAAGTAAGCATCTAGTTTCTAAGCAATGTACTTAATTAAATTATTGTTATGTTTTCCTACAGGGGTGACATGTTCGCTAACGAACAAACCCCTTTAATAAACAGAAAAAAAAACTGTCAAACGACAATGGATTTTGACAGTTGGGTGTCGATAAAACGCTATATCACGCGATACAATATCGTGTTTTGTCGGTCATGCTAGGGGGCTGATGTTATGTGATGATAAAGCCGAAAGTGCAAGTGCAGTACACCCGGAATCCTCACCACAGAAACTGGCTATCTTACCTCTAACTGCCGGAACAAACTATATTTTTCAACTGTTGTTATGCGTTGTATGTTGTAGTATGTAATTTAAATAAGATGGTGGTAGCTAGCCAGGGGGCTGATTATGTAACTTTGTTGCAATCAACTTTGACAGAAATCGCAGTTACATTGCGCCTTTAGTAAGAACCAATATGAGAACTATCTTACTGAAAGCAGTAATGTATCTGCGGTTTTAATCGATTTCAATAGAGAATTGTTAGCAACAGAGTTACGTAATCTTGGGGCAGGCGGACTTGAAATAAGCCCTACCACCAACCAAACCGAGTATAAATATACCCCTCTCATGGGAATCAAACCCACCGAGACCCTTGCGTCTTGCTTGCGACACTAGACCACAGAGGCAGTCAAATTCCACAAGATAATCCCTATTTTTTAATCGCTCGTTGGTCAGGCAGGCGTTGTCAGAATTAGAGTAGTCTTGTGGCGACTCTGCAAAGAGGCCACTACTCCTCTATGGTAGGTAGCAATACAAGTAGAAAATTTTGTTCTGTCAATGGTTGAGTTGTCACTGAATTTTTATCATGATTCACTATAGGAAACTAAATACCTAAATTTTATTCCAATCAATTTCGATTGCTCCCAATTTTACGTATTTTTGAAACAATAGAAATGTGTGTTGCCCTAAAACTCGAAACTTATAACATTTTTCATTTCACGCAAAATTATAAAAACCGGAAATCCAAAACTCGTTGATTTTAAAAACCGGTATTGAGTTACGGGGGAACGGAACGTAAATTAAAAAGTTATAATGTCATTGTCTATCAGTCATTTGATTTTGATATTTCTCTCTCTCTCTCACGTCATTTCTACTTGTAGAATATCGAAAACGAGTGGGTCGGACCACCCGTTGCAAAATTCACGAGTATAATTATTCAAAAAAAGAGATTTTAGGAATTCGCATACGAGTCTTGCGATTTCATTCACGATTTGGAATTTGCGATTTCATACACGATTTGGAATTCTAATGATTCTCGGTTTTGGAATTCTCGATCTTCGAATGGCTCGTGTCTAGGCCGGTCGCATATCCTGTCAAACAAACACAACAAAATATTTGTTTAAAATAACCTTAAACTGTTTGATGTGAGCACACACCGCCTATGGGAAACGTGTGACTGTCCACAAAATACCTATGTATAAAATTGTCAGAAAAGATGCTTGGAATAAATGGCGGTTTTCGTGTACGTAATGTAGACATTACATACTGGCAATCTAGGGTCTCCGAGACAATAATGTATTTTACTCACTTATGCTCTGAAATGTTATCATTCCATTTGAAAAAAGAATGCGGGGCATCCAACATTTCCGTGGGGGTCTGGTAAATCACATTCTAAATTTGAAATTCAGTGCAGAAATGAAATTCAATACTTACTTCCCGCACTGAGTGCGGGAAGTAAGTGTTCCAAATTCAAATCGGTAGAACTTATCAGCTAGCATTCTTTTTATGAAACTTTATAGTTGCATGACCGGTCAGTAAACATGGCCACGCGAACCAATTTAAATATCACATTTTACAAAGAAAATTGTATTTCCTCGCATTTCGTGAGTAAAGTATTATACAAACCTTGTACTGGAAGCTACTTGCATTGCCTCGAATGATTAAAAACATCCTCGACAATGCAATCGCTAGCTTCCCGTTCTCGGATGTAATGTACTATTTCCTTAACAGCTGCATAGTACAGCATTAAAACAAATTAACAAATGCAGCGGTGCTTCTGCAGTGAAAAAAGTTCACCGATTTAAGGTTGCGTTATACGTTACGGGAAAAAACCTAGGACGGGACGGTAACGTGCTGTTCACCATACATTTTCCCCGTCCCGTCCGTGTTCTCGTCACGTATATTTGTTACTATATTTTTATACGCAATGATTGTCAAGAAATCGCCCGTTCCGTCCAGTGAAAAAACCCGACACGTATACCGAGACCTTAACAGCCTAGCTCTCAACGCTGACAAAGCGTCGAAAAACAAAATTGGTATTCAGAAAGTTTACTGATCGTTTACGCGTGCAATTGAAGCGATTGTCAATTCCTCCAACAATGGCATTGACGAAAAAATCGACAATCGCAATTGATCGTTACCGGGGGGCCTTTAATGAAAGTTGTTAATATGATAGTTTTCACTGAATCTGAGGACTCTACAGCCTAGACTTCAATTTTGTTTAGGTACGAACACGTTTTCACGAAGCGCTGTGTTCGTCATCGATCTTAAGGACGATGTTCAAACATTATGGTGTATCAAAAAATGCAGTAAGCCTTATGCAATCGTATCTGTCGGCGAGAACCCAAAAAGTTGTTGTAAATAAAACAGAATCCTATGAAGCACCCATTACCATGGGCGTGCCGCAGGGATCGATATTGGGTCCATTGCTTTTTCTTATTTATATTAATGACCTTCCTTACTATACCAAAAACTTATGTGAAATAGTACTGTTTGCTGATGATACTTCTTTAATTTTTAAAGTTGATAGAGGATGTAACTGCAGTGACGATGTAAACAGCAATCTTTCCAAGGTGATGCATTGGTTTACTATTAATAATCTGAAGCTTAACTCTAGTAAAACTAAATGTGTCAAATTTTCACTTCCTAATGTGAGGCAGGTTCATATGACTATACATGTAAATGGCGAAGCAGTCGAATTTGTTGACTCAACAAAATTTTAAGGTATTACTATAGACTCGCGGTTGCAATGGGACCCTCATATCGATATCCTGTCAAGCAGACTTAGCTCTGCTGCCTTTGCAGTTAAGAAAATAAGGCTTCTGATCGACATTGAAACAGCAAGATTGGTTTACTTCAGTTATTTTCATAGTATTATGACCTACGGTTTGTTGTTGTGGGGCTCAGCTGCTAATATTAATAACATATTCATCTTACAAAAAAGGGCAGTGCGCGCTATATACAACTTACGGTCTAGAGATACTCTTCGTGACCTATTTAAAGAAATTAAAATATTAACGGTTGCTTCCCAATACATCTATGAAAATATAATGTATGTAAAGAAAAATTTAGATAGCTTTGTAAAAAATAGTAATGTTCATAAACTCAATACAAGAAACAACAACAAGTTTCTCATCTCACAAATATTATGTCTCTACCAGGATTCGAATCCAGGGCCTTTGATGCTAGGCTATCGCTACCGATTTCAAAAAGATACTTAAAGATTTTCACCTTAATTTCGCACCCGCACACGATCTAAACATTTTTCTGCGTACTTAAAAATTTTCATATTTACGAAATACATACTCATTTGTGTAAATTTAGTAAGACTATGTGCTTAACAAAACCGTTTGTTTAAGTATGTCACTTATGTGATAAATACTAACTTAAACAATCAAACGTTTGTCTGTCAATGTTTCATAATTCGCAGAATAAATAAATGGAAATATTTCAACTGTTTCTTGTAACAAAGTCAACATTATGTTTGAACAATGCCTGTCACTATACGCTAAAATGTGAGTCATTGGGTTAGTTTATGAGTTGTTTTATTTGCATACAAATTCTAGATATTTCAACAAGTATACGTCATACATAATTTTATTCACAATACTATTCAATTTTATTTACTTGTGGCTCTGCAGAGCTGAAGACCACGCGTTTGTGACTTTTTGAACATTTTTGAAATGGCTGAAATATGATTAACTAGCGGCCGCCCGCGGTTTCACCCGCGTGGTTCCCGTTCCCGTGGGAATATCGAGATAAAAAGTATTCTATGTTTTAATCTAGGCTATCTACTATGTGTGTGCCAAATTTCAATCAAATACGTTCAGTAGTTTTTGCGTGATTGAGGAACAAACATACAAACATCTAAACATCCAAACCCACAAACTTTCACATTTATAATATTACTAGCGGCCGCCCGCGGTTTCACTCGCGTGGTTCCCGTTCCCGTGGAAATATCAGGATCAAAAGTATTCTATGTTTTAATCCAGGCTATTTTCTATCTGTGTGCCAAATTTCAACCAAATCCGTTCAGTAGTTTTTGCGTGATTGAGGAACAAACATCCAAACATCTAAACATCCAAACCCACAAACTTTCCCATTTATAATATTAGTAGGATTATAATATTAGTAGGAAGTAGGATATTCACATATCTCCGCCATTAAAAAAGAAACTGATTCAACATAAAAAACATATGTAATTATAAAATTTCAGGAAAATCGGTATCTATGCGACCTGTAGAGGAGAATAGACGGACAGCAGACTCTTATTTTCTTTAATAATAGATTGTTATACAAGACGCTAAAATGACCCATTGCATAGGAGGTAGTTTTATTCCCGAGCTTTAGCGAGGGAATAAATAGAAACCGAGTTACAATGGGTTTTAGCGTCGTGTGTTACACTCTACTTTTCACTACGATTGCGAAAAAATAAAATCCAATATTAAATACCTATAGTTTATACTTCCGTAAACGAATCCACTCGTTTTTCTATCCTCCACTTCATAAACTTTTCAAACAGTATTTAAATAAATGATTTGTGCTTGACGGCAAAAGATAAAAATTATTTCTATCCTATTACTTACTTGCAGTCACACAATTCAATCAGTTTGGAATTAGAGAAAAATTCTAAAGATTTCGCGCCAGTGCCTTTTTTAATTTCTACTGTAGCAGCTAAGAAACACAATGCACGCATTTTAAACTAAAAGTCACAGAGTATAAATAAGTCTATGATTTCACCGAAGGGATCGCTGCTTTTAGTTCCATTTTCAAAAATCGAGCGAGTTTTTATTCGTAATTATGAATAAAGACTTTTTTGTTTTAGTATGTTCATTGGTAATAGACAAACATTAAAAAAGAAAAAACTTTATCCCCTAGGGGTATTTATGCTATTATATCCTGACTCTTGTACCTTACAATGACGAACTTTTTGAGCAAGAGGAGTGAAAAGAATATTTTCATGACCCGAAAATACACTATCCATCCATAATTTTCCTTTCCATGTCTTATTTAATTGTACATTTACGATTAATTAAAAAATTTCATCGTGTACCAGCCCCCCTTTTTCGAAAAGAAAAACATATTTCGGCCATTTTGTTTTTTCTAATGTCACAAACGCGAGGTCAAAAGCTCACAGAGCCACTAATCATAAATATTTATTTATAAATCTTTTACGTTTCGGCGATAATCCTTTGTTGTGAAATGTAAGTGAGTAAATAAAAATATGCCTAGAGGTACAGGCGTGGCGAGCGCTTGCTCAGGCAGGAGTCGCAAGCTCGCTGGTAGGTTGTTCTAATATGTGAGTAATGTGCCATATTATTCATACAGTTGTGGTTACATTGTCATAGTAGATTTTGGGGTTCCATACATACATAGACATCCGCAGACATTTATTATTTAGTGGCTCTGCAAAGCATTATACCTCGCGTTTGAGTATTTATTTTTGAAATGGCTGAAATAATGTTCTTACCACTTAAAATCTCCACGATTTTGAAAAAAAAAAATTAAAATCTAAATCGACAAAAATCATTTTTTTTGAAGAAATGACACCTGTAGAGGAGAACAGACGGAAAGACAGAAACTTGGACTGAGTTCTATAATTAGGTTCTACAATTATATGGATTTCTTGTCGATTCAGTCTTTCGAAATTTTTCAAAATGGCGGAGATATGGGGAAAAATCTCAAAAATGTCATGAACGCGAGGTCTACAGCTCTGCCGTACAGAGCCATTAGTTTATTGTACGGACCCCAACTTCACTATGTCCTCCGCAATCTTGGCGGCATTTTTTGCAGTCTCATTTGCATGGAACATGTCTTTCGGTATGTGATTGATAAATTTAATAACTTATTCATGTGGCTGATTCATCGGTACACGGGAACTTGCCGATTTTAGGGATGCGTGGGCGAATATGGTGCTATTAGTGAGGTGAGAAAAAAATACAAAAGCTTTAACATCAATATTCATCTGATTAAAATGATTTCATAGCCACTCGTCCTACTACAGAGTCAATGTTTAATGTGATAGACACAGATTTTTTGTTTACCTTGTGGTTTGGATATTTGTTACTTAATAAGGTAAAAACGGCTGAATGGATTTAGATGGAATTTGGCATACAAATAGTTTATGACTTGGATGAAAACATAGGATACTTACTTTTTTTCTTGGTCAAAGGTTCCCTTAAGATTTTGGAATGAACTCTCGAACGAAGCTGCGGACAAAAGCTAGTCTATAAATACTTTCTAATAGCGTTAAAGACTATAATTGCCTTTATGGCGGTTCTGTGATTTATTATACATCAGCCGATAACCTACTTTCGTTATTGGATTTCAGTTTAAGATTGGTAACTATTGGTTTGGTTTTTGCCAAGAAATATTATGGCGAAAAAAATAGCTTACAGGGCGTTTACAAGAGGAAATGATGTTAAACAAAACTTATTATTACGTATATTTGATGCAAAAAGAAAGTTTGAAAAGCAAGCGCAAAGCGTCTCTGTTGCAGCTTGGGCAAAAATTCTTTCGTATTGTCCGTCTGTTCTCCTCTACAGGTTGCATTTTTAAGCGATTTTCGTGAAATTTTGTAAGCAGGTTCTATATTTATAAGGATTATTTGTTAATTATTCAGTTTTTCATTTTTTTTTGAAATTGTGGACATATGGGGAAAAGTCATATTTCAGCCATTTCGAAAATGTCACAGACGCGAGGTCTACAGCTCTACAGAGCCAGCCACTAGTTTAATAGCTTCCGCCCGCCACTTCGTCAACTTCCGAAAATCCCCAGAGAACATTTAACTGGGGATAAAATGTAACCCATCTTTCAATCCAGCCCCCCTAGCCAAAGTAACATTTGCAAATTTTCGCTATCGCTTCGCTTCGAAACATGTATGAATTTGACGTTTTAAAATTCGATAGTTAACGAAACGTTATGTCAATCCCATACATGTTTCGAAAGCGAAGCGATAACGAAGATTTGCCAATGTTACTTTGGCTAGGCCCTCGGGTTATAAACGAGTGGCTTTGTGAGGTGTAGACCTCGCGTTTGTGACATTTTGGAAATGGATGAAATATGTTTTTACCCGACTGCAAGAGGGTTATGTTATTTCCACATATCTCCGACATTTTGAAAATTTTTGAAAAACTTAATCGACAAAATATCTATTTATTTATCGAACTTGCTTACAAAATTTTACGAGAATCGGTTGAGAAATGCTATTTGTAGAGGAGAACAGACAGACAGCCGGACAGCCGGAAGGACATACGAAAGAAACGGAGGTCAACTATCTGTGTGTCAATCCGCTCAGTCGATTGAATAATAAATACACAAACATCCAAACCTTTCACCTATAATAGAAGTAGCATTATTTGACTAAATCCAGAGATGAGACATATTTTGTCTCAAGACATATTTTCCTTCTTCAGTTGGTTTCGTCCGAAGTAAATCAATTTTAGCGAAAGTTACATCAGAAAAATTGCATGAACTACGAAAAAAACTCTGACTTTTTTCCATTTTAAGTAACGGCTTAGGATACAATACCATTCACTGGCTGAATGTGCTCGCTTCCTTCGATCAGTGAAAGGGCAAAAGAAATAGAATCAATTTTTATAAATTAGAACTCCGTGGAGATTCGTGGTGCTGCGTTTAGGCGGGCGAGCGCACTGGCATGCTTTCCTGTAAAGAAAAAATATTGTGGTTAGTTGGCGTAAGGAACACACGATACACGGATGTTTACAGTACGCGGCAAACATCTTGACACTTTTTCGACGGAGTGGGGATAGTTCGCGATTGTGAACTTGCGAGCGACCAATAGCGCGCGCCCCTTTCCTGCCACCCGCATTCCTCACCGATACGCATACCTAAAATACGCGTTCTGTGCAATCCCCCCCGATTTCAAGATGTTTGCTTCGTACCTACTGCCTTATAAAGCCGAATATGGTTGATAGTGTACATACCATGCATACAAAGCTGGATTAAACCCTCAAAACCGCCACATCGCTGAGATTTTTTTGTTTGTATGAAAAACTGCAATGAGATAACCCTAGACGCAGAATAAACTATTGTTTACGATAATCAGAATAAAGTAAAACGAAATTTCGATCTAGGATTGCCTCCAAGAAGTTTATTATAAAAAGTGTGGTTTTCAGAGATTATTATAATTTTCCATGGTTGTATGCATAGTACACTATCTACCATATTTAGCTTTTTAAGTATTACCAAACACTCTGTTTTCACAAATAAACCAATTGCTTGCTATTGATGAAAGTAAGAGTTTTGTTACTTGCTAAATAAAGAAAGTATTTTTACTTAAATCTGAACGCAGCATAACCATCGGATTCTCAACGGCCAGCGGCCCGTAACGATCGTCATTTTTTCGAAATTCAAAATTGGAACGCGGCGCGAACGTCACGATGTCAAAGTTTCACACGGGTCAGACGTCACGGGGTCATTGTCACGACCGTGACTGAGGTCGTGGTGGTGTTTTTGAAAATCGAACACCATTTCAATGGTTATCAGAACTTTTTGGTAGGCTGAGAAAAAAATTTTGTTTCTTTAAGACGTTTTTTAACACCTACATTATTTAAAGGTCTTTGTCTAGAGTTTAACTCACTTTGATGAAGGTTTTTAAGTGATATTATGTACCTATAATTTCAGACATAACAATATACCCTATAATTTATAATAGACAGTGATTTAATATTCTTAGTACTTATCTTTCAGTTATTCAGTCTATAAGTGGATTTCCTTTATTAAATAACAAGTTATGGCGGATATTAAAATATCATTTTATTATTATTTTTAAGTGCTCGCTTGTTCATAGCTGATGTTTTATAATTTGATATTTTATTGGCGAATAAATAAATTGATCTGAACAAAAATATGTAGTTTCTGTTCCAAGAAATAATAACTTAGGTAGTTAAATTGATTCATTTAACGATCAAAATGATTTTTTTTTATTTTTTATTTTAACAAGTATACAACATGTTACAAATAACTCCGAATATGGTAGATAGGGACCATCAAACTGATCAACTTTTACTACGGGACCAACTTTGAAATCGCGAGAAAATCAGCTATATCATAAATTTAGATTTTTGTGTGAAACAACTGTTTCTTTTTGCGATTTCAGAGTGGGTAAGTAAAATTTGTTCAGTTATTGGTCCAAAGAAATGATTTACCCTTTTTTGGTTCATTCAAAATGCGCGTGTTTTGGTATAAGATCACTAAAGTGAAGTTGGTTATATTTGTTGGATATTGTCAAACTAATTGCATTTTACTTTTTTCAAAGAAACTGTCACTGGAAAAAAATCATACTTATGAGGATTTAAAATAACAGGCCAAGTGCAAGTTGGACTCGCGCACGAAGGGCTCCGTACGAAATACCGGCAAAAAACACGTTTGTTGTATGGGAGCCCCACTTCAATATTTATTTTATTCTGTTTTTAGTATTTGTTGTTATAGCGGCAACACAAAACATCATCTGTGAAAATTTCAACTATCTAGCTATTACGGTTCATGAGAAACAGCCTGGTGACAGACAGATAGGCAATGAGTCTTATTAATAGGGTTAAAAAATACCCAATTAAGAAAAACGGGGATTTTTTTTACTCTTTGGGTACGGATTCCTAAAAAGGCAAAAAGTTAAAAATATTTAGCAGGGGGAGCGTGACAGCCCTTAACGAATGTACCCTAATTGACTTGTATCACATTCACATGTCCCTCCCGTGTTATTCTGAAATTGATTGGATTATCACCGAAGGGTCGCTGATTCGACACTTGGTTGAGTCAGAAATGTCATATTGATGGGTGTATTAATTATTAGATTTTTTTTCTTAGTATTTTAAGCATTGTTACTTTTTCATAGGTATAGACATAATATCAATTGTTATAATTAAATATGGTAATGGTTTGTTTTGTTAACGTAAAGATTTACCTTCACCTACTACTTAAATAAATAAAAATGTCTACCTTTCAAAAATTGTTATAATGTTATTGTTCCCATAAAAACTTTATCGGTTTAGCCTTGTTTGTTCGTTCGTTGTTGTTTGTTCATTTGTTTTTGAATTATCCACGCATAAAATTGTTAACTTTATAGAGGAGACTGGGACCAATCTCAACAAATTTTAGACTTATAGTTGTAATTTCCAAATTATTATTTAGAATTGACTTTTGTGATAAATTATGCTCTATACTTTGGTACCATGTCATAAGCACAGATCCAACATTAATTGCATTATATCTTAGATTAAATCACTTTTTCTGAAAAATGACAGATGTTCATTCTTACCCCACAGTTTGGGGCTAAAATTGTCAGTTAAAAGTTCTGTTAATACTTATCTCAAAGGTAAGTATTAACAGAACCTTTAAACGAAAATAATTTTATATGTGAATAATATTTCTCTGATCTTAGAAAAGGAGTAATAAAGATATGTTTGCAACACTTTTTTAACTTAAGTTAAAAGTAAAGTTTGTTAATGTGAATATAAATTATTGCAGATAATCACCGTTATTTAGTAATTTAACTTAATAATTGAGTGAGTGCAAAGCGTCTCCGTTTCAGCTTGGGCAAAAATGTTTTCTTATGTCTGTCCGTCTATTCAACTTGACAGGTCGCATTTCTTAACTGACTTCTCATGAAATATTATGAGCAAGTTCTATAATTTAATTACACGTTATTCTTTTTCCTATTCAGTTTTTCGAAATTTTTAAAATGGCGGAGATATGGGGAAAACTCTCATATTTCAGCCATTTTTTAAAGAATGTTACAAACGCAAGGTCTACCGGCTCTACAGAGCCACAAGTTTGAATAGTTTTTGAGAAATCAGCTTGTTAATACTTACCTCTGTTAATTCCCCCGGTTTCCCCTACGTGTGGCAGAGTTAAAATAGCACCAACTTTTAATACAGCCGTAAAATTCTAAAAAACAACAAGTGTAAAATAAACTATTTGCAATGTTAGTTCGCAGTAAAATTAAGTAGGTAGGTGGGTTGCTATTTAAATATGCTCACAGTAATATAAACAAAAAACTAATTGGTTTGTTGGTACATACTATGAATACGTAATGACGGCTGAACAAATAATTAAAAGATTGGTTGGCACAAACATTGGTGCCAACCACACAAACTATTTGCCAAATTGTGGACTAACCTTATTTGCAAACTTTGTACAAAAAATATTGTGTAATCATAACCTCAAACTTAAAAATGGACTCGGTACCAAAAAACGGCAAAAAAATCACGTTTGTTGTATGGGAGCCCCCTTAAACATTTATTTTATTCTGTTTTTAGTATTTGTTGTTTTAGCGGCAACAGAAATACATCATCTGTGAAAATTTCAACTGTCTAGCTATCACGGTTCATGAGACAGCGGAGTCTTAGTACCTAGTAGGGTCCCGTTTTTATCCTTTGGGTACGAAACCCAAAAAATTAAGGTAGAGGTAATTAATGAGCAGGTATTTAAAGTTATTTACTTACTTAAAATGTCTCTAACGACACGATACGACTCTATCCAATTTTTATTCATTTCATGATAAATAACAGCTTTCTAGTATTTTGGGCCACTGAACTAAGCTGCGGAGGGACGGACAGACGGACATGACATAGCAAAACTATTTATAAGGGTTCCTTTTTAACTTGAAACGGAACCTTTAACCACCTTGAGGTCTAGTGGTTCGTCCACCCGTGTATAAGACGCCGGGGTCCCGGGTTCGATTCCCAGGGGGGTACGATTTGTACTCGGTTTAGTTTGTGGTAGGGCTTATTTCAAGTCCGCCTGGCTAGCTACCACCATCTTACTTATGTCTGACACCATAACAACAATTAAAAAAAAGTGTTCTGGCAGTTAGAGGTAAGATAGCCAGTTCCTCAGTGATGAGGATTCCGGGTGTAGTGCGCTTCCACCTTCGGCCTTATCGTCACTTAACATCAGGTGAGGTAAAGGCCAAGCACTAATCTCGTTGTGCATTAAAAAAACGAAAAAAAAACAGCTTTCCAGCACTTTGGGCCACTGAGTTAAGCTGCGGACGGACGGACATGTGATACTATAATATAAGGGTTCCTTGTTGACTTGACTAGAACCTTAAAGCTTGAAAAATTAAACAGTTCATAAAATCGTCTACCCCTGTCCTAAGCTAAATCGAATAATCGTATGACGTGTCCACCGAACGCCACTCGATATCATCACATCCAAATCACATCACACGGATTTCACGCAGAGTCAAATATGAGGGTATTTGAGACCTCTTTACTAAATCGGTTTATTTGCGTCGCTCACTGGACTTTGTGGTGCTCGTGAACGTCACCCTGGGTTGGATGAATGGATGAACGAATATGTTGACCATGTGAATGAATGATCGAATATTGTTAATTGTTGACCACATGGATGGATGAACAAATATTGTTAATTGTGGACCATATGAATGGATGAACAAATATTGTTTATTGTTGACCATATGCATGGATAAACGAATATTGTTAATTGTTGACCATATGAAAGAATGAACAAATATTGTAAATTTTTGACCATATGAATGGATGAACGAATATTGTTAATTGTGGACCATATGAATGTATGAACGAATATTGTTAATTGCTGACCATAGAGTGGATAAACGAATATTGTTAATTGTTGACTATATAATAGGATGAACAAATATTGTTAATTGTTCACCATACATACGTGGGTTTGAATCCCGCAAATTAAGAGTAAATCTTAGGCTAATAGTTTCCTATAACGAATAGTTGATTACGTCACATCCGACGTCAGCAGCGTAACAGTTCCGTAACAATACTTTTTTTCTGGATGAAAGGTACGCTATATCCTTCTTTCTACCTCTGACAACGTGTACCTATACAAAATTTCATGATGATCGGTTTAGTAGTATAGACGTGCTAACAAAAAAATGGACTTTCGCATTTATTATATAAGAAATAAAACAATTTTTAACGGATACTAGCGCGGTTTTATTGAAAGTTCTTTGGTAATTAGTTGGTATTTGGTTTGATTTTTGGTTTTCCCGACGTTTCGGCACCTTTGCAGCTGCCGTGGTCACGGGGGACTGAAGCCACTCGTGAGCCTACCCTCAAGCGATGAATTTTTTAAGACGTTCAGAAATTAATATTTAACAATTTTTTTTTAATTGGTTTAAGTTAATTTATAATTTAATTTTGTGATTTAATTAATGCTAATAAGAGAGAATCTACTGAAACTACCACCATTTCATAAAATTGGGAGGCCCCTCCAAGAAAGAAATGGCGAAAGAAAACTTGGAGAGGAAAGCCGACCTCCGTCTTTTATATATATTAATTTATTTGCAAAAGGAACTAACCGTATCATTAGATCTTGCAGTGTGTGTTTGGGGCTTTAGCTTGTGAATGATGGGATCCCAAGCTGGTGGAATTCTCCAACCATCGGCCACGGCAGCTGCAAAGGTGCCGAAACGTCGGGAAAATCAAAAATCAAACCAAATACCAACTAATTACCAAAGAACTTTCAATAAAACCGCGCTAGTATCCGTTAAAAATTGTTTTATTTCATGTCTAGTGAGCGCGTAAGCTTGAGAAGTGAATATTTATTATATAAGGAAGGATTTTCTACACTACTCTTTTCATTTCGCTCATTTGAATAAGCACGGAAAGGTAAAATATGTGATTAATTGAATTGAATTTAGGCAGAAGATACAAAGCGCTGAATAACATAATAAGCATACACTACACTGAGTTCATTTGTTAAGCCGTAAGAAACCAATCAATATGGCGATAATACATGAAACAATGAAACATTTGGGCACGCGACATGCGATTTGAAAGCAAGGTTACAATAATTGTTCGATTGTTATGTAAGGTAAACATACGGTGCTGTTTTCGTCCGAGCCTTAACTTCTTGACGCCGACCCGGCCGCACGAGGCCAGCTAAAATTAATTTAAGCCATTCCGTCAACGCCGAGCCGGCTGCATGCGGCCAGCACTTTGTTTACGTTTTCTTCTATTGTTCTCTTATCTTCTCTGGTGCTAATAATTTTTAGAATTTTCAAGCGGGTATACGGCCGGCGCAGATGGGTTAAAGTTTGGTTGCTTGTTGATGTAATTAAATAATTGTAATATAATAATTATTAATAAATAAATAATATAAAAATCCTTACTAATATTATAAATGCGAAAGTCCGTTTGTTTGTTACGCCTTCACGTCTTAACTACTGAACCGATGATCATGAAATTTTGCATACATGTTGTCAGGGATACAGAAAAGGACAAAAGGTACTTTTGATCCAGAAAAAACATACAGTTCCCGAGGGATAAGAAAAAACTGTCCACGCAGACGAAGTCGCGGGCGGTCGCTAGTACAATTATAATTTTAAAACGTTAGTAGATTAAAACTATAACCAAGATATCAGATGAGAAAGTATGGGATGAGTTGATTATCTGGTAAAAAATATGATTGCATAGATGCAATTATTGAGAATGTGATTGAAAAAATAAAAAATATAAAAAATAATAATATCACTAGCTTCCCGTGACTTCGTACGCTTAGACATTCAGAAAATTCCTAGGGAACCTTTTGTTTTACGGAAATGTTTGCCGGAAACTAATAAATTAAAAACAAAGCAAATTGGGATAAAATGTATGGATACGTTTTAATCCAGGCTATATACTATCTGTGTACCAAATTTCATCCAAATCTGTTTAGCTGTTTTTGCGTGATTGAGTAACAAACATCAAAACTTTCACATTTATAATATCAATAGGATTCTCCTATGCTTTTTACGTTTTCCATATTTCTTCGAAGGTTGAGGCCACGACACGAAGTAATTACAGATAGCTTATTAATTTAATTACTGACAATTAAATAAATCCCAAAAACAGTACCTATTATGTTTATTAATAGTATATTGTAACTGAAATACTTCAAACAAAATGCCTCGTTCGTCACGACAGAATATCTCTCCATGTGTCCTCATCCGTGACCGGTCAGTATGAACGAGTGAGTAATGAACGTGACCCAGTTTGAATTTCGAACGTTTCCCAATGTCTCTAGAGACACGTTTAGTTTTTATTAACTTTTTAATTTCGACCAAGGAGGTTTTAGGCAATCGACTTAACGATAAATGAGACTTTGATAATTTGTTGACAGCCGTTTGAGAATTTTCGAAAATTTTCGAGAAAGGTCTGAAAACTTTCGACCCATTTTTCTTTAGAAATTTTTAGTTTCATTGGTAGAAAACTGAAAACCAATTTCCCAACAATGAGGCCATTAAAAATTGCTGATAACGAATAACGTAAAATTTTAATAAAGACTTAAATCTATTGCGCATATTATGTTCAACTAACGATCGCCCGCGACTTCGTCGACGTGGACTCTAGGGAATATTTTACCAGGATAAAAAGTATGCTATGCAATACGAGAAAAAAATCGACTCGCACCAGATCAATTCTCAGACGGGAATCGAACCCGCGACCTTTGGATATTCGGTCCAATGCTCTGACCGCTGGAGCTACCGAATCGAATTTTTTCTAGTATATTATTTAGTATTGTATAAAAATAGCATTGTGAATGCAAAAATCTCAAATTTAAAAGTATGCTACCTATGTTTTAATCCAGGCTACAAACTATTTGTG
Source organism: Agriphila tristella (assembly GCA_928269145.1). Taxonomy (NCBI): domain Eukaryota; kingdom Metazoa; phylum Arthropoda; class Insecta; order Lepidoptera; family Crambidae; genus Agriphila; species Agriphila tristella. The sequence continues at coordinate 2,332,459 of OV743451.1, read as the reverse complement.
GACCGAATTTCATCCAAATCCGCCCAGCCGTTTAGGCGTGAAGAGGTAACAAACAGACACACTTACAAACTTTCGCATTTATACTAGTAGTATATTTCAAAGTGGAGTAAGCCCAGCACTGGGCTATCATTGCGGTAATAACCACGTATGTGCGTCATCGACCACTGTGTTTATAATTTTTTCGGCCACAATAGGCAAGTAATGACTGGTTGGACGGCGGACTATAGACCGAGAAACACATAGAAGTGGAAGTTTTTAAATTTATTAAACTGTAAGTTTTTTTTGGATTCCATAATTAATAGAAAAATTCTTACTACTTTTTCTCAATTTGTGAAAAAAAAACTAAACAAAACCTTTGCAGAAAATATACTTATTTCAAACCTCTAAAAGTCTATACATGAGATTTGATTTAACACTTGTATAGGTCTTATTATTTCTATAATTTGACTAGCTTCTAATGCCTTCGTCAATAATAAGAAATAAGTTCTGAATGCAATAAACTGAAGTGCAATCTATTAATGAGAACTTTTTTTTTGAGTTTTCTTTTTGACCGAGCGAGCGCGAAGCATCTCTGCTTCAGCTTGGATCAAAATGTTTTCGTATGTCTGTCCGTTTGTCCCTTTGTTCTGCTCTACGTCGCATTTCGCAACCGATTCTCTTCTGAAGTTTTGTGAGGAGGTTTGATATTTTTTATAATATAGATTATATGGAGCTAGATATTCGAAATTTTTCGAAAAATTTTACCCATTTCGAAATATGATCAAACTTAGAAGCTCCATGTAGCCTCGAATAGATGTAATAAAAAAATACTTACCAAACAGCACTCTTGGTACTGCTTTTGAAAACCTCGTGGCGATATCTTGTAGATTATTTTTAAACAACATACAATTTGAGCTACTTTTTAACGCCCAAACGCGATGTCGTCTACAGCTCACTAAGCAAGTAATAGTAGATTATACAACAAGTGAAAAAAGAAGGAATTTAGTTCGAGGTACTATGTTGGATCCCGAGAGCAGCGAAGGATTCTAGAGTTGAATCCCGAGCGTAGCGAGGGATTGAAAAGTAGAATCCTGAGCGAAACGAGGGATACAACGGACCGAGATGAAATTTTTTTTCACGAGTTGTGTACTCTACTTTTTACCATTGACTGCGAGAAAACAACAGCAGTACTTACACCTATAGTACCTATTTCTCCCTGTGAGTATAAATGTTTCTTGACCTATTTATAGTTATCAAATTGTATTATTTAGATAGGTAATCGGTAATTTAACCATTAGAAAATAGTGAAACTATAAGTTTTCCAATGACATAAATCAACCATGCTATGAGGGAAATTTCATGATCAGTCTGACATCAGTCCATTTCATCAGTTTGTAAAGACTTTGTATTTTTACAGACTGAAGATCGCACCAGACTTATGCAGGACTGAACATCTAATCTCCCTCTAATATAAAGAAAAGAACCCAATGATAAGACACTAAAAAGAATCTAATTAATTTGGCGACATATTTTTTTAGAAAAGAACCCAAAGATAAGACTCTAAAAAGAACCTAAATAAAATTGGCGGGATATTTTTTTTTAATTTAATTGTATAACTATGGCTTTATCTATGGAATAGCTCCATACTTTCAGCACGTTTTATTTTTTTTTGTACATAATTCATACGATGCGCGCTTGTTCCAAATTCAAAATATTTTTATTCACTCGGTGAATAAAACAGCGTTTTATTATATATATACAAAAATTTATTTTATTAATGGACTTTCTAAACACTTGTTAGGTCTATGGGGTATCGAAATGTGTACCGCCCAAGGGCCAGCTTTTGTTTTAATGAAATGATATACAAAAATATTAATAGTGTTTGTATCCGAACGGAGAAACGGTCGTGCTTAGTTTTTGTACAATTCTGGTGTGAAAGGTACTTATTACTAAAGTGGTAGAGGCGGTTTTTGCGTAATCTCGTATTGGATGTTTTAAGGCATTGTAAACTTTCGGTCGGTTAGAAAAGAATGATTGTTGAAAGGCGTTCTAGAATGTTTAAGTGTTATACTAATTTGAACTTTGTTTACAATTATGTTTGTGAGTTACAAACTTAGATTTTTAATAAAAAAATGGTATAAGTGATTCTAGCGTAGCTTGCATTATTTATTATTACTCGTAAAAATAAAAATGTATAATAGCTACTGTATGGAATGGAGTAAGGCGTTGGTCTGCAACAAACGCCGGTAGTGACGCTGGAAGCCGCGTCAAGCGTCCCAGACGCCGGACGCGGCATCCAGCGTCACTGCGATGGTCACTCGGAACTGTTTTTAAGTTTCGCATACGCTCCATGTAAACGGACGTCAGCGATTAAAATATGGGTGACCTGCATACCCACTTTAGGTACTTACCAAAGTGAAGATAGTCATGAATGTCAGTACTTAAATATTAAGTAGATTTTTATCGCATAGTACCTACGCAAGGTAAATAAATACAAAACCTTAAAACAAAGTACCTAGGTACCTACACAATACAAAAACAAAATAGGTAGGTACCTAGGCAAGTGATTAAAACGGATTCTCACCTGGTTGACCAACACCCAAGCTTATTTCTTCCCAACGTTTGTGTTTCAACACATTGTTTTTATTGCTGGCATCATAATAATATGAAACTATGTTTCATTTAACTAATTCTATTAGTACTCCGTCTTGTGCCTACCTAAATTTCCTAAATTTCACCATTTCCAGAGTGACCGCGCGACAAAAACACGGCGTCCGTGTACGCCAGAATGCTCCGAAATGACTGCGTAGGCGGCGTACGGCCTACGGACGCGGCGCACGGCGCTCGTGCGCCGCGTCAGGCGTGTGAGAGAGACCGCACTAGTACATTTCCATAGTAAGCATTCGTAGGCCGCGTACAGCGTTACGCCGGACGCGACCTACGGCGTTTGTTGCAGACCACCGCCTAAGACTTTAACAAAAAAATAAACAAGCCTACACGACATAATTGATCGAGCGAACGCGAAGCGCGAGTGAAGCGTCTCTGCTTCAGCTTGGCCAAAAATGTTTTCGTATGTCCATTTGTTCTGTACATTTCCCAACCGATTTTCGTGAAGTTTTGTGAGCATTTTTAGACACATTTTTTCGAAATTTTTCGAAAAAATATTTTATTCATTTCGAAAATGTTCAAAAGTAGAAGCGCCATCTCGCTTCGATTCGAATAATTATAAAAAAGCATACCTACCAACCAGCACATTGTACCGCTTTTGTTGATCGATAAAACAACTCAAAAGTTAAAACAACTTAAATAAATAAATAAAAGTAACGAATTAATTATTTAAATAAAGACACAGCTACCCAAATGTAGCTTTAAAAACTTTTAACAAGTCCGCACCAAAAATAGTCATTTATTTCTAATTAATGTATGGAGTCCCGAGACGATGCGTGTTTATGTATGTCTTTTGGCAAGGCTGAAATTAACATCGCTAAAGAATTTTATCCACATGTCTTGTCCGAAGCTTTAAAAAAGAACTATCAATGCATTCATTATTCGTTACAACACTTTGAAATGTGGGCATAAAATATGAAACTGCCTTACAACACGACCGTATCAAAAATACCCTCTCACAACTCAGTTACGTGGAACGGAACGCCTTTTTAAAACCACCGGCTAATAAAACAGCCATAACGATAATTTGACGCGATTAAATGAAAATTTGCTAATGCCCATATAAAAATATGGTATCAGGGTATGTTCAATTTGGTCGGGTTATACGGTCGAACAAAAAAGATGACCGAAACAGCGGGATATCGACGCAGGAGGATGCCGTACAACAATCTAAACATAATGACTTGTAATGGACGTTGATAGGTCATAATAAAAAATATTGGATCCTAAAAAAACTACGAGAGACCAGCGTAAAACGGAGCACAAAAAATGCTAAGTTTATCAAAAACGCATTTCGTAATTTTTCGAATTCGCATTCCGTTTATTTTAATGTGCACTTTGCCAGCGGGCATCGATTCGAAATTAGAACGTATCATTTTTTAAATTTGGAACTTTAACTTTTTTTTCTGTTTCGATTATTAAGGCATCGATCGATTCATTTCACGATTGAAATGTGTTATTAGTGTTTATGATAATTCGTTATTAGCACGATTGTTTCAAGAAATCGTTTGTTTAACATCAATTTGATTCGAAATCGGTATCTTTTAAAGTAAAAATATAAAAAGACATTTTGAAATAACCAACCGACTTCTGTTTGGAGGTTTTAATTCGAAAGCAATTGAATTTTTATCACTTTTTTGTTCGTCTGCTGTGAAATTGATCTCTTAAACATTAAATTGATACTTAAAAGGGAAAATTTATGATATAATTTTACCGAGATGATTAAACAAGATTGGTATATTATCTGCTGTTATAAAATCAATCAGTGGAACATACAGAAATAGTGAACTGAAATCCATGTTAATTTGATGAAATACTAAATTGATACAATTAAGCGTGATAATTATGAATAATATGAATATTATATTGAAACTTTATACAGTAAAAGTAGCCTCAATTATAAATTAAACGAATTCAAAAGGAACCAAGTTAATTTTACCATCAATAGTAGTAAAACTAATAGAGATAGTTTTTGAACTTTATTTGAAGTAAATAAATATTGTTTAAACACAGAGATTTCTCAGCAACTAAACAAAAACTGTGAAAAACTTGTTTCGAACGTGTACCAGATTTCTATGACATTATCTGAGTAAATTTGAACTTTAACCGGCACCTGTAAAACTGGGCGATTCAAAATTTAAATCACCATTTAATAGAACAAGAATATTCAAAGTTCAGAATATCTTAGCAAAACACCACTGAGATTATATTCAACTTTGTGGCGGCCATTCGTACCTAATGTACCATCACTAATCGGTTATCAATAGAAAACGGCCGATAACATTCGCTAATTAACGGGTCCCAGTCTATGCAGAATAAACTAGTGGCTCTGTAGAGATGTAGACCTCGCGTTTGTAACATTTTCGAAAATTTTCGAAATTGTTAAAATGAGTTTTTTTTTCGAAAAATTTCGGAAAACTGGCTCGACAAAAAATTCTATATATCGAACCTGATCACAAAATTTCACGAGAATAGGTTGAGAAATGTAACCTGTAGAGGAAACCAAACAGAAAGACATACAAAAGCATTTTTGCTCAAACTGAAGCAGAGACGTTTCGCTCGCGCTTCGTGCTCGCTCGGTCTTTAAGTATCAAAACGCCAATAAGTGACAAAAAGTAAAATCGAGGTGTTTTTTTACAGAGTTCCCATTCCTATAGCTACCTTCCAGGGCGTCACTTTCTGGATCCATATCAGGCACTGGATATCATCTTCAACTAGAGTCTTGTCAAGACGAATCAAACAAGCCCGAACTCGATGGGGTTGCGTCGTTTTATTACAGAGTTCCCATGGCCACCTTTCAGGGTGCCACTTTCTGTTCTGGATCCATCATCAGTCCCTGGATAACATTTAGAACTAGTATATATGTTCGGAAAAATGAAAAACAAAGCTGTCTACACCCTGAAATTGTAATCATTTGGTTCCCGCCGTATGGTGGTTCCACTCATGATTACAGGCAACTTTTACGAGGCCAACTCTCTTGCTCGCAAAAAAATATCAGCTGTTCCATAGATTAAGGTCGAGTAGGTACTGCACTTTTGTATGGAACAGCAGATTTTTTTTTTCGAGCAGGAGAGTTGGCCCCATAGTAAAAGTTGCTTGTGGAAATGAGTGGAACTACCACACGGCGGGAACCAAATGATTAAAATTTCACGTTGTATATTAGCGGCTCCCGAATTCTTTTGGCTACGGAACCCGTCTTGGTTCACCGTTTTTGGGCGGAACCCTAGCTCAAGAAAGAAGTAATCTAACTGTAAAATTGTGTTTTACGTGAAATCACACTATACTGAGGTTTTTTGGCTTGGTGTTCTCATCTTGTAAGTATAGTTTGACTTTAAAAGGACTTTTTAAAATAAACATAGTTATTTAGTTAGAACAAAAAGATATTTAATTAACTATTGAATTTTCGCGGAACCCCTGAGAGCCTCTTACGGACCCCTAGGGTTCTGCGGAACATCATTCGGGATCCACTGTCTATCTAGTCAGTGGCACACTTAAGAGCTTATTAGATCATCCTGAATTAAGGATCCGGAATTCAGAGTCCGATTTAGGACGAGAAATTCAGTCACCAATTAGACCGTCCTGAATAACGGATCCAATATCACAGCTTAACGATCATACAGTTGTTACACGAATGTACTTGCGCAGAGCAACGGAGGGGAAAATACAGTGACCGTAAAAATACATGTAGGTAGGAGGTATAGGTAGGTAGTAGGTACGTGTCATTTTCAATGCTAATCTGAACTAGGTTTATTGATGTAGGTACACCTAGTATGTAATTTACGAATAACTCATCTAATAACATACCTACCTAAAATCAATTTTAAAAACAAATACCAACAGATGACAGGTGTCAAACTTAAAACAGCAATTTTTACGACTTTTAAACGATTATTACACAAAATAAAAAAATATAAAAGATTAAGAGGGGATGGAAATGAAATACAATGGAACTGAAACGGAAAAATATATAGATAGGTCTTTAAAAATGACATTGAGGTTTCTAGAAGTAGTAAAAATATGTTTTAGACCTTTATAAACACTATCTACGAAAATTGGTTTGAATGAGATATAATTAGTAGTTTTAGGAGATGTAGCACATTTTCCAAAACCGCAAATATAACTTTGTCGTTTATACAAACACTATAAAAAACAAAGTTATTTTTGCAGATTAAAATGATAGTGGTATTAAATAAGGTATGGTATTAAATAAGGTATTGTATATGGTAACTACGGAACCCTACTGCGCGTGGCCCGACACGCACTTGGCCGGTTTTTTTTAATTCAAAAAAGCAAGTCACAGAGTTATTATGCCCTTATACACTTAGTTTTTTCGTTGCGCCAACTGTCTATCTGGACGAACGGCGGCTTTTTTTTCACCAACATAAAAAGCGTTGACTGACTGTATACTCTTTAGGCTGTGGTACTACTGTGTCGGAGCAGAGCGTCCTGAATGCGATTACACTGTCCTAAGTGCTTCCGATTTAGCATCCTTAACGCCGGAGACCATTTCCTATCCTAACTAGGATCCTACCTTCCTGAATGCAATTACACTTCTCTGAATTAAGGAGCGACTTCATTCCGGATCCTTAATTCAGGATGATCTAATAAGCTCTTCGGGTACTCCCTCAAGCGCCGCGTTGCAACTACCTGTTACACACACAGCTTACACAGTGACGTTTTTGCACACGCCCAACTGTGTGCGTGAAGTCTAGGGCTATTCAATGAGCACACGATTCGGCACACGAACTCGCGCCGTGGGGTGAGGTAATTGATTGTGGGGCGGGGCGGAGAGTTTCCTTTCTGTACGGTAGTACTTATATCTATTCTGTGTTAGTGGCTCGCAGTCGCATGTGTAACATCACATCAGCATACCCAAATCGATACGAAACCTTATTCGAATAATCTCGTTTGAATATAACGCTTAATTAAACAGCCTTACGTAAATAAAGATGACGTTGATTTTAAGCCCTATTTAGTGCCAATAGGGTCGGAAATGCGATTAGGATTTGGATTAGGGTAATTTAATGTAAAACAAATGACCTTAAAAGCATTGTTGTGACATAGGGAAGAGCTTGTTAAAATTTATGTCATAAAGACTTACAAGTTCATTGATGGCATTTGACTGAAGTAGTTTACCACAAAAAACATTATAATAAACAAAAAATATCTGTGCTACTGGACCCTTAACTATCAATTTGTCTTAAAAAATAACCCTAGTGGAAAAAATCTTGCAAAATAATTGGATCTTAATTTCGAAAATTGAAACGTCATATTGGTTATAAAAAAGTTTAATTCAATACACAGAGAACATTAAAGCAATTCTAAATTAGCGTGAAAACGTGATTTGTGTGTACAACAGATAAAATCAAATAACAAGCGATGACCGGCGATATCCACCGATTATTCCAATAATAAATCGGTAATCGAAAAAATGGTTGACACCACTCTCTTTTCGTACAGTCACGACTTTTGGCACACATTACACTTTCCAAATTTGAAATTTACAAGCGATTTTAGCTTTGGCTGTAGATGCCTTTATGCCAAAGCAGCGATTTAAAAAAGATTTGCACTTGGCGCGTTCTTTCACAAATAAAATGGCCGCAAATAGTGTTTTGATATTTAGGTACTGTTTTTTTGGTGAAACATAACGATTAGAGCAGTTTTTTCGTATTAACTTAAAGATTTATTATATTAGCTTTTACTTTTGCAGTTAGTTTTTGTGTATAGAAGACTGTTTGCCAAGATTTGGTGATCGTTAAGTAAAAGTTTTAAGTGGCTCTTTCAAAGTGTTAGACGATAAAAAGAATTTTATTTACTTTAAGACCTCTCTTTGATACATTATTCAAGTTGAAGTGAATTTTATTGATAATTTGAAGTTTATAAAGTGATTGATAGTTTATAAACTAAATAGGAGCTGGTCTTCTAGGTGATGTGTAAGTGTAAATAAATATCTAAGTAAAAAAATATATTTAAGTAGGTATTAATAAGACATACTTACAACAACATACCTAACTTACAATTACATGTTTATGAGTTGTGTAGTAAAGAGAATAATTTTTTCTGTATGTTTTAGTAATAATTATGTTTGTTTCTAGTCATAAAACAACGTGTTACAAAAACACCTAAGGCCGAATATGGTAGATAGGGGCCATCAAACTGAACAACTTTAATTACTATGGGACCAACTCTGCAATCGCGAAAAAAACCTGCTGTTTCATACAAAAATTACTAACGAAAATATCAAAATGTATGAAGCAACTGACTTTTTTTTGCGATTTCAAAGTTGGCCCCATTGTAAAAGTTGTACAGTTTGATGGTCCCTATCTATCATATTCGGCTTAAGGCCAGTATATTCCAAAAACTCTGTCTCTGTCTTTTTCTTTACGTGTGCAAAGTAATGAAAATAACCTCACTTTTTCATGTTTTTGTTTGTATTTTAAGGACAAAGTCACTTTTTGAAAAAGTAACCATTGAATATTCTTCTATATGTCATTACCTATTTTATATATATATTTCGTGAATAAGAGATTAATAAGCTTTCAGTATTTTCCAAAAAATACAAAATTAATGAAAATTTTCTTTGTCTTAGCATATTTTTTTAGTCGAGTGAAGATATGAATATCGTATTTTTAACCGTAAAATAATCAAGTTCGTTTATGAAACTTCAATATATATTTTTATCTGCTCAAAATAAAGAATATTTGATTGTTTATTATTGAATCAAAAATAGGCCAAATTCAAAAATTTCGAATATACTGGCCTTAAGGTTTTTTTTTGTAACATGCTGTCTAGCTTACTGACGTATAAATAAACTATATCCCAATAGCCACAGGGCTATAGGACAATGTTGAATGAATGCAGGTAGCGTTACATCAAACCCTTGCCTTATTTCCAACTTTATTTGCTTTAAATAAAGCTCAATTTTCCTTAACACTTTTGCCTTATTCATTCCACTTTTTATTAGAGCCCTAAATTCACTTCACACTTATTTACGATCTTCTTTTGTGTTAGCACTGGATTGTGACGACTAGCCAACTAGGGTCAGGTAGATATACGAGTCCAAAAGATTCCTTACGCTTAATAAAAAAAAAAAAAAAGAGACAAACTTTCTATTCGTTTGTCGTTTCAACGCCTCTGTGGTCTAATGGCTCGCCCACCCTTGTAAGACGCAGGGGTTCCGGGTTCGATTCCTAGGGTATTACAATTTGTACTTGGTTTGGTTGGTGCGAAAAGTTGCTTGCGTATCGGTCTTTTATAGATTGTACTTCGGTGAGTGTGCCCAAAAGTTGCTGCATGAGTTCATCACACCTTCTCCTTTCTACCATCGGACGTCCAGACGCACTGCAGGCTACCACCCGTTCTTTCTTGGTAGATATACCTTTTCTGCGTACCAAACGCTACTCAACATCGTTTATAGTGCGCGCAGGTATGGAATGGAATTCTCTGCCGGCGTATGTCTTTCCAAGCGCATACTGACTCTATTCAAGGCTAGAGTGAATAAGCACCTTCTGAGCAAGCTCGCTCCATCGTAAACCCTATCTTTGCTTTTGGGCTAGACTGGGGTCAAGATACAGACCATACAACAAGTACTGTGGGTCAAGACCAAACCCATTAACGATAGTGGTAGGGCTTATTTCAAGTCCGCCTGGCTAGCTACCACCATCTTATCTAAGTCTGGCGCCATAACAACAATTAAAATATTGAATTGTTCCGGCAGTTAGAGGAGCTAGTTCCTCAGTGATGAGGATTCCAGACGTAGTGCGCTTACACCTTCGGCCTTATCGTCACTTAACATCAAGTGAGATACAGGCCAAGTACTAGGTATCTCCTTGTGCATAAAAATCGTGCTCTAAAAAGTAAGAAACAAGAAAATATTCATAAAAAGGATAACCGTAGTCGCATGCCACTTTGTCCTAGACACGCACGGCACGGGCTGGAGGTGGCATGCGACTACGGTTATCCTTTTTATGAATATTTTCTTGTTTCTTACTTTTTAGAGCACGATTTTTCCGTAGTCGGGTTTTAGTTTTTAAACTTCTTTTTTATTTTAAATATTTTGGAGTTGTCAATAGGGTGAAAGCAAGCAAAGCCACGGGCAAAAGCTAACAATTTATATATTTTTGAAAAGTGCTCATTAAGCCCTTTCATTTGGTACCCAACACGGCATTATTAAAAAATATTTTTTTTAGTTCATGTCTTTAACTCCTCTATAGGGCGCCACACTCAATTTAATGTAACGTCATATAGCCTATGTTCATTGGACAATTAAGACGCTTCTAACAATACCTCATTTGCCAAATTATAACAAGTAGTTTAGAAGTTATGAGGGAACATATGAATTTACAAACATACATACATACATACATACATACAGTTCAAAATCATATACCCTCCGTTTTGGCTTCGCCATAGTCGGGTAAAAATAGTCGTTCGCCAATCAGATGGTCTGCCAAATTAAACCAAGGAAATTCCATCAAGCAGTGAGAGCAACCTATGGAGTCCACATGGACCGAGACCGATGGAGGCAAAAGCAGCCAAGTGATCACAATCCTCAGTCATGAGGGAAACATTAAAAGAGAGAGATATCGCATATCTAACCTACATAATAACGTTGTTTTGCGTATTGTATATTTCGCGTATGTTGGTTTTGCGTATTGTACATTTTGCAACGGGTGCACATTTTGCGTATTGTACATTATGCTACGAAGGGGTTATTAAGTTCTGATTTCCATAATAACACGAGTGTTTTAGCTTTTTACTTTGGTATAAACCAATCGTGTACGTATACCAGATTTATATTTGTTATCCATACAAAGGTTGATGACCATCCAATTTTCGAAACGATCGATGATAAAAGGATCAATCTAAACCAATTTACTTGTAAATATCCTATCCGTTTCAACACAATCGGTCCCGTATGCTTAGTGTAATCCAATATCTATTTATTTTACCCATCAGAAAACAAATCAATGGAATAAAAAAAAAACTTATGGCTGTGATGATCTTCGTAATCAAAGGGGGTTTTAACGAAGCCCATTGCAGATTTGTGGGCGTTAACTACCGCAGATGCAGCCAGGAGCGGGATTAACGGCAACGGCTTGAAGTGTTTTTTGAATCATGAAGGAGCTCGAAATACTTGAATTTTTGGCCACCCATCCCATGACCGACTCTGCTTAACTGCCACAATCGCAGGGTAATGCGCTCCTGTACTGTGCTTTACAGGATGTTTAACAATAACCCGATTTTTTTGTATTTTTTTGTATGGAAAACTGCGAAATGATAACCCTAGACGCAAATTACTATTGTTTTCGATAATCAATCCGATTAACAGGCAATAGAAGACTAGAAGACAGAAGACACAATTAAGGTCTAGGGTTGCCACTATGCAGTTTATAATCAATAGTTTTTTTTTGTGGCGGTTTTCGGGGTTTATAATAATTCACCGGGGTTTTGTATGGTACCGTATCTAAAATATTCGAGTTTTTTGTAACACGTTGTCTCATTTATGGATGATGTCTAAATAGTAAGTTGTGTAACTAATGAATGTCTAAATAATAGTTTATTAGTGAGAGAAAAGTAAGTGACTTATTAATTCATAGTGGCAGCAGATATTGAATTCTATCGCAGTCCAAAATATCGTAAATCTTGGAAAGGGTCAAAACGGGACCCTATTACTGAGACTCCACTGTCCGTCTGTCTGTCCCCAGGCTGTATCTCGTGAACCGTGATAGCTAGACAGTTGAAATATTCACAGATGATGTATTTCTGTTGCCGCTATAATAACAAACACAAAAAACAGCATAAAATAAATATTTTAGCTGTTTTTTGTGCTTCGTTATAACGTTTGTTGTATACGTTATTTTTTTGCCGTTTTTTGGTACGGAACCCTTCGTGCGCGAGTCCGACTCGCACTTGGCCGGTTTTTCTATATTAGGTAATGTCTAAGAAAGAGCAACATAATGTTTCCCGCGCGTCGTTTAAAACGCGATTTTTCTTGTATTTAGCTCATGTTCCTCCGTATCTTTCCAGGGTCGCGCGCGTGCAACCCATTACCTTCCATACATAAATAATGCATTATAATGTATTTTGACAGTGAAAAGCAATAGGTAGGTTGGATTTTCATAAAAACAAATATTTTGTTTTATTACAAGTAAACAAGATTTTAATGGTTTCTTCCAGTCTTTCTAGTTTTTCTGTAACTTTTTTTTATGCACAACGGCTTGGCATCACCTCACCTGATGTTAAGTGACGATAAAGCCACTACACCCGGAATCCTCACCACTGAGGAACTAGCTATCTTATCTATAACTGCCGGAACACATAAATTTTTAAATTGTTGTTATGGCGTCAGACTTATGTAAGATGGTGGTAGCTAGCCAGGCGGACTTGAAATAAGCCCTACCACCAACCAAACCGAGTACAAATTGTACCTCTCTTTTGGGAATCGAACCTGATACACTTGCGTCTTACACGGATGAGCCTCCACTAGTCCCCTAGGTGGTTTATATTCTAAATCCTAACCCTCGTCATCCTCATGCCCTTATCCCAATTTGTTTATAGTGTTCTACACAAAATAAATTTTTGAACTCGTAGAACGACCACTATTGGGGTCGGCGCAGCATGCAATTCATACTGCATTAGGTTTTGGCAAAGTTTTACGGTCGGCCGCCTGCCTGACACCAACCCTCCTCGGGAATGCTGTTGTTGACAGTTTCCTCGCTGCCATTCGAGTGACCCTTTGTGCGATGGTCTGTACCGGGTCCCTAAAAACTTCCCTCTATCGCCTTCCACGATACCCACGGAATGAGATGGGACAGTCCTATTCTAACCGGAACTGTACGGCGTTCTAAATCCTAACCCTATTCTATTGAAATCCTATTCTATAGATCTAAGTGTGTAATTTTTATTAATTACTAGCTACCGCCTCCGCAACTTCGTCCTTGTGGACAAGAGATTCTTTGACCAGTATAAAAAGTAGCTTATGATTTAATCCAGACTATAAACTATCTGTGTAGCAAAAGAGATGTCCCAGCGTTGCCCCAGTTTCATATTATTTAATTACTTTCATAATTAAAAAATGCTAATTACCTACATTTTATTTAGGTATAGTATCAGTCAAGAATTGTTTTATATTTAGAAAAACAATTATTACATAGTACATTACGATATTAGTGCGTTATAACCAATACGCACGTATATCGTACGACGTTTTTTGTTGACGACCCTTGCGAGGAAAAAGAAAAAAATACGCCAAAAGTACATTTTCGGAAAATGACTTGGCATTTTTCATGTTTTTCCACTTCAAGAAATTTTCATACGTGGTTATGTATCTATTCTGTCCTTGGATATTGACGGCAGCAAGCTATCGCATGCGGTTCGCGCTTCTGTTAGTATATCCAGTGGAGTTGAAGTAATATATTGCTCATCTTCATTATTGAAAGTTGTCATGTTTAGATATTCACACAGTACAAGTACAAAGAAAAGAAAATTTGAGAAAAATGGCGCGAGGATTATTTTCTGCCGTGGCTGCGTGAAAATGTTGGCAAAGACGCTAGAGCATGCAGCCAAGTTTTTAAATTACCGAATAAACTATTTTATTTTTAATTTAAATAAACTCAATCTGTGAATGCACACTGTCTACTAAATGGCGCGGCGCGGCGATTAGTTCGAAATTTGAATAGCAACAGCGCGCTGCTCACTAGCTCCAGCTAGTCATGCGGCGGCGATCAGTTCCATATTTGAAATGGCAAATAATACTGTTATGGAATTTGTATGGACTATAACTTAACTATTTGCTTTGATAACACACGCGTTTTTTATGACCCGCGTTACATATTTAAAACCGGTGGAATTACATCAGCTTTACGAGAAAGGGTGTTAAAAAAAACATTAAGTTGTTTTCTGAAGTATTTTGTGAAAAAAATGTAAGTAAATACATAGTACTCTAATGATAAAAAATTGTGATTTAAAAGCGTTTTAATTTAAAAATCCCACTTTTTAATACAGAAAATAATTATCAATCTGATTCTAGAGTAAAATACCTACTCTGACATACTACTTTGATTAAGACGCGATAGACTTTCATTTTTTGAGAATGGTGGGGCAAATGACATAGGCGCGATGGGACATGTCCTTTCATCCAAATCCGTTCAGCCATTTTTGTGTGATTTAAACATCTAAACATCCAAACTTTAACATTTATAACATAGATATTAGTAGAGAGTAGCTTACGTTTCGTCTGCTAGAAAACCTTTGACTAACTTGAATTTTAATTCATGCGCAAAATGTCATCCAAATTTTGTTGCTGTTTTGCGCGACTGAAGAACAAACTGTCACGTTTTATTTTAATAATTGATTTGGTTGGTGACAAAAATCATACAGCCTTTCATTTAAATCCTTCTTATTACAAAAATAGCTTATTTAAACTTTCGTAGCAATTCAAAATTAAATTTATGAGTCTTTGTTTTACGTTTTGTTTAAGCTTCAATAGACAATGGGTAGCTTCTGGCAACTCGATAATATTGTTGTGCGAACAAAGCCCTATTAAATGTTTATCATTATTGGAATGCCGGTTCTTCAAAATTATTTTACAAGCTCATACATGCTTTATATTAAACTTAAACCATTGTAACGTCTATTTCCAGTTTATGGTGAAAGTATTTCTTTCCCTTTTTCAGCTTGAGCAAAAATGCTTTTTATGCATAACGGGTGGTGCCTTGACCTCACCTGATGTTAGGTGACGGTAAGGCCGAAGGTGGAAGCGCCTACACCCGGAATCCTCATCACTGAGGAACTGGCTATCTTACCTCTAACTGCCGGAACACAACAATTTTTTAATTGTTGTTATGGCGTCAGACTTAGGTAAGATGGTGGTAACTAGCCATTCGGACTTGAAATAAGCCCTACAAACAACGTAACTGAGTACAAATTGTGCCCCCTGACAATCGAACCCGGGACCCCTGCGTTTTACACGGGTGAGCGAACCAGTATACCTGTTCTCCTCTACAGGTCGCATTTTTCAACCGAGTCTCGTGAAATTTTGTGAGAAGATTCGATAATTATACAAACGTGTTACAAAAAACTCTTAAAGCCGAGTATGGTAGATAGGGTACAATGCGATACCATACATACAATGTGCATACAACCCCGGAAAATTATTATAAACGCTGGAAACCGTCACTTTATGAAAACAAAAAAAAAACCTGATTAACTGCATAGTGGCAACCCTAAACCTAAATTGTGTTTTGATTTTGTCTATTAATGAGATTAATTATCGTAAACAACAGTCTGTTCGCGTCTAGCGTTGTCACTTTGCAATTTCCCATACTAATAAAAAACAAAATTTTACGGTTTATTATGAAACACACAGTAAAATTTTATGTTGTTTTATTTTTTTATGTTTTTCGAAAAAAAAAACATTTCGGCAATTTCATAAAATGATAAAAATGGCACAAACGCGAGGTCTACAGCCCACAGAGCCACTAGTTTATTTATTCAGAGCTTAAATAGCTAGTAGTCGAGCGAGTACAATGTCATTTTTAGGGTTCCGTACCCAACGGGACCCTATTTGCTAAGACTCCGCTGTCCGTCCGCCTGTCTGTCTGTCACCAGGCTGTATCTCATGAACCGTTATAGCTAGACAGTTGAAATTTTCACAGATGATGTATTTTTGTTGCCGCTATAACAACAAAAACTAAAAACGGAATAAAATAAATATAAGGGGGGCTCCCATACAACAAACGTGTTTTTTGCCGTTTTTTGCCCGATATTAATAACGATTAAGTACAGGTAGACAGTTGAAAATTTTACAGTTGTTGTATATCTTTTGCTTTAACAACAAATACTAAAAACAGAATAAAATAAATGTTTAAGGGGGCTCCCATACAACAGACGTGATTTTTTTAGCCGTTTTTGGTACGGAACCCTTCATGCGCGAATCCGACTCGCACTTAGCCGGTTTTTTTGACCGAGCGAGCACGAAGTGCGAGCGAAGCGTCTGCTCTGCTTCAGCTTGGGCAAAAATTATTTCGTATGTCTGTATGTTCTCTTCTACAGGTCGCATTTCTCAACCGATTCTCGTGAAAATTTGTGAGCAAGTTCGAAAATTATATGGAATTTTTTTGCCGAGCCAGATTTTTTTAAATTTTTCAAATTGGCGGAGATATGTTAAAAAGACAGGTTTTTCGGCTTTTCAGCGCTGTCTGTTCTCCTGTACAGGTCGCATTTCTCAAGCGATTCTCGTGAAATTTTGTGAGCAGGTTTAAAAATGATATAGATTTTTTTTTGTCACGCCACTTTTTCGATTTTTTTCGAAATGGCGGAGATATGTAAAAAAAAACCTATTGCAGTCCAGCTTTCCGGCTCTGTCTTTTTTCCTCTACAGGTCGCATATCTTAACCGAATTTCGTGAAATTTTGTGGGCAGGTTCGAAAATCATATAGATTTTTCAAGTTGAGACAGTTTTTCTAAATTTTTCGTAACGGCGGAGATATGTAAGAAAAATGTATTTCAGTCCGGCTTTCTGACGCTGGATGTTTTCCTCTACAGGTCTCATTTCTCAACCGATTCTCGTGAAATTTTGTGAGCTGGTTCGAAAATAATATAGATTTTTTTGTCACGCCAGTTTTTGAAAATTTTTCAAAATGACGGAGAAATGTTAAAAATACATATTTCAGTCCGGCTTTCCAGGGCTGTCTGTTTTCCTCTACAGGTAGCATTTCTCAACCGATTCTCGTAAAATTTTGTAAGCAGGTTTGAAAATTGTATAGATTTCTTATGTCAAGCCAGTTTTTCATTTTTTTCTAAATGGCGGAGATAATGTAAAAAAATCAAATTTAAGTCCGTATTTCCAGCGCTGGCTGTTCTACTCTACAGGTCGCATTTCTCAACCGATCTCGGTGAAATTTTGTGAGCAGGTTCGATAAATATATAAAAAAAAATTGTCGAGACAGTTTTTCGAAATTTGTGAAAATGACGGAGATATGTAAAAAACCATATTTCATTCCAGCTTTCCGGCTGTTTGATCTCCTCTACAAGTCGCATTTCTCAACAGATTCTGGTGAAATTTTGTGAGTAGGTTCGATAATTATATATAACTGTTCAGTCAAGCCAATTTTTCCAAATTTATAAAAAAAATACTCACCCATTTTGAAAAATGATCAAAATTAGAAGCACCATCTAGCTGCAATACTCACGTACCTACTGTGTGCTTTGACAACTTCATGGCGACATTTTATTTTATTATTTCGCGAGGTCTACAGCTCACGGAGCCACTAGTCTTTATACTATAGGCATGTATTCCTTCCTACCAGAAAAATTACACTTACTTTATTTAATTCTTCTTTTGAACCGACGACATTAAAACAAGGAGGAGGTTCTCAAGTTGTCGGTTTTTTATGTACGTATAACCCAAGTCATCCAACTAGACGACATTTAAGCTTCCACTACTTTAACTGAAAACTAACTTAACAGTAACTTAGTTGGAACAACACATCAATACCTTTCACTGAAAGCTCTAGATATCTGAAACCTTCCGTTATGGGTCGCTTTCAGCACACCAACTTATTTTTCACGTCAAAAATATAAGCCAAAGGATTTTGAATCGTATCTCTTAATGAATAAGACTTATGGATATTCTTTTAGAAGCAAATGTTTGGTTGAAATAGAGTGCACATACAGATCTGAATTTTTTTCAGCAATCCTGAAGCAATTGCACCGAGTAATCGAATACTGGACTCAATCTGGTATCTTCTGTTACAATCCGGTGTGATGTTGATGGACCTATAGGTTTCGGGAAAATCTTCGATTTGAATTGAAATGAATTTCCTATTGGTATTGGTTTTGTTTTTGGGGTTGATTGTGATAAAGGTTTCAATACGTTCAATAGATATGGTTTTAAATGAGTTGGTATTGTTGATATTGATGGTTATAAACAAGTATTTGGTATAATCCCGCCCGTGATATCGATCTATTCCTTTCTAATATTGCCGTTAGAAATTTGTATTCCGAACGAATACCATACATTTCCAATTTGCTAATTAAATCCGGAAGTAAAAAGATAGAATTTAAGCGTGAGTTGTTTCTTATTATGATTTTTTTATTGAATTAATTAAATCTGATTTCAGATTACCTTCTACATAATAATTTACTAATAATATTTATGGGAATATACCAGACAAGGCCGCAAAACTTATCAGGTTATCAGATTTATTATTTTGCAGCAAAACCACAGGGTAAACAAATGAGTAAACCCAGTTTTGCTCCAAAAAGTCTGTTTATCTAATCTCTAAAAAAGTCACTTTGAATCTGTCTTGACTACATGATCTACTCCCAATGACAACTTTCTTCATAAGTGTCACCAAAACGTCTAATAAAATGTTATCAAAATTTTTGTGTAAACAATAAAATAATAATAATGCAACCCATAGAAAACTCGAAATGTATCAAAGATAAAGAAGACGACGGCATTTTTCAAAGCGAGGATGAAATGAAACGATCACTATCCAGACTTTGCTACGGGGATCTGTATTTAATTGGAAAAATTTGGTTGGAAGCATTAAAAGCAGTTCTAGTTGGTGGTAAATTTAGATTGATACCAACAGTTCATGCAGACATGGGATGGTCGAAAGAACCTGAAGTTCCTAAGAAACCACCTCCAATGAAGTTTAAAGACTTGCCTATTTACGAGGCACCTCATTATAAGTACAAAGATTATGTTATTGATAAAGAAAAATGTCCTGGGTATAAAAAGAAAGTTTTCCATAGTGCATTGCTACCTCATGTGAGTGAGTATAGGGAGAAATTTGGAGAAAAGATGGAAGATATGTGCTGTTCAGTTAGAGAGAAAGGGAGGTGTGTCAAGTCTTCTATAAGAGCTACTAAGAGTGATATCAAAAGTTATATGAGGCATCCTGATAATTTGGCTGTGAGGCAAGGAGTTCTTGCAACAGGGACTCTACTAGGATACCTCCTTGGCGGAGGAGGTGGTATACCTAGAAGGTTTTTCTTCACAAGTTTGGGAGCTTTAAGCGCTGGAGCTCTTTGCTTTCCTAAAGAAACTGATGAGTACTTCCGTGAAGCTTGTTACCATTCTGCAAAAGCATTACTAGCGATTTATAACGTTGCTTGTGGGAAGCAAATTGGTCTAAAAGAGAGGATACCTTGTAAAGATGATATGCCAGAAGAACCGAAGCCAAGGAAACCGGTGTGTCCAGGACCTGCCAGTACAACCGAAGTCAAGGAACCCGGTGTGTCCAAAGCAGTAGACAAGAAAAAATGAGAAATTTTGAAAGTGTAAGATTTTTAACATGGATTATAAACTGGGTTGTTGAACTGTGTTTGTTTCATTTTCGTTTATTTATTGAAATTATTGAAATATACCAATTTAAGTGTATTCTAAGCAGATCTTTTAACTATTTTGAAGATACAGAATACATAAAAATTATAGTAATTATAGTAAGTGTTAAAATCAATTACCTCTATTATATTAAGAATGAATATATTAATGATTATTCTATTTTCCTCTAAAATGCTTGTAATATGGTCATTATTTTGACAATCTTCTTTGAACAAAGTCGAGGTTGCCGCGCTCCTCCGATGGTGACGCAACAAAGTTGTATGGGATTTCATTATTGTCGAGTTTTAGCCACCAGCAATTTCCCTTGAAAATCCATTATTGTCGAGTTTTGTTTCAAACATAGTTTCTTGTAATTTTATTTAACATTTTTGTCATTTTGGACCAAGTCATGAAAAAATGTCAAAAAAATACAAAAATGTCAGAAATTTTGTAAACGTTACAATTCTTTCATATGGATATCGCGCACTTTTATGATATTATCGGTTCCTAAGACAATTTTCTATTTAGTTAGAACGAACTTTATAAATTTTTATTTTTTCACTTCTTATCAAAATAGCTTCCTAAGGACAAAGCTCTAAAGAACAAATCCTACATAAAAAGTCGATAACTGTCCAGGATCTTCATGTACCTTAAAACTATAATGTGCAACAATAACTATTAATTACATGGAGCCGAGCTTGCCCGAGCGGCGCCCGGAATAACACGAAGGGAGAACAATTCATTCATTGTTATCAGTACAAGTTTGAGGGGGGTTGGTACAAGGCATAGGTGCAAAATACCATGTTTTTGTGCGCAACGGAATAGTGCTTGGCTTCACCTCACCTGATGTTAAGTGACAATAAGGCCGAAGGTGGAAGCGCACTACACCCGGAATCCTCATCACTGAGGAACTGGCTATCTTACCTCTAACTGCCCGAACACAACAGTTTTTTAAATTATTTTTGTGGCGTCAGACTTAGGTAAAATGGTGGTAGCTTGCCAGGCGGACTTTAAATAGGTAAGCCCTACCACCAACCAAACTGAGTACAAATTGTACCCCCCTAGAAATCGAACCCGGGACCACTACGTCTTACACGGGTGGGAGAACCACTAAACCACAGAGGCGGTCAAAAAACGGTACAATAATAAGGCGTGAAATTTTTATCATTTGGTTCCCGCACTAGGTGGTTCCACTCATGATTACAAGCAACTTTTATTATGGGGGCAACTCTGATAAAGCGAAAAAAAGTCAGCTCATCCATACATTAAGGCCGAGTAGGTTTTGCGCTTTTGTATGAAACAGCCAATGATACTTTTTAATATATCATTGGGAACAGCTGATTTTTTTTCGTGATATCAGAGTTGCCCCAATAGTAAAAGTTGCTTGTAATCATAAGTGGAACCACCCCATTCCGAGACAGAGGAAGCCACGTGAGTAACTCTTGGTCCCGTCATCTACGCTATCGATATTGAAAATTACGTGACATTTTGTTCCATGCGCACGCGAACTTAAAGGGAGCAAGTAGAAATTCGCAAAAGCATTCATGTTGTAGGTTCGTGGACATGTTCGCGAGACTTTGTACCCACCCAGCTTTCGTTTCATTGTTTCATCACGTTTGCGCTATGTCTGGGGCACGGAAAAGAACGTAGGTTTTAGGGGAATCTTTCAATAAAAAAATACTACTGCTTCCGACAAAAAACTACCTATTCAGATTGACGAAGTCGCGGGCAGCCGATAGTATTTTATAAAAATATAAATAATTGTGTTTGCAATCAGTCTTAAAAAGACATTGTTATACCTACATTTTTAATTCGCTCAGTTTATGACTTACGCCGTTTGCCTCCCAGAGCGCAGGCAGCTTGTGCGTAAGGGCACGGAGCGGAAAGCTCCTTATGGCAGAGTTGAGTTGTTCTAGACTTACAATCCTTACAATAACTCGCATACTAACTTGGAAACGTATAAATTATTAATCTATTGAGGTAGGTACTTGTTATTTGCATTTAGTTAGTATTTTTTTTTTATTGCTGGTTTTATTAGATTATAAAACGACAGATTTTTTTATATTTTTGGGCGGGGGAAAGAGGTTGTATTAATAATTTCAGTTTTTTTAGTTGTAATATGGTCACAGCGAAAATTTTGTAAAGCATTGACCAGAAATCTATTAAGTAGGCAATAGGTAATTAAAATCGTTAAATATTCAAAATCAAACAAAAGAGGAATTGAAGGGAAATCAACTTCTTAGAATTTTTCCTTATAAGCGAGCGCTAAGCGTTTTTTTTTTTCAAAATGGCGGAGATAATGGGGAAAATCATATTGTTTTAGCCATTGTAGAAGAATGATGGAAACAAAAATATCACAAATGCGAGATCTAAAGCTCTACAGAGCCACTAGTTTTAAAAACCACTCAAGCGACAGATTCCATTTCTTTGTAAATAAAACAATTTTATTATCATCTTCTGACGGTGCTAATAGCATATTTCACGACGTCCACTTCTATACATTTCGAAACACTATAAAAAACCCATAACACCAGCGGATCATAAAAACAACCAAAACTCTTTTCCTAGATAACCGTCGTCCATTTTACTTGTACGGAACATAATAAAAAAAGCCCGTTATCTACAGATTAAGACGTATGATACGAATGACGTCACCAACTTTGCGCGGGAAAGTCAACTTTATTTTTTAAACATTAAAAACTCTGCGCGTAAAAAAGTTGGCCGTATAGTTTTTTATTGAGTCCACTTTTATTGGTGGCCGGTTTCTTTATTGTTTGTATTACGACTTTTTTAATTCGCAATGACATTTATTTTTTTATTTGAACATTATTTTGGACAGCAAAGAGGTTCTAATTTTGTCATGTTTTCATTTTTTTAAGTTTATGACGGCTTTGAGCGTTGCATTCTCGAATGTAGAGTTTTCGAGTCAAAAGGTCGTGAGTAAGAATCCAGTTTAGTGCTGAGTCATAATGTTTTAAGTTTTTTGAGTAGTGTTGAAGATTTGAATTTTAAACTAGTTGCTAAGCTGGAGATTAAAAGGGAAACTTTGGTTCACTATTTAGCATATTTTAAGAAAATTTGTTTTATGTGGCAAGTTTATTTTAAGAAATGTACAAGTAATTTGTCAGTGGTGAATTAAGGTTGTTTGAAATGTTGAATGAGGTATTGTTTTTTAACTACATGTACACTGTACAGATAACATAGTAGTTTATAATGTGCAGTACTAACAACATAATTGGCATTTTGTCTTGGCCATTTCGTTACAACAAGAACTATAATTGTATAGCTCAAAAGCAATTGAGAGTGAATAAATCACCTTAAGCCCATGTATTTATGAGAATGTAGCGAAACGGCCAGGCCACACATTTTGACTAAGGTACGTAGTACTTACATCTATTCTGTGCTAAAGTGTCGAGTTTGTGAAGTTAGGGCTTGTAGAGTTAGGGCGTGTAGGGGAAGCTTGGCTCTACATGAGTTCTGATAACTTTTTGACAGTGCGAGCCACATGGCCTCGTCTTGGCAACATTTTCATGGGCAAGTGTTTGGTGGGATCTTAGTTTCCTTGACAATAAGTCTGTTCATTTCGCACTGACAAAAAGTTATCAGACCTCATGTAGAGCCAAGCTTCTAACTTTACTCGCCCTAACTCTACAAGCCCTAACTTCAAAAACTCTACACCTTAGTCAAAATATGTGGCTTGGCCATTTCGCTGTTGGAAACCTTTCTGATAAACAATAGTTCTTGTAGTAACGAAACGGCCAAGCCACATATTTTAACTAAAGTGTAGATTTTTTGAAGTAAGGGCTTGTAGAGTTAGGGCTCGTAGAGTTAGAAGTTTGGCTCTACATGAGCTCTGATAACTTTTGACAGTGCGAGCCATATAGAAGTCTTGGCAACATTATACATGAACGTGTTTTGGTGGGATTTATTTGTCAATATTATTGAGTCGTTCTTGAGGATATTTTGTGAAACGAAGTGTGATGTTCAATAATTACGCCAAATCATCAGAAAATTTTATTTTAACATCAGAGATCTAAGTTTAATTTATCATCAGTGAAATCTAAAAGAGATTAAACTCAAAATAACAACAAGAACAGTTAAAACTTCCATACAAATTATTAAAAAGCAATCACTGAGGCACAAAGAAACTCCCACAAAGAGATTTGTAAATAAATCTCTAAGAATGAATACACTTGACATTGACTCACGAGTATTAAAATCGAGAGATCTCCATTCAAAGCAGATAAGAAAAAAAACATAAGCACGCCTCGTTTTTCGCAATTAATCAAAAGAGTCTAAGACGTTTTTTTTAAGTATTGCATCGATGCATTGACGGACCTCCTTTCAGCGACTGCCAAACTGACAGCTGATTTATGATTTTCCTTTGTAGCAACACTGGCGTTCGTTATGGCGCGAAACCCATTTATACCGCTAATGACATTTTGGGATGTTCAAAATGGCGTGTAATAATGGAGCGCGGCAAAAACTTATGAGATTATACTTTTTAAGAGATAAGCGTCACTGTATTGTGTAGTGATTAATTTTTATTAGGGGTCAGTGAACCCTGAACTGTTATGTTCGGCAGGTTAATTAGCACTCTATAAATAATGTAATGGTTTTATGGTCTGTATTCATAATTAGTACCTTTGCAATGTTATTATAATAAACTTAATTCAATATAACATTTTTAGATATCTTATGATTGTTATATTTTTTTATTAATTTGATTGTTTGTTTCTCTAAAATTACAAAGGCTAGCAAGAAATAGAAAAGCTAGATAATAAAATCTACACTTTTTTTGAGTAATTTTTGTTTTAAAATAAGTAGAATTTCGCTAATGCACCGATGCATTACTTTATCAAAACAATATTTCTGCCGTCAAGCTAAGTGACTGTTGTGGTAATATATTGCTTGGAGGTCGCTTTTAAATGTCACCAAGTTAAAAACCGAGCAAGTGCGAACCGGACTCGAGCATGAAGGGTTCCGTACCAAAAAACGGCAAAAAAAATCCACGTTTCTTGTATGGGAGCACACCAATTTTTTTATTTGTTGTTATAGCGGCATTAAATACATCATCTGTAAAAATTTCAACTGTCTAGCTAACACGGTTCATGAGATACAGCCTGGTGACAGACACACGGACAGTGGAGTCTGACATTGAAGTCTGAATTTTGACAGTTAATTACTTATATCGAAACAGTTCCAATTTCGAAAAACAATAGTTCGACTCGTCATTGCTTGGACAGAGCATAATACTTACACGCTGACATTTTAATCATTTGGTTCCCGCAGTGGGGTGGTTCCACTCATGATTACAAGCAACGTTTACTATGTGGCCAACTCTGATATTGCATTATACATGAACGTGTTTTGGTGGGATTTATTTGTCAATATTATTGAGTCGTTCTTGAGGATATTTTGTGAAACGAAGTGTGATGTTCAATAATTACGCCAAATCATCAGAAAATTTTATTTTAACATCAGAGATCTAAGTTTAATTTATCATCAGTGAAATCTAAAAGAGATTAAACTCAAAATAACAACAAGAACAGTTAAAACTTCCATACAAATTATTAAAAAGCAATCACTGAGGCACAAAGAAACTCCCACAAAGAGATTTGTAAATAAATCTCTAAGAATGAATACACTTGACATTGACTCACGAGTATTAAAATCGAGAGATCTCCATTCAAAGCAGATAAGAAAAAAAACATAAGCACGCCTCGTTTTTCGCAATTAATCAAAAGAGTCTAAGACGTTTTTTTTAAGTATTGCATCGATGCATTGACGGACCTCCTTTCAGCGACTGCCAAACTGACAGCTGATTTATGATTTTCCTTTGTAGCAACACTGGCGTTCGTTATGGCGCGAAACCCATTTATACCGCTAATGACATTTTGGGATGTTCAAAATGGCGTGTAATAATGGAGCGCGGCAAAAACTTATGAGATTATACTTTTTAAGAGATAAGCGTCACTGTATTGTGTAGTGATTAATTTTTATTAGGGGTCAGTGAACCCTGAACTGTTATGTTCGGCAGGTTAATTAGCACTCTATAAATAATGTAATGGTTTTATGGTCTGTATTCATAATTAGTACCTTTGCAATGTTATTATAATAAACTTAATTCAATATAACATTTTTAGATATCTTATGATTGTTATATTTTTTTATTAATTTGATTGTTTGTTTCTCTAAAATTACAAAGGCTAGCAAGAAATAGAAAAGCTAGATAATAAAATCTACACTTTTTTTGAGTAATTTTTGTTTTAAAATAAGTAGAATTTCGCTAATGCACCGATGCATTACTTTATCAAAACAATATTTCTGCCGTCAAGCTAAGTGACTGTTGTGGTAATATATTGCTTGGAGGTCGCTTTTAAATGTCACCAAGTTAAAAACCGAGCAAGTGCGAACCGGACTCGAGCATGAAGGGTTCCGTACCAAAAAACGGCAAAAAAAATCCACGTTTCTTGTATGGGAGCACACCAATTTTTTTATTTGTTGTTATAGCGGCATTA
Source organism: Agriphila tristella (assembly GCA_928269145.1). NCBI lineage: Eukaryota > Metazoa > Arthropoda > Insecta > Lepidoptera > Crambidae > Agriphila > Agriphila tristella. Next base: position 2,305,957 of record OV743451.1, on the reverse strand, counting down.
AATACATCATCTGTAAAAATTTCAACTGTCTAGCTAACACGGTTCATGAGATACAGCCTGGTGACAGACACACGGACAGTGGAGTCTGACATTGAAGTCTGAATTTTGACAGTTAATTACTTATATCGAAACAGTTCCAATTTCGAAAAACAATAGTTCGACTCGTCATTGCTTGGACAGAGCATAATACTTACACGCTGACATTTTAATCATTTGGTTCCCGCAGTGGGGTGGTTCCACTCATGATTACAAGCAACGTTTACTATGTGGCCAACTCTGATATTGCAAGAAAAGAATCAGCTGTTCTATACAAAAATGTAATACCTAATCGTCCTTAATGTATGAAACAGCTGATTTTTTGATTACAAGCAACTTTTACAATGTGGCCAACTCTGATATTGCAAGAAAAAAATCAGCTGTTCTATACAAAAATGTAATACCTAATCGTCCTTAATGTATGAAACAGCTGATTTTTTGATTACAAGCAACTTTTACAATGTGGCCAACTCTGATATTGCAAGAAAAAAATCAGCTGTTCTATACAAAAATGTAATACCTAATCGACCTTAATGTATGAAACAGCTGATTTTTTGATTACAAGCAACTTTTACTATGTGGCCAACTCTGATATTGCAAGAAAAAATCAGCTGTTCTATACAAAAACGTAATACCTAATCGACCTTAATGTATGAAACAGCAGATTTTTTGATTACAAGCAACGTTTACTATGTGGCCAACTCTGATATTGCAAGAAAAAAATCAGCTGTTCTATACAAAAACGTAATACCTAATCGACCTTAATGTATGAAACAGCAGATTTTTTGATTACAAGGAACGTTTACTATGTGGCCAACTCTGATATTGCATGAAAAAAATCAGCTGTTCTATACAAAAACGTAATACCTAATCGACCTTAGTGTATGAGACAGCAGATTTTTTTCTCGATTACCTATCAGAGTTGGCCCCATAGTAAAAGTTGCTTGTAATGTAATCACGAGTGGAACCACCCCACTGCTGAAAACAAATGATTAAAATTTCACGCTGTATATTCGACTAGCATAAGTCCTACAGAACAGACCCCCTAGCCAAAGTAACATTTGCAAATTTTCGCTATCGCTTCGCTTCGAAACATGTATGGATTTGATATTTTAAAATTCGATACCTAGTTAACGAAACCTTATGTCAATCCCATACATGTTTCGAAAGCGAAGCGATAACGAAGATTTGCCAAAAGGTTTCGTTAACAATCGAATTTTAAAACGTCAATCCATACATGTTTCGAAAGCGAAGCGATAACGAAAATTTGCAAATGTTACTTTGGCTAGGGGGCCAGAGGGGCTACTCAAATGGCCACTTTTCTATTCGTTCGCTAACTTAAAAATTAAAAATATGCCATAAACACCAAAATAACGTGTCGTAGGCTTGTCAATTCTGTGCAATACAACAATGTCTGTGATTTACATAAACTTGCGACGTGTGACTTGATCGTTTAATTGCTTATTTTCAAGCTTTAAGTTAGCGAACGAATAGAAAAGTGGCCATTTGAGTAGCCCCCCTTATCCTACTTCGACAACACACTCCTTCGAAAAACACTACTTCGACAGAACTCTTCTTCGATTGCACTTGTTCAGTGGATCCCTATTTCGATTCGGTGGCGCAGTGGTTTAGCGCTTGGCCCAGCGATTACGGAGGTTAGGCAACGATCGCAAGGGTCGGTCATGGGATGGGTGGCCAAAAATTTATTATCTCGAGCTCCTCCGTGCTTCTGAAGACCTGCATTTGCAGACGTTAACCCACCGATCTGCATTGGGACCTTGTGGTGGGTTATGGCCCTTCCTCGTTATCCACCCATAAGGAAGGCCTGTGCCCCAGCAATGTGGACATTTAAAATGGCTGATGAAAAAAAATGGCGGACATACCTTCATACAAAAATTAACAACGAAAATATCAGAATGTATGAAACACCTGTTTTTTTCGCGATTTCAGAGTTGGTCCCATGATAAAGTTGTTTAGTTTGATGGTCCGAAGAAACGGTGTTTCCATTTTTGGTTCATTCAGTAACACCCTGTATATTAAAAAACCGGCCAATTGCGAGTCGGATTCGCGCACGAAGGGTTCCGTACCAAAAAACGGTAAAAAAAACACGTTTGTTGTATGGGAGCCCCCCTTAAATATTTATTTTAAATTGTTTTTATTATTTATTATTATAGCAGCAAACATAAATACATCATCTGTGAAAATTTCAGCTGTCTACCTGTTGTCGTTATTAATTTCGAGCAAAAAACGGCAAAAAAATCACGTTTGTTGTATGGGAACCCCCCTTAAATATTTATTTTATTCTGCTTTTAGTATTTGCTGTTATAGCGGCAACAGAAATACATCATCTGTGAAAATTTCAACTGTTTGGCTATCACGGTTCATGAGATACATCCTGGTGACAGACAGACAGACAGACAGACGGACAGCGGAGTCTTAGTAATAGGGTCCCGTTTTTACCCTTTGGGTACGGAACCCTAAAAACCAAAACAAATAGACTTTGATTCAAAAATCGAACACCACAAGCAAACCAAACGAACGAACTTGCCAAACTATAACAACCAATGGCACAAGAACTCCCGTTCCGTTTCACACACCAATAGGACGTAACCAAATAACAGTCTGCGTAGTTCAAGTGACGGTGGTCGTTTTTTCAAGGCATTGGTTACGCGCTAATAAAGAGAAGTGTCGATTTTACAAAATGGTTGAATATCGAATTGGCTGTTTTGTTTTTACTAAAAAACATTAATTACTTAAGTATTGAGAATTGGATTGCACCACAGACTAACAATATTGTTATACAGGGCTGTCAATTCTAGCCAGTCTAGTGCCGGTTGCATGCATTGCAAGAGCTAAGTAAGTTTAGATTAGAGTTTGGATGAGATGATTAGTTTTTCATACTTGTGACATAGTTTTGCAGTCTGCTTACATGTATGTATGACAAACTTCCTTGGCTTTATGCAAGCTAAACAGATCATTTTTCGAAATGGCTGAAACATGTTCTTTTTCTAAAATCTTTCGAAAAACCGAATCAACAAAAATCTATATTAGGTCAGTAGGGTAAGAATTTAAATCGGATTTAATTCCTACAAAAGGTTTTATTGTTATAGCTTCATTTGTTGCCTAAGTTTTCCCCCCAGCGGAGTTGTGCTTAAGTGGTGGGGGGGTAAAAATGTACCCTAAAAGGGGTATCTTTGCGGTGTTTTTGTTATATCTCGTTTTTCATCAAGATTGTGTAAGAAGATTTTAAAGTTGGGTAAATTCCAAACAATTTGAGGGTAGAACGGTTTTGATACGATCGATAGATAGAAGCGTACTGGCAACACTGCTCGCGAACGTATTGTTACTCGTAAATAAATTTAATAAAATACATCTAAGTAATATTTTAATAGTTTTGTTATTATAAAAAGAAACTAGACAGTGAAAAATACAAGGACAAACGTTATTTCAAGAAAATACTAAGTCTAAGTGAAAATATTTCTACATGGAAAAATTTGTGGTTATGTGAAAAATGAGAAGTCCTGTTATTCAAAATCGGGAGTAATTGCTATTCCAAATACAAACAAAGGAAGCGATTTATCAGGTTTTAACAATAGAAAGTATGACACTTTACAGAAATAAAATATAGTGATTACCGGCAAAAAAGATAACCTAACTTTTGATTGTCATATATGAATCACGCAAAAAGATGACGTTATGTTCGGGATGTCAACAAGTTATACCAAATAGAGAATTCCTCACTTGTTCACTTTGTAAAGAATTTTACGATCTTGAATGTGCAAATGTGTCCGACAAGCGATTTTATAACACTATGACTCAAGATCATAAAAATAAATGGAAGTGTCAAGCCTGTAATTGCAGAGTGCCTAAACAAAACAATTCGAATACACCAATTAAGCCGAACTTACCCAATAACAAAAACGATGATATAATGGATCAAAATATTACAAAAAGGTGTAAGAAAAAACAAAAAATTACACAAAATGAGAGCTGCACTGAACAAGATATAGATGATATCACTGGTGATACAGCCACGTTAAATAACAGCATGAACACCAGCTACGACCATACTTCTGAAGACATGATTTCACTACATAAATTCAGCCAGCTTTTAGACATGAAACTAGAAAAAATTAAGGATACCATACTCAGCGACTTAAAAGAAGCAATACAAATAGAAGTAACGAATGCTGTCAAAAAAATTCAAAGTGACTCGGCTAAAACATCACTTACTATAATAAATGAACAGAAAGTGATTAGAGAAGAAATAAATATAGTGAATAATAAAATCCAAACCATAGAATCTCAACTGGAAAACCTAGAGATCACAAAAAAGAAAATTGTTCTATATGGCCTACCAGAAAGTCAAAATGAAAACAGATATGATCTTTATGAAAATGTCAATAACATTTTTGCAGACATCATGGAGTTGGACACCAATCCATACATAGAAGAAATAAAGCGCATAGGCAAAAAAGGAACCCGCAGACCATTAGAAATTGAGTTCACAAGCAGGAGGTTTGCACAATATATTACAGAAAATTCCCATTACTTTAGAAACACTGGATTGGCTGTTGGTATTTTTCTGTCTGGAGAAAAGCTACGAGAGAGAAATATTTTAAAACAAAAATTACAAGAAATGCGACAAAATGGCTACCACGCTGTCATAAAAAATAATAAATTATTCATAAATGGTCAACTATACGAAGAGCCATCTACAAAAATCCAACAAACGGAAGATGTTACTAATATAATCAAGGACAAACAGTCATCAAAGCAGCCGTCGACTGGAGGAGAAGCCCCAAGTCAACTTAATAATACATTTCGATCACAATATTTGTAAAATAACATTCCAAAATATACAAAGTATAGGAAATAAATTACACTTAGTTGAAGAATTACTATCTGATGAAAAATTTGATATAATTTCATTTTCTGAACTCGTTAGAGATAAAAACTTTTGTGAGACAATTGTACTACCAAGTTATAAAATAGCATCACTGTTTTGTAGAGAAAAACATGAATGGGGAGGAGTATGTATTGCAATAAAAGAAAACTTAGAGTATATTGTAAGAGACGATATTGTTAAATTTTCAAAAGAGTTTATTATAGAGTTTAGTGCTATTGAGTTGCCTCAAATAAATACTGTTGTAATAGGATTATATAGAGCGGATCGATATATTAATATATTCTATGAACAAATGATAAAACTATTGAATAAATTACATAAACAAGATAAAAACAAAAACATTATTATAGGTGGTGATTTCAACATAGACATATTGAACACCAAAAATAAAGTGACACGAGAATTCTTAGATTTCATGCTTTCATATAATTTAACACAATTAATAAAAGACCCCACAAGAGTTACAAAAATATCATCAACCGCTATTGATTTAATTTTCACAAATTACAAATCTCTTGTAAGTAAATCATATGTAAAAGATCACGGTCTTTCAGACCATAAGTCTGTAAATGTAAAACTGCATCTAGAAAATTTATCACAATGTAATAAAAAATCCTGGAAAGTTAAAAAAAGAGTATTTACAAATATAAAAATATCACAGTTTAGAAATGCATTAAAAAATATAGATTGGAAACATGTTATCAAGTCATCAAAAGATATAAATAAAAATTATGAAGCATTCCATTTAACAATACAAAAATTATTAAATAAATATATCCCAATAGAAAAAATAAAAATGAAAAATAAACCTAAAAATACATGGCTCACAAAAAACCTTAAAAAAGCATGCAAACATAAAAGAATCCTTAAAACATTATTAAACGAAAGTAATAGCAAAGTTCTAAGAAAATATTACAAACAATACACCAAAATATTAAAAAAATGTGTTAAAACTTCAAAAAAATTAGAATATACTAAACAAATACAAAAATCAGATAATAAATACAAAACAATGTGGAAAATCATAAATACTAAAACAGGGAAAAATAGTAATAAGCTATATAAAAATATAAAACTAAAAATAAATAACAAAATCATAGAGTGCCCAAAAACAATAAGTGAAATATTTAGTAATACATTTTCAAATATAGGTTTAAATAAACATACAAACTTAACAAAAAATGCTCACACAGTTATAAACCCACCTTCATGTTCCATGTATTTAAGTGCCGTAGATGAAAAAGAAGTAGAAAAAATCATAAAATCCTTAAAAAACAAGCACAGCTGTGGTTTTGACGATGTCCCACCTGCCCTGATAAAACAATGCTCCAAAGAATTATCTGAACCATTAGCATTCCTTATAAATCAAAGTTTTCAAGAAGGCACATTTCCAGATCTATTAAAAATTTCTGTAATAAAACCAATTTATAAAAAAGGTGACAAAACATCACCACAAAACTATAGGCCCATAGCACTTTTACCATGTTTCTCTAAAATATTTGAGAAAGCAATGTGTAATCGCCTGTACAAATTCCTAGAAAAATTTAATATTCTTGATGAACACCAAAATGGCTTCAGAAAGGCAAAGTCTACAACCCTTGCAGTTTATCGGTACATACAAACAGCTCTGAAACATATTGATGAAAAAAACTATGGGTTAGGTTTGCTATTAGATATGACAAAGGCGTATGAAAGTGTAGATTATAACATCCTACTGTCAAAATTATATGGTTCAGGTATACGGGGTCCTAGCCATGTTTGGTTCAAATCTTATTTACAAAACAGAAAACAAAAAGTACAAATAGAAAACTATGACATCCAAAAAAATGAAATTAAATCTGTACAATCCCAGGAAAGAGTCCTAACTCATTCGATTCCTCAAGGTAGCATTCTTGGTTGTGTCCTTTTTCTTATCTACATTAATGACCTGCCCAAAATAATAAAAAACGATATAACCCTTCCAGTATTATTTGCGGATGATATATCCATTCTAATAAAATGTAAAAATTCAGAAAATGCAAACTTCGTTCTCAAAGAAACAATCCAAACTTTAACAACCTGGTTAAAAAGTCACAACTTAGAAATAAACTATTCAAAAACAAAAATATTGCAATTCCGACCTTATTGTAAAGTCCCCTTAAACATAAATAATAAATTCGAAAATAACGAAATAGAATCAGTTGATACATTCAAACTTCTTGGTATAGTAATAGATACTCACCTAAATTGGAAAAGTCACATACAACACATTAAATCGAAACTATCTAAATTCAGCTACGCTCTTTTTGAATTAGTACATAGCACGAATACAGAAGCAGCACTGTCAGCATATTACGCATATGCTTATTCACAATTAAAATACGGAATAATGTTATGGGGAAACAGCACAAACGTAAATGATCTCTTTATTATGCAAAAAAAATGTGTTAGAATAATAGCTCAAATAGATAATACTCAATCGTGTAGACCATATTTTATTAAATTTAACCTACTCACACTCCCATCTCTCTATATATATGACATATGTATATTTACCTATAAAAATATAGAAACTTTTACCAAAGTAAAAGATACTCACAACATAAATACGAGACACAAAAACAGATTATACTTACCACAATCCAGAATAAAAATGCTTAATACCAGTCCTTATTATATGTCAGTTAAAGTCTTCAATAAACTACCAACTTTTATTAAAAATGAACCAAACCTCAAATTATTCTCTAAGTCATTGAAATCTTACTTAATACAAAAATGTTACTACTCTGTAAAAGAGTTTATAAATACATAAAATCTATTAATAATATTAGGATCTGCCCAAAGATATATATTTTTATTCTTATTGGTTTAAGTGCCTATTTGTAAATGTTAATTAAAAGTACCATAATAGTACTGTCAAAAATTTGCTATACCTAAATGGTCACTAAGTCATGCACTTCATTATTGTATTGTAACACCTATCTGTACACTTAGTTGCAAATAAACATTTGATTTGATTTTTTTGATTTTTAGTTTTGGAGACACAAAGCATACCATATTTAATACCACTATCATTATTCGTTTGCAAAATAATATAAAATAAGCGAGGGGTGAATGGCGAAGGTAAGCCGCTCTACAAAAATGCTATGACCTGCATAGTGGATCCGAGGGGTGGGATTTCCAAAAGGTAAGCCGATGGGAATCGGCTTGTATGGACCCTTCGCCACTGGTAAGTACTTTTTTGAAACATTTTTGAAATCAAATCAGCTACATGACTTATCAGTTCATGACACACGCTTATACGTATGCCCTCGCTCAGCAGTAAATCTTTCTCCCCCTACCCTTATCCTAATTTATTACCCTTATCCCGTCATCTCCTCATCCACTCACTTCACATTCATATTTTCACACAAAATCCATTCATCTTTCCTGTGGTCTTCAATCCATCCATCTTTTCTGCGGTCTTCAATCCATCCCATCTTGCGATCTTCAAACCAACTATCTTTCATTTCTGCGGTCTTCAATCCATCCATCTTTTCTTTCTGCGGTCTTCAATCCATCCATCTTTTCCACGGTCTTCCTCTTACTTTCCAGCCATCAACATCCATATCCAATCCACACACTCTTCCAGTAACAATGCCTCATAATTTTCATATCTGCTACATGTGATTTTCTTTCATCCATTTTCTTCATAGCCCAACATTCTGTAAATTCTGTTCCGTACATGACTTACGTATCTAAAAACAACAAATAAAAGCTTTTACGTGCAAAATACTAAGTCGGAAATTAATCATTCAAAACATGGCAATAAAAACATTTATTTTCTACTTAAACCTCGAGAAAGCTTCTGTTTCAAAATAATAAGCGAAAGCAAGCACTCGAAGTAATAAATAAGAACATTTTAATAAAAATATTGTACTTATTTAAAATGTTACTTCACTCCGTGAATACAATGGGTATTTTACACGATTTTATAGTCGCATTGTACGTGGAACGCGGCAATATGGCGCAAATCACTGTTTTGTTGATTTGTCATAATACATGAATACTTTTACACTTCGTCAAACAAAAGGCAATAAAACTTGCGAGTGGCAGCCCTACACGACACGTACAAGAGAAACAAAATGGACCATTCGAAAATCGATTCCTTCCGATATTTTTAAAATATTTTTTGAATTTCGTATGCATTCCAAGTGGGAGTGTCATTCTTTTCTTTTTCAAATTTTTCTATTCATATTCATCTACAAAAAAAGGTTGCCAGTCTTGCTACCTTTTCTTCCTTCTTATTTAATAAATAGGGCTTTTCAAAGTGACATTTAAAAAAGTATAGTAACTATTTGTTTTACTAGATAAGGCGTTGATGGTTTAGTGAAGTGTCAATATTGGCTTTGAAAAATAAACGGCCTGTGCTTTATGTTTAAAGTTTTCCTACGTTTTCTACAGTTCACACTTATCTTTTTATCAACGCCTCTATCAAGCCTACAGTTTTTTTGTCATTTTGAAAAGCCTTCTTAAATGGAATACTGTCGTTGTATTGTGTGAAAAAAAAACTGCATACAGACCTTGCAAAATAATGAGTAGCGGAACTCAAAATTAGAAAAAAAGAACATCGAAAAAAATCTATGGTGGAAAAAGTTTGCCACTCGCTGTTCCAAATATAAATCTTCCACACTCCATCAGGCTCACTGCAAACATTCGAAATTCGAAAAAGGGTCTTTATAGTCGGACGTTGAAGGCGTGGCGCGCGCGTCAAGCAACCTCGGTTTTTATAACAACCTTCGCTCGGAACGCCATATAAAAGAACCTTTTTCTTTTTTTTTCTTTTCTTTTTTAAGCTCCTTTAGAGTTAGGGCAACAGCACACATCGTGTGCATCTTGATTCATCGCAAGATAGCCCGATCTCGGTTGAAAAGAGTTAACTTTTAAAATGCAAAATTGATGGATTACAAGAGAACGCCCGCGGCTTCGCTCGTATTTATCTTTTTAATAATTAAAAATATTGGTTGTTGACGTTGTTGTTACTTTCCTTCGTCTTATTTTTGTTTTGGCAATCTACTTTCCCTTGGAAGTAATTTTTGCCAGTGTCAAGTGTTTAATAGTTCAGTGGTAGGTATTGTTTCAGCTTACATTAGAATGCATTGCATTCCAATGCTGCTTGGAGCATTTGACACCAAGATATCAAGACAGCTTACTCGGTCTCTTTTTTAACACGTTTTTATTAGGTTGCTTTCTCGTTTGTTTGTTTGTGTGTTTGTTTGTTTGTCCGCAAAGTTTGCGAACGATTTTAAACTAGCTTCCCGATGAGCTAGAGACTTGAAACTTTGAACATAGGTCAGAACTGGAATACAATGCAATATTATGGTGTCATTGAGCTGATCTGATGATGGAACTGGAAGAAGACCACAGGAACTTAATGATGCAACCAAACAACCCCATTGTGATTAGGCTTGTTAGAATTGTCTTGACGAGAAGTCTAATGGGAGATAAGGTCCAGGGTCTGATGATGAAGCTGGAAGGCCATGCCAAAGGAACTCAATATTAAAACCGTGCAATCCCATCGAGTTTGGGCTCATTTGGATCGTCTTGATGAGTACTTTTTGGGAAAAAGTGTCCGAGGATCTGATGATGGAGCCGGAAGAAGGCCATAGGAACTCTATGATAAAACCACGCTGCCCCAACGAGTTTGGGCTCGTTTGAATCGTCTTGACGAGTACTTTGTTGGGAAATAGTGTCCGAGGATTTGATGATGGAGCCGGAAGAAGGCCATAGGAACTCTATAATAAAACCACGCTACCCCATCGAGTTTGGGCTCGTTTGAATCGTCTTGACGAGTACTTTGTTGGGAAATAGTGTCCGAGGATCTGATGATGGAGCCAGAAGAAGGCCATAGGAACTTTTTAATAAAACCACGCAACCCCGTCGAGTTTGGGCTCGTTTGAATCGCCTTGACGAGGAGTTTGTTGGAAAATAGTGTCCAGGGTCTGATGATGGAGCCGGAGGAAGGCCAATGGAACTCTATAATAAAACCATGCTACCTCAATAAAAAATCTTCTGTATATATTTAAAACCCTAATAACTTATACCTACCTACAGAAATTTTAAACCAAAAAATTTTAAACCTAAAAACGTGGGGCGCGTTTTGTAAAATTTATCATCGATATTGTCTTTAGCATGCGCCCCACGTTTTTAGGTTTAAAATTTTTAGGTTGAAAATTTCTGTAGGTAGGTATAAGTTATTAGGGTTTTAAATATATACAGAAGATTTTATTTTTTACTTTTTAGTTTGTTTTTACTAGTCCGTTTTAATAACGAAAAATATTTTTTTTCAGTAAATTTGTTGAGTAAACAGAGATCACTTTGTAAATTGTAATAATTGACCGAGTGAGCACATAGCGCGAGAAATGCGTCTCTGTTTGCGGAGCTTGGGCAAAAATGTCATCTTATGTCTGACTGTCCGGTTGTTCTCCTCTACAGGTCGCATTTCTCAACCAATTCTCGTGAAATTTTGTGAGCAGGTTCGATATTTATATGGATTTTTTGCCGATTCTGTTTATCGAAAATTTTCAAAATGGCGGAGATATGGCGGTTTAAAACGTAAAAGACAGATTCGCGAGGTCTACAGCTCACACAGCCATTAGTTACTCTTTAGTCTGTGGATGACATTTATATGGACTTTTTGTTTTCAAAAATTTTAAAAATGGCGGAAATATAGGGTTTGTACACGTAAAAGACAGACTAGCGAGGTCTGTAGATCACACAACCACTATTATTCTATTTTTAGTCTGAAGATCAAAATATATAAATTTATTTCAAAAGGCTCAGTGTCTTGTCTGTAAACAGCCTTAAGACGTGGGTCGAAAAGGCTATAATTAAATGTATTTATGTCAATTCGTGTAAATCAGTAGAGATAGCAGTTGTTCAGGTAATTATTGTATCAAGAGATTCTAGTAAATTGAACATTTTAATTGTTTTTTGTTCGGTATGTGTGTGAAGAATCCTTTGTTCATTTTTTATTTTTGTTAACTTGCTTGCTTTTTTCGCGTTAACAAGATTTGGAGACATTGGAGAAAAGTTTATTTCGAGGCATTTTGTGGCTGGTAATATAAAAATCGTTAATGCTTTTATCTAAAGATAACGAATTTGTAGAAAACAAGAAGAAAAAGACAAAACACAAAAAAAACGAAATAGATTATTTACTTTATTTAAGAAAAACACCGGCTAAGTGCGAGTCGAACTCGCGCAACAAGGGTCTGTTTTTAACCGACTTCAAAAAAAGGAGGAGGTTCTCAAGTCGACGGTATTTTTTTTTTATTTTTTTTTTTATGTATGTTTTAACATAGCTTCGTCAGTTGTTACCCGATTTGTACAATTCTTTTTTTATCTCAAAGAACATAGTTCGTGTGTGGTCCCATAAAATTTTTTCAGAGATCTGGCCAGTAGTTTTCTCATAATCCTGAAAAATATCAATTATTTAGCTCGCCATCGTACGAGTTTTTATGGAATTTCGGACATAACATTTTTGTTTATGAACCGATTTAGATGATTCTTTTTTTATTTGAAAGGGTATACTTCAAGAGTGGTCACAATTTAATTTCATCGTTATTGGACTTCGAACTTCGAAGATACACAAGGGAACTCCTCAAAGTCAAATAGTATATGTAAAGTGATTTAGGTTTTGGTAAGTTTATGGCAATCCAAAACAAACCAAATCATGGTTTGCGATGCAACGTTCTGGACTAGATTTGGACTACGAAAACACAACGGAACTCCTCAAAAACAAACAGCGTGAATTTGGAAATTGAGTTCTGGGCATTTTACCATTGAAAATGTTATAATATAAAGTTAAAAAATATTTACACGCTGCGCTTACATACCTACCACTAAAAAGTTGAAAATAAAAAAGCTTTTTAAAAAAAAAGGAAAACCGCCTTCAAAAAACCTGAAAACAAAAACAGCTTAAAAATTAAATACCTCTAAAAAGCAAGAAATAATATTCGAATCATTCGTTACACATATTAATAAAACACGTCTCATGAAGTCGGGTGGGGCTTTAAGAAAAAAAATAAGTTGTCCTCCAGCCCCACCCGACTTCAATAGACGTGTTTTATTAATATTGATATGTGTAACGAATGATTCGAATATTATTTCTTGCTTTTTAGAGGTATTTAATTTTTAAGCTGTTTTTGTTTTCAAGTTTTTTAGTATTTGTTGTTGTAGCGGCAACAGAAATACATCATCTGTGAACATTTCATTTTCAACTATCTAGGTATCATAGTTCGTGAGATAAGAGCCTGGTGAAGTGGTGACAGACATACAGACGGACGCAGTGGAGTCTTAGTAATAAGGTCCAGTTTTTACCCTTTGGGTATAGAACCCTAAAATGAAGACCTTTTTTAAGAAAAAATAAGAAAGATTTTTTTTTTCAAAAATAAAAAATAAAAACAAAATAGAATTAAAAACAGAGCCACTAGTTATTTAGTAATACTTAATACAAAAGAATATCATTTTCAGTTGGCGATCAATCAATACAGGTTCGACTGGGCTTTAATTATTAGTAACTCAATTAGAACGGCCCTTCAGGGGCGCGGAACATTTGATTTGCGATCTGTTGATTGGAATTTATTTGATTTGGAGATTATTGGGAAATCTGCTGAGCGTGACGATAATCGTTGTCCTGGATTCCGGATCAATGAAGAAGTACCTACCTATAGAAAACAAATAATATAGCACATTTTTATTAATTACTCTAAGGCGATGTATCGATAAACTATTTCAATATCAACTGTCTAGCTCGAACTCTCGTAAATTTCACTTAATTGTCTCATGGCAAGCAGCATTGCGAATTTGCGACCCCAAACCGTTCTTTTTTTCGTTTAAATAAAAATCTACAATATAGGTACCTATTAAAAAAATCCAACTGGCATTTAAACTAATATACTGGGAAAATTTAAAGGCTTAAAAAGGTCAAGTTTGTCTGTAAAATGCAAATCTACATTTTCAAAAGGGGTTTCTTGAATATTTTTTTGTGTTAAAAAAGTTAACGAATCGTGTTGCTGCAACTGACAAAATGAAGTCAATGAAATAAATAATCAGGTTATAAAATATCACTTTCATGTGTTTTGTAATTGATGAGAAAAAAATCGAGATCCCTGCCACCAAAATGTCCGAAGGCTCCTCTTAAGGTAAAAGGTAAGTTCTGAGTAGCTTACTTGACAGATGATTAGACATATTGTTTCATAATTATCACAAATACATAATTTGCTACCTAATTTGTTCTCTCTTCGGGCACAGGCCACAAAATTACAATAGAGTGGGCGGGGCTTAAAAATGCTGGCATTTAGTTGTGCAGCACAAAGTGACTAAACAGAAAACACTTGTTGCATAATAGCGACCATAATTTGTATGCTCATAGATGTTTTCTATACTTAAATAAAAAAATATTTAATACTTAGGTATAATCTCTGCATCTTTTTGCCTTTTTTGCGTCTTTTACACCATTTGACACTACACAGGACGTCATTTCTAATGAACTCTGCAATTGCAATTACTGTAAAAAACGCTAGCGTGGCATGGGTTGCCATTTTTGGCCCCGTGGTGCCAATTTTAAGCAGTATTTGTAATTACACTTGTATAGATTTTAGTTCGCTGGTGGCGCGAGGGCTCAATACAATGCGGCTTCATTAGTATTAAAGAGGATGAGAAAAATATGAATTATAGGTACAGTCAAGAGCACCTAGTAAATTTATTCAAGTTTTGAGATGGGGCGGGATTTATCGGAAAGGAAATCAATTGCACGGCATTACATGTATGGCATTACATACACGACATACATTTTTTGGGACAAAGGTTGGGGACATTGGGAATAGGCCTTAAAAGCATTCACCCACTATAAAAAAGGCTAAGTACTTGTAACATCGTTACAAAATGTTGTCCATCCCTGCTCATAATAATTTCCACTATTGTCTGTGCTTCGGACAATTCGTAGAATAAGGTAGTACAAAAAATCTCGGCTACTATTACACATGTGTGACACAGTGCGGTGTGAAACAGCAGGTATAAGTATTTTGTTTGAAAATAAAGTTCATAAATATCGTTACTTATTTATGTTAAAGCTGATTTTCTTGAGCCCGTTCTTCTTGCCAGTTAAAAAAGTCTGAAACGGGTGGTAGGAAAATATTGACGATTCAAAAGTGCTTTAATTAAGTGAATTTGAATAAAGACATTTTAATTTGACTTTGATAGGATGGTTGTGAAAGTTCGAAAATGCCATACCAAGTAGTAGCTACTATTAATCCCAGCTAAAGTCCTTCTGACGACGACGATCTGGTGAAGGTCGCGGGAAGCCAGTGGATGCAGACAGCGCAGGACCGATCGTCGTGGAGATCCTTAGGGGAGGCCTATGCCCAGCAGTGGGTGTCATGTGGCTGATATGATGATGAAAGTCCTTCTATGAAAATTATAGAGTTTTTATTTATTTTGCACGAGTTCAGTTGTTATTCCTGAGGCCGAATTGTAAGATCTGAAAATCTGCCAGATTTAGAAATTGTATAGCAAATAAAAGAGATACCTAAGTAGATGGTTTTTATTAGCCAGTCCATCGCATGAGTTCATAAAACGTTCTTTGTTTTAGTAAAGTGTAAGTGGCTTCATTCATCTAATTAACATAAACACAGCCAGATTCATGATACGAAACTTTAAGTATCAATTAGAAAAAAAAAAACTATAGTGCATAGTCTTCCATTTAACCTACAGCAGGGATGGCGAACCTTCATGTATCAACGTGCCGTTTTTCCAAATGTAATGTTTAATGAGGTCATAAACGTGCCATTAAATCGTCGCAGAATGACGTGATCAGTGACGTGCCCAAAATATGGTGCCGCGTGCCATTGGTTCGCCATCCCTGACCTACAGCATAAAATGCACATTTACTTACAGTTATTGATTTCAACATGACCTACTGAGTGTGTTTGTACTGTGTCCTCGTTATAATGGCCGCGGCTGACAGTGATGTATTAAATAGTTAAGAATGACACGAATGAATGAGATGTTAAGAGCGATTTTTCAATGATTGATGTCCTCTAAACTGTTTCCGTCCCGACAGATAGAAACGTAAGCGATATCTGCAACCAAAATAAAAATAAACTGGCTCTGTGGGCTGTAAACCAGGCGTTTGTGACATTTCTGAAAATTTTTCGAAATGGCTGAAATATGATTTTCCCCATATCTCCGACTTTTTGCCTAAGCTGAAAAGGAGACACTTGGCTCGCGTTTCGCACTCTCTCGGTCAAAAAGTAGGTAATATAAAATCGATGTCCTCGCAACTGATCAAAGAAAGTAATAATGTGGCTTTAGAAAGTGGCCCGTGAGCTGTAGACCTCGCGTTTGTGACATTTTTGAAAATTTTCGAAATGGCTGAAATATGATTTTCCCATATCTCTGACTTTTTGCCCAAGCTGAAAGAGATACTTAGCTCGCGCTTCGCACTCTCTCGATCAAAAAGTGAAATAAAATCGATGTTGTCGCAACTGATAAAAGAAAGTAATAACGTGGCTCTAGAAAGTGGCCCTGTGAGGTGTAGACCTCCGTTTGTAACATTTCTGAACATTTTTCGAAATGGCTGAAATATGTTTTTCCCCATATCTCCGCCATTTTGAAAAATCTCGAAAAACCGAATCGGCAAGAAACCATATAATTATAGAACTTGCTCACAAAATTTCACGAGAATCGGTTGAAAATTGCAACCTGTAGAGGAGAAGAGACGGACAGCCGGACAGCCGGACAGCGAAAACATTTTTGCCGAAGCAGAAATGAAGACGCTTCGTGCTCGCTCATTTAAAAAAAAAACAACTGAAATGATAACCGAGGAGGTCGGTTGAAAATCAGAGACAACCAATTTTTTTTACATCCCTCTCATTGTATGAATGTATGTAATCCGTAAGCTCGGAATCCTCATCACTGAGGAACTGGCTATCTTACCTCTAACTGCTGGAACACGAAAAATATTAAATTGTTGTTTGGCGTCAGACTTAGGTAAGATGGTGGTAGCTAGCCAGGCGGACTTGAAATAATATTTTCTCAAAAGAAATGCATAAGGGCCATATGTGGTACTGCACCTGATGAACCATGCAGACCACTATTTAAATGTTTAAAAGTCTTACCACTGCCTTGCCTTTATATCTTTGAGATTACTAAATTTGTGAAATTAAATTTTCATTATTTCAAACAAGCTAAAGAGTATACATACGAAACACACGTAATGGTAGTAGACTGATTTCGGCAGTTATTCCTAGTAACGCACTATTCCGAAAAAATTGTTATTGGATGTGTACACAAATCTATAATAAGTTACCCGAAAATATAAAACAGTTACATGTGAATAAATTCAAGACGGCTCTCTATAAATGGCTTAGCGATAAAATGTTCTACAGTGTAAAAGAATATCTGGACAATGTCCATTGAACATTGCCATTCCTTAAATGTAAATTGGGTATTATTTTGACATTTAAATTAAGGTATTATCTCGACATTATACTTTGTTATTATTTCAAAAATTTAATTAGGTATTAGTTTGACATTATATTGACACTAAAATTAGGTAATAATTTGACTGACTTTTTTATTATTAATATTAAAATGATTTGAATTTTACAATAATCTGTGTGACATTACTTTGTGAATCTTTTACTGACACTGAAATGTTATGAATAATTTAATTCGATAATATAATAATATTGCATTTATTTCAAGTACCTAACAATGTTAATTTAAGTAGATATTGAATTTGTAAAGAATAAAAATTTGCATGCTGTTGATAATGGCTGAATGGGCCGAGCTTTTAAACTAGATTAAGACCTTCAGTGTACCCTATTCAAAGGCAAATAAATTAATTTCTAATTTCTAATTTCTAAGCCGACTAACCGAGGTGTGGTGACCTATTTCCCAAATATAGAAGAAGAAAATTGTTTCATATTAAACGATGGCACAGAATAGATATAAGTACTACCGTACAGAAAGGCCACATTCCGCCCCGCCCCAGAATCAATTACCTCACCCTACCCTGCGAGTTCGTGTGCCGAATCATGTGCTCGTTTAGTCGTGTTTGTCAACTGTCAACTTATTATGAAATCAAAGCAATGCGTAGTAACTTTATTTACCAAAAATAAATTGAACGCCGCCGCCGTTCATACAGTACAAACTGCACGGTAGCCCTAGACTTATAGACTAAGCTCCCATTGCATGAAACCTTACCTCACAAGGTGGAAGAGCAGAAATGTGTTGCAGTAATAGATATTACTTAGGAACACTGGATTTTAGTGGGTTGCCATCGCATATCCTGGAAGAACATATATTTTTTTTCGTTTTCGTACCGCTATTTTGATCGAAAATTACATCATGAGGTGGAAGATCGAAATGTTTACCCATCGAAAGAGAAACATTCGGAGGTCAAAACCCGCATGGGTTGCCAGCCCCTACCCTGGCAGGTTTCAAGGTCAGCCAAGTTTTATGAGGCCCAAAAATGGGGTCACTTACCTCATCAGGTGGAGAGATAAAATTGATGCAGGTCGATAGCCCTAGTCGTGCCGTTCATGAATATATAGGGTTGCCTGCCTTCAGCCTGGCAGTTTTCCTGGTCAGCCACCTCAAACAATCTATATCAATATCTCGGAAAAACGAAAAATTCTTGTAAAGACGCTTTGATTCGCAGTAAATTTTATACAAACCGTGGTATTCAATTAAAATCTACGCTCTGGCAGTCTTGCGCCTATTATAGTGTTGAAATAATAAGGTAAATGCACCAGTTATGGTCATTTTTCATTGGTATCTTCAAAATATTGAAAAAAGTAATGTAGTTGTTTAACCTCATCAAGTGGCTCGATGAAACTGATGCAGATCAATAGCTCCAGACGTGCCGTTCATGAATATATAGGGTTGCCTGCCTTCAGCTTGGCAGTTTTTCTGGTCAGCTACCTCAAACAATCTATATCAATATCTTAAAAAAACGAAAAATTCTTGTAGAGACGCTTTGATTCGGGGTATATTTGATACAAACCGTGGTATTCAATTAAAATCTACGCACTGGTAGTCTTGCGCCTATACGGTGTTGAAATAATAGGGTAAAGGTACTAGTAAGTGGTCATTGTTATCATCCAATACGGAAAAATGTATCTGTTTTAGCGTTCTCATACCAGAGTGATAATCTTATACTACGTATAACTTATTTTGATATTACAATTGTAAAAAAATTACATAAAAAGGAAATACAAAATCACGTACATACTTTTTTTTATTCAAAACCAGGGAGTTCACAAAATCTTCTCTTTCTTACAACTGGTTGATTATTGCATAGCTTTTAATTGACACTTCGCTAGAAAAATGTAAAAATTTTAATATATTTTTTTTTTATTTTATTCTTAAGGTACACCAACAGCGATACACATTAGATTTACATAATATCAGTTTCAAGAGTTTTTAGTACAAACGTGCTCGCCAATTATAGGTATACACAGCATTTGTCGTAGGTATATTATGTGGTTATTTACCTAATATTAATTTATTTATTTATACAGATTAAAAAAAAAAAATAAGAAAAATTATAAAATTAAATATTTTCTGAGTGTGTGCTAACTGGTTGAAAGAAATTTAACAATTTGTTTTTAAAAGTTCTAGCCGAGTCACCGAAAATATCAATGTTGGGTATCTTGTTTTTAATCTCGTTATATGCATTAGATATTCGTGCAATAGGGTGGTGCATATATTAAATTTTGGAATATTAATGTCGTAAAAAATACTAAATTTGACGATTTGAAGTAAATACCTTTATTTGGTGATATTTAGGATTATTTAACAGAGTTAGTAAGTCATTTTTATTACACAACTATCCAAAAAAGTGTATTGTTTTTGTTCGGGTTTGATGTATTATGTATGTGAGTTTCTTATTTCACTATAACATCAAAACACCTGAACAAATTTGGCTGTGAGAGGTATCGTTAAATTAGAATCCTTACATCACCCCAAACGACACTAACAATAGATTTTTGAAAAATGACAATAATATATCGCCGCCCTAGTGCTTGAATGGCCAATCGACCATTGAGCAAATTTTACAGGAGACGTTTTTTTTAGTTAGTTATCGTTATTATTTGAAATTTATTAAAATCTTTCTTGAATTAGAGACATGTAGTATTTCTTTAGATGAATATTGAAATAGCAATTGAAAATATTAATTATAGTACTGACTAAATTTCACTTATTAATGGAGGTTGGACTAAATGTCGAAAACAAAATTTTGTATATGGAGATTGAGCACAATGACATGGAGATAGTTCTCTAAACTGATATGCAAGTTTAGTGCTTGTTTGTCCAAACTACTATCCTATACGCTATACAGCATGTTCAATATTCTGTAAATACGATACGAATACAAGATTTTATTCCGGAAATTAGTGTTATTATGGAGTATTGATAAATTTTTCGATGAATCTTTTTCGATTTTTTATTGATGAATCTTTGATTTTTGTATTTTATTTGTCAATTTAAATAAGATTTTATTATTATTATGGTATCAAATGAAAGGCCTTGAGGAGCACATCCCAAAATTATATTATTTGTCACTAAAATAAAAAATAAAAAAAACATTTTTTTAATAGGGGTATCAAATAAAAGGTCTGGATGAGCTCATTCCAAAATTAAATAATTTGTTACTAAAATCTAAGATTTTTTTTTTCAATTTTTGAATATGGGTATCAAATGAAAGGCCTTGATGAGCACATTCCAAAATTATATAATTTGTCACTAAAAGATAAGACTTTTGATACCCATATCCAAAAATTGAAAAAAAAAACTTTTTTATTTGATTTTAGTGAAAAACTATAGAATTTTGGAATGTGCTCATCAAGGCCTTTCATTTGATATCCATATTCAAAAATTGAAAAAAAAATTTTTTTCTTAGGTTTTAGTGACAAAATATAGAATTTTGGAATGTGCTGAACAAGGTCTTTAATTAGATACCCATATTCAAAAATTAAAATAAAAAAATATACCTACCCATTTTCAAAAAAGAAAAAATGATTAACATGGATTCTGTATAATAAAAAATAACAAGTTTATTTTACGAAGTTTAATCGCGCGGTGGCTGTTTACCTGACGACCTTTGTCTTAAAGTCTGAACTTAGACGAAGATTTTACTTTATGCTCTAGAGCATGACAAGCGATTTTATGCAGCCTATACCCAATATAAAGACGAACTTTACGAGCATGAGAAGTGAAAAGGTTTATTATTTATTTCAACACTTACAGTACAAAAATAGGTAGGTACTTATTAAGAACAAATTTCATCACGACAGAATTCTCCATTTAAGGTATTCGGGTAAAAGTAGCACGCAAAGTAGCACCATAATTAGGGAATGCAATCCGGATAATCCGTTATCCGAAATATCCGGATATCCGCACATTTTTACTAGACTTTCAAATCCGGATTTGATAATCAAATTCGGATTTTTTGAATAATAAGAAATTGTTACATGCCATGATGATTGGTTGATTAGTTAAGACGTGAAAGCGTAACAAATAAACAGATAAACTTACTTTCGCATTCTGTAATATTAGTAAGGATAGTAGGATTCAGCTCAAATATGTCCCCCTCCTGTAATATTAGTAAGAGTTCCAAATTATATCCCCATCGAGGAGCATAGCCTACCTTACACGTCAACGATATTATTAATGTGGATGAAAATATTGAAAATAATTCCGATATTGGTTGTGATACTTCTTATGATAAAAAAACAACTGTGTGAAAATTTGTTTTTGATGTTCGGAATAATATCGGGCACCATTCGCCTCTGCACACACGCACGCACACGGCACTACACTCTGTATATTTTTTACAATTATAATATCAAAATAAGTTATACTTAGTATAAGATTATCACTCTGGTATGAGAACGCTAAAACAGATAAATTTTTTCGTATTTGAAGATAACAATGACCACTTACTGGTCCCTTTACTCTATTATTTCAACACCGTATAGGCGCAATACTACCAGCGCGTAGATTTTAATTGAATATCACGGTTTGTACTAAATATACACCGAATCAAAGCGTCTTTACAAGAATTATTCGTTTTTCCAAGATATTGATATAGATTGTTTGAGGTGGCTGACCAGAAAAACTGCCAGGCTGAAGGTAGGCAACCCTATATATTAATGAATGGCACGTCTGGGGCTATCGATATGCATCAGTTTCATCGAGCCACCTGATGAGGTTAAACAGCTACATTACTTTTTTCAATATTTTGAAGATACCAATGAAAAATGTCCATAACTGGTGCATTTACCTTATTATTTCAACACCATAATAGGCGCAAGACTACCAGTGCATAGATTTTAATTGAATACCATGGTTTGTATTAAATATACCCCGAATCAAAGCGTCTTTACAAGAATTTTTCGTTTTTCCAAGATATTGATATAGATTGTTGGAGGTGGCTGACCAGAAAAACTGCCAAGCGGAAGGCAGGCAACCCTATACATTCATGAACGGCACGTCTACGGCTATCGATCTGCATTAGTTTCATCGAGCCACCTGATGACGTTAAACAGCTACATTACTTTTTTCAATATTTGAAGATACCAATGAAAAATGTCCGTAACTGGTGCACTTACCCTATTATTTCAACTCCATAATAGGCGCAAGGCTGCCAGTGCGTAGACTTTAATTTAATATCAGGGTTTGCCCTTGATCATAGCATCTTTACATGACTTTTTCGTTTTCCAAGATATTGATATAGATTGTTTGAGGTGGCTGACCAGAAAAACTGCCAGGCTGAAGGCAGGCAACCCTATATATTCATGAATGGCACGTCGAGGGCTATCGATCTGCATCAATTTTATCTTTCCACCTGATGAGGTAAGTGACCCCATTTTTGGGCCTCATAAAACTTGGCTGACCTTGAAACCTGCCAGGGTAGGGGCTGGCAACCCATGCGGGTTTTGACCTCCAAATGTTTCTCTTTCGATGGGTAAACATTTCGATCTTCCACCTCATGATGTAATTTTCGATCAAAATAGCGGTACGAAAACGAAAAAAAATATATGTTCTTCCAGGATATGCGATGGCAACCCACTAAAATCCAGTGTTCCTAAGTAATATCTATTACTGCAACACATTTCTGCTCTTCCACCTTGTGAGGTAAGGTTTCATGCAATGGGAGCTTAGTCTATTACACACACAGTTGCGCGTGTACAACAACGTCATCTGACGTCATGTGTTTATAAAGGCGCGGTTGTATGGAGTGTCCAGGGTGTGCCGATGGTTAAGCTTTTAGTGAGTGAGTATAATTGCAGTGGTTGTGATTACAGTGTTAAACAGTCTAATGAGTTTTATTCTGTTTGCGGGTTGCGAGCCGCTAATTTGGATGCGTTTATGACTGCAGACCTAGGAACGTATAGACAGGACGCATATCAATCCACTACGGTACCAAATTATTTGTGAAGATACTTAAACAGGTGATAGTTTTGCTTAAACTGAAGAACTCTCTCCAAGGAACATTATTACATAGAAACCTTTTTTTTTACGCAATTCCATGTAGATGGATCAGCTGACCAATACTTTTTTTATGGGAGTATGATTTTTTTTTCGTTTTTCGAACTATATTCCTTGGAAAAAGTTGTTCAGTTTAAGCAAACTATTCACCTGTTTAAGTATCATCTCATCATTTGGTGCCATCTTATATATTTTAGTGAGATATCAGAGTATGAGGAGATCGATGGTGCAGTGGTGGCAACGCATTCGCCCTACGTCACAGAACCGACGATTGCATCAGTCAAGCAATTTTCGCAAGGGTCGGTAATGTTAAGAATGATCAAAATCGAGCTCCTCTGTGCTTCGGTGTGCCTCCTTATCCACCCTCAAGGAAAGCCTGTGTCCCAGCAGTGGGGCCAATAAACATAGCTAATGATTAAACAGTGGATTATTTCATATTATCAGTTAGATATCTATTGGTCTATCTTCCTTCACCGTCTTACCTTTACTTTCAAGTCAACTGTTCTCCTCTACAGGTCTCACTTTTTCAACCAATTCTCGTCAAATTTTGTAAGCAGGTTCGATAGTAAATAATATATTTTTATGTCGGTTCAGTTTTTTTAATTTTTTGAGAAAAATGTCTTATTTCAGCCTTTTCAATTTTTTTTTAATATCGCAAACGCGAGGTCTACAGCTCACAGAGCTAGTGATAATAGAAGGCCTACTCAAATGGCCATTCTACTAAAATTAACGCTAATAGAATAGAATGACAATGTATGGGATTGACAGGAGCTAAGCGTCAGTTATGTTATTCCCATACATTGTATAATTTACTAGCGTTAATTTTAATAGAAGGTTCATTCTTGTCTATGCTTCTTGACTCTGTGGCGTGAACATTTGGCGCGCAGCGATCGCTCGGTAAATATTTACCCGTGAGTCAGCGGGGCTAAGACGGCGCTTTGACGTCCGAGCGGAAAACTGAGCCGGGTATATTTAGAAGTTGTATGGACGTAAATGGGTGACGGGTTAATTTGTTTGTGTACGGTTATACTGGTTTGATATTTAACATTTTGACAAAAATATATGAAACAAGTCGTTTTATATCCGTTGAAATGTTTAACAGTATTTAACTTTTGAGATAGTATTAATTTCTACAAGGATTAAGTAGGTAGGTATAGGTATAAGTTTTAATACTAACTCAAAATTATAAAAATGCTGCAAATTCTAACCTTTGGATTCAAAGTTAATTACCTTAATTACCTTTGGATTAAAAATAAAAAAATAAAATAAAAAAATAAAGTTACATACTTAAATATGCAATAGGATTGCCGTTTTCTTAAAATTTTACTTACTTACCTAGTTGGGTATAATAAATATCAATAGATTTTTTAGAATATAGAGTTGACTGACACTTCATCATATCTCTCAAGCTTTACTGAACCCCTTTTTGGTTTCCCGTCTAACTGTCAGCATAGAAAACAAAAACTTTGAATGAAAGATAATTGTTCGAGCGAGCGCGAAGCGTATCCGTTTTAGCTTGGGCGAAAAATGCTTTCGTATGTCCGGCTGTCTATCTGTCCGGCTGTCCATTTCTTCTCCTCTGCAGGTCGCATTTCTCTACCGATTCTCGTGATATTTTGTGAGCAGGTTTTATAATTATGCATATTTTTTTTGTCGATTAAATTTTTCGAAGATTTTAATAATCATATTTCAGCCATTTCAAAAACTGTTCAAAAATGTCACAAACGCGAGGTCTATCAGACTAAATAAGCAGCATTTTAGCGTCCAATCAATAAATCAAAGTTATGTCTATAAACTTTAATGGAATGCCTATGTATTTTTCGATCAGTCATATCTAAACTAGCGCACTTTGACGACGTATCGTGGCTCAATTTATAAAATGTATTCTATTTTTTACTTCATACCTACCCCAGTGGCGGATTTACCCTAAGGCCAAGTAGGCCCGGGCCTAGAGCGGCTAGATATTAGGGGCGGCCAAGCGAGGCAAAAAATAGACTGATGAAAGGCTTTAGCCGCATTTGACAGGCATTTTACAGGCGTGCGGCCGGCACTAAAGCAGAGACAGGCATTTTTACATTTCGCGGATGAAACCACTGATTAACATTAGAGGATGAAACAGACTAAAAATCGCGATGCGCAGCCGTTTTTTTGCCTTTTTTTATAATCTTAAAACGGGGCTTGTTACGGTTTAGTTAGACTGGCGTGCGGCTGACACTAAGCTGAGTGAGACAGGCATTTTTGTATTTCACGGATGAAACCACATATTACAATATTAGTGAATGAAACTGATTAAAAATCGCGCTGCGCGGCCGTTTTTTAACTATAACTAGACTGCCAAAATTTCAAGATAGAAGTGGATGAAACTGACGAAAAATCGCGCCGCGCGTTCATTTTTTTGCTGTAGTTTTGTGCATCCTAGACAGGCATCCTCCCATACATAGAATAGAGGCTCCAAATTCCCCCCCCCCCCCCCCCATGATGGGAGCTGAGAAAGGGGCGGCTGGTACTGTTCGGCATAGGGCGGCCAAGACTGTAAATCCGCCACTGCCTATCCCTCTATCAAACTACCTGAAACTAACCACAAGTTTTGATTCTAAAATTAAAAATTGAATTTTCCTTCAAAACAGTTAATTTCGATAAAGAGATCAATAATAATCCTTCGTGAGGTAAAATAAACAAGGGGTGTCATACAGATTTTTCTAAAGGGCCATTTATAGATTTAAGTTGTGTTAGCATGCCAGACTCAAAATAAAATAAAAAAACTTTATTTATTTCGTTTAAATAAATAAGTACCTAAGATACCTGGGGTCTCTTATTTAATTATCTTACAATACGTAGTGGCATCGAATGGCATCTAAAATCTTCACTGGATAGATTTTCTGGTCACGGGCCGTATTGTGATGGCTTGTGCGGGCCGGATGAGACCCGCGGGTCGTATCTTTGACACCCCTGAAATAAACTACATGATATACAAAAATACTGAACCAATTTTGATAAATGGTAAAGAGATACTTAGATAGATTACGGTAAATGAAATACTTTAACAGGCAAAAAAAAATGATCTGGGCTTACAGTTAAAAGTCATCTTATTTTGCAGATAAATGTTATGTAAATCGAGTAGGCATAAAATTAGTGGCTCTGTAGAACTGTCAACATAGCGTTTGTGACATTTTTGAACATTTTTCGAAATGGATAAAATATGATTTTTCCAATATCTCCGACATTTCGAAAAACTGAATCTACAAAAAAATCAAATCTATAATTATTGAATCTGCTAACAAAATTTTATGAGAATCTGAGAAATGCGACCTGTACCTAGAGCAGGGATGGCGAACCTTTATGTATCAACGTGCCATTTTTCTAAATGTTAATGTTTAATGAGGTCATAGAGGTGCCATTATCCATCAAATCGTAGCGTACCTAATGAATTTTGTGATCGGTGACGTGCCCAAAATATTGTGTCGCGTGCCATCGATGGCACGCGTGCCATTGGTTCGCCATCCCTGACCTAGAGGAACTGTTGGAATAACGTGGAAAAATATTGAAAATAAAACTCAGATGGTTGCTATCACGTTGTTATAATCGAACAGTCAATCTGTCGCACTTCAAAAAACAGAATCTATCAATTTTCAATTTACATTATCGAACCTAGGTACAATAAAAAGTATGCAGTACAAAAAGGTTCTACAACATCCGCCCTTAATGAAAATGAAAAGATAACGTAGTAATGTTAAACACTACCGAAAAAATATTAACATTACTGCCAGACTATACAAACACAAAACATAAACCGACCGAAAAATAAATAAATAGAAAATTATTCTACCTACCTAACTTTAAACCCATGTTAACGACGCACCTAAGGTGTGCTATGCGCCTTAAGGGCTTTGTTAAAACGTCGGCTGTCATTTTATCCGTAGGTATAAATTTTATGTCTATAAGACCCTCAGTGACCTTTTCACGAATAAAATGATATCTAGTATCTATATGCTTGGTCCTATTGTGGTGGATTGGATTGAGCGCAAGTTTCTGTGCACTTTGACTATCGTTGTACAACAACACCTTATCAGAAAAACCAGTTACGTCACACACTAAACGTCTCAAGAAAATAGCTTCCTTCGCCGCACTGGTCAAGGACATATACTCAGCTTCTGTGGAAGATAAAGCTACCGTCGGCTGCTTCTTACACTCCCAGCTTATAGGTCCGCCTGCCAGCGTGAAGTAATAGCCAGTGTATGACCGGCGGTCATGCACACAGTTCGCCCAGTCAGCATCCGTGTATCCACACAAACTTTCGCCGACTTTCCTGTAAGTAATACAGTAATCTAAAGTACCTTTCAAATACTGTAAAACCCTTTTAGCGGCCAACCAATGCCTTTTGTCAAAACAGTAATTGAATTGACTCAAGTAGCTCGTGGCAAAAGCTATATCGGGTCTGGTATTTACAGCTAGGTACATGAGACATCCTATCAAGTTTTGGTAAGGATATTCACTATGAGATATTGAATTACCTTTCTCCAACTTATTGTTCTCCAAAGGTGTAGACATCTCTTTACAATCTCGCATATTAAACCGCTCCAAAACTGCTTGAATATAGGTCTTTTGACTAACCACAATTTTATCATCGTAACGGTTAATATTTAAGCCTAAACAAAATGCTAAAAAACCCAAATCTTTTAGTGAGAAATACTTTTGCAAGTCATTTTTGACAATGTCAAATGAACTACTATCTTTGTAAAAAACTATGAGGTCGTCAACATAGACAGCGAGAATTACAGTTTCTTTACCAAACTTTTTTGTGTAAACACACGATTCCGCAGATGTTCGTGCAAAGCCTATAGTCGATAGGGTTTGGTGCAATTTGATATTCCAGGCTCGAGCAGCCTGTTTCAAACCATAAATGGATTTCCTGAGCAGACACACTTTACCTTCTGCCCCGTGCTCAGTAAATCCCTCAGGCTGTTGCATGTACACTTCCTCTTCCAAGTCTCCATTGAGGAATGCGGTATCAACATCCATGTGTTGAATCTTTAAATCCATTTCTGCCGCCAACGCTATAAGGGTACGCAGAGATGAATTCCGAACCACTGGGGCAAAGGTTTCATTATAATCAGTACCCCAAACTTGACTAAAACCTTTGGCAACCAGCCGCGCCTTATACTTGGCTATTGCTCCATCGGCATCCCTCTTTATCTTGAACACCCATTTACAAGGAATAACCTTTTTATTTGGTTTATCCACTAATGTCCAAGTTTGCTTATTCAACAGGGCATTGTACTCTTGCTTCATTGCGGAGATCCAATTATCTTTATCATCGCTATTGATAGCTTCACGATAAGTTTTTGGTTCATCACACAACAAATCATCACCGAGAGTACCGTATGAATAATATTCCGGAGGTTTACGCACTCGTTCAGGATACCTTCTTTCAGGACGTTCATCACTAGATTCATTTGAGGGAACCAGAGACTGGTCAGTTTGTTCACCTGAGTGTATAGACTCCGTGTCTACATCGTCACCTTCATCCACAAAATCGTCACCACCGTTATCACCATGCTCTACCGGAACCATCTCCACAACTTCTGAAGTAGTAGGTGAAGAAGAAGTAGAAGGGGATGAGATATGAATCTCCTGTGGCGAAGTGGTATCTGATAAAGTTTGCGATAGTAGATTGGGGCTCATAACAGGTTCAGGCTGAACAGGTTTATCCTTCAATCCTGAAAAATTATTTTCAAAGAAAGTAACATCCCGTGACTTGAGTAACCTTCGAGGACTTTCCTCGCTACGGAAATAATAACTCCTTGGATCATCTGAATATCCAACGAAGATATGTTCAGAAGCTTTCATATCAAGCTTAGTTCTCTGACACGAAGGCACATGAACTAAAGCTCGGCAACCAAACACCCTTAAATGAGACAGATCAGGTTTACTGCCACACCACATTTCATATGGCGTCTTACCATCAAGTGCACGATGAGGAGACCTATTCTTTAAATAAACACTGGTCTCAACAGCATCCTGCCAAAAAGCTTTGGACAAAAAGCTATGTGCCAGCATACAACGGGCCTTCTCTACAATACTACGATTGCATCGTTCACTTACCCCATTTTTTTGAGGGCTGTATGGTACTGACGTTTCATGGCGAATCCCTTGAGATTCCAAATAGTCTGTCAACCCCTTGTTGACATACTCAGTACCATTATCTGACCGAAGAGTTCGAATCTTATTACCAGTCTGTCTCTCAACAAGTGATTGGAAAGCACAAAAGTACTTCTGAACTTCTGTCTTAGATGACATACAATAAAGAGATATATAACGCGTATAATCATCTACAAAAATAATAAAATATTTACTACCTTTAAAAGAACTAGTGGACATGGGCCCACACACGTCCGTATGGACTAATTCTAATGGTGACGAAGCCTTTTTATACTTTATCCCTTTAAAAGGTTTCCGGGCCTGCTTACCTTTGACACAGGGTACGCATGGTTCTTTGCCAACCTCAGTGTACTTCACACCAACAGCCAGACCTTTTCTGATTAGATCCATACCAATACGGCAAAGGTGTCCTAGACGCTTATGCCAAAGCTGAAACTGGGACAAATTAGTGTGAACATTGTAAGCTGAAACACTTTGCGGCTTGACTGTACAATCTAAAGTATACAATCCACCACTAATAGAACCGTGCAAAACAGGACCATTTATAAAAGATACATCATTAGAATAATAAAAATTACAACCATTGGTATCAAAAACAATAGAAAAACCTTTCTCTACTGCTTTCTTGACCGAAAGTAAATTGCAATCCAGTCCAGGAACATGCACTACGTTACCAATCTTGTTAACAATGGTCTTGGTGTCAATCAAAACATCACCAATGCCTACAGCCGGCAGAGACTTCCCATTCGCGATAGTTATGTTTCCACCATAGGGTCGGCAAGCATCAAACCATTCAGCATGTGGGGTCATGTGTGTAGTTGCTCCTGAATCTATAATCCATTTCTCAGATAACTGAATATTAGGATCAGATAACGCCAGTTCCGTGACGCCATCCATCATGTTTCCTGAACAATTATTCGTATTGGAAGTGACTAGTCCCTTATCTTCAGAACCACTCTCTGTAGAACTCTTTTTTGTCTTTTTCTCCTTCTTTTTGAGAGGGCAAAAAGGGCTCTTGTGCCCAGGCTTTCTACACCTATAACAAACCACCTTTTTGCTTGTATGCAACGCAGCCACATCATCCTTAGTTTCCTTTGTCATTTCACTCAACAACTTAGTCTTCACTAAATCAGTTGTGACTTCAACACTGCCAAGCTCCAGCGCCATGATCAATGGCTCATATCGAGACGTCAGACCACCCATTATGATCGCTGCCAAAGAACTATCTTCTATCGTCTTTCCTATGTCAGCCAGGTCTTGGGCGGTGGTGGTTATTGCAGATAGGTAAGCCTCTAAATCAGTAAAATCAGATAAGGAGTATCTGTACAACTTCCGTTCCAGCGACAGTTTACGACCCAAGCTTCGATCCTCGTAGGACTTCTGAAGAGCATCCCAGGCTTCTTTTGCGGTCCTCGCTGTCCTGACAAGCGTAATAGCAGCACCATCTACGGTAAGGCAAATTTTAGACAGAGCCTTTTGATCGTTCCGAGTATCGTCGGGCGTGTTAACCTCTTCGACCTTTCCGCTTACGGTTTCCCACAATCCTTCGTGGATAAGTAACATACGCATTTTAAACTTCCAAACTGGATAGCCTTCTCTATTACAAAGTAACGGAATACCACTGAGAGACATACCAGAAACTGCAGACATGTTAACTATGTTTTTCACCAACAATCTACTTTTAATACGATTGTAAAATATAATTTCACCACAGAGCCTCGTGCTGATAACGAATGTTGGAATAACGTGGAAAAATATTGAAAATAAAACTCAGATGGTTGCTATCACGTTGTTATAATCGAACAGTCAATCTGTCGCACTTCAAAAAACAGAATCTATCAATTTTCAATTTACATTATCGAACCTAGGTACAATAAAAAGTATGCAGTACAAAAAGGTTCTACAACAGGAACAGACGGACAGCCGAAAAGCTGGACAGCCGGACAGACATAAGTACGAAACATAGGTATCTTAAATCTCTTCTCACTTTAACAATATGCACAATTTCTAAACCAAAAACTAATTCCGACCAAAACAAACGAAATATTAAACAGTAAAACTCCTTAAAATTACATATTTTCTTAAAAATATCGATATTCATTTTCTAAGATGGCTACATCAAAACATGTCAATATGAGAAGAAAAATAATCATAATAAATTATCGAAATCTATTGAATTATGTTTGGTTGGTTTGTTCCCGACTGACAAAAATATTTGAAAATAATTTGTCTTGATTGGAAATTTAATAATTGAGTTTGAATACAAAATTGTACAAATATAACTCTGTTCTTCAAAATCAAAACCAAAAAAATTCTTTATCTATGAAGTGCTTTTGAATCATTTGAATTGTCCATCTACATTTTACTACTGCCCGTTCAAGTTTTTTTTTGCTGACATTCTTGTCTGTTTGGTATGGCATTTTCGCAGCTGTAGCGAAACTGGAACCGCATACCAGCCTTTCTATTGTATAATTTCAAAATCTATCACCATCGCTTTCAGGATGGAACACATTGAAGCTTCTTTTTGGCACAAATAAAAACTTACCAAAGAAATGCACCAATGTGTCACATTCATTTGTTCAACGAAAGCAATAGGGTATTTTCCAAATTCTTTAAAACTGCTTATATTTAAAGATTGAGACAAACGATTTAACAGAAAAATATTAAAAGTATAATTAATGTCTTTTTTCTTCATTAAACCAATTAATGTTAAATTATTTTTAAATATTTTTGAATTTACCGCCAAAACGCTCGGTTCGACGACGTCTACTGTGTGACGTCATCTTTGTGTAAACAATAGAGTAAATTGTTACACAGATTACATAGGTGTTCAAATTGTTTACACAAAGTTGACGTCTCACAGTAGACGACATCGAACCGAGCGTTTTGGCGGTAAATTCAAAACCATTAAAAATAAATTAGACTTTAATTGTTTTAATAGAGAAAAAAGACTAATTAATTTATTTTTATTTTTCTGTTAAATCGTTCGTCCCAAGCTTTAAATTTAAGCAGTTTTCAAAAAATTGGAAAATAACCTATTGCGATAGATTTTTAAATTAGACAATAAGCCCCCAGATAGGTACGCGATAAGTACCGCGTGTTTGGCGAAACTTTGACTTCCCCCGCGGACGCACCCCGCGCCGCCCACCCGCAGTGCTCGCGTCGCGCGCCAGTACCGCTACCGGCTCTTGTAGCGGTAAACTTCCGCTATGGTTTGAACAGTTACCGCCACCGGTACACGATACCGCTCAGATTTGAGTAGGCCAAGTGGCTGACGGTAGCACACCACACCACACTGTGTCACCGTAAAATCTCAATCAAACCGGATCGCGACAGGCGGTCCTCAAATTAACTCGTATAATCAACTCCTGCGCAGATCAGCGCCATACCTTCGACCGACCACATTATACTAAATCATCACGTCATTTACATAAATTACATAATTATTGAACAATATGGAAGATATTAATAATTATTGTTGGTTAAAGAAATTAGAGAAAGTTGGGATTTTTATTAAGGCTCATATAGCCCTCAAATGGCGCCCTCATCTTAATTAAAAATTATTGCTCACTAAGTACATAATGTTTCGAAAATTGTACAGGTTAAAGCTAAGTAAAAAATATTTTTTAAAAACACGTTTTTAAAACGGACTAAATTATTACAAAAAAAAATGAACTAAAAATATGAAAACGGACAAGTAAAAACAAACTTAAAAGAGTAAAAATTAAAAAATAAATTCTTCTGTAAATATTTATAACCCTAATAACCTATACCTACAGAAATTTTAAACATAAAATTATTACAAAAAAATCAGGCTAAAAATATTAAAACGGACAAGTAAAAACAAACTAAAAAGTAAAAAATAAATTCTTCTGTAAATATTTATAACCCTAATAACCTATAGGTATACCTACCTACAGAAATTTTAAACCTATACATTTTTAAACCTAAAAACGTGGGGCGCGTTTTGTAAAATGTATCATCGATATTGTCTATCTATAGCATGCAACCATACAGGTTGCATCATTAAGTTCCTGTGGCCTTCATCCAGTTCCATCATCAGATCAGCTCAATGACACCATAATATTGCATTGTATTCCAATTCTGACCTATGTTCAAAGTTTCAAGTCTCTAGCTCATCGGAAAGCTAGTTTAAAATCGTTCGCAAACTTTGCGGACAAACAAACAAACGAGAAAGCAACCTAATAAAAACGTGTTAATAAAAAGTGGCCACTTTAACAATTTTTGCGTACTACTATTACAACTAACTTTAATTTACTGAGGTTATTGTTTGTAAATAAACTATTCAATAGTAAAATATAGTTAGTTTTAGTAGTAGTACGCAAAAGTGCTTAAAGTGATCACTTTTTAGTATAGGAGGGCTATAGGAGCCTTAAGTGGCCAAATAATCAAATGATTTTGAGGTAGGTATCATCTTTTGCTCAGGTGAAGTGGCAATGGGCGGGACACATAGCGAGAAGAACCGATGGCCGTTGGGGCGGAAAGGTTCTGGAATGGCGACCGCGCACCGGACGACGCTCCGTGGGTAGGCCCCCGACAAGGTGGACCGATGAACTGGTGCGTGGTCGCGGTGCGCCGCTGGATGCGGGCAGCGCAGGACCGATCGTCGTGGAGATCCTTGGGGGAGGCTATAGACATAGAAAAATTTTCGCTGCGCTCAAGAAGACCAACAAAGCGTGAAAAAGAGAAGTTAACATCACACGGACACGGTCTATGTAAAAAAGAGACAAAGGATCAAGTGACATGTGCCAACATTTTTTACAGTAAGAGCCCCTAGCGTCCCGCGTAGCAAATGAGCAATCACATTTTGTTTAAAATACTTTTTAATCTTAATTAGAATTTAAAATAAATGTATCGTGGAGCCATGATGTCTTGTGCTCTAAGTAATTGTGATGTGACAAAAATAAATAATCCAAGTAATCACAGTTTTCACAGGTAAATAAGATATTGCCACACATTTCTCTAAAATCAAATTTCGCTACATTATTCGTTTATCGACGAAGAAAACAGTATGGAACATATTTTATGAATTTCCTTTGCCATATATAGTCATATTTTATGAATCTAAGTTATATTTTACGTATCTAATATAAAATGTATGCATTCGTTTTCGGATCACCTGTTTATTGACATTGTTGTTCTTTGACATTCTATTTCTATGGGGGAGGCCTATACCCGGCAGTGGGTATCGTGTGGCTGATATGATGATGATCTTATTTTCAAATTAGTTGTCAGATTTGGCTATGAAACTAACAGCTTCCTAAAAATAACAGTCATATATTTCAGCTAAGAAGCATTCCATGGGTCTCATTTAGCACTATTTGCAGTTGAATGGGGAATGTCCGAAAAAAATCAAATTGGCTGAATATTTTTTTTTAATGTAGGAAAGTAACAGCAGAATGGAGATTATATCGTACCTTTGCCGCTAACTGCCACAACCACAACACGTATTAAAAAAAACCGGCCTTAAAAATTTTAATTTACATTACTTATTTAATTGTTAGATAATTAATCATTCCCGGCGGCGGGCGTTATTGTTGTGTTTATGGCTGTGGCAACAACCAAAAACAAAATCCTGATAAAAGTTTCTTCGTATTGCCCAGTGATCCAGAAAAGTAAGTACCTATAGAGTAAGCGATAAATTTATATCTTTTTTTAAAATAACAAAAATATGTCGAAGTTGCCATAGTTGATGGGACCTACTATTGCAACTAAAAGGAATTAAAATAAAACGTCATGAGCAATTAAAAGTTCTAGTTTTAATTGTATCTCTGTATAATTATTTTTGGTATTTAACAAGAATCCCAAGCATACAATTACTCGATATCATGGGAAAGTACTACTATTACCAGTTTAAACAGTATTCAATACAATAATACACTGATACCTGACCTTAAGCAGTGGTATCTCTCCAGCAGGAATAGCGTATCGCGACAAATTCATCAAAGTCATCTGGTATTACGACTTTATTTAACAACTTTATTGAAAACACTTATTTCACCGTTCAACCTTACACTGTGACGACTTGAGCACGACTGAGCGCGCCTCTACCCCGTCACCGCATATTTAAACGTTATGCGTGGCGTGGTAGGGGCGAGCGTGGCGTGACTGGCGTGGTAGGGGCGACTGCAGTCACCCGATTACTACAACTACCGTTTAAGTACTTTTAATGGAATAAACACACAAATTTAGTTGTACTACATGGTTCATCACGAATAATAATTAAAGTAATTTATACAGTAACCTTACAGTCGGCCATCCTGCTAGAGCGAGTCCCATCGCGTAAAACAATATCTTTTATAACTCTGAGTACATCCATTCAATTAGTCATAAAATATTATTAAATAAAAACATCGTTTTATTAGAAGAAAAATAGCAGCCTTCCAACAAAATATTTCGCATTTTTTTATTATTTAATTACATTACAAATATTTATTGCATGACACAAAACGTAATTACGTTTTTATTTATACATAAGTAGGTATTCAGAAAACATCCCGTTAGAGAAAGGGTATGTATATAAAGTGACATTTATTTGTATACAATTAACGTAATTAGATTACTTAATTTAATTAACATTAAAATTTTACAATTCAATTCAACTCTGTTTACATCAATAAAAATATAGTCGTATGGCATTTCATCCGAGCACGTTATAAACACGAGCAATAGCTTGTTTAACGATAGATTATCAACATCAAAATTCATTAATATAATTACAAGATACTTTAGAAATTAAAAATGGATGTATACCTTAAATAAATTGCTAAGGGGTTAATATTTCATTGCACCGAATTATAAAGATTGCAAACTTAGAAATATTTTTTTTTTATCATTAGCTATTGCAACTTATTTTATTTACTTAAGTCTTAAAATCATTAGTTACGTGTAAGCATTTCAATATTTGTCTCCAATACAAACTTAGTTTAGAAAAATACCTACTAACAACAATCAACAAAAATTCATCAAAACGCTATAAAAGGCTCATCATTAAAATAGAAAATTGAAGTAATCGTTTCTGTAAATATGTATATATATATTACTAAATACTATATTGAATGTAATATCTTTCTCATACCATTTGTAATGCTTGAAATACTTTTATAATTTTTATACCATATTAATTAAAAAATCACGCGCGGCGGCGCTATGGCTATGGGCAGCATTAATTGCATGGATTAGACGTTTCAATAAAAATTTGCCCTGAGATAACTTTGGGGTGCACCCAGTGCTTCAATTAGTGTAACACAGTGACAGAAAAAGCATATTTCAGTGACACATGTCATAAACTATTATGATATCCAATAATTTAATCATCAATTTGCAAAAAGTTTTCTTTCTTTTAAGTAGTTATTGTACCTACATAACACTTGTACTATTATGTATTTCGTGACACAACTCAGTAAGAGTAAAATTTGTTACTTCTTGAACTAATAAAAAATAGCATTCTACATTACAGCAAGGTAAAAAAAACTTTTTATTTTATTTACAAAGTATTCTGAAGGTCTTAAATTAGTAATGGTTTTAAATTTACCCTTATTAATTTAACCAGGTTAACCTTTTGTTTAGTTATATACATTAGCATACTTCCCTATATAATGGATATGTAAATGTAATATGTACTAAAGAGAAGTTTAGATATCGTAGAAGTGACTCCACTATACACACAGTACGTTATGTGGAGGTACCTTCCTCGAATATAACTGCACATTTTAAAAACTCGATCAGAATAAACACTAAGTAATAAATGATTTTGGAAATCAGTATTTTGGTAATCTTACTTCCCATAGCGGGCACACAGAGTCCAAATACAAATCATATTATGTATTATCAATCCATGTACAAAAGTAATTAGCTATAATCCCACACAAGCACCACCCTTACTATCTATCTGGTTTAAGTTTTTTTTTTCAGTACCTACGGTGCCCAATATAATGTGTTCTAAAAGCAGATTGAATTGTCCTACTAAGTAAGTAGTTACTTCATTCTATCGCGACCCTCAGTCATGAGGAACAAGAAAAATCATGATAAAAGGATTTTTTTTCTTTTTAATATTATTTCATTTTAATGAGGAGCACTGTCATCACCAGGACCGTGCGTTAGTCTACAGAATTACTTAATTGTTTTGTGAAAAGTTTCACCTAGTTTATGGATCGCCTCGAATTTCTCAAATAGAAAAGGCAGGGTAAATTACCCAATTATTGGTATTTAGAGTAATAAACCGAAACAATAAATTTTGCCTATTGATTTTAGTAGCTCTATTTGAAATAAACATAGTGGGTGTTACACGCAACGCAATACACAATACGGATTCTCTCTTTTTTTTGTATTTTGTAAAGTCCGTTCGCTCAGACAGCGTCGCCCTTTTATCTCGCCGCCTTTGCACGTGCCGCTTCTTGTCAATGGATGCCGCCGCATAAACAAAGGATACCGCGTGCGGCGTACACCCACAAGTCAATTTGGCTTTAGGCAGTTTTCATAGAAGTGCCTAGTAAAAGGTTGTTTTTGTTACCGGTATTCCTGTCTCTGAACACAAATGCTTGCGGGTGTACCGACACTATCTAAACGAATGGACTTTATGTATGTCGTTTTAAGCTATTACCACCACACATACACCATCATATTATGTATAAATAAATAGACCCATAGTCCATTCATTAGTACCCTTCAACCTATTATTGGCATGTACCGATCAAATTACTGGTACACCTTACGCCAATAATAATTTAATAGACAACAGTTAATAAAATTATAGGTATTATTCTCAGTACCTTTATTAAAATATTGGCATGCTTTCACCAAGTACTGGTACAACTTAGAAGTTTTATTTTCGACAATTGGAATAGGGCCAATTTTTTGAAGCCTTATAGAAAACTTCATTATTATTTATGAATTATTTAATTTCAAATTTGTCCTGAATACTAACATAGGATTTAAGTTAATTGTTACTAACAAAATGGATTGTAATGTCTGAATTATGAAATAAATTATTATTATTATTTCCATTATTTGATTAAAAAAATACATTAAATGATCATTGAAAATAAGGTTCTAATTTCTCATTAAATATTAAGATAATATGCCAAAACATTATAATTGAGTTTTTTTCCATAATTAGGTAACACAGTTTATCGAATAATATTCTTGTTTTTTATGTTAAGTTTAAAGTGCCAACAAATATAAGGGTGTAATAACAGGTCAAGTCACCCCTAAATGATTGACGTGAGAAAATTATGTTAAAATTGTAATAATGCGGTATCGGAGATAAAATGCAATGAATACGAAAATAATTATTTTGTCTAGAAATTGTATCATTGATTACGAAATTTCATTTCATTTTTTTCATTTTAAAATTCTTTATTTCATATTATAAACAATATTGTAACAAGTACTAAGATAATACATGTACATTGATTAATTTAAAGATACTTCATTAGGCTTAACTTACCACCTACGAATGCTTTAGAAATATGTTATTCCACTTTAGTTTTATTATCTTGAAATATTAACACACAGTATTTAAATGGCACTATTCGCAGACAAAAAAAATCTACAAAACATTTTTAAGTGATTTGCTTATTGCATATCAGATTACGAAATAAAAAGCACAATAGTTTTGTTTTTCAATAACATTTGTAGGAATGTGAAGGAAGAATTAGAATTAATATTAAGTATAGTAAAATTACTGTTGCATTATTGTGTATTATGAATATAGTTTTATCTTAAGATTTATATGTAATTATTTCTTTTATTTATTGTTTGTTCAATTTTTTTTTCTTATCAAATTGGATCAATAATTTTTATCTGAAATAAATGAATTTTATTATTTTTCTTTTACTACCGGTAAACTTCAGTAGAGTAGGTCATTGCTCACCATGGCCATTTAAAAATATATACGCTCAATACACCATTATAAATGGCATCACATTCTATGTCTTACTAATTACTCATTAAATGACTTGGCAACAGATGCACGAGCTGATCATAGTGTAGTAAAATTAATAAGAATAATATTTGAAATTGAATTACTAGTTTATTAAAAGAACGGTAGGTATAGCCATAATTGGCAATAATACATGGCTGGACTCATTGGACTCAATTAGTTGCATTGCAGTAAATACATTTAAAGAGGATTTACATTCAGCATACTTAATTATTTGCTCTTTATTGTACTCACAAAAGAGTTGCAGAGGAGTTATTAATTAAATCATTGTAAGGAGAACTGGATTTATCTTTCAGATAGCTTTCTTGCAGGTTCCAGCAAACCCAGGACATGTTAGGGATTTTTCAAGTAAGTATGGATAAGTTATGTACTGCAAATATCTAGAGTACTTATGTTTATATTGGTTTTAGTGTGCGTTCGTCGCATCTATATCTATCATTTTAACTAAGAAAAATAATATAAACAAAACAGTAAAATAATACTTATAACGATGATAAAACATTCTGATGATTTAGATTTAAAAGAAATGATTATAATAATTATAATCTAGAAAACTTGTTAAAAATTACCTTACGGATGTTCGCAATAATTTTACTTGCTTGTCAAACAATATAGCTAAGAACAGTTATTAAAAAAATAAATTTAAGTGGAACAAAAATAAGAGAACTTGCATGAGTTGCATGTTCAAAAACCAAATACATAAACAGTTTTTTTTCACGCTACATACTTAATGTAGTAGTATGTAGCGTATAGTAGCGTGTAGTATTAAGACTATGTACATCTAACATAGCAAAACGTTTAAATACTATAAACAGGTGGGTTATTAATTAAGATAAAGATTGCTATCAGATTCAAGCCTCGTACGTACTAAAGTCAACCCTACTCTAGATGATTTTATTACTTAGTTAGGTATTTACTTCTTACAACAGACAATTATAATTGCATTCACTTGATAATGCTCTGATAAATTTTGAAAAATGAGATATTGAGAAGCAAGCTTCATGTCCAAGAAAAGTTATAGTCTACCTAAGACTTTCTTTATCTTCGAATTATTTATATTATTCTCTTTAAGCAAATGCGTAAATTATACACACTTTTTCTTTATTTAATAATCAATAAAACTAACTTAAATTAATGTTATCAACTCAATCTATTGCAATTCTTTTCAAATAAGTATATTCATCGATGAAGTCTGTCTCAAGCCTAAGTTATGACTCTTGATATCGTATAAACCAGCACAAATGCTTGCGACTGTAGCTGACTTTCAAGCGCCCGCTTCCTTACTCAAGATATTGCCGTCTGAATATTTTACTAGTTGTTACTACGGACGCCTTACGCTCTCACAGCTGCGTCTTAAATTGTACAATTTTGAACAAAGATAACACAGTATTACTTAATTTATCGATCGATATGATAACCAATAATAGACATATAGTCTCGGAACATAATATAAAAAACGTAGCTAGCTTTCTAGTTATTCTTAATAACAGTTTTTTTTAATAAGAAATAGTTTATTTGTTATTAATTAAAAATGTGATAATGCCAATAATTTCGATAATTCTTACTATGAAAATTCCTTCTAGCGTTGTACGGCCTCTCAAGGATGATGCCTTACGTTCTCACAGCTGTATCTTAAAATATATAAACAGCTTATATACGACACACCGAGCGCTTGCGGCTTTGCCCGACTATGTCAGGCTCCCTTCCGCTCCCTCACTCGTGTCGCAAAATATTACGATTCGAAATTGCGTTTGACGCTTTACGCCCTCATAGCTGCGTCTTAATTATATAAACAGAGAAAGTAAATAAGACATACCGAGCGCTTGCGGCTTTGCCCGACTATGACAGGCTCCCTTCCGCTCCCTCACTCGTGTCACTATTACAATTTGAAATTTCGTGTAACCACGTAGTGGACGCTCAACAGCATCAGTTGGAGTCAAAATTGTTGCTATGAATCTTGCACTCAACTTCCAATTTGCGATATGCATTTTTCATTGCTGAAACTTGCACAAAATTTTATGTAATTAATCACTATTAGTCACCCAATAAATTTAGAATGGTCTTATCATATTTAATTAATTGGGCAACTGAATTGTTAAATATGATTGTAGGTACAGAATCCGTAATCTATGCTCAATATGTTACGTGACACGTGATCTTATTTGTATTCAATGTAAAAAGACAGCAGGGATGGGAAAATGCTAAATTGATCTTAAAAGAACAGTTATTTTCCAACTTTAACTGTAATATTGGTAATATTAGTATTATATCAGTATCAACAAAACGTTTCATGAAAACTAAACCTGTATTAGAGAAAACTATCTTAGAGAGAGAGAGTGAAAAAAAAAATGCTACGTAATCCGCCTCTGAGCACTAGAGTGAATAGTTATAGATGATTAGCACAAAAACAAAAAAAACTTAAGGGTTTTAATGATTTCTATAAATAATTTCTCCCTCTAGTTATCATCATAGTATGCTTACGTGGAATTCTCCATTTTATTTATTTTGTGCGGGCAGGATAAGCGAGAATTCTAAGGAAATCTCGTTTATCCCACTTCTGAAGTTAAAAGGAATTAAAATAAAACGTCATGAGCAATTAAAAGTTCTAGTTTTAATTGTATCTCTGTATAATTATTTTTGGTATTTAACTAGAATCCCAAGCATACAATTACTCGATATCATGGGAAAGTACTACTATTACCAGTTTAAACAGTATTCAATACAATAATACACTGATACCTGACCTTAAGCAGTGGTATCTCTCCAGCAGGAATAGCGTATCGCGACAAATTCATCAAAGTCATCTGGTATTACGACTTTATTTAACAACTTTATTGAAAACACTTATTTCACCGTTCAACCTTTCACTGTGACGACTTGAGCACGACTGAGCGCGCCTCTACCCCGTCACCGCATATTTAAACGTTATGCGTGGCGTGGTAGGGGCGAGCGTGGCGTGACTGGCGTGGTAGGGGCGACTGCAGTCACCCGATTACTACAACTACCGTTTAAGTACTTTTAATGGAATAAACACACAAATTTAGTTGTACTACATGGTTCATCACGAATAATAATTAAAGTAATTTATACAGTAACCTTACACAACTTTCCCATATTTTGAATTTTAATAATATAAATATTTATCGACTATTTTATAAGTTAAAATATACGAAATATTAGTCATGCCCTTACCGTTCCTTTAACCTGACTTTAATTATAACAAAAAGCTCTGAAAATAAGGATTTCAGACGATTAAACCTCGTAAACTCGCAAGTAGGTAAAATTGACAAAAAATAAAAAAACCGGCCAAGTGCGAGCCGGACTCGCGCACAAAGGGTTCCGTACCAAAAAATGGCAAAAAAAAAAGGACTTTTCTTGTATGGGAGCCCCCCTTAAATATTTATTTTATTCTGTTTTTAGTATTTGTTGTTTTATCGGCAACAGAAATACATCATCTGTTAAAATTTCAACTGTCCAGCTAACACGGTTCATGAGATACAGCCTGGTGACAGACAGACAGACAGCGGAGTCTTAGTAATTATAGGGTCCCGTTTTTTACCCTTTGGGTACGGAACCCTAATAAAAATGATTATAAATCAAACCTTTCCTTCATTAACACGTTAAGAGATTAACAAAATTATTATATGATAAATAACAGAAAATAAAGTATAAGGGTTGCAATTTATGATGTGTACTTACCTAATATAATTAAAAGATAACAAAAACTTATTATAAATCAAATTTCATTAACATGTCCTTGCACAAGTTTATTTCGTAACATACCTACTATGTAATTTCCTTTGCCACAAGTCTAAATTCCATTTCGGTATCAGCCCTAGCGCTTACACGCTCTGGCTCAAGGTCGCTGGCGCTCGAACTCTCACGTACAGAGTGTGTCACGGCTGTGGTTTTTACCCTTTGGGTACGGAACCCTAAATATTGGCATTTTGTATTGAAACTACTTTTTAGGGTTCCGTACCCAAAACCGGGTAAAAACGGGACCCTATTACTAAGCCTCCGCTGTCCGTCTGTCTGTCTGTCTGTCACCAGGCTGTATCTCATGAACCGTGATAGCTAGACAGTTGAAATTTTCACATATGATGTATTTCTGTTGCCGCTATAACAACAAATACTAAAAACAGAATAAAATAAATATTTAAGGGGGGCTCCCGTACAACAAACGTGTTTTTTTTGT
Source organism: Agriphila tristella (assembly GCA_928269145.1). NCBI lineage: Eukaryota > Metazoa > Arthropoda > Insecta > Lepidoptera > Crambidae > Agriphila > Agriphila tristella. The sequence continues at coordinate 2,262,175 of OV743451.1, read as the reverse complement.
CGTTTTTTGGTACGGAATCCTTCGTGCGCGAGTCTGACTCGCACTTAGCCGGTTTTTTTATTTTTTTAATACCATGTTGTGGTTGTGTCAGGTGGTGGCAAAGGTATAATCTCCATTCTGCTGTACTTTCGTACATTTGTGAATTCGAAGAGACTTTATTATTCTTTTTATTTTACGCAACCGAAAATTCTGACCTTATTCCAACCTAAAAAAAAATATGCAGCCTATTTGTTTTTTTTTTCGGACATCCTCCATTAAAAAAAGTAGAATATAAGTTATTAATTTCTTTAAAAACTAACTGACAAGTAACCTAATGGGTCAAATTATACAGATATCTGTTATACAACTAAAACAATTTTGGCGTTAAACATTTAAGCATTGATTAATAAGCTAAAAATAAAAAAAACATTTAAAAAGTCAAACGAAAAAATATTATTATGCTAATAAAAAGCTATTTATAACACTAATCTTTTCATACAAGGCACGTCTTAAAATTAATTATACCTAACAAGCAATAAATGCTTCAAAATCCTTTATAAAAACTCCAAAAACACATTATAAATCTTCTATCGGGAGATATGTGGCTCAATAAATTATGAATTTGCATGTTTGTATGGCACATAAAGAATTAATATGTTTTTCAAAAAATTAAAGTTATTATTGAATGTCTATGATAATGTGGGAAATACCTACTACAATTATCTTTTCTAGCTACTGCCATCTTAACTAAGTTACAATAATTAACAAAAATTTCAACTTTGTTGTGTTGCGACCGTCAAAGGTGTGAAAGTGAAATAGTTATTTGTTATACAAGTGACCAAAATCAAATTGTGCTGCGAGTGATTTAAAGGCACGAGGCAGAACAACATTTTGGTCTCGTGTAAAACATACAACTTTTCACCTCGACCAGCGAGAAAATTTTCACGTGACTTTCCTGGTAAAAAAGCTTAATTCAGTATTAGAAACTTGTTCACTTAACTCTTTTGGAGTTAGGAAACTATCTTCATCGTTGGATGCATTCATTTTTGTAATTTATCACAAAAATAATTAAAACCTATGCTGAAAAATTTTATTCATAAAGTCAGTTAAGTAGATTTCCGTCGTTTTGATTACATTACGTTGTGTTTTTCTCTTATTCATTAATATTCCGTCTTATTTATTCATTTATAATCATAAAACATATAATTTGTTTATAAATTTCTTATTTCATATTTGTTTCATACATGTGACCTCATTACCTCCATACTCTTTATTTCGAATTATCAACCTTATTTTTTAACAATCCTTATTTAAAACTCCTTGGTATATCCGTGCATTTTATTTTTTTACTTTTTAATCCGTGTATGACACCATAAAGCACTCTATCTATTCTTTTCTCACATATCAATTTCACAAGTGTCATCCTTGTCACTTTATTTGTTTTTTCTTTATTCATTTAAAAGTTGGTGTTAGAAATTAAAAAAGAACTTTGTCTCACGCTCGCAGCAAAAATCGATTTTGCTGCGAGTTTTTACGCGCCAAAAGCACCCTTTTCGTGCTGGAGAGGTGAAAAATTCTTTATTCAAATAAGCTCACATAATAAGCATTTTTAAATCGACAATTCTTTTACCTACCACCCATTATGACGTCTTTTAGCTGGCAAGAAAAGTGGCTCAAAAAACTTATCATCTTTATCAAATGGAACGATATTTACAAATATATTTATTGTTTTCAGACATTACATTAACATAGATCAAAACTAAATAATATTACTTAATTAGCTCATTTCTTGAATTAATTCATTGGGCTCAAGTTTAATCCATTAAAGCCTTATTTTTTTGCCCTTTTTAAGCTTTGTCTACTGTATTCTTCAGAACTAAAAAAAAAACATTTTTTACTGTAGATAGGGTGAAATTTTTTAACAAATAAAAACCCCACAAAAAAAAAATGTAAAGCCCAAGGATATTAAAATAATTCACGAACGCAATCGAGACTATTAAGATGACACACACCACATTATTGTAGATATTCTATCTGAAATGATATTTAACATAATCATTTATTATTTTAATCTGAATGTATGGCCATTGCTGTCAAATAATTCGCTTTTTTTAAATGGCCGGATGTAAAAACACCTCTCATTTGTATGTAAAAGATGATCATCCTTAGTTACGATTGGTTCTGTGGATCTAGAATTATTTTTCTTAAAATGTGCCATAATTTTAACATTATTGCTGCCAAAAAATCAAATTAATACCAAGCTACTACTAGCTAAGGCTTTGTAGAGCTATGACATTGTGTGTGTGATATTTTTCGAAATGGCTGAAATATGATTATTCCCCATATCTCCGCCATTTTGAAAAATTTCGAAAAACATAATTGACATAAATTCCATATTATTATAGAACCTGCTCACAAAAATTCAATCGGTTGAGAAATGCAACCTGTAAAGGATATGGAGGTGGAGGATACGGACAGCCAGACAGCCGGACAGACATACGGAAGCATTTTTGCCCAAGCTGAAACGAAGATGTTTCGCTCGCGCTTCGTGCTCGCTCGATCAATAATTCTAAAGTGAGCATTGGTTAAATTAATTTGGTTACTGTATTTTAACCTCCACGGTCTTGTGGTTTGTCCACCCGTTTAAGTCACAGGGATCCCGGTTTGATCCCAGGAGGTACGTTAATCTGTACTCGGATGGCCTGGCTAGTTTAGCTACCACTATCTTCAAGCCTGTCGCCAAGGTCTCTTACCCACTACACCGTGCCATACCATGACCGTGCTAGGAACGTATCAGACACGAAAAGTAGCACGATACTCTCTACTATGCACGGATCGACGGCGTTCTGTGGCCGTATACATCCCGTATGATGCCCGTATGCAACCCTTATGGTGCCGGTATGCAACATCCAAAACCGATAGGAATCCGTGTTTCATTTTGCTTTTATAACGGTCATCAAACGCGGTTACAACCCGTATATTCACCGGCTCGACAATGTCGCGTGTCTTGCTCAGAGCGTGTCAGCACTGGCAAAATATTATCGCCGACAATTGTTGATGCTCCGTGCATGGCACGCTACGTGCATGGCCGGTGATGGAACAGTCTAGTGGGAATAGTGTCATACTTTTCAATACAAATAATATTTTTTTGTTTGACAAGTTCTTAGTACGGTCATGGTATGGTACAGTACGGCGTAGTGGGGAGAGGCCTTTAACAACAATTTATTGTTGCTGTGTTCCAGCAGTTAGAGGTAAAATAGCCAGGTCCTCAGTACTGAGGATTCCGGGTGTAGTGCGCTTCCACCTTCGGCCTTATCGTCACTAATATCAGGTGAGGTGAAGGCCAAGCACTGTACCCGTTGTAGATAAAAAGTATATTTTTCTTCTAGAGAATACATAGGCTTAGTTTAACAGAGTTCCATCCTTCCAATAAGACGGATTGTAAGTGAAACTATTGCAAGTTATAATATATCGCGTCGAATGTTGTAGGTGGCGTAAAAATGCCCAACTTTGAGCATCTGTCATCATCGATCAAAAACTTCGGAAAGGGACGGACGCATGAGGTACAGTTGCAAACACGGCTTGGATAACAGTTCACGACCAAAGAAATAAATATGTTATTTTTTTTTAACTATTTATCAAGACGTATTTTATAGTACAACCTGGTCTAAATCTTCACCTGAAGCGAAAGCGACCTTATCTTATTCTCCTTGCCTCACGCTACGATTTTTTTTAAATGATCGATAGATTATCGATAAGTTATCGCTAACAAGTGTGTTAACGCTACTATTATGACGATGGTGGCGAAAAGAAGAGTGAACTTGACTGGGATATAGTTTTAAAATACATATAAAATGTTAGTTGACTAACAAAAGATTTCGCTCTCTCGGTCAGCGAACTAAAATCTACGGAACAAGCATTGCGCTCAAAAAATGGCACCACACGAAAAGTACAACTAAGTGGATTGAGCTAAAAAGCACAAAGCGTCTGAGCACTGGTTGCTTATTAGCGACCATAATTTGTAGGTATACTCATAGACTTTATACCTAAACGAAAAAATATGATACGTTATTTCTGCTTTCACTGTATTCTTTGCGTCTTTTACACCATTTCACTACACATGACGTCATTTCTAATAAACTTTCTTTTTCTCTCTTTTCTCTACAATACAAACTGCAATTTATTGCAAAGAACGCTAACGTCAGTCACCGGGTGCGTGGCTGGCCCGACTACAGCTGAGCGGGTTGTACTTTTTCGGCCGCGTGTTGCCATTTTTAAGCAATATTTGTTAGAAATTACACTTCCATAGATTTTAGTTCACTGCTCTTGATTCACTTTATATTTTATCAAAACGCGACTTCGCTCACGTGCAATGGTTAAAATAATAGCCTGTGTTATTCAGAGATAGCGTCGGCTTTTTACATCCACAAACATACAAACTTTAAAGTTCTTATGTCTGGCTATTCCAGTGCCAGCTAGTGGCATTTCGGTGCCGGATTTGTACGCTTAACTAGGTTGCTGAAATAATGTAAACCGGACATAAATTTGCCTCAAATCAAAGCGATACATTTTTACGGCAAAAATAGTTTTTTTTTATTACACGTTGAAATGATAATTTCGTTACCAAACCAATCTAAAAAGATCTTTTCTCATGTTCGTTTGCAAAAGAATTGTGGTTCCATAAGATTGGTTATTCTACATTCGATAATTGAAAATCTGAAATTACTATGTTAATAGAAAACATTACTTACTAATAATAGTATATTTGCCCACATTTTGTGCGAGCGGGGGAAGTATAGTCGGAATTATTAGTCTTGGCGTCGTATAGAAACTGACAGCTGCTGTCAAAAGATAATAAATTCTTAACTTAAACCTTGATAGGAAGTTTTTATTCCTAAGTCTATCGATATTAGATGCAACAGTCAGTTATTTCGCAACATAAGCAAAGAATATCCACAAACGAATAAAAATATAACACCAGAAATATCTGTTGGTAGACGAGTATAGCTTTATGTTTTATTGATAGGTATGCAGATAATTACTTTTCTCATTAAATGTAAGGTCAACAAAGTCCAAGTCAAAGTCTATAAATGTCTTTATTCAAATAAATTTAATAATCAAGCACTTTTGAATCGTCTATATTTTCCTACCACCTACCTGTTCCAGACTTATTTAACAGACAAGAAGAACGGGCGCAAGAAACGTATCAGCTTTAACAGAAGTAAGTAACGATATTTATAATTTCAACATATTTATTTTATTACCTAAAGTCCAATCAATAGGTATAAATATTATTTAATGTAAAAACATAACAGATTAGTCGATTTTGGAACTTAAAATTACAAGTTCTTTGAATTCAGATTGTTTTTATGTAAGTTACACCAACCCACTTCAAGCGCACTACATCACCAAAAATCCAAAACCCGTCCAATTTAAAAAGACCCATCTCCTTCTTCTTAACTTTAACTTCTACCACCAAAACTAAAATCACCAAAGCTCAACATACACTGGACTTGCGTGTCTACAGCATGTATTCTTATTTAGGTCAATAGCTAAGCAATTGCGCATGTTAATACGATCGCACCACGCTTTGGTGTTTTGGCTTCAAATTGGACTGCCCCTTTAGCCCCTTTAGCGTAAAAAACGATTCATATTTCAATTTTAAGGAGTTTGGTGCTGCCAAGCTTGGGTAATAACTTTTCAGCTTTGAAATTGCTGCGAAGCGGTTCAGCGTAAATGATAAAACAACAATTTTTAATGTAAATCATTTTTGGGGTTTGTATCTGAAGATTGTACAAAAATTTGTAAATTGTATTTAAGCATATCCTCATCATTATTAAAATATTATCTTCGACTAAAATCTATTACTAAGGGAATACTTTAGTGTATTTAAAAACTTTTACCACTGTAAACTTTTAGATTTTTGCATTCACAATGCTATTTTTATATTAAGATGAATAAATAATGAAAAATATTAGAAAAAATCGGCTCACCCGTAGCAACTTAGACGGGATTCGAACCCGCACCCTTAGGATTCCGGCCCAATGCACTACCAATTATGCTACCAAGCCGCTGATGGATGTGGCAAAATTTTCTAATACTTTTTACGTTTCCGCTGAAGATCAGCGCCATCTCACCAATGTGAAGAGAACTACTTTGACATTCGGTTGTAGCACCCTTGCGGGTGCCAGACAATCAATTAAGGTGAAACAGTACAATTTTAAACTTTTAGATTTTTGCATTCACAATGCTATTTTTATATTAAGATGCATTGGGCCGGAATCCTAAGGGTGCGGGTTCGAATCCCGTCTAAGTTGCTACGGGCGAGCCGATTTTTTCTAATATTTTTCATTATTTATTCATTTTACCACTGTAGTTTAAATGTCAAAAGTTCTAAAAGCTTTAGCAATTTCATTAATTTTAATTGCGCATTTATGGTAAGGGATGATGCGATCTACGAAGAAACGCGCTTGCATAGAAGATACCTATTTTTAACCGACTTCAAAAAAAGGAGGAGGTCTCAAGTCAACGGTTTTTTTTAATGTATGTTTTAACCATAGACTTAGAAAATTTTTCGCTATGCTCAAGTAGACGGACAAAGGTGCGAGTGAGAAACCGATTCTTACGGCTTATGCGATGTGCGAGAAAGAGTAAAAAAAAACTGACAGCTGAACCTGGTTTGACTTCATTTATCATCGTTTATCACCTTGGTGAAAAGCGTCAACAAGATTATTTTGTAATTTTGATCGCGATCAGGGTCGGTTTGGCTCTCAAAGCTATTTAAATCAATAATGGTGTCGTGTTCTGTACTGGATTGTAATGTTACTTACGACAATAACCCAAATAAACACTAATTTCAAAGGTAAATATGATTGTACTATTACCATTTTCATAATTCATATTTTAGTTGAATATATTCCCAAACACACTAAGTTATATACTAATATGATGATATTAAACGCCTATTTTCTAAATAAAGGCTGATTTCTAAACATTGTGTGTTAGATAAAAAGATATTATGTCCGTGAACTTGAGAAAATAAGGCGTAGATATTGATCAAAAATTATCGATATCGATACTCATGTCGATGATTTCCAATATAACTTTGTTTGTCTTTGTGAACACTGATAGTTTTATTTAAAGCTGCTTGTAACCGACAGTTTTCAAATGGTAAATTATACCAACTTAAGTACTAATTTAACAATTATTTCCAGGTTTTCTGTAAATCCAGTGATTAAATTAAACTGGATAAATGTCATAAATAAATAAGCAGGGAGCCTCAAAGGAGACCTTAAGAAATTATATAAATAAAATTGTTCAAAATCTTGTTTGTGTTTTATTTATTAGAGCAATAATACATTATGGTTATCGACAACCAAAAATGGACTTCAGTGCATCTCTAAATTCACGCACACGTTTACATATTTACAAACACTGGCTCATCTCACTTTTGGTTTCGCAGCCAAGTGAACTCTGTTCGTCTATTCCAGTGGATATTAAGTTTATGGTTTTAACATAGCTTCGTCAGTTATTACCCGATTTGAACAATTCTTTTTTATCTCAAAGAACATAGTTTGTGTGTAGTCCCATAATTTTTTTACAGAGATCTGGCCAGTAGTTTTTTCATATTCCAACTATTTAGCATGAAAAATATCAACTATTTAGCTCGCCATCTTCCATAAAAACGCAAAACTCATGCGTTTTTATGGAATTTGGTTTGCAATGCAACGTTCTGGACTAGACTTGGACTACGAAGACCAACGGAACTCCTCAAAAACCAACAGCGTAAATTTGGAAATTGAGTTCTGGGCTTTTTACCATTGAAAATATTATAATATAAAGTTAAAAAATATTTACACGCTGCGCTTACATACCTACCACTAAAAAGTTGAAAATAAAAAAGCATAAAAAAAAAGAAAAACCGCCTTCAAAAAACTGAAAACAAAAACAGCTTAAAAATTAAATACCTCTAAAAAGCAAGAAATAAATTCGAATCATTCGTTACACATATCAATATTAATAAAACACGTCTAATGAAGTCGGGTGGGGCTTTTAGAAAAAAATTAAGTTGCCCTCCAGCCCCACCCGACTTCAATAGACGTGTTTTATTAATATTGATATGTGTAACGAATGATTCGAATTTATTTCTTGCTTTTTAGAGGTATTTAATTTTTAAGCTGTTTTTGTTTTCAGTTTTTTGAAGGTGGTTTTTCTTTTTTTTTAAAAGCTTTTACTTGCGACTTGATGGCCCCCAGATTGTACCTATCGGGAAACACAGACTCACACAGGGAGTTCCACTCTCGAGCGGTATGGATGATAAAGTTTGAAGCAAAACGCTTAGTGCGAGTCTTTGGAATATCCACAAAGAAACGGTGGCGCTGATTCGTACGTCTGGTTGTCCGATGGAAGAAGGAAGATGGCGGAATTGGGTTGTACAATTCCACTGCACACTCATCGAAATATGTAATAGATAAACTTCATTTAGATTGAAATAAGACACTTTGTTATATTAAAAGTTTTGCTATTTTCGTTTCATATCCTGACCGATTTTTCAGGGTTGTCATCACAAATTGAGTTATCAGCCAAAAGTCTTTTGTGAAACATAAACCAAAAAAATATAATTATATTTGTCAACTACACAACATAATATTGCATTAATGCGACAAAGTTAATTGATTTCTGTGGAATTAAATCATGCTTTTAATTTTTCCTAATAATAATAAGGGTTCATCCCCTAAATTATCCCCCTTCTAGAAAGGGTTGACGTGACAGTGATGTATAGAGTGGTGTGGTGTGTTATAATAACAAATATTTACCGCATATGTAATTAGAAATATGAATAATTTAGTGAATCTAGAATTTGAGGGGACAAAGGGACTTTCGAGAAATCAGTTGTAAATAAAATTCTTGTCTGTAGTAAAATTAGGTAACTTTATGTGCTTTTTTTATAGTTTTGTGGTTGGTGCTGGCTTAGAGAACTTAAATCTCTACATATTTTACACACCATTTACCATTTTTGATCGAGCGAGTACGAAGCGCGAGCAAAGCGCATCGTTTCAGCTTGGACAAAAAAAATGCTTTCGTATCTCTGTCCCGCTGTCCGTCTGTTCCCATCTATAGGTAGCATTTCTCAACCGATTCTCTTGAAATTTTGTGAGCAGGTTCTATAATTATATAGATTTTTTCGTCGATTCAGTTTTTCAAAATTTTTCAAAATGGCGGAGATATGGGGAAAATCATATTTCAGCCATTTTTAAAAATGTTCAAAAATGTTATATGCGAGGTCTACAGCTCTACACAGCATAGTCACATGAGTAAAAAAAAACGACTAGAAAAATTATTGACTAGTCTTTTGAGACAAATAAAGATGTTTTTAGGGTTCCGTACCCAAAGGGTAAAATGGGACCCTATTACTAAGACTCCGCTGTCCGTCTGTCTGTCTGTCTGTCACCAGGCTGTATCTCATGAACCGTGATAGCTCGACAGTTGAAATTTTCACAGATGATGTATTTCTGTTGCCGCTATAACAACAAATACTAAAAACCGCCCTAGTGCGAGTCGGACTCGCGCACGAAGGGTTCCGTACCAAAAAAAAAGGAAAAAAATCACATAAAGTACACGATCTGTGAAAATTTCAACTGTCTACCTGTAGTCGTTATCAATATCGAGCAAAAACGACAAAAAAATCACGTTTGTTGTATGGCAGCCCCCTAAAATATTTATTTTATGCTGTTTTTAGTATTTGTTGTTATAGCGGCAACAGAAATACATCATCTGTGAAAATTTCAACTGTCTAGCTATCACGGTTCATGAGATACAGCCTGGTGACAGACAGACAGACGGACAGCGGAGGCTTAGTAATAGGGTCCCGTTTTTACCCTTTGGGTACGGAACCCTAAAAACAGAATAAAATAAATATTTAAGGGGGGCTCCCATACAACAAACGTGTTTTTTGGTACGGAACCCTTAATGCGCGAGTCCAACTCGCACTTGGCCGGTTTTTTTATGTTTTTGGTACGGAATACCGTTCGTGCGCGAGTCCGACTCGCACTTGGCCGGTTTTTTCTGTTTACTTTTTTAAATATTGACCTGGTTTATGAGTACCTAAGTACTTTGATAAAACAAAAATTAGCGGTTTTAGTTAACGGGTAAATGTTCCATTAAAAAATATCCTTCCGTACGCATACCTTGAACTATCAATACCTAGTAATGTTATTATGTGGTGATATGCACAATAACAACAAGTATGTATTTAATTCGAGCGCGCGCATACAATATGTTTGTGGTTATATTATGAATTATTTCGGGATGTGGCCGCACAGAAATGTATGGAGAGGTACTATGAGAAATAGTGGCATAAATTCGTAGAAAAAAATATTTTTGAGATCCTCAATAATTTTTATAGTTATTGTAGTTTATTGGCTGGATGTTAATACTGACTTTGTCTCGTGTGTACACGTCACAGTCGGTAGTCTGATCTGTGGCACAGACTAGACACTCACTGTTTGTCATGGCGGGACAGAGTGAGGACGTGTGATGGTGCATTAGCGAGCCAAGGCGTGGATAGCGGACACAACAGTTATGTTGGGCTATAAAGTCCCAGTGAGCGCGAAGCTTGAGCGGAGTGGCTCTGCTTCAGCTAAGGCAAAAATGAATTCGTATGTCTGTCCGTTTGTTCTTCACTAAAGGTCGCATTTCTCAACCGATTCTCGTGAACTTTTGTGAGCAGGTTCGATAATTATATACCTAGATATTTATTTTCGAGACAGTTTTCCGAAATTTTTCGAAAACAAGACACATTTCAACCGTTTTGGAAAATCTACGCTCTACAGCTCGGAGAGCCACTAGCTATTGTCTCTATGTTTTGTGTTATTAACAATATAGTGTTGGGTAGTTAGAAGAAAGATAGAGTTTCTCAGTGGTAGGGGATTTTGTGTGCAGTGAAATCCTCCTTTAGCACGTAACTTGACATTATATGGTGAGAACCTTACCCATAATGCGAAAAATATAACTACTAAAAAAATCTGCTTTATGCCGACTCCATAGATTCTTGTGCGGCTCATATTTTCATTCAATTCAGTACTCGGTCATTTCTCAGTCCAATTGATACTGTTCAACCGCTTGCCACAATTCAACGGAATAAAACGTTTACTAATATAATATTCTTTGGGCTATCTCTATAGCAATTTTATTTTATTTTATTTTATTTTTATTTTATTTATTTATTGCAATAGGAACTAAAGTATATTAAATAAACTACACAAACGAGTTTTTTTTACACTATAGGATATGGCCTCCACCTGACCTGATGTTAAGTGACGATAAGGCCGAAGGTGGAAGCGCACTACACCCGGAATCCTCATCACTGGGGAATTAACCTTCTTCTGAAGCTGTCAGGTAAACATAGAAAATTTTGTTCAGTTTTAACAAATGGTTTTAAAACAATGCATCATTTATGCTACTAAATATCTGACTGAACTGAACTAAAACTTTTTCGGAAAGAAAAAAAAAGTTCTCGAAAATTTGACAAATTAGAGCCTACTCTTGCATGGGATTTTCGTATGGACTGAAGATATTGAAGTTTGTTCTCCTCTAAGGTCCCATTTCAAAACCGATTTTCGTGAGCCGGTTCGATAAGTATGGGTATAGATTTTTTAGGTCCAGTCAGATTTTCGAAATATTTCGAAAAAAAGAACACATATCAGCCATTTCGCAAAATGTTCAAAATATGTCACAAACGCGAGGTCTTAGCTCACAGAGCTGCACTAGTTTAATTTCGTTAATAGGCCTGGCAAATAAATTTTTAAAATATATATAGGTACCGGGAGAAGAATATTAAGAATTTGTGATCGTCTGAGCGATCATCTAGTAAGCTACGTAGGTATATTATGAAAAATTCACAAGTGGAAAATGTTTTAATATCTGATAAAGTTATTAATTAACGCGAGAAGCATCCAAAATATAACATTATAATGAGGGTTAAACAGAAATAGCCCTGTGAGATGAGATGTTGCCATATCAGCATACTTTACCCAATGACGCCACAATTTCAGCTCAAAGGTGACAACACTTTTGTGGGGTTTTTGCCGCTTCCCTAATTAGACGCTGGAATTCCTGGCAGCCCCGGGCGGTGACTCGGCGAACTGTGGCCGAATAATTAAATATTTTCATAACACGGCAACACAGTGCGTTGTGCACATAAATCACGGAGGGGACTGGTTTCCATTGTACCTTTTTTTCTGTCTTGAAACATTAACGAGAAAATAAAATCACGATAGTTTTTTTCAAGTATTAGCTTCTGCCCGTGACTTCGTCCACGTGGATAGTCGAGAAAATTCTTAAGGGACTTTTGACCAGGATAAATAGTATTATTTTAATTTCATCAAAATGAGATCAGCGGTTTTTACGTGATTAGGCGTGTCCCCACCAGGCGCACTGCCCCTATCCCTTTTTCTCTCCCTCTCCCACTCCCATTCCTCTTACTTGCCCTCTTCCCCCTCTCACTCTCTCTGTGTACCAAATTTCATCAAAATCGGTTCAGTAGTTTAGGCGTGAAAGCGTATCAGACAGACAGAGTTACTTTCGCATTTATAATATTAGTATGGATTTTGAGGTTATAATATTTCCGATTTCGGGATTTTGCCGTATCTCTGTAATTAACTGTGACTACCAAAAACGAATAAAAAAAATTGAAAACCTTTATTAATTCTGTGACATGCTAAATTACATAATTAATGCTATAATAAGTTACTAGTCATTATTACATCTGACATACCAAATAAAAAATAGACACAGATAAGCAAAATGTGGTTAATCGATTAACGTAGGTACTGTATAATAATGACTCCTAGCACTTGTCGAATAGTTAATTAAGTCGTGTAATTATGGCTGTAATAATTACTACGACAATAATTACTGTCGTCACTTTACTATTACAAAGCGTAATTACAAGACTTCTAATTTCGTACATCGTTATTTCTTTAATAACAAATGAGCACAGAATTGATGACAAATATGCAAACAACTGCATGCAGCATTGTCTTTTTAACTAACTTCAAAAAAGGAGGAGGTTGTCAAGTAACGGTTTTTTTTCTTAATCATAATCATAAATCTTAATTTGCTTCAAACACGGTATGTAGCAATTAAAGAATTCTTTGTTACCTACGTGTTTTGCAGAAGACGTGTTTGTCATTATTAAAATTGCTGTTGCTTAATTGCAATATAATTAAACTATCTTCGATCGAAAATTCGAATAGAATAGACACTTCTGACCCCCTAGGGGGTTGTCTAGACAAAGTAACATTTGCAAATCTTCGTAATCACTTCTTTCAAAACATGTATGAGATTGACAGAATGTTTCGTTAACAATCGAATTTTAATATGTCTAATCCATACATTTTTCGGAGCGACAACGTGCAGCGTCCCAACTACCAATCACACTTAAACGTAAAACAAACGAACCAATCACAGCGCTCTATTTCAACGCAGTGCGTTGAAATAGAGCGCTGTGATTGGTTCTATTGATGGTTGGTTGGTCGCATAGGCAAGGTTGATTGACCGAGTGAGCGCGAAGCGCGAGCTAAGCGTCTCCGTTTTAGCTTGGGCAACAATGATTACGTTTGTCCTTCCAGCTGTCCGTCTATCCATCAGTTCTCCTATACAGGTCGCATTTCTCAATCGATTCTCGTGAAATGTGAGTGAAGTTCGATAGATAAATACGTATATTTTGTGTCGATACAGTTTATCGAAAATTTTCAAAATGGCGTAGATATGTGGAAAAAAACATATTTCAGCCATTTCAAAAAATGTCACATATGCGAGGTCTACAGCTCACAGAGCCACTGTTGTGAGTATTGGATCTCATACAAATACAAATACAAAAAAAATATTCGATTCCACAATTTTGGGTAGGTAAGTACAGATAATGTATCAGAGCTTACGTTAGGTATATTATGAAACCGAAAAGATCGCCACTCAACATTAAGTAAGCATGATCAACATCAACAACTGATATTCTCTGTAACCTCAAATTGTACGTATGTACATGCCAAATTTCAGGAGTAACAGAATAAATAGGGCTATGTTGATTACATTCTTATTGCTACGTCATCACCATACTTTTATCAATGGAAACGTGCCCTCCAGAGGGGTGAATTCATATTACTAGCGACAAGTTTACCCGTAACCTTATTATTTCACCTTGTTAGCCCAAACAATGGACTAAAGCGCTTACAACGTTTAGCATGTTACGCTACAGTTTCATGTAATTTTAGACCTATACTGAAAAGCGTCTGGCCAATAGCCTAAAATTATACATCTATTTCAGTATTTTTAGGGTTCCGTAAGCTAAATGGCAAAAAACGGAACCCTTATAGATTCGTCATGTCTGTCTGTCTGTCCATCCGTCCGTATGTCACAGCCACTTTATTCCGAAAGTATTAGGATTACACAGTTGAAACTTGGTAGTTAGATGTATTCTGTTAACCACTTAACGAATTTAACACAAAAATAAAAAAAATAAAAGATCCCCATAAATGGAACTGAAACTGAAAAAAAATTTTTTTTTCAAACCAATACGTGCGGTGTCTATAGATATTAGATAGGTCTTTAAAAATGGCATTGAGGTTCCTAAAACATTTTTTTTCAAAGTCAACCATTTGATAGATAAACACTGCTAAAGTGGTAAAATGTGTCCCCCCCCCCCACTAACTTTTGAAATAAGAGAGCGAAAAATCTTAAAAAAATATATGCTGTATATCTTAATAAACAATTTCAACGAAAATTGGTTTGAACGATATATAGTTATTAGTTTTTGAGATATAGCACATTTTCCAAAACCGCAAATATAACTTCGTTATTCATACCAACACTGTGAAAAACAAAGTTATTTTTACAGTCGAAAAATAATAGTGCTATTAAATATCGTATGGTATAAGGTAACTACGGAACCCTACGGCGCGTGTCCTAACATGCACTTGGCCGGTTTTTTTTATGCAGGTTCGAAGAGAACAGGGCTCTATTTAATAACGTGACAATTTGGTTTACATTGCGGTGTTTGTTCTATTTTTCTAATTGTTTGACGCAATGGATATGCAATTTTCGTGACAGGTGACAAATTGTCATGTTTAAAGGGCTGTATTCCACGACACTGGGAATCTCAGTGTAGAATCCAGGGCAAAATGCATGGTTTTTTCCTCCTCTGTAGTTAAATAGATTAAAAGCCTTACCGTACCTTTATAGTTAAAAATAAATCATTTTTATTTTATGACAACGTGTAGGTATGCAAATTTTCATGATGATCGGTAGAGTAGTTAAGACGTGAAAACAATCAATCAATAAGAATTATGTTTGTTAGAGGATTCTTTAGGACGTATTCCTTCTATTACTATCTCCAATGTTCACACATTACGTCTATTGTGGCACCATATTCATATTTAGGTACAATTTATTTTCTCCCAAAATATATTAGAAAGTTTCAAAAGAATCCATGTCGTTACGAGGCAATTACGCAGCTTAAACCACAAAAACATCTTTAGAAATTTGCTGAAAAGGCGTTTTTAATAGCAGCCGATGACTTAAGGTTTTCAGATGCCTTAATATGTCGCCTCAAATGATGGAGGCCTAATAATTGCGTGGGTAGGTACTTAGTATGAGGCATTTTCTACAGGAGACATTATGAAAATATTGATTCTTTAATGACAAGATTACATGAGGTCATGACGAGATTACGTGAAGCGCTCGTGGCGAAGCTTGGCAGACTGATCGTACCTACTCGATCACGTTTGTTAAGATACACTCGTCCCAGCCAGGTTTTGGATGGGTGACCGTTAAGTGGCACTGTAGCTGAGTGCTTCGGAGGGCATATTAAACCGTCGCCGCGTCAGTTCCGGCTGTTGTCATCTGATAACAGTCGTTAAGTCAACTCAGAGGCCTTACAGGCGGCTCGATAAACTCTAACACCAAAGGTAGCCACTAATCTTCATACGATAAGAATAAGAAGTATGAGATTTTGTATTAGCAAGTTAATATAACGATCTAATTGAGTTTCGATACATAACGGACGAATTCGTTATCCGTTCCCAATAACTATTGCCTATAGGAAGCTACACTATTGGCTCTGTAGAGCTGACATTTTTCGAAATGTCTGAAATATGTGTTTCCACATATCTCCGCCATTTTGAATATTTTCGTAAAACTGAATTGACAAAAAATCTATATTATTATTATAAAACGAGCTCACAAATTTTCTCGAGAATCGGTTGAGAAATACGACCTCTAGAGGTGAATAAATGGACAGCCGAACACACGAAAGCATTTTTATTCAAGCTTAAACGGAGACACTTCGCGTTCGCTTGGTCAATTAAAGTCAGTGTCAATATCAAATAGAATAATCATCACAAAAATTAATTGATCGCCCATCCTAATGCCGTCCGAGAGCCCGCGCTAGATTCAGTAGCCAATGGCATTATTTGGCAACCTCATTTGGCTACGGTAGGTAGCCAGAAGTAGCCATTGCCAGTATCGTCGCCAAAGCGTATCAGTGTGTTAACTCACGTCTGACAGTATCAATCACTAATGCCCGTATTGTCAATCCGCTCTCAATGTTGAGAGCTATCTTGAGATCATTTTTCAGATGGTCTTCTTATAGGAACAGCATCTCAGGTATGAGCTCAAGATAGCTCTCAACGTTGAGAGCGGTTTATAAATGTGGGACTCTTCGTAGCCTAAAGAGCTATATACTAAGAGCTGGCCCCGGAAATAGGTGGACAATTTACAGAGCGACGAAATCCCTCTAGTTAGTTAGCTATACTATCATTATTAACAGATCCGGGCACCTCGCAGATTTTCTGTAAATTGTATACCTTCAATCGTTTTTCAGCCTCTTAATTGCTCAACCACTCCAACCCCCACCACTGGAAATCTGCGAGGTGCCCGGATCTGTTGATAATGATAGTATGGCAAACTAACAAGAGGGATTTCGTCGCTCTGTAAATTGTTCACCTATTTCCGGGGCTAGCTCTTAGTCCACTAGCAATTCTACTTTACTGGCCGCTACACGGTTAATTCCATTTGAAAACCAATAAAAGAGCGTAAAAATGCAGTATTCTCGAGCACTGCACTGTGTTGAGTGGTGAAGTGTGTTGTGTGTTACGTGTGTCTGGACAGCGTTCGCAGTAATTTCGCACTGTGCGATATGACCGCCTAGGGCTGGCAATGCGTTACTGCAATAAAATTATAAAAATACACATATTTTTTTCTAATATCAACCAAATAATATTATAATATCATGTTACTGTCGTCAGTTTAATATTTGGTTTTAGCCGTTAACTAATCCTACTAATAACAAAATCTAAAAGTTTTGATGTTTAATGATAAAAGTATATAAAGAAGATACTATTAAATTCAAATGCAATCTAATCTATGCTGCTTGCAACCTCGCAAACAGTTTTTTTTAAGTTTCTCAAAGTATTGAAACTTAATTAAATTAACCCTTCTAATATTAAAATGCGAAATTTTGTGTGTGTCCGTGTGTCTGTATGTGTGTGTGTGTGTGTGTGTGTGTGTGTGTGTGTGTGTGTGTGTGTGCTTGTCACACCTAAGCGGCTGGACCAATCTGGATGAAATTTGATTGTTAGACAGATTAAGATCTGGATTAACGTAAAAGCTACGTTTTATCTTGGTCAAAGACCTTAGGTTTCACGCGGACGAAGTTCCGGGCGGCCGCTAGTTAAATCATAAAAGTTAATTTAATAAAAAATAACTGTTAGTTGACACCCCTAGCGAGTGGCTACTCATGTTCTGCAGTTTTGCTCTTATACATCGAATATATAATATTTCCGAGCGCGTCTTATCTGGTGCGGACGTTTTATTGCGAAAAAAAATACTTTTTCCAGACTCTTTTGTCGAAATTCAAAATGGCGACGCAGCCAGGTACATCGACTGCGTTTGCCAGTAATGTTTTAGTGAATTATTGCTGGCTTAAGTGATTCACTTCAGCGTAAATTCATTTTAAACACATTATAAAAGAATCTGTAGAAAAATATGATCAGAAAATATTGACGATCTTATTTCGAAAAAAAAGATTTTTTAAGTTTGTTCAAATCAAGATTTTTCACTTTGACTAACATGTAGGGGGACGCCACTTAGGGTGCTTCTACACGGTGCAAGTAGCCCGCGCAAGTTGAGCACTTGCGCAGGTTACATGCTCCATGGAAACACGTAAAGCGGGTCCAGCTCTGCTCCATAGCATTGTACACCCGCGCCAGTAACCCGCGCCTCAACGTACGTAAGCTACATGCACTGTTTAGAAGCACCCTTAGGGTTCGACCACATCTGTCAGCATAAGCACGGTACCTATCGCCTTTTTCCATCACCCTATCCTTTTCTGGCACTCAGCAGAACGGCCATTTTCTAGAGCTAGAAAGATAGCGGGAATGCGATAGCACGCGGTCAAATCCTCTAGGCGATTGCGTTCCCGCTATCTTTCTCACTCTAGCAAATGACAAAGCGACAGAAAAGGATAGCGCAACGGAAAAAGACGATTCGATGCTGATCAACCCTAAAGTATAATTATCCAATTGCGTTATGGCAACACCAAAATAGGCCACGTTTCTATGCCTGCATGTAACTTCAGTAACGGTACGTTAGCATAAAGCGTGTTTAATAAAGTCCTTAGAATTCAAGATGGACCCCTCATTTGCATAGGTCAAGCTAAGAAAGCTTACCAAAGATTAAGTAGGCCCATAGAGTAGTGAATATTTCTGATATCAGTATAGACAAGCGTTTTCTGATAGTACCTGCAAATAAAACTATAAGGTGGCTCTGTGAGCTGTAGACCCATAAACTTAATATCCACTGGATAGCGAAAAATTTTCTAAGTCTATGTGTAGACCTCGCGTCTGTGTCATTTTCGAAATGGCTGAAATATGATTTTTCCCATATCTCCACCATTTTGAAAATTTTCGACAATGGAATTGACAAAATAAATCTGTATAATTATAGAACCTACTTACAACATTTTACGAGAATCGGTTGAGAATAGCGACCTGTAGAGGAGAACAGATGGACATCCAGACAGCCAGAAGGATATACAAATGAATTTTTGCTCAAGCTGAAGCAGAGATGCTTCGCTCGCGCTTCGCCCTCGCTCGTTCAATAAAATCAAGACTCCTTAAAGGCCTATCAGACCCTGGGGGCCGATTCTCACGCGATAGACAAAATGTCGAAATAGAGATATGTCGAAATAAAATGGCGGATCCGCCATTTTGTCTATTCAAACCTGTTTTTGGTATTCTCGAAATGTCACCATAGAGATATGTCGATGGCTAGCCCTCGACATGCAACGTGTGGTCGATAGCGGTAGAGATTGAATATCTCGAACATTACGTTAGCCAAAGTGTCGAATTGTGTCTTTCTTATGAGATGGGTGACCATTTGGGACCATAATAACGAATGTTAAGCTACTTTTGAAGAGGCCGAGTACGAGATGGGTGACCGTTTGGAACAGCAATAACGAATATTAAGCTACTTTTGAAGTGGCCGGTTACTAGATGGGTGACCATTTGGGACGGCGATGACAAATTTTAAGCAATTTTAAGAAATAACCGAGTATGGGATGGGTGACCGTTTGTGACTGTGATGCGACGAAAGTAGAAAAGCTTTAAATAATGCCGGGAGTGAGATAGGTGACCATCTAGTAACCACTTTGAAAATGGTGACCGTTTGGAACAGCAATAACGAATGTTAAGCTACTTTTGAAGTGACCAGTTGCCAGTTACTAGAAGGGTGACCATTTGGGACTGTGATGACGAATGTTAAGCAATTTTAGGAAATGGCCGGGTGTGGGATGGGTGACCGTTTGTGACTGCGATGCGACGAAAGTAAAAAAAAAATAAGGCCAGGTGTGAGATGGGTGACCATCTGGTAATCACTTTGAAAAAAGGTCGGGTTTGGGATGGGTGACCGACAATGCCAGAAGTAATCAATGTTAAACAACGTTTACAAAGACTGGGTATGAGATGGGTGACCGTTTGAGACTTCGATAACGAATGTTTTAACAACTTTGTAAAAAGGTCACGTTCGGGATGGGTGACCGACTAAGCCAACAGTAATCAATGTTAAACAGCGTTGCGTTTCTTGCAGGCAGACATCGGGCGCGTGCCATAGTGTCAAATTCGAAATATCTCGAAAAAGTCAAGAAATTGTAGAGATTCCAAAGACTTTCGACTTGTAATGTCGAAAATTGCTGAGAATAAGTTTTTTGGCTGCAATAGAGATTTTAGTAACATTTTCAATAGAGATTTGTGATTAGAGATAATCTCGAATTCGAGAAATGTCGCAGTGCGCGAGAATAGGCCCCCTGTAGCATGACCACCGAAACACGATACACGACGCGTGATTTGGCGATTTAACGCCACTGAACTGTCAAAATCCATAAATTGGTGTTTGTGTTTCACTAATAAATAACAAACCACAACACATCGTTTGCTATAATTTTAATTTAAAAATTAAAAATCATTTTCTGGATCCCAAAAATTTCATGTCTTGTCTTACAAAAACAGAACTTTTGAAGTTACATCTTATGTTAAAGCATTGAAGAACAGTATCCATATTAAAAACAGCAGTTCACGCGGAATTCATATCTTAGTTGAATTTGAATGACTTATTCAAATGACATTATACATTTCAACGGCGAAGACATCTGAAAACTTCTGAAGAATAGTGAATCATGAATTATGTATGCATACTGAAAGTTATTTGCAGTTCCATTGCTGTTGTGAAATTGTTTTCCTTTCAAAGTATAATAAGTAACCATCATAACAGCTAGGAATATTTTTGGTTAAAATAGGTATTTAGTTATTCTAATTGATTTGTAGTTGTTGCTTGGTGGTTTGTTGGTTTCAGAGTTGGATGGATACCTATAAAATAAATGTAAATATTATTTTATAGGTATTAAAGGTACTCAAATGTACCTTACATAATCTTTGCCAATCTCTCCCTAATAGTTTTGAGGAGATAAAGTAACAAATTAATGCAAAACCTCGGGATGGGAGGACATTCCAGAATATTCCTACCATCCAACGGCGACGACCTCTGGAGTCAATTCTGACAACTATTTAGACTTCTTATCTTCATACACAGTAAATATTGAATGCGCCATTGGCTAACTAGTTTTTGTTTCTAGCTTCTGCCTGCGACTTCGCTTGCGAGGACTTTAGATATTAATATGGGACCTACTTGAGTTCCAAAGTTCGTGGGTTAAAATCTTAAGTTTCTAATCTACTGTATTATCTGCTTTCCCGTTTTTGTTGTTTGGGATTTCTATAACACAAATTAAATAATTAAGTAGGTATGATTATGATAGATATTTAACAATCATCCTATACCATATTTTTTTGTTTGTAAAGGAAATTCAAGTATAATAAACTTAACAATATTAAAAAAAAACTTAAGCGAACCATATTCTCCTTTTGAATACAGAACAAAAGTGACTGGCCACTAAAGGCAACTTTTTTAAAACACCGAGCGCTCTAAATTCAAACTATTCAACCCTTCTCATTTCAAAATTGTGTGGAATGTCTGGCTTTTTTTATTTCACTTTTTAATTCAAACGGCCGATGCACTGGTTCCGTGTGAATTCTTTTAATTGGTGGTGTATTCAGCAGTTCCATATCAGATAAAATTCCGAGGAAAAGAACGTATTGAACGCGGGCTGAGTAATTAGTCACCACTCGCAACACTTGAGAAAAATAAAAATAAAATGTCAATGTTGTCCTTTATTGATCGACGTAAAACCTAATGAACCATTAAGGTATCAGAAAAAAGTAAAACAAAATATCTGAAGAGATCCCACACATACTTTGGTATCAAGTTGTTTATTTTGTGTATTGGATTGGAAATTACAAAGTCATAATTTAACCCAAAGCAGTTTACAAGTTTCTTCAAATTGACGTACCTATTATTTTTTGCCCATTAAAAACTACTTGCAGAAAAATCTGTAAGTAATATTGAATATGGTCTATAGTTTTTTACATACGTTAAACATCGTTTTGTACCCAAAAAGTTACTTTTATAAACTTTTTTCTTATTCATTTCGTGAAACGTGGATATCTGCCAGTGTTTTTACCGATAGGTATTTTGTATTAAAGCAACAACTACTAGCAAAATGCGATATTTATTAACTGTGTTTATGAATAAAAAGATGTTAATGAGTTTTAAGAGCACTTTAACTTAAAAAAAAACTCAAATTTCTATTACTAATTAATGGCTCTGTGAGCAGTAGTCCTCGTGACACTTTTTGAAATGGCTGAAATATGTTTTTTTCCACATATCTCCGACATTTCGAAAAAAATCGAAAAACTGAATCGACAAAAAATCTATATAGTTACAGAACCTACTCTCAAAATTTCATGAGAAATGCGAGCTGTAGAGGAGAACAGACGGACAGCCTCAGACAGCGGGGCAGCCGGACATATGAAAACATTTTTGCTGAAACAGACACGCTTCGCGCTTGCTCGGTTAATAAATTGAATCTATAATTAAAAGTAAATCTGTTACCGTTACGGTATGTACCTATTTAATAGCTAGTATATGCACTCTTTCTATACGGAGTAAAGATTATTTTTCGCTGAGTGTCGGTCAAAGTATCCATAAGTAGGTAACAGGAAAAGAAACAAAAAATCTGAAAACATCCTACATCATTATCATGATCTCCACTATTATAAGAAAATGGCCAAATTACAAATTAAAAGTCTCTTCATTATAATATGTCGATTTCGCTCGTTTATGCATTCTCTTTAAACAGAGTGAGAATTATTTTTCGCCGAGTGTCGGTTATTATTATTTAGACGTCGAAGTATCTGCAAAACGGGTTCTGAGCCGGCCGTTTGGGCCGTGACCTTTAGGGGTGGGCTGGGATGTCGATGTGGCGGACACGCTGTATCGATATTGTGTATTTTATTTTTAATCTTAGTACAAAAGTAGCTTCATCATCATCATCAGCCATTTTAATGTCTCCATTGCTTGGGCACAGGCCTTTCTTATGGGAGGATAAGGAGGTTTGGCCATAACCCACCACGCGGGGCCAATTCAGATTGGTGCGTGTTAACGACTGCAAATGCAGCCGAGATCAACGGCTAAACGTGCCTTCCGAAGCACGGAGGAGCTCGAGAAAATATATTTTTGGGCACCCATCCTATGACCGACCCTTGAAAAGTTGATTAACCTCCGCAATCGCTGGGCCAGGCGCTATATCACAGCGTCACTTAGCATCTCACAAAAGTAACTTATAAACCAAAATATACAGCTATATATAATAACATCAATTTGAGCGAGGACTTTTTTTATGCACAATGGAATAGTGCTTGGCCTTTACCTCACCTGATGTTCAGTGACGAGAAGACCGAAGGTGGAAGCGCACTACACCCGGAATCTTCATCACTGAGGAACTGGCTATCTTTCCTCTAGCTGCCGGAACACAACAATTTTCAAATTGTTGTTATGGCGTCAGACTCAGGTAAGATGGTGGCTAGCCAGGCGGACTTGAAACTAACCTTCCTACCACCAACCAAACCGAGTACAAATTGTACACTACACACAACTACATCTCACTGAGCCACATTGAGATGTAAAAGTAGCTCAAATTGTATATTGTTTAAAAACTAATGAAATAGATCTTGCCACGAGGTTGACGCTGCTTTGAAAAGCAGTACTATGTGCTGTTTGGTAAGTAAGATAATAATTTATAATATCTATTCGAAGCAAGATGCCGCTTATACTTTTGATCATTTTTAAATAGGTGTTTTTTTTCCGCAAAATTTCGAAAGCTGGCTTACCTAACTAAAATTTATATATAATTAATCGGACTTGCTCACAAAATTTTACGAAAATCGGTTGAGAAATGCGATCTGTTGAGAAGAACAGTCGGACAGCCGGAAAGACAGACATACGAAGAATAATGCCCAAGCTGAAGCCGAGTTGTTATAGTAGAAATTAGAATGCTCTGTCTCTGAGGAAAACATCGATACATTTTGCCAGTCGTTTCCCATCACTAAAACTCGCGTCACTTTCGTGTTTCATCTTTACACCTTCCATGGTGCACCTCGCGATAGCCCCTCTCTCTCACACACGTGCCGTCTCTTTCTAGCACAATCGCAGCAGTCAGGCCACATCGGTGTCCATTGTGTATTAATAAAAATTCTTTAACTTAACAATACCTTAACTACAGAATAGATAATAGTACAAGTCCTTAGCCACAGCATAGATAATAGTACAAGTCTTAACTGACATATTTTTAAGAACAACATCACGTCACATACAAGTAGCCAAAGCTCTTCGGAAATCAGAAATACGACGTCATAAAAAAGACAATAAAGAAAAGTTAGTTTTCTAAATTAACTCACCTGGGGTTTCAACTCTTTTTAGGGTTCCGTACCTCAAAAGGAAAAAACGGAACCCTTATATGATCACTTTGTTGTCCGTCTCTCTGTCTGTCAAGACCCTTTATCTTGGGAACGCGTGGAGGTATCGAGTGTAAATTAAAACCATCAAGTCTAAGGTCCTTTAAAACTGTAAAAAAACATACGGGCGTTTATGTCGCAAAAAACGCATATTTCGACAGTCTTAAGGTAATAAAAATTCATAGGGTACTTCCCGTTGACTTAGAACTATAAAATTTGGCAAGTAACATCGTCTTATACTACAAGTACAGGGAAAAATCGGAATACTTTACATTTGTAATTAAATCATAAACTATATGGTATGCCTGTCCGTCGGTGTGTCAAAACTCTTATCTCAAGAACGCGTAAAGTATTGAGTTGAAATTAAAACCATATACTCAAGTCTATGATCTCTTGAAGCTGTGAAAAAACAAATTTTTAAGTTAACGTAAAAAAAATATACGGCCGTTTATGCCACCAATAACTCGACACTCTCAAGGTACAGAAAAAAAATTAAAACCATACATTTGTAATTAAATCATGAATGAAAAATATAGTCTTTATTACAAAATTGTACGGAACCCTCGGTGAGCGAGTCCGACTCGCACTTGCACGGTTTTTTTTTATTACAGAACGGGATAGTGCTTGGTCTTCACCTCACCTGATGTTAAGTGACGACAATGCCGAAGGTGGAAGCGCACTACACCCGGAATCCTCATCACTGAGGAACTGGCTATCTTATCTCTAACTGCCGGAACACAACATTTTTTTAAACTGTTATTATGGCGTCAGACTTAGGTAAGATGGTGGTAGCTAGCCAAGCGGACTTGAACAGAGGCGTGGTGGAGCGTGGAGGTCGCGGTGCGCCGCTGGATGCGGGCAGCGCAGGACAGATCGTCGTGGAGATCCTTTGGGGAGGCCTATACCCAGCAGTGGGTGTCGTGCGGCTGATATGATGATGATAAAAAAACCTTTTTACCACAAATCATCGCTCTGACTCATTTCATACGAGCACGTAGGTACTTAACAAACAGCATGACTAATCGATTTTTATTTATTACAAGTATAATGTTCGCACAAAAACTCCGAGTTTCACCATTAACCAAAATGCTGAGCAATGACAGCCGTAAAAGTTAGTACTTAAGGATTATAGCGTTAATTTAATATTAAGACTTGTACACATACCGGTTTCGAATAAAATTAAGTTAACTTTTACACTTTTAGTTTTTTTGCAAAGGCATGAAGTAAAATTTCAAAGTTGAGAATTTCATACCTTTTTTGTTAAAAAAGCTTGGGTCATTCATAGATTAATACACAATTTTCTCTCTTACTCATAGTCACAAAAATATTTAACTGCAGACAATACTTACCTAAAGAACTTTTTAGAACACTAAGCTACAGATTTTTTATTTCAAAACCTTTGAAACAGCTTAAAACCTAATAAAAATAGGAATACTAGTTTTTTTTTGCATCTGCTTCCTAGAAAGGTCCAAGTCTTTATTTTTCTATTCTCATTTTAGTTCTGTCTTATTTTTCCTCTCACACTGACATGCCACATACTGTTTCTTTCTGATATCCTTCCTCATTCTTTACTTTAACTAAGGAATACTAAATTCCTTAAAGCAGTGCTAATAAACATATTTTTACACGACTGCCCAAAGCAAAAAGAGTGTATATGTGTTCAGGGTTCATGTATGTTTGTGGGTAGGTATGTGAGTTTTTTATTCCACCATAACTTCTAAATGCCTGAACTGATTTGGATAAATGGGGTATCGTTAGAATCCTTACAGCATCCCGAGTGAAACTGGCTATATTTTTTTTAGAAAAAATCAATATGGCGACTGTACGACGCCATTTTCAAATGTGAAAAAAATTTTTTTTTATCTATTATTACAATATGTACAATAATGTACATCAAATGAAAGGCCTTGATGAGCACATTCCAAAACTATATAATATGTCACTAAAATGTGTGAAATAAAATTAAATAAATTAAAAAAATATTAAAACACGACTGCCCTGCCAAAAACGAACTAAATAGTTAAACAACAAGACAGTGTCATTGCAGTCGGGGGATCTCTTTGATCAAAAATCGGTCAAGAGCGAGTCGGACTCACGCACTGAGGGTTCCATACCATCATAATTGCACCATCAAACCACACTGCAGAGTAGAATAATAAATTAGTATTACAGTTTTAGGTCAGCGCCATCTCTTGACCGATAGTGGAACTAAGGTTAACTTTTTTAGAAATTTGATCATTTCTAAAAAAGTGTGCTATATTGAGACATAGTTTTATTTTTCCTGTAATCTTTATATAAATTGCTATCACATAGAATTATTTCAGATTTTTCTCTTTGCAAACTTCGGAGATAAGGGGGGGGGGAACGGTATTTTTTTACAATTTTCATTATAAGTCGAAAATTATGCGGCCTAAAAAAAAAGAAAAAATGATTGAAAACGTGCAAACGACGCTCTTTCATATGATACCCCACATGCCCTAGTTGCCCCACTTAAAAATTTTTAAGACCCCTTTTCAGCCCCTGTTGTAAAAAAGATATTTTTATTTTTATTTATTTCTTATTTGCAAATTAGTTGGGCAAATGTCAACTTAAACTATTCCAAATTTCAAGTTGATACCATTAGTAGTTCTCGAGCTATCCAGCTGTGACAGACAGACAGACAGACAGACTGAGTCACACCATAAGGGTTCCTTTTTTACCATTTTGGTACGGAACCCTAAAAATTGTTCCATAATAAGGTCCCCCGACTGCAATGACACTTGTTGTTTAACTTTTTAGTTCGTTTTTGGCAGGACAGTCGTGTTTTTAATATTTTTTAAAATTTATTTATTATTTCCATAAACCACTGTAAGGTTACTGTATGAATTACTTTAATTATTATTCGTGATGAACCATGTAGTACAACTAAATTTGTGTGTTTATTCCATTAAAAGTACTTAAACGGTAGTTGTAGTAATCGGGTGACTGCAGTCGCCCCTACCACGCTCGCCCCTACCACGCCACGCATAACGTTTAAATATGCGGTGACGGGGTAGAGGCGCGCTCAGTCGTGCTCAACTAGTCACAGTGAAAGGTTGAACGGTGAAATAAGTGTTTTCAATAAAGTTGTTAAATAAAGTCATAATACCAGATGACTTTGATAAATTTGTCGCGATACGCTATTCCTGCTGGAGAGATACCACTGCTTAAGGTCAGGTATCAGTGTATTATTGTATTGAATACTGTTTAAACTGGTAATACTAGTACTTTCCCATGATATCGAGTAATTGTATGCTTGGAATTCTTGTTAAATACCAAAAATAATTATACAGAGATACAATTAAAACTAGAACTTTTAATTGCTCATGACGTTTTATTTTAATTCCTTTTAACTTCAGAAGTGGGATAAACGAGATTTCTTTAGAATTCTCGCTTATCCTGCCCGCACAAAATAAATAAAATGGAGAATTCCACGTAAGCATACTATGATGATAACTAGAGGGAGAAATTATTTATAGAAATCATTAAAACCCTTACGTTTTTTTTGTTTTTGTGCTAATCATCTATAACTATTCACTCTAGTGCTCAGAGGCGGATTACGTAGCATTTTTTTTTCACTCTCTCTCTCTAAGATAGTTTTCTCTAATACAGGTTTAGTTTTCATGAAACGTTTTGTTGATACTGATATAATACTAATATTACCAATATTACAGTTAAAGTTGGAAAATAACTGTTCTTTTAAGATCAATTTAGCATTTTCCCATCCCTGCTGTCTTTTTACATTGAATACAAATAAGATCACGTGTCACGTAACATATTGAGCATAGATTACGGATTCTGTACCTATAATCATATAACAATTCAGTTGCCCAATTAATTAAATATGATAAGACCATTCTAAATTTATTGGGTGACAAATAGTGATTAATTACATAAAATTTTGTGCAAGTTTCAGCAATGAAAAATGCATATCGCAAATTGGAAGTTGAGTGCAAGATTCATAGCAACAATTTTGACTCCAACTGATGCTGTTGAGCGTCCACTACGTGGTTACACGAAATTTCAAATTGTAATAGTGATTCGAGTGAGGGAGCGGAAGGGAGCCTGACATAGTCGGGCAAAGCCGCAAGCGCTCGGTATGTCTTATTTACTTTCTCTGTTTATATAATTAAGACGCAGCTATGAGGGCGTAAAGCGTCAAACGCAATTTCGAATCGTAATATTTTGCGACACGAGTGAGGGAGCGGAAGGGAGCCTGACATAGTCGGGCAAAGCCGCAAGCGCTCGGTGTGTCGTATATAAGCTGTTTATATATTTTAAAATACAGCTGTGAGAACGTAAGGCATCATCCTTGAGAGGCCGTACAACGCTAGAAGGAATTTTCATAGTAAGAATTATCGAAATTATTGGCATTATCACATTTTTAATTAATAACAAATAAACTATTTCTTATTAAAAAAAAACTGTTATTAAGAATAACTAGAAAGCTAGCTACGTTTTTTATATTATGTTCCGAGACTATAGGTCTATTATTGGTTATCATATCGATCGATAAATTAAGTAATACTGTGTAATCTTTGTTCAAAATTGTACAATTTAAGACGCAGCTGTGAGAGCGTAAGGCGTCCGTAGTAACAACTAGTAAAATATTCAGACGGCAATATCTTGAGTAAGGAAGCGGGCGCTTGAAAGTCAGCTACAGTCGCAAGCATTCGTGCTGGTTTATACGATATCAAGAGTCATAACTTAGGCTTAAGACAGACTTCATCGATGAATATACTTATTTGAAAAGAATTGCAATAGATTGAGTTGATAACATTAATTTAAGTTAGTTTTATTGATTATAAAATCAAGAAAAAGTGTGTATAATTTACGCAAATGCTTAAAGAGAATAATATAAATAATTCGAAGATAAAGAAAGTCTTAGGTAGACTATAACTTTTCTTGGACATGAAGCTTGCTTCTCAATATCTCATTTTTCAAAATTTATCAGAGCATTATCAAGTGAATGCAATTATAATTGTCTGTTGTAAGAAGTAAATACCTAAGTAATAAAATCATCTAGAGTAGGGTTGACTTTAGTACGTACGAGGCTTAAAGCTGATAGCAATCTTTATCTTAATTAATAACCCACCTGTTTATATTATTTAAACGTTTTGCTATGTTAGATGTACATAGTCTAAATACTACACGCTACTATACGCTACATACTACTACATTAAGTATGTAGCGTGAAAAAAAAACTGTTTATGTATTTGGTTTTTGAACATGCAACTCATGCAAGTTCTCTTAATTTTGTTCCACTTAAATTTATTTTTTAATAACTGTTCTTAGCCATATTGTTTGACAAGCAAGTAAAATTATTGCGAACATCCGTAAGGTAATTTTTAACAAGTTTTCTAGATTATAATTATTATAATCATTTCTTTTAAATCTAAATCATCAGAATGTTTTATCATCGTTATAAGTATTATTTTACTGTTTTGTTTATATTATTTTTCTTAGTTAAAATGATAGATATAGATGCGACGAAC
Organism: Agriphila tristella; assembly: GCA_928269145.1. Classification (NCBI taxonomy): domain Eukaryota; kingdom Metazoa; phylum Arthropoda; class Insecta; order Lepidoptera; family Crambidae; genus Agriphila; species Agriphila tristella. Next base: position 2,232,225 of record OV743451.1, on the reverse strand, counting down.
GCACACTAAAACCAATATAAACATAAGTACTCTAGATATTTGCAGTACATAACTTATCCATACTTACTTGAAAAATCCCTAACATGTCCTGGGTTTGCTGGAACCTGCAAGAAAGCTATCTGAAAGATAAATCCAGTTCTCCTTACAATGATCTAATTAATAACTCCTCTGCAACTCTTTTGTGAGTACAATAAAGAGCAAATAATTAAGTATGCTGAATGTAAATCCTCTTTAAATGTATTTACTGCAATGCAACTAATTGAGTCCAATGAGTCCAGCCATGTACTATTGCCAATTATGGCTATACCTACCGTTCTTTTAATAAACTAGTAATTCAATTTCAAATATTATTCTTATTAATTTTACTACACTATGATCAGCTCGTGCATCTGTTGCCAAGTCATTTAATGAGTAATTAGTAAAACATAGAATGTGATGCCATTTATAATGGTGTATTGAGCGTATATATTTTTAAATGGCCATTGTGAGCAATGACCTACTCTACTGAAGTTTACCGGTAGTAAAAGAAAAATAATAAAATTCATTTATTTCAGATAACAATTATTGATCCAATTTGATAAGAAAAAAAAAATTGAACAAACAATAAATAAAAGAAATAATTACATATAAATCTTAAAATAAAACTATATTCATAATACACAATAATGCAACAGTAATTTTACTATATTTAATATTAATTCTATTTCTTCCTTCACATTCCTACAAATGTTATTGAAAAACAAAACTATTGTGCTTTTTATTTCGTAATCTGATATGCAATAAGCAAATCACTTTTGTTTTGTAGATTTGTTTTGTCTGCGAATAGTGCCATTTAAATACTGTGTGTTAATATTTCAAGATAATAAAACTAAAGTGGAATAACATATATTTCTAAAGCATTCGTAGGTGGTAAGTTAAGCCTAATGAAGTATCTTTAAATTAATCAATGTACATGTATTATCTTAGTACTTGTTACAATATTGCTTATAATATGAAATAAAGAATTTTTAAATGAAAAAAATGAAATGAAATTTCGTAATCAATGATACAATTTCTAGACAAAATAATTATTTTCGTATTCATTGCATTTTATCTCCGATACCGGATTATTACAATTTTAACATAATTTTCTCACGTCAATCATGTAGGGGTGACTTGACCTGTTATTACACCCTTATATTTGTTGGCACTCTAAACTTAACATAAAAAAACATGAATATTATTCGATAAACTGTGTTACCTTATTATGGAAAAAACTCAATTATAATGTTTTGGCATATTATCTTAATATTTAATGAGAAATTAGAACCTTATTTTCAATGATCATTTAATGTATTTTTTTAATCAAATAATGGAAATAATAATAATAATTTATTTCATAATTCAGATATTACAATCCATTTTGTTAGTAACAATTAACTTAAATCCTATGTTAGTATTCAGGACAAATTTGAAATTAAATAATTCATAAATAATAATGAAGTTTTCTATAAGGCTTCAAAAAATTGGCCCTATTCCAATAGTCGAAAATAAAACTTCTAAGTTGTACCTGTACTTGGTGAAAGCATGCCAATATTTTAATAAAGGTACTGAGAATAATACCTATAATTTTATTAACTGTTGCCTATTAAATTATTATTGGCGTAAGGTGTACCAGTAATTTGATCGGTACATGCCAATAATAGGTTGAAGGGTACTAATGAATGGACTATGGGTTTATTTATTTATACATAATATGATGGTGTATGTGTGGTGGTAATAGCTTAAAACGACATACATACAAAATACAAAAAAAAAGAGAGAATCCGTATTGTGTATTGCGTTGCGTGTAGCACCCACTATGTTTATTTCAAATAGAGCTACTAAAATCAATAGGCAAAATTTATTGTTTCGGTTTATTACTCTAAATACCAATAATTGGGTAATTTACCCTGCCTTTTCTATTTGAGAAATTCAAGGCGATCCATAAACTAGGTGAAACTTTTCACAAAACAATTAAGTAATTCTGTAGACTAACGCACGGTCCTGGTGATGACAGTGCTCCTCATTAAAATGAAATAATATTAAAAAGAAAAAAAATCCTTTTATCATGATTTTTCTTGTTCCTCATGACTGAGGGTCGCGATAGAATGAAGTAACTACTTACTTAGTAGGACAATTCAATCTGCTTTTAGAACACATTATATTGGGCACCGTAGGTACTGGAAAAAAAACTTAAACCAGATAGATAGTAAGGGTGGTGCTTGTGTGGGATTATAGCTAATTACTTTTGTACATGGATTGATAATACATAATGTGATTTGTATTTGGACTCTGTGTGCCCGCTATGGGAAGTAAGATTACCAAAATACTGATTTCTAAAATCATTTATTACTTAGTGTTTATTCTGATCGAGTTTTTAAAATGTGCAGTTATATTCAAGGAAGGTACCTCCACATAACGTACTGTGTGTATAGTGGAGTCACTTCTACGATATCTAAACTTCTCTTTAGTACATATTACATTTACATATCCATTATATAGGGAAGTATGTTAATGTATATAACTAAACAAAAGGTTAACCTGGTTAAATTAGTAAGGGTAAATTTAAAACCATTACTAATTTAAAAGACCTTCAGAATACTTTGTAAATAAAATAAAAAGTTTTTTTTACCTTGCTGTAATGTAGAATGCTATTTTTTATTAGTTCAAGAAGTAACAAATTTTACTCTTACTGAGTTGTGTCACGAAATACATAATAGTACAAGTGTTATGTAGGTACAATAACTACTTAAAAGAAAGAAAACTTTTTGCAAATTGATGATTAAATTATTGGATATCATAATAGTTTATGACATGTGTCACTGAAATATGCTTTTTCTGTCACTGTGTTACACTAATTGAAGCACTGGGTGCACCCCAAAGTTATCTCAGGGCAAATTTTTATTGAAACGTCTAATCCATGCAATTAATGCTGCCCATAGCCATAGCGCCGCCGCGCGTGATTTTTTAATTAATATGGTATAAAAATTATAAAAGTATTTCAAGCATTACAAATGGTATGAGAAAGATATTACATTCAATATAGTATTTAGTAATATATATATACATATTTACAGAAACGATTACTTCAATTTTCTATTTTAATGATGAGCCTTTTATAGCGTTTTGATGACTTTTTGTTGATTGTTGTTAGTAGGTATTTTTCTAAACAAAGTTTGTATTGGAGACAAATATTGAAATGCCTACACGTAACTAATGATTCTAAGACTTAAGTAAATAAAATAAGTTGCAATAGCTAATGATAAAAAAATATTTCTAAGTTTGCAATCTTTATAATTCGGTGCAATGAAATATTAACCCCTTAGCAATTTATTTAAGGTATACATCCATTTTTAATTTCTAAAGTATCTTGTAATTATATTAATGAATTTTGATGATGATAATCTATCATTAAACAAGCTATTGCTCGTGTTTATAACGTGCTCGGATGAAATGCCATACGACTATATTTTTATTGATGTAAACAGAGTTGAATTGAATTGTAAAATTTTAAGTTTAATTAAATTAAGTAATCTAATTACGTTAATTGTAGACAAATAAATGTCACCTTATATACATACCCTTTCTCTAACGGGATGTTTTCTGAATACCTACTTATGTATAAATAAAAACGTAATTACGTTTTGTGTCATGCAATAAATATTTGTAATGTAATTAAATAATAATTATGACTTTCGCAAAAATGCGAAATATTTTGTTGGAAGGCTGCTGTTTTTCTTCTAATAAAATGATGTTTTTATTTAAGAATATTTTATGACTAATTGAATGGATGTACTCAAAGTTATAAAATATATTGTTTTACGCGATGGGACTCGCTCTAGCAGGATGGCCGACTGTAAGGTTACTGTATGAATTACTTTAATTATTATTCGTGATGAACCATGTAGTACAACTAAATTTGTGTGTTTATTCCATTAAAAGTACTTAAACGGTAGTTGTAGTAATCGGGTGACTGCAGTCGCCCCTACCACGCCAGTCACGCCACGCTCGCCCCTACCACGCCACGCATAACGTTTAAATATGCGGTGACGGGGTAGAGGCGCGCTCAGTCGTGCTCAACTAGTCACAGTGAAAGGTTGAACGGTGAAATAAGTGTTTTCAATAAAGTTGTTAAATAAAGTCATAATACCAGATGACTTTGATAAATTTGTCGCGATACGCTATTCCTGCTGGAGAGATACCACTGCTTAAGGTCAGGTATCAGTGTATTATTGTATTGAATACTGTTTAAACTGGTAATACTAGTACTTTCCCATGATATCGAGTAATTGTATGCTTGGAATTCTTGTTAAATACCAAAAATAATTATACAGAGATACAATTAAAACTAGAACTTTTAATTGCTCATGACGTTTTATTTTAATTCCTTTTACCACGCATATAGATAACTATTGTGTTCACAACTTAAGTTGTCATACACTTGACGGCGGGTTGACGCAAGAAATTTTTAATATCACTCAAATCTGTCCGAAAAGATTACGAAAAACCGGTCTTTGAATGTATTTCGGAAATTAAACTGCTTGCAAAAAAACAAACAACTAAATTAAGGGAATATTGCTTCTGAACTTAAGTCTGACATTTCTTTTCATAAGTTTTATAAGTGGGAAAAGGTTTGCTCTTACTGATTGATATAACACTCGATTAAAAACCGGCCAAGTACGAGTCGAACTCTCGCACAAAAGGTTCCGTACGCAAAAAAACAAGTTTGTTGTAAGGGTATTTATTTTATTCTGTTTTTAGTACAGTACTTCAAGATAAAGAACGGGCATCGGTAAACATCGGAAACAATCGTCTACATATTACATAACAAAGACAATTAACAAAAAGTATTTTGGCCCTAAAATATGGTACAGCGAAGTGATAGCTGGTTCATGCGTCATGCTCGTGAACGAGTTTATCTTGAACCCTGTAATTTGATTAAGTATTTAAAATTCATTATGAAATGAGCTAATAAAATCTGGAAACGATATACATATTTGTAAATATCGTTCCATCAGATAACGTTGACAAGTTTTTTGCGCCCATTTTTCTTGTCAGCTAAAAGACGTCATAATGGGTGGTAGGGTAAAAAAATTGACGATTTAAAAACGCTCATTATGTGAGCTTATTTAAATAATAGTTATTTGTAATACAAGTGACCAAAATCAATTTGTGCTGCGAGTGGCGACTTTAAATCACGAACTAGCGAAGTAGTCTAGAATTGAATCACGAGCGTAGCGAGTGATTCTAATATAGACTACTGAGCACAGTGAGTGATTTAAAGGCACGAGGCAGAACAACATTTTGGTCTCGTGTAAAACATACAACTTTTCACCTCGACCAGCGAGAAAATTTTCACGTGACTTTCCTGGTAAAAAAGCTTAATTCAGCATTAGAAACTTGTTCACTTAACTCTTTTGGAGTTAGGAAACTATCTTCATCGTTGGACACATTCATTTTTGTAATTTATCACAAAAATAATTCAATAAAACCTATGCTGAAAAATTTTATTCATAGAGTCAGTAAAGTAGATTCTCTTTGTTTTGATTACATTACGTTGTGTTTTTCTATTATTCATTAATATTCCGTCTTATTTATTTATTTATAATCATAAAACATATAATTTGTTAATAAATTTCATTAATTTTTCTTATTTCGTATTTGTTTCATACAAGTGACCTCATTACTTCCATACTCTTTATTTCGAATTATCAACCTTCTTTTTTAACAATCCTTATTTAAAACTCCTTGGTATATCCGTGCATTTTATTTTTTACTTTTTAATCCGTGTATGACACCATAAAGCACTCTATCTATCCTTTTCTCACGTATCAATTTTACAAGTGTCATCCTTGTCACTTTATTTGTTTTTTCTTTATTATTTTAAAAGTTGGTGTCATAAATTAAAAAAGCACTTTGTCTCACGCTCGCAGCAAAAATCGATTTTGCTGCGAGTTTTTACGCGCCAAAAGCACCCTTTTCGTGCTGGAGAGGTGAAAAGATCTTTTTCCTTCATTTCATTCATAAAAGTAATTTACAGTTTAAACTTTATTGCAATGAAATAAATGTCAACGTCATTTCTAAGAAAAGCAAAAACACGATGCCCATTTTTTATCTTAAAGTAAGTAGGTACTGTATTTGTTGATATAGCGGCAACAGAAATACATCATCTGTGAAAATTTCAACTGACTAGCTATCACGGTTCATGAGATACAGCCTGGTGACAGACAGACAGACGGACAGCGGAGTCTTTGTAATAGGGTCCCGTTTTTACCCTTTGGGTACGGAACCCTACAAATTACAGGTATTAAACGCGTACGTAACTAATGATAGGTATTTATTTACACATTACACCCGTATTACCCATTACAGCATCCCAACTACCAATCACAAGTTATACGTAAAACAAGTGAACCAATCACAGACCTCATTCGACGCAGTGCGTTAGTGTAGTTAAGGCTAAGTTCATATGAAGGCAGTCTGGCATCAAAATCACTGAGAACGGACGTGGAGGAAGCAATTTGTTTATGGATTCATTTATTTATACAAAGTAAATTTAAAAAAAAACGCAACTAATTTGTAGAATAAACTTGCCCAAGTTTTTCTCTTTTTCTTCAGAATCATTATTATAGGAGCTAATTAAAACTAATTCTTCCCAAGACCTTCTCTTTAATAATTTATTTGAATAGTCCTTGGAGTTTAGATTCCAAATGGCATTTCTTTTTTCGACTTCGTAGATAAGCAAATCGATAGAAAGTTCGTCTTCGATAGGTACTCATTTTTCTAACTAACTGGATCCGTTCGTCTCAAACCGCGCGGCACAATTGAACGGATCAATGCAGGTTTGTAGATCTTGAACCACGCGGCACCGCGCGGCTGTGGCGCAGTACAAGATCTTGCACGCGGTGCTAGGCGCGCCGCGCGATCACGCGCTACCGCGCGGTAATTTTTTATTATGTTTCTGTCTGATGAGATTTAATGTCAACAAATACCTCGACTACAAAAAATATGAAAAGGTATAAAAATAAATAAACACATAATTTTATGAGTGGCGCCAAAATTCTTAAACAAATGACTGAGGCAAAACTTAACATAGACGTGCTAATTTACACTTGAAAAAATTATCATCGTTTGTAAATAATTTCGAATTTTGAGTCGTCTGTTAATGATGAATATCAAGTAATGAAAAAGTAAAAAAACTTTATGTCCATGTTATTTTTTCAATTTGATGTCTGTATAACTTAGTTTTGTATATACCAAAAAAATTTTCTCCAAAATTAGTAAATGCTCACCAATAACCGCCCAAGAAGATTTGGTGAGCAATTACTAATTCTGGGTTAGGTTATTAGTATGGTGATCATTTAAACATAAGCCGTTTTGTATTTAGGTATTTAAAGTATTGATAATATGCTCCGAGATCACAGTTCTCTCTTCACAAAGCTATCAAGTTCAATACATCATAGTGTTATGAACATATAAATAGGTCAGCACACTGCACCACTCATTAAATGTCATGTATTTATCTTGAAATCTTGAGGCAGTGGCGCGAAAACGGATACACAGTGCACGCACTGACAGTATACCTACTTAGGACAACAGCACATACATTGTCCGATTCCAAATTTGTAGCTAATAATCCGAAACAAGACAGTACCACAAATAGTACTAGACGTTCATTTATGGGGAAAGGCATAGCCTTTATTAATAAAGTTTCGCAACAAGTGATTGATCTGCCTTTGCATGAATTTAAAATCCATGTTAAAAAACGCTCATCGGTAAAGGTTATATAAAGTATAGATGATTACTATCTTAAAGATCAAAATGCGTGGAAATGATGTAACACATAACTTGCTACCATAAGTACTTTGTTGAAGTAATATAATAAGTCTATGCTGTTGCCAATAATCCTGTCACCCTGTTGTAATTATCTGGTAACGATAAATTCAAGTTTGTAAATATCGTTACTTATGGCTGTTACAGCTGATAAGTTTCTTGCGGCGCCCGTTCTTCTTGTCAGCTAAAAAAGTCTGGAACGGGTGGTAGGAAAATATAGACGATTCAAAAGTACTTAATAATTAAGTTTATTTGAATAAAGCTTATTTGACTTTGAATACCCAGGCCAGAGACAATATAGACTAGTGACTCTGTGAGCTGTAAACCTCGCGTTTGTGACATTTTTGAACATTGTTCCAACTGGCTAAAATATGATTTTCTCCATATCTCCGCCATTTTGAAAACGAAAAACTAAATTGACAAAAAATCTATAAATTATAAAACCTGCCCACAAAATATCACGAGAATCAGTTGAGAAATGCGACCTGAAGAGGAGAAAAGATGGACAGCCGGAAAACCAGTCAGACATACGAACGTGTTTGTCTGTCGTTAGGTTTACGAGACGCTTCGCGCTCACCTGGTCAAAAAGCTCATTTTCTTTTGCAGGTTGTGCTTGCAGCGGTAAACCTGAGTTGCAGGTGATTGTCAAGAAGGCAGCTTTTATCTTATGCTGCAGCATCAGCCATTTTAATGTCCTCACTGCTTGGGAAAAGGTCATCCTTATAGTTTGGACAAGCACTGCACCAGGGCTCTTCGGTTTGAATTTTCTACTGCATTTATAATACTACTAGCGGCCGCCTGCGGTTTCACCTGCGTGGTTCCCGTTCCCGTGGGAATATCGAGATAAAAAGTATTCTATGTTTTAATCTAGGCTATCTACTATCTGTGTGCCAAATTTCAACCAAATCCGTTTACTAGTTTTTGCGTGATTGAGGAACAAACATCCAAACATCTAAACATCCAAACACACAAATTTTCAGATTTATAATATTAGTAGGATATCCACATATATTATCAAATCAGCCGCACATCACCCACTGCTGGGTATAGACCTCCCCCAAGGATCTCCACGACGATCGGTCCTGCGCTGCCCGCATCCAGCGGCGCACCGCGACCTTCACCCTCACGTCGGTCCACCTTGTCGGGGGCCTACCCACGGAGCGTCATCCAGTGCGCGGTCGCCATTCCAGAACCCTTCCGCCCCAATGGCCATCGGTTCTTCTCGCTATATGAATACACTATCTTAATATGCATTACTGTCCGGCTGCACTATACGTCCGATTTGAACAGCAATACGCTGCAGAAAAGCTCGTTGGCATTTTTTATCTCGCACGGATCTTGCTGTATGGTGCAAAATCTAAACTTTTGATTTGATACGATTGGTTATTGCTTCATGGGATTTCATGGGCTCCGTGGTTCAGAAGGCACGTTATGCATTTGCAGTCGTTAACACCCACCAATCCGCATGGTGGGTTATGGTCCATCCTCCTTATCCACTCATAAGGAAGGCCTGTGCCCCAGCAGTGGGGACATTAAAAATGGTTGATGGTTATTGCTTGATGAATCAAATTTTATCGAATGGATACAGCTTTCCATGATAAAAAAGAAAAAGTAACGATAATGGTTTAGATTGTTTAATCTATTTGTATTTATAAATCAAGTCGTATTTATTGAATTGTTTTTGTCAATCTGCGGTAAAATAAATATTGTTTAGTAATTTTCATTATCATAATTCACTAACGGCAGTGAAACGTAGCCGCTAACTATGGGTCTCATAAGGAGGCTCAAGGTCGCTCAGCGTGCAATGGAGAGAGCCATGCTCGGCGTTTCCCTACGTGATCAAATCAGAAACGAGGAGATCCGCAGGAGAACTAAAGTAACCGACATCGCTCGAAGGATTGCTCAGATGAAGTGGCAATGGGCGGGACACATAGCGAGAAGAACCGATGGCCGTTGGGATAGAAAGGTTCTGGAATGGCGACCACGCACCGGACGACGCTCCGTGGGTAGGCCCCCGACAAGGTGGACCGACGATCTGGTGAAGGTCGCGGAAAGCCAGTGGATGCAGGCAGCGCAGGACCGATCGTCGTGGAGATCCTTAGGGGAGGCCTATACCCAGCAGTGGGTGTCGTGTGGCTGATATGATGATGATGATGATGAATTGACTTACAAACTTTAGTTAAGTATTAGCTATTAGTTAAATTAATTTTATAGATTAATAATTTTAGTCTAAAGTGGGTGTAAACTTACGTCTATATTCTTAGGTCTAATTATAATAGTACCTATTTATTGATATGTCTAAAATTAAAACTTATAATTAAGTCAAAAGTATCCCGTCAATCAAATTACAACAGGGGCTTAGCTCTGTGCATAACAAAGTAGGCGCTTCTTAATGATTAGCTCTGTGAGCTTAGACCTTCTTTTGTGACATTTTTGACCATTTTTCGAAATGATTGTTTTTTTCGAAATTTAAATCAATTTAAAAAATATCGAACCTGCTCACAAAGTGTCACGAGAATCGGTTAAGAAATGCGACCTATAGATGAGAACAGACAGACAGCTGGAAAACGATAGCATTTTTGCCCAAGCTGAAAAGGAGATGCTTCGTGCTTGCTCGGTCAAAAAATTTACATCCAACACATTCGTCGATCCTAAAATCTTCCAACTTGGACCAACCAATAAATTAGTGTTCTTGTTTCAAAATATATTTCACGTTGAATCTTATTAACAGCGTGAACTTTTCATTCTGCACTCAGATGCGTGTAATAACTCATTCGCCATGCGTCGAGGTGCAACGTCGACGTCGGTTCAGATTGCTTTTAAATGTTGTGAGGTTTTGTATGGCGTTTGGCCACAGAATAGGTTTGGAATAATTTTCGCATGCGTAATAAAATAAAATAAATAAATAAAATAATTTTATTTCAGATTGTACATCCATATATGATTAGTAACAATATAAAACTGAGATCAGTATTGGCATCACATAGCACGTAGCTTATTGTAGGTATTTCTTGTTGTTGTTTTTTTATTATAATTTATGTTTATTATCTGTGCCTATTGTGTATGTGCTATGTGTTGCTAATAAATAATATTCTATTCTATTCTATTCTATTCTATTCTATTCTATTCTATTCTATTCTAAAACCTTATGAGCTATGTTAGTAAACCTATTCTATGTATTACATTCAGTTTTTTTTTTATTTTAATTAAGAAAATACCCTCCCTGCCCACTAGCACCACCGGGCACAGCCACATGTAGGTGCACCCAGTGCCTCCAGATAGCACAGTCGGGTTTTTCCCTGACCACGCCCAGAATGCTGTTGGGGCTACCACGCACTCTGCGCATTAAAGAAGCGACCCGCCCACGCAACACCGCATAAAAGTCGTTAGTATGAGCCTGAGCAAACATAATCGAGGCGCTGCAGTATCGTGGAAGCCCCAACATCACCCTGAAAGCGTTGTTATACTGTACTCGGAGAGCGTTGAAAGCCCTCGGCGTATAATTAACCCACAGACTGCACGTATACAAGTTCTGACAAAAGGCTTTAAACAATGTTATTTTTACTTCTGTACTACAACGTGCAAATCTGCGGGCCAACATATTGCATCGGACTGCCACCGCTCTCCTTTCCCTCTCCATGTCCTCGTCATCCTTCAGATTCTCTGTAACCACATGACCTAGATATTTAAAGCTATTAACCCTTTGAAGAATGTTACCATTAAGTGTGATAGGGGGAATATCTTTCAACTTTTTGTTTTTAGTAGTAAACACCAACAATTCACTTTTTTTTACATTGTATTTCAGGCCATGTGACTCAGCATACCGTTCACATACAGAAATCAGCTGCTTCATAGCTCTTATTGACGGAGTCAGCAAAACCATATCATCCGCATAGCTAATACTGTTCACAATGTTTCCCTCTATGGAGCATCCGATATTGGTTTTGGCGAGCTCAACGATCAGCCTATCTATGTACAGGTTGAAAAGCGTGGGCGAGGTCAATCTGCCCTGCCTAACCCCGCATTCCAACCTATACTCCTCGGAAAAGGACCCAAGCCATTTGACCTGGTTAGTCTGATGACCATACCAGTACTTAAGGATTCGTGTCAGCTCCACTGGTACCCCAGTGTCGCATAATTTGTTCCATAGTATGTCATAACTAACAAGATCAAATGCCTTCGACAGATCCAGGAAAGCAGCGTATACAGGGGTGTTCCTTTGAGTGTAGTACCCGACGGTGTGCTTCAGTGACAGGATTGCACACTCCGTGGATAGTCCTGACCTGAATCCGAACTGCGCGTCATGTAGCTTCACATAGCAGTCTAGTTGTCTCTGAAGCAACCCGTCAAGCACTTTGGCAGTAATAGTCGCCAAAGAGATTGGTCGGTAGTTAGATTTATCGGATACATCCCCTGTTTTATCTTTAACTATTGGCACAATGACCGTCTTAATTAACTGCGCAGGCAAATAGCCATGCCTTATACATAAGGTATATAACAACCCTAACAACCTCGGCAGGTGCTTACCCGCATGCTGGAAATGTTCAACGCTAAGACCGTCGTGCCCAGGTGACTTCCCTCTCGTCATTCCTTTTATTACCTCCTCTACATTCTTAGCTGTGATTCGATCGGGCACACTGGACACTTCGGTCTCAACGCTGATTTCCTTTGACGGCTGCTGTGGCGTCCTGGCTTTCACTTGAAAAAGCGATTTAAATATATTTGCTATGGCCCTGGGCTCATTTACACCATCAATACTCGCCGGGACACGACCTCGTACTTAACTTTTTAGTCTCTTTCCAAAACCCCTTAAAGTCCTTATTTTTATGTTTTTGTGCTAGTGTATTCATTTTTATTAACTCCTGATTATTTTGACAAAATTTTAATTTTTGCTTAAATATTTTTCTAGTTGAGCACATATCATCATATCAGCGACCACATGATGGCCTTCCAAACCACACCCAGTTTAAAAATGTTTCTCTCGCATCCTGGTGAGCACAGCGTACGTACCTATTCCATCCCATTATACAACGTGAACCCTTATGATCATTTACACTACTGCGACCAATAAAGCTGTAATGGCGGACATTCCGCGTCGAAAACTTATTTTAATGTATGCTTTAACTATAACTAAACTAGTTGCTCTTAGAGATGTAGACCTCGCGCTGGTGTTTTTTTTTAATGGCTGAAATATGATATTCCACATATCTCCGCCATTTCGAAAAATTTAAAAAAACTTGATGGTTAAAAATATTCTATATAATTATAGAACCTGTTTACAAAATTCAGAGAATCGGTGGAATAATGCGACTTGTAGAGGAGAACAGACAGACAGCCGGACATACGAAATCCGCTCGCTCTGTCAATTAAGCAAAATTACAAATTATTGAAAATTTGACAGTACTATATTTGTTGGGTCAGCAAGTCATAATATATAACATATATCTGTTACAGATTCAACCTATAAATAAGTAAGGTTTTGCACTCTTTTTACTGTACCGCCATTCCAAAATGCTCTTTTGAGTCGCCGAAGCTGAGAAAAAACTTGTGTTAACAAATAGTGTGTTGACGAAGGGCCCAGTTTTTGCGTCAAAACACACAAACTTAAAGTGAGGCGCCTTTTTGGACAAACATTGGGCCAACTCACAAAATGTCGGATAAAAAAACATGGTTCCTGACCATCTTTTGTCTTCGTCGTAGCCAAAAATATCACCCACATATAGAGTACATTCGAAAAACCCCCAGGGAATTTTTGGCCAGGATAAAAAGCTCCGATGTTTTTAAGTTCTCAGGTCGTGACTAACTGAGTGGTGCAATGGTCAATATCGTCTACCACGCACGAGGTCCCGAGTTCGATTCCCTGCCGAGCAGAAATTGAAATGAAGAATTTTAATTTCTGAGACGGATCTGGGTGTTACTATGTATACTTATAGTATCAGTTGTCTAGCACCCATATTACAAGCTTTGCCTACGTTAGGACTAGATGGCGTTGTGTGAAATTTTCGACGCATTTATTTATTCATTTTCAATAATTTTTAAGCTAAATAGACATTAATTAAATAATAATAATTAAGACTTAGTAGTTACTTTTTCTATTTATCACAAAGCCTTAACTTTGTTGGGACTTAAACAGCCTCAAACTTACGTACAATTTTGTAACAAATATTAATTTTCAATAATGACGATGAAAATATCAATCAAGTGTCAACCAAAGTAGATGAATCTGAAAAGTCAATTATAAAGATAAACAGTTGACAAAATTACTTCGCTCAATAATTTTAACGCTCCATTTATTATGCGAAGAGCGTACAATCGATTATAGATGTATATCTGGACATCCTTAAAGACTGAGAGACGACAATAGAATGTTAACATACAAAACATCTATTAAAAACACAAACATATTTTTTTACCCGACTACGATGGGCAAAAAGGAGGGTTATGATTTTGACCGATGTGTGTATGTATTCATATATTGACCATCAGCCATTTTTAACTTCCCCACTGCTGGGGCACAGGCCTTCCTTATGGGTGGATAAGGAGGATGAGCCATAACTCACCACGCAGGCCCAAAGCGGATTGGATGGGTATCAATGTATTAAGGTATGTTTATCTGTTCCCTCATAACTTGGTAGGCAGCGAGTTCGCTTTGACGAGGAATTCTCCTCATGGCGTAATACTACTGCAGGCGTCCCGCAAGGTGGCGTGCTATCTCCCCTTTTATTCTCCATTTTCATCAACTCGATCACTCAAAATCTCACTTTTTCCTACCACCTCTATGCAGACGACCTTCAGCTGTATTGTCAAGGTACTCCTTCTGAGTTACATAACGCTATCACAGCTATCTCCTTAGATTTAAGAAGCATTGCAGACTGGAGCAAATCTTATGGCCTACTAGTCAACCCCGATAAAACCCAAGCAATAGTCATCGGTAGCTCTAGAACCCTAAGCAAAATAAATCTGTGTACCCTCCCGACGGTTAGCTTTGGTGGTGTTGATATCCCGTACAGTAGAACAGTCAAAAACCTGGGGATCATATTAGATAGTAACTTGAGCTGGGGTTCGCAGCTGCAAGCTGTCAGCCGCAAACTATATGCGTCAGCGGCTTCTCTCCGGAGACTCCGTAACTTTCTTCCCACTGCCACTAAAATTGCTCTAGTAAATTCTCTTTTGCTTCCTATACTCGATTACGCCAACGCCTGCTATCTAGATCTTACGGAGGACCAGCTAAATAAACTTGAGAGACTCCAAAACTTCTGTATCAGATTTATATTTGGCTTACGCAAATATGATCATGTTTCCCATTTTCGTGATAAGCTCAAGTGGCTGCCTATTAGGCTTCGCCGGAATACTCATATTTTGTCCCTCCTTTACAATATTTTGTTCAATCCTTCTTACCCGCTGTAACGGTTCAAAACTGAACATGCTATTTTATCTCAAATATTTTTCGAATTTTGTTTCGTATTGAGCATAATATTATTTAACTATCGAACAAGTTATTATAATAAAGAGTAGTTCAGGTTTTGAGTTAGCAATAATGTCGGAAGTTCTTTTAATCTTTCACGGCGCTAAAATTCAAATATTAGTCTCTGCGTAGGTAACGACGCTAATAGGCTTAAAATTTATTTATATTTATTATTGTTTATTTATCAAATTTTATTAGAGCCTCTCGAATATCATTATAATAGTTTATTTTAGAAGATTACTTAAAAAAGGATTGAATTCGGTGTTAATTATTTCTGTAAGTTGTCAGTAGTGTCACACCACGTGATGTGTTTTAGCTAAAGAACGAAATTAAATATAGTAGGTCATTCCAGTGGATCAATCGATGAGAAATCGATTGCCAAATGGTAACTGAGGGTCGCAAGGCAAGTCCCATATCCTTTGCCAAATCATAGTTGTAAATTTAAATTTTGTTTTAGGAAATATTAGACATTAGTTAGATTTGGGGGTTAAATGCAAGTTTAGTTGGCTTGGAGAATTTTGTAGCGGATCTAGTACATTTCGTTAATCGTAGGCGGTATTTGCTTAAATAAGGGTATTTTGTTATATCATGCCTTGCTTCATGACACAGTTAAATTGGAGATTTTAAATTAAAATGGAAGTTTAATTTGATTTTATAATATGGT
Source organism: Agriphila tristella (assembly GCA_928269145.1). Classification (NCBI taxonomy): domain Eukaryota; kingdom Metazoa; phylum Arthropoda; class Insecta; order Lepidoptera; family Crambidae; genus Agriphila; species Agriphila tristella. The sequence goes on along the minus strand of OV743451.1, from coordinate 2,216,242 downwards.
TTGATGTTCAGAGATAATACAGAGAGAAAGAAAAGAAATGAAACTATGTTTTATTCTGGGCGGAGTTTAGTTGACAGTTTAGTGGTAAATTGAAAACTCGAATTGTGAAATAAAAGGGAGATAATTAATTAATAGAAATATTGTAAGGATAAATCTAGAAATATTATTAAAAAACATAAACAATAGTTATTGAAGGTGTAATAAGAAAGTATTTCATGGGAAAATGTGGATGGAGCCTAATAAAGTTTGTCTTGTCGTTGGGTGTTGTACGAAGAAAGATTGATATGAAGTTTCTTCGAAAGCGGGATTTTATGCTGCAGGTTTATAATTCAAATGAGGGTAGGCATTTAGAAAATGTAAAAGTAGTCGGATGAGTGTTGCCAGTTAGGGTTTTTAAAGTACCAACATTGTGATGTTAAATTGATCGGAAATTTTAGGTTTAATTGGACCGAATACTTAATGGAAAATGTTGTAATACGTATTTTAGCAAATTGATTCTAGAGGTTATGATATTTTGGGGAAGGCGAGATAAAAAGATTGAAAAATTGGATTCTAATTATAGCATATGGGAGGTTCAATTTGTTGTGAATATAAGATTCGTATTGATCAGAGTTCTATGATTATAGTACAATAATTTCATATGATTCTGGATAGATACGCTGAATATTATTCAAAGTTGTTAATTTTGTTAGAAATAATGTAAGGGGGAAAACTTGTTGATTTATTTATGATTGAAACGTGTTTTATACAATTGTATGAATTGCTTAAATCAAATGTAGATGAAATGTCAGTATAGAGAAATATTTAGGTAATAGATTAATTTTAATTTGGTTACAAATTGAGTGGCATTGTGCGCTTGAGTATAGAGAATCTTGAACATAGGAGGTTATTGGTTAGTTGAATTGTACGTTGAAATTATTGATTAGTATAGGGGTTCATTTTGTAAGATTAGTAACTTAAATATTATATTTACAAGTTGAGTAAGACAAAACTGAATTCTCCCCATTTTTGAAGGAGAAGGGAAAATTTTAGGAATAATTTATGTAAAGTAGGGAAATGAAGGTAGGTAAAAAAGATGCTTAGGTCGTGTGGGGTGAGGTTCCTGGAGTGAGTGAATGATTTTGGGGGGTTATAAAAGACGTGGTTCGGGGGAAATCGCTCTCTTTACTTTCCTCGTCGTCAACGTAGCATCAAGTGGAACCTCAGTAGAAGCCGTCAATACCCTCTTTGTAAGATAGCTTCGAACAAGTAGTATTTTTATAACGCAAGAAAACAGCAAGAAGTCAGGAAGAAAGTGTTTAATTGAGGTTTTGACGTATAGGTCCGCAACCGGGTGCGAGTCTTTTGCATATACGCTTTAATTAGGGCTTATATGGTATAAGTAAGCTTGAAATTAAAGTAGGTAGATTTTGTTTGCGAAATTTCATAAAGTAAAGTAAATTTCCCAATAAATCTAAGAATTTTCCGAATCAAATTTGTTTGAAATTTATATAAGCAGTTGGGAAACGATAAAGGGGGTTTGGTTGTGAATAAATACCATTAGTTTTGAGTCTCTAAGGGGCGTTCGGTCAATCCTCAAGGGGTTAGGTAAAATAGTCTGGTATGTGGCGTATCAGACGGGCATCAAAATTTCTAGATTGCCTAGCTAGTCACATAAGTGTACCGAATGTGTCCCATCTCTAGCAATCCGACGGTCCGAAAGGAGTTGAGAATCTAATTCCGTGCTAGCGTTGGTGTCCCGAGGATTCGGTATACTTATTCCGCTGTAGGTGCCTATTTGTTCCCTCCCAATCAAATTTGGCCACGTCCAAGCTGTTAGGAGAGATTTAGGCGAGTCATGCTTGCTCACGCTTTAGAGATTCGGGGCGTCGGTGATGAGGTAAGCATCACAAATATTGCATAGGAAATCTAAATTTAGTCGCTGGTAGGCAGGTAAACTCATTAGGTTTATAAATTCATTGTTAGGTGCGTAGGAACAGTAGGTTAGGTTTGCATTTCAAGGCGGGAGGGAAACTTGGATGCTGGTAAAAGATTGAACGTTCTCAAGAAGGTCGAGCTGTCAGCAAGGTAACAGCAGTAACGTTAGATAAGCTAGGAACTCTTACATAGGCGAAGAAGAGGTAGGTCAATTCGCAGTGTATCAGATTTAGGTAGGCCGCAAATAGGTTGGTGTACGACAAAATGGCTGTCGAAGCGAGACATAGGCAGGTGGTGTCGAGAATGGTACCAACAAGATGGCTGCCGCAGGTCATTCAGTGGTACATAGGAACTTAACTAGGAAGTGATGAGGTAGGATGACTTAGGAACGGAATCTAGGAAGCGCAGAAGTGTTAAATATAGTGAACGAAAGGTTATGTGAAACTACTGGGTAGGATCCGAAGGAAAAGTATCAATCTTCTATAGTAGGCGCCTTAACAAAGATCTATTAAGGCTATGACTCAGTGTTGTGAATAATTACTACGATGTGCTCAATTGAGTAGACTTTGCAAGCTCCAGTAAGTACCCACAAGTTGACCGATCCGAAGGAAAAGTATCAATCTTCCATGGTAGGCGCCTTAACAAAGATCTATTAATGCTTTGACACAGTGTTGTGAATAATTATTATAATGTGCTCAATTGAGTAGACTTTGCAAGCTTCAGTAAGTACCTTCAGTTTGATTTACTATTAATTAGAGCTAGACAAATTCTTCTGTTAATATTGGATAATGATTTAATAGTGAAAGTTGAATCATAAATAAAGAATAATTATTCATCCTTGACTTGGATTGGTAAAATTGAACCTGTTTTCAATTGGTCGTTTACAGTTGAGATAATCCGTTTTGGTGATTGTGGGAGGAATACTAAAACAAGATCTGGGCGTATGGAATAATCCCGTGTTACCATTAGACTAATGTTGAATCACAGTTTATGGAACACTAGATCATAGTTTGAGTAAACCTTTCAAGTTAACAGAATGAAGATTATGACTAACAGTGAGATAATGCTTTGAAAAGTATCTACCTACTATGAAAATATTATATTATTTAGTGAATACATTAAATTCACAAATAATAAGTTCAACAAATTATCTGAATTCAAATATTTCAGCTGGGTTCAACCAACTCAATTTGAGGATGAAAGAAATAGAATTTTATTGAAATCAAATATTGCCTAGTCTACTCAACATTTAATTGAAATATTGCCTTTAACTTTAAATGAAATGAACTGAAGTCAATTCGGTTTATGGTTGTATATTTATAATCTAGCCGAGATTAAAGTGTGAAAAATCCTTCATAGAGCTTTATTACCTTGTTTAAAATTGTCTTTCCTTCAGAATATGAGAACTATCAGTGTCCCAAGTAAATGGATAGTAATGTTGTGTCCATCTGTTATAATGTTAAACAATCATACTAGAATTATTTATTAAAGCAAAAAAAAAAAAATTGTAATTCAGCCATCACAATTGAAGGAGAATTCTTCATTGTGAAAACTGATAGTTCGCTTGGGAGCATTTTGCTCCGTCCTCTTTTGTAGAAACAGACTGACAAAGACCAAATATTTTAATATAATAAAATTACTAAGTAAATTTATCATGAAAAAAATATGGCTGGCCAGAAGAGGATTGCCCAATTCCGGTGTCGAGATCCATTGTATAAAGCGGGGCGGTGCTTTGTACCTTAGCTGGCAAAAACACAATTGCATATTCACTACTTGTACAATAACTTAAGAAAGTAAAAGAATTCTTATTTAATAGCGTTGAAAGTTTTACCATACTTTGATCTCAGGCGACTAAAACTTCTTAACTTACCTGAAATAATCTCTCTTATTTAATGAACTAAGTTGACAATAGATAATTTACATTATTTAGAATAACGTCATACATGGCATATAATTTGACACTTGGCAGCGGAAGAAAATTATCCAAATTTAACTTTTCTCTATAACCCGACTTACCTATTTTTACCTTACAATCTATTATGGTTGAACATACCCTCTTTTACCTTATAACAATCCTCCATTTAACTCATAAATTCACTTTGATCATTTCCTATCAACGTAGGTTTATTTCACTCATACTTACTTCATCAACGGAACGTAGTTGGGAACGCTTTCCTCTCTATTTATAGTATTCCCATTTATTGACACTAAAGAACTATGGGGTTTCCCTTGGTAGTATGACAAATATTAAGAATTAATATGAAATTAAAGTAGGCTCACTTAGGAAAAACACAGACTTAATTTCTATTTCTCTGGTTGTATCAATAGAGCAATAACTTACTTTTAGTGGTATTTTCATTTAGAAATAAATGTAATAGCAGGAATAATTAAAATCTAGTAATAAAAGCGAATACTTCTATTGGAAAATGAAAATCAATACTAATCACCACCCCCAGTATCAGAAGGCTGATACTTAAGGTTGGGAGCCGACGTCCAGTCTGCATAGTTTAGTCGCAGGTCTCGTGTAACGTCCTTGTCCAGTCACTACGTCAGCTACTCGTACCTGGCAGTCCTTCCCAGGGTAGACCCTGGTGACCCGACCCCGAGGCCACTGCCCCCTTGGGAGCTGGTCGTCTGCGATGATGACAACATCGCCTACGGTAAGCGGCTTACTGGTCTGTAGCCATTTATCGCGCCGCGTCAAAGACGGCAGGTATTCTCTGACCCACCGCTTCCAGGTCAGGTCCGCCAGCCTCTGGGACTCCCGCCAGGAACGACGTAGTAAGTCACAAAGAATTTGGGTTCACTAATTATCACAACCAGGGTTCCTCCATTAGACATTCACAGGTCCTCTCAGATCACACAAAGCTTGTTAGTAAGGTTCTTTGTAGGTTAGTTAAGGTTGAACAAAGTAAACTTAGTTAATTGCATTTTGGAGGTTATTTAATCCAGTAAAATTAGGTTCCAATAGTTTAGTTGTAATCAACGGTGAGTAGTAAGCGGATTTTGATTGTCCTCCTGTCCTGTAGGTTATTAGGGTTCCACTTAGGTTTTAGTCTCTTTCATAGGCCGTGATCATCTAGTTCCTTTTGTCTTTAGCCGGACGGTTACACCGCGCTATCTCAAAGAACGATTTAGTTATCTTTGTTCAACTTCACAGAGTCTTAGGTCTTCAGAAAATTTGAGCCTCTTCACGCCTATCCACAGGACAACCTTCTACCACGGTTCTTTTACTGTTAGGGCAATTATGCTCTGGAACTCTTTGCCTGTGTCCATTAGGCGTGCCCAGTCCTTGAACACTTTCAAAAACCAAGTAAAACTGCACTACCTATCACTATGATTTTGTCATCTTCTTATATACTTATTCATTTATTACTTACTTCAGCTATACTGCAATTACGTTGTTAATGTGTGTTTTCCTTAATTACCTATTATTGTATTTTTAAGTGTATGTACGTTTATGTAAGTTTATTATATTTATTATTCTATGTATGTTTATGACTAACTTTTTCATTAATTACTTTGTTCCGTCCGTGCCATTTTACACCCCTCTATTTTTCATCTACTGTCAATATCTCCATGCCTCCGGTTGCCTGGAAGAAATCGCTTTTAGCGATAAGGCCGCCATGTTTAGCACTGTAAGTTTTAATTGTTAATTCTTTATTTATGTTTCTCTCTTGGTGTTAAAATAAAGTATTATCTAATCTAATCTAATCTAACTTCTAAACTACTTATCTTGACAAATGCGGTATTGTCAGCTGGTTATGGGATATGATGTGACGTCACATTAAATTAAAATATCTACCATCCGGCCCCCTCTGAAAGACATACAAATAGACAAAAAAATTTTTTACACATACCTTGATCCTTTCGACGCATTGTGCCAGAAACGCAAATTACCGTACACGCTAACGACCATGTTTTTTCCGCAAACGACCAGTATCTAATTTATACGCATAGTGCCAGATACGCAAAGTACCACCTAGGACTTAGAATTATTTTGTTACTGAAGTGAAGTGGCCAAATAAACTATTTCACTAAGGTTCCTCAGTCTGCGCTGCATTCACTTTATCGTCAGTACAATAAAGAATGAATGTATATATCTATGAAACCATGCGGTATTGATAATAGCGAACTTTGGACTATGAATAAAACGAAAAGTACCAGTCTAGCATGAATGTAAAGGAGGTCTTATCATACCTGCCTTTTCCTTGTGAAAATAATTATTCCACAATTCTGTTTAACAAAACACGTTAAATTAAACGCTACAAAATGGATTTGTTTATTTAACTAATATGTTTCATCCTTATATCAGTGATTTCGTTAGTCAAAAAATTAAAACTTGTAAAAAAACTCAGAACTTGTAAAAAACTCAAGGGAAAATCTTGAGTATTTCTGAGGGTGTCCGGCGACTCTCCATTTTTAACAATTTTTACAAGTGTTTTGCATAAATTATTTGGAAAACGGTAAATATTTTCTTGTATAAAGTACTTGTAGACTTGTAAGTTTTGATAAACAGGGCACAGCTGTTCGGACATTGTATGGAAAGTAAAACAAATGTAAGTAAAAAAAGTCATAAAAAAATTATGGTGTTTATGATTTTAGTAATCTACTGCTACGAGGTTCTTGGTGTTTACTAAACCTGTTTAAAATGTGTCTACAAAAGTGGGACTTAATGAGTCAAACCGCAAACGTTTGCGGTTACAAACCGCTTGTTAAAAGTTGAGATTTCAATCTATTGTTACAATTAATGATTGAGTTATTTATAAAATAAGTAGGTAACAAAATTATGGACTTAATTGTTCTGGAATTATCTACCACACAACCGTGGCTGGGTGAGAAAAAAATATAGAATTACAAAATCATTTTATTTATTATATAGTCAGGTGGGGTAAGTGAAACATACTTTATTTTTATTTTTATTTAACAAGGTGTAGTAAAGCTATAAAACTCGCAATTAAAGTAGCTGTATAGGCAATGTACTCCTAATTAAATAAGCCTTTAACGGTATGAATATAAATATCTAAAGACTTGCATTAAGCAACAAAATCACGAAAAGAATATAAAAGCTAAGAAGTTTTTCACTTACCCCTGACAAGGGGGAAGTGAAACAGTGGCCAAAATAGCTTTAAATATTGTGTCCATTTAATTAAAAACAGGACAAAAGGATCATGTTTAACCGTTAGTATCCAAAATGTATCAAATTCTCATAAAATAGGGTCCAGTTTTAAAGATTTATCAAAAAAACATCGTGTTTTGCGTTTTGACATCTAATTAATTTCTTTTTGGTTTACTAGCTAGGTTAATGATCGCAGCGATATCTGTGTTGTATTAAGGGAAGTAATTCGTCATTCCTGATTTATCGACACATCGCTATGAGAATAAACTACGATAGTTTCTTAGATATGGTTGGGTGTTTCACTTACCCCGGTGTTTCACTTACCCCACCTGACTATACCTATTTATGTTTAAAATATTGCAAATTCGACCACAGGCAGAATACAAATCAATTTTTCCAATTTTTTTTCACATAAATAATTACTAATAATCTACTCAAAATACTAGTTGATTAACTTTCCGTAATACTGTGGGGTAAAGTCATATGACTTGAACGAGCGAGCGAAGCGTCTCCGTTGGGCAAAACTTTTAGGGTTCCTTACCTCAAAAGGAAAAAACGGAACCCTTATAGGATCACTTTGTTGTCCGTCTATCTGTCTGTCTGTCTGTCAAGACCCTTTATCTCGGAAACGCGTGGAGGTATCGAGTTGAAATTGAAACTGTATTGCATACTCAGATCTATGGCCCCTTTTTAGGGTTCCGTAGCCAAAATGGCAAAAAACGGAACCCTTTTAGATTCGTCATGTCTGTCTGTCTGTCCGTCCGTATTTCACAGCCATTTTATTCCGAAAGTATTAGGACTACACAAATGAAACTTGGTAGGTAGATATATTCTGTAAACCGCTTTAAGGTTTTCACATAAAAATAAAAAAATAAAAGATTAAGGGGGGGCTCCCCATACATGAAACTGAAACAGAAAAAATTTTTTTTCATCAAATCTATACGTGCGGTGTGTCTATAGTTTTTTTTTTTTTAATTTCACACATAGATAGGTCTTTAAAAATGACATTGAGGTTCCTAAGACTATTTTTTCTCAAAGTCAACCGTTTGAAAGATATACACTGCCAATGTGTTAAAATTAGTGTCTCCCCCCCCCCCCTTTAACTTTTAAAATAAGAGAGTGAAAAATCTAAAAAAAATATATGCTGTAGATCGTAATAAATACTTACTTTCAACGAAAATTGGTTTGAACGAGATATAAAGTGATAATTTTTAGAGATATATCACATTTTCCAAAACCGCAAATATAACTTTTGCATTCATACAAACACTATGAAAAAAAAAAGTTATTTGGCATACGAAAAATTATAGTGGTATTCAATATGGTATTGTATACGGTAAGTACGGAATCCTCCTGCGCGTGGCCCGACACGCACTTGGCCGGTTTTTTCGTATGTCCATGTGTTCTCTCTATCCCTTTCAGACCAACGATGAAACTAAACGAAATAGTGTTAAAAAAATTAGATATTCTTTATCGTTGGGGTTCAGAGAAAACAAAAACTGAACATTTTCAGTGATACAACGTCGTTTTCATGACTTTTCAGGGGGCGTACAATTGTATCAACTTGGGCCTTACTTATTCAAAGTTACAATTGTGACGGTCACAATTGTGTCGATGTGGGCCAAATTACTTGCCACAAATAACTGTAATAATTTTATTTTATTGTATTTTTTCCAAATATTTCTCACTAATTAGGGTAAAATCCAATGGAAAAGTGTAAATTAATTTATTAATTTTATATTTGATAATATTTTCAGCCATGTAATATTGTGCAGTAGCGATCGCAAATTTTTCAAACAGTGCGGCATCAAATTAATTTTCGAAGTACTCCGCAGGTGATTTGGGCGGTTCATTACTTGAAATATCTTAAGCTTGACTAGTACTCTTCCTTCGATATATTTTTTGTCCATTTGCCGTCACTTTAATTGGAGGCTGCCCTCAAAGATGAGAGTGGATTATCATCCTCGGAGAGCTCATACTCTTCTTTATCTTACGCATATACCTCATCATCATCTTCATCAACGTCTTCCAAGTCAGACTGTCCCTGTAACTCCTCAATTATGTCGTCATCGAGGCTAAATAGTGATCCCGCCATTGCAATGTACTATGTAGTTGGGCCTGGAGTGAAACAATTGTGACTTTATACTTTAGTCCCACTTTTTCTAGAGAATTATTTAAAAATACAAACAACTTTACATACGGTAACGTAAAACAATTCATAATTAACAATAAATCACGATAATAACATGAAAATTGCATAATAATGACATTATTTTAATGACTCACACGCAGGGAGACCCCTTACAACACCGATGGCGAAATGAATGAGTTTATATTTGAACTTCGCGACTTTTGCTACGTGTCTCACTTACACCAATAGATAGAGCATATCCGTCACAATCGTGCGGACGTGGGCCCGATCACTTACGCCTTGAAGTACCGCCAAAATTTTACTTTGTCTGAACGTCACAATTGTGTTGGGCTGGGCTGAAAGGGCTATAGGTCGCATTTCTCAACCGATTCTTATTAAATTTTGTGAGCAGGTACGATAATTACAAATAAATTTTAGTCAATCCAGTTTTTCGAAATTTGAAAACCAAAATCATTTCAGCCATTTCAAAAATGTTCAGAAATATCACAAACACGAGTTCTCAGAGCCACTAGTAAATATTTTTCATTAGATCTAAACATAACATAATTTGCCATAGTACAAATACATCAAACATTATGATGTTAAAAACCAAATCAATTGATTAGCACATAATAAAATTTGACGCCTCTGAGGCGCCGGTAAGACAATAGGAATATGTTAATACCTTTATTGACATTTGATATTTATTACCTTGCTTGATGAATTTAAATTAGCAAAAACATCCGTCAAATTCCAGTTCGGTAGCTTTAAAACATAAAGTAACTTTAACGACTTCGAGCGAGACCAATCGCGATATCATCATTATTACTCTCGTGTTGCGGCCAAGAGCTCGCACTGTCAAAAAGTTATGAGACCTCATGTAGAGCCAAGCTTCTAACTCTACGCGCCCTAACTCTACAAGCCTTTACTTCAAAAACTCTACACCTTGAAGTAAAGGCTTGTAGAGTTAGGGCGCGTAGAGTTAGAAGCTTGGCTCTACATGAGGTCTCATAACTTTTTGACAGTGCGAGTGAGTCGACCGTGTTGTGTTGACAGGGCAACGATGAAGTGTCGTGTGGGACTGATAAAATTAACACTAAAGCAAAATTGTTTTCAATCACCCTTTCCAACAATAGGAGATAGATAGGCCAATAGATCCGTAGGAAGACTGACATCGCTCGAAGTATTGCTCAGTTGAAGTGGCAGTGGGCGGGACATAGCGAGAAGAACCGATGGTCGTTGGGGCGGAAAGGTTCTGGAATTATGACCGCGCATCGGACGACGCTCCGTGGGTAGGCCCCCGACAAGGTGGACCGACGTGAGGGTGAAGGTCGCAGGAAGCCGCTGGATGTGGGCAGCACAGGACCTATCGTTGTGGATATCCTAGTAGGAGGCCTATACCCAGCAGTGGGTGTCGTGCGACTGATAATATGATGATAAATATGATAGCAAAATTTTTTTGTTCATCATTGCTTTAGTATGTATATTCCTCGCTACTTAGTATTCATATAGCAACACATACACTAATCAATCATATTGACATTAGCTTCCTAGCCACGTACCTTATTTAATTAGATTCCTATGAATAACTCGTTTTGATCCCAGAACTAGTTAACAGAAATATATTCACTTTAGTTTTTTATTGTTGAAAGATATGCCCACGGCGTCTATGATGCCTATCTTGGACAATTTGAATGAGAATACTTAAGTCAAACCAAAGATTTATACTAGTGGCTCAGTGATATGTAGACCTTTTTGAATTGCCCAAGCTGAAGCAAAAACGCTTCGCGCTCGTTCGGTCAAAAATTGTTACCTAAATAACAACGTAACCAACTAAAGTAACCGACATCGCTCGAAGGATTGCTCAGCTGAAGTGGCAGTGGGCCGCACACAGCGAAAAGAACCGATGGTCGTTGGGGCGGAAAAGTTCTTGAATGGGGACCGCGCACCGGACGACGCTACGTGGGTAGGCCCCCGACAAGGTGGACCGACGATCTGGTGCACGGTCGCGGTGGGCCACTGGATGCGGGCAGCGCAGGGCCGATCGACGTCGTGGAGATCATTGGGGGAGGCCTATACCTAGCAGTGGGTGTCGTGCGGCTGATATGATGATGATGAAATGACAACGTTGTTGATATATTAGCGCGATTGGGCCTAACCAGCTTTGCATTCGAAATTGCAGCCGATACAAGACCCACAACAACTTCTGCCTTTTTTAATTAAAAACTCTTTCTTTTAGACAATCATGTAACCGCCAAAAATATTATTTACAAAGCCTTAATCACTTCAGCAAGTATTAAAGCAACAGAAATCATTTTAGCATGCGCCACAAGATAAAAGATAAGAGCCCGTATACCGCTGTGTTGGTTTGTTTAATTTCGTTACAATAAAAAAGATGCGAGTTGCTGAATAAATATAGGCTTTATTGATAGCAGCAGAGGGTGCATAAAATTTGAAATACAATTGCCAATCTAAAATTTGGGCGTGTCCACTGCGTTGAAATATAAGGAACGATCACGAATGTAGTGCTAGAGATAAGAAACACTATAAATTATTATTCTGTGTAGTTAAAATTGAACTCTATCAGCACTAAAAAGATGAAAATTCGCAAATATTTGGGCTGAGGTTTTGTTTTTTCGACTTTACCATCAAATACTGAAACATCGATTTAAAATTTAGTCACTTTGAATAAAATATCCAAATTTTTTAGTTTGATCCATTCTTTATACTTCAAAAACAAACGTACTTTCGTATATCCGTTTGTCGCACAAATATTTGCACAAGCGTTCTTTCACAAAAACGTTAATCCTACAAACATGATTGCGTTAAAAACATTACCATTAAACTTTCTCTCTCTCTTCTACAGGTCATAATTTTTTCAACCGATTGTCGTCAATTTTTTTCTCTTTTTCATTCGCAGTATATTCGATAGTTTACGGCAGCGAAAACAATTTATATCAACTCATTTTAGACCTAGGTTCGTAATTATATAAATTTTTTCGTGATTTAGTTTAGCGGAAAATATGTTAAAGCTATGTCTACAGCTCACGAAGCCACTAGTAGTTATTTCTAACTATGCCAATATAACGCACACAGTCCCTTGACCTACAGCGGCCAGTGTTAACACTAATTCCTCGTGATCGGGAGTGATGGCCCACAGCGGCCGGCGCGGTGGCCGCACTTAATTGGCAACTGACTCGCTTAAACTTCCAAATTCAATAAATTACCTTAAAATATCGGAAGAAAAATTGGGCGTACTAACCAACTGTTAAGAAATGCACGAAATTATACAAGAAGCAAATCAAATCTAGCGGCTCAGTGATATGTAGACCTCTACTCAAGGCTAGACACTTTTAACTTTGAAAATTTTTCGAAATTTTTCAAAATGGGTAAGTAAGTTTTTTTTTTTTTAAATTTCGAAAAACTGGCGTGTCAAAAAATCTATATAATTATGTATGATCGAACCTGCAAACAAAATTTCACGAGAAACGGTTAAAGAACAGTGGGAAAGGGGACAGACGAAAGAATTCTTCCACAAGCTGAAGCGGAAACGCTTCGCTCGCGTTTCGCGTTCGCTCGTGCCTAGTTCCAAATCACGCCAACAGCACTGTTAGCGTATAATCCATTAAATTAAGAAGGTACACAAATACCCTATTTGTGGAATATTTTGTGACTATTTAATTTGGTCGGATACGCGCTAACAGCGCTGTGAGCGTGATTCGGAACGCGGGGATTCCAAATCACGCCAACAGCACTGTTAGCGTATAATCCATTAAATTAAGAAGGTACACAAATACCCTATTTGTGGAATATTTTGTGACTATTTAATTTGGTCGGATACGCGCTAACAGCGCTGTGAGCGTGATTCGGAACGCGGGGTCGGTCAACCATACAACTGACACAAAATGTCAATGCCTTGCAGAGTGATGATGATGATGACGACTATGATGGTGGTGATGATGGCGACAATGTTCTTGAGAAAAAAGGCATACAAACAAAAGAGCTTATTAATCATCTTTGTAGAGATCCGACTTAAAAACCGAGCTGCAAACATTCAATTTGGAAGATGTGAACCATATTCACTTCTCAAGCTTACGCGTTCACTAGACATGAAATAAAAGACTTTTTAACGGATACTAGCGCGGTTTAATTGAAAGTACTTTGGTAATTAGTTGGTATTTGGTTTGATTTTTGATTTTCCCGACGTTTCGGCACCTTTGCAGCTGCCGTGGTCACGGGGGACTGAAGCTACTCGTGAGCCTACCCTCAAGCTTCAGTCCCCCGTGAGCTACTCGTGAGCCTACCCTCAAGCTTCAGTCCCCCGTGACCACGGCAGCTGCAAAGGTGCCGAAACGTCGGGAAAATCAAAAATCAAACCAAATACCAACTAATTACCAAATTACTTTCAATAAAACCGCGCTAGATGTGAACCACTTTGCAATGATTTAAAGAAACGATTTACATACCACAAAATTAAGCAATTCTCAATTATTTATAGTAACAATGTTGTTTTTAAAGGAAATAAGTTTAGCAGTCAGCCTATTAGTTTTTTCTTCATCGCTTATGACTTGAGACCACACAATGTTATTACATTTTATACAATGCAGCACAAGGCGGAGCCGGGTCGGAAGCCGATGCATTGTAACGAACATACATACAAATGTATTAGTCGTCGTATGCAGACTATTGTGGATGTTACTCATATAAATATTAATGATGATTGTTTGAAATTTACTATGTGCATAAAGTTAAGAATAGGTTTAGCAACTGTTGCTATTGTTTTTGGTGACAACGCAATTTTATTGTAACTACCAAAATTAGAGCGATTATTATTTTATTATACACAAGAGGATAATAAATAATAATAAATAAATAAATATTTGACAACATCACATACATTGCTCCAATCCCAAAGTAAGTAGCTATAGCACTTGTGTTATGGAAATCAGAAACAACGGTGGTATGACACACACCCAGACCTGAGACAATATTGAAAAGTTCATTTTCTACATTGACCCAGCCGGGGATCGAACCCGGGACCTCAAGAGATGGTGACGCCTTGAAAACCGGCGTGCGAACCACTCGACCACGGAGGTCGTCAGGATAGTGCTTGGCCTTCACCTCACTATAATATTAGGTGACGATAAGGCCGAAGGTGGAAGCGCACTACACCCGGAATCCTCATCACTGAGGAACTGGCTATCTTACCTCTAACTGCCGGAACACAACAATTTTGAAATTGTTGTTATGGCATCAGATTTAGGTAAGATGGTGATAGCTAGCCAGGCAGACTTGAAATAAGCCCTAGCACCAACCAAACCGAGTACAAATTGTACCCCCCTGGGAATCGAACCCGGGACCCCTGCGTCTTCCATGTGTAGGCGAACCACTAGACCACAGAGGCAGTATGGGGTTAATTTTCTACGATACAACCAAAGCTAAAGCGTTACCTATTAAGTTTCGTTTACAGAAAAATACTTGCTCTAGTTTTCTTAAATTACTAAAAGCTATTATAGCTTAAAGAGCCTAAAAAGTCAATTTTGGACAACTTAAATGAGAAATACTAAACCAAAGATTTTTAAGTAATATTATAACCTAATCAACGTAACGCTTTTGGTTTTGATCAATCAATTTGTTCCCTGGGAACTGAATTCGGGACTGAGGTTGCCTCACAGGTGAAGATGAAGTTTGTTTGTTACATTGCGCAATTTTGATGAAATTTGGAACTGAAATTGATTTGAGCCTAAAAAAACATAGGCTATTACCACAGTTTAACAATCCATGATTATAAAACTGTGCTATTACTATTCCTAAATTTTCAACGGAAAACAAAATGCTATGCGAACGAAATCGTGGGCTAAAGCTTGTTTTAGATTTATCAGTTTGCAGTCCTCATTAGTAATTAGTGCCAGCAAATTGGTCTCCACGTAATCAAATAAATCAAATTAGGCTAATCATATGAGGTGTTACATGATTATGTACTCAGATGCGATCTGTATGAATGAAATCTATAGGGTGCATGTCCCAATAAAATGCTTTCGTATATGCGATTGTCTGTTCCCTCTACAGGTCGCATTTCTCAACCGATTCTCGTAAAATTTTGTTACAGGTTGAATAATATATAAATTTCTTTGTCGAGCCAGTTTTTCGAAATTTTGCGAAATAAAAACCACCCATTCAAAAAACTTTCAAAACGCCATCTAGCTTAGAATAGACATACTAAAATAATACCTAACCTACAAAACAGCACATAGTACTGCTTTTCAAAAACAGTTTCAACCTCGTGGCTACATATATAGTGTATGTATGTATGTTTTGGTCGAATATTTTTGATCCATATGATCAAAACATGTTTACTTTTACAATGCAATAAAATTATCACAACTCGCTTCAACAATAAGTGATTTTACGCTCTTATTGGGACACCCTATATATTATAGCATGTGCCTTAGAAACTATTATATTTTAAGCAAACATTCTAAAACCATTTTGAATACACTTTGTACAAAATTTCATCTTAAACTTACCAAATGCTTGCACCCATAAGTTGTTTATTTAAATTATCTCCAAAAGTGCAAAAAGCTTTTGGTATAAAGGTCATAATTTAATATTTAGGCGGGGAATGGCCGCTCCACACTAAACATACGATGTTTACATATTATTACGGCGGCACATAGTCAAGTATTATAATGAGTTGCGCCTACACATCAACTCTGGGAGGAGAGGAACAATGCATAAGAGGTAGCGGGTAAACTCACAAGCGTTTGGAAACGAAATTCAGAATGGAATGGATGGAGGTGGTTAATGTGCAATATAATAGAGCCACTACGGCTCTATGAGACGTAGACTTAGCGTTTGTGACATTTAAAAAAAATCGAAATGGACGATATATGTTTATCCATCTGAAAATTTTCTAAAACTTGATAAAATAAAAATAATCTATATAATTATCAAACCTGCTCACAAAATTTCACGAGAATCGGTTGAGAAAAGCAACCTGTAGAGGAGAACAAACGGACAGCCAAACAGATATACGAAAACATTTTTGCCTACGCTGAAACGGAGACGCTTTGCTCGTGCTTCGCGCTCGATCGGTCAATTATCGGACCTGCTTAAAAAAATACGAGAATCGGTTCAGAAATGCGACCCTGTAGAGGAGAACAGCCGTACAGAAGACATACGAAAGAATTTTTTCCCAAACTGAAACGGACGCGAAGCGCTCGCTTGATCAATTATACCATCTTACTCGTTTGCGATCTCAAAACCGTCAATATTTCTTTTAGGTTCGTATTATAGAATCAAACTCAAACTCAAATCTCTGTTTGAGTAAAGTTAGAAAGGGATGGTGCTATTCATCGGATATAGCGCCTACCCTTAGGCCGTCCGCTGCCTTGAGCGGGATCCCGGCGCGGGTACACAGCGCGGGAATATAGATTGCTGGTTTTTGACGGACAGATGCTTGCGCAGTGCATGAGTAAGCTCTAATCTATGTCGCCCCGCGCGCGTGTCCCGCTTAATACAGCGGAGAGCCTTACTAACTGTAGGTAGATACTCAAGCAGAGATTTGAGTTTGATTCTATAATACAAGCTAAGTTAGGCGTTAAGTTCCTTTAACTTATACCACAAACCTCCTTGTCACATAACAGTAACTTACTGGCTTTTAACTTCATAAAGCGACCATACACTGGCCGTTTACGAACTCACCATTGTGGCCATCGGTATTCGGACGCGGGACCATTGTGGACTTCTGGCCCTAATCACCTGTTCGATGACGTCATCGATAACGCCCACGATCGTCAAATGTCTAGTTATTTGTGAAATTGGGCAACTTTCTTTTGATACAATCTTTATGTTTTTTAGATTTGTTTTTTTATCTGATTTGAGGAATCGGCCATTATGTCTACTAAAATATTGACTGTATACTAGTTAAGACTTAAGAGCAACTTTTTCTATCAATCGAATTGAAGCTGGGTTAACGATTAAATAATTTTTCTTTATTTAGCTAGTTCAAATTATTCACAGAGTATAGACAGATTTATAATACTACCTACTGTGGTATAGGCCTCCCCCAAGGATCTCCACGACAATCGGTCTTGCGCTGCCTGCATCCAGCTTCTCACGAACCACGTCGGTCCACCTTGTCGGGGCCTACCCACGGAGCGTCGTCCGGTGCGCGGTCGCCATTCCAGAACCTTTCCGCCCCAACGGCCATCGATTCTTTTTGCTATTGTCCCGCCCACTGCCACTTCAGCTGAGCAATCCTTCGAGCGATATCGGTTACTTTAGTCTTCCTACGGATCTCCTCATTTCTGATTCGATCACGCAGATAATATAGGTAGGTATACCTATGTACTATGGGCAACAGCGAAGCTTAACCAGTTTGCAACAAAATTCGTGTGCGCGCGTATCGCCCCTACACGAATTAAACGTATGGTTGTGACGGCGCGGCGTGCAAGCGATTTTGACCTTAGCAGTGGTTAAGCGTCGCTGTTGCCGATGGTACATATATTACATTACCCGTTCTATAATTTTCTTTTCATTAAATCGCTCAGGTGCGTAATTAGTGAAAGGAGGCCTTTTAAAATGTTATCAAGCCTGCGTTAAGTGTCTCGCCGGGCGTAAAATCATTATTGCTCTTAAAGGCACATTATGCCACTTAATTACCAATTGTTTTGTCATAATTACAATACGTCTTTGAGGGTGCGACTTTGGTTAGGAGAGTTAGCGGTGAGATAGGAAAGCAAAAAAAACGTACTTTTTATGGCCTACTAAAAATATGATTAACAGGCGGCGGCCCGCGGCTTCGTCTGCGTGGAAAGTTTTTTTGCTATCCCTCGGGAACGAAACATTTTGTCGGGATCAAAGGTACCCTATGTCCTTATCTGTACCCATGGCATCGTGTATATAAAATTTTATGATGATCGGTAGAGTGGTTAAGACGTGAATTCGTAACAAACAAATAAACAAACAAACAAACGGACTTTCGCATTTATAATATTGGTAAGGATTTATTAAAAAATTAAAAGGTACTTTATTTTGTGATAGGCATGATATTTCCATGAGGAGCTCGGTGGCGCAGAGCCTCGAGCTCCTCCGTGCTTCGGAAAATCGGAAGGGATGTTAAGCCGTTGGTCCCGGCTGCATTTGCAGTCGCTAAATCCCACCAATCTGCATTGGGTCTGCGTGGTGGGTTATGGCCCATCCTCCTTTTCCACCCATAAGGAAAGCCTGTGCTGAACGGAAAAGCGCAATATTGCCTCCAAACCGTGTACTTTCCCTTTCAACGTTTTTTGAGAAGATAGGGCATGCGCTATTATGTTTCAGGCATGACTCTATCAAGACACACCTTTACGGCCCGGTCACAGCTAGCGCGGCGCGCGGCGAGGCAGGCGGCACGGCAAGCGAATTCAGTATTCACTGCGCGTTATCTCGATGTCGACCTCTCAGCTCGTCATTACGACCGCGCAGTGATTGTCGAATTTGCTAGCTGCGCCGCCTGCCTCGCCGCGCGCCGCGCTAGCTGTGACCGGGCAGTTAGATCTATTTTTTCAGACCCGCTTCCACTTATGACTGCGCGCGCACCAGATTATTTATTAACATACTGGCAACATTAAATCTGTGCGGGGCGACGCATAATCGTGTGCCACTGGCGCGGGCGTGTGGTCCCAGGTTTACATCCTTGTTCAACGTATGACTTGTAAAGAGTGATTTTCTATACAGAGGAGATTTTTTTTTATTTATTTGCTTTTGTCTGTGACTTTCTGTTTCCTATAAGAGTTTTGGGAATTCCTTCAAAGTACAATAATTTCTGTATCAAAAATGGGGTGATACGTAACGTAACAATAAAATCAAACATTATGTTTTTTTTTCATTAATTCTTAATAGGGAATATGCATAAGTCACCGATTTTGATGAAATTGAGCTTGATCGCTGCGGACACTTATAAAAACATGATGGAACAGGAAAAAAAAATGTATTATTTTAGTTTTATCACACGATGAAATCAGAGGAAAATAACGATATTTTTTTTTCATTTTCGGATATAATGTACTTTACAGTCAGATAGAATATCGAATAAGAAATAATATTTTGTATGACACATATGTACTTAAACGCAAAATTTAGGGAGATAATTGAAGATTATTGGCTAACTCCATATTAAACGCGCCGAAACACACCTGAAACGTGATGTGTGACGTCACCGTTTTGTATGGGGCGTTTTCGGCGGGTGCTGCTGCGCGCTAACTTCAAGTAACTATATCACGAGAAAAAAACGCAAGAGAAAAGTTTTAATATTACAGTTAATTTTCTCACGCATTATACTTTTGATTAAGATTAAAAAAAAATTTGATGCATATTCCCTATTGTTAAACACATTTTCCAACCGCAAATTATACTCAGTTTTAGCAATAAATTGTATTATTTAATATTCAAAACACTCTATCCAACGATTCTAGTAATGAGTAAAGTGAAAAAAACACATTTTCTTGTTTAAATTTATTATTATTATTACATTACAATAAACACGCCTCCGCAAACCTTAATGCTTGGCTCAATTATTTTGTGCGTAAATCTTAACGACATTTATTGTTTTAGTAAATGAAACGTCAGAGAATTAAATGACAGTGGAACTTTTAAATGTTATATTATATTTAAAGTTATATTATTTGTAGGTAGTACTAAGGAAACTCGTGGAAAACTCTCTCGAGAGAGATTAACGAGTACCTTGAGTTCGAAATATAACTGTGTGTCGTTTATACGAAAGAGCGTTTGTGCTACTAATTTTGTACCAAAAAATAATATTTTGCAGGCAAAAATTTTGCTGCCTTGCTAAATTTTGCTGCAAAATTTTGCTTTTGTATTTAAATGTCTGTATATAGCAGAGGTGCCCAAACGGTCAATCGCGATCGACCGGTCGATCGCGAGAGGTTTTAAGGTCGATCGCCAAGGATAACAGATTTGACACCTTGCACCCAATGTAGTTTGACTTGGCAATTTTTTTCCAATATCGGTAAAAATGTCGATCTCTTGGGCTTAAATTGTTGCTATGTCGATCTCCTTAAGACAAAGTATGGGCACCCCTGGTATATAGTATTAATTTATTAAACTAGTGGCTCTGTAGAGCTGTAGACCTCGCGTTTTTTTATATTTTTGATCATATTTCGAAATGATTTTCCCCATATCTCCGCCATTTAGAAATTTCGAACACTGAATCAACCAAAAAAATACATAAATAGAACCAGCTCACAAAATTTCACGAAAATCGTTTAAGAAATGCGACCTGTAGAGGAGAACAAACGGACAGCCGGACGGAGATACGCAAGCAATTTTGCCCAAGCTTAATCGCGCTCGCTATGTCAATAATTTCACCTTTTGATAGTAAAATATTTTACAACAAACAGAATAATTTTGATCAAACAAATACCATGGATTTAGTTTTTATTAGCCTTTTTATTGTTTTTGTACTCCAAGTCGAACGGAAACGTTTCGAGTTCCCCTAATACTCATTCGCAGTCAAAATAATTTACGGCAGGCTGTATAACTTGAGGTTATAATTGTCGGCGTATGCGCAGCGTTTTCGAATACAACTCCATGACTTATGTCCATAACGCTTTCGGATCGCTACGAAAAGGTGTGTCTGGGCCGTAATAAATTATGAAAAGGTATGGTTTTTGCTTTCTGCGAGAGGTTTTGAGCGTTGATTTGGTTTATTGGAGAAACGATGATTTTTAATATAAAATACTTAACTTACTTAACTATACGTATAATGCTTTCTTAGTATCATTTTCTCTGATAAAACTAACGTTTTTTGTGCCAAAAACTATGTTGTAATATTTTATTATTAACTAGCAGCCGCCCGCGACTTCGTCTGCGTGGAAAGTTTTTTTGCTATCCCTCGGGAACAACAGTTTTTTTCGAACACTTGACAACGTGTATGCCAAATTTCATGATGATCGGTTCAATAGTTAAGACGTGAAGGCGTAACAAACAAACAAACGGACTTTCGCATTTATAATATTAGTAAGGATTCTTTGTTTATTTTTTTCTTGTTCGCTTAAATCTCTATGGATGGATCTCTAGGAATATTACCTTAATTTCTATTGATTCCTAGAGGGTTATAGAACCTGTTTGGAGAAATAGTAAGTGAATTACATATATTATTAAAATTATAAAAGGTATAATAAAATGAAATGTATAAAATCGAGTTATTGTAGCACTATCAATTGCAAATCCCCCTCAAATTCAATTTACGAAATATATAATATTTATGGATAGATGAAAGTAAATTAGTAATACATAACCTATAAATCGCTTAAGTCTGTGTGGCCAGTTCGAAAATGTTAAACAATTACGCTTAATTTCTAAACTCTGTAACTTTGAAAAAATATTTTTGGTTGAAGTAATAACATCATAGCAGTCGGTCCTATTTCGCCTTCGTAGATGGTTTTCTGGTCAATAAATAGTGTCTCCATAGCCGTATATGTCCATACAGATGTAAAATCCAGAAGCCTTCGGTTATTGTACGAAACCTCGTCATCGGATGTGACTTCTGTTGGAAAGTCACCATTCCCTTATCGATCACAAATTGTAAATCACGACCGAAACTGAATCGGTTATGACTAACTTCTATTAGTTATGGTTTGGACGTTACATCACTACCTAACTTCTCAAATGAAATAGAGAAAAAAAATACTTCAAAACACTTTCAAATAATGCTAAATTGCTTATAACAAAGACATGTACTTAAATAACAGAGAAATGTCGTTAAAAGTTATAAAGTCCAACGGGAAATGAAATACCTATATACATATAAAATAGAAGAAAAAAAATTCAGGTCAATGATAATGTTTAATTATTGACAGCGAGTGCGAAGCGCGAACGAAGCGTTTCCGTTTCAGTGTGGTAAAACCACTTGGCTTAGGCAAAAATGCTTTCATATGTCTGGCTGTCCGGCTTCTTCTCTGCAGGTCGCATTTTTCAACCGATTCTCGTAAAATTTATGAGCTGGATAATAGCCGATAATTATATGGATTTTTTTCGATTACATTTTTCAAAATGTATGAGACAAGTACAAAAAACCGGCCAAGTGCGAGTCGGACACGCGCACGAAGGGTTCCGTACCAAAAAACAGCAAAAAAATCACGTTTGTTGTATGGGAGCCCCCCTTAAATATTTATTTTATTCTGTTTTTAGTATTTGTTGTTATAGCGGCAATAGAAATACATCATTTGTGAAAATTTCACCTGTCTAGCTATCACGGTTCATGAAATACAGCCTGGTGACAGACAGACAGACGGACAGCGGAGTCTCAGTAATAGGGTCCCGTTTTTACCCTTTGGGTACGGAACCCTAAAAAACATATGTATCACATAATAGTTTACAGCTCACTTAGGTACTAGTTATTTAGTATGCATAGTCGTATTTTGACAGCAGACATTATTAGGACGCAAATATTATTAAAAAAAAACTACTGAAAAAAAACTTTTCTAAAAACACGTTTTTAAAACGGACTAAATTATTACAACAAAAAATCGGACTAAAAAAATTAAAACGGTCTAGTAAAAACAGACTAAAAAGTAAAAAATAAATTCTTCTGTAAATATTTATAACACTATAATATTTATACATACAGAAAATTTAAACCTAAAAACGTGGGGCGCATTTTATAAAATTTATCATCCATGTAGTCTTTAGCATGCGCCCCACGTTTTTAGGTTTAAATTTTCTGTAGGTGTAAATATTATAGTGTTATAAATATTTACAGAAAAATATATTTTTTACTTTTTAGTCTGTTTTTACTAGACCGTTTTAATTTTTTTAGTCCGATTTTTTGTTGTAATTTTTAAAAACGTTTTTAAAAAAGTTTTTTTTCAGTAAATTTTTATTTTCTGCTTTTTAGTTAACGAGCTAAGACCAAAAAATATTTTTTTAAAACACGTTTTTAAAACGGACTAAATTATTCCAAAAAAATCGGACTAAAAATATTAAAACGGTCAAGTAAAAACAAACTAAAAAGTAAAAAATAATTTTTTCTGTAAATTTTTATAACCCTAATAACCTATACCTACCTACAGAAATTTTAAACCAAAAAACGTGGGGCGCGTTTTTCAGTAAATTATTATTTTATGCTTTTTAGTTAACGAGCTAAGACTAAAAATATACCATCTCCTATCAGAGCACTCGTTAAAACGATTCAAACGAGCCCAAACTAGATGAGGTTGCATGGTTTTATTATAGAGTTCCATTGGCCTTCCTCCGGCTCCATCATCAGACCCTGGACACTATTTCCCAACAAAGTCCTCGTCAAGGCGATTCAAACAAGCCCAAACTCGATGGGATAGCCTAGTTTTATTAAAGTGTTCCTGTGTCCTTCTTCCGGCTCCATCATCAGACCCTGGAAACTTATTTCCCAACAAAGAACTCGTCAAGACGATTCAAACGAGCCCAAATTTGATGGGGTTGCATGGTTCCAATATTGAGTTCCTGTGGCTTGGCCTTCCAGCTTCATCATCAGACCCTGGACTTCGTCTCCCATTAGAGTACTCGTCAAGACGTTTCTAATGAGTCCAACCACAATGGGGTTGTATGGTTTCATCATAGAGTTCCTGTGGCCTTCTTCCGGCTTCATCATCAGATCAGCTCAATGACACCATAATATTGAATTGCCTTCTAGTTCTGACCTATGTTCAAAGTTTCAAGTCTCTAGCTCATCGGGAAGCTAATATAAAATCGTTCGCAAACTTTGTGGAGAAACAAACAAACAAACAAACACACAAACGAGAAAGCAACCTAATAAAAACGTGTTAAAAAACGCTGCTGACCATTTTCTGCTACTAATGTTAAAGTCATTACAGTTATAAAACATCTTTATTATCTGAAAATAGCAAGCGGCTGTTTTTCAGCGCGCAATTTAATCATTTTAGAACCTGACAACGGCAGATGGGCAATCCGATTATTTATCACTAATAAAAAGAACGTTAACACTTATCGGCCATCTTGTTATTAAAAATATTAGGGTATCGCTTTAGGTAGTACAGTGCGATTCAAATTTAATGACAGCTGTGAAGTTAGCAGCTATATGCGTAGCCGTGCCTCACTCGCGTTTCCCACCCACAATGACATTGTGTTATTGGCATCTTCTCGCGCGATGTTCCGATCGAGCATTGCTTTCTAGTTCGCTTAAGTTACTTCGTGCATGTCCAGATTGTATTTTTCGTACAAAGCGAGAAATAATGGATCGCCTCGTGTTCAGACGGGATTAGAATATCGCTATCTATACTGCCCACTAGTGACTAGACGGATGTGTCAGGTTACTATTGGTCGATTGGGCAATTCACGTTCGTAGGAAAGATCGAATGTGCAAATTCACGTTCGTACGAAAGATCAATTGTGCGATTCACGTTTGTTAAGAGTCCGTAAGTACACATTTTGCCGCTGACTGCCGCTCTCTCGCTCGCACATATCATGTTTTCCAATTTGTTTTTTAGTATTTCTTAAATCTGAGTGCGTAATTGAAAAATGTGTCTCGGCCACTCTTCGCAACATAAGATTACGGACACTTTAAAACATATATCAGTTTGTTGTGCCCAAAGTACAAAAAGTTGTCCCCAACAGTTATTTCAACTGGCAAAAATGATAACTTATTTGTACTTCAAAAACTCGAAACTGAAATATAATATGTTGAAATGTCCGTAATCTTATATTGCGAAGAGTGGCCGAGACACATTTTTCAATTACACACTCAGATTTAAGAAATCTTGAGAAAACATGAAATGTGCGAGCGAGAGAGCGGCAGTCAGCGGCAAAATGTGCTTAAACAAAGTCTCTACATTGTATAGAAAAAAAATCATTTAACTATAAAGATCCACTTGTATTGTATCGTCTATATTTCAGGCACTATTTAAGAAATTTTAGGCAGAACCACAGAAACAGTATTAACTAGAGTCAAATATTTTTACAATCTATTAAACCGATCATTAAATATACAAATTACGCGTAAAAAAATCGTCAAAATATGTAGGTAATGACTACTCTGTAATTTTAAGCTGATTTGGTTCGTTCACAGACATGTTTCTTTATGACAGTGTAAATGTAAAATCTGATGAAATATTTTCGAAACAATTATTGGTTTTAAAAGGTTATAAGTGACAACAATATTCTTATAAATATTTTCTAAAATTACGGTCTTTCTACTATTTACAGTTGAAAAGCGTGATAATTGTCTGTACCTACTTTATATATTTCAGCTATTTACTTGTTTTTTTTTTTAATATTATGTACTTATATCTATTCTGTGACATTGATGCATCATAATGTCATTAACGACATCGCTCGAAGGATTGCTCAGCTGAAGTGGCAATGGGCGGGACACATAGCGAGAAGAACCGATGGCCGTTGGGGCGGAAAGGTTCTGGAATGGCGACCGCGCATCGGACGACGCTCCGTGGGTAGGCCCCCGACAAGGTGCACCGACGATCTGGTGAAGGTCGCGGGAAGCCAGTGGATGCAGGCAGCGCGGGACCGATCGTCGTGGAGATCCTTAGGGGAGGCCTATACCCAGCAGTGGGTGTCGTGCGGCTGATATGATGATGATGATGATGAATGTCAGTAGCAAAATAATGTTTTCATTAGTTTCGGTAAGCTTTTTTCAAACTGCCAGACGCCATTAAAAAAGTATCTACTCAAAAAGTAAAAAAAAACGAGTGTGTTTAATGAAATGCCGACATCCGCCATTTAAAAACGCGCGTAAATTTTTTAGGTGAGTTTAAATTTTTTATATTTCCAGTTCATTTTGGAAAGCAAATTGATGTTCACATCAAAAAAGCAATTTTGTTCTACAATACATGTAATATCGGTACGACTCATTCATTCGACAGGCGGCGGACGTGGTATGAGCGGAGCGATAAGCATTTATATTCACCTCTCAAGCTTAAGCGCTCACTCGGCTCACTAGACTAGACATGCAAGCGTTTATATTCAAACTTACCGGCTCACTTGCAATAAAACACTTTTTAATGGATACTAGCGCGGTTTTATTGAAAATACTTTGGTAATTAGTTGGTATTTGGTTTGATTTTTGATTTTCACGACGACTAGAAAATCAAAAATCAAACCAAATACCAAACTACTATATTACCAAAATACTTTCAATAAAACCGCGCAATTATCCCTTTAAATGTTTTATTTCAATAAGCGTTTTTCTCATTTCGTTTTAAAAAATTCACATTGACTATGTAAAATTTGTATAAAAGACATTCTAGTGAACCATATTTCTGTGTTATGGAAAGTTAAGCTAAAATATTTTATGTAAAAACAAAAACAAACCAACGGAACGATAACTATCGAAATTAATTTCCGAATTATTTACAATACGAAACTGGTGACTGAAACTATTTGCATGACACTAATTTTATCAACACTTTCACATACGCTTAGTTTCGCGACACATGCAGGCATTGTAAAACTTGACGTTGACACGTAAAACTGTGTATGAATTAGTATCGTGCAACTATTTTCATGCAACCAGTTTCGTAATGTATGTAATGTAGTTTAACCGCCTCTGTGGTCAGTGGTTCGAGCACACTTGTAAGACGCAGAGGTCCCGGGTTCGATTCCCAGAGAGGATACACTTTGTGCTCGTTTGGTTGGTGGTAAAGCCTATTTCAAGTCTGCCTGGCTAGCTACCACTATCTTACATTATATTTTCGTATTCATCTTATTAACTTATTTATTATATATATTTTGTAATGTCCGATGATGATTCGTTTCACACCGCCTGTGACGTGAGCTTGTCTTCCTCTTCTAGTGACCTATCTCAGTCTGAACCGGAAACGCTAGGCTCCCTTCTCCATAACCTCATTGACTCTGCTCCTTTTTCTTTTAATGTTTGCCATATCAATGCCCAAAGCATACCCTCTAGCTACTCCGATCTCCTTGATACATTTTCTTCTACCTGTTTTCATGCTATCTTAATCTCGGAAAGCTGGCTAAAGCCATGTCTCCCTTCTTCTTCTTACTCACTTCCTGGGTACACCTTAATCAGAAATGACCGCACCGGTAAAGGTGGTGGCGGTGTTGCCATCTATTTGCGTTGCGATATTTCCTACAACATTCTTGCTTCCTCTCCATCACTCTATTCCGGTTCAGCTGAGTATATGTTTCTGGAAATTTGTGTTACTGGTACTAAAGCTGTTCTTGCTGTTGTGTATTGTGCTCCCACTGTAGATTACTTCTCTCATCTTGAGTCTGTCCTTGAACCATTATGCTCGGACTACAGACATCTCATAATCATGGGTGACTTGTCGTGTAACTCAATCCAATCCCTAAAGTTTTCTAACATTGTCAAGTCTGTCAACCTCTCTATTCTGCCTCTAGAGCCTACGCATCATAATTCTTCTTCTCGTGACACATGGCTTGATTTAATCATTACCTCTCCAGATTATGTCCTAAATCATGGTCAGTTACTTGCACCGGGCTTCTCCAAGCATGACCTTATCTTCCTCCAATATCGTCTGAGGCCGCCTAAGCCCAAACCATCTATAGTTTGGATGCGTAATTTTGCTCGACTCAACATCGACAAGTTAAAGGAAGATGCCAGTAAGCTTGATTTTGACACAATCCTCGGTTCATCGTCAGTTGATGACAAAGTCTCTTACCTCAATCAAAATTTGCTCCAACTGTCGATGCCCACGCACCTTTAAAAGCTGTACGAGTAAAGCGGCCACCTGCCCCCTGGATTACCCGCAGTGTACGCATGGCTATGACTCGCCGAGATCGTGCCTTTCGTGCATTAGAATGACAGATCTGAGTCGAACTGGGCACTCTATAAGACTGCGCGGAATAGTTGCAACCGAATGGTAAGGGCAGCCAAGCGTCAATACTTTCATGACAATGTCACTAACACTTCTTCGGCCAATACATGGAAGTTTCTTCACTCTCTTGGTCTGGGAAAGTCTTCCTCCCACTCCAACACTTATCCTTTTTCAGTCAACGATTTCAATGACCATTTTTCTTTTGCTCCCTCTCTGGACCCTGTCATCAAATCTAACACCATCTCCGACATTGCTTCCAAAGGCCTACTACACTCTGAATCCTTCTCTTTCTCTCCGGTGACCATAGACGAAATCAGTAAGGTTGTAGCTTCCCTTAAATCTAAAGCTGTAGGGTGTGATGATATCAGCAGGAAAATGGTTGTCTGTGTCCTGGAACAAATTCTCCCCGTAATTGTCCACATTATAAATTACTCCTTACAAACAGGTCAATTTCCTCTCCTTTGGCGTAAGGCTTATGTCACTCCTTTGCCGAAAACTTCCTCTCCTCGAATTCTTAATAACTTCCGACCTATTTCTATCCTCCCTTTTCTCTCCAAAATCCTAGAAGCCGTAGCGCATAAACAAGTTTCCTCCTTTATTTATTCCAACTCCCTTATCACTCCCTACCAGTCTGGCTTCCGTCCTGGGCACAGTACAACAACAGCACTCCTCAAGGTAACTGAGGATATCCGACTGGGCATGGATGGTCAACTTGTCACTGTCTTGGTGCTAATTGACTTTTCTAATGCATTCAACATGGTAGATCATGACATCTTACTCGCCATTCTGAAGTCTTTTAACTTTTCATCGCTGTCACTGGAGTGGTTCTCTAACTACCTTCGCGGCCGCCAACAGGCGGTGCGCGTGGGGTCGGATGTGTTCCACTGGAATGACCTCGCTGCTGGCGTTCCGCAGGGTGGAATTCTATCTCCTTTACTATTCTCCATATTTATTAATTTTCTTTCCTCTTCGCTTGGCTGTTCTTATCATTTCTACGCGGACGACTTACAAATATATGTACAATCACCAGCCGAAGATGTTGACTCTGCAGTTTCTTTACTAAATAGTGTCTTAGTTAGCATCAACACCTGGTCAATAAACTTCGGTATCGCGGTTAACCCGTCTAAATGCCAGGCCATCATAGTCGGGGGTTCTAAGCAGATTACCAAGATCGATAACAACTCGATTGCGCCTATAGTTTTTGACAATACTACCATCCCCTTGTGCTCCAGTGTTAAAAACCTTGGCCTTCACATTGATTCCACGTTTAGTTGGACAACGCAAATTGCCGAGGTGAGTCGAGCAGTTACATTTTCCCTTCGCTTCTTGAATCGATTCAGAAATTTCCTCCCTATTCCTATTAAGATCACTCTCGTAACTTCTCTTATCCTTCCACTCATCGATTATGCTGATGTCTGTTATCCGGACTTGAATGGGGATCTTCTTCACAAGCTGGACCGCCTTTTAAATAATGCTATCCGTTTTATCTTCTGCCTTCGCAAGTTCGACCACATTTCTTCGTACCGGTCACAGCTTAAATGGCTTCCTATCCGTCAACGCAGAGAGCAAAGGCTACTCTGCACGCTCTACTCTATACTTAATAATCCCCATACTCCAGATTACCTGAAATGCAAGTTTCATTATCTTTGCGACTCTCACAATCGTCAACTTCGATCAACTAACTCTCTTTCTCTCTTTACTCCACTCTTTCAGTCCGGCTACATGTCTGATTCTTTCACAATGCAAGCTCTGCGTCTCTGGAATAATCTCCCTGAATCTATCAGAAGTTCTCCCAGCAAAGTCTCCTTCAAAAAGAAAGTTCATGTCTTACTCTTAGAAAGCTCATAGGTTATGTGAAATCATCGATATTTGTATCTCTTTCATAAGTATTTGATAAAAAATTTATATTATTATTTATATATATAGTATTTATGTTTTTATATATATGTATTAATATTATTAATATTTTATTTATGTTGTTGTAGTTGTAGTGTTGTAGTTATGTTGTATTTATCTCCTACTATTTTACCATATGTACCGCCTTCATTGATATCTGTTTCCTAAAGGTTGACTGGGAGAGAATGCTTTTAGCATTAAGTTCGCCTTTTGTAACATTTATTTTAAATGTATGTACAATAAAGTTTGTTAAATAAAAAAAAATAAGTCTAACGCCATAACAACAATTAAAAAAATGTTGTGTTCTAGCAGTTAGAGGTAAGATAGCCAGTTCCTCAGTGATGAGGATTCCGGGTGTAGTGCGCTTCCACCTTCAGCCTTTCACTTAACTTGAGGTAAAGGCCAACACTACCCCATTGTGCAGTAAAAAAATGTAAAGTTGTTTTTAGAAAAACGCTTCTTCCCAAGCCGTAGCCCAAAAAATCGTAAAAACGTAAACATTGACGAGCCAATCGGTAAAATTCATAGCTGCCTTTCATAGCAGGTCCTTTATGCTCACACCGGTTTAAAACAAATCCCGGACTTTATCCCACATTCCGGAATCGTTATGTGCAAGGTAACGCAATTGTAATGGATTGTTAAACCTTTGCGTTTTAGCTATTTTTTTGCCCAACGGGATAGTCCTTCACCTCACCTGACGATAAGGCCGAAAGTGGAAGCGCACTACACCCGGAATCCTCATGTCATCATTGAGGAACTGGCTATCTGACCTCTAACTGCCAGAACGCATCAATTTTTACCCGACTGCAAAGAAAGGGTTATGTTTTTCGCGCGTATCTTGTATGTAAGTATGTTTGTTTGTTTGTATGTAATATTCTTTATTACCTCATATCTTTCAAACGGCTGAATGGATTTCTGTAATTAAGATATCGTTAGATTTGTCTCGTCAGCCCAAGTGTTCTTAAGAAGGTGACGATATAAAAAAACAACATGGCGGCTGTACGGTGCTATTATACGTAGTAAAAAAAATTTTTTTTTTTGAAAACTACCTTATGAGTGTCAAATTAAAGGGCTTATTATAAGGATTTCAAAAAGGTATATCATTACCGTGTAGCATTTTGTTTTAAAGACATTCCTTAAAAATAATAACAACAATTAAATTAAAAAACATTTATATTAAAACTTCAAAATACTTACATAGTTACTAATACAAATCTATATAAGTACACTAAAACTTATAAATAAACACTTACACTAATATTATAAAATTAAAACTACTTATAAACTAACAATAAATAAAAATCTGCATACGGAATCAACAAGTACGTTGGCCGCGATGGTTTATGCATTTTGCGCTCGCGCATCCCTAAAGAAAACAAAAGAATGCTATTGCAACACCCGAACCAGCCCGACTGGCCGCGCGTCGGTGATCCTCGGATTTCCCTACTTCATAGCTGGTTTAGACGTTGTACGCAGAGGCTGTGTCCCTCGTTCCGCGAACGTCCATTAAAATAACTACGTTAAAAAGGAAATCCCGCTGGGGTGAGTTCTATTATTTATTATAAGAAGTGCTAATGTGTAAGGTGTTCTATTTAGATGAAAAACGTTGATTAACGCTAGCAAATCCCACCTTCCATTTCTTCCGAACACTGTGACCTCTAAACGACCAAGTGGTGTTTCTACAAACACAATGCTTATGCTGCCATTTTCTGGTCTTCCAGGATTTTATTGAACGGATTCAGTTCAACCTACTGAGGAGACATAATCTACCGAGGAACTGCAGGCTATCTACCTTGGAAACACCTACCTACGAAATACCTACCATATAGACCAGCTACGGATTGTCAGGCCAGTGTTCCTTCATCTACCCCTCTCAACTAGACTACCACGAAGCGTCCACTAGTGTTTTTGGCAATAATTAAATGTATGGACCTAATTCCATCTTTAATTGAGAACCCCTACCCTACACTATCTGCGGGTTACTGGGTGCAGGGCTAACTCCGACCCAAGTGCCGCAGTGGCGCCTACAACGTGTTCTCTAGTGGACTAATCGCGTTAGTTCTAGATTTTTCCTTAAAGTCTAGCTGTCATTACAACGTAGCTGAGATCGCTGTGAATGTGAACGTGAAGGTGATTTTTTTACCACACCGCAGTGAACTGGTACGTACTTATTACTGTTTCTTTTATGTAATTTCATTGTGCTTTGCTTCTAAATGATTGTCTATGAATAGTCTATGAATGTCTACAAACATATTTTTACGTAAAGTTAAAAACTAAATTAAAATACTGATAGAAGCTAATAGAACAATACTGTGGGCCTAAATAATTTTAATAAGTCAACTTACTGTGTTTTTTTTTATTGTGAACTTGTATACCTAATATTGTTTTTTGTTACCTAAAGACAGACAAAGCATAACTAACTAAACATTTTACTGTGAAACGTAACAGTTCGCATGCCTTCATAGCTTCCGTCTTGATTTTCATTTTTTTTCGTACTACCTACCCACATTTTATAAATTAATTGCGCATTTTTATTTTTATTCCGTTTCAAAAGCAGAAAGTAATTATTAGTATCACCTATACGTGCTAGTTAGCTTGTATGATTGTAAAGAACACCACATCAAACCTTATTAATTTTCAGTAGTGAAACAATTGTTTGTTTTTTTTTATACACTTCTAATAAATATGGAAACTCACCCTATTAAATTCTTTTTGCTAAACAAAAATGAATTGACCTACGAAGTGCTTATTAGAGGCGAGGAACCTGCGTCTACCGTACTTGAACTCCGTAAACAAATAAATAAACTAACACCATTAATACCTACATCTGATATTTGTGAGTCCGGTATAGAACCTGAAGCGGATATTGCTAGTGCTGGCACATCATTTAGTGAACTCATGAATAGAATTAAGTCACTAGAGGAAAAGTATGACCCTAACTTATTTGATCGTACTACAGCATTATGCAATCATTTATTTCATCGTATAAAACGAATAGACTGTTCGGATCCAAAATTTTCAGAAAAAGTTAAGCCTCTAACAAAGAACCTAAAAATTTTAATGAACAAACTAAACGTTATTAATAAATCGGCAATTTCTAGCTGTGAGCCTGCTGCAGAAAGTGAACTAACACCTTCTACATCTAATATCCTACCCAATGTTTCTGTGAATTGTGATCGCTCGCATATCAGTGATTTACAAAAAATCAAGTTTGATGGTAAATCTTGTGTACACGCCTTTATACAGAGAGTGAACGAGTATAGCACTGCTAGGAACATAACTTCTTCTAAATTATTATCTTTTGCTACCGAAATATTTACTGGCGACGCCTTACATTGGTACCGTAGTGTTAAGGATACAGTTCATACTTGGAATGAGTTGATAACCCTACTAATTGAGGATTTTAGTCAGTTCGACTACGACTACCGACTTCTAATGGAGATTCGTAACCGAACGCAAGGCGATACAGAGAATATTACTATTTATTTTGCTAAAATGACTGAGTTATTTTCTAGACTTACTAACAAAATTTCTGAACAGGAAAAATTAAGTATTCTAATGCATAATATCAGGCCTTGTTACGCAAGTGTATTGGCTTCTAACTCTTCACCTATTGATAGTATTGCTAACCTGAAGAATGTCTGTAGAAACTTTGAGAAAATGCAATCCCTCACTTGTCAATTCAAAGAACCACCAAGAGTCTCATCTGAAACTTTAGCTCCGGACTTAGCGTTTTCAAAGCTTTCTGAGCCTAGTACTAGTAAGTCGAAATTTCATTACCAGTATAAATACAATAATAATAACTACAAACCTAATAACAATTTCTCTTATCCTAAACCTAATAACAATAATTACACTTACCCTAAATATAATTCTAATAATTATAAACCTAATAACTACAAAAATTATCAAAGTTATAATAACAATAATTATAACATGAAACATGCTGATACTAAAACTAATATAGCCGCAATGAATTTTACAGATTCTAATACTAGTAAGATTTATTGTCCACGCTGCCGTAACTCTGAACACTCATTGAGTCAATGTAAAGCTGCTAGATTCCCCATTTGCTTTAAGTGTGGAACAAAAAATGTTAAATATCCTGATTGCACTAAATGTCACTCTGATACTAACCAAAAAAACTAATTAGTGACTGTTGCAATGATAATACTGTTAAATCTAATACTAAAAATTCTAAAAATTTTGATGAAAGCGATTGGAAAAATTGGCTATCTACCTTGAAAATATTCTTTTCTGGCTATTCCATTACAACAGTCTACAATAAAAATTCTGATCATGATGCACGCCCTTATGCAACTATTAGTGTGTGTGATACTAAACTTAGCGGTTTGTTAGATTCCGGTTCTGTAGTTACCATTTTAGGTAATAACTATCATGAACATTTAAATTCATTTGGCTTGACTCTTCATAAGGATGTTGCTATAACATTTACTGCTGCTGGAGGTGAACGCTTACATGCTATTGGTTATATTTACCTGCCTATTTTCTTTGAAAATCAGTTTCATATACTAAAAACATACGTAGTACCTGCTGTAAAATCAAACTTAATTCTAGGCGTAGATTTTTGGAAAAAATTTAATCTGTTTCCAAAATTTTGTAATTCTATTTCCCTACATACTGATCTAGATGATATTAATGAGCTGTCACTAGATGAAAAATCTTCAAAATTTTTACAATCTTACCAAGAACTAACTGAAACTCAACGTGTAGTAGCTGACAACGTCATTGGTCAATTTAATGATATTTCCACTGAAAAACGAGGTCTAGGTAGAACAACTTTAGTTACTCATCACATTGATACTGGAGATTCCTTACCTATTAGACAACGCTATTATCGTGTCTCTCCTGAAAAACAGCGTATTCTATCTGAACAACTGGACGAAATGTTAACTTTAGGAGTAGTTGAAGAATGTGAAAGCCCCTGGTCTTCACCTGTCCTACTCACACCTAAAAAGGATGGCAAACTTCGATTCTGTCTAGACAGCCGTAAACTAAACTCTGTGACTAAGAAAGACGCATATAAGCTACCTTATATAGCCGATATCTTGGACAACCTAAAGAATGCTAAATACCTAAGTAGTATAGTCTTGTCTAAAGCATTCTGGCAAATACCTATTGCTGAAAATGACCGTAACAAGACTGCTTTCTATATCCCGCGTCGTGGAACCTTCAGATTTGTCACTATGCCTTTCGGATTGACAAATTCACCCGCTACCCAACAACGACTGGTTGATACACTGTTCTCCGGGCCTGAATTTGAAAATTCTGTATGGGTTTACGTTGATGATATTGTAATCGCTAGTCCTGATTTTGAAAGTCACATTTCACTTCTTCTAAAAGTATTTAAGAAACTATCTTTGGCTAATTTAACTATAAATTTCGAAAAATCTGTCTTTTTCCGTAAAGAACTTAAATACTTAGGCTATGTCATTAATTCTAAAGGTCTTCATGTCGACCCATCTAAAATTGAAACTATTGTTAATTATCCTACACCAACTAATAAAAAAGAACTTAAAAGATTTCTAGGAATAGCCTCTTGGTACCGTAAATTTGTCCCTCAATTTAGTACAATAACTGGTCCCCTAAATAAACTAACGTCTACCAACAAAAAATCTAATCCTTTTGTTTGGTCTACAGAAGCTGACGAATCGTTTCTTAAACTAAAAGAACTACTAGTGTCTGCCCCTATTCTTTCTTGTCCTAATTTTGAATTACCGTTTGAGGTCCACACTGACGCCAGCAACTATGGTGTTGGAGGCCTACTAACTCAGACCATAGATGGCGTCGAACATCCTATAGCCTACTTTAGTCGAACCTTGGCTGGAGCCGAACGAAACTACGGCATTACCGAACGAGAGGCTCTTGCTGTTTTACTCGCATTAGAACACTGGAGATGCTATGTGGATAATGGTAAAAAATTCGTCGTCTACACTGACCATGCTGCCCTCAAATGGTTCTTGAATCTAAACAATCCTACTGGACGTCTAGCTCGTTGGGGCGTAAGACTATCCGCCTTTAATTTTGACATAAAACACCGTCGTGGCGTTGAGAATGTAATACCTGACGCACTATCTCGTGCTTACCCTTTATCCGCCATTGACACTGAACCCACTACATCTAACAATTCTACACCACCTTCTACTAGTGACGAAGGGTATCTTAACATTTGGCATGGATGTCAAAATTCACCTGTATCATTCCCTAACTATGCTGTTAAGAATAATCGCTTATTTCGCTTTATGCAAACCAAACATCCTTTGCACAGAGAGTTCGAGTGGAAAGAAGTGATTCCTTCAGAATCTAGACAGGAAATAGTTATTAAAAACCACTCAGAACCTACAGCTGGTCACTTTGGCATATTTAAGACCTTTAAACGTCTAAGTCTTAGATACTACTGGCCTGGAATGCATGCCGATGTTGTCAAACTTATAACGTCATGCGATACTTGCATTGCGCATAAACATCAGAACCATGCACCTCTCGGTGAAATGGGAAGACCCAAACAATGCTCTAAACCCTTTGAAACAATAAGCGTTGATCTCGTAGGACCCCTAACGCCTACTAGGAAGCAAAACTCCTACATTCTAGTAGTGACTTGTTGTTTTAGTAAGTATTGCTTACTATTTCCAATCAAGCGCGCTACCGCTGAAATTGTCACAAGAATCATAGAGGAACATGTATTCTTGATACATGGTATTCCTTCTACGGTTATTCTTGATAACGGTAAACAATTTGTTAGTGCTACCCTAAGACAAATGTTCGATAAATACAAGGTTCCAAAACTACACTTCACCCCTAAATACTCTCCACACGTTAACACGGTCGAGAGATATAATAAAACTATTATGACTGCTATATCATCGTTTATATCTAATGATCAACGAATTTGGGATCTACTAGTACCCAAAATTCAATTCGCTATAAATAGTTCTGTAAATGAGGTTACAGGTTATACTCCTTCCTTTCTAGTATACGGTCGCGAACTGGTTACTTGTGGCTCTTACTATGTCAACACTGAGAACGACGATCATGTTGTTTTTCAACCGCGCGATTCTTACGCTGACAACATCGGAACATTGTCTAACATTTTTAACAAAGTTCAAGCTTCCTTATTGCAAGCTCACAGTAGGAATTGTCAACAATATAATTTGCGTAGGAAACCTGCTGAGTTTAATGTCGGTGATGTAGTTTGGAGGAAGACGTTTTACCAAAGCGATAAAGATAAATATTTCAGTAAAAAACTAGCTCCTAAATTTATAAAATGCAAAATCATTGGTAAACTATCACCTCTTGTTTATGATCTGGCTGATATGTCTGGGAAACCGCTAGGATCCTATCACATCAAAGATATTAAACTCACTAACTATAAAGTATAACATTTATTCTAAATCACATAATAATATTATAAGCTAGTTAACTCAATTAAGCTAGTGCTAATTAAATAGACTATTTAAATCTACTTATGTAAAAACCTTGCGTATTAAATTTTCATTCTATAACTTAATACACAAATTCTTGCTGTTTGAGCACAATTATCAGCTA
The DNA here is from genome assembly GCA_928269145.1 of Agriphila tristella. Lineage (NCBI taxonomy): Eukaryota > Metazoa > Arthropoda > Insecta > Lepidoptera > Crambidae > Agriphila > Agriphila tristella. The sequence continues at coordinate 2,178,801 of OV743451.1, read as the reverse complement.
ATATAATTGTTCTCTGTTTGTTATGCTCTCAAACCATTAATATGAGTTGATGACACTATGTTCTTTGATTAATGTATGCGTGAAGTATGATAGGTTATTCTGAAAGAAAAAAAAGAAACAGTAAGACTGGTTTAGTAGTATTAGTCGGATTTTGCATCTAAGCACGCAAAATCCTTCGCTTCGTGCGGGGGTACTGTAGCATTTTGTTTTAAAGACATTCCTTAAAAATAATAACAACAATTAAATTAAAAAACATTTATATTAAAACTTCAAAATACTTACATAGTTACTAATACAAATCTATATACACTAAAACTTATAAATAAACACTTACACTAATATTATAAAATTAAAACTACTTATAAACTAACAATAAATAAAAATCTGCATACGGAATCAACAAGTACGTTGGCCGCGATGGTTTATGCATTTTGCGCTCGCGCATCCCTAAAGAAAACAAAAGAATGCTATTGCAACACCCGAACCAGCCCGACTGGCCGCGCGTCGGTGATCCTCGGATTTCCCTACTTCATAGCTGGTTTAGACGTTGTACGCAGAGGCTGTGTCCCTCGTTCCGCGAACGTCCATTAAAATAACTACGTTAAAAAGGAAATCCCGCTGGGGTGAGTTCTATTATTTATTATAAGAAGTGCTAATGTGTAAGGTGTTCTATTTAGATGAAAAACGTTGATTAACGCTAGCAAATCCCACCTTCCATTTCTTCCGAACACTGTGACCTCTAAACGACCAAGTGGTGTTTCTACAAACACAATGCTTATGCTGCCATTTTCTGGTCTTCCAGGATTTTATTGAACGGATTCAGTTCAACCTACTGAGGAGACATAATCTACCGAGGAACTGCAGGCTATCTACCTTGGAAACACCTACCTACGAAATACCTACCATATAGACCAGCTACGGATTGTCAGGCCAGTGTTCCTTCATCTACCCCTCTCAACTAGACTACCACGAAGCGTCCACTAGTGTTTTTGGCAATAATTAAATGTATGGACCTAATTCCATCTTTAATTGAGAACCCCTACCCTACACTATCTGCGGGTTACTGGGTGCAGGGCTAACTCCGACCCAAGTGCCGCAACCGTAATATATAATAACTAAAAAGATATAAATAAAAAAATAAGTAAAAAAAAATAAAAAAACCGCCTGCATAAAAAGACAAGTCAACTGAAAAGATGGAAACAAGATTAAATATTAAAGGCAACATAATAACATGCAGTCGGAGGCATATAATTCAAATCATTCATAACGTCACTTTCTTTATGCATGCCTCCGACTGCATGTTATTATGTTGCCTTTAATATTTAATCTTGTTTCCATCTTTTCAGTTGACTTGTCTTTTTATGCAGGCGGGTTTTTTTTTTTTTTTTTTTTTATTAAATTGTTGTTATGGCGTCAGACTTAGGTAAGATGACGGTAGCTAGCGAAGCGGACTGATAAGCCTGCCACTAACCAAACCGATTACAAAGGTGCAATTAGTGGCAATTTGATTTAATAAGACAATATATTTATAATAAAATTGTTAAAAGCTGTTTACTAATTAGGACAACTAAGGATAATCAGACATTAACTAAATTATTTTTGAGAAACAATATAATCACAAATAGGTTTCGTGTTCCAATGAATATTATCCATTGTTTATTCATTCGTGAATTCCCATAAAATCAGGGAAGTACAGTCAACAGCAAAAGACGACGATGAACAGGTAACATAAACACGAGATCCACGATTTGCTTATAATTTTTTTCACGGTGATGTTTTTTCAAGAAACTTGTTAAATCTTACTATTTATGTATATATTTATATTAAAATGTATGTACTAGGTAGGTACTAACATTACTCTGTAATAATAATTATGTTGTTGATAGCGCTGAAAAAATACCTAAAAATATTGATTTATTTTTCGCTGTTCTTTCAAAATAATCAAGTGAAATCGATAAGTTCTATTTAAAATACCTGGATTAGGCTAGGTTTAGTAGATAAAATAAAAATGAAATCCTTAGCGGCCTTATTGGTAAACGAAGAATAAGTTTACACCTTGGCTAAACAAAAATATTGTTAAGCAATACCTATTACACTTTACGTTTGATTTGACATCTCATGGCGACAATAGTTATTTGTTATACAAGTGACCAAAATCAAATTGTGCTGCGAGTGGCGACTTTAAATCACGAACTAGCGAAGTAGTCTAGAATTGAATCACGAGTGTAGCGAGTGATTCTAATATAGACTACTGAGCACAGTGAGTGATTTAAAGACACGAGGCAGAACAACATTTTGGTCTCGTGTAAAACATACAACTTTTCACCTCGACCAGCGAGAAAATTTTCACTTGACTTTCCTGGTAAAAAAGCTTAATTCAGCATTAGAAACTTGTTCACTTAAATCTTTTAGAGTTAGGAAACTATCTTGATCGTTGGACACATTCATTTTTGTAATTTATCACAAAAATAATTCAATCAAACCTATGCTGAAAAATTTTATTCATAGAGTCAGTAATTCCCGTCGTTTTGATTACATTACGTTGTGTTTTTCTCTAATTCATTAATATTCCGTCTTATTTATTTATTTATAATCATAAAACATATAATTTGTTAGTAAATTTCATTAATTTTTCTTATTTCATATTTGTTTCATACATGTGACCTCATTACCTTCCTTAGAGTAAGACGGGCTTCTACAGAAAGAGAAGCCATACGAAGCGTTTCCCCTCTGCCGAAGTACAAGCCCAAATGGGCATACGCGTTAGTAAAACCAGTTGCGCCCGGATTTCTTTCTAGACCGAGTCCAGTCGCGCATGTGAACGCTGCTCTGTTTAAAATGTCGAATTGATGAGTTTTTTGCTGTTAAAAGAGATCTTGAACATCAAGTATACAAAAAGACGGTTTTACATTTCACATAAAAGTAATTTTTTATCGTATTATTGCTATTTGTTTACATTTAAACATTAAATTCGTATATTTTCTTCTTGATTAGTTGTCAAATTTGTTCAGTGACATCGGGTCTGCTAGTCCATGGCTCGTCCGTACAAATTTCAGATCTGTCGCTAGATAAATCCGAGTTCGCGCCGATGGGCAACTTAGTGATGTTACCGTTAAATAATGTTTGTCGATAAAGTGTTGGTCAATCTGGGGCCGTACCGGCTAACGAATCGATTTTCATAAAAGTCTGCTGGGTTTCAACTTAAAACAGAGAAATCAAAGTAAGCAATTTCGTTTTGTACTTTTTGTTGACGTGATTCGGAAGATATCGATGTTCGTGTGACATCATGAATTTGGGTTCGTCATTTTGGCCCAATTTTGGCTCGATTTATCTGTTTTAATTTGAAACCCAGCAGACTTTTATGAAAATCGATTCGTTAGCCGGTACGGCCCCTGGCCCTGATTCTGCGCCAAATTCATTTGCGAGATTTTTGCATGATGTGAGCGCGACAGATATCGCGAAATAAATGTCGAAATAGTAGATTATACAACAAGTGAATAAAAAGGGAATTTAGTTCGAGGGACTAACGGCCGTCTCTCGAGCAAGATAATTAGGCGCATGATAGCTGCATGACAGCTAAGTTCATGACACCGTTTTAATTTGGTCGAGTTGTAGTTAGGAAAGACTTATGCGATTCTTATCCAAGCTGAATACTGACCGTAAGTAGTACTGTTAAATAAAACATATTCAAATTAAAGCAAAACACTGCTAAGAGCTGAATAGTAGCCGAAGATTCAGCATCGCTCTGTATAACTTAAAATCGCCTATTATTCACTCTTATGGTTGAATTAAACGCACTTTTTAGAGTGGCGATGGTAAAAAAGCAATTATTCAATGATGTAACTGTGATCAACGTTAAGACGGGGAGCGATCACCGATTGTTGTAAATTCAAATTGTTGGGTGTGCAGATGGCAGTACTGTCATGGAGCGATGTTCAGTGTCAGCAGCCTGAGCCCAACTTCCCTGGGTACACATTAGTCCCAACCCAATCACCTACACTCTCGAGCTTTTTGTATAAAGCTCGAGCGTATAAAAATGACCTCTTTGTTGTTATTCACCCCATCGTAAAATGATTGAGTTTGTAACTTTTATTCCTTTTTCCGTATCGATATTGCTGCATCGACAGTTGAGCCCAGCCCTTTATGTCAAAAACGTGTCATATTTTATGTGTGACTCATCCGTACACAAATTTTTGCTGTTTTGTTTTATTTTTTATGTGTGAGTGTCGTCATTACAGTGTAGTTTTTGTATGTGGGTATGCGGAACTGCACTTGTGTGCATTTTCCCCCCCCGCAAAAAATGCCAGAATAATTTGAATAGAGTAATATCGCTAAGGCTTCTCCCTTCGTGACAAACGAAGCCTTTTGTTGCTCGAAGTTACCTTCATACTCTTTATTTCGAATTATCAACCTTCTTTTTTAACAATCCTTGTTTAAAACTCCTTGGTATATCTGTGTATTTTATTTTTTTACTTTTTAATCCGTGTATGACACCATAAAGCACTCTATCTATCTTTTTCTCACATATCAATTTTACAAGTGTCATCCTTGTCACTTTATTTGTTTTTCCTTTATTATTTTAAAAGTGGTGTTAGAAATTAAAAAAGCACTTTGTCTCACGCTCGCAGCAAAAATCGATTTTGCTGCGAGTTTTTACGCGCCAAAAGCACCCTTTTCGTGCTGGAGAGGTAAAAACTAAATTATTTGTTTTGACGAGGGTGTAATTTCTTCGTTATTAATAACTAAGCAATATTATTCTTCACGTTTGATTTAAGTCAATGGCGGCAAACTATTGGTTTAACAAGAGTGCATTTTTTTTCGTTTATTAATAAGGCCAGAGTTTTTTTTTTGGTTATACCATTAACAAAATACTGGCCTATTATTTTTTTAAATATTTTTAACCTATTATTGTGCTTCACAAATTCCAATGCTCCTTGTTTGTCTGTACTACTTGGATGTAGATCGCAATGGTTCCAACTACGGGTAGTAATGGGGGGTCTGTGACGTCACCCCATAGAGGAAGCCATAAAGCCGCCGTATTGACTTGTCCGAATTTTAGGCGCCCATCGACGTGCATACTTGATGATGTAGTCGGCAAGACGAGGAGTGGCACGCTTTAGTTGCGTGAAAATTGATGGATCATCTTAATCTGTTCTTTGTTCAATACATCACAAAAACAGTTCACAGTGTTAACAAAAAAAAATAACACGATAACCAGAGGTGCTACTATAAAAATTAAAACTGACAAATATGCGCCTAAAGATGCTTTATCAAACAAAAAGTATATCTTGATTAGACACGCTTACAGAATTTATTTAATCTTTTTTCTACGTTAAAGTCACGAAATATAAATTATTTTTTATAATAAGTATTTGAAATAGACACGTGGCTGTTCTAGTCGGCCGTTTAAAATGCATTTCTTGATCGATTTATGCAATAAACGTCAAAGGTTTTTTTTTAAAGAAATCAAACACTGTGCAGTTGTACCGATTAGGATACTTTTGGTTTCAACGAGTTCATAACAGTCCACGTGGGTTCTAGGGCAGCGGTTCACGAATTCTTTTGGCTACGGAACCCTTTTTGGTTCATCGTTTTTGGGCGGAACCCTAGCTCAAGTAAGAAGTAAACTGTTAATGAAACTAACTGTAACATTGTTTTTTAGGGTTCCGTACCCAAAGGGTAAAAACGGGACCCTATTACTAAGCCTCCGCTGTCCGTCTGTCTGTCTGTCACCAGGCTGCATCTCGTGAACCGTGATAGCTAGACAGTTGAAATTTTCACAGATGATGTCTTTCTATTGCCGCTATAACAACAATTACTAAAAACTGAATAAAATAAATATTTAAGGGGGGCTCCCATACAACTAACGTGTTTTTTCCGTTTTTTGGTACGGAACCCTTCGTGCGTGAGTCCGACTCGCACTTGGCCGGTTTTTTTTACGTGAAATCACACCATACTGAGGCTTTTTGCTTTGATGTTTGCATCTTGTAAGTATAGTTTGACTTTAAAAGAAGGACTTTTTAAGATTTAAAATATTTATTTAGTTAGAATAAAAAGATAAGTAGGTAAATTCAAGAATTTTGAACTCTTAAATTTTCGCGGAACCCCTGAGATCCTCTTACGGAACCCCATTCGGGAAACGCTGCTCTAGGTAACCTTTGACCAGGATAAAAAGTACCCTATGTTATAATCCACGTTATAAATCTATGTGCCAAATTTCATCCAAATCCGTCCAGATGTTTTGTTTAGGCGTGAAAAAGTAACAAACAAACACACATTGCTCACACAAACAAACAAGTTGGATTTAAGTCACTTTTATGTTTATGGTCATGGAAATGGAGATGGAGATTTAACCGCCTCTGTGGTCTAGTGGTTCGCCCTCCCGTGTAAGACGCCAGGGGTCCCGGGTTCGATTCCCAGGAGAGGGCTACAATTTGTCCTCGATTTGGTTGGTATAAGGGCTTATTTCAAGTCGCTTGGCTAGCTTATGTACCTAAGTCTGACGCCATAACAATATTTTTTTTTAAATTGTGTTCCGACAGTTCGAGGTGACATAGCCAATTCCTCAGTGATGAGGATTCCGGGTGTAGTGCGCTTCCACCTTCGGCCTTATCGTCACTTAACATCAGGTCAGGTGAAGGCCAAGTACTATCCCGTTTTGCATAAATAAAAAATCGGTCAAGAACGAGTCGGACTCACGCACTGAGGGTTCCATACCATCATGATTGCACCATCAAACCACACTGCAGAGTAGAATAATAAATTAGTATTGCAGTTTTAGGTCAGCGCCATATCTTGACCGATAGTGGAACTAATGTTAACTTTTTTAGAAATTTGATAATTTCTAAAAAAGTGTGCTATATTGAGACATCGTTTTATTTTTCCTGTAATCTTTATATAAACTGCTATCACATAGAATTATTTCAGATTTTTCTCATTGCAAACTTCGGAGATAAGGGGGGGGAACGGTATTTTTTTTTACAATTTTCATTATAAGTCGAAAACTATACGGCCTAAAAAAAAAAGATGATTAAAAACGTGCAAACGACGTTCTTTCATATGATACCCCACATGCCCTAGTTGCCCCACTTCAAATTTTTAAGACCCCTTTTCAGCCCCTGTTGTAAAAAAGATTTTTTTTTTTTTTTGCAATATAGTTGGGCAAATGTCATCTTAAACTATACCAAATTTCAAGTTGATACCATTAGTAGTTCTCGAGATATCCAGCTGTGACAGACAGACAGACAGACTGAGTCACACCATAAGGGTTCCTTTTTTACCATTTTGGTACGGAACCCTAAAAAGAAAATAAAAACTGTTGCTGCTTTAACAACAAAAAGGCACTAAAAGAAACACGTGCCGTAGGGTTCCGTAGTTACCTTATACCATACCATATTTAATACCACTATAATTTTTCGTCTACAAAAATAACTTTGTTTTTCACAGTGTTGGTATAAATGACAAAGTTATATTTGCGGTTTTGTAAAATATGATATATCTCGAAAACTAACTACTTTATCTCGTTCAAACCAATTTTCGTTGAAATTTTTTATTTAGATCTATAGCATATATATTTTTTATAGATCTTTCACTCTTTTATTTCAAAAGTTAGAGGGGGGGGGGGGACACACATTTTACCACTTTGGCAGTGTTTATCTTTCAAACGGTTGACTTTGAAAAAAAAATGTCTTTGGAACCTCAATGTCATTTTTAAAGACCTATCTATAGACACCGCATGTGTTTGTATGAAGAAAAAATTTTTTTTCAGTTTCAGTTCAATGTATGGGGAGCCCCCCCTTAATCTTGTTTTTTTTTATTTTTGTGTTAAAATCGTTAAGCGGTTAACAGAATACATCTACCTACTAAGTTTCAACTGTGTAATCCTAATACTTTCGGAATAAAATGGCTGTGACATACGGACGGACAGACAGACAGACATGACGAATCTATAAGGGTTCCGTTTTTTGCCATTTTGGCTACGGAACCCTAACAATAAAATAAATATTTAAGGGGGGCTCCTATACAACAAACGTATTTTTTCCCTTTTTTGGTACGGAACTCTTCGTGCACGAATCTGACTCCCAATTGGCCGGTTTTTTGGCCGAGATTTTATCATGGAAATTGCCTAAGCTAAAAAATTTACACAACCGTCCAATTCCAACCATTCCCACTATCCAATGAGCCGTTCGCGCGTGGCATATTAACATGAGCACTTCCGATGTTCCCATCCACAGTCGTAAAGGATGTTACAGAAGCCAAATCATCCACTATTCATCCAGATAGGTGTGATGTAATCTGTGACACTGTTCCATTAAAACACAATTCCTTAATTCCTCATCAGATATTGAACATGCCTGTACTGGTGGCTCAGTGAGCTGTAGACCTCGCTCAAATTGTATGTTGTTTAAAAATTTATCTAATAGATGTCGCCACGAGGTTGACACTGCTTTTGAAAAGCAGTACTATGTGCTTGTTTGGTAGGTTAGGTATTTTTTAGGTTATCTATTCTTAGCTAGATAGCGCTTCTGATTTTGATAATAATTATTGGAATTGTTCGAAATATTTCTAAAAACTGACTCAACAAAAAAATCGAATGAACATGCGAACATGCCCATAAATTTCCACTGAATCGGTTGAGAAATGCGACCTGTAGAGGAGTATACACGGACAGACATCCGCCGGACGGACATACGAAAGAATTTTTGCCGAAGCTGAAGCAGAGACGCTTCGCGCTCGCTCGGTCAATTTATATGTATAGCGTCCGACGGAGTAGAATCTATTATCTATTCTGTGGTAGAACAGCATCAACCCTATACACACGGGTGTCGTAAAAAACGACTACAGACTGGTGTTACGTCGGTGTTATGATGTCCTACATAACGGAGGTCTTTGGATCTGAAAATGATGGACAGCAGATAAAAACGGTCTAACACAGCGATTTCCAATCTGGTAAGCGTGAAAATTATGGCAACATTTTCTAGCAGTTATTTACAATGGGTATTATCCTACTTCCTACTTATCTTCTTACTTAATATTATAAATGTGAAAGTTTGTGGGTTTGGATGTTTATATGTTTGGATGTTTGTTCCTCAATCACGCAAAAACTACTGAACGGATTTGGTTGGAATTTGGCACACAGATAGTAGATAGCCTAGATTAAAACATAGAATACTTTTTATCCCGATATTCCCACGGGAACGGGAACCACGTGGGTGAAACCGCGGGCGGTCGCTAGTATTATAAATGTGAAAGTTTGTGGGTTTGGATGTTTATATGTTTGGATGTTTGTTCCTCAATCACGCAAAAACTACTAAACGGATTTGGTTGGAATTTGGCACACAGATAGTAGATAGCCTAGATTAAAACATAGAATACTTTTTATCCCGATATTGCCACGGGAACGGGAACCACGCGGGTTAAACCGCGGGCGGCCGCTAGCGATTACAATATTGCCCACCTAATATCAGGGCCCCTATTTTTACCCGACTGCAAAGAAAGGGTTATGTTTTTCGCGCGGATCTTGTATGTAACTATGTAAGTATGTTTGTATGTGTGTTTGTATGTAATATTCTTTATTACCTCATATCTTTCAAACGGCTGAATGGATTTCTGTAATTAAGATATCGTTAGATTTGTCTCATCAGCCCAAGTGTTCATAAGAAGGTGGCGTTATAAAAAAAACAACATGGCGGCTGTACGGTACTAATATACGTAGTAGGAAAAATTTTTTTTTTTAGAATACTGCAATATGGGTGTCAAATTAAAGGGCTTATTGTAAGGATTTCAAAAAGGTATATCAAGACCATAATATATAATAACTCAAAGCCTGCCACCCCCGGTATTTGGGGATGCAGATATTTTCATTTATATGAACCATTTACCAAAGTTATTATAGTTTTAGTATACAAAGTATGTTTCGAAACTTCAGAGATCCAACGTGTGTTTTGAGGTACATGTCCTTAAATGAAACGATGGGTAAATTTATACACACACACACGTGTATTTACATGAACGTAGCGTTTAATACGGAGACAAGACCTCAAACTATACATTAAGTAAAACAGATATGTGACGAAATACGGCTTTAAGTACTGATTTACAAATATTCACATTGCGAATCATTTTTGGTAAAAACTCTAAAATTCATGAAACCCATCTACGATAACAAACAACAATGCCGACTAAAAAGTCACAAAGTAAACAATATTATTAATTATTATCTCTCAATTTACGAATGACAATCAATCTCAACCTTTACTATATGTATAATTATGATTTTTTTAAATTCACCCGCCACTGACTGGTGACGTGTATTTGACTTACATCGTTGGTGTCCCCGGTCTCACGCACCGGGGTTTTTTTCTATAAGTAATTTACTGTTCATGGTAGGTACCTACTTTTCTTTGGAAAGGTTATAAAATTAATACTTTAGTTTTGGCGATTAGATAACAGTATTTTTGACAATATTTTCAACAATAATAGATCTTGTAAGTATCGCCCAATATAAATAGTAATTTAGATACCTACTTTTCCTATGTCGCGTACTCTTAAATTATACAACAATGGTCTAGGTCTAGGTTAGCCACAAAATAAAAATAACCAACTGTAAAAATTTTGAATATCACGTCACGCTACCATAATAATAATAACCCAGGCAATTTAGGGTTTGGCCCGGACATTGATAATTACTAAGCGGGACCTTTTGGAATATGTTGGGACACCTTCCAGTATGACAATAAAAAATTCTAGGTGTTTTCAGACCCTGGAATTCTTAGCTATCCCACTAGGGAGGTCGTGGTACTTTTTTGAGCGTCATGCTGGAAGGTGTCCCAACATATTCCATAAGGTCCCGCTTGGTAATTATCAATGTCCGGTTCATAGAATGGAATAGTTTATTTACCTAATTTTCCACATAAATTCCCGGATTTTCTAGGATATCTTGGCTATCCCACTAAGGAGGTCGTGGGATTTTTTTGAGCGTCATACTAGAAGGTGTACGTATATATTCCAAAAGGTCCCGCGTAGTAATTATCAATGTCATTGGCCCACCACACATTCCCACCGCTGTAACTCCTGTAAGCCAGGATCAACAGCGGCGACCATTCAAAACACTAGACAATGAAGTCCAGCGAGCCCGGGGGATTACTCTAATCTGTCTTGGAACCCGCAATGAATTAATCAAAGAAGATAGGAGGAGTAGGAAAAAGAAATATCCGACTTCCCTCCATTGCAAACGGGAGACAGCAATAAAAACATGGCTATTAGAGAGCCAATTCCATTATTTATGGCAGAGTTTAAGACCCTACCGCAAAAGCACCAAAAATAAAAATATAACAAATGGAACCTAACATTAAAAAAAAAATAAAAAAAAACTCGGCGAACCAGAGCTCACACTCCCAAAGAATATGATGAGCGGATCTTGGCTATCCCATTAGGGAGGTTGTGGAACTTTTTTGAGCGTCATCCAGGTGTCCCAACATACCTATTTCAAAAAGTTCCGCTCAGTAATTATAATCAATGTCAAGGTTATACATAACCTATTTTGCCAGGTAAATTCCAGGTTTTTCCAGGATATCTTGGCTATCTCACCAGGGAAGGTATGTGGGTATTGCCGAATTCATAAAAAAGGAGGTTATCGATTCGACACGTATGTATGTAATATTGTTGGAATTGCACAAGATTCGTATAGGTAAGTATATTATCCATGTGGGCTTCTAAACATGTGTGTTTCATAGTAAGTACTATGTACTATATACCTATGTTTGTTCGTCCATTATGCCGCATTATGCATTCGTTCTTGTTCCATTTATCCATCAGTTTCTATGTATTTGGTAGGTATTCATTATTTTTATTGTAGGGCTGTTTTTTTTATGACCAACGTATACCTAGAGTATAAATGGCTGAACCAAGGATTTCGGCGAGAAAGCTTGCAAACTGAAAGTAGTGGCATGAGTGTAATCATGAATCGGCTCACAGTCTGCAGGCAGTACAATAGCGTTGAAAGGTTCTTCATTTTTCTGTTCCGAATCGGTTTCTGATACGGCTATAGGTATTTGATAATATTATAACATCAATCTGAGTTGTGCTTTTTAATATCAAGTTTATCCGTAATTAATTACCTATATAGTACATACTAACCGGATTTATGGCGTTGACTGTAACATATTGAATGCAAAAATGACATCTATTTCTAAATAACAACATGACTCCCTTTTTGTTACAACCTGTATAAGTGGGATGATTTGAATTTATAACCCCAAATCATGCCTTGTACATACACATCTCACGACCCCAAAGCATAGTTCGAGGACACATTCTCGAACTATGCTTTGGGGTCGTGAGATGTGTATGTACAAGGCATGATTTGGGACTTTTGGGGTTATATATTCAGAGCATCCTACTTATACAGGGTGTAACAAAAAGGGGGTTACAAGCCGAAATGGGAGATTCTTCTTCTGCGCTTTCAAGGTCAGCAGCACTAAAGATTCGTACCGCGGCTTGTATTTTTTTTTTGTTTCATGCGCATTCAAGGTCGGTGCTCAATAAGTTTGCCGGCTACTACCTACCTATAGGTATATCTCGGTTTGTGTAGGATAATTACCTATAGTGGCCAACCCGACTTACGATTTACGATTATACCTACTCATACCTACCTTAAAAGTAATAAAAAGTTGATCCCTTTTTCCTGTTCATCGATTGTTTAATGGTTGCCTAAATCGATCATTAAGTATACTTATACCTACCTATTAGACACGTTTAGGTATTTTCCGTAAATGTCCTCAAACTATGCTGTAAGTAAAGTTACAATTTATTTAAAGTCCCCAGTACACGATGTCTGCGGGGTGTGTGTGAGACGCTGACTCCCGGGCGTTTAAACCGAAAAATATTGCTGTTGGCGTATAACAAACGGACTATAGGGGGCTCGCCGGGGTCGCTGCCGCTGCTCGGGAGAATCATCAACCCATACCCAACAGGCAACTGTCGGGTGTGTGTCCATATCAGAAAAATCTGAATGCAGGTTTCCTCACGATGTTTTTCCTTCCGCGATAGCAATGCCTGACTGGGGATAGATAGAATCCGGAACCTCTAGTTCCGTGGTCCGAACCGAAGCACAGATATACCTAACCTACATTATGTGGTCCGAAGTTTAAAGCCGCAAGTACACATTGGCCGATGTTGGTCCAACTTTGCAATGCATTGCTGGCCTTGCATGGCCCAGGCTCGACTTTGCGCCATGCAAGGCCAGCAATGCATTGCAAAGTTGGGCCAACATCGGCCAATGTGTACTGCGGCTTTAACAACAAGGCAAAACACGCTAAGGCTGGCCCCAGACCTACCGTTTCTTTGCTGATCTACCTAGAACAGCAAAGCAAAGAATGAAACCGGGAGGCTAGAATGCCATACAAAACATACTACTCGTCACAGACCTATCGACCCAAACCGGCAAGAATGCCCGGTCAGCAAGCCACCGGTCGACATCGCCGGTAAGAACGTCTTCACCGGTAAGAAAGAGGCGTAGCCTACGTGCTCGCTCCGTACATGGTCACACACAGCTCGGTTGCAACCCGGCGCCGGTGCCGGCGATTTGTAAGCGTCAGAACCGCTGGACCAAAAGCGATATTGAATGTTTAGAAAATACCGAAATTCTTTACTTTTTTGCTACTTTTTAGTGCCTAACTTTAAATATTTAGTACCTCGATTGACAACCACAAAACGTGTAAAATATTTTTTTTACACTCTCTGGCCACTTAGCCAGACATTCTGACGTCAGGTTGTATGAACCACTTTTTTATAATTTTAAACAACACAACTAATTTATCTGTTTGTAAACATTTAGTACCTATTAAGTACCTTAACATATATTTTTTCAAAAAAAAATTAACGCATGGAAGATTTTTAAAATTGATATTTAATTTGACACAGGAACTTTGTAATAAAACCATACAACCCCATCGAGTTTGGGCTCGTTTCATTCATCCTGCTAAGTAATCTGTTGGAAGGAAATGTCCAGGGTCTGATGATGGAGCAGAAAGAAGGCCAAAGGAACTCTGTAATAAAACCATACAATCCCATGGAGTTTGGGCTCGTTTGATTTGTTTTGACAAATACTCTGTTGAGAAATAGTCTCCGGGGTCTGATGATGGCAAGAAGAAGGTAAGGCAACCTATGTAAGACCGGATATGATATGAGATGGGTGACCGTGGGACTGCAGTTACGAATATTAAGCAACTCTCGGAAAAACCGGGTAAATGGGTGATCGTTTAGGACTGCGATAAACAACTTTCGTTATCGCAATCCAACGGTCACCCATCTCATACCCGGCATCTTCAAAATTAGCTTTACTTACAGTCGTTATTCTAGTCCCAAACAGTCATCCATCTCATACTCGGCCTTTCCTAGAGTTGCTTAACTTTCGTTATCGCAGTGTCACCAATGTCATATCATATCCGGTCTTTCTTAAAATTGCCTTACCTTCTTCTTGCTCCTTCATCAGACCCCGAACACTATTTCAGTTTTTATTTTTTTTATTTTATTTGTTTAAGACATACCAACAGCATACACAATAAAACATACACATTGGAACAATAATCAAAATTCACTTCTGATGTGTAGGCCAATAACAGGCATGTACAGCATTAACAGTCTCAACACAGTACTTGTCAAGACAAATCAAACGAGCCCAAACTCTATGGAATTGTATGGTTTTATTACAGAGTTTCTGTGGCCTTCTTCCTGCTCCATCATCAGACCCTGGCCACTACCTTCGAACAGATTACTTAGCAGGATGAATGAAACGAACCCAAACTTGATGGGGCTGTTGTGTGGTTTTATAACAAAGTACCTGCGTCAAATTAAATATCCATAATAAAAAAAAGTTCATGCCTAAAATTTTTCTGGTAGGTATGCAAAAATTTTGAAAAAACATATATATGGTAAGGTACTTAAAAGGTACTAAATGTTTACAAAGAAAAAACAAAACTTTTGCTGTTTGGAACTATGGAAAAAAATGTGGCACAGACAACCTGACGTCAGAATGTCTGGCCACTTTCTATATACGTTTTGTCGCTGTCAATACCTACTAAATAGGTAATCGAGGTACCTACTAAATATTTGAAGTTAGATATCAAATAGTAGCAAAAAGGTATTGCATTTTGGTATTTTCATAAAATCTAATATTGCTTTTGGTCCAGCAGTCCTGACGCTTACATTTGTCACACAATTTGATTTGAGAGATGACATCTCTCGGTGAGCGCTAGATTACGACTGAGCGCGAATCAAGAAAACCCGGCGACCGGCGTGTGTGGGGCGATGATCCGGTTTCGATTCTGTTCTATCAGAATGGAAACCGGTAAGCAAAGAAACGGTAGGTCTGGGGCCACCCTAATGGGTAGATTGCCCACCGTACTATAATATTATTATATAGTATTGTACTATATTTTGGGTCTGCGTACTATATACTGATTGTCTTTGTGTGGGTAAGCTCGGGAGCGTTCAGTCAGTCTCGGTCGAGACGTCGGTCTGGCTGCTAGCATAGTAAAATCAAATTTTTCTATGCTGCTAGTGCTAATGAGTTCACGCCTAAAATGTATTTCGAGTACCGTCAGCATCGAAGGGTCACGTCACTTTGAAGGGTCAGTTCGAATCAAATTTGCGCAAAATTGAGTTATACGATTTAATAAAAAACATAAAAGCGATTTTATAACGTACAAAATAGATGACATCATCAAAAGTAAAGGGTTTGATGTAATACGCCTCCCTCCTGCCTTACCACCCTGAACTTAATGCAATAGAAAATATTTGGTGGGTTCTTAAAAACTACATTGCCCTAAAGGCTCAATTACATTACACAATTTTAAGCACGCGATTTCAAGACTAAGCATGGTGTAAACGGACTAAGACAGTAAGAATCTTAAAATCGTGCGGCCTAGCCCGCTCGATAATAAGATTCTTAAAATTGTGTCGTCTAAATGCACACACGATTTCAAGACAGTCTAACTGTACCTACGACGGCACGTCAGACGTAACAGTTGTACTACAAAAACCAACTTTATACCTAAGGCATAAAGGCATTCTCAAGGTTAACGTGTAGAGGTAATGTGACAAAAAGAGACCGACTCTGTCTGACTCGCGACAGATAGAGTATCGTCTATCGTGTGAAAATATTTATAATTAACCTCTTCACAAACAACGATTAAAGAAAAGGAATTTGGTATTAGGTAGGTGCTTAAAGAACTAAAACAGAAAATAAAACAAATACAAAAACTACAATGTAAATAACTCCAATACTACGTTGATTGAAAAAGACATTAGAGACTTACTGCCTTCTCTTTTACTATGACAGTAAGCACGGCCGAGCGTGCTAGAAATTGTGTAGTGTAAATGCGCGCATTCTTAGTCGTTTTCAAGACAGTCTTAAAATCGCTTGCTTAAAATTGTATAGTGTAATTGAGCCTTTACCACACAATTTCTAGCACGCTCGGCCGTGCTTACTGTCATAGTAAAAGAGAAGGCAGTAAGTCTCTAATGTCTTTTTCAATCAACGTAGTATTGGACTTATTTACATTGTAGTTTTTGTATTTGTTTTATTTTCTGTTTTAGTTCTTTTAGCACCTACCTAATACCAAATTCCTTTTCTTTAATCATTGTTTGTTAAGAAGTTAATTATAAATATTTTCAATTTGCAGTCGTCGTGTCAAATAAAATTTTAGGTACCTATCTCCTTACTTATATATTAATCAATAATTTTTTTCAACTATTATCTACCTATTAGAACCTACACCTACATACCTACATAACATTAATATCTGACTAGGTTGAAAATTCGAAAGGCTCACGAATAGAAATATTTTACCTAGTAGGTATGAAGTAGTAGTAGGTATATTTACCTAGTATCATTTTATTTAGGTAGATAAAAACCTCTAATGTGTAGGTACTTACTTAATGCAAATTGCAAGAATCGTATCAAACAAAACAAGACTGTCGCTCTTGTGAATAACTCGACGGACACACACGCCGCACCGCACCGCACCGCACACCAACGCGAACGCGACGGCTCGCGCCCGCCCCTCGGCGTGACCCGCCCGCCTCTCGGCGTGACCCACCCCGCGCCACGCCCGCCCACGGCGTCCGGCTCAGCAGGTGCACATCGTCGTTGTTGTCGGTCGCGCACGTATCGACCTACCTAGATATCGCTTTATTATACGTTACACTATTTTCCAACAAAGTACTCGTCAAGACGATTCAAACGAGCCCAAACTCGATGGGGTTGCATGGTTTTATTATAGAGTTCCTATGGCCTTCTTTCGGCTTCATCATCAGATCCTTGGACACTTTTTCCCATTAGAGTACTCGCCAAGACGATTCAAACGAGCCTAAACTCAATGGGGTAGCGTGGTTTATTAAAGAGTTCCAGTGTCCTTCTTCCGGCTCCATCATCAGACCCTGGACACTATTTCCCAACAAAGCACTCGTCAAGACGATTCAAAGGAGCCCAAATTCAATGGGGTTGCACGATTTAAATATTTAGTTCCTATGGCATGGCCTTCCAGCTAAATCATCAGAGCCTGGACCTCATCTCCCTTTAAAGTACTCATCATGACGATTCTAACGAGCCCAAGCACGATGGGGTTGTTTGGTTCCATTATAGAGTTCCTGTGGCCTTCTTCCGGCTCCATCATCAGATCAGCCCAATGATACCATAATATTGCATTGCCTTCTATTTCTGACCTATGTTCAAAGTTTCAAGTCTCTAGCTCATCCGAAAGCTAGTTTAAATTGTTCGCAAACTTTGTGGAGAAACAAACAAACAAACACAAAAGCAAACGAGAAAGCAACCTAATAAAAGCGTGTTAAAAACAACCTACCTACCTACCTATAAGTTTCAAGTCTCTAGCTCATCGGGAAGCTAGGTAGGTAGGTACTTATCTAGTATAAAATACTCTTTTCTAAAATTACGGACAAACAAATAAACGAACCTACTTATAAATATTAATAGTATAAATAAACAAGAAAACGTTAATATGAAAACGTGTTAAAAAACCAACATTCCTTTTTGAACTTATCTTGTACTGTGGCAGTATCGTCTATCTGTCGCGAGTCAGACAGAGTCTGTCTCTGTCTGTCACATTACCTCTACACGTTGACCTTGAGAACGCCTTTATGCCTTAGGTATAAAGTTGGTTTTTGTAGTACAACTGTTACGTCTGACGTGCCGTCGTAGGTACAGTTAGACTGTCTTGAAATCGTGCGTGCATTTAGACGACACAATTTTAAGAATCTTATTACCGAGCGGGCTAGGCCGCACGATTTTAAGATTCTTACTGTCTTAGTCCGTTTACACCAAGCTTAGTCTTGAAATCGTGTGCTTAAAATTGTGTAATGTAATTGAGCCTTTAAGTAGTGCTCTTAGTTCTTCTGTTTCTCTATTCAGTTTTCGCCTATCGTCATTGTGCCTGCTCTGTTGCCATACGCGCCGAGACCTTCTCTTTTCTAGTACTTTTTGTTTTATTTCTAGTGGTATATTAGCGCAATAGGGTTTGTGTACTATAGTGGGAGTAGTTTTCCAACAAGCTTCCTGGATCAACGTAGTAATGTGTTTTGTCGCTTCCTCTATTTCTTCCGGAGATTTCAGTGACATTTTCATGTTTATGTTATCATTAACATATTCACGAAATGAGTACCAGTCGGTCTTGTTATTGGAGAGTTGTGGTGGTCTTTCGACTTCAATAACCATGGTGCTAGCTGTGAGCAATACGGGAGTGTGGTCCGATGAGGTATCTAGGCATGATTCCGGTTTGAAGTAGTGGTGAGACAATCCTTTGATGATGAAAAAATCCAGAAGATCTGGAATTTTGTTCAAGTCTGTAGGCCAGTATGTTGGTTCGAAAGTCGATAAGGTATGTAAGTTGTTTATCGTTACGCTAGAAAGCAGTTGTCTACCTCTTGTTGTAATAAGTCTCGAACCCCAGGAAGTATGTTTCGAGTTCCAGTCTCCACCAGCCACGAAGCGACCACCGAGGGAGCTGAAGAATTCAGAAAACATGTGTTCTGTTATTTTATGTTTAGGCGGACAATAGACGGCAACGACATTGAAATATCCACAATGGTCTTCAATCGCAACTGTGGTAGCCTGAACATAGCTTTTCTTAAATTCCGGTAGTAGGTGGTGTTTAATAGTTTCCCGTATTATGACTGCTGTTCCTGCGTGCCCTGTTCGTGCCCTGGTGATTGGTCGTGTACGTACAGTATCCACGGAAATTCACTTTAGATGCATTAGTACAATGAGATTCCGAGATGAGGATGATATCGAGGTTTTGTTGTCTTATTAGTAAGTCGACTTCGTTCTTGTTTGGTGATAAGCCATTTACGTTCCATGTTGCTATACGCAAAGATGCCATTAGGACAATTTGTTTATCAGTGTGGTTATGAGCTGCATAAGTGTGCCCATTTGTTGTAGGATTATTTCGAACTTTTCAGATTGTTTCAATAATATTTTTTCTATTGCGGTCATCTGAGGCTCTGGACTTTCAGATTGGTTGTTGTAATCTTTCTTTGTCTCCCACTTTGTTTGTTTGTTCGTTTCTGTGGCAGATTTTGCTTTCTTATTGTGGGTATGTAGAGCTTCAGCGTATGTTGCGGGTCGGGATTCAGAATCTCCTTTACATTCAGGGTTCGGTGCAATTTTCGGCTTTGCTAGAGTTGGTGCTACTTTTCTTGAGAGGATTTCACGGTATACCTCACAGCCTTTATAATTAGCCGGATGGGCGCCGAAACACAATGCGCATTTAGCCGGAGTATTTCTGTCTTTCTTGGTGCAGTCTGACGTTTTATGTTGTTGAGCGCATTTAACACAGCGGTATGGCCTCATGCAATTGTTCTTTGAATGCCCATACTGCTGGCATCTTTGGCATTGGACAATCGTTTTTTTCTTTTTTGGGTCTTCTATTATAACTGACTGGTGGTATACATATTTTAATTCTTTGACAGCCTTGTTATTAGGTCCTGGTAAGAGGTTAACAAAGAATGTTGATGTGGGATTTTTTTCTGGGCCATATCGAGCATTGATGATCTCGCCCGCTACCGAGTTACCTGTACTTTCAATTGCTTCTATTATTGCACTTGTGGGAGTTGAATAGTGGAGATTTCGAATTACTATTCTGTAGTTTCTCTGATCTTTTCTGGTAAAAGTATGTCCTATTAGCCCTTTTTCACGGACTAGTGAAATAAGATTTTTATATACTTCCACCTGGGTGCAGCTAACTCTCATTTGGTTTCGATTTACAATTTTATAGGTGAATTGGTCCCTTTCAGCAGCACTTTCAAGTAATTCTGTAAGTTTACCAACATCTTCTACTCCGTATAGGATAATTGGAGGAGGTTTACTTGGTTTTCTTTGTTTGATTTGTTCTTCCTTGTCATTAGCGTCTATAGGCAAGACGCCAAATCTATTTGAGGTCCTTACTTCTTCGGGAGATGGAGTTTGGTTTAACTTTTTCCTTTTAGGGTTTCTAGCTGCTGGTATTCTTTGCCATTCCGGATGTTTATGAGTTGTGGGTGGATTTTCGTCAATTTCAACATCTGAATCTAAATTCAAAATTACAGGTGGTGAGGCCGGTGGTGGATCTTCCTTTGGCAGGTTGCCTGTAGAGTAACTTCTAGACCTGCTAACAAACAGGCCAGGATGAAAGGCCTGTTGAATCATTCTTCTATTTCCAGTAACATTTACCGACACAGAAGCCTGGTCACCTACTTCTATGCAGTCTTCGGTAGCTAATTTCACACTCTCTGACCCGGGTACCGGAGAGCACCGGGGGTTAGCCGGGTCGCATGACAAAACGCATTCCTTATTATTCGACATTTCATTACGAGAGGGGGTTGGGAGAATACAAACAGTGCTTTCCCAAGGCACTGTCGCCACGATGTTCAAAGGGGATTTAAGTCCTTTAGGCTTGTGGTAGCCATAAACAGGTTAGTTGACCGCCGCCTGTGACTCGGCGTTGTTGCCCGTTTAGCACCACCCGGGGGACACGTGTAGGGTGGGCCTTGGAAAAGGTGGTAAGTCCTACGGACGCGAGCAACACATCCCCCTAAAAGAAAGAACTAAAACAGAAAATAAAACAAATACAAAAACTACAATGTAAATAACTCCAATACTAACTACGTTGATCGAAAAAGACAGAGACTTACTGCCTTTTTTTTACTATGACAGTAAGCACGGCCGAGCGTGCTAGAAATTGTGTGGTGTAAATGAGCGCATTCTTACTCGTTTTCAAGACAGTCTTAAAATCGTTTGCTTAAAATTGTATAGTGTAATTGAGCCTTAAGAAATGTTGAACAAAATATGACCAACACAGAAAAACTTATTCATGAAAGTAAAGAAAAAATTACTTGTGAAACATGGCGTAATACATGCAAAAGTGTAATTGATAGAGAAACCGAATATATGAAATATTTTGACAGTGAATTTGAATTCATAATAAATTTACAAGACGAAAGTGATGACGAAACTGACTCTGAAGATTATAGTTATGATTCTACCTAAATTTAATTTTATTCTATTTAATGTAACGTGATTGATTACGTGGTACTAAAAATAAATATTTTGTCATACATTTTTTATTTTACCATGTCAATGTCATATCCACCAAACATAACACAAATTAATTATTTTGTTCATTAGCAATGAGCTTGCTAACGCTACCTGCAGTTACGCACACAAGTGCGCGTATTCATACGCGTAACAACTACAAGTATAGCCATTGATTTTACTATGGTATAGCTCACCCGTCTTCGTGACAGAGTACACACGGCGACAGCTCAAGCTACCCTGGGGGCCAATTCTACTATTGTACATCGACTAACAAACTATCAACGTTTCGTTACGATTACGCTTCGATCAGGCTTCGATCGTTACTATAAAAGTTATTCTACTATTGGTATACACCCAAACGAATCGTTACTAAAACGTAACATGATCGTAAACGTGCACGCAATAGAAACCGAACTACAATAGCTCTATCTTGTGTTACCATTATAATAAATCACAAGCTACTTTAATAATAACCGATGATTGAGTGTATTTTACGCGTGATAAATATGTTTTAACTTCAAATTCTTAAACAGTAGGGATAATTTACAAATAAATTAACTGATTATTATCAATTTTTAAAACTAAATGGACCAAATCAGTGGGATCCCGAGCGATTTTGTTACTAAAAAAACAAAAACAAACATATCATGTGTAGCAAAATACTTGTAGCAGTGTTATAATGTTAAAAGTTAATAAATTGTTTTTTTTATATTTAATATTGTAAACATAGTTTAAAAAAAATCTTTTTAAACTATGTTCAGAGCCTTTTCTTCGGGAGCCAATATGAAAAGATCTGAAGCGTTACTAACCCTGGAAAAGCCACATAAAGTTGGTCATGCGAAAAACAACCAGTCCTTAGATCGACACCAGCGGCTTTAAGCGTCTGATCCGAATTTAGGCAAGTCGTTATCAAAAATTAGTCCCAAACTTTTACCGCCTTCACCATGTGGTGTCATTTTTATTATATTTCTAATAGTTTAGCTGGACCATTATGGTTCTGCGTCAGGTGTTCCAAATCTTCGATTTTTAACCTCAACAAAAAATGCTCATCAAGCTGAACAACTTTTGCTAAGGTGTCGTTTTTATATTTCTAATAGTTTAGCTGGACCACTATGTTTCTGCATCAGGTGTGCCAGATCTTCCATTTTTATACCTCAACAAAAAATGCTCATCAGGCTAAACAGCTTTTATAAAGGCGTAATTTTTATATTACTTATAGTTTAGTTGGACCATTATGGTTCTGCATCAGGTGTTCCATTTTCCAAAATTAATTATACCCTTAACTGTGCCTAGGCTTAACAGCTATATAACAGAAAAAGTTTCATTTGGATCCGTTCAGTATTTCCAGAGATTAGCGTGTTCAATCAAACAGACAGACACACTTTTTTTTAATCCTTATTCTATAATATGTCTCCATCGCCCCAGATTTTTTTTTAAACATTATGTTATGTACAGACACACTTTTTTTAATGTTTTATTACATGTAAGGATTTAAGATGGAAAGATGAATGGATATGATGGATTTACTGGCATGAATGGACTAAGCGATGAAATAAGCTACTGGGCAAGATAAGATTTTTGGATAGTAGGTATGTAGGTTTTTACGAACTCACGATCAGTCAAATCAAACGCATTGTGGCTTAATCCAACACATTAATTGCTTTTTCGGACTCTTCCGAGGTCTACCTCATGAGTGATTTGAAGATATTCCATGTTGAACAACATTTTCAGAACGATCGATTCACAAAAAGCTGATGCGAAGGAACTTAACGTCGATCGAACTTCCATCGTAAATTTTGACAGATAAGACGCTTGCATTCAGTAGCGTTTCGTTCTATCCATAGGGAAAAAAATTAGTGGAATAGCAGTTAGCGAACCGCTCATGTTCGATTGAGTTAGCAGAATAGCATTTTCAGTTTGAATCGATTGATCGTGAGCTAAACTAATATATAATTGTAACGGGATCGTTATTCATTTAGCAGAATAGGAAAACGACCAAAAGCTTCAGTTTCGTTTTGATTCGTTTCCGATTATGACAGTTTTTGTTTAGTAGAATTGGCCCCCTGTTTGGACTTTGAACTATTAAAAGTTGAACGCTGCGAATCGTGCGAGAGGGTGCGGTATGCTGTTGATGTTTCGTCTCACGGCATTCTACGCCCGCGCCAGCAGCCGCGTCTATGCAGGCTCTCTAGCGCACTATTTTGTGTTTTGTACGCAGTGTAGTTATGGTTATATAGGGTGCGTAGCTTGATCTGTCGCCGTGTGTACAAGTGAGTAAGATAGCTTCAAACAAAGGTACCAAGCGCGCCTTGTATGACGTGTGCACGCCGCCGCGCGCCGTATACAGACGCACACAATTACAAAAATATAGGAACAAATTAGAACACACAGTCAGGGCTGCGTACGATGGACGTTGCTGCTTGCCGCGTCATAATATGCGAGAGTTGCGAGACGGATCCGATTGTTGCGCTCTTGTTGATTATGTATTTTTAATTACGTAGGTACTTACTTTTAATATTTTGTTAATCATTTCAAAGTCAACAGCTCATCGAGTGTTTTTTTGTTGGTATTAGATTAGGTGGTACCTACAATAACTCAATGGATACATAGGTATACCTAATATAACAGTAACATAAGTAGGTACCTAATTACTTACCTACCTCTCCTCTCCGCTTTGGTGGTTACCGGACCTTTTACCTACCTTTCGGCGTGTATCGAAAAAATACTGAAAGTAACTTACCTACCAAATATATTAATTAATTAATTTCTGCTCTCTATTCCCGCAACTTCGGCATTCACAGAAAGGATAAAATATTTTCAGTAAAGAATTCTAAAGTAGCGAGAAGAACGCAAGTCAACAGAGCGTGTATTTCTTGAATTAAAAAAAAGAGCTTTTCCTTTACATTAATTAGAAAATTTATTGCGACAAAGCATATTATGACACTTTTATAAAAAAAGTTTAAAAAATTCAAGAAGTGCAAAAAAATTTCGTTTTTATTCAAATAAATAAATAACAAATACATTATCTTTGACTTTCTTTGCCTTTTCCTTAAAATACTATATTTTTTCAAAGTTTAGGTACAGCTTGGCAAAAAAGAGTATGGAAAAAATGAGGGCGCTGCTACATTAAATCAGGCCACCCCATATACTACGACTAGACGATTGTGATACTTTGCTAAGAAAATTAATATTTGTTAAATATTTCTAGTTTTATTTGGAATAGGAATTACTTTTCTTTTAACCTAATATTTTCGTGTAAGAAAAAGTTTGTCTTATGGAACATACATCAAAACCGTCCAAATCTTTCCTCGGATGACCTTTTCGGTGCTTTCCCGGTGTGGAAAATTTTCCATTATTTTCAACACCTTCTTTTTCAATATTTCTTACATTATTGACACTAACACCTGTAAATAGCAAGTTACAGTGCTTGTGAGTACCCAAGAATAATTTATG
Organism: Agriphila tristella; assembly: GCA_928269145.1. NCBI lineage: Eukaryota > Metazoa > Arthropoda > Insecta > Lepidoptera > Crambidae > Agriphila > Agriphila tristella. Next base: position 2,153,759 of record OV743451.1, on the reverse strand, counting down.
TTTATAAGAATCAAGCACGTGTAGTCGTTGTATACGCGACTTTACTTGACAGCAAAGTGGTGTTGCCATGAAAGAAAATATTTAGTTCCATCTGTCACCACGTCAAACTCTTTTTTGCCAAGCTGTACTATATATTTTAATAGTTTTGAAAAATACTATATTTAGTCGAAGAAATGTTGGCAACCCTATCAACGAGGGAGTTTCTTGCCGTTTGCTCAACCTCAATGACCATAATTAAAAAAAAACGCGTAGGTACCTATAGAATCACAGTCTGAATCATGAAAACCGTAGGAACTGACTATATGTAGGCACTTTCAGCGCAAATTCCTTTAAAGCTGTCTATCTATCGAACGAACTAACTAACTAACAACGGATTTTTGTAATCTAATTTTCACCCACTTCCTGTGAACCGATTAAGGCTGGCCCCAGACCTACCGGTTTCATTTCTTTGCTTTGCTGTTCTACCATGGACCGCCGGCCAAGAGGCTCATTTTCAATCTATCGCATATTTTGACCTGGCCACATTGGCAAGATAGCCATTAGTTTGGTGTTATCAAATATCGTCGTCTGGGGTGCGATGAGAAGTTTTAGCGCCCTCGCAGATTACAGACTTTCTATCGGCCGATAGTTTGATCGGGTTGGGTTGCTAGCGCGCACACTGGCCCGACTAAACAGTCGGGTTGGTGATGAGTGCTCAGACTAGCCAACTGTCAGCCGACTTCCTTACATATAATAAAACAGTAAAAAAAAGTGTGTCTGTACATAATGTACATTACATATATTTATTTCAAAAAAAAATATCTGGGGCGATGGAGACATACTAATAGAGTAAGAATTTACAAAAAAAGTGTGTCTGTTTGTCTGTTTGTTTGTCTGTTTGAACACGCTAATCTCCGGAAATACTAAACGGATTCGAATGAAAATTTTTTTGTTATACAAGGTGTTTGGTAAAAGCCTTATAAAGCCGAATATGGTAGATAGGGACCATCAAATTGAACAACTTTTACTATGGGACCAACTCCGAAATCGCGAAAAAAAAATCAGCTGTTCCATAAATTTTGATATTTTCGTTATTATTTTTTGTATGAAACAGCAGATTTTTTTTTCGCGATTTCAGAGTTGGTCCCATAGTAAAAGTTGTTCAGTTTGATGGTCCCTATCTACCATATTCGGCTTTATAAGGCTTTTACCAAACACCTTGTATAGCTGTTAAGCCTGGGCGTAACTTAGGGTATAACTGATTTTTGGAAATGGAACACCTGATGCAGAACCATAATGGTCCAACTTAACTATAAGGAATATAAAAATGACACCTTTGCAAAAGTTGTTCAACCTGATGAGCATTTTTTGTTGAGGTATAAAAATCGAAGATCTGGAACACCTGATGCAGAACCATAATGGTCCAGCTAAACTATACAAAATATAAAAATTACATCTTTGCAAAAGTTGTTCAGCCTGATGAGCATTTTTTGTTGAGGTATAAAAATCGAAGATCTGGAACACCTGATGCAGAACCATAATGGTCCAGCTAAAACTATACAAAATATAAAAATGTCATTTTTGCAAAAGTTGTTGAGCCTGATGAGCATTTTTTGTTTAGGTATAAAAATCGAAGATCTGGAACACCTGATGCAGAGCCATAAATAACACTGTTACAAGTATTTTCTTATGTAACTACATTAGTTCATTTATATGCATACGCCGAAGTCATAAAGTCCACGCGTACGAAGTCGCGGGCATCAGCTATATTAAATAAAAAAGTTAAAAAAATATTCATTTTTAACATTATAACACTGCTACAAGTATTTTCTTATGTTTCGAATGATTTGCTAGTGTAGTTTGTAACCGAGTTTTGAAGAGAACTGTTGCACAATGAAAATTAATTTACTTTTGTCTAGAATGGTTATTACTGCTCTCATAATATGGAGAAGAGAATATTGGGTACATCCAATCTTCAGTCATAGATTATTAAATGGATGTGTATGTATTATATATGTTATAGCAATTAGGATTATTTATGTATGTATTGTTATGTAGGTTTATATTTTTATTTTAGCTAGATCCTTATTTATGATTAATGGATATTTAGTTATCCATTTTTTTTGCCGCCACGGTTTCTTTCTTTAACACCCTTTCCGGTCGACTGTTAGAGAATGCCTTAAGGCATTAAGTCCGCCAATTGAATTTTCTTATGCAATAAAGTTTAAATAAATAAATAAGTTTAAATAAATGGAAAATTTTACACGATACATTCCAAATTACTCGATCTTCCGAAAAAAATCGTCCAAGTCAGTTCAGCTTTCTGAAGCTGAATATTTGATTTTACATACATAACTAACAAAACATACCTATCTACATAGCATATGGATGCTAGACAACAGATTTTTTACTAGGTAGGTAATTAAAAGGGATTGAAATGAATTAATACTTTAGCATTCATACCAAAAAATCGATCGACCGATCAATTAGCGATGCCATTATTAATAAACCCTCGACTGTCCGGCGCCAAAACTCGGAGCGAAATGAACTATCGGCCGAGCCGGCCGACTAAACGATCGTCGTGTGTGCGCGCGTGGATATGAGCCAATACTGATTAACCAGGCGGCCGATAGTTGGCCGACAGTTTAGTCGGGAAGCCCATCCAACTTATTTATCGGCCGACTCCGAATCGTTCTAGTGTGCGCACCTGCATACACCTTCATACTGATTGAGAGCCCGACTAAACTGTCGGCCGATAGAAAGTCTGTAGTCTGCGGGCACGCTTAGTTTTCGTTTTAAAAAAAACTGCTGTTTTATACAAAAATTAATAACGATATTATCAAAATGTATGAAACAGTTCATTTTTTTTCGCGATTTCAGATTTGGTCCCATAGTAAAAGTTGTTCAGTTTTATTATGGTCCCTATCTACCATATTCAGTTTTATAAGGCTTTACCAAACATCTTGTATAAATAAGCGATCGAGTTATTTTTAACGATCGGAGTCCATGTTCAGGGTGGCATATCTCCTAAAAGCTTCCTACTTCGCAATCCAGGCGATGATATTTGATAAAACCAAGCTAATGGCTATCTTGCCAATTTAGTCTAGTCCCAAAATGCGATAGATTGAAAATTACCCTGGTTGGCCGGCGGTCTTTCAAGCAAGGTAGCACAGCAAAGCAAAGAAACGGAACCGGTAGGTCTGGGGCCAGCCTAAGTTGAAACTTTACAAACACGTAGGTACCTATAGTTCTGATGACAATATAATATTATGGTAGCATGGAGTTGATCTGATGATGGAGACGGAAGGTGGTCAAGAGATCTCCTTGATGAATTATAGCAGAGTACTCGTGTTTGGTATCATTTAAATTATTTCGATGAGAACTTTATGTAGTACCTACCGGTAAGATTGAAGGTCTGATAATGGAGACGGAAGTTGGTGAAGGGATCTTCTCGATTAATTATGGGAAAACACTCGTGTTTGGTCTCATTTCAATTGTTGTGACGAGAACTTAGTGGTACCATTAAGATTGAGGGTCTGTTGATGGAGACGGAAGGTGGTCAAGGGATCTCCTCCCATGTAGGTATTATAGTAAAACACTCGTGTTTAGACTCATTTAAAATTTTGCGATGAGAACTTTGTGGTACCAGTAAGATTGAGTCTGATGATAGTAAAACACTCGTGTTTAGACTCATTTAAAATTTTGCGATGAGAACTTTGTGGTACCAGTAAGATTGAGTCTGATGATAGTAAAACACTCGTGTTTAGACTCATTTAAAATTTTGCGATGAGAACTTTGTGGTACCAGTAAGATTGAGTCTGATGATAGTAAAACACTCGTGTTTAGACTCATTTAAAATTTTGCGATGAGAACTTTGTGGTACCAGTAAGATTGAGTCTGATGATAGTAAAACACTCGTGTTTAGACTCATTTAAAATTTTGCGATGAGAACTTTGTGGTACCAGTAAGATTGAGTCTGATGATAGTAAAACACTCGTGTTTAGACTCATTTAAAATTTTGCGATGAGAACTTTGTGGTACCAGTAAGATTGAGTCTGATGATAGTAAAACACTCGTGTTTAGACTCATTTAAAATTTTGCGATGAGAACTTTGTGGTACCAGTAAGATTGAGTCTGATGATAGTAAAACACTCGTGTTTAGACTCATTTAAAATTTTGCGATGAGAACTTTATGGTACCAGCAAGATTGAGTCTGATGATGGAGACGGAAGGTGGTGAAGGGATCTGCTCAATGAATTATAGAAAAACACTCGTGTTTGGACTCATTTCCATTGTTGTGACGAGAACTTTGTGGTACCATTAATATTGAGGGTCTGATGATGGAGACAGAAGGTGGTCAAGGGATCTCCTCTATAATTGTAGCAGAGCATTCGTGTTTGATCTCGTTTCAATTGTATCGATAAGAAATTTGTGATATCAGTAAGATTGAGGGTCTGATGACGGAGACGGAAGGTGGTTAAGGGGTCTCCTCAGTAAATTATAGTAAAACATTCGTGTTTGGAGTCATTTCAAATGTTGCAATGAGAACATTGTGGTACCTATCAGTAGTGTTTGGTCTCATTTCATTTCTTTCGATAGTAAAATGGTACCGATAAGTTGGTATGTTTGATGATGGAGACGTAATGTAGTCAAGGTTTCTCCTTTGTAATTTGTTGTCAAACGCTCATGTTTGGTAACATTCAATTGGTTTTGATAAGAACCTTGTAGTCCCGGTATGATTGAGGGTCTTATAATGGAGACGGAACGTGGCCAAGGGATCTCCTCAGTAAACTATTGCACAACACTTGTGTTTGAAATCTTATAATTTTTGTCTATATTTTTGTCTACGATTTTATAATCAAAATTAATTAACAAAGTATTAATTTATAATATGAATCCCTATTGTAATACTTTTTTCGTAATAATTATTAAGTTAGGTTGACATAGATTATACTCAAAAATTTTCAGCTAACAGTATTGTACAACATAGTATGAAAATGTAACAAAGTTATTTTTTACCGTTTAGTGCAGTTTTCATTAAAGTAAAATTGTTTTACTCATAAAGTTTTTTTTACTTATTTTATACACAATTTATATATACTTCTTCGTATAAAACAGTTTGAGGACAGTGCACACTATCATGCAGAGCATATAAATCGTAGCGTATAAAAAATCGAGACCCGATGTAAACGATTGGTAAGATTGTGTATAAAAGATTTCGCTGACCCCATAGTATCCGTTGAATACATGATTACTTTGAGACATGTCCCTTAACTATACAAAAGTCCTCAAAGCATGCTTACACTGTAAATTTTGTCCTCGAAGTAAACCTTGTACATAGATATATATATATATATATATATATTTCGGTGATCTCGGAAACGGCTCTAACGATTTCGTTGAAATTTGGTATATGGGGGTTTTCGGGGGTAAACAATCGATCTAGATTAGTCTTATGTTTGGGAAAACGCGCATTTTCGCATTTTCAAGCGTTTTTCTTTCGACGCAGAATATGGTCGCTAATCTCGTCCGCGGCCGGCCAATGTCCATTTGGTTCAGCGGGTTAGGACGCGGACCACAAGAAATGAGTGTTCCGAGTTCGAATCCCGCTAGGTGACTTACTTTTTTTATATGTTTGGTCAAGTTTATATGTACATTTTTATTTTTATATTGTTTTAGACAAGTTTAAAAAATGTAGTTAATGTTGCTTTCGAGTTTTTATTTTATTGAAACTTGTAAACAGATTACGAATATCGAAAAACATCACATACTTGTACATTGCTCTGATCCCAAAGTAAGTAGCTAAAGCACTTTTGTTATCACCTAAACACCACCATATTACAATAAATAATAACCGAGCGAAGCTCGGTTCACCCAGATATTAGTTTTAATACCGAATACCGGTCCTAAGTCGCCACTCCAGCGCTTTTCTGCTACACTGCTCATGGTTCTGTGATCTTCTTTTGGGCTCATCTTGTGAAACAGAACTCCTTAATCGATATCTCTTCAAATATTGACATGTCATAATAAACACGCATGCTTTATTAGCCGTGTGACGGCTTCGCAGACTAGAGTAGCATCAACCCTTCACATACGGGTGTCATAAAAGGCGACTATAACTAGTGGCTCCGTGAGCTGTAGACCTCGCGATAAAATAAAATAAAATGTCGCCATGAAGTTTTCAAAGGACACAAAATATTTTTTTTTTAATTTGGAAAAATTGGCTTGACTAAACAGTTATTATGATTGATTATCGAACCTACTCACAAAATTTCACCAGAATCGGAGAACAAACAGCCGTAAAGCTGGACTGAAATATGTTTTTTACATATCTCCGTCATCTTAATAAATTTCGAAAAACTGTCTCGAGAAAAAAAATCTATATGTTTACCCAACCTGTTCACAAAATTTCACCGGGATCGGTTGAGAAATGCATCCTGTAGAGGAGAACAGACAGCGCCGGAAATCCGGACTGAAATATGTTTTTTTTTTACGTTATGGCGGAGGCCATTTAAAAAAAAATTTAAAAACTGGTTGACAAAAAATAAAATACAATTTTCAAATCTGCTTACAAAATTTCACAAGAGTCGGACTGAAATCTGTTTTTTTAACATATCTCCGCCATTTTGAAAAATAACAAAAAACTGGCCCGACAAAAACATTCTTTATAATTTTCGAACCTTTTCACAAAATTTCATGAGAATCGGTTGAGAAATGAGACCTGTAAGTTGGAACAGACAGCCGGACATACGAAAGAATTTTTGCCCAAGCTGAAGCAGAGACGCTTCGCCCGCACTTCGTGCTCGCTCGGTCAATTAAAATGTGGCTAAGATGCAGTATACACCGTTATTTTGGTCGTTACCTAAAGGTTATTCGTTAACTAAACTCTACCAATGAAACTAAATATTTTTGCCAAAGAAATGAGAAATGGGTCGAAATAGTAGTTTATGAAACTGACACATAAAGAGGGGTATTAAAACACGAGTGTGTGTTTAAAAACCGAGCCGTAGGCGAGGTTTTTAATAGTATCACACGAGTGTTTTAATACCTAGTTATGTGCAGTTTCATACACTACTTTATCTACACTCATACATTTGGGATTGAACCTACTAAATAAGAGATCAACGTTAGAAAAGAGAGAGAGACTTTGTTTGTATTAGCAAGGTTACCTACCTTGTAATAAGTCAATTCCTTAGCTGCATCTGAACTAAAATATCGGGCAGAGTAAATTTTATTTCACATTTTAAAGCAAGAATAAAAAAAACCTACAAAATTCAGTAAGTATAACAAAATGTAAAAATTGAAATCAAAACTTTATCAGAAATGCTTGGCGCGCATTCCATTAGAAAAAAAAATTTGATCAGTGCATTTCAACAAACTAATCGCACTAAAGTCATCGATTACCATAGAGTACATTTTAATCATGAAAAATATGTGGGAAAATATCGTTGTTTTTTTTAATGTTACGGCACTGCCTTCTTTTTGGATTTGCCCTGTATCGTAATGAGAAAAAAAGTTATTTTATGATGCAGTTGACTGCATCGTAATGAGTTTATTTTTTAATTTTACCTATCCACGAAAATAAAGTACGTATTTATATTACCTTTTTTGAATTCATATTTGGAACATTACGTTGTGAGTGTAGATAAAACTATTTATTTTTACTACAAATATTTTTTCTTAATAAAAATGCCTTGTGAATACAAAAATCTAAATGTTGATCTATGCTGTAAATAAGTAAAAACTTATAGAATATAGAATAACCCTGATTAGTTTTTTGTTCATAACGACTTCATTGAATGAAATTATAAAGTTTAAAAATATATAATTATCGACTAACAGTTGAAGGCAAATTGTTCCACATTATAATAAGAATTGTGTGTTTAAAATACAATGATATTTTGAAACTAGGCGGCCGAATCAGTCAAGTAATTTGCATGTACAGTCATGGACACAAGTTAATATTAATTATTTAAATGTGTTTAGTGTTATGATTTCCTTTATAATTCCCTCGAGTCTTCGAGAAAGATAATAAAATAGGTACTTAAGTACAATAAGAAATGTTGAACTAAACTATATTTTATTATGTTTCTTAGCTCTCCCTATGTTATTTTGAAGGAATTGACTCTTATGATCCAATCGATTGGCATCATAAAAGTACAGAATGTTATTTTTCGGATTTTAGTTAGGAATGGTTCCTTTCAACAAAATTTGCCATCATCAATATTTAAGGGACTTTCCCTCTAACTATCGTCTTTTATTTCCCTGTAAATTCTGTGATTTTAGTAAGGATTAGAGATATTTCGATTTAAGTGTCCATAAATGAATTAATATTTAAATACTGAAATAAATAAAGCTTGGATAATACTAAATGATATACTAGAAGAAATACGACTCGCACCAGATCAATTCTCGGACGGGATCGAACCCGCGACCTTTGGAAGCCGTTCCAATGCTCTGACCGCTGAGCTACCGAGTCACTAGTAGCATAGTCGTTTGTTAGGGTTCCGTACCCAAAGGGTAAAAACGGGACCCTATTACTAAGACTCCGCTGTCCGTCTGTCTGTCACCAGGCTGTATCTCAATAACCGTGATAGCTAGACAGCTGAAATTTTCACAGATGATGTGTTTCTGTTGCCGCTATAACAACTAATACTAAAAACAAAATAAAATAAATATTTAAGGGTGGCTCCCATACAACAAACATGTTTTTTGCCGTTTTTTGCTCGATATAAATAACGACAACAGGTAGTAGGCTCTCATACTTTTGGGTTTTTGGTACGGAACCCTTCGTGCGTGAGTCCGACTCGCCCTTGGCCGGTTTTTTTTATTTATTCTAGTATATCCCACGCTTACGCTGCAAGCCAGCGTCATTTCACCAATGTGAGGAATTACCTCGACATTTATTTTTATTTTTTCTAGTATATTATTTAGTATTGTACAAAAATAGCATTGTGAATGCAAAAAAATCATATTTTAAAAGCTTGGATAATTAATCAGATAAGAGTGTCGTCGCCGTCAGTACCGTGTCTCCCACACTTTTCCCGGTACCCATCCATCACTTATTATCGCGCGGTACACTTACGAGTGCATACATTATAATTATATTAGACGGTAGATTAGCGAGCTATATCTACATTCGGTGTACACCGCGACTGATATCACTTGATACTTTGAATCTTCGTCGACCGCCATTTTTAGTGTCCCCAAGTACACAGGGCTTTCATGGATGGATTAGAAGAATGTGATGCTTTAAAAGTAAAATTAAAATCAAATAGAAAATATGTAATGCACATAATCAAACGGATAAAAATAAAAGTAAACTAGTGGCTCAGTGAGCTGTAGACCTCGCGTTTGTGCATTTTAAAAAGTAGCTCAAATTGTATGTTGTTTAAAAATTTATTTAATATATGTCACCACAAGGTTTTCAAAAGCAGTAGGTCTGTGCTATTTGGTAAGTATTCTTTTATTATATCTTTTCGAAGCTAGTTGGCTTTTCTAATTTTGACCATTTTTCTAAAAGGGAGTTTATTTTTTCAAAAAGTTCATAAAACAGAGTCCACGAAAAAATTATAATATTTGAATAATCAAAGCTGCTCACAAAATTTCACGATAATCGGTTTGGAAATGCGACCAGATCCCGTATTACAAGCTTCTAAAACTTGCCAGTTTACTGAATAGCTATCAATGTATATCTTTTATTTGCTATTAAGTGAGAAAGAGATGTAACATACAATTCATAAACCTGGCAAGTTTTAAGAGGTTGTAATAACCCCGTAGACGAGAACAAACTAACATAATTAGGAAAAATGTTTTGCCCAAGTTGAAGCGCGTTGAGACGCTCTGTTCAAGCTTCGCGGTCGCTCGCAAAGATTTTAGAGATTTGATAAATTATCAAACCCGCCCAGCGGAGTATACCAATACTGCCGAATCAATAATAGCCCGCCGGCGGCCACCGATGACCAACAAACAAACCCAGAATTAATGCACTGACCGGGACACTGGCTCTAAAAGGCCTATCTCTGTTGCAAACATCAATTAACCAAACTGTGCTGTAGCTGATGGCAACACTGATTGGCAACCAAATTAAAAAAATTTTTGGCCAACACAATAAAGTAATGTTTTATTATTTTTTGAGTTTTTAGACAATTGGCTGGCTAGTTCAGACCTACTTAGGCTTTCTAAAAGGCCTATCTCTGTTGCAAACATCAATTAACCAAACTGTACTTTTGCTGATGGTAACACTGACTGGAAGCTGAATAAAAAATGTTTGGCCAACACAGTAAAGTAATGTTTTATTGTTGTTTGAGTTTTTGGCCAAAAAGTGTTGTTAACTACAACGCTAGTGTACAAACCAGGCGATTACTTAAGGTTTCTAAAAGTAATGTCTATGATGCAAACATCAATTAAACATACTGTACTGCTGCTGATAGCAACACTGACTGGCAACCAAATTAAAAAAAATTGGCCAACGCAGTAAAGTAATGTTTTATTTTTGCCCAAAATGTGTTATTTAACTACAACGCTAGTGTATAAGCCAGGTCATAACTTAAAGGTTTCTAAAAGGCCTATTAACCATACTCTACTGTTGCTGATGGCAACACTGATTGGCAGCTAAATAAAAAAATGTTTTGCCCAACACATGTATTGTTTTATTGTTTGAATTTTGGCCAACATGTGTTGGTAACTACAACACTGGTGTATAACCCAGGCAATTGCCTGGCTTTCTAAAAGGCTTATCTGTGTTGCAAACATCAATTAACTAAACTGTGCTGTTGCTGATAGCAACACTGATTGGCAACCAAATTAAAAAAAAAATGATTTGGTCATGTTGACGGAAAACTCATGTATACTTACACTTTTAAACTTTCGCGTTGCATTTTATTAGATTAGGAACACAGGTTTTAAACGCGTTTTTAACTAAACATAGGCGTTGAACACCTACCTTTTCCCGACGTTTCGACCAATTTGCATCGGCCGTGGTCACGGGCTGACTGGAGCTGCGGTATTACGCCTCCTCCTCTTGAAGATTGAGATTGAGATGAAGATTGCACCGCAGAGGAGGAGGCGTAACACCGCAGCTCCCGTCAGCCCGTGACCACGGCCGATGCAACTTGGTCGAAACTTACTTTCCCGGGTTAGAGATGCTTTTTGGATTTTTTTAACGATCCCAATATTTTCCACATCTAATTAGGTTCAAATTAAGTAGTGATCAATAACTTCTCCAGGTGATATCTAAGTTCTGGTTGATAACAGCCACCACAATCTGTCTTACAGTTTGTTTATTGCTCCCGATGTCAGAACTAAAGATGGATCGTGCGACTACAGATAGCGGTTGTACAAAGATCTTTTTTACCCGATTTCTACAAGAAAGGGTTTTTGTAGCTTCCTTTATCTTTGTGATAAACAAGATTATGTTTATCTTTAAATTATGAAGCTTTTTGAAGCAAAACATGTAAATATATCTTCTATTGGCGGCCGCCAGCGGTTTCACCCGCGTGGTTCCCGTTCCCGTGGAAATATCGGAATAAAAAGTATTCTATGTTTTAATCTAGGCCACCTACTATCTGTGTGTCAAATTTCAACCAAATTCGTTCAGTAGTTTTTGCGTGATTGAGGAACAAACATCCAAACCCACAAACTTTCACATTTATAACACTAGTGGCTCTGTGAGCTGTAGACCTCGCGTTAAAAAGTAGCTCAAGTTGTAAAAAAATAATCTAAAAGATATCACCACCCCTTTTTCCCCACACTGTTCACGAGCTTTTCAAAGCACGTAGTAGGTACCTGCGTGCTGTTTGGTATTATTTGGTAGGTACATTCGCAGCTACAATTAACGAAAAATGACAAATTACTTAAACAGACCAAATGAGGAAACTGACGAGTTAACGAAACTGACGAATTAGGGAAACTGACGACTTAAAAAATTTCATGAAATTGACAAATAAGGAAACTGACCAGTTTGAGAAACTGACGAATTAGGGAAACTGACGAGTGATAACCCGACCCAGCTGGCGATTCTAATTTTAAACATTTTCCGAAATAGGATTCTGTACTCTCAGCTCAAAAAACTGTAGACCGCTGTTTTGAACAAAAATGATTGAAATTAAATTTTTCATAGGATCTTCATATCTTAGTTCTTTGTCTCTACAGTGCTAGTTGGAACTGTACTTTCAATAATACTTTTTCTTCAAGAAACTAATAAATTGACCGAGCGAGCACGAAACGCCTTCGATTCAGCTTGTATTGCGCAAATATATTTTCGTATGTCCATCTGTCTCCTCTACAGGCCGCATTTTTCTACGGATTCTCGTGAAATTTTGTGAGCAGGTTCGATAATTTTCGAAACACGGATTTTCGAAATTTTTCAAAATGGAGAAAAAAAACATATCGCGAGGTCACAAAGCCCCCCGTTTAAATCGTTTCATTCCGATGCAGTAGTGATGACATTAACGTGACAACGTTAATACCTACTTACCTTTAAATTGTAATTTGTTTACACTTTCTTTAGCACTTTTTAGTATGGTCTTATTATACTACTCTTTTCTATTATAGACATCTCCATTCCTTACTTTTAACACTCACTTAAGTTCACCCAAACCAAATTAACGAAACAGCTTTTAAACGGTGTCAAAATTCCAAAATTTTACAGAACCATAGAGCAAATAACGTGTAGAGGTGGCGTGACGAGAAATTAGTGAGTGCGGAAGAAAGTCAATAGTCCCTTTGTGAGGTGCGCGGCGTGAAATATTGGTGGACAAACACATTTAGGTATTTATGTGGGGACGTCGTGCGTGGAGGACGTAGAGCTGGGAGTGCGTAGAGTAGGCAATTTCACTAATATTGTTACAGCATGAACAAGAAATAAATAATACCTACTTCAAATTATGGCAAAAGTTTTGTTAAGAATTGATGAAAATAAAGCAATTCAAAGATTAAATCGTTAAAGCTCGGTAATAAACGCCTCTTAGATCAATTTGAAGTTTTAACGTAGAGGAAATAGGGCTGTTTCTTAATTACGACGAACCGGAGAAATGAGAAATTATTTAGTAAATTCTCAAATTGATTATTACAGCTATCAAATAATATGGAATTCAAATAAAAAATCAATTTATATAAACAAACCCTTTAGAAATTAGCTTGGTAGCCCAGGTACTGCTCGTTGAGTAGATGAAGTTGTGAAGGGCTCGCTCGATGGCTGGCTCGCTGCGATGACACGTTGCGTGAATGATGAGGTGATGGAATTAATGGTGTTTATCCTTTAAATAAAACTTGGGAGTTTCTATAGCATCTGCTTTACTTCTTATAACAATTGTTTGGTACAATACAATATGGCAATAAGCTTAGATTCTAAATTTTGTTGGGTGATGGGAGCGTGTACACGCTCCGTCGTTTGTATGTCAGTCGTGGCCGAGAGAAATAATGAAAGTGAATTGTCTTCTGACGTTGACGTCTCGATGACATTTGATGCAGACAGGCGCTCCTAATTGGCTGCTTCTAGGTGTCGTCTATCGATATCACGGCATTGGCCTCATGCCTTTTTCGCCGTTGGCAAGCTTGACAAACAGTTATGCTTGCAGGCGTTAACAGGTTGCCGCCTCGGGAACAGGAACTGTCACTCGTGGGACGGCCGCTGGAACTGGATCCTCAGGTCGGTCTAGAACAGGCAGTGGGCATAAGCGGTTGTAAGCTCTTCTTATAGTCCCTGATGTTGTCCTGACGTCGGCTACTCGTGCCACACCGTCGGAGCCTGGATACACGGTTTCCACTCGACCCAGCAGCCACCTGTTCGCTGGGAGTCGGTCATCCTTGATGAGGACCATCTCGCCGATTGCTAGTTGTTTTCCATCCTGTTTCCATTTGTGGCGTTTTTGAAGCTCTGAAATGTACTCTTTGTAAAACCGTTGCCAAAAGTGTGCTCTCAGTTCCTGCGTCCTCTTGTAACGTGAAAAAGTACTTAACTTCTCTAAGTCTCGAGGTTCTGAAGATGGCAAGACTGTTGATGCTCTTCCGATGAGGAAATGGGACGGAGTTAAGGCAGCGAGATCGGATGGATCAGATGATAGAGGCGTCAAAGGCCTTGAATTTAAAATTGCTTCTATTTGTGAAAGGACTGTGTTCATTTCCTCATAAGTGAGGTTTGCATATGCTAAGATTCTTTTTAAATGATGTTTCACTGACTTTACGGCACCCTCAGCTAAACCGTTAAAATGTGGACTATAGGCTGGCGAAAAATTAAACTTAATGGATAAATCTAAGGCGTGCAATGCTATGTTATCTTTGTTTAACTTAAGAAATTTTGCAAGTTCATTACAAGCCCCTACAAAACATGTTCCGTTATCTGAATAGATATTCGTGGGTCTTCCCCTACGAGCAATAAATCTATAAAGAGCGGAGAGAAACGTTTCAGAACTCAGATCGCTTACAAGTTCTATATGTACTGCTCTGACCGCCAAACACACAAAAATGCATAAATATGCTTTAATTAATGTAGCACCTCTACCCTTTCGGTTCAATATCATGACAGGTCCGCAATAATCTACGGCACAGTTAGTGAATGCATACTCTGTATGCAATCGCTGTTCAGGGAGATTTCCCATAATTGGTTGTTTCGTTCTGCCTGAAAAACGACAGCACACATTACATTTATGTACTGTTTGTCTTGCCAGATTTCTGCCGTTGATTGCCCAGAATTTATGACGAATGTTAGCAAGCAACAATTGTGGACCAGCGTGTAAAAGTAAGATATGATAATGTTTAAAAATAATGTTTGTTAAATGGTGAGATGCGTGTAATAATATAGGGTGCTTTGTGTCATAATCATAATGAGAGTTGGATAACCTGCCACCAACGCGTATGACATCGTTCGAGTCTAAAAAAGGAGAAAGATTAAGCAATTTATTTTTAGCTGGCAACTGTTTACCATTTTTTAATAGTTTATATTCATATTCAAATGTTTGTAGTTGTGTTAGTTTACATAAAGTGAGTGTTGACATTTTTAATTCATCTAAAGTTAAATAGCCTGTATGCCTAGTGAGAGAGTGTCTACAGTTATGAATAAAGCGTCTTATGTAGGCTGTGATTCGTTGGAGCTTACTGAATTCTGAATATTTAGTAATAAAATCCAATGGAGGTGATTCTGAAACATTTAAATGAGTTAAAACTTTGAGCTCCGGCAAATCAACATTGTTTACTTGTGTTACTTGACTTGGCCAATCGGCTTCTGAATTGATCAAAAATTCAGGACCCGACCACCACAATGTGTTGTTTTCGATTTTTCTCGCGTCCATGCCGCGTGACCCTACATCGGCCGGGTTCATACGCGTAGGCACATAACGCCATGAATCTGGTTCTGAAATAGTAGTAATTTCATGAATTCTATTGTGTACAAATTGTTTTAATAAATTGGTCTTAGACGACTTAATCCAACCTAGGACAATAGTGGAATCGCACCAATAAACTGTTTTCTGAATATTTAATCTTAATGAGGATTTAACTTTATCCGCCAGACGGGCAGCAATTAGCGCACCACACAATTCCAAACGTGCTATTGTCATTTGCTTGATTGGTGCAACTCGACTCTTTGCAGTAACTAGGTGAACTGAAACATGATTGTTGTTAACAGATCTAATGTAAACGCAAGCACTATATGCTTGAGTTGATGCGTCACTGAATACATGTATTTCTAATAATGTAGGACATTCACAAATAATGTGTCGTGGTATTTTAATGTTTTTAATGTAAAGTAATGATCGTAGAAAGTTACCCCATGCCACACGTAAATCTGTGGGGATATCTTCATCCCAAGATATCTGTAACGACCACAGCTTTTGCAAAATTATTTTTGCTTGTAATATGCAAGGATTAATAAGTCCTAAAGGATCAAATAATTGTGACATGTTAGATAAAATTGTCCGTTTTGTAATGCGTTCATGATGTGTGATGTTAACTGAGAATAATAAAATATCTTCCTTACAACCCCACAGTAAACCTAAAGTTTTTGAATAATCATGATTACTTAAATTAAGGAATTCGTTAACACTGGCTTCACCTACAAGTTGTGTAATGACCTGCGGATTATTTGAATGCCATTTTCTTAAATTAAATTGACCACTCTTTAATTGTTTAATTACTCCCTTACAAGTACAAATCAACTGATCTAGATTGTCATTACCACTGATATAGTCATCGATATAATAATCATTAAGGATGCAAGTTGAAACTGACTCATCGGTACATTCCCGGCCCAGCTGACACAAACATCTGGTGGCGAGATAAGGAGCCGAAGCAGTTCCGTAACTCAGCCTATTTAATTTGTATTGTTTGAGTTGCTCATCGGGTTCAAAGCGCCAGAGGATTTGTTGTAAAGAACGTTGATCTTCTGTTACTTTTACCATACGGTACATTTTTTCAACGTCTGCCGTGACCACATACTTGTGTTGACGAAACCGAATTAATATACTAATGAGGTCATTCTGAACCGTAGGGCCCACTCTTTGAATGTTGTTGAATGATACACCGGATGTGGTCACAGCGGAGGCATCAAACACGACCCTTAGTTTAGTAGTTAAACTTTCCTCACGCATTACCCCATGATGTGGCATAAAATATGTGAACTCGTCTTGTTCGGGTGTTGTATTTTCTGTCATATGACCTAAAGTGATGTACTCTTTAATGAATTGAGTGTATTGTGCTTTAAAGTCTGGGTCACGCTTGAATCTACGTTCTAGGGAAATGAACCTAGATAGCGCTTGTTCATAAGAGTCACCCAGCTGTTGTGGCGATTCCTTCAATGGAATCGTTACAACAAAATGACCGTCGTCTTCACGAACTGTAGTATTTGTAAAGTTATACTCACATTCTTCTTCATCCTTCGACATTGGTTTACGAGTTGCAACTGTTTCAAGTTCAAAAAATTGTGTTAATTGCTCGTGAAGACGATCATCGGTTTGTGTTAATGAATGATTGCAATGGACTGTATGATTTTTATGTGATGTGTGTATGGGACCAGATATGACCCATCCAAGCTTTGTCTCACTTAATGTCGGTTTGTTTTTACCTAGTGAGATATTGTTTGAACACAACAAGCTCCAAAATAGATCTGCCCCTAGTAGCATATCGACTTTGGATGGTGTATGGAATGTAGGATCTGCTAATGTAATGTTTTGTGGAATATCTAATGTTGTATAATGAATGTGTGTGCTTGGAAGCAACTGTGTAATGTTTGGAACGACAAGACAATTAATGGTTCTTGTGTATGATGTAGCATGTGATGATATAATGACATCACAGCGCTTGAATATGGATGATGATTGACCATTCAACCCTTCAACTGTTGTTGAAGTTGAAGTGGTAGGCAAATTGAGTTTTGTATGTAAACTGTCTGTAATGAAGCTCGAAGTACTCCCACTGTCCAATAATGCCCGGACAGTATGCTCATGACCATCGTGGTCCTTGACTTTAACGAGAGCCGTTGACAGTAAAACGTTTTGAAAATTCTGAATTGAAGATAATGATATATCCTTTGTTTGTGTGAGAGGAGTACCTTGAGTTTGTGGTGATTGTACACTGTAAAGAACAACACCATTCGCACTTGTAGCGGGTAATGTGGATGTGTCTGTACTCGACTCATGTGAGTTGGATGGTTCGTTTAAATGTAATAATGTATTATGTGGCTTGTGGCACAGTCGGCATGAACCTAATCTGCATGTGTTAACGTTGTGACCTTGACGTAGACAATTAAGACATAATTTAAGTGCCTTTGCTTTCTGAATCCGACTTTCAACAGGTAAAGATTTGAATTTTGTGCAGTGATAAATAGCATGTCTATGTTTGCAAAGAGGACAACAAAATGTTTGCGGTGATGGAAGTGAATGTGACTTGACAGTGAACGCCTTTTGTCGTGTATGTGTAATGTCACTATGTCTACGGCGCATGTTACTATGGTTTGCTTCCTCCATAGTTTCTAGCAAATCAGCTCGACTAGTTAAAAATTTATTGAAATCAGCAAGGGTAGGCAATTCCGTTAATGAATTTCTGAATGTCTCCCATTCACGCGTTGTTGTCGAGTCCAATTTACTAGAAATAATGTGAATAATAAGTAAATCCCAACCATCAACTGGCAAATCTAATGTTTTTAAAGCTCTTAAGTTGCGGTTGACAGTATCTATTATGTTCCGTAATGATTTTGCGGACTCTTTAGGAATTGAATCTATGTTGAAAATAGCTTGAATGTGATTGTTGACAAGAAGTCGCTTATTGTTGTAGCGGTCACATAAAAGTTGCCATGCTATATCATAGTTCTCGGTTGAAAGATCCAAAGAACGTATAATTAAAGAAGCACTGTCTCTTAACGATGACCGCAAGTAATGAAATTTGCTAATTTTAGGAATTGAGCTATCTAAGTGTATGAGTGATGTGTATGTGTCACGAAATTCTAACCAGTCATGATAATTTCCCGAAAAGGTAGGTAAGTGTATAGTTGGAAGTTTAAGGTTTGGCCCACCTCGATGTCCAGAAACAGTACCAGCAGAACCTGCAGCCGATCCGAAGTCCCCCGAGAGCTCCTGCTTGGTAGCAGTCAGCTCCCGTGCCTCAGCAACCGCAGCGAAGTACTGGGTTTCGAAGCTCTCACGCTCTTTGTATTGCTCGTCTGGAATTTCACACAAATTCTCTATGTCAGTTTGGATGCAATCAAAATCAGAATAAAGTTCTTCTATTTTGGACAATCTAATATTTAATTCTGTTACTTGCAATGTACTTAAGGTACTTAAGCCTCGAACGCCTTGTACATGTGTTTTAAAAAGAGTTAATTTAGCTTTAAAACTACCTCGTTTCTTAATGAGATCCTTGAAATCCATTTTTAACTGATTAAAATTGAAACTATACTAATCTTACCAGCCAATAATTCACTGAAATGAATACGTTACGTTTATGCACTTTGATAAAAATGAAAGTAATGTGAAATAAATTGGTACTTAAATTTAATGAACGATGCGATGAGTGAGGGTGCACGTAAGCTTGAATGTGCAGCAAGCAGTGAAACAGCATACACGCGCAGCGAAGCTAGGCCCGCGACAGGCAAAGCACAGTTCTGCGCAAGGCCAAACACGCGGTCGCTGCCCCACAACGTGGCGTCTCTAGGAACGAAAAAACACCGTCACTTATTTAGCAATGAACACAATACACAGGTCAATCACCCCTTTATATGTATAGGTATAACCTATTTAGCAAGTTGCAAAGTAAAGTGGTTTTGTTATAAACAATAGGCACCTCTAGGGAAAAACTTATTGTTTAAAATTGGTTATTCACTGCACTGTGAAATGAAATTAGCAAATTAATGTGAACAAACTTGAAAAAATGTGTTGATTTTTATGAAAAATGACTTTGATTTGAAAAATGACTCGACCACTAAATGTCACTAGGGTTGGATGTTGGAAATGTTGGAATGGAAAAAAGAACGAACTTGCATCACATGCCCTTATTCGCATAAAATATGTAGATGGATATTACTTTTTCTGATGCTTAGAGATTTCTTTAACACACGTGTGGATACCAAAATGGCCACCTGTATTTCTTCACAAACTTCACTATTGGCGAACGTAGTACTTCCTAGGTGTTGGCGGCGGCGCGTAACTCAGCTCGACGTGCGGCTCGAGGACCAAAACTTGGTAGCCCAGGTACTGCTCGTTGAGTAGATGAAGTTGTGAAGGGCTCGCTCGATGGCTGGCTCGCTGCGATGACACGTTGCGTGAATGATGAGGTGATGGAATTAATGGTGTTTATCCTTTAAATAAAACTTGGGAGTTTCTATAGCATCTGCTTTACTTCTTATAACAATTGTTTGGTACAATACAATATGGCAATAAGCTTAGATTCTAAATTTTGTTGGGTGATGGGAGCGTGTACACGCTCCGTCGTTTGTATGTCAGTCGTGGCCGAGAGAAATAATGAAAGTGAATTGTCTTCTGACGTTGACGTCTCGATGACATTTGATGCAGACAGGCGCTCCTAATTGGCTGCTTCTAGGTGTCGTCTATCGATATCACGGCATTGGCCTCATGCCTTTTTCGCCGTTGGCAAGCTTGACAAACAGTTATGCTTGCAGGCGTTAACAAGCTTGTTTGTATGGAAAACCATATAGTGACACCTATTTTCCTTTGAGCAATGCGTACTTTAAGTATTGATAAAAGGAAAGCAATTCAAAATTAAATCGTTGAAGGTACATAATAAACTCCGCTTAAGTGGAATAAGATATATATTTGAAGCGTATCCTAAATGGTAGCACATTTTGAGCACAATATTTTACAATAATTCACAATATGATACAATTTAATAAAACAAAACAAATACCTACTAGTTAATCAAAATTTAAATAATCCAGAACAAAATGATTAGTTGGCTACTCCCTGTCTAAATATTAACAACTCTACCAGAATCTGAGTACGGCCTATTGACACTAAGAATACTCTATTGTACGGCTACTGTTTACAGAGGTTGCAGAGCGGCAATCTTCATAAAAGCTGTTCTGATCATACTGAAAGCTCTTGATCACAAAATGTACCCAAAAGATATTACTACTGACTCTGTGATCTGTAGACCTCAAGTTTATGGCATTTTTGATCATTTTTTGAAAAAAATACGTCGAAAATTTTCGAAAAACTGAATCTACATAGAAGCAATTTTACCCAAGCTGAAATGGAGACCCTTCGCTTGTGTTTCGGGCTCGCTCGGTCACAAAAATTGTAGCCATAACACGAATATAATTATTTTAATTACATACAAATTGATCACAGAAATACACAGAAACTTTATTCAGTGCAAAACTTTACAAAACAACGATGATAAGTACTTTTTTTATTCTAGATATTCACCATCAGCCATTTTTGATGTCCCCACTGCTGGGGCACAGGCCTTCCTTATGGGTGGTAAGGAGGATGGGCCATAACCCACCACGCGGGCCCAATGCGGATTGGTGGGTGTTAACGACTGCAAATGCAGCCGGGACCAACGGCTTAACGTGCCTTCCGAAGCACGGGGGAGCTCGAGATAATAAACTTTTGGTCACCCATCCCATGACCGACCCTTGCGAACGTTGCTTAACTTCCGCAATCGCTGGGCCAGGCGCTAAACCACTGCGCCCCCGAGCTCCTCGGTACTTTTACTAGGTAAGTACTTTTTTATTCTAGATATTACCTACACCTATCTCGCTTATAATACACCGTTATTTTGATCTTGTACCCACTGGACCTTCAAGATTCGACCCAAAAGCAATAGGTGCCTTTATGACCTCATTTACATGGCCTATTCGGCATTGTCGAAGTTTTTATCTGCCTAAAGCCGACAAAAAAACTAACTAGGTATTAATAAAAATACTTAAGTATAGTTAGTGCCTGTCTTAGATGCTACAAAATGGTTAAGAAGTGTAAACTATTTCAGTAGCAAATTTTGTTTTTACAAAGATACACTTAAGAAGAAAACTCATAAGATAAGTTACACTTATGTCACCTAAGTAAGCCAAACTGCACAGTCCATTACGGAGCACCACTTAACCAAATCGACGTGGGACTTTAAAAAAACCGCTCCCTTAAATTCCAAGCGTATGCCATCTAGCGGTGCTAAGTGGAAACGCGCATAACACACATAGTGGTGGTAAAAGCAGTCATTTTGTCAAGAATTATAGCTTTACTATATGTGGCATGGTTTAAAATAGCTAACAGTTAGATTCAAATAATAAAACTAGTTAGTGCGAGTCTGACTCGAGCAATGAAGATCCCGTATAAACTGTATGCACACAAACAAAAAAAAAATTACACTTGTAGTGACTCAGTGAGCTTTATGTGACATTTTTGAAAAAAAAACAAAAAATTTCGGAAAACTGAATCGACAACAAAAACTATATAGTTAACGAACGTGCTTACAAAATTTTAATTTTAATTAAAGTATAACCACAGTGTCGTCAAGCTGTGGTACAACCCGTTCAACCCCTGAAAACTGTCACATGGCTGAGAAATTTCGTTTTATTTATTTGTAAAGAAAACAAATAAAAATACTGTTGTTTGTATAGAAAACAATAGTGTTTTTGATAATCAATCCCTTAGAACAAAGCCGCGTTGCTCTCGATCCCATAAATGAGCAAAAGCAGAACACAATTTTGTCCTAAGGTTGTCTCTATCTCTATGCAGTTTATCCTAAGAAGCGCTCATGGTCCGGCCAGGTGTCGGATGGGTGACCGTTAAAGTGGCATTACAACTGAGCTCTTCCGTGCTTCGGAGGGCACGTTAAACCGTCGTCGGTCCCGGCTTTTGTCATGTTGTCTGATAACAGTCGTTAAGCCAAGTTAGAGGCCTTACAGGCGGCTTGATAAACTCTTACACCAGAGGTAGCCAGTATTCCTCATTCGAAAAGAAAGAAGAAAGATCCTAAAAAAATATAGTGTTGGTTTTCTGGGTCTTTTATGATTTTTCGGAGTCGTTTTTGCAAGGTACGTTATCTTCTCATAATGTTACCAAAACCTTCCAAACCAATATTATCATGTCTCTTCCAGTTCCAGTAAGCCATATGCATGTAGGTACCCCCGAGCTCTACGCATCTCGTTACGCTCAATGAGTGAAGCTCTACGTGAGCCATATATGCACAATTATGTCTCTATATTACGATACTCTACTCTCTAACTCTGTCATCCATTACAGCTTAATGAATCTATCCTCCTTGATCCAAGCATTATGATTATGATGGTTCTTGTGAACAAATTGATATACGCGTCTTGTAGGTTAAACATGCCATCTTGCTTGTCGGAGTGACGCGCAATGGAGAGATCAGAAGGCCTAGACAAGTAGCAAACATTTTGCTATTCGATTATTCGAATAGAATAGAAGTGACATTAGGTGTACGAAATTGTCATTTCAAAACGTCGTAATTGTCTATCGTTACCGACAGTACATTCTATTCGAGAGTTCAGGGCATATAGCCACTTGGCTATAGGCCCTGAACTCTCCGGCCCTCTCGTCAGATCGGAGAAAGATCTTGATGAGGTGGGTCGGAAGACGATAACACCGCGTTTCCTCTTATCAAAAAAAAAGGTTAAACATAAAAGATACCTCAATATGATACGAGTACCTGGCAATCTTAGTTTAGCTCGCTACCTCGATATCACCTTTATGTGAATGAATGGAGCATGGGAGCAGATGGTAATTTTGCCCAGATCGTGCAACCTGAGGGCTTCGATCTATCTCGAAAGTTTTGGTGCAAACTAAACAGGCTCAGCAGGACATTGGATGCTGCAACTTCGTTAGGCCGCACCCCGGGCACTCCATACAAGCGTCGCGTTTCAACTCCTATTACACAGACCCTACACAGTGACGTTTTTGCATACGCGCAACTGTCTATGAATGAGCCTACGGACTGGCCTACGGATGGGCGCCGGTGGGTTGAGGTTTGGTTGAGGTAATTGATTGTGGGGCGGGGCGGAGAGTTCCCTTTCTGTACGGTAGTACTTATATATCTATTCTGTGGTTAGGCATAAATAGGGGTGGCGAGATTCAGACCTATGCGAATGTGGTGGAGAGGCTTAAACAATGGAACACATGCAGCGATGCCAAATACATTTTTACCCGGGACCTATTGAAGACATCTACAACCTCACCCACGACGTAGATAATTGCATAACAAATCCGAATGTTGACATTTAATAATTCATGTATCCGCCTGTTCATATAACCGCCATACTTTTTAATAAGTGCCTTTATGTAAAACAAATGCATGCTTATTGCTTAATAGGCATACCATGGGCAACAGCGTCGCTTAACCACTCCTAAGGTTAAAATCGAGCATGTATTGCCATACATTCCCGAGTGAAATTGCAGCGAATCACTTTCTATTGCCAATCTAATCGCATATTGACGAAGCGAGTGCGAAGCGCGAACGAAGCGTCTCCCTTGAAACTGAAACTCAAGCTGAAGCACAGATTATCTAATAGTGCTGAAGCTTGGGCATAAATGCTTTCATAATATCCGTCCGGCTATCCGACTGTCAGTTTGCTCTCCTCTACAAATCGCATTTCTCAACCGATTCTCATGAAAGGACATGTCCCATCGCGCCTATGTCATTTGCCCCACCATTCTCAAAAAATCAAAGTCTATCGCGTCTTATTCAAAGGAGTAGGTATTTTACTCTAGAATCAGATTGATAATTATTTTCTGCATTAAAAAGTGGGATTTTTAAGTTAAAACGCTTTTAAATCACAATTTTTTATCATTAGAGTACTATTTCCTAAAATTTTGTTCACAAAATACTTCAGAAAACAACTTAATGTTTTTGTAATTATTTTTCTAAATATTAAACAATTCTTGACTGATACTATACCTAAATAAAATGTAATTAGCATTTTTTAATTATGAAAGTAATTAAATAAAATGAAACTGGGGCAACGCTGGGACATCACCTTTTGTGAGCAGGTTCGATACTTATAAGGATTATTTTTGGCTATTCTGTTTTTCGAAATTTTTGAATATGGCGGAGATATGGCAAAAATCTTATTTCAGCCATTTCGAGCTCTACAGAACGACAAGTAAATATTATCTACTATCTACGTACATTAACTTTTGCTAGTTGCCTACAATGTTATTGAATAATTTATGGTTAAGACCCCTGTTCTTGATTTTTCAAGTAAGTGTAGCTGATTGGTCCGCCACCAGCGTACTAATGAACAGCGTAGGGCTTCCGATCACATAAACGCTTGTCAAAATACACGCATACATGTAACTTGATAGCGTAAACACAGGGTGCTTTCGTATTACAAAAAGATATTGATAATTTTAATACCATTTTTGACCGAGCGTCGAAGCGTCCCTGCTTCAGTTTGAGCAAAAAGCTCTCGTATGTCCATTTATTCTCCTCTACAGGTCGCATTTCTCAACCGATTCTCGTGTAATTTTGTGAGCAGGTTCGATATTTTTTTTGTCGGGCCAGTTTGTCGATTTTTTTCGAAAAAAACAACCATTTCGAAGTAAGTTCTAAATTAAAAGCACCATTCATAGCCTCGATAGATAGATAAAATAAAAGAATAACTACCAAACAGCACTCTAAGACTGCTTTTAAAAATCTCGTGGCGCCACCTATTAGTCACTGAGCCACAAGAATTTGTTGTCATACATTTTAATTCCAAACTAAGCAAGAGCTTGTACACGCGGATAGATTTACTAAAATATGTTTATAAATTACATCTATGATTTTGGAAAAAACAACTTATTCTAATCACAAAAAGAACTAGGTTTAAAACATGGGTAGGTACTCTTGCTACTTGAGCCAAATCCGTAATAAAAATAAATGAATTTTAAGTCATGATAATTATTAGTTTGAATTTTGCGGTTTCCGACACATTTAAAGGCAAGGAAACCTAATTCCAAAATTGTAGAATAAGATTTTAGATTTTCTTCTTGTTTTATAAAAGTTGTTATATATTATGTATTAATCTATCATCAAAATATTCATAAATGAAAATCTATTTTCTTTTGACATTGAAAATGTCTTTTCGTTCGCTCCAGTATAGGCACCGATTTCACGAAAAAGTGCGATCCCCTTATATCACAGAAGGTTGTAAAGATATGATTTTCAAAATACTCAAAAGACGCGTATTTACAAGAGCTACAAGGTGCAAAAAGAATTATTCGAAAAAATAAAAAATGTAAAAAGTTATGGCCGAAATAGTGGAAAAAAACTCATTTTTTTCCGATTTTTTTATTTTGGTGCTCGATATTTTGGAAACGAAGAATGATATCAAAATTTTGAAAAAACTCCTTTAAACAATCTAGTCAGCTACAATTTGAGCCTAAAACAAATACGATCGGGTTAAGGGTTTGCCCTGTAGCTTAACCTTTAACATTGAAAATGTTTTTTTTTTCGATCGCTTCAGTATAGCCCCCATCTTCGCTCAAAGTGCGATATCGCCTTGGTGTCGCAAGTTTTAAGGCTACATGAATGGTTGAAGCCTCAAATCAAAAGACGCGTATCAACGAGGGCTACAATATGTAGCGTGTTGGCGTAATTTCGGGAAGCGCGCTCCTTAGATGCGCATCGCGTCGCTGAGTTGACATAGTTGAAAAATCAAAAGTCAAAATAAATCTTCGATTTTTTTATATATCTTAGGTTATAGTTACTACCTTTCAATAAAAGAGTAATGTTTATAATTTTTTTTTTATATGAATTTCATACACACGAATCGCAGAAAAGTAAATCCAAATTTGTTCATGGCTTTGCTGTGATTTCAAAGTATTGTAAGTACTAATTCAAAGAAAGGAATATATTTTTTATAAAATTCAATTATTAAATTCATTTTCAATGTACCAGAAGGTCGTGAAAGGCACACACAAAGAGATCTGTGAATTTTTAATTATAACGAAACAACTAAAATTATATTGCACCACCCTGTACAAGAAGAATGCGTTGTTATACGACACACATCCTATACGTTGTGGCTGAGACAGTGGTATGGAATCAGCTTTATGGAGTAAAAAGAAATAAATTAAAAAAATTAAAAAACCCGCCTGCATAAAAAGACAAGTCAACTGAAAAGATGGAAACAAGATTAAATATTAAAGGCAACATAATAACATGCAGTCGGAGGCATGCATAAAGAAAGTGACATTATGAATGATTTGAATTATATGCCTCCGACTGCATGTTATTATGTTGCCTTTAATATTTAATCTTGTTTCCATCTTTTCAGTTGACTTGTCTTTTTATGCAGGCGGGTTTTTTATTTTTTTAAATTTATTTTTTTATTTATAACTTTTTATTTGTTACATATTACGGTAATGATATACCTTTTTGAAATCCTTATAATAAGCCCTTTAATTTGACACCCATATTGTAGTATTATAAAAAAAAAAATTTTTTCACTACGTATATTAGTACCGTACAGCCGCCATGTTGTTTTTTTTATAACGCCACTTCTTAAGAACACTTGGGCTGACGAGACAAATCTAACGATATCTTAATAACAGAAATCCATTCAGCCTTTGAAAGATATGAGGTAATAAAGAATATTACATACAAACATACTTACCTACATACAAGATACGCGCGAAAAACATAACCCTTTTTTTGCAGTCAGGTAAAAAATAGTTTAATTTTTTAACCCCAGGGGGTCAGTGGTTAGCCATCATCTCACCTGATTCGTCTTCTTCTTATCGTATGAGGATTAGTGGTCACTTCTGGTGTTAGAGTTTATCAAGTCATCTATCCGATGTTAAGTGACGATAGGGCCGAAAGTGTAAGCGCACTTCACCCGGAATCCTCATCACTAAGGAACTGGCTATTTTACCTCTAACTGCCGGAACACATCGAACTGTGACAGATGTTTTGGCATCAGACTTAGGTAAGATGGTGGTAGCTACCAGGCGGACTTGAATCAAGTCCTACAACCAATCAAACCGAATACAAAAATTTACCGCCCTCCCAGCAGGGTGGTAAGTTTTAATTTAAAATAAAATAAAAAAAAAGTATCTCTAGTGGCTCAGTAAGCTGTAGACCTCGCTCAAATTATAACAGACAAGCGGTCACCCACGGTTTCTCCCGCGTGGTTCCCGTTCCCGTGGGAATATCGGGATAAAAAGTATTTTATGTTTTAATCTGGGCTATTTACTATCTGTGTGCCAAATTTCAACAAAATCCGTTCAGTAGTTTTTGCGTGATTGAGGAACAAACATCCAAACATCTAAACATCCAAACATCTAAACCCACAAACTTTCACATTTATAATATTAGTAGGATGTCGCCATACTGCTTTTGAAAAGCAGTACTATGTGCTGTTTGGTAGGTTAGGTATTCTTTTGTTATATCTTTCCGAAGCTAGATGGCGCTCCTAATGATAATTTTTCGGAAGGGTAATTTTTTATTTCACAAAATTTCTCTATATAATAATAGAACCTGCTGACAAAATTTCACGTAAATCGGTTGAGAAATTATTATTATTAATTATTATTAAATTCTTTATTTCAGGCAGAGCCCATATTAGTGTTAGTAACAATGATCACTATTTTTATATCTAGTTTTTACTAGGGTTAGTAATTTTTTACATCACACGAACTCTTAAGAAATGCGACCTGTAGATGAAAACAGACAGCCGGAAAACGGACAGACATACGAAAGCATTTCGCTCGGTCAATAATGAAAACACAAGCCGCTTCCTCACTTGCATAGCTTAAACATCGCGTGTACGTAGTTATGGCTTCTTAACTCTGAGGCTGGAATGACGAGACGTAACCGCCGTTAACGTAACCCTGCCTTCAGTACTTCTAAAGTGTTAAGGTAATTAGTATGTGACGGATTTTTTTCGTAATACGAGAAAAACTTGGGATAGGTTCTGGAATTGCGACCGCGCACCGGACGACGCTCCATAGGTAGGCCCCCGACAAGGTGGACCAACGATCTGGTGAAGGTCACGAGAAGCCGCTGGATGCGGGCCAAGCAGGACCGATCGTCGTGGAGATCCTTGGGGGAGGCCTATACCCAGCAGTCGTTAAATAAGTAGAAAAACTTGGAGCGGAAAGGTTCTGGAATGGCCACCACGCACCGGACGACGCTCCGTGAGTAGGCCCCCGACAAGGTGGACCAACGTGAGAGTGAAGGTTGCGGGAAGGGCTGGATGTGGGCAGCGCAGGACCGATCGTCGTGGAGATCCTTGGGGGAGGCCTATACCCAGCAGTTGTTAAATAAGTAGAAAAACTTGGAGCGGAAAGGTTCTGGAATAGCGACCGCGCACCGGACGACGCTCCGTGGGTAGGCCCCCGATAAGGTGGACCAACGATCTGGTGAAGGTCACGGGAAGTCACTGGATGCGGGCCAAGCAGGACTGATCATCGTGGAGATCCTTGGGGGAAGCCTATATCCAGCAGTTGTTAAATAAGTAGAAAAACTTGGAGCGGAAAGGTTCTGGAATGGCGACCGCGCACCGGACGACGCTCCGTTGGTAGGCCCCCGACAAGGTGCACCGACGTGAGGGTGAAGGTCACGAGAAGTCGCTGGATGCGGGCCAAGCAGGACCGATCGTCGTGGAGATCCTTGGGGGAGGCCTATACCCAGCAGTTGTTTAGGCCTATGCCCGCAGGCCCGGCGGGCGGGTTTCGTTAAAGTCCGTTCAGTTGTTTTTGCATGATTATTGAACAGACACTTAGACAGACAGACAAGAAATTTAGAAACTGTTCTAACATGTTGTTCAGTTAATGATTTTAAGTCGCCCTGGTTGTTTTTTTTTCGAATACATATTCAATGTACAGACTTTTTTGGGTTTACGATTTTAATATACCTATAGGATGATTTGAAAATTTTCAAAGGTACCTACTTGACCGCATCCGTTATAGACTATTTTAACAAAATATAAGTAGGTACGTAGGTGTATTAAAGACTTAGTACAAATTTATAATTAATTATCACTTTATTATCGAAATGATTAAACATTTTACTGCGTACGTAGGTAGTAATCGCAGATTAGTTCCACGTAAGCCGCTTTTAGTACTTAATTGGATCTCATTAGTGTTAAAATCATTATAAATTAGATAATTTAAACTAAAATAAAGCAGCTCAGCTTTTAATTAATCATCTTTTAACTCGTGGAATCTTAAAGAAATAACAAGTAAGTACCTACTTTAAATACCATTTTATGTCCAAAAATAACGATTGACCCAAGTTACACTTAATCAATTGAATATTTCCGACGATATATCAACAGCGATTACGATCGTGTGGAAGGGAATGACAAAACAAAATGGCGGCGGCGGGGGCATTCAAAATGGCCGCACAGGTATTTCGCACAGAGAAATCGTTAATCAGAGATTTTATCGTACGCTTGTTACGAAATAGCGATTTTTTAAAGACTCCGTCCTGTTAATCAGTGTATGTGAAAATTATTATTAGTGAATTTAAGGAATTTTCGCATACTTACTTAAATAATGAACTTTAGATTTTATCTGAGATTTTAAGACGGTTTTCAGCAGCAAGGTAGAAACAAAATGCTTGGGCAAGCTGATATCTCTAGATAATTCATTTACGATATTCATCATGTCTGGTCCTTGGTTTTTTAAACATTTGTGAACGATTTTTTTGGGTTTGATAAAATCATTAAAAGTTAGTCGTACCAGGAAAGTCCAGGACGACAATCATACCTTTCAAAAATAATTGACCGAGCGAGTGAGAAGCGCGAGCGAAGCGTCTCAGTTTCAGCTTGGGCAAAAATGTTTTCGCATGTTCGGTTCTCCGTCTGTTTTCCTCTACATGTCGCATTTCTTAACCAATATTTTTTCGATATTTTTCAAAATGGCGGAGATATTTGAGATCTACAGCTCACAGAGACACTTTTAATAAAGCTTAACCAAAAGCATAAATACTAGTTACTTAGCTATATTTTCATCGTTTAAGACGCTCGATCTCTTTAATATTATTCCTCTACATTTTTTCAAAAATTAATTGGCGCCAAATTCGAGCGTTGCAGAAACAATGTCAGAAACTTTTTTCGTAAAACACTTTGTACGCGAAAAAAAAGCTTTAAAAAACGAAAGGAGCAAAAACCAACTGGGGACAAATTTCTTCAAACGCACTGCAGCTCTATAAATTCATATCAACTTCATTTCACCCTTAACTCAAAGCAACTGAGTCAATTATCGAGTAACATTTATCCATTATTGACTGCTACGATTGTTTTCTTAATATTGTTAAATCTCAACTTTTATTCTTGAGTTTAATTGTCCGGAATTGCAGCACGCGTGTTTCTTTTAAATAAATAAAAAACTTATACGGTACTAACTTTAAACAAAACTTATACTTAAACTCTAATAAATAAGGATTAATTTTGAATGTGTATCAACATTGTTACATTTTTTCTTTTAATATCGGCACTTAATTGGTTCTTTACACGAACGCGAAATAATTTATATTGTTATGAATAATTATGTTGGTATAGCACAATGAAATTGAATGTGTCTTTAATACATTTGATACAGAACTTTATTTTTAGTAAACATGTCAGGTTAACAACAATGGTTTTAGTTTTTAGGTGGTGATAATAATATCTGCTGTTTTCGTGGACTTGATATTTTTCAGCACTAAAGAGACTACGGTAAATCTTGATATTGGTGAAAAGTTTCACCTGTCTCTACATTTTACCAGCATTCAAATATTTTTTGCATGAAACAGCTCTAAGCTTTTTCAAGATTTTTTTCCAAAAGAAATAGGTTATCTATAAGGCTTGACAAACTTTAAACCTCCATTATTTCCTAAAGAAAAAGTTTTGACAAACAGATACAACGGAGTTACCATATTCGTAATAAATAAGTCAAGACGGGTTTCCTATTTCTTTAGAAGAAACGTAACTTTTAAAAATCTTGAAAAACTTACAGCTGCTGTTTCATTAAAATAATATTATTTAAACTCTGGTAAAAAGTTGAGACAGTTGAAACTTTTTACCAATTTCAGGGTTATTACATACAACAAAAGTTGTTCATAATGACCAACTTTATATTTTTTCTTATCAAGATTTTGTGTTAAAAAATTATGTTCTATTATTTTTGACGCAATTAATTAAATTAATAATAGGTATCGTGATTCTCGGTACAAATGAGTAATTTTGCGAACAGATGTGCCGTGCTGTCTGAGAGAGCTTCCGGTTACTCTATTAAAAGGACTTAGGGCGGATTCACATGGACAACTTAATTAATTAAGATATTATAAATACTTCTAAATTAAACACTAGTCGATAATTCAACGCAATTATCACGAAGAAAACAATTATTTTGATCATGGTTTTCGGAGGAGGCCATCTTGATCACAAATGTAAATTGTTCGTACCTTTTCAATAAGTTTTCGTGCCGGTTACTACATACGGACGGCGCGGCGTGACGTGTATTGCCTCGCGAGGCATCTTCACGATGTGGAGACGAGTTTGCCTCGCGAGCCACTAACGACACGTCTTTTGGGAAACATCCAAGGGGAATACTTCCAAATGGTCGTAACTACGCCGTACGTACAGAATGTGTGGGGCATCGTTGACTATAGGTAGGTACTTCCATTTGGAAGCACCAACACTTCCGCAGCCGTACGTCTATTTGGAAGTATTCCTTTGGGACGTCTGCCACTCAACTCAAACTTAATTCAACCGCTGCTATCACCTCCATCCTGACACTCCTTGAAATGTATCGCTTACAATTTTTGGTCTTATGACACATTAATAAGACTGCGTTTGAGTTGAGTTTGAGGTGAGTTCGGGTTTAGCTCGAATAGAGTTCGGGTTGAGTTTAAGTTGATTTTGAGTTGAGTTTGAACTGAGTTCGGATTAAGGAGTTAAGTTTGCGTTGAGGCGCAAGGCGGGTGCAGTTGTACTCAAAATTGTAAGCGATGATTTTTAAGGAGTGGGCTGCTCAATTCAATCGAGTTTGAGTTGAGTTTGGGTTGTCTGTTATCATCTGAACGCAGCCTCATCAGTGGCTAGCTAAGCTGCTCAATTCGAGCCTTTCCCGGCAGCCTTGCGATGTGGACACAGGGCATAATGATTGTGGCCGCGTCCTTACTATTGGAAATTATTATTAATGGCCGATGTGGCGCTCGCCGGCGGATGTCTGTCTCACTGTCCGCTATTACTCATTGCCACGCGAAATTTAAGATTAAAGGGATTCAGCGGAATTCGGACTTTGGTTATCATCAAACAGACATGGCGGCATATTTGGGAACTTGACGTTATTTGAATAGTAGGTACAGTTTCTATACTATACTCATCAACTTTGTCTAGGGATACAGGTGTTATTTTTATACAAACGAGGTAACTTTGAAGCCTTAGTTTTCTGCCAGGAATGTACTGTGCTAGCTGTGATCTGATGATAACCATGCAAGGAGTATAATAACCTCGCTATACACACCAAACTGATCTGATCAGCATTCTAAAAGATTTAATGGGTCTGAGTTCTCAGTTTCAGCATTTCCATACATTTTCATCCGATTTTCGCGGTTTTTTTAAACATGTCCTTTAATCTTTCAGAATGCTGGTCAGATCAATAGGGTGTGTAAAGCGATCTGAATCTCCTCCACTCACTCTCTGAATAGCCATCATCAGATCACCTCACAGTACATCCCTGGCAGGAAACCAAGGCTTCAAAGTTACCTCGTTTGTGTGAAGATAGGTCTGTGATTCCATATTTTTGTTCGCGATTGTAAATTGTTATTTAAAACTTTTAGGATCTGTGTAAAAAGAGAGCAGTCGAGTAATGACGGTTCTTTTTAGTGAGAGGGGTAGGAAGGGGAGGGGGAGAGTGAGTGGGTGAGGGGAGGTGGAGGGGGGGAGGGAGAGGGGGAGAGGATAGGAGGGGCAGCGCTCTTGGTGGGGACCTGCCTAATCACGTAAAAAAAAGCTTTTTAAAAAAAAAGAAAAACCGCCTTCAAAAAACCTGAAAACAAAAACAGCTTAAAATTAAATACCTCTAAAAAGCAAGAAATAATATTCGAATCATTCGTTACACATATCAATATTAATAAAACACGTCTATTGAAGTCGGGTGGGGCTGGAGGACAACTTCATTTTTTTCTAAAAGCCCCACCCGACTTCATTAGACGTGTTTTATTAATATTGATATGTGTAACGAATGATTCGAATATTATTTCTTGCTTTTTAGAGGTATTTAATTTTTAAGCTGTTTTTGTTTTCAGGTTTTTTGAAGGAGGTTTTTCTTTTTTTTTAAAAAGCTTTTTTATTTAAAGTTTTTAGTGGTAGGTATGTAAGCGCAGCGTGTAAATATTTTTTAACTTTATATTATAACATTTTCAATGGTAAAATGCCCAGAACTTAATTTCCAAATTCACGCTGTTTGTTTTTGAGGAGTTCCGTTGTGTTTTCGTAGTCCAAATCTAGTCCAGAACGTTGCATCGCAAACCATGATTTGGTTTGTTTTGGATTGCCATAAACTTACCAAAACCTAAATCACTTTACATATACTATTTGACTTTGAGGAGTTCCCTTGTGTATCTTCGAAGTTCGAAGTCCAATAACGATGAAATTAAATTGTGACCACTCTTGAAGTATACCCTTTCAAATAAAAAAAGAATCATCTAAATCGGTTCATAAACAAAGATATTATGTCCGAAATTCCATAAAAACTCGTACGATGGCGAGCTAAATAATTGATATTTTTCAGGATTATAAGAAAACTACTGGCCAGATCTCTGAAAAAATTTTATGGGACCACACACGAACTAATTTCTTTGAGATAAAAAAAGAATTGTACAAATCGGGTAACAACTGACGATGCTATGTTAAAACATACATAAAAAAAAAAAAAAAAAAAACTGTCGACTTGAGAACCTCCTCCTTTTTTTGAAGTCGGTTAAAAACGACTGATATGATTTTGATGAAATCAAAACAAAGAATACTATTTATCCTGGTTAAAGGTTCCATAAGGATTTACTCGAATATCCGGACGAAGGTGCGGGCAGAAGCTAGTAATTTTTTTCATAATTTCAATTTGCTGTCTTCTTTATTTTCCGTCAAATATCGTATTAAAGCGAACAATACTTTACTTAATCCATTTCTAAGAGTAGAAAGTTGTCTTCAAGAGCTCTCTGAATCAAGTCCCGGCGAGGCAAACCCTCCCAAGTACGAATCCGTTCAAATTTTAAACCGTCATAATTGGTGCTTGGCTCTTCATGCTAAAATAATTAATTTGCGCCGCTAAATCCTGTTGTTAAGTAGGATTCCGATTTGTGTAATGAAATGGAGGGATTGTCGAGGAATTAATTTATCTCAGTTTTATAATGATGGATTAATTAATTTCATAATTTCTATGGTGTTTTGAATAATTTGCTTAATGTTTTTTCTGTATTTTTAAGCTTGATAATAAGTAAGTAAGTAAATTGATTTCTTAAGCTTTTACAAGCTACTTCCACTGTTGAATACCTAAACCATATTTTAATCGCATATTGCAAAAAGGCGGGCATAAGTCGAACTTTATATAAAAATAAACTTTGATAAAAAGAACGGTCCGTACTCATAGCCGAAACAAATTATGCAAAAACCTGCCAAGTGCGAGTCGGACTCACGCACGAAGAGTTCTGTACCAAAAAACGGCAAAAATCACGTTTGTTGTATGGGAGCCCCCTTAAATATTTATTTTATTCTGTTTTTAGTATTTGATGTTATAACATCAACAGAAATACATAATCTGTGAAAATTTCAACTGTCTAGCTGTCACGGTTCATGAGATACAGCCTAGTGGCAGACAGACAGACGGACAGCGGAGTCTTAGTAATAGGGTCCCGTGTTTACCCTTTGGGTATGGAACCCTAAAAACGGCATTAGTCCGAACACTCCGGTACAATCGCCTGAACATCAAACTATACAGTTTGTGCAGAAAAGACACACAGTTTTATTTTATGCCCTTTTAGCTTATTGCCTAAAGTAAATGGACTATTTTAAGGCCCTTAATTCTACAATATGCGATTCATTTTGTCTCCAATTTTTTTCCCAAGATTTTCGTCAAAATTCCTTAGAATTCATAATTTTGAATTTGACTGATAAAAAACGAACACGAATACCAACACTCCAAAATAAAATAACCAATATCCATCTTTCTGTTGTATTAAAATGCGAAACGGCGCGAAATAGTCTTACACGAAACAAAAAACGCGGCACGACAACCGATTTCCTTGCGAGGCGACGAAGAAAAACAAAACTGTCGCCGCCATCGAAAAGATCTGCGCTAACACAAGTTTTTTTGTTTTATTTGACTAAACACGGTTACGACACGCGGGAATGCAGGGATTACACGAAAAAGCGGCGACGACGCAAAAAAATGAAAACAACACTTAGACATTTTTATCGTTCGAGGGCTAACTGGGATATACTTTTGTGCTATTTTTGGTGGTGTCTGGAGGCATCGATTTAATGTATTTTATGGGAGAAATCTCTGGAGAGTGTATTGGGGGAAGGAGTGGCAACTGTCATTTAAAATTTGGTTCGGGATGCTATTTCCGAGATGTTATATTTTTGAAAAGTTTCTTTATTTACCTCTGTATAATTATTTTGCCTATAATCGTGGGTGAAAGACTCGTACTAATCAATTATTGGCAGTAGATAGCCATAAACCAAGAAATAAAAAATACGTAGGTACTAATACGAAAATACCATGTTTAAAAGGCCCTATCATCATCATATCAGCCGCACGACACCCACTGCTGGGTATAGGCCTCCCCTAAGGATCTCCACGACGATCGGTCCTGCGCTGCCTGCATCCACTGGCTTCCCGCGACCTTCACCCTCACGTCGGTCCACCTTGTCGGGGGCGGGTTTCCTACGTAAAATCGAAACACAGGCCTACCCACGGAGCGTCGTCCGGTGCGCGGTCGCCATTCCAGAACCTTTCCGCCCCAACGGCCATCGGTTCTTCTCGCTATGTGTCCCGCCCATTGCCACTTCAGCTGAGCAATCCTTCGAGCGATGTCGGTTACTTTAGTTCTCCTGCGGATCTCCTCGTTTCTGATTCGATCACGTAGGGAAACGCCGAGCATGGCTCTCTCCATTGCACGCTGGGTGACCTTGAGCCTCCTTATGAGACCCATAGTTAGCGACCATGTTTCACTGCCGTAAGTCATCACTGGCAACACACACTGTTCATAGACTTTCGTCTTGAGAGTTGAGACACTGAGGTAAGTCGGACGCAAAGATTTTTTTTTTGGGCCCTATATTAACCCTCAATGTGGCGCCCTCATTTTAATGAAATTTATTGCTCGCTAAATACTTATAATGTATTGATAATTCACATGTACAAATTGAAGCCAAAGTTATATAGTTTATTTACAAACAATAACGTCGGTAAAATATCGTTCGTTGTAGCTGTACCTATTAGTAGTAGTAAGCAAAAGTGCAGAAAGAATTATAAGAAAGTGGCCACTTTTTCCTTTTCTGCCTACTATTACATCAACGAACTAGTACTTTAAATTTGTTTTTTAGATTTTTTTTTTTAATTTTGTAGTTATTTTGCTTTATATTTTTGGTAATGATAACATTTCATTTTGAATATCGTTACTTCTGACTTCTGACAAAGCTGATAAGTTTCATCTTGTCAGCTAAAAAAGTTGTTTATTTGAATAAAGGATATTTTAGGGTACCGTACCCAAAGGGTAAAAACGGGACCCTATTACTAAGACTCCGCTGTCCGTCTGTCTGTCTGTCACCAGGCTGTATCTCATGAACCGTGATAGCTAGACAGTTGAAATTTTCACAGATGATGTATTTCTGTTGCTGCTATGACAACAAATACTAAAAACAGAATATAATAAATATTTAACGGGGGCTCCCATACAACAAACGTGGTTTTTTTACCGTTTTTTGCTCGATAAATAACGAGAACAGGTAGACAGTTAAAATTTTCACAGATGATGTATTTCTATTGCCACTATATCAAAAAATACTTAAAACAGAATAAAATAAATATTTAAGGGGTCTCCTATCTTGCCATTTTTTGGTACGGTACGGTACGGTTCGTGCGCGAGTCCGACTCGCACTTGGCCGGTTTTTCATTTTATTTCATTTCATTTCAGATGCCTATTTCTTGTGAAACGTTTTGTGATTCCATCGAACTCGACCCCCCAATGGCAGAGAGCCATTGTTACCTGACCTTGGGTATCATTTCACACTAAACATACTGTGGCTTCACACTCAAACGCCGCCGTGACCAAAAAAACGACACGACTGAAGGCTTGGTGCACACTCGGCTGCTCACTTTGACACTTGTATTATTTATTCTGTGCTTTGACTCACTCTGCCTTGGATTGGACGTAGTACAAAACCGCTCTAACTGTCGGAATATATATTTTTCTTCGGACGGACGGAGAGTCGGCGTCCGATATTTGGAAAGTGATTGAAAGAAAATATTATTTCTCCATATCAACAAAAATCTGGCCTACATATTTGTAGAATGGCATTTGTAAAAGCTGGCATTTATTGACTAAAACTACGTTGACGTGCAATTCAATATTCAAAATTTTAAAATCCATTTTTGCAAATATTTTTTGAGATTTTTTTCCGAAAGAAAACAAAAATAATTTATATACTTTTCATACAAATGTCCGAATGATTGAGTTTTGTATGAAAAGTCGTTTTATTTTTGTCTTTTAGGAAAGTCGTAGAACAAGTGTTGTAGTTTATACATTGTTAGAAATCCACTCCTGCGATGTTGTTGGTATTTTACAAATAACCCTGTTTATACACCTTATAACCTACGTTCAAAATGACAACATTTCAGTTTTGTATAATTATCTTCCAAAATGGGCTTTATCAGGCCCTTACTTACGTGATTCCCAAAGTTTTTTTTTTTTTTATGTTGTCTACATATTGAGAAATCTAATGTTTTTCACAATGTTTTCCATGTAAAACCTCTCTTGAGGTCGTCATATTATGGAGGCGATAAAAAAAAATCAAATGTAGCCACAGTGTGCGCTCAGCCTTACACCACTGTATTATTTTCTTTACATATTCTCAGCGGCAGAGGGGACTGGCCTTTTTGCCACTTTAAAGAATTCTACTTATATATTTTTCTCAGTCATCTCGTGTATGATGCTGGAGACATATTTGACTCTGAGAACGTATTGGAAAATATGATCCCTCCAAAAACATGTTCATGTAAAATGTTGCCAAAACGCAACCATATGGCTCGCACATTGAAATGTATGTATAGAATCGTCATTCGCAGCCCCGATTTTTGCTCCACGCGTTGAGGGCAACTGCCCTCAACTCATTTAGTCACTCGCCAACGCTCACCGCGAACGCACGGTGTAATTGTGCCGATAAAAATGCCGTCCTGCGTGTTAAAGACGTGCAAAAATCGCTCCACTGCAAAGCAAAAAAATTGTGGAGTGACTGATCATCGGTAAATAAACAAAACATCAACATAAACCAACCAAAACTAATTTTTATACATTATTTCTACTGACCCGACATTTTGTATGAAAATCATAGATTATGAAAAGTGAACCATACAGATTGTATACGTAGGTACCAAACTAGGATAGGTGAACTGATAGCACAGTTTTACAATATAAGTATTATTATTATATTCCGTTAAGAACCGCCTATGATGTCGGACAACACCGCCGCCACAGTGTAGGTAGGTACTTAACTTACGCTGTCAGGCGAAAAATATGCCCAGGGGCTTGTCAAAAAAGAACAATAAATTAAACGTGATTATTAATCTTAAATCCCTGCTGTATTTTGTAGACACATCCGTGCACAGAACAACTCCATTGCCGCAATTAACTCATCCCGCTCGAGTGGCAAAGCAAATAGTGAGTTCGAATGTGTACCTACATTACCTCTAGCACGAATATCTATCTAGAAAAAAAAAACGCGCGTAAAAGTGCTCAATAGAGTAATTGTCTATGAGAAAGGAGAGTGGGAAAATTTGTATGGGAATTGGTCCATGAACCAATAGCGACACTG
This sequence comes from Agriphila tristella, assembly GCA_928269145.1. NCBI lineage: Eukaryota > Metazoa > Arthropoda > Insecta > Lepidoptera > Crambidae > Agriphila > Agriphila tristella. The sequence continues at coordinate 2,114,311 of OV743451.1, read as the reverse complement.
TTGTTGTATTTATGTAGGGATACCTCAACTACACCTTTATGCAAAGCAGCATCAAAATCTGACTCGGTAGTTTAGAGAAAAAAAATTCAACACAAATGTTTTTGTTACATTTTTTGTTTTGACTATTTTAGACTATATTATATATATATACTATATACATCAGTAGTAAGTTTTGGCGTCGTCGATGGAATAGTGGGTAATGTGTTTTCTCTTTACATATATTTTTAATATATTTATGGGTCCAGCTGAAAACCATCGTTGTGGAATAGACTTCACAACACAAGCTGAGCCTGGTCAGCCCTTTCGGTCGTCTAATTCTAATCTTTAAGATCTGTATTGTATTGAAAACGCCGAATAAATGCTTACTTTACTTTACTAATGCCATTGACTACCATTTGGATAGGCGCTGTGCCGGCCGGTTCGATCCCCACTACGTTTCAATGTGGTTTTGAATTACAGAATTCATTAGTACGGTTATTCAACGCTTTAATTTTGAGGGTGCATTTTCGAGACGCTAGCTAGTGCCTTATCTTCCCTTTTTAATTTCAATTTTATAAGATTTATTTGCAATTATAGATTTTTATTTCAATTCGTTTATTTCTTTAATGCTATGATGACAGAGTAATTATTATAAGCAACAGATAAAGCAGAGTATATGTAAAATCGTATTTGCAATTTTTTCATATAATAATAATATTATCGTATATGCTATTATTATGATATCAACTAGAACTTGCACTTTGTGAGCTTTCCGCGGTTTCCGGACAAGGATGTGGGTTAGTAAATATTTTTCTATGTTGCCATAGAAATATTTTTCATAATAAGAAAATCTATTCGACCACATCAAATACGGGTACTAAATACCCATCCTCCTTTTTATTTTTCGAAGTAAGTATTCACATGTACCAATCACCTAATTAAATTGCGTTCTTACTATAATTTTATGCAATATTATTAAATAAGTAGGTATATCCTAATCATTATTATTATTACTATAGATACATGGAAAAATATTTTTCCATGTTTCCATATAGTACCTAATATTTTCCTAATAAAAAGCTATTCGACGACACCAAATGATTGTTATGAGTACGGATACTAAATACCCATCCTCCCTTTTTATTTTTCGAGTAAGTATTAACATGTACCTATTACCTAATTAAATTGCGTTTTTACTATAATTTTATGCAATATTATTAAACAAGTAGGTATATCCTAATCATTATGAAGAATGTGTCGCATCTGTGTGCATGCTACTTTTTCTTTGACAACTCACGCTCGCACTGTCCATGCGTAGCCGCCATCTTTGCAATCGCTGCGACAATTTGTGCCGTAGATCTGTCCATTCTGGTTTATTTCGATGGGCTCGCACTGTCAAAAATTTATCAGACTTCATGAAGAGCCAGCTCCTAACTCTACAGTGTAGAGTTAGGAGCTGGCTGTAGAGTCTAAACGACCTTTCATTTTCGATCATTTTTCGAAATGGCTGAAATATGTTTTTTTATCGAAAAATTTGGAAAACTGAATCAAAAAATCTATAAGTATAGGTAATTATTGAACCTGCTCACAAAATTTTATGAGAATCGGTTGAGAAATGCGACAAACGGACAGCCGGACAGACATACGAAAGCATTTTTGCCCAAGCTGATACGGAAACGCTTCCCTCGCGATCGCGACCAACTTTACAAGCTTTGGTCATAGAATAGATATGTCCTACCGTACAGAAAGGAAACTCTCCGCCCCGCCCCACAATCAATTACCTCACCCCACCGGCGCCCATTCGTAGGCCAGTCCGTGTGCTCATTCAATAGTACGCACACAGTTGCGCGTGTGCAAACACGTCACTGTGTAGCGTCTGTGTAATAGGTAGTTGAAACGCAACCCTTGTGTGGAGTGCCCGGGGTGTGCTTTGGTTGGTCTACGACCAGTTTTATGATCTCAGTTAATAATGATGTAATACTCCTATAAACACACCTAAAACAGGTTCCATTCTAAAAAGGTGCTATATGCCAGCAAATAAAAAGGTTGAAAAAAAACAATAAACAACCCTTTTAATGCCCATTCAAGAATGTGACCAAATGACTATCGATATATCAAATAACATTTTTATCATCTAAATCAACCGTAACACAACTGCTTAAGAGCTATTTCGTTCTGGCATTTGATATAGAGCATTTTACTTTATTTAAAAAAAGTTTTGGTAATAACCGAAGCGACAGCCTCCGAATTACTTTGGAAAAGAAATATGACCAAATATTTTATTTACTAGTTTAACATGGGAGTTGTAGACGGGCGACCGAAGTTGACCGAACGTAGAAATAGAAAAGTCTTACATTATTTTTATTTAAATAAGGTGAGACTAATAACTATTAGATTTCGGATTTTATGCATTTGCATATTTGCTTATGCAAATGCATATAACTCTCTAATTACATCGTTAATGCATATTTTTGCCATTTTTTCCCAATCGTGCCTATTTCGTTTAGTAGCGGGAGGTATGTATCTATAAGGAAGTTATTTAAGCTAGCCTCTATTTTTAAATCAATAGAAATACTGGAAACAATGATTAAACTCGCCAAATCCATTCGTAATTCCATATAAGAAACTGTTCGTAAAAAGCCGAGTCTTGAAGATATGAAGAACATTAGGTAATGCCTACAACTACATAAACGACATGACGCCAAATTTTTGTCCAATGACGTCCTTTGTGTAGAGAGGTTGTTTACGACGGCCGGCGTACAAATTGATACTAGGTGACAAAAGTCACTCTGCTCTTGAAATTTTGGAAATGCATAATTTTAACGATATCGATCTTTAATCATCTTTAATTAGAATATATAAAATTAAAAACTTTTTTTAAAAACACGTTTTTATTACAAAAAAGTCGGACTAAAAACATTAACATGGACAGATGGCGCTGACCGTCTCGTAAACATCAGCTGTGTAATTCTTTTGCTTTTAAATATATAAAAAGTTATTTATTCCAAAGTCTCACTACAAAATATTGTTGTCTACAGTGAGTGTTAAGTGCGTTATTGTTTGTGAAAAAATCTACTCAGTGAAAAAGCTAAAAAGTGAAAAAGAAAAAAGTGCAAACAAAATCACCCAGAACAATAAATTTCCTCGAAATTCTTACAAATATTATTGTGTCTATCAAACCTACATCAACTACGTGAAAAAAAACTAAAAAGATTCCTCAAACAAAGGTGTATTTTTAAAAATTCGATGTGCATAAACCGTTGCAGTGATAATGTAATGAATACAAAGTAGCCCCAGCACAGAATACATGGCCCCAGTTTGTTATTGTTCCGTTCCGTGCAACAAAAGGATTAGTCATCGTCTATTCAACATCATAAGTGTATATAGATCAACTTTACTACATCGGCCGACACCGGTCTGTAACGATTCATAATAATAACTGCACAAGCTCCGTTGGCGCATCGGTTTCGAGCGGTGGTGAATGAGTCAAGCTACGGGCCACGGTTCAAATCTGCTGACGAAAACTTTTTTTTTTTGATATATAACTTTTTTTCCCTTTACTTTTTTATTATTTATATTGACTAAAAGGAGGATTCTGCTACTGAAATACTTGAAAAAAGGGAATACTCATAAAATCATGTCTGCTTCGAAGGTAACAAAACGAAAAACATCTGCAAAAATTCAATGCTTTGTTTGTAAAAAGAGTATCACAAATAGAGAATATATTAAATGTAATTCATGTACAGAAACATTTGACATAAAATGTGGAAATGTGGCAGATAAACGCTTCTACCTAATGACAGCAGAAAATAAAAAAACCTGGAAATGTGACATCTGCATAAAAAATGCTAGGTTGCCTGTGGCTGTGGGGTCGAAAAACACAAGTACACCACTCGCACTAAATAAAATGACAACAAGAAAGCAGGCCCGTGATTTAGTTGCACCAAGTCCCCTAACTTGTCCAAATTCAGAAATAGAGGCTTCTGACAGTGAAAACTCAATTTTATCTTTAGATTCACTACCACATGCCCGAAGCCTACCTGATTTATCCACAAGAGACAGTGATGAGATTAATTATTTGAAACAGAAACTTGAAGACCTGAACAAAAATTTAGAAAGTGCTCATTATGAAATAGACAACCTTAACGTAGAAAATAATCAGCTTAAAAATAAAATAGAGGAACAAGCAGCTAAAATAGATCAATTAACAAAAATATGCTCTTCCACTACTAAAAAGGCCAAAAAGAAGAAAATATGCACAAATCGGAGTGAATCAATTATTGACATATCAGTGCAAGAAAATGAAGTATTACTGAACCAGTCCTCAATTGTTCCAGAAGCAAATCTTGAGTGTAAACCGGGCGCAGATATCAATCCTCAAAAACCAGTTATAGATAACGAAATTGAACACTCCCAAACATCGACTAAAAGAAAACTTCTGATATATGGGTCACAGCAATGTGTTGGCCTGGCAGTTTCTTTAACGAAATCGCGACAAAGTACAAACTATGAAGACTACAACATAAGTGCGGTGACGAAACCCTTTGCAATGGCTGAAGATATTATACAATCGATTCAATCTAAAGACATTAACGACGGTGATAAAATTATACTATGTATTGGTGAAAATGACAACAACTGCTTAAAAATAACTTCCGAACTGTATTCAGTATTAAAATTAATGTCAAACAAAACTGTAATTGTATTAGGGATAATTGAAAACAACCATCTAAATGAAAAACTGTTAAACTATAATGTTAAAATCATTTGTGACTACTTTAAAAATTGCCATTTTATTAATGTTAACGAAAACTTACAATACTTACCAAACACACTTAAAATGGCAAAGATATGTGATAACTTAAACTTACTTATAGATACAATTGATTATGAAGATAAATACTTGCTAACTAGAGATAACAATAATATATACAATTACACCAGACAACATCTTCGCAGATCGCATGTGTATGGGAGGGGGTCCATTAAAGTCAAAACCGGATCAAAATTAGTTCAAAAAAAGATATATGACTACTTTATAACCAAAGATGAAAACACGATAACCAAACCTGTCCAAAATAATAATAGTTTTTTTCTTGGACAGACATAAAAATAACAAAACCACACTAACTGTATTTCATCAGAATATTGCGGGCTTTTTCAGTAAAAGGGAAATCTTAGAACTTACTATTGACGAACTTAAGTCTAATAATTTGCACATTGATATACTATGTTTCTCAGAAACATTTGTCAGGGCTGGTAGTGAACAAAATATCCATTTACCAACCTACAAGCTAGTCTCGAGTTATTCTAGAAGACACGAGAAGAGAGGTGGTGTGTGTATTCTGTGCAAAAATAATCTAAATGTTAATAATTTAACTTTCCTTGATAGACTTGCAGTGGATTATGTCTTTGAGTGCTGCGGTATCGAATTAGTATCCTGCAAATGTATAATAATTTGCATTTATCGTACACCTAACTCAAAACCTGACACATTTTTAAAAAATCTCGAGTCCTTGATGCAAAAATTGAGACAAAAAACTAAACATAAGATAATTATTACAGGGGACCTAAATATTGATACATTGAAAAAATCATCTAGTACTGACGAATTAAATCGAATTGCGACTAACTATAATTTTAAATTGCATATTAGTGAACCCACACGGAAAAATGCATGCTTGGACCACATCTTAAGTAATATACCAGACGCCAAGGAATGTGTCCATCATCTCGGTCTATCTGATCACAACACGGCCCAATCTCTAACTTTTGAACAAGACCATGTAGCTAGACTTCCTCAAGTCTGGTTCGAATATACCCGAGACCTTAGCATGGAAAATTTACAAAGATTCAAATCTTATCTGTCTGCACTATCTTGGTCTGAATCTTACACTGAAACTAACGTAGACAAGGCCTTCAAAGCATTTCATGACCTGTTTATTCTTCTATATGAACTGTGTTTCCCAATTCATAAGATGAAACGATCTACACAGCTCAAAAAAACGCCTTGGTTTACGACTGGACTTAAAAAATCTACAAAAGTCAAAAGGAAGTTACGCTTTTTATATTATGGAAAACCCACTACTGAAAACAGATATAAATATCAAAGCTACACAAAATTATTAAAAAGATGCGTTTTTCATGCTCAAAAAATCACAAATGCTAAGTACATATCAAAATCAAAGAATAAAATTAGAGCATCATGGAATGTAATTAATAACAAACTAGGACAGATGAACCCCAAACAGTTAATAGATGTATTGACAGACGATCTAAATAATGAAATAAGAGACCCACATGACATTGCTAATTACATCAATGATTATTTTATTAATATGACATGCACGAATAGTAATCCAATTGACAAATCAACCATGAATAATATTAAATCTAACAAATCTAGCATTTACTTATACCCCACTGACATCTATGAAATAAAAAAATATATACAGTCTCTAAAATCAACTAACTCGATAGGCTATGATGGTATCTCGACGAAAGTAATTAAGATAGTTACGGATGAAATAGCTCCAGTGTTATGTGAGCTGATAAACAAATCATTCAGCTCAGGAGTTTTTCCTGACAGCTTAAAAATTGCTGTTGTCAAACCGATACCAAAAAAGGGAGACAAAAGAAAGGTAAATAACTATAGACCTATATCACTTATTACAATTTGGGCCAAAATATTTGAAAAAGCCATGCTAGCTAGGTTAGTATCATTTATCCAAAAGTATAACCTAATAAAAAACGAACAAAATGGCTTCCAAAAGGGCAAATCCACAACATTAGCTGCTTTCTCACTTATTGATAAAATAACTGAATATATGGATAAGCGCATCCCGTTGACTGCCATATTCTTCGACATGAGCAAAGCGTTTGACTTTGTTTCCCATGAACTACTCTTATACAAATGTGAAATTTATGGAATCAGAGGAGTAGCTTATAACTGGATTAAATCCTATCTACACAATAGAAGGCAGTATGTTGAAATATTGGGTCAAGACAAACAACAAATTATGAACACGCACAAATCGGATGTCAAAGTAAACAATTACGGCGTTCCTCAAGGAAGCATACTTGGACCACTGCTTTTCTTACTATACATAAACGACCTTCCAGACATCACCAGTTATCCGTGCATACTGTTCGCTGACGATGTATCTCTGATCATACCATGCTGCGATACAGTTGAAAACTACAGAAATGAAATAATCAAAACTGTAGAATCAATAATACACTGGCTAAAACAAAATAATTTGAAGGTTAATATTGCAAAAACGAAATTCATTCAGTTTATAAACAAAAATGGTCGTAAAAAAGATATCACAATAACCTATGAGAATAAAAAAATATCAGAGGCAATTGACGTTACTTTTCTTGGCATTACGTTGGACGACAAGTGCACATGGGAAAACCACATAAATAAACTTCGTAATAAAGTAAACTCATATGCTTACGCTCTATGGAGGTTAGGAAAGACGGCAGATAAGGCAACTGCACTCCAAGCATACTATGGTCATGTTTGCTCAATACTGAGATACGGCATAGTCTTATGGGGAAATTCGTGCCATATGAATAAAGTATTTATTGCCCAGAAATCATGCATTCGTGCCATATTTGATGTTGACAGTTTGGTTTCGTGTAGATCACTATTCATACAATTGAAAGCTTTGACGGTCCCTTGCTTATATATATTCGAGGTGTGTATTTTTGTGAAAAATCATCCAGATTTATTTAAGTCCCTATATGATATTCCGCGCACTTACAGCTGTAGGCGCCCAAATAGGTTGATCGCCCCAGCGATGAGCACCGCCATGCGATCTAGGAACTGTTACGCGATGTCCGTTAAAATATATAACAGTCTACCAGGCGATCTAAAAGAATTGCAGCTGACTCAATTTAGATATAAGCTTAAAAACTGGCTGGTCGAAAATTGTTTTTATAGTTTGGACGAATATTTTGACAGAAAGAAATGACATTTAATTTTATTATTTTTTATTTAGTTATTATTTTGTTTTAATTAATTATTCATTTATTTCAATTAATTTAATTTTTTATTCAGATATTTCAGTGATTATGTAATTTATTATTTTATTATAATTGATGATTGATTTTTGCATGCCCTGCCCGGGTGAATGTGTATCGCACTCTATTCCTACCTAATGATATGTCATCTTCAATGTACCACATTCTAGCGAAATAAATATTCTTATTCTTATTCTTATTCTTATTCTTAAAACTGACTACAGTAAAAAAAGACTAAAAAGTATAAAATAAATTTTTCTTTGAATATTTATTACCCTACAGAAATTTTAAACCTAAAAACGTGGGGCGCATGCTAAAGACAAGTCTGTTTTTACTGTAGTCAGTTTTAATGTTTTTAGTCCGACTTTTTTGTAATAAAAACGTGTTTTTAAAAAAGTTTTTTTTCAGTAAATTTTTATTTTCTGCTTTTTAGTTAAAGAGCCAAGACTAAAAAAAATATACCATCTCCTATCGGAGTTCTCGTCAAGACGATTCAAACAAACCCAAACTCGATGGGGTTGCATGATTTTAATACAGAGTCCCAGTGGCCTTCTTCCGGCTCTATCATCAGACCCTGGAAACTTCCCAACAAAGTACTCGTCAAGACAATTCAAACGAGCCCAAACTCGATGGAGTTGCATGGTTTTATTATAGAGTTTCAATGGCCTTCCTCCGGCTCCATAATCAGATCCTCGAACACTATTTCCCATTAAAGTACTCGTCAAGATGATTCAAACGAGCCCAAACTCGATAGGATTGCATGGTTTTATCACCCAGTTCCAGTGGCCTTCTTCCGGCTCCATCATCAGACCCTGGACACTATTTCCCAACAAAGTACTCGTCAAGACGATTCTAACGAGCCCAAACACGATGGGGTTGTATGGTTTCTTCATAGAGTTCCTGTGGCCTTCTTCCGGTTTCATCATCAGATCAGCTCAATGACACCATAATATTGCATTCCCTTCCAGTTCTGGCCTATGTTTAAAGTTTCAAGTCTCTAGCTCATCGGGAAGTTAGGATAAAATCGTTCGCAAACTTTGTGGAGAAACACACAAACAAACAAACAAACGCGAAAGCAACCTAATAAAAACGTGTTAAAATGGATTTAATTACTTTGCATTGTGCATATTTTTGGCGCATTAACAGGTTTTTTTAGTGAATATTTCAGCCTTTTTAGTGCATATTTGCATGTATATTTTGGCATTCTGTTAGGATGTCTAATAATGATAATATAGTAGATTGTACAACAAGTGCATAAAACGCATCATTTTACCCGAGACGTATATATCCGGTGGATAGTCAAGTCGAGGGTAAAATGGGTTTTATGTACGAGTTATACACTCTGCTTTTCACTTCGATTGTGAGGAAATTAAACAACAATAGTGTAAAAAATAAAAAAATATTTTTTTCTCAAATTTTAGTGACAAATTATATATTTTTGGAATGTGCTTATTTTCTTTACCTTTCATTTGATACCCATATTCAAAAATCGAAAAAAACTTTTTTTCTTTCTTAATTTTTTGTGACAAAATATATATTTTTGGAATGTCCTCATCAAGGCCTTTCATTTGATACCCATATTCAAAAATAAAATAAAAAACTATTTTTTTATAAAAAAAATACAATTTTGGAATATGCTCATCAAGGCCTTTCATTTGATACCCATATTCAAAAATTGAAAAAAAAAAACTATTTTTTTTTTTACAAAAAAAATATAATTTTGGAATGTTCTTATCAAGGCCTTTCATTTGATACCCATTTTCAAAAATTAAATAAAACATTTTTTTGTAAAAAAATATAATTTTGGAATGTGCTCATCAAGGCCTTTCATTTGATTTGAAATTTTTTTTTTTTTATCAAGGCCTTTCAATAAAATTGATACCCATTTTCAAAAATAAAAAAAGTATTATAACACAACAAGAAATAAAGAAACAAGCTAATTCAACGAAGTTAAATTGCGTGTGTGGCAGTTTACCTGACGACCTTTGTCTTAAAGTCTGAGACTTAGACGAAGATTTTACTTTATGCACTAGAGCATAAAAAGCGATTTTATGCAGCCTTTACCCAACATAAAGACGAACTTTACGAGCATGAGAAGTGAAAAAGTTATTTTGGTGTGACCGTAGAACACCAATCCCAAAAATATGATATTTTTCTTATTGCCTTCTTCTAGTTTATTCAAAAACCTTATTATTATTTCAAATCTTGTCAGAACCACGATCAGGTGTTGCAAAAAGCCTTTGTCGCTTGGTTACTGTTTTGCAATAGCTACCTCTCCTTTGACCAGAATAGTATAAGGTCACGATGGGGTTGGCATATCTTAAAGATAAAAACCCCTTACTTTTCATCTAGATTAAAAAAATCTTTATTATTAATATTCTCTATTTGAAAAGTGTTCCGTCTACATAGACCACCTTACCTTATCGTAGTATCGTACTGTACCCATGTCAATGCACGTTTGACGTCGCCGAATGTACTACGCGTACACACAGCGCAGCGTCACAACTTTGTGATATCATCATTAGTTTGACTTGCTTCTAAAAACAACATACTTTTAAAATTACTCAGTTATTTATTTATTTTTACTAATTTCTAATAATACATTTAGAGGTTATTATAAAAAAGGCTGGTGTACGCAGTGACAAAAACCGCAGGGCATGTATGAAAAGATTGATGGATATGAAGGAAGCGAAAGAAGTGTGCAAGGATCGTAGCAGGTGGCGATCCATAGTCTCTGCCTACCCCCATGGGAAACAGGCGTGAGTGTATGTATGTATGTACATTTCGCCGATTTTATTCCCTCCTACAGACCAAGGACTAGCATAAAAATATTTTTAAAAATTATTTTAAAACACGACTGCCAAATATGAACTAAAAGTTAATAACATGTGCACATTGCAGTCGGGGGGCCCTTACGTGGAACCATTTTTAATCTTAAAGGGGGGACCTTTTAGATTAAGAAATGATGGAATAATACGAAGATTAATAGAAATAAAGTAAACTTTTATTATGCACTAAAGGGACTCGTTACAGTCAATATTTCAAGAGAACAAAATGGAGGGAGCAAGATCCGCTGCTGTGTTCCATTGACACGAGAGTGTTGCCAGTTGGTTGTGTTCTACTTCAACATCCTCCCCTGAACACAACCCCATTGCTTTGGTGAAATGTTGATGCTTAGGTCGCTGCAGCCCTTTGGTTAAAATATCAGCGACCATCTCCTGAGTGCTTTTATATAGAACTGATATTTGGTTGCTTGAGATTTTTTCCCGTACGTAGTGATAACGGACATCAATGTGTTTGCTGCGGGCTCGATAGCTGTCATTTCCTGAAATACTAATAGCACTTTGATTATCACAGTAGAGTGGTGTAGGCCCATTAGGTAAATGGGGCCAGAAATCTTCATCTAACTGCTTAAGCCATATAGCCTCCTGTGTGGCTGTAGCCAAAGACATATATTCTGCTTCGGTGCTCGATAAGGCCACAGTGGGTTGCCTTTTAGAACACCAGCTAATAGCAGCACCCTGGAACATAAAAACGTAACCAGAACACGACCTTCTGTCTTCAGTGTCTGACGCCCAATCAGCATCACAATAACCCACGATGTTTGAATTGTTTTTTTTTAAAGTAAGTCTGATATCAGATGTGCCATTTAAGTATCTTAATATTCTCTTTACAGCATTCCAATGTTGAGCTGTAGGTTTATTATTATATCTACTCAATGTGTTCACAATATAGGCAATATCAGGTCTTGTTCCCTGTGATAGGTATAGTAAACAACCTATAACTTCTTGATAAGGGCACTTTATAACTTCCTGATCATTTTTTGCCTTTGTCAGTTGCAAGTCTGATTCACAAGGAGTATGCACAGGGTTACAGTTTTTCATATTAAAACGTGTAAGTATCTTTTCTATATATAGTGACTGATCAAGTGAAATCTCTCCATTGGCACTATTTTGCGTTATATGAAACCCAATACATTGTTTAGCTTCACCCAGATCTTTCATATTAAATTTTTCACATAGTTTCTCTTTTATTATGAGAGCAGTTTGGTCATTGTTATAAATATATAGTAAATCATCAACATATACGGTTATAATTAGAATGTCCTTTTCATTTATTATTCGATGATAAACACATGGATCAATCTTTGATCGAGACATTCCGATTTCTATTAAAGCTGTATTTAATTTTATGTTCCATTGTCTGCTCGCTTGTTTCAGGCCATATATTGCTTTGTTTAGTCTGCATACTTTGTTTCCTTGCTCAAAAAAAGGTGGCTGTGACATGAAGATCTCTTCTTCGATATCGCCTTGAAGAAATGCTGTGACAGCATCCATTTGATAGATTTTTAGGTTATATTTAGCAGCTAAGCCGATCACATATCGCATTGAGGTGTATCTTACAACTGGTGCATAGATTTCATTGTAATCTATACCCTTCTCTTGTTGATAACCTTTAACAACCAGCCGTGCTTTGTATCTTGTTACATTACCATTTCCGTCTGTTTTTGTTTTATAAACCCATTTACATGGTATCACTTTTTTGTTATTGGGCAAATCAACTAGTGTCCAAGTATTGTTCTGTAACAAAGATTTGTATTCTTCTGTCATAGCTTTTTTCCATGCTTCCGCCTTTTCACATTGCAAAGCTTCGGTTATATTTTGTGGATCACTATCTAATAAAGTCATTGCTGATTCACCATTCATGCATACAAGACTGGAAACGTTATCTTCATCAGCAGTGTTTGGTTCATAAATTTCAAGTCGTCGGGGTCTAAGTGCCATAGTAAATTCTGGAACATTTATGTTATTTTCAGGTACATATAATTCATCATCTGGATCAAGAAATATTGGGCTTTCTAATTCTGAGCTAATATTGATAACTTCATTGCTAGATATTTTTTCTAAAGAAACCTCCGGTGACAACGAGAAGTGATAGGCAGGTACTGGTTTGTGATTACTTTCAGTGCAACTTGCATAATTTTTATTATCACTGAATGTATTTTTCTTAGTGGTTACTTCAAGTTTGTTGTTCATATCAGTTGCCATGGCATTTTCTAGGAACACAACATCTCTGCTCATTATTATCTGTTTGCAATTCTTATCAAAAAATCTATATCCTTTGGTACAATCACTATAGCCAACAAAGATTAACTTACGAGATTTGGGGTCTAATTTTTTCCGCTTCTCTTTAGGTATATGTACCATGGCTTCACAGCCAAATATCCGTAGATGACTCAGGTCCGGCTTGGATCCAGTCCAACGTTCCTCAGGAGTGACATCGGGTAGGGAGCGAGTTGGTAAGTGATTAGTGATGTATGCAGCAGTGGCTATAGCTTCTGCCCAATATTCTTTCTGTAATGAAGCATTAAATAACATACATTTTGCTCTTTCTACTAGTGTGCGATTCATTCGTTCGCTAACACCATTCTGTTGGGGAGTATAAGGGTTACTGGTCTGATGTTTTATACCACATTGCTTGAAAAAATTATCAAACTGTTTATTTATATATTCTTTTCCATTATCACTTCGAAGTGTTTTGATTTTAAGATTCAGTTCATTTTCTACTCTATTTTTGAATTCCAAAAACTTTTCAAATACTTCAGATTTATATTTGAGAAAAACAAAAAAACCGACTTCAAAAATCCTGAAAATAAAAACAAAATTAGCTTCAAAATTAAATACCCCTAAAAAGCAAGAAATAATTTTCAAATCATTAGATACGCATATCATTGTAATTAAACACGTATAATGAAGTCGGGTGGGGCTTCTAGAATAAAAAAAGAAGTTGTTCTCCAGCCCCACCCGACTTCATTATACGTGTTTAATTACAATGATATGCGTATCTAATGATTTGAAAATTATTTCTTGCTTTTTAGGGGTATTTAATTTTGAAGCTAATTTTGTTTTTATTTTCAGGATTTTTGAAGTCGGTTTTTTTGTTTTTAAACAATTTTTTATTTTTTTCTTTTCAGTGTAAGTACCTTCTGTATTAGGTAGTTTTACCTTTTACCCAAAGTATGTATAGGTATTATGTAAATGTAAGCGATGATGTCATGTATTTTTATTATATTTCACACTTTTGCGTGGTGTAATACCACTAAAAACTCAATTTCCACTGTTCGTGCTGTTTGTTGTTAAGGAGTTCCGTTGTTCCTTCACAGTTCAAGTCTAGTCCAAAACGTCCTTGACCATAGTTAGATACCTAATTTGTTTAAGATTGTCATAATCCTAGCAATATTTCAATCACTACACAGATTCTATTTGATTTTGAAGAGTTCCCTTGTGTATCTTTAAAATCCAAGGTCCAATAACAATGAAATCAAAATGATATCATCACTAAAGTGTCCTCTTTCAAACAAAAAAAGAATCATCTAAATCGGTACATAAACAAAGAAGATATGGTCGATCATCCGTATAAATTCATAAAATGGTAACGAAAACGACAGTATTTTCAAGTTTTTCTGAAAAATACTGAACCGATTTCAAAATTTCAAAAAATGGGACCAACTTGGGAACAAACTTGATCTAATAACGTTTGAATTATTTCAATCGGTTCAGCCGTCTTCGAGTAATCGGTGGACATACATAAAAAAAAAAAAAAAAAAACATACATACAGCCGAACAGAGAACCTCCTCCTTTTTGGAAGTCGGTTAAAAATAGACATATATTTATCTGGAAAAGTCATCAATAAAGGTTAAAAAATACCTTGCTCCTCCTATAGACGGCTGATCCATTGGTCCACAAATATCAGAGTGAATAATCTCTAACAGCTTGGTTGCCCGAGAGCCCTCATTAGGAAAAGGCTGCCTGGTTTGCTTCCCTTCTATGCAACTAATACATGTCACATCTTCTTTTGTAGAAGTTAATTTCACTCCAGTAGTGCAATTAGTTACTTTGTTTAAATCTGAAAAATTTAAGTGACCTAACCGTTGATGCCACAGGTATACATTATTTTCAGTAACAGCAGACATAGCTTGGACTGGCTCATGAATAATATTAAGCTTGTACATATTGTTTATCAAATTGGCTGTTGAGACTCATCGTTTCGATCGGACGTGTCGATTAATTAATGTAATATTAATAAATCATTGCAAAATTGTGACCTACTTGAACACTACGCGGAAGTGACATTCGTCTGTGTCATTCGTTCTACATACTTGAATTGTTTTCTTGGTTTATAATGTTAAGTGTAAATTAGTGATTTATAAAATGGACGGTAATAGTCCCTTTAACCGGCGGAGCGAGCTAATGGCCCGCAGCCCGCCGCCCACGCCCTCGCACCGACCCCCAGCGCCCTCGCCAGCCCTACAGGAAGATGAGCCCCCAGAACTGGTGTCCACGCCTGAGATCCAGAACTGGATGAAGACCATTGAGCAGTGTCTGAATGAGGTGTGCGCTGTTGCCTGTGAAGGTAAACTAAATTCGGATCAAAAACTCAAAATTAATAATTTGTGCCGAAAAGTAAGCCATGGGACATCACAAATGGCTGTGCAATACCAGTCCCTTAAGCAAAAAACTATACAGACCCATTTTTCCCTGCAAGCACTTAAAGAAAAACACGACCTCTCACAGCAGCTTCAAGCCCTTAAACAAACCATCGAAGAGTCCTCAAAACCTGTCGCGGATGCAGTTTCCTTCGCCGACATGGTTAAAAAAAGTCCTAACAACTTTATTCAGCCCAATAATGTCAACTCTGTGGCAATTTACCCCAC
Source organism: Agriphila tristella (assembly GCA_928269145.1). NCBI lineage: Eukaryota > Metazoa > Arthropoda > Insecta > Lepidoptera > Crambidae > Agriphila > Agriphila tristella. The sequence continues at coordinate 2,098,589 of OV743451.1, read as the reverse complement.
TGACAAAATGAAGTCGAGCGAGGAGACAAAGGCCCTCGTTCAAAAAATCATCAGACCAGATCAAATGAAGCTACATGTGAGGAGCCTGCGTAAAACTCGAAACGGCGGTGTGATTATCAGCACAGATACTAAGGACGATATCGAGAAGCTTAAGCAAACGGATCAACTAACGACCTCGGGCCTAACTGTGAATGAACCACATAAACGCAAACCTAGAATCGTGGTCATCGGAGTGCCTGTATGTATGGAGGAAACGGAAGTTTTCAACTGCATATACCATCAAAACTTAGCCGACAAGCTTAGCGGCATGACACTTGCGATTAAATTAAGCCATAAGTCGGGCAAAAAGGACGCCGAGACCTGTAATTATATTATAGAAGTTCCTGCACAAATTCGAAAACCCTTAATCATGAACGACCGGGTATTTGTAAATTGGTCTTCCTGCCCTGTGAGAGATTTTACCCTCGTGACAAGGTGCTACAAGTGTCAGCAATACGGTCATGCTGCTAAGACTTGCCGGGAGGAGGCCACCACCTGTGGTCACTGCGGCGATATAGGTCATACTGTAAAGGACTGTGGGAAGAAAGCCGAGTCAGCAAAATGTGCAACATGTTTGCACTTCAAGAAGCCCGCAGATCACAAAACTGGTGATGCTGAATGTCCTGCGAAAAAGATTGCCGAAAAAAGGTATATCAGCTCGATTGATTATGTGGGCACCTAAAAGCGCAACTTCCTAGATATATCTTTATAACTTTTACAAATAAATATTTAACATTCCGTGACTAATATTACTATTTGATAACACATAATTTATTTTTACATTGTTTACATTGTTTTATACATTTACTAGTTCGCATCAGTTTAAAAATATTTATATTATATCAGTACATTTCAATAAGTAAAGATTGTATTTTTTTTGCTGAAATCACAATGCTGTTCTACTAACATCAATTCGTAAGATACCTTACTAATATGCACGTAATATAAAAATAATAAATGTAAATAAGTAATGATGCATGCACTTCGTTTATTTTTGATGACGCAGATGCATTATTCGTCTGTCGTTAAATGATGTTACAAAATTAACATTATTTTAGCGTTTAGTTTAATTTAACTCTTTCTGCAATTATTTTTGATTTAATTTTGTTTTCATTTTTCCAATATTAATATTTTTATTTGATTGTATAATAATATTACGATACATAGTGATGTAAGTTCTTATTTGCCTGAGATACAGGTTTTTTTAAACCTAGTTCAGGCACTTTGTATTTTAGCTCTATGTACCTATGTCTAGATTTTAATTGTTTTATTTTGATGTAAGATTATTTCAATAAAGATTTTATTTATTAAAAAAAAAAAAAAAAAAAAAAAAAAAAAATTGCCGACAGCTACTTTTCTATTTTCTTTATTAGAAATCTCACATCCGTTGCTATTAAATTCAATTTTGCAGCCACTATCAATTATTTTGCTCACTGATATTAGATTTGTTGTCAATTGTGGTACATAAATGACATTCTTTATTAGTACTTTGTTGATATGTCCTTGTGCATTTGGTACTTTGATAATCACATTTCCACAGCTTTCAACTCTTAACACTTGATTATCTGCAATTCGTATTGTACTTACAGGTGGTGTGATCTCATCCTGGAGCCATTCCCTGTGCAACGTCATGTGCATAGATGCTCCGGAGTCTATGTACCAATTCAGCGAATCATATTTATTTGTCGCTGAAAATGCTGCAATAAAACCGTTATCATCACTTTCTTGATTTTTATTTTTATTGTACCAACAATTCTTGCTCATGTGTCCATATTTGTTACATATATAACATCTAGGACCTTTTGATTTATAAGACATATTATTGTATTTAACTTTTCCTTTCGAGTTTGAGTAAAATGCGCTGATTTCTGAATTTTTTACTTCTTGTAATAATTTTACTTTGATAGAATCTGCACATATTTTTACTCCAGAACTTTCCAATGCCATTATCATTGGCTTGTAGTTATCTGGTAGACCTGCAAGCATTAGCGTCCCAAGCCATTCATCATCGACCTTAAATCCAATGTTTCTCAGACGATGTGCAGATGACATTATTTTGTTAATGTAGTCCTCTATATTAGTGCTATTTTCCAATGATGTATTTATTAGATCTTTAAGCAAGCCGACTTTGCGTGTCAAACCAGAATCTTCGTAAGCTTTAGATAAATTGTCCCATACCTCCTTTGCGGTGCAAGCTTCTTGTATATGTACATAGACAGTGGAGTCAACCAATAAAATAAGTTTAGACTTAGCTTTGATTTCTTTAGCTTTATCAGTGCATGCCCCGGTTACACATTCCCAAAGGTCTTCAAGTTGCAGATAAGCTTTTACGGCGAAGCTCCACGTAGCGTAATTTTCTCTTCCAATGAGTTTTTCAATACTCATAATTCCATTGTTTTGAGACATTTTTACTGAAAATTATTGCTGAAAAGATGCTGAAAAGTGGAAAAATTTTGCCACGGCACGCGGTTTTAGAGGTTATGAAAAAAATTATTTGTAGACTTTTAACTTTTGATTACTTTCTGACCAAATACGAATTTAAGGCATGGGACGGCCCATAACCTGATGGAATAATACGAAGATTAATAGAAATAAAGTAAACTTTTATTATGCACTAAAGGGACTCGTTACAGTCAATATTTCAAGAGAACAAAATGGAGGGAGCAAGATCCGCTGCTGTGTTCCATTGACACGAGAGTGTTGCCAGTTGGTTGTGTTCTACTTCAACAAGAAAAAATGCAATGACACTTGTTATTTAACTTTATAGTTCGTATAAATATAAAAATATTTATATTTATATATTTATAATAAATAAATATAAGTAATTTTAATAATATTTTTTTTATTATTTTTTTCACACATTTTAGTGACAAATTATATAGTTTTGGAATTTGCTCATCGAGGCCCTTTATTTGATGCCCATATTGTAATAATTAAAGAAAATAATTTTGTTTTCACATTCGAAAGTGGTGTCGTACAGTCGCCATATTATTTTATTAAAAAAAAAATATAGCTTGTGCCACTCGGAATGATGTAAGGATTCTAGTCTAGCGATATCCCATACATCCAAATCCATTAAGGCCTTAAGAAGTTATGGTGGAATAAAGAAATTGCATAGGTACGTATACAAAACACTCGTATGTTATGGACTGTACATGTCCTGTCCAGTTGCTAATCCGTCCACCTGAGAATCTGTCCAGTTGAGAATCTGTCCACTTGCTACGGAGGCAAATTCACATACCAACAAACATACATAAGCCCTGAACACATAACACTGATTTTGGGCAGTCGTGTAAAAAAAGAGTTTTTAAATTAATTCGTGTTTTTCGTAACACCCTAATTCCACCGTAATATGCACAGACACACCGCTGTCCATTTAAGGGTTCCGCCCCAATATGTAGGAAGTGTCAAACTTATCACAACCAAGAGATTATTATATCTTGTCGCCATTTCTGTGGCATTGTGGGCGATAACTTTCTGCGCTCGTATTGTTGTGGGTAAAAAAAACATCTTTTTTTGCAGTTTAAAGTAGATTAGCTTTTATTATCTTCACTAGTATTTTTTTAATGCTTAACCCCCGATTTCTGAGGTACTTTATCGGAAGTTTAACTTAATCGGAGGGGTCCACATTATATGGTTTAAAGTAATAAAATAAATTTTAAACCAGACAATGCCTAAGGCATTAAGGCTGGCCCCAGACCTACCGGTTCCGTTTCTTTGCTTTGCTGTTCTACCATGGACCGCCAGCCAAGAGGCTCATTTTCAATCTATCGCATATTTTGACCTGACCACATTGGCAAGATAGCCATTAGTTTAGTGTTATCAAATATCGTCGTCTGGGGTGCGATGAGAAGTTTTAGTTTTCGTTTTAAAAAAAAACTGCTGTTTTATACAAAAATTAATAACAAAATTATCAAAATGTATGAAACAGTTCATTTTTTTTCGCGATTTCAGATTTGGTCCCATAGTAAAAGTTGTTCAGTTTTATTATGGTCCCTATCTACCATATTCAGTTTTATAAGGCTTTACCAAACATCTTGTATAAATAAGCGATCGAGTTATTTTTAACGATCGGAGTCCATGTTCAGGGTGGCATATCTCCTAAAAGCTTCCTGCTTCGCAATCCAGGCGATGACATTTGATAAAACCAAGCTAATAGTCAGGAGGCAATTATTTAATAAGTCGTCTCCTTCACGATTTTCGTCGGACTCTCTTCTATATACCTAAAACTGGTATGTATGTGTTCCTTGTGCTCTACAGAACACGAAACTGACGGTTTTAAGAGGAGAAAGTGGGGACACGCATAGCTATGACGTCACAAAGATGGCGCCGACCGTAACAAGTTTTTCTTAATTTCTCGAGTTTTATTGTATCAATTTCGTTGTTTGATATGTCATTTGAAAGGTTTTATAATTGTCTATGATTGCTCTTTTAAAACCTACTAATTTGGTTTTGTCGTTTTTGAAATATTAACAAAAATATGTTTTTTTTTCATAAACTTTTTATTATTTACAGGTTTAAACTAAATATAGAAAAAGATTTGTGTACCTAAGTTTGTAGTTTTATAATAAAAAATAAAGTGCGTTTTCATGTCTTCTCAAAAATATAAATATCATTGTAGTGCAATAATAAACAAACAAGTTGTGACCAATTCTGTAAGGAGAGTACTCATATTTTTTTTGTCATTTTCTTTTTATTTAATGAAATGTTTCTTCATTTCTCTAGTTATACTTCATCAATTTCAATGTTTGATATGTCATTTGAAAGGTTATATAATTGTTTATGACTGCTTTATTGACAGCTACTAATTTAAGTTTGTCGTTTTTGAAATATTAACAAAAATATGTTTTTTTATACACTTTTTCTTATTTTCCGGTATAACTATAAATAAAGAGAAACATAAATGTGCCTAAGTTTGTTAGTTCATAACAAAAAATAAAGTCCGTTTTATTACTTTCTCAGAAATATAAACATGATTGAAGTGCAATAATAAACAAACAAGTTGTGACCGATTCTGTAAAGAAAGTACTCATCTGATTTTTTAAAGTTCTTCTTTATTTCATCAAGTTATTCTTCATTTCTATAGTTCTACTGCTTCAATTTTGTTGTTTGATATGCCATTTGTGTAAAGTGTATGTAATTGCCTATGATTGTTCTTTCGAAAACTGCTAATTAGGTTTTGTTGTTTTTTAAATATTAACAAAAATATGATTCTTTTTCATACACTTTTTCTTATTTACCGGTATAACTAAATAAAGAGAAACATAAGTGTACCTAATTTTGTATGTTTATAACAAAAAATAAAGTCTGTTTTATTGCCTTCTCAGAAAAATAAACATGGTTGTAGTGCAATAATAAACAAACAAGTTGTGACCAAATCTGTAAAGAAAGTACTGATCTGATTTTACCGCCGTTTTCACTATTGATTTTGAAATGATAAGTATTTAAGAGCTGTGAAAAAGAAGCTGTGCTTTTTACAAATTACAGTATACATATAATATACGTTTACTTTTATATGTATTATAATATCACACATCAAGCAATTTAGATGTACTTGCTAAGCTATTATAAAAAACAATGTACAAAACCAAAGTATTATTTATTGTAATTACCTATAATAACAGTGCAAATAAAAACTATTCCCAATGTGTAGTGAAAATCACTTATTAAGTAGGGAAATGATGAATGAGATAATGTGTTTAGTGAACAGAGCATAGCAAGCAACATATAAGTACTACTCATCAACATCAAGAAAGTTATGCTGATTAAAACATAATTCTTTTCCAATCCTATCATACGTTTTTGCTTTGAGCGTGCACAGTCGCATTTCGTCGTCCGGCAGTCTGTCTTACACTGGCACGATATGAGCTCGATATCTTGCAGACATATTGGATGGAGGTTTCAAGCTTGTGATGGGAATTAGGGAATTGTTATATAACCTCCAGCCACAGTTTTCTGGTAAGAGTAGGGTTTGGATCGGGATATTCGGAGTTTTCCAAATAAGTCTGGTAATTAGCTCTGTGTAGATGGTGCTTCTGACTTCTCTAGAAGGTGGTAATTAAATTACCACCGGTTTTCTCAAATGTTAAAAACCTAGACAAACTGAAATTACCAAGATATCAAGCAATGAAATGCGACTGTGCACGCTCAAAGCAAAAACGTATATTGAAAGGAGTATGCCATATTAGAAAAGAAATATTTTAATCAGCATAACATTATGGATGTTGATGAGTAGTATATGTTGCTTGCTATGCTCTGTTCACTAAACTCGATAATTCAATTATGTCAACATTATCTCATTCATTATTTCATTGTTATTTTCTATTTTGTACAATGTGATTTACGTAAAAATAAGTAATTTTCATTACACCTTGGGAATAGTTTTTATTTGCACTATTATTAAGATTACAATAATACTTTGTTTTGTACATTGTTTCTATAATAGCTTAGCTTATATTACTTCTAATTAACTGGATGTGTGATATTATAATATGAATATCCTACTATCCTACTAATACCTATTATAAATGTGAAAGTTTGTGGGTTTGGATGTTTGGATGTTTGTTCCTCAATCACGCAAAAACTACTGAACGGATTTGGTTGAAATTTGGCACACAGATATTAGATAGTCTAAATTAAAACATAGAATACTTTTTATCCTGATATTCCCACGGGAACGGGAACCATGCGGGTGAGACCGCGGGCGGCCGCTAGTATGAAATTATATTACATCTGATATTATACTAAAAAAGTATACACATTTTAGATTTATACTTTAATTAGTAAAAAGCACAGCTTTTTCTCTTGAATACTTATCATTTTCAAATCAATAGTGAAAACAGCGGTAAAAATCAGATTCGTACTTTCTTTACAGAATTGGTCACAACTTGTTTGTTTATTATTGCACTACAATCACCTTTATATTTCTGGAAAGGTAATAAAATTGTCATTATTTTTTGTTTTACATAAACATACTAACTAAGATACATTTATGTTTCTCTTTATTTAGTTATACCGGTAAATAAGAAAGAGTGTATGAAAAAAAAAACATATTTTTGTTAATATTTTAAAAACAACAATATTAAATTAGTAGGTTTCAATAGAATAATCATAGAACATTATATAACCTTTTAAATGATATATCAAACATTGAAATTGATGCAGTAGAACTCGATAAATGTAGAAAAACTTGATGAAATAAAGAAGAAATTGAAAAGAAATAGATGAGTACTTTCCTTACAGAATTGGTAACAACTTGTTTGTTTATTATTGCACTACAATGATGTTTATATTTTTCTAAGAAGATATTAAAACAGACTTTAATTTTATTATAAACTTACAAACTAAGGTACAAAAATGATTTTTTTAATTTAGCTTATACCGGTAACTAAGAAAAAAATCATGAAAAAAATCATACTTTTGTTAATATTTCAAAAACGACAAGACTAAGTTAGTAGGTTTAAAAAGAACAATCATAGACAGTTATATAAGCTTTCAAATGACATATCAAACAACGAAATTGATGCAATAGAACTCGAGAAATGAAGAAAAACTTGTTACAGTCGGCCGCCATCTTTGTGACGTCACAGCTATGCGTGTCCCCACTTCCTCCTCTTAAAACCGTCAGTTTCGTGTTTCGTAGAGCACAAGGAACACATACACACCAGTTTTAGGTATATAGAAGAGAGTCCGACGAAAAATCTTAAAATGCTTCGTCGCCAACTAACTATAATGGCTATCTTGCCAATTTGGTCTAGTCCCAAAATGCGATAGATTGAAAATTACCCTGGTTGGCCGGCGGTCTTTCAAGCAAGGTAGCACAGCAAAGCAAAAAAACGGAACCGGTAGGTCTGGGGCCAGCCTAAGTCTGCCATTGTACAATTGTGTTTTATGAAATAAATAAGTAAATAATGTGGCCATACCATAAACCATTGATAAGTACCGCTGAAACCGTGCATAAAGTATAGTTTAACACTAAACAAAAAACTATTCTAACATTGGATAAGAGTAAATAGGATTTTGTTTAAAGTGAATGTGACTTTACACGCGAAAATCTAAGTAGCAGATAAGTTGCTATTTCCGTTTTTTTCTTTCGGCTTTCAGTTAAGTTCCACTTAAGTTACTCGAGACATAACAACATTCATAGAAATGCAATTCAATTTATAAATTAAATCAAAACATAACTCTAAACAAAACCTGTGAAAAGGGTCCTTAAACTTGCGGTGTTATTACAAAAGATTTTTAAACACCTGTTTAACTTGGACACTGATTATAACTGATGCTGTCTCTTTCAAATAATATTGTAAAAAAGTGACAGCATCACATTTAAACAGTGTCTAAGTTAAACAGGTGTTTAAAAATCTTTTGTAATAACACCGCTTTATTTCAAAAACCCCAAAAACCCCTTACAATTTTTATGACAAATTCCTACAAACGCGACAAGATTTCACACGACGTTACGCGATGTCGCCGCGACAAAAACCTTTGTCGTGCCAACGCAGAATTTTAAGAGCTACTAATTGATACTAACCATTTGTTGTCAACAAAAATGACGCGCTTTTGGCGGCTTCTGAAAACATACGGGAGAGTAATTTGAACAGCAAAGCATAGTTCAAAAAAGTAATACCTACTAACTTTAACGTGTCATTAGGCAAAGCCGATTTATACACAGCTTCGGTAAGTAGGTCACCCGAGGCCTGCAACGTGAACACTCGTCGTGGGGCGCAAAATGCATCCATCGGCAGTTTTGAATCGGCGCACATGGATTCGTCACCGGTCGCCGGCGCCGCCGAGTGCGATGCTCCGCGCCCTGCCGCGCGCGCTCCACCGCGCCCCGCCGCCAGCTCCTCCGCCCCGGCGGAGACGTCACGCGTGTGAACGTCGACCCCTCAACGTGCGTACGCCGCAGTCACCGCTGCAAACCGACCCGCTGTCCAACAACTCCAGCGGGATACAAATGAGGGAGAAAAACAACGCCAGCCGGTCTCTAAACCTGTGCAGGCAGTTCCAAGGAGACTGGATGAAGAGTGCGACAAGGACGGCTTCAAGAAGGTGGAAAGGAGGAGGAAGCCCACTCGCCGTAACCTATGTGGCACCGCCCCGACCGGACACAACCACCTACTTCGTCCGGCCATCCCGACAACACTGCTGTACGTGTCCCGCCTGCACTACAGTACGAAACCTGATGATATTGTAGAGTACATCAGAGTGAAGACCAAATTCTGTCTGAGGGTCGAGCGGTTGGAGTCCCGCCACAATGTAAACTTCAATTCATTTGTGGTGAGGGCACCGACCGAACATCTGTCGACCTTCCTGAAAGAAGATTTTTGGCCGAAAGGTGTTTTGTTCCGACGGTTTCGCGGTCGGATACCGGATACTACGTTGCGCAACACGTCGCCGCCATCAATACGTGGAAAATAGTTTTGTAATTTTAATATAAATATGTATGTTAGTCTGTAAGGTATATATTGTATGGGCCTAGTTGCCTGAATTAAATAAATAAATAAAAAAATAAAAAATATCACGTGATATAGCATTTTATCGACACTCAACTGTCAAAATCCTTTGTCTTTTTGACAGTTAAACGTGATAAAACGCTATATCACGCGATATAAATCGGTCATGCTAGGCAGGCTGGTCGACAATCGCTTGTAAAATCGAAACGCAAACCTAATTTCAATAAAGTGGCGATTCGATTTTACATGCCATTTTCGATAAAAAAACCCTATTCGACTAAAGTCACCAGCAAAATCAACCGGTGTAAATGTCAACGAGTCCATTTTCTGGGTGACAGTTATCAATATCGCGGTTAGATTCTTAGTTTAAATGATTGCTAATGACTTCGATTTACCCCGGCATATTATTTTTCACTTAAAAACATTAAATAACTAAATTCTTAAAATTCCTTTGCCTAGTGCATAGTTTTTGATTTAATACAGACAGAAAAACAAATTAATCGAGCATTAACTTTTAATTTCGGATAAAACGCCCTTACAAAACGCTGCGGGCTCGCACCAAACGCTTACCCGTATGTTTTCAACCAAAAAACCCCCATCAACTCAGCGGATAAGATCTGACCGCACAAAACCCCCATCAGTATGGTCCACATAGCTACATCGCTGGACCTTGTCCACTTTTTACGATAAAACAAACGTTAAAATGCCGCGTGCGCAATGAACAAGCGCGCGTGGGTCAAACTGTCAATGCGCGTGTAGTTATTGTATTGTTTAGAAATAAATTATGAGATAGTTAATATTTATATAATCGTTCTGTCAATCCTTCTACTCGTGCTCCCTCTGGGTCAGCTATACTCAAAGGGCGCTCAAAGCATTAAAAGTGCAATACAATAATGCATTTAGGGTACTGTTGGGGTTGCCCCGTTACTGCAGCGCCTCAGGCATGTTCTGTGAGGCACGCACGGACGGATTTGACGCGATAATGCGTAAAAAGGCTGCTTCACTTCTAGCAAGAACGAGGAGCAGCACCAACAGTATCCTGAGTGTAATAGCCCTAAAAAACGACTGCCCTATAATCAGGCAGCTCGTAAAGACCTGCTGTGGCTAGTTTTTAAGATTTTTGTACTTCTTTATAATATGGACCTATAATGTCTGAAATAAAGTTTTATTATTATTATTATTATTATTATATATTTTTTCCCATTCGTTGCCAGTGGGGACGACACCGACCGGCGCGGTGGTGACGACTGGGAATAAGCGTTTAGTGAACTTGACGTTAATATCATCATCATCATCATCATCATCATCATCATCATCATCATTAACATCATCATATCAGCCGCACGACACCCACTGCTGGGTATAGGCCTCCCCCGCAGATCTCCACGACGATCGGTCCTGCGGTGCCCGCATCCAGTGGCTACCCGCAACGTTCACGATCGTCGGTCTACCTTGTCGGGGGCCAACCCACGGAGCGGCGTCCGGTGTGCGGTCGCCATTCAAGAACCTTTCCGCCCCAACGCAACAGCCATCGGTCCTTCTCGCTATGTGTCCCGCCCACTGCCACTTTTGCTGAGCAATCCTTCGGGCGATGTCGGTTTCTTTAGTTCGCATACGGATCTCCTCATTTCTGATTCGATCACGCAGGGAAACGCCGAGCATGGCTCTCTCCTTTGCACTTTGCACCTTGAGCCTCCTTGTGAGACCCATAGTTAGCGACCACGTTTCACTGCCGTAAGACATCACTGGCAGCACACACTGGTCATAGACTTTCGTCTTGAGACACTGAGGTAAATCGGACACGAAGATTTTTCGGAGCTTCCCGAATCCTGCCCATCCGAATTGGATTCGACGAGAGATCTCTTTCTCGAAGATGTTAATAATAAATATTGAATAGCTTTTTTTCATAAAGGAACCATTGGCCAGGATAAATAGTAGATTGTTATACAAGACGCTAAAATGACCCATTGCATACGAGGTAGTTTTATTCCCGAGCTTTAGCGAGGGAATAAATAGAAACCGAGTTACAATGGGTTTTAGCGTCGTGTGTTACACTCTACTTTTCACTACGAAGGCGAGAAAATAAAATACAATATTAAATACCTAGTTTATACTTCACTCCACTTCATAAACTTTTCATACAGTATTTAAATAAATGATTTGTGCTTGACGGCAAAAGATTAAAATTATTTCTTTCCTATTACTTACTTACAGTCACACAATTCAATCAGTTTGGAAAGAGAAAAATTCTAAAGATTTCGCGCTTTTTTTAATTTCTACTGTAGCAGCTAAGAAACACAATGCACGCATTCTACGATCAAACTTAAAGTCACAGAGTATAAATAAGTCTATGATTTCACCGAAGAGATCGCTGCTTTTAGTTCCATTTTCAAAAATAAAAATGAGAAACAGTATTAAGTCGAGCGAGTCTTTATTCGTGATTATGAATAAAGACTTTTTCGTTTTAGTAGGGTCATTGGTAATAGACAAACATTAAAAAAGAAAAAACTTTATCCCCTAGGGGTAATTTTGCTATTTTATCCTGGCTCTTGTACCTTACAATGACGGACTTTTAGAGCAAGAGGAGTGAAAAAGTAATTAAGCTGTATGTAGTTCGAGTAGTAGGATTCGTACAATCTTACCTCTGCTCAAATGTTTCTATACGTTTGAACGCTACGCTTACTATTGATGCCTAAATATGAGCAATAGATGATTGAATCACATGTCGCAAACTTATGTAAATCACAGACTTTGATGAATTGTATTGAATTGACATTGACAATAAGCTTACGGCACGTAATGCTATAGTTACAGCCAGTGGCACGAATCATGAAATCGGGTGGGGATTGCGCGGAATGCGTATTTTGGGTATGCGTTGCGGTGAGGGGCGCGGGCGCCGGGAGAGGGGCGCGCGCTATTGGTCGCTCACAAGAGCACATGCGCGAACTTATCCCCACTCCGTCGAAAATTTTTCATGATTCGTGCCACTGACTTGTAACCGCTTATTTTAAAGCTTAATAGTAAGCGTTCAACCGCATAGAATGTTGGCCATTTGAGTAATGAGGCTGCTCCGACTCCAAAATAAGTAACTACATGGAAATCCAGAAACAATAATGTAGAAAGGTTCGTTTTCTAGATTGATCCAGCCCCGGCTGGGGTTTTAATTTGCATTCAATTATTTGAAGTGATTAAACAAACTGAAATCACGTTGGTATCCGCAAAAAAATGTCATAGTTAGGGTAAAACCCGGATAGTTGCCCCACTTTTTGAAATTACTTTATATCTCTTAGTACAAAAGGCGAGATTCTTTAGTTGTTAAACGGGTAGCTACTTTGGTTTATTATCTTCAAATTTATGAAAGGAATAAATATTATCTTTGATATTTCCAGAGTATTGGCGATTTTTGCGGACCTCTCAATTTTGGGACAACTGTCCCATATAGGGGATAGTTGCCAAATCTATATAAATTACGTTTAGGATAGATGCCTCGTCGCGACAGAGAACATTTATCCCGCAAAAACTTTGATCGCACCTAGCGGTCCCATGCAATCGCACAGAGACATGCAACACAGTCAACTTAGTTGTATTTGCAGAGTCTCTCGATAGATAAATAAAATACCATGTGTTTCATTCGCGAAACTAGAGTAATTGCAATCGAGGCTACTATACCCCCGAGGCGACTATCCGGGTTTTGCCCCACCTATAGTCCGAAAATCTTAGAAGTAAAGAGTCATATAGAAGCAAAGGCAGCAACATCCAGTTTTTGCAAAATGGCGGAAAACTATGTTTTTGGTTTCAAGGCAGTGCAGTATTTCCTATGAGATGTTGCTGTTTTTGCTGCAATTCTGTGATTTTAACGGTGATATTATAACGGGTGTAACAAGACACTAAACGAATCCGAAGTCCACGCATTCCGCCCATCATCACGATAATTTTTTTTTGGACTTTACCTGGGAAACGAAGTTATTGAAGGTAAAATGCAATTTTTTTTTTTCTAAATTTTTAGGAAATGTTATATATTCGTTATTTCCTTATTTTTGTTTACAGAAACATCATCAAAATTTTCGTAACAAACACAAATGGCTTCAAAACGTCATCACTCAATGTATTTCATGAGCACGCACATAAACGTTGCCTTTCAACTCGGCCGCATGCAACTGTGTAGCATATACTCGTAGGCGCGATCTTTTGTACGCGTTACATTACGCGGTAATATATGCAATGCTTTTTAACACCAAAAATTTAAATCGTTTCCCAACAAGACTTTGGACAGAAATAGTCCTGATGCTGGGCAGAATACGTAGACCTCGGCTTTGTTGAGTGTCTTGTTACACCCGGTATGAGTTGTTGCTGTTTTTGCTGCAATATTATTAAGTCAAACGATGAAACTGATGTCACATTAGCTGACTGCATTCAAAAAAGTTGCTATAGTGAAAAAAGTGGATGTTGCTGCCTTTTCTTCTATATGACTCTGTCAAGTTATAGAAACGATCATTACAAAATCTGCACTGCATTCATAAAAATAAAGATAAAATATTGCAATGTCATTTTTTACACAACATTTAACCCCACGCTGGCTACAGTTAAATGCTAATTATATTAAAAGTGCATTTGGTGCCTACGCGGTGAAAAAAATGACCGAATAATTAGTTAACCCTTGAAATGCTTGCACCGGTGAAGAAATCGAAACGTGGGAATGACCAGGAAATAACTGTTGGCACAGGGACATGTGTAGAGAGTCTTTTGTAATATTATTTTCATTTCATTTCTTTTTTCTTTTTTATATGTTTAAAATCATCTCTAAACATTTTCGTAAACAGTATTGTAAAGGCGAATACAAAGTGTATTGCGTGTATTGCAAAAAAAACATCAAATCTCATAGAGAGACAAGCTCCAAATAACTATAAACCTACACAAACCTTTATCAAAATGTGGTGCTTGGCCATTCCGTTACTTCAGGAATTATTGACATAAAATTTAATGGAAGAAACGGTAGTAAACTATCTATTACACCAAGATCTCAAGTTCAATTTGTACCTTTGGCGGTGTAAGTTGCACTGCTAGATTACAGAAACAGTTAAAAAAATAATCGACTCCACAGCTTCCTTAGCCCACGCCTGCACCAAATTCACTGTGGGCGTGGGCTGGGCGTCACAATTAAATATATATTACAGTCGCCCACCGGCCGCTATCTGATGACCCAACGCTGGGCAACCGCCATCGAATGCTCTTATTAAACAAATATTTTGAGGAATCATTTGGAGAGAACTACGAAAACTTTGCTCTATCACAGAATAGATATAAGTACTACCGTACAAATTAACTGAAAAAAAAAACTTTTTTAAAACACGTTTTTAAAACAGACTAAATTATTATAAAAAAATCGGACTAAAAACATTAAAACGGACTAAAAAGTAAAAAATAAATTCTTCTGTAAATATTTATAACCCTATACCTACAGAAATTTTAAACCTAAAAACGTGAGGCGCATGCTAAAGACAATATGGATGATACATTTTACAAAATGCACCCCACGTTTTTAGGTTTAAAATTTCTGTAGGTTATAAATATTTACAGAAGAATAATTTTACTTTTTAGTCCGTTTTAATGTTTTTAGTCCGATTTTTTTATAATAATTTAGTCTGTTTTAAAAACGTGTTTTTAAAAAAGTTTTTTTTTCAGTTAATTATTATTTTCTGCTTTTTAGTTAACGACCTAAAACTAAAAATATATCACCTCCTATCGGAGCACTCGTCAAGACGATTCAAACGAGCCCAACCTCGATGCGGTTGCATGGTTTTATAACAGAGTCCCAGGGGCCTTCTTCCGGCTCCTGATGGAGCCGGAAGAAGGCTCTGATGATTCAGACCCTAGAAACTATTTCCCAATAAAGAACTTGTCAAGACGATTCAAATGAGTCCAAACTCGATGGGGTAACATGGTTTTATTAAAGAGTTCCTGTGTCCTTCTTCCGGCTCCATCATCAGACCCTGGAAACTATTTCCCAACAAAGAACTTGTCAAGACGATTCAAACGAGCCCAGTCTCGATGGAGTTGCATGGTTTTATTATAGAGTTCCTATGGCCTTCCTCCGGTTCCATCATCAGATCCTCGGAAACTATTTCCCAAGAAAGTACTCGTCAAGACGATTGAAATGAGCCCAATCTCGATGGGATAGCGTGGTTTTATTAAAAAGTTCCTGTGTCCTTCTTCCGGCTCCATCATCAGACCCTGGAAACTATTTCATAACAAAGGACTCGTCAAGACAATTCAAACGAGCCCAAATTTGATGGGGTTGCATGGTTCCAATATTGAGTTCCTATTCTAGCTTCATCATCAGACCCTGTACCTCGTCTCTCATTAGAGTACTCGTCAATACGATTCTAACGAGCCTAAACACGATGGGGTTGTATAGTTTCTTCATAGAGTTCCTGTGGCCTTCTTCCGGTTTCATCATCAGATCAGCTCAATGACACCATAATATTGCATTGCCTTCCAGTTCTGGCCTATGTTCAAAGTTTCAAGTCTCTAGCTCATCGGGAAGTTAGGATAAAATCTTTCGCAAACTTTGTGGAAAAAAACACACAAACAAACAAACAATCAAACAAACAAACAAACGCGAAAGCAACCTAATAAAAACGTGTTAAAAAAGGACTGTCTCCGCCCCGCCCCACAATCAATTACCTCACCCCACCCCACGAGTTCGTGTGCCAAATCGTGTGTTCGTTTAGTCGTGTTTGTCAAATGTCAACTAATTTTGATATCAAAGCAATGCCTAGTAACTTTTTAGTCGTGTTTGTCAACTGTCAATTTACATTGATATTCAAAGCAATGCGTCGTAACTTTATTAACCAAAAAGTTCGAATTAAGGTGCTCCCTCACCGGGAGCATTCGCATGTAATGTAACGTTACAGATTTGAGCATTACATCAGTGAAGGAGGAGAACCGAGCATTACAATGCGCATCTTGTAATGGAGGAGAACCGAGCATTACAATGCGCACCTTGTAATGATACAATGTGTAATATCTTGATACAACTTGTAACATCAATTCGTTCCACTTCCGCGAATCTATAATATAACATTACACGCGAATGCTCGTCAGTCAGGGAGGTATTATTGTAATGTAATGCTCAAAGATGAATCTATGATGTTACATTACACGCGAATGCTCCCGGTGAGGGAGCACCTTAATGAATTGAACGCCGCTCATACAGTACAAACTGCACGGTAGCCCTAGACTTTCACACACAGTTGCGTGTGTACAAAAACGTCATCTGACGTCATCTGTTTATAATGGCTCGGTTGTATGAAGTGTCCGGGGTGTGGCCATATTTCGCTTTTCGGATAACTGTATTTTTTTCGCAAAAAGTACATGGTACATACAAACGTGTTTTCACACAAACATTCATCGCAAAAAGTGTTCTTTTGCCGGAATTTATTTTTGGCCTAGATTCTTAACTTTAAATCATGAAGTTAAAAACAAAAGCTACTAAGTAGGTATTACCGACATTGTGTAGTCGTTTTAATGCCCTCAAGGGATTGTTCTACCAATGAAACTAATATTTTTTACCAAAAACATGAGTCGAAAAACGACAAAAAAAAGTATTATGAAATGAAATTATGGTATGGGAGGACCAATTTTTTTTGTATTTTCAACTCATGTTTCTTTGGCAAAAATGTTTTGTTTCATCGGTAGGGTACCTTAGGGGGTTAAAACGAATTCAAAATGACGGTGTCTTGTGATGTATTTTTGTCAATCCACAAAGAAATAGGTAGTTTTTTTTTTTTATTTAATTTATCCAACCACTTTAGTTCAAAAACAATAATGATAAACCATTCACCTTGAGTTTCTAAAGTTTAATAATACTTACAAAAGCGTTATTTATAAAATTCCATTGTAATAATCGATAAATATAATACAACATACAATTAAAATCATTAATATAAATTGGTCGGTGAACCCTTTTGTACAAATGACTCCGTACGAAAGGGAAAACGTTTTGCTTGTCAAAAACATATTTTTTACGTATCACGGAGTTAGGCAGAGAGCTGAGGTACAATTTTATTACTCTTAAACCAGGGCTTTATTTAATAGAGGTGATAATTTGTTGTAAATTACAATAAAAATTTGGTTAACATTATGGTGTCTATGAGTAGTTTGATAAGAAGTAGGTATATTTTCTACTTAAAATTGATTGACACGATTTTGATAAGTATTAATTTTTCAAATTGATTGCCGCGATGGATACAGAATTGTCATGGTAATTTACAATTGTCACGTTTATTAAATCAGATCGTTCTTTATTTAAAAAGAAAAACTACATATTTTTTTCTTATAAGCCTTCGAATATATTTACTGAATAAATCTTCGAAAGTTTTTTCTTAATAGAAAAAAAATTCGAAATATGAAATGATGTGATACTAATAATAAATAATACATAAACTAATGTTTAAATTGGCTTTTGGGTAAAAGTGGTTATTTTACTTGAACCCCGTTCAATTGCTTAACCCCAAACAACAAGTTATAAACTTGTAAAATGACCACATAACACCAATAAGTGATTGTGATGCACAACAGGGTGTGAAAACAAAGAGTTTTTTTTTAATACACAAAAATTGCATTGTGAGTCGCAAAAAGTGACATTTTACAAAAATTCTAACAAAAAAGTATATTCCGCAGCCAGATTTTGGTCAACTTTTCTATTAAAATATTTTGTGTTAATCCAGATTTTAGATTTATCTGTGTGTTCATAAAATTGTAGGAAGTGGAAAAAGGATTAAAAAGTTCGTCCCCTGTCCTATATTCCGTTAGCGACGAGCAGCGAGCGGCGCAGGCGCAACCAAGCCGTAATTTGGCTGTCAAACACTTTTTAAGGTACGTCATTCATACCGGCGCGAGAACGTTTCATTATCTATGACCGTTCCTTTTTTAAATATCTGCTTTTGAAATTCGAACGCCTTTTTTAACTTTTTCGTGATTTACTATTCAAACCTCCTTTGTTTCATTTTTTTTCATTATTTTGTTTTGGGGCCTGCCGGTGTTGCTCGGATTAAAATATTTGGGATTTAATACCTTGATTAAACAAAAGAGAATTCTTTTATTTGGCCATCTTTTCCGATTTTTTTTCTGCTGTCAGAATAGTTCATAAAACTTGTCAATTAAGTATGTGTTATGTTATATGTTTTATAGCCGTCTATACGTTTAACCGTGGCCGTTTTCACATTATCCGATACGATATCGGTATGTAGGTACCAAACCAAAGTTATTATTAACTACGTAAACCTTATTTAAAATGAAACTTTAAAGATGCAGCGAAACAAGATTATTATTATGAAGTAATCCCTTTTGAATCGTCAATTTTTCAAATAAAAGTTATTTACACCAAATTTAATATGGACGGATATGGATGAAATTTAGCACACAGTAAGTTTATAGCCTGGATCAAAACACAGCATACTTTTTATCTTGGTTAAAGGTTCCCTAGGGTCCATGCGGACGTAGTCGTGGGAGACCGCTAGTTTAAAATTGCCTTTTTATTCATGCGAAAACGTATATTGACTTAAAGAATTCTCAGTACGTTTAGGTAGGTTTTGGAAAATCAATAACAACACAAAAAAGTAACTTTTTCTCAAAAGACAGATGTTAATAAAAATCCAGACAAGTGCGAGTCGGACACGCCCACCGAGGGTTTCGTACAAATTTCTGGTATTTCGGTAAATAAAGACTATATTTTTTATGATTTAATTACAAATGTATAGTTTTCAGAATTTTCCCTGTACTTGTAGTATAAGACGATATTACTTGCCAAATTTTATAGTCTACGTCAACGGGATACCTTATAAATTTTGATTCCCTTGAGTGTTTGTTCCCTTTAGTGGTGGAATATCCGTTTTTGCGGCATAAACGGCCGTACCTTTTTTACTTTTTTACGTTAACATAGAAGTTAGATTTTTTCACAGCTTCATAAGTTGGTACTTGGTTTTAATTTTAACTTGATACCTTCACGCGGTCCCGAAATAAAGGGTCTTGACAAACAGACAAACACACGGACAACAATGTGATCCTAAGGGTTCCGTATTTTCCTTTTGAGGTGCAGAACCCTAAAAACAAACAGGAGTTAAGTTTTCTATTTTTTTATATGTCAACTTAGTAATAAAATACATGTTGAACATGACACAGGGTGTGCCTTCTCCCATAGTTGACAAAAAGTGTGGTTAAAAAATGCAACCCTTGTCATGTCGAGTTATGCGGTTAACAGATTGACTAACTGGTACAGTCGGGTACAACGTGCAATGCAATACAAGGATGGATTGATAAGTCCATGACTTTGAAAAGAAGAAATATTTTTTTTATAATTTATTTTTGTTTTTGTTTGCGCGGGCCATTTTTTTTAAAGAAAACGTAAACTTGTAGTCACCAAAAAAATCATACGACAAGCTAAAGAGTTTATCTAGTTGCTACAATCATAAAATTATGTATAACCCTAACAGATGGTTGTAGAAAAAAATCTGAATATCACCAAAAGCGCTTGTCGCGGGCCAAATCTTTGGCGTAAATAATAACGGAAATGTATTGAATTCTACATCAAAATACACTTTAACGTACTGTTCAGTTGCTCCAATAACTTTTTTTCAAGAAAGATAATTGTGCTAAAGATAATGATGAAAAAACAACGAAAAACATTGAAAAAGTGCAGAAGTGAGGTTATTTTCCAAACTCTTTACACGTAAAGAAAAAGACAGAGACAAATGATTTCGCGTAAGGGAGCCTTAAGGAATACTTACACAATTTTTTTTCAAATTAAAAAAAAAATATAGTCAGGTGGGGTAAGTGAAACACCCAACCATATCTAAGAAACTATCGTAGTTTATTCTCATAGCGATGTGTCGATAAATCAGGAATGACGAATTACTTCCCTTAATACAACACAGATATCGCTGCGATCATTAACCTAGCTAGTAAACCAAAAAAGAAATTCATTAGATGTCAAAACGCAAAACACGATGTTTTTTTGATAAATCTTTAAAACTGGACCCTATTTTATGAGAATTTGATACATTTTGGATATTAACGGTTTAACATGATCCTTTTGTCCTGTTTTTAATTAAATGGACACAATATTTAAAGCTATTTTGGCCACTGTTTCACTTCCCCTTGTCAGGGGTAAGTGAAACACTTCTTAGCTTTTATATTCTTTTCGTGATTTTGTTGCTTAATGCAAGTCTTTAGATATTTATATTCATACCGTTAAAGGCTGATTTAATTAGGAGTACATTGCCTATACAGCTACTTTAATTACGAGTTTTATAGCTTTACTACACCTTGTTAAATAAAAATAAAAATAAAGTATGTTTCACTTACCCCACCTGACTATAGTAATATATTACTTTTGGAAACAAAAAGCTCAAGCGACTTCTAACTTTTCTTAATGGGGTTGTCGGCCCTCTCGGCGGCACTGACATCAATACTCATCGAATGAAGATGCGAATCCTTCCTATTCTCTAGATTCAACCCACGGAGATTTTTTCTCCTAACAAACATGAATAAATGTCTCGGCGGGCAAAGATTTTGATCAAGCCAAAAGCTGGTGTCTGAAATGGGCCCTCATTTCAGTTACCAGTTTTCAGACGATGAAAGAAAAAATAATGGGTTAAAGAGGTAGGAACTTCGTAAAACTGAATACGCAGAGCTACAACAAGCTTATGTAGAGAAGTAAAACAAAATATTCTGAAAAAAAGTGTTTCTTCATTAAAAAGTCATGGACTTATCAATCCACTCTATATCTTTTGCATAAAGTGCAATTTATAAGTCAATATCGATTATTGAAACACTACTATCATAGGCTCAAAAGTTTCGTATGAGACAAGGAAAGTACTTGTTTATCGTGAACGACTGAGTGACCGCGAAGCGCTAGCGAAGCGTCTCCTTTAGCGTTACCGGTCCGGCTGTCCGTCTTTTCTCCTCTACAGGTCGCATTTCTAAGCGATTCTTGTGATTTTGTGAGCTGGTTCTATAAATTGTATAGATATTTTCAGTTAACGATTCAGTTTTTTTAAAATTTTCAAAATTGCGGAAATATGGGGAATGTCACATTTCATCCATTTCGAAAAATGATCAAAAATGTCACAAACGCTTTGTCACAGCTCTACATATCCAGTAGTTTATTTTTGAAACGTAAATGGCTCTAGTATATCGTGGCGTCACGATACCACACCCCGGACCGGACACTCCATACAATTGTGCCATTATAAACAGATGACGTCAGATGACGTCTCTGTACACGCGCAATTGTGTAAGTCTAGGGCTACCGTGCAGTTTGTACTGTATGAGCGGCGTTCAATTTATAATTCGATCTTTTTTGTTAATAAAGTTACGACGCATTGCTTTAAATATCAAAGTTAAGTTGACAGTTGACAAACACGACTAAAAAGTTACAACGCATTGCTTTGAATATCAAAATAAGTTGACGTTGACAAAAATGAGCACACCATTCGGCACACGAACTTGCGGAGTGGGGTAAGGTAAATGATTGTGGGGCGGGGCGGAGTGTTTCCTTTCTGTACGGTAGTACTTATATCTATTCTGTGACGATACTGTCAAGATCTCTATATCTATGCAAGTACTTACTAAAGTTCCTCACTAAAGAAAAATGCCAGTTATATTTTGAATGCAGCAGTGGCTTCTTGGAGAGAATAAACACGCTTTCATGAAAAAAGCAGTCAAATACTCAATTCATACAATTTCGTGCCCGAGTGTACGCCATGTGCTCACATCTGTCTCGTTGCGCCCACTGTGCGCCACTCTCGCGTCTGTCTGTCTGTTTGTCTGTTATGTTGACACTTACCGGGGTCATGGCCTATCTATTATCTAAACGAGGTAAAAGCTTATGTGATAAGTGCTGGGTGTAAGTATGTTCAAAGGCATGGTTAAGATTCGTGTCTGTGCAAAAAAAACTTGAATAAAAAAAGCTTTTTAAAAAAAGAAAAACTTCAAAAACCCTTAAAAAAACAGCTCTACAAAAAGAACGAAATAATATTCAAATCGATTCATTAAAACACGTCGATTGAAGTCGGGTGGAGCTAGAAGTATTTTTTTTACTTATTGTCTTGTTTATATTCTAAAAGCCCTACCTGACTTCGATATACGTGTTTTAATTATATTTATCGATTTGAATATTATTTCGTTCTTTTTATAGAGCTGTTTTATTAGGGTTTTTGAAGGAGGTTTTTCTTTTTTTATAAAGCTTTTTTATTTTAAACTTTTTTGTGGTAGGTATGTAAGAGATGATTTTATAAAATAAAACGTTATAATAATGTTTCACATTTTTAATGGTATACCCCAAGTAACTCAATTTCCCCAGGAGTTCCGTTGGGCCAACTGTATTCCAGAACGTCCTTGACAATAGATAGGTACCTAACTTGTTTTTGATTGTCATAAACCTACGAATATTTCAATCACTGTACAGTTCCTATTTGATTTTGAGGAGTTCCCTTGTGTATCTTCAAAACCCAAAGTTGAATACCAATGAAATTATTATTGTACCTATAATCCTTAAAGTGGTCTTCTTTCAAACAAAAAAAGGATTATCTAAATCGGTTCATAAACAAAAAATTAATGGTTGAAAATCCGTCTGATTTTTTATAAAATGGTGACGAAAACGACAGTATTTTCAAGATTACTTGAAAATCACTGAAACGATTTCAAAATTTCAAAAAATGGGACCAACTTGGGAACAAACCTCATGTTATAACGTTTAAGTCATTTCAATCGGGGCAGCCGCCTTCGAGTAATCGGTGTACATACATATAAAAAAAAAATACGCGACGAATAGATAACCTCCTCCTTTTCAAATTTTTGAAGTCGGGTAAAAACAACATAGAACGATAGTTACAAAGCAAATTGTCAAAAGTGAGGTAAATAAAACTGAATCAGGCTCTTAGTTTTGGCTCAGTTAAATCAATAAGAAAACCTATAAGAACGAAAATGTTTCAATTTCCGTTTCTTTAGGGGATTAGTTACCATTTTATTGGATTTTAGTTGTTGGTATGAACAGAAGTGAAGGCTATCACTGAAAACTGAGCCATTTTGTCTCAGTTTTTTTTTGCCTCATACAAGGACTCTGCTTCTAGGTGTTATTATTCTAAGCATAAAATAAATAGAACGCACAAGGTCAAATTCTTCAATCGTCTTTAATAGACAAAAAAACTATTTCAACCATTTGTACGTATTTCGTTTTAACTAATAAAAAAAAATATCAAAGGTGACATCTGTTACACACAATAGATAAGTTGATTGGGAACCAATGGTCCAAATAATTGTATTGAAGTAGCTTAAATTATGTTAACTTGTAGTGTATGCATCTATAAAAGTTTGTTCCCGTGTGCCCTTTGTGATTTGAGACCATGGGTGTAGCCACGGTGGGGCAGGGTGGGGCGCTTGCCCCACCCTGGCTCTGACCTGTGAGGTACCTACCTAATCTTACCTAAGTAAAAAAATTAAAAAATGACGCGGAATTAATGAGATAGGCCCGTAGCAATACAAAATATGCATGGAAAATGCATAGAAAAAAATTACCAGGGTAAGACCGCGGGTATAGTTTGCTAGTTACATATTATTTTAGGCTGCTGCCCCACCCTGAACCCATGGCTGGCTACGCTCATGTTTGAGACCGATCCTTAATGTCATCAAACGAGGAACCTCTTTATCAGAAAAGCGCGTTTAGATACGAACATTGACACTTTTTTTATGCACAACGGGACAGTGCGTGGCCTTCACCTCACTATGACATCATAAACAACAACATTTGTTCTACGACTTTTGCGAAAACAGCCAAATAAAATTCGATTTTTCATACAAATCTCGATCAGCCTACCTAGCATGACCGATTTATATCGCGTGATATAGCGGTTAATCATGTTTAACTGTCAAAAAGACAAAGGAATTTGAAAGTTGAGTGTCGATAAAATGCTATATCACGCGATATAAATCGGTCATGCTAGGCAGGCAGCTGTTCGGAACATCGGACATGTTGTATGGAAAGTCGGATTTTTTTGTCTGTTTTTGGAAAAGTCGTGGAACAAATGCTGTTGTTTATGATGTTAGTAATCTACTCCTACGAGGTTGTTAGTATTTTACAAATAACCCTGTATACGTAAGCATTTTTGCCCAAGCTGAAGCAGAGACGCTTTTTTCGCGCTTCGCGCTCGCTCGGTCAAAAAGGTATACTTAAATCAATTGGATTTTCTTTGCTCAAGGTCTGAATTTAAAATATGTTCTGATGAATATGGTACTTAATACGAAAAACTCGATCAAAAATCTCTGTCAACCATTTCTGCCGAAATCAAAAACGCCAAACAAGAGCATGCCTTTTGCCTTCTTGTAAAGGCAAAGCTATTCAAAAATATTATTGCACATCTTTTGTGTGTCTTCGAGTGTGACACCTCCAAAGCTTGCAACAATAAGTTTCTTCAAATAAATAATTTTTGACATTTCAATATGTCTTTATTTATTTCCTTAGGTCTATTTATTTATTTATTTATTTATTTGTAAGAAAACCAACAGCGTAACAAATAAAAATATCAGACAAGTACTTAAATCTATAGTAAGGCTAATTACAGGTTTCCCTTGAAATAACAATGAATACGGGACGTTAATGAGTGTTTTGGAAAATTACAGTCACTTTATATTTAAAAGTAAAAACTACGTGATGTGAAGAATGTTTGATCACATGAACACTGTACTACAAATGTAAGTAACCAATATTCCACTAAATAAAGATTTAAATAAAAAGGAAAGAAACCAAAAACTAAAATAAAATTAAAAGTTAAAAAGAAGAAGGATGCCTAGGTAGGTATGTAATAATGTAAAATAAAATAAATAAATAAATAAAATTACTTTGATATACATATTATTTGCCTATACATAAAAATATAAATATATAAAATAAGTAGCTACCCAAGTAACAAAAGTTTCTATAACCAAGGCGTTTTATCACCAAACAGTGATATAGTAGGCCTTTAGTGGTAATCGTTGTGACTGCTTGTGCTATAAAGGTTTTCAACAGAACGCTTTGGTTCTATAATATTAAAGTGCATTTAAGTTCTATAATGAAGCTCTAAGAACACTTACAGGAACATACAAAAGAATCTCTAAGGTGTTGCACTGTAATAGATATGAAAAAAGCTATTATAGTACTACTTAGTACTATAGACGAACTTAATGTCACTTTTATGTATCTATTTTGCACTAATAATGCGTCAAAATAACTTTTACAGTACTAGTATTGTAACACTGTTTTTTACACCTAGCCCTACGGTATCAAACATTTGATTTTAAAGTACTTTTTATAGCGAAATTCTCGTTATAGTCTTGTAGGTTGGACAAGGAACATTAGGTATTAGGTGTAGATAAGGGTTTAGATAGGTTTTACAAAACACACCTAGTGTTTTCATATAGCTTTTGATATGGTTTGTGTAGGATAAATGCCTGGATATTTTTACCTTTATTTGGGTCAATTTCCAGTAGTTTAACGAATGTCGGTGATTGTACCACACACTTCGGCATTCGGGCATTCACTTAAATTCATTTTAAAACATCTTTCACTAAGAATTTTGGCATTTCCAATAATTAAAGCAAATAAACTTTCTTGTTTACATATCTCACAGCTGTCTTTTCAATTGACAAGTGACAACTGTCAGATGTGACGTTTGGCGTTCCGATTCCCGCTAACTGAATGTTTCGGACCAATTAATTTACACTTTGGTGATAAAATCAAATAAATAAATATCACCTATTTGTTATTTTAATTAAATAAAGTGAATGCCAATGTCTCGCATGCTAGTTAAGCGTTTTAATATTAATATTCAGACAAAAGGTAAGTAAGTTCAGGGAGTGCGATTGTCTATGGTGTGTCTTTTGTCGATGGTACTCATTCGAGAGAATTCTAGCAAACTCGGTGGATTTCCGCCAGATCACTTTTTCGCCTGTGTCATTCAGAGATGCAGGAAATTTGCGTCATGTGAAGTCAATCCATGTAATTGCTGTCTGGGTTTTCTTTAATTTCAGAATGTGTTGAGCCTGAATTGTAGGGGGCTCCAGCTCATCAATTTATATTTCATCATGTCTTTCATGAGATAAAAACCTGTGATAATTAAAGCCCAATTTTGGTAAGTTTCTCAACCTTGTTATAATGTTAGTTGTAAGGAAAACCTCATATGTATGTAGAACAATTTGGTGACTTTGATTTTTTTATTACAGGGCTCCCAGGTTGTTTCCAGGTTTACCTCAAAATTTCAAGATATAAGTGGTTCCCAGTTTAGTCCAGGAAATCTTTCAAGGTTTATGGTTTGAGCTTGTTTCGATGTAACGTCGTCTGTGCAGCGGCTTGGCGAGAATTCCATGCTATGATGTCTCATTAAAATCAGCGCGACGAGCACAGGTTAAACCGTACCATTGCCATGGATTTATAAAACTAACCAAGGTATTCCTCAGCTTTCTTTTATTATCATCGCGGCAGTGTTTCTGTAGTATGTACCCGGTGAAGTAATTAACGTTCATATCTAGTACAAAATAGTGTTTTGATGACATGTTCAGACTCAACCCGGAGCAGGTCAACAGCCAATAAATGTACCTACAGTCATGTTTCAAATTTATTTAGCTTCAGCGTAACTGGTTCATGAGCCAGAATGTATAAATAATTCTATTTTACTATGAATGTCTTGTGTTAAGATGATAAGTAATAGGTATCTTAGCATAAGTTTTTTTTTGTGAGTACATATGTATTCGGTTCTTAACGGTCCGCCGACTTGAGAGATATGGTGACGTTTGAAAACTTATTTCAAATGCGGAACCGGCCTCTTAATCCGTCTGACTAACTGGAAACGAACAGATATGCCCTCACCTTTACTTTTAAGGGTTTATAGTTTAATTCCCTACTTCTTTATATGGTTTTAATTTTATAATGAACCCAAGGGTATTGTTTTTGTAATAAATGTATGGTCTCACTTTAACCTGTTAAGGGTCCCTGTTAAACCATTTGCCCTTCGTGCGGTTTTAACATTATAATGGGTTCTCTAGGTATTATGTGTTAATATAAAATGTGTGACTTCATTTTAACCCTTCGGATTCTACGTTAAACCATTTATACCCCATGTGGTTTTAAATATTTTTATGACATATTTTCTGCAAATCGTTGTTAACTTGGTATTTATTATACAACGTGTTAAATAAATGTTTACATCAACGTAAATATTGGTTTGATTTATTAAACTCACTTTGTTTCGATCCGTGGACAATTTATCTTTTAATTTTTAACTTTCATTGATATCAACGGCGCCCAAAATCATAATTGTTCCATGGATGACTGTGCCAAGCGAATCCACCGAACCCCTTTGCTCTACCGACTAACATTTTCAGTGGGGTAATTTCCATCTATACCCCGGGGTAAAATTTTTCCCATTACAGTGACGTACCCAACGTGTGGCCCAGAAAAGTGAGATTAATAATTCAATATTTTAGTGCTTTATTTAATGTGAATTTAATATTTTTTTCATTATGGCTGAACTTAATTGTAACGTTGATTTCTTGCTCGGGGAAGAACTTGAACATGAATTATCCGTTCTTAAAGTCTCTTTTGATGAGCATAGTAGTGCTGACGAATTATGGCACTTTTTAATGAATACCTTGATACTAGCTCGTAGGGGTAGTTTAGAAATTCCTTCTGCGGCTGTTTTTACTAGTTCCGAATTTAAAAATACTGCTAATCTTTAAATAAAAAGTTTTCGCTCGCGTCTGTTTAGTTTAGAACTCCAATTATAAAACGGGTTCTGTATATCATTTCATATGCCACCTTACGTCGTTGCAAGGCATCTCACCCAATTTTGTGTTTTATATATTTGTGTTCAAAATTTTTAACCCAATTTGGGGGACACTAGGTCATATTTGTCCATTTTGGCATATGGCGTCCCTGTCAGTGGTTCATTTGTTGTGCGGGGGCACAGTAGTGGCGCTTGAAACCCCTTTATATGGCTTTAGTTTCAAGCCTGCCCTTGTGTTACCTTTAGCATGATGCTGTTTCGTCGTTGTTAGTTGGGTGGGTTATGTTTTTGTTGGTTTTTGGTGCATATGTATACTGCGTTCAAAATTTTTAACTCAATTCGAGGGACACTAGTTCATATTAGTCCGTTTCGGCATATGGCGTCCCTATCGGTGGTTCATTTGTTGTGCGGGGTCACAGTAGTGGCGCTTGAAACCCCTTTATATGGCTTTAGTTTCAAGCCTGCCCTTGTGTTACCTTTAGCACGATGCTGGTTTATCATTGTTGTTAAGTAAGTTATAACTTTGTTACTTTTTGGGGTATATTTTATCCGTGTTACATCCATAGGTCTTGTTGCATTTGTGTAAACCGCAAATGATACCAAGGATGGTAACATTTCTGTTTTCTTTATTATGATGGCGTGTCGTCCTGTGTGATGATTTGCTTTTGCCTTTGTTGTGTGTTTTAAGGGATGTTGGATTTCCACTCCTCACACTTTACTTTTAGAAGTCCCTGTTTTGAATACTTCAATTTTTCATGTAATTTACCCATGCTTGCAGTTTGGTAAATTACGTGCTGGTTTTTGTTTAACCAACCTGTGTTTAACACTGGTTATGGCTAGAACCTGGATTAGCTCTCCTTTTGTGTTATTGGGTCTATGAAACGGTTCTACCTTTTTCCATTTTCACTCTTTTGAGTTATTTATTAGGTTTCCCTTGATATGACTCAAGCTTTCGTTGTCTAAGTTTTGAGTCTTGAGGTGGTTTATCTTTAAGTAAAGTAGGATTAAAGTTGTTTTGTTCAGTTTAGGTTGTAGTTTTAGATTTCGTCGTTCCTCCTGACGAAAAATTTTATTCAAAATATTCATTTTGAATAAAATTTTTCTTTCCCAACGAAGACGGTACTGTAACACTGTTTTTTACACCTAGCCCTACGGTATCAAACATTTGATTTTAAAGTACTTTTTATAGCGAAATTCTCGTTATAGTCTTGTAGGTTGGACAAGGAACATTAGGTATTAGGTGTAGATAAGAGTTTAGATAGGTTTTACAAAACACACCTAGTGTTTTCATATAGCTTTTGATATGGTTTGTGTAGGATAAATGCCTGGATATTTTTACCTTTATTTGGGTCAATTTCCAGTAGTTTAACGAATGTCGGTGATTGTACCACACACTTCGGCATTCGGGCATTCACTTAAATTCATTTTAAAACATCTTTCACTAAGAATTTTAGCACTTTCCAATAATTAAAGCAAATAAACTTTCTTGTTTACATATCTCACAGCTGTCTTTTCAATTGACAAGTGACAACTGTCAGATGTGACGTTTGGCGTTCCGATTCCCGCTAACTGAATGTTTCGGACCAATTAATTTACACTTTGGTGATAAAATCAAATAAATAAATATCACCTATTTGTTATTTTAATTAAATAAAGTGAATGCCAATGTCTCGCATGCTAGTTAAGCGTTTTAATATTAATATTCAGACAAAAGGTAAGTAAGTTCAGGGAGTGCGATTGTCTATGGTGTGTCTTTTGTCGATGGTACTCATTCGAGAGAATTCTAGCAAACTCGGTGGATTTCCGCCAGATCACTTTTTCGCCTGTGTCATTCAGAGATGCAGGAAATTTGCGTCATGTGAAGTCAATCCATGTAATTGCTGTCTGGGTTTTCTTTAATTTCAGAATGTGTTGAGCCTGAATTGTAGGGGGCTCCAGCTCATCAATTTATATTTCATCATGTCTTTCATGAGATAAAAACCTGTGATAATTAAAGCCCAATTTTGGTAAGTTTCTCAACCTTGTTATAATGTTAGTTGTAAGGAAAACCTCATATGTATGTAGAACAATTTGGTGACTTTGATTTTTTATTACAGGGCTCCCAGGTTGTTTCCAGGTTTACCTCAAAATTTCAAGATATAAGTGGTTCCCAGTTTAGTCCAGGAAATCTTTCAAGGTTATGGTTTGAGCTTGTTTCGATGTAACGTCGTCTGTGCAGCGGCTTGGCGAGAATTCCATGCTATGATGTCTCATTAAAATCAGCGCGACGAGCACAGGTTAAACCGTACCATTGCCATGGATTTATAAAACTAACCAAGGTATTCCTCAGCTTTCTTTTATTATCATCGCGGCAGTGTTTCTGTAGTATGTACCCGGTGAAGTAATTAACGTTCATATCTAGTACAAAATAGTGTTTTGATGACATGTTCAGACTCAACCCGGAGCAGGTCAACAGCCAATAAATGTACCTACAGTCATGTTTCAAATTTATTTAGCTTCAGCGTAACTGGTTCATGAGCCAGAATGTATAAATAATTCTATTTTACTATGAATGTCTTGTGTTAAGATGATAAGTAATAGGTATCTTAGCATAAGTTTTTTTTTGTGAGTACATATGTATTCGGTTCTTAACGGTCCGCCGACTTGAGAGATATGGTGACGTTTGAAAACTTATTTCAAATGCGGAACCGGCCTCTTAATCCGTCTGACTAACTGGAAACGAACAGATATGCCCTCACCTTTACTTTTAAGGGTTTATAGTTTAATTCCCTACTTCTTTATATGGTTTTAATTTTATAATGAACCCAAGGGTATTGTTTTTGTAATAAATGTATGGTCTCACTTTAACCTGTTAAGGGTCCCTGTTAAACCATTTGCCCTTCGTGCGGTTTTAACATTATAATGGGTTCTCTAGGTATTATGTGTTAATATAAAATGTGTGACTTCATTTTAACCCTTCGGATTCTACGTTAAACCATTTATACCCCATGTGGTTTTAAATATTTTTATGACATATTTTCTGCAAATCGTTGTTAACTTGGTATTTATTATACAACGTGTTAAATAAATGTTTACATCAACGTAAATATTGGTTTGATTTATTAAACTCACTTTGTTTCGATCCGTGGACAATTTATCTTTTAATTTTTAACTTTCATTGATATCAACGGCGCCCAAAATCATAATTGTTCCATGGATGACTGTGCCAAGCGAATCCACCGAACCCCTTTGCTCTACCGACTAACATTTTCAGTGGGGTAATTTCCATCTATACCCCGGGGTAAAAATTTTCCCATTACAGTATTGTAACAGTATCGAAAACACTATTACAGAATTAATCTGCACTATAAAAGTACCTTGCACAACCAATACAACACGGTTTAGCTTCTTAAATGCTCCCTCAACATTGCTTTAGGGCTAGTTCTGTAAAAGTCTAGAAAACTCTTCTATGGTACTAAATAGTACCAAAGCGACTCCTGGTGCAGTTGCTAAATAACTTAAATTCTAAATAGCTCTATAAGTGACTTTGTGTTATTGTTAGCAGACTAAAGCGTGTTATAAAAGCACTAAAGTTAATAATTAATGGACTACTCCGTTTTCGGTGAAAAAATGGCTGCTGTTTATGTCATGGTAGCACACTAGTAGCACGGCTGGAGCCAATGTGTACTATAACAGCCATAGTCGGGACTAGTCCTTATTTTATTAATTTAAATTTAATTAAATCACGAAAATTATGAAGGCGCATTGTCAAATTTGAAATCAGCATAGTGATTTTATCGACACAATTATTTTCGCAAGTGCAAGGTACGGTGAAGTAACGGTCAATGGACGATCAAAGGTGATGTTTTGTAGAATGTCCTTTGTATTACAAGTAGCGAATGACATTTTGTTTTCTTGGGGATTACTCACGATGACAAGACTACAACACGAACAAAATAAAGATCACTAAAATCGTTTACGGTGCAAAATAGCACTTTAAACATGTTTTGGTTTTCAACTATAGAGCTGATTTATTACCGTGAGAGCCTTTATGTAACGTTTATAGAATAAATAAGTGATAAAACTAGGGCCTATTTGGGGTTCTGTAAATGTTAACAATACCATTATAGTGCTTATCGTGGATCTAATTAGCACGTCCTAAAGCGTTCTCAGGACTTCAATAGTACCTAATTTTGTTACTTGGGTATTTATAACATTTTAACCGTTAAGTATTTCGATCGCCTTAGTTTTTAATGATGCATTGCTGTGAATGAAGATGTCAATATCCTTAAACACATCACTATATGTCCGAGGCAATCGGGAGATGGGCGCATTACCCGCATAATTAGTGCTCGTCTTAGGAGCTAGCAAAAGTGGTGGGGGCTCGTGTCTTTAAGTAACGCCAGTATGTACGCACACGAATTTCGTCGCTAACTGGTTAAGCGACGCTGTTGCCTATAGTATCAAGGTTATGTAAATTATAGCTACTTTCAGATTATCTAGCACTCGTGCTTCTCCGTGCTTCAGAAGGCACGTTGAGCCGTTTGGTCCCGTCTGCATTTGCAGTCAACATTATGCAGGTGGTTCGCTCACACTTACCCACCAATCTACATTGGGGCCGAGTGGTGAATTATGGCCCCTCCTGCTTTGGGATGCCATGCTCAGCAGTGGGAACGTGAAAAATGGCTTATGATATAAATATCGGGTCATTCTGAACTTACCACCCTCGAGGATGTGTCCAGTCCATGAAACTAAACAACTTTCTCCAAGAAGCATGTGTCGAATTTCGCCACAAAATCTTGGGCATCCCATACTAAATTGATCACGTGATCTCTTTGATTTGTATGGATATCCTTTTTTTTACATATTTGGCCATGTGTTCCTTAGAGAAAGTTGTTCAGTTCCATGGAATGAACACATCCTCAAAATTTGGATGGTGAATTCAAAATGACCCTGTATCCTGTATGGCTATAACATTCTACGACGCCACACGGCTAAAAAACTTCCAAAATTTAACAATATTAACCAGCATTCAGTTGAAAATGAGCAAATGTTAATATTTACATTACAGCAAAGATTAAGCCCATACATCACTCGCTCGCCAGTAATGCATAAGGTTTAGTGCACACGCGCTAGATACGATCTTTGGTTAATGATCGGTTTTGAGGTTTTTCGACAGTTCGCATGAAATATGCTGCATTCGGCTCCTATCGGTGATCTTTCGACGAGTAGGGAGTTCATGGGATGGCGTAATTTCGGACAAATGCAAAAACCTTTTTTAGATAAATAATATTATTTCAATATTTTTGAATAATTGACCGAGCGAGCGCAAAGCGTCTGCGTTTCAACTTGGGCAAAAATTATTTCTTATGTCTATCCGGCTGTCCGGCTGTCCGTCTGTTCTCCTGCACAGGTCGCATTTCTCAACCCATTCTCGTGAAATTTTGTGAGCAGGTTCTATAATTATATATATTATTATATATTTTAAGAGTTTCAATTTAAAAAAATCACAATGGCGGAAATTTGGAGAAAACCACATTACTGTTATTTGGAAAAATGTTCAAATATGTAACAATTGCGAGGTTTACAGCTCTACAAGGCTATATATATAGTTATACTTTTTTAATACTTAACAGTATATTGCCACAAATGAATAATTTATTTATGAAGAAAAAACTTATAAGAACACTTTTATAAGAGTCACTAAACATAAAAAAAAAGTGTGAAACGGGTGGTAAGAAAATAATTATAGATGATTCAAAATCGCTTAAAAGTAGATTTAGATCTGCCATTTTGTTGCTTTCTAGGTGTTTACTATCAATTTTCGGATGTTGGCAGCGAATTTTCGTTAATAGACATTTTCCTTCCAACACATTTTGGTTGGTTTTCTTCAATCTTTAATTCGTGTACTGCCGGATTTTTCATTCATTCATTCATATGCACACGTACGGAAGGTCTCAATCTAGAGCAGCGCCACCAAGCGACATACATTTTCTGTCATCCTGCGATTGCAGATGTGGTCACCCTAAAATCTGAATTATTCGATATTCCTCTGTAACACGAGGCACGGATTAATCAGTTTGTTTTCATTGGGATGCAATAAAAATCAATGTTGATACTTGCCACTAAGATCGCAGATACCGACATTGGATCCCCTCAATACGGCCGTTAAGCGAAAATTTCGTTTTAAAATATTAATTTTCATTATCTTTTGGTTTTTTCAATACTGAGAATTTTTATGGTAATGAGGTATTGGATTTTAAGAAAAAATATTGCTCAAAATCTTGGTTATTCACCTGATGTTATTTAACTATTTTTATGTAAAATATTTTCTTTTATTTACTGCTGTGAATGGTGCATGTGAGTACATATAATCCTCGTGTTAGAATCCTGTAAGGGGCAAAAACAGTTTTGGAATGAGCTAGTTGATTGTTAAAGTATGTTATTCTTATTTATTTATATTTTCATTATTTATGCGCCCATGGAAGTTTTGTTTAGTTGAATAAACTAGTGGCTATATAATAGAGCTGTAGACCTTTTTCCAAAAGGCTGAAATATGTTTCTTTTTCATATCTCCGCTATATTAAAAAAAATAACGAAATCTGACGAAATCTGATGATGACAAAAACAAAACTATAATTAATAGAAACTGTTCACAAAATTTTATGAGAATCTGTTGAGAAATGCAACCTGTAGAGGAAACGGACAGCCGGACCGACGGACGTAAGCATTTTTGCCCAATCAGGGGCCCTATTTTTGAATCACTCGGCTGGCGTCGAGCGCTCGTTTCTACGATTTTCGTTCGACAGCTCGTACATTTGAGTTGATATGTCAAACGAAAATCAGTAGAAACGAGCGCTCGACGCCAGTCTATCGATTTAAAAATAGGGTCCCTGACGTTATAAAATTTAGATACTGGTGATTGATTGAAAAGGTCATTTTTATTTAGGACGACTAAAAGCTCAACACACTGTTAAGGCCGCCGGTAACGATCATTTGCGATTGTCAATTTTTTCGCCGTTGACGCCCATTGATGCGAAAATTGATCGTGTACGCGTGCGAATGAAGCGATTGTCAATCGCTCCAACAATGGCATTGACGAAAAAATTGTCAATCGCAATTGATCGTTACCGGCGGGCTTTACACTTACGCCTTCTAAGACAAACTTTGTCTTAATTTTAATAGAAATTAATACAAAATAACGAGCCCAAACTAGATGGGGTTGTATGTTTTTATCACACAGTTCCTGTTATCTTCTTCCGGCTTTATCATCTGATCAGCTCAATGACACCATAATATTGCATTACCTTCCAGTTCTGACCTATGTTCAAAGTTTCAAGTCTCTAGCTCATCGGGAAGCTGGTATAAGATCTTTTGCTAAATTTATGAACAAAAACAATAATTAAAAAAATTAAAAACCCGCCTGCATAAAAAGACAAGTCAACTGAAAAGATGGAAACAAGATGAAATATTTAAGGCAACATAATAACATGCAGTCGGAGGCATGCATAAAGAAAGTGACATTATGAATGATTTGAGTTATATGCCTCCGACTGCATGTTATTATGTTGCCTTAAATATTTAATCTTGTTTCCATCTTTTCAGTTGACTTGTCTTTTTATGCAGGCGGGTTTTTTAATTTATTTTATAATTTTTTTTATTTATATCTTTTTAGTTATTATATATTACGGTAATGATATACGTTTTTGAAATCCTTATAATAAGCCCTTTAATTTGACACCCATATTGTAGTATTCTAAAAAAAAAATTTTTTTCCGCCACTTATAATAGCACCGTACAGCCGCCATGTTGTTTTTTTTATAACGCCACCTTCTTAAGAACACTTGGGCTGACGAGACAAATCTAACGATATCTTAATAACAGAAATCCATTCAGCCGTTTGAAAGATATGAGGTAATAAAGAATATTACATACAAATATGTTAGATATTACATACAAGATACGCGCGAAAAACATAACCCTTTCTTTGCAGTCGGGTAAAAACCAAACAAGATAGCAACATAAAAAGTTCTTTCACACTTCTTTCAAATCGTAAAAAATAAACAATACTAATAATGACATGTCAACGCAGCATCACCCCATCCCATAAAATCTGATATCTGCAATACAAAGCTTCATAAAGAGTTTAAAATTATATTTGGGTGATGGAAACCGAACACCTGCGTAGAGTCAGTCCCGTTGACGCCAAGAGAAGATGCCGTAACTTGCAATAATATTAAAGTTTGTACACTTTTGAAAGCTATACTTTATTTTGTAGTCTGTGAGAAAGTACATAGGCTACTTTTTATTGCGAAATAAGGGTTGAAGGGGTTGAAATAGAGGATGAAAGTTTGTATGGAAGTCCCTCGGTTTTACAGCTAAGATTTTTAAATTTTGTGTTGTTTAGGCTGACGAAAAAAATTAAGATCAAGTGAGACGGAGAGGGAGGGGGATACAGAGAGAGGTGGAGAGGGAGAGGGAGTAAAGGGGGAGAGAGAAAAGAAGGAAGAGTGGGAGAGGGAGAGAGGGAGGAGTGGGGAGGGGGAGAGAAAGAGGGACGGGGAGGGGGAGAGTGAGCTAAGGATTTTCTCGAATATCCACGCGGCAGAAGGATATGTTGACGACCTCCGTGGTCCAGAGGCTTGTGCGTTGAAGTCACATTGTGTTGAAGTCCCATGTTCGATTCCCAGCTAGGGTCATTTTAGAAAATTAAATTTTCTATATTGTTTCACCGTCGTCCGTCGTGTCAGTCGTTATCTCTGATTTCCATAAGACAATTTACATAGTCTGTAATCTGAGCCATTTTTACTGTCCCCACTGCTGGGGCACTGGTCTTCCATGTCGGTCACCCATCCCATGCATGACCAACCTTTGCGAAAATTGCTTAACCTCTGCAATCGCCGGGCCACGCGTTAAACTACTGCGCCATCGAGCTCTTGTATTATTAGTAATTATTTATCCAAACTAAATATTATAGCTGCTTATGTTTGTAATGCTTTTTATTTCTTAACTACTCAACCAATCATCATGAAATTTTGTAAAAACGTTGTCATTTTTAGGTACCTACAGAAAAAGTCAACTTTCATAATCTTCTTTAACGCAAGCAACGCCACAGGCCAAAACTTATGAAGACAAAACTTATAAGAACACTTTTATAAGAGTCACTAAACTTAAAAAAAAAGTGTGAAACGGGTGGTAAGAAAATAATTATAGATGATTCAAAATCGCTTAAAAGTAGATTTAGATCTGCCATTTTGTTGCTTTCTAGGTGTTTACTATCAATTCTCGGATGTTGACAGTGAACTTTCGTAAATATAAATTTTTCTTCCAACACATTTTGGTTGGTTTTCTTCAATCTTTAATTTCTGTCGGATTTTTCATTCATTCATTCATTCATATGCACACGTAAGGAAGGTCTCAATCTAGAGCAGCGCCACCAAGCGACATACATTTTCTGTCATCCTACGATTGCAGATGTGGTCACCCTAAAATCTGAATTATTCGATATTCCTCTGTAACACGAGGCACGGATTAATCAGTTTGTTTTCATTGGGATGCAATAAAAATCAATGTTGATACTTGCCACTAAGATCGCAGATACCGACATTGGATCCCCTCAATACGGCCGTTAAGCGAAAATTTCGTTTTAAAATATTAATTTTCATTATCTTTTGGTTTTTTCAATACTGAGAATTTTTATGGTAATGAGGTATTGGATTTTAAGAAAAAATATTGCTCAAAATCTTGGTTATTCAACTGATGTTATTTAACTATTTTTATGTAAAATATTTTCTTTTATTTACTGCTGTGAATGGTGCATGTGAGTACATATAATCCTCGTGTTAGAATCCTGTAAGGGGCAAAAACAGTTTTGGAATGAGCTAGTTGATTGTTAAAGTATGTTATTCTTATTTATTTATCTTTTCATTATTTATGCGCCCATGGAAGTTTTGTTTAGTTGAATAAACTAGTGGCTATATAATAGAGCTGTAGACCTTTTTCCAAAAGGCTGAAATATGTTTCTTTTTCATATCTCCGCTATATTAAAAAAAATAACGAAATCTGACGAAATCTGATGATGACAAAAACAAAACTATAATAAATAGAAACTGTTCACAAAATTTCATGAGAATCTGTTGAGAAATGCGACCTGTAGAGGAAACGGACAGCCGGACGGACCGACGTAAGCATTTTTGCCCAATCTGACGTTATAAAATTTACATACTGGTGATTGATTAAAAAGGTCATTTTTATTTAGGACGACTAAGGCCGTCCGCTGCCTTAAGCGGGATCCCGCCGCGGGTACACGGCGCGGGAATATAGATTGCTGGTTTTTGACGGACAGATGCTTGCGCAGTGCATGAGTAAGCTCTAATCTATGTCGCCCCGCGCGCGTGTCCCGCTCAAGGCAGCGGAGGGCCTAAAAGCTCAACACACTGTTACACTTACGCCTTCTAAGACAAACTTTTTCTTAATTTTAATAGAAATTAATACAAAATAACGAGCCAAAACTCGATGGGGTTGTATGTTTTTAGCACACAGTTCCTGTTACCTTCTTCCGGCTCCATCATCAGATCAGCTCAATGACACCAAAATATTGCATTGCCTTCCAGTTCTGACCTATGTTTAAAGTTTCAAGTCTCTAGCTCATCGGGAAGCTGGTATAAGATCGTTTGCTAAATTTGTGAACAAAAAACCAAACAAGATAGCAACATAAAAAGTTCTTTCACACTTCTTTCAAATCGTAAAAAATAAACAATACTTATAATGACATGTCAACGCAGCATCACCCCATCTCATAAAATCTGATATCTGCAATACAAAGCTTCATAAAGAGTTTAAAATTATATTTGGGTGATGGAAACCGAACACCTGCGTAGAGGCAGTCCCGTTGACGCCAAGAGAAGATGCCGTAACTTGCAATAATACTAAAGGTTGTACACTTTTGAAAGCTATACTTTATTCAAACTTATAGTGCTTGGCCTTCAATTCGAATAATGTTAAGTAACGATAAGGCTGAAGGTGGAAGCGCACTACACCCGGAAGCCTCATCACTGATGATAATAATGCTATTATTGTGGACATGTTGACGGCCCCTAATGACCCTTGGACCCACCGGCATTACCTACGGGTGGGTCTAACGGTCATTAAGGCTGGTTTACATTATCTTAGTCTTTAGTAGAGTGCTTTAGTGGAAACATGTAAACGGTCGTCTTATGACTAAAGAGAGTAACGTTCTAGTAGCCTTTCTACTCGCTTTCCAGTAGCACCCCCTTTGCGCCCGCTCACCCCCCGCGCGATATTTTACTCGCACTCGCACTCGAAGCATGTAAATCGACATTTAATAGCGTCTTTAGTAGAGTGCATTTGCCGGTGACGTGTAATTGAATTAAATAATAGGTATTAAGTATGGCGAAAATGACACTCTACGGAAGCGTGTAAACGGTCACTGGAAAGGCACCAAAACTACTAAAGCACTCGCATTCGAATCTACTCGCACGCTACTAAGCACTCTACTAAATACAAAGATAATGTAAACCAGCCTTTAGGGTTGACGGCTTGTGCGTTGAAGTCCCAGGTTCGATCCCAGCTGGGATCAATTTAGAAAACTAACTTTTCTATACTGGTGGCACCGTCGCGTCAGTCGTCTCTGTTTTCTATAAGACAAGTTCCATAGTCTGTAATCTGAGCAATTTATAATGATTGATTATGACCATCAGCCATTTTTTTTGTCCCCACTACTGGGGCACTAACTTTCCTTATGGGTACTTAAGGAGGGCAGGTCCAATGCGGATTAGTGGGTGTTAGCAACTGCAAATTCAGCTGGACCAATGGCTAAACTTGCATTCCGAAGCACGGAGGAGATCGAGACAATACATTTTTGGGTACCAATCCCATGACCGACCCTTGCGAAAGTTTGCTTTACCTCGTCGAGCTCCTCTATAATTATTGATAGATTTTATAACTGCTTTGTTTGTAACGCTTTCAATTTCTTAACTACTCAACCGATCATCATAAAATTTTGCATACATGTAGTCATAGGTAGGTACCAGTGGCGAAGGGTCCATACAAGCCAATTCCCATCGGCTTACCTTTGAAAATCCCACCCCAATGATCCACTATGCAGATCATAAAATTTTTCATCATTTTTGTAGAGCGGCTTACCTTCGCCATTATTTCACCCCTCGCCACTGGTAGGTACTATGAGCAACAGCGTCGCTTAACCAGTTAGCTACAAAATTCGCGTGCGCGCGTGTCGCCCCTGCACGAACTAAACGTATGTTGTGACGGCGCGGCGTGCAAGCGACTTCAACCTTAGCAGTGGTTAAGCGACGCTGTTGCCAATGGTACAGAAAAGGACAGCCTTCATAATCTTCTTTAACGCAAGCAACGCCACAGGCCAAAACTCGTACTTCAATATTAATCAATTTTAAAGAATTCACATGGCAACTATCACAATTAAGTACTTACGCTTAATAAGATGACAATAATATTATTATACAAAATCACCCCAACTATAGTTACATAATATTATTTGAGAAATCTCTTCAAGCGCATAGCTTACAATAGGCACCGACCCTAATGCCACATAGCGCACCTTGTCAACAAAAAAAATAACCAGTGTTGCCACACCGAAAGACTTCATTTAATGTCAATTATTACATTTGATGGTCCTCGACTTTGCCTTCTCATACAAAAGAATGTTTTCTTACATCTGTTCGTGATTTTTTTTACTCTTACAAAAGTCTTAGGCTCAGTGATGCGTTAAATTTTGATCCCAACGTCCTCAACTTAACAATAGATGTCGTTTATATTGTTCTTAATTCGAATTTGAACTCAAAAAGAATCTAAATCTTTTCATAGTAAGGACGAAAGTTGTGCAGATATTTTTTTGGCAGAATGCTTGTAAATTCATTGTCCTATTTGTGAATGGCGGTTAGAAAAAGTTTTCCGCTCGAAGCCATCTTGAATTTTAATTTGTAAGGTAACAGGATACTTATCCAATGTAATTATTATAGCCGCAAACTTTGCGAAAAAGACAGTTTTGAAATTTGATATTTTTAAAGTAATTTACCTAAAAAGTCATTATTTTTAGTCTACTTAAGTTTTTTGTATAAGTATTTTTAAATATTTATTTCAATAATATACTTATGATAATCCTCACATGTGTTTTAATTATGAAATTAAGTCGTACTAAGATACCGAAATCCGAAAGTAATCAAAATTGCTCATTTAACTACTAAAGTATTTGTTATGAGCTAAACACTCAAAATCTACAAACCTACTCAATAAAAAACTGGCCAAGTGCGTGTCGGGCCACGCGCCGTAGGGTTCCGTAGTTAGCTTATACCATAATACGATATTTAATACCACAATAATTTTTTGTCTGCAAAAATAACTTTGTTTTTCACAGTGTTGGTATGAATGACAAAGTTATGTTTGCGGTTTTGGAAAATGTGCTATATCTCAAAAACTACTTATTATACCTTGTTCAAACCAATTTTCGTTGAAAGTTTTTATTAAGATCTACAGCATATATTTTTTTTAGATTTTTCACTCTCTTATTTCAAAAGTTAGAGGGGGGGGGGACACACATTTTACCACTTTGGCAGTGTTTATCTTTCGAACGGTTGACTTTGAGAAAAAATCGTTTTAAGAACCTCAATGCCAATTTTGAAGACCTATCTATAGACATCCCACACGTGTTGGTTTGAAGCCCCCCCTTAATGTTTTATTTTTTTTATTTTTGTTTTAAAATTGTTAAGCGGTTAACAGAATACATCTACCTACCAAGTTTTAACTGTGTAATCGTAATACTTTCGGAATAAAGTGGCTGTGACATACGGACGGACAGACAGACAGACAGACATGACGAATCTATAAGGGTTCCGTTTTTTGCCATTTTGGCTACGGAACCCTAAAAATTAAATAATAATGGAATAAGAAATGCATAAAATAACATTCAAATTGTTTTGAACTCTTGACAGCTAAATCTGTAACAATTAAATTGCAATATTATGAAGATCTTTTATTTAATTACCAAAGTTTTAATGGATTTTCTTCGGTCCAATTTGTTTATTCGATTATACATTCAAATTTGGCTAAATTTAACAATTAATTTCATGATTTCAATGTAATTGATGATATTTGATTTTAAGAACTGAAACAAAGAACGATTTTTGGATTAAAATTCTTTTGATATTTTGAAATGACTTTTGGCCGATTACACTAAACTTAAGGATCGCCTAAGTCCATCGCCTAAGTCTTTTCCTAACTACAACATGACCAAATTAAAACGGTGTCATAAACTTAGCCGTCATGTAGCTGTCATTCGCTAAGTTAACTTGGTCGAGTTGTAGATAAGAAAAGACTTAGGCGATTCTTAAGCTTAGTGCTTTCACGCGTTTAAATCATAACTAATATTATAAATTAAGATGATTAATAAACGAAAAATATTAGAAAAAATCGACTCACCCGTAGCAACTCAGACGGGATTCGAACCCGCACCCTTAGGATTCCGGCCCTATGCACTCCTAAGGAATCCTAAGGGTTTGGGTTCGAATCCCGTCTGAGTTGCTACGGGTGAGTCGATTTTTTCTTATATTTTTCATTTATTAATCATCTTAGTATAAAAAAATAGCATTGTGAATGCAAAAATCTAAAAAGTTTAATAATAATATTATAAATTTGAAAAAATAGATATGTTTATGCACAACGGAATGGTGCTTGGCCTTCACCTGACCTGATGTTAAGTGACGAAGGCCGCACTACACCCGGAATCCTCACCACTGAGGTACTGGCTATCTTACCTGTAACTGCCGGAACACAACAATTTCTTAATTGTTGTTATGGCGTCAGACTTAGGTAAAATG
Source organism: Agriphila tristella (assembly GCA_928269145.1). Classification (NCBI taxonomy): domain Eukaryota; kingdom Metazoa; phylum Arthropoda; class Insecta; order Lepidoptera; family Crambidae; genus Agriphila; species Agriphila tristella. The sequence goes on along the minus strand of OV743451.1, from coordinate 2,055,425 downwards.
GTGGTAGCTAGCCAAGCGGACTTAAATAAGCCCTACCGCCAACCAAACCGAGTACAAATTATACTCTCCTCCTGGGAATCGAACCCGGGACCCCTGCGTATTACACGGGTTGGCAAACCACTAGACCACATTGTAGGCTGTTTAGATTTTTATAACCTGGATTAGCACATAGGATACTTTCTATGCTGGTTAAAGATTCTTGAGATTTTTTAGAATGTCCACGCGACGCGAACGAAGTCGTTGGCGGTCGCTAGTAACCGATAAATTAAAAATTTCAATCACACAAAGATAAAACAGCGCCACAGAATGTGTTAGTTCGACTCTTATCACTCGATGCTAAGTGTGTCCGAGTTTTATTCGAGTAGAGGTGTTAATAATCGAGATGTTTCGGTTTTATAGTTTATTTATTGTTTTTTAGATTGTTTAATTGAAATAACGCATTTGGTGTTAGGATAAAATAAAGGTTTTTGACGCTTTAGAAATAACTTAAGTAACTTTTATGATTTGACTCTCAATTTTTGTTTTAAGAAAGTGTTTTTATTGTTATATTTTTTGTAAGTTAACTAAAGATTTTTGACATCATCTACAGCTAGGGTTGCCCACTTTTTTGCATCAAATGTAGTACATATTTTCAAGATTATTACTTGTAAAAATATAGTAGACGGCGAAAAAGTCCAAAAAATTTAGTAGGTTGCCGTTTTCTATGGAGGATTTTAAAGAAGTTGTATTTTTCTTACTAACTAAACACTTTCATAATTGTTTCAACAACCGTAAACACAAGAGTTTAAACACAAAAAATATTATGCAATTACTTATGTGCATACACCGTTATTTTTTAAGGGTTATTGTAAACTCGTCCCTGAAGATAATTCGTCATCAGAAAATCGATAAAAAAATATATGTAAACTCGTCCCGGGTAGCATTTTAAAAATAAAATAGCTTTTAATTATTTTTATCTATTGTAAACTCGTCCCTGGTGATTTTCTAAGAAATTTCCGTATGGACTGCAGAAAAATCAAACACTCAACATAATTAAATCATTATTTATTTTTAAATCACATTTTGGATAACAAAATTAATATATACTTATACATGGTGTAACAATGTACTGATTAGCTAGCACATATATAACTAGCATAGAAAACAAAAAAAAAGTAATATTATGGTTTAGCCATATACAAGGTGTTTGGTAAAAGCCTTATAAAGCCGAATATGGTAGGTCTTAAGACTGTGATTTTTTAACTATACAAGGTGTTTGGTAAAAGCCTTATAAAGCTGAATATGACAGATAGGGACCATCAAACTGAACAACTTTTACTATGGAACTAACTCTCAAATCGCGAAAAAAAAATCAGCTGTTTCATACAAAAATTAATAACGAAAATATCAAAATGTATGAAACAGCTGATTTCTTTTTCGCGATTTCAGAGTTGGTCCCATAGTAAAAGTTGTTCAGTTTGATGGTCCCTATCTGTCATATTCAGCTTTATAAGGCTTTTACCAAACACCTTGTATAGTTAAAAAATCACAGTCTTAAGACTGTTATTTTTGATCATTAATCAATGACATTATTGATAAAGGAGAATGCCAGAAAAAAACCCAGAGTCGATTAAAATAATTTCTGAATGGTGAGGTAGACCAGACATAGTATGTCCCAAATATGCAATGTGATTTCGCCTAAACAATCCCCAACATTAAAAAAGTTGTGAGAACGCGGGGTATTACATAGTCACTATGTACTATGTCATAGTGCGTTTGTGTATATTTAAGTAGTTTTGTTACAGTGCCGCTCAGACTCAGAAGCGCTCTTGGTGGAGCTTGACAGCTGAGTGTACTCGATCACTTTTGTTAATCAACGCTCGGTCCGGCCAAGTATCGGATGGGTGACCGTTAAGTGGCATTACAACTGAGCGCTTCCGTGCTTTGGAGTTTGGCTTTGGCTGTTGTCATCAGATAACAGTCGTTAAGCCAAGTTAGAGGCTTGATAAACACTTACACCAGATGTGGCTGATAAGACGAAGAAGTTTTGTACGTTACCTACGTAAATATTTTGCGTATTTCAACGTTAATATGTTCAACATATTCTATTAATCTATTAGAACGCTATCTAAAAACGCAGCTGGTTGTTGCAGCCCTTCATACCTTGCAAAGCCAAGGTAGTAGATCACGTTGATAATATGCCCCTAACTGTCCAAGTTATGCGTAGTGATAGAGTGTTACTAGGAGATTCTAAATGCGTATTAGTATTTATAATTATAATCATAAGCTTATTTTGAAAGACTTAGTTATAGTGCGCCAATGCATTTGAAAGAGATAGATAGAGCGCGCAAGCGCATTTAAAGAGAGAGAGATAAATAATAGCGTGCAAGTGCATAACAGGTTTATGCGTAAAGGCTGGCTGGAAGAGGTAGGGGGGACGGAGTGTGCCACGCGGTACCTTATTACTGTATCTTATTATGATCTTTCAATGCTCCCCGCTCCCCACACCCCTTTCAGTAGATGCGTCCATCTAGGCGTGGCATTGATAAACATTTCCCTATTTTAAAAAGTACCAGGGTTACATAAGTCTAGAGAAGGTAAATTTTTATATCCCGAAGAAAAGGAAATGATAAAAAATAGTTTTAAATGTAATGTACAAGAGTGACATAAATCTGAGGATCTCATAGCAGTCAAAAGGCGGAAAAAATCCACTGCTCCCCGCATTCCACGAATCCCCCTTCAGTAGATGCATCCATCCATCCTGGCGTAGTCAAAATTATTACTTTGAAATATTTATTAGCGGCCAACTTGCTTGCTTACGGTACTTCTTGCAAATATGATATAAATCAATAATAGGGACGAGTTTACTATACCATGTATGTACCTGGGACGAATTTACAGATACATTTTTTTATGAGGGACGAATTTACTTTCAATGTATGGAACTTTTTAAATCGTGACGAGTTTACATACGGGACGAGTTTACAATTACCCTTTTAGGGTAATAACGTAAATAAACAACTTTTACAATGGGGCCAACCACGGAATTTCGAAAAAATAATCAGCTGTTCCATAGAAAAGTACAACATCGACTCGACTATAATATATATAATATACCCAGTTTAATTAAGTGTGAGCTGTCAAATTGTGTTTTCATCAGGAAAATGACTTCAATTGTGAAATGCGCTACGTGCAATATTGTGATCAGTGAAGTTCTAGCATTCATACAAAATAAGCTAGATGTGATGGATGTGGAAAGTTTGCTCAGGATCTGTAGTACTGCGTTTACAGTGTCTGAAGTGGAAACGGCGAAGACGTTGCTGTTTGAATCGATTCGAACAACGAAAAGAAAAATATCTCGGCGAAAAGATGGGAAAATCCAAAGAGATTTGGAGGATATAATAAGCCTACTTCAGGATACCGATCCCGACTGTACGCCTATTTTTGTTGCGAGGGATTTGCAAAAGTTACCACCGGTCACCTTTGACCATATCGATGTCACTCACCTATTAAAACAGTTGACATTACTGCAATCCGAAGTGAATACCATTAAAGAATCATACGCATCTAGAAAAATGATCGAAGATTTGAAAATCGAGTTAACCGCCAACAACAATAGTTGTGATTTAAAATCACCGACGTACAATTTTGAACGTAATATCAATAGTCGTAGGGGTGCATATAACTTAGACAGCGGGCCTATTGGTCTAGTGAACGAAACACAAGTACCTCCAACTGGCATTATCAATATCATTGATCACGAGCCGCAGTATCACGAGTGTCATTCGCGCTCTCGCTCACTCTCACCCTCGAACGACAGAAACAGCAACATTGCGTGCTCACCTATACTGCCGAGTGTTGCAAATGGAGATCCAGTTAGCGGTACAGACTATATTATAAAAAGCATTGAGTCAAGACCGGAAGTAGTACCGGTATCGAATGTTAACAACGTCAACAAACAGCTGTCAGATAAAAATATTTTAACTATGGCTGAGGTGTTAAAACAGAAAGGTGAATGGAAACAAAATACACAAAATGAGGAATGGAAAACTGCCCAAAGGCGTAAATTACGTAACCGATTTGTGGGTAATAGAGGTAAAGCGCAAGGTGAGAAGACCACAACCTTCAAAGCCGCCGAAAAACAGGTACCACTATTAATATCCAATATACATAAGGATACAAAAACCGAGGACATTGAGGGTTATATTTTTCAGAAAACAAAGGATAAAGTGATGTTGGAGAAAATAAATATGGTACGAGATAAAGGATACAATGCTTACAAATTTACCATACCCGAAAGCAAGCTGGATATTTTCTTAAATGACGAACTATGGCCGGAGGGTGTTTCCTTCAGGAAATATATTTACTTTAAGAGTAAGATCAGAGCCAGAAATGACGATATTCTGAAAGGAGGTACTCAGAAAAATAAGATAAATGAATAACACAGCGAATCTAGTAAGCTTTAATTGTAAAAATGTTCGTAGATCTGTCGATTGTATAAGTAAACTTTGCAAAACAGCTGATCTGATAGCCCTTCAAGAAACATGGCTTCTACCACATGATCTGGCGTTCCTGGGCAGCATTGATGAGGACTTTGCCTTCACGGGAAAGTCAACAGTGGACACATCTTCTGGTGTACTCCGTGGAAGACCTTTCGGCGGTGTAGCGCTCATGTGGAGAAAAAGTGCGTTTCCGTCCGTTACAGTGATCCCTTGTGATAGTGTGCGTGTTACTGCTATAAAGGTAGCTCTGCAGGACAGGTCAGTGCTATTCTTCTCTGTTTATATGCCTGTAGACTCAAATGAAAACCTGTTAGATTTTACAGAGTGTCTTAGTGTTGTTAATGCCGTAGTAGAGAGTAACAGCACAGAATCTGTTATTATACTAGGTGACCTTAATGCCCATCCTGGAGAATTATTTTGTGAAGAATTGTTAGGTTTTTGTTCTGACCAAAGATGGTCCTGTGTTGATTTGGATTACTTACCACCTAATAGTTATACATATGTGAGTGAGGCCCATGGTTGCCAACGCTGGCTCGATCACTGTGTCATGACCGAAGCAGCAAATCGTTCATTCCTAAATGCTAGTATTTTGTACGATACTTACTGGTCAGACCATTTGCCACTAGTAATTGTTTGTGACTTCGCTCTTATTAGGCCAAAGACAACCGTTACCCAAACAGAATATAATTATGTGAGTTGGGGGGAACGTGACACTAATCAAATTGAATTATACAAAAATTGTTGCAATAGTTTGCTTAAAGAAATTGATTTTCCTGCAGAATTAGCACATTGTAATAATAAAATCTGTAATGATCTAAATCATAGGAAAATTATAACCGATATGTATAAAAATATTGTTAATATACTTTCCGAGGCTGCTAAAAATACTTGTAAGGCAAAAGTGAACTATAAAAAACGTAAATATGTTACTGGGTGGAACAAGCATGTCAGTGATGCTCACGGGGATGCTCGGCTTGGCTTTCAATTGTGGGTGCTTCATGGAAGACCTAGAGAAGGATATATTTTTCAAAAAATGATAGAGACGAGAAAAGTTTTTAAAAGAAAGTTAAAGTGGTGTCAGGATAATAAAGACCGCGTACGTATGGATATAATCGCATCTCATCACTGTAATAAAAACTTTAGTAAATTCTGGAAAGAAACTAACAAATTGAACTCCAGGCCGGGTTTACCGGTGAGTGTTGCTGGTGCTCACGAGCCTAAGCACATAGCCGAATTGTTTAAAAATAATTTTAAGGTTGAATCACCATTGAATTCTCAGTTGCAGATGAGCGATACTGAGGCCATTCTACAACCAAATATGACCGAGGTTCAAATAATGTTTACTGCGAGACAAGTTAAAGATGTTATTAAAAATATGCATAGTGGTAAGTCTCCTGGATATGATGCCCTCAGTGTCGAACATCTGCGTTCTGCCGGAGTCCACCTGCCTAGACTATTAGCTATGCTATTTTCTTTTTGTATCAGTCATTCATTTATTCCAAATGAAATGATGAAGACTACTGTTGTGCCGGTTATCAAAAATAAAACAGGCGATGCTTCCGACATGGGTAATTATAGGCCAATATCGCTAGCTACTATAATAGCTAAGGTGCTGGACAGTTTGCTTGAGACACACTTAACGAAACATCTGAACCTGCATGATGCCCAATTTGGTTTTAGACCAGGGCTATCTACAGAAAGTGCAATACTGTGTCTCAAGGAAACTGTCAAGTACTATACGGAAAGGAAAACACCAATTTATGCTTGCTTCTTAGACCTTTCGAAAGCTTTCGATTTGGTATCTTATGATATCCTATGGCGGAAACTGCTGAGTGAGACCACCTTACCCACGGAGATCATATTTCTCCTAAGATATTGGTATAGCAACCAAATAAATTATGTAAAATGGTCAGGAGCCCTCTCAGATGGCTATGGGTTGAATTGTGGGGTGAGGCAGGGGGGTATCACGTCTCCTCTGCTTTTCAACCTATACATGAACCGCCTTATCGTTGAGCTCAGTAGTGCCAAGGTCGGTTGTCATATGGGTGGCGTCAGTGTCAATAATATAAGCTATGCTGATGACATGGTACTGCTGAGCCCTTCGATAAATGGCTTGAGGGTGCTTCTACACAAATGTGAGTCCTATGCGGTGGCCCATGGACTCAGATATAACACCACTAAAAGCGAGCTAATGGTTTTTAAAACCCGAGGGAAAGATCTAAGTATTATACCAGCTATACACCTCAATAGTTCACCGTTAAAGCGAGTACCTAACTTTAAATATCTGGGTCACTGGATCACCGAGGATCTATCTGATAACATGGACATTGAAAGGGAACGGCGTTCGTTGGCGGTTCGATGCAACATGTTGGCCCGGAGATTTGCTCGAAGTACATTTGAAGTCAAAAAGACATTATTTAAATCATACTGTCAGTCTTTTTACTCGTGCGGTCTCTGGGTCAGCTTCACGCAGAGGGCCTACAGCGCTCTCCGTGTTCAGTACAACAACGCGTTCAGGGTGCTGATGGGGCTGCCGCGCCACTGTAGCGCATCGGGCATGTTCGCCGAGGCTAGGACGGACGGCTTTCACGCCATAATCCGTAAGCGATGTGCCTCACTTTTAAGTCGCGTGCGCGCCAGCTCCAACAGCATCCTGTGCGCGTTGGTTGATAGGTGGGACTCCTCCTTGCTTCAACACTGGGTGGCGCTTCATGTGGAGAAATAGTGCTATAACCAGTAGCGATATTTCCCCATTGGGAGCTATTGCAATTTTATTATTATTATTTAAAATGTACAATACTAACATAGATTAAGGTAATGTTACTAACAAAATATGGACTAATGTCTGAAATAAATAAATTATTATTATATATTATAATGTATGGAACAGCTGATTTTTTTCGCGATTTCGTAGTTGGCCCCATAGTAAAAGTTGTTCATTAACGTGGTCTGAACGTCCCTTTTCATTTTTAGATATACTTTAAAAATAACCGTGTATAATATAGTATCCTACTATATTGCGGGCTTACCTACTATATTTTTTGAAAAAATATATAGTAGACAAAATTACTATGTTTTTTCTAGTTAAAAAGCAGCAAAAAATGTATTACTTGTACACCGTTATTTTTTATGTATATATAAAAATGAAATGGGGATTTCAGACCACGTAAATAAGTAAGTAAGTAGAGTTGGCACCCCTATCTACAGCCATTATGTCCCCACTGCTGGGGCACATTGTACGTGTAGTACACTGAACAATCAAATCATAGTTTTTTTACATTCTCTTTGAATCAAATTATCAACGAATAACCGAATAATGACGAATACTCAAAGGCTTCTAAGCAAAAATCTTTGGTTGAGGTCTCACTTTTAAGGTAGCTGTCAGTTTCATAAAGTTTCTGTCAAATCTGAAAACTTTTTTGAATGTAAGATCGTCTAGAATCGTTTGAATATTGGGCCGTAAGATTTAAGAGTTCCCCTGGAGATAAGGCACAGAATGTGGGTAAAGTTACTGATAGCCAAAGAGTTGGTGACTAAAAACTATAAGAGTTGTGGACAACAGTGCATTCTGACCACTTACAATTCAATATGATTTAGTATTTATTATGTAAGTACTATCGACAACACTTCCACTTAACCACTCCTGATGTTAAAATCGCTTGCACGCCGCGCCGTCACAACAGACAACATAATACGTTTATTTCGTGCCGTCGATATGCGCGCACATGAATTTTAAGTATAGTCAACAGCATATCAAGCTACACAAAACTGTCAAAAATCTATAATGAATTTTGAACCTTAAAATGCTCGACTTAAAGTTTAAAAATGATTGAAGAAATTTGACATGTTGTGTGTCAACAGGCTTTTGTAATCTCGCGAAATTTTCAACATGCTCCACAATCATTTTGATAAAATTGAAAATTGGTAGTAAATCAACTAGTCTAAAGTACAAAAAACCTGAGTAAATGGTCAGTCAGAACCAATGACATATCGTTGGTCAGAACACATTGTGGTCCTCAGCTCTTGTAATAGTGTTAAGTCACCAGCTCTGAAGCTATGAAAGAAACTGTTTACTGATGTTTATGTGGCCACAATATTGCAAGTCGTTGCTCATTCAGCTCTTTCTCAGCAATTTTTTTAATTTTATAACTAATGGGTTTGCTCTTGACCCCAGTCTAGCCCAAAAGCAAAGACAGGGTCTACGACGGATCGAGCTTGCCCAGAAGGTGCTTATTCACTCTGGCCTTGAATAGAGTCAGGTTGTATGCGCTCGGAAACACAGACGCCGGCAGGGAATTACATTCCATAGCTGTGCGCATTATAAGCTTAGCCAAGATGCAAAGAAAACATTGACAGTCAACTGTCTACTGTCTGAGAGAGTTTTCTTTGCATCTGAGGTGGTGTTGGGCTGGTTCCTCTAGGTACAACGATAACACAAAGTGCATAGATATAAAATACTTTTTACGGATGCTATGCAATTTTTAACACGTTTTTATTATTATTATTATAGCTGAAAGTAAGGAAAATCCCGTGAAAAACCTCTCTTAGAGAAAAGGAAACGCATGCCTGATGTTGATGTAGGAAAATCACCTAATTACTAACATACAAAACAAATATAATTAGAAAACCTACGGGGAACCGACAACAGACGTCAAACCATAAGGGACGGTTGCCATGGCGACCGTATCTCGGGTTTCTTCCTCACTGATCGTACGGAACCCCTACCACGTAATTAAGACGCCATCTTTGAAAATACTTTTAAGAGTTGTGGTTAAAACATGCTTGCATGAAAAATCGCTAATGATTTTTCAGATTTAGAAAGTAAAAGGGTGAAAAGTTTAACATGCTTAATAATAGGAGTACTGTTTTTCTGGATGAAAGATACCCTATACCCTTATCTGTACCCCTAACAACGTGTGTGCAAAATTTCATGATGATCAGTTGAGTAGGTAAGATGAGAAATTTTCTAATAACAGACAAACAGATTATATCGTGTGGGCGGACACCCGTGCCCAGCAGTGGGATAAAAGATACCCTATGTCCATCCCCAAGGCCCCAACTATATCCGTACCAAATTTCGTCAAAATCGGTCCAGCGGGCTAGGCGTGAAAAAGTAACAGACAGAGACTGAGTTACTTTTACATTTATAGTAACTAGCTTTTAGCCGCGTCTTCGTCTGGAACCCTTAAGGGAGGGTTCCCTTAATAGGGCTAAATAATATTCTATGATTTAATTTCATCAATATTTGTAAGAGGCGGGGTACTGTGTTGATTAAAACCATCTCCATTCATATTAATTCCTTTTAATTACAATTTAAAACTTCTCAAAACCACATAAATCAATTATAATTTAAAACCTTTTAAAATCACACTTAAAAACTATTTGATTATAATTTACTTTTTAAAACTTTCAAATTCACACTTCATGAATTAAATAATTTAAAACTGAATTATCTCCATTTAATTATTGCGTACAACATAAAGATTTAATCAACATAAATCAATTCGGCACTAAATCAAAAACTGTGGTAAATAAAACAGAAAGTCCGCACAGTCCGTGTGTCGGAAGGCGAATGCGCTTCGGCCCGGGCTGCGGCCGGTTTTATAGGCGGCGGCGACGGTAGTGGGGACGTGAGTCACGCGGCAACAACGCATCGTACGATGTGTGGCGTGATTGTGACGCGGCGCTGCGCTTGCGCCGATACGGCCATACTGACACAGGCGCGTCCCTGCGCCTACTTCGTTTTTCGATCTGTGGGACAGAATAACACATTTTATAATAACTCGATTACAATACTACAAAATAAAGAAATAAAAATAATTAGTATCTCATTGGACCTCATAGCCTCAGCGCTAATATTGGTCATATCTCGCATTTAACCTCATAGCCTCAGCGCCAATATTGGTCATATCTCGCTTTTAACCTCATAGCCTCAGCGCTAATATTGGTCATATCTCGCATTAAACCTCATAGCCTCGGCGCTAATATTGGTCACACTCTCAAAGATTCTACGTTAAAATTGACTCCCCAGCATTACACACTCACTATCAACTCTACTCATTGCCGATATGGCCATTTTACTTTGAACCCCAATTATATCTGAATTATATCATGCAGTAAAACTTTTTTTTTTTATCTCGTAAGGGACATCATATACTTACAACGTATTCACCCTTATCAAACCTTTTCAACTTGGAGTTTCCTTTGTCATACCAAATCTGTCCTTTTCAGTCTGCTCGGTCATCCTCACCAGCACAGCATTTCTCATTGACTGTGGGTCGACTTGCTCGTCCTCTTCGTTATGATGTTGAGCCTCATGATCCTTTAGCTTGTATTCCGCCTGTGTCCGAGTGATTAGATCGACCCACTCTCTTACCTCTGTACCCTTGTCTGGGTCAAACGCAGGAAAGTAAACATCTGATATGTGCACCATACTTGTTTCCGCTGGCCGAATCATTGTCATCATTTCAGTTAGAGCAGCACGGTTTTCTTGAGACATTTGCATCAACATCTCACTCATAGTGTCCTTGAAAGTATTTGCTAAAAGACACATAGTTGTTAAATTGCTACTTTAGGCCGATGGTTGTTGGCGACGATTCGCCCCCACTTCTGATGTAAGAGGCGGGGTACTGTGTTGATTAAAACCATCTCCATTCATATTAATTCCTTTTAATTACAATTTAAAACTTCTCAAAACCACATAAATCAATTATAATTTAAAACCTTTTAAAATCACACTTAAAAACTATTTGATTATAATTTACTTTTTAAAACTTTCAAATTCACAGTTCATAAATTAAATAATTTAAAACTGAATTATCTCCATTTAATTATTGCGTACAACATAAAGATTTAATCAACATAAATCAATTCGGCACTAAATCAAAAACTGTGGTAAATAAAACAGAATGTCCGCACAGTCCGTGTGTCGGAAGGCGAATGCGCTTCGGCCCGGGCTCCGGCCGGTTTTATAGGCGGCGGCGACGGTAGTGGGGACGTGAGTCACGCGGCAACAACGCATCGTACGATGTGTGGCGTGATTGTGACGCGGCGCTGCGCTTGCGCCGATGTATTAGATCATCCATTTTTATGTGTTTAGGCGGGTCTCCAAAATTAGATGGTCCTAGTTTCAAAACTGAAAGATTTTTATACAAATTTTCATCCCCCATTTCAACCCCTTCAACCCTTATTTCGCAATAAAAGGTAGCGTGTGTTCTTTCGTAAGATCTACTCTATCTCTGTACCAAATTTCATCAAAATCGATTCAGTAGTTTAGACGTGATGGCGTAACAGACAGAAAAACAGACAGGCAGAGTTACTTTCGCATTTATAATATTACCAGCGACCGCCCGCGACTTCGTCTGTGGATCCTCGAGAACAGTTCCATTTTTCGGGATGAAAAGTACCCTATGTCCTTCTCTGCACCCCTGACAATATGTGTGCATAATTTCAAAATGATCGGTTGAGTAGTTAAGACGTAAAGCCGTAGTAAACAAACAGACTTTCGCATTTTATAATATATTTTTCAATACAGTTGCTCGAAAATGTAAGCTTACAACGACAGTCCAGCGTGCGGTAAGTTGATTTTACCGCACGCCGTGCGTTTTTGTTTACGGAGTAGTACAGCGTGCGGTAAGTTGATTTACCACTCCGAAATCGCACGCCCGCGCCGTGCGATTTTGCTTACGTACGTTTTTTTTAATTTCTACTAGCTTCCGCCCGCGACTTCATCCGCGTGGACATTAGAAAAATATAGGGACCAGTTTAAAATGACCTCTTTAGTGTATGAAAGCTAGTACTACGGAGAGTTCAAGCTGTTTCCTTGGTTCCACCCACCCGAATTTGATGAGACATAGCTTAGATTTTAAGTTAGACTTCAATCTACTAAACTGTGAAAAGCCCATCAAAATTCTTTTAGCGGTTTTTTGCGTTATTCGCGCACAAATATTTAGAATTTACAGTATTCATATGTTATAGATTACAATTTCAGTAGTAGGTACCTATAATGTTTTCTCGCAAATGTATTGAAAAACGTAGTATGGCAAACGGTTGTTAAGGTTTTTTAAAACTCGTGACGATTATAACAAACATTACTAATAATATATATTAGTAAGGATATAGTGTGGATTAGCAACAGAAAGCGTAGCTGGGTAGGAGGAGGTTACAACTAGTACCCCTTTTTGTAAATGAGGTCAGTGTCTCAAGATGTCTGGTGTCTCGAGAGCTTATCAATAGGGGAACCGTCTGAGACCCCGAAAACTCTTGAAAGTAACCGAAACATCAAGAGATAATCTAAAAGCCATCAGTCTGAACTTTATTAAATCCGTGATTAGAAAAATAAGGTTTTTTAAAATTTCCTTAAATTGATTTTTTTCTAAGAATAATGGTGTCATCTCAAAACGAGCATGATCAAGCACTCTTTGACCGAGCGAGCGCGAAGCGTCTTTACTTCAGCTTGCGCAAAAAATCTGTCCTTCCGGCTGTCTATTTGTTCTTCTCTACAGGTCGCATTTCTCAACCGATTCTTATGAAATTTTGTAAACAGGTTCGAAAATAATATAGATTAATTTTTGTCGAGCAAGTTTTTCGAAATTGTTGTAAAATGTAAAAAAAAACATATTTTAGTCCGGCTTTCCAGCGCCGTTTTTTCTCCTCTACAGGGTGGAAGATACTAAAGAACTTCACTTTTCGGAGTGGCGCATATTTATAAACCTATAACTTATCTCTACGTTGAGAGCGCTTTATAAATACGGGTCTTACATCCCTATAACGGTAGGCGGAGCATCGCTGGGGATTTAGGCTTCTGGGAACTTTTACCCACTAGCTCCAAAACCTGGGTGTATGGAGGAAAGCCCCACATATACCTCCACACTCCTGACTGGAAGAAATGCGTAATTTGCATTTCCCTAGTGAAACAATAAAAAAGAAAAAGCTGTAATGTACCATCGAAGTCCAGTGGTAGTCGTCACGTTCATCTCGTCGCAGGACGCGTGTGTAATTGCGTGCGTTGGAGGATTTGTCACTCGACCCACCCGCCACACTAGTGATGGGCGATAGGTAAATATGGTAAAAGGGGTAATGGACCGAGCGAGCGCGAAGCGTCTCCGTTTTAGCTTAGGCAAAAATGCTTTCGTATGTCTGTCCCACTGTCTGTTTGTTCTCCTCTTCAGGTCGCATTTCTCAATCGATTCTCGTGAAATTTTGTAAGCAGGTTCGATAATACTTTTTGAGAAAAAGTTAAATAACAAAAAATATTTGTTTGGACCTCATCTATAACCCCTTAGCAGGAATACGTCATATTTCCAGTGACCCAATAACTAATAAGAAATAAATAAATAAATAAAAAAATAAAAACCGCGCCTGCATAAAAAGACAAGTCAACTGAAAAGATGGAAACAAGATTAAATATTAAGATAATATTAATATTTATGCATTTATTAAGATAATATTAATATTTATGCATGCCTCCAACTGCATGTTATTACATTGCCTTTAATATTTAATCTCGTTTCCATCTTTTCAGTTGACTTGTCTTTTTATGCAGGCGATTTTTTATTTTTTTAACCTATGTGAGACCCCATCACTAGTGGGTGTTTTTCGATGCGGTCTTCTTTGAACACTCTTTGATATCAACGTGTTGCGAATTAAACCGTTTGCCGTCGGTTTTGATAAATTAATTGGTTGGATCGGACACTTGCTCAATTGCTTTGAAAATGTATGGTGCGAGAATCATCAAAGAGTGAGAGTTTGTTTACAGTTTTACCTGAATATCATTAAACTGGTTAATTTTTGTAAAAGGAAAAAGAATAGAAATGCGCTAAAGCTAGGGTTTCCTAGGATAACGGTGCCGTTATATTACGGCCGTAATATAACGGCGATGTATGTTGTCTATGTAAAAAATATGGCGACACCGTGACGTCAGAAACCGCGCCGTATTGTTTACATAGACAACGTTCTACGCCGCTAAATTACGGCCGTCATATGACGGCACCGTCATCCTAGGAAACCCTAGCTTAAGCGAAGGATTCTCTCACCAGTAGAGAAATATTTGTATAATACGTATGTAGGTAATATGCCATCTTAACAAAAAAGACATTTTTTGAAATACATGCGAAAATAATTGAGTCATTGCATTCTAGGGTCATTAAAATAATTATAGGTCTCCAGATGACTCTATACTTTGCGTGACACCTTCCGATGTTTTCATTTTTAGGTAAGTAAGTAATTTACAAAGGCGCGGCCATTATAAATTCTCTTTGAATTCCCCGAAAAGTCTGACTGAGTTTACAACTAAGGCAAAGCTCACACTGCGACGCACTCGGTCGTACGTATGTTATACTATAGATATTTTTTTTGTTTTTTAATTTATTTTCCATATTTTTACATTTAAGTTTATTACAAAAAATTCTGTCGCCAAACTGCAAGACAGTTTGTTGTATTTAGAGACGCACAAAGTAAGTACGACGTATTACCACAGAATAAACTATACCTAGTACTAGTATTATAGTAAAGAAACAATGTGTAAGTAGTTATGTTTTTTTTATAAAAGCTGTATGACGTTAATGGAGCATGGCTGAATAAGCTGAACCTATGACCATCTTAAGTGTAACCTTATTCAAATGCAAATAAACTTTCATTCATTCATTCATGATGCGTTGCAGAGTCTGTATACAGTTATAAGGGAACGCTCTTGATAAGACAAATATTAAGAAAGCTCTAGTTATCAAAATCTTGACTAGATATGATTAGGTACCTTACCTACGAAGCCGCGATGCTCGAAGTTACCTACCATATCTAGAATAGTTTTCTACATTTTGTCACTTTAAAGGGTTGGGCACACACGCGCGTAGACACGCGCGTAGTGACGCGCAGCAAAGATGCCTGCGTGTTCGGTGTGACGTCTAGTAGGGAATGCCATTGAGTACAACGTCACGAGCTGCAATGCGTAGGGTAACGCATCAGTCTACGTGCACGTGTACGTTACGCAAGCCGGTGTGCCATGTCTCATAAAGTTTCAGACATTAAGCGTCATGGTACGTCTACGTGCACGCTTACGCATCCGATGTGTTTTGTACTTTCGCTTTAAGCTGACGGCCTCGTATCCAACAAGAATTTAAGGCGGAAAGAAGTGCAGTCGGGAATAAAAGTTTGTAACAAAAATTTAATTTTTGATAGAAACTTATTTTACGTTACGTGTGATGTTGGGAAGCTGTGGGTCCACAGCGACTGTAAGACCTCATAGTAATGTGAATACGGGCGTTCTCCGCCGTGTTGCGCGACGCAGTGTGAGGCTTGCCTAACACTAAGCAGCGCGATTCCGTGCCAATGTGCAATAGAGTTTATAGACTAAGTAATTGCCTTAATATGCCACTGTGGAACCATGCAGACGTCTGCACTCGCACGGTATTTCCTGAAAGGGTTACTGTGTTCATATAAATATTGTTAATGTTCGTAAAAGTATAGGTATGTCTGGAGAAAAGCTAGATGTAGCATGCATCTTAAAACTGATAAGTTCCTTACGCCTTTCATCTCAAAAAAAAATCAAAAAAAATCAAAAATGTTTATTTCGTAACAATAGAACTACAGACTATAACAGTGCGTGGAGATCCTCTTTTAAGTATAGAGTATACTTGTATTAAAAGATCTCGCTCCTTTTCAATGTTCTTACAAATACTTTTATGTTACAGAAATACAAATTAGTAAAAAAAATAAAACAAAAGAAAAGATTTAGTGCTAGTTGATAATTGACTGCGATGTGATGTGTGTGTGTGTGTGTGTGTGTGTATGTATGTGTGTGTGTGCGTGTGTGTGTATGTGTGTGTGCGCGTGTGAGTTTTTTTTTTTTCGTATATATTTATTGTATTGCATTTTATTTTAATATACTTTCTATTTCCTCATAGTCTTTACCCTTTAGCCACTCAATGACATCATCTTGGCAACTAAAAGATTCCTGGCAGGGAAAAAACGGAAAGATTTAAAAGCTCTTTTTAGTTCTGTGAGCTTGTTTTCATTTACTCTCAGTCTTGCCGGAAAATACTTTGATGTAATATTTCCGCTCAATCAGAACCACCTTAACACAAGCAAACAGTACCTCAGACCTTATATAGGTTGTTTTTTTAAACATATTAACAAAAATTATTAGCTGTTCCATAGTAATATTGGTAATGAGCGGCGTAGTAGATCCCGCTACATACCACAAAATTTATCGACTGGTTTTGGTTTCACCCTGTGGACAGGTTGTGATATCAATATCAGTAGTCCAATAATGGCTTTTAAGTATTGAGTTACAAGATTATATTCTTCCACTTTGTGAATTTTCCACGCAATTCCTCACTGTAACAACATAATTTCAATAAGGTTTGCAAGGTAAAACAGACGAGTGCTCTCACAAGTTAACCAAACAATTGGATAGTCTACCTATATGCACATAGATAGCTCCGTAAGCCAGCTTATGCACAGTGGTGCCCAAATTGTTTAGGCGTACGGCAAAATAATTTTTGTCGGTCGTTTTTTTTGTTCACAACGGGGGGCTGATAACGTAACTCTGTTGCTAACAATTCGCCTTTAAAATCGATTGAAACCGTTTGAAATTAATGAAATTTGACAGTTTCAGGTGCCAACAGAGTGCTAGCAGAGTACTGTGTTAGCAACTGATACTGACAAATTAATTTCAATCTATTTCAATAGATATAATTGAATGTGTGCCCAGGAAAAGGGTCTATTCCATTCGAAATTTCTCCTTTTGTAACTAAACGACAGGCTAAAAATATTGTTTAAGCAATAAAAGTACCTTAGTAATTAATGAAACTTATCTGTGACAAATTGATATATAGACTTAGTTTAACACAAAAAATGTAGATGGCGTTAGTGCCGCGTAACGGCCGTTGTTTGTCGACTGATCGGGTTAACCTGCCTACGTGCTTTTGAAAAATCAGTAAAAAATAGAGAAACGTGATAAATACTCTGTATTTTTGGAAAACTTACAAAGTGCGAACACGTTCTTTGCGGTGTACTATGGGTTTTGTATGTAATTGAATGCCTTTGATGTGTTTGAACTTCTGTCGTGTTTGCACTAGAAATGTCATTGTGCATAACGCACCTTTTTTATAAGTAAATTGTCTATTTAAAATGTGACACTGACGTCGGCGTTTTTTGCCTTTTGTAATATTACCTGTCAAGTGTGAAAATTATCTGAAAGTTCGCCTTTATATTTTTGCTAATAAATTCCCTTCCATTACGTAGCCTTTTAATTGCTTTGCTAACCAGTTTTACAGTCCCTCGCTCACAGTCATATTGCCTTACGTGTGGGTAAGTTTTCCTCTTGTAAAAAGACTGATAATAGTATGAGTCATTTGTTTTTTTTTTTACATCACTCCCGGTATTTATTTCATTCCCGCTCCCGGAAAATATGCGCTGGGATTCTGGGAATGACGGGAATCAAAAATTTTCGGTTTAAAAATTTCCCGGTTGTTCGTGAAAAACCCGGGAATCCCGAAGCCCTAAGTTACCTTTTGATGCAGTGTGACATTTCTGAACACTACTTTTAATTCTGCTTTTTTCAAATAAAATAAAATAAACAGTTATTTCCTGAAACACGTGTATTTTTATTTCATCCGATTACCATTATTCACTACTTATTTTTAAAATATAACTTCTTGCGCTACAAAGGGTCAACAATATTTTCAGAGTCCACTACAGAGAGATAATTCACAATTTCGTCTATATTTAAGCACTATGATTTTTTCCAATGGCTGCGCTGGTGTGCAGACTACGTGCCCTTAAGTGACGATAAGGCCGAAGGTGGAAGCGCACTACACCCGGAATCCTCATCATTGAGGAGCTATCTTACATCTAACTGCCAGAACACAACAATTTCAAATTGTTGTCATGGAGTCGCGGTATCTTCAATTTTTACTTTTTTATTTAAAAATCAAAATCTTTTGTTTAAAAGTTCAAAAAGTTTATTATTGTATTCAATCACACTTTTTTTTGTTCATGTGTATTCTTCCCTTAAAATAATGTTTCTTCTTAAAGTTTGAGAACCTGTATAATAGAATTATTTTAACCCCGTAGACCAGAGTTTTAGCTTGATTGGCCACTTTCAGACAAACAGTCTACGTTTTCATAGAGTACATAATAGTGTTATTCAAATTAATTGTGTTAAATAGCCATTCCATGGTGTAATAATAACGATACTTATATGCTTGTAATTATATGGTAATCATTTTGACAACGTGCTTTGATAAAAGTCGACCTTTCTGCGCTACTCGAATAGGCGCCAGCAAAGTTTTAGCCACCAGCAATTTCCTTCGAAAATGCATTATTTTTGAAAGAAAGAAATGAAAGAAATATTTTATTTTGTGACCAAATTACATCTTCTTAATTATTTTTAGCTTAGTCTAAATGGAACACAAAAAAGGCTCACACTCAGCATAAGTTAAGGCACCCAAGAGTGTGCCCTAACACTGATCTTCCGTGCTCACCAAAATATAATAATTTAACATTCGGTAGATAGGTTGTGCATAATGGACATGTGAAAAATGTAAAGTCGTACAAAAATGCTCATCGTATTTTAAATGGACTTACAAGGACAGCAATAATGATGTATGAGTACGCAAAAACACGCAGAGACACAGCATAATCAAATGTCGTTTTTTTGTAAGTTTAAAAGATAGTTTTTAAGGTTAGTCTTAAAAGATTTAATTGTTTTGGCATTTTGAATTGGAGGTGGTATATCATTCCAGCATTTCGTGGCAAGATATTTGAAGCTGCCACGAAATGCAGCTGTGCCACAGAATATATACTCGCTGTGCTGTGTCCAGGGAACAACAACCGGGTAACATCTCTACACGGGCGCTGCGAAAAATTTAGCTTATTAAAGAGGTAAAAAGGTGTTTCTGTCTTTATGACACCAAACAATAGACATGCAAAATGTAGTGATCGACGAGTCTCCATCTTTAAAATATTACTATGGTTTAGAAATGGAGTTACATGTGCCCGTCGTGGTATGGGAAAGCAGAAACGAGCACAAGCGTTTTGAATACGTTGAATTAGTTTTTTGGTGTAACCCAGTAAACATGAACCAATAACGGTATCTGCGTAATTAAGTTTAGACAAAATAAGGGCATCACAAAGTTTAATTCTTAGGTCAACGTTTAAATATTGACGTACTTGATATAATACATTTAATCTATAATAACATTTTTTTTACTGTTTCAAGAATGTGATTATGGAAATTCAAATTACTATCCATTAAAACACCCAAATTTCTAGCCTCGGTCACTTGAACAAGCACAATCATTCCCAATATTTACTAATGGCTTACAAGAATTAACTTTATCTATATTAGATTTGGAACCCAAGACAAGAAATTTAGATTTGAGTGGATTCAAAGATAAATTATTAGCCTTGGCCCACGTGTTTATATTAGATAAATCTTCGTTTATTTTCTCTACAGCTGAAGAAGTATCATTAGGATCAAAAGACAAGTAGATTTGCAGATCATCCGCATATATATGATATTTGCAATGTTTAAAAGAATTAATGATGTCAGCACTGTACAAAATAAACAAAAGAGGGCCCAAAATAGACCCTTGTGGAACACCACATTTAAGTGACATAGCGTTAGACACTGAAACACCACCAGACTCGCCCTGAAGTGTAACTCGTTGAAAACTGCCACTTAAGTAACTTGAAAACCACCTAAGTGCCACAGCATCGAAACCGTAGTAAGCTAACTTAGAGAGGAGTAAATTATGATTAATCATATCAAACGCGCGAGAGAAATCTAGCAGAACCAGTATTGTACTGTGACCAGTATCTTGTGCAGTCAATATATCATCAATTACATACAAAAGAGCTTTTAATTTTTAACTTTAAAAATTGAGTTTTTAACTGACTTCATCAAAAGGAGGAGGTTCTCAATTCGATTGTATAGGTACTTATTTTTTATCGTTGTTCGCGCGTATCTTCGTCATTTTTTATGGACCGATTTTGAGGATTCTTTTTTTGTTCGATTGAGTATTCTTGCGAGATTGGCCTCTTATTATTTTTTTCAAATTGGTTCAGTAGTTTTCAAGTAATCCTGGAAATACTATGATTTTGCATTATAATCATAGTATTTCCGAATAAGATGAAGTTTTTTGTGTTGGAAAAAAAACAAAAAAACCGACCTCAAAAACCTGCCTCTAAAAAGCAAGAAATAATATTCAAGTCATTTTATCATCTATATCGCGTATCTAATGATTTGAATCTTGCTTTTTAGAGGCATATGTAGCACTAACTCTTCAATGTGATACATTTCAAATTGGGGACTTGATCCCGTCAAATTGACGCTCACGGTTTTTTGAAGTCGGTTTTTTAAACATATTTTTTGTTTAGATGCAAAAAGTAATTTGAACCCCAGGATTCTGAATTTTAATAACTGTACAATTTCATTGGGCTAAAGTCGTCAGAAAAGATAAGAGCGCGATTGAAAGATAAGCAACTTCTAGGTGAATATAATTGTAGGGAAGAAGGGAGCACTGTGCGACCTGAATAGACTATTTGACTAATTTAGGAAAACCATTTTAAATTCTTCCTTATTACGTAATAGGCGCATCACATTGATATTTCAGGAAAAATCAATGTATTTCTTAAAAAAAATCTATGTTAAAGTTTAAAATTTTAAAACCGCGCCAAAAACGCTATGGCGCTGGACGACTTGTTGACGTCACAAGCCTGTCAACATTGTAATATCCTTAGCCATTTGACAGTCATCAATCGCGGATCCTAAGTCTATGGTCGTGTCAAACGCCTGAAGCATAGCCTTCTTTAATTGCAAGCCGTGAACATAAGTTTGGCAACGTCTGTTACTGTCAGTTCGTGGTCATGCCGTCGGCCAGTCTCCATACTAAATGTATGGGAATATTTCAATTTTAAGAGGTCGATATTTTTTTTCATAGTAATCGTGTGAGGTTTTAAATAAGAAAATAATGTAGTTCTTTTATTGAAATGCTGTGTATATTAAACAATAAGAAAAATATCAATGTTAACCAGGAAAAAATGGCTGTCAAAGATGTCATCTTTTTTGTTGATTTTCTTCAGCAGGGAATTGATTTACACGCCCTCTAGCAATAAATGATATATCATTAGAAAGGTCTTTTAAAGACAAATATTTGCTGTTAATATACTTTATAGCAATTGTTAATACTTTTGGAGTTAAAGGTTATTAAAGTATAAAAGTGGTTTATTGTCTATGGGAGTTGATCTACTACACCTATAGAAATGAGTGCTATATCATAAGAACGGTATTTATATGACAAATATTTGCTGCAAACATACTTTCTATTAATTGTTAGTATTTTCGGAGTTTTAGGTCATTAATGTTGAAAAAATTGGTCAAGCTTAGAGCGTTATAACTCTCAAAGTACTATTAGTTGACGTTTATCGTAAAACAATAAAGTGTTTCAAATTTAAATACCTTTCTAATGATGTAAGATTTATTGCTAGAGGAGGCTTAGATCAAAATGCTCATCGTACTAAAGGACCCCCGAAAAGTTCAAATAATTTGACTCAAACCTTATGTTCTAATAAATAAATAATAATAATAAATATAAAACTTTACTGAAATAATCTTACATCACAATTTACAACTAGTTTAAACATAGATAATATAGGAAAAACAAATAATAAATAATTTTTAAAATAATTTTATACTATGTGCTTGACCACATGCGATGTTGCCGTTCTGATCAACTTCAGGGCTTGGAAGATATAGAAGGCTATGCCTGAAGCCATATTTATTTACAGGCAGGTGACGTCATCAGTCAGCTTGGAGCGTTTTCGCCACAGAAAAAAATTCAAAAATTATTGCATTTTTCTAGGTGAAATTAATCAATTAATAGACTTAATTTAGTCCATATAATAGTTGAATATGTTTTTTTACACCATTATCTGTTAGGATGACCACAATTTGTAGTATATTTTCAATGTTGTCAAATTGTCTATTGCACTTCATTGTGTAGGAGCAAGAGTCGCTATTTATTTAAATGACTTTTCGGAGTGCATCTTCTGTACCTGTACTATTATGTGATAGTGTTAAGATATAATACACCAAATATTTCTGAAACCCAAATAAATCTACTCATCTACTACGTATATCCACCCAGACCGATTCAGTATATAATTAAATTTAATCCATAACTAAATCTAACCCCAAACTAACTTAATACCCACGTTAACATTCAACGTATGCACTAAAACAAGTAAGTACCCTATTTCCGCATCTGTGATTTATCGGGCATCGAACTCTGAACCTCGCGGTGCACCCCTCACCACTGCGCTCAGGTGGAAGTCATAAATAAATCCCTAACAACGAAAATCAATATCTCGTTGGGAAGAGGGGAGTCAGATGAAGTGCTTCGTTCCACTATGAGCTGTGTGATTCCACCTTTTTATTGACCGAGCGAGCGCGAAGCGTCTTCGTTTCAGCTTGGGGGGCGTCCATTAATCACGTGATGTTTTTTTGGCCAATTTTTAACCCCCCCTCCCCCTTGGTGATACATGGTGAGGTTTTACGTTACACCCCCCCCCCCTCTAAATCACGTGTATTTTTTTGGTACAAAATAATCTTAACAATTTTCAGTACAAATATGTCGCAGTAGGCGGGGAAATCATCTAGTAATTGTAAGTCAACAATCACACACAGTTTTCGGTTAAAAGTCATTATGTGTATTTTCTCAAAATGGCGGAGATATGGCGAAAAAACACATTTCAGCCATTTCTAAAAATGTTACAAACGCGGGATCTCCAGATTTTTAGTATTTGTTGTTAAAGCGGCAACAAAAATACAGATACAAATCAGATAGGTCTGCAGACCTATCTCATGAATCACACAACATGTATTTTTGTTGCCGCTTTAACAACAAATACTAAAAATAGAATAAAATAAATGTTTAGGAGGGCTCATACTCAACAAACGTGATTTTTTTTTACGGAACCCATTTTGCGCGAGTCTGACATCGTACTTAGGCGGTTTTTTTGCATAAATATGTCAAAATCAGGGCTAAAGTATGTTTGTAATTATTTGGTATACGTACAAGAGGTCCAATCTATCTGGATGCAAGTGGAACGTTCCTCCCACAACCAGGACGATGGCCGTGTCATTTACCTGTCTTCATTAAAGCTACTTTAGCCTCCTTTACCTGCCACTTATACCTTGACTTATGTATAGGTAAGCACAAACAATTTGTACCCGGTTATGTACCCTGACTTATGTTTGCTATGAAATGTACGTTATTTATTATTTTTTTTCAAAATAAAATAATGAAAATGTTGAAAATAAAAACAGCTTTAAAATAAAAAGAAAAACCGGCTCGTTTGAATCGTCTTGATGAGTACTCTGTTGGGAAATAGTGTCCAAAGGTCTGATGATGGAGCCGGAAGAAGAGCACATACAAGAACTCTCGAGTTTGGGCTCGTTTGAATCGTCTTAAAAAGTACTCCAATAGGAGATTGTGTATTTTTAGTTAGCCCGTTTGGCTAAAAAGCAGAAAATGATATTTTATTGAAAAAAAAAAGTTTTTCTAAAAAAGACGTTTTTAAACTGTCCATTAAGATTTATATAACCGTATATACAGAAGTTCTCAATTTAAAAAACGTAAGACGCATGCAAAAGACATTGATAATAAGGGTACCTACGCACTATGCAGTTAGCCGGAATGCGGTCAGCCATCCGGTCAACCGCAATCAAAAATATGTACGATAAAATAGTTTTTATTCGCACTGTGATACGGCTGGCTGCCACCTAACCACACCGGTCGCTCGCAGTGCTGCGGCCCGACTGACGGCTATCCGCACCCTGATTATCTAAAAAGAAACTATTTAGCGACCGGTTGCATTTGACATACATTGCCACTTTTCTTTGGTATGTTTTTTTTACCCAAAAAGAAGTAGCAATGGATCACGATCATCTGTGAACTGCAACCAGTCGCTAGGTGGTTTTTAATTAGATAATCAGCCCGCCGGACGGTCACTGTACGCACTACGCGGATGCACTGCGGTTTGCTAGTTTGCAGTTGCACGCTATTGAAGGCGCACATTATTATACCTACACTCGTGACAGATAACATAATTCTCAACCATGGATTTCGAAGTAGAACGGTTTATAATTGAAATTCTGAAATATATCTCATGTAAATCCAATAAACAGCTGCAACTTCTTCAGCGTCCATCGTCATTGAAATGGTTCGATGAAGTCGCAACGTTATCCTATCCGCACTTTCCGGTTGCGGTCACGGCTAGCCGCTGCCCGGTTAACCGCAACTGCAACCGCATCCTACGGCCAGCCGAACGGGCAGCCGCAACGCGGCTAACCGGACAGTGCGTAGGAGACCTAAATGTCGCCTAGAAAAACGAGCGTAAAATTTGCAATATTCTGGATGTTGCTTGACAACAACACACTTCTGAATGTACATACAGACGGCAGAAGGTATATGTAGAGTATCTATTGAGAGAGATGACACAACTGTTCAAATACGTTCAATACAATGCAATGCATTTTTAGGGATCCGTACCCAAAGGGTAAAAACGGGACCCTATTACTAAGACTCCGCTGTCCGTCTGTCTGTGTGTCAGCAGGCTGTATCTCAGGAACCATGATAGCGAGACAGTTGAAATTTTCACAGATAATGTATTTCTATTGCTGCTATTACAACAAATACTAAAAACAGAAAAAAAATAAGGGGGCTCCCATACAGCAAACGTGTTTTTTTTGCTGTTTTTTGGTACGGAACCCTTCGTGCGCGAGTCCGACTCGCACTTGGCCTGTTTTTTATTTTATTTTTTAACAGTATTTCTTTTTATTTGAGCAGTTGTGTCACGTAGACAATAACTTATGAAGGTTATGAGTACTTATGAGTCAAGTCAAATATAATAATTTACAACGAAAATAATATTCTTTTCTTAAAAGTCCTTGCGCAGTCGCGCTAGGGGATATACAAATAACAAACGTGTGTTACAAATAACCCCTAATGCCGAATATGGTAAATAGGGACCATCAAACTGAACTACTTCTACTATGGGACCAACTGTTCAGCCGTTTTTGCGTGATTAAGGTGGTACGTCAAGCTCAGTGGCGCCACCAATGGCAAATCAAAATAACTAAACATACATAATTTAACATTTATTAGTGGATACCATTAGCAACAGCTGGCATAATTGAGATGATTCTTAGCTATAATTTGTGAAGATCTATCTAGCCGTTTGAAGAACATCAGCAGCTTATCAAGTAGGAAAACCGGCCAAGTGCGAGTCGGTCTCGCGCACGAAGGGTTCCTTACCAATAAACAGAAAAAAAGTCACGATTGTTGTATGGGAGCCCCCTTAAATATTTTTTTTTCTGTTTTTAGTATTTATACTATGTATTTCTATTGCCGCTATACTGTTATAGCGGCAATAGAAATACATTATCTGTGAAAATTTCAACTGTCTAGCTATCATGGTTCATGAGATACAGCCTGGTGACAGACAGACAGACGGACAGCGGAGTCTTAGTAATAGGGTCCCGTTTTTACCCTTTGGGTACGGAACCCTAAAAATGAGCTAGTGATTTCCATAAATTATAGATAAAAGAACCATCGCGATCACACCTTCCGAATAAAAAAACCGTATCAAAATCGGTTTATCAGTTAAAGAGCTACATTTCCAGACAGACACATCAGGCAGACAGACACACACGCACACAGGTCAAACTTATAACACCCCTCTTTTTACATAAGGGGTTAAAACAAGTCTATCTATCAATTTTATTTACCTGTCATAATTATAATGCATTTAGTTAACATTATTGAGTTATGGTCGGAACTGACGAGCGACTTATTGGTTTTTTTTTACATTAAATGGGCTTACTCTTGGCCACATTCGAGAACCATAAGGCTAAGCTGAGGACGAAGATGGAGCGAGCTTGCCCAGAAGAAGCCTATTCACTCAGGCTTTAAATATCACTGGGTTATATGCTTGCGGGAATACAGACGCAGGCAGGGAATTCGACTCCTTGGCTGTGCGCATTAAAAGGAAGATGAAAAACGCATTCCGTTTTAAAAACGTGTTATTAAAAAAGATTTTTTCAGTAAATTATTATTTTCTGCTTTTTAGTTAACGAGCTAAAACTAAAAATATACCATCTCCTATCGGAGCACTCGTCAAGACGATTCAAACGAGCTCAAACTCGATGGGGTTGCATGGTTTTGTTACCGAGTCCCAGTGGCCTTCTTCCGGCTCCATCATCAGACCCTGAAAACTATTTCCTAACAAAGAACTCGTCAAGACGATTAAAACGAGCCTAAATTTGATGGGGTTGTACGGTTTCAATGTTGAGTTCCTATGGCATGGCCTTTCGGCTTCATCATCAGACCCTGGACCTAATCTCCCATTAAAGTTCTCGTCAAGACGATTCTAACGAGCCCAAACACGATGGGGTTGTATGTATGGTTTCATCATAGAGTTCCTGTGGCCTTCTTCCAGCTTCAACATCAGATCAGCTCAATGACACCATAATATTGCATTGCCTTCCAGTTCTGACCTATGTTCAAAGTTTCAAGTTTCTAGCTCATCGGGAAGCTAGGATAAAATCGGTCGCAAACTTTGTGGAGAAACAAACAAACAAACGAGAAAGCAACCTAATAAAAACGTGTTAAAAAACACCAATTCCTTAGGTAAGAACCCAATACTTTTATGTATTCTGTGGTGGTGCCGGCACGAATCGTGAGCGCTGAGAGAAATAAAGGGATTATTGCGCATGCTTGCACCATGTCCCTTGCAAATGAAACCTAAACATGACTTCTGCCAAAGAAAATATCTTCTGCGCATTAACTGTTACCGCTCAAAAACCGTGGGACGGATCAGCCAAATACCAGCTTGCCGCTATGGACTCTGTCGTAAAACGTGCTAGGCGACTTATTGGAGACCCCGAACTCACGAATGGCAAACTAAGTAGCCTCGACCACCGCCGTAGAATAGATAGCTTGTTTGTCGTCATTTTTACCCGACTGCAAGAGGGTTATGTTTTTCGCGCGTATCTTGTAAGTTTGTTTGCGTGTTTGTATGTAATATTCTTTATTAGGTAGATATCTCATATCTTTCAAATGGCTGAATGGATTTTTCTAATTAAGATATCGTTAGATTTGTCTCGTCAGCCCAAGTGTTCTTAAGAAGGTGGCGTTATAAAAAAAACAACATGGCGGCTGTACGGTGCTATTATACGTAGTGGTTTTTTTTTAATACTATAATATGGGTGTCAAATTAAAGGACTTATTATAAGGATTTCAAAAAGGTTTACCATTACCGATATATAATAACTAAAAAGATATAAATTAAAAAATAAATTGAAAAAATTTAAAAACCCGCCTGCATAAAAAGACAAGTCAACTGAAAAGATGGTAACAAGATTAAATATTAAAGGCAACATAATAACATGCAGTCGGAGGCATATAATTCAAATCATTCATAACGTCACTTTTTATAAGCATGCCTCCGACTGCATGTTATTATGTTGCCTTTAATATTTAATCTTGTTTCCATCTTTTCAGTTGACTTGTCTTTTTATGCAGGCGGGTTTTTTAATTTGTTTATACGTTTTTATTAGGTTGCTTTCGCGTTTGTTTGTTTGTTTCTCCACAAAGTTTGCGAACGATTTTATCCTAAGTTCCCGATGAGCTAGAGACTTGAAACTTTGAACATAGGCTATAACTGGAAGGCAATGCTATATTATGGTGTCATTGAGCTGATCTGATGATGAAGCCGGAAGAAGGCCACAGGAACTCTATGAACAACCATACAACCCCATCGTGTTTGGGCTCGTTAGAATCGTCTTGACAAGTACTCTAATAGGAGACGTGGTTTAGGGTCTGATGATGAAGCCGAAAGGCCATGCCATAGGAACTCAATATTGAAACAGTGCAACCCCATCAAATTTGGGCTCGTTTGAACCGTCTTGACGAGTTCTTTGTTGGGAAATAATTTCCAGAGTCTGATGATGGAGCCGGAGGAAGGACACAGGAACTCTTTAATAAAACCACGCTACCCCATCGAGATTGGGCTCGTTTGAATCGTCTTGACGATTACTTTGTTGGGAAATAGTGTCCAGGGTCTGATGATGGAGCCGGAAGAAGGCCACTGGAACTCGGTAATAAAAGCATGCAATCCTATCGAGTTTGGGCTCGTTTGAATCATCTTGACGAGTACTTTAATGGGAAATAGTGTCCGAGGATCTGATGATGGAGCCGGATGAAGGCCATAGAAAATCTATAATAAAACCATGCAACCCCATCGAGTTTGGGTTCGTTTGAATCGCCTTGACGAGTGCTCCGATAGGAGATGGTATATTTTTTTAGTCTTAGTTCGTTAACAGAAAATAAAAAAAGCAGAAAATAAAAATTTACTGAAAAAAAAACTTTTTTAAAAACACGTTTTTATTACAAAAAAGTCGGACTAAAACATTAAAACGGACTAGTAAAACAGACTAAAAAGTATAAAATAAAATTTTATTTAAATATTTATTACCCTACAGAAATTTTAAACCTAAAAACGTGGGGCGCATGCTAAAGACAATAAGGATGATTAATTTTATAAAATGCGCCCCACGTTTTTAGGTTTAAAATTTCTGTAGGGTAATAAATATTTAAAAAAAAAATATTTTATACTTTTTAGTCTGTTTTACTAGTCCGTTTTAATGTTTTAGTCCGACTTTTTTGTAATAAAAACGTGTTTTTCAATTTATTTTTTACAAGATGCACTTCGGAGAGTGTGCGAAGGAATTACACGAATTAATTACTCCAGCCTCATTCCACCATCGAAGCACTAGACGCAGATTAGCGTACCATCCTTATGTTGTTGATATTCCAACCATCCGCACAAAGCATTTTGCTAACACTTTTGTTGAACAGCTAAGCAGTTCCCCAATAGTTATAACTTGGACCTTTTCAAGGCTAGAGTGAATAGGCTTTATCTAAGTGAGCATGCTGCATCGTAGTCCACATCATCACTTAACAACAGGTTTGATTGTTGACAAATGCTCACTTCTTTTCAATAAAAAAACCGTGCAGAGGCCTAGGTATTTTTTTCACAATTTTTCATTCACTTTTATATAAAATTCATATGGTATGCTCAAACTATTTAATTCATTAGACTCACAGTATTTGTTATATTATTATGGTCTGTGATTAGACTATAAGGTATGTCAAAAATAATTTGATTAAAATAATTTTGTAATCTCACTAGTCGCGCGTCTGCAAAAGCCCAATACAATACAATGACTTATAATTGCACAAGGACGCGATTTTCAACATAATATAAAACGCAGAACTGTGACTACATATCAACACTGTGTAACCACGGAATCATATAGATATCATTTAGACCTACGACACTCTACCACCATGATGATCAAGCTGTTCTTCATCTTCGCACTCCTCGTTGGATACAACATGGCGATAAGTAACTAAAATATTTATACTTATTATAATAACAGGTGTAACAAGTCACTCAACGAAGCCGAAGTCCACACATTCCGCCCATCATCAAGATCATTTTTCACATCATAGTCACATTTTAATTTCATCGGTATTGGGCTTTGAACTTCGAAGATACACAAGGGAACTCCTCAAAGTCAAATAGTATATGTAAAGTGATTTAGGTTTTGGTAAGTTTATGGCAATCCAAAACAAACCCAATCATGGTTTGCAATGCAACGTTCTGGACTTGACTTGGACTACTAAGGCACAACGGAACTCCTCAAAAACAAGCAACAGCGTAAATTTGGAAATTGAGTTGTGGGCATTTTACCATCGAAAATGTTTTATAAAGTTACAAAATATTTACACGCTTACTTATCTACCACAAAAAAGATGAAAATAAAAAAGCTTTTTTATAAAAAAAACCTTTTTCAAAAATCCTGAAAAGAAAAACAGCTTCAAAATTAAATACCTCTAAAAAAGCAAGAAATAATATTCAAATCGTTAGTTATGCATAATATCCTATCCTACTAATATTATAAATGTGAAAGTTTGTGGGTTTGGATGTTTGGATGTTTGTTCCTCAATCACGCAAAAACTACTGAACGGATTTGGTTGAAATTTGGCACACAGATAGTAAATATCCTAGTTTAAAACAAAGAACACTTTTTATTCCGATATTCCCACGGGAACGGGAACCACACGGGTGAAACCGCGGGCGGCCGCTAGTTATTAATAAAACACGTCTAATGAAGTCGGGTGGGGCTGGAAGACAACTTATTTTTTTAAATTTCTAAAAGCCGTTTATGTTTTCAGGTTTTTTTTTATTGAATTAACATTTGACTTTTGCCTTCAGCCGAGTCATAATATAATGCAAAATAGTAGTTTATGAAACTGATGCATAATGAGATGAGGGGTATTAAAACATGAATGTGTGTTTAATAGTTTTGTGTAATGTTTTTAAAAGTATCAGACGAGTATTTTAATACCTAGATGTGCAGTAACTGCACATGTGTAGATAAGTAGTTTGGGATTGAACCTACTAAAAAAGATCAACGTTAAAAGAGAGAGAGACTTTGTTTGTATTAGCTAGGTACCTACCTCGTAATTAGTCATTTCCTTAGCTGCATCTAAAATATCGGCAGTTCCCGTTCCCATTTACCAAACTTTTACCAAACATCTTGTTTACAAGATAGATTATATAATTTTTATTAACCGACTTCAAAAATTTGAAAAGGAGGAGGTTATCTATTCGTCGCGTATATTTTTTTTTATATGTATGTACACCGATTACTCGAAGGCGGCTGAACCGATTGAAATAATTCAAACGTTATCACATGAGGTTTGTTCCCAAATTGGTCTCATTTTTTGAAATTTTGAAATCGGTTTAGTAGTTTTTAAGTAATCTTGAAAATACTGTCGTTTTCGTTACCATTTTATATGAATTCAAATGGATTTTCAACCATTACTTTTTTGTTTATGCACCGATTTAGAAGATTCTTTTTTTTTTTTGAAAGAAGACACCTTAAGAATGAAACCATATTAATTTCATTGGTATTGAACTTTGGATTTTGAAGATAGATACACGAGGGAACTCCTCAAAATGAAATAGGAACTGTACAGTGGTTGAAATATTGGTAGGTTTATGACAATCAAAAACAAGTTAAGTACCTATTTATTGTCAAGGACGTTCTGGACTAGGTTTGAACTGCGAAGGCCCAACGGAACTCTTGTGGAAATTGAGTTACTCGGGGTATACCATTGAAAAATGTGAAACATTATAACGTTTTATTTTATAAAATTAGCGCTTACATACCTACCACAAAAAAGTTAAAAATTAAAAAGCTTTTTAAAAAAAGCACAACCTCCTTCAAAAACCTTAAAAAAACAGCTCTATAAAAAGCAAGAAATAATGTTCAAATCGATTAATTAAAATACGTCTATTGAAGTCGGGTGGGGCTTTTAGAATATAAACAATACAATAAGTAAAAAAAAATACATCCAGCTCCACCCGACTTCAATAGACGTGTTTTAATTAATCAATTTGAACATTATTTCTTGCTTTTTATAGAGCTGTTTTTTAAGGTTTTTGAAGGAGGTTGTGCTTTTTTAAAAAGCTTTTTTATTGATGAGTTTTCTCTTTCCAGATCCAGATCCTCGGTGTTTCCAACAAATAGTGAGTGGACCTTGTCATAGATGGTTGCCTAGGTGAGAAAACATTTTAGATGATCAAACCTGCAGTTTAAAAATATCGTTGATAAGGCTTGATACCTACGAGGGTGGTTTGATAAGTCCATGACTTTGAAAAGAAGAAATACTTTTTTTCATAATTTATTTTTGCGTCTTAGAAAGCAACTCCTTAAGGCATCTTTACACTACTTTTTTTTCAAATTCGGCAAAAGATTATTACTTTTGGAAACAAAAAACTCAAGCGAGTTCTAACTTTTCTTAATGACCCTGACGACCCTCTCGGCGGCACTCATGACATCAAAACTCATCGAATGAAGATGCGAATCCTTCCTATTCTTTAGATTCAACCCCAGTGAGATATTTTCTCCTACCAAACATGAATTAATGTCTTGTTAAATGTCTTGGCGGGCAAAGATTTTCATCAAGCCAAAAGGTGATGTCTGAAATGGGCCCTCATTTCATTACCAGTTTTCAGGCAAGAAAAGAAAAAAATAATGGGTTAAAGAGGTAGGAACTTCGTTGGACTGAAAACGCAGAGCTACAATAAGATTATGTACAGAAATAAAACAAAATATTCCGAAAAAAAGTCTTTCTTCATTAAAAAGTCATGGACTTATCAATCCACCCTCGTATACAATACAATGTATCGAAATGTAAGTTTCACTACCCCCTAGCATGACCACCGAAACACGATATATAGTGATATAGCATTTTATCGACACTTAACTGTCAAATTCCATTGTCTTTTGACAGTTAAATGAGATAAATTGCTAATATCATATCGCATTTCGGTGGTCACGCTAGGGGGGGTTGAACGAACACTAATTCAGACGCCTTGTTCGCGCAAACGTTCGTTGAAGAAGTTAAGACTACGGATCATAGGGAATGAATGTAGAAGATTTCTTAATAGCAAAGAATAGATAATAAGCAATAGCGACCACATTGAGCTCCGCGCAAGGGCGAATCCAAGATCCCGATTATAAAACTGACTAAAATCGCGCTTATAAGAATCGTGCTGACTAAAAATATACCAAATTATTAGTTTAAAATGATTTTTATCCTCTATCACAAAATTGAGAATATTTTCACAGATTACGGCAGTTCCGTAAGAAGAATAAAATTAAGTGAATTAATTTCACTTTGTGCAAATCAAATAACTTCCATGCAACATTTGCCATGAAAAATGATGCAAGCACTAACACAAAATTAAAATCGCGAATATCTCAAATTTGCCTTACGATCCCGAGCTGATTTTTTTTAGTTGATAGATATAAAGCTTAAGTATTACTTGCAACAAAAATTTCGTTCGCAAACTGAGCACTTATTTTTTAAATAAATATAATACAAAAACAGCTTTTTTCCAAAAATCTTCAAAGTTATTAATAATTGCCATTTTATAAATAGTCTAAAAAACACATAATTTAGTAGTACAAAATAAAATAAATAAATAATACTAAAAGATCTAATGACAAAAGACATATTACATTTTTTTTCTCGACAACTGTCCATATTTGATCTGGTGTTACTTCTAGTCAATTGATGAGCATAATCTGCGTCAATCTGCGGGGTCAGTAAATAAATTCTGGTCCCAAGGTCGCGGGGAACACTGTGAGATTGTATAAACCATGTCACCCATGTTTATATGTATTTTTGTTTTTACAGATTTGCTTACAACGTTTACACGCACCGTTGCCAGTTCTTCTTTTATGGTGGCTGCCGAGGGAATTCTAACAATTTCCGCACTTTCGCCGATTGTAAAAATAAATGCTACTATTAAACATGCTTCGAATAAAGGCCTACTAAACCTGAGCGGTATCCGGTACCACCAGTAGCGGTAATACCGGAGCGATATCCTGCGCGGTAATTTTTATGGCATTTTTGCTGCTGTCTCGCGAAACCGGATGGCTACCCGATACGTACCTTACGTACGCGAAACTTTTACTCCCCGCGCAGTCAGTACCGCTACCGCCTCCGGTAGCGGTAAAATCCACTATGGTTTGAACAGCGCGTTATCCGCATACCCATGGGATATCGTTACTACCACCGGTAGAGGATACCACTGAGATTTGAGTAGGCCTTAAAGTGTTAGACAGTTAAATATTAGAGCCATTGCTGACCACAGTTTAGTAGATTTAAGTTAACATGCCTTAAGTTATTGCTGGCCACAGTTCAAACGTAATTTGCCACAGACACGTAGCAGCCACTGACTATGCACTACACTGTATTCTCCCATAAATGGGAATGCAAGGGAATTATAATTTTAGGTGTTTTGTATTTTGATTGTTTTCTCTGTGTAAAAATCAGTATCGGTCCTGATGTCATTACTGTGCTCGGCAGAATATCTTAGCAGCAGGCCTTAGCCTGCCGCTTATTAGCTGAGTACAGTTTTGCCATTATGCGACGATGCACAATGTTTGTTAATGTCCTCAGATCAAATAAAATTGGTCTGAGGTTTTTTTTATTTATTTTCAATATTTTTACATTTAAGTTTATTACAAAATTTTCTGTCGCCAAACTGCAATGACAGTTTGTAGGCGTAGCGCTTATTTATACATTAATAACTCTACTTAAATGCTATATACTTACATCGCTTGTTTATTTTATTAAGTCCTTGTTGGCGTTTAGTTCTTTGTACTGTCTTTGTAATGTTGTGTGTCGTTGTGTGATTTTCAAAATAAATTTATTTTCTTTCTTTATTTCTTTCTTTCTAATATAACCATATTTAACGCGTAGCTATCAGTTTCATAGACTTGTATTACAAAGATCTTAAAGATTGAACAATAGACTAGAAGAGCAAAATCAAAACTCTGTAGTATTTTGCTCTTCTAGTCTCTTGTTCAATCCTTAAGTCCACGTCCGTACGTGTTAGCCCCTTACCCAACAAAGTAAATTAAAAAAAAAGAAAAACCGCCTTCAAAAAACCTGAAAACAAAAACAGCTTAAAAATTAAATACCTCTAAAAAGCAAGAAATAATATTCGAATCATTCGTTACACATATCAATATTAATAAAACACGTCTATTGAAGTCGGGTGGGGCTGGAGGACAACTTCATTTTTTTCTAAAAGCCCCACCCGACTTCATTAGACGTGTTTTATTAATATTGATATGTGTAACGAATGATTCGAATATTATTTCTTGCTTTTTAGAGGTATTTAATTTTTAAGCTGTTTTTGTTTTCAGGTTTTTTGAAGGCGGTTTTTCTTTTTTTTTAAAAAGCTTTTTTATTTTCAAGTTTTTAGTGGTAGGTATGTAAGCGCAGCGTGTAAATATTTTTTTACTTTATATTATAACATTTTCAATGGTAAAATGCCTAGAACTCAATTTCCAAATTTACGCTGTTTGTTTTTGAGGAGTTCCGTTGTGTCTTCGTAGTCCAAGTCTAGTCCAGAACGTTGCATCGCAAACCATGATTTGGTTTGTTTTGGATTGCCATAAACTTACCAAAACCTAAATCACTTTACATATACTATTTGACTTTGAGGAGTTCCCTTGTGTATCTTCGAAGTTCGAAGTTCAATAACAATGAAATTAAATTGTGACCACTCTTGAAGTATACCCTTTCAAATAAAAAAAGAAGCATCTAAATCGGTTCATAAACAAAGATGTTATGTCCGAAATTCTATAAAAACTCGTGCGATGGCGAGCTAAATAAATGATATTTTTCAGGATTATGAGAAAACTACTGGCCAGATCTCTGAAAAAATTTTATGGGACCACACACGAACTATGTTCTTTGAGATAAAAAAAGAATTGTACAAGTCGGGTAACAACTGACGAAGCTATGTTAAAACATAATAAAAAAAAAAAAAATAAAAAAAAAAATACCGTCGACTTGAGAACCTCCTCCTTTTTTTGAAGTCGGTTAAAAATCAATCATACTCGCATCACGTTATGCGTGATTTGAACAAACTTGGCGAACATCTTTAAAATCTGCAAGCATAACATTTTTTAATTAAGTTGTGCTTGTGGTCTGCAGGGGCTCTAAGGCCCTGTCCTAATTGGCATCGGTCGTGCGATCATGCGTTGCGATTTCATCGTGTGATGAAACTGAACAATAGACGCATCGCATGATCGCGCGACCATCAATTAGGACATTCAATAGATATCACTAGGTTTGATCGCACGGTCGCACGACCAGTTTCATCGGACGGACGCACCATCGCGCGACCGATGGCCAATTAGGACAGGGCCTGACTATAATTATATTACTACTAGCGGCCGCCCGCGGTTTCACCCGCGTGGTTCCCGTTCCCGTGGGAATATCGGGAAAGTATTCTATGTTTTAATCCAGGCTATCTTCTATCTGTGTGCCAAATTTCAACCAAATCCGTTCAGTAATTATTGCGTGATTGAGGAACAAACATCCAAACCCACAAATTTTCACATTTATAATAATACTAGCGGCCGCCCGCGGTTTCACCCGCGTGGTTCCCGTTCCCGTGGGAATATCGGGATAAAAATTATTCTATGTTTTAATCCAGGCTATCTACTATCTGTGTGCCAAATTTCAACCAAATCCGTTCAGTAGTTTTTGCGTGATTGAGGAACAAACATCCAAATATCCAAACATCTAAACATCCAAACATCCAAACCCACAAACTTTCACATTTATAATATTAGTAGGATATTAGTAGGATAACTGTAAATTACTTATTTAAAGAAATAAACTTGTTATTGTTTTTATCGGTAAATCCGAATCGGAAGTCTATCAGTTAAAGAGTAATATTGCTTCATACAGACTAGAGGATTCGATCCCGGGATCCCGAAAAACGGGATCCCGGGATCCCGACCGTTTTTCAATCCCGAAATTTTCGGGATTGAGTTTTCTTAATCCCGGGATTTTCGGGATTGATATAATTTAAAAAAAGTTGTATAATAGCAGGCGTAAACCGAAACGCTCAGTGCCAGTGCTCTCAACAGAATGGCTTACCTATCATGAAAAACTTATTGTATTTCATTCAAGTAACATTCCACGCAAGGAATAGAAATTATCCCAGCAGGCATGCGATGGTTTCTTGGAATTAAACTTATTTTATTTTGAACTAAAATGATAAACAAGCAACTCTCACTGGGTTACATTACATGGTGATATGCTTCAGTTTTACTGCTACTGAATGAGTATGAATTTGATACGAGTTGATACGAGTAAAGACAGAACCAAATAGAACATTGGCTTTCTTCAACATTAAAATGTTACATGGTAAAGATCACAGAGAAAGCAATAACTTGGTAAAGATTATCATGAACTTAAACTAAGGTAGACCAAAACAAGGAGATCACAGACCTTATGTTACTATTATTGGATATTATTTACATACAGTTTTTGCTCAGATTACTTTAGTACCTAAATACTAACTAAGCTTTTACATAAAAGCCATTGATTATTAAAATTTGATCTATGTTATGAGAGGTTATTCACAATTTTCTTTAATTGCATAGCTTGTTAGATAATGTGATCTTAATATTATAAGATCTCTTTAAATATAATTCATTCTTGATAAAGAATAACTTTAATATAAGGAGTGTCAGACTAACAAGATTTAAAGCCTGGTTATGGTTAGACTTAGTTTGATTAGTTAGAGTGATTAGGTTAGCTAGGTGTGTTTCGTAACGTAAAATATGGTGATTTTTCTTAAAATTTTGATTAAGTACGTCGATTTTTGGTCAAATTTCAATAGCGTTTATTTTTGCCTATTTTTTATTTGTTCGATAAAAAGTCGATTTTTGTAAGATTTTCATATTTTTATTTTTAATCTTCAATCCCGAAATAATCCCGGGATTAGAAATAAGGGCCGGGATCGAATTCCCTAATACAGACAGACACACACAAGTCCTTATAACACCCCTCCTTTTGCGTCGGGGTTTAAAAACAAGTCTATCTATCAATTTTATTTACCTGTCATAATTATAATGCAATTAAATAACATTATTGAGTTATGGACGGGACAGACGAGCGACTTATTTTTTTAATAAA
This sequence comes from Agriphila tristella, assembly GCA_928269145.1. Taxonomy (NCBI): domain Eukaryota; kingdom Metazoa; phylum Arthropoda; class Insecta; order Lepidoptera; family Crambidae; genus Agriphila; species Agriphila tristella. Next base: position 2,017,288 of record OV743451.1, on the reverse strand, counting down.
GTAAAATTTAAATAATTTTCTTTTAAACTTTACCTACTGCTTCAAAATGAATCCTCAGACATATATACAAATACTCATACATATCAAATGTATCTATAACATCCCTCTTTTTTACCAGGGTTCATAATACCGAGGAGCCCAGTTAATAAACCCCGGATGAACACCGGATAAAGTGGTCATTTTCGCTAACAAAAATTGATTAAATAAAAAAAACCGTCGACTTGAGAACCTCCTCCTTTTTTTGAAGTCGGTTAAAAACCTGACCGACTTCAAAAAACCTGAAAATAAAAACAAAATTAGCTTCAAAATTAAATATCTCTAAAAAGCAAGAAATAATTTTCAAATCACTAGATTAGATACGCTTAGCATTAGGATGTAATAAAACACGTACCTAGGTATATTTTTTTTATTTTAAGATTTTTTCTTTTTAGTGTAAGTACCTTCTGTATTAGATAGTTTTACCTTTTTGTGGGTATGTATATTATGTAAACGTAAGACAATACAGTTTCTATTTGATTTTGAGGAGATGCCTTGTGTATTATTATTTACGGGGAAGAGATGAGTGTGTGTGAATACATAGTACACACACTACACTTTAAAATCAAAGGTCCAAAAACAATGAAATCAAAATGGTATCATCACTAAAGTATCCTCTTTCAAACAAAAAAGGATCATCTAAATCGGTACAACAAAGAAGATATGTATGGTTCATCATCCGTATAAAAATAAAATGGTAACGAAAACTACAGTATTTTCAGTTTTCCTGAAAAATACTGAACGGATTTCTAAATTCAAAAAATGAGACTAATTTGGGAACAAACCTGATCTTATAACGTTTGAATTATTTCAATCGGTTCTGCCGTCTTCGAGCAATCGGTGGACATACATAAAAAAAACATACATACATACATCCAAGCAGAGAACATCCTCCTTTTTACAAGTCGGTTAAAAAGGAGTCACTTTCAAGGTATTTTTTTAATGCTAATAAAATAAATGGACTTTAATTATGCTGATAGTTGACGGCTATGCCTATAATTTGATGTAGGTAATATCTAGCATCTGATAAAAAATCACAGAAGTTATCAGAAAAAAAATAACACCAATTTCTTAGGTAAGAACCCAATACTTGTATGTATTCTGTGTGGTGGTGCCGGCACAAATCGTGAGCGCTGAGAGAAATAAGGGCAGCACCATGTCCCTTGCCAATGCAACCTAAACATGACTTCAGCCAAAGAAAATATCTTCTGCGCATTAAGAGCCCGTAGCGATTTTGCCGCTGACTGCAGCTCTCTCGCTCGCACATTTCATGTTTTCTCATAATTTCTTAAATCTGAGTGCGTTATTGAAAAATGTGTCTCGGCCACTTTTCGCAATATGAGATTACAGACATTTTAAAATATATTTCAGTTTTTTGTTGCTAAAGTACAAAAAGTTATCGTTTCTAACAGTTATTTAAACTGACAAGTACGATAACTTTTTGTACTTCAGCAACTCGAAACTGAAATATATGTTGAAATGTCCGTAATCTTATATTGCGAAAAGTGGCCGAGACATATTTTTCATTTACGCACTCAGATTTAAAAAATCTTGAGAAAACTTGAGATGTGCGAGCGAGAGAGCGGCAGTCAGCGACAAAATCGGTACGGAGCCTTAACTGTCACCGCTCAAGGACCGTGCCGAGGTCTAGGTATTATATGTTTTTACAATTTTTCATTCACATTTAAATAAAATTATGGACATGCTTAGGCTATATTCATCAACGCCCGTCTCGGTCTCCGGCGATCGGATAACAATAGAAAATCTACCTATTGTGTTTCGTTTTCCAAAAATAATTCGAATAAAATAATTATGTGAACTAACTAGTCGCCCGTCTGCAAAAGCCCAATACAATACAATGACTTTTAATTACACAAGGACGCGATTTTCAACATATAAAACGCAGAACTGTGACTACATATCAACACTGTGTAACCACGGAATCATATAGATATCATATAGACCTACGACACTCTACCACCATGATGATCAAGCTGTTCTTCATCTGCGCACTCCTCGTTGGATACAACATGGCGATAAGTAACTATATATATACTTATTATAATATATAGCCTACAGTACAGCACAAAACGTCTACTTCGAGAATGTCGCCCGTCACAAAATGTCGCTTTCTCATAATGCCTCTTTCGCAAAAGGTCGCTTTCGCACAATGTCTCTTTCGCAGAATGTCGCTTTCGCAAAATGTCGCGATAGGGACTTAGAACAAAATTACGTGTTTTTAATAAAAATCATTTAGGTAAGTGTTTTTTTTTCTTCATTATAAAATAAAGCAAAACTTCCTTCAAAAATCTTAAAAAAACAGCTCTATAAAAAGCATTGAAATAATGTTCAAATCGATTTATTAATCCCGTCTGAGTTGCTACGGGTGAGTCGATTTTTTCTAATATTTTTCATTATTTATTCATCTTAATTAAAACACGTTTAGTGAAGTCGGGTAGAGCTGAAAGTAATTTTTTTACTTATTGTATTGTTTATATTCTAAAAGCCCCACCCGACTTCAATAGACGTATTTTAATTAATCGATTTGAACATTATTTCTTGCTTTTTATAGAGCTGTTTTTTTAAGATTTTTGAAGGTTTTGATTTTTAAAAAGATTTTTTATTTTAAACTTTTTTGTGGTAGGTATGTAAGCGAATATTTTATAAAATAAAACGTTATAATGTTTCAAATTTTTCAATGGTAGGTATACCCCAAGTAACTCAATTTCCACAGCAGTTCCGTTGGGCCTTCGCAGTTCAACTCTAGTCCAGAACGTCCTTGACAATGGATAGGTCCTTAACTTATTTTTGATTGTCATAAACCTACCAATATTTCAATCACTGTACAGTTCCTTTGATTTTGAGGAGTTCCCTCGTGTATCTTTAAAATTCAAAGTCCAATAACAATGAAATTAATATGGTATCATCTTTAAGGTGTCTTCTTTCAAACAAATCAAAAAACATCTAAATCGGTTCATAAACAAAAAATTAATGGTTGAAAATCCGTTTGAATTCATTTAAAATGGTAACGAAAACGACAGTATTTTCAAGATTACTCGAAAACTACTGAACTGATTTCAAAAAATGGGACCAATTTGGATACAAATCTCATGTTATAATAACGTTTGAATCATTTCAATCGGTTCAGCCGTTTTCGAGTAATTGGTGTACATACATACTCGAAGACGTCCTCCTTTTCAAATTTTTGTAGTCGGTTAAAAATGCCTACAAAGTACCAGGATCATATAAATATGGAGAAGGTTAACTACTATGATTTTCAAAAAACTTTTTTTGGATAGTAATTAATAAAAAAAACAAAGAAAGTTATTGAAAATTATTTAGTAACCTTTTCCATATTTATATGATCCTGGTAATTAAGAGACGTTAATATTACGAAGATAAGAAAAAAACGAGAAATTAATACTATATATTATTATTTAATTTTTATATTGTTGAGTTTTCTCGTTCCAGATCCTCTGTGTTTGAAACCAATAGTGAGGGGACCTTGCTTTAAGTGGCGCTATAGGTAAGCAAACATTTTAGATGATCAAAACTGCACTTTGAAAATATCGTTGATAAGTTTATTATAGGCCCGTCATATCGAACATTAAAATCGCAAACTAATGTCTAGGTAGTTCTGATTTTTTTATATGTTGTCAGGACCACAGTCGACGGTCCCTACGTATAATCCCATAAGTGAAAATCGCATATTTTACAGGAGGGTTTGAATGTTTATTGTTCTATAACTTTGAACATACAAGCTATCGTGCTCAAATTTGGCAAGTAGCTAGTAATTTAAGTTAAGAATACATTAGTAACAAGTTTATATAGTATTTAAAACTGTAAATATGATAATTTTGCACTTACTGATATTTACGTCGAAAAATTCAACCCATTTAACAACCCAACTGGCATTTACTGCATTTTACGTGGAGACCTGCAAAGCCTCAAACGTTGTATGTGGCAAATACTGATTTTGTTTTTGGAAAACTTATTTATTTTTTGCAGATAGGGAGTTTGACAAATAAAATGTAGGGTATTTTTAAAATTAACGTTTGTTAATCTAACATAATAATTAAAGAGTAAGCAAGGCAATTATCGAATATTTGTTGGGTAAAATTAGACACGACCTACAACATGACATCACACAAACTAGAAAAAATAGGTATATACATACTCTGTGATAAACCAAATGATAAAACCAATGCCCAAATAAGTATTTTAAAATTCATAGATTTTTTAAACCTATGATCTATGAATCTTCAACAAAAACTTACATTTTATTTAAATTGTAAATTACAACTACAAAATTGTAGATACAATATTGTCATCGAAATCTACAGGCGTTTTCTACATGTAAACGTTTATTGAACAGCATATAAATGCTGTTCAATTAAAATAATTGTAATATTTGTAAGATTTTTACTTGTACAATTTTAACATAATTGTAAGGTTTATTGAACAGCACTTTTCATACAACTTAATAAATATGTCACTTATTGACAAATTTGTAGGATTGTAAGTTTTATTGAATAGGGTCCAGGTTCAATAGTTATATTACACTTTTTTTGACAACTTAGATTTTGATTATCTTTGTTTATTGTACAGATTGTACAAACCATGTCACCTAAGTTTTAATATATTTTTGTTTTTACAGATACGCTTTCGATATTTTCTCAGGGCGTTGCCAGCGCTTCCTATATAGTGGCTGCAAAGGGAATTCTAACAATTTCCTCACTATCTTCGAATGTACAAAAACATGCAGCTAAACATGCTCCGAATAAAGGCCTATTGAAACCTGAGCGGTATCCAGTACCAACGTGGGTAGCGGTAATACCGGAGCGATATCTCGCGCGGTAATTTTTATGGCATTTTCGCAGATGTCTCGCGAAACCGAATGGGTACGCGATACGTACCTTACGTACTCAAAACTTTTATTCCCCTCACAGTCAGTACCGCTACCGCCTCCGGTAGCGGTAAAGTTCCGCTATGGTTTGAACAGCGCGTTATACGCATTCCCATTGGGATATCGTTACCACTATCGGTAGATGATACCGCTGAGATTTGAATAGGCCTTAAAGTGTTTGACAGTTAAATATAAGAGCCATTGCTGACCACAGTTTAGTAGATTTAAATATTAACATGCCTTAATATAAGTTATTGCTAAACGTAACGTAATCTGCCACAGACACGTAGCAGCCACTGACTATGCACTACACTGTATTCTCCCATAAATGGGAAGGCAAGGGAATTAAAATTTTAGTGGTTTTGTATTTTGTGTTTTGATTGTTTTCTCTGTGTACGAAATCAGTATCGGTCCTGATGTCATTACTGTGCTCGGCAGAATATCTTAGCAGCAGGCCTAGCCTGCCGCTTATACTGAGCTGAGACAGTTTTGCCATCACGCGACGATGCACAATGTTTGTTAATGTCCTCAGATCAAATAAAATTTGTCTGAGGTGTTTTTATTATTTATTTTCAATATTTTTACATTTAAGTTTATTACAAAATTTTCTGTCGCCAAACTGCAATAACAGTTTGTAGGCGTAGCGCTTATTTCTACATTAATAACTCTACTTAAATGCTATATACATCGCTTGTTTATTTTATTAAGTCCTTATTGGCGTTTAGTTCTTTGTACTTATTGTCGTTGTGTGTCGATGTGTGATTTTCAAAATAAATGTATTTTCTTTCTTTATTTCTTTCTTTCTTATCTAACCATATTAAAAGCGTAGCTATCAGTTTCATAGACTAATATTAGAAAGATGTAAAGATTGAACAAGAGACTAGAAGAGCAAAATCAAAACTAGGGGCGTGATAGCCCTGTAACTTACCAAACAAAGTAAATTCAAATCGACCACATTTGCATCACGTTATGAGTAATTTAAACAAACTTGGGCGAACGTCTTTAAAATCTGCAAGCATTACATTTTTAACCGACTTCAAAAATTTTATGAACCGACTTCAAAAATTTTAAAAGAAGGAGGTTATCTATTCGTCGCCTATATTATTTTTTTTACTATGCATGTACACCAATTACTCGAAGACGGCTAAACCGATTGAAATGATTCAAACGGTATATGAGGTTTGTATCCAAGTTGGTCCCATTTTTTTGAAATTTTGAAATCGGTTCAGTAGTTTTCGAGTAATCTTGAAAATACTGTCGTTTTCGTTACCATTTTTACCCACGACGGACGGAACGGAACGGAGGCGGTATATGTGTTTGGGGTTAGAGGTTGTGCGTTTGTTTGTTTGTTTGTTTGTGTATTTGTCTGTTACCATATACCAAATAGTCTTAAAAATACGGGTAGCACAGGCTTTGATGAAATATCTACTAAAGTTATTAAATATGTATCCAATATTATATCTAAACATCTAAGTTACATAATTAATCTATGCATAGAACAAGGTTCGTTTCCAAGAAAATTGAAAATAACTGTTATTAAACCTATGCACAAAAAAGGTTGTAAGTTGGACATTAAAAACTATAGACCTTTAGCATTGACATCAATATTCGCTAAAATTTTTGAAAAAATACTACACAAAAGACTCTATAACTATTTTGAAACAAGAAACATACTGACTAGGGAACAAAAAGGTTTTCGTAAAAACAAATCAATTGATTCAGCTATATATGAATTCTTGGAAAAGGTTTATATTAGAATGGGCAATAAAGAACCAGTTTATGCCATCTTTTTAGACATGACCAAGGCATTTGATTATTTGGATCATAATATACTATTGAGAAAGTTGGAAGATTATGGCATTCGAGGAATTCCACTTAAGCTTTTGCGCTCGTACCTTAGTGAAAGAACACAAATGACATGCATTAACAGGATGTCTGCGGAGAGAAAAGTTGAGAAACAATTTATGTCTTCTCAGAGAACCGTAACATATGGTGTTCCTCAGGGCAGTGTCCTTGGGCCACTACTATTCTTAATATACATCAACGATTTGCCAAGGTCAACACAAAATCCAATGATACTATTTGCAGATGATTGTACTGTCGTATGTGAACACGAATCTGAAATAAATTCTACTCTTGCTTCCATAATTGAATGGCTTAAAGCTAATAATCTTGAAATTAATTAGCAAAAGACGAATATTATGAATTTCAAGCGGAAATCTACACAAACGTCTAATACCAAATATACATATGAAAATGAGGAACTATGTGAAACGCAAACAACTAAGTTTCTGGGTCTATATATCGATAGTGATATGAAATGGCAATCACATCTAGACCAAATTCAAAATAAATTGCTGCAGTTCTCATATGCATTACGAATGTTAAAAAGAGTGGTAAATCAGAAAGCAGTCATTGCCGCTTATCATGGATATGTAGTGCCAAAATTACGTTATGGTATTATATTTTGGGGGAATGCTGTAAAGATCGGAAGAATATTTATAGCACAAAAGAGATGTATTAGAGCAATATGTAACCTAAGGAAAACTGACAGTTGTAGGCCTTTTTTTAGGAAATTGAATATTATGACTCTTGTTTCAATATACATATATCAAATTGCCCTATACATAAAGCAGAACCCTGATCTTTTCCCCAGTGTTACAAGTGCGAGACGCTGTAACTATTTGCGTGTTAGATCCGACTGTAGGACGACCCTTCTTGGTAATAGTATTTTAATGATGTCCTCAAAAATATTCAATAAGTTACCCTCCGATATTAGAATATGTAATGACTTTATAACTTTTAAAAACAAATTATTTGACTACCTAATAGACAAGACTTTTTACACACTTAAAGAGTTTTTTGACAATAAGGATTAAGGATGACAATACTAATTGAATTATTGAGAATCACTAAATTTGTAATTGTATTGATTTGACATTAAATAATAATTATGACATATTAATTGAATTGAAAACATTTAAATACCTAAACATTTAAGTACCTACATCACTTTTAATCGGTACCTATCATTTGCTATCCATAAAATTTGTAATTTGTTTTTATTTTTATTTCAATGCATGTAATCTAAAATTTGTATGCCCCAGAGGCCAATTACAGTTGGACATATTATTTTGTAAGACCATAAATTACCTGTGATTTGACAAATAAATGAATTGAATTGAATTGAACCATTTTCCTCGGAAACTACTAAGCCAATTTCGATGCGGTTTTTTGCATTCAAAAGGTTTCATTTTAGAGCAGGTTCTTAGACATGTTTCATAGTGGTAGACCACCAGGGGGTTCTGCAGCAACTAGATAAGTCAAGTTTGACTATTACCATTTTCCTTGGAAACTACTAGACCGATTTCAATGCGGTTTTTTGCAATCAAAAGGTTTCATTTCAGAGCAGGTTCTTAGATATGTTACATGGTGATAGACCACCAGGGGGCGCTGCAGCAACCAGATAAGTCGCGCTTGAGAAGTTCTCTAAAACTACTCAACTGATTTCAATGCGGTTTTCTGTAATGGGTTTGTAGGTTATCGGCGATGGTTCTCAGATAGATGTTATGGTGTTTAACCGCTAGGGGGCTCATTTATTCTCATTTATTTCTAAAGCGGTTTGACCAATTTGGATGCGGTTTTCTGTAATAGTTTTGTAGTTTGTCGGCGATGGTTCTTGGTGTTATGGTGTTCAGCCGCTAGGGGGCGCTGTAGTAATCATTTTCCGAATGGTTTGACCAATTTAGATGCGGTTTTTAGAGTAGATAACGTATGAGTTCTTTAAAAAGATTAAAATAAAATGGCAAAATTCAAAATTTTTAAAAAACCCACGACGGTTAAAATTGTAACTCTTTATTTAAAAAGACTAAAATAAGTTTAAGGGTGCACCGAGCGTCCACTAGCGCCGCCAATCAAGAAAAAATCATTACAACGAAATAACTATGTTTAACAAAATTCTGAAACATATAAAAACTAGTATTAGTTATAAACTATTTTTGTATGCGTAAAATTCTAAGTTTAAATGCGTTCGTGTGGTTAAAATCTGGATTAACGCCTAAAGTGGCCACTTTAGGCGTTAATCCAGGTTTTAACTACACAAACACATTTAAACCAGGAAAAAAACGCATACAAAAATAGTTTATAACTAAGACTAGTTTTTATATGTTTCAGAATTTTGTTAAACATAGTTATTTCGTTGTAATGATTTTTTCTTGATTGGCGGCGCTAGTGGACGCTCGGTGCACCCTTAACAAAAATCCCTCGACTAAAAGTGATGTAGGTACTATACATACTTTATCTACCTATTCATAAATTACAAACGCAAGAAAAATCCGTCGGGGGCTGCCATTGCCATTTCTCTAAAGTAACTATAACTGAAAAATATTTGTTCATTTGGGGGCAGGTAATGGCAGCCCCAACGGATTTTTCTTGCGTTTGTAATTTATGAACAGGTAGATAAAGTATGTACCTATAGTACCTACATCACTTTTAGTCGAGGGATTTTTGTAAAACTTATTTTAGTCTTTTTATATAAATTCAAACGGATTTTCAACCATTACTTTTTTGTTTATGATCCGATTTAGATGATTCTTCTTTTGTTTGAAAGAAGACACCTTAAAGATGATACCATATTAATTTCATTGGTATCTTTGAATTTTAAAGATACACGAGGGAACTCCTCCACTGGGGGAAGTGATTGAAATATTGGTAGGTTTATGACAATCAAAAGTAAGTTAGGGACCTATCTATTGTCAAGGACGTTCTGGACTAGAGTTGAACTGCGAAGGCCCAACGGAACTCCTGTGGAAATTGAGTTACTTGGGGTATACCTACCATTGAAAAATGAGAAACATTAAAACGTTTTATTTTATAAAATATTCGCTTACATACCTACCACAAAAAAGTTAAACATAAAAAAGCTTTTTAAAAAAAGCACAACCTCTTTTAAAAATCTTAAAAACAGCTAAAGCAAGAAATAATTCTCAAATCGATTAACACGTCTATTGAAGTCGGGTGGGGCTTTAAGAATATAAACGATACAATAAGTAAAAAAAAAATTCCAGCTCCACCCGACTTCAAAAGACGTGTTAATCGATTTGAACGTTATTTCTTGCTTTGAGCTGTTTTTTTTTTACTTTTTAAAGAATTCATACGCTATCTACTCTGAAAACCGCATCTAAATCGGTCGAATGGTCCTGAAGATAAATAGGAAAAAAAATCTGCAGCGCCCCCTAGCAGCTAAACACCATAACACCTATCTAAGAACTATCGCCAATAACTTACAAACCCATTATAGAAAACTGCATCTTAATCAGTTAAACCATTCTGGAGATAAATGAGAAAATGATTACTTCAGCGTCCCCTAGTCGCCAAACACTATAACTATAACACATAATTAAGAACCATCACCCATACGATAACCTACACATCCATTACAAAAAACCGCATCGAAATCAGTTTAGAAGTTTTTGAGAACTTTTCAAGAACGACTTATCTGGTTGCTGCAGCGCCCCTGGTGGTCTACCACCATGAAACATGTCTAAGAACCTGCTCTGAAATGAAACCTTTGTAAAAAATAACCGCATCGAAATCAGCCCAGTAGTTTCCGAGGAAAATGGTTACAGACAAACATACACACACCTCTAACCCCAAACGCATATACCGCCTCCGTTCCGTTCCATCCGTCTCGTGGGTAAAAAGGGGCGATTCAGGAAATGCGGGTAAATTCGCTGTCGAGATGATGGAGAAAACACACTTCAAGAGTTCAATAAAAAAAATCCAAAATGAATACTATTGCCCATGAAGTTGCTCAAATATTGCAAAAAAATGAGGCAATTTAATGTTGCTCGGAAACTGAATAGTCAGTTATTGATTTTGTTCGATGAGTACCTATTCAAACGGTTTCTAGAGACTGTTATCTCTGTCCGAAAGGGTTAGATAGGATTAAATTAACTTTGAAGAACTTTTTTCTGACGCCGAGTGTACATTTTTCAACACACTTCTCTTAAAGTTAGCCTTGATCACACGATAGGTTTTGCTGTCAGTTTAACCCTAGTCACGGCTGTGACTGACGATTAACCTACCGTGTAATGGGGTGACTGATGGTTGCATGAAATTGTCTGACAATTATTTGTATATTCGTCATGCAACCATCAATCATGACTTTTGAATGAAGGTGTAATGGGATATTGTCAGTCAGCGCGCGGGCAGCGATGGAGTCGGACACTTTTCTGGCATAATGTTATGTATAAGACTTAGTACACAGACCTACCTCCTTGTAATAATTTTATTGATTTTTAACACGTTTTAATTAGGTTGCTTTCTCGTTTGTTTGTTTGTTTGTTCGTTTGTTTGTTTGTTTGTCCGCAAAGTTTGCGAACGATTTTAAACTAGCTTCCCGATGAGCTAGAGACTTGAAACTTTGAACATAGGTCAGAACTGGAATACAATGCAATATTATGGTGTCATTGAGCTGATCTGATGATGGAACTGGAAGAAGGCCACAGGAACTCAATGATGAAACCATACAACCCCAATGTGATTAGGCTTGTTAGAATCGTCTTGACGAGTACTCTGATGGGAGATAAAATCTAGGGGCTGATGATGAAGCTGGAAGACCATGCCAAAGGAACTCAATATTGGAACCATGCAATCCCATCAAGTTTGGGCTCATTTGAATCGTCTTGACGAGTAATTTGTTGGGAAATAGTGTCCAAGGATCTGAAGATGGAGCCTGAAGAAGACCATAGGAACACTATAATAAAACCAGGCTACCGCATCGAGTTTGAGCTCGTTTGAATTGCCTTGAAGAGTACTTTGTTGGGAAATAGTGTCCGAGGATCTGATGATGGAGCCGGAAGAAGGCCATAGGAACTCTATAATAAAACCACGCTACCCCATCGAGTTTGGGCTCGTTTGAATCGTCTTGACGAGTACTTTGTTGGGAAACAGAGTCCGAGGATCTGATGATGGAGCCGGAAGAAGGCCAGAGGAACTCTATAACAAAACCACGCTACCTCATCGAGTTTGTGCTCGTTTGAATCGTCTTGACGAGTACTTTGTTGGCAAACAGTGTCCGAGGATCTGATGATGGAGCCGGAAGAAAGCCATAGGCACTCTTTGATAAAACCACGCTACCCCATCGAGTTTGGGCTCGTTTGAATCGCCTTGACGAGGACTTTGTTGGGAAATAGTGTCCAGAGTCTGATGATGGAACCTGAAGAAGGCCAATGGAACTCTATAATAAAACCATGCAACCCCATCGAGATTGGGCTCGTTTGAATCGTCTTGACGAATGTTTTGTTGGGAAATAGTTTCCAGGGTCTGATGATGGAGCAGGAAGAAGGGCACTGGGACTCTGTGATAAAACCATGCAACCCCATCGAGTTTGGGCTCGTTTGAATCGTTTTGACGAGTGCTCCGATAGGAGATGGTATATTTTTAGTCTTAGCTCGTTAACTAAAAAGCATAAAATAATAATTTACTGAAAAAAAATATTTTTTAAAAACACGTTTTTAAAACGGAATAAATTATTACGAAAAAAATCGGATTAAAAATATTAAAACGGACAAGTAAAAACGAACTAAAAAGTAAAAAAATAAATTCATTTTTAAATATTTATAAGCCTAATAACCTATACCTACAGAAATTTTAAACCTAAAAACGTGGGGCGCATGCTATAGGCAATATGGATGATAAACTTTACAAAACGCGCCCCACGTTTTTAGGTTTAAAATTTCTGTAGGTATAGGTTATTAGGCTCATAAATATTTAAAAAAGAATTTATTTTTTTACTTTTTAGTTCGTTTTTACTTGTCCGTTTTAATATTTTTAATCCGATTTTTTTCGAATTAATTTTTTCCGTTTTAAAAACGTGTTTTTAAAAAATATTTTTTTTCTGTAAATTTTAACTAGGTACTTATGACATGACTGTGTATGATGTAGGGGGCCTTGTTGGCTATTGTTGGTGGAAACTTATTGGTATGTAAAAGTAGTCTGTGTCATTTACTCTGGCAAGCTGTCTCTGTGCTATGCACTTCTCATTAAATAACAGGGTAAAAATTACAGGGTATGTTGTAAATAGTGGTCCAGCCAGAGCAAAGGAGCAATTTCAAACAACAATCACGACGATCTCCACGAAACGATAAGGTAACAATGTAATTTTAACTTTACGTGAACAGTGTGCGTTCACGTAAATTACATTGTTTCGAGCTTCTTGCACATCCTTTTACACGTGCAGCCTGTGATCTCACTACACCTAAGGCCGTCCGCTGCCTTAAGCGGGATCCCGCCGCGGGTACACGGCGCGGGAATATAGATTGCTGGTTTTTGACGGACAGTTGCTTGCGCAGTGCATGAGTAAGCTGTAATCTATGCCGTCCCGCGCGCGTGTCCCGCTCAAGGCTGCGGAGGGCCTAAAGCGCTTATCACGCCCTCCGAGTCCAATATAATAATGCCTTCAGGGTGCTTTTTGGGGTTGCGTCGGTCCTCCAGTGCATCCGGGATGTACGCAAAGGCCAACGTTGATTGTTTCTACGCAACCACACCACATGTGTAAAAAGAAAGGAACAGAGACAAAGCTTCCTAAGAACGTGAAATTCAAACTTGCAATTAACAAAACAAATGATGCCCTATGATTGTCCACTGGCTGGCTGTCAAAACAGGTTTTTTCCTTGTACGCGACAAGCGGCCAGTGGACACGCACACATGCCCCGCGTGCTTGTAGTGGTGCAACCGATTTGCGCGGTTGTATGAAGCTTTGTCTCGGTCCTACGAAGTAGTGATTATTTCCTCTGTGACCACACCCCGGACACTCCATACAACCGCGCCATTATAAACATATGACGTCATATGACGTTTTTGTACACGCGCAACTGTGTGTGTAAGTCTAAGGCTACCGTGCTGTAAGAGCGGCGTTCAATTCATAATTCGAACTATGCGCAAAAGATTTGCTTCCCTGGTGCGACTGCGCAGGGTGCGGGGGAGCAACAGCATCCTGGACATGATTGTGAGCAGACTTGACTGCTTGTATATAAATCAATCGTTGCTGTATCATAGCAAGTGGTATGGCAAAAATATAATCAATTTTTTTTAATAATATCTTAAACATAAATACTTAAATAGTTTATAAGAAACTTGTTACTAACAAAATAAGTTATTTTAATTACTTGACTAAATAAATTATTATTATTAGTTACTCCTGTATGTCTATATAGGTTAGAAATTTAAGGCGAGCGCGAAGCGCAGCGAACAGTGTGAGCCTTAAATTTCGTGTTTTTTTTTATTAGACAACAGAAAAATACCTTTCTTATACGCCATAAATTACTTTTTCTATAAAGAAGCACAAAGAAGGCTAGACCTAGTTTTAACCAGCTACACCTAGTATTAGCCGAGAGCAAATCGGTTTCACCTAGGTTTAACCAACAGCTATCGGCTACACTACACTTAATTTTATGAGCCTAGGCCAAAACTCCCCAGACACTCCATACAATCGCACCATTATGTAAGTCTTAAGGCTACCGTGCAGTTTGTACTTAAGAGCGGCGTTCAATTCATAATTCTAACTCTTTGGTTTAAATAAAGTTACGACGCATTGCTTTGAATATCAAAATAAGTTGAGAGTTGACAAACACGACTAAAAAAGTTACGACGCATTGCTTTGAATATCAAAATAAGTTGACGTTGACAAACACGACGAAACGAGCACAAGATTCGGCACATGAACTCGTGGGGTGGGGTGAGGTAATTGATTCTGGGGCGGGGCGGAGAGTGTCCTTTCTGTACGGTATTACTTTTATCTATTCTGTGCTAAAACTAGGCACTACGGGTATTAGCAGTAACATAATACATGCCGCGCATTGACGTTTTTGTGAAAGTGAAAGTGAAATATATTTTATTTAAATAAGCTCACATAATAAGCATTTTTAAATCGTCAATTCTTTTACCCTACCACCCATTATGACGTCTTTTAACTGACAAGAAAAATGGGTGCAAAAAACTTGTCAGCTTTATCAATCAGATGGAACGATATTTACAAATATGTATATCGTTTCCAGACTTAATATTAACAAAGATTAACAAATAAATAACATTATAGAATTAGCTCATTTCTTGAATGAGTTTCAAATTTCTTAATCAATTTACAGATTTTAAGCTAAATTCAAAGTTTGAACTTGTTATTCAGTCTAGGCTGTTACAATAAATAAAAATAAAAGAAAAACATACAATTCAATATGCATTAAGATAGGTAGTCAGAAGCAGATCCATTCCCACTGGCAGCACCAGTTCACGAACATGACGCATGAACCAGCCATCTCTTTGCTCAACCATATTTGAGGGAACGTAACGACCCGCCTCATACGACACCACCGCAGAAATGATTAAAGAGAGCATGACATACTAAGACTACCTATGTTAAGGCATCGAATTGAAAATTTATATCCAAAAGCTTTTCATAGGTCTTTCACTAAACTACTGACTATAGAAAGTAAAAATATTGCAATTAAATAAATCAAAACAAGGTAAGCTATTAAGAATTATATTTTTTGAGTAAGAAGTGCCATACATACAGACAAGCTAAACACAATTGTGTGTGTGTGTGTGTGTGTGTGTGTGTGTGTGTGTATTGATGTGGCGCATGTCTAAGTGTACATGTCCAAGTGCGCTCTTCCTAGTGACACGATAGCTCAGTTAAAAGAACATAAGACCGGATTTCTAAAGAACTTGGGTTCGATTCCCGTCTGATAAACTGATCTGGTGACGAGTCGAATTTTTCTAGTATAATATTTGTAATGTATTGGCTGTATGTTAGTACTGTATTTGTTTCGAGTGCATACGTCACAGTCGGTAGTCTAGTCTGTGGTACAGACTAGACACACACGGTCTGTGATGGCGGCCGACAGAGTAAGGCACCCATTACACGGTAGGTTTTGCTGTCAGTTTAACCACAGTCACGGGCTGTGACTGACGATTAACCTACCGTGTAATGTAGTGACTGATGGTTGCATGATGTGATTTATTCTTTCCATCAGTCAATCAGTCAAACGTAATTCATGGCTGATGGGATTTGACTGACGCTTGCATGGCCATGTAATGGCTGCCTAAGGACGTGTGGTGGTGCATTGGCGAGCCAAGGCGTGGATAGCGGACACAACAATATTAAAGTGCGAAACACACCGGATACGTAAACGTATGCGTGAGCGTGCACGTAGACGTATCATGACGTTATAATGTCTGAAACTTTATGAGACATGGCACACCGCTTGCGTAACGTACGCGTGCACGTAGAATAATGCGTAACCTTACGCATTGCAGCTCCCATGACACAAACAGGCTGCGTGCGTACCTACGAAGAGCGGAATGCATTGATGCATGCAGTAATGACGTTGTACTCAATGGCATTCCCTATTGGACGTCACACCGAACACATTCAAATATGCACGTATTGGATTAAGAGCTAGCCCCGGAAAAAGATATACAATTCACAGAGCGACGTAACCCCTCTTATTAGTGTGCCATAATATCATTATTAATAGATTCGGGCGCCTGATAGCTTTTCAGTGGTGGGGGTGGGAGTGGTTGGGCAACAAAGAGGCTGAAAAGCGATTGAAGGTATACAATTAACAGACCTCTGGATTTGGTGTGTCGAATATAACATTGCCAGGCATTTTGGCTGGTTGGAAAGTATTGGCAGGCGGCATCAAACTTTACCACTTTTTCGCGCACCTTTGATGCCGCCTGGCACTAAATACTTTTCCACCAGCCAAAATGCCTGGCAATGTTAATTCGATTTAGTGTTATGTCTTTTTCTCTCTCTTATTGCCTTTTTGGCTTAAGAAACAGTAAGTAATAAATGAACTCATGCGAATGACTCACCTTAATGACAACTCAAGGGAAAATAAATAAACACTTAATGGGCAGTCAACAGCAAACTACAGTTTTATTGAAATATGGTTGATTCTATACAATAATAAACATCAAACGTTGTAATCGCAGATCTGCAAATTTACACGGTGATTTGACACGAAGAAAAACGAAGCTATGAATCTAATCTTTTTTCCCAGGGGTTATTTTAAAAAGATTAAACTTAAAACTACTCGCAGAGCGTTATGTGGGTAAGAATTGCCTGCCCTAGGGTATCAGAAATGTGGTAATTATCTAACATAAATCTAGCTCGTAGGGTGTACTCGAAGGCCTAAGTACGGATAGCTGGATTCTTATACTTCGGTTAGTTTAGGGGTTAAAAAGATTTGAGAGTTAACTGGTACCTATTAGAATATCTCGCAGCGAGTCTGTTTAGTAGAGAAACGCTTCGATGGCTGCTTTCTATTAATTATGCCTCGGAGCCGTGGGTGAGAAACCAAAGTCCGGTTTATTTCAACGTTTTCCGCTTAACTGGGGTTGAATGGACGACAGAGCAGTGGTTGACTCGTGGCTGGGTACGTACGCCACTCTTCACCTGGAATGGTGTGCACAAAAACCATAATTTAACAACGTCGGCCTTAAATGGACTACAACTATTCCATGACGGGGGGACCCCGCAGCGAATGGCAGAACTGAGGGAAATCTATTCTTGTATGTTCATTCTGACAATAAATATTACTGATCCCTGACTTTTCTGTTAAACTATCCCCTTCATAGCAGACTAATCTACTCGAATCGAATTGAGACATAGAAACATACCGTAGCTCTCAACTTACAAAGTCTCTTTTCACATGAAAAGAACTGAAATTGAAAGTAATCAATAGATAGAGACCCCTTGCAGTAAATACTAGATAATGGATAGCAATAAATTTTGATATACCTGCGGCTCCTTGTTAGCAATATATTTTATATGGTTTAGAATCCGGTCAATCAGTATTCCTCCTTCGATCGGATATCACGACACGAATTAAAACTCTTCTCGGCGGCTTTTATTAGCCAAAACCCTCTGTAAATAACGAATATGATGAAAAAAAAAAAATTCAAATTCTCACACTGCCAACAGCTGAATGTCTAGGAATTCACAAATAGGTACCTTGGCGAAATTCTATTGTGCCGACGAAAATTACAATGAATAGCTGCAAGATATTATTTAAATCAGGAACAATTACGAATCCAATAACTTTAACAGCGATATAAAATCAAATTCTTTCCAACCGAAAAATTTTGTATATCATATGAATCACAGCTGATATTCGCTGCGTTCCAAGTCTCGCGCCATCACGACGCATTCCGACTTCCTACACATGATCACTCATCGATGAACGTGGACTGGACTGACATCGCGCCGCCGAAAGCGACTTCAATCGGATCGGACTTCCCGAAACCACGGTCAAACAACCTACGACATTACGGACAAAAAAAATACCATTTCAGTTCAAAAGCAGGCCTTAAACAGGACTGCTTAAGGCCTGCTTTCACACTAACCTTTGAGGTCTAGTATGAAAGGTAAACAATTGAATAGAAATCCTTGCGATAAGGGCTCATCGCAAAGGCCCCTGAAGTGGGCGAAGGACGACCATAAGAAATACGATCTTAATCTTTCTTTCTTTTTTTTTTTTTTTTATAAGTCGCTGCCGCGAATTTTCAAACGGACTTTTTACGGAAATAAGGAAAAGGACATGAGGCATACTGCCCAAAAATAAATTTTATCATTAATGGAAACAAACTACCAAAAAAAACTTCCCCTTTAAGGGAAATCGACAAAACAGCAAAAAAACCACGCTACATTAGATACATGACTGGCTTGCTATTATACCACACCAAATCCAGAGCTCTGTAAATTGTATACCTTCAATCAGATTTTCAGCCCCGTTGTTGCCCAACCACTCCCACCCCGACCACTGAAAATCTTCCAGGTGCCCGGATTTGTTAATAATGGATAGTATGGCTTACTAATAAGATAAGTTTCGACGCTCTGTAAATTGTATACATATTTCCGGGGCTAGCTTTTAATTCATATCATTGTAATGTCAGAGGCTCAGACCAGGGCTTTATAACGTTATCAATTAACAGTAAATATAACGTTACGTAACGCTATTTTCAATATGATACCTTGATAACGTTATGTTTTTAACGTTACCTAATAACATAACCTTAACATAACGTTAAATTAATGTCGATAACGTTAAAAATAACGTTATTTTTAACGGTAATTTTATAAATATTGCGTATTGTAGGTAGGTATCTCTACTAACTAGTACCTACCGCAGAGACTGATCACGTTATGGCGGCGTCAACGTCAATTACACATTGCTTTTAAATATTTTTATAGAGTAACATAATAACGTTATCAAGGAACGAAAAAATAACGTTAAATTCTGTTTTACCGTTATTAATTTTACCGTTATTAATTTCCATTTTTATCGTTATTTTTTTTAACGTTACTAATTTTTAATGGTATTTGAAGCTCTGGCTCAGACATGTCGCCTAGAAAAATTTGCAACAAGTTTGAAATGACTTTTCTCTTGATAGATAAGACTGAACAGCTGATCAAATACCTACCATGCGAAGCAAAAGCATTTTTTTAATTATTATTTTTTATTTGAACAGTTGTGTCACGTAGACAATAACCTTTGAAGGTTATGAGTCAAATCAAATATAATAATTTACAACAAAACAATATTCTTACAAGTCCTTGCGCAGTTGCGCACGGGGATATAATAATATAGGTGACATTAAGCGTGCTAGCAGACTAAAGACTTTCTATCGGCCGACAGTTTAGTCGGGTTCTCCAATCAGTATGAAGAAGTATGCAAGTGCGCACACTACAACGATTCTGTATCGGCCGATTCTTCATACAAAACCAACTATCGGCCGATAGAAAGTCTGTAGTCTGCGGGCAGGCTAAGAATACATCGTTACTGGCTTCCGCCCGCGACTTCGTCCACATGGACCCTGGGAAACGTTTGATGAAAATAAAAAAGTAGCATTTAATGTTTTAATCCAGGCTATAAACTATCTGTATACAAAATTTCATACAAATCTGTTCAGCCTTTTTTGCGTAATTGAATAACAAACATCTAAACATCCAAACTTTCACATTTTTTGCAGGTACCATGGCATAATTGAGATGATTATTAGCAATAATCTATCTAGCCGTTTGAAGATCATCAGTTCATAAAGTAGAAAATAAGCTAGTAATCTTCATAAATTATAGCTAAAACCCACCGCGATCACGCCAACTTTCAAATAAAAAACTCATCAAAATCGGTTCATTAGTTTGAGAGTTACGTTGTTTCGACAAACAGACAGACTCACACACAACATCGAACTTATAACACCCCACTTTTTGCGTCGGGGAATAGAATCTATCTATCAACTTTATTTACCTGTCAAATTATAATGCAATTATTTAACATAAATTATGGACGGGACAGACGAGCGACTGATCAAAATAAACACAAATTATAGATTGTCATATTGTCGTTATATGTAGGTATACTTTCGGTGATATTTTTATTTTATTTTATTTTATTAGTCTTTGGAAGACCAACAGCAAGACAAACAGAATAATATCTTAAATATAATAACAGTCAGCCAATTAAAGGTCTTCACGTTTAGGAAACATTCTTTTAAATGTGGATAAGTGTGGACAATAACAAATTAGCACTTAAAAAACTTAATCTAACACTTACTTAATACAGATCTAGACAGTACCCACACTAACTAAATAGACTAGGTACAACTACGTAAAGAAATCCTCACATAATAGACGCCTCGCAGTTGCTAAACCAGAGTAATAAATATCAAACTCTTTGAACTTGCACAAATCATTAAGACTTTTGCTTGCTCGCAGCAGGAAGGAGTTTCGGCGGTAGTTTGACGAGACGGGCGGCACACGGATAGGGTTGTAGTGTCTAGCAGACTTAGATGGGATATAGAAATTCAGCTTTGACAGAAGCTCAGGAGAGTCAACTTTGTTACATATAATTTTCAGTAGGTAGGTTACGTCTGACACTTCTCGTCTTTTGGATAAAGGAAGAAGGTGAAATTTTGAGCATAGGTTTAAGTAATTATTCGAATCATATGAAATCCGCAGGCGGTAACATAAAAATTTTACAAATTTCATTTGAAGACGCTCAATGCGATGGATATATTTGTCATATCGCGGGTTCCAGATCTCTGATCCATATTCTAGGATGCTTCTGACGAACGTGCAGTATAAAATTTTCAGAGTTTTAATCTCTTTGAAGCTGGACGCGGTTCGCATTACAAATCCTAACGCCCTGTTTGCTTTTTTGACAATGTTCTCGACATGATCTTCGAAGAGAAGTTTAGAATCATGCAGAATTCCCAGGTCCCGAGTTACGTGATTCCTTTGTAAGATTTGGTTTCTCAGGTGGTACTGGGAAGGAACGATGCAGCTCTTTCTAGTAAATGTAATTAATGAGCATTTGGAAGGATTTAAGTCAAGTTTATTTCGTTCACAATAATTATCCAGACGCGCAAGGTCAGATTGAAGATCATCAATGTCAGATGGAGAAGAGAAAGCTTTAAAAATCTTCATATCATCCGCGAAACACAGGAGTTTGGAATGTTGAAAACAAGCATCTATGTCATTAACAAATATCAAAAACAATAGAGGGCCCAAAAGCGAGCCTTGTGGTACGCCGCTAGGGACAGTAATCCAGCTAGAAATATAATTGCTAATAACCACTGCCTGTGATCTATTCATTATGTAAGACGTGAACCATCTCAGAAGATCTCCACTTATGCCTATGCTTTCCAGTTTGATGATTAATAATTTATGATCTATTCTGTCGAAACATTTACTGTAGTCCGTATACACCACATCAATTTGCATTCCCCTGTCCATGGAATCCGTAATAAAATCATTGAAAAGGATGAGATTGGATGTGGTAGACCGTCCCTGAAGAAAACCGTGTTGAGAGCCTATAAATGAATGTTTTAAGGTTTGATAGATTTGCTTGTAAAGTATCCTTTCAAATAGTTTTGCTAAAATACATAGTTTGGAAATGGGCCTATAATTAGTTACATCTGATTTTTTTCCTTTTTTATGAATTGGTGTTATAAAGGCCGATTTCCAAACTGATGGCATATTACATTCTGAAAGGGACTTCACAAATAACAAATACACGGGCACGGAAATACTCTCAGCACACCTATGTAAAAATATCGGAGGAAGATTATCCGGCCCGGCCGATTTAGAGGTATCCAGTGATTGCAATAACTTAGTAACATCTTGTAACGTTAAGTGAATTTCAGAAATATTAGCCCGCGATGAGGAGTTGGCGGCAGGGTAATTATGCGTTGGGGAAGGCAATGAGAAGTTAGAATAGAAAAAATCCGAAAACATGTTACAAATAGAAACACCGTCGGTTGCAATGTTACCACCATAGTGCATGGTGTTGGGAAGACCAGATGACTTGTATTTTGACTTCACAAAAGACCAGAAGCACTTTGGATTGACTTTTATTGAATTTTCCACTAATAATATATAATTTTTATAACATTCATCCTCCAAACGTTTTTCTCTATCTCTTATTAATTTAAATGTATAAAGATTTGACAAATTATTATAGGTCTTGTATTTCTGGTGAAATTTAAATTTCTCTTTAATAACTTTCAGTAATGCAGTTGAATACCAGACCGGATAACTGTTATCGCGACATATTTTAGTGGGTACGTGTTTGTTAATTAAATTATTTATTTCAAGATAGAAAACGTGAATGGCCCCTTCCATGTCTCTGTTCATAAAAAGTGAAGGCCAGTCGATGTTATTAATATCCGCATTAATTTTGTCATAATCACATTTATTAAACATTTTTTTTAAACGAGTTGCGCGCGGTAGACATACAATATTCTCAACTGTGACGTCAATCACAATTGGCTTATGGTGTGGGTCGATTGTCACTAACGGGTCATGGCATTCCCTTACATTTACCTCATCATCATCATCATATCAGCCACACGACACCCACTGCTGGGTATAGGCCTCCCCTAAGGATCTCCACGACGATCGGTCCTGCGCTGCCTGCATCCACTGGCTTTCCGCGACCTTCACCAGATCGTCGGTCCACCTTGTCGGGGGCCTACCCACGGAGCGTCGTCCGGTGCGCGGTCGCCATTCCAGAACCTTTCTGCCCCAACGGCCATCGGTTCTTCTCGCTATGTGTCCCGCCCATTGCCACTTCAGCTGAGCAATCCTTCGAGCGATGTCGGTTACTTTAGTTCTCCTGCGGATCTCCTCGTTTCTGATTTGATCACGTAGGGAAACGCCGAGCATGGCTCTCTCCATTGCACGCTGAGCGACCTTGAGCCTCCTTATGAGACCCATAGTTAGCGGCCACGTTTCACTGCCGTAAGTCATCACTGGCAACACACACTGTTCATAGACTTTCGTCTTGAGACACTGAGGTAAGTCGGACGCGAAGATTTTTCGAAGCTTCCCGAATGCTGCCCACCCGAGTTGGATTCGGCGAGAGATCTCTTTCTCGAAGTTGGACCTACCTAACTGGACTGCCTGTCCTAGGTATACGTAATGGTCAACAACTTCAAGTGTAGTGTTCCCAACATGAACTGGAGAGGGTACAACATGGGCATTTGACATAATTTTCGTCTTTTCCATGTTCATCCTAAGACCCACTCTTTGGGAAGCACTACGGAGATCTTCGAGCATTGTGTTCAGGTCTTCCATGGTCTCAGCCATAAGGACTATATCATCGGCAAAACGAAGGTGTGTTAGGTACTCGCCATTAATGTTGATGCCGAGTCCTTTCCAGTCCAAGAGCTTAAAGATGTCCTCCAACGCAGCTGTGAACAGTTTCGGAGAAATAACGTCTCCCTGTCTCACACCACGCTGCAGTTGGATAGGATTTGTGTTCTGGTTCTGTACTCGGATCGTCATGGTGGCATTTTGGTATAAGTACCTCAACACCTCGATATACCTATAGTCCACTTGGCACCTTTGGAGAGACTGCAGCACCGCCCAGGTTTCAATCGAATCAAAGGCTTTCTCATAGTCCACGAACGCCAAGCAAAGTGGCTCATTATACTCCTCGGTCTTCTGTATAACCTGCCGCAGCGTATGGATGTGGTCTATGGTGCTAAAGCCTTTTCGGAACCCGGCTTGTTCGGGAGGTTGGAAGTCGTCGAACTTGCGAGCGAGACGATTCGTAAGGACTCTCGAAAACAACTTATAGACATGACTCAGAAGCGAGATGGGTCTATAGTTCTTTAAGAGGGACTTGTCACCCTTTTTAAAGAACAAGATCACCTCACTTATGTTCCATGTCTTTGGCGTTCTGCCCTGGACGATGACGGAATTAAAGAGCTTCTGGAGGACTTTGAGTATCGGCTTACCGCCCGCTCTCAGAAGCTCTGTAGTGATTCCATCGTCACCCGCCGCCTTGTTGTTTTTCAGCTGTTTGAGAGCCATACTAATCTCGTACAGGCTGACGTCCGGGATATCTTGAGTATAGTGTCGGGTAAGCTTGGCTCTGGGGTCTTTAGCCTTGCTTTCAACAGGTGTCTGCGTGGAATATAACTGCCCATAGAAGCTCTCGATCTCCCTCAGGATTTCAGGCTTTGATGAAATGATGCGTCCGTCGTCAGTTTTCAGCTTCGTCATCTGGCTTTGCCCAATAGACAGATCTCTCGCGAACACTTTGGAGCCTTTATTCCGCTCGATAGCCTCTTTAATACGATTCGTATTAAATTGGCGAAGGTCGCTCGTCAAAGACTTAGATATCTGTCTATTAAGCTGCCGATAACGATTAGCATCTACTGAACTCTGGAGCTTCATTTCACGTCTCTGATCCATGAGTAGGAGTGTGTGGTCGGAGAGTTTCTTTATCTTGGGACGGCGGGTCTTAAAGAGCTTGGACCCTACCGTACGGACAGTATCCACCACCATGTTGTTTAGATCGTCCACATCTATGCTGTTCTCAAGGGCTTCGAAGCGGTTTTGGAGTTCGAGTTGAAAGCTCTCGGGGTTTTGAATATGGGCCGGCAATGGTCGAATTGTTGATTTTATCAGTCGAGATCTTTCCAGCTTTGGGTTGATATTCAATGTGCCACGTACCAATCGGTGATCGCTCCCCGTCTTAACAGCGTTGATCACAGTGACATCATTGAATATTTGCTTTTTCGTCGACATGATAAAATCTATCTCATTTCTGACTTTACCGTCCGGACTGACCCAGGTCCACTTCCGGCATTCCGGCTTTCTGAAGAAGGAGTTCATCATAAAGAGGTTCTCCTTCTCCATAAAGTCAGCCAGCATCTGGCCTCTGTCATTCCGTTGCCCAACTCCAAATTGCCCCACTCTCAGCTCATCACCGCATCGTTTCCCCAACTTTGCATTGAAGTCCCCCATCACAACAGTGTAGTGGGTTTTGTAGCTATGCATGGCTTTAGAGATCTCCTCATACATAGCCTCCACTTCGTCATCTTGGTGTGTCGAGGTCGGTGCGTAAACCTGTATAACATTCAGCGAACACCGTTTGGATATTCTGAGTATAAGGTACGCCACCCTGGTCGACACACTTCCGATGGTAATCACGTTGTTGACAAGGGACTTGTGGACGATGAACCCGACACCACCTTGGGACTGTTGGTCGCCCTCCCGGTAGTAAAGCAAGTTACCGGAGTTGAGGATTATCGAGTCCTCTCCCGCTCTTCGGACTTCAGATAACCCGATAATGTCCCAGTGTACCTTGCTGATAACTTCTTCCAACTCGGTTAACTTCGCGTCTTCCCTTAGTGTGCGCGTGTTATAGGTTGCCAGGTGCAGTTGTCGTCGTTTTTGGTAGCCGAGCCGCACCCGGGGATTCTTAGGGGATTCTTACATTTACCTCCGTGTTGGATAATACTAAATCTAAAATTCTACCATAATTGTTTAAAACGCCGTTGAACTGTTTCAAATCGTGGGTACATAAATCATCAATCATCAGAAGATGATATATGAAGATTATTTTTTCTTTCTATCACGATGATTTTTTTAAGTCCCAATATCTTTGAAAGTATACATTTAAGGAGAATTTGACAATTAATAATATAATTCATGTTTATTTTGACGTTTTCTATCGATTAAAACTAGTTTCGTCAGTTGCAATGAATTTCCGATTTTTTTTATAGGTAGGTATACCAGGCTCCATACTAAAACGTTACATGCCGTTTCCTTAAAACTACTTACTAAGTGGCTCAGTGAGCTAGACCTCGCTTAAATTGTTGTTTGTAAAAAATTAAAACATGTACCTACATTTTTCCCCATCTCATTTTTCAACATTTAATTAATATAACATTCATCGGGTTTGATTAATTCTGTAGACTACAAACTGTCAAAAATAATTCGAAATAAAACAATTCAGTGAACTTACTAGTCGCCCGTCTGCAAAAGCCCAATACAATACAATGAATTTATTTTATAATTGCACAAGGACGCGATCTTGTAAATATATAAAGCGCAGGCCTGTGACTTCATATCATACAGACAGTGCGACCACGGAATCACATAGATATCATATAGACCTACGATTTATTACCATGATGATAAAGCTGTTGTTCTTCTTATTCGCACTTCTCGTTGGATACAACATGGCGCAAAGTAACTATTTTTTTTATTAAAATAGTGGCACAGAATCAATATAAGTACTACCGTACAGAAAGGACACTCTCCGCCCCGCCCCAGAATCAATTACCTCATCCCACCGCGCGAGTTTGTGTGCCGAATCGTGTGCTCATTTAGTCGTGTTTGTTAACGTCAACTTATTTTGATATTCAAAGCAATGCGTCGTACCTTTTTAGTCGTGTTTGTCAACTTTTAACTTATTTTGATATTCAAAGCAATGCGTCGTTACTTTATTTACCAAAAAGTTCGAATAAATTTTGAATTAACGCCGCTCGTACAGTACAAACTGCACGGTAGCCCTAGACTTACACACACAGTTGCGCGTGTACAAAAACGTCATCTAACGTCATCTGTTTAATGGCGCGGTTGTATGAAGTAACCGGGGTGTGCTATGGCTCTGTGAGCTATAGACCTCGCGTTTGTAACATTTTTATCATTTTTTGAAATGGCTTAAATATGTTTTTTTTTTCTAAATGCCATTACGGATTTGGATCTATGCGGTATCGA
This sequence comes from Agriphila tristella, assembly GCA_928269145.1. Taxonomy (NCBI): domain Eukaryota; kingdom Metazoa; phylum Arthropoda; class Insecta; order Lepidoptera; family Crambidae; genus Agriphila; species Agriphila tristella. The sequence goes on along the minus strand of OV743451.1, from coordinate 1,990,262 downwards.
AATCCTTACATCATTCCGAGTGGCACTAAAAAACTGTACGAGGACGCCATTTTGAAAATATGAAAAATGAGGGGAAGGTCAATAATAGCAACACTAATATGATTTGTCACTAAAATGTGTGAAATAAATAAATAAATTAAAAAAATATTTAACTAGTGGCTCTATAGAGCTGTAAACTTTGCGTTTTTTTAACATTTTTTGAAATAGCTGTAGTATGATTTTCCCTATATCTCCGCTATTTTGAAAAAAAACGAAAAATTGAATCAATAAAAAATCTATATAATTATAGAACCTGCTCACAAAATTTCACAAGAATCAGTTGAAAAATTTAATGTGACCTGTAGAGGAGAACAAGCAGACAGAAAACGAATTATTAAAGCATTTTTGCCCAAACTGAAATGGCACGCTCAGTCAATAAATAGAAGAAGCTTCTAGAATAGAATAGAATAGAATTTCTAAAATTACTTTATCCTACTTATTATTAATATTATAAATGTGAAAGTTTGTGGGTTTGGATGTTTAGATGTTTGGATGTTTGTTCCTCAATCACGCAAAAACTATTGAACGGATTTGGTTGAAATTTGGCACACAGATAGTAGATAGCCTAGATTAAAATAAAGAATACTTTTTATCCCGATATTCTTACGGGAACGGGAACCACGCGGGTGAAACCGCGGACGGCCCCTAGTTTTAATATATGATTTATTCAGAAAACACAGATGGAGTGATTACAGTCTTAAATAAGCCAATTTTAGGTTTCCATAACTATAACAAATTTATATCATCATTAAAAAAAAAATATTGAAAACACGACTGCCCTGCCAAAAACGAACTAAAAAGTTAAATAACAAGTGTCATTGCAGTCGGGGGACCTTATTATGGAACAACTTTTGATCAAAGAGGTCACCCGACTGCAATGACACTTGTTATTTAACTTTTTAGTTCGTTTTTGGCAGGGCAGTCGTGTTTTTTTATATTTTTTTAATTTATTTATTTTATTTGACACTTTTTAGTGACAAATTATATAGTTTTGAAATGTGCTCATCAAGGCCTTTCATTTGATGCCCATATTGTAATAATACCAGTTTTTTTTTTCACATTTGAATGTAGCGTCGTACAGTCGCCATATTGAATATTTCAAAAAAAAATATAGCTTGTGTAACTCGGGATGATGCAAGGATTCTAACGATACCCCATATCCCATTCATCCAAATCAGTTAAGGGATTTAGGAGTTATGGTGGAATAAAGAAACTCACATACCCACTAACATACGTGAACCCTAAACACATTATACACTACTTTTTGGGCAGTCGTGTAAAAATTGATGTTACAAATACCAGAACATATGATATTCTTGTGAGATTAAATTAATTGAATTCGTTAAGTACTTACATTAAATTGACAGAATTTCTTGCTGTTGCAAATTGTTGAATTATTCTTGACTTTTCTTTCAGGTCCTGTGTGTATGGAACCAATAGAGCCGGGACCTTGTGAGGCATACATACCTAGGTGAGCAAACATTATAAATTGTAGTGGCTCTATACACCTTGCATTTGTAAAATTTATCAATGTGTCTGAAATATGATTTTCCGATATCTCCGCTATTTTGAAAAAGTTGGAAAAACTGAATCGCAGTCGGGGGACCACTTTGATCAAAAATTGTTTCATAAAATGGTCCCCCGACTGCAATGACACTTGTTATATAAGTTTTTAGTTCGGTTTTGGCGGGACAGCCGTGTTTTTAATATTTATTTTATTTATTTATTTTTTGTCATTACAGATACGGTTTCAACGCTACAAGCTGGCGTTGCGAGTCCTTCATCTATGGTGGCTGCAAAGGGAATTCTAATAATTTTAAATCTGCCGCCGAATGCGAAAATACATGCTGTAAGTATAATTAGCATTAATTGTTTGGTTACACTGACGTCCATTATACAACTTTGTATAATGGACGTCAGTGTTTGGTTATCATTGTAATGCCGGCACTACATATGGGCAGCATCGGATAAATACGTTGCTGGTTTTGTAAAAAATGCTTCAAAGAGGTTCTTTCAAAAGCATCAATACGTATTGGCACCGTGCACGCTTTTAGCGCCACCTAGCTTTTTGCAACTTTGTTGGCTCTGCACCGTTTTGACGTTTTGATATGTAATGGCGGCATTGTGACAAAATATTAAAAAATATTATACATATTGTGTTATCAATGTAAATTTCAAAATTATTGTGATTTGGGTGAACAAAGTTTTGTGAAATCATTTTTGGTCATTTAAATTAAATATGGCAAGTAAGATCTATTCAAAAAGAGTGTTATATTTTGGTTATATCAGGGTTTGCTTACTTCTTTTTTAGTTGTAAATTTTGTAAAACAAGAGGACAAAGCTACTTTAATAATTTTATTAAGTGATAATAAACATATATAATTGTTCCTGTAATAAATTAAATATCGTTTTCAAACAGATTGCAGAGCCTACATTATTTCTACTTTTTGCCACCATGAGCGCTGCGATCGATTATTATACCTTCGCACCCAGCAAATACGTTGTGCCGATGCTTGGCGAAAATGTAGTGCCGGCATAAAACGTTGCCTAAACTATACTGCGAGAAAACGGAACGCATCCGGTGATGTGCATTTGCATCGGCGACCGCAAGGGGCGCTGTATTGAAAAATAATGGGACCTTTCGCATCGCATAATTTCGATTGTCCTAAAATCACTTGGCATTACTAGATTTTATTTAATACAATTTTATTAAGTATATAATTTTTATATTGATGAGTTTTCTTATTCCAGGTTCTCAGTGTTTGCAACCAATAGTGCCGGGACCTTGCAAAGGATCGTTCCCCAGGTGAGCGAACATTTTAAATGATCAAAACTGCACTCTGAAATATTTAGGCATGGAAATAATATATTTAAGCCATCGTAAAGGCTTACCATTCAAATTTAAAAGACGTGTCCAGTCTATGAAACTAAGCAACATTCTCCAAGAAACAATTTTGTCGAATTTCGATACAAAATTTTGGTCATCTCATTCTAAATTGATCACGTGTCGAGATCTTTTGTTTTGTGTGGGTAGCAGTGGCGAGGGGTGAAATTATGGCGAAGGTAAGCCGATCTACAAAAATGTTATGATCTGCATAGTAGATAGTTGGGGTGGGCTTCTAAAAGGTAAGCCGATGGGAATCGGCTTGTATGGACCCTTCGCCACTGGTGGGTAGTCGATTTTTTTTTCATATTTGGCCCTGTATTCTTTAGAGAATGTTGTTCAGTTTCATGGATTGAACACATCCTAAATATTTGGATGGTGAATACAAAATTACCCTGTAGAATTATTGTAGATACACACATTGACATTATTACATCAAGAAAGGGACCCTCAAACTTGCCGACCACAAAATTTGCCGTCTGTTCAAAAAATCATCTTGTAGATTTGACACCTCTCAATATCGCCGTTCCCGGGGAATAAAATGATAATCGCAAAAAGTCAATTGTTCAGGAAAAATCAAAAACATATTTTTTACGATTATTCAGTAAATAATAGACTGAGATTCAAGTGTGATGTCTTTAATGAAAGCTAATTTTTGTACCTTTCATATTATGTTATTACTCTATGTTTCCTATTTAATAAAAGGAAGATATTTCATAAAATAGAGAATAGTAAAAAAAGTTTGTCGAACTTTGGCTACTAATGCACACTTATCATTTTGTTCGCGTTTCTTTTAAATATTATTTAATATTGCAATATGATAGTACAATGTTATTCAACAGTAAATTTGAACACATGTACCGAAAATAATAGTGGGTTGCCATTTTGTTCTGATAAACTTTTTATGTTTTGTTGTATGGTATTAAAATATTAAACTTTAAGTTTTTATTCTGTTTATAAAATGAAACTCAAGTGCCATCCTTCCGCCCCTCCGAAGTACTTGTCCGTCTGTCCTCAGCAATTTTTAATGTTCCCACTGCTGATGCAAAGGCTTCCCTTATGGGTGGATAAGGAGGATGGGCCAAAGCTCACCACGCGGGCCCATTGTCGATTGGTAGGCGTTAACGACTGCAAATTTAGCCAGGAACAATGGCATGACGTACTTTCTGAAGCACGGAGGATTTCAAAAATTCGGTCACCCATCCAGGAAATGGGTGATTGGTCAGGAACTCAGGACCGACCCTTGCGAAAGTTGCATAACCTCCGCAACCCTGCGGTTGCAGAGGCCCTGCGGCAATTGTGTTACCACTGGTGCGATTGAGCTCCTCGGTCCTCCTCCTTGCTTCACTGGAGTAGGATTACCTCACTGAGACGACTTATTCATTTAGCGCTAGAGCTTGTTTTGCGGGGACTTTAATTAATACTCACCATAAATAGTGGCTGAGAGTCGCGAAGAATATTAGCCCTAGCGCTAAATATCACTTAACTGGTGGGATAAAACGAATCAGATTTCGGATTTCACTGACCATACACCCAATTGCCTACGAACCACTACTACGACCTGCCTGAGACTGCTGACCACTGATCCCAAGAAACCTAGCTGTGATACTATATTAATCACTTTACAAAAAAGAGGTCCATAGAACCCTAAGTCTATACGTGAATAAGATCTCAGTGGTCCCAATGATAAACGAGCTAGAGCATGCCTTAGTTTTCTTCTGTGCTACGTATCGCCTCTCACGAAACAATTGCTAGAAGCTTGACAATGAGCAGCCAGTACCCAAGAATCGTGATCACTTTCATTCTCTGTAAGGAAAGAGGGCTGAACAGTAAATTACTCTCATACCTAAAGGACAAATAACCTCCTTTGTAACCGTAAATATGACTTTCAGCGGGAACGATCGACTGGGGATGTTTTGAAGTAGTATGAGACGCACTGCTCGGGTGAGGCCATTGAGATGCACTGCAAAGCACATGCTGTGTCGGTTGACATCTCAAAGGCCTCTGACAGGTTCCAGTCTGGCACGCCAGTCTGCTAAGCAAGCTTCTTGCGTACAGCTACTGTGTGTAAATTTTTTTGCTGCACATCTTTGACTTACTAATATCAGGAATTAGTAGATTGTTGAGGCAGGATATCTCACCATATAGGTATTCAGCGAAGAGGGAAATACTTCTGCCGAGCTAGCTGTCTGTGCTCGGCTCGGGGACCTCGCACCAACAGCTGTTCGGTATTGGAATTTTTATTTATACGAAGCGCGTAGAAAACTTTGATATCCTAAGTCTCCATATATATATGTTTGCTTAACGTAGTGCGAAGTCACGCCTGCATAATGTTTATAATTTGTACTTTTCGCTGATCTTGTATTCTTCGTAATTCGTAAATTACTTATGTACCGGTATCATTACCACAGTACATATATAAGTTTTTCAAACAGTTTAGGAGCTCCATGGAAACGTTCGAATTTGACGGCTGACGTCACTCTAAGAGCTCTAAGAAAAGTTCGCAGTACTTTAGTCAGGGTTGTGACATCGCGTCGCAGTTGTTTCCATAGCGCTCGCGCGTAGCATTCCACGAGACGGCCTGAAAATGCCAACCCTAGCGATCCGATGGAGTGCAATGACAAAAGGGCCTAAGTGACGTTAGCTCCTCTACTGTTTGAAAAAACTTATGTATATACTGTGTCAATACGCAGTTACATACGTTATTGATGTGATCTGGGTATGCTGATAAGAGTACTGTCACGATGAGATACCAGTCAAGTGCAAGAGCTGGCAGCGGCGTCACGTTGGTCGTGAAGTTAATGAGAGAGGTTATGATCAACAGATCGAAGTTAAAGTCATGTTATACAGTGTGGAAACAGCAACCTAATCAATTGTAGCACTTCCATAACACAGGCGTACCTGTTTATAGGAAGGGGTCTCTCGCTGCCCAGCATCATCGATGCACTGCTAAACAATGGAAGATTATGGCACGCGCAGTCTGTGAGGATGTCATACTCCAGAAGGAAATAGTGTCCGCAAAGAGGACCCTCACTCACGCGGCTCTTCTCCGACGCAGACGGACTGTGGATGTGGAGGGTAAACCTTCACCTACTTTGCACGGTCTCAATCGTCTGGAGAGATGACTAATCTTACTCGGCTATATCTTAACCGCGAGGAGGCCCGGATGACCGGCCAGCCACCGGGTTTAATAAGAAGATTCGAGTTCCTCTAGGCCAGAGATTCTCAAACTATTTTGGGCAAGAGACCTCTGCTAAAATACCTCAGAAACTTAAAAATCCCATCAAATATCAAGTATAATTTAAAAATTATTCATTTACTAGCTTCCGCCCGCATCTTTTATCGCGTGGATATTCGAGAAAAATCCCTAGGGAATCTTTGACCGGTATAAAAATTATCCTATGTTTTATCCAGGCTATAAATAAACTATCGGTGTGTCAAATTCCGTTCAGCCGTTTTTGCGTGATTGAGGAACAAACATCTAAACCGACAAACTTTCACATTTACAACATTAAGTAGGATGTCGACTGATTTCCCTGGGAAACTGATTTCGACCCCTAGGGGTCCAATATCAGCCACTTTGGGAATACCTGTTCTAGGCCAACCAGTGGCGAGAGAGCAAGTGCCGAAGTTTTTAGTGCGTAATGTGGGTATTCCCCCCTGTCGAGATCCCATCGACCCACTAGGGCTGGATAGGATTACAAAAGGCCTTGGTTGTTCACGGTAAAAAGGAGTTGAAAATACTCCTACCTGGCTCCTAGTTTGCTAAGAAAGTCCAACCTTACATGGAATGGAACATTGCAGCTACCTTTGGAAGGGCTTAACGAGTTGCTGCACTGGTCTCGGTGTAAATATAGAAAGAGTCAAGAGGTTCATTAGCAACAAAAAAATGTTGATAGCTAAGTCTCTGTCCAAGTGAACACTGAATGAGATTAAAAACAACGATAATTTTAGCTATTTATTTCTTCCACTTAGTCCAGACCTTGCACAAAAACAACGGCTACATAACTTTGCTGTTCCTTTCTCTATCAAAAGCTTCAGTAATGCACTATTACTTACCAATGCTAAGGAATTTATTTCGCGAATAAAATGATAACCGCTATTACAATAATATTGCCGAAATGTTTTTGACGCGAATACTATTGCAATGGCTTTGGCCATAATGGTCACTGAATTATATTTCTACTAATAGACTGTTATCATTTTATTCGCGTAAACTTAAATATTGTTATAAAGTGCGAATATTATTGCATTATTTTATAACTTTTTTGTTTATAGAGAAAAAAATACAAAAAAATATGGTAGATGGATAGATGTCTGTAGATCTCAAAAATTCAATAAAAGGAAAAAAATGATTATAGCCATTATCATTTCATTCCCCGGGGACGGCGATATGTAAGTCAGAGAGGGCGGGGTTATGTTATATGAACCTGTATTTATATGCCACCCCTAAAGTCAAAATTCCTTGCGCTAACGACATAACACATTCGTAGTATTTGATAAAAAGCATTTTGTTTGCAATGTGACAGAGCGCCAACCACTGTGCTTGTACTATACTATACCATATCATGTACAAGTACAAGGCAAAAATCTTGAAATCGGGTGGGGATTGCGCAGAACGCGTATTTTGGGTATGCGTAGCGGTGAGGGGCGCGGGCGGCGGGATAGGGGCGCACGCTATTGGTTGCTTGCAAGTGCACTTGCACGAATTCTGTCGAAAAAGTGCAAAGATCTGTGTAAAGACCTCATACTGTATGTCAGCCATATGTGTATGTATTTTTGTCATTACAGATACGGTTTCAACGCTACAAGCTGGCGTTGCGAGCCCTTCATCTATGGTGGCTGCAAAGGGAATTCTAATAATTTTGAATCCGCCGCCGAATGTGAAGATACATGCAGTAAGTATCTTCATTGATGCTTTATTAAAAAAACTGTATCGACGCGCTCAAGCAAATGACTAATGTATTCATAACCGACTTAAAAAAAAGAGGAATTTTTATCTATGTTTTACCATAACTTCGCCAGTTGTAAACTGATTTGAATAATTCTTTTTTTATCTGAAATAACATAGTTTAGGTGCGGTCTCATATTTTTTTTTTATGGATATCTGGCTAGTAGTTTTTTCATAATCCTGAGAAATATCAATTTTTAGCCTCGCACTATTTTTTACGGAATTCAAGGTTCTTTGTTTATGAAGCGATTTAGATGATTATTTTTTATTTTGGTTACATTTTTTATTTAATCGGTATTGGACCTTGGACTTTGAAAATACACAAGGGAACTCCTCAAAGTCAAATAGGATGTGTATAGTGATTGAGAATTACCTACCCCTAAAAGTTGAAAATTAAAAAAAAACTATAATAAAAAAATAAAAAAATGTTTATTCTTCTCTTTACAAATAATTCTTATGCTAAAAAAACAACACCAAAAGTTTAAAAAGCACTTATTGGAAGGAGACTGGTACCATAAACTAGGCCGAGGCCTGTAAGATACGATACCAGGATCTCCACCCTCGAAAACAATATTTGGTAACGATAAATACTTATCAATTTATTTAACATTATTTGTAAGAGTAACAAAATTATGATGTTAAGCCGTCTTTAATACCTTCTGTACGTGTGTATAAAAATGTAAACAATAAAAATAAAAATAAAAAAAAATAACTTCCAAAAAAACCTGAACAAAAGTATGCACGTACCTATTTAATTTTGAAGCTGTTATGTTCTTAGGTATTTTATTACAGAATTTCTATATTGATGAGTTTTCTTGTTCCAGTTTCTCAGTGTATGCAACCAATAGTGCCGGGACCTTGCAAAGGATCGTTCCCTAGGTGAGCGAACATTTTAAATGATCAAACCTACACTCTGAAAGTATCAAAATGATATTAAAAGTAAAGATACGTCATACGCCAACATCATTGCTATTTTAAAACAGTAAATACCATAGATACACACATTGACATTATTCCATCAAGAAAAGGACAAAAAAATAGCACACCACCCTGCGGAATACTTGTCGTAAGAAAGAAATAAATAGACATCATAATATTTTTCGTCTGATCAACCGCTGCATGCTCATTGGCCGCCAATCAGTTTGACGGTCTAATCTAAGCTACACCACATAATTTGTCGACTGTTCAAAAAATCACCCTGTAGATTTGACACCTCTCAAGATGTAACAGAGTGGACGGGGTTATGCTATATGAACCTATATGCCACCCCTAAGGTCAAAATTCTCGTACAGTACGAGGCCATATCTTGATACTTTTTCGACGGACTAGGGATAAGTTATTAAGTTATTAGAGATAAGTTTAAGCGCGCCCCTCTCCCGCCGCCCGCGAACCTCACCAATACGCATACCCAAAATACTCGTTCTGCGCAATCCCCACCCGATCAAGGTGTTTGCTTTGTAGTGTAGTATTCGACGCACGACAACCCTACAAAGCATTTTGCTTGCAAAGTGGCAGGGCAACAACCACCGCGATTGTACTATACCATATCACATTCAGTACAAGGCAAATATCTTAAAATCGGGTGGGGATTGCGCAGAACGCGTATTTTGTGTATGCGTAGCGGCGAAATACGCAGGCGGCGATAGAGGGGCGCGCGCTATTGGTCACTCGCAAGTGCACATGCGCGAACTTATCCTTACTCCGTCAAAAAAGTGTCAAGATATGCCTCGTACTGTATGTCTCCCATGATTGTATGTATTTTTGTTATTACAGATATGGTTTCAACGTTGCCACGGGGCTTTGCGAGTATTTCATCTATGGTGGCTGCCAAGGAAATTCTAACAATTTTGAAACTAAGGCCGAATGTCAAGAAACGTGCGAAGACACATGCTCCGAATAATGTGTTTGACAGTTAAATTTAAGAGCCATTGCTGACCAAAGTCTAGTCAGTTAGGTATTAACTTGCCTTGTACAATTACTTATCGCTGGTCACGCTTGTAGCACACCTTTGCCGCGAAACACTGCAGCAGGTTTGGCCATGAATTCGACAAGCGAAACATATGCGAATAGCCTAGATTCTTCACGCGCGTTTCCACCCGATCGGCTCCGACCGTTGACACACGCGAAAGTAATGACGCGAAACCGCTACGTAGATGTGATCCTCATTATATCATCGTCGATAGAAGACAACTCATAGCGAAAATATGGCGGAACTACCGCGGTGCCGCTGGTACGGTTTCGCGGCCGAGGTGTGCTACAGGCGTCACAGTTCAAACGTAATGTAACTATAATAACGCGTACCTTATATAGATATTGCAAAGATCAAAAAGATTGAACATGAGACTAGAAGAGTAAAATCAAAACTACGGACGTGTTCACCCTGTGACTTACATTAAGGCCCACAAAGTATAACCCGCACCCTGATTATCTAAAAATAAACTATTTAGCGACCGGTTGCATTTGACATACATTGCCACTTTTCTTTGGTATGTTTTTTTTAACCCAAAAAGAAGTAGCAATGGATCACGATCATCTGTGAACTGCAACCAGTCGCTAGGTGGTTTTTAATAAGATAATCAGCCCGCCGGTCGAGTTAACTCGGGACCTGAAGCGCGATAGACCCCTCTCGTTTTTTCCTTGCCTCACGCCACTGTCGTCATGCCAATAGCGTAAGTACATTCGTTAGCGTTAATTTATCGATAATCTATCGAAAACTTCCAAAAATTGGACGACGGTGGCGTGAGGAAAGGAGAAAACTAGGGGGGTCTATCGTGCTTCAGGTCCCGAGTTAACTCGACCGGGTTATATAGGGTTATTTCAAACTTACCATCCACAAGGATGTGTAGCAGTGGCGAAGGGTCCATACAAGCCGATTCCCATCGGCTTACCTTTTAGAAAGCCTATCCCAACTATCCACTATGCAGGTCATAACATTTTTGTAGAACGGCTTACCTTCGCCATAATTTCACCCCTCGCCACTGATGTGTAGGTACCATGGGCAACAGCGACGCTTAACCACTGCTAAGGTCAAAATCGCTTGCACGCCGCGCCGTCACAACCATACGTTTAGTTCGTGTAGGGGCGATACGCGCGCACACGAATTTTGTTGCAAACTGGTTAAGCGTCGCTGTTGCCCATAGTACAGTCAGGCACGTATCCAGACTTTTAATTCGGGGGGGGGACAACTGCATCCCGCAAACCGGAGAGTGCCTCGCCCGCTTTATTTGAATTTAGTCCTGTACTGTGTGTTCTGGATTTCGGGGGGGGATAAATCCCAACTATCCCCCCCCCCTTGGATACGTGCCTGGGTACAGTCCATGAAACTGAACAGCTTTCTCTGTGGAACACAGGGCTAAATGTGTAAAAAACAATCGACTCTATCCATACAAATCAAAGAGATCAATGGGGTCGGCAACGCAAATCTAATTGTAGATGTCGCTACGTACGCTTGTTCCTAAGACCGTAGACGTTCAGAACAAAATGTTTGGGAAAATAGATAGATGGATAGATTAACTCTTTATTGCACACACATTAAACATTAATACAGTAAAACTTAAAGCTTAAGACTAATGGTGGGCAAAGGCGGTCTTATCGCTGGAAGCGATCTCTTCCAGACAACCTTTGATTCAGAGAATAGGAACCTGAGAGGAGATATAAAAACAGTGTGCCAACTACAAACAAAATAAAAAGAAAAGCTTATACCCATACAAAATCAATAAACTTACACAAATACGGTACGAATAACAAACATACACTACATAAACCTAAATAAATATATAAGTTGTTGCAAACTAAGATTTAGCCAGTAGGTAAGCGTGTAGATGTGTCTTAAATACGGCGAGGGATTTCGAGTGACGGACATCAGGTGGAAGGTTATTCCATAAGCTATTTATTGGTAGGTATTTATTTTGTGGTTTTTTTAACGGAAAAAGACCCATTGACCCAAAATGGATATAAAAGACTATTCTACAATGCAAATGCCGGAATTTAAAGCAAAATTAAGACGTTTTAATTCTTACAGAATTTATAATTTTTTTCTATATAGAGTTTTTTCGGAAATTTGTAAGTGCCAAAATTTTTAAAGCCTATAAAACAGAATTTAATCATTTTAAAGCATAAAAAAACTATTTTTTAAGTAAAAGTCCTTTGTTTTCATAGTTCTCGTGGAACAAGCGTCCGCAGCGCCATTTTGACAGTTGCCTATTTAGTAAGGGATGACCAAAATTTTGTGGTGAAATTCGACACATGTTTCATGGAGAAAGTTGTTCAGGTTCATGGACTGGACACATCCTTGAATCACATCCTTGAAATGACCCGTATAATAAAATCACCGCATCATGCTGTGTCGTACGTTATTGGTGTGTTAAACGATACACCATGCAAACAAACTTGGTACTTCGCGAACAATTTTAAACCAGGTTTTTTTTAATTTAAATCAGGTTTTGGTCTGCAGGGGCTCTTACTATATTATATAGATAAAATATTATTATACATGATTTATATATTATAGGTATATTAAAATATAAATAAAAATAAAATAAAATGTTTTATTTTGATTCTTAGTAAGATTTTTACATGTCGAACCACTCACGCCGGTTTTCAAGACGTCACCATCCCTTGAGGTCCCGGGTTCGATCGCCGGCTGGGTCAATGTAGAAAATGAACTTTTCAATATTGTCTCAGGTCTGGGTGTGTATCATACCACCGTTGTTTCTGATTTCCATATCACAAGTGCTAAAGCTATAGCTACTTACTTTGGGATTGGAGCAATGTATGTGATGTTGTCAAATATTTAAATATTTAATATGTGATTATCTGTATTTTTGACCAACCTAGTATCATACTTACTAATAGCTGGCCCCTAAAATAGGTGGACAATTTACAGAGCGAAGAAATCCCTCTCGTTAGTTAGTCATACTATCATTATTAACAGATCCGGGCACCTCGCATATTAGATGTGGGGGTGGTAGTGGTTGAGCAACAAAAGGGCTAAAAAGCGATTGAAGGTATACAATTTACAGAGCTCTGGTTTTGGTGTGGTTTAATAGCAAGCCAATCATGTATCTAAATCGAATATAACATTGCCAGGCATTTTGACTGGTGGAAAAGTAGTGCCAGGCGGCATCAAAGGTACGCGAAAAAGTGGTAAGTTTGATGCCGCCTTGCACACCAAATCCAGAGCTCTGTAAATTGTATACCTTCAATCGGTTTTTTAGCCCCTTTGTTGCTCAACCACTCCCACCCCCACCACTGCCTGGTGCCCGGATCTGATAATATTGATTGTATAGCACACGAGGGATAACAAGAGGGAATTCATCGCTCTGTAAATTGTCCACCTGTTTCCGGGGCTAGCTCTTAGTCCATATAGTCGTAGCTGTATGTTGAAAAATACGGCGTTTCGTGAACCAAAGATTTGCTTTGGTAGGATTGGTCGTGAGGACCCAAGGATGGATTTAAGAAGTGGAGCCACCAAGATTTTTGTAGTAAATTGGAGGATTTGGCCTTCAGCCCAATCTTATGAGCGTAAAGTTTGCACTGTTCCGGATATTGCTTGACAAAACAACACTCCGTCGCTGTACAGAGGACGTAAGTATTTTTTATTACTTTTTTAGGGTTCCGCACCCAAAGGGTAAAAAACGAGACCCTATTACGATACGATACTAAGACTCCGCTGTCAGTCTGTCTGTCTTGTCACCAGGCTGTATCTCATAAATCGTGATAGCTAGACAGAGGAAATTTTAACAGATGATGTATTTCTGTTGCCGCTATAAAAATAAATACTAAAAGCAAAATAAAATAAATATATAAGGGGTGCCCCCACACAACAAACGTGGTTTTTTATGCCGTTTTTTGGTACGGAACCCTTCGTGCTCGAGTCCGACTCGCACTCACGTAGTTTTGAATGTAATCTTCATTGTGTCAAAATGCCATTAATAATTATTCCTGAAGATTTAGACTTTGAGGGTGCATGATAGGAAAATATAATTTGCGCGGGCCATATTTACCTATATATAAACCGTAAAGTTGTAACCACAAAAAAACATACTACAAGCTAAAGATATTACCTTGTAGCTACAAGTATTAAATTGCGTGTAAACCTCACAGATGATCAAAAAAAACAGAATATCATCAAAAGCGCTTCCCAAGTAACACAAAATCTGTAAAACGGTGGATTCAAAAACCTTGTAAAAAATCAGAATATCATCAAAAGCGCTTGTCATATTTATTTTTGCGTAAATAATAGCCGAAACGTATTAAATTCAAAATTATACTATATATAGCTCGATTACCACTGACTGACTGATTGACATGATTGTTCTCCCAGAAGGAGGTGGAAAAGGGTATAATGATGTTTGGGGAAAATGTACATTACCCTAATCGAACTGGGGAAAAATTATGACATTTGGGAAAAACAAGATGGCGGCTGTGGCGAAGTTTGTAACTTTTTTGTTTTCTAACCGATTTTATTCAAACTTGCAAGAATGGTAGATTTTGACATTAAAAATTGAGAAAAATATTAAAAAAATGCAAAAACAAAATGGCGGCCGTGCTGGAGAGTTTTGAAAATTTTGATTTTTGGACCCCAAACCGCGGGGCCACAACTCTAAAGTGTTATTTGATTTAAGAAAAAAAACTTTATTGTTTCACCACAATTACCCTCAAATTTTACCAATCGGGGAAACTTTTTAAAAATTCAAGATGGCGCCTGTCGTAGAGGCCATTTTGTTTGGGGTACGAAAACACGCCATTTTTAAAGTCGATTTTCTTCCAGATGGCAACACCGGAGCGCTTTGAGGTTCATAAAACGGCTATAGCTATAGGTACAAGGTATTCATTAGTAAAATATTTTTACCCCATTTCGGGGTAACTTTTGAGATTTACCCCAAAATGCAAAAAAGTGAAATAACCACTTTTTGACAATTTCGAGTATGAGAACTTGTGTATAGTCTGTATACAAATGACTTTATGGTATTTTGGTTGGCAACGTCTGGCAACCCTAGAAAATGCTAAGGAAAAAGACATTTTCGAGATACCCTTTTTTCAAGTCCTATTGCGGCGGCTGAGTGCAAGTGAGAAAAAAAATCAAAACGTCATTGCACGTAGTTTATGTTGCTTAATATAGGAAAAATATGAAATATAAAAAAAACAACATGGCGGACGCGGTGGCGGCCATTTTGTAAATTTTATACATTTGTTAAATATGTCAAGGCTATTTTGAGGCAGTTTACGACAATTGAGAAAGTTGGCATGTATTGACAAATTACGCATATTATAGAGAAGTATTGCTTAGTGAAAAAAAAATACCCATTTTTAGGGTACTTTTTGAGATTTACCCCAAAAAATTGAAAAATAGAAAAAGCGGCATTTTTTAATATTTTTTATCAAAAATTATTAAATTTTGCGAATACTAATGGAATTTGACTATTTGTATATCGAAAAGATGGCAACACTTGAATTTAAAGTAAGTGTAATTTCCAAGTACCTTACATTTTTATTACCCAAAAAGAGCATTTGTAGATGGGTACAATGTACGGAAAAAGTATTTAGAATTTAGATAACAATTAGAAGAAAAAAATTAGTGGAAGTCCAGGTCAAGATCCTCATGACGGAGAACTGCCCGCCAAAATGGTACTACATAGGTAGATGATGCTCAAACTAAAGTTATAGAGGACTCTAAGCAGATCCTGAACCGAGAAAAAAAATTCAAAATGGTCGAAAAACAAAATGGCCGCCATACAAATTTACAGAAAACCCAGCATATACAGCTCGATTACTCACTGACTGACTCACTGATTAAAATAATTGTTCTCCCAGAAGGAGGTGAAAAATGGTATAATGATATTTTAAGAAAATGTGCAAAACTCCAATCGAACTGGGGAAAAATTATGACATTTGGGAAAAACAAGATGGCGGCTGTGGCAAAGTTTGTAAATTTTTTGTTTTCCAAACGATTTTGTTCAAACTTGCAAGAATAGTAGATTTTGATATTTTAATTTGATAAAAATAAGCTGTTGGTATAGGTACAATGTATTGATTAATAGATTATTTTTACCCCATTTCGGGGTAACTTATGAGACTTACCACAAAATGCAAAAAAGTGAAATAACCACTTTTTGACCATTTCGAGTATGAGGACTTGTGTATAGTCTGTATACAAATGACTTTATGGTATTTTGGTTGGCAACGTCTGGCAACCCTGAAATCTGTTGAGGAAAAAGGAATTTTTGAGATACCCTTTTTTCAAGTCCTATTGCGGCGACTGAGTGCAAGTGAGAAAAAAAATCAAAACGTCATTGCACGCAGTATATGCTACAAAATATAGGAAAAATATGAACTGTAAAAAAACAATATGGCGGACGCGGTGGCGGCCATTTTGTAAATTTTATACATTTTTTAAAATATTTTAAGGCTATTTTTCAGTTTTCAGCTAAAATTGCAGTTTTATATACTGCAATAACTGATCATGCCTCAGTCTTCATGAGTATCTCTAAAATAAAAACTAACCACACTTTCCCAACTATCAAAACATTTATTGATCTTGAAGAGGCTGCTGATAAACTTGTAAATAAACACCTATCAAACTTATTATTTAGTAATGATCCAAATTTTGTTGTCGAACAATTAATTAATAGACTAAAATCATCCATGGATGAGAGTGTTAAGGTAAGGAGAATCTCATGTAATCAGCGTATTATTAAGCCTTGGATAACTAGTGGCATGTTGCGATGCATTAGAAACAGAAATAAAATGCAACTAAAATTAAGATCTGATCCGCATAATGAAATTTTAAAAGTAACATTCCTAAGGTACCGTAATTACTGCAACAAATTGATTAAAAAATTAAAACGTAAATATGAATCAGAATTATTAAATAGTAATATTAAAAATTCCAAACAATTGTGGAAATCCATAAAAGATATAACTCATCTTAACAATAGTAAAACTAAGAGCAACGAACTATTAAGCATCAAAAACTCACCTATTGATTCAATTAACACTGTTAATAACTTTTTCGCTAATGTTGGTAAGCAACTTGCGGAAGAAATTGTCCATAGTCCCCGACCCTCTGCTGACTGCACAACACCTACTACAACCTCACAGCTAGGATCCTTTGTCCTTTTAGACACTGACCCTGCAGAAGTGGATGCTGTACTCTCGAGTCTAAAATCGGAGAGTGCCCCTGGGTGGGACGGTATTCAAGTTAAATTCCTTAAAATGACCAGGTCGATCGTAATCCCCGTAATTAGCCACCTTGCTAATCTTAGTTTTAGAACTGGCATTTTCCCTACCTTACTTAAAAAATCGATTGTAACACCCGTACATAAAGGAGGTGATAAAAAAGATGTTAATAATTACAGGCCCATCTCGGTGTTGCCTGCAATTTCTAAGATCCTCGAAAAGTTGATTAACACACGTTTGATAAGCTATCTCGAAAAATTTGACATATTATCAAGCGCTCAATTCGGGTTCAGACGAGGAAAGTCTACGGAGGATGCGGTTATAACTCTAACATCTTTAATTACTAAATATATGGACGCGGGTCAAAGGACGCTAGCTGTATTTATAGACCTAAAAAAGGCCTTCGATACCGTATCCATTCCTATCCTTGTGGAAAAAATGGAAAACATAGGTATTCGGGGTGGCCCGCTGAATCTACTGACTAATTACTTACAAGGGCGCTCACAGTGTGTAAAAATCGGCAATCACACGAGTTGCGAGTCCGAAATAATATATGGGGTTCCCCAAGGAAGCGTGCTTGGTCCCACATTATTCCTTATTTATTTAAATAGTTTAACTAACCTTGAGATTGAGGGCGGTCGAATCATTTCCTATGCAGACGATACCGCCATAGTGTTTCATGGTTCTTGTTGGAACTCTGTGTTTAAAACAGCAGAAAATGGCCTCCTTAAGGTCGCAAACTGGCTTAAGTCATCCCTTTTGACAATAAATGTTTCCAAAACAAACTATGTTTGTTTTGCTATTGACAGAAGGTCGCAGCCCAACCCCGATCATAAACTTAAACTACACCTTTGTAATAGGAATAATAACACAACAGCCTGTGACTGCACCGTAATCAATAGCGTTGACTCAGTAAAATACCTTGGAATCATTATTGATCAACGGCTCTCATGGCATCCGCAGATTGAACATATAAATAAAAAGATAAGAAACTTGATTTGGATCTTTAAAACCCTTAGACATGTTACCACTCGCAATTTATTACTCCGTATATATCTCGCATTGGGTCAATCTGTTATAGGTTACTGCTTATCTGTTTGGGGCGGTGCCACTAAGACAAAGTTCCTTGAAGCGGAAAGGGCACAAAGATGCTTACTTAAAACTATGTTTTTTAAACCCTACCGCTTTCCGACTGACGAACTTTACACCCTTTGTGACATCTTATCGATCAGGAAGTTATATATTTTAACCTCAGTTCTTAAGCTACATAAAACTTTACCATATCATCCGAACCTACTGTCTGGGAGAAGACAGGACAGAGTTGTTCCGATCCATGTCTGTAGAACCTCTTTTGCTAAGCGACAATTTCAAGCCTAATCTGCTCGCCTTTATAAGAAAATGCAAAATAATTATAATATTTACAGCATGCAATTTAAATAATGTAAAAAAACATTAATTAAGGCTCTGAAAAGTTTAGGATATAATGAGATAGAAGATTTACTAAAATCGATCTTCTAGTTTGGTATAGTGTCTAATGGTTAAAATACCGATCCCAAGACTACATTTTATCGTAGGGTTAGGCAAACGTTATGTCTGTACAAACTGTTGGTATTTGGTTTTTGCTTGTAAAATCTCACACGCGCAAACAAAAACACTCAGATAAATTCACCCTCTCATTTATGCACTTAAACAAACATGCACACACACACACACACACACATACACACACACACACACACACACACACATACATACACACACACATACACACACAAATTTATGTAAGAAGGCCTAATAATTTAAATAGGTAGTTTGTAAGAATATTTGTTATTTTATTATTTTAATTGCATACATATGTACCTTTTGCTATGGAGGAGCGGAGCCGCCTAATACAGGTACTATTAATACCTACTTGGTTGGTTCCAGCCTCAGAATATTGCTTGTGTACTGATTTTGTAAGAAATAAACATTTTTTTTTTTTTTTATTTTTTTTTTATTTTGAGGCAGTTTACGACAATTGAGAAAGTTGGCATGTACTGACAAATTATGCATATTATGAAGAAGTATTGCATTGTAAAAAAAACCCATATTTAGGGTGCTTTTTGAGATTTACCCCAAAAAAGTGAAAAATAGAAAAAGCAGCATTTTTAATTTTTTTTATCAAAAACCGTTAGATTTTACCAATACTAATGACATTTGACTATTTTCGTAACGAAAAGATGGCAACACTGAAATTGAAAAAGGTTTATTTTCCAAGAACCTTACATTTTAATACCAAAAAGGAGCATTTGTAGATATTTACAATGTATGGAAAAAGTATTTAAAATTTATAAAACTATCAGAAAAAAATATTAAAAGTGGAAGCCCAAGTCAAGATCCTCATGACGGGGTACTGCCTGCCGAAATGGTACTACATAGGTAGATGGTGCTCAAGCTAAAGTTGTAGAAGACTCTAAGAAAATCCCGAAGCGAGAAAAAAAATCAAAATGGTGGAAAAACAAAATGGACACCATACAAAATTACAGAAAACCAAATTAAACACCACTTACTCACATAATTGTTCTCCCAGAAGGAGGTGGAAAAAGGTATGTGCAAAACCCAGTCGAACTGGGGAAAAATTTAAAGTTGAAGTCCAGGTCAAGATCCTCATAACGGGGTACTGCCTGCCAAAATGGCACTACATAGGTAGATGGTGCTCAAACTAAAGTTGTAGAAGACTCCAAGCAGATTCTGAAGCGAGAAAAAAAAATCGAAATGGTGAAAAACAAAATGACCGCCACACAAAATTACAGAAAACCTATTTGGTCGCAGCTTGCTGGTTACTTATATACTTCGATAATAACTACTCTATTTAGTATTGTTTAATAACTACTCACTCACTGACTGATGGAAAAGATTATAATGATGTTTGGGGGAAATGTGCAAAATTTTAATCGAACTAGGTAAAAATTATTACTTTTGGGAAAAACAAAATGGCGGCTGTGGCGAGGTTTGTAACTTTTTGTTTTCCAACCGATTTTGTTCAAACTTACAACAGTGGTAGATTTTGACATTTCAAATTTAGAAAAATAAGAAAAAATCTCAAAACAAAATGGCGACCACGCTGGAGAGTTTTGAAAATTCGATTTTTGGACCCCAAACCGCGGGGCCACAATTCTGAAGTGCTGTAGAGTTTAAGACAAAAACCTTTTTGTTTCACCACAATTACTCTCAAATTTTTCTTCAAAGACTATTATTTTCAATTAAACAATCATTATCTTAAAAACCATTAGATATTGCCAATACTAATGACATTTGACTATTTTTATATTAAAAAGATGGCACTGGAATTTGAAAGTAAAGTTATTTTCCAAGTACCGCCACATTGTTTTTACCAAAACCCCTCTTGCTTGCTAAAAATATAACGGATCGTTTCATCCCGCCTGCAATAATGAATCAATGAGCACCGCTTGCGGACTCGGAAGGGCGGCATAGAACCACCACCACCAAAGTCTTCTAAATCAGTTACATACAAACGACCGATCTCGCCCAATAAGGTAGATTTGACGAACAACACGAAGAAAAAACCCAAGCAACAAGCTAAATGCATTTTTGTGATGACACGGGCCATCAGATTACCTACTGCCTGTGACAAGTTCAAAAGTAAAGACGTTATCCAACGCTGGGAGTGGATCTGCAAGCGCAAAATAAGCTTATTAAAAGTCTGGTGCTCAACTTGCAAAGGCAGTCACCATAAGTTACTTCACCCTGATGTGATGTGAAGTGACGTGATGTAAAGCTGAAAAATCAACATAATACTCTACTATCCTTCTGTTTTTCACTTTGGACAGCGCACATCTGAAGACGGGGAAGTTATCTGTGAAATGTTTAGCGATTAATTTCACTCCACTTTTTTACACAATACTCAGTCCGTTAATATTTTGGATGACGTAGTGGGAATGGACTCTTTGATTTTAACCAACCATTTGATTTTGCCAATACTAATGATATTTGAATAGGTTTATTTTCCAAGAACCTTACATTTTTATTACCAAAAAGGAGCATTTGTATATGGGTACAATGTACAGAAAAAGTATTCAGAATTTAGAAAACTATTAGAAAGTGAAAATCTAGGTCAGGATCCTCATGACAGGGTACTGCCCGCCAAAATGAAACTAAATAGGTAGATGGTGCTTAAACTAAAGTTGTAGAGGACTCTAAGCAGATCCTGAAGCGAGAAAAAAAATCAAAATGGTGGAAAAACATAATGGCCGCCATACAAAATTACAGAAAATTATGGTACAGCTTGATTACTCACTTACTGACTGACTGACTCACTGATTAAAATAATTATCCTCCCAGAAGGAGGTGAAAAATGGTATAATTTTATTTGGGGAAAATGTGCGAAACTCCAATCGAACTAATTCGGGGTAACTTTCGACATTTACCCCAAAATGTAAAAAAGTGAAATAACAACTTTTTGGAAATTTCGAGTATGAGAGTTTATATTTTATCTATATACTAATGACTTTTTGGTATTTTGGTTGATAAAGTCTGACAACCCTGGAAACTGTTGAGGAAAAAGTCATTTTGAAATGAAATGAAATATATTTATTTGCGTTAATTGTGCTTACATTACAAGATGTTCTGTAGATCAGTTGGAATCGCACAATTAGCTGTTTCCAGCATGCAAAATTATGTTACAATACAAATACATTACATACAAACAGTTTAATAATATTCAATTACCTACTATTAAAATATCCATCAAGGCAGTAAGGGCTGAGAGCAATCAGCTATTTGCGCAACTTTCTCAGAAACAATTTTGTGGGTAGTTATCTGATCTCTTTAGGAATTTTATTATAAATAGTAATCGACATTACATAACAATTTTTCCTATACAAAGCACTATTTGATTTAGGGATTTTAAGTCTATTGGATTATGGTAGTTTAACTTTTCAAAAAATTTTGGATGGTGCCGTATAAAGCTTGCTACTTCCATGACATATAAACCTATTAAAGTCAATTTGCGTTAATTGTGGTTACATTACAAGATGTTCTGTAGATCAGTTGGAATCGCACAATTAGCTGTTTCCAGCATGCAAAATTATGTTACAATACAAATACATTACATACAAACAGTTTAATAATATTCAATTACCTACTATTAAAATATCCATCAAGGCAGTAAGGGCTGAGAGCAATCAGCCATTTGCGCAACTTTCTCAGAAACAATTTTGTGGGTAGTTATCTGATCTCTTTAGGAATTTTATTATAAATAATAATCGACATTACATAACAATTTTTCCTATACAAAGCACTATTTGATTTAGGGATTTTAAGTCTATTGGATTATGGTAGTTTAACTTTTCAAAAAATTTTGGATGGTGCCGTATAAAGCTTGCTACTTCCATGACATATAAACCTGTTAAAGTCAATAATTTTAGTTGACTAAACAAAGGGCGACAACTCTCCATAGGACCTGCGCCACAGATAGCTCTTAGACACTTTTTCTGTAAAATGAAAGCCTTATTGATTCAGGGGATCTACCCCACAATATAGAACCGTATCGCAGCACAAAAGCTACATAGCCATAGTAAGCGGTAAGAGCTACTTTCTTCCCTGCTACGCATCTTAGTCTCCTTAAAGCGAAAACGAATTTGTTTAATTTTCGAGATATCTTTTTTGAAGTTCTATTGCGGCGGCTGGGTGCAAGTGAGAAAAAAGGCCAAAACGTGGTAGCACGTAATATATGCTGCAAAATATAGGAAAAATATGAACAATAAAAAAAAACAATATGGCGGACGCGCTGGTGGCCATTTCGTAAATTTTATATTTTTTAAGAATACTTAGTGTATGTCTAACAAAGATATACATACATTGTCTCGTGTGTTCGTGCATAAGGGTACAGACGTCAGTATCACGAGAGCTGAGGGCGAGTGTGGATGTTGTACCAGTTTATGTGCGTGCATTGCCGAGCCTGTGATTTATGAGAGAAACTGCAGTCCCCACAAGTGGGGCTATTTTGAGGCAGTTTACGATACTTGAAAAAGTTGGCATGTATTGACGAATGAAACTACATAATTAAAGAGAAAAAAAAATACCCATTTTCAGGGTACTTTTCGAGATTTACCCTAAAATTTTGAAAAATAGAAATAGCGGCATTTTTAATTATTTTTTATCAAAAACCATTAGATTTTGCCAATACTAATGACATTTGACTATTTTTATATCGAAAAGAGGGCAACACTGAAATTGAAAGTAAGATTTATTTTCCAAGAAAAAGTATTCAAAATGTAGAAAACTATTAGAAAAAAAAATAATGTGGAAGTCCAGGTCAAGATCCTCATGACAGGGTAATTCCCGCCAAAATGGTACTACATAGATAGATGATGCTCAAATTAAAGTTGTAGAGGATGTAGCGTGGTTTTTTTGCTGTTTTGTCGATTTCCCTTAAAGGGGAAGTTTTGTTGGTAGTTTGTTTCCATTAATGATAAAATTTATTTTTTGGCAGTATGCCTCATGTCCTTTTCCTTATTTCCGTAAAAAGTCCGTTCAAAATTCGCGGCATCGACTTATAAAAAAAAAAAAAAAAAAAAAAAAAAGATTAAGATCGTATTTCTTATGGTCGTCCTTCGCCCACTTCAGGGGCCTTTGCGATGAGCCCTTATCGCAAGGATTTCTATTCAATTGTTTACCTTTCATACTAGATCCCAAAGGTTAGTGTGAAAGCAGGCCTTAAGCAGTCCTGTTTAAGGCCTGCTTTTGAACTGAAATGGTATTTTTTTTTTGTCCGTAATGTCGTAGGTTGTTTGACCGTGTTTTCGGGAAGTCCGATCCGATTGAAGTCGCTTTCGGCGGCGCGATGTCAGTCCAGTCCACGCGCATCGATGAGTGATCAGGTGTAGGAAGTCGGAATGCGTCGTGATGGCGCGAGACTTGGAACGCAGCGAATATCAGCTGTGATTTATTCATATGATACAAAATTTTTCGGTTGGAAGGAATTTGATTTTATATCGCTGTTAAAGTTATTGGATTCGTAATTGTTCCTGATTTAAATAATATCTTGCAGCTATTCATTGTAATTTTCGTCGGCACAATAGAATTTCGCCAAGGTACCTATTTGTGAATTCCTAGACATTCAGCTGTTGGCAGTGTGAGAATTTGAAATTTATTTTTATCATCATATTCGTTATTTACAGAGGGTTTTGGCTAATAAAAGCCGCCGAGAAGAGTTCTAATTCGTGTCGTGATATCCGATCGAAGGAGGAATACTGATTGACCGGATTCTAAACCATATAAAATATATTGTTATCAAGGAGCCGCAGGTATATCAAAATTTATTGCTATCCGTTATCTAGTATTTACTGCAAGGGGTCTCTATCTATTTATTACTTTCAATTTCAGTTCTTTTCATGTGAAAAGAGACTTTGTAAGTTGAGAGCTACGGTATGTTTCTATGTCTCAATTCGATTCGAGTAGATTAGTCTGCTGTGAAGGGGATAGTTTAACAGAAAAGTCAGGGATCAGTAATATTTATTGTCAGAATGAACATACAAGAATAGATTTCCCTCAGTTCTGCTATTCGCTGCAGGGTCCCCCCCGTCATGGAATAGTTGTAGTCCATTTAAGGCCGACGTTGTTAAATTATGGTTTTTGTGCACACCATTCCAGGTGAAGAGTGGCGTACGTATCCAGCCACGAGTAAACCACTGCTCTGTCGTCCATTCAACCTCAGTTAAGCGGAAAAAGTTGAAAGAAACCGGACTTTGGTTTCTCACCCACGGCTCCGAGGCATAATTAATAGAAAGCAGCCATCGAAGCGTTTCTCTACGAAACAGACTCGCTGCGAGATATTTTAATAGGTACCAGTTAACTCTCAAATCTTTTTAACCCGTAAACTAACCGAAGTATAAGAATCCAGCTATCCGTACTTAGGCCTTCGAGTACGACCTACACGAGCTAGATTTATGTTAGATAATTACCACATCTCTGATATCCTAGAGCAGGCAACCCTTACCCACGTAACGCTCTGCGAGTAGATTTAAGTTTAACCCTTTAAAATAACCCCTTGGGTAAAAGATTAGATTCATAGCGTCGTTTTTTCTTCGTGTCAAATCACCGAGTAAATTGGCAGATCTGCGATTACAACGTTTGATGTTTATTATTGTATAGAATCAACCATATTTCAATAAAACTGTAGTTTGCTGTTGACTGTACGTTAAGTGTTTATTTATTTGCCCTTGAGTTGTCATTAAGGTGAGTCATTCGCATGAGTTTATTTATTACTTACTGTTTCTTAAGCCAAAAAGGCAATAAGAGAGAGAAAAGACATAACAAGGATTCTAAGCAGATCCTAAAGCAAGAAAAAAAAAAATCAAAATGGCGGAAAAACAAAATGGCCGCAATATTAAATCACAGAAAACCCAGCATATACATATAGCTCGATTACCACTCACTCACTTCTTCTTCTTTTCGAGTCGACGGTGACCTCAAACACGGGCAGCCCAAAAAGCCGCAACCGCGATAGCTCGCTCGGAAGCCTTGTGCAGCTCCTCGTCCGTGCAGGTAGTCGGGCACGCAAGACACTTAGTCATGTGCGCCATGGTCTGTCTGGGATGACCACAGATGCACTCAGTATCGTGTTCGGAGATATATCCCCACTTCGCAAGATTTGCTTTAGACCTTCCCACCCCAGCCCTGAGACGGTTTAGCGACCTCCAGATGGGCCAGCTGAGATTGTGTCCTTCGGCCAGTCTCTCTTTCACGCCGATGTTCGAGTTTGCGATGTTTGGGCGCGACCGCCACATAGAGAGGCGTGCAGCTTCGGCAGGTTGGTTGAGAGGCTGCACAGAAGCTAGGAAACTTTTCCTCACTCACTGACTGACTCACTCACTGATTGAAATAATTCTTCCGGAAGGAGGTAAAAATGGTATAATGATGTTTGGGGAAAATAATTGCAAAACCTTAATCGAACTGGGGTAAAATTAAATACCACTGACTCATTGACATAATTGTTCTCCCAGAAGGAGGTGGAAAAGGGTATAATGATGTTTGGAGGAAAGTGCAAAACCTCAATCGAACTGGGGAAAAAATATGACATTTGGGAAAAACAAGATGGTGGTTGTGGCGATGTTTGCAATTTTTTTGTTTTCCAACCGATTTTGTTAAAACTTACAAGAGTAGTATATTTTGAAATATAAAATTTGTAATTTGAAAAAAAACAATAACAAAATGGCGGACGCTCTGGAGAGTCTGAACTGAAAAAAATATTCAAAATGGCGGAATAACAAAATGGCCGCCATAAAAAATTACAGAAAACCCATCATATCCTGATTGATACTCTCACTCACTGATTGATTGACATCATTGTTCCTCCAGAAGTAGGTGGAAAAAGATAAAGATGTTTGGGTAAAATGTGCAAAACCCCAATCGAACTGGGGAAAAATTATGACATTTGGGAAAACAAGATGCGTGGCTGTGGGGAGATTTGTATTTTTTTTGTTTTCCAACCAATTTTGATCAAACATACAAGAGTGGTTGATTTTGACATTAAATATTAAAAAAGCGAGAAAAAATGACAAAACCCAATGGGGCGCGTGCTGGAGAGTTCTGAAAAAACATAGATTTTTAGATCGCAAACCGCGGGGCCACAACTCTAAAGTGTTAGAGAAAAATATTTTTCCGTTTCACTACAAGAACCCTCATTTATATGACTATGATATATGATTATATGATTATGACCAATCTTGGAAAAAAAAATCAAGATGTTCACTGTTGTAGTGGCCATTTCTTTTGAGGTACGAAATCATGCCAATTTAAATGTCGATTTTCTTCGAAATTTACTCCAAGATGCAAAAAAGTATATCAACTACATTATGGAAATTTCGAGTGAGAGGATTTATTAAACACCAAAACGTCTATATAGAAATGACATTTTGGTGTTACGGTTGACAATGTCTGGATACCCTGCAAACTGCAGAGGAAAAATTCATTTTTGAGATATCCTTTCTTTTTTCAAGTCCTATTGCGACGGCTGGGTGCAAGAGAGAAAGTAAATCGAAACTTAATTGCTTGCAGTATATGTTGCAAAATATAGGAAAGTTATGTCAAATAGAAAAACCAATACAAAGTACGCGGTGGCGGCAATTTTTAAAATTTTATGATTTTTTAAAAATATTTTAAGGCTAATTAATATTTTGAGGCCGTTTACGACACTTGAAAAAGTTGGCATGTATCGACGATTTATGCAACATAACAATGAGTTTTGCCTTGTAGAAAAATACCCAATTTAAAGGTAGTTTTCGAGATTTACAAAACAAATTGAAAAATAGAAATAGCGGCAGTTTTTAATATTTTTTATCTAAAACCATTATTTTTTGCCAATACTTATAGCAATACTGGAATTGAAAGTAAGGTTTATTTTGCAGGTACCGCCACATTCTAAAATGGCATAAAAAAACCGGCCAAGTGCGAGTCGGACTCACGCACGAAGGGTTCCGTACCAAAAAAACGGAAAAAATCACGTTTGTTGTATGGGAGCCCCCCTTAAATATTTATTTTATTCAGTTTTTAGTAATGGTTGTTATAGCGGCAACAAAGATACATCATCTGTGAAAATTTCAACTGTCTACCTGTTCTCGTTATTAATATAAAGCAAAAAACGGCAAAAAAATTACGTTTGTTGTATGGGAGCCCCCCTTAAATATTTATTTTATTATATTTTTTGTATTTGTTGTTATAGCGGCAACAGAAATACATCATCTGTGAAAATTTCATTTGTCTAGCTATCACGGTTCATGAGATACAGACAGACAGACAGACAGATGGACGGACAGCGGAGGCTTAGTAATAGGGTCCCGTTTTTACCCTTTGGGTACGGAACCCTAAAAACACGTTCTTTGTATGGAAGCCTCATTTAAATATTTATTTTATTCTGTTTTTAGTGTTTGTTGCTATAGCGGACACAGAAATACATCATCTGTGAAAATTTCAACTGTCTAGCTATCCCGGTTCATGAGATACAGCCTGGTGACAGACAGACAGACGGACAGCGAAGTCTTAGTAATAGGGCCCCTTTCACGCGTTTTACCCTTTGGGTACGGAACCCTAAAAAGGAGCAATTGAAGAGGGGTATAATAATATGAAAATGTATTAGGATCAACAAAACTCTCAGAAAAAAATATTATAAGTGGAAGTCTAGGTTAAAATCCGTCAAAAGCGTGGAGGTTCCCGATCCTAAGTGGGTGCACACCCTTGCGCCCCGCTTGCTAGAAAAAAAACGGCGCTCAAATCATTACATCTCGTGTCTCTTGTAATGACGAATCAATGCCCTCCACCTGCGGGATCGGAAAGGCGGCATAGAACCACACCCACCGAAGTCCTTTAAATCAGTTACATGCAAACGACCGAACTAGACGTTTAGCTCGCAGGTGCCCGATTAGGTAATTTTATTGAACAGCACAAAGGTACCTAAGCAACAAGCTAGGTATGTTTCTTGGAATGGATTTTCAAGCACCGACTATGCTTCTGATGCCTGAGCTTGCAATGGTATTCGCCATAAGTTACTTCACCGTGATGACTGAACGAAGGGGGAGACCAAGAGGAAGAAAGATCAAAGTTTACCGTGGCTACTGCAAACATCCATTTCGGCAAGTGCCAAACAGGTCCTTTTTGAAGGTGCTTTCAGTGACCGTCCAGGGGCCTGAAGATAGCTTTAACAGGTGTGCTCTGCTTGGTGAAGGGTTCACCGTCCCACTCGTAGAGAGCAGTGTAGCCAACGAGGTAGGAGCCGGAAATCGGAACGTCGACTTGGAGTTTCAGAGGGCAGTGGGCGGCTATAACAACCTGGAAAGCAAGATCGTCTTCTCTGACGCTTGTGACAGATACAGGATCCTTCAACCTTGAACGAGTTTATACATTCATACATTACGCTTCCATGACATTTAGGTAATTGATGGCAACTTGATTTCTTAGTACGACCACCTCGGTCGACCGACAGTGAACTTGACAGGCCAAGATTGTTGGCATTAGATTATACGCCGAGAAATAAAAGAGGGTATAGAGGATGATCCTGTCGCCTCTCTCATTGAACTCGATTGGATCCTGCATGGAGTTTTGTCGTCAATGTCGAGGAAGATTATGCTTGAGTTTGCTTATCACCTTGAGTCTGAGGAAGAGGATGAACTACACCTCTTAGTAGAGAAATACTTCAGATTTGATAGCATTGGCATTAGGAATTCTAAGCTACCAAGATATTCTCCAAATGAACGACGAACGCTTGGCATTCTCACTCGATATTAAGTCGAAGAAAATCCACGACCACTGGGAGTATGCTTTACTATGGCATTAAGCTTTCGAACAACAAAATAAAAATCGATCACGCTTGATTGAGAAGATATTGGATAGACCACTCGATGCATAAAATGTTGAAAAAATAATTATGCCAAGAAAATTGAAATGCTCAGTACGGTATCCCCCACATTTTGGGGATCGGAATATTAACAAACCTGGAAAACTCAGACATGTTCTTGGCGCGAAAGCTGAAACTCAAGGAGTGTCACTGAAAACTGAATTACTGACTGGCCCAGATCTACTGAATTCATTAGTTCCAGTCCTGCTTAGTTTCCGAAAGAGAGAATTAGCCATTTTTGCAGAGATCAGGGAAATGTTCCTGCAGGTGAGGTAAATGATCAGAATCAAAACGCTCAGTGATTCCTTTGGAGGGTAATAAAAAAAAAGAAGCCCCCAGAAACTTATTAGATGAACTCGATGACCTTTGGTGTCACATTTGATTCATAAGGCAGGAAGTTGTGACATAAGAAGTTGGGCCCTTAATCGACCGAACGATTGGAAACCAGCCACAGATATTTTAGGGTTTGGTTTAAATTTGAAGAAGGCAAAGAGATCACCGAAGGTTTGCGACCACCAACAAATCAGAGATTTCAGTTTTTGACCCACTGGGTTTATTTATACCCCTTTTTGATTAAAGGAAAGATATTGCTACAGTAAGTTTGGCGATCTACGATCAAATGGGAGAGTGGAGATGGCTGTCAGGCAGTCTGAACTTAACTGAAGAAGCACAGAGTCACAAAATTTAAAGTCATAGGTGTATCATTATTATAACAATATACAATATTATCATTACATCGTACGGATCCTACGGATCTCCTCATTTCTGATGCAATCACGCAGGGAAACGCCAAGCATAGCTTTCTCCATTGCACGCTGGGTGATCTTGAGCCTACTTATGTGACCTATAGTTAGCCACCACTTTTCACTGCCGCAAGTCATCCTTGGCAACACACACTGGTATACTTTCGTCTTGAGTAACGGAGCAGGCACAAAATGGGCATTCAACATGATTTTCGTCTTATCCATGTTCATACTGAGACCTAATCTTTGGGAAGCACTACGGAGATCTTCGAGCAATGTGTTCAGGTCTTCTAAGGTCTCAGCCATAAGAACTATACCATCGCCAAAACGAAGGTGTGTTAAGTCTTGGCCAGTACTGTTGATGCCGAGTCCTTTCCAGTCTAAGAGTTTAAAGATCTCCGAAGTTCTGTAGT
Organism: Agriphila tristella; assembly: GCA_928269145.1. Lineage (NCBI taxonomy): Eukaryota > Metazoa > Arthropoda > Insecta > Lepidoptera > Crambidae > Agriphila > Agriphila tristella. Next base: position 1,959,661 of record OV743451.1, on the reverse strand, counting down.
AATTTCGTCGTCACCCGCAGCCTTCTTTTTTTAGCTGCTTGAGAGCCATACTAATCTCGTACAGGCTGACATCCGGGATATTTTCGGTGTAGTGTCGGGTAAGCTTGGCTCTATGGTCTTTAGCCTTGCTTTCAACAGGTGTCTGCGTGGAATATAACTGCCTATAGAAACTATCGATCTCCCTCAGAATTTCAGGCTTCGATGAAATGATGCGTCCGTTATCAGTTTTCAGTTTTCAGCTTTATCAACTTTGCACATTAAACGGATCTCTCCCGAAACTTTTGGAAACTTTATTCCTTTTAATAGTCTTTTACGATTCCTATTAAATTGAAGAAGGTCACTCGTCAAATACTTAGTATCTGCCTATTAAGCTGCCGATAACGATGATCATCCGCTGAGCTCTAGAGCCTCATTTCACGACTCTGATCCATGAGTACGAGAGTTTGGTAGGAGAGTTTCTTTAGCTTGGGACGGCGGGTCTTAAGATATAGAACCTTACCGTACGGACAGTATCCAGCACCATGTTGTTTAGATTGTCCACATCTATGTTGGTTTCAAGGGTTTCGAAGCGGTTCTGAAGATATAGTTGAAAGCTTTCGGGGTTTTAGATATGAGCCGGTAATGGTCGAAGCGTGGGTTGTATCAGTTGATATCTTTCCAATTTTACGTTCAATGTGCCACGTACCAATCGGTGATCGCAGTGACATCATTGAAAATTTGCTTTTTCGCCTACATGATAAAATCTCCGTCTGGACTGATCCAGGTCCACTTCCGGCTTTCAGGATTCCTGAAGAAGGACTTCATCATAAAGAGTTTCTCCTTCTCCATAAATTCGGCCAGCATCTGGCCTCTGGCATTCCGTTGCCCAACTCCAAATTGCCCCACTCTCAGCTCATCACCGCATCTTTTTCCCAACTTTGCAGTAAACTACCCGATCATAACGATGTACTGGGGTTTACCGTTTGGATATTCTGAGAATAAGGTAAGCTACCCTGGTCGAAACCCTTCCGATTGTAATCACGTTGTTGACTAGGGACTTGTGGACGATGACCCGACACCACCTAGGGACTGTTGGTCGCCCTCCCGGTAGTTACCGGATTTGAAGATTATCGAGTCCTCTCCCTCTCTTCGGACTTCAGATAACCCTATGATGTCCCAGTGTAACTTGCTAATAATCGGTTGACTTCGTGTCTAATCTCAGTTTGCGCGTGTTGTAAGTGGCCAGGTGCAGTTTTTGTGGTTGATGGCAGCCGAGCCGCATCCGGGGATTCTTAGCTTTAATTAGATCTTTCACGTAGTAACTATATTAGTTTCTCTATGATTTTCATATCAGCCAGCAAAGTTTTTAGAAAAAATAATAGAGCATTTAGTTTTCACAGTGCATCACCACTGCAAATTGCAGAGAAATTGCAATGTGATTTGATAGGACGGAAATATGCCTATTCCACTATTCGCAGTCCGACTCTCCAAAGTTACTAACAGCCCAACAGGGCGATGCCCGCGGGCTGCTTCAGCAGCCCGCGCACCAGGGCGAAACACTAGTTATATTATATATAGCTCGATTACCACTGACTCACTGATTGACACAATTGTTCTCCCAGAAGGAGGTGGAAAAGGGTATAATGATGTTTGGGGAAAATGTACAATACCCCAATCGAACTGGGGAAAAATTATGACATTTGGGAAAAACAAGATGGCGGCTGTGGCGAAGTTTGTAACTTTTTTGTTTTCCAACCGATTTTGTTCAAACTTGCAAGAGTGGTAGATTTTGACATTTAAGATAAGGAAAAATATTTAAAAAATAAAAAAACAAAATGGCGGCCGCGCCGGGGAGTTTTGAAAAATTAGATTTTTGGACCCCGAACCGCGTGGCCACAGCTCTAAAGTGTTATTTGATTTTAGAAAAAAAACTTTATTGTTTCACCACAATTACCCTCAAAATTTATCAATCGGGGAAACTTTTTAAAAATTCAAGATGGCGCCTGTCGTAGAGGCCATTTTGTTTGGGGTACGAAAACACGCCATTTTTAAAGTCGATTTTCTTCCAGATGGCAACACCGGAGCGCTTTAAGGTTCATAGAACGGCTGTAGGTATAGATACAATATATTGAAAAATAGAGTATTTTTACCCCATTTCGGGGTAACTTTTGAGATTTACCCCAAAATGCAAAAAAGTGAAATAACCACTTTTTGACAATTTCAAGTATGAGAACTTGTGTATAGTCTGTATACAAATGACTTTATGGTATTTTGGTTGGCAACGTCTGGCAACCCTAGAAACTGCTAAGGAAAAAGACATTTTCGAGATACCCTTTTTTCAAGTCCTATTGCGGCGACTGGGTGCAAGTGAGAAAAAAAATCAAAACGTCATTGCACGTAGTTTATGTTGCTTAATATAGGAAAAATATGAAATATAAAAAAAACAATATGGCGGACGCGGTGGCGGCCATTTTGTAAATTTTATACATTTTTTAAATATTTCAAGGCTATTTTGAGGCAGTTTACGACAATTGAGAAAGTTGGCATGTACCGACAAATTATGCATATTATGAAGAAGTATTGCCTTGTAAAAAAAAATTACCCATTTTTAGGGTACTTTTTGAGATTTACCCCAAAAAATTGAAAAATAGAAAAAGCGGCATTTTTAATTATTTTTAATTAAAAACCATTAGATTTTGCCAATACTAATGACATTTAACTATTTACATATCGAAAAGATGGCAATACTTGAATTTAAAGTAAGGGTAATTTCCAAGTACCTTACATTTTTATTACCCAAAAGGAGCATTTGTAGATGGGTACAATGTACGGAAATAGTATTTAGAATTTAGATGACAATTAGAAAAAAAAATTTAAAGTGGAAGTCCAGGTCAAGATCCTCATGACGGAGAACTGCCCGCCAAAATGGTACTACATAGGTAGATGGTGCTCAAACTAAAGTTGTAGAGGACTCTAAGTAGATCTTGAAGCGAGAAAAAAAATTCAAAATGGTCGAAAAACAAAATGGCCGCCATACAAATTTACAGAAAACCCAGCATATACAGCTCGATTACTCACTTACTGACTGACTCACTGATTAAAATAATTGTTCTCCCAGAAGGAGGTGAAAAATGGTATAATGATATTTTAAGAAAATGTGCAAAAAAAAACAATATGGCGGACGCGGTGGCGGCCATTTTGTAAATTTTATACATTTTTTAAAATATTTTAAGGCTATTTTGAGGCAGTTTACGACAATTGAGAAAGTTGGCATGTACTGAGAAATTATGCATATTATGAAGAAGTATGAAAAAATAATATTTTTTATCAAAAACCGTTAGATTTTACCAATACTAATGACATTTGACTATTTTCGTAACGAAAAGATGGCAACACTGAAATTGAAAAAGGTTTATTTTCCAAGAACCTTACATTTTTATTACCAAAAAGGAGCATTTGTAGATGTTTACAATGTATGGAAAAAGTATTTAAAATTTATAAAACTATCAGAAAAAAATATTAAAAGTGGAAGCCCAAGTCAAGATCCTCATGACGGGGTACTGCCTGCCGAAATGGTACTACATAGATAGATGGTGCTCAAGCTAAAGTTGTAGAAGACTCTAAGAAAATCCTGAAGCGAGAAAAAAAAATCAAAATGGTGGAAAAACAAAATGGACACAATACAAAATTACAGAAAACCAAATTAAACACCACTTACTCACATAATTGTTCTCCCAGAAGGAGGTAGAAAAAGGTATGTGCAAAACCCAGTCGAACTGGGGAAAAATTAAAAGTTGAAGTCCAGGTCAAGATCCTCATGACGGGGTACTGCCTGCCAAAATGGCACTACATAGGTAGATGGTGCTCAAACTAAAGTTGTAGAAGACTCTAAGCAGATCCTGAAGCGAGAAAAAAAAATCGCAATGGTGAAAAACAAAATGACCGCCACACAAAATTACAGAAAACCTATTTGGTCGCAGCTGGCTGATTACTTATATACCTCGATAATAACTACTCTATTTAGTATTGTTTAATAACTACTCACTCACTGACTGATGGAAAAGAGTATAATGATGTTTGGGGGAAATGTGCAAATCTTAATCGAACTAGGTAAAAATTATTACTTTTGGGAAAAACAAGATGGCGGCTGTGGCGAGGTTTGTAACTTTTTGTTTCCCAACCGATTTTGTTCAAACTTACAACAGTGGTAGATTTTAACATTTCAAATTTAGAAAAATAAGAAAAAAACTCAAAACAAAATGGCGGCCACGCTGGAGAGTTTTGAAAATTCTATTTTTGGACCCCAAACCGCGGGGCCACAACTCTGAAGTGCTGTAGAGTTTAAGACAAAAACCTTTTTGTTTCACCACAATTACTCTCAAATTTTTTCTTCAAAGACTATTATTTTCAATTAAACAATCATTATCTTAAAAACCATTAGATATTGCCAATACTAATGACATTTGACTAATTTTATATCGAAAAGATGGCACTGGAATTTGAAAGTAAAGTTATTTTCCAAGTACCGCCACATTGTTATTACCAAAACCCCTCTTGCTTGCTAAAAATAAAACGGATCGTTTCATCCCGCCTGCAATAATGAATCAATGAGCACCGCTTGCGGACTCGGAAGGGCGGCATAGAACCACCACCACCAAAGTCTTCTAAATCAATTACATACAAACGACCGATCTCGCCCAATAAGGTAGATTTGACGAACAACACGAAGAAAAAACCCGAGCTACAAGCTAAATGCATTTTTGTGATGACACGGGCCATCAGATTACCTACTGCCTGTGACAAGTTCAAAAGTGAAGACGTTATCCAACGCTGGAAGTGGATCTGCAAGCGCAAAATAAGCTTATTAAAAGTCTGGTGCTCAACTTGCAAAGACAGTCACCATAAGTTACTTCACCCTGATGTGATGTGAAGTGACGTGATGTAAAGCTGAAAAATCAACATAATACTCTACTATCCTCCTGTTTTTCACTTTGGACAGCGCACATCTGAAGACGGGGAAGTTATCTGTGAAATGTTTAGCGATTAATTTCACTCCACTTTTTCACACAATACTCAGTCCGTTAATATTTTGGATGACGTAGTGGACATGGACTCTTCCTGTGAAGATTGAAGTTGACACATTAGAAGTTTCCAAACTATTAGCATCACTCGACTTAAATAAGTCTGCCGGCCCCGACAATATCCCAGCAATTATAATTATTGCGAGTTGTTCCGAGTTCCTCTTAGTATCCTGTTTAGGCGTTCACTGGGTGAAGGCATTATGCCTGATATCTGGAAATCTGCCTTTAATACGCCAATTCACAAAAAAGGGCTTAAATATGTAGTCAATCAAATAATGTAGTCAATTTCCCCAATCGAACTGGGGAAAAATTATGACATTTGGGAAAAACAAGATGGCGGCTGTGGCGAAGTTTGTAACTTTTTTGTTTTCCAACCGATTTTATTCAAACTTGCAAGAGTGGTAGATTTTGACATTTAAAATTGAAAAAAATATTTAAAAAATGCAAAAACAAAATGGCGGCCGCGCCGGAGAGTTTTGAAAAATTTGATTTTTGGACCCCAAACCGCAGGGTCACCGCTCAAAAGTGTTGTTTAGTTTAAGAAAAAAAACTTTATTGTTTTACCACAATTACCCTCAAATTTTATTAATCGGGGAAACTTTTTAAAAATCCAAGATGGCGCCTGTCGTAGAGGCCATTTTGTTTGGGGTACGAAAACACGCCATTTTTAAAGTCGATTTTCTTCCAGATGGCAACACTAGAGCGCTTTGAGGTTCATAGAACGGCTATAGCTATAGGTACAAGGTATTCATTAGTAAAATATTTTTACCCCATTTCGGGGTAACTTTTGAGATTTACCCCAAAATGCAAAAAAGTGAAATAACCACTTTTTGACATTTTCGAGTATAAGGACTTGTGTATAGTCTGTATACAAATGACTTTATGGTATTTTGGTTGGCAACGTCTGGCAACCCTAGAAACTGCTAAGGAAAAAGACATTTTCGAGATACCCTTTTTTCAAGTCCTATTGCGGCGACAGGGTGCAAGTGAGAAAAAAAAACAAAACGTCATTGCACGCAGTTTATGTTGCTTAGTATAGGAAAAATATGAAATATAAAAAAAACAACATGGCGGACGCGGTGGCGGCCATTTTGTAAATTTTATACATTTTTTAAATATTTCAAGGCTATTTTGAGGCAGTTTACGACAATTGAGAAAGTTGGCATGTATAGACGAATTATGCATATTATGAAGATGTATTGCCTCGTACAAAAAAATTACCCATTTTTAGGGTACTTTTTGAGATTTACCCCAAAAAAGTGAAAAATGGAAAAAGCGGCATTTTTAAATATTTTTTATCAAAAACCATTAAATTTTGCGAATACTAATGGAATTTGACTATTTGTATATCGAAAAGATGGCAACACTGAAATTGAAAGAAGGATGAGTTTCCAAGAACCTTACATTTTTATTACCTAAAAGGACCATTTGTAGATGTGTACAATGTACGGAAAAAGTATTCACAATTTATAAAACTATTACAAAAAAAAATAAAAGTGGAAGTCCAGGTCAAGATCCTCATGACGTAGAACTGCCCGCCAAAATGGTACGACATAGGTAGATGGTGCTCAAACTAAAGTTGTAGAGGACTCTAAGTAGATCCTGAAGCGAGAAAAAAAATTCAAAATGGTCGAAGAACAAAATGGCCGCCATACAAATTTACAGAAAACCCAGCATATACAGCTCGATTACTCACTTACTGACTGACTCACTGATTAAAATAATTGTTCTCCCAGAAGGAGGTGAAAAATGGTATAATGATATTTTAAGAAAATATGCAAAAAAAAAACAATATGGCGGACGCGGTGGCGGCCATTTTGTAAATTTTATACATTTTTTAAAATATTTTAAGGCTATTTTGAGGCAGTTTACGACAATTGAGAAAGTTGGCATGTACTGAGAAATTATGCATATTATGAAGAAGTATTGAAAAAAAACCCATTTTTAGGGTGCTTTTTGAGATTTACCCCAAAAAAGTGAAAAATAGAAAAAGCAGCATTTTTTAATATTTTTTATCAAAAACCGTTAGATTTTACCAATACTAATGACATTTGACTATTTTCGTAACGAAAAGATGGCAACACTGAAATTAAAAAGGTTTATTTTCCAAGAACCTTACATTTTTATTACCAAAAAGGAGCATTTTTAGATGTTTACAATGTATGGAAAAAGTATTTAAAATTTATAAAACTATCAGAAAAAAATATTAAAAGTGGAAGCCCAAGTCAAGATCCTCATGACGGGGTACTGCCTGCCGAAATGGTACTACATAGGTAGATGGCGCTCAAGCTAAAGTTGTAGAAGACTCTAAGAAAATCCTGAAGCGAGAAAAAAAAATCAAAATGGTGGAAAAACAAAATGGACACCATACAAAATTACAGAAAACCTATTTGGTCGCAGCTGGCTGATTACTTATATACCTCGATAATAACTACTCTATTTAGTATTGTTTAATAACTACTCACTCACTGATTGATGGAAAAGAGTATAATGATGTTTGGGGGAAATGTGCAAAATCTTAATCGAACTAGGTAAAAATTATTACTTTTGGAAAAAACAAGATAGCGGCTGTGGCGAGGTTTGTTACTTTTTGTTTTCCAACCGATTTTGTTCAAACTTACAAGAGTGGTAGATTTTGACATTTCAAATTTAGAAAAAAAAGAAAAAAACTTAAAACAAAATGGCGGCCACGCTGGAGAGTTTTTAAAATTCGATTTTTGGACCCCAAACCGCGGGGCCACAACTCTGAAGTGCTGTAGAGTTTAAGACAAAAACCTTTTTGTTTCACCACAATTACTCTCAAATTTTTTCTTCAAAGACTATTATTTTCAATTAAACAATCATTATCTTAAAAACCATTAGATATTGCCAATACTAATGACATTTGACTATTTTTATATCGAAAAGATGGCACTGGAATTTGAAAGTAAAGTTATTTTCCAAGTACCGCCACATTGTTATTACCAAAACCCCTCTTGCTTGCTAAAAATAAAACGGATCGTTTCATCCCGCCTGCAATAATGAATCAATGAGCACCGCTTGCGGACTCGGAAGGGCGGCATAGAACCACCACCACCAAAGTCTTCTAAATCAGTTACATACAAACGACCGATCTCGCCCAATAAGGTAGATTTGACGAACAACACGAAGAAAAAACACTGTTCTTATTAATGATTTTCACCTATATGTGGAAGCTTGTAATTGGCCCTTGATATTTATTTAAGTTAACCACTTTATTCTTAACCTAGCTGTAAGCTTCCCGAAGATTGTTAAAATAAAATAAAATAAAATATCTGAACGCAGACGAAAAACGCATAGAAGAAAGACCCAAAGACTACCGCGACTACCGCAAACATCTGGTCGGCATCAGCAAGTTTCAAAAATGAGTCTTTTTGAAGGTGCTTTCCGTGACCGTCCAGGGAACTGAAGGCAACTTTAACACGTGTGCTTTGCTTGATGAAGGGTCCACCGTGTCACTCGTGGAGAGCAGTGTAGCCAACGTGGCAGGAGCCGGAAGGTGGAGCGTTGAGTTGGCGTTTCAGGATGCGGTGGGCGGCTGTAACAACCTGGCAAGATCGTCTCTTTCACGCTTATTATGACAGATACAGTATCCTTCAGCCTTGAATGAGTTCGTAATTTTTTTCATTTTTGGATATAATGCACTTTACAGTCAGATAGAATATTGAATGAAAAATAATATTTTGTATGACACATGTGTTGGCATGTTACCCAACACTATTTTTATTGTACATCACTGCTTCAATTGGAGGTTCACTTCCCACTCTCTCTTCGTTTCCGGGCACCATTGCGTGTGGTTCGTGTTCCATACTTTTATAAGTAATTTGAGTTAAAATATACAAGTTTGTATGTGTCTTTTGCTTCCAAAAATAAACCCTGCCTTCAGTCAAGCTACCAGTGAGTTTCTATCATCTACAGTCCTACATCTACGTGCCATTCCACAACATGTATGTTGGTACTTAGACGCAAAATTTAGGGATATAATTTTTTTGGCTAACTCCATAAAAATCGCGCCTAAAATCATGGTTGGTGAAGTCACAAAACATGACCATTTTGTACAGAGTGTTTTCGGCGGGTGCTGATGCGTGCTAACTTCAAGTACCTAACTATATCACGAAAAAAAGGAAGGAAAAGGTTTTAATATTACAGTTGATTTTCTCACGCATTATACTTTTGATTTGATACAAAAAAAATGCTGCATATTCCCTATTGATGGCAATATGATTTCTTAATACGACCATCTCGATCGACAGACAATACTCAATTCCTCATAGGCCAAGGTTATTGTCATTTGAATATAAGCCGAGAAATAAAAGAAGGCAGGAAGGATGAGCCTGTTGCCTCTCTCACTGAACTTAGTTGGATTTTGCATGAAGTTTCATCATCAATTTCGAGGAAGATTATGCCCGAGTTTGCTTGTCACTACAGTCCGAAAAAGAGGGTGAACTTCACTTCTTATTAGAGAATTTCTTTAGACTTGATAGCATAGGCATCAGGAATTCTAAGCTACCTAGATATTCTCGAGAAGAATGACGAGCACTTCACATTATCGATACTAAGTCGAAGAAAATCGACGGCTCTGGGAGTCTGCTTTGCTGTGAAGAAACGATGACATCAAGCTTCCCAACCCAACAACAAGAGAAACGCCGGAAGTAGATTACGTTTAATTGAGAAGATAATGGATTTTGATCCGAGCTTCGCAGTAGACTTCACGAAGCAGACGCATAACATGTTGGAAAAAGATTATGCCAAGAAAACTGCTCAGGCACCAGTTGCTCGAGTTTGGCATCTCCTACATTTTGGCGTTAGAAATATCAAAAAACTTGGAAAACTTAGACTTGTTTTTGATGCGAAAGCCGAAACTCAAGAAGTGTCTCTGAATAACGAATTACTGACTGGCCCAGATATTTAGAATTCATTAGATGATGTCCTGGTTAGGTTCCGAAAAAGAAAATCGGGGATACAGATATCGGGGAATTGTTCCTGCAGTTTAAGTAAATGATCAGGATCAAAATGCCCAGTGCTTCCTTTGGAGGGTTATGGAAAGAAAGAAGCTCTCAGAAACTTATAAGTTCACCTCGATGACCTTTGGTGCCACATCATCTCCATGCACAGCTACTTGTATTATTCGTCGTAATACTGATGATTTTGTTTCATGTCATCATCCACAAGCAGTGGAAACCATTAAGGAAAGGCACTACGTTGATGACTATCTCGACTCCACGGATAGTTAACGAAAAGGGGATGAAGCGACTGATTGTGATTCATAAGGCAGGAGGTTTTGACTTAAAGTTGGGCCTCTAATAGACCCAGCAATTGGAAACCAGCCACAGATACTTTAGGGTTTGATCTCAGCTTTAAGTAGGTGGACAAAGAGATCAACGAAGGTTTGCGACCGCCAACAAATCGCGAGTTGCTAAAAATTTTAATGTCACTGGGTATGTTTATGTCCCTTCCTGATTTATTGAAAGATATTGCTGCAGGAAATTTGGCGGTCTACGATCAAATGGGATGATCAAATCGTCGAGAAGATGAACAAAGATTGGTATAGAAGCTTGAGACTTGCAAATTATTTTCAGTACCCAGATGTTATGGTTTCTCACAGATGACTAAGTTAAGATTACACATTTCTATTGACGCCTCTGAGCAAGCATTATGCCACTTTCGCTTACTGAGTAGAGATGACGATGTGGCCTTTGTAGCTGGGAAATATAAAGTTGCACCTGAAAACTGCAACGATCCCTAAGCTAGAGCTGCAGGTTGCTTTAATGGGATCCCCTTTAGGTCACACCATGAATGGTAAAAGCAAGAACAGAAACTCGAAATAGCAAAACGATTATTCTGGACAAATTCACAAATAGTTTGGAAATGGATTAATAGAAAGCCACGAAAACAGAATTTCTTATTAGTTTCTATATGGTTTTAATGCTTAAACTGCAAAACCGCTTTGAAGCCCTTGAAAACAGCATATGCAATGAAGTTTCAGAGCTCAGCGGATGCTCATGCTATATAAGCAGCGCAAGACCGATCGTCGTGGAGATCTTTGGGGGAGGCCTATACCCAGCAGTGGATGTCGGGGGGCCGATATGATGATGATTTTAATATAAGCCAGCAAAGTTTTAGAAAAAAAACAGTATTAATTTTCACCATGCATTACCGTCACCACACCGCACTGCAACTTGCAGACAAATTCCAATGTGATTTTACCGGATAGCATGGCAATAAATACCGCATTCCACAATTCGCAGTCAGACTGTCCAAAGGCCGCTGTTTACAGTCCAACAGGGCAATGCCCGCGGGCTGCTTCAGCAGCCCGCGCACCAGGGCGAAACACTAGTTTTATATTATACAGGGTGGCCCAAACGGTGACGCTAAAAATTTTTTTTTTGTTTCCTCACATCTCGTTGTACCCGGAAATACCCTATGTATGTTCAGCGATTTTTTGTAGTTTTCGAGCTATGAATTATTTTTTTAAATTTTGAGAATTTTTGACTTGACAGACTAAAATATTTTTCTTTCGGAAATTATACATCTTTTTTTGAATTATTTTTTTGTTACATAGACCTCATGACTTGAACTTTAACACATAAAATACCCAGCTTCCTGTCATCAAAATAAGTTACAAAAATATTGACCGACAGTGAAAAATTGACGTAAAATCAAATCATAGTTAAATTTTCAACTTTGAATTAAAAATTAAAAAAAAGGTTCCATGACTTCTGAGTAATTTTAAAAACTTCACAAGACCCTAAGCTTTAATTCTAATTTAAAAAAAAATGTGCTTAATAAGGTTTTTTTAGCCGAAATCTGCCTTCAAATGCACAAAGGTGAAATTTTCTAAGATTTTTTATTGACTATTTTGTCATTCACAAAATGATTCTTACCAAAATAAAGTTTAAAATGGTACTGTTTATTGAATAAAGAATTAAAAACAACCTTTAAAAGTATGTTATTACGAAGCGGTAACATCGATGTCATTTAGTTATAGTTATTTTGGTTATTTTAAGGATAAATCATATTAAATAAAACAATTACTACAAATTCAACAATTAAATTTATTTCACAATAAGTTTTCAAAATGTCTCCCTCCCGCTTCAATGCACAACCTACATCGCCTTAAAAAATTTTGTTTTAAATTTCGGAAAGCATTAGTATTTTCTTTGATTTTTATTTCTGCTTCTCTTAGTTTTTGACGCAGCTCTGCTTCAGTGTTTGTTTCGTTTGCGTAAACCATCTCTTTGTAATAGCCCCACAGAAAAAAATCTATGGGGTTTAAGTCTGGTGAACGCGCAGGCCAAGGAATCGGGCCGCCACGCCCAATCCACCGTCTCGGAAAAGTCTGGTTAAGGTGCTCTCGTACTTCTCTAGCATAGTGGCACGGAGCACCATCGTTTTGAAATATCATTCTTCTTCTTGTTAGTAGATTCACATCCTCTAATAAACCGTTCAAGCTATTTCGTAGAAAATCCAAATATTGCGCTCCGTTCAACCTAGCCGGCAATTCAAATGGTCCTATAAATTCCCCATTGACAATTCCTGACCACAAATTTACACTAAACCTTGTTTGAAAATTGGATGGTCTTGCCTTGTGTGGGTTTTCAATGGCCCAACTGTGATAATTATGAATATTGAAAACTCCGGTTCTTTCAAAGCGTGATTCGTCTGTCCACAAAATTTTGTCGAAGAAATCAGGATCGTCTTGAGTTTTTTGAAGCATTGTTTCACAGAAAGTCACTCGTCTTGGATAATCTGCAGGTTGCAATTGTTGCACGCGTTGGATATGAAAAGCGTGGTATCCCTCTGAAAAAAAAAAACACCGAAATTGTAAATTCAAAGCATAGGTAAGATAGTCTTTTTTCAGTTTCACCAAATAGTAGGCTAGTGATAATCACTGGTATGTACCACGCTTTCTCGCCCACTAGCGAGTGATTATTTTGTTGCCAAATACACATTCAGTCAGAGTTCAATACTTAAAAAGACCACGTGCTACAAAAAGTCGCTCATAAAGCACGTGCGTGCTATTTTTTTTAAGTCACAATAATTACAGCTAAAAAAAATAGCACGTGGGCATAGTGGGCGAGCTAATGGGTGCGTAATTATGAGGTTTAAAGACAAGATGAAATTAACCCACCTGACTTCAGTATCCTCATAACTGAGGTTCGTGGTACACCAGTCCTTCTTGCGATTGCTCTGGTGCTAGTCGATGAATCCCTTTCCACTTGTTCCACGACTTGATCCATAATATCTGGATCCATTCTGGGTATTCCTTCCTGAGATGAACGTCCAGGAATTCGTCCCTCCATAAATGTATGGTGAGTATTTTGAAATACTCTGTAATTCGGGTAATGCTCCCGTTGTTCTCCTCGCCGTTCCAATTGCTCTCGATAAAGCCTTGCTGCCAAACTAGCATTTCCTTGGGCAACACCGTAAAAATAGTGCATCTCTGCGTATTCACGCAAAGAATAGCTCATGTTGCAGCACAAAGGTCCAAATCACAAGGTAGGTAATCAAAGTCCGAAACACAAGCACAGGTAAATCAGTCATAGGAAGAATCAGAGTCCAGTTAGCAAGCGAGAGTAGTTGTATCAGAATTGAAAACAAAACCAGGAGTAGTAGTAACACGAGCGAAAGCTGTGAACAACTGAGGTGAAGGAGGGAGGAATGCGACCGACATGAGATGAATAGAGCAAGATAGCAAGATAGATAGAGCAAGACAGCAAGATAGATAGAGCAAGACGGCCTAGATGAGAAAGAGAGGACGTGCTTATAGACGACGCTGTGTTGGTCCCCCTTCTTTTGTTCGGCGCGCGGGAAGTCTATTGTTTGTGATTCTAGTGTCTGCCAGAACTATTGTTATTTATGATGTCGCTAAAGATAAACCGGTTGGAGGTAAAGACCATTTTCTTTGTACAAAGACCAACTTGTGCTGTTGAAGTGACAACATACTAACTACCACTAAACTAATTTAGAACTCTAAATTTATAAACTATACTAAATGTCAATTATTATGTTATATCAAACCTAATTAACCTTAGATAATAACAATGAGTGCTTTTAAAATAAATTACCTTTGTACATTTGAAGGCAGATTTCGGCTAAAAAAAGCCTATTAAGCACCACTTTTTTTTAATTAGAATTAAAGCTTAGGGTCTTGTTAAGTTTTTAAAATTACTAAAAAGTCATGGAACCTTTTTTTTAATTTTTAATTCAAAGTTGAAATTTTAACTATGACTTGCTTTTACCTCAATTTTTTATTGTCGGTCAATATTTTTGGAACTTATTTTGATGATAGGAAGCTGGGTATTTTATGTGTTAAAGAACAAGTCATGAGGTCTATGTAACAAAAAAAAAAATAAAAAAAAAGATGTATAATTTCCGGTAAAAAAAATATTTTAGTCTGTCAAGTAAAAAAATCTCAAAATTTAAAAAAAAAATCATAGCTCGAAAACTACAAAAAATCGCTGAACATACATAGGGTATTTCCGGGTACAACTAGATGTGAGGAATCAAAAAAAAAATTTTTAGTGTCACCGTTTGGGCCACCCTGTATATAGCTCGATTACCACTCACTGATTGACATGATTGTTCTCCCAGAAGGAGGTGGAAAAGGGTATAATGATGTTTGGGGAAAATGTACAATACCCCAATCAAACTGGGGAAAAATTATGACATTTGGGAAAAACAAGATGGCGGCTGTGGCGAAGTTTGTAACTTTTTTGTTTTCCAACCGATTTTATTCAAACTTGCAAGAGTGGTAGATTTTGACATTTAAAATTGAGAAAATTATTTAAAAAATACAAAAACAAAATGGCGGCTGCGCTGGAGAGTTTTGAAAAATTTGATTTTTGGATCCCAAACCGCGGAGCCACAACTCTAAAGTGTTGTTTGGTTTAAGAAAAAAAACTGTATTGTTTTACCACAATTACCCTCAAATTTTACCAATTGAGGAAACTTTTTAAAAATTCAAGATGGCGCCTGTCGTAGAGGCCATTTTGTTTGGGGTACGAAAACACGCCATTTTTAAAGTCGATTTTCTTCCAGATGGCAACACCGGAGCGCTTTGAGGTTTATAGAACGGCTATAGCTATAGGTACAAGGTATTCATTAGTAAAATATTTTTACCCCATTTCGGGGTAACTTTTGAGATTTACCCCAAAATGCAAAAAAGTGAAATAACCACTTTTTGACAATTTCGAGTATAAGGACTTGTGTATAGTCTGTATACAAATGACTTTATGGTATTTTGGTTGGCAACGTCTGGCAACCCTAGAAACTGCTAAGGAAAAAGAAATTTTCGAGATACCCTTTTTTCAAGTCCTATTGCGGCGACTGGGTGCAAGTGAGAAAAAAAAACAAAACGTCATTGCACGCAGTTTATGTTGCTTAGTATAGGAAAAATAT
This sequence comes from Agriphila tristella, assembly GCA_928269145.1. NCBI lineage: Eukaryota > Metazoa > Arthropoda > Insecta > Lepidoptera > Crambidae > Agriphila > Agriphila tristella. The sequence continues at coordinate 1,944,182 of OV743451.1, read as the reverse complement.
GAAATATAAAAAAAACAACATGGCGGACGCGGTGGCGGCCATTTTGTAAATTTTATACATTTTTTAAATATGTCAAAGCTATTTTGAGGCAGTTTACGACAATTGAGAAAGTTGGCATGTATTGACGAATTATGCATATTATGAAGATGTATTGCCTCGTACAAAAAAATTACCCATTTTTAGGGTACTTTTTGAAATTTACCCCAAAAAAGTGAAAAATGAAAAAAGCGGCATTTTCAAATATTTTTTATCAAAAACCATTAAATTTTGCGAATACTAATGGAATTTGACTATTTGTATATCGAAAAGATGGCAACACTGAAATTGAAAGAAGGGTGAGTTTCCAAGAACCTTACATTTTTATTACCTAAAAGGAGCATTTGTAGATGTGTACAATGTACGGAAAAAGTATTCACAATTTATAAAACTATTACAAAAAAAATTAAAAGTGGAAGTCCAGGTCAAGATCCTCATGACGGAGAACTGCCCGCCAAAATGGTACTACATAGGTAGATGGTGCTCAAACTAAAGTTGTAGAGGACTCTAAGCAGATCCTAAAGCGAGAAAAAAAAATCAAAATGGTCGAAAAACAAAATGGCCGCCATACAAATTTACAGAAAACCCAGCATATACAGCTCGATTACTCACTTACTGACTAACTCACTGATTAAAATAATTGTTCTCCCAGAAGGAGGTGAAAAATGGTATAATGATATTTTAAGAAAATGTGCAAAAAAAAACAATATGGCGGACGCGGTGGCGGCCATTTTGTAAATTTTATACATTTTTTAAAATATTTTAAGGCTATTTTGAGGCAGTTTACGACAATTGAGAAAGTTGGCATGTACTGAGAAATTATGCATATTATGAAGAAGTATTGAAAAAAAAACCATTTTTAGGGTGCTTTTTGAGATTTACCCCAAAAAAGTGAAAAATAGAAAAAGCAGCATTTTTTAATATTTTTTATCAAAAACCGTTAGATTTTACCAATACTAATGACATTTGACTATTTTCGTAACGATTGAAAAAGGTTTATTTTCCAAGAACCTTACATTTTTATTACCAAAAAGGAGCATTTGCAGATGTTTACAATGTATGGAAATAGTATTTAAAATTTATAAAACCATCAGAAAAAAATATTAAAAGTGGAAGCCCAAGTCAAGATCCTCATGACGGGGTACTGCCTGCCGAAATGGTACTACATAGGTAGATGGTGCTCAAGCTAAAGTTGTAGAAGACTCTAAGAAAATCCTGAAGCGAGAAAAAATAATCAAAATGGTGGAAAAACAAAATGGACACCATACAAAATTACAGAAAACCAAATTAAACACGACTTACTCACATAATTGTTCTCCCAGAAGGAGGTGGAAAAAGGTATGTGCAAAACCCAGTCGAACTGGGGAAAAATTAAAAGTTGAAGTCCAGGTCAAATCCTCATGACGGGGTACTGCCTGCCAAAATGGCACTACATAGGTAGATGTTGCTCAAACTAAAGTTGTAGAAGACTCTAAGCAGATCCTGAAGCGAGAAAAAAAAATCGAAATGGTGAAAAACAAAATGACCGCCACACAAAATTACAGAAAACCTATTTGGTCGCAGCTGGCTGATTACTTATATACCTCGATAATAACTACTCTATTTGGTATTGTTTAATAACTACTCACTCACTGACTGATGGAAAAGAGTATAATGATGTTTGGGGGAAATGTGCAAAATCTTAATCGAACTAGGTAAAAATTATTACTTTTGGGAAAAACAAGATGGCGGCTGTGGCGAGGTTTGTAACTTTTTTGTTTTCCAACCGATTTTGTTCAAAATTACAACAGTGGTAGATTTTGACATTTCAAATTTAGAAAAATAAGAAAAAAACTCAAAACAAAATGGCGGCCACGCTGGAGAGTGTTGAAAATTCGATTTTTGGACCCCAAACCGCGGGGCCACAACTCTGAAGTGCTGTAGAGTTTAAGACAAAAACCTTTTTGTTTCACCACAATTACTCTCAAATTTTTTCTTCAAAGACTATTATTTTCAATTAAACAATCATTATCTTAAAAACCATTAGATATTGCCAATACTAATGACATTTGACTATTTTTATATCGAAAAGATGCCACTGGAATTTGAAAGTAAAGTTATTTTCCAAGTACCGCCACATTGTTATTACTAAAACCCCTCTTGCTTGCTAAAAATAAAACGGATCGTTTTATCCCGCCTGCAATAATGAATCAATGAGCACCGCTTGCGGACTCGGAAGGGCGGCATAGAACCACCACCACCAAAGTCTTCTAAATCAGTTACATACAAACGACCGATCTCGCCCAATAAGGTAGATTTGACGATCAACACGAAGAAAAAACCCGAGCTACAAGCTAAATGCATTTTTGTGATGACACGGGCCATCAGATTACCTACTGCCTGTGACAAGTTCAAAAGTGAAGACGTTATCCAACGCTGGAAGTGGATCTGCAAGCGCAAAATAAGCTTATTAAAAGTCTGGTGCTCAACTTGCAAAGGCAGTCACCATAAGTTACTTCACCCTGATGTGATGTGAAGTGAATATTTTGTATGACACATGTGTTGGCATGTTACCCAACACTATTTTTATTGTATATCACTGCTTCGATTGGAGGTTCGCTTCCCACTCTCTCTTCGTTTCCGGGCACCATTGCGTGTGGTTCGTGTTCCATACTTTTATAAGTAGGTAATTTGAGTTAAAATATACAAGTTTGTATGTGTCTTTTGCTTCCAAAAATAAACCCTGCCTTCAGTCAAGCTACCAGTGAGTTTCAATCATCTACAGTCCTACATCTACGTGCCATTCCACAACATGTATGTTGGTACTTAGACGCAAAATTTAGGGATATAATTTTTTTGGCTAACTCCATAAAAATCGCGCCTAAAATCATGGTTGGTGAAGTCACAAAACATGACCATTTTGTACAGAGTGTTTTCGGCGGGTGCTGATGCGTGCTAACTTCAAGTACCTAACTATATCACGGAAAACAGGTTTTAATATTACAGTTGATTTTCTCACGCATTATACTTTTGATTTGTTACAAAAAAAATGCTGCATATTCCCTATTGATGGCATAATGATTTCTTAATACGACCATCTCGATCGACAGACAATCCTCAATTCCTCATAGGCCAAGGTTATTGTCATTTGAATATAAGCCGAGAAATAAAAGAAGTCAGGAAGGATGAGCCTGTTGCCTCTCTCACTGAACTTAGTTGGATTTTGCATGAAGTTTCGTCGTCAATTTCGAGGAAGATTATGCCCGAGTTTGCTTGTCACTACAGTCCGAAAAAGAGGATGAACTTCACTTCTTATTAGAGAATTTCTTTAGACTTGATAGCATAGGCATCAGGAATTCTAAGCTACCTAGATATTCTCGAGAAGAATGACGAGCACTTCACATTATCGATACTAAGTCGAAGAAAATCGACGGCTCTGGGAGTCTGCTTTGCTGTGAAGAAACGATGACATCAAGCTTCCCAACCCAACAACAAGAGAAACGCCGAAAGTAGATTACGTTTGGTTGAGAAGATAATGGATTTTGATCCGAGCTTCACAGTAGACTTCACGAAGCAGACGCATAACATGTTGGAAAAAGATTATGCCAAGAAAACTGCACAGGCACCAGTTGCTCGAGTTTGGCATCTCCTACATTTTGGCGTTAGAAATATCAAAAAACTTGGAAAACTTAGACTTGTTTTTGATGCGAAAGCCGAAACTCAAGAAGTGTCTCTGAATAGCGAATTACTGACTGGCCCAGATATTTAGAATTCATTAGATGATGTCCTGGTTAGGTTCCGAAAAAGAAAAGTAGCCGTTACTACAGATATCAGGGAATTGTTCCTGCAGTTTAAGTAAATGATCAGGATCAAAATGCCCAGTGCTTCCTTTGGAGGGTTATGGAAAGAAAGAAGCTCTCAGAAACTTATAAGTTCACCTCGATGACCTTTGGTGCCACATCATCTCCATGCACAGCTACTTGTATTATTCGTCGTAATACTGATGATTTTGTTTCATGTCATCATCCACAAGCAGTGGAAACCATTAAGGAAAGGCACTACGTTGATGACTATCTCGACTCCACGGATAATTAACGAAAAGGGGATGAAGCGACTGATTGTGATTCATAAGGCAGGAGGTTTTGACTTAAAGTTGGGCCTCTAATATACCCAGCAATTGGAAACCAGCCACAGATACTTTAGGGTTTGATCTCAGCTTTAAGTAGGTGGACAAAGAGATCAACGAAGGTTTGCGACCGCCAACAAATCGCGAGTTGCTAAAAATTTTAATGTCACTGGGTATGTTTATTACCCTTCCTGATTTATTGAAAGATATTGCTGCAGGAAATTTGGCGGTCTACGATCAAATGGGATGATCAAATCGTCGAGAAGATGAACAAAGATTGGTATTGGTTCAGAAGCTTGAGACTTGCAAATTATTTTCAGTACCCAGATGTTATGGTTTCTCACAGATGACTAAGTTAAGATTACACATTTCTATTGACGCCTCTGAGCAAGCATTATGCCACTTTCGCTTACTGAGTAGAGATGACGATGTGGCCTTTGTAGCTGGGAAATATAAAGTTGCACCTGAAAACTGCAACGATCCCTGAGCTAGAGCTGCAGGTTGCTTTAATGGGATCCCGTTTAGGTCACACCATGAATGGTAAAAGCAAGAACAGAAACTCGAAATAGCAAAACGATTATTCTGGACAAATTCACAAATAGTTTGGAAATGGATTAATAGAAAGCCACGAAAACAGAATTTCTTATTAGTTTCTCTATGGTTTTAATGCTTAAACTGCAAAACCGCTTTGAAGCCCTTGAAAACAGCATATGCAATGAAGTTTCAGAGCTCAGCGGATGCTCATGCTATATAAGCAGCGCAAGACCGATCGTCGTGGAGATCTTTGGGGGAGGCCTATACCCAGCAGTGGATGTCGGGGGGCCGATATGATGATGATTTTAATATAAGCCAGCAAAGTTTTAGAAAAAAAACAGTATTAATTTTCACCATGCATCACCGTCACCACACCGCACTGCAACTTGCAGACAAATTCCAATGTGATTTTATCGGATGGCATGGCAATAAATACCGCATTCCACAATTCGCAGTCAGACTGTCCAAAGGCCGCTGTTTACAGTCCAACAGGGCAATGCCCGCGGGCTGCTTCAGCAGCCCGCGCACCAGGGCGAAACACTAGTTATACTATATATAGCTCGATTACCACTCACTGACTGATTGACATGATTGTTCTCCCAGAAGGAGGTGGAAAAGGGTATAATGATGTTTGGGGAAAATGTACAATACCCCAATCGAACTGGGGGAAAATTATGACATTTGGGAAAAACAAGATGGCGGCTGTGGCGAAGTTTGTAACTTTTTTGTTTTCTAACCGATTTTTTTCAAACTTGCAAGAGTAGTAGATTTTGACATTTAAGATAAGGAAAAATATTTAAAAAATAAAAAAACAAAATGGCGGCCGTGCTGGAGAGTTTTGAAAATTTTGATTTTTGGACCCCAAACCGCGGGGCCACAACTCTAAAGTGTTATTTGATTTAAGAAAAAAAACTTTATTGTTTCACCACAATTACCCTCAAATTTTACCAATCGGGGAAACTTTTTAAAAATTCAAGATGGCGCCTGTCGTAGAGGCCATTTTGTTTGGGGTACGAAAACACGCCATTTTTAAAGTCGATTTTCTTCCAGATGGCAACACCGGAGCGCTTTGAGGTTCATAAAACGGCTATAGCTATAGGTACAAGGTATTCATTAGTAAAAAATTTTTACCCCATTTCGGGGTAACTTTTGAGATTTACCCCAAAATGCAAAAAAGTGAAATAACCACTTTTTGACTATTTCGAGTATGAGGACTTGTGTATAGTCTGTATACAAATGACTTTATGGTATTTTGGTTGGCAACGTCTGGCAACCCTAGAAACTGCTAAGGAAAAAGACATTTTCGAGATACCCTTTTTTCAAGTCCTATTGCGGCGACTGGGTGCAAGTGAGAAAAAAAACTAAAACGTCATTGCACGCAGTTTATGTTGCTCAGTATAGGAAAAATATGAAATATAAAAAAAACAACATGGCGGACGCGGTGGCGGTCATTTTGTAAATTTTATACATTTTTTAAATATATCAAGGCTATTTTGAGGCAGTTTACGACAATTGAGAAAGTTGGCAAGTATTGACAAATTACGCATATTATAGAGAAGTATTGCCTTGTGAAAAAAAATTACCCATTTTTAGGGTACTTTTTGAGATTTACCCCAAAAAATTGAAAAATAGAAAAAGCGGCATTTTTAAATATGTTTTATTAAAAACCATCAGATTTTGCCAATACTAATGACATTTAACTATTTACATATCGAAAAGATGGCAACACTTGAATTTAAAGTAAGGGTAATTTCCAAGTACCTTACATTTTTATTACCCAAAAGGAGCATTTGTAGATGGGTACAATGTACGGAAAAAGTATTTAGAATTTAGATAACAATTAGAAAAAAAAATTAAAGTGGAAGTCCAGGTCAAGATCCTCATGACGGAGAACTGCCCGCCAAAATGGTACTACATAGGTAGATGGTGCTCAAACTAAAGTTGTAGAGGACTCTAAGTAGATCCTGAAGCGAGAAAAAAAAATCAAAATGGTCGAAAAACAAAATGGCCGCCATACAAATTTACAGAAAACCCAGCATATACAGCTCGATTACTCACTTACTGACTGACTCACTGATTAAAATAATTGTTCTCCCAGAAGGAGGTGAAAAATGGTATAATGATATTTTAAGAAAATGTGCAAAAAAAAAAAACAATATGGCGGACGCGGTGGCGGCCATTTTGTAAATTTTATACATTTTTTAAAATATTTTAAGGCTATTTTGAGGCAGTTTACGACAATTGAGAAAGTTGGCATGTAATGAGAAATTATGCATATTATGAAGAAGTATTGAAAAAAAAAAACCATTTTTAGGGTGCTTTTTGAGATTTACCCCAAAAAAGTGAAAAATAGAAAAAGCAGCATTTTTAAATATTTTTTATCAAAAACCGTTAGATTTTACCAATACTAATGACATTTGACTATTTTCGTAACGAAAAGATGGCAACACTGAAATTGAAAAAGGTTTATTTTCCAAGAACCTTACATTTTTATTACCAAAAAGGAGCATTTGCAGATGTTTACAATGTATGGAAAAAGTATTCAAAATTTATAAAACCATCAGAAAAAAATATTAAAAGTGGAAGCCCAAGTCAAGATCCTCATGACGGGGTACTGCCTGCCGAAATGGTACTACATAGGTAGATGGTGCTCAAGCTAAAGTTGTAGAAGACTCTAAGAAAATCCTGAAGCGAGAAAAAAAAATCAAAATGGTGGAAAAACAAAATGGACACCATACAAAATTACAGAAAACCAAATTAAACACCACTTACTCACATAATTGTTCTCCCAGAAGGAGGTGGAAAAAGGTATGTGCAAAACCCAGTCGAACTGGGGAAAAATTAAAAGTTGAAGTCCAGGTCAAGATCCTCATGACGGGGTACTGCCTGCCAAAATGGCACTACATAGGTAGATGTTGCTCAAACTAAAGTTGTAGAAGACTCTAAGCAGATCCTGAAGCGAGAAAAAAAATCGAAATGGTGAAAAACAAAATGACCGCCACACAAAATTACAGAAAACCTATTTGGTCGCAGCTGGCTGATTACTTATATACCTCGATAATAACTACTCTATTTAGTATTGTTTAATAACTACTCACTCACTGACTGATGGAAAAGAGTATAATGATGTTTGGGGGAAATGTGCAAAATCTTAATCGAACTAGGTAAAAATTATTACTTTTGGGAAAAACAAGATGGCGGCTGTGGCGAGGTTTGTAACTTTTTTGTTTTCCAACCGATTTTGTTCAAAATTACAACAGTGGTAGATTTTGACATTTCAAATTTAGAAAAATAATAAAAAAACTCAAAACAAAATGGCGGCCACGCTGGAGAGTTTTGAAAATTCGATTTTTGGACCCCAAACCGCGGGGCCACAACTCTGAAGTGCTGTAGAGTTTAAGACAAAAACCTTTTTGTTTCACCACAATTACTCTCAAATTTTTTCTTCAAAGACTATTATTTTCAATTAAACAATCATTATCTTAAAAACCATTAGATATTGCCAATACTAATGACATTTGACTATTTTTATATCGAAAAGATGGCACTGGAATTTGAAAGTAAAGTTATTTTCCAAGTACCGCCACATTGTTATTACCAAAACCCCTCTTGCTTGCTAAAAATAAAACGGATCGTTTTATCCCGCCTGCAATAATGAATCAATGAGCACCGCTTGCGGACTCGGAAGGGCGGCATAGAACCACCACCACCAAAGTCTTCTAAATCAGTTACATACAAACGACCGATCTCGCCCAATAAGGTAGATTTGACGATCAACACGAAGAAAAAACCCGAGCTACAAGCTAAATGCATTTTTGTGATGACACGGGCCATCAGATTACCTACTGCCTGTGACAAGTTCAAAAGTGAAGACGTTATCCAACGCTGGAAGTGGATCTGCAAGCGCAAAATAAGCATATTAAAAGTCTGGTGCTCAACTTGCAAAGGCAGTCACCATAAGTTACTTCACCTTGATGTGATGTGAAGTGACGTGATGTAAAGCTGAAAAATCAACATAATACTCTACTATCCTTCTGTTTTTCACTTTGGACAGCGCACATCTGAAGACGGGGAAGTTATCTGTGAAATGTTTAGTGATTAATTTCACTCCACTTTTTCACACAATACTCAGTCCGTTAATATTTTGGATGACGTAGTGGACATGGACTCTTCCTGTGAAGATTGAAGTTGACACATTAGAAGTTTCCAAACTATTAGCATCACTCGACTTAAATAAGTCTGCTGGCCCCGACAATATCCCAGCAATTATAATTATTGCGAGTTGTTCCGAGTTCCTCTTAGTATCCTGTTTAGGCGTTCACTGGGTGAAGGCATTATGCCTGATATCTGGAAATCTGCCTTTATTACGCCAATTCACAAAAAAGGGCTTAAAAATGTAGTCTACAATTATAGACCGATTTCCAACCTTAGTTTGTTTGCAAAATATTTGGAAAAAATTGTCTACAAACAAGTCTACGCATCCGTTACGCAATCTTTATGTCCAGAGCAGCAGGGCTTCGTTAAGGGCAGATCGAAAACGTCTAACCTAATCTTATGTAGCGACTTCCTGACAAAACATTTGACTGTACCGTCTCAGGTTGATGTAGTTTACACGGACTATAATAAATGTTTTGATCGTATTGATCACACAACACTTTTACGTAAACTGCAAGCTATAGGTATTAAGGGTAATTTATTTAAATGGTTCTCCTCTTACGTTAAAGAAAAATTCCAGACTGTTGTTCTTAATGGCCACACTTCTTCTCCCATGTTAATACCATCGGGCGTTCCTCAAGGCTCTTTACTAGGACCATTGCTCTTCAACATCTTCATAAACGATATCTCGTCATGTTTTACTCATGCCAAAATCATTATGTACGCTGATGACATGAAGGTATTGATGCCGATCAACTCAACTCAAGACGCTCAGCATCTGAAGGAGGGTCTCACTAGATTTGAGCATTACTGCCATGTTAACAAACTTGACATTAATGTCTCCAAATGCTATGTCTGTATTTATACCCGAAAATCTAAACCCATGTTATCATCTTACAAACTATTAGGCACTGATGTTACCAGAGTTACTACCATACGTGGCCTAGGAGAAACCTTTGATAGCTAATTTGCTTTTTGATGAACACATAGACAACATTGTGGCTAAGGCATCTAAAGCTCTCGGCTTCGTTATGATGATGTTACACGATTCAACTCTATAAAAGCTCTAATAATACTTTACTGTGCTTACGTACGTAGTCATTTAGAATATGCCTCTCAAGTATGGAGCCCCTGTCACAAACTATATGAAACGCGAATTGAAAGGATTCAGAAACGGTTTCTGCGGTATTTACAGTTTAAAACGAATAAATATACTCGTGATTACGATCAGCGATGTCGTAAGTTTCATTTTTACCACTTGTAGAAAGAAGACGCATTGCAGATCTATCGCACCTTCTCAGCATAGCAGGTGGCTCTGTTGATTGTCCTGAGCTTTTGAGTGGCATTAGTTTACGTTTAGTAGCTTCCTTCCGTAAACCTAACGTACTTCACGTTCCCTGGTGCAAAACGAAGTATCGGCGAAATTCTTTTTTTATCAGAACAAGCAGGTGTTTCAATAGTGTTGCAAAACAATTTGAAATAGACATTTTCAACACTTTTTCAAGTAAATTTAGGCGAATGTTAGGTAATAGTTATTTTTCTAACAAATATTTTTGAAAACTACTTCCTACTTATTTATACTTTAATTACTGGGTGTAATATAGGTACTTACCTTAAATTTTTAACATAATGTAGGCCAACACTGTTCTTATTAATGATTTTCACCTATATGTGGAAGCTTGTAATTGGCCCTTGATATTTATTTAAGTTAACCACTTTATTCTTAACCTAGCTGTAAGCTTCCCGAAGATTGTTAAAATAAAATAAAATGTCTGAACGCAGACGAAAAACGCATAGAAGAAAGACCCAAAGACTACCGCGACTACCGCAAACATCTGGTCGGCATCAGCAAGTTTCAAAAATGAGTCTTTTTGAAGGTGCTTCCCGTGACCGTCCAGGGAACTGAAGGCAACTTTAACACGTGTGCTCTGCTTGATGAAGGGTCCACCGTGTCACTCGTGGAGAGCAGTGTAGCCAACGTGGCAGGAGCCGGAAGGTGGAGCGTTGAGTTGGCGTTTCAGGATGCGGTGGGCGGCTGTAACAACCTGGCAAGATCGTCTCTTTCACGCTTATTATGACAGATACAGTATCCTTCAGCCTTGAATGAGTTCGTACGAAGAACTTCACGTTTCCAAGACACTCAACAGGGAATATGCATAAGTCACCGATTTTGATAAAAAAATTGAGATTGATCGCTGCGGATACGTATTAAAAACATGATGGAACAGAAAAACAATGTATTATTTTAGTTTTATCACACGATGAAATCAGGGGAACATAATGATTTTTTTTCATTTTTTGGATATAATGCACTTTACAGTCAGATAGAATATTGAATGAGAAATAATATTTTGTATGACACATGTGTTGGCATGTTACCCAACACTATTTTTATTGTACATCACTGCTTCAATTGGAGGTTCGCTTCCCACTCTCTCTTCGTTTCCGGGCACCATTGCGTGTAGTTCGTGTTCCATACTTTTATAAGTAATTTGAGTTAAAATATACAAGTTTGTATGTGTCTTTTGCTTCCAAAAATAAACCCTGCCTTCAGTCAAGCTACCAGTGAGTTTCAATCATCTACAGTCCTACATCTACGTGCCATTCCACAACATGTATGTTGGTACTTAGACGCAAAATTTAGGGATATCATTTTTTTGGCTAACTCCATAAAAATCGCGCCTAAAATCATGGTTGGTGAAGTCACAAAACATGACCATTTTGTACAGAGTGTTTTCGGCGGGTGCTGATGCGTGCTAACTTCAAGTACCTAACTATATCACGAAAAAAAGGAAGGGAAAGGTTTTAATATTACAGTTGATTTTCTAACGCATTATACTTTTGATTTGATACAAAAAAAATGCTGCATATTCCCTATTGATGGCAATATGATTTCTTAATACGACCATCTCGATCGACAGACAACCCTCAATTCCTCATAGGCCAAGGTTATTGTCATTTGAATATAAGCCGAGAAATAAAAGAAGGCAGGAAGGATGAGCCTGTTGCCTCTCTCACTGAACTTAGTTGGATTTTGCATGAAGTTTCGTCGTCAATTTCGAGGAAGATTATGCCCGAGTTTGCTTGTCACTACAGTCCGAAAAAGAGGATGAACTTCACTTCTTATTAGAGAATTTATTTAGACTTGATAGCATAGGCATCAGGAATTCTAAGCTACCTAGATATTCTCGAGAAGAATGACGAGCACTTCACATTATCGATACTAAGTCGAAGAAAATCGACGGCTCTGGGAGTCTGCTTTGCTGTGAAGAAACGATGACATCAAGCTTCCCAACCTAACAACAAGAGAAACGCCGAAAGTAGATTACGTTTGATTGAGAAGATAATGGATTTTGATCCGAGCTTCGCAGTAGACTTCACGAAGCAGACGCATAACATGTTGGAAAAAGATTATGCCAAGAAAACTGCTCAGGCACCAGTTGCTCGAGTTTAGCATCTCCTACATTTTGGCGTTAGAAATTTCAAAAAACTTGGAAAACTTAGACTTGTTTTTGATGCGAAAGCCGAAACTCAAGAAGTGTCTCTGAATAGCGAATTACTGACTGGCCCAGATATTTAGAATTCATTAGATGATGTCCTGGTTAGGTTCCGAAAAAAAAAGTAGCCGTTACTACAGATATCAGGGAATTGTTCCTGCAGTTTAAGTAAATGATCAGGATCAAAATGCCCAGTGCTTCCTTTGGAGGGTTATGGAAAGAAAGAAGCTCTCAGAAACTTATAAGTTCACCTCGATGACCTTTGGTGCCACATCATCTCCATGCACAGCTACTTGTATTATTCGTCGTAATACTGATGATTTTGTTTCATGTCGTCATCCACAAGCAGTGGAAACCATTAAGGAAAGGCACTACGTTGATGACTATCTCGACTCCACGGATAATTAACGAAAAGGGGATGAAGCGACTGATTGTGATTCATAAGGCAGGAGGTTTTGACTTAAAGTTGGGCCTCTAATAGACCCAGCAATTGGAAACCAGCCACAGATACTTTAGGGTTTGATCTCAGCTTTAAGTAGGTGAACAAAGAGATCAACGAAGGTTTGCGACCGCCAACAAATCGCGAGTTGCTAAAAATTTTAATGTCACTGGGTATGTTTATGTCCCTTCCTGATTTATTGAAAGATATTGCTGCAGGAAATTTGGCGGTCTACGATCAAATGGGATGATCAAATCGTCGAGAAGATAAACAAAGATTGGTATTGGTTCAGAAGCTTGAGACTTGTAAATTATTTTCAGTACCCAGATGTTATGGTTTCTCACAGATGACTAAGTTAAGATTACACATTTCTATTGACGCCTCTGAGCAAGCATTATGCCACTTTCGCTTACTGAGTAGAGATGACGATGTGGCCTTTGTAGCTGGGAAATATAAAGTTGCACCTGAAAACTGCAACGATCCCTAAGCTAGAGCTGCAGGTTGCTTTAATGGGATCCCGTTTAGGTCACACCATGAATGGTAAAAGCAAGAACAGAAACTCGAAATAGCAAAACGATTATTCTGGACAAATTCACAAATAGTTTGGAAATGGATTAATAGAAAGCCACGAAAACAGAATTTCTTATTAGTTTCTCTATGGTTTTAATGCTTAAATTGCAAAACCGCTTTGAAGCCCTTGAAAACAGCATATGCAATGAAGTTTCAGAGCTCAGCGGATGCTCATGCTATATAAGCAGCGCAAGACCGATCGTCGTGGAGATCTTTGGGGGAGGCCTATATCCAGCAGTGGATGTCGGGGGGCCGATATGATGATGATTTTAATATAAGCCAGCAAAGTTTTAGAAAAAAAACAGTATTAATTTTCACCATGCATCACCGTCACCACACCGCACTGCAACTTGCAGACAAATTCCAATGTGATTTTATCGGATGGCATGGCAATAAATACCGCATTCCACAATTCGCAGTCAGACTGTCCAAAGGCCGCTGTTTACAGTCCAACAGGGCAATGCCCGCGGGCTGCTTCAGCAGCCCGCGCACCAGGGCGAAACACTAGTCAAAATATATATACTTTAACGTACTGTGTAGTTGCTCCAATAACTTTTTTCCAAGAAAGATAATTGTGCTAAAGATAATGATGAAAAAACAACGAAAAACATCGCAAACGTGAGGTTATTTTCCATACTCTTTACACTAAAGAAAAAGACAGAGACAAGTGATTCCGCACACCGCGGACACTGCATACAACCGCGCCAATAACCTCAGATGACGTTTTTGTACACGCGCAACTGTGTGTGTAAGTCTAGGGCTACCGTACAGTTTGTACTGTATGAGCGGCGTTCAATTTATAATTCGAACATTTTGGTAAATAATGTTACGACGCATTTGCTTTGATTATCAAAATAAGTTGACAGTTATCAAACACGACTAAAAAGTTACGACAGCGCATTGCTTTGAATATCAAAATAAGTGACAAACACGACTAAACTTCGCGAGATCGTATGCGAGTCGTGTAAGATAAATTGATTCTGGGGCGGGCCGGAGTGGCCTTTCTGTACGGTAGTACTTATATCTATTCTATGCTTTAAGTTAATAGACAAAAAGAGCTTATCTAATTTTAACTAGCTTTTGTAAAAATTACCTTAAGTTGAACATACGACATTTTGAGTTAGGTTTATATTTGACAGGTTCACGCTATTTTGTTTTTAACACGTTTTTATTAGGTTGCTTTCTCGCTTGTGTGTTCGTTCGTTCGTTTGTTTGTTTGTTTCTCCACAAAGTTTGCGAACGATTTTATACTAGCTTCCCGATGAGCTAGAGACTTGAAACTTTGAACGTAGGTCAGAACTGCAAGGCAATGGAATATTATGGTGTTATTGAACTGATCTGATGATGAAGCCGGAAGAAGGCCACAGGAACTCTATGATGAAACCATACAACCCCATCGTGTTTGGACTCGTTAGAATTGTCTTGACGAGTACTCTAATGGGAGATAAGTTCTAGGGTCTGATGATGAAGCTGAAAGGCCATGCCATAGGAACTCAATATTGGAACCATGCAACCCCATCAAATTTGGGCTCGTTTGAATCGTCTCGACGAGTTATTTGTTGGGAAATAGTTTCCAGAGTCTGATGATGGAGCCGGAAGAAGGACACAGGAACTCTTTAATAAAACCACGCTATCCCATCGAGATTAGGCTCGTTTGAATCGTCTTGACGAGTACTTTCTTGGGAAACAGTTTCCGAGGGTCTGATGATGGAGCCGGAAGAAGGACACAGGAACTCTTTAATAAAACCATGCAACCCCATCGAGTTTGGGCTCGTTTGAATCGTCTTGACGAGTACTTTGTTGGGAAATAGTTTTCAGGGTCTGATGATGGAGCTGGAAGAAGGCCACTGGGACTCTGTAATAAAACCATGCAACCCCCTCGAGGGCTCGTTTGAATTGTCTTGACGAGTGCTCCGATAGGAGATGGTATAGTTTTAGTTTTAGCTCGTTAACTAAAAAGCAGAAGATAATAATTTACTGAAAAAAAAACTTTTTTAAAAAAACACGTTTTTAAAACAGACTAAATTAATACAAAAAAAATCGGACTAAAAACATTAAAACGGACTAAAAAGTAAAAAATAAATTCTTCTGTAAATATTTATAACCCTATACCTACAGAAATTTTAAACCTAAAAACGTGGGGCGCATGCTAAAGACAATATGGATGATACATTTTACAAAAAACAGAAGAATTTATTTTTTACTTTTTAGTCCGTTTTAATGTTTTTAGTCCGATTTTTTTTGTAATAATTTAGTCTGTTTTAAAAACGTGTTTTTAAAAAAGTTTTTTTTTTCAGTAAATTTTATAATTTCCTCGTAGTTATACCAAAAAGTGTCGTAGGCATAGTCGTAATATTCATTTCAAAAAATTGTTTTTGACGTGTTTCTGAAACAGTCTGTTCTTACATACGACTTTCTGGAATAACAGCGTCAAAAAGGCGTAGGTATATGCGTTTTCTGGTTTCAAAAAGGTTTTAGGCATAGACATAGAAAAAATTTCGCTACGCTCAAGATTTCTATGGTTTTAGGTGTTTTCTGAAAACAGACTATTATTACGTACGTCCTATTGAACCGACAGCGGCGACACTTGTTTAATTAATCTAACTAAAGAAAAGGCGTATGTTGAGTCACTGTTGAGAAAGACAACACAACTGTTCAAATACGATGCAAAACAAATACATTTTGTAAACTGTATTTTTTTATTTGAAATAGTTGTATCACGTAGACAATTATATGAGTAAAATCAAATAAAATAATTTACAAAAACAATAATATTCTTAGAAAAGTTCTTTTGCGCAGTTGCGCGCGGATTCATAAGAATACAAACGTAACTGACTTGTTAATAAATAAGTAAGTATCATTTGATTTAGTACAGGTTATAAACTATCTGTAAGCAAAATTTCATAAAAATCTGTTCAGCCGTTTTTGCGTGATTGAGTAATAAACATCAAAACATCCAAGTCAATTTCATATTTATTAGTAGCTACCATGAGCAACAGCCACTCCTAAGGTTAAAATCGCTCGCACGCCGCGCGCCGCGCCGTCACAACATACGTTTAGTTCGGGCAGGGGCGCCTTGGAGTGGTTAATTCGTCCAAGAGGGGCGCCCTATATACGAATTTTGTTGCTAACTATTCAGCGACACTCTTATTTAATGCTAATTCGGCAACAAGAAAACAATTTTATTGAATGCTAATTCGGTAACTTTTAATACTACTGGTACATAATAGGTATTTTTTTTTATCCATGGAGCCTCGATCATCATTTATCTAACACCTATTCATTTAGATCATTTTAATGAGCCCAAACACGCTATATCTGCTTTAAGTTGCTGAGGAGTTAAGTATCCCGCAGACTACCTGATGATGTAGCATCAGCAGCAGCACAAGGTTTCCCTGTCTTGGAAATACTACCAACGCAGTAGTACTATTATATATCCTGTGGCAACACTCCTAATTCCATTAATCAGTCCTGTGAAAGTTGAAAAGACTGTGTGACTGTGTCTGTTTGAGGCATCTGTATCCGCTGTAAGTTGCTGAGGAGTTGGGTCGGGTATCCCGCAGACTATCTGATGCTGTAGCATCAGTTCAAGGTTCCATATCGTGGAAATACCGCCAACGCAGGAGTACTACTATATATCGTATGGCAATACTCCTAATTTCATTAATCAGTCCTGTGAAAGTTCATAAGACTGTGTCAGTTACTGTGACTGTCTCTGTTTGAGGCATATGTATCTGCTGTAAGGTGCTGAGGAGTT
This sequence comes from Agriphila tristella, assembly GCA_928269145.1. Taxonomy (NCBI): domain Eukaryota; kingdom Metazoa; phylum Arthropoda; class Insecta; order Lepidoptera; family Crambidae; genus Agriphila; species Agriphila tristella. The sequence continues at coordinate 1,927,089 of OV743451.1, read as the reverse complement.
AGATTGGGTATCCCGCAGACTACCTGATGCTGTAGCATCAGTTCAAGGTTCCATATCTTGGAAATACCGCATCGCAGTAGTACTATTATATATCGAATTGCATTAATCAGTCCTGTGAAGATTGGTAAGGCTGTGTTAGTTACTGTGACTCTGTTTGAGACATCGTAGCACCCAAATGAATTGACTTATTTTGATACCGTGTTTTTTATTTTAAAGATAGCGTAATCGAAATGCGCAGTCCGGTGGTTCCATAATTATCTTCTGAACCGCTCTCAGATTGTGGAGGTGAAGGGGAATGACGGTGGGGTCGCCTACTCTCAATGCAAGGCTCTGTCCAGGGGCGTTCCACAGGGTTCAATACTGGGTCCTCTTCTCTTCATTTTGTTCACTGCAGACATTACTGAAAGTATAAAACATTGTCAGTACCATCTTTATGCTGATGATGTCCAGTTGTATCTCAGTTTACATCCTAATGAGACATCTTGTGCAGTGCAGAGGATAAATGAAGATTTACAACATTTGTCTAAATGGTCAAACAGGAATAGTCTGGTATTGAACCCTAATAAGACCAAATTTATGATCCTCGGATCAAACAAACAAGTTGCCTGTATCTCTGAACGCCAACCACAAATCCGTATTGCTGGCCAGCCAGTTGAGAAGGTCTATGAGGCGAGAAACCTAGGAGTGATCATGGAGTCCAACATGCGTTTTGAAAAGTACACTCTCGAAGTTGTCCGTAACTGTTTCTACCGACTCAAGGTCCTCTACAGATATCGCCCTTTTCTCTCAGAGGATCTCAGGGTTAGATTATGTAAGTCTTTAGTGCTTTCAAAACTAAATTATGCTGATACAGTCTCTGGCCACTGTCTACTCTCAAGAACAAAACATCTACTACAGCGTGTACAGAATGCGTGTGCACGCTTCTGTTTCTCTATTCCCCCGAGAGCACATGTGACTCATTTTCTCAACAACTCTCGTGTGCTCAAGATGAACTCTCGAAGAGAACTGCATTTTGCCTCCTTACTCTTTGATATTATTCATACTAAAGCCCCTGAATATCTGTTTAGTAAACTCAAGTGGGCAAGGGATAACCATACTTACAGGACCAGAGCCGCTTCCTACATGATTCTGACACCCGCACATAAGACTGCTGCTTTCCGTGGGTCTTTCAAATATTCGGCCTCGAAGTGCTGAAACAATTTGCCACCCCCTCTTTACTCATTGAAAACACGTAAAGCTTTTAGTAAAGCATATAAAGAGTACTTACTGAAAACACAGCTGCTTTATTAAAAATAGGTAATACTTACTCGGCTGTGATACATGCTGTGCTTTGGGAGGCTTATTGTTTGATCACTTCGAGGTGCGAAATAAAGATGGTTCTTTGTATTAAGTCCTGTTCGCATTTGTTATGTTTGTTTTGTTACATGTACTTCTGTGTTCTTCTTGTTTTTTGCATGCCACATTGCATCAATGTTATTTCTCTATGGCGGCTGATGACGTGTCCACCACGTGTCCACCCACAACGTGTCCATTTGTCCATGTTTTTAAAATAATAAGTGTGTGGAGGTAAAATTGTTTTTTTGCCGAAAAAACGAAAAAGCAGAAAGTTACTGAACTGTCAGTGCTGTCACCTGTCAGTTTTGCGTTTTGTGTGCGCTTGACCACAGACTAGCTAGACTATGTACTGCACAGACTAAATTAATTGCTGTGTGTATTCTCCCATAAATAAAAGGCAAATCTCTGTGCTACCTATTTTTATATTTTGTTTCTTTTGTATACCTATTTTGTAAAACTATTTAATGTGTAAATGTCTGTGTTTTTCGGTCCTGATGTCATTACTGTGCTCGGCAGAATATCAGTGCAGCAGGCCTAGCCTGCTGCTTATACTGAGTCGAGTACAGTTTTGGCATCACGCGACGATGCGCAACGTTATCGTTTATTGGCCTTGTGTGTAGTTCTTTGACTCTTTGTACTGTCTTTGTGATGTTGTGTATCGTTGTGTGTTTTCAAAATAAATGTTTTTTCTTTCTTTCTTTCTTTCTTTCAAATGATTTTTAGCTATATTTTATGAAGATCTCTCTATCCGTTTGAAGATTATCAGCTCGTCAAGTAGAAAATAAGCTAATAATCTTTATAAATTATAGCTAAAAACCATCGTGATCACGCCAGCTTTCAGATAAAAAAACACATCAAAATCGGTCCATCATTTTGGGAGCTACGTTGCCTCAGATATACAGACAGACACACACACACGGCAGACTTATAACACCCCCATTTTTGCGTCGCGCCGCGCCATCGCCGTCGGGGGTTAAAAACAAATCTATCTATCACTTTTATTTGCCTGTCATAATTATACCTATAATGTAATAAGTTAACATTACTAAGTTATGGACAGGACCGACGAGCGACTTAATGTTTAAAATAATATTTTTAAGCCCCGGTGCAGCGCAAAGAGGGGTGTTATAAGTTTGAAACCTATGTCTGTGTGTTTTTACGTATCATCGTAGTGCTTATACGGTTCAAACGTTTTTTTAACACGTTTTTATTAGGTTGTTTTCTCCTTTGTTTGTCCACTAAGTTTGCGAACGATTTGAACCAGCTTCCCGATGAGCTAGAGACTTGAAACTTTGAACATAGGTCAGAACTTGTAATACAATGCAATATTATGGTGCACTTGAGCTGATTTGATGATGGAGCCGGAAGAAGGCCACAGGAATTCTATGATGAAACCGTTGTATGGTTTCATCATAGAATTCCTATGATGAAACCATACAACGGTTTCATAGAATCCCTTCGTGTTTGAGCTTGTTAGAATCGTGTTTTTAGTCCGAATATTTTTTATAATTTTAAGTCTATTTTTAAAAACATGTTTAAAAAAAAGATTTTTTTTCAGTATTTTTTTTAATTGAAAGCTAAATTAATCGAGATGATTCTTAGCCACGTTTGATGGAAATCTATCCAGCCATTTATGGAGATGGACACACACCAAAATTCTAATTAATTGGTCCTGTGAAAGTTTATAAGACAGTGACAGTTTATTTTATGTATGCAAATAAACACATAATTAGACTACAAACTATTGTGTAAAAAATATTTCGAAATAAAATAATTCTGTGAACTTACTAGTCGCTCGTCTGCAAAAGCGCAATACAATACAATGACTTATAATTGCACAAGCACTCGATCTTCAACATATAAAGCGCAGCCTGTGACTTCATATCATACAGACAGTGCGACCACGGAATCATATATATTACCTATCACTACGACACTATATTTACTACCATGATGATAAAGTTGTTCTTTTTCTTTGCACTTCTTGTTGGATACAACATGGCGCAAAGTAACTAAAATACCTATACACATTATAATATTTATATTTTATTGTAAATCTTGAGGAGCTCGGTGGCGCTGTGCGATTGCGGAGGCTAAGACCAAAAATTTACTATTTCGAGCTCCTCCGTGCTTCTAGTTGAAATATGATTTTTCCCATTTCTCCGCCGCCATCTTGAAAAATTTCCAAAAACTGAATTGAAAAAAAGTCTTTAATTATTATAAAACCTGCTCACCATACGAGATTTGGGTGAGAAATGTGACTTGTAGAGGAGAACAAGCGGACGACAGCCGGACAAAAATACAATTTATGAAAGCATTTTTACACAAGCTGAAATGGAGACACTTTGCTCTCGCTTTGCGCTCGCTCGGTCAATAGTAGAGCTTTCTAGAATTATTTTATTCTTGACTTTTCTTTCAGATCCTGAGTGTATGGAACCAATAAAGACGGGACCTTGCAAGGCACATATGCCTAGGTGAGCAAACATCATTTACTAAACTATAGTGACTTTGTAGAGACCACGCGTTTGTAACATTTTGGAATATTTTTCAAAATGGCTAAAATATTATTTATTTTTACCCATATCCCCGCCATTTATGAAAAAATCGAAAACTGAAGCGACCTGTAGAGGAGAACAGACAGACAGCCGGACGGACATACGAAAGCATTTTGTGCCCAATCTGAAACGGAGACGCTTCACTCGCGCTTCGCGCTCGCTCTGTTAACAATAAAAACTGCATTTTAAGCGCGTTTTTTATTCTCACAAAACTATTTACTAATTTAAAAACATTTTGCTCCCCGTTTATAAACCAGGCATAAACCGTGCAAATCATTAATAATTTATATGCAAAGTGGCAGTGCCAACCATCGCGATTGTACCATTGTGAATGTCATTAATGTTTATTATTTATTTTTTATTATTTTATATATATATTTTTTGTTATTACAGATACGGTTACAACGCTGAAACAGGCTTTTGCGAACAATTCATATATGGTGGCTGCCAAGGGAATTCTAACAATTTCGAAACTCTCTCCGAATGTCAAGAAAAATGCGAAACATGCTCCGAATGACGTGTATAACAGTTAAATATAAGAACCATTGCTGGCCACAGTTTAGACAGTATTTACTTGCCTTTGAGCATTACAATTACATAATGCTGGTGACAGTTCAAACGTAATCTAACCATATTTAACGCCTAGCTATCAGTAGTAGATTTTACAAAAAAACAAAACCTGTGACAGAAAAGTTAAATCAAATCTGCAGGCATTTAAATCATGTTTTGGTCTGCAAGGGCTCTTACTATATTATTATTATACATGTATCATATAAGTATTAAAAATCAATAAAAATAAAATATACATGTTTTATTTCATTTCATAATACATTTTTACAATATCTGTATTTGGGACCAAAATAGTTCTAGCTAAACGTTGAAAAAAACACGTTTTTACCAATGACCAAAAAGTATAAAAATCGGACTAAAAATATAAAAAACAGACTAGAAAAAACACACTAAAATTATAAAATAAATTCTTCTGTAAATATTTAGAACCTTATACGAAGTTTTAAACCTAAAAACGTGTACCTAGCGCATTTTATAAGATTTACCATCAATTTTATTGTCTTTAGCATGCGCCCCACGTTTTTAGGTTTAAAACTTCTGTAAATATTTACAGAATATTTTTTTTTTTAATTTTCATCTGTTTTTTCTACTCCGTTTTTATTCCGTTTTTATGTTTTTTTATCCAATTTTTAGTTATACTTTTTACGTGTTTATTATAAAAAAAGTTTTTTCTCAGAATATTATAATTTTTTGCTTTTTAGTCAACGAGCTAAAACTAAAACAAAAATACACTATCTCCTATCGGAATACCTACTCGTCAAGACGAATCAGACGAGCCAAAATAATACCATACTTGGCTTTGTACCTAAACTTACATAGTTATTAACCTCGGTGTTCGTGGAGTATCTAAATTGGTTCATAAAAAAATAAATTATGCCTGAAAAACTCGTGCGATTGTAAGCTAAATATTTTATATTTTTCAGTCCATACAACCGCGCCATTATAAACAGATGACGTCAGATTTTTTGTACACGCGCACTGTGTGTGTAAGTCTAGGGCTACCGTGCAGTTTGTACTGTATGAGCGGCGTTCAAGCTTACAAAGGTACAACTTTCTGGAATAACAGCGTCAAAAAGTCGTATAATATGCGGTTTCAAAAAGGTTTTAGGTGTTTCCTGAAAATCTATTTTTACATACGTCCTTTTGAACTGACAACGATGACACTAATCTAAATAAAGGGCGTATGTTGAGATTCTGTTGAGAAAGACCATACCTACAACTGTTCAAATACCAGGCAATGACATATTTTTTTAACAGTATTTTTTTATTTGAATAGTTGCGTTAACTGGACAATAATAACACAGGATATGAGTCAAATCAAATATAAAACAATAATAATATTCTTATAAGTCCTTTTGCGCAGTTGCGCACGGGTTTATATGAATACAACGTAGAAACTGGCTTCCGCCCGCGACTTCCTCCGCGTAGACCCTGGCAAACCTTTGATCGGAATAAAAAGTTTTAACCCAGGTTATAAACTATCTATAAGTATGCAAAATTTCACGCAAATCTGTTCAGCCTATTTTGCGTGATTGAGTAACAAACATCTGAACATGCAAACTTTTACATCTATTAGTGGGTATAGGTACTATGGGCAACAGCGTCTTGTAATTTTAACCAGTCCTAAGGTCCGCCCCGTCACAACAATTATCTTTAATTTAAACTTTGTCCGTCCCAGCGGCTAATACCAAATTAAGGGTTAATTCCTTTGCTTACTGGTTAAGCTACGCTGTTACTCGTAGTACTTACATTCAACTAAAACAGCAAGAAAATCTAACAGCTTCTCATTGAGACCAAGCCCAAACACGCTATATCTGCTCCAAGATGCTGAGTTGGGTATCCCGTAGACCACTTGATGCTGTAGCATCAGCTCAATTGAGGTTTCCATGTCTTGGCAATACCACCAACGCAACAATAATACTCCAAATTCCATTAAGTCCTGTGAAACTTGCTAAGACAGTGTCAGTTACTGTAACTGTGTCTGTTTGAGGTATCGTAGCTCCAAAACGAATGGACCTATTTTGACGCATTTTTTTATTTGAAAGCTGGCATAGTTGAGATGATTCTTAGCCATAATTTATGAATATCGGTTAAGCCGTTTGAGATCATGGGCTCATCGAGTAGAAAATGAGCTAGTGATCTACATAAATTATAGCTAAAAACCATCTCGTTTGCGATTGCAAAAAAAACACTGCATCAAATTTTGCCCATTCGTTCGGAAGCTAAGTCAGACAGACAGACAGATACACATACACACGGCAAACTTTTAACACCCCACTTTTTGCGTCGCCATCGGTCTATCAATTTTATTTACCTTTCATATAATGCCACAAGTTACATCAGGACCGACGAGCGACTTAATGTTTAAAATAATATTTTTACTAATTTTCCTTCAAACTACTTACTACAAAAAAAATGAACCCCGACACAAACCTTTAACAACACGCAAATTAATAGGTATTGTGAAAGTTGATAAAACGGTGACAGTTACTGTAACGGTGTCTGTTTGACGCATCGTAGCTTTCAAACGAATGAATCAATTTTGCGGCCTTTATCTCACCTCACCTGATGTATAAGACCAAAGGTGGAAGCGCACTACACCCGGAACCCTCATCACTGAGGAACTGGCTATCTTACCTCAACTGCCGGAACACAACAATTTTTAAATTGTTGTCATGGCGTTAGACTTAGGTAAGACGGTGGTAGCTAGCCAGGAGGACTTGAAAAAAGCCCTTCCACCAGTCAAACCGAGAGCAAATGTAGCCCGCTCCTGGGAATCGAACCCGGAACCCCTGCGACTGCGACTTACAAGGGTGGGCGAACCACTAGACCACAGAGGTGGTCTTAGCTATAATTTGTGGAGATCTGTTTAGCCGTTTGATCCTTAGGATCAACTAATTTCAGTAGGTCACATAATTCATTAGACTACAAACTATCGTGTGTCAAAAATAATTCGAAAAAAAGAATTCTTTGACCTCACTAGTCGCGCGTCTGCAAAAGCTCAATACAATGCAATTACGTATAACTGCACAAGGACGCAATCTTCAACATATAAAGAGCAGGATTGTGACTTCATATCAACAGACAGTGTGACCACGGAATCATATAGTTATCATATTATAGAGACCCAAGACACTAATCCACCATTATGATCAAGCTGTTCTTCTTCGCACTCCTCGTTGGATACAACATGGCGCAAAGTAACTAAAATTAATATTTATATTTGTACCCGAAGTGCGGCTACACCTAGTTTTAGCCGGCTTAAGCTGGGTGTAGCCGGTAGCTGTTGGTTAAACCTAGGTGTAACCGATCTGCTTTCCTCCTGTAGGTCATACGGAGCGTGAGCCTTTTTCGTAGTTATAATATTTTAATAGAAAACATAAATAACTTTCCTTATTAGCTTATTGACTGACCGAACGCGAAGCGCGAGCGAAGCGTCTGCTTTTCTGCTTGAGCATAAATGCTTTTGTATGTCTGTCTGTACGGCTGTTCGGCTGTTCTCCTCTAAAGATCGCGCGAACACAAAATTTCACTGATTCTTGTGAAATTTTGTGATCAGGATCAATAATTATGTCATAATTTATTGTCACTAAATATTTTCGAAATTTTCCCAAAAAATATCATGTTTCAACCATTTCGAAAAATGTTGAAAAATGTCACACACGTCAGGTCTACAGCTTACAAAACCATAACAGATTTAGGGGGGGGGAGAGGGAGCCGAATCTCACCCAATCTCGCATAGGAGAGAGAGGGGTCTCGGCAAATATCACTTAATCTTTTTCTGCAGAAGGTATCGCGAAAAATGGGTTAAATTAAGTTAAACATTTTTCATGCCAAAATATTGCTAAACCCTAAGCAATAATGTTTACTTAAACGATCTGTATCTCCTCCATTCACTCCCTGGAAGGCCAGCATCAGATCACAGCACGGTACATCCCTGGCAGGAAAAGTTTCCTCGTTTGTACGAAAAAAATACCTTGATACCTAGACAAAGTTGATGTGTGTTAAATTAATACCTACAAGAGCTGTAGAATTGGGTATTATATTCATGAGTTTTCTTCCAGATCCTGAGTGTACACAACCAATAGATCCGGGAACTTGCTATGGATACTTCCCTAGGTGAGCAAATATTGAGAAAATCTACTCCAAAAACCTAAAAAAAACACCTCAAAAAAGCAAGGAATAATTTGAAATCATTAGTTCCGCATATCATTCAAGTTGAGTCGGGGGGCTCTTTGACATTTGACATTTTGTGTCACCCCTAGCACAGAATAGATATAAGTACTACCGTACAGAAAGGAAACTCTCTGCCTCGCCCCAGAATCAATAACCTCACCCCACCCCGCGAGTTCGTGTGCCGAATCGTGTGCTCATTTAGTCGTGTTTGTCAACGTCAACTTATTTTGATATTCAAAGCTTTGCGTTGCAACTTTTTAGTCGTGTTTGTCAACTGTCAACTTATTTTGATATTTAAAGCAAGCGTCGTAACTTTATTTACCGCCGCTCAAACAGTACAAACTGCATGGTAGCCCTAGATTTACACACACAGTTGCGCGTGTACAAAAACGTCATCTAATGCCATATGTATAAACATTAGTATATACAATTATAAAATGGCGCAATTGAATGGAGTGTCCAGGGTGTGCCCCTGGCTAAAATTCCTTGACATAACATACTATTTGACGCGCGGCCAACCGTGCAAAGTACCTTAACACGGTATGTCACCCATGTTTGTTTGAATTTTTGTCCTTACAGATTTGGTTTCAACGTTACATCATGGCGTTGCGAGCGCTTCATCTATGGAGGCTGCGATGGGAATTCTAACAATTATGAAACTCTCGCCGAATGTGAAAATGCATGCTGTTAAGTATCTACAGTCAGCGTCAAATTGATATGAGCGTCTATTCAAAATTATCTTAGTGAACAAAGCTGTCAAAGTTATCTGTGCGTTATGCATTGTTACCTGCGATCAGATACCAATTATTACATTGAACACAGCCTGTCGATTCTGTAACAAACTAGCACCTCACTTCGAACCTCACTTCACTTCACGGAAATTTTAAATGATGAACGAGATAATCATAGGCTATTTTTTAATCAAAAAAGATTTTAGATAGCTACGATAGCTACCTAAAACTTTTTTCAATCAGTAAAATAGCTTATGTTCAGCTAATTTTTAATTACAAATTCACGCGAAGTGACGTGAGGTTCGAAGTGAGATGCGAGTTTGGTTACAGAATCTACAAGCTGATGACTTAGACAGCTATGTTTGCTAAGATAATTTTGAACCATTGAACACTCTGCTTATACAAGGTGTTTGGTAAAAGCCTTATAAAGCCGAATATGGTTAATAGGGACCATCAAACTGAACAACTTTTACTATGGGACCAACTCTGAAATCGCGAAAAAATAATCAGCTGTTTCATACAAAAATTAATTACGAAAATATTAAAATGTGTGAAACAGGTGGTTTTTTTCGCGATTTCAGAGTTGGTCCAATATGATGATTCTACTGCGTTGATCAAATTGCTTTTTGTTATTCAAATCATTTTGGCTACACTAGAAGTTCATATCAATTTGAAATTGGAAATTTTTCTAAAAAAAAAACAGTCCTCCAGAGACTATCGTGTTTGCCAAGGCTATATATTAGGTCTTTACCTATGAAATTGCCGTTTTGTTTGAAAAAAGTTAAAGTATTTTTTTTTTCGAACTTATTTATTTCTTTTATTCAAAGTAATCACCCCTGCAATCAATGCATCTTTGCCAACGCTGTGGCAGTTTATGGATGCCCTTCTTGAAAAAATCAGCTGGACGGGAGACAACAAACTCTTCAAAGGCGTTTTGTACTGCCTCTCGGGAATTGAATTTTTTTCCCGCTAAAAAGTTGTCCAAATTTTGGAAAAAGTAATAGTCGGTAGGCGCAAGATCTGGTGAGTATGGCGGATGAGGGAGAGCTTCCAAACCCAACTCATGCAGCTTAGAGACGGTCTGTTGTGCAGTATGGGGTCGCGCGTTGTCGTGAAGTAGCAGTGGGGCACCCATCTATCAAGCTTTTTTATCTTGCCAATCTGTCGCAAATGGACCAATATTGTTTTGATGCTAACATCAAAAGCTGCTGCCAGCTCAGCTGTAGATTGCGATTCATCTGCTTCCACAATCGCCTTTAATTCATCATTGTTGACCAAAGTTTCCGGACGACCACGAGGTTCATTTTTCAAGTCAAAATTCCCAGAACGGAACCGAGCAAACCAATAACGGGTTGTACGTTCGTTTGTACAGTTCTCTCCGTAAACGTCGTTGATGTTACGTGTCGTTTGTGCCGCGTTGGTGCCACGACGGAACTCATATTCCATAATTACACGAAATTTCGAAGTACCTATCCATTATGAGGAAAAATGTTGAAATGTAATAAAAATACAACGCTAATCAATAAACAAAAGACTGATTTTGTAAATAGAATGTCATATTTTTAAAACAAAATTAATTTGAATTTAGAATTCATAGCCAATCAAAACTTTTTTTTGTTTGAAAAAGTCTGTACTCCAATACGGCAATTTCATAGGTAAAGACTTATTATTAAATATTAAACTAATACTTCTTCGAAAAGATGATCGAAGTAATACTGTTTTTATTGTATTGTTAAGAGGTTGATAATAAAAACTTATTATATTCTATACTATTATAGAATTTTTACATTGATGAGTTTTCTCGTTCCAGATTCTCAGTGTCTGCAACCAATAGAGAGGGGACCTTGCAATGGAGCGTACCTTAGGTGAGCAAACATTTATATGATCAAAACTGCATTGTGTAAATGTCGCAGGCAACTGGCTTAATCAGCCGTTCAATTAGCCGCCTAGCCTTGACAACGATATTTACATTTTTTACACGACTGCCCAAAGCAAAAAGAATGTATATGTGTTCAGGGTTCATGTATGTTTGGGGTATGTGAGTTTCTTTATTCCACCATAACTTCAAAATGCCTGAACTAATTTGGATAAATGGGGTATCGTTAGAATCCTTACAGCATTCCGAGTGACACTGGCTATATCTTTTTTTTTAGAAAAAAACGATATGGCGACTGTACGGCGCCATTTTCAAATGCGAAAAAAAAATTTTTCTTCTATTTCTTCTATTATTGCAATAAAGGCATCAAATGAAAGGCCTTGATGAGCCATCGACATACTGTCAAATTCCATTGTCTTTTGACAGTTAAATTTAGTAAATCTATATTTATCATATCACGTTTCGGTGGTCATACTACGGGAGCTGAACACTAATTCAGAGGCCATGTTCGGGCAAACGTTCGTTCAGTACTACCGGAGACTACGTATTGTAAGTAGAAGTTTGCAATAACGTCCACGTTGAGCTCCGCGCAAGGGCGCATCCAAGATCCAGTCATGAAACTGACTGAAAATCGCGCTTCGTGGCCGTTTTTTTTTAGTATAGACTCTACAGACAAACAAGATTAGTGGATTAAACTGACTAAAAATCGCGCTACGCGGCCGTTTATGTTTTAGTATAGACTCTAAACAAACCAGATTACAAGATGAGTGGATGTAACTGACTAAAAATCGCGCTGCTCGGCCGTTTTTTTTTTGTATAGACTCTATAGATAAACAAGATTACAAGATGAGTGGATGAACCTGACTAAAAATCGCGCTGCGCATCCGTTTGTTTTAATACTTCATAGGCAAGAGTACAAAATAATAGATTAAACTTAAAAATTAAAAATTAGCCATAAATTCTAAAATTACGTGTCGTAGACTTATCAATTCCATACAATACAACAATGTCTGTGATTTGCATAAACTTGCGACGTGTGACTTGTTCGTTTAATTGCTTATTTTTAAGCTTTAAGTTAGTGAACAAATAGAAAAGTGGCCATTTGAGTAGAGGGGCAGCTGTCCGTTTGTTCTCCTCAACAGGGGCCGTACCGGCTAACGAATCGATTTTCATAAAAGTCTGCTGGGTTTCAACTTAAAACAGAGAAATCAAAGTAAGCAATTTCGTTTTGTACTTTTTGTTGACGTGATTCGGAAGATATCGATGTTCGTGTGACATCATGAATTTGGGTTCGTAATTTTGGCCCAATTGGGGCTCGATTTATCTGTTTTAATTTGAAACCCAGCAGACTTTTATGAAAATCGATTCGTTAGCCGGTACGGCCCCAGGTCACATTTCTCAACAGATTTCTGTTGAGAGTCGGAGTGAAATTTTGTGAGCAGGTCCGATAGTTAGAGACTTTGTTTATCTTGTATATAGGTATTGTACCATTGTCACCCATGTTTGTACAGTCAGCGTTAAATTGATATGAGCGTCTAGAGTAGTCAAAATGATCTGAAAAGCAAAAAATCAATTTGATCCTCGCAGTTAGAATCATCATAATGTTGTAAGCACATAAGATGTTCAAAATATCTGAGCACTCATTGTTTCATATTTATATAAGCAGTCAGAGTGTTCAATAGTTCAAAACTATCTTAGCAAACAAAGCTGTCAAAGTCATCTATGTACAATTAACGCATTACGCACAGATAACTTTGACAGCTTTGTTTCCTATTTTGAACACTCTGACTGCTTATATAAATATGAAACAACGAGTGCTAAGATATTTTGAACACCTTGTGTGCTTACAACATTATGATGATTCTAACTCCGTAGATCAAATTATTTTTTTGTTATTCAGATCATTTTGACTACACTAGACGCTTATACATATCAATTTGACGCTGACTGTATGTATTTTTTTTCTGTTTTAACAGATTCGGTTTCAACGTTGACATGGGGCGTTGCCAGCCCTTCGTGTATGGTGGCTGTGAAGGGAATTCTAACAATTTCCGCTCTCAGGCCGAATGTCAAGCGACATGCGAAGGAACAAGCTCTGAATAACGTGTTTGACAGTTAAATATAAGAGCCATTGCTGACCACAGTTAATCGATTTAGGTAATAACTTGCCTCAACTTATTGCTATCAGCTACCAGTATCATAGACTGATGTTAAAAAGATCAAAAAGATTGAACCTATGACAAGAAAAGTTAAATCAAAACTACGGACGTGTTAGCCCTGTGACTTAAGCCGGCCTTACACGCTAGGTTATGCATGATGGTTATGCCTGTAAAGTCAAAACCGTTATGCATAACCTAGTATGTATGCGATAAAACTGCATGCCTGTTCATGCAACCTTGCCGCTCGGTTATGCCTGTGCTCAAAACTGTCATGTATAACCTAGCGTGTGTGTCTTCAATTGAACTTGGCTTTGCATGTTTAAATCAAGTTGTGGTCTGCAGGGGCTCTTACTATATTATATAGATAATATTATATACATACATGTATTTATATTATTATGTATATTAAAAAATCAATAAAAATAAAATAAAAATGTTTTATTTCCTTTCAAAATACATTTTTCCTACGACGGACGGAACAGAACGGAGGCGGTATATATGCGTTTGGTGTTAGAGGTTGTTTGTTTGTTTGTTTCCCGGGAGTAACTCACCAATGAGGCGTTGTTGTCTTTCAATCCCACACAATTTCGACTTTGACACTACTGCCATCTAGCTGTATTTACGAAAATTTTAAAAGAATCAATGTTGCATACGTTAGTTTGATGTTTTTTAGGTGTTTGGTGTACTTAAGTCAAATTTCATGATTTTTTGCACTTGCGTCATTGTAATTCTAGAGGTGCGGTATGTTTGTCTGTTACCATTTTCCTCGTAAACTAATGGGCCGATTTCGATGCAGTTTTTTGCATTCAAAAGGTTTTATTTCAGAGCAGGTTCTTAGACATGTTTCATGGTGGTAGACCGCCAGGGGGCGCTGCAGCAACCAGATAAATCATGTTTGTCTATTACCATTTTCCTCGGAAACTTCTGAGCCGATTTCGATGCGATTTTTTGCATATAAAAGGTTTTATTTCAGAGCAGGTTTTTAGAGATGTTTTATGGTGGCAGATTACCATGGGGTGCTGCAGCGACCAGATAAGTTGCACTTGAAAAGTTCTCAAAAACTACTCAACTGATTACGATGTGGTTTACTTAATGTGTATGTAGGTTATCAATTATGGTTCTCAGGTAACCGCTAGGGGGAGCTGCAGTTATCATTTTCCCATTTATCTCCAGAGTGGTTTAGCCGATTTAGATAATTATAATAATAATATTATGAGCAGAGGAAAGGAAATGAGTTCTGACTTGATCGCCAAAGGACCTCAGATTCTGAGGTCCTTTAGATGTCGTTTTCTATAATAGGTTTGTAGTTTGTTGGCGATGGTTTTTGCTGTTATGGTGTTGAGCTAGAGGGCGCTGCTGTTATCATTTTCCGAAAGGTTTGACCGATTTGGATGCGGTTTTGAGAGTAATAACCGCATATACCGCAGTAATAACGAATGAATTCTTTAAAAAGTTTCCAATAAAAAAGCAAATTTTTTTTTTTGAAAAAACCCATGACGGTTAAAATTTAATTGTTACTCTTAATTTAAAAGAGTAAAATAAGTATTACGAAAATTAAGGGATTTTCGTAAAACTTATTTTACTCTTTTTAAATTTAAGAGTAACAATTTTTACCGCGTGGGTTTTTTCAATTTTTTTCCTTTTGACGTACGGAACCCTAAAAAACACCGTCGACTTGATAACCTTCTCCTTTTTTGAAGTCGGTTAAAATAATGGCATTATTTTTCTAATCTGGGGGCACGGCAGTGTCCCCGCCAAGACGTCCAAGCGAAGCTCAAGGGCACTACCTACCTTTTCTCGAAGCACTTCGTCGTTTTTTTTAACTCTCATATCTTAGGTTTGGAGTATACCAGATAAAATTTAATAAAAGGATTTAAAAAAAAAATCATTTTTACTGTACACATTTTAACTAAAGTTAAAACATATTTACCCGCTTATACATAGTATAAATACTATATTATAATATTTTCAGTGGTAAAATGCCCTCCACTCAATTTCCAAATTTACGCCGTTTGTTTTTGAGGAGTTCTGTTGTCAAAGTCAAAGTCAAAGTCAAAGTCAAAGTCAAATAAGCTTTATTCAAATAAACTTAATTATTAAGTACTTTTGAATCGTCTATATTTTCCTACCACCCGTTCCAGACTTTTTTAGCTGACAAGAAGAACGGGCGCAAGAAACTTATCAGCTGTAACAGCCATAAGTAACGATATTTACAAACTTGAATATATCGTTACCAGAAAATTACAACAGGGTGACAGGATTATTGGCAACAACATAGACTTATTATATTACTTCAACAAAGTACTTATTAGCAAGTTATGTGTTACATCATTTCCACGCATTTAGATCTTTAAGATAATCATCTACTTTATAATAACCTTTACCCATGAGCGTTTTTTTAACATGGTTTTTAAATTCATGCAAAGGAAGATCAATCACTTGTTGTGGAACTTTATTAATAAAGGCTATGCCTTTCCCCATAAATGAACCTCTAGTTTTTGCAAGCCTAAATCTTGGAACGGCAAGTTTATCTTTATTTCTTGTATTGAACTGGTGAATATTGCTGTTCTTAGCAAATGAATCATAGTGTTTCCTTACATAAACTAAATTATCATAAATATATTGGCCTGCCAAAGTTAAAATATTTACTTCTTTGAACATTTCTCTCAAGGTATCTCTCCGCCGTAGATTGTATATGGCGCGAACAGCTCTTTTTTGGAGTACAAAAATATTTTCAATACTGGCAGCTGAGCCCCACAATAGCAGTCCATACGACATTACGCTATGAAAATAACTAAAGTATACTAACCTTGCCGTTTCAATATCAGTTAAAAGCCTTATTTTCTTAACAGCGAATGCCGCTGAACTAAGTCTACTTGACAAGGCTTCAATATGTGGATCCCATTGCAGTCGAGAATCTAGTGTGATACCTAGAAATTTTGTGCTCTCGATAAACTCGACTTCATCGTCTTTCAAATTAATATTTAATTTTGTCTGCTCAACATTAGGTAATGAGAATTTAACACATTTAGTTTTTTTGGGGTTAAGTGCTAAATTATTACTATTAAACCAGTATGAAACTTTAGAGAGGGCACTATTTACTTCGTCCGAACAGTTATTACCTCTGTTTACTTTAAAAACTAAAGAAGTATCATCCGCAAATAGTACTGTTTCACATAAATTATTCGCGTAGTTGGGAAGGTCATTTATATAAATTAGAAACAGCAATGGGCCCAATATTGATCCCTGTGGCACACCCATATTGATGGGGGCTCCAGTAGATTCAGTTCTATTAATCACTACTTTCTGAGTTCTATTGTACAAATACGATTTCATAAGACTAACTGATTTATCAGAGACACCATAATGTTCTAGCTTCTTTAATAGTGTTTGATGATCAACGCAATCGAATGCCTTAGAAAGGTCACAGAAAATGCCAATTACATCTTGCTTTTCTTCCCAAGCATCCAGAATATGTTTGAGAAGTGCAATTCCAGCATCAGTAGTACTTTTACCCTTGGAAAAACCAAACTGATTTTTATGAAGTATATTATTGTATGTGAAGTAATCTAATAATTGGGAATATATAATTTTTTCAAATATTTTACTAAGTGCTGGTAGTATAGATATTGGCCTAAAGTTAGCTGGGTCACTTTTATCCCCAGATTTAAAAAGAGGAATCAATTTACTATTTTTCATAAGATCAGGAAACACCCCTTCGTCAATACATTTGTTAAAAATAAAAGCCAAGTAAGGGGCTAGTATATCAATTATTGATTTAATTATGCTTGTTGACATGCCCCAAAGATCTTCTGTTTTTTTAACATTAATTGTTTTAAAAGCTTTAATGATATCTGCACTATTTATATATTTAAAGTTCAAAAAGTTCCAAATTATCAATTTTTTCACTTAATTGATTATTTACCTTTTCACATTCTTTACTGTTATTACATGATGCCCTATTAATTACATCTAATTGCCCTAATAATTGCTTACGCTCTTTCCTCAGCTTTGAAAATTGGCTATAATAATTTTGTCTTTTTATCAACCTTTGAGTTTTCTTAATATATCTATTTAAGCGGATATATTTTTTGATTTTCTTTCCACTATTAAGTTGACAATTATTTCTAATGACAACAGATTTGTCATTATAGTTATTACATGCCAAGGTTGAATTGTCATAATATATTGCAGAATCACATTGATGTAACTCGCTAAACAGGCTTTGAGAATGCTTCTCTTCTACAAAAGTTTTATTTTCTTTTTCTAACTCTAAAATGGTCTTTTGAGCAAGAGACAAACTAATTTCAAGGTCGGTAATGCGACTCAATGCCTGTTCATGAGTGTAGTGACATTCTCTAAATTTTTCTATATACAATTGCATCTGGTTGTATTTATCTACAATCTCAGAATACTTTGTATGAACTTCAGCAAGCTCATTCTTGAGGTCAGTGTTCCGGGATATGGTCTTAAGAATCTCGCGTTCACTGTCTTCACGTTCCAGCAATAAGGTGTCATTTAGCTCTTTGGCTGCCTTCAAATCCTCTAGTGCCATTTTGAGTTTGATCTCCACATCCTTTGCAGTTGCCTTACGGGTCATCATGTTGTTATTGAGCTAGATGGAACTTGCAATCCGCAATCACTGCAAGTATACAATAAGTGATCAATAATCAAATATTATTACAAGTTGTCAGTGTGATTCCTATGTTACAAAAAAATAAATAAAAAAAAAAAAAAAAAAAACTAAGTTAAGCAAAGTGAGGGCAGTAAATTATAACATATGTTTATTATTTATAATAGATTTGATGTGCAATTGTAGCAAAGGTTTATCTATTACTAGGTATCAACTTTGACTATAAAAGCAAGGTCAAACCTTTCTTTTTAATGTATAAGTCAGTCAGTTCCTATGAATTTAGTAAACAAATGTAGGTACCTATCTATACTTAAACTATACTTAAATGAAGTTAAAACTGAGTGACTGATAGTCTAGAATGAAAATTAATTAATACCTGAACAATATTATACCTATATAACTAAGTTATATTGTAAGAAAAGGAGCAGAATGGTTGCCCAAAATTATTGTTTAAAAGTGAAGTAGATCTGACGTGTTTATGTACAAATATAATGCTTGTGAAGTGTAACAGTATATCGAATGTCTGTGACAATAGTAGCCACCGTCTACATTACTTCCACGAATTGTCAAGTAAAGAGAGGTTATAACTGTGCCAGATTGTATTGAGTTGTGACGTTACTCACTATTAGTGAGTTTTGTACAAGTGGAATGGTCAATGTATTAGTTTAAATTGGGAAACAATCCGCCACTGTGGTTTTAGGTAGGTATAAGCAAATTCAATTCAGTCACAAAGTTCTGACTTGATATTTTCCCATATAACCTATACCTATGGGTACCTATTAATAACTAAAATTAAGGAATAAAAGTACTCCCCCGGTTTAATATGCAGCAGATCACAAATTGTCGTTTCTTCTACGAAGTTTATTCGCTTTTTATATCTTCTCCAGTGACATTTGGATGCCGCCCCGCCGTTACAAATTTGAGATCACTTGTTTTTCAATTTATACCACACCGATTGTACTTATAACACTTTTCACGACTATTTATACAGTAAAGAACAATTTAAGCATTACTTATTAAAGAAATTGCTAAGTTTAAACAATTTAATTTAATTAAAATATCAACTGGTTTATTTGACAAGTGTATCGGCCAGGGTTGCCAGACCAAAAAAAAAAATTGTGTCTTCGTAGTCCAAGTCTAGTCCAGAACGTTGCATCGCAAAACATAGTTTGGTTTGTTTTGGATTGTCATAAACCTACCAAAATCTAAATCAATTTATATATTATACTTTTTGATTTTGAGGAGTTCCCTTGTGTATCTTCGAAGTTCAAAGTCCAGTTGAAATTTGACAAACACGACTAAACTAGCACACGATTCGGTACACGAACTCGCGGGGTAGGGTGAGGTAATTGTATCTGGGGCGGGACGGAGAGTGTCCTTTCTGTACGGTAGTAATTATATCTATTCTGTGATATAGGTACATAAAGGGAGTATGTTGAGTTTTTGTTGAGAGAGAAATAACAACTCTTCAAATAGGTACCATACAAAAGAAATGCATTTTTTAACAATATATATTTTTTATTTGAACAGGTGTCACATATAGACAATAATAACTTATGATATGAGTAAAATCAAATATAATAATTTATAAAAACAATAGGTAATTTTCTAATGTCCTTTGCGCAGCTGCGCACGGACTTATAAGAACACAACGAACTGGCTTCCGCCCGCGGCTTCGTTCGCATGGACCCTGACACCTTTGATGAGGATAAAAGTGTCCTATGTTTAAATTCATGGTACAAATTGTCTGTATGCAAAACTTCATTCAAATCTGTTCAGCCGTTTGTGCGTGATTGAGTAAAAACATCCAATCTTTCACCTATAGATGGTACAATGAAAAAAAACAAGAAAACAATTTGATTTTATGCTAAGTTCAGCTACTTTTAAACTAACTTTCTAATAGGTACATTTTATATATGTATATATGTCTAACACCTACTCATTGAGACCATTTTAATGAGCCCAAACACGCTGCATCTGCTGTAAGTTGCTAAGGAGTTGGGTATCCCGCAGACTGTCTGATACTGTAGCATCAGCTCAAGGTTTCCATGTCTTGGAAATACCACCGACATAACAATACACCAAATTCCCTTAATCAGCCCGTGACTATCAGCCATTTTTATGTCCCCACTGCTGGGGCACAGGCCTTCCTTATGGATGGAGGAGGAGGATGGGCCATAACCCACCACGCGAGCCCAATGCGGGTTGGTGAGTGTTAACGACTGCAAATGCAGCTGGGACCAACAGCTTAACGTGCCTTCCGAAGCACGGAGCGGCTCGAGATAATAAATTTTTGGTCACACACACACAATCAGCCCGTGAAAGTTGATAATTAAGACTATGATTGTGTCTGTTTACGGCATCATAGCTCTCAAACCGATTTTGATGCTGATTTAAAAGCTGGCGTAATTGAGATGATTTTTAGGTATAATTTATGAAGATCTATCTAGCCGTTTAAAGGTCATCAGCTCATCAAGTGAGAAATGAGCAAATTATAGGTAGCTAAGAACCATCTCGATCACTCCAGCTTTCAAATAAAAAAAATCTCATCAAAGTCGGTCCATTAGTTTGGGAGCTACGTTGCTTCAGTCAGACAAACAGACACACACATACGTCAAACTTATAACACCCCACTTTTTGCGTCGCCGTCGGGGGTTAAAAACAAGTCTATCTATCAATTATATTTACCTGTCATAATTATAATGCAATGGACAAGACCGACGAGCGACTTATTGTTTAAATATTTTTACCATTGAAAATGGTTATCAGATGCAAATCGCCTGAGACGTATTTTTGGCCATATCTCCGAGGATTTTGAGAGGATCGAGATGAAAATAGTACCAAAAGTTGAGGAATTTATCGAGACATATGTGAACGTTTGAATTTTGAAAATCTACTGGAAACTTTTTTTGGAATTTTGCAAAACTCCAAAAATTCCGGGTTTTTTGGGGGATGTTTCTTTACTAAATTGTAAATATTTCGGAAAAAAAACCAACTTAAGAAAAAATGAAAAAAAAAGTCCTAGGGTATTAGTTAAGCTATCAAATGGCGAAATAATTTTGAAAATCTGTTTATAATTGTGACCTGTAGGTGGTCCCTTTAGATTTGGAATTGTAGAAAAACTGCTGTTTCCGTACATAAAAAGTGATGTAGCTTCTATGATTATTGACCGATCGTCATGGTAATAGTGTTAAAAGATGCAGAAGCGGACGAGAAGTGCATTCGTTGGAATTTTTAATATTATTTCGGCCGCGTCGAGGCAGTCAGCGGGCGCTTTTGTGACACGAGGCGGAGCCGAGTGTCACAATCGTAAAAATAAATAGGTAGATACTACCTAGGTAACTTTTAAAATATAATAGGACTTTGCATTTGATTTAATTTTGGTTTTTCGTAAATTTTTGTGTTCATTTTCAATGCTCCGATTCTTGCGGGGACTGTAAAATCTGTGAATTTTTTACTAATTTTCCTTAAAACTACTTACTATACTACAAAATTAATCTTTAGACAGATATAAAAAAAATACACATACACGTCAAATATATGTATAACATCCCTCTTTTTTCGTCCATGGAGCCCAGTAGATAAACGGTTGATGCTATTATGTCACTTTCGCAATTATTGTCATGGGATGGGTGACCGAATATGTATTATCCTGAGCTCATCCGTGAATGAATGAAAAAAATCATTATTCAAATAAGCTCACATAATAAGCATTTTTAAATCGTCAAATCTTTTTAGCTGACAAGAAAAATGGCGCAAAAATCTTGTCACCGTTATCAGATGGAACGATATTTACATGTGTAATATAAAGTCTGGAAACGATGTACATATGTATGTACATCGTTTCCAGACTTTATATTAACGAAGATTAACAAATAAATAACATTAAAAAATGTTATTATATAAGCTCATTTCTTAATGAATTTCAAATTACTTAATCAATTTACAGGGTTCAAGCTAAATCCAAAGTTTAAAGTTATTATTCAGTCTAGGCTGTTACAAAGAAAAAGAACATTATATTCAACAACAATCAACATACAATTCAATATGCGTTAAGATAGGTAGTCAGAAGCAGATCCATTCCCACTGGCAGCACCCGTTCACGAGCATGACGCATGAACCAGCAATCGCTTCGCTCAACCATATTTGAGGTGGAAGGCACAACCTTTATCCTGGCTGCATTTGCAATCGTTAACACCTAAATACAAACAAACAATTAGGTACCTATACAACGTGTATTAGGTCCTTACCTATATGTAATTGACGTTTTGTATATCTTCTGGCTCAAAAACCGTGCCGAGGCTTATCCTACTAATTTTGTTTCGGTTTGGATGTTTAGATGTTTGGATGTTTGCTCCTCAATCACGCAAAAACTACTGAACGGATTTGGTTGGAATTTGTCACACAGATAGTAGATAGCCTAGATTAAAACATAGAATACTTTTTATCCCGATATTCCCACGGGAACGGGAACCACGCGGGTGAAACCGCGGGCGGCCGCTAGTGTATTATAATTTTTACACAAATTTTTCATTCACAAATTAATAATAATTCATAGGGTATGCTCAGACTATTTAATTCATTAGACGCATAGTATTTGTTATATGGTCTGTGATTAGACTACCAACTATCGTTTCAAAAAATTCGAATAAAATAATTTTGTGAAATTACTAGTTGCTCGTCTGCAAAAGCCCAATACAATACAATGACCACGTGATCTGAAGATCACGTTGTCATTGTGATGATCTTCAACATATAAAATGTAGGACTGTGACTTCATATCATACAGATAGTGCGACCACGGAATCATATAGATCTCATACAGAATATAGACCTACGACGCCATACCATCATTATGATCAAGCTGTTCTTCTTCGCACTTCTCCTTGGATACAACATGGCGCAAAGTAACTATTTTTTTATTTATCTACTTACAGGGTGATTTTTTGAATAAATTTTGTGATGTGGCTTAGACCGTCAAACTAAACTACTTTGTCTATGGAACCAACTTCGTCAGAGTAAAATATAATAACCAGAAAACAGACAGCAGTTTTATCCCAAGAAAATGAGTCCAAGACTGCGGCCTCCATTTGCCTGCCAAGCATGGAGATAGGAGCAACATCCAACGAGGAACGTCATATCCCTTCTTTCCACTTGATACCCCCATTAAAACCCCCTGGCTTGTCCATGGAAACTCACTATTACACTTGAAGCCCCTACCAGGGGGTCCAACAATAATTATAGAATTTATATTCCACTCCACTTCAATCTCTATAGAGAAAAAAAACGAAATAATGATAAGAAAATATGAATACATATCCTGTCTTTCAGTGAACTATCGTGTTAGTCAAGTATAAATACTCATCAACTTTGTCTAGCGATCAAGGTATTTTTTCATACAAACGAGGTACTTTGAAGTCTATTGGTTTCCTGCCAGGGATATACCATGCTGTGATCTGATGATGGTCATCCAGGGAGTGAATGGAGGAGATTCAGATCGCTATACACACCCAAGTGATCTGATCAGAATTCTAAAAGATTAATTAATGGGTCAGAGTTCTCGTTTCAGGATTTCCATACATATTAATGCTATTTTCGCGGTTTTTTTAAACGTGTTCTTTTATATTTACTTTAGAATTCTGATCAGATCAATTTGGTGTGTATAGCGATCGAAATCTCCTCCATTCACTCCATGGATACTTAGCTATCATCAGACCATAGCACGGTACATCACCAGCAGAAAACCAAAGCTTGAAATTTACCTCGTTTGTATCAAAAAATACCTTGATTCCTAGACAAAGCTAATGTGTTTATTAACTTTCTAGAATGAGGTATTATATTCATGAGTTTTCTTCCAGATCCTGATTGTGTACAACCAATAGATTCGGGACCTTGCGATGGAAACTGCACTAGGTGAGAAACATAATCATAAATAAAAGAAAAGAAAGGAAATTGAAATTATTATTCCTTGCTTTTACAGGTATTATGAAGCTGTTTTGGTTTTCAGGTTTTTTTGAAGGACGGTTTTCTTTTTTTTTTTAATAAAGAGTTTTTATTTTTAATCCTATTTTTTATCCTTTTTTAATTAGTACTTACAATACTTTGAAATCATAGCAAACCCATGAACAATTTTGGATCTATTTTTTTGTGATTTGTGTGTATGAAATTCATATAAAAATATTTCATCGTTAAACATTACTATTTTATTGAAAGGTAGTACTACCACCTAAAATATACCTATATAAAAATTTCTAAGATTTATACGTCAGACCAAACCTCCATAGCAACTCAGCGACGCGACGCGCAAATAAGGAGCGTGCTTCCCGAAATTACGCGCACATTATCTTGAAACCCATCGAATTCAATTTTCAGTAAAATCGCGTAATTTTTCGGTCGATTTTTTTTCAAAACGAAAAATTTATTATTGTGATAACCAACTTTACCAAAATATTTTACATCATCTTAAAGCCCTTCAAATTCCGCGTCTTTTAAGCTCTCATACGTCCTCGTGGCCGCACACGAGCCGCCCCGCAAAACTCGCGGCTAAGGAAGGGCACCTCTACACTACAGCCTCAACCGTCACCACAATATCGAAAAAAGTTTAAAAACCTAAAATGTTCCTTGGTTTAATACCGAGGTGCTTTTATTCATATTTTTAAATTTGGCCCCGTTCTCGAGATATCGGAAATTTTCTGTGAAAACTCACGATTTTTCGATCAAAAAAGTCGGTTTTTTTTCGATTTCCACAAAAGTATTTGACTTTTCCAAAATAATTTTTACATCATCATTTTTAAAGCCCTTCAAATTTCGCGCTCTCATAAGTGTTCGTGGCCCTAAACCTCAGGGTATCACGGGCGAGTCGCACTTTCAGTGAAAATTTCAGCCTACTGGAAAAAACATTTTCAACGTGTTCAAAAAACTATGTAGGTAGTTGTCAGGGATTTTGGAATCACCAAAAAGTGTGAGTACTCGCCTCCTCGCTCCCATATCATGTATTATACTTATATTTATTTTTGACATCACAGATATGGTTTCAACGTTGACACGTGGCGTTGCGAGCCCTTCAGCTATGGTGGCTGCGAAGGGAATTCTAACAATTATCACACACTCGCCGAATGTGAAAATGCATGCCGTAAGTATCTACATTGATTGTTTGGTTATTATTGTATTTTCTACTTTTTAGTGGTAGGTACGTAAGCGTGTACATATTTTTTTACTTTATATTATCATATTTTTAAATGGTAAAATTGCCCACAACTCAATTGCCAAATTTACGCTGTTTGTTTTTAAGGAGTTCCGTTGTGTCTTCGTAGTCCAAATCTAGTCCAGAACGTTGCATCGCAGATCATGGTTTGGTTTGTTTTGGATTGCATCTGAAAAAAAATTAAATGGGACCATTTCGCAAGAAAATTTATCGAACAAAAGAGAATCATCAAAATCGGTCCATATATTTCGAAGATATGCGCGAACAACGATAAAAAAACATACAATCGAATTGAGAACCTCCTCCTTTTTTGAAGTCGGTTAAAAAAATTATAAATCGGTTTATAACTGACGACGTTATGGTAAAACATACATAAAAAACAACCGTCTGCTTGATAACCTCCGCCTTTTTTTGAGTCGGTTAAAAAGCAGTTAAAAAATATAAATTATTTAGCTTACCATCGTATGAGTTTTTACGGATTTTCAGGCAGAACTTTTTTTCTTATGAACCGATTTAGATCATAATTTTTTGTTTGAAAAGGTATAATAGCTTAAAAATGGGCACATTTTAATATCATTGGTATTCAAAGTCAAACAGAATATTATATAGGTATCAGTGGCGAGGGGTCAATTTATTGCGAAGGTAAGCCGGGGACCACAAAATTAGGTAAAAAGTAAAAAGATAAGATAATACAAGAAAAAATAAATAATCACTTTACCAAACACGCACGTAAACAATGATAATGGCGCACACATACTACTAATAATAACACTAAATTCCTTCCTTCCGACGACATCCAACATCTGGTTCCGATTCCGAAACAAATCGAACAAAATTATACTTCTAAATAAAAAATATCCGATATGCGGTATATTTTCTTGTATCATTCTTATTTTGTTTTTTTTTTCATCATAAATACTCATTCATCTCTCCAACAAAAAGATAAAAGAAACTTTAAAATTGCTTCAAATAGAAATGCAGAGAAAACTTAAGCCGGCCTGTTGCGGGTTACCTCTCACTATTTCCAACCGAAAGGCACGCGACTGTGTGTATTGGTGAGAAAGAGACAGAGTAATAACAATCAACCGTTACCCGTGGCAACCACGCCAAGACACAGTACGAAAAGGTAAGCTAAAGGATGTTGGCTTGCCTCGAGGTTTTGTGCGCCAACGAATTTGATACTCCTTATGCGTGCTTCTTGCGCTCGGCGCGGCGCGCGATTGTTTTTCGCCGAGCGTTTTTACACTTAGAAACCCATAAATATTAACCGAAATGCTGAAAATTAATTAAGTAATGACATGTATGATAATAATATGAACTGCATGGTGGATCGGTGGGGTGGGATTTTGAAAAGGTAAGCCGATGGGAATCGGCTTGTATGGACCCTTCGCCACTGATAGGTATAGTGATGGGGATATTGGTGGCTTATGACAATCCAAAACATTTATACGCTTATATAGATAGCCCTAAAAAGTTGAAAATCAAAAAGCTTAAAATTAAAGAAAAACCTTCAAAAAACCTCAAAATAAAAACGAACGTGAACCTACACGTATTCTATTTTGTAGCTGTATTTGTGTTCGTTTTTAGTTTTTATTTTGTCAATTCAGTTTTTCGAAATTTTTCAAAAAAACAGTCCTTCAGTGGACTATTTTGTTTACTAATAAACTGATACTACACTCGACGTCAGAAAAATCGCATCTCATCGAAAATAAGTTTAGACTTGGTCACCTGCTATTTCTAGCTAACGTTTTATTGTGTAAATATTGATATTTATTGAAAGTACATTTAATGAGCATTCCATTAATAATTATTTGATTTAATTAACATAACAATTACTATAATTAAACGCTTACAGCGTTATTGCTTGCGCCGCCATAAAAAGGAAATAAAAGGGGTCAATTCAGGAAATGCGAGTAAATTCGCTAACGATATGATGGAGAAAACACACTTCAACAGTTCAATTAAAAAAGAAATACCCAAGATGGATACATTGCCCATGAAGTTGCTCAAATATTGTAAAAAAACGAGGCAATGTAATGTTGCTCGTAAACTAAATCTCAGTAATTGATTCCGTTCGACAAGTATTACAACAGTTTCTAGAGACTGTTGGCTATGTCCGAAGGGAAAGAAGTATATAACAACACTTACCATTAAATTAGATAGGATTAAATTAACTTTGAAAAAAATTTTGAAAATGTTTGATTTTTCAGACGCTGAGTGTATTATAGAATTTTTACATTGACGAGTTTTCTTGTTTCAGATTCTCAATGTTTGCAACCAATAGTGGTGGGACCTTGCAAGGCAGCATTCCTTAGGTTAGCAAACATTTTAAATGATTAAAACCACAGAATAGATATAAGTACTACCGTACAGAAAGGACACTCTCCGCCCCGCCCCAGAATCAATTACCTCACCCCACCCCGCGAGTTCGTGTGCCGAATCGTGTGCTCATTTAGTCGTGTTTGTCAAAGCATTTTGTTGCAAAGTGACTGAGCGCCAATCACCGCGATTATACTATACTATAAATCATGTACAGTACACAAGACAAACATCTTGATATCGGGTGGTTATTAGCATTTGCGTATTTTGTGTATGCGTAGCGGTGGGGTAGCGAACTTATCTCCACTCCGTCGAGAAAGTTTCAAGATCACAAGACATTTGCCTCGTACCACACCCCGTCACTCCATACAACCGCGCCATTATAAACAGATGACGTCAGATGATGTTTTTGTACACGCGCAACTGTGTGTGTAAGTCTAGGGCTACCGTGCAGTTTGTACTGCATGAGCGGCGTTCAATTCACGATTCGAACTTTTTGGTAAATCTATATATATAAAATTCAAAGTCCTGACTGAGTGAGATATCAACGCACAGCCCAAACTACTGAACCTAGAGACTTGAAATTTTACACACAGGTACCTTATACAGTGTAGGCATCCACTAAGGAAGGATTTTTGAAAATTCCATCCCTAAGGGGATGAAATAAGGGATGAGAGTTTGTATGGAAGTCCCTCAGTTTTGATGCTAGGATCTTCAAATTTTGTATTCAGGCTGATGATTGAAAATTAATAAATACGTGTATCATCGTTTTTCAAAATTCTACCCCCGATGGGGTGAAAAGGGGGATGAAGTTGAGTATAGAAGAAAATCCTTAATTTTTAAAGTAAAAATCGTTAAATTTATAATTTAGACTTATGGATGGAAATATAACGCAACGTTTATGGTTATTGGTAGTATTTTAACCCCTATGGGGATGAAATGGGGTAAATAAACCTAAAATAGATATGGATGTCGTTATTGGGGTTTTCTGGGATGACGATTGCGAAAATGACATTCATTTTGAAGTCTAACACGGTCGACATGATTTAACCACTAAAGGGGTGAAAATTGGGTTCAAATTTGGTATGGAAAACAATATAAAATATACTTTACAACTTAAAACTTCGTACGAGCATGTCTAAAAATAAATAGACAAACATATATATTGTAGTTTTTAAAATCAACCCCTTAGGGTGTAAATGGGGTAAGTAAACATAAAAATCGATATGGATGTCGTTCTTGAGGTTTTATGGGATGGTGATTGCGAAAATGACATTTATTTTGAAGTACAACACTGTGGACATGATTTAACTGCTAAAGGGGTGAAAATGGGGTGCAAATTGTGTATGGAAAAATAATATAAAATGACTTACGGCAGTGAAACGTGGTCGCTAACTATGGGTCTCATAAGGAGGCTCAAGGTCACCCAGCGTGCAATGGAGAGAGCCATGCTCGGCGTTTCCCTGCGTGATCGAATCAGAAATGAGGAGATCCGCAGGCGAACTAAAGTAACCGACATCGCTCGAAGGATTGCTCAGCTAAAGTGGCAGTGGGCTGGACACATAGCGAGAAGAACCGATGGCCGTTGGGGCGGAAAGGTTCTTGAATGGCGACCGCGCACCGGACGGCGCTCCGTGGGTAGGCCCCCGACAAGGTGGACCGACGATCTGGTGAAGGTTGCCGGAAGCCACTGGATGTGGGAAGCGCAGGACCGATCGTCATGGAAATCCTTGGAGGAGGCCTATACCCAGCAGTGGGTGTTGTGCGGCTGATATGATGATGATGATGAGACATTACAACTTTGAAATTCTAAGAAGCATGTCTAAAAATAAATAGGCAAATATATATTTTGTTATTTTGAAAATCATCCCTTAGGGGGTAAATGGGGCAAGTTAACATGAAAATCGATGTGGATGTTGTTCTTGAGGTTTTATGGAATGAGGAATGCGAAAATGACATTTATTTTGAAGTCCAACACGGTGGACATGATTCAGCCGCAGGGGACGGGAACGGGAACGGGAACGAGAAAGGAACGGGAACGCAAACGCGATCGCTCGAAAGCGAACGCGAACGGGAACGGAAACCGGGGACAGGAACGGGACCAAACGGGAACGGAAAAGGGTAAAGAAACGGGAACAGGATACTACTAATATCTCTGGACCCACTTTTGATTGTTGTAATAAACTAGCTTCCGCCCGCGACTTCGTCCGCGTGGATATTAGAGAAAATCCTTAGGGAACCTTCAACCAGAATCCGACCAGCCGATTTTATGCGATTAGGCCGGTCCCCACCAAGCGCGCAGCCTCGTGCGAGGCCTGCCACACGCGGCAAACGTTTTGCCTCGCGAGGCAGCGCGCTTGGTGGGGACCGGCCTAATCGCATAAAATCGGCTGGTCGGATTCTGGTTGAAGGTTCCCTAAGGATTTTCTCTAATATCCACGCGGACGAAGTCGCGGGCGGAAGCTAGTTAAGTTATATGAAGCATTGCTTTGATTATCAAAATAAGTAGATGTTGACAAACACGACTTAATAAGCACACGATTCGGCACATGAACTCGCGGGGTGGGGTAAGGTAATTGATTCTGGGGCGGGGCGGAGAGTTTTCTTTCTGTACGGTAGTACTTATATCTATTCTGTGCTCGCACTGTATGTCACCCATGTTTGTATGTATTTTTGTTATTTATTACAGATACGCTTTCAACGTTGAAACCTGGTGTTGTGAGTCCTTCACCTATGGTGGCTGCAAAGGGAATTCTAACAATTTCTACACCCTCGCCCAATGTCAAGCAACATGCGATGACGCCTGCTCCAAATAACGTGTTTGACAGTTAAATACCGGGTGTAACAAGACCCTCAACAGCCGAGGTCTACGTATTCTGCCCATCTTCAGGACCATTTCTGTTCAAAATTATTGCTTGGAAACGATTTTAATTTTTGGTGTTAAAAAAGCATTGCACACATTACACGCAACAGACACGCCTGTGCGAGTGTATGCTACACAGCTGCGGGCGGCCGAGTTGAAAAGCAGCGTTTATGTGCGTGCTTATTAAATAATTATATTGAGTGATGACGTTTTGAAGCCAATGTTTGTTACGAAATACTTAAATTTGGATAATGTTTCTTTGGACAAAAATTAGGAAATAACGAATAAAATAAGATTGCATAAAAACTTAGAAGAAACAATTTTGACTTTGACCTTCAATAACTTCGTAGCTATTGGTTTCCCAGGTATAGTCTAAAAGACAAAAATGATCCTGATGATGAGCGGAATGCGTGGATTTCGAGTTTAGTAGGTTTAGGTATTAACTTACCTTATTACCTACTTGTTGCTGGTCACAGTTCAAACGTAATCTAACCAAGGTGGGTGGACCACGAAAGGCCACCCTAACGTTTAAACAGTATTTATTTGTTTATTTCCTGGACAAACAAAAGAAACTACCTAAGTGTTGGGTAAAACTTTGTTTCATTTAGCACCAAAATGTGTTTAATATTTGTAATAAATCTTTATAAAAAACGGAGTCTTTTACAGTGTAATAAAATCAATCATACTCGCATGCGGTATTGGTAAAAAAATCAGGCGCATAGGGTTACCAGATGACAGGAATTTTCCTGACATGTTAGGAATTTTAGGCATCCGTCTGGAAAACAGGAAAAAACTGTAGTTGTCAGGGATTTTTGAAATCCCAAAAATTCAACTAAATGAAGAATTTAGATGTAGGTGTACAAAATATCATGAAATTTCCTGAAAATTCAGACAAAAAGTCAGGAAATCTCATTATTAGATCTGGTTACCCTAGGCGCACCTGCGTTATTGGTGTGTGTTAAACGTTACACCATCAGGTTGGGGTCTGCAGGGCTCTTACTTTATTATATAGATATATTATATATTATTATATACACCGTCATTTTGTAGTCGTTTTCATTAACTTAAGGCACAGAATACATCTTAAGGGAGTGTTCTACTAAGGAAACTAAACATTTTTGCCAAAGAAACATGGGTCGAAAAACGACAAAAAAATTTGACTTTCCCATACTAATAAAATGTTTTAGCTGTCTACTTAGTATGGGAGACACAAATTTTTTTGTCGTTTTTCGACCCATGTTTCTTGGGCAAAAATTTTTATTTTCATTGGTACAACACACCCTTAAGTTAATCAAAACGACTACAAAATGACGGTGTATACGAGTTCATTGCATTATATATTATAGGTATATTAAAGATAAAAAGTTTTTTTTTCGTCTCATAATACATTTTTACAATATTTCTATCTGGGACCAACTAGGCATTCGAGATGCATGTTCCAAACTGCCCCGTCCTCCTGGGTGTCCTTTGAGTCTCCTAAAGTGATTAGTCCTAATTTCATTTGGCCGAATTTCTTTGGCCTAAACTCCTAAAGTACCTACAATTATTGTTTAGCCCAATTGATTTTTTCGAATTTTTAACATTGCGCTCTTAGAGCATTAAATTGGTTAAATGCTCTAAGAGTTCGCCTGTTAAAATCCATGTGTGTGTCTCCAGCTTTCTCATAGGCGATAGAGAAATTCTAAGCACTCATAGGCGATAGAGAAATTCTAAGCACTCATAGGCGAAAGAGAAATTCTAAGCATGCCAAATCCATGTGTGTATCTCCAGCTTTCTCATAGGCGATAGAGAAAAAAAAAAGAAAAAAAAATTAAGCATAATAGCAGCCACCTTAAGTTCGTTACTATGAGTTTTTTATGTGTGTAAGCTGGCGACACGTCATGCGTCAGCCTACACATGCCGTTAAGAAAAGAAAAGCAACGTGTCGCCAGCTTACACACATAAAAAACTCTATTAGTAACGAACTTATGGTTGCTGCTATTATTAAGATTGGAAGTTTGTATTTGTTGTTTGAGTCTCAGTGATAGGGTCCCGTTTTTACCCTTTTGGTACGGAACCCTATAAACAAAATAAAATAAATATTTAAGGGGGGCTCTCATACAACACTCACTAAAAGACGTCATAATGGGTGGTAGAGTAAAAAAACCGGCCAAGTGTGAGTCGGACTCGCGCACGAAGGGTTCCGTACCAAAAAACGGCAAAAAAAAAACACGTTTGTTGAATGGGATTGCTATTGCTACCCTTAAATATTTATTTTATTTTGTTTTTAGTATTTGTTGTTATAGTGGCAACATAAATACAGCATCTGTGAAAATTTCAACTGTCTACCTGTTGTCGTTATTAATATCGAGCAAAAACGGCAAATAAATCATGTTTATTGTATGGGAGGGAGCCCCCCTTAAATATTTTTTTATTCTGTTTTTAGTATTTGTTGTTATAGCGGCAACAGAAATACATCATCTGTGAAAATTTCGAATGTCTAGCTATTATGGTTCATGAGATACAGCCTGGTGACAGACAGACAGACGGACAACGGAGTCTTAGTAATAGGGTCCCGTTTTTACCCTTTGGGTACGGAACCCTAAAAAGATTTGACGATTTAAAAATGCTTATTATGTGAGGTTATTTAAATAAATATTTTCATTTCATTTCAACAAACATGTTTTTTGCCGTTTTTGGTACCTACGGAACCCGTCGTGCTCAAGTCCGACTCGCACTTAGCCTGTTTTTTTATAATATTTTGTACATTAATACGAGTTGGTAAATAAATCCCAGTGCCCGCTTGTTTTTTCCTTGATAGTAATTAAGTGTTCATTAATGTTTGTCATATGAGGATAATTATTGTCGTCTTGGAATATTAAATCATGATACCTAGTTATATATATGAGTCAAATATAATAATTTACTAAGGTAACAATATTCTTAAGACACGGGGATTTTTAGGTGACAAATAAGAATGCTCCTTACGTAATTTTTCCTAGTCATACCTAACTAACCTATGACGAAAAAAGCAAGCAATCATTTTAGGGTTCTGTACCCAAAGGGTAAAAACGGGACCCTATTACTAAGACTCCGCTGTTCGTCTATCTGTCTGTCTGTCACCAGGCTGTATCTCATGAACCGTGATAGACAGTTGAAATTTTCACAGATGATTTAGTTGTGTTGTTATAAAAAAAATTACTAAAAACAGAATAAAATAAATAGTTAAGGGGGCTCCCATAAAACAAACGTGTTTTTTTGCCGTTTTTTGGTACGGAACCCTTCATGCGCGAGTCCGACTCGTACTTGGCTGGTTTTTATTTGATGCCAACTTCGGCGACATCCCGTGGGAATAAAAAACCTTTTTAGCGGTTATCAACGTCATAATAAACATTATGTATTTTTTTAAAGATACATATTAATTTAAAAAAAACTAATGAAAACAATTTTAAGTGTTTTTGTTGTTTTAAATATTAGGTATTTCTCGAAGCTGTCAGCTATTGGACCCTACTCAGCTTAAAAATAAAAAATTGAGTACAAATTTCAAGATGAACAGTTAAAAAACCTAAAAACAATGTTTTCTCATTTTTAGGGTTCCGCACCCAAAGGGTAAAAACGGGACCCTATTACTAAGCCCTCGCTGTCCGTCTGTCTGTCTGTCTGTCTGTCTGTCTGACACCAGGCTGTATCTCATGAACCGTGACAGCTAGATAGTTGAAATATTTTCACAGATGATGTATTTCTGTTGCCGCTATAACAACAAATACTAAAAACAGAATAAAATAAATATTTAAGGGGGGCTCCCATACAACAAACGTGATTTTTTTGGTGTTTTTTGCTCGATATGAATAACGACAGTAGGTAGACAGTTGAAACTTTCACAGATGATGTATTTCTGTTGTCGCTTTAACAACAAATACTAAAAACAAAATAAAATAAGTATTTAAGGGGAGCTCTCATACAACAAACGTGATTTTTTTGCCGTTTTTTGGTACGGAACCCTTCGTGCGTGAGTCCGACTCGCACTTGGCCGGTTTTTTTTTTATTGACCGAGCGAGCGCCGGGCCTGAAGCGCGAGCGAAGCGTCTCCGTTTCAGCTTAGGCAAAAATGCTTTCGTATGTCTGTCCGGATGTCCGTCTGTTCTCCTCTACAGGTCACATTTTGAAATTTATGAGCAAATCGATATTTATCAGTCCTTCGTTTTTTTTTTCGAAAAATATTACAACCATTTCGAAAAATTATCAAGAATATAACAAACGCGACCTCTACAGCTCATAGAGCCACTAGTTTATTTATTGTTTTAGCAGTATTATAAAACAAGTAGCTATTAATTATATTTTACCTGTCATATATTGCAATTAGGTAAGGTTACTATTACTAAGTTAAGGGCGAGACAGACGTGCGATTTACAAAATAATATTTTTATTAATTTTCCTTAAAACTACTTCATCATATCAGCCGCACGACACCCACTGCTGGGTATAGGCCTCCCCTAAGGATCTCCACGACGATCGGTCCTGTGCTGCCCGCATCCAGCGGCTCACCGCGACCTTCACCCTCACGTCGGTCCACCTTGTCGGGGGCCTACCCACGGAGCCGAGTCCGGTGCGCGGTCTATGACTATGAAAACAATAATAAGTAATAATGTAATGAATTTTTAAGAAAAATACAACAGTACCTACGTATTAATTATAAGTGGTAGGTTTTTAGAAACCGTTACAGCCATTTAAGAACCTGTCCAGCAAAACTACTTACTACATTCAAAATACCTAATAACACAGAATACATAATAGTACAAGTACTAATAAGCAGTAAGTAGATAAAGCGTTATGCGATTGTTGCTGTGTGTGTCATACATATCACAGTCACTTTCCCGTTCCTTTTGCGCTTTGACAGAGGCATGCCTCATTGCATTCAATAGCGCATGCCCTATCTTTACTTCCCATAAAAACGTCAAAATAAGGCAGAACGTTGGAAGCAGCGTATGGTTTGGAACAATATTGAAAACATCTTTGTACAGCAGAAAGTTGAAAGGGAAAGCGCACGGATTGGAAGCCATATTGCTTGAGTATGTATACTATATCTCTTGCTTTTCCATGCTTCGGAAGGTACACCCGCTATCTCGGCTGCATTTGCAGTCGTAAACACTTACCATACTTATTATTAAAGAGCAATACTTATATTTTTTCCATTATTTTACCCATTTCATGTTATTCATCAACATTTAAATAACATTATCAGGCCCCTGATTTTGTAACCTTGGGTGCGATTGCGTAAGGTAATCGTATTCATTTGACAGTTCATATCGTATACAATCGGCTGCAATTTGTATGGGATGACATATATTATGATACAATATGAACTGTCAAATGAATACGATTGACTTTACGCAATCGCCTAGCTTGTTGCAATCAACTCTGACAGAAATCGCAGTTACATTGCTGCCTTATTAAGAACCAATGTGACAACAGTTGTCATTAAGATAGTTACTATCTTAATTAAAACAGAAATATAACTGCAGTCGATTTCATTCGAGAATTGATAGCAACAGCGTTACGTAATCAGGAGGCAGGTAAGTTCAGACTAAATTCATTAGACTACAAACTTCCTTGTCGCGCGTCTGCAAAGTCCAATACAATAGGAATTGCTCAAGGACACGATCTTGAATATATAAAGCGCAGGACTGTCACTTCATATCATACAGACAGTGTGACCACGAAATCATTTAGATATCTTAAAGACCCACGACACTATATCACCATGATGATCAAGTTATTCTTCCTCTTCGCACTTCTAGTTGGATACAACATGGCACTTAGTAAGTATACCCATCTATTGTTTTATGCACAGCGAGATAGTGCTTGGCCTTCACCTCACCTAGGGTTGCCAGATGGTCGGGATTCGCCTGGATTCTCCCGGAATTTCAAGTGATCTCCCGACTCCCGCAAAATCGAAAAATCTCCCGGAAAATCAGCTGTTCCGAAAGTTCTCTAGATAGCAGTAATTTTCGCGGATGAAACCACAGATTACAATATTAGTGGATAAAACTGACTAAAAATCGCGCTGCGCACACAGACGCTTCGCGCTCGCTCGGCTAATTAGTAAAGGAACTTTCTAGAATTAATTATAACCGTGACATTTCTTTCAGATTCTGAGTGTATGCAACCAATAGAAACGGGACCTTGCCGAGCTTCGATGAGTAGGTGAGCAAACAACAACATTTTAACTTTGACAATAATATCGAACGCCTAAGATGCCAATCTCATCACGGTGAGGAGCTTAAGACAATGTCTTAGTGATGATCAATTATTGATCATGATATGAATCTTCACTTTTCTTAATTTTATCATTGGAAGTGAGTGAAAAACTGTTTTTAGGCAAACATATTTCGCTGACTTAAGATATTTTTTGACAGACTAGCTAGGTCAAAAGTTAAATCGGTGGTAGGTATGAGGATTGAGGACTATGGTAGAAAGACATGTGTGAATGATTATGTTGTACTCGTATGTATTTTATGAAGACAATAAAATTGCCTATAGATGTGATACCTATTTTGCTTGCACTAATGAGTACCTAACCTACGCGGGCGCGACTAACCAACCGACGAAAACTGCAAAAAATATCATTTTCACTTCTCATGCTCGTAAAGTTCGTCTTTATGTTGGGTATAGGCTGCATAAAATCGCTTTTTATGCTCTAGTGCATAAAGTAAAATCTTCGTCTAAGTCTCAGACTTTAAGACAAAGGTCGTCAGGTAAACAGCCACACATGCAATTAAACTTCATTGAATTAACTTGTTATTTAATTCTGTTTTTTCACTTTTTTTTATTTTTGAAAATGGGTATAAATTTTATTGAAAGACCTTGATAATTTTTTTTTTTCAATTTTTTAATATGGGTATCAAATGAACGGCCTTGATGAGCACATTCCAAAATTATATTTTTTTTATAAAAAAATTTTTTTTTTTCAATTATTGAATATGGGTATAAAATGAAAGGCCTTGATGAGCACATTCCAAAAATATATATTTTGTCACAAAAAATTAAGAAAAAAAATTTTGTTTTTCAATTTTTGAATATGGGTATCAAATGAAAGGCCTTGATGAGGACATTCCAAAAATATATATTTTGTCACAAAAAATTGAGTTTTTTTTTTCAATTTTTGAATATGGGTATCAAATGAAAGGTCTTGATGAGCACATTCCAAAAATATATAATTTGTCACTAAAATGTTAGAAATATTTTTATTTTTATTTTTACATTATTGTTGTTTAATTTCCTCACAATCGAAGTGAAAAGCAGAGTGTATAACTCGTACATAAAACCCATTTTATGCACTTGTTGTACAATCTACTATTATTTTAAAGTGGCGGAGTACCAACCACCTTGATTGTACCATGACATGTATAACACCACTGACGTCTATTTTACAAGTTCACTGGACAGGCTATTGTCATGAAATGACAGCAATTTTTGTGCCGATTTGAAAATCGCCATATTGGTGCTGAGAGCAGTAGATTCTGCTCTCAGGAGGAGTGAGTGTACTTGGAACTACTCACTACTGCCATAGTAGAATCTACAGCTCTCAGCGCTACTATGGCGATTTTCAAATCAACACAAACGATTAGTGACGTTCACCAGTCCAGCGTACTTTGTATAATGGACGTCAGTGTATAGCACCCATGTTTGTATTTTTGTCATTACAGATTCGGTTTTGTCTACGGTGGGTGCCAAGGAAATTCTAACAATTTTCCATCCCTCGCAGCATGTCAATCAAGATGCTCCTAACGTGTTTGACAGATAAATATAAAAGCCATTGCAGACCACGGTTTAGTCGATTTATGTATTAAACTTGCATTTACTTCACAGGGCACACTGAACTTGTACTATTAGTTATTCTGTGACACTGATCTAATGATTGAACCGGTGCCTAGAAGAGTACGTAAAATCAAAAGTGCGGACGTGACCTATAAACACCCCGGACACTCTATACAACCGCGCCATTATAATCAGATGACGTCAGTTGACGTTTTTGTACACGCGCAACTGTGTGTGTAAGTCTAGGGCTACCGTGCAGTTTGTACCGTATGAGCGGCGTTCAATTACAACGCATTGCTTTGAATATCAAAATATTTGACGGTTGACAAACACGACTTAAAAGTTACGACGCATTGCTTTGAATATCAAAATAAGTTGACGTTGACAAACACGACTAAATGAGCACACGATTCGGCACACGAACTCGCGGGGTGGGGTGAAGTAATTGATTCTGGGGCGGGGCGGAGAGTGTCTTTTCTGTACGTAGGTAGTACTTATATCTATTCTGTGCTATAACTTACTGATGTTACATCATGTTAACATCATGTTAGAGCAACAAAATAATAAATCACACTCGCATTACACTGCATCGATGTTAGTAGAGTCTGCTTATCTATCATTACTTTATATTATGTAAACAGCTTTGACATTTGTCATATTACGTATTTTTAAAATCGTTTCTTAAAAATATGTTGTCTTATCAAATTATTACTATAATTTGTAATATCTTTCATAATCTATGTGTGGAAAACCATTTGTTGTATTTTGTAATTGATTTTTTCGATAAAAATGTTGGATAAAGATACCAAATAAGACAGAAGGACAAACAGACTACAGAAAAATCACGCGCTTATAGATACGTCATTGATGCGTGATTAAATAAACAAACTTGGCACTTTGCAAACAATCTTAAAAATCTGCCTGCATTTTTATATCAGGCTGTGTGGTCTGCAGGGGCTCTTAGTTTCATTATTGTTGTTTTTATTTTTGTTTTCTTGTTATTAGTTTTGTTAATTTTATTCAATTGTTTAGAAAAGTCTAATATATTTGGGTTTTAATAAAAAAACAATCAAAAAACTTTTTTTTTATTTTACGCTTTTATACCTACCTGTAAATTGTTTATTGATAAAATAAAATTTTAAAAGTGTGTCAATAATTTTATTGGTGTATTTGAGTTAGAAAAACATTAATCAATATAGATTTAATATGTGAAAATAAAAATAAAACATTGTACAGTAGCCGGCAAACATCTTGAAATCGGGTGGGTATTGCGCAGAATACGTATTTAATTAGGTGAATAGATACCTTAATTTAATTGTAAAAAATTTAGTGCCCTAATGGGGTTCATTATGTTATGATACTTCCTAATATTTACCATACATGTAAAACTCGATAAAGTAAAATTCGGAAAAGATACCTAGTAGCTACTTATTGGATCTATTGGTATTAGTATTTGATTAAACAAAATGTGTATCAAAACAAAGAAACTCTTATTGGTTAAGAAAGTCTGCAATTATTATAAAAAAACATCTTCTCGTGAGAGGAAAATCTTAGATTCATCATCATCATATCAGCCGCACGACACCCACGGCTGGGTATAAGCCTCCCCCGCAGATCTCCACGACGATCGGTCCCGCGCTGCCCGCATCCACTGGCTTCCCGCGACCTTCACCAGATCGTTGGTCCACCTTGTCGGGGCCTACCCACGGAGCGTCGTCCGGTGCGCGGTCGCCATTCCAGAACCTTTCTGCCCCAGCGGCCATCGGTTCTTCTCGCTATGTGTCCCGCCCATTGCCACTTCAGCTGAGCAATCTTTCGAGCGATGTCGGCTACTTTAGTTCTCCTGCGGATCTCCTCATTTCTGATTCGATCACGCAGGGAAACGCCGAGCATGGCTCTTAGTAATCTTAGATTACTTATCCTTAACTAGTTTTTACACTATTTTTTTTTTTATTTTTTTTTTATTTAAATAAGCTCACATAATAAGCATTTTTAAATCGTCAATTCTTTTACCCTACCACCCATTATGACGTCTTTTAACTGACAAGAAAAATGGGCGCAAAAAACTTGTCAGCTTTATCAGATGGAACGATATTTACAAATATGTATATCGTTTCCAGACTTTATATTAACAAAGATTAACAAATAAATAACATTATTGAATTAGCTCATTTCTTAATGAATTTCAAATTTCTTAATCAATTTACAGATTTTAAGCTAAATTCAAAGTTTGAACTTGTTATTCAGTCTAGGTTGTTACAATAAATAAAAATAAAAGAAAAATATACAATTCAATATGCGTTAAGATAGGTAGTCAGAAGCAGACCCATTCCCACTGGCAGCACCAGTTCACGAGCATGACGCATGAACCAGCCATCTCTTCGCTCAACCATATTTGAGGGAACGTAACGACTCGCCTCATACGACACCACCGCAGAAATGATTAAAGAGAGCATGACATACTAAGACTACCCATGTTAAGGCATCGAATTGAAAATTTATATCCTAAAGCTTTTCATAGGTCTTTTACTAAACTACTGACTATAGAAATCAAATGTCAATATCAAACTGAAGCAATAATCTCAACTATTTGTCTAAAATCAATGAAAGTGTATCTTCAAAGTATAATCTTTATTAAAAGCATCCTTATTTTGAATTGAATCCCCATACAACATTTTTAAACTCCATAAAATAACCCCTAACACATAGACTTAAAGTTGAATATCATTAAAACGGATGGAATTTCGAAAATTGTTACTGCAATAAAAATATTATAGTGAATTTATCGTTAAGTGCAATTATGGACTGCTATCAAATTTGTTTTTATTGAGGGTTCAAGTTACTTAATGGATACTTAAGTAAGTGTTCGTTGAGAGCTATCTTTAAGTTAATTGACAAATATTATGTGTTTTTAAATTAGACATTGAAATTACAAAAACACTGTACCTAGTGAATTTTGCCACTCAATATTACGCAAATATGAATCGGGGGAAGAAAGAACAGCTTTTTTTACCTAAGGAACAAACGGGTTATTGTAAACTCGTCCCTGAAGATAATTCGTCATCAGAAAATCGATAAAAAAATATATGTAAACTCGTCCCGGGTAGCATTTTAAAAATAAATTAGCTTTCAATTATTTTTATCTATTGTAAACTCGTCCCTGGTGATTTTGTAAGGAATTTTCGTATGGACTGCAGAAAAATCAAACACTCAACATAATAAAATCATTATTTATTTATTTTTAAATCACATTTTGGATAACATAATTAATATA
This sequence comes from Agriphila tristella, assembly GCA_928269145.1. Lineage (NCBI taxonomy): Eukaryota > Metazoa > Arthropoda > Insecta > Lepidoptera > Crambidae > Agriphila > Agriphila tristella. Next base: position 1,885,597 of record OV743451.1, on the reverse strand, counting down.
TAGGTACTTATACATGGTGTAACAATGTACTGATTAGCACATATATAACTAGCATATAAAACAAAAAAATATAATATTATGGTTTAGTCATATATAATTATAAAAATGCTTTAAATAGAGACAAGACGAAAGTCATGATAGTAGATCGAGCTGAACATAACATTACGGGCATTCTCAATATAGCCAACTGTGAAGTAGTGCAACGCTACATTTACCTCGGTTCTACTATCTCAAACGTAGGAGGATGCGAAGACGAGATTAAGCGACGTTGCGCTATCACCAGATCGGCAGTGGAGCGATTAGGAAAGATTTGGAAAGACAGGAGGATAACCAAGAGCACAAAGGTCCGCCTAATGAAGAGCCTTGTTTTTCCAATCTTTCTATACGGAGCCGAAACTTGGTCGCTAAGACTCCAGGACCGCCGCAAAATCGATGCACTGGAGATGTGGTGTTGGAGACGACTGCTAAAAATACCCTGGACAGCGTTCCGCACCAACTTATCCATCCTCAAAGAACTTCACATACGTGATAGGTTATCGTCGATTGTACAGTTACGAATCCTTAAGTTCTTTGGGCATATCTCCAGAAACGAGAAATCGATGGAGAGGCTGGTAGTACAAGGCCACACAGAGGGGAAGAGACCACGAGGCCGCTCTCCGACTCGTTGGATCGACCTCATTAAGAAAACTACGCAGTCGACCGCGGTACAGTGTTTTCGCAACGCCGAGAATCGGCAAAGATGGAGAGACATCGCACGTCGTGCGGCCGCCCTGGGAGCGAGTGGCGACGGCGAGCCGCAACCCTGTCCATCGTCGGCCACGACCACTCTGTCAAGAGTGCCCGACTAAGAAGAAGAATTATAAAAAATCGCAGTTTTAATGATAAAATTCGCAGAGGTGTAACAATGTGCTGATTGAATTAAATCTTAATGCCATGAAACAATAAAATAATGATAATAATGTTAATAAGTTATATTTATCTAATGACCACCGAAATATTTTTATATTTAATATTTTCGCAAGCGCACTTAAAAAGAGATAATAGCGTGCAAGTCGGCTGCCCTACGCAGAAGTCAAGTAACTCAGTTTAAAAAAATACATTTTCTGTTAAAGCAAAGCAAGTCGCATCTACCATTTTTTTATTTTATTAAAATTCGGTTTAATTCGGGAAATATGGCCAATAATTTGTTTAAAGAATCTTTTTCCATTTGCAAAATCTACGCTAAAACAAAGTATATTTCCCGTTTCTAACTTAAAAACAAGCGAGTCTTATCAAGATATGTATTCAAAATAGATTAGCAGATATTTGATTTCTATGTATTTATTTTATAGTATTAAGGACTATATTCTATGGCTCTATGCAAAGCTGAAAACAAGCATCTACTAAAAGTACAATAGAGAATCTAAGTTACTTGTTTATAGCGTAGAATATTATTGGCAAATCAATACATATTTATACGCAGAAGCTCTCCTGTAAAGTTTGTCTGGAATGAGATACTTGGATTTGGTTTAGGGCAGCCGAAGTGCATAACAAGTTTATGCGTAAAGGCTGGCTGGAAGAGGTAGGGGGGGACGGAGTCTGCCACGCGGTATCTTATTTATTACTGTATCTTATTATGATCTTTCAATGCTCCCCGCTCTCCACACCCCTCTCAGTAGATGCGTCCATCTATCATGGCGTGGCATTGATAAACATTTACCTATTTTAAAAAAGTACCAGGGTTACATAAATCTAGAGAAGGGTAATTTTTATATCCCGAAGAAAAGGAAATGATAAAAAATAGTTTTAAATGTAATGTACAAGGGTTACATAAATCTGAGGATCTTATAGCAGTCAAAAGGCGAAAAGTAGATGCATTCATCCATCTTGGCGTAGTCAAAATTATTACTTTGAAATATTTATTAGCGGCCAACTTGCTTGCTAACGGTACTTCTTGCAAATATGATATAAATCAATAATAGGGACGAGTTTACTATACCATGTATGTACCTGGGACGAATTTACAGATACATTTTTTTATGAGGGACGAATTTACTTTCAATGTATGGAACTTTTCAAATCGTGACGAGTTAACATACGGGACGAGTTGAACAAACTGAGATTATTATTAATTGAAACATAAGATCTTTATTTATTTATTTATTTTCTCTTAATATAAGTAGGAAAATCCTTTTTTGTTGAAAATATTTTTATTGTTAATGTATTTTTTTACTTTTTAACAGTTTACATTTGTTTTTTTTTCATGAACAGTTCCGAACGGACCCCCTGGTAGGGGTTTCAAGTGTAATAGTGAGTTTCCATGGACACCCTAGGGGGTTTAAATGGGGGTATCAAGTGGAAAGCACGGACATTGTATGTTTTTCACCTGTACTGATATTTTAAAAGCATGGTATCTCAGTGACTAATAATGTCATTGCACTGTGTTTTTGACAGAACATAGAAACAGATATAACCATTAAGACTGCATAGCCAGTTTAATAAAACGAAAAATGTGACAAAAGCTGCTCTTCCCCTGACCCCTTCAATGAGATTGACATATCGCGAATACATTACACTGTCAATCTCACTCACACCAACTCAAGGATTGTGATCTGGATTGAACGTGTTAATTAGCGTCGATATGCTAGCTAGGGCATTCGAGATTTTGAACCATCGACATAAGAATTTATTCTTATGCCATCGACAAGACAAGTTTGTATAATAAGAGAACTGTTTAAAAGTGTTCGAGATTTTTATTCGGTCTTTCGGAACCTACTGCGGTGTTTCGCGGCGGAGGTATGCTACAAGGTTTAAAACAATTTGTCAAATCTCTTCTTGATTATTCAGAACACATTTTTTTTTTCTAAACAGTAGGCAGTGTTCAACTTCTCCGTAGGTAGGTAAGTAATAAGGATCTCAGCCCCTCGGATTTCAAAATATGTCAAGTAGTTGAAGGGCCCTCGTCACAGCGTCGACATCGATCAGGCCTACGAATAGGGACTTTTACATTAACTCCTGACAAAAATCTGTTTTTTTATTTTATAATATGTTGCCGTAATCAAAAATACGAGAGGGACCTATGTTGTCTTGTTGCCTAGACTATAATGATCCGATATGATGAATCCAAATACCTTACCTATTATTTTTTTATATGCACAATTAACGGAATAGTGCTTGGCCTGTATCTCACCAAGGGCGTCGCCAGCCCATTATTTAAAGAGGATGAGAATGATATGAATTGTAGGTACAGTCAACAGCACCTAGTGAATTTATTCAAGATTTTTTTTTTATTTGACAACATCACATACATTGCTTCAATTCCAAAGTAAGTAGCTATAGCACTTGTGTTATGGAAATCAGAAATAACGGTGGTATGACAAACACCCAGACCTGAGACAATATTGAAAAGTTCATTTTCTACATTGACCCAGCCGGGGATCGAACCCGGGACCTCAGGAGATGGTGACGCCTTGAAAACCGGCGTGCAAACCACTCGACCACGGAGGTCGTCGATTTGAGATGGGGCAGGATAGGGCAGGATTTATCGGAAAAGTAATGCACGGCCTAGAGGTCGATTATTCCCAGGAGTAGCCCCCTGCCCACCCCTGGCGACGCCCTTGTATCTCACCTGGTGTTAAGTGATGATAAGGCTAAAGGTGGAAGCGCACTACACCCGGAATCCTCATCACTGAGGGACTGGCTTCTTACCTCTAACTCCCGAAACACAACAATGTTTAATTTGCTGTTCTGGCGTCAGACTTCAGTAAGATGGTGGTAGAGCCAGACGGGCTTGAAATAAGCCCTACCACCGACCAAACCGAGTACAAATTGTACCCTGGGAATCGAACCCGGGTCCCCTGCGGGTGGGCGAACCACTAGACCACAGAGGCGGTTCCTATTCCTGAATTAGTCTCTTACTTTCACTCAAAATTTACAAATAAAGTTGTATAATTTTTCTCTCAAAGTACACATTAAAACACGCTAAAAATAAAAGAGTAAATACACAATACAAGTCTAATAGGACGCCATTTCGGCACCGCGTCTGGGCGTTGATGGACTGCCGACGCAAACGAAGTGCTAAAGAGCCGCGGACGGACGTTCGACGCTTATTAACGGCTAAATATATCGAGGCGACAACGTGTACAGACGTGTCTTGAAAGAATTTGTGAAAGGAGGTCGTAATTATGTAAATATTATCAAAAAAGAAAAGAGAAACCCAAAATACATGGACTAAAAACCCAGGATAGGATTAATACGAACAAACAATGTATTATACTACGTGTTACAAAAAAACAGCTCTATAAAAAGCAAGAAATAATGTTCAAATCGATTAATTAAAACACGTCTATTGAAGTCGGGTGGAGCTGGAAGTATTTTTTTTACTTATTGTGATGTTTATATTCTTAAAGCCCCACCCGACTTCAATAGACGTGTTTTAATTAATCGATTTGAACATTATTTTTTTTGCTTTTTATAGAGCTGTTTTTTTTAAGTTTTTGAAGGAGGTTTTACTTTTTTTTAAAGCTTTTTATTTTAAACTTTTTGTGGTAGGTATGTATACGATGATTTTATAAAATAAAACGCTAAGTATAATGTTTCACATTTTTCAATGGTATACCCCGAGTAACTCAATGTCCACAGGTGTTCCGTTGGGTCTTCGCAGTTCAACTCTAGTCCAGAACGTCCTTAACAATAATAAACCTACCAATATTTCAATCACTGTACAGTTCCTATTTGATTTTGAGGAGTTCCCTCGTGTATCTTCAAAATCCAAAGTCCAATACCAATGAAATTAATATAGTATCATTCTTAAGGAGTCTTCTTTCAAACAAAAAAAGAATTGTCTAAATCGTTTCATAAACAAAAAAGTAATGGTTGAAAATCGGTCTCAATTCATATAAAATGGTAACGAAAACGACAGTATTTTCAAGATTTTTTGAAAACTACAGAACCGATTTCAAAATTTCAAAAAATGGGACTAACTTGAGAACAAACCTCATGTTAAAACGTTTGAATCATTTCAATCGGTTCAGCCGTCTTCGAGTAATCGGTGTACATACATATAAAAAAAAATATACGCGACGAATAGATAACCTCCTGGGTGATGGGCCCAACTCTGAAATCGCGAAAAAAATCTGCTGTTTCAATAGTAACGGAAATTTCAAAATTTATAAAACAGCTGATTTTTTTCACGATTTCTGAGTTGGTCCCATAGTAAATTTTGTTTAGTTTGATGGTCCCTATTTAATATTCGGCATTAGGGGTTATTTTGTAACACATTGTTGTAGGTATACCAATAGATTGCTTAGAATGAGCGAAGCAATCCTACCGACCCCAAATCCATTGGGTATGAGAGATATGTTGTCAAAGTATGTATGAAATATAGGTAAAGTTTTTAAGCTCGCGTTTGTAACATCTTTGAACATTATTGAAATAGCTGGAAATTATTCCTCTTAAAAAAACTAAATCGACATAAAATTCAAAATGTGACCTGTAGATAGGGTTACCATTGAGAAATTTGAAAATTCCTGACAAAAAGCCGGACAGGACAAGAAAAGTCCGGACATTTTCAGACAGATCCAGACTTCATACTTTTTGGGACTTCTCTTTCGAACACTACTGCTATGTGTGTTTTTTAACTAGTATTACACCGCCCAATCTTAAAAAAGCCGGACAAATTACAAAGCCGGACAAAGTCCGGACAATAGTCTAAAAGTCCGGACATGTCCGGACTAATCCGGACGGATGGTAACCCTACCTGTAGAGGAAAATCAAAAGGTAGGCGTTGTTAACAGTGGATTTATTTTAATAAATCGTGAAATTTTAATCATTTGGTAACCGCAGTGGGGTGGTTCCACTCATGATTACAAGCAACTTTTACTACGGGGCCAACTCTAATATCGCAAAAAAAAAAACAGCTGTTCCATACATTAAAGTCGAGTAGGTATTGCACTTTTGTTTTGTGTCGAAGAATAGGTACCTGAGAAAATCTAAGAAGTGTAACGTCACGTACATTTGTGATGTATGGATATGTATGAATACATCAGTTACTACTACCCATTCAATAAAATTATATTCACCTAGCAATCTTCTACAGTATAAAGCTATTTCTCAAATTAACAATTTAAAAATAAACAAAAAAGCTGTAATGCATTATAATCTCCATAAACTGGACAAGAAATATAATCCGGATCATTACACAATGCCTTCTTAGGGTGGAGAGGGCCGAGATTCGAACCCAGATACCAGGCAATATGCCCGCGAAATCAGAACTAATGCGACATGATTCTCGGATAGTTGAGTCCAAGATGTTACGGGAATAGAAATTGTAATGTTGTGTGGAAGTGTCCACACAGTATGTTAGTCATGGATGTTTTCATAGAACAGACAGAATATAGTACAACATTAATAGAAGTATACAAAAGTACAGATAGAATAGTACAGTGGCGAGGGATGAAATTATGGCGACGGTAAGCCGTTCTAGAAAATTAATGGCATGATCTACATATGGATCTGTGGCCGGCGGAGTGGGATTTTTTAAAGGAATCCGATGGGAATCGGCTTGTGGATGAACCCTTTGTCACAAATTTATAATATTAGAAGTAAATAAAAGAGAAGCATAACAGGAAAGTCAATCAATGCTCAATCATGCTAGAGAACGTGGGGTGGCTCGAAACATCGCGCGAGATGATGCGCAGAACACAATTTCAATAGTGGGTGGGCCTGAGTGGTGGGGCACGGCCACGCGAATAGTGACTAACTTCAGAGCCACGGTATGTACCGTCTGTATGGCCGGTTGCACTGAACTTCAACAGCCCCACACACCAATGCAAATCACGAATGTAAAGCCCGATTCAAACTTAATGTCTTCTGTGAACATCGCTCGAGACGAGATGTGCAGAACAAAAATGTATATCTAAGTGTGTGAGAGAGACGTGGTGGGGCACGGCTACGCGCATAGTACCTAGCTAACTTTACAGCGGTCAATAAGATTGAAACGTATTTTAACACCAGTGGTACGTATCTCAAATGAAACCCGTCTGACCATCTACAGTACGAGGCAAGCATCTTGCGCGTATTTTGGGTATGCGTAGCGGTGAGGTACGCGGGCAGCGGGAGAAGAGCGTGCGCTATTGGTCCCTCACAAGTGCCCATGCGCGAACTTATCCCCACTTCGTCGAAAAAGTGTCAAGATGTTTGCCTCGTGCTGTACCTTACCACCAGGGGCACTCAAATGGCCACTTTTCTATTCGTTCGCTAACTTAAATCTTAAAAAAAAGCAATTAATGATCAAGTCAGACGTTCGCAAGTTTTTTTTATTGTAATTTTGTTGTAAATCACAGACATTGTTGTATTGTACAGAATTGACAAGCCTACGACACGTTATTTTGGTGTTTATGGCTTATTTTAAATTTTTAAGTTAGCGAACGAGTAGAAAAGTGGCCATTTGAGTAGCCCCGCTGGCCTGATGTGATGCCATCTTAGCATGACCGTCATGACCCGCGAAAGTTTTTTTACACACAAAATAAAAACCAAAAACTCTCCTCAAAAATTCCCCCTAGTTGGCCACATCACAACTCGAGTCGCATGCGCATGGGCACAGAATTCAAATCAGTCGGTGCGTCGCGCGCGCGTCAGTCAAACATTTGCATACGCGTCCAGTATGTAAAACGGCCGACATAAGTCTTCACCAAGTTCTGTCTGAATAAAAACTTTTTTCGACTAACGATCGAGTTTTACCATTTTTGGTATTTTGAGAGTTTACCTTGGCGATCAGGGATGTAAATTCGGTTCTCTGGTGAATGAAATTTGTACCTGAATTTATTTAAATTAGCAATTAAAATGGTCATTTTAAATAAATGCATCTAGATTCTGTTAACTCGCCCGCTTCAATTTGCCCTTGTTTATTAAACGAAATAAGTTAGTTGTTTTAAAATAAATAAGGAATATTAGTGTAGGAAATGAAGCGGTCTTTTGTATGGAGACTCCAACATTAAATCCTAAGTCGATGACACTTTGCAGGGATGTAATATAATATAAACAAAAAAAATGGATTTGGATAATTTCAAAAATTGTTTCTTTTATGATACTTTATCATACTGTAAAGTTTCGTCTACTGAGGATTTACTGTGAGGGTCCATTTCATACACTATGTTGTATGGAATTTGCAACTTCTTTAAAATTCTTCATCATGATTGGCGCATGATTGACCGAGCAAGAGGGAAGTCTCTCTGTTTCAATATGGGCACTCTAACACCAGAGGTGGCCACTAATCCTCATTCGATAAGTAAGTAATATGGGCAAAAATTATTTCGTATTTCCGTCCGGCTGTCCGTCTGTTCTCTTCTACAGTTTAAGTTCTCAACTGATTCTCGTGAAATTTTGAGAGCAGGTTCTCTAATCATATGGGTTTTTTCGGTCGATTCGGTATTTTTCTCAATGGCGATGGTGGAGGTATGGGACAAAACATACTTCAACTATTTCAAACAAAGTTCAAAAATGTTAGAAACTCGCGAGCTCTACATAGCCTCTAGTTCTTAAACAGTACTATTAGCGCCAAATAAGAATAGTACTGTCAAACGGCCATTTTGATCTTTGTTCCTTTTCTTGCACATTCCTACACCCTGAAGTGGAAGCGAAACGCAAACAAAAATGGCCGCTTTGACAGTACTATTCTTATTTGGCTTGCATAGTAGTTCTTTCCCCTGGTACTACCGTTGGTACTACTGGTAGTACTACAGATGTTTTTTGGCCGTAGTGTGTAGCGTCAAAAAGCTACAGATTTTACTCGAATCTTATGTAAGCTATTAAATGTAAATACATTCCTCGCGACGTTTTCACAGAGAATGTTTATGTAAATAATTGTTGTTTTGGTCATCATGTGCATTAAAATTCAACAGTTCCTTGGTCTATAGATGCACGACTCAGTCTTGTAGTGATTCTGTGACCAATTACTGCAGGAGACATACTGAAATTGTACAATTTGTTTCACTTTCAGTTCTTTGTAAGAAAAGATGACGCTGAAAAACAGGTGCGAATATAATAGAATTAATTTGTTTGCTACAAACATGGTACATTTGATGTTGTAAGAGTTTATGAAAAGTCTTTCATATTTTCCCATAACACAGGCAATGCATTGATTCAGAAAACTGGTAAGAATAGAATAGAATAAATTTAAGTGCCACAAACATGGTACATACATTTGATGTTGTAATAGTAATGAAAAGTCTCTCATATTTAACCCATAAAACAGGCATGCAGATATTGGGTACAAGTTATGAAGATACATAGTTATAATCTTTAATTATTTATGTAACATTTAAAAGGGATGGTTTTTATTTTGAGTTATTATTTGCCTGTCCCCTGGCTCCTATACTATATGCAGAGTGGCCCAGGCAATAGTGACGGGGTGATGAACGACGCAAGTGCAGTACAAGCAGCCAACGACCGTGGGACTGTGTCATGTCTTAGGAAGTAACGATACGAAAGAAGGTTTGAGCCTCTGTAGTCTGGTGGTTCGCCCATCCGTGTAAGATGCAGAGGTCCCGGGTTCAATCAAACTGACGCCATAACAACAATTAAAAAAATTGTTGCGTGTCAGCAGTTAGAGGTAAGATAGCCAGTTCCTCAGTGGCGAACCACGAGGGGGTTAAGACGAAAGATGGGAGTGAAAACAGTTTGCATCAACTCATAGGTATTTTAGTTTGCATGGCTAATGGTAGTAGGAGCACAGTAGACAAAATCTGCACTGCTCTACACTGGAACCCGGTGTTTCATTTTACGGCTCCCGTAACAACGGCTTTGCTCCAAAACGTATATTATGCCCCAAAACTGTAACGGCTTCGTCCACTGGAGGGGACGATGTCAATCATGTTGAGGTCTACGGTCAGGTAACGGTTGAGATATCCGCCTGTAGAGGAAAACAGACGGACAACCGGAAAGCCGGACAGCTGGACTTAGAAAGCATTTGAAAAGTCCAATAAATTACTTTTCTCATCCATTGCCCCAGTTTCAATTTTGAGAAATTGTCACTCATCCGCAAACGGAAACGCATCGCGCTCGCTCGGTCAATTATTGAATAGTCAATCTATTCTATCACTGATTTAAGACTTTTTTTAGTAAAAGTTCGGTTTGAAGTTTATCGGCGCGTCGAAGTTCGAACCGCTAATTATTGCACTCAAACAAAATCAACCCTTATTGAAGAAAAAACACCGTCAAAGCATTGAACATACATTTCAATGCGTCAAAGTACTGGAACCAAGGCAAACTTCTGATACCTCTATGTTTTATTTTGTTAGCTTTCAGCCACAGTAAATATTAAGGTAGAGTATGTCCGTTTGTAAATTAGACGGAGGAGGATTGTACGATCTTAATGGTAAATTCCTAGAGCCGCGTTGCTCTAAGGTACATTCATACCGAAGTCAAAATAATGTTATTTCAAATTTAAATTCGAGCTTTAAAATAAAGCGCTTTTAAATTTCTTTAACTACACTCACAACGTAATGTTCCAAATATGAATTCAAAAAAGGTAATAAAAATACGTACTTTATTTTCGTGGATAGGTAAAATTAAAAAATAAACTCATTACGATGCAGTCAACTGCATCATAAAATAATTCATTCTCATTACGATACAGGGCAAATCCAAAAAGAAGCCAGTGCCGTAACATTAAAAAAAACAACGATATTTTTCCACATATTTTTCATGATTAAAATGTACTCTATGGTAATCGATGACTTTAGTGCGATTAGTTTGATGAAATGCACTGATCAATTTTTTTTTCTAATGGAATGCGCGCCAAGCATTTCCGATAAAGTTTTGATTTCAATTTTACATTATGTTATACTTACTGAATTTTGTAGGTTTTTTTTATTCTTGCTTTAAAATGTGAAAAAAAATATACTCTGTCCGATATTTTAGTTTAGATGCAGCTAAGGAATTGACTTATTACAAGGTAGGTTAACCTTCTAACGTTCTTTCTAACGTTGATCTTTTATTTAGTAGGTTCAATCCCAAATGTATGAGTGTAGATAAAGTAGTGTATGAAACTGCACATAACTGCACATAACTAGGTATTAAAACACGAGTGTGATACTATTAAAAACCTCGCCTGCGGCTCGGTTTTTAAACACACACTCGTGTTTTAATACCCCTCTTTATGTGTCAGTTTCATAAACTACTATTATAGTTTAGGAAAATAGAAATATTTTCCTAAACCCATACAAGACATTTTAGCTGTCAAAAATAACGTGGGCGCATAATGGACAGAATTCGGTTATAATATACAACTTATTACAAAAAAATCCGTATGCCGAATGGTAAACAGCGACCATGAAACTGAACAACTGAAATCACGAAAAAATCAGCTGTTTCATTTTGGTATTTTCGTTATTAATTTTTGTATGAAATAGCTGTTTTTTTTTTTACGCGATTTCAAAGTTGGTCCCATAATAAAAGTTGTTCAGTCCCCTTACCGCATACCAAGCCATATGTGCTCACAAGAGTTTATGATTTTTTCCTAGCCTAATGAAAAACCAGATCTTTAAAAAAATATTTAAATTATAAGAAGCATTTTATAGTGAAACGGAACGTATATAATTTATCTATAGCCAATGACTTCTATTGCCAATACTTGAGGGTATTTGCAACGCGTGTTGATCGGTTGTTGTCAGAAAAATAGTGCATCTTTTTAGATTCAAAATAAAATAGAAAAAGAGAAGTAAAATATATATCAAAAATATAACTGTATCCTTAATAACTTCTAAAATATGAAATTTGTTTTTTTATTTCAATATCTAGGTTTTTTCGTATGTTTTTTGTAGTTTTTTCCAATCTGTCATATTTGGCTTCTTATGCGTTACAGTAAAAAATACTGATGTCATATGTGGCTTCATATGCATTCAGGGTTACTTTTGCTTATTCCAGAAATTGATAATTCATGCTTCTATATAGCCTCAAAAAACATTAATATTATTCCTGGTGATGGCAGCTTAATTTTAAATCATATTGTAGACTTGTGCATTGATAATGCTTGGTCAGTGTGACGCCGAATCAATTCAGACCAATTCATGCCTTTGCTCGATTTCAAACTCGCAGTTTCTCAAAACTTGCAAAAAGCAAAAAGCTCCAAATCCAAAAAAGTTGTCATCTTTCTAGCCTTCTTGGCATATCAACATCGAGTAAAGTGGTACACCTAATTTGCCTAATTCCCCAGTCCTTACAAAAGAACCTAGAAAATCATCTGCCAGTCATCAAGATTTTCCTTTGGGTACGCTCATATTGGTAAATTTCCCATTTGGAAGAAAAATACCCGACAGATGCCAGTATTTGTTCAAAATACTGTTCTTTCAGTAAATGTGAAAAATGAAATATTTATTGATGTTATAACGACAAACGCAATTGTTTTAAGTAGTTCCAGGTAGTATATTTCATTTGTCTTCAATGCATACGAAGCCATTTATGGATAATACTATAAAACTAGACTGCATACGAAGCCATAAATTGCGTCGTAAAATATTTTCTAATATTTGACTTAATAATTTTTAATTCAGTTTGATCTCATTATGTAAGCCTAATAAAACACTATTTAGCAAAAAAAATATTTTTATTCCATCTCTTTGATAATTCATGCGGTAAGGGGTTAATGGTCCCTATCTACCATACAGAATAGCATACATACAATAGCGAATACGCTATTCGGTATTATTTTTGTAACACGTTGTATACATACAAGGTTATTTAATTTTGTAAAACACCAACAACTTCAGCCCGCGAGGTTACAAGAGCCTGTTGATTTCGGCCTGGTACTTGGCCGAAATCAACAGGCTTTTGTAGTTAAAATGTTTACAACAAAAGCCAGAGCGTTTCCTCCAGGTACCTGGCCGAAATCAACAGGCTTTTGTAGTATCGCCTTCAGCCCCCCTAGCATGATGCTAGGAACATGACCGACGAAACACGATATATATCGCGTGATATAGCGTTTTATCGACACTCAACTGTCAAAATCCATTGTCTTTTGACAGTTAAGCGTGGATAAAGCGCTAGGCTGCGTTCCGTCGCTTTGGGTGTAGTTGTTTGGTTAAAATTTAACCCGTTTGGGTTGCAAGCAAGCGACGGAACGAACGAGTTGTTTTTATAACCTCTTTAGGTACAAAGTTTTCATTTTATACTTGTAATACGGATAATTTAAACTTTCCTTTATACTAAATCAAATAAAAATCTGTTCGAAACCATGAAATTTTTGATACTAAGACACAAAAACATCAAAATACAAAATAATGTCAAATGACATTGACATTTCTTTGTATAGACAAACGTCAGAGCGTTTTTCAACCATCCATTTTGATGGTTGTTTGGTAGCTGCGCTCCGAGCCACGGAACGGGTGAAACTACGCTCTGACAGCTGTCAGGGTAAAATTTCACCGAACCACGGAACGGTTAGAGCGCGCACCGGAGTGCGCTCGAGTGCACTCATGCGAAGCCACGGAACGCACCCCTATACAGCAACGATTGTTCTACAACTTTTCCGAAAAAAGACAAAAAAATCGATTTTCCATACATGTCCGAACAGCTGATCGAGCTTTGTATGAAAAGTCGTTTTTTTTTTTTGGAAATTCGTAGAACAATTAATGTTGTTGTTGATGTTAGTAATCTTCTCCTGCGAGGTTGTTGGCGTTTTACAAATAAACTTACTGATTGAACATTAGCTATGCTTGTCAAAGTTTTTCAGAGCTAAAAGGAAAATATTGACGAAAATTAATTGAGGTAAAGACGCTGAAAATATTCAATCAGCCGTTAAGCTAATTTCCCTGCCTTTGAATTGAAAAAAAATGTAAATTAATTAGAAGTAAGTAGCAAGTTTTTATATATTTTTTTTAATAAACATTACGTGCTTTAGGAATTTTGATACTAAGACATTTCGCGTTTTAAACGTTGCGCTCATGAGGAAAAAAATCAATTACGTAAAACGGGGTTAATAGAAATTCACGGGGTGATTAGACACCAAAGCAAAAAAGTTTTACAACCCAAATTATCCGAGTGGAGGCATTAGCTTAAAGAACATTTATGCGTTCATTTTTAAACTAATATAATATGTTCTTTAAGCTAATGTCACTCGGATAATTTGGGTTTTTGCTTTGGTTTCTATTCACCCCGTGAATTTCTATTAACCCCGTTTTACCGTATAATAGTTTCTCTGTAAGCTGTAAATCTCACCTTTGTAAAAAATTTCGAAATGGCTAAAATAGGTTTTTCTTTTTTGAAATACTGAAATTGCAAAAAAAAGACTATACTTATAGGTACTTATTAAAAATCCATTCAGGAGTTTTTGAGTTTATCGCGAACAGAGAGACAAAAGGACAGAGAAACAGACAGACAGACGCGGCGAGGGACTTTGTTTTTTATTATGTACTAGCGACGAAGCGAAGTGAGGGCGCTTCGCTTCGGTGTAATGTGGAATTTGACACCATGTATTATACATATAAACCTTCCTCTAGAATCACTCTATCTATTAAAAAAATCGCATCAAAATCCGTTGCGTATTTTTAAATATTTAACTTGGATATTTAAGCATACATAGGGATATAGGGACAGAGAAAGCGACTTTGTTTTATACTATGTAGTGATAGTGATATGTATTGATAATTAAATGTAAGGAATGGTATTGATAACAAATTTTTTGATTATTTTAGGATCTTATTACCATATTTATTTATTAGTTTAACTACCGATCTTCAACCGCCTCTGTGGTTCGATACCCAGGGGGGTACAATTTGTACTCGGTTTGGTTGGTGGTAGGGCTTATTTCAAGTCCGCCTGGCTAGTTACCACCATCTTACCTAAGTCTGACGCCATAACAACAATTTAAAAGACGACCTCCGTGGTCGAGTGGTTCGCACGCCAGTTTTCATGGCGTCACCATCTCTTGAGGTCCCGGGTTCGATCCCCGGCTGGGTCAATGTATAGAAAATGAACTTTTCAATATTGTCTCAGGTCTGGGTGTGTGTCATACCACCGTTGTTTCTGATTTCCATAACACAAGTGCTGTAGCTACTTACTTTGGGATTTGAGCAATGTATGTGATGATGTCAAATATTTATTATTATCATTTATTTAATAGATAGATAATAGAAATTGTTGAGTTCCGGCAGTTAGAGGTAAGATAGACAGTTCCTTAGTGGTAAAGATTCCGGGTGTAGTGTGCTTCCACCTTCGGCCTTATCGTCACTTAACATCAGGTCAGGTGAAGGACAAGCACTATCCCGTTGTGCATTAAAAAAACTTGGGCAGTACTGAATAAAACCCTATATTTGATTAACAAAATACATTTACGCAAATATAACAAAGACCTTATTTTCTTACCACCCATCACCCATCTAAACTCAAATATTTCTGTCGCCTAACAAATACATTGAAAGACAGCTCGTTACGACACTAAAATAAACATTCACCCTTTGCGACTCCATTACAGTTTACAGAATTCAGAAGTGCAGCCACGGCAAACAAAACCTGGAGGCGAGCATAGCCGTCTACGAAACTATAAAATGTTAAGAGTTTAAGGTACCGTTCTACTAACACGACCGAATTATCCTAGAGTGGCTCTGTGAGGTGTAGACCTCGCGTTAGTGTTTTTTTTAAATGGATAAAATATGATTATCCATGTCCACATATCTCCGCCATTTAGAAAAAAATCGAAAAACTGAATCAACAAAAAGATACATAACGAGCGAGCGCGAGCGAAGTGTTTCTGCTTCAGCTTGAGCAAAAAATATTTCATTATGTCCTTCCTTCCGAATTGAAGCTTTCCATTTGTTCTGTTCTACAAGTTGTATTTCTCTACCGATTCTCGTGAAATTTTGTGAACAAGAATAGAGTCATAAAATTAAATAAGCCCACAAAAATACCACAAAAAAAGCCCACGAAAATCTGGCAACACTGCCAAGCGCACAGTTAGCTCCCGTTATTTAATTCTGTATCTCCTTAAAACAAGTGCAAAAGTAATGCTCAACTACATAATTCTCTAATACAAAATAAGTGTAACCAGTGATACCGTTATTAGTGTTTTTCTCTGGCCGTGGATCATCTAAACAACAAAAGATAAGTTGGATTTTTGTACCCACATAATATCTAACCGGTTCAGCCTTTCTATTGTCTAATTTCAAAATCTATCGCAATCGCTTTCAGGATGTAATACATTGAAGCTTCTTTTAGGCACAAATAAAAACTTACCAAAGAAATGCAGCAATGTGTCATATCCATCTGTCAAACGAAAGCGATTGCGGTAGATTTTTAAATTAGACAATTAGCCCCCAGATTGTTACTAGTACCCTCAATGTCGCTAACTATTATATCTGCCAAAATCATCTGACAGTGTCAATTTCGACTTTGACAAATGCCATTATCAACTGACAGTTAGTTTTTGATATTGACGAGTTGAAAAGTGTTGCCACATAAAGAAAATTATCCCTAAAAGTGGGCGTTGGAAATAAATTACGTCTTTACTAAGAAAGTTTTATTTTAAGTAAAAACAAATATGGAAGATACTTACGTTACGATGAGAAAAAAACAGAGAAGTTTTTCCAATGACTCATTTAATAACTCGTTTATTTCAATGCATTCAACGAAAAGTTTGCCTGATATTTCCACAAATTTCACCGAGACTAACGATCTTTATCAAGAAATTAAAAGCTTAAGAACGCAATTAGCAAGTGCACATAATGAAATTGAAGAACTTTTACACAAAAATAATATTTTGGAAAGGGAAGTAGAAAAAAAAGAAAGTACAATACATAACTTGAAAACAATTTGTACCGAAACTACACACAGTTCAAAGAGATTTAGTAAAAGTGGGAGAAAAAAGGGAAGAAAATCTAAATTATTCAACAGCAGCACCATTGATCTCTCATTGCCGGAGGATGAGGTTTCCGAGGCACCACTTAAATACCAAAATACCCCCCCTAACTCCAAGTTCTCTGCAAACACTAGCCCCGCCTGTAAAATGACAATAGAACATGAAGATAAAGAGAATAATAATTGTTTGCCAATAAAAGAAATACCAAATAATGATAGCCCGCGCCTTTTCATCTATGGGACACAACAGTGTACTGACCTAGCAAGTGTTTTAACAGAACATCGGCGCAACTTGAAATACGAGACATACAAAATCATGGGAACAATAAAACCTAATGCAACAGCGGATCAGATCCTGAAAGACTGTATGAAACTTGAATTTAATAGGAATTGTGACCAAATAGTGTTGTGTGTAGGTGAAAATGATGTTAACCCTGTAAAACTACTACATGAACTATCTGCAGCTCTGAAACACTTAGAAGATTGTAACGTAATAATTTTGGGCATTGCTAATAGTATCCATCTAAACAAGTGGAAACTTAATAACGCAATCAGAAACCTATGTCAGTTGAATCCTAAATGTAACTTTTTACCTGCATCTTCTTATAATTTTCATATTAATTATCTTACATTTATAAGTAGACAAATCAGCTCGATAATCGACTATAGATACTATAAGAAAACATTTCTGGATGTACCGATCTCAAAGTTAATTCACAGAAATGGTCCATCCGAGCGTTCGTTCTTAAAGAGCGAAAAAAAAGTCAAAACTTTGGTACAAACTAATATCTCAAATTACTTTAAAAAAGAGGAAAAAAATGTAAAAAGCCTTAAGCAAAGGAAACTCACAGATTATTTTACGGTTTTGAAGTCTCAATCTCACGTTTCAGCTGGTAACTCGACTGAATCAGTCGATTTGGAGACAAAAGGAAATGAATATTTTTTTCGAGGTTCAATGTAAAACAACAAAAAAACTTACGATACTTCATCAAAATATAGCCGGACTTCTTAATAAAATGGAAAATGCCATGCTCTGCATCGATAATTTTGATAAAGAAAATGTTTTTCTTGATGTTGTTTGTTTTTCAGAAACATTTATTAGAGCAGGTACAGAAAGTAATCTAGTGCTGAAAGGTTTCAAGCTTGCAGCTTATCATTCACGACAAAAAGAAAAGAGAGGGGGTGTTTGTATTCTCCTTAGACACTCCATCGAATATAACGAAGTTCCTATTTGTAAATCCATAACAGTTGATAGAGTTTTCGAATGTTGTGGCGTTTATTTACCAATGTATCATTCCATAATTATTTGTATTTATCGGACTCCAAAAAGTGACACAAAAGTATTTTTTAATAAACTAGACATTTTATTACATGATATCTCTAAAAAGTATAATAAAAAAATAATATTGACCGGTGACTTAAATATTGACATTTTGAAGACTAATAATATAACATCTCAATTACAAGACCTCATTGTTAATTACAATTTGACATTCCATATAACGCAGCCGACAAGGCAAAGTTCTTGTATTGATCATATAATTAGTAACATTCCAGATGCTATAGGAAAAGTACATAATCTTTATCTTTCCGATCACAACACGGGTCAGACATTAGAAATACCAGTTACACAAAAGCAAATAGACTTGAAAGAGTGGTATATCACGACTAGAAATTTCAGTTTAGAAAATATTAATAAATTTAAAGAATGTATAGCAGCCATTAATTGGAATAATTTTATAAATGAGAACAGTGTAAATGAATCATTTAATAACTTTCATCAGGAATTTGTAATGTTTTATAACTTATGTTTTCCTTTAGAACGAAAAAAAATCAAAGCATGTAACAGCTCTCCCAAATGGATTACGAAAGGTATAAGAATCGCTTGCCAAAACAAACGTAAGATGAGGTTCACTTATTATAAAAATAGAAAAAGTGAGATGAGACAGCAGAATAGTTCAAATTTTTAAAAATATAACTTTATACTTAAAAAATGTATAGACCTTTCCCAGAAAAATTTAAACCATAATATAGTCCAAACAGCAAAAAATAAATGTCGTGCTACCTGGCAACTGATCCAAAATAAATCTGACAAGGTAAAAAATTGTAAAACATTAAATGAAATTAAAACAAATAAAGCTATTTAAAAAAATCCGAAAGACATAGCGGAAGCGTTTAACGACTACTTTGCAAATATAACTAAAACTGTACCTGATTGCAGCACAAAACACAATAAAACCACACAAATACCGATAGAAACTCAAAAGTATGTTTCTTTCGCCCTGTAGTTCAGAAGAAGTGTACAAAATCATAATGTCTTTAAATAACACATCATCTGTAGGATTTGACGACGTAAGTACACATATATTAAAAATATGTGCAAATGTAATAGCCAGCGTTCTGCAAATTCTCATAAATCTATCGTTAGAACAGGGTGTATTCCCAGATATACTAAAAAGGGCAATCGTTCATCCTCTGCATAAAAAGGGTGAGAAATGTTCAATGGATAACTACCGACCCATCACACTCATATCCATATTTGCAAAAATTATTGAGAAGATTATGCAGAAGCGTTTAAATGATTATTTGAATAAGTTTCAAATTATCAGACCAGAACAAAACGGGTTCCAGAAAGGAAAATCGACAACCTTAGCAGCATTTAACCTCATCAGTAAAGTTGTTGAAAAAATTGACAAACGTATTCCAGCATCGGTAATATTCTTTGATATGTCAAAGGCTTTTGACTTTGTTGATCACAAAGCTCTTCTTGACAAGTGTGAATGTTACGGAATAAGAGGTCTTGCACTATCATGGCTAAAAAGCTATCTCTCTAACAGAACTCAATTTGTCGAAGTAAATTACCTGGATGAAAGTAACCATTTCAAATCGCTAAGATCACGAGAAAGTAGTATTACATGTGGCGTGCCCCAGGGAAGTATTCTCGGGCCGCTTCTATTTATACTTTATATAAATGACCTGCCGCTTCAAATGACACACGATTGTGTTTTGTTTGCTGACGATGTCTCCGTAATAGTTACTCATAATGAGAGAGTTTTGCCTGAAAAGCATGAGCAATCATTGAACACAGCAGCTGACACTATTATGCAATGGTTAAGAACTAATAAACTACGGGCAAATATTTCAAAGACCAGATATGTAACATTCAGCAACTACAATAACAAAAAAAATGTTTATAATGTCAAATGTGACAAACAACCTATAGAGTTAGCCGATGATTACAGATTTCTGGGCATAATGATAGATGAACACTGTAACTGGAAGTGTCATATAGACTATGTTAGCAAAAAACTAAATAAATTTGTCTTCGCTTTAAAGAGGTTGAGACGTTTAACAAGCGAAAAAACGGCATTAATGGCTTATCACGGGTATGTGGTCTCCATTCTTCGTTATGGTTTATTGATATGGGGTAACTCAACTGATATAAATAAAGTCTTTCTTGTACAAAAAAAGTGATTGAGAGCCATATGCGGGGTCGGTCCTATGGTGTCTTGTCGTCCACTCTTTAAGAAATTCGGTTTGCTGACACTCGCTTGCCTCTATATTATGCAAATCGGTATGTTTGTTAAGGAGCATCCAGAAATGTTTGAGACATTAGCAAAATGTAAACCTTTTCCCAGTAGAGACCCAACAATGTTGAAAATGTCTGCTTGTAAAAGTTCCCTTTATCGAAAAAACTGTAGTATCATGGCAATAAAAATATTTAATAAAATTCCAAAATTGATAAGAGAATCACAAATTATAGAATTTAAAATTAAATTGTTTCACTGGCTCAAAGAAAATTGTTTTTACAATCTGAATGAATTCTTTAATTATAAATGTACCCATTGACATAAGAATCAAATTATTTCTAATGTACTAAAAATTTTAACAATTCTATTTAAAATGACATACCTATATAATTAATTATTAGATTTCTGACACTTATTATTTTATTTTATTTTATTGTAACTTGTAATTATTTGTATACCAGTAATTGGTGGAACACGCTGAACTTGTACCCTAAATATTTTATAAGATTAATTTGTACCGTGTTTCGAACGAATAAATTTCTATTTCTATTTCTATTTCACAAAATTTCACGAAAATCTGTTGAGAAATGCGACGTGGAGAGGAGAAGAAACGTACAGCCGGACAGCCGTCCGACATACCTACGATACTTAGTTTTTTTTTCCCAAGCTGAAGCAGAGACACTTCGCTAGCGCTTCGCACTCGCTCAGTCAATTAAATTGTACTCATGTCCTCAGTGTGCAATAAACTAATTTAGATTTAAGTCCTTATTCACTTAACGACCGTACTAATTAGAAGATAGGTATTTTAAAATATTGTAGCGCTAATGAAAAAGTCGTTTAAATTCGGTTCTTTGCGCTCTGCGACTCTGGAAAAGTGTTGAAAGCTCGAATGTTAAATAGCAGACGATCCGTTTTGCCGTTTGACATTTGTTACTAATTAAGTTTACGAAAGGAAAGAAAATTACATTGTAAGTAACGGCAAAGGTGGTGCTTTTCAGAAGCCTGTGAAATTTGTTGAAGAGATGAAAGTTTTTATACTTCACAGTTTTCATCGTTACAATTATGTAAGAAATAAAAATTGTAAAACATAAATAAATAATTTGATGATCCCAGCGTGCAATGGAGATAGCCATGCTCGGCGTTTCCCTGCGTGATCGAATCAGTAACGAGGAGATCCGCAGGAGAACTAAAGTAACCGACATCGCTCGAAGGATTGCTCAGCTGAAGTGGCAATGGGCGAGACACATAGCGAGAAGAACCGATGGCCGATGGGGCGGAAAGGTTCTGGAATGGCGTAAGCGCACCGGACGACGCTCCGTGGGTAGGCCCCCGACAAGGTGGACCGACGTAAGGGTGAAGATTGCCGGAAGTCACTGGATGCGGGCAGCGCAGGACCGGTCGTCGTGGAGATCCTTAGGGGAGGCCTATACCCAGCAGCGGGTGTCGTGCGGCTGATATGATGATGATGATGATGATTCTATGCTTGTACGATCTGATGAATGTCGCGTTGCGCCGCTGGATGCGGGCAGCGCAGGACCGATCGTCGTCACAGAATATATACTCTAACGCGTCGTCGTGGAGATCCTTGGGTGGGGGAGGCCTATACCCAGCAGTGGGTGTCGTGACGTGCGGCTGATATGATGATGATGATGATGCTTCTATGCCTTATTATTTGTTAAGGATTAGTTTCGGTTGTTTCTGTTTTATGTAGTTCCACAGGTAATTTTCTAAACATCTGATAAAAAGCTCCATAAAAGATCTATATAATAATTGAAACTGCTCGCAAAATTTTAGGAGAATCGGTTGAGAATTGCGACGTTTAGAGGAGAACAAACGAAAAGACAGACATACGAAAAAATTTTTGCTCAAGCTGAAGCAGAAACGCTTCGCACTCGCTTGGTCAAATTAATAAATTGGTGAAAACTTTAACCTGGAACTCATTAACATTTAAATTATAATGATTTAACTAAAGTAGGTATTAAACCTAAAGAGCTCGTTGCCTGTACAAAGACTCACAGACATTTTGAAATTAATAAGCCTCTTCACCGCTTCATCAAAAACTGCAAAAACATTTAATTATCAAAAATATCTCACCGATCCCTCTAGTGATGTGAAAGTATGAATTTAACATTTTATCGATATCGTTAAATATTTGTAAAATTAAGTTGTGAAAACCTAAATGTATCATTGAAATAGTGAATTTAAAGTAAATTATTATATTTATAAATTACCCAACTGCAATATCGCAGTAGTATTGTATTCCATTTTTAGTGTTCGGTAGACAATATTCACCTCTCAACCTTACGCGCTTACCGAACATGAAATAAAACACTTTTTAACGGATACGAGCGGTTTATTAAAAGGTTTTATTAAAAGTACTTTGGTAATTTGGTTTGTTTTTTTTTTATTATTTTCCTTTAGTTTCACCACCTTTGCAGCTGTCATTTTATTTCAGTTCCGTAGACAATTCAACAAGGAGTTCTGTCATGTTCATCTGTCTGTCTGGCTGTCCGTGACATAGCTTACAGGCTCTTAGTACATAATTTGGCATGAATGTTCACATTTAATCACTCCGAAAAAATGGTTTACTGTCGAATTCCAGATTATGGTTTCCGGTCCGGTTGTGAACCGGGTGTGTCATGAATAACTGTAGGTTGTTCACTATGGAACCTTTAAATAGTAAGTTATATGGGTAACAGCGTCACTTAACTAGTTAACAACAACATTCGTGTGTGGGCGTATCGGCCCTGCACGAACTAAACGTATGTTGTGACGGTGCGTGGCGTGCTAGCGATTTCAACCTTAGGAGTGGCTAAGCGATGCTGTTGCCCATGGTACCTAATATCTTAATAACGGCCGAATATTCAAAAGCTTCTTAACTAAAATCTTAGTTAAAATTTACGTAACTTTAAGGAAGCTGTTAGTTTCATAGAGTTTCTGTCAAATCTGACAATTTTTTTTTTAAATTAAGGTGGCCTTAACTCTAAGATTCGTTTGAGTATTTGGCTGTAAGGCATTTAGCTAAATCATTTAGTAAAATCAATTAAAACAACAAGCAACAAGGTTACATAGTGGCTTAAGCATCAAATTGGGACACTGTAAGATACGAGAGAGCATTTTTCATTTGTTTTTAAATTCGCGAAAATGTCAATGTATGGATATCTCGACATTTTCGTGTCGCATCACTACAACCGATCGATAGGCAAAGCCGGCTCACAGTTGCCACGACTACAGACGGTCCTCCCACCTGGACCTCTAATACCTATTCACAACTTTATCACACACTCAATAAAGCTCGTTTTGCAACCCAATCACTCATCAAACTAATTGAACAGCTTAGCGTTTAACGACCATAGCTTGTAGCTTTTAAGTTCTATTTCAAGTGTCGAGTTTGTTTTGACATTGAATCTTATTTTTAAATTTTGAGTTGCAAATGCAGTCGCAAGCAGTGTTTTATTGATTGCAAAATGTTTCTTTAAGGGATTTTAGTAGTATATGGTGGAATTTGTTTTTTACAATATACGAAATAGATTTGGAAGTAAGCAATAAAAGTGCTTTGTAGATAAACAATAAATCTTAATAATCACTAGCTTTTTAACGAGTGAAATACCACTTTCTAATAGAATTTCGATAGAAAAGGCTTTAAGGAAGCCAATGGAAAATATTATATTCCTTTTTTATGATTTCCATAAGCTTGTGGCATTCCACCATTTAATCATCGGTTGTTTAACGTAAGTAAATGAAAAGTTGGCCGTTTGAAGTAGGTAGTTTAAGACTTGACTTGACTGATTATAATGAATTTAGTGATATTTGGATTCATCTAGCATAATATATTGATTTTGGTGGAGGTCGCGGGGAGACCGCTGGATACGGGCAGCGCCCCGGACCGATCGTCGTGGAGATCCTTGGGGGAGGCCTATACCCAGCAGTGGGTGTCGTGTGGCTGATATGATGATGATAAATAATTGGATACAATTTGATGCTGTTATTATTGTAAATCCCACTGCTATCTTTAAATGGTTTGATTGAATCAGGCGTCACCTGGTGGAAGTGGAACCATTGTGGAATAGCAATATAGCATCGAATTGAATTGAAGTGCCAAACCATTGTAAAAAAATAAATATTATGTAGTTTATTTACGCAAAAAATATATGCAAGATGCACCCGCCCGCCCGCAAAAAAATGCAATATCTTTCGGTGTTGGTTTACGCACAAACTAACTCTAGCTCCTGAGGATGCTCCGGGTTGGGGTGAAACAGGTGTAAAATAGTCTAATTGGTGAAGGTGCAAGGTGTGTTGCTGTCTTGCTAAATGCAGGTATTGTCACAGAATATATAATAGTGCAGGGGCCTATTTTCGCGCACTGCGACATTTCTCGAATTCGAGATTATCTCTAAACACAAATCTCTATTGAAAATGTCACCAAAATCTCTATTGCAGCCAAAAAACTTATTCTCAGCAATTTTCGACATTACAAGTCGAAAGTCTTTGGAATCTCTACAATTTCTTGACTTTTTCGAGATATTTCGAATTTGACACTATGGCACGCGCCCGATGTCTGCCTGCAAGAAACGCAACGCTGTTTAACATTGATTACTGTTGGCTTAGTCGGTCACCCATCCCGAACCTGACCTTTTTACATAGTTGTTTAATATTCGTTATCGAAGTCTCAATCGGTCACCCATCTCATACCCAGTCTTTTTAAACGTTGTTTAACATTGATTACTTCTGGCATCGTCGGTCACCCATCCCAAACCCGACTTTTTTTCAAAGAGGTTACCAGATGGTCACCCATCTCACACCCAGTCTTATTTTTTTTTTACTTTCGTCGCATCGCAGTCACAAACGGTCACCCATTCCAAACCCGGCCATTCTCTAAAATGGCTTAACATTCGTCATCACAGTCCTAAATGGTCACCCATCTAGTAACTGGCATCCGGCCTCATCAAAAGTAGGTTAACATTCGTTACTGCTGTTCCAAACGGTCACCCATCTGATGGGTGACCATTTTCAAAGTGGTTACCAGATGGTCACCCATCTCACACCCGGTCTTATTATTTTTTTTACTTTTGTCGCATCGCAGTCACAAACGGTCACCCATCCCACACCCGGCCATTCCCTAAAATTGCTTAACATTCGTCATCACAGTCCTAAATGGTCACCCATCTAGTAACTGGCAACCGGCCTCTTCAAAAGTAGCTTAACATTCGTTATTGCTGTTCCAAACGGTCACCCATCTCGTACTCGGCCTCTTCAAAAGTAGCTTAACATTCGTTATTGCTGTTCCAAACGGTCACCCATCTCATAAGAAAGAGACAATTCGACACTTCGACTAACGTAATGTTCGAGATATTCAATCTCTACTGCTATCGACCACACTTTGCATTTCGAGGGCTAGCCATCGACATATCTCGATGGTGACATTTCGAGAATACCAAAAACAGCCCCCCTAGCCAAAGTAACGTTAGCAAATTTTCGCTATCGCTTCGCTTCGAAACATGTATAGATTTGACGTTTTAAAATTCGATTGTTAACGAAACCTTATGTCAATCCCATAAATGTTTCGAAAGCGAAGCGATAGCGAAGATTAACGAATGTTACTTTGGCTAGGCCCTCAGGTTTGAATAGACAAAATGGACGCCATTTTATTTCGACATATCTCTATTTCGACATTTTGTCTATCGCGTGAGAATCAGCCCCCTGAATGCCCCTGATATTTTGTTTGCATGTGCGTTATTTTGCGAGCGGACGGGCGGTGCATCTTGCATATATTTTTTGCGGAAGTAGGCTCATATATTTCTTTTTTGAGTCTGTCAACAATAGTACAATTCCTTTATCAATGATCAGATCATCTATTCATTATCTATAGTACAAGCGTTTTATTGTTAGTTCATCGATGTATAACAGGTTGGCGAACATTGATTGACTTTTGGGGATCCGTCTTAAAATATGACAAACATTTAACTTTACTGGCATAAGCTATACTTACGAGGGTGGTTTGATAAGTCCATGACTTTGAAAAGAAGAAATACTATTTTTCCATAATTTATTTTTGTGTCTTAAAAAGAAACTCCTTAAGGCATCTTTACACTACATTTTTTTCAAATTCGGCAAAAGATTATTACTTTTGGAAACAAAAAGCTCAAGCGAGTTCTAACTTTTCTTAATGACCCTGTCGACCCTCTCGGCGGCACTCATGACATCAAAACTCATCGAATGAAGATGCGAATCCTTCTTTTTCTCTAGATTCAACCCCAGTGAGATATTTTCTCCTACCAAACATGAATAAATGTCTTGATAAATGTCTTGGCGGGCAAAGATTTTCATCAAGCCAAAAGGTGATGTCTGAAACGGGCCCTCATTTCAGTTACCAGTTTTCAGGTGATGAAAGAAAAAAATAATGGGTTAAAGAGGTAGGAACTTCGTTGGACTGAATACGCAGAGCTACAATAAGATTATGTACAGAAATAAAACAAAATATTCCGAAAAAAAGTCTTTCTTCATTAAAAAGTCATGGACTTATCAATCCACCCTCGTACTTTGAGACTTAAATTATTGGTGTGAGTTATCCTTTTTTTTATCCACAACGGGATAGTGCTTGACCTTCACCTGACCTGATGTTAAGTGACGATAAGGCCGAAGGTGGAAGCGCACTACACCCGGAATCCTCATCACTGAGGAACTGGCTATCTTACCTCTAACTGCCCGAACACAACATTTTTTTACTGTTTTTAGGGTGTCAGACTTAGGTAAGATGGTGGTAGCTAGCCAGGCGGATTTCAAATAAGCCCTAACATCAACCAAACCGAATACAAATAATTATATCAGTATATCCACAACCCAACTATGACTTGCCCAATTTTTTTTCTTTAATATCCGAATTTAGTTCTTAAATCGCAATGGGGAGGAAAAGCGCAATTTTATCCCGATAGGTGGCGTCTGGTCTTTGGTACCGGACCGCCTCAAAGAAAGTGTCAAAACATATGGGAATCTCTTGGAGTATTGCACTTTTTAATTTTATACTGAGAAAATGCCGCATTGTTATGCATGTAACTTGTAAAATATTGGAGTTCATCGATTTCCCAGTAACAAAAAAAATAGTAGGCAAAAAAATATCAAAAAAAATATGCTTTTCCCTCGATTTTCTCCTTTGCTGAGCCTGAGAACCATTATAAATCAAAAGGAATGTTTCATGAATTTGATGAAGCTTCGCCAAAATAAAACAACATTTGAATTATAACAGCTTTGTTCTTTAATATTTCAACCTCAGCAGTTTCTAACATATTTATGACTTGGATGAATTTGATAGGTATATCAAATATGGAATAAGCCCAATATTGGGGCCAAACAGAGAATTAATAGAATTTTATATGCCAGAGTCATTCAAGAAACTTAGAATAATAAAATAAATATGATAAAACGGTTCGTGTAATTTTGGATGGTACAGAAATTCCAGTACAGAAACCTGAAATTACTATTGCACAGAAGGCATCATCAGGCAACTATAAACACGGAAATTCACACTCAGTTGCTTTGTTAAAATTTAAATCATATGCTTCTAATCTGAAATAAAAAGATTACTTGTAAATCTTACACGAAATTTAAAGAAATGTAAGTAATGCTTGTTAGCAATTTTTTGTAAGTTGCTATAAACTTTCTTGCCTGTTGTTTTGGCTTTTCTTTTCCGTAATTCTTCTTTTATATGAGCTAAAGTTAGCATAGAATACATTGTTTGTCCGCAAAACCGAAAAAAATACAATCTAAGAAAGTAAAATCACGTAATACACAGTCAAGACAGTATAAGCTCAAACTGACAATTGTTCCAAAGACTGAGCGCCATCTGTAATTCACTTTGCCTTCGCCTCCCCATTGTAATAAGTCCCACTTACAATAGAGTAACATCCTCATAGTTTTTGTGTTTGCGATTCGTCTCGACCTGTCTTCACTGACTGGGCCTTGGCTGCGCGTGGGTGCTGCGTCATCGTGGAAGAAAATATTAGCCAATAGCTATGAAGATATAGACAGGACATAGTCAAATTATAACCTTCGTGGTTGAGTTGGGTTTGATCTCTGACTGGATCAATTTATAAAACGGACTTTTCTATACTGCCCCCCCTACTCAAATGGCCAATATTCTATTCGTTTGAATGCTACGCTTACTATTAAAACTTTGAAATAAGCAGTAAATTATAAAATTGTGTGCCGTAAGCTTGACAATTCCATACAATACATATAGGTCTGTGATTTAAATAAGTTTGCGACATGTGATTTAATCGTATATTGCTCATATTTAAGCTTTAAAAGTAAGCGTAGCGTTCAAACGAATAGAAAGTTGGCCATTTGAGTAGGGGGGCTGGTAGTACTATTATCTATTCTATGATACTGGGTCAGGTCTGGGTTTTTGTGTCTCCACCGTTGTCTCTGATTTCCTATAACACAAGTGTAGTTATACTTTGTAAGCGGAGCAATGGTGTGCAATGGTGTCCAATATGATTTTTTTATTGACCGAGCGAGCGCGAAACGCAAGCGAAGCGTCACTGCTTTAGCTTGGGAAAAAATAAATTCTTTCGTATGTCCTTTCTTCCGTCCTTCCGACTTTCCGTTTGTTCTCCTCTAGGTAGAGGAGAACAAACGGAATCGGTAGAGAAATGTGACCTAGGTACAGGCGTAGGTACAGGTCGCATTTCTCAACCGATTCTCGTGAAAAATTCTGAGCAGGTTTGATTACTATTATTATGAAGAATTTTTCAATCAAGCCAACTTTTTGAAATTTATCCAATAAAATAAATTATTTACACATTTAGAAAAAATATCAACATTAGAAGCGGTATTTAGCTGCGAATAAACCGAATACTTAATATACCAAACAGCACATACTCTACTATGTGCTTTGAAAACTTCGCGATGGTGGATTAATTTTAAAACAACTTATTTCAGTTAAGTACTTTTTAACACGAGGTCTACAGGTCATGGGGCCCCTAGTTTATTAATATTTATTATCATCATAATCATAATATCAGCCGCACGATATCCAAACAAAATTAATACGCCACTTCTAACCGATTATCAGATCTACCCAATCGCCTGTTGAGAGGCTATTCAAGTGGTACAATAGCAATTACTGTCTATGGACATCGATACTGCGATACTGATCGATACTCGGTATCGATATTATCGATGAAAAGACGCCGCCTCTATTCCGAATCATAATACAAACTGTGTGTCACCTTTGTTATATTATTTCGATTTGTGTCTCGCATTTTGGTAATTTAAAAGTTATGGTTACGCACATAATTAAAAATGCAAACGTAAACTACAACTTTAAAGAACACCAAATGGATAATTGTTTAATTGCTTGCTGAATAAGAGATGAAATATTAAAAACAACAATGAAATAAAAATTTCACCATTTAATTTCGATCAATAATTTTATCGACTTTAAAAGAGTTTTCAAAGGGAGTTAATTAATTAGGTGATTGTAAATAATTAAAGGCGGCTGTTAATGGGATGCTAAAATACTAAACCGGGCAGCGGTTAATTTTTTGGGTGACAAAATAACTAAACGGGCGACAAACAGTGGATTACAAAAATACGTAAAATAGGCGACAACATGTGGGAGACAAATAATTTAAGTTAGCAGTAAAAATTCTAAATGAGCTACAAAAACACTGAGTGGGCAACTATTATATCAAGTACTATCCCCGTCAATTGGTAATGCGCTGGAACCTTGTCAAATTAACATACACATCATCGTCATCCGCAACTAAAAATGACAAAAAACAGTAAAATTCTAATAGGTAATATAATATATTAATTATTGAATCCTTATTTTCAATAAGAAAGGGTCTATGTATATGAGAAAATTACAATTGTTTTTCGTTTTTGAGGTTAAAATCATGGCCGCCAGGCGCATTACCAATTGACGCGGATAGTAGGTAATCATATAAGTGATTTTCACCCATATTCAAATATGTAGTCGCCCTCATTCCGTCGCCCACTTAGTATATCAGTACGCTATATTCAGTATTTTTGATACCTAAAATGGGAATTTATTGTTACCCGATTACTTAAATACTACCCGTTTCCAAATAACTATTTCCAAATCTTGAAAATCTTTTATTTTGTTTGTTGAATCGTATATTTTTAATAATCAAATCCAAATAAAACACATTTTAACGGATACTAGCGCGGTTTTAATAAAAGTACTTCAAAATTTTTTTGATTTAACTAATTTCAATAAAACCGCGCTAGTATCCATTAAAAAGTGTTTTATTTCACGTCTAGTTTAGCATAAGCTTGAGAAGTGTAATAAACCAAATTCAATTCATTTCATTCACAAATATTGTACTGGATAAAACAAACATCAAAACTTTTTGTTTAATGGACAATGATAAAGCAAATCATTTAAAATAACCAGGAAATATTTATATTATTTTAATCTACGAGCTTTAAAATCAACAGTCATTGAAAAAATTTACCAGCACTTGTGCCCACGCAAAAAATTGTTAACAAGTTATAAAAAGATCAGTTTATCGATAAATCAATCATCTGTTTGTAGCGTCCACTCACTATTTTTTGCGCCTAGACTAGACAGCCTCAATGTAATAATCGTATTTCAATGGTGTTTTTAATACTATTATTTTTTGTAAAACTCTTGACACATTATTGACCGAGCGAAAACGTCTCTGCTTCTAAAATGCTTTCGTATGTCTGTCCAGCTGTCCCGCTGTCTGACTGTCTGTTTGTTCTCCTCTACAGGTCGCATTTCTCAACCGATTTTTTGTATTTGTGAGCAGGTTACAACGTGTTACAAAATAACCCCTAATGCCGAATATGGAAGACCAGGGGTGCCCATACTTTTTCTTAAGGAGTTCGACCTCACAATAATTTATAAGAATAAGAGATCGATATTTTGAGTTTTTGAAAAAAAAATGCATTAGTAAAACTACATTGGGTGCAAAGTGTCAAATCTGTAATCCTTGGCGATCGACTTTAAAACCTCTCGCGATCGACCGGTCGATCGCGATCGGCCGTTTGGGCACCACTGTGGTAGACCATCAAACTGAACAACTTTAGATGGGACAAACCTGAAATCGCAAAAAAAAACACTGTTGGGGCACAGGCCTTCCTTACAGGTGATAGGCCGTCATAAGCCACCATGCGTGCCCAATGCGGATTGGGTGTTCAACTACAAGTGCAGCCGAGACCAACGCCTTAATATGCCTTCCGAAGCACGGAAGAACTAGAGATAATAAATTTTTGGTCACCCATCCTATGACCGACCCTTTTGAAAGTTACTTAACCTCCGCAATCGCTGGGCCAGGCGCTAAACCACTGCGCCACCGAGCTCCTCAGCGGTAATAAGTAACAAAATAATTAATTATCTGTCAACGTTTACCGTTCACCAAATAAATTTAACATATTAGTTTTATTCTATAAAAAGCGAGAAAAATGATAATAGTCTGTATTGGACGTGCAAGATTAATGCAAGACATACATTATGTCATATTTAATGTCTCAATTTTGTATATTAACAGTGTGTATCTCTTAACGTAGTGAACTTTAGGTGAATTTCAATAAAAACAACTTTTCATTATTCAAATAATTTTTTATTCATCTTTAAATACGAATCACGTCGACATTCGTTTAGGTTATTTACACGGAAACCTTGTAACCAATCATCAAATTGCTATATTAGCTACCTGTAATTAGTGATGTACAAGACTCGAGTCCTCCGAGTCCTTTTGTCTAAAACTCGGAGTCATTTTACAGGGCTCGCCTCGTTTGTATGAAGCTCGACGACTCTGGAGTCTTTTTCAGAGCTCGAGCCTTTTTCAGAGCTCGACCGATTTCGAGCCATTTTCAAGGCTCGAGCATTTTTGAGAGCTCAGTCGATCTCGAGGCTTTTTCACGGATCGAGTCTTTTTCGGCGCACTAGTTGTGGTGGGCTGCTGATGAATGAGGAAGAGTAGAGCTAAAGTACAATAGATTAAGCATCTACGGTGCTTTTTGTAACATAAGACATGCATCTTTTTGGGTTCTAATTTTGGAGACTAGTGTCAGATTTTCAGGGATCTGTGAACTCGATAGGCTCGGCTTTAATATCTCCGTATATAATAATATTGTAAACATAAACTCTAAGCTTTTTATGAGGCTCGCGTTCATTTTAGGACTCGACCTTTTTTGAAGGCTCGAGCTCTTGATAGGTTCGAGCTCTTTTGAAGACTTGAACTCTTTTGAAGCCTTGAGGCGTGGCTCAGAGAGCTCGTTTTTCGGCTAGGCTCGGGCTTACGAGCCAACCGAGCTCACCGAGTCCTGCCAATCCGACTCGAGTCTTCAAAAGTAGAACTCGACGACTCTAGTTTTGTACATCACTACCTGTAATCTCGCTAGCTACCTACTATATCTACTGAATTATGCTGTTCGTCTTCCGAATAATAAACTCTTAGAGCATTCAACCAATTAAGGAGACGCCACTGTCAGGCGTACAGTCCCTCCGTCAAAGGTACGAGAGCGCCGCTCATACTCGTTACCTATATAAAACTAGTTGACCCGAGTTCCCCGCCATTCAGATGATCATCGTACACGCGCGCCATTATCGAAGGGCCTGAATTGAAAAATACAGACTCAAACATATTTAAATTTTACCATTGAAAATGGTTATCAGATGCAAATCGCCTGAGACGTATTTTTGACCATATATCCCAGGATTTTGAGAGGATAGAGATAAAAATAATACCAAAAGTTGAGGAATTTATCGAGACACGTGTGAACGTTTGAATTTTGAAAATCTACTGGTAACTTTTTTTGAAATTTTGCAAAATTCCAAAAATTCCGGGTTTTTTGGGGGGTGTTTGTTTACTAAATTGTAAATATTTCGGAAAAAAAACTGACTTAAGAAAAAATGAAAAAAAGGGTCGTAGGGTATTAGTTTAGCTACCAAATGGCGAAATAATTTTTAAAATCGGTAAATAATTGTGACCTGTAGGTGGTCCCTTTACATTTGGAATTCTAGAAAAACGGGTGTTTCCGTACATAAAAACTTGTGTAGCTTCTATGATTATTGACCGATCGTCATGGAAATAGTGTTAAAAGATGCAGAAGCAGACGAGAAGTGCATTCGTTGGAATTTTGAAAATCGGTTAATAATATTTCGGCTGCGTCGAGGCAGTCAGCGGTCGCTTTTGTGACACGAGGCGGAGCCGAGTGTCACAATCACAATCGTAAAAATAAATAGGTACTACCTAGGTAACTTTAAAAATATTAGGATTTTGCATTTGATTTGATTTTGGTTTTTCGTAAATTTTTGTATTCATTTTCAATGCTCCGATTCTTGCGGGGTCTGTAAAATCTGTGAATTTTTGTCATCATAATTCAATAATTATGTCATAAATTAAAAATATGAGCCGAAGGTATCGAGAGTAAAATATCGATAGTGTCAAGCACTATCATCGTTTACATGAAAATGACGTCATCTCGTGTACTAACAGGTTGGTTTCTGCTGTATTTTCTGTTTTGTTCTTTTTTTCTTTCAAGCTCTATTCAAATATGGTACGTACGCAGCAAAAATTATTTTCTTCTTTGGGTACGTATCAGAATGTCTAAAGTTAGAATGTCTCAACTTAAAATGGCAACGTTCAAAATGTCAAAAATTTGAATGTCTAAAGATTAAAATCTCAAAAGTTCAAAATGTCGAAAACTAAAATATCAAACGGTCAGATAGTCCTAAATAAAAATGTCTAAGTTCAAGTGATCAAAACTTAAAACTTGTATAATGTAAAATTATAGTACACACTCTTGGCCTTACGTGGCAAGCGCCTTACTAATAAAAAAAGTGAACAAGAAACAATTTTTTTTTAGATTTCTGTTAAAAATGATGTAAAACCATTATCTAGAGGTTCTATAAGAACCTCCTTCTTTTTAGGGTTCCGTACCCAAAGGGTAAAAACGGGACCCTATTACTAAGCCTCCGCTGTCCGTCTGTCTGTCTGTCTGTCTGTCTGTCACCAGGCTGTATCTCATGAACCGTGATAGCTAGACAGTTGAAATTTTCACAGATGATGTATTTCGGTTGCCGCTATAACAACAAATACTAAAAACCAAATAAAATAAATATTTAAGGGGGGCTCCCATACAACAAACATGTTTTTTTGCCGTTTTTTGTACGGAACCCTTCGTGCGCGAGTCCGCTCGCACTTGGCCGGTTTTTTGATTACTTGAATTGAGAACTGCTGAACCGATTTTAAAAAGAAAAAATGTCGCAAGAAAATTCTTTGAAATAAAAAAAATAATCATCAAAATCGATCCATACATATCGAAGATACGCGCGAACAATGATAAAAAATATATAATATACAATCCAAAAGAGAACCTCCTTCTTTTTTGAAGTCGGTTAAAATACCAAAACCTTCTCCTAAATGTAACAAATGCTTTTCTGGTAAGCGCACTGCGCATCAAAATCGGTTCAGCTAAACTTGAGATAATCGCGGACAAACAAACATATACAGGTCAAACTGAGAACTTCCTTTTTTGAAGTCGGTTAAAATACTAAAACCTTCTCCTAAATTCAACAAATACTTTTCTGAAAACCGCATTAAAATCGGTTCAGCCAAACGTGAGATAATCCCGGATACATGTCAAACATAGAACCTACCTTTTTTGAAACCTTTTAAAAGAAAAAAGAAAAAAATAATCATCAAAATGAGTCTATAAATATCGAAGATACGCGCGAACAATAATAAAACAAATAAATACAATCGAATAAAGAACCTCCTTTTTTGAAGTCGGTTAAGAAAATCATACGATCGATTGCCCACTGCCACACACCGTCCAATCGGCATGATCTAATCGGCATGATCCAGCCATTTTGATTTTTCCGTCAGTTCGATCGTCCAACCGATCCACGGCCACACACGGTCAGTTTGGTTGGATCCAATCGGTAGTTTCATGCCGATTGGAGGATCGATTGGATGGTGTGTGGCCTGTATTATGTGTTTAAAAAACAAATAACACAGACAGTCATTGGTTCTGTCCAAGAAGCTTATATCCACAAGTTCTGTCACAAAGTCACTGGCAACGCTGGAGATCGTATTCGAATGTTCCAAGCTCGCAAGGGAATTTTCGCCCCGAACGTTCATAATTTTGCCCAAAAGTTAATACTGGACTCGCTGGGCAGCATTTGTTGCTCGTCAACGATTGCTTGTTTAATAGGTACTGACGAAAGAATGCTTCCAGTGAGGACTTTTTCTTGACGAAAGTTAAAAGAAAAAATCTACAGATCTCACACTACGCGCAACTATCAAGGGCATTGAAAATTTAGAAATAAAGCACACGGCGCTGTTATCAATGCCGAAAATAGTTAATAGGAATTCATTCTTTATCGTACTGACGATAAAGTAAACGGAGCGCAGACTGACCTTGCGCGAAAGGTAGCCTGGTAGCCAAGAAGCTTATAATAAGCTTCTTGCTGGTAGCCTACAATGAGCCTACACTATTTTTTGTCCGCTCGCCTCCTAAGATGGCTCAAACTGTAGCTTAATTCCATCCCGAAAGGTATTTTCTTCTGTTTCTGGAATAGCTGGAATAAAAATTATTCGGAAATTCTCGTTCCAAGTCGGCGAAAATTTTTTGACATTTTGGAAAATTTTGGAAAATCTCGAAAAGTTACCGATTGCAACATTTTTCAATGTTAAAAATACTTTGTCTTTTGGTCTATGGCAAACAAAAAGAGAGTATACCTACTTTAGTCTATAAACACAATTTTTTTTCACGTCAGTGAAACACGGTTGTTGAATTTTGAAATGGTGTTTTTGGTCAAAATTTTTTTGGTTTGCGCTGATTATTTCCTCTATGGCTGCGTATTGCTTATGAAATTATCTTTATTTATGTTAAATTTATTAAAAAGAAAATTTATTACCTATTTAGTTTATTTCCTTAAGTTTATTTTTAAATTCAGTACTTACTTGAAAATCAAGGACGAAATACTTCAAAACAACAGAATTAGGTGAGTACCTACCTGCTTAAATAAATCTTTGCTGAAATATATATTTTTTAGCCCGGTCACCACCGGTCACGGTCACATACAGACGGTATCCCGATTCGGAAATCCGAACGGAATAACGATAATGTATGAAAATTCCGTACGGAAAAATCCCGAATGAGTGTGGTGTAATAGGTCCATCGATTTTAACACATTTTTTGTGTGTTTCTCCACAAAGTTTGCGAACGATTTTATCCTAGCTTCCCGATGAGCTAGAGACTTGAAACTTTGAACATAGGTCAGAACTGGAAGGCAATGTAATATTATGGTGTAATTGAGCTGATCTGATGATGAAGCCGGAAGAAGGCCACAGTAACTCTATGATGAAACCATACAACCCCATCGTGTTTGGGCTCGTTAGCATCGTCTTGACGAGTACTCTAATGGGAGATGAGGTCCAGGGTCCGATGATGAAGCCGAAAGGCCATGCCATAGGAACTCAATATTGAAACCGTGCAACCCCATCAAATTTGGGTTCGTTTGAATCGTCTTGACGAGTTCTTTGTTGGGAAATAGTTTCCAGGGTCTGATGATGGAGCCGGAGGAAGGACAAAGGAACTATTTAATAAAACCACGCTACCCCATCGAGATTGGGCTCGTTTGAATCGTCTTGACACTCGCCAACAAAGTACTCACTTTGTTGGGAAATAGTGTCCGAGGATCTGATGATGGAGCCGGAGGAAGGCCATAGAAACTCTATGATGAAACCATACAACCCCATCGTGTTTGGGCTTGTTAGCATCGTCTTGACGAGTACTCTAATGGGAGATGAGGTCCAGGGTCTGATGATGAAGCTGAAAGTCCATGCCATAGGAACTCAATATTGAAACCATGCAACCCCATCGAGTTTGGGCTCGTTTGAATCGTATTGACGAGTACTTTGTTAGGAAATAGTTTCCAGGGTCTGATGATGGAGCCGGAAGAAGGCCACTGGGA
The DNA here is from genome assembly GCA_928269145.1 of Agriphila tristella. Classification (NCBI taxonomy): domain Eukaryota; kingdom Metazoa; phylum Arthropoda; class Insecta; order Lepidoptera; family Crambidae; genus Agriphila; species Agriphila tristella. The sequence continues at coordinate 1,848,265 of OV743451.1, read as the reverse complement.
CTCTGTAATAAAACCATGCAACTCCATCGAGTTTGGGCTCGTTTGAATCGTCTTGACGAGTGCTCCGATAGGAGATGGTATATTTTTAGTCTTAGCTCGTTAACTAAAAAGCAGAAAATAAAAATTTACTGAAAAAAAAACTTTTTTAAAAACACGTTTTTAAAACGGACTAAATTATTACAAAAAAATCGGACTAAAAACATTAAAACGGACTAGTAAAAACAGACTAAAAAGTAAAAAATATTTTTTTCTGTAAATATTTATAACCAGAATTTTTTTATCTAAAAACGTGGGGCGCATGCTAAAGACAATATGGATGATAAACGCGTACAACGCGTGTAGTGGTTCAGAGGCTTAAGACGGTTGTCACTCTTGCATGTACAACGTAAAACCCGCGCGCGCTCGCGGAGCGCCCGCGTGCGGATTTTACGTTGTATGCAAGACATGCAAGTACATCAATATAGTAGTATAGAAAACCGCCTCGTCCAACACACTGAGGAGGTGCCGCGGTGCAGGGCGGGAGTGCGCACCGAGCAGATTGCGCCAGCAGGTGCGGAAACCGCGGGGTACAACACACTAAGCTAAGCTCCATAGTATCGTGCTGGTTTCTGTACGAGCGCGGGGCCGCGACATACAACGCCGACCGGCGGCGCGGAGGAGAAAACCGGCCGAATAGGCAGTCCGGTGCGCAGTCGTGGGTCGCCGCACGCGGTAACCGCCAAACCGCGCCCCGCGACGGCGCGCGGAGGCAGTGTGAGAATTGCCTAAGGCCCCGTTCGTAAAACGTCCCGGTGCGCGATGCCCATAAAAGGCCCATTCCCACAAATGAATGCCGAAAAACAAATGAACTATCTCTCATTTCAATAAGATCACAAATCGCATGACTTTTTAAACGACTTCAAAAAAGTTGAAGTTCTCAGTTCTTCGGAATCTTTGTTTTTTTTTATATGTTACTCGATTACTCGAATAAGTAATATGCAAACCTGTGGGTCTATTGCCCAAGTGTCGTCGACTTCGCCGTCGCCTTCATTTGACAGATGGTTGTAATGTAATACATTGCTACTTTTCTTTGGCAAGTTTTTTTTGTACCAAAAAAAAAGTAGCAATGTATTTCATCCATCTGTCAATTGAAGCCGACACGGCGAAGTCAACGACACTTGGGCAATAGACCCACTGGTTCGCACAGCTACACACCAGTGGCGAAGGGTCCATACAAGCCGATTCCCATCGGCTTACTTTTTGGAAATCCTACCCCACTGATCCACTATGCAGATCATAACATTTTTCATTTTTTTTGTAGAGCGGCTTACCTTCGCCATAATTTCACCCCTCGCCACTGCTACACACTGTAGCCAAAGTGAAAAAATACTTGTTTCTGCTATGGCCACAGAATAGATAGCTATGGCTCACTGTTTCGCGGAGCGCAGCGCGGAGGTTCGCGAACTTAAGTGGATGGATAGGATGGTCCCTAAGAACACATGAGAATCTGTGTAAATTATCATTATTACTGTAAACATAGTATAATGTATGTCTTTTTTTTCAGGATGACAGACTCTGACGATAGCCGACCACCACCGAGGAGACCGAAAAATGTAAGTAATACCTAACTAGCAAGTAAGTATGTACAGTCAGCAACGTCTCTAATATTTTTTGAATAACTCTTCAACAGTTTTCATTCTATCTGTAAATTTTAAAACCCATTCTAGCCAAAAGTGGCCACTTTGAGCTAAAATGGATTTTTGAAACTTACAGAAGGAATGAAAACTGTTGAAGAGTTATTTAAAAAAATTTAAGAGACACTTTAAGAGGGCATGATCTTAGCTTTTTTTTAATAATGGCTTGGTTTACGAGTAATAAAAATAAATGTGTTGGCGGCCGGCGCTAGTATTGGGTAGTACGGCGCTTAAGCTAGGGTTTCCTAGGATGACGGTGGCGTCATCGGATTTAATTCCTACAAAAGGTTTTATTGTTTTGATAGCTTCATTCGCTGCCCAATATGACTATCCTAGGTTTCCCCGGTTAGGAGTTGTGCTTAAGTGGTGGGAGGTAAAAATGTAACCCAATAGTGGATTTGACCCGGAAGGACTGGTTGTTCATCAATATTGTGTAAGAAGGTTTTAAAGTTGGAAGAACGGTTTTTCTTACGAGCGATAGTTTTGGAGACACAACATTTCGAAATTAGGCAAATTTTTTAAGTTAGACAATTTTTACCAAAATTTCCCCTGTGTCCCCCACGTCGAACTTTTGAAATAAGAGAGTGAAAAATCTAAAAAAGATATATGCTGTGAATCTTAATAAACAGATATATGTGAGATATTGATGAAAAACAAGATATAACCAAAACACCGCCAAGATACCCCTTTTGGGGTACATTTTTACCCCCCACTACTTACGCACAACTCCGCCAACTCCGCCGAGGGTAGGGTTACCATCCGTCCGGATTAGTCCGGACATTTAGACTATTGTCCGGACTTTGTCCGGCTTTGTAATTTGTCCGGTTTTTTTAAAATGGGCGGTTTAATACTAGTCAAAAAAAACATAGCAATCGTGTTCGAAAGACAAGTCCCAAAATGTATGGAGTCTGGATCTGTCTTTGAAAATGTCCGGACTTTTCTTGGAATGTCCGGCTTCTTGTCAGGACTTTCCAAATTTTTAAATGGTAACCCTTTTGCCGAGGGGGAAAATCTAGGATAGTCATATTGGGCAGCAAATGAAGCTTTTAAAACAATAAAACCTATTGTAGGAATTAAATCCGTTTTGAAGTGCTTTTTGTTTAATTCTACTGAACTATAAAATAATTATTAAAATTAATTATAATAATAATTAAATATTATTTATTTTAGATCCAGATTGTAGACAGTTACCCGTGCCCATTCTGCCGATACTCCACAGATAGACGACGAAGTTTAGCGAAGCACATTATATCGGCACATGGTAAGTATAATAATAATTATTATTATTATAGTACTTTATTTCAGGCATAGCCCATATTAGTGTTAGTAACAATTATCATTAAAAACTAAGGTTAGTAAATTACAATAAAAATATTCATATAATTACAATTTAACATTATTACAATATTATTATTAATTATTAAATTAAGAATCATATAAATTTTATAAAATTTTATTAGTTTATTAAAATAAAATGAATTATAAAATTACGATACGTAAAAGTAGGGCTACTTTAAAAGGTCACATTTGACATATTTTGTCAGTTCATAGTGTGAGTGAGTAAAAACAGACTAAAAAGTAAAAAAAAAACTTCAGTAAATATAACTAAATATAATAATAAAATAAAATAAAATAAAAATAACCTACGGAAATTTTAAACTTGAAAACGTGGGGCGCATTTTGTAAAATTTATCATCCATATTGTCTTTTACATGCGCCACACGTTTTTAGGTTTAAAATTTCTGTAGGTAGGGTTATAAATATTTTCAGAAGAATTTATTATTTAATTTTTACTTTTTAGTCCGTTTTGATGTCTTTGTCCAATTTTTTTGTAATAGTTGATTTTAAAAACGTGTTTTTTAAAAATATTTGTTTTTTCAGTATATTATTATTTTCTGCTTTTTATTTAATGAGCTAAGACTAAAATAAACCATCTCCTATCGGAGCACTCGTCAAGATGTTCAAACGAGCCTAAATTCGATGAGGTTGCATGGTTTTATTACAGAGTTCCTGTGTCCTTCTTCCGGCTCCATCATCAGACCCTGGAAACTATTTCCCAACAAAGAACTCGTCAAGGCGATTCAAACGGAACTCAATATTGAAACCATGCAACCCCATCAAATTTGGGCTCGTTTGAATCGTCTTGACGAGTTCTTTGTTGGGAAATAGTTTCCAGGGTCTGATGATGGAGCCCGAAGAAGGACACAGGAACTCTTTAATAAAACCACGCTGCCGCATCGAGATTGGGCTCGTTTGAATCGTTTTGACGAGTTCTTTGTTGGGAAATAGTTTCCAGGGTCTGATGATGGAGCAGGAAGAAGTGCACTAGGGCCTATGTAATAAAACCATGCAACCCCATCGAGTTTGGGCTCGTTTGAATCGTGTTGACGAGTTCTTTGTTGGGAAATAGTTTCCAGGGTATGATGATGGAGCCGGAAGAAGGGCACTGGGACTCTGTAATAAAACCATGCAACCCCATCGAGTTTGGGCTCGTTTGAATCATTTTGACGAGTGCTCCGATAGGAGATGGTATATTTTTAGTCTTAGCTCGTTAACTAAAAAGCATAAAATAATAATTTGCTAAAAAAGTTTCTTTTAAAAACACGTTTTTAAAACGGACTAAAAATATTAAAACAGACAAGAAAAAGCAAACTAAAAAGTAAAAAATAAATTCTTCTGTCAATATTTATAACCCTAATAACCTATACCTACAGAAATTTTAAACCTAAAAATTTTAAACCTTAAAGGCCTGGGCACACCGGATGCGTAGACACGCGCGTGGTTACGCGTGCGTGTACACGCGCGTAGTTACGCACGTAACCCCCTGACACACCGGGTTACGCATACGTCTACGCTTACGCATACGCATACGCAACGCAGCCTCTCCCTTGCGTACCCAGCGGGCACACCGGATGCGTAGACACGCGCGTGTACACGCGCGTAGTTACGCACGTAACCCCTTGACACATACCCATCCGCTGCGGCAGCCATACTTTTTATGTTTGCAATTCTTGTGCACGATGTCTGATCATGATCATGATTGGATGGACGGACCAAGCGTAGTTCATCAGATGAAGAAGAAGCAATATTACCTACTACTGTAGTGCCAGAATATTCCTTCAACTATTAATAGTTGTCTATGTCTGTCACTACATAGTATAAAACAAAGTCGCTTCCCGCTGTCTGTCTCTATGTATGCTTAGATTTAGATCTTTAAAACTACGCAACGGATTTTGATGCGGTTTCTTTTAATTGATAGAGTGATTCAAGAGAAAGGTTTATAATTATGTATAATATATCGTGTCAAATTCCACACTACACCGAAGCGAAGCGAGTGCGGGTCACAACACAAGTCCTTTTTTTGCCAAACGCGACCTTTGATTTGTATTTTTACGGATATTCCCCATTCCATAATACATTATTTATTTTGCTAGAGCTCAGAAGTTTATGCAGTGCTTTCGATGCTAGGCTTCCCAAGCGGCTTAACTTTTGCCGACATCTTCATATTTCTACATACATAAAACCTCGATCAACTTATAATTCACCTAAGTATACCTTCCTCAGGAATCACTCTTTCATTTGGTGAAAATCGCATGAATATACGTTTAGTAGTTTTTGAGTTTATCGCGAAGCGCAGACAGACAGACAGACGCAGTGAGGGACTTTGTTTAATAATATGTATGTAGAGATATCAAGCAATTGATGACTAGTTTAAATTCATAGAAGTGACAAAGTTTTCTAATTGTAAGAAAAAAAGCAGATTTCATAGGTGGGGGGACACGAACAAAACAATTGAATGCGTAGTCACGCGCGTGGTTACGCGCGTGGTTACGCGCGTGGTCACGCGCGTAGTGACGCGCAGGAAAGATACGTGCGTGTTCGTATTTTTTCGGTGTGACGACCAATAGGGAATGCCATTGAGTACAACGTCATCAATGCGTTCCGCTCTGCGTAAGTACGCAGCCTGGTTGTCTCATGAGAGCTGCAATGCGTAGGGTTACGCATCGGTCTACGTGCACGCGTACGTTACGCAAGCGGTGTGCCATGTCTCATAAAGTTTCAGGCATTACAACGTCATGGTACGTCTACGTGCACGCTTACGCATACGCTTACGCATCCGGTGTGCTGGAGCCTTAAACGTGGGGCGCGTTTTGTAAAATGTATCATCCATATTGTCTATTCTATAGCATGCGCCCCACGTTTTTTGGTTTAATTTTTTTACTGTAGGTATAGGTTATTAGGGTTATAAATATTTACAGAAGAATTTATTTTTTACTTTTTAGTTAGTTTTTACTTGTCTGTTTTAATAGTCCGATTTTTTTGTAATAATTTAGTCTGTTTTAAAAACGTGTATTAAAAAAATATTTTTTGTCAGCAATTTTTTTTTTTCAGCACATCGGTGCACTCCGGTGAATATCGGCGACCAAGGAGGCCGAAAAAAGTAAGTAATAAGTACAACAACAACTAAACAACAAATAAGTACTTACCTACTTAATGGGGAATGTCCGAAAAAAATAAAACTGGCTGAATATTTTTTTAAAGGTAGGCATGATGAGCTCCCTTAGTAATAGAAAAAGTTTCAGAATTTTCGGTTGCGTAGAAAAAAAAATAGTCTCTTCAACTTCACAAAATGAAAGTAACAGCAGAATGGAGATTATGCCTTTTCCACCACCTGTCACAACCACAGCATGGTATTAAAAAGAGTTTCAACACAAAATGTCAAATATATTTTTCAATGCCTATTGATGTGGTTGTGGCAGGTAACTTTCGTATATTTGTGAAGTCGAAGAGATTTTTTTATTGTTTTCCACACAACTGAAAATTCTGAAACTTTTTTCTATTACTAACGGAGCTTATCTACCTACCTATTAAAAATTATTAAGCCAATTTGTTTTTTTTTTCGGACATACCCCATTGTATCATTTTGTAACATTTATCATCAACTAGTGGCCGCCCGCGGTTTCACCCGCGTGGTTCCCGTTCCCGTGAGAATATCTGAATAAAAAGTATTCTATGTTTTAATCTAGGCTATCTACTATCTGTGTGCCAAATTTCAACCAAATCCGTTTAGTACTTTTTGCGTGATTGAGGAACAAACATCTAAACATCCAAACCCACAAACTTTCACATTTATAATACTAGCGGCCGCCCGCGGTTTCACCCGCGTGGTTCCCGTTCCCGTGGGAATATCGGAATAAAAAGTATTCTATGTTTTAAACTAGGCTATCTACTATCTGTGTGCCAAATTCCAACTAAATCCGTTCAGTAGTTTTTGCGTGATTGAGGAACAAACATCCAAACATCTAAACATCCAAACCGACAAACTTTCACATTTATAATATTAGTAGGATTAGTAGGATTTGTCTTTTGCATGCGCCCCACGTATTGAGGTTTAAAACTTCCGTAGGTGGTTATAAATCTTTATGGGAGAAATTATTGTATATTTTTAAGTCTGTTTTAAAAACGTATTTTTTATAAAAAAAAACGTTTTTCAAATTCAATGTGCCTGTCGGGCACATACAGCTTGTACTTTTCACACGACTGCCCAAAAAATTGTGTATTGTCACATGAGTAAAAAGAAAGGACCAGAGACCAAGCTTCATACAACTGCGCGAATCGGTTGCACAACTACAAGCACGCGGGGCATGTGTGCGTGTCCACTGGCCGCTTGTCGCGTACGCGGAAAAACCTGTTTTGACAGCCAGCCAGTGGACAATCATATAGGGCATCATTTGTTTTGTTGCAAGTTTGAATTTCACGTTCTTAAGAAGCTTTGTCTCTGTTGTGTTTACGATCCATGTAAGTAGTATGTTTTTCATACCTGTGTGATCTTTAATTTATAACATTATGAAAAGGTATTACAAACTTATTGAGTAATAAGTATATCTGCTATGCTATTCTCTAAAGTTAGCAGCGAGTGTTGAGTTTGTCGCTGCGGCAGCCATTACTGGTTATGGCATTTTCCGACGAAACGAACTCTCAGTGAAGTTGCATGTTAGAGTCTAGAGAATAGCACGGTAAAATAATACTAAACATTTTATTGAAATTCACTTTTCTCATACTTGACTGTCGTCTGGTTGTTGTGATAAATTGATACTGGGTTGGTTCCCCGGTGAGGACAGCTTGGTAGCTCGGTATTAACGGATGATTAAATATTGTCATAAAACGTTTGGTTTGTCTGACTCTTTCTGTTTCGAAGTGAATAAAGAGACAGGAAGTTTATTTCTTCCAATAAGTAGTAGAAGTGTACATACATTGATGCGGCTTATTCGACATTAATTCCACTTAAACTAGGGTTTTCGAGGATAGCGGTGCCGTCATATTGCGGCCGTAATATAGCGGCGCTGAATGTTGTCTATGTAAACAATAGGGCGACACCGTTACGTCAGAAACCGCACCGTATTATTGTAGACAACGTTCTACGCCGCTAAATTACGGCCGTAATATGACGGCACCGTCGTCCTAGTAAACTCTAGCTTTAGAGCAACTTTTAATTACCCACGACGGACGGAACGGAACGGAGGAGGTATATGCGTTTGGGGTTAGAGGTTGTGCGTTTGTTTGTGTGTTTGTCTGTTAGCATTTTCCTCGGAAACTACTAAGCCGAATTCGATGCGGTTTTTTGCATTAAAAAGGTTTAATTTTAGAGCAGGTTCTTAGACATGTTTCATAGTGGTAGACCACCAGGGGGCTCTGCAGCAACCAGATAAGTCAAGTTTGTCTATTACCATTTTCCTTGGAAGCTACTGGACCGATTTCAATGCGGTTTTATGCAATCAAAAGGTTTCATTTCAGAGCAGGTTCTTAGATATGTTATATGGTGGTAGACCACCAGGGGGCGCTGCAGCAAACAGATAAGTCGCGCTTGAGAAGTTCTCTAAAACTACTCAACTGATTTCGATGCGGTTTTCTGTAATGGGTTTGTAGGTTATCGGCGATGGTTCTCAGATAGATGTTATGGTGTTTAACCGCTAGGGGGCGCTGCAGTTATCATTTTCTCATTTGTTTCCAAAGCAGTTTGACCAATTTGGATGCGGTTTTCTGTAATAGTTTTATTTTCGCAAGATGCTCTACTAAACAGGATCTTGCAAAACAACCCGCAATGCCGAATATGGTAGGTATAGGTAAGTACCAAGTACCATCAAACTGAACACCTTTTATTATAGGAGCAAGTCGGAAATCACGAAAAAAATCAACAGTTTCATACAAAAATTAATAACGAAAATATCAAAATGTATGATCTTTTTCGCGATTTTAATGTTTTGAAACAAAATATTTTTTAAAAGGCCCTTCCCTTTTACATATACATGAATACTTGTTGAATCAGAGTGACAGAAGTTGGTCATCAATCGCGGGCTATCTCGGTGATCGGAGATCGGACGCACCCGCGGTATTTCAGTTGTGTTCAAAAATGAGGAATGTGAACAGCGGGGATGGGCGTGTTCACATTGCAATACCGTCTTTACCATAAGGGCACACGGGGCCCATGCCCAGCCTAATCCTCAGGGGGTCCCGAAGTAACAACAATTTGGTTCTCTCAGATTTATGAAAAAACTAGACTATAGTATGTATTCTGTGCTATAGTGGCTCTGTAATGAGCTGTAGTCGTCGCTATGTTGTGTCATTTTTGATAAAGGTTCATGCCGGATTCTGGGCGCATTAACCATACATATCTCATTGACTTTGACTTTGAAATGACATATAATAGGAAAATGTCAAACAATTATAACTGTAAACAGCTCCTTGAGATTGAGATTTCTCTTTTCTCCCGCATTATATTTTAATGACATTCTTCCCACGCAATCAGTATAAAATTAGTATACCTATATTGGTAATTTCATCAAAGCGCATCATGGCCTAGCTTGTATAGAAAAATTGGCATAATCCTTTTCGAAATATCTTAAATATCTACTTGAATCGACAAAAAGAACTATATAATTATCAAACCTGCTCAAAGAATTTCACGAGAATCTGTTGAGAAATGCTACCTGTATAGAAGAACAAACGGACAGACATACGAAAGCATTTTTGCCCAAGCTAAAAAGGAGACGCTTCGCGCACGCTCGGTCGAAAAATATTACAAAATAAAAATATTAATAAAAACCGGACGACACGTAACTCTTTAAAAAAGCCCGACGAGACGTAACACAATGGAAACAGCCTCTAACTGGTTACCTCCGGCTAATCTTTTACGATCTATTAGTGTGAAATAGTCGATACATTACTGTAAGTTATGCGGGGGCCTATTCTTAGAAAAACACATTCGAACGCAATCGAATCACGGACGATATGTATCCGTAAAAATTATGTTACATTTCTTTTTGAACCGAAAAAAATATCATCGTAGGGAATGAACTCAGCCAAAAAGCCTGTTTATTCATATTCATATTCATTCATAACATCGATAGTTTCTTTTCCACAACATTAAGAGATTTAAGAGTCGCGCAAACGACGTTTTTTTGTCCTATCCTAGTGACTAGTATACTAGTCCATCATGATATGATCTTTTTATTAATTAATATAATGTCAAGCAAAAAAGTTAACTAAGTATATTTTTGTAGGCAATAAAGGTCTACGTATTATACAGAGTGTTTGGAAATAGCCTTACACAGCCAAATATCAAACTGAACAACTCTGAAAACGCGTAAAAAAACAGCTTTTTCCATTTTCAAATATTTTGATGTTTTCGTTCTTAATTTTTGTATGGAACAGCAGATTATTTTTTCGCGATTTCAGAGTTCGTCCCTTAGTAAAAGTTGTTTAGTTTTATGGTTCCTATCTACCATATTGGCACTACGGGTTATTTTGTAACATAGTTGTATTTATTTCCGTAGGTTTTCGATTTCGATTCGATGAGTTATTGTTAGTAGAGTTGACCCCTGGACAAACGGACGTCTCTATTGGCTCTCTAACTAGTAAATAACTATTTATAGTCATAATTGTTGGTGGGAGTATGCTAAGAGGTTGTTTTAGAACTACATAGTTAGTTAGTTTTAAGTTTCTGGGGTTCAATCAAATGATTTCCATTTATATATATTTACTGAGGAACTACAAAAAATACTTAGTAGCAGCGTAAGAATATTTATTCTAATACTAGCATTTTACTTACCGAGAAAATTAAGATAGGTCTGTTTTCACTGGGAGGTATAATATAAGCTTCAGTTTACACGAAGCCAGAGTACTAACCATAGAAATAGAAATGCCAAAGAACAACAATGTCAATAAACAGGTGATAAACAATAATCCGAAAAACGAATGACTTACATACATAAAATATGGCTATATTATGGCAAAGGAAATTAATAAACTATGTTCCAAACTGTTTTCTTCATCGATAAACTAATAAATGTAGCGTAATTTGGTTTTAGAGAAATGTGTGGCAATATATTATTTACCTTTGAAAAGTGTGATTACTTGGATTGTTTCTTTTTATCACATCACAATTACTTAGAGCACAAGACCCCATGGCTCCACGATAACTTTATTTGAAATTCTAATAACGATTAACAAATATTTTAAACAAACTGTGATTGCTCATTTGCAAGGCGGGACGCTAGGGGCTCTTACTGTAAAAAATGTTGGCACATTGTCACTTGATTCTTTGTCTCTTTTTTTTTACAGACCGTGTCCGTATAATGTTAACTTCTCTTTTCCACGCTTTGTTGGTCTTCTTGAGCGCAGCGAAAATTTTTCTATGTCTATGGTACTAACACTGGCTTGCTAGATATACGGCTTCAAAAACAAGATTCGTGTGATCCGGGCATTAGAGAAAAACAAAGCAGAGGTACCTCTATGCTATATTCAAACCAAATATCAAGGTTTATATTTATTGTCAAAACAGTTAAACCTACATTCATAATTCAATGAAAGCTTAAACGTAATGATTTAATTTTATTTGGCTTATCACAAATCAAATTTTCTTGTCCCACCCAAGTCCCACCGTATAAGGTAAATTAAATATCTATTTGAAAAGGACCAAATGTATCGAGTTTCAACAACCCTTATAATTACGTCACTTCCGTTCAAATATCCATAGACAATCAATCATTTCTAATATCCTTACTAATTAAATGCGAAAGTCCGTTTGTTTGTTTGTTTGCTACGCCTTCACGTCTTAAATACTGAACAGATCATCATGAAATTTTACATACACCTTTTTAGGGGTACAGAGAAAAAAAAAGTAAAAAACCGGCCAAGTGCGAGTCGGACTCGCGCACGAAGGGTTCCGTACCAAAAAACAGCAAAAAAAATCACGTTTGTTGTATGGGAGCCCCCCTTAAATATTTATTTTTTGCTGTTTTTAGTATTTGTTATTATAGCAGCAATAGAAATACATCATCTGTGAAAAATTTAACTGTCTACATTCAGTCGTTATTAATAGAGAGCAAAAAACAACAAAAAAATCACGTTTGTTGTATGGGAGCCCCCCTTAAATATTAATTTTATTCTGTTTTTAGTATTTGTTGTTATAGCGGCAACAGAAATACATCATCTGTGAAAATTTCACCTTTCTAGCTATCACGGTTCATGAGATACAGCCTGGTGACAGACAGACAGACAGAGACGAGTCGGAGAGACGGAGTCTTAGTAATAGGGTCCCGTTTTTACCCTTTGGGTACGGAACCCTAAAAAAGAAAAAAGTATTGTTCCCAAGGGATAGAAAAAAACTTTCCACGCAGACGAAGTCGAGGACGGCCGCTAATATTAAGTATGAATGTGTTACATCATCCGTTTTTTCATCGTTATTCTATTGCCATATTGCCATAAATAAATTAATAATTCGTGTGAAATAACGATAAAGCTGTTAAAAATTACGAAATCAAAATGGTACCTACCTAGTTTTGTTAGTGAAATCTCAATTTTAATTAACTAATGTAATCCTTTGATCTATCTGTATATGTGGCATTTTTCAAGTCGATTGTCTACTGAGTTGTGCTATAAAAATGATTAAAAGCTCGGTATCGCTCTTTCTAATCATGTAGGATATGACTAGAAGGCCATTATTTATTCCATAATCCACTTTAGATCTGAATTCTGGTTTACCACCTGTATGTAGAGCACATGAGTAAATAAACAAGGGGCGACATCTAGTTCAGCGGTTCCAGAATGGTGTTTTGCCGAACCCAGGGGTTCCATAGGAGGCTCTCAGGGGTTCCGTAAAAATTCAAGAGTAAACTAAATAAATATGTTTATCTTTAAAAGTCCTTCTTTTGGAGTGAAACTATAGGTACTTACAAGATGCGAACACCAAGCCAAAAAGCCTCAGTAATCTCGGTGTGGTGTGATTTCACGTAAAAAGACAATGTTAAGTACAGTTAGGCTGCGGTCCGCATGGCAATAATTTCGATAATTGGCGCGTGCAACGCTCACGCACGGTCCACATTCGATATCGCGCTTAAATTGATAAAATCGACAATGACAGTTGGTGAATGCGGACCGCTCGTAAGCGCGCTCACATTTTATCATAACCTCAAATACAACACGGAATGATTGCTAGAAACTATATTTGGTCGCTAAAGCGATGATAGTGACGAAAAACGTTTAATTTTTTAGTCGTGTGCACCCAACATCTTTTTTTCACCTTTTAACATCAGTCACCTTTTCTGATAAGCTCAAAATTAATAATAACAAAATACTAACCAGTAGTATAATGCTATATCCTTTTGTTGTGAAGTGAGTAAAAGCTCATTTTGTTACGAACACTATATTTTTTTTACTTTTTGACGAAATAAAATTCTGACACTCGATTCACTTGAAACTTTTGACAGGACGTTCACAGTGATTACGCTCCGAGGCATGGTCGCTGTAAGCACAAGATGGCGCTGGTAATGACGTCATGAGTGACGTCACGCTAGATATTGTAAACGCGCTAACGTGCATGCGGACCGGCTGTTATCGCGATAATATCGATATTATCGCTATGCGGACCGCAGCCTTAGTTTTACTTCTTACTTGAGCTAGGGTTCCGCCCAAAAACAGTTAACCAAAAAGGGTTCCGTAGCCGAAAGAATTCGGGTATCGCTGATCTAGTTAACTCGATGATAGATTGGTTATTGGATTATTAGGATAAAGATAAGTACAGCTCAATATAATACTGAATGAAAAGTACTGTTTGTCAATACCTAGATACAGTTTCCACTAAGAAAACCATAGATACTAGTGGCTCTGTAGGTGACACTTTTGAACATTTCTCGAAATGGCTGAAGTATGATTTTCCTCATATCTCCGCCATTTTGGAAAAATATTGAAAAACTGAACCAACAAAAAATATTATTTGTCACAGACTTTTCGGTCGATGGTTCGCGGTTGCTTAATTATCGACATTGTGTGTGTGTGAAAATACTTTGGGAATTATTGCAAGTTTTATTCCGCGACAGTGTAAAAGCTGCTCACAAAATTTCACGAGAATCGGTTGAGAAATGCGACCTGTAGAAAAGAACAGACGGACAGAGGGAAAGCAGGGACAGCGGGACAGAAATACAAAAGCATTTTTGTTCAAGCTGAAACTGTGACGCTTCGCGCTCGCTCTTTCAATAAGTTAAATACCGTTGTTAACGACTCAAGCTATCGAAACGACAAAAACTATAACTACCAAAACATCAAACAGTTAACTAACAAAACATTACAACTTCATCTAATAGCATAGTTGAAGCAGAAGCAAAGCGATACAACATCAACTGGACATCGTCCCTCACAAAAAGTGGAGCGAACCAACGGTTTTAGGTATCTGGCAATTTTGTAAAAGGGTACCACGCCCGCTTCCGATGGACACGTCGAGCTCACGCCGACGACACGCCGACAAAACTAATAGACTGGGCACTGCATTTTCTGTAAAAATGGCCGAGCCAGCGCGAAGCGTCTTTGTTTCAGCTTGGGTAAAAATGCTTTCGTATGCAGCATTACCCATGGTTCGCACATCGTAGTAATACATTTCGGTGGGTTCGCATTGGGTAGACCACGTAAAAAAAGGTACCCGCGGAACACCTGGGTCACCACACCACGGGTCAGAAAGGTTTCGTATGTAAGGCTCTCCTTTACAGGTCGCATTTCCCCACCGATTCTTATGAAATTTGTAAGATAGGGGGGTTGAAAACGTAAAAAAAATATTGACCGAGCGACCGCGAAGCGTTTATATTTCAGCTTGGACAAAAATGCTTGCGTGTGTCTGTCCCGCTGTCCGGATTTCCGGCTGTCCGTCTGTTCTCCTCTACAAGTCGCATTTCTCAACCGATTCTCGTGAAATTTTGTGACCATGTTCGAAAATATTAAGTATACTTAGTATAGAATTTTTGTCGACTCAGTTTGTCCAAATTTTTCATAATGGCATTTTTCATAATGGCGGAGATAATTTAAGCTAGGTCTACAGCTCACAGAGCCACTAGTTTTAATATTTTCACATAAAACAATCAAACAAAATACTATCAATATTTTATTAACACAGTTATTCTAACCGTTCTTAATACAAACCAATCGCTGACGCCTCGAAATGGCTGCTTCCGGTCGCGAGCGAAGATGGCGCGCGGAAACTTCCGTCAGACATCGAAAAATCCCGGCTTTGATGTGTTTTCTGTTTTAACTCGATTTGTTTATTGGTTTCGTGATTCAACAAATGTTCGGGCCAGAAAGCATAGCTGTAACATTGTTATATTTTGAGTATGAAAAGGAACAGAAATAAAAATGTTACTGTTTCCAATGTTTTAACGTGCGCGTCCACTGCACTGCATGGGGATCGGGGACGGATTTGATTATTTGTATGGATGTATGTATGGTGGATTGTATGGATCTCCGTGGCACTGCGTATGGCATTTCCGCACCGTGGAAATCCATATAAAGTCACAAATAATTAATGCATATAAAGTGAAACATTGTTTCCAAACAAAGTCTGATAGATATTGAGAACAAAACTCTGTCATCATCATAGCCTGTCGTCCATTGCTGAACATAGGTAGGGTTACCATTCGTCCGGACATGTCCGGACTTTTAGCCCTCGTACGCACTGCCCGGTTAGCCGCGTTGCGGCTGTCCGTCCGGCTGGCCGCAGGATGCAGTTGCAGTTGCGGTTGCGGTTATCCGGGCAGCGGCTAGCCGCAACCGCAACCGGAAAGTGCGGATAGGATAGCTTTACGGTTTCAGCGTAGGTATAATATGTGCGCATTCACTGGCGAGCAACCGCAAACTTGCAAACCGCAGTGCATCCGCGTAGTGCGTACAGCGACCGTCCGGATAGCCGTCAGACGGGCCGCAGCGCTGCGAGCGACCGGCGGGCTGATTATCTAATTAAAAACCACCTAGCGACTGGTTGCAGTTCACAGATGATCGTGATCCATTGCTACTTAAAGATAAAGATAAAGAAACATTTATTGGCTTCAAAAAAGCATGAACATATTTAAAAAAAAACAGTAAAAAAAACAGAAAAGAGATTACTAAGATTATAATAAGCTTATGGGTGAAACCAAAGGGTAGCTGTCTCAGCTGTGCTTTTGCGGCATTGCACAGAATGCCGCAGAAGCGCTGGTTTTCAGCCAGCTCCCTGGATGATGTGGTGCGGTGACACAGTAAAAGAAGGAAGAAGCGGATTGAATAAACATAAATACTTTAGAAAAAGAAGCACAACAATAAATATAAAAGATTAACTAAATAATTATAAATTGTATCCCTTTGCATGTTGTGTCGTTGTGTGGTAGTATGTGTTGGGATAAAAGAAAAAAAGTAATAATTTGTCTGTGATTCTTGATCAGAGGGCCTAGTACGAGTTGGTTTTTGGGTTAAAAAAACATACCAAAGAAAAGCGGCAATGTATGTCAAATGCAACCGGTCGCTTAATAGTTTATTTTTAGATAATCAGGGTGCGGTGCGGTTGGGCGGCAGCCGTATCACAGTGCGAATAGAAACTATTTTTTCGTGTACACCGGACGGTCAGCCGCAACGCGGTTAACCGGGCAGTGCGTAGACATTAATTGTCCGGACTTTGTCCTTTTTAGATTGGGCGTTGTAATGTAGAAAGTGAGAACAAAACTCTGCCATCATCATAGCCTATCATCGTCCACTCCTGGACATAGGTAGGGTTACCATCCGTCCGGAGATGTCCGGCTTCTAGACGTTTGTCCGGACTTGTAGATATTTGTCCGGACTATGTCCTCAAAAATGACACACAAAAAGCACAAAACAAAAAAAATCTCTTCTCGACGCACAATCACCTAGGTGAAATGTGACGTCTGCGTCTTCGCTGTCCTCTCCCCTTTTTTTTTATGCCGGAGAAAATGCATTTGCGCATTCCCCCCTGCAGGTGAGCAGGGGTTCGAAATGTGGGGCTCGCCAGGAGGGGACCGCAACATTCGGCGTTGCGGCTCCCTCCATGACCGCCTTCCGTGATCCCACCCAGCCAGAAGGCCCGGCAGTCCGGGCCTCTTCGCGGTTGGGAGATGGCCGAGCAAGTTTAGCCATGTCCTCTCCCCTGAGGGAGGGCAGGCGCCTCGGTTGAAGGTTCGTCGCCTGTCCGGGCACGTAACCAGATGTCTAATGAGGATTTTCCGCCTCTTTCCCCTCCGTGGGGGAGGGTAGCTCCGAACCCCTAAGGTTGAGAGCCCAAAAAAAAACAAAAAAATAGGTACATCATGTTCATGACAGGAGGATTTTTTTTTAATAGGTTCGCTCTAAGGCCGTCCGCTGCCTTAAGCGGGATCCCGCCGCGGGTACACGGCGCGGGAATATAGATTGCTGGTTTTTGACGGACAGATGCTTGCGCAGTGCATGAGTAAGCTCTAATCTATGTCGCCCCGCGCGCGTGTCCCGCTTAAGGCAGCGGAGGGCCTAAGACGGATTCTTTTTCCGTCAGATTCGCCGGCTACATCAGCGAACGAAGATTAGGGTCGCGTTGGCGCGCCAAGAACATCGACTGCGGGCGGCGCTTCGTGGAGTGTTGGCGCGTATACATCGCGCGGGCAGCGCGGCGGTGTTGCCGCAGGTATGGCAGATAGGGTATTTATCTTTATTCTTTTTAGGCACCCATTACACTGTAGGTTTTGCTGTCAGTTTAACCACAGTCACGGGCTGTGACTGACGGTTAACCTACCGTGTAATGTAGTGACTGATCGTTGCATGATGTGATTTGTTCTTTCCATCAGTCAATCAGTCAAACGTAATTCATGACTGATGGAATTTGACTGACGCTTGCATGACCATGTAATGGCTGCCTTAGGCAACTCATTAAAAAACCGGCTTAGTGCGTGTCGGGCCACGCGCCGTAGGGTTCCGTAGTTACCTAACGTACCTTAAACCATACGATATTTAATACCACTATTATTATTCGTCTGCAAAAATAACTTTGTTTTTCACAGTGTTGCGTTAGTAATGTTGGTATGAATGACAAAGTTATATTTGCGGTTTTGGAAAATGTGCTATATCTCAAAAACTAATTATTAATTATCTCGTATTTCAACACAACTCATCGTATTGTAAATACCGGTTACTCAAATACATTACTATCTTCAAAGATGGCGTCAGCACTCTAGTCTATGCCCCCACAGATAAACAAAGGTGGAAATAAATCAGCCGACCATAGACAAAAGGGAGAAAGTTCGATTATGGCACAAAAGAACGCGCTCGACTGGTACCGTCGGCATAAAAGACCAACTGCAGCGGAAATTACGTCGACAACGAGGTGTAGACTGTACCTTTTGTAAAGTGGATGGTGGTATGCAAGAAATGATAATTTAAATATGTGAATACAACAATAAAAAATAAAAAAAATGATTGTTTATTTTCCCATCACAAATAATAGAACTTAAGTCTAAGAACAACTTGGCAACTAAGCTACAACATGGAAGGTTTCTATATTTGTGAGGCACTGGTGCCCGAAATAGGTTTCAGAGAGAGAAACCTGTGTTACAGGTCGCCAGGCCCACCCACTGACAATAGTTTTGCCTACACATTATGTATGCTTGATACACCTAGTATATACGAGACGGTAAACTTAAGCAATATAATTTCAGGATAAAAAATTAATCAATACAAAGTAAACTAAAACTAAACTGCAGTAGATAACCCAAAGCTATGATATGTATGTGTGAGTGAATAAGTGTGTGAGTATTTGTATGTGTGGATGATGTGTGCATGTGTCTACGTGTGTGCGTGAACGGGTCTGTGGCAGCGAGAGATAAATACCGGCACAAGAACCAATGTTTAAAATACTTAACTTAAAATTATTATAAAATAAACATTTATTATTGCAATTTAGAAAATAATACTAATATTTTTATTTCATGGTGCAGAGCAAGTTTTCAGTCGCGTCGAAGTCAAGAGTCATAAGAAATTTAGTCACAGTATGCTTACACTTGTTAGTCAAAAGTGGATAGATGTGACAGACAGACAGTAAAAGAAATGATGAGCAAAAGATGTTCTTACGGCAGGTGTGTTACACACTGTGTGTTTTCGTCGTTTGCCCTCCAGCAATTTGGGGTTATACGGTAGCACAATAGGTAGTACAATAGCAACTTATACGTAAAGCATCATACTATAAAATCTTCCTATGTCTCGGGTCGGGTTATCACTCGTCAGTTTCCCTAACTAGCCAGTTTATCTAAATAGTCAGTTCGTCAGTTTCGCGAAATTCGTCAATACGTCAGTTTCCTTTTTGGTCAGTTTGGGTCGGGTCGGTCGGGTCGACAGCTCAGGCGTTGATGGAAAGAGAAGTGTCAAAATTGGCTTTTAAAAATAACGGACTGTACCAAAGAGGCATGTAAGCGCTCGCTGGCTGACATCTGCCCAAAGAAAAACATTTTAGGATAACATCTGCCTGCGTACCTGAGTACTCTTCGAAGATAAGTAAAAAAAATACATTGAGACATACATACATTTTTATCAACGCCATCTATCGAGCCTACAGCTTTTTGTAATTTTGAAAAGCCTTCATTGGAAAGAACAACGACGATACCACAAACACCCGACACAAATAAAAATGTATAGTTAGGTAACCTCGGCACGTATCTTTATTTAGCGATTAATGCGCAGAAGTAATTTTTGGGTCTCACTCATTAGCGGGAGACGTGGCGCAGGGCGACTGCAAACATGCGCTCCCCTCCAATTTCTCTCACCGCTAAAGATATGTAACAAGGCTTGTAGCTTTTTACCACATTTTTATTGCTTGAAAATTTACCCAGCCGGGATCGAACCCGGAATGGTGACTCAGTCGCTGTTAGAACATTGGCGCGGATTTCCAAATGTCGCGGCGTGGGTTCGAGTCCAATACTCGAGGAGCTGATGACCGAATTGTGTTTTACAGACAACACGACAGATTTCTAAATAGTTACTACGATAATACTAACATATTAATTAACACTTTTGGTTCTCTTTTGCATAAAGCGGTCCATTTAAAGGTGTAAGCGATCAAAACACGCGATCGTTCGTCGCATTCAGCCGCATAATGCGGTCCATCTTTTAACACTTCTCCGCTATTGTACTGCGCCCTTTGTGTATTTGCTGACACTACCTCCTGTTCACGGAACGATTCAATCATGCTCAAACAATTTTATTAAAAATTATAAACGTCAATTAATTTTAGTGTTGTGTTAAAATTAGTGCTCTCTCTTTCTTTTCCAAAATAATTGTACGAAAAAGAAAGTAAAAATACAATAAATAAATTGACGTAAATGGATTACGGCTGAAAAAAGCGGCTTTACTAAAGTTTTTTTAATCTTGAATTGGTTTTAGATTTAATTTTGGTCAGTTTCTCCGTGAGCACAAAAAAATCAATTTAAAAATCCAAACCAAAATTGAAAAAAACAAAAACCGCTGATTAGTTTCCTTAAAATGTTTATTATTAATGTTTCGGGACATTTTTTATGTTCGATTAGTCTCTGTCCAGAAAGCAAACACATCGCATTTTTTTAACACGTTTTTATTAGGTTGCTTTCGCGTTTGTTTGTTTGTTTGTGTGTTTCTCCACAAAGTTAGCGAACGATTTTATCCTAGCTTCCCGATGAGCTAGAGACTTGAAACTTTGAACATAGGTCAGAACTGGAAGGCAATGTAATATTATGGTGTCATTGAGCTGATGATGAAGCCGGAAGAAGGCCACAGGAACTCTATGATGAAACCATACAACCCCATCGTGTTTGGTCTCGTTAGCATCGTCTTGACGAGTACTTTAACGGGAGATGAGGTCCAGGGTCTGACGATGAAGCCGAAAGACCATGCCATAGGAACTCAATATTGAAACCGTGCAACCCCATCAAATTTGGGCTCGTTTGAATCGTCTTGACGAGTACTTTGTTGGGGAATAGTGTCCAGGGTCTGATGATGGAGCCGGAAGAAGGCCACTGGAACTAGGTAATAAAACCATGCAACCCCATGGAGTTTGGGCTCGTTTGAATCTTCTTGACGAGTGCTCCGATAGGAGATGGTATATTTTTTTTAGTCTTAGCTCGTTAACTAAAAAGCAGAAAATAAAAATTTTCTGAAAAAAAATGTTTAAAACGGACTAAATTATTACAAAAAAGTCGGACTAAAATATTAAAACGGACTGGTAAAAACAGACTAAAAAGTATCAAATAAAATTGTCTGTAAATATTTATAACCCTATACCTACAGAAATTTTAAACCTAAAAACGTGGGGCGCATTTTGTAAATTTTATCATACATATTGTCTTTAGCATGCGCCCCTCGTTTTTAGGTTTAAAATTTCTGTAGGTCTGGTTACAAATATTTACCGAAAATTTTATTTGATACTTTTTAGTCTGTTTTTACCAGTCCGTTTTAATGTTTTAGTCCGATTTTTTTGTAATATTTTTTTTTAATATTGACCGAGCAAGTGCGAAGTGCGAGCGAAGCGTCTTCGTTTCAGCTTGGGCAAAAAGCCTAAAATGATTTCTTTTGTCCGGGTGTCGAAGCTTTTGTCTTCGACAGGTCGCATTTCTCAACCGATTCTCGTAAAATTTTATGAGCAACTGTGGATTTAGTCTTTTAAAATTTTTCAAAATGGTGGAGATATTATGAGGATTGAAAATGTAAAAAGAATTTCAGGTATTTCCAAAAAAGAAAAGACAGACTCGCGAGGTTTTAGCCACTAGTTTTATTGTGTAGGTATATTACTTCTTTTGGCAGTCGCATCATCCATAGCCGGCTTTTTGTTTAACCTTACCACCTAACCTCAAATTCACACGACCCACACTCAATCTGTCATTGATTGTTCAATAATACTCATATTAAGATGATCATTTTGTTAATAATAGGGCAATCAGAACTTATCAATTTAAGAGCTGGTATATAGGCATCTGGTAGGTATTTAATTTGAGTTTCTTTATAGCACTCGCATTTTAAACGACTTAAAAAAACGCGCTCTAAAAACATCGCATATATATTTTTTTTTACAAAAAATAATCGTATTCGAAATTTTAAAAGAATCACTAAATCTAAAATTCATCATAGGTCAACAGATCATTTCATCTTACGAAGAAAATTTCAAGCAAATCTATACGTTGCTCAGATGGATGAGCATTAGGTAGGGTGGACCAGATTTCCGGCCTATTCCCGTGTTGCCCCACTGTTTGTCCACCACTGGTGGATATCGAGAAATAAGTATGGACGGTCTGTTCATGTTGTCCACCACTTTGTTCTACAACTTTTCCAAAAATAGGCAAAAAAAATTTTTTTTGTTTCTTTTTGGAAAAGTCGTAGAACAAAATATGTTGTTGTATTAATGATGTTAGTTGGTGTTTTACAAATAACCCTGTATACTGCCCTAATCATAATAATTTTTTTTGTTTGTCATAAACTAGCTTCCGCTCGCGACTTCGTCTGCGTGGATAGTATTTTGTCTATTCCTCGGGAACAGTTCCTTTTTTCGGGATAAAAGGTACCCCATGTCCTTCTCTGTACCCCTGACAACGTGTGTGTAAAATTATGACATGAGTTTTTTTACAAAATAAAAGCTGATTAAATTTGAGACAAGATTTATTATAAAAAATTTTCGATATCTCGTATAGTTTTTGAGATATCCGCTCCTGAATATCTGTAATTTAGGAAAAATAATATTTTTTGATTGATGATGATTCGCCCCCATTTCATATCCCCATAATGGCTGAAATACTAACAATAACGATATACGTCGAGTTAGATTTGCATCCATATGCCAAAATTATAAATTTAGCTATTTTTACTTCGAAAATGAAGGATTTTCTATACACAACTTCATCCCCCTTTTTACCCCTGCGGGAGTAAAATTTTCAAAAACGCTGGGACACGTAAATAATAATTTTTTATCGTCAACCTAAACACAAAATTTGAAGATCCTAGCTTCGAAACTGACGGACTTTCATACAAACTTTGGACCCCCGTTTCACCCTTTAGGGGGTGAGTTTTGAAGAATCCTTTCGCATCCTTAGACCTCATTAGGAACCTATGTGCCAACTTTGGAGTCTCTAGACCCAGCGGTTTGGGCTGTGCGTTGATATGTCAGTCACCAATCAGTTCCTTCTTTTTAACCGACTTCACAAAAAGGAGGAGGTTCTCAATTCGATTGTATGTTTTTTTTTTTTATCGTTGTTCGCGCATATCTTCGTCATTTATGAACCGATTTTGATGATTCTTCTTTTGTTCGATTGAGTTTTCTTGCGAGAGGGTCCCATTTAATTTTTTTTCAAATCGGTTCAGTAGTTTTCGAGAAATCCTGAAAATACTATGATTTAGCATCAACTAACATGACGACTTTGTTATTTATGAACCGAATTAGATGTTTCTTTTTGTTGGGAAAGGGGTACTTTTAATGTAGTCTTTTTAACCGAAAAAAAGGTTCTCTCTCAGTTTGACCTGTATGAATGTATGTTTCTCCGCGAATATCTCACGTTTGGCTGAGCCGATTTTTCTACCCAATAATATACCTAATATAGAAGGTACTTACACTAAAAATAAAAAAATAAAAAATTGTTTTAAAAAACAAAAAACCGACTTCAAAAACCTGCCTCTAAAAAGCAAGAAATAATATTCAAATCATTAGATACGCATTATCATTTTTATAATAACAACATGTCTATTGAAGTCGGGTGTTTTAGAATAAAAAAAGGAAGTTGTACTCCAGCCCCACCCGACTTCAATAGACGTGTTGTTATTATAAAAATGATAATGCGTATCTAATGATTTGAATATTATTTCTTGCTTTTTAGAGGCAGGTTTTTGAAGTCGGTTTTTTGTTTTTTAAAACAATTTTATATATTAAAAAGATAAAATTACAGACTTTTAATAGTGAATATCTCGAAAACTATACAAGATATCAAAAAAAATTACTGAATTTAACATGTAGCAAATTTAACCAGCTTTCATTTTGTTAGAAAACTTATGTCGCTAGAATGTATAATTTTCGAGATATATGTGAAAAACCGAAAAATGGGACCTTCAAAACTCCCCCTCCCCCCGGCATAGGGTCTACGGGCAGGGACTTTTGATATGTTAACCTCCTAACAGGTCCAAACAAAGTTACGAAGTCAAAAATTGTGTTCCACGCCTTTCCCTCTATACCCTTTTTTGAGCGTTCATTTCCTGGACTAATAAGCTTTCACATTATCTTTAACTTTAAAATATATCGCAAACAATAGGAACAAATCAATTAGTCAGACGAGCAAATTCGCGCATTCCACACTCGTGGAAATAATCGATCATTGTTTTTTAATGATCACAATGATCATTAGAGTCGAATCATTAATTCCTTGATGAATCATTAAGCTGTTGAGTCAATCAATGGTACAGTTCGATGCGAGACGCCGTGACGAAAATGCACGCATCGATAATGTACAGTCGGCGACGAGAATGATAACTTATATTTATTAAATATTTTTTTCTTTTCTCATAAATATTCCCAAAAAATAACACCTATCATTGTAATCCTATATAAAATTTTATTTTAGTCCTAAAGTAAGCAAAAATTTTATGGTCAGCAACGAAAATCACTGAAAAAAAATTGCAAATCGTCATTCCTTCTCTACTTTATAAAACATTTCCGCCTGCAGTTACGCTCGCGTGTAGGTACTACAACAGGTTATATCGTGTAGGCAGAGCTCAGCTGTGGGCTAAAAAGTAGCCTATGTCCTTCCCCAAAATCTCATCTATATCTGTACCAAATTTCGTCAAAATCGGTCCAGCGGCTAGGCGTAAAAACGTAACAGCTAGACATCAGAAAGACACACAATCGAATCAAATAAAAAAAATACAGACAGTGTTACTTTCGCATTTTGTTACTTTATGATTCTGACTAGAGTTGCCGCGAATAGTGGTTATAGCGAATAGTCGAATACCGATTAATCGCTATTCACTTTGGCGAATAGTCGAATTACTCGACATTACTATTCGACATAAAAAAACATTAAACCCAGGGGCTTTTCACTTCGTACTTGACTCACTACAAAGGAGCGTGGCCTAAGATTTCAGTTGCTGAACGATTTACTAGATTTTTGCACCACAATCTGCCTCTGTTGGTTTTTAAATATTAATTAAAACGCCTAACTAATTTAATTTCATGAATATGATAGGCACAGGCACATATTACAGATAATAATTGATATTGTGTATTCTTTTATTAGGGAAAATAATTAAAAAAATGATTATTTTTATCTCATAGTTTTTTCTGTTCGTTAAAAGTTTATTTTAGACGACTATTCGCCGAATGCCGAATAATACTAGCTATTATTCGGTATTCGACGAATATAAAAAAAATGACGAGTAATGCCGAATACCGAATAATAGCGAGTATTCGCGGCAACTCTAATTCTGACTAAACAAAATTATACTTTGGGTTTTTTTGTCAAACTGTGTCTTAAAATCTTTCAACAATAGAATAAACTCATGAAATTGTGATAAAAATATTCTTACTGCGCCTCTTTTTGATAAAAAAAAGAAAAAACTAAAACCACTTTCGTACACGACTGTAGCCCCAATCAAGAGAACATCAAAGAATAAGAAACGGATGGAGTAACAAGTATAAAATCTGGGAACAATTAAATAGTCGATGTGAGACAAATTGATTCGCAACACCGCTCCACGCCACTAGGGTTCCGTCACACAATAAATAATGTTCCGTGGGCAACGGTTAAGCTAGGGTTTCCTAGGATAGCGGTGCCGTCATATTACGGCCGTAATATAGCGGCGTAGAATGTTGTCAATGTAAACAATACGGCAACACCGTAACGACAGAAACCGCGCCATATTGTTTACATAGACAACGTTCTACGCCGCTAAATTACGGCCGTAATATGACGGCACCGTTATCCTAGGAAACCCTAGCTTAAACTATTAAAATCCGTTGTATAATCCAAATACTGGGGCAACGCTGGGATATCTCCTTTTGATAACTTGGTATGGTACTATTTACATCTACTCATCAATGCCGGCGCATCCGCATGCGGCCGGACAACAATAGAAAATCTATTTTGTCTCATTGTCAGGTCAAGTGCTAAAAGCTCTTGACTATTATTTGATAACAGACAGACGGACAACCGACAGGTGAAACTAAATAAAAGCTTGTAAATATAAAGAACCTTCTCACCAAACTACGTATCGCTTTACCTTCATTTTTTCCGTCGGCACGACCCACAAATATTAATGACGATAGTCTGCACAAAAGGACTAATGGATCGGTTTATTATGTCATTGTTATTTTAATATAAAGTAAATTCTGTAGGAATTTGTATAGTCACTACAGAACTGTTGTGTAATCTGAGATATTATTTTGTAAATGAACTAACACTCGAATGAAAGACTGACTGACGTATCAATACAAAGACAATTTTATATATCTTGAAAGTTTGGACTAAGAACGAAATAATAGGACTGGATTAGTTATTTTTAAACACACAGTGCTTCGTAACATTACTTTTGTGAACTTAATAATCATTGCTTCATATTTTCAATAAATTATAATCAATTGCATCACTCTACTCACAGTTAAAATAAAATAATAGGTAGGTAAGGCTGGCCCCAGACCTACCGGTTTCGTTTCTTTGCTTTGCTGTTCTACCATGGACCGCCGGCCAAGAGGCTCATTTTCAATCTATCGAATATTTTGACTAGACCAGATTGGCAAGATAGCCATTAGTTTGGTGTTATCAAATATCGTTGTCTGGGTTACAATGCGAAGTTTTAGTTTTAATTTAAAAAGAAACTGCTGTTTCATATAAAAATTAATAACGAAATTATCAAAATGTATGAAACAGCTAATTTTTTTTCGTGATTTCAGATTTGGTCCCATAGTAAAAGTTGTTCAGTTTTATGGTCCCTACCTACCATATTCAGCTTTATAAGGCTTTACCAAACATCTTGTGTAAATAAGCGATCGATTTATTTTTAACGATCGGAGTCCATGTTCAGGGTGGCATATCTCCTAAAAGCTTCCTACTTCGCAATCCAGGCGATGATATTTGATAACACCAAGCTGATGGCTATCTTGCCAATTTGGTCTAGTCCCAAAATACGATAGATTGAAAATTACCCTGGTTGGCCGGCGGTCTTTTAAGCAAGGTAGAACAGCAAAGCAAAGAAATGAAACCGGTAGGTCTGGGGCCAGCCTTAGTAGTCGGAAAAGTTCGCGGCGTTCGAAAAGTTATAAAGTACGTTATTCTTACGTAGGTATTATTTAAATAAGATAATATTTTATAAGATAAGACCTAAAATCTTAACTCAAATGTAACGCTTGCATGTTTTATAAAATATTTACAAATGCATTCAGACTACTTAGTTATTAATAATACCAGGCGAAACTCCATTAATTACGAAATGATTCCGCAATGATATTAATCATAATGTCCGAAACTACGTAAATATGTGTGCAAGCTATTTTAGACCCGTTCGATTTTAGCCGCGACAGATGTCACCCGGACGACCACTACACAAAACCGTTTAACACGACACGACTTTTTAAAAACTATAGTCGTATCCGCCTGCGACTTCGTGCCTGTGGGATTTCGGTTTCCGTGGTAAGTTTGTAGTAAATACTTTCTTTGTGTTCGTCTCGCCTGCTTTAAAAAAATCCTTGTGCAAAAAGTGACGACTTTGGAAGGTGACGACATAGGAAAGTGACGACATAGAAAGGTGTCGCCTTAATAAGAAGAAAATAAGTACCTACCTAACCAAATATTAACCTAATTTCTTTCTTAACCTAGTTTTAAGCTGATAAGTTTCTTGTGCCCGTTCTTCTTGTCAGTTAAAAAAGTCTGGAACGGGTGGTAGGAAAATAAAGACTATTTATTAAGTTTTTTGAATAAAGACATTTTGACTTTGACTTAGGAAGGTGACTACTTTGGCAAGAAGATGACTTTAGGAAAATTACCACTGGTCCTGATAGATTGCAAATTCTTAGCATTAATAGTTTATGCTGTGAACTAATATGTCGATTTTCCATTTATAGTGAGTAATTAAGTTAGTTTATTGGCATAAATCCATGAGATACAGAATATTTGTCTACTGTGTCCTTCAATTATTTATTATTATTTAAGTTATTGATTAATTATAATTACATTTGGTTATACGTAACGTAATCATAAAGTACCTAGACAAACAAGTTGGGAAATATCTTTTGATATCATTAATGGAATTACATAGTTCCGAAATAGTTTTCACCCAAAATGTTTAATACGATGATGGACTTATGTTTCCTGTTCCTTCATTTTATAATATCTAAATTACATTATATTTATGTACAAGTTTATTTATTTTATTGGATAAGGGTCAATACAGTCAGTCATATGAATGAAAGCATTATGTTTGTACATAGGCTCTTCCACTGAGAAACTTTTAAAGTAAAAATCTGTTTCATATCATAGTCGTATCGTGTAAATTCTCCGAAACAATCACCCGAGCTCAGTTTTGGCGCTAAAATGATTTAACCAGAGACCGTTTTAGTGAAATTTATGAATGTTGAACCGAAAATAAACCGCCAATGAAACCAGACCTTTACCTAAAACGTTTTATTTATAAGACTGGGGATCTTTTTAAATTGGTTTCTTTTTTCTCAAGTAAATCGTTTACTAGGTTGTAAAGTAGCATGTCACTAAAGGCAGAGTTTAGTGATATTTCTGTTTATTTTGGTGGCAATTAATGTTTGAAATTCGATACCAAAGGAAGCATATTTCAAATTTTACACGTTATTACGAAATTTATTGCTTACTGAAGAACTAGGTAGGTATTATGTTACAAGTTTGATTAGGTAAGTACTTACATACAATTTGAGTACCCCCTAATCCATAATGAAATCACAAAGACTACTTCGCAATTTAGTAAGTATTTTTTAATTCAAATGAAATCAATGTTATGTGCATGAATGTGGTATAAACAAATAATAACATTGGGTCACCTGCATATTCTTTCGATACATAAGACGTGCATTATTTAGTCACAGTTTAACTATTATTTCCAAAAAAACTAGTGTAAAACAAGTCGTTCGATGTTTCAGGCGCGTTACGCTAGTTAATTTCAAACAATATTAATTCGGCAATGTTTATATTACTTTTAAATGGTGAAAACAACCATTTGTATCAAAATTCTTCGGCCACCCACCGAGAAACACAAACGAAACTGATTAACACATTATTCTGTGGTTCCAACCACATTTTCGCGCCATAATTTGACACATCCAGAAAGATGGCTGCCGAGAATAGACAACATAGACGAGGGACTCTTTTGATGTCCCCGCGTCGAATTACAAAAGTCTCGTTTCCGGCTAAATCTTAAGATGTTACATTTTATAATAATAGTACTGTGCAATTTATTTTCTTACTTATTAATTAATCGTTTTCTATATTAACAAACTATACATATCACATTTCAAAGGCATATCCATCTTATTTACAAAAACACTTATACTAGTGGCTCCGTGAGCTGTAGACCTCGCGAAAAAATGAAATAAAATGTCGCCATGAAGTTTTCAAAGCACACAGTAGGTAAGTACGTGAGTATTGCAGCTACATGGTGCTTCCAATTTTGATCATTTTTCAAAATGGGTGAGTATTTTTTTTATAAATTTGGAAAAATTGGCTTGACTGAACAGTTATATATAATTATCGAACCTACTCACAAAATTTCACCAGAATCTGTTGAGAAATGCGACTTGTAGAGGAGATCAAACAGCCGGAAAGCTGGAATGAAATATGGTTTTTTACATATCTCCGTCATTTTCACAAATTTCGAAAAACTGTCGCGACAATTTTTTTTTATAAATATATAAAAAAAATATATCAAACCTGCTCACAAAATTTCACCGAGATCGGTTGAGAAATGCGACCTGTAGAGGAGAACAGCCAGCGCTGGAAATACGAATTGAAATTTGATTTTTTTACATTATCTCCGCCATTTAGAAAAAAAATTAAAAACTGGCTTGACATAAGAAATCTATACGATTTTCAAACCTGCTTACAAAATTTTACGAGAATCGGTTGAGAAATGCTACCTGTAGAGGAAAACAGACAGCCCTGGAAAGCCGGACTGAAATATGTATTTTTAACATTTCTCCGTCATTTTGGAAAATTTCCTAAAACTGGCGTGACAAAAAAATTCTATATTATTTTCGAACCGGCTCACAAAATTTCACGAGAATCGGTTGAGAAATGCGACCTGTAGAGGAGAACATCCAGCGTCAGAAAGCCGGACTGAAATACATTTTTCTAACATATCTCCGCCGTTACGAAAAATTTAGTAAAACTGTCTCAACTTGAAAAAATCTATATGATTTTCGAACCTGCCCACAAAATTTCACGAAATTCGGTTAAGAGATGCGACCTGTAGAGGAGAAAAGACAGAGCCGGAAAGCTGGACTGCAATAGGTTTTTTTTACATATCTCCGCCATGTCAAAAATAATCGAAAAAGTGGCGTGATAAAAAAAAAACATTATCATTTTCAAACCTGCTTACAAAATTTCACGAGAATCGCTTGAGAAATGCGACCTGTAGAGGAGAACAGACAGCGCTGGAAAGCCGAAAAACCTGTTTTTTAACATATATCCGCCATTTTGAAAAATTTTAAAAATCTGGCTCGACAAAAAAATTCCATATAATTTTCGAACCTGCTCACAAATTTTCACGAGAATCGGTTGAGAAATGCGACCTGTAGAAGAGAACATACAGACATACGAATGCCCAAGCTGAAGCAGAGACGCTTTGCTCGCACTTCGTGCTCGCTCGGTCAATAATAACAAGTTACAACCTAGAATGATAGTTCTCTAATTCCCTACAAAGCGCACTGTCAAAGGTGAGGCAGACAAAACTGAGCCAAAATGGCTCAATTTTCAGATATTTAATCCATCATACGTCACTTACAGTACCACACAATAGATTTAAGTACGTTACAGTACGTTACCTAATCGTACGTAGGACGTAAGTACCTACAAGAACGAAAAAGTTTCAATTTCCCTACCTTTAAAGGATTAGTTCCTATTTTGTTGGATTTTAGTCACGATTAGGAAACGTATGAAGGATATGAATCAGAAATCCGAGCCATTTTAACACGTTCTTATTAGATTGCTTTCTCGTTTGTGTGTTCGTTCGTTCGTTTGTTTCTCCGCAAAGTTTGTGAACGATTTTGTACTAGCTTTCCGATGAGCTAGAAACTTGAAACTTTGAACGTAGGTCAGAACTGGAAGGCAATGCGATATTATGGTGTCATTGAGCTGATCTGATGATGGATCCGGAAGAAGTCCACTGGATCTCTATGATGCAACCATACAACCCCATCGTGTTTGGGCTCGTTAGAATCGTCTTGACTAGTACTCTAATGGGAGACGAGATCTGGATCTCGTCTCCCATGAGAGTATCTCCCATCATCAGACCCTGGGGTCTGATGATGAAGCTGGAATGGAATGCCATGCCATAGGAACTCATTATTGAAACCGTGTAACCCCATCAAATTGGAGCTTATTTGAATCGTCTTGACGAGTTCTTTGTTGGGAAATAGTTTCCAGGGTCTGATGATGGAGCCGGAAGAAGGACACAGGAACTATTTAATAAAACCATGCTACCCCATCGAGATTGGGCTCGTTTGAATCGTCTTGACGAGTACTTTGTTGGGAAATAGTGTTCGAGGATCTGATGATGGAGCCAGAGGCAGGCAATAGGAACTCTATAATAAAACCATGCAACTCCATCGAGTTTGGGCTCGTTTGAATCGTCTTGACGAGTTCTTTGTTGGGAAATAGTTTCCAGGGTCTGATGATGGAGCCGGAAGAAGGACACAGGAACTCTTTAATAAAACCACGCTACCGCATCGAGATTGGGCTCGTTTGAATCGTCTTGACGAGTGCTCCGGTAGGAGATGGTATATTTTTTTGGTGTTAGCTCGTTAACTAAAAAGCAGAAAATAATAATTTACTGAAAAAAAAACTTTTTTAAAAACACGTTTTTAAAACGGACTAAATTAATAAAAAAAAATCTGACTAAAACATTAAAACGGACTAAAAAGTAAAAAATAAATTCTTCTGTAAATATTTATAACCAACCCTACCTACAGAAATTTTAAACCTAAAAACGTGGGGCGCATGCTAAAGACAATATGGATGATAAATTTTACAAAATGCGCCCCACGTTTTTAGGTTTAAAATTTCTGTAGGTAGGGTTGGTTATAAATATTTATAGAAGAATTTATTTTTTACTTTTTAGTCCGTTTTAATGTTTTAGTCAGATTTTTTTTATTAATTTAGTCCGTTTTAAAAACGTGTTTTTAAAAAAGTTTTTTTTTCAGTAAATTTTTGATTAGATTTATTTGCCTCACTTTACATACAAAGTCTAACTCAACTCAACCCTGTCAACTCGGCTTCTGAACATCATAGCAGTAATGTAGTAATAAATTCCTAAAAATCGTATAGTGTAACAAGTGCTTAAACATGAATATCATTACATTTTATTTTGCGTATTTGAGGGTAGTCGATAAAATTACTACGAAGCAAATAAAACGAGTGTATTCTGTATTATTTCCACAGTCGAAATTCAGAACTCAAGCGCTGACGTACAGAATATAGTGAGTTGCCGCTAGACCAAAAAAGTAGGAAAGTTATGTTAGCCCATATTATATTGTAAGCCTACATCGTAATGATAACAATAGACTTTAGTATTAATAAATAATATTTAC
This sequence comes from Agriphila tristella, assembly GCA_928269145.1. Lineage (NCBI taxonomy): Eukaryota > Metazoa > Arthropoda > Insecta > Lepidoptera > Crambidae > Agriphila > Agriphila tristella. Next base: position 1,815,499 of record OV743451.1, on the reverse strand, counting down.
TTAATTATTTTAATACGAGTGTAAAGTGTCTAACGAGCTTTGAGTAAGTTTTATATTAATGTTCAAACCTCAATGCTGAGAAATACAAAACCTCTTTACCTCTTTTTCTTTTTTTTTATGTATAATTTTGTTTCTTAAAAAAAGATATTCGATAGAGCATTAATTTTATACTCGTAGCCGTGTGCGTGTTTTTCAATGTAAAACATTTTTATATTTTAAGTAATTGGTAATAAACTGTTAATTATAAAAGTTTAATCGCTTTTCTTATTCTGCAATTACTTGCGTTCCGAAGAAGTCCCCTTTCAGTTTCAGTAGTGGGACCAACGAAAGGTTTCACACTTTTCGATCTACGCCTACAAAGAATAAAACGTAAGTAACGAAATTTGTTTTGTACTACGTAATGACCTAACGATTCTAAAGAAGTTAGTTATTATACCGGCCATAAAAAAATGTGTGAGAGATAAATATTTATATTTTGGTCACAAAAATGAAGTTCACGGCAATATTTGGGAAAGCAATTTCTGTTTCCCGCTAAAATTAATATTTCTGTTAGCGAGTACCTAAACAATACTGTACATTTTATGTACTTAATTTCCGCTGTGAAAAGCTAATAACTTTATTATTTTCACGCATTAATCATTCCATAATCATTAATTTCATTACATATTTTGTTTCCTTTTTCTTTGTTGTGAAACAGGTAGCAAGCAATACCACAGACCGTAATATAATTTTACTCTTTGCCACAGACTATCACCATATTTTTTTTTTATTGGGAATACTTTTGCCAGTCTCAAGTTCTATTATTTTTGTTCTGTTCAACTACTTTATTCAATGGTATAATAAATAGGTAGGTACTTGAAATATTTTTGCTTCCGCCGAGTATTTTTTTTTTCAAAAGATGTTTTTTTTATTAATGTAATTTCAATATTTTTATAACATATTACTTGTGATGTGGCATTTTACTGTTTCTGGGAGAATTTGACACCAGATTTTAATCAACCTAATTTTAGCCTGTTTTATAGTATTTCACAATTAAATATTATAATTGTACAATTTTAACCTCGTCATATAACTATTTATTTAATCAATTATGAGAATAACCTACAAATTTATTTAACTCTATATTAAATGGTTTCTAAGCTGTACTTTGTCAGTTTCAGCTACCATCGCCATGAATGAAGAGAGTCGTTTTAGACCGGACCCAGGTGTGCCCAGGTTTGAGGGCCAGGGTCAAGAGGTGCTAGAATCGAGACAGCGTGAGTCTAGCTGTATGACTTGGCCAAGAGTACCCAGGTATGAGGGTCAGGCGAGAACGAGTAAATATTTAGAGAAACCACGGGTGTCACGGGTACGTGACACTGAAGCTGATAACCGATATGTTGGTTACGACTTGGAGCATCGAAGACAGAGAGTATCTGAACTAAGGCCTAGTGAGAGGTCCCTGCGTACACCTACGAGGTCAGTGCGATACCGTTCGTCTACCACAGCCGGCGCGCATGAAGACGCCAGAGAAAATGTTGAGAGTCGGTACATGCAGAGACAAAGCGGTAACGAGAGGCTGAGGTCGAGATCGAGTTACGGCAGAAAGAGAAGTCGTAGCTCATCACTGGAGTCGGGAGAGCAACAACCCTCTAATGCGAAAAGAAATAAATGTACAGAGTCTACCGATGCTATTTTAGATAAGTTTTTGTCAATTTTGCAATCAGTCAAAGGTTCAGATAAATCGAAGTTAACTTTTAATACTAACATTATCCCTGACTTTGACCCGATGTCGAAGGAACAAACTGTTTTAACGTGGTTGACAAAAGTAGAAGAGTGCGCCGAGATTTACGGTTGGGAAGATAAGGAAATAATCCATTATGCTCTTCCAAAGTTGACTGGGGTAGCAAGGTCTTGGTACCAAAGTTTGCCATCAATGATGTTTACATGGGTCGAATGGAAGAGAAAATTAATAGAATCTTTCCCGGTTCGCGAAGACTATGCTGAACTTTTGTCTGAAATGCTCTCTAAAAGAGTTAGGTATGGAGAGTCACTAGAGCACTATTATTATGCTAAAATAAATTTGTTAAATAGATGTAAGATCTATGGGCGTCAGGCCGTTGATTGCTTACTTTTCGGTGTTGATGATAGAGCTATCAAAGTAGGTGCACAAGCCGCTCAATTTACGGAACCAGAGCAGGTGTTAAAATATTTTAGAACTGTGAAGGTAGTAAATAGCCGTGAAAATAACGATTTCAATTCAAAATATCGGAGTGATCGTAAAACTGCAACAAGTACTACGAAAATCAGTAGTTTAAAAATCACGTGCTACAATTGTGACCAAAATGGTCATCCGAGTGTAACGGTTGCTAAAAACCTACTACTTATAACTAATAATTACTGTCGAACTTTTCTTAAAAATTCATTACATCACTTCACCTGTGGAATGTGGGAAGTTCTGACCTCTGCCTTATTCCAAATCGCGACTCGGAACGCGGCCGTATTGTCACACTGTGACAGACGCTGTCATTGTCTATAATGACATCCACCTTCGTTATGTCAAGCTCGACCAATAGGATAAGACCGGGACTTCTAGATGATTCTCGCTGTTTTGAGGTGCTTCTCGATATTTATCTTGCTATAAATACGAACGATTCGCAAAAATTTTTTTCTTCTTTTCAAAACATTCGTACATTAATTTCATTTCATTTCCTTGTGTTGTGCAACCCCGTTTCTAGGGGTCGTACCTACGGGCAGGAGTTCCCCTACCGGACCCTCTCCTGCGCCGCCTACCACTACACCTCCGGGCACCTACCTACCCGAGTCACCACCTGCTGCTTCCGGCCTACCCCGGAGCAACACCACGCCGAGCCTGCGCACTCGCCTCACCTTGAGCGCGTAGCCCTCGTGCTGCACATGCGCTTCTGCTTCCGTTAGGCAAAACGCAAGCTAAGTGTTTTTTATACTACAAGGCGACTACCACGAAACGAAGATCGGTGTACCCCCCTTGAGACCTTTTTTTTCAATATATCTTGGTAAATTGTAACATTGACGTTTCATTTACCACCTTCTGCGCACTGGTCGTGCTTCACACTTCCAGCTGTGGCAGTGGCGCCCAACTCGCTCAAGATCTTTCGCTCAGTGGTTCTCGCCTTTTTATTTTTACTACATTTTGATTTTTTTGTGTTTTGGGTGGGTACCTACCTTTACTGTGTAACTAACGGTCACTAAGCCGTTATTAACTGTTTTAAACGTCTTAGTACTTTTGCTACTGCGCTTTAGTACTTATTTAAATTTTTTAACGTTGTTTCACGAATTTTTTTGAAAATCTTTAAATTTTTACCTTAATTTTTTTGTAGCTACCCACTTAAATATTTTTTTAATTGTGCTGCAATTGATTAGGCTCACGCTACACTCACCTTAGTTTGGTCTCGTTTTACTTTAATTTTTTTTAACTATCGTAATCATGGTTGAACGTTCAGTAAATTTTCTTTCGCTTCAAAAGTCAGAACTTGAATACGAAGTGGCCTTGCGTGGTCAAACCCCAGCTGATTCGGTTCAAGAATTGCGAAAACAGATTGTTAAACTATCTAAAGATCTTCCTTCCGAAAATATTTTAACTTCACACTTGCCTCCATCTGAGGATATTGAGGGTGTTAAGGCCTCTCTTGAAAAATCTTTTAAAAATTTAAAATCTTTAAAATCTAAATTTGAAAAAAACTTATTCTTAAGAACTGAAGTTTTGCTAAATCATATATACCATAGGTTGAATAGAATCGAGGTTGATGATGATTCCTTGCTGGTTCTTCTGTCGGATTGTCAATCTATGTTTGAGTTCCAAACGAAAGAGATTAAGTCGTTGACACCGGTTGATGAGGCGAAATCTAGTATAAGTGCAAACATCGGTGAATTGGAAAAATCAGTTATTAATTTAGTTGTTGATCGTAATACCGTACCTGATTTTTCCAAAATTAAATTTAGCGGGAAGTCTTGTGTCCGATCCTTCATTCAAAAAGTGGATGAATTTGTAGAATCAAGAGGTATCAGCTACGATAAAGTGTTATCTTTTGGTTATGAGATTTTTACAGACGATGCCCTGCATTGGTTTCGTGGTGTTAAACCCAAAGTTCATAATTGGTCCCAATTAGCGGAATTGTTGAAGGCCGATTTTAGTTTACACGACTTTGACTATCAGTTTTTATCTGAAATTCGGTCTCGTACTCAAGGTGAGGGTGAATCTATTTGTATTTACCTGTCCATAATGGATGGCATGTTCTCACGACTTACCAAACCCTTGCCTGAGGACGAAAAACTGGAAATATTGTCGCATAACGTGCGTCCTTGCTATGCGAATGCATTGGCTTCAGCATGGCCAATTTTAACTATAGCAGCACTTAAGGCAGCTTGCCAAAACTTTGAAAAAATAAAATCTCAATTTTCCAAATTTCATGAGCCTTCTGCTCCAAATTCTTCAACCCTAGCTCCTGAATTTGCATATCGTGGCAAATCCAGTGCTTCTGCTAGCTCTGGAAGTTCAGTTAATAATAAAACTTTTGTTTCGGCCGTAGCTACGGATAACGTTTATTGTCCCAGATGTCGTAATAATACGCACAGTTTAAAAACATGTACTCAGCCACGCATTATTGTATGTTTTAAGTGTGGGAATAAAGGTGTTCGTACTCCTGATTGCACTAAATGTAATCCAAAAAACTAGTTAGTCAGGATTGGAGAACTAGTGAATCTCAGCACACGAGATTTTCTAGCCGTCGTAATGAGACTGAATGGAAGGATTGGCTTACCTTTATTTCTAAATTTTCATCGAGCCAATCTGTGTCTCCAATCCTGGATTCTGAAACTAATTTTTCTCGACCTTATATTAATGTGTCTGTTGGTGACAAAAAAATTGTTGGTCTTTTAGATACTGGTTCCGGCATAACATTATTAGGAAATAATTCTCATGACTATTTTTTAAAACTAAACTATAAATGTTACTCTTGTGATCCGTTACAGCTTTCTGCAGCTGGCGGTCAGAAGTTTTGTTCTTCTAAATATTTCATTTTACCTCTCTCCTTTAATAATAAAACTCACAATATTAAACTCTTCGTTGTGCCGGAAATACTAAATAATCTTATTCTAGGAATGGATTACTGGAGGACTTTTGGGTTATTTCCCAATGAACTTGATAGCCTTGTACTTGATGGGTCTCAGGAGGCAAATATTTCGAACATCGCTCTTGACGAATCTAAACATATTTGTCCGTACGCTCAACTTTCAGATGACCAAAAGAAAACTGCTGATAATATAATCTCTGATTTCCGCGGTATTTCGTATGAGGAATGCGGTTTGGGTCGTACCTCCTTGATCACTCACGCTATCGACACTGGTGACGCTGCTCCTATTAGACAGAGATACTACCGAATGTCTCCTCATAAACAACAAATTCTCTCCGAACAGCTGGAGGAGATGATAAAGGATGACGTTGTGGAACCGTGTGAGAGCCCTTGGTCGAATCCGGTTCTTCTGGCTCCTAAGAAGAACGGTGAATTTAGGTTTTGTTTGGACAGCAGAAAACTAAACGCTGTCACTCGTAAAGATGCCTATAGCTTACCCTATATCTCGGAGATCCTAGACAATCTTAGAGATGCTAAATATCTATCTAGTATTGATCTTTCTAAATCGTTCTGGCAAGATTTAATAAAACCTGAAGACAGATGCAAGACTGCGTTCTATATTCCCTCTAGGGGGACCTTCCAATTTAAGTCTATGCCGTTTGGCTTAACTAATGCACCTGCTACTCAGCAAAGACTAGTAGATTTGCTCTTTTACGGTCCTGAATTTGAAAATAAGGTCTACGTTTTTGTCGATGACGTAATTATAGTGTCAAACACCTTCGAAGAACATATGTCGCTTCTTACGCGGGTTCTAGAAAAATTGAAATTCGCCAACTTAACAATTAACTTCGAAAAGTGTCAATTTTTCAGAGAAAGGCTTAAGTATTTGGGCTACGTCGTTGATTCAAATGGTCTCCATGCTGATCCTGAAAAGGTGGATGTTATTGTAAATTATCCTTCCCCTACTAATAGGAAGGAAGTTCGTCGTTTCTTGGGCACTGCTTCTTGGTATCGTCGTTTTATCCCTAATTTTAGTTCCTTGGCTGCACCATTGAACAAACTAACTTCTCAAGGTAAATCGGCGCCTCCCTTTGCTTGGACAGAAGAAGCAGAGGCCGCTTTTGTTAAACTGAAGGAGTGTCTGACGTCACCTCCTATCTTATCTTGTCCTGATTATTCTGAACCTTTCCAAGTTCGCACCGACGCTAGCGACTACGGGTTAGGTGCTGTGCTCTCTCAGATTCAAAACGGCGAAGAGCGGGTTATAGCCTATATGAGTAAATCCTTATCAGCCCAACAACGTAATTACGGCGCTACAGAGCGCGAAGCTCTCGCGGTACTTGTTGCTATTGAACACTGGCGGTGTTACTTGGATAACGGTAGAAATTTTTTTGTTTATACTGACCATTCATCTTTAAAATGGTATCTTAACATGAATAACCCTACAGGTCGCCTTGCTAGGTGGGGAATACGTCTATCGGCCTTCGACTTCGATATCATATACACATGTGGCAAGGACAACGTTGTGCCAGATTCTCTATCTCGTGCCTTACCTGTAGCAGCTATAGACAGTGCCAACCAATCTTGTTCACCTGTAACAGATCCATGGTATTTGGAGATCTTTAATGGTTGCCAATCCTCTCCTACTTCCTTTCCTAATTACAAAATCACTAACAATAAATTATATCGTCACATGAAATCCTTAAACCCTTTAGCTAGGGAATTCGAATGGAAGGAAGTTGTCCCTAACGATTCCAGACTTGATATTATTGTTGCTAACCACTCAAATCCTACTTCAGGACATTTGGGAATTTTTAAAACCTTTAAACGTATTTCTTTAAATTATTTTTGGCCCGGCTTACATAAGGATGTTGCTAACTTCGTAAATAATTGTGATGCTTGTAACTTGCACAAACATGCTAATCATCCTACCTTAGGACTTATGGGTCGACCTAAAGAATGCTCTAGGCCCTTCCAAATGATTAGTATTGATTTGGTCGGTTCACTACCTCCAAGTAGGAAGCAAAATACTATGCTCCTGGTTGTCACTTGCTGTTTTTCTAAATACTCTCTATTATTTCCTATACGTCGTGCAACTGCTGAAATTATAACTAATATTATTGAGGAGAAAGTCTTTCTTGTACATGGCATTCCTAGCACCGTTCTGATGGACAATGGTAAACAGTTCGTTAGTCAGAAACTACAGCATATGTTCGCTCAATATAAAATACCGAAAGTGCATTTTACGCCTAAATACACTCCACAGGTAAATACAGTCGAGCGTTACAACAAGACCATTATGACGGCTGTTTCGACCTTTATTGATGAAGATCACAGAACTTGGGATCTTAATATCCCTAAAATACAATTCGCTCTCAACTCTGCTGTAAGTGAAGTCACGGGTTATACCCCATCGTTTCTGGTCTTCGGGAGGGAATTAGTCTCTTGTGGATCTCATTATCTTGATGTCGATCTAAACGACATTATCTTCTCACCTAGGGATGAATATGCTGAAAATACTGGGAAACTTAGGAAAATTTTTGATCAAGTGCAAAGTTCTCTTATAAAATCGCATGCTCGTAATTGTGGTCCTTATAATCTTCGTCGTAAAAAGTTCGAATTCAACGTAGATGATATTGTCTGGCGAAAAACTTATTATCAAAGCGACAAAGATAAGAAATTTTCTAAAAAACTTGCTCCTAAATATATTAAATGTCGTATAAAATCTAAATTGTCGCCCTTGGTCTATGAACTTGTCGATATGAAAGGGAAAAATCTGGGTTCTTGGCATATCAAAGATTTTAAATTGAATAATTATTCTTAAACTTGTTTTTAATACTTTAAATTAAAATAATAATAGACAAGCAATATAAGTATACATTTTTAAATACTTATACTGTTTCCACTACTATAATTTACATTGCATGAAAATTTTAACTATTGTCTTTTAATTTGAATATAACTTTTGTTGTCTGAATGGAAGGGTCTTATTCACTTGTTTTGGGTTGTTATCTGGTTGGTTGGTCGTTTTTGTTTTTAACTGGATTTTGTCCAGGCAAAATCCTACTCTAAGAGGGGGGATATGTAACGGTTGCTAAAAACCTACTACTTATAACTAATAATTACTGTCGAACTTTTCTTAAAAATTCATTACATCACTTCACCTGTGGAATGTGGGAAGTTCTGACCTCTGCCTTATTCCAAATCGCGACTCGGAACGCGGCCGTATTGTCACACTGTGACAGACGCTGTCATTGTCTATAATGACATCCACCTTCGTTATGTCAAGCTCGACCAATAGGATAAGACCGGGACTTCTAGATGATTCTCGCTGTTTTGAGGTGCTTCTCGATATTTATCTTGCTATAAATACGAACGATTCGCAAAAATTTTTTTCTTCTTTTCAAAACATTCGTACATTAATTTCATTTCATTTCCTTGTGTTGTGCAACCCCGTTTCTAGGGGTCGTACCTACGGGCAGGAGTTCCCCTACCGGACCCTCTCCTGCGCCGCCTACCACTACACCTCCGGGCACCTACCTACCCGAGTCACCACCTGCTGCTTCCGGCCTACCCCGGAGCAACACCACGCCGAGCCTGCGCACTCGCCTCACCTTGAGCGCGTAGCCCTCGTGCTGCACATGCGCTTCTGCTTCCGTTAGGCAAAACGCAAGCTAAGTGTTTTTTATACTACAAGGCGACTACCACGAAACGAAGATCGGTGTACCCCCCTTGAGACCTTTTTTTTCAATATATCTTGGTAAATTGTAACATTGACGTTTCATTTACCACCTTCTGCGCACTGGTCGTGCTTCACACTTCCAGCTGTGGCACGAGCTTTAGGTGCGAAAAACCCGCTGCCAAATGTACCACGTGCGATAAATCTGGTCATTTATCTATTCATTGCTATAGAAATAGAGGTTTAAATAGTAGGGATCAGGGCAAGGATACAGTTAGTCAAGGTAAAAATAAAAATGAGCAGCAGGTACAGGTATCACAATTAAGTTTGACCGAAGATGTGACAGCTAAATACATGATTTTTATTAAAGTTAATTGTAATGCCGTTGATTGTCATCTGGATTTAGGAAGTCAGTATTCTCTTATAAAATTAACAAAAGCCAAAGAGTTAAATTTAGATGTAGTAGTACCAGACAATTTACCTGTACTCAGAGGTATAGGTGCAAATCTGATTTCTCCTGTAGGTATGACGATTGTTAATGTAGAAGTTCAAGGTATAAAGGAAACAATAAATATGTACGTGGTGGAAGATTATGTGATCAATCAATCCGTTCTTTTAGGTCATTCTTTCACAGAAAAACCCGACATAGTTGTTCAAATGTACTTTGAACATTCAAACAGCAGCCCAGATACGGAAACAGCCTAGTTGCGATTTTAACTCGCATCTCAGCGATCAATATTGACCGACTTAGTGAAATGCAAAGTTGCATTTCACACGGACAGCTCACTAGTTAATAAGTATAGTAGTGTGTATATAGTAAAATTAGTATTTAAGATCATGAAATTTGTAAATAAAGTCTCTTTGTATTCAGCAAGCGTTGGTGTATCGTTTCAACCTGGTAACTATCCTCTCACTGTGGCCAAGACTCCCTTAGCCGTCAGTTCTGATCAGTCTTGTGAGTCTGCTTGACTGGCAGTGAGAAAATCACTACTCCTAAAACCTGACTCCTTCCAACACTCCATCTGTTACCTTAGGTCTCCTGGTAACAGATATCCTGTTGTATTTATATATTTATCTATTCACAATTTATGATAGGGTAGGGCTGTAGGAACTATAGGGACTTAGGTCGTAGGGATCTAGGGAACGTAGGGAATCTCTCTACCTCTTAAATTGTTCATGTTCAGTTTGCCGGTGCAAGTAACACAATAACACAACTACTCACTAACACTTACATTTTACAGACAACAAATTTACATTTAACATTTACATTAGTCGGCAAGCTGTTCATTTTGGTCCTTCGAGAATTGAACCACGCGATTCCTCCCATCCCCCCAGCTAGGGAAAGACATTTGACTGACAGACACTTTGGAGAATTGCATGCTGGTGTACTCAACAAGCATCAGTGTGTGGTGATCTGAGGTACTTTAGTGCTTGGTGTTTTTGTAAGAAAGTCACTCGTACGGTAGCGAGTCGGTCGCTGGCCTCCCACAAGCGGGTCTCACCAGTTGATTGAGACGTTCGCATAATACCGTAAGAAGAGGACGCAAGGGCACTAGGTACTGACAAATTTATAATAGGAATAGGGAAAGTAGGGTGGTAGGGACATCAAGAGAGAAAAGCAAAATGGAGATACACGACATCAACGACCGAGTCAAAGAGCAAGAGCACCTTTACAATGAGCTTACACGACTACTGGCGAATATGAAAAAAGATTCTGCCACACGACAAACACCACAATATTTGGACGACAGAAAAAGTCGTCTCGATGACATATTTAACCGAGCTCAGACAAATGACTTACAACTGCAAAAACAAGAAATTCTTTCTACACATAAATACGTTACGATGAAGTACTTTGACAACAATATCAAGAGAAAATATGACGAAGCTACTGAGTACTTACAAAAGATTGAGGAAAAATTGCAAACGGCGCAGCAATTATACGAACCAGCTGAAATACAGAAACAAGAAATAGCGGATCAACAACAGAGACAAAGTCCAAAATTATTTATACAGAACTTTCGAATGGCACAATTTACGAAGAAGTTATCTCAAGCTAAAATGGCGATTACTGAAGATAAGCCCACTTGGTATCTTCAATCATTACTACAAACAATACAACATCAATGGCAAGAAATTGAAAATAATCATTTAGAGTTACTTGTGAGTGAAAGGACATTTGACATTGAGTACTTTAAAGATGATTGTTTTGAGCAGATACAGAGCGATTGCGAAGTTACGTCAGAGTTACTACAAGAAAAACTATATGACATTAAATCAACTACATCTAATGTTATCTTTAAATCGTCAGGAAAATTACCACAAATTCAAATTCCCGTATTTACCGGAGATTATAACACCTGGAGCACATTCCAAGATTTGTTTACAAAAATAATTCACGACGACAAATCAATCTCATGTACAGAAAAAATGCAATATTTAAAATCACATGTACAAGGCGAAGCTGCAAAAATAATTCAATATTTAAATATTAGTGAATTAAATTATAACACAGCGTGGGAACTGCTTACGAAGAGGTTTGACGATAAACGAATGATCGCAACAATGTACATTGACAAATTAATCGATTTACCTGTAATAAAAACAGCACATGCAGCGAAATTACGCGACTTGCATGACTCAGTGCGCGAATGTATAGAAGCGTTAAAGAACCAAGGTGTTGATACGTCATCTTGGAGCCCTATTCTGATCAGATTAATTAGTCGGAAATGGGATTCAGAGACGAATGTCAAGTACGAATACCAGATAGAAGAACGAACTAAGATACAAGACTTTGAACAAATGATGAAATTTCTGGAAAAAAGATTTAAATGTCTTGAAACAGCGCCGAATGTCTTGCCATATAATGATAATCAAACTAACCAACCAAGTTTTCAATATAGACAGCGGAGTTTTCAGAATAAGCCTACGCCGCAAATGGAACAACGTAAAGAATGTTGGTATTGTCAAAGTCAGGAACACCACATTCATGGGTGCCCGAAATTTAAAGCATTAGACGTAGAGGAACGTCTAAAAATAGTTACAAGAAAGCAAATGTGTAAACGTTGCTTAAATCACAGCTCGATAAAACAATGCGTAAGCGTAAAGTTCGCAGCATGTGAAGTGTGTCAGCAATCAGGCCACCACGCGTTATTACATCGGAATTACAACCGAATGACTAATGAGAAAACACACTCAGATGACGAAAAAACAAATAAAACGACGACATATACAAGTAACTACATAAAACCGGCTGTAAAAAATATATTACAGTCAAATGTAACAGAGTCAGCTTCAAGACAAAATGTACTACTAGCGACGGCTTTAGTACAGACAACGACAAATGACGGTATGCCACAGTTATTAAGGGTACTGTGTGATCAAGGATCAGAGGCTTCCTTTTGTACAGAAGAAGTAGCTCAACTTTTAGCATACCCAAGAACAAAAATCCATGCTGAAATAAAAGGAATTGGGGATGAATATCCGAAGACATCAAACTATACAATTGACATAAATATACGACCACGATTTTCTAGTGATTATAGTATACCTGTAACACTGATAATATTACCGAAGCTCACGAACTCGTTACCACGACAAGACATGCAACCACTGGATGACCAATTTTTACAGAATAAGTTGGTTGCCGACCCGACATACTACAAAAAAGGACCTATAGAAATAATATTAGGGGCCCAAGACTATAGCAAAATATTAAGACAAGGCTTGGAGAGGATGCAAGACGGATTAATTGCCCAAAACACAGAATTAGGGTGGATTTTATCAGGTCTTTGCGTTACCGACAGAAATACAGACATGAAAGTACTTAGTATGATCACACGCACAGAAGATGTGCAATTAACAAAATTTTGGGAATTAGAGGAAGTTCCCGAGACAAACAGATTGAGCAAAGAAGAAGAAATTTGCGAACAATATTACAAAGACACTACTGTACGAAACGAAGATGGAACGTACACCGTACGACTTCCGTTCAAAAATCAAGACATAGACTATGGACAATCACGCCACAGAGCTGCGGCGCGACTATTACAATTAGAACGACAATTTAAAAAAAATACTGATTTACAAAAACAATACCATGAGTTTATGAATGAATATTTACAAATGGGTCACATGAGAAAAGTACCAAAAAAGGATTACAATAAGGGAAAATATTATATCCCGCATCAAGCTGTGATACGTGAAGATTCATTGACAACGAAATTAAGGGTGGTTTTCGACGCAAGTAGCAAAACCAGCTCGAATATAAGCTTAAATGACAACTTACTTAAAGGTCCGCGATTACAACAAGATTTAAACAACATACTTTTACGATGGCGCACTCATAAGATTGCATTTACGGCGGATGTTATGAAAATGTACCGATTTATAAAAATACACGAAGATGACATGACATACCAAAGGATAGTTTGGAGATTTCATCCAGATCATCCAATAGACGAGTACGAGCTCACTACAGTCACATATGGTACTACTAGTGCACCTTATCTGGCTGTCAGAACATTACAGCAACTGGCAAATTTACCAAAACCACGAGTAACAGTATCGCATCCATTTAGCAATACTGGGGTTGATTTTGCGGGTCCAATTCAGATACGACACATGAAAGGAAGAGGACACAAATCACATAAAGCATACATAGCGGTATTTGTATGTTTAGCCACGAAGGCAATACACCTAGAATTAGTAGGTGATTTATCAACGGAGACATTCATAGCTGCGCTAAAAAGATTTATGGCACGAAGAGGTCATGTTTCAAACATATACAGTGACAATGCTACGAATTTTGTTGGGACAGCAAATATTTTGTATAAAGAAATTCTTGAAATTACACAGTCCCCAAACTTTCAAAATGCAGTGACTAACATCGGAACAAATTGGCATTTTATCCCACCATCATCCCCCCATTTTGGAGGAATTTGGGAAGCTGGTGTAAAATCTATGAAACACCATTTAAAACGTGTAATTGGAGATTCCACACTAACTTATGAAGAGATGACGACAATGTTGTATCAAATTGAAGCGTGTCTGAACTCAAGACCACTGTGTCCGTTAAACGAAGACATAAATGACACCACGATATTAACGCCAAGTCATTTTTTGATCGGCCGGGAAGCGGTTGGAATTCCAGATCTGATTACAGACATTAACACAGATTTAGGAACCAGATGGAAAATCATTCAGAAAATGAAAAAAGACTTTTGGAATAGTTGGTCACGAGATTATTTGCATCAGTTACAACAGAGGTACAAATGGCAACAAAACTATGAAAACTTAAAAGTAGGTACCACAGTTTTAATAAAAGACACAAATATAAGCCCGAGCAAATGGCCAATGGCTAAAGTGAAAGAAATTCACCCAGGACAAGATGGTAAAACAAGAGTGGTCACTCTACAAAGAGCAATTGGTTCAGATCTAAAAAGGTCGATTCACTCACTTATTCCGTTACCGATTGATGAAAACTATGACAATACACAGACACTATCAAGAACAAATCAAGCGCCTGTACAAAGCAATGTCGCAATATGCAACAAACACAAGTCATATACAAGGAAAATAAATAAGTTCTCTTTACTACAATTTCTGTTATTGTTAGTATTGAATATCTTCAATACGACGACGGCACGACTTGAGACGGCACAAATTGCATCAAACTGGACATACACCATAAAGAATATTGATCCAGGATTATACATAGAGCAAATCGGGTCAGCTACGATTGACAGAGGAAGATTCAGAATAGAAACAACATATGACAGAGCATATATGAAACAACAGTTCAGCAAAATAACTACAGTTACTACTCAATTTAAGAACTTATGTCAGGAGTCTCAAACATTAACGTACGAAACACATTGCAAGGAATTCTATCATCATCTAGAAGAAGAACGTGATAAGTTTGGAAAAACTATCCAATACTTAACAAATGTAGAACATATAAGAAAGAAAAGAGGTCTGTTAGGTGAATTTTTACAGTCTGTTTTTGGCGTAAATGATGAAGTATACAAGGACATAAATACGTTGCAAAATAATCAGCATTCTTTAATACAGGCTACGAACCAACAAACAAAACTTATGATCTCTACAATCGCTACTGTCAATCAAACTGAAGAAAGAATAGAAAAAAAATTACAAAAATTTCAAACAAAATTGAATAAAGCAATTGATTTCATGAATAACAATAATGTTTGGTACAAATCTATTGATAGTAACCACATTATAATACAAGTGATGCAAACTTATCAATTAGCTTTAAATTACATTCATGAAATTATGGATCATTACGATAATATATTAAAGATATTTTTAGATAATGCATCAATTTACAATGTTTTATCTCCAGATCAAATCGGAAAGATAATTAGTTCAGCTAATATGAAATTACCACAGAATCTTAGAATCACTCAGACTCATCGGTTAGAGACCAAAATAACAGAAAATAGCACACATATTCAAGTGTTTACACATTATCCAATTCATGATGTGACAAAATACGTCTTGGTCCACGTCACGCCTGTACCTATAAAAATAAATGACCAAAATTTTCAATCAATTTTATTACAGCACACATTTATGGGTTTTGACTATAATAATGAACATTATTTTGAATTGAGTTATGAAGAATTTGATAACTGTATTCATAAAGACATGAATTTTATATGTAGTCCTGGGGCCGTGAAGAACATGCAATTCAATAAAAATTGCATTGTTGAACAAATTTTTAAGAGCAATATCGACAATCAAACACAATGCTATTCAAGGAATTTTAGACTGACTTCTGATATAATATGGAAACAAATGTATATGACAAACACTTGGTTATTTATATGTAAAAACATAGTAACTGCATCTGTTATCTGTGACGGTAAAAGAGAAGAATTACAAATTCACGATGTCGGGATCCTTCGTATCTCAGAAAATTGTGTGGTAAAAACTCTCAATAGCTTACTCTCTGCTAAAAGAATTGAAAAAGCCATAGTTATAGAATCATTTTCCAAAAGTGTAAATTTTTCTTTAAATACCGATGTAACATCAACTAATATAGAAGATATATCTAAAGAGAAAATAATGGATAGTTCTAAAGATAGCTTCCAACATTTATTAAATTCAGAAACCAATTTACAGAAACAATTAGATAACACAGTCTGGGAACAAATACAGTCTCACGTATATTTGACTAGCCTTCTCACTTCGGCTCCTTTATTACTTCTAGCAATACTTATATTTTGTTGCGGTCCACAGCTAACAAGATGGGTCCGAGAAAAGATCTCGCTGCGACGACACCGACACCGACAGTCTGCTACGGTCCAGCCAGTAGAACAGATCTACAGCATTCCACTCCCAAGATCTGAAAGAAAAACTAACAAACCACCTCCCAAACCACCACGACAACAAGCAGTGGATGCAGAGCTGCCACCAGCGTGTACTGAAACGATCGAATTGTACGAACTGGGATCCTGCACTTCGGAGACGCCAGGATGTTCAAATGTACTTTGAACATTCAAACAGCAGCCCAGATACGGAAACAGCCTAGTTGCGATTTTAACTCGCATCTCAGCGATCAATATTGACCGACTTAGTGAAATGCAAAGTTGCATTTCACACGGACAGCTCACTAGTTAATAAGTATAGTAGTGTGTATATAGTAAAATTAGTATTTAAGATCATGAAATTTGTAAATAAAGTCTCTTTGTATTCAGCAAGCGTTGGTGTATCGTTTCAACCTGGTAACTATCCTCTCACTGTGGCCAAGACTCCCTTAGCCGTCAGTTCTGATCAGTCTTGTGAGTCTGCTTGACTGGCAGTGAGAAAATCACTACTCCTAAAACCTGACTCCTTCCAACACTCCATCTGTTACCTTAGGTCTCCTGGTAACAGATATCCTGTTGTATTTATATATTTATCTATTCACAATTTATGATAGGGTAGGGCTGTAGGAACTATAGGGACTTAGGTCGTAGGGATCTAGGGAACGTAGGGAATCTCTCTACCTCTTAAATTGTTCATGTTCAGTTTGCCGGTGCAAGTAACACAATAACACAACTACTCACTAACACTTACATTTTACAGACAACAAATTTACATTTAACATTTACATTAGTCGGCAAGCTGTTCAATAGTGATCACAAAAACTCCTACTGCTGTTATATTTAAGAAAATTCCTAGCGTTAAAATACATTTAACGACAACTAAAGATGTTGAGATTCCTTCGAATAACTTGCGTGCTGTTCAAGTCGTAGCAAACTCTAACGCTGATGCGCGAGTTTATGTAAACGGTTCACTTAGAGGTCCGGAAGGGAAGGAGTATTACCTTCTCCCTGGAGAGTACGAAGTGAAAGGTGGTTCTACTGCACTTTTAATTCATAACGCCTCGCCTAGCTCCATTACATTAGAAAAGGGAACCCTCTTGACGCGCGTACACTACAAAGATGTGGGGTCTTCGAAAGTTGTCCTAGAATCATGCAATGTCACGTTCTGTGAAACTCAAAGAGATGATGTTTTAAATTGTAGCAGCAAATTAAGTGATGTGGAACGGTCAAAATTACAGCAATTAATAGAAAAGTATAATAATTGTTTTTCTGATGGGCTAAATAATTTGGGTTTCACAGACTTGACAGAGATGGTAATCGATCTCGATGATTCTGTACCAATTGTCTATCGACCTTATCGCATGTCATATGCCGACCGTGTCTTAGTGAGAAATATGGTGCAAGAGATGGTTGATCATGGTATAGTTAGGGAATCTACTTCACCGTATGCAAGTCCGATCGTCTTAGTCCAGAAAAAGATTGGAGAAAAACGCCTGTGTGTCGATTACCGCGCATTAAATCGCAAGACCAAAAAGGAACACTATCCTCTGCCACGAATTGAGGATCAGTTAGTGAAGTGAAGTGAAGTGAAATATATTTTATTTAAATAAGCTCACATAATAAGCATTTTTAAATCGTCAATTCTTTTACCCTACCACCCATTATGACGTCTTTTAACTGACAAGAAAAATGGGCGCAAAAAACTTGTCAGCTTTATCAATCAGATGGAACGATATTTACAAATATGTATATCGTTTCCAGACTTTAGACCAACTAGCGGGAAATAAGGTCTTTACATCTCTTGACTTAGCTTCTGGCTATTACCAAATCCCAATAGCTGAAGAGTCTAAGCCCAAGACCGCTTTTGTTACTCCAGATGGCCAATACGAGTACAATCGGATGCCCTTTGGTTTGGTGAATGCACCTTCAGTTTTTCAGCGCACCATCAATAAAATACTACTCGAGGCTAAAATAAAATACGCACTGGTGTATATGGATGACGTTTTAATTCCGGCTAAAGACGTATCCGAAGGCCTGCAACGATTGGAAGAGGTTTTAGAACTTCTGAAAAGGGGCGGTCTTACCCTTAAGTTGAACAAATGTCACTTTTTCCTTGAAACTATCGATTTTCTTGGGTATGAGGTAAGTCCTGATGGGATCCGCCCAGGGCATAGAAAGACCGAGGCCGTATCTAAATTCCCTAAACCTGGCAACCAACATGAATTGAGACAATTCCTTGGTCTTTCAGGATACTTTAGGCGGTTTATTAAAAATTATGCATTATTAGCCGCACCTTTGACCGACTTGCTTAAAAAGGATGTGAAATGGTTGTGGGGTGCCAACCAAGATCAAGCCTTTACCACTATTAAACAAATGCTAATTGATAGACCTATCCTCGCGCTTTACGATCATAACGCAGAAACTCAGCTTCACACAGATGCTAGTAAAGATGGGTTGGCTGGTATATTACTGCAAGCTAATGCCGAAGGCAAATTTCAACCTGTGTTATACTTTAGTCGAAAGACAAACGCAGACGAAAAGAAATTCCATTCTGACGATCTTGAGACTTTGGCAGTAGTCGCATCCCTCAACAGATTCCGTGTCTATCTCTTAGGCATTCCATTTAAAATACTCACGGATTGCAATGCGTTGCGGTCGACGTTGATAAAACGTGACTTAATACCCCGAATTGCTCGATGGTGGGTGCAACTGCAGGAATATGACTGCACCATCGAGTACCGACCTGGGTCGCGAATGTCACACGTCGATGCGTTAAGTCGCAATCCAGTCGATACGTCAAGCGATATCGAGAGTCTGAAGTGTATCGATGTTTTATCCATTGAAAAATGTGAAGAAGATTGGATTGTTACTGTGCAAACTGCTGACGAGGAGGTGAAGATGATAAAAGAAATTTTATCAGATTCTAGTACTGAGCAAGTAAGGGATATTCACAAAAACTATAAATTGAAAAATAATCGGGTATATAGAATTGTCGGTGACGAAATAAAATGGCTCGTGCCAAAGGGGGTACGTTGGCAAATTCTAAAGATGAATCACGATGACGTTGGTCATTGTGGTTATGATAAAACTTTACAACGTATTCGTAGGAATTACTGGTTTGCAAAAATGCGAAAATTTGTGAAGAAATACGTTTCGTCATGTCTAGAATGTTCGCACCACAAAGCGCCTGGTGGAAAACGCGAGGGTGAACTACACCCAATAGATAAACCTAGCATACCCTTTCACACGGTCCATGCAGACCATCTAGGACCGTTTGTTAAAAGTAAAAAGGGTAATTGCAATTTACTTGTATTAGTCGATGGGTTTACAAAGTTTGTCAATATCAGACCTGTGAAAGACACTAAATCGGCGACAACCGTTAAGACACTCAAAGATCACTTTAGCTATTTTGGGGTGCCAACGCGTCTTATAACTGACAAAGGCACTAGTTTCACTAGTAACGTTTTTAAGGAGTTCATGAAATTATACGGTATCAAACACGTTATTAATGCCGTATCAACTCCTCGAGCGAACGGTCAAGTAGAAAGGTTCAATAGAACCATTTTGGACGCACTTTCTACTTCGACTCATGGTAAAGATGAAAAGGCATGGGATGAACAAATTTTAGACATTCAATTGACAACCTCCGTGGTCGAGTGGTTCGCACGCCGGTTTTCAAGGCGTCACCATCTCTTGAGGTCCCGGGTTCGATCCCCGGCTGGGACAATGTAGAAAATGAACTTTTCAATATTGTCTCAGGTCTGGGTGTGTGTCATACCACCATTGTTTCCGATTTCCATAACACAAGTGCTATAGCTACTTACTATGGGATTGGAGCAATGTATGTGATGTTGTCTAATATTTATTTACAAATTAGGCCTAAATACAGTAACTCACAAAACTACTCAGAAATCACCATCTGAATTACTATTTGGATTTAACATCAAATGTAGAAGTGAGGGAATCTTGAGCGAGGTCCTAGACGATACTGTTAATAAAACACCAGTAGATCAACTGGTAAGTATTAGGGATGAGGCAAGAAATAAAATAAAATACCAACAAATAAAGGATGTCGAAAGATTTAATAGCCACCGAAAAAATGCAAAACGATACTCCAAAGGAGACTTAATACGTGTAGAGCGGCAGGTTCCTCACGATGGCCAGTCACAAAAACTTGTTGTCAAATATCAGGGACCTTATCGTGTGGTTAAGGTTCTACCTAATGATAGATACGTCATCGAAGACACACCGTTATCACGTAAAAATAATCGCCGCTATGAAGCCGTAGTTACAGTGGACAAAATGCAACCGTGGTTAAATTTCAATAGAGACCTAGAAAGTAGTTGGGATGAAAATAATAGCTCCGATGACGATTAGAAGCTTAGTCGCAGATAAGAGTACCTACTATTGTCAAATATTGTTTTGTTTAAACTTATTTTCTAATTATTCTTAATAAAATTGTAAAATGTTAAATTAGTTAATGTACATATTAGTATACGTTTCGGATAACAATGAATTGTAAAGTTCTCTCGTCAACACACTGTTATTGAATTTTCTTCATCGACTGTGAACTAAGTATTTTCATTGTTATTTTTGTATTAATTATAATTTTTGTATTTATATAAATTACCTACTTAGCGAAGGGACTCGCTCTGAACAGGAAGGCCGAGCTGTTAGCCCATATTATATTGTAAGCCTACATCGTAATGATAACAATAGACTTTAGTATTAATAAATAATATTTACTTAATTATTTTAATACGAGTGTAAAGTGTCTAACGAGCTTTGAGTAAGTTTTATATTAATGTTCAAACCTCAATGCTGAGAAATACAAAACCTCTTTACCTCTTTTTCTTTTTTTTTATGTATAATTTTGTTTCTTAAAAAAAGATATTCGATAGAGCATTAATTTTATACTCGTAGCCGTGTGCGTGTTTTTCAATGTAAAACATTTTTATATTTTAAGTAATTGGTAATAAACTGTTAATTATAAAAGTTTAATCGCTTTTCTTATTCTGCAATTACTTGCGTTCCGAAGAAGTCCCCTTTCAGTTATATCATTATCATGTACAATGCGATTAAATTAACAATACACAGTGGTCCGCTGCAATTTCACTCGAGAATGTATGGCAAAGGATAATTTTTACAGATAAAATACGTCATTTTGTACCTCATCAAGCGTTCTGAAGTTTGCCACTTCAGTTGTACATTGTTAAGTTACACGCATTGTTCCTACTAGCCTATGGACAGTTGTACAACATCTTATCTAATTTAATTATTCAGATTCGTTGTAGATTCACGTTTAATTTTTTTTATTGCTAAATTATTATAAAAAGACTGAAATGTAAGTTTGTATATTTTAAAAGTTAACGGTAACATTTTTATAATTTTCTTTTTTTATGTGAGCAGTAATATACCTACATTTTTTTTTATATATTCTAAAAGCCTTTACCTACTGTACTTTTAATTACAAATAAGCTGATTGGTTCAATAATAACTACTTATAACATGAAATAATTTCAGTATTTCACAGGCAAATTAATTAGGATACCTAATTTAATATTATTACAAAAATAAGTGACGAAATTTTCAGTTAGTTTTTACGTCACATTTTTGTTCAGATTTTTTTTAGATTTGGAACACAGGTTTTAACGCGATTTTAACTAAAACATAGGTGTTGAGCACCTACCTTTTCCCGACGTTTCGACCGAGTTGCCGTCAGCCCGTGACCACGGCCGATGCAACTCGGTCGAAACGTCGGGAAAAGGTAGGTGCTCAACACCTATGTTTTAGTTAAAATCGCGTTAAAACCTGTGTTCCAAATCTAATAAAATGCAACAGATTTTTTTTAATATAGCTAGTAGGTTAGATAAGTAGGCATTTAATTACCTACTAACAATCTACTACCTACATACTACCTACAAACAATTAATATTGCAGTTCAATAAATTGGTTGCAAATTGATAATCGTTACAAAACTTTCTAGAAAGATCTTCTTGCGTCATTTTATTATTCAAATTCAAATAGTTTTATTTGCAAAATATGGGTATATACAAATTATTTATATGTATATACAATGAGCGGTTTTCTGACAGCTGAGAATTTTAGTTTATTTTTATGTTGATAGATGGCGTTATTCAACTAGGTAGGTTTTTTTTTTAATTTTTCCTAGCAGCTGAGTATAACCATGGTATAACACTGAATTATCGACTCGATAGTGGCAAAAGTTACTCCCTGAAGAGGAGTAGATTGCCATAACTAACTGTCAAATTGACAAAATCCTTTGCTTTTTACTTAAAAAGTTACGTACTTAGTTGAACAACGACATCTAGCCGTCTTTTAGGTACTACTTTTTTTTCTTAAACTGTCTTTCACGCTCATTATCTAGGTAGGTACCTACCTACTACCTATACCTTCTTAATATGCAACAAATCTAAAAAATATTCTTATGGGATATAATGACGAACTCTGGAATCGCGAAAAAAAAATCAACCGTTTCATACATTTTGATATTTTAGTTATTAATTTTTGTATGAAACAGCTGATTTTTTTTCGTGTTTTCAGAGTTGGTCCCATAGTAAAAGTTGTTCAGTTTGATGGTCCCTATCTACCATATTCGGCTTTATAAGGCTATTACCAAACACTTTGTATTATTTTACTATGTGAAAAAACTTGCAGCTATGACTATGACTTTTGTACTAAGTAATTAATAGGTCACTTGATAAATAAATGGTTATTTTAATTGCAGATAACGCATCAGTCTTGGAAGACTACCAATTGCACGCAGACGCTTAAAAAATAATTAACAAATAACAAAATGAACAAAATATTTTTCCTTGTTTTCTTGATTGCACTGATCGGCACTTCGGCAGCTATCGGTAAGATTGACATTCTTATTTTCTCGTAAACAAACTTATTAATTACTAGCGGCCACCCGCGACTTCGTCTGCGTGGACAGTTTTTTTGCTATCCCTCGGGAACTGTACGTTTTTCTGGATGAAAGGTACCCTATGTCCTTTTCTGCACCCCTGACAACGTGAATGCAAAGTTTCATGATGATCAGTAGTTACGACGTGAAGGCGTAACAAACAAACAAACAAACGGACTTTCGCATTTTAGTAAGGATTGTTTTATAGGTAGACTAGCTTTTTCCCGCGACTTCATTCGCATGGGAATTTAAAAAAGTCATTAGTACCTATCCTTAAAATGCTGGTAGAAAGCGTTCCTGTCCTCGTCCCCGTCCTCGTCCCCGTCCTCGTCCCTATCCCTATCCCCTTCTTTCCAAAACCCTTACTTAATGCTCATTTATACCATGAAAGGTATCTACCCTCCAAAATTGAATTTTTACCTTCAGCCGGTAAGGCTCTAAACGAACATTTCAATTACCTAAACAAATTCCCATACAAACTTTCATCCTCTATTTCATCCCCTTAGGGGTTGAATTTTTCAAAATCCTTTCTTAGTGCTCACCTACACCATTAAAGGCCTCCAAAATTGGTGTCTCTATCTTCAGCCGTTAGGGCTCTAGCCGTATCCCAACAATTAATTAATTTAGGATGATAAGGAGGATAGGCCATAACTCACCACGCGGGCCCACTGCGGATTGGTGAGTGTTAACGACTGCAAATGCACCCGGGACAAACGGCTTAACGTGCCTTTCGAAGCACGGAGGAGCTCGAGATAATAAATTTTTGGTCACCCATCCTATGACCGACCCTTGCGAAAGTTGCATGTTGATGTAAATAAATCGAAAAAAAATTTGCTGTTGCATACATTTTGAGATTTTCATTATTTAACAGCTGATTTTTTTCTCGCGTTTTCCGAGATGATCCCATAGTAAAAGTTGTTCAGTTTATTTTATATATTTAATTTATTACTTATTACAATACATGCTTCATTATCTTTAAAGATTGACCTCTATTATAACCCGTACCGTACGACCTAAATGTAAAAAATAAGTAAAACTTACTTATCAGTGATAAGTAAGTTTTCACCTTTCATAAATGGGTCAGGGTTTGAATTTGCGTCAGGAGATAAGTACCAATAAGTAAACTTATACAGCAAAAAATATATATTTATTTTAGCTGTTTAAATAAAACTTTTTGAATTTATTAATTTTAGGCATTCACAATGCTATTTATAAACTAAAATAATTTTATTAATATTCTTACTAGAAAAATACTAGGAAAATTATGAAATAACGCTGGCTTACAGCGAAAACGCAAAACGTACTAGAAATTTTGCCTGAGATGCTATTGGGCGAGACAATTTTTCTACTATTTTTTAGTATATCAATTTATCTAAATATAAAAATATTTATTTCATCTTATAAATAGATTTTCATACAATAACCTCCATTTTCAGATTCCAAATGTTTGTTGCCAAAAGAAACGGGACCGTGCAGAGCCATGAAATACAGGTATACTTATTTACTTTCAAGAAAAAGTTTTTTTTTATCCACAACGGGATGTTAAGTCACCTAATGTTAAGTGACGATAAGGCCGAAAGTATCCTCATCACTAAGGAACTGGCTATCTTACCTCTAACTGCCGGAACACAACAAGTTGTTATGGCGTCAGACTTAGGTAAGATGGTGGTAGCTAGCCAGGCGGACTTCAAATAAGCCATGCCACCAACCAAACCGAGTACTGTACCCCCCTCCTGGGAATCGAAACCAGGACCCCTGCATCTGACACATGTGAAAACCAGTTGTCTGCTCTTAATAAAACCAGTCAAGTGGTTTTTTTCTACCTTTTGACTTATACAAGTTTTAAATAACAGATAGCATTATTTTCTGATTTTAATTTTTCAGAAAAATTATCGTTTATTCCGAACCTAACCCCAAATCCTAACCCCCACGTTACGAAAGTACCAGGGTAGCATAGATTTAGAGGAGGTTAACACAAAGGAGAAGGAATTATCTGAAATCTCTATGCTTTATCTCTATCGCTCTCACGCTAATATTCGCTTTGTAATTTTTCATGACAAGGGCGTGACGGTGTGACTACGAGGGTTAGGCTGGGAATAACTTTTTGTGCTTTCCTAACTTAGGATTTGGGGTTAGGTTCGGAATAAACGAAAATTTGCTTCTTTTTTTTCAGGTACACCTACAACCCGGCGACGTCTAGCTGCGAGCAATTCATTTACGGCGGTTGCCAAGGCAACGAGAATAACTTTTTATCTGAAGAACTGTGCAAGGCTGCCTGTTCTTAGACAACTTAAACACCGGCGTACTCTATTCCAGTAACATTTTGGACATTTCAACCCTTAAGCTGCTCACTAAATACTTATACACACACCAGTCCCGTAATAAAAAACTTGCGGGCTGAAATTGACGTTGGTTCCATTCTACAATCAACATGTTAAAGAATGAACCCAAAATGGAAAAGCTGTTTCTTTAGACCCTTAAACTGAACAGAACAACTTTTACTATGGGACCAACTCTGAAATCATGAAAAATATCAGCTGTTTCGTACAAAAATATCAAAATGTACGAAACAGCTGGGTTTTTTTTCGCGATTTCAGTGTTGGTCCTGTAGTAAAAGTTGTTCAGTTTGATGGCCCAAAGAATTGGTTTTCCCATTTTGGGATCATTAATTAACACGTTGTATAACAAACTATGAAATTTTCCATAAAACATTATAAAACTGTAAATTACACTCCAAAACTGCATAGTGTAAACTGGACATTTTAATTACAAAAAGATCATTAACATAACTCATTATTAAACGTTTTTAAGACTGTTTCAATGTTCAATTTTAATAAAGTAATAAAATAATTCTTTTATAATAATGTGTGCATTTATTTTCGTAAAAACCGCTAGGGTAGGTACCTAACAAGTTTCAAATTTAATTGCGCATACCCAGACATATTGAATCATACTATAACCACAGATTAACTATAACTAAAAACGTGTACATTTTATATTTTACCCCCGATTTCTGAGAAATTTAATCGGAGGTTTAACTTAATCGAAGGGGTCAACATAATTAACAAGATAATGTAGACCCGTCCGATAACCTCCGATTAAGTACCTACGTGCCTCAGAAACCGTGGTTTAGACTTTAACTTACTTACCAAATAAAAACTAATTAACGCAGTGCCTAAAAAAATTAACTAGGTATTCTAGGTAATCAATTTTGAAAAAAGATTTATAATGTAAATGAGCAAAAGGAAAATATTTTTTAATATCCCTAACATTAATGGGTTGATTTTTAATGCTTTTTTATGGATTTATCAATTTAGAAAGATTTTTGAATATCCAACCCCACCCTAAACACATTAAGGGGTTTATTTTTTATGCTGGTTTTTTATGGATTTATCAATTTTGGGCGTTTGAGGACAAAATATTATGCAGACAATGGAATTGAGTTAATGGGCGATATTTTTTTTATTCATTCAAATACAGAAATTTAAATCAGTCGAAGCATTTATAGGTAACCTTTACGCAGTTTATAATAATAATAATATATTTTTTTTTGCATTTAACATGGTATAAAAGGTGACAATCTTATTATTAAAAGTACATCATGTTAAGCCATTATTGAATAGCATGCAAAATTTTACACAAACTATTAGAAGTGTCATAAAAATTCTTTTCTATTCATAAAAATTACAATTCCAGTTTCATTTAGTTGCATTGAAAAATTCACATTCAAGTAGCCACTGATACAATTTTGTCTTAAAAATATTAAAGTTGTTACATTCTTTAATTTCGGCAGGAATTCCATTATATACCTTAATAGACATGGTCAGAAAGCTGATTTTGTGTTTTCTCAACGTTGACATTTTGTCAATGACTAATCTGTTAGGATTTCTTGTATTTCGTGGGTACAAATCACATGCTCTTTTGAAAGAATGAATAGACTGCTTTACGTAAACACATAACTCCAATATATACCGTGATGGCAGTGTCAATAATCCAAGCTTTCTAAATCTCGATCTACAAGATGAGTAAGGTGGAATGCCGCATATTGCACGAATACACTTTTTTTGGGCGATCAAAGCTCTATTTGTTGTAGTGTTGTTGCCCCACATTATAATGCCGTATCGTAGAATTGAACCAACATATTAAGCGTGATATGCATTAAGCGCTGTGTCTAAATTTGTCAATTGCTTAACTTGCCTAAGAGCGTATACAAACTTATTTATCCTAGTGCATATATAGTCGATGTGTGTTTTATAATTTAAATCACTGTCAATAAATATACCTAAGAATTTAATTTGTTCTGCCTTCTCAATGTCTGTGTTATTATAGCAAATTTTTAAATTAGAGTTAATGTCATAATTGTCAAATTTAATAAAATGAGTTTTTGTTAGATTAATTTTTAAATTGTTTATGTCAAGCCATTCTATAATTTTAGTAACTGTATTATTTATGTCATTTTCATGTTGTTTGATTGTATTGTTTTTTCTATTTGATGTCACAACAATTGAAACGTCATCCGCATATAAGATACACTTATGTGCTGTAGTCTTAATGATGTCATTTACATATAAAAGAAAGAGAATTGGCCCAAGTATGCTTCCTTGAGGGACACCACAAGTGTTGTGCTTAAGTTCGTCGGTAAAGTAAGTTTATTACACAGACCATACAACAAATACCTACTACGTTTAATATAATATGATGCATTACCACAAAAAACAACCCCTAATGCCGAATATGGTAGATAGGGACCGTCAAAATAAAATCAGCTGTTTCATACAAATATGAATAACGAAAATATCAAAATGAATAAAACAGCAGATTTTTTTCGCGTAATCAGAATTGGTCCCATAGTAAAAGTTGTTCAGTTTGATGGTCCCTACCCTATCTACCATATTCGGCACTAGGGTATTTTAACACGTTGCTTAATAGTACTAAACGTGTAAGTATTATATTATTAAGAATTAACAATAAACATAGGGTAGGGTACCTATTCCAAATTGTTTTCCTACCTACTTCCAAATTATTTGCCCGCATAATATAAGGAAAATCAACAGACATCAAGTTATTTACTTATTTTAGTATTATCATTTTATGTATAACCCCAAGGTTAACCAAAGACATATTAATATAAACAGATGAACTAATTCGTACTCATTTAGTCAGTACAGAGACTGAAAGGAATTATTACGTACGTTAAAATGGTGAAGTTTAATTTCTTATTTTTCTTAGTTTTATTAGGTGTGTGCTTGGCTAAAGGTGAGATATTTATTATTTTTTTGAAGTATTGTTTGTTTTTTATCATTTTAAAGATAGGTTTACCTACCTATCAATAAAAACTTAGGTTATTTTAAAACTGCTTAATTTTTAATTAATATCGATATCAGAATTTTATTCCGATGACGTTATTCAATTCACAAGATGCCAAATTGCCAACTCGACCTTATCCAACGTGAATGGTCTTTTAGCGAAAAGGTCATTCTGATAGAGAGGGGATTAATTTTAAAAAATGTTTTTAAATTTGAGATTTTTGCATTTACAATGCTATTTTTATACAATACTAAATAATATAGGCTAGAAACTTTTTTTTTAGTATATTATTTAGTATTTAAAAAATGATTTTTTTTATTTACAGAGGATCGTTGCAACCTACCGGTTGACGCGGGTATTTGCTATGGATACGTTCCTATGTAAGTAATTTTTCTTATGCTCTGAAATGTTATCATTCCATTTGAAAAAAGAATGCGGGGCGTTCAACATTTCCACGGGGGGGTCAGTTCAGTACCTTGATTACGTAAAGCTGTTGCTAACAATTCTCGATTGAAATCGATTGAAAGCGCGGTTGCATTGCTGCTTTAAGTAATATAGTCGTCACATTGGTTTTTAACTAAAGCAGCAATGTAACTGCGATTTCTGTCAGAGTTGATTGCAACAAAATTAGAAAATCACCCCCCTGGTCACAGCCTTCTCTATCGTTGTACACAGTCAAGCCATGCTATTAGGTTTGGCAACGTCGCATTTCGGTACTAGGCGTGAACCGATTTGACACAAATCACATGACACAAATAGCAACTACGACAAATTAAAAAGACGCCGTTTACTAGAAGTCATGGTGCTTTTTTGACCATCTTAAATCAACAGCCTATAGGTTCACGCGCAACGTTGCCAAACCTAATAGCATGGCTTGTGTAGAACAATAGAGAAGGCTGTGGTCTGGTTCATCACATTCTAAATTTGAAATTCAGTGCGGAAATGAAATTCAATACTTACTTCCCGCACTGAGTGCGGGAAGTAAATGTTCCAAATTCAAATCAGTAGAACTTATCAGCTAGCTTTCTTTTTATGAAACTTTATAGTTGCATGACCAGTCAGTAAAAATGGCCACGCGAACCAATTTAAATATCACATTTTTACAAAGAAAATTGTATTTCCTCGCATTTCGTGAGTAAAGTATTATACAAACCTTGTACTGGAAGCTACTTGCATTCATTCAAACCATCCTCGACAATGCAATCCCTAGCTTCCCGTTCTCGGATGTAATGTACTATTAATTCTTACCTACATTCCTTCTTAAAGGATTAAGTAACTTAGCTATGTTTTGTAAATAAATAATAGGTTGGCTTAGGTATACAACGTGGTGACTAGACACACTATGCCGAAATTACGCTGTCTGTCCGTCCGTATGTCACAGCCACTTTATTCCGAAAGTATTAGGATTACACAGTTGAAACTTAGTAAGTAGATGTATTCTGTTAACCGCTTAATGAATTTATCACAAAAATAAAAAAATAAAAGATTAAGGAGGGACTGAAACTGAAAAAAAATATTTTGTTCAAACCAATACGTGTGGGGTATCTATAGATAGGTCTTTAAAAATGTCATTGAGGTTCCTAAGACGATATTTTTTCAAAGTCAACCATTTGAAAGATAAACACTGCCAAAGTGGTAAAATGTGTCCCTCCCCCCCCCCCCCCCCTCTAACTTTTGAAATAAGAGAGTGAAAAATCTAAAAAAAAATATATGCTGTAGATCTTAATAAAAACTTTCAACGAAAATTGGTTTGAACGAGATATAATAATTAGTTTTTGAGATATAGCACATTTTCCAAAACCGCAAATATAACTTTGTCATTCATACCAACACTGTGAAAAACAAAGTTATTTTTGCAGACGAAAAATAATACTGGTATTAAACA
Organism: Agriphila tristella; assembly: GCA_928269145.1. Classification (NCBI taxonomy): domain Eukaryota; kingdom Metazoa; phylum Arthropoda; class Insecta; order Lepidoptera; family Crambidae; genus Agriphila; species Agriphila tristella. Next base: position 1,785,279 of record OV743451.1, on the reverse strand, counting down.
TCGTATGGTATAAGGTAACTACGGAACCCTACGGCGCGTGGCCCGACACGCACTTGGCCGATTTTTTTATCGTTTCCGCCGGACTTCGGTCGCGTAACTTTGGCATAGTGTGTCTAGCTAGACACTTACAAAACAACCCCTAATGCTGAATATGGTGGCTATGGTATTTCAGAGTCAGAGTTTGTTCAGTTTGATGGTCCCTATCCATCCACCATATTTGGCATTAGGGGTTATTTTGTAACACGCTTGGGCATTTAGATAAATTTTTTCAAGAGCAATATTATTTTCTCAAGTCTGATCTATTTCGTGAATTTAAATTAGTATGTACCTAGTAGGTATAGGTAGGTACTTAACCTTAAATATTGAAGATAGGAAATTTTACTGAAACAAGACCTTATTTTGATTAGAACTGCATTCAAAGATTTTGGGAAAATCGCCTGCCTTAACCAGAAATCGAACCCACCAAATTAGACAAAAAACAATCTTTTATTTTTACGATACCGATCAAATTTTACTCATTCAGATTATTTTTTGTTAAGTAAAACAGCATCTTAAACAAAGGAAACATTTAAATTTGAGTTATTACCTATTGTATCAATTTGTAAAGGAATGAATGCGATTAAAAAAAAATTATGCAGTTCGAATATTTTTTTAAACAAAACGATGTGCTCTGTAAGTAAAATTACGTATCATCAATATTTAAGGTACTTTCCCTCCATGTGGCAAAGATTTGGGAAACCTGTATACTTACTTACGTAGGATATGTGTTGTTGTCCATACTTGGTTAAGAGATAGGTAGGTACTTAAGTAATTTTATTTACATTTCCAGGTATGCTTTCGACGCTGAATCTGGAGAATGCAAAAGTCTGTTGTACGGTGGCTGCGGAGGCAACGACAATAAATTCGGTACATTACAAGAATGTAAGAGCGCCTGCGAAAACTGAACGGCAATGTTGACGGAACACGCGAGGAGATGACTTTTGTATCAGGCGTTTTTATGGAAATTGTTTATTTATAATAAATATGTATCAAAAATGGTTATAATCTTTGAAATAAAAAAAAATAAAAACAAATCTAGCTAGATCATAAAGTTAATATACCTTTCCTTTTATGGATGGCAAAGATAGATGGATATACCTAGGTAGAAAGACCCGACCGTAGAAAAGATGGATAGATTTTATGAGCACTGTTAAAAAGCAATAAAATAAAACAGCTAATAAAGGTGATGGTTTATTGATATATCATCTGTCTATTGTTTACACACCGCTTCGCACTCCTTCAAGGTTACGAAACTGTTGGCGTTACCTTGGCAGCCACCGTACACAAATTTCTCGCAGGTGTTCTTATCTGCATTGTAACCGTACCTGAAAGTTAATAAAGAAAACTATTAATTGACCGAGCGAGCGCGAAGCGTCTCCGTTTCAGCTTGGACAAAAATGCTGTCCGGCTGTCCGTCTGTTCTCCTCTACAGGTCGCATTTCTCAACCTATTCTCGTGAAATTTTGTGAGCAGGTTCTATTTTTTGTCGATTCAGTTTTTCCGAATCTTTCAAAATGGCGGAGATAAAAGGGAACATCATATTTCAACCATTTCGAAAAATGTACAAAAATATCACAAACGCGTAGTAGCCGATCTATTCCCATCTAATACTAAATGGTATTTATTTATTGCCAATATTTTCTATTCCCAACGAATACCAATCATAAAAAACGAATCCTAAAACAAGTTAAATGCTACGATGTACAGTCAGTCTAATAAAAATGATTTTAAGATGTAATTTTAATAAGTAGTGTTTATTTAATAAAAAATCTGTCTTTTCAAACATATTTAAATGTAGTTTTTGGTATTAGATAGGAATAGATAGATCAGAAAGCGATCCACTAGTAAAGTCAACCTTGTAGATCCAGTACCTACTTACCTATTTCAATTTGGGAGGGTCCTAAGCTTGACCAAACTCTCTGCCGCATCACGCTTCGTAATGTGAAGTGAAAATAACTTACCTGATGTTCATGTTAACTGACGATAAGGCCGAAGATGGAAGCGCACTACACCCGGAATCCTCATCACTGAGGAACTGGCTATCTTACCTCTAACTGCCGAAACACATCAATTTTTAAATTGTTGTTATTGCGTCAGACTTGGTAAGATGGTGGTAGCTAGCCAGGGAGACTTGGAATAAGCCCTACCACCAACCAAACCGAGTACAAATTGTACCCCCCTGGGAATCGAACCCGGTACCCCTGCGTCTTACACACCCGTGTCTTACACAACCATTAGACCACAGAGGCGGTTAAAAGGCAGTATAAGTTCTGTCTTAAAAAAAACCCGCCTGCATAAAAAGACAAGTCAACTGAAAAGATGGAATCAAGATTAAATAATAACATGCAGTCGAAGGCATGCGTAAAGAAAGTGACGTTATGAATGATTTGAATTATATGCCTCCGACTGCATGTTATTTTTTTATTTATATCTTTTTAGATATTACATATTACGGTAATGATATACCTTTTTGAAATCCTTATAATAAGCCCTTTAATTTGAAACCCATATTGTAGTATTCTAAAAAAAAAAATTTTTTCCACTACGTATAATAGCACCGTACAGCCGCCATGTTGTTTTTTTTATAACGCCACCTTCTTAAGAACACTTGGGCTGACGAGACAAATCTAACGATATCTTAAGGCTCCGTACCGATTTTGCCGCCGACTGCCGCTCTCTCGCTCGCACATTTCATGTTTACTCAAGATTTTTTAAATCTGAGTGCGTAAATGAAAAATTTGTCTCGGCCACTTTTCGCAATTTAAGATTACGGACATTTCAACATACATTTCAGTTTCGAGTTGCTGAAGTACAAAAAGTTATCGTATTTGCCAGTTCAAATAACTGTTAGAAACGATAACTTTTTGTACTTTAGCAACAAAAAACTGAAATATATTTTAAAATGTCTGTAATCTTATATTGCAAAAAGTGGCCGAGACACATTTTAAAATTGCGCATTCAGATTTAAGAAATCTTGAGAAAACATGAAATGTGCGAGCGAGAGAGTTGCAGCCACCGGCAAAATCGCTACGGGGCTCTTAATAACAGAAATCCATTCAGCCGTTTGAAAGATATGAGGTAATAAAGAATATTACATACAAACACACAAACATACTTACATACAAGATACGCGCGAAAAACATAACCCTTTCTTTGCAGTCGGGTAAAAAACTGCAAGTAAAAACTTTTAACTTACCTTTCAAAATAGGCATAGCAAGGCCCACGGGCTATCGGCTCCACGCAACGATCCATAGCTGTAAAAAAATAACTTTATGAGCCAGGTGTTATTGGATATTTTGACGGTAATCAAAATTGATAAAACCTTTTGATTGCAAAAAACCGCATTGAAATCGGCCCAGTAGTTTCCAAGGCAAATGGTAATAGACAATCTTGACTTATCTGGCTGCTGCAGCGCCCCCTGGTGGTCTACCACTATGAAACATGTTTAAAAACCTGCTCTGAAATGAAACCTTTTGAATGCAAAAAACCGCATCGAAATCGGCTTAGTAGTTTCCGAGGAAAATGGTAACAGACAAACATACAAACAAACAAACGCACAAACGCACAACCTCTAACCCCAAACGCATATACAGCCTCCGCTCCGTTCCGTCCGTCGTGGGCAAAAAAGGACATCATCCATGTTTTTCTAATAGATTTTGTCCATCTAAGCATTTTTTATTATGGCACCAAAGCTGCAGCACCGCTTCATATTTGTGTCAAAATGTATGAAAAGACAGACTTTTTGAACTCAAATAAAATTAAGTACAGCGGTGCTTCGGTGCCATAATAAGAAATGCTTAGGCGGAAAAAATCTATCAGAATAAAGCACTTTTGCTTTTTGGCCGGCACTTTCACATTTGGACCAAAATGGATGATGTCTTTTGCCTATTCAAGGCTTTACTTAAATTGTAAGTCATATAGTCGAGGCTTTACTTAAATTTTAAGCCATATAGTCGAGGCTTTACTTAAATTGTAAGCCATAATTATAGTCGAGGCTTTACTTATATTGTAAGCCATAAAGACATTTAACCTTTTCAAGTGGCAAACTTTCTATTCGTCTGATCGTTAACACTATCTTAAACTTAAGTCACGTATTTACTAAGACAAAATTAACGCACTTACCGTAACAACTAATTGAAGCAAAGAAGCCCAGCAGAAGAAGCCCAAATAATTTACTCATTTTTAAAAGGAACAATTTATTTAGTCTTTAATCAAATAATTACATTTATCCTTCTGTTTTTTTTTTCACCTTTCACTGTGTTTATATACACCAGCTTAATTATATTTAAATTCAAATGGTCTTTTATTGTTAAACTTTCCTTATCAAACGTACTTAAGTTACGGGTAAATTGTATAATTCGACATCGTGAGAAAAGTCTAAACGCCTAAATTCTGAATTCACGACTTCTATTCTGTTATCTAATGTCTTTCCAATTTTTTTGCCTTGTGTTTTTATTTGTTATTTAGAAATTACTTATGAAAACAAGAGACACGTAATTTTTCTTTTCCATTATTTTTTATTTAAGTCGTCATCAAATTAATTTGAAAACTTATTTATTCTAAAACAGCGTAAATGCAGTTGGAAGGATTCTGGCGGACATGGAAAAAATGAAAACATGTCAATTCACGTCCACTCGTGGGTCCCGGTATTACTCAGTTGGATTCGTTGACTTCGTTGTTGTAGGATAGTTAGGACAAGGGCTCCCGGGAATACCCAGTGGGATTCGTTGACTTCGTTGTAGGACAGTTAGAACAAGACCATTGGAGCAGGCAGGGGGGAGGGGGTATATAGAAAGAAGCCTGATATATTTTTGTATTGCCTTTCAAACTCCAACGCGGCTCTAGCACCCCTCTCCCCTAGCTTTGCCCCGACTTTAGAGGCCAGCTCCCCCTCCCCCTGGAAAATATTTATAGATACGCCCATTGTTTAATCTAGCTACCTACACATACCACCAAGTTACCGCAGGCGATTTGGATGATCTGTCAATAGTATTGTCAGGTTCGGAGTTTTTGTCATTTGAACTAATTTACAGTTACGCTGCAACGTACCCATTAAGATTTTACGATGTGGTTAAGTTAAACAGTTGCCTTTAATTTACAGAATACTTTATCGTCGAATTTCCTGCATGCAGTAAAATGCAAGAAAATCATCATGATAACACTTATAAACGGTTCTGAATGTTACTTAGGCCCGTATTTATAAACCGCTCTCAACGTTAAAACGCCTACTTGAGATCATACTTGAGATGGTCTTCTTATAGGAACAGTACCTCAGGTATGATCTCAAGATATTTCTCAAAGTTGAGAGCAGTTTATAATTACGTTACGAGCCTGCGTTCAATGAACCCAGACTACGGGTGAATGTGACGGCTTTTCACCGTAAAAATCCATTTGTTCCCAACTAAAAATCCCAACCTGTTACTTGGTGGGAACTTTTTATTCTAAATTTCCCAACCAGTCACACTGTTACAAGTTATTTCACCTGTAACAGTGTGACTGGTTGGGAAATTTCTAATAAAAAAGTCTCATCGAGTGACAGGTGTGACTCGTTGGGAATTTTTTAATAAAAACTTCCCAACCGGCACAGTTGTGACAGTTGATGTTGTGACTCGTTGGGAATAAATGTCCCATCTAAGGATTTTCCGTGCGTAGGCAGTGGGCACGATGGAGCACTATAGCACTGCACTAAGTACTTGCACTAAATAGCGTCCTAGGAAAACCGTGTGTATGCAAAACAAACATTTCAGCCATTTCGAAAGATGATCAAAAACATTATAGCATTTGGTCGGATTCTCATTTCACCGAATTCATTACAGGCTATAACATATATAAGTAGTTATATCAATTATATTTAGCACTTGGTCGGAATCGCAAAAGGTCGGATTCTATTATAATGTATTATTATTTATCATGTACCTAGTATAACTGTAAAGATCCGTATATTGGTACATCTCTTAGAATTTACTAGTTTTACCTATAAGTTCGGAGCGGTTGCGTATTTCTGTTAATTTGTTTTCGTTTATTTTTAAATAAAAAGTAATGTAATTAGTAATAAAAAACTGTTTTTATTTTTAGATCCAAGCTAGGTAATTTAATAGTAGATTATATAACAAGTGAAAAAAGAAGGAATTTAGTTCGAGGTACTATGTTGGGGCTTGGATTTAGAAAACTTGAGCACGAAATTATATATAGTGAGTTTACTACTTTATTATAAAACATGCAGAGATTCTAATGCACATATTAATTTTCCGCGGAAACACTTATTTTTCGAAAAAAATAAAGATCTAAGTCTAATATTTAAACCAGTGTCCTCATTCTTGACGTTTAATGGCGGCGCACTAGGTTGGTAGCACTGCTAAATTGTTGCGATGGTGAATCAAAGACCGCAGGTCACGTGATAGGTGCGAGGAGCGTAGCGACGAGCATGTTAGGTGTACATGAACCCAGCGCGCGAGCTTGGCGCGAGCCGAGCGAGCGAAGCGAGCGTGCCGCGGCAGCGGCCGGCGAAGCGCCTGAAACGACTTTTTTTACGTGCGAAATTTTGTACGTACGTCCCTTCCCCTCTCCCCACCTCTTTTAGCCTCCCCTGATTAATTTCTAAATTTTTTGTTTTGAGGTTAAAATTATTTCTTGAAAACTACGCATCACGGGCAGATGGGGATTGGAGGAGGGAGTTGTTTCCCTTCCCTCCCCCTCTCTCCCTCCTTTAATTGCCGAAAAACAACAGCAATTTGGCTGTTATCATTACTTTTTTGTGTATTCATATATATCAATATCTCTGCAAATATGTACTTCCGCGGAGTGGGAGTACCACCAGGGGGGAGGTTACCTCCCCCCCCCTCCTCCCCCTTCCCTCAAAACCACCAAATTCGTGCTCAAGTATTCTAAATTTTTACCTATGTTGGATCCCGAGAGCAGCGAAGGATTCTAGAGTTGAATCCCGAGCGTAGCGAGGGATTCAAAAGTAGAATCCTGAGCGAAACGAGGGACACAAAGGACCGAGATGAAATTTTTTTTCACGAGTTGTGTACTCTACTTTTTACCATTGACTGCGAGAAAACATAATAGCAGTACTTACACCTATAGTACCTATTTATAGTTATCAAATTTTATTATGTAGATAGGTAATCGGTAATTTAACCGTTAGAAAATAGTGAAACTATAAGTTTGCCAATGACATAAAACAACCATGCTATGAGGGAAATTACATTATCAGTCTGACATCAGTCTATTTCATCAGTTTGTATAGACTTTGATTTTTTACAGACTGAAGATCGTACCAGACTGTTGGAATGGACTGAAATGAAATGAAATGAAATGAAATGAAATTGTTTATTTACTTGGAACATAGTTTGTTAAGGATGGTAATACAAAGTGTAGATAGATCAATATGTCCCGCCCTTGGCAGAGCATGTAAATGTCAAAAGAGGTACAAATTAACACATTAATATTAAAATAATGATGCAAGACTGAACATCTAATCGCCCTCTAATATAAAGAAAAGAACCCAAAGATAAGACACTAAAAATAACCTAATTAATTTGGCGAGATATTTCTTTAGAAAAGAACCCAAAGATAAGACACTAAAAAGAACCTAAATAAAATTGGCGGGATATTTTTTTTTATTTTAATTGTATAACTTTATCTGTGGAATAGCTCCATACTTTCAGCACGTTTTATTTTTTTTGTACATAATTCATACGATGCGCGCTTGTTCCAAATTCAAAATATTTTACCATTGAAAATGGTTATCAGATGCAAATCGCCTGAGACGTATTTTTGGCCATATCTCCAAGGATTTTAGGAGGATCAAAATAAAAATAGTACCTAAAGTTGAGCAATTTATCGAGACACTTGTAAACGTTTGAATTTTGAAAATCTATTGGTAACTTTTTTTGGAATTTTGCGAAATTCCAAAAATTCCGGGTTTTTTGGGGGATGTTTGTTTACTGAATTGTAAATATTTCGGAAAAAAAACCGACTTAAGAAAAAATAAAAAAAAGGGTCCTAGGGTATTAGTTTAGCTATCAAATGGCGAAATAATTTTGAAAATTGGTTTATAATTGTGACCTGTAGGTGGTCCCTTTAGATTTGGAAATGTAGAAAAACGGCTGTTTCCGTACATAAAAAGTGATGTAGCTTCTATGATTATTGACCGATCGCCATGGTAATAGTGTTAAAAGATGCAGAAGCGAACGAGAAGTGCATTCAATGGAATTTTGGAAATTGGTTAATATTATTTCGGCCACGTCGAGGCAGTCAGCGGGCGCTTTTGTGACAGGAGGCGGAGCCGAGTGTCACAGTCACAATAGTAAAAATAAATAGCTAGGTAACTTTAAAAATAAAATAGGACTTCGCATTTGATTTGATTTTGGTTTTTCGTAAATTTTTGTGTTCATTTTCAATGCTCCGATTCTTGCGGGGACTGTAAAATCTGTGAATTTTTATTCACTCTTATCGTTGAATTAAACGCACTTTTTCGAGTGGCAATGGTAAAAAATCATTTTTTCCTCTCTTCCGGCGAAATGAGTATCTGACCTTTTGCGAATCCCACAAAGTGCTAATATTAAAAACTTTTCTTTTTGACAATTTTTCGGCGAAATGAGAATCCGACCTTTTGCCAATCCGACCTAAAACGCTAGTTTTTTTACATTCTCTTTGATCCGATTAAGTGCTAATAATTGGTAATAAGAGGTAGGTAACAAACTAATTTAAATTTTATTGAAACAAACCACTTTCTGAGAATAATTTAATGTCAATAATCAGTTTCGCACTTGGCGCGGCATTCTGCTATCGTGTTGAACCTATTGGCGTTGCCGCGACACCCGCCGTAAGTGAATGGCTCGCATCTTTTCATTTGCGTGTTATAAAAATACCTGGAAATATAAATCGTGCTTTATAAAAGTACGAAACAAGAAAATATTCGAAAATGGCCGAAAAAACTCGCAGCCCTATTTGGGTTATTTAAGTACATATTTTTAGACGTGACTGTACTATTATGTATTCTGTGACTGTTCATACTTACTTGGCTTGATAGTCCAAACAGCCTCCAATGTCATACGGTAGACTACAAGGATCTGGAGAAAATAAATAATTATGTAAGTAGGTACCATGGGCAACAGCGTCGCTTAACCACTGCTAAGGTTAAAATCGCTTGCACGCCGCGCCCGCTGTCACATACGTTTAGTTCGTGCAGGGGCGATACGCGCGCAGACGAATTTTGTTGCAAACTGGTTAAGCGACGCTGTTGCCCATAGTACCTAGTAAAAGAAATATTCTAGAGCAAACCACACAGATCACATTAGGTACACTCAAGAAGCTTATACCTCCCTCCAACGGAGTGGAGATTGCACGGCCAGTGTCATAGTGAAGATAGAAAAAATGTCCTTGAGTGACGTGACGGCTTATTGCAACCTCTTTCTTTAGTGTTACAATACGTGTTCGTTGTTCGTTCGTTCTTGAGAAACGAAAACGTATTATTATAAAACGAAAAGAAAAAGATAGCAATAAGCCGTGACGTCACTAAAGAGTTTTTTCAATCTTCACTATGATACTAGGCGTGCAATCTCCATTGTGGGTATAAGCTTCTTGGGTACACTCAAGAAGCTTATACCTCCCTCCAATGGAGATTGCACGGCCAGTGTCATGGTACACTTTAGCATTAGTACCAAACTAGGGAAATCCAATCCAGTAACAACTATGGTAAATTATACCTTATACACCCTGAAATTTTAATCATTTGGTTCCCGCCGTGGGGTGGTTCCACTCATGATTACAAGCAACTTTTACTATGGGGCCAACTTTCCTACTCGTAAAAAAAAATCAGCTGTTCCATACATTAAGGTCGTATAGGTATTGCACTTTTGTGTTCTAAAGTGCAATACCTATACGACCTTAATGTATGGAACAGCTGATTTTTTTTTACGAGTAGGAAAGTTGGCCCCATAGTAAAAGTTGCTTGTAATCATGAGTGGAACCACCACACGGCGGGAACCAAATGATTAAAATTTCAGGGTGTATAGTTTTACCATTTTTTTTATGAAATAGGCCCCTGATTAAATACTGTGGATCACAGTATTTACCATACGTGTAGCCGTCGCCTTACATGCCCTTACACTTGTACTAAGTTATTCCGTGCCCTTACTCATAATCGTGGGTGTGATTGCGTAGGTAATCGTATTTATTTTTCAGTTCATATTGTATTCCATCGGCTGCAATTTGTATGGGATGACATGTCATTTTATGGCTCGCGCGCACAGGACGACGCTCTGTCTGTGGGTAGGCCCCCGACCGACAAGGTGGACCAACGTGAGGGTGAAGGTCGCGGTGCGCCGCTGGATGCGGGCCAAGCAGGACCGATCGCCGCCGTGGAGATCCTTGGGTTGGGGGAGGCCTATACCCAGCAGTTCGTGTCGTGCGGCTGCTGATATGATGATGATAATGATGACATAATATAATAAGAGACAACATGAACTGTCAAATGAATACGATTGACTTTACGCAATCACCTATTTCATAGTCAGATGACGACGCCACAGCAATAACTGCAAACAACCACAAAAATACATTAATTAGCATTATTGTGAAAATTCGGATAGGTAGTTATTGAGATCAACCACTAGTTAATGTAGTTAGCTACTGTTATACAAGTTCACATATTTACTACATAACAAAATCTGATTTTATGAAGTAAAACCTCACATAAAATTAAACTTGACATATCGAATCGTATATTGCACAAACATAAAAATGTAAGTACCTAGATAACATGCAAAAATTCTGACGACCTCGGAACCTGTTTTTACGATGTCGCCATCTCTGAGGCGACGGCTACAGGCATGGTAAATACTGTGATCCATCAGTAGGTATTTAATCGGGGAAGAATTATGTTTTTTATTTATTATTAATCATAATTCTACCCCTATATATATACTAATATTTGGGTGAATAGGCCCTATTTCATAATATTTTATGAAATAGGCCCCTAATTAAATATTGATATATCTAAGTCGCAAAACTATTAAATACGACTGAATGTTTTAACTCCTTAGCCGTAAAGAAAGAAAACGTTACTTTTTTTTATTCTCAAACCTAACAAACAACAACCAATGGCATTCAACCTACATGACGAGTTTTTGAATCTGATTGGTTGCTTTGCCCAACAAACGAAAAAATTGGCCAATCACATTGCAAGATTGCATTACACGACTGTCTGTCACGTCACGTCGCGTCGTGTCGTCGTCTCGTCTAGAGATGCGCGACTCCGAATGATTTTACTTTTCGACTAATTCGCAACTACTAATGTGGTTATTCGAATGGCAAATTAGTAGTATACTAATCTCTATGTTCGAATAACGACTACTAATTAGTAACAACTAATGTCAAAATGTACAGCGATTCCGATCAAGCCCGAGTCGAACCGAATCATGCCGAACGAACGTATCAACTGCATTTTACCAACTACTAACACTACTAATGTCAAATGTATCGGGGCGCGGCGATTTCGACCAAGCCCGAGTCGAACCAAACGTATCGACTGACTGTTTGTTCGTATTTGTGCGTTCGTCGACTCCAGTCGAATAATCTACGCGCCAGTCGACTTAGTCGAATGATTCGGGGAGTCGAATGATTAGTATTAGTATTATTCGAAGTCGCGCATCGCTTCGCTAGTCTCGTCTCGTCTCGTCTTTCTCTGTCTGTCAGATTTCAAGTGTGAAGTGTGCTTTTTCACCGATTTTCTGTTTAATTCTTGAAAAGAAATCTAAATTATACCACGAAAGTAAGTAACAAATACAAAATCCTAGTCCCTAGCTATAATATCAATAAATAGTTGCAGAGATTCAAATATAATCGTAATTTTGTACAGGTTATAAAATGTAGGTGATTGGTTGTAATTTTTTTGTTTGATTTTCAGGAATTTCTGTTATTAGGCACTTGTTTCAGAGCATGATGTATAAAGAAATATATTTTGCTTAAGCCGAGTGCTATATTACAGCGAAACGAACACTAAATATTCATTTGATGGGTACTGTAAATTCTCATTGAATGTGTATTGTTTTTGTCGTACATAGAATGAGTTTCCTTCTGTTTTTATCGTGTTTATCATAGTTAGCTAGGTATCAAATGACAGATCCACAGTTCATAGACTATATTTTAGTCGGACATTTCTTGTGTGATAGATAATATAATATCACATGATTAGTTTCTGCTGTTGTAGGTAGACAGACATACTGTGTTTAAATATCCATTTTATTCTATCATTAAAAGGAAGAGTTATTTTCCTTATATATTTTTGTCACATAAAGTTGTGGCCACATAATTAAGATCGATTTTTAGTTTCAATAAATTTCCATTACGACCTGTGATTTCTCGATCGTGTTTCTTCTCAGAAGTAATTAATTGTATTATAAAATAGGTACATGAATAAAGCAAACTTTATTAGGAGTACAAATATAAATTAAACTTGAGTTTATTTACTAATGTACGTTTATTTCAAATCTAACAAATTTGCATACAACTTAAGCTGGACAAATAATTAAGAACGCTCAATAAAATATTCATCAGATGAAACTTATAGTCAATGAAGTTACACAAAGTAAAAGAACTTATGTTAAACAAGGCAATTGAATGCTTTTTAGTCTAATTTAATATTTAGTGGCATGACTCTTAATTTCTGCCTTACACCAGCGAGGCATTCATTCAATAAATTTTTGACATTTTGTAAGTGAAACAGAGTTCTACTCTTCTAAAAATAAACTTTTGACGTTTTGTAAGTGAAACAGAGTTCTATTCTTCTAAAAAAGTCTCTAAAATTGCCACACTTACTATTTGAAACCTTTTTCTTAAATTCACACCAAAGATGTTCAAACGGATTTAAATCCGGGCTGTTAGCTGGCTAATTTAAGATAAAAAGATTGTGAGTCAAAAAATTCCATTAGGTACTGAACGTGCAGTATGCTTTGGGTCATTGTCTTGCTGGAATATCCAAATGACCGGAAGGACGGCTTTAGCATAGAGTAACATCGTTTCCTCTAGTATATTTATGTACTGGAACTGATCCGTGTTTCCTTCTATGAGCCTAACAGGCCTAACTCCGTGGCCAGAAAAGCATGTCCAGATTTTAACATTTCCACCGCCATCACTGTTTCTTTCAGGCTGCTCCGGGGGGCTCGGCCCCCCCGGAGCAGCCTTAGTGCCCCCCTGGAGAAAAATGTGTTGTGTGTAGATAGACGGGCAAACTAGTGTAGTGATCGACGGACGAGCTCCCCCGAACCTCTTAATTGCCCCCCCGGAGAATGTTATCTGAAAGAAACACTGACCGCCATGCTTTAATGTCACTTTTGTGAACTTGGGGTCAAATATTTTTTTCGAAGGGTGCCGTAAATATTGCTTTCCATCAGAGCACACCCTATTTAATTTAGTTTCATCAGAAAAAATAAAAAATTTCCACTGTCTGGCTGTCCAGTTTTCATAACGTTTGACAAAAGCAATACAGGCTTGCTTAAGGTGCAATGTCAACATCGGTATCTTCCTGGCTATCCTCCTAAACAACTTCTCTTCCACCAAACGCCTTCGGATAGTCTACGCCGAGATTCCCGAGGGGCTGCTTTCGCAAAAAAAAAACTTTTCTTATCTCATTACACCCTTTAAAATAATATTGTTTGGCCAAACGTATGATGTTTCTATGTCTTCCTCTTTCTAGGCACATGTGGAACATTTGAATTAGTTTGATACGTTTTAATAGTAGTTTATGAAACTGACACATAAAGAGGGGTATTAAAACACGAGTGTGTGTTTAAAAACCGAGCCGCAGGCGAGGTTTTTAATAGTATCACACAAGTGTTTTAATACCTAGTTATGTGCAATTTCATACACTACTTTATCTACACTCATACATTTGGGATTGAACCTACTAAATAAAAGATCAACGTTAGAAAAGAGAGAGAGACTTTGTTTGTATTAGCTAGGTAACTACCTTGTAATAAGTCATTTCCTTAGCTGCATCTAAAATATCGGGCAGAGTCCACTTTTTTTCACATTTTAAAGCAAGAATTAAAAAAACCTACAAAATTCAGTAAGTATAACAAAATGTAAAAATTAAAATCAAAACTTTATTTGAAATGCTTTAGAAATGGCGCGCATTCCATTAGAAAAAAAAAGATGAGTGCATTCCAACAATTTAATCGCACTAAGTTATCGATTACCATAGAGTGCATTTTAATCAATGAAAATATGTGGGAAAATATCGTTGTTTTTTTTAATGTTACGGCACTGCCTTCTTTTTGGATTTGCCCTGTATCGTAATGAGAAAAAAAGTTATTTTATGATGCAGTTGACTGCATCGTAATGAGTTTATTTTTTAATTTTACCTATCCACGAAAATAAAGTACGTATTTATATTACCTTTTTTGAATTCATATTTGGAACATTACGTTGTGAGTGTAGATAAAATGCTTTACAGCATGGAAAACCATAGTTGTCAAGCATTGCAAGTGGTCTGCTATAATATTGGACGACCAGGTCTTCTCACGAAGTTTTATTATAATTCCTCTTGTAGATTTATCGCAATTTTTACAATTTCCTATTTTTTTTAAAAGCAAACAATTTTTTAATAGTTGTCAGCAATAAAGGGTGCCGATATTTAACAATAAGTAACCAATCACAAAGTGTTGTTTATTAAAATTATAATTATAAGAAAAATATTTAGCATTCTTAATTAAGTGACCAGCCTGTACCAATACTTCCTAGGTTTAGCTGCCACGTTATGTCCTGTATAATAATTATCTCTCTGTTTTTTTTATTACTCATATTTAAAACGAATGTCCTAATAGTACAGAAGTATTTTGCGATAGCACAATAAATAAAAGAAAACATATGTAATTTATTATGAGACATTGTTTGTAAAAAATAACCTCATAAAATAAACGTTCTTAATTATATGGCCACAACTGTATATGTGTTGAAAATGATTATATGTACACCAATAAAGAATAGTAAGCTGTCAAATGGCCATTTTGATCTTTGTTCCTTTTCTTGCACATTCATACACTCTGAAGTCGAAGCGAAACGCAAACAAAAATGGCCGCTTTGACAGTACTATTCGTATTTGGCTCGCATAGTAACTGCAAATGACTTCTTATAAGTTTACCTCGAGGCCGTCTTCTGTTTTCCCAGTTTAACTGTATAACCTAAAATGCCGTTGTGTGTACATCAAGAAATTATACATTACTTGTACATTTTGGGAAGTCGAAGTCGAGTCGTGGGAAGAAGAGCGCGTAAGCTTGAAAGTTGAAAATGTTACTTTACCAGATGTCGGGCCGTGAAGGTGGGAAGAAGAAACCATTGAAGGCACCGAAGAAGGAGTCCAAAGAGATGGATGACGATGACGTGGCCCACAAGCAGAAGCTCAAAGAACAACAAAAGGCACTGCAGGTAATTATAACTATAACCATAGGTCTCTAAACTACGGCCCGTGGGTCAGCTCCAGCCCGCAAACACCATATACCTGAATGTCCCGACAGTATGGGTTCATCTCACTATGCTATGTACGAAAAATAATGCACTAGTCAATGTGTGTTTTCGGAATTTGAGTGCTCGACCCATTATGTAGTAGTCAGTTTAAGCTCTAGGCAAAATCAAATGTAGTCGAATTGTGTTCTAGACAGTCCAAGACTGACCCCAACAATAGTACAGGAGGCAAACATCTTGACACTTTTTCGATGGAGTGGGGATCAGTTTGCGCATGTGGACTTGCGAGTGACCAATAGCGCACGCCCCTCTCCCGCCGCCTGCGTGACTCACTTATGCATACCCAAAATTCACGTTCCGTGCAATCCCCACTTGATTTCAAGATATTTGCCTCGTACTGTACTGTAACGCTCTTGCGAGCGCTACTTTAATAAAACAATGAATAACTTTAAACTATAATTTATATTTTCTTTTCAAGTGAATTCGAATAACAATAAAATCTAGGATGCGCCTCCATGGCCGCGCACCGAGTCCCCTGTAGAAAATCGAATCTTAACTTTTTAAACTTGAATTCAAATCCATGTCAAACGCGTCACCGCAATATCGGCCAGTACGCGGGCATAGACACCACATTCCTCCCGACCTGGGGAAAAAAAAAATTTAAAGCAAAAAAAAATTTTTCCCTAGCCATACATTTTTTTTGCACACCCTACCTAAGATTGGATAAAACAAATACAATCAAGAATAGCTCAAATTAAATCCTGCTAGGACTTAGCTATTGGAAGCCACTTTACTTCGAATAACTTGGTAGGCGTAAAACCAACCTAAAATCACATACCTAATTCAAGCCACTCTCCAAATCATTAACTATACATGACCTACAAACCAACACCCTTATAATTAAACATTTGACTTTATCAATCAATATTTTATAAAATATTCAAAGCGACTTGAAACTCATTAAGGGTGCGTAAGTCATCCTTAAGATAAAATATTACAACAAGACCCAAAGAAGCTTTTATTATCAACCTTATCAATAGGAGAAACATTCCACAACATCATATTTAAAACTCTCAAGAATTCAAGAGGCTTAAGTACAAGGCCAGAAATAATAATCCCAAAAATATGTCAACTAATCCACTTTATAAATATTTGACAACATCAAATATTTGACAACATCACATACATTGCTCCAATCCCAAAGTAAGTAGCTATAGCACTTGTGTTATGGAAATCAGAAACAACGGTGGTATGACACACACCCAGACCTGAGACAATATTGAAAAGTTCATTTTCTACATTGACCCAGCCGGGGATTGAACCCGGGACCTCAAGAGATGGTGACGCCTTGAAAACCGGCGTGCGAACCACTCGACCACGGAGGTCGTCTTATGACTTGTCACTTATTGAGCATCAAGTCACTTTATGACTTGATGCTCAAGATATAATGTTCCCACATAATCTATAGAATTAGGGAATTATCGACTAAATTATAAAAAGAAAAGACAATCCCCAGAATCCCAATCAATTATTCAGGTAGAATTTCTACTAAGTAATTCCGAATGCTTATGAGAATAGTCGCTCTATTCTACATCAGAAATTGCTTATCGTGAGAGAAATTTATTAACCTACCTAAACCAACTTAACCAACTATAAACCAATCCTATAACTACTATTTTCTATACCACAAATAAACCACTATGTTGCTATGACTTTCCATATTAACTACTAGGGCATGCAGAACCGTGTCCGGTTCCAGGATTTTGAGACCCGGTTCTTACAGGCCGTTGGAACCAGGGGAACCGGTTCCCCCGGTTCCAGCATACTTTTTTTTAATTTTTCAGTGAAATGTAATTATTCATAGGTAATTTGACAGAATAAGCAAATATTATAAGGAGTTTAATATAAATAAAAATATATTTAAATTCTCAAACCAAGCAACACTTTAGAGCAGCTGTGGCCCCGTGGTTAGGGGTTCAAAAACCGATTTTTTCAAAACTCTCGTCTAATCAACATATATTTAGAACTTTTACATTAATTCACTCTTCATTTAGTAACAAATCAGTCTCAATTTAGTTACTTTTATTTATAATTTCCTTATATTGGTGAACCTAAATAAAAATAATACCTAATAAAAAATAAAAATATTAACTATCATCTTTGGAAACCCAAAATCTCCGAATAATCTTTTCATTTGACAAAACAAATATATAAATAAAATAAAATAAAAAACTTATTATAACATACTCGTACTAGTTGGGCGAATGTCAAAGTTGATGTCATTAGTAGTTCTCGAGAAATCCAGCTGTGACAGACAGACAGACAAAGTCATACCATAGGGGTTCCTTTTTTTACGATTTTGGTACGGAACCCTAAAAATGTGAATCTGTGTCTTAAGGCCTGGGCACACCGGATGCGTAGACACGCGCGTGGTTACGCGTGCGTGTACACGCGCGTAGTTACGCACGTAACCCCCTGACACACCGGGTTACGCATACGTCTACGCTTACGCATACGCAACGCAGCCTGTCCCTTGCGTACCCAGCGGGCACACCGGATGCGTAGACACGCGCGTAACCCCTTGACACAATATACCCAGCTGCTGCGGCAGCCATACTATAGTAATAAGGTTTTTTTTTATTATTAATAGATGTCTATGGTCATTATATGATGTCACTACATAGTATAAAACAAAGTCGCCTCCCCGCTGTCTGTCTCTATGTATGCTTAGATCTTTAAAACTACGCAACGGATTTTGATGCGGTTTCTTTTAATTGATAGTGATTCAAGAGGGAGGTTTATAATTATGTATAATAGATACATCGTTTCAAATTCCACACTACACTGAAGCGAAGCGAGGGCGGGTCACAAGTCCTTTTTTTGCCAAATGCGAACTTTGATTTGATTTGATTTTTTTCGGACATTCCCCATTCCATAATACATTATTTATTTTGTTAGAGCTCAGAAGTTTATGCAGTGCTTTCGATGCTAGGCTTCCCAGGCGGCTTAATTTTTGCCGACATCTTCATATTTCTACATACATAAAACCTCGATCAACTTATAAATCACCTAAGTATACCTTCCTCAGGAATCACTCTATCATTTGGTGAAAATCGCATGAATATACGTTTAGTAGTTTTTGAGCTTATCGCGAAGCGCAGACAGACAGACAGACGCGGTGAGGGACTTTGTTTTATAATATGAATGTAGTGATATCAAGCAATTGATGACTATTTTAAATTCATAGAAGTGACGAAGTTCTCTATTTGTAAGAAAAAAAGCAAATTTCATAGGTGGGGGACCCGAACAAAACAACTGAATGCGTAGTCACGCGCGTGGTTACGTGCGTGGTCACGCGCGTAGTGACGCGCAGGAAAGATACGTGCGTGTTCGCATTTGTTCGGTGTGACGTCCAATAGGGAATGCCATTGAGTACAACGTCATCAATGCGTTCCGCTCTGCGTGAGTACGCAGCCTGGTTGTCTCATGAGAGCTGCAATGCGTAGGGTTACGCATCGGTCTACGTGCACGCGTACGTTACGCAAGCGGTGTGCCATGTCTCATAAAGTTTCAGGCATTACAACGTCATGGTACGTCTACGTGCACGCTTACGCATACGCTTACGCATCCGGTGTGCTGGAGCCTTTATTCTTTGCGAATTACCTAAATGCCCTACAACTTTTAGGCGGACAGTTTCCGATATTCGGCGGGGTTCCCCCCCCGCCGAATATCGGAAACTGTCCGTCTAAATTTAATCTGATAAGTTCTTTTTGGTTTAATTCTTCTGACCTAAAAGGCCATCCATAATAAATTACGTCTCACGAATTTCATGATTTTGCCCCGTCCTTGTCACAGCTGATCACATTTGTAAGACCCTCTCCTCCCTAGTGTGACGTCGCATATTTTACAATTATACATCTTAAAAAATAATTAAGTATTGAATTAAAACGGCAGTTTCGAAACTTGTTATATTTCAATTTAAATGATTTTGAAATGTGACGTCACGAAATTCAGGCAGCACCCCTCCCACCTCTTGTCACACAATTCACACTTTGTTGACCCCCTCCCTCCCCCTTAACGTGTGACGTAATTTATGGATTGCCCCAATCAGATTCCTAACTCTACAATCCCTCCACCGCAGGTACCGCCGCCGGCGCTAATGCAAAATTTGCAGGTGCCACCGCAAGCACGTCACCTGCCGGCTGCACTTTACTGTGTCCATCATTATCACATTTTCTTGCCACATTCAGGCTAAGTACTTCTAGAACGGACTCTTCTTTGTGCGAGTCCCAAACGCCGCCATTTAATAATAAAATAAATAATAATAAAAATTGTTTTTATTGCACGAAAATAATAAGAACAAATACAATGAGTTATCATTACAAGATTTTGTGATTTATATAACTACTTCCCCCTTCACGTCGCTACGCCCCGCTGTCGTCCAAGCGTGTTTGCCAGGGTTGCTTACTGTTACATACAGTGTGAGTCTTTATAAAGTGCACATATCAAAATCAGGGAAACTACACTCTATTTTATCGACGGGAAAATTATAAAAAAAAATTAAAAAAAATATTTGTAATTTTTATGATTTTTTAAAAATTGAGGGTTACACCTGTTGACCCTATTTACATAATTCGTCATAATTATTAAACTAAGTATGTTATCACAGTGGAATAAATTTTGTGATAATAACTAATAATAGGCCGTACCCATAAAGTAAAAATATCCAAGAAAACTAACCCTACAATTTTATAATTAAGTGAAACTTAAAGAAAATCTGTTTTTTTTTCAACATTTTTACAATTATTTTACAATTTCTTAAAAATTCATGGTATTAACCCAACTTTTTTTTAATTTTAGCTTATTCTACATGGCATTAGCTTTCTAAAAGTAAGAATTGAACGTTTATTACTTAAATACAACTTCAGAAATCAGCGTTTAAAAAAAGCAGTTAACTGAATTGAACTGGAGGATGATTAAAACAAAAGTATTTTTCTGCATAACACTGCACACACTTAAAGATCATATCGCTAAAATATATGAGTTTTTCTTTAGTTTAAAATCATTATTTTATTCTAGTTAGTAAATACAAAAATGAAATAATCACTTTTTCTGGGTAAGTAAGTAAGTACTTACCTACTCCTGAGTTTGTATAAATTTTAATAAAGTAAATACGTAAACATTTAGTATGGAAATTAAATGAAATTTTGAACAAAAATGTACTTCTAAAACATTTTTAATAAATTTAACGCAGCGGGTACACGGCCGGCGCGGGAATATAGATTGGTTTTCTGACGGATAGATGATGCTTGCAGTGCAAGAGTAAGCGCTAATCTATGTCGCCCCACGTCAGGATCCCGCTTAACGCAGCAGACGCCTTAACTCGTCATTGCGAAAATACTATATATTTTAATATACGAATCAACATAAAAGATAATAAAAGTAAGGAGTCTAGCATGTATGCGAGTCATTGAGATTTTAAACTGAAAGGCACTACGAAAGTGAAGGCGCGCGCTTGTCGCGTGCTCAGGGAGAATGGAGCGCTGGTCTAAGTTGACCTCTTGGACTCCCCAGACGTCTCGTTTCCAATCCGCGAATGTAGACCATGCTCTGAGCGCAGATGCTGGGACCCGAAAGATGATGATGACTCTTTCCTTCAGACACTTTTCTTCAGCTTATTTCAATTTTCTTCTATCCATCTCAAGCACTTTTGTGTCCAAGCTGAAATTTCACGGAAGGGCACTCGCGTTTTTTCTTCCAACGAGAGGTACTATTTCGGCAAAATCAAAACCGGCATGCCTCCACCAATGTAACGCTCTTGCGAGCGCTACTTTAATAAAACAATGGATAACTTTAAACTATAATTTATATTTTCTTTTCAAGTGAATTCGAATAACAATAAAATCTAGGATGCGCCTCCATGGCCGCGCACCGAGTCCCCTGTAGAAAATCGAATCTTAACTTTTTAAACTTGAATTCAAATCCATGTCAAACGCGCCACCGCAATATCGGCCAGTACGCGGGCATAGACACCACAGTACCAACATACTGTATATTTTACAGTTACTATCCGCGTCAATTGGTAATGCGCCTGGCGGCCATGATTTTAACCTCAAAAACGAAAAACAATTGTAATTTTCTCATATACCTAGACCCTTTCTTATTGAAAATAAGAATTCAATAATTAATATATTATATTACCTATTAGAATTTTACTGTTTTTTGACATTTTTAGTTGCGGAAGACGATGATGTGTATGTTAATTTGACAAGGTTCCAGCGCATTACCAATTGACGGGGATAGTAGTATGATGAGCTAGCTAAGACCTGCCTGCCTAGCATGACCGATTTATAGGGTATTACAACCTCTTAAAACTTGCCAGGTTTATGCATAATTGCTATAGTTACATTTCTTTCTGTATAGCAAATAACCATTGATCTAATACGCAAGACAATGGGTGCATTCCAACAGACTAGCCGCCAAATCATCGATCACCACAGTGCAACCTCTTAAAACTTGCCGTTTATGAATTGCTATAGTTACATTTCTTTCTCACTGTATTGCAAATAACAGACGCATTGATCTAATATGCCAATGGGTGCATTCCTGCAGACTAGTCGCTGAGCCATCAATCAACAGTGTACATTTTAACCATGGAAAATAATTTATTTTTAATTTTATTACTTTCCATGGTTAAAATCTGATTGATGGCTCAGTGATTAGTCTTGGAATGCACCCATTGTCTTGCACAGTATATTTTTAGTGATTTCATAGATTTATTTAATGTTTTTTTTCAGGAGGCGAAAGCAAAGGCAACTCAAAAGGGCCCCCTGGCACAAGGCGGCATAAAAAAATCTGGAAAAAAGTGACACAATGGACTCTGCCTCTCAGATATTTAAGTAGGCTGTAAATTTTTGTGTAAGATGAACGATCTTTGTTATTAATATTCCAATAAAAGCACTGGTAAACCAAATTAATCTTCTAAATGTAATTTTTATTTTTGCCAAATATTAGCCTTGAATGGTGAATAAAGACGAATTAAGTACAGTCAGCGTCAAGTTGATATGAGCGTCTTGAGTAGTCAAAATGATCTGAATAACAAAAAATCTATTTGATCTACGCAGTTAGAATAATCATATTGTTGTAAGCACACAAGGTGTTCATAATATCTTAGCACTCATTGTTTCATATTTATATGAGCAGTCGAGACGAGTGTTCAAATTGTCTTAGCAAACAAAGCTGTCAAAGTTATCTGTGCTGCTAACACTCACTCTGACTGCTCATATAAATATGAATGAGTGCTAAGATATTTTTTGAAGACCTTGTGTGCTTACAACAATATGATGATTCTAACTACGTAGATCAAATTGATTTTTTGTTTTTCAGATCATTTTGACTACTCTAGACGCTTATATCAATTTGACGCTGACTGTACCTACCTACCAAAACTGGGTGATTATTAGCAACGTGTGTGGTGAATAACAACTACATTTTCGATAGCAAAAAAGTATTTAATTAAAATGAAAATGACATTATTAGTATTATAGAAAAATGTTCTATGAACAGGCCCAAGTGGTTCATTTAGATTTTTGATATTGTTTCTATCGGAAATGTCGCTATTGTTATTCACCATGCAAGTTGCTAATCACC
This sequence comes from Agriphila tristella, assembly GCA_928269145.1. NCBI lineage: Eukaryota > Metazoa > Arthropoda > Insecta > Lepidoptera > Crambidae > Agriphila > Agriphila tristella. The sequence continues at coordinate 1,762,122 of OV743451.1, read as the reverse complement.
CCAGTTTACAGTATACCTTCTCATTTTACAAGTTGATTGTAAAATGGTCTAATTTTTTGTGCATTGCAGTGCTATTTGGCTTATATTCTCAACGTTTTATAACTCATGGAGTATTGTGTATTTCTTTGTGAAATAATAAATGTTGTGAATATTAATTTGATGTTTTATTTAATCTGTACCTATGTTTTATTTTTATCTACTTAAGCAGTAATCACAAAAAACCGTAATTGAAAATTCGTTGGCAGAATGATTCAATACCTTTGTCAGTATGAATGAAAAATGCTACTTCAACTGTTTGTTTTTGTTTACGTTGGTGGTATTCCCGCGAATTTGTAGTTGAAAAAGTGTTTTTATAATTTTTACCAACGTTGTTATTTCTACCAAGTTAAACTGCAAGATAATAAGTTAAATTGTGTCAGGAATAAAGGTAAGTAAGTAATAGATAGATAGGTATAATAATGTGAAAAACTTTTGCGTCTTCTATACTTACCTAATAATTGACATGTTTACTGCTTTGGATTGGTTTTTTTACATAAATAAAGGGGGTTAAAGTATGAAATTGCCGATTTTTTTTCTCACACACAGAGGCTCTCATTATATCTTCTATGATATTAAAGATGCTTCGGCACAGAATACTGGCTTCGGCTACTTGTTATTATTTCGAATTATTTCCGGCAGGGTTTTATATGTAAAGCCAAGTTAGCCAAGGCGTAGTTTCGTTACACGTGTGTGCGTGAACTGTGTATGTACACAGCCAAGGCGTAGTTTTACAGGCAAAAATAAGACAGAGTCTTCCGAACAAAGCGTGAGGCTTTGTTCGGAAGACTCTGTCTTATTTTTGTATTTGGTCTGAGGTCCGAAAGTTGACTATTAGTTATTATTACTTACAGCTTTCGAATAATAGGTACCTATCAAATTTAAATAAAATCAGATTGAATTAGGTAAATTATACTTAAAAAGCTAAGCCAGGGGCCGTACCGACTAACGAATCGATTATCGAAAAGTCTGCTGGGTTTCAAATTAAAACAGATAACTCGAGCCCCAATAGGGAATATGCATAAGTCACCGATTTTGATGAAATTGAGCTTGATCGCTGCGGACACTTATAAAAACATGATGGAACAGGAAAAAAAAATAAAAAAATGTATTATTTTAGTTTTATCACACGATGAAATCAGGGGAAAATAACGATATTTTTTTTTCATTTTCGGATATAATGCACTTTACAGTCAGATAGAATATCGAATAAGAAATAATATTTTGTATGACACATATGTACTTAAACGCAAAATTTAGGGAGATAATTGAAGATTATTGGCGAACTCCATATTAAACGCGCCGAAACACACCTGAAACGTGATGTGTGACGTCACCGTTTTGTATGGAGCGTTTACGGCGGGTGCTGCTGCGCTCTAACTTCAAGTAACTATATCACGAGAAAAAGACGCAAGAGAAAAGTTTTAATATTACAGTTAATTTTCTCACGCATTATACTTACTTTTGATTAAGATTAAAAAAAAAATTGATGCATATTCCCTATTGGGCTAAAATGGCAAACCCCAATTCATGATGTCACACACGAACATCGATATCTTCCAAATTACGTCAACAGAAAGTACAAGACGAAATTCCTTACTTTGATTTTTTCTGATTTATGTTGAAACTCGACAGACTTTTCGATAATCGATTCGTTAGCCGGTACGGCCCCAGTTAGCACGTTTGGAAAACCACATAGTGGCCCCCATTTTGTCTTGCTTGAGTAGTATAGTAATGTTTCTATAATATACCGCGCCCGGCACGTAACTTGGCAAGATAAAAACGAGACGAAAGATAAGATGCGCAGTAGCTACAAACACTAAACTCTGTGCATGTTTTGTCTCATCTTTGTCTTGCCAAGCTATATGCCGGCACCTATACCCATTGGCGTAGGAAGGGGGGGGGGGGGGAGAGAACAGTCTGGTGTACTATTATAAATATTCTGTGGTCTGGTGCCCATAGGCGTAGGCGTTTTTTGCAGGGGTCGAACGGTATGTTAAAAAAACGAAAATTAGGATTTTACCAAGTTAGTCTTTATTTCGGGGGGGAGGGGGTTGGGGTTTGAACCCCCCAAACTTCCCCCCGTCGCTACGCCTATGGTGGCTCCTATTTTGTCTTATTTATTTATTTATTTATGGAAAAGGTACACCAACAGTCTTGAGTAGTAATGTTGGCCACCCCAGAACTGTTGGATAGGACCCCCCCTGGAAAATATCTCTAAAACGCCAACGATAATACCTCTTGTTATTTTACAGAGAATACGAATTCTAGTCATGAATTCTATAAAAAGATTGATTTCACATGCTATAAATGATAAAATTACTGAAGAGAATATTGATGAAAACGAAAAAAAATGCTGTGACCAATATTTGGAAGAAAATGATTCAGTTCTTAACTCAAGAATCATCGACGAAACAATTGTTGGTAATAATGCTCTTGACACTTTAACAAATAATACAGAAATTTTAAACAATGTTACCGATGATATTAAAGAAAATTTAAGTGAAGTTTCGAAAGGAAATGACTTTGATGTTCCGAATGTAAACGATTTTGAGACTACAGAAGCACAGAATAACAATTTTGATTTAGATTGTTTTGACAATATGATAGATTTCTCACAAATGACTTTGGATGGAAATTTAACAGATTTTGAGACTACAGAAACACAGAATAACAGTTTTGAAGAAGATTTTTTTGACAATATTAAAGGTTTCTCACAAATGACTTCGGATGGATCACTAAGTAATATAAAACTTGACAATTTAAGCGATAGTACAGAAATAGAAGAAGATATTAACAAAACAATATTAGAATGTCCTGAAAACCAATTTAATGAAGTAAAACCTCCAGAAGATAATACGGACACTAAAATTATTTTAGATGATTTTGAAAAATTACTGGATGAAGAAATAGAAAAAAAGAATATTAAAGATAATATTGAAAAGCTTGTGCTTTTGGCTGAAAATTATTGTGATTATAGTCTCAATACACAACAAGATGATGAAACTAAAGAAGGCGACCAAGAAACCATTTATGTTATAGAAATTGAAGGAAACCCTTGCATAGATAACATTCCAAATAATCAAAAAGTTGAAGACGACATAATAAATATCAGTTCCGAAGAAGATTTGAACTTACTTAGTGATTTGGAGATCATTTCTATAAGTTCACAAGAAGAAAGCACTAAAAATAACTTTACAGACAACGTTAACACGAATAATGAGTCAGATATGAAGTCAAACAAATGCACTGAGAAGAAAATTGATGATACACTTCAAATTAACGAAATTAACGTTGACAGTATAAACGATAACAAAATAACTACATCGATCGACGAGAATTCTTGCAGTAGCTACAATTCCTCTTATTTCGAGTTTATAACTGAAGAAGAGGCACATAAAGATTGTTTAATTAACACAGACGACAATGGAACACTTAGAACCATTCAAATAAATCAAGATTCTGGATTCAATTATTCTGAAAGTAGTTCACAGAATTCAGCCGGTCCTAGCTATCAATCTGATTCAAGAAATAGTGAAATTACCGATTACAGAAACGCTGTTGCTCGATACGAAAACTGCAACTTTGATAATTTTATGCGAGTTGTAACAGATATGAGTTACAGGCGTAACCATATCGTACCTGAAGGTGATGGGTACTTGAATCTATTCCAAGGGACACATACGCCAACAATTCCGTGTATGGTGGAGAATAAAAGCATTAGATCGTCGTCTATGTATGTACAGTATGAGGGAATTGGTTTTGATATGCGAGCGGTACGAAGGGAAAGTAATTCTGATAATGAACGTGAGTACCTACTGTCAATCATAGGTAACTTATTCGGTACCATGAGCAACAGCGTCGCTTAACCACTTCTAAGGTGTTAAAATCCCTTGTACGCCGCGCGCCGCCACCGTCGTCACAACACAACATAGTTGGTGCAGGGGCGATACATACGCGCGCACACGAATTTTTGTTGCCAAATGGTTTAGGCGACGCTGCACAGTGGGAGATTTGACTGATCTGGCCGATGAAAATTATTAGTCCTTGGGGTATGCCGTAAAACCCCGAATCGATGTATAGAATAGCAGTTTGCCATATGTGTTTTTCAAATAACATTCCTTATGGTTATATATACATAAAAACTCTTAGTTGAATGATTGATTGATTGTTTGATTATTTGATTGATTGTTGGGATACAGCTAGAGCCCTAAAGGCTGAAAGTAGAGACACCATTTTTGGAGAGTAGATACCTTTTATGGTGTAGGTGAGCTTAAAGAAAGGATTGTGGAAAATTCACCCCCTAAGGGGGTGAAATAGGGGATGAAAGTTTGTATGGAAGTTCCTAAGTTTCAAAGCTAGGATGTCAAAATTTTGTGTGTAGGCAAACAATGACGATTTAAAATTATACGGGGAAGGGGTAGGGGAGAGGGGGGATGGGTGGGGATGGTGACGGTTACTGTGATGGTAAGTGTAAGCGAAAGCGGAAGCGGAAACGAAAGCGTAAACATTTGAGAACTTCAAGCTCTTCGTCTGAGTCGAATTAAAATTCAGTATTATTTATAGATTCATACCAATTATTTTAAAATAAATTTAAATAACTACTACATAATTTTCTTTTTGTTTGAAAACTCTCGATGCACAGTCAACGGCACGTTGACCTTGAGACCGATTTTAAGGCTGCGTTCAAACGATAACACACGACCCGACCTCAACCCAAACTCAACTCAAACTCACCTCGACCGCAGCCAACCTTGAAATACATCGCTTGCATTTTGAGTCTTATGACACATAAATAAGCCCCTGAGTAATGTGCAGGTGAGTTTGAGGTGCGTTCGGGTTGAGTTTGAGTTGAGTTCGGGTTGAGTTTGAGTTGAGTTCGGGTAGAGCGCGTGGCGGGTGCAGTTGCATCGACGAAAAATAACGTAGCTTTTTAATGTGTCATAAAACTCAAAATTGTAAGCGCTGTATTGCAAGGAGTGGGCTTCGGTTGAGTTCGGGTTGAGGTCAGGTCGTGCTTTATCGTCTGAACGCAGCCTAAGCCGTACGTAATAAGAGCTTTTCTTCGTAATTCAATTGTTTAACCTACCGTGCTGCTGCAAGCACGCACGGTAGTTGAGGAAATGTCGAATTTATTTGTACATACCTATTTATCATTTTCTATTTTTTTTAATCGGGCAGATTTGGGCAGCTTATATTTATACTCCCGGAGACCTGATAAAAGTATCCAATAAATAGATACAAATTTAAGGCTGATCCTGACCGATCCTGGTTCTTGTAGACCATTAAACGTAGCAAAATTATAAAACTGTGGCTATGTACTTTGAATAGTCTGTAAATACAGATTATTACAACAGAAATATAAAATAAACACGTTAAATTATTCTACATATTCGTATTTACTAATTCCATATCAATGAACTTTGTTTTCCTACAAAATATTTAGGACACCTCAAATTTAAACTTTGCATGACATTTGAAACGTGACACAGTCTACTCTCGTCAAACATCATGAATATGTCAAAACACACTAAAAAAATTAATAAAAAAAATATGGCCAGTACGTTATCAACTAAAGAGGTATCGTTTGTGGTAGTTTTTATATTTCTATTTTACACATGTTTGTAATGACTTTTCATCGGCTAGATAATGTAAGTCTCCCACTGTGCGCTGATGACTATATTACTTACTATACAATTTAATTAAATACCTAATATAATAATAAAGACGCCGTACAGTCCCGGTTAAGAATAGGACTGTCCCATCTCATCCCGTGGGTATCGTAGAAGGCGATAGAGGGAAGTTTTTAGGGACCCGGTACAGACCATCGCACCAAGGGTCACTCGAATGGCAGCGAGGAAACTGTCAACAACAGCATTCCCGAGGAGGGTTGGTGTCAGGCAGGCGGCCGATCGTAAAACTTTGCCAAAACCTAATGCAGTATGAATTACATGCTGCGCCGACCCCAATAGTGGTCGTTCTACGAGCTCAAAATTTTATTTTGTTTAGAACACTATAAATAAATTGGGATAAGGGCAGGAGGATGATGACCTAATATAATAATAATAATTTGCATTATAATAATAATAATTCTTTGTAGTCGCAGAAGAGGCGGAGGAGAGCACCAAAATTATAATGACCATGTATCCAGACGAGAACAGAAGGAAAAGACGCAGATTTTAATATTTAATTGGATACTGCTAAAAACAAACTATATTAACCCAGTATAATTGTAAGATAAAAGAAAACTGTGTATTTTTGAGTAAACTTTTATTGTAAATATTTACAATGCGAATTAAAACTAAGTTATATCTAGAATGATATAAATTTTAAACTAATATAATGTACTTTGTAACTTACTACTAATTTTCCTTTTACAAAATGTATGTCTGTCTGTCTGTCAATAAACTTAAACAATCAAATTTTAGTTGATACTTTCATACAGTGTTGGCACCAAACATTTAATGAAATTACACTTTAATTTTTTATAAAAAAGGCCACATCAATGATTTAATTTTCAAATACTGAAATGTCACATAAAAATTTAAAGCCAATTTTCGTTAGACACAGCTTTATAAGCCTGTTTAACCTTACTTTTTTGACAGTTATCATAAGTCTTTTATACTTAAATAGTTACTTAAAAAAAAGTTAGTAACTTATCAAATTGTTATTAATTATTAACAACAAGCGACCGCCCGCACCCTATGTCCTTTTCTGTACCTCTGAGAACGTGTATGCAAAATTTCATGATGATCGGTTCAGTAGTTAAGGCGTGAAGGCGTAACAAACAAACGGACTTTCGCATTTACAATACTAGCGGCCGCCCGCGGTTTCACTCGCGTGGTTCCCGTTCCCGTGGGAATATCGGGATAAAAAGTCTAATGTATCTACTATATGTGTGCCAAATTCCATCCAAATCTGTTCAGTAGTTTTTGCGTGATTGAGGAACAAACATCCAAACCCACAAACTTTCACATTTATAATATTAGTAGGATGTGTGGAAAACATTAAGTTGTATTTTATTTAAGTATATTTTTTTTATAAAGAGTTGGGTAAATATTGTTTACCAAATAATACATGTAAGGATAAACAGGCTATACAGTTTTTCTAATGGTTAAAAAATTATTTAGTGACATTTTAGTATAATTTTACACTTAATAATTTGAATTTGCATGCAAAATGTTAAAAATATCTCGTTCTAAATAAAGAAACGTTAAAACAACGAAAAATAAATTAAAAAGAATGTCAAAAAACAATTTAGCCATCAGACTAAAATTATCGATAATTTTAACAACTTTTGAGCTATTTTTAATGTCAAAAATGGTAAAACGTTACCAATACCAGAAAAAAGATAATACCTATTAAGTTACTGTACTATGGTAAGAATGCTAAATGGAACTTTGTGTTAGTTCAAAACACAATGGATGACAAAAAAAATTGAGGGATGGATGGAATACAATATTATATTAAGGAAAGATCCACAGAACTATATTACAAATATTGCAAAGATAAAGACATGTTTTCTAAGTTCCGGTCCTTTAGACGCGGAACGGTCATAGAGCAAAATGGTAAAAGAAAAACGTCAAAAGCGCACATGGGTAAAATACATTGGTAAAAGTGCAAAATGGTAAAAAAACATTTCATGTTGTAATAGCCCGTATATTAAGATGAATAAATAATGAAAAAATATTAGAAAAAATCGACTCACCCGTAGCAACTCAGACGCATTGGGCCGGATTCCTAAGGGTGCCGGTTCGAATCCCGTCTGAGTTGCTACGGGTGAGTCGATTTTTTCTAATATTTTTTCATTATTTATTCATCTTAATATAAAAATAGCATTGTGAATGCAAAAATCTAAAAGCCCGTATATTATTAAATCTTAGGTTTTACTAGTAGATCTTAGGATTTACCAACAAGATTTTTTATATATAAGAAAATTTTTCGTGCTTTATCCATTAGTGATTAGTATGGCATACATAATATACTAGGTTTTACCAATGATAGTTGGTAAATGTTGGATTTTTTAGCACTTTTGACGTTTTGTATTTACCATTTTGCGACCGCTTACCATTTTGGTCTTTGACAATTCCGTGCCTAAAGCACTTTTTTTAATTAAAAACATGGTACATGATATCAAATTATTTGTCGAGTTCTAGACTTAGTGTTATAAAAATAATTACGTAATGGGCGATTTTTTGACAGCTCAAAATAGATGGCGTTTTATGAAATCTGAGCCGTAAAATTAACTATAGCATGCACTATTATTTTTTAAATTTAAAGACAAGAGTTAAAAATCGAGTTTTTTACATTAAATATAGAGTTCTTTTAAATCAGACGTAATGGCCGGTATACATTTTGATTAGTGTTTAGTGCGAGTGGCTCGTTTAGTGTTTAGCAAAAAACAATTACTTAACACTAATCAGAGACTGTCCGAACGTGTTTTTTGCTAAACACTAAACAAGCCACTCGCACTAAACACTAATCAAAATGTATACCGGCCATTATACGATTGAAATACAAAAATAGAAGCAACTTTACGACGGCTAGGTTTTCATAAAACGCCATTTATTGAGATTTTAACTACTAACTAATATTTTCTTCTTTGTTGGTCACGGAAGAACGCCAATTGTGATAAAACTACTGTTTTAATCACAAAACTAGGGTAAAAGCTAAAAAAATATTACATCCTGTGTTTTGTTCAAATGATATTCAAATGTTTATTAAAAGAAAAGTTATTATTTTTAAATCGTTGTTTTATTGGCATTTATCAATCGTAGTTTTGCACGCAATCAACAGACTATACAGGATGTTTCAACCCGTAACATATTTTTTTAATATATAGAAAACTGTAAGATGGTCACCCTAGACGGAAATAGGCTATTGTTTTCGATAATCGATCCCATAATAGGCAAAAACCAAACACAATTTAGGTCTAGGGTTGCCACTATGCAGTTTATCAAGATTTTTTTTTGTGGCGGATTTTAGGGTTTATTATAATTATCCGGGATTATAAGCATGGTACCTTTACCATATTCGGATTTAGGGGTTTTTTGTAAAACGTTGTCGGTGTTATTAGAAAAGATTTTTAAACACTTGTTTAACTTAGACACTGTTTAAATGTAACGCTGTTTCTTTCAAACAATATTATCAAAAACGAGACAGCATCACATATAAACAGTGTCTAAGTTAAACAGGTGTTTAAAAATCTTTTGTAATAAAATAATGCCATGTATTTAGCCAACAAACTGGAACCTTATTGGCTATAACTAACTTTAAAATAACTGTTTTGCCAGAAAAACAGTTTTGCAAAGGAAAAATATATGTGATACTTATAGTAAAACGTGTATTATGGAAAATGTATGTAGGTTTTAAGGATTTCTTGTAATAATACCATATTTCGTAAATATGGTTAATTTTACGGTAATTTAGAAATTTTGAATGGCTAACTTTTAGTTAAAGTTAGGCTAAGTCTGACGCTGTCCAGTCTTAGTAACATTACTAAGACTGGACAGCGTCAGACTTATCACCAGATTCGAAATCAATTATAAAACTGACGCGAAAAAACAGCTTTTTAACTTTAATAAGTTGAGATTGAGCTTCGAAAAAAAGTAAAAAATCTACAGTGGAACCTTACTAATTATAGTGTAATAAGCATACAACGTGTTACAAAATAACCCCTAAGGCCGAATATGGTAGATAGGGACCATCAAACTGATCAACTTTTACTATGGGACCAACTCTGAAATCGCGAAAAAAAACTGCTGTTTCATGCATTTCGATATTTTCGATATTAATTTTCGCAATTTCGGAATTGGTTCCATAGTAAAAGTTGTTCAGTTTGATGGTCCCTATCTACCTTATTCGATATTAGGGGTTTTTCTTTAACAGATTGTATAAACACCGTTGTTCTTATCTCACTCAAATATCCTGAAGGAGCGAAAGAGACAAAATGCTACAGTTCTTACATACCTTTCATTAGTAAGGCCTTTTTTACGTGTATCGTTAAAACCTAGGATTTAGTTCGTACTGTTTGCCCGTTTTCGGCCGTTCGTAGTATAAAAATAAAATCCAATTATTTTGAACTGGCAACACTTAGTTTTTGGACTTCCGTTTTGCCGGCGACCGCGGGGGAGGGGGCTCAGTCTTCTTACTCTGAAAAAAAAACAGACAATAAATAAAAGGGTAGTATTTAATCGGGTAACAATAAATTCCCATTTTGGGCATCAAAAATACTGAACATAGCGCACTGAAATACTAAGTGGGCGACCGACTGAGGGTGACTACATGTATTGAAAATGGGTGACTTTAAAATACAAATTAAGTATCTAATTATTCACAACGGGCGACCAAATTACTAACACGACACATTTAAAATTTGGCATATATTTTATTTAAAAAGGGTGACTATTATCCAAATGGAGATGTGTAGTGTGTAAGTATTTCATATACTATATAGCCGTGTCTTGGTTGTAATAAAGACCGAATGCTGGATAGTTGTAATAAAGAAAGTATTTATCCAGCATTCGGTCTTTCAATACCTCTCCTATATCCCGCCTTATAGATGACAAAAATACCATGTTGGGCAGCTTAAATGTTAGTACTTTATATAATAGTTGCCCACTCAGTATTTTTGTCGCTCATTTAGAATTTTCACTGCTAAGTTAAATTATTTGTTAAATTACATGTAGTAGTCGCCCGATTTACGTATTTTTGTAAACCAGTTTGTCAACCGTTTAAAGTAGGGCCACTTTAATAGGCCACATTTGACACTTCATCAAAATTCCTCAACGTAACCTTGTAACGGCGGGCATCAAATATAATATATTTTTTCTATGTTAGAACAGCACAATTACTTCATGTTTTTCAATTAGGAATGTATATTTACGGTAAACTGACCGAAAAAAATAATTTTACGATTTATTTTCACTGAAAAACCATTCTAAACATAAAAAACAATGTTTGTTTTAATAAAAACCGTGACAAAAACCGCAGGGCATGTATGAAAAGAGTGATGGATATGAATGAAGCGAAAGAAGTGTGCAAGGATCGTAGCAGGTGGCGATCCATAGTCTCTGCCTACCCCCATGGGAAACAGGCGTGAGTGTATGTATGTATGTATGTATGTTTTAATAAAACTAAACGTCGTTACAATGTTATGTCAGTGAAAACTTTTTCTTTTTAAACACTAGGGATGTTATCCAAAAATCGAAAAATCGAAAGTTGGATGCAATGAGTACTTGTAAAGGAATGTTTTCACCATAAATGAATAATATCAATTTTTTATTTAGAAATTGGTGGCACGCGACGACAAATTTTATTTCCACTAAGTATTTATCGTAGATAGATACTTGAAAGTCAAATTATTTCAAATCTTCATTAGATTTGTTAGCATTTTTTAGGGTTCCGTAGCCTAAATGGCAAATAACGGAACCTTTATAGATTCGTCATGTCTGTCTGTCTGTCCGTCCGTATGTCACAGCCACTTTATTCCGAAAGTAGGTATTAAGATTACACAGTCAAATAAGAACATCAGTTTAATATTTACGGTTACTTACGTTAAAAAACGTAACGTTTTTGTTATATGTACGTACTTGTTTGTTTTATTGTTTCCTTTTACAATACAAAATAATAAAGGGACAGGGATTTGACTGATGATTTTTTGATTTCATTTTCATTGCATTTTAGTTAAAATTAAATAGTATCCTCATAAGTACTTTTTCATAATAACTGAATTCATATTCCATGTTTAAAAGTCTGTATCGATTCATTCACTTAAATCGATGTTTTGAAGCTATGAACACCTACGGTCACCTCACTATGAATCGAAAATTGACAAATGTCAAATGTGGCCTATTAAAATGGCCCTACTTTAGTTATTTTGTCGCCCAAAAAATAAACCGTTGCCCGGTTTAGTATTTAAGTATCCCATTAACAATCGCCTTAAATTATTTCCAGTCACCTAATTAATTCATTCCCTAAATAAAATTGTTTCCCGCTGTCCGTCTTGTTCTCCTCTACAGGTCGCATTTCTCAAACGATTCTCGTGAAATTTTGAGAGCAGGTTCTATAATTATGTGGATTTTTTGTCGATTCAGTTTCTCGAAATTTTTACAAATGGCGGAGATATGGGGGGAAAATATTTCGGCCTTTTCGAAAAAAGTAAAAAAATGACACAATACGCGAGGTCTACAGCTATTTTAGTTAATAACTAATTATTAATAAACTATTTCTTATTTTGGAAAACTGACAATCACAAACAAAACTAAAGAGCTAGGCTTAAGGTTTTTTATGGGGAATATATAAATGCACTTTAAAAATAATATAACACACTTTAAAATGTTTAGCTTCAAAATTTATTGAATGAGCTATAAAGATAATAGTTTCCACTATAAATATGCTAAGCTTTAAAATTAATACGTTGCACTATACAATTTAATTGCTTAGCTTTAAAATTAATACTTTGCATCTTACAAATTAATTTTATAACTTTAGCACTGGTAAACAGACGTCTAGGTGCGACGACGAGCGGACGCAGCGAAAGAGGAGCCAAGGAGGAGGTTAGGCTCCATTGTGATGTGACCAACAACGCTAGAACCGACCTGATGGTGTACATGCATTATGCCACAAGTTGTTTTAATCTTTCCATCTCATTTTAACAGTGATCAGTCTGACATGGTTGGACAGAAACTAAATGGTTTCGGAGTTGGGACCATTGGGACACAGTTAAAGTTCAAACCATTATTTTTGTAGTGATAATATTAAAATATAGGTCTATTATTATTTTAAAGTGCTGATATACAATTTTATAGCTGTTTTCATCAAATTTAAAGTGCGATTAAATACATCCCGTTTTTTATTTATTATTATTTCAAGATTATAGGTTTGTTATTGGTTGGCACAGCATAGAAAAACTACTAACTAAACAACATCTTCTTTCTACATTATTTTTTTTGGGACCGATAAATCAAGTATATTAATCAAGTCAGGTCAATGTGTATTTGACGTTGTAAGGCCCCTAAAGTCGTGAAAGCGAAACAAACAATACTTTCGCTTCTATATTCTATAATATTAGTAAGGATTAATTCAATAATTACCTCTCTCGAACGCTTCGCTCTGGGCTCGGCGATTTCTTCCTTATCCTTGTCACTACCTTCTTTTGTCTCTTCCTGTTTATCCTCTTTCACTTTCTCACTACCTTTCTCTTTCTTTTCATTCGCTTTCTCTTTCTTTTCACTTGACTTCTCCTTCTTATCATCATTTTCACTCTGTTTATCGCTTTTATCACTGTTTTCAGTATCTTTACTTTCGCTTTCTACTTCCTGTTCTTTACTATTTTCTTGTGTGGAATCTTTTTCTTTTGCGTCTTCGGTAGCATCATCTTTATCTTTTCCATTATCTTTATCTGCATCTTTTTCAGTTGATTCAGTATCTTTAGTAGTTTCAACTTCGTTCTGTTTCTTTTCTATGTCGTTTTCTGTAGGTTTTTCAGAGTTTTCTTCTGTTTTGTCAGCTTTATCTTCTGTCTCGTTCTTTTTGGCTTCCTTCTCTTTCTCATCTTGTTGCTGCTTTCTAGAAGATTGCCTTTTCACTGCTGGTTTTGAGGGGGTGTTGTTTGCCGGTTTTTTAGCTTTCACTGCAATGAAAATGAAGAATGAAATCTGATATTTTGACTAAATATTATTTATTCGAAAAGAAAATGAATGTTAGTAGTTGCATTTTTCACTAACATTTTCTTAATTTATTTAACAACCATGAACGCTAATATTTTAAAACTTTTATACACTAATGTTTAAATACTCGTATCTATACAGACGAGTAAGCAATGACTTGAGTATGATTTGCAACTTTCAAATGCTTCAATATTATATCCACATGCAATTTATAGTAAAAGAATATCCTCTATGCACTAAAACTGCACTAAAATTGCATTTAACAATAAATATACTATAAATTGTATGTCAATATAATATTAGAAGCATTTAAAATTGCAAGTTTTACTCAAATCATTACTTACTCGTTTATAGATACGAGGGTAAGATAACATATTAAGTTAAGGGGCGGTAATAGGAAAACATGGTTTGCGCGGGCCATTTTTTTATAAAGAAAACGTTAACTTGTAGCCACCAAAAAAATCATACGACAAGCTAAAGAGTTTATCTAGTTGCTACAATCATAAAATTGTGTATAACCCTAACAGATGGTTGTAGAAAAAAATCAGAATATCACCAAAAGCGCTTGTCGCGGGCCAAATCTTTGGCGTAAATAATAACGGAAACGTATTGAATTCTACATCAAAATACACTTTAACGTACTGTTCAGTTGCTCCAATAACTTTTTTTCAAGAAACATAATTGTGCTAAAGATAATGATGAAAAAACAACGAAAAACATTGAAAAAGTGCAGAAGTGAGGTTATTTTCCATACTCTTTACACGTAAAGAAAAAGACAGAGACAAATGATTTCGCGTAAGGGAGCCTTAAGCGAAAAAATAATATTAAGAAAACTATAAGGATTTTTTACTGTTGATTTGTTTAAAATATTGTCTATGATGGCCATTATTCGATATACATACATCAATATTGTCTAGGGATACTGGTGTTATTTTCATACAAACGAGGTCACTTTAAAGCCTTGGTTTCCTGCCAGGGATGTACCGTGCTGTGATCTGATGATGGGCTATCCAGGGAGTGAATGGAGGAGATTCAGATCGCCATACACACCCAACTGATCTGACCAGCATTCTAAAAGACCAAAAAGCGCGAAAATGGCTTGAAAATGTATGGAAATCCTGAAACGAGAACTTTGACCCATTAATCTTTTAGAATGCTAATATCAGATCAGTTGGGTGTGTGTGTATAGCGACCTGAATCTCCTCCATTCACTCCCTGGATGGCCATCATCAGATCACAGCACGGTACATCCCTGGCAGAAAACCAAGGCTTCAAAGTTACCTCGTTTGTATGAAAATAACACCTGTATCCCTAGACAAAGATGATGATGATGATGACTGAGCAATTGGTGATTATTTTTAATCATAGGCCAATTTTGATACTTGTCAATCAATGCCATCTAGTGAGGCAAATAGTTACTATTTTTTGTTTTTAAATGACAATTGGAAAATCCGTCACTAAAAAATAGTTTTCACCTCTCCAGCACGAAAAGGGTGCTTTTGGCGCGTAAAAACTCGCAGCAAAATCGATTTTTGCTGCGAGCGTGAGACAAAGTGCTTTTTTAATTTCTAACACCAACTTTTAAAATAATAAATAAAAAACAAATAAAGTGACAAGGATGACACTTGTAAGATTAATATGTAAGAAAAGGATAGATATAGTGCTTTATGGTGTCATACACGGATTAAAAAGTAAAAAAATAAAATGCACGGATATACCAAGGAGTTTTAAATAAGGATTGTTAAAAAAGAAGGTTGATAATTCGAAATAAGGAGTATGGAGGTAATGAGGTCACATGTATGAAACAAATATGAAATAAGAAAAATTAATGAAGTTTATTAACAAATTATATGTTTTATGATTATAAATAAATAAATAAGACGGAATATTAATAAATAAGAGAAAAACACAACGCAATGTAATCAAAACGAAGGGAATCTACTTTACTGACTCTATGAATAAAATTTTTCACCATAGGTTTGATTGAATTATTTTTGTGATAAATTACAAAAATGAATGCGTCCAACGATGAAAATACATAGTTGTCTAACTCCAAAAGAGTTAAGTGAACAAGTTTCTAATGCTGAATTAAGCTTTTTTACCAGGAAAGTCACGTGAAAATTTTCTCGCTGGTCGAGGTGAAAAGTTGTATGTTTTACACGAGACCAAAATGTTGTTCTGCCTCGTGCCTTTAAATCACTCACTGTGCTCAGTAGTCTATTTTAGAATCACTCGCTACGCTCGTGATTCAATTCTAGACTACTTCGCTAGTTCGTGATTTAAAGTCGCCACTCGCAGCACAATTTGATTTTGGTCACTTGTATAACAAATAACTATTCCAAAGTGGTTTGAAAGTATTTCTGTTTTGTTTGACTAGCCAAAAGCTTTTAGTTCAGTAAAATTATGGGAGCTAGTATAACGAAATAGAAATAATTTGCAATAGTGTTCTTTCTTCTTTTGATTGTTAGATTAAATGGCTAGCTGTCATTTGTAAATGAATCAAACTAATACGATCGACGATAGATGGCGCTGCCAACACGTAAACATTAGCTCCGTAAATATTTTTAAATAAAAAATAATATAAGTTGAATTTGCTACAGATAATAGGCTAAGCAAGTGCAAGATTACTTAAACCTACTGGACAAGTGTTATCTTAGGCGAATATAAAGTGCTAAGTGAGATAATCATTGAAAAGTGACTGTGCATTTAAGACACTGAATACCAATAATTTTACAGTTTAACTACTGAGAAACACTAAAATATGTGAGTACTTTATGTGAAATACTAATTAATTGAACAAAAAATAAAAACAGTGAAATATATACATTTATTGTGATCAAATCATAATAGGACGGTTTATTTTATTTAAATATAAAAAACGAAGTGCAAGCCATTATAAACATTACTGACTGAACATAACGTCGATATTGCTACTTTGTGTGCGACTACAACGCCATCTTTGGTCTCCCATCGCATTAGTATCGGCATGTCAAAGCATGCTAAAATTAGTGACATCTAGTGTTCTATTCCTCAAACATTGTACGAGAGACTGATAGCGATACCTATGTTCGGCACACTTGATTAAGCATAGCTGGTGTAAAGGCTACGAACTCGCATATGAACACGGTGACCGGAGTTCGATCCTGCCAGGAAGAAATTATTTTTTCATAAGCGTTTTTTACCTGGGTTTTATAAAATGTCTAAAACGCTAGCGAAATCTAAAAACACTCGCAAAGCTGCATCGCAACTTGTTACATGCCATAAATGCAAAAACAAAGCAGAAATCAAGTGTACCTTGTTGTGTTGTGATTGTCAAAAATACTTTGAATATGACTGTGTTGGCTGTTCAGAGAAGTTATTCAGATTAAGAGATAATGAATGCAAGAAAAAGTGGAAGTGTGAAATCTGCGAACTAAAATTGCCATCTACGCCAAATTCGGAACCATCAAAGGTCACACTAAGAAAAAAGCACTCCCCATCTCAACCTAAGCCAAACTCAAATACACCACACAAAGAAAACATAGCCATAGATAATACTTTACCACCAGCGATATTAGAACAGTCCACACCTGTAAGCACGGCTTCTCAAGCAAATGACTCTCACATACTAACAGTACTCAATACTTCGGATACATCGCTTACCTTTGCGGACCATCTATCTAAAAGTATGGATTACACGGTAACCGATATCATATCTACCCAAGAAATGAAGGACACTATCAATCAACTTAGATCAGAACTTTTAATTGTACAAAACGAACTAGACAACGTATTATTAGACAATAGTGAGCTACACAGACAAATAAACAAACTGTCCACGGAAAATACGGTATTGAAGACTCTTTGTTGTGGCTCATTGAAGGATGCTCCACCATCAATAACATGTAGCAGTACTAAAAAGAAAAATAGGCACATCACTCGACTATCACAGATACATCCGACTGTTACACCGCAGAGACCAATGCTTAGACTCGAAAATACTATATTTGAAGAAAATATCAAAACCCTAAAGAGCAGAATCGCAGAACTGGAAGCGATAGTAAAAGAGACATCTGATCAAATAGTAAATCTAAATAAATATATACACACCTTAGAAAACAAATTGAAAAGCGACTCTCAAGTACATTCCTCTAATACAAGGACAACTCAAAGGCAAGATAACTATAAAAGGATGTTTATCTTCAGTACACAACGATGCGTTGGCCTATCATCGGTTTTGGCGCATTCTAGCCAAAATACAACACATGAAGCATATGCTATTACATCACAAACGAAGCCTTATGCATTAACCTCGGAGGTACTAAGAAATTGCAAAAATCTTCAACCTAAAGAAAAGGACACAATAATAATATGTATCGGTGAAAATGACTTTAACAAAAAAAGTGTTCTATCACAATTACGAAAATTTCTTAATGTATTTACTAATAATGATATTATGGTGCTTAATATAATGAAAAATATGTATATAGATGTAAACGATTTAAATAACTGTTTAAAAAATATATGCTCTGAATATAAAAATTGCCACTTTATGGATTGCAAATCTACAAAACTATTTGAAATTGGTAAAATAATTAAACATACATTAAACTTTATTGACTACAGAAATAAATATTTAAATGCTAAAGAGTTAAAAAAATTGATTGATCGTGGTAGTAGTAAGCCTTTGGATATTAATTCAAAACCGTTATCTGTAGAACACCCTTTAAAAGGCACAATTCCATACTATTTTAAAAGACAGTCAGGGGGCTTTCTTTCTGACACACTTAATTAAATCTTATCCAAACCAAAAAAGCAAAAAACGATCACTGAATATTTTACTAAAATAGACAAAAATAATTTTTTTCGTTAATAAATCAAAAAAACCCTCAACGGCTTTCAGAATTCTACATCAAAATATTGCTAGCATATTATCGAAACAGGAAATACTAGAAATTACATTACTGGAACAACATAAATTAGGTAACTCCCCAAACGTAATATGTCTATCTGAGACATTTTTACAAGAGGGAAAAGGGAAGTTCTTGAATATCTTTGACTATCAGTTAGCGACTGCTTTTTATAGGAATAAACAGCGAGGAGGAACATGTATTCTGGTGAAAAAAAATATGATATTCAAAGAACTTACCAATGTGAAACGCTATGCATCGGAAAAAACATTTGAGGCTTGTGGCATTGAAGTACCTTCAGAGAAACTAATAATTATTTGTCTGTATAGAACGCCAAAATCTGATCCTAATGTTTTTCTAGGTAAACTAAACCAGCTCCTGCATGATATACAAAAAAAATACAATTCTGCCACAAAAATTGTAATAGCTGGAGACTTTAATATAAATATTTTGAAACAAGGGCATGACACACATTATTTACATGATTTATGTTGCAACTATAATATGCAAATACACATCAATGTACCCACAAGAAAGGAGTCCTGTCTCGACCAGATACTGAGTAACATCAAGGACGCCAATGCTGCAGTGCTGCCTCTGTATCTATCGGATCACGAGACAGCTCAATTATTGAGTTTCTCTGCCCTGAATAACAACAGTTGTCCAATGTCCTATTTTATTTATAGAAGAGACTATGGTCAGGACAATGTTTTAAAATTCAAAGAATGTTTAAACAGTCTTTCTTGGTCAGATGTATACTCTGAACGAGATCTAAATAAAGCGTTTTCGAGTTTCCATGAAATGCTTTGCCTGTTATATAACCTATGTTTTCCTACCATTAAAATAAAAATAAATAACGTAGATAAAAACAAACAAAGGTGGATTAGCAAAGGTCTAAAACACAGCTGCAGAACAAAAAGATATCTGCGCCTTCACTACTATAAAACTAAATCACTAATAAATAAAAATAAATATCTAAAATATTCAAAAGTGTTAAATAAATGCATCTACCAATCCAAAAAACATTCAAATATAAAGTTTATTAGAAATAGTAAAAACAAATGCAAAGCAACTTGGTCGGTAATCCAAAATGAAATTTGTAACGATAAATCTGTGAATACCGTAACAGAGCTTAATATTGACGATAAAAATCTGACAAATCCTTCGGACATAGCCACTGCTTTTAATAGACATTTTATAGAATTGACAAATAATTATACCCTGACAAATGACAATACACAATATCCAATTCATCCGAACACAATGTTTCTATGCCCTGTAACAGAAGCAGAGGTAAAGAAAATAATGACTTCATTAAATAACACAGCTTCTGTGGGACATGACGGTATTTGTACAAAAGTAATCAAGACATGTGTTTCTGAGTTAGCACCCATTCTAACGTACCTAATCAATTTATCATTTTCATCTGGAACTTTTCCAGAGGTGCTGAAGTTATCTATTGTCAAACCTCTTTATAAAAAGGGAGACAAAAGCGATGTTAATAACTACCGTCCAATAACTCTGATACAAACTCTAGCTAAGGTTTTTGAAAAGAGTATGTATTTAAGGATAGTAGGTTTCTGCAATAAATTCAATTTAATTAATAGTGAACAGTTTGGCTTTCAAAAGAATAAGTCAACCACGCTAGCTATATTTACATTAGTACACAATATTTTGACGAAAATTAATAATAACTTCTTAACGACTGCATTATTTTTTGACATGTCGAAAGCCTTTGACTTTGTTTCGCATGACATATTATTTAAAAAGTTAGAATCTATGGGAATTCGAGGGCCTGCACTTAAATGGATAAAATCATACTTGACAAACCGACGGCAGTGTGTTACTATAAGTAAAATTACTAAAAGTGAACTGATTTCACATTCTTCTAAATTCTTAGATAATAAAGTAGGGGTCCCACAAGGAAGCATTCTGGGTCCAATTTTATTCATTCTATATATAAATGACATAATAAAAGCAACCAATCATAAATGTATAATATTTGCGAATGACATTTCTATAATTGTGACTACTAATAAAAAAAAATCTACGATTCAAGACCATGAAATTGACATTAACACTACCATTGACAACATTATTGAATGGCTTAAGAAAAATAATTTGGTCATTAATTTAAATAAAACAAATTTTATACAATTTAATAAAACTAATCAAGAAAAATTTAATTTTAAACTAAATATTGCCAAAATAAATGAAGTCTCACACACCAAATTTTTAGGCGTTATCATAGACCAACACTTGAAATGGCAGATTCACATAGAAAATTTAGCAAAAAGAATAAACAAATTCGTTTACGCCCTCTACAAAGTGAGAAATGTTACTAATAGAGAGACGGCCATTACTACTTATAGAGCTTACGTGGAGTCAATTTTGCGGTATGGATTATTACTGTGGGGCAACGGTATCGATAATAAGAGGGCATTTATTGCACAAAAAAAGTGTGTTAGAGCCATCTGTGGAATCCCACCAGACGAGTCGTGTCAACCGTTGTTCAAGAGTTTAGGCTTACTACCACTACCATCAATGTATATTTATGAAGTTAGTATTTTTGTACATAAAAACTTAGGACTGTTTAAAAAAGTATCTGATGTAAGTTCCCGACTGCACAGAAATCCAAATAGGCTAGTATTAAATGAAGTACCGATATCAGCAAAGTATAATAAAAATTGTCTGAGCATGTGTGTAAGAATTTATAATAAAATTCCAAATGACTTTAAAAAATTGACATTAAATATATTTAAATTTAAATTATACCAGTGGTTGAATCAACATAATTTTTATGACATAAAACAATTATTAGATTTTAAGAATTGACATACTTGTAAAAATTTGCATGCTTCTTTACTAAGGGCAAAACATGTGCACATTATTATTGTAAGAACATTTTCACCGTGTTTTACGCAAATAAAGAATTATGATTATGATTACGCAAATAAAGAATTATGATTATGATTAATTTTCACTAATTATTTCTT
Organism: Agriphila tristella; assembly: GCA_928269145.1. Lineage (NCBI taxonomy): Eukaryota > Metazoa > Arthropoda > Insecta > Lepidoptera > Crambidae > Agriphila > Agriphila tristella. The sequence goes on along the minus strand of OV743451.1, from coordinate 1,740,531 downwards.
TACTGATCAAAATATTAACTTATTTAGTTGCCCTAGCAAAATAGCTAATTACATACTTTATTTTCTTTTTGCTTGATTTGGAACTATAATTAGATTGTGAATGTAAATCCAACAAAAAAAAGTAACAATTACGCTGTATTTTTTGTATTCGTAAATTTTGTTGGATTTGTAGATATTAGTGTTTTATAATCACATCAAAGTCAGATAATATGCAAAATATTTTTGATTGAGGTATGTTTAGAAAAGAATCTTGTGGTAACGAACACCATGTTTGACCACAAGGAAATTCATATGTACACTTGGCAGAGAGGGGAAAAGAAGAGTATGATCGATTTTGTGATTGTTGATGAAAGACTGAAGGGCAGAGTTGTAGACACCAGGGTCTTTAGGGGTAGTAACATTGGAACAGACCACTTTCTTGTAGTGTCTCGGGTTAGTGGTCTGTTCAAAAGTTGGCGTCATCGTCCCACAGTGTCAACAACGGAGCTGACTAGAGTAAAAGTTGAGAACCTGGATGAAGTGGAAGTGCAAAAGACATATTTGTGCAAATTGAAAGAACGATTGGGAAATGTGGCTGAAGTGAAAGATGGCAAGCTTGAGGAAGTTTGGGAAAAGTTTAAAAAAGGTGTGACTGAAACAGCTGAGGAAATATGTGGAGTGAGTAAAAGGAAGAATGCTCCCCCAATAAACTGGTGGGATAGTGAGGTAAGACAGATAGTGAATGAAAAGAAAAAAGTATGGCAGGATCTGCTGGCCATCAAAGCCAGTAAAAGAGTGAATGCAAGTGTTACAGAAGATGATGTTGATACAGTTGCAAGGGAGTTTAAAAGGATTAAGAAAGTAGTGAAAGAAAAAGTAGACGAAAAAAAAGAGAAAGATGAAAGAAAAGTGTGACTTCAAACTCTGTGATAACTTTCGAGACAATATAAAATTGTTTTGGAAACAAGTGAAAACGTCTCGAAGTGGATCACATAAGTCTAAAATGAATGTGATAAGAGATGAAAAAGGTGAGCTAGTGACAGATGAAAAAGGTGTACTACAGGAGTGGATGAAATATTTTGAGAGTTTGTTTGAGGCGGATGGCTCTATGCTAGAAGCCTCGGATAAAAGGGTGGAAGACGAGGAAGAGACAGAAGTGGATGAAAGAGATATATATATGGATGAGATTATTAGTGCAATGAAGAGCATGAAAAAAGGGAAAGCAGCAGGATATGACAGAATTACTGTTGAAATGCTGAGAGGTGGGAAAGAGCTGGTTGCGTCCTGGCTGTGCCTGATCTTTAATAAATGTTGGAACAGTGGCAAAGTGCCGGAAGATTGGCGTAAAGCCGTGGTCGTGCCGCTGTACAAAGGGAAAGGGTCACGGCAGGATGCTAAAAACTACCGCGGGATCAGTCTTCTCAGCATTGTCAGTAAATTGTATGCAAAGGTACTGATTGAAAGAGTGATGCAAAAAACTGATCTGAGTATTTGGGATGTGCAAGCGGGATTCAGAAAGGGAATGGGATGCACGGATCAGGTCTTCTCCTTGAGGTGCTTAACCGAAAAACACCTGGCTAAGCACAAAAAGGTTTACTGTGCCTTTGTGGACCTGGAGAAGGCCTACGATCGAGTTGACAGGAATGAGCTATGGAAGGTGTTGTCCGAATACGGATTGGAGAGCAGACTGATTCATGCACTGAAATCTCTCTATGAGGATTCCCGTGCATGCGTCAGGATTGACGGCGTATACACTGACTGGTTTGGCATCTCTAGGGGTGTCAGACAGGGATGTGTTGCGTCACCATGGCTCTTTAATCTGTTTTTGGACAGTTGTATGAAAGGTCTGAAAGAACGTGACTGTGGGGTTGTGATGAATGGGACTCAAATCAAGTGCCTTCTCTACGCTGACGACCAAGTTATACTTGCGTCTTCTGCGCAAGAGTTGCAGGAAATGATGTCGGTTATGAATGAAGATTTTGTGAGAAAAGGGATGAAAGTGAATGTAACTAAGACTAAAGTGATGGTGTTTGAGAGAGATGAAGAAATGACTGACTGTACGGTAATGTTAGGTGGCGAAAAAGTGGAACAAGTCCGTGAGTTTGTATACTTGGGGAGTTTGTTCACAAGGGACGGAAAGAGTGAGGAAGACATAGAAAGACGAGTGAAGAAAGGAAATTCGGTGAGTGGTGCTATACACTCGGTTATGAGTAGCCAAACCGTTTCTGCAAAGGCGCGAATGGCTATTCATAACGGAGTGCTGGTACCGACACTGATGTATGGAAGTGAATCTTGGGTATGGCAGAAGAAGAATGAAAGCAGAATAAATGCGGTAGAGATGCGATCGTTGAGGAAAATATGTGGAGTAAAACTGAGTGATAGAGTGAGCAATGAGGTGATTCGCAAAAGGTGTGGTCTGAAAGATGATATAGTGACAAGAATTGAGAAAGGAATGCTCCAGTGGTTTGGTCACTTAGAGAGGATGAATGAAAGGCGAATCACGAAAGAGATATATTGTGCGAATGTGGAAGGAACGATTGCACGAGGGCGTCCCAGAAAAACCTACGCGGACCAAATAGAGGTTATTATAAAAAAGGCTGGTGTACGCAGTGACAAAAACCGCAGGGCATGTATGAAAAGATTGATGGATATGAATGAAGCGAAAGAAGTGTGCAAGGATCGTAGCAGGTGGCGATCCATAGTCTCTGCCTACCCCCATGGGAAACAGGCGTGAGTGTATGTATGTATGTATTTTTTTTTGCGAATCCGTAATTTTACTGAACTATTTGTCTAATTTTAAACACTATTGATTCAGCAATTTCAGCATATTCGTATATCTGATTACCTGGCGTGGGCTTCTTCTTCTGGCTAGTATCCTCTTCGTTAGGTTTCTCCTTATCCGGCTCCTGGTCGTTGGCCGCTTCTACAGCTGCCTTCATAGTGTGGGCCGTTGGCGTTGACAACTCTACAATATTTGAAGATATTATACTCTATGAAAATTTTGGAGAATTCGGGTAATGGGGAGATTTAATCCTACTGTCCTACTTGGAGCTGATTTGTTAATACTCCGATTACAGATATCTGTAAGTTTAATAAGAAAAATGTAATAAGTGATTCAAAAATTATAAAAAAAAAATCGACTATCCACACAAATCAAAGAGATCACATGATCAGTTTAGTATGGGATGATCAAAATTTAGTGACCAAATTCGGCACGCTTCTTAGAGAAAGTTTTCCGTTTCATGGACTGGACACAACCTTAAAATTTGGATGGTGAACACAAAATGACCATATATAACGTTATAACATTGTGTAACACGATAACATTCTATAACAGTGTAACATTTTGCTACAAAATATAGAGCAAATAGAAAATGTTACTTAACATTTGCTTTATAATCCTACTAATATTATAAATGTGAAAGTTTGTGGGTTTGGATGTTTGTTCCTCAATCACGCAAAAACTACTGAACGGATTTGGTAGAAATTTGGCACACAGACAGTAGATAGCCTAGATTAAAACATAGGACACTTTTTATCCCGATATTAGCACGGGAACGGGAACCACCGGGGTGAAACCGTAACAAAAACAAAGTATGATAATTATGGGAAAAGGCGCGCAGGTTTTATTAGGGCTAACTTTACGGCCAATGTGTTGAAAATAAATTTTCGAAACTATGAACGGTTGTCCTGTAAAATGAGGATTTTGCAGTTAGAACGTTATCGTTTGGAGAGTACTTAAAGACACAGTTTTGTATAAACTCACCGAGTGGCTCGTGCACTAGCTCCAGGAGCTCGTCGGCTGTGAGCGCCGCGGTAGCCTTCTTGAACTGCAACACGCGCTCGGAGAAGAATTCCCAAAACGAAAGCCCCTCGGGGGTCGTGAATAAGTTCTACAACAAAATATATTTATTTGAGAACTAATATTGGGGAGTCAGAAAAGTTCACGGCCTTTTTGTACTAATAACACTCTTTTTGCTTTGGGCAGTCGTGTAAAAATAATAAAGATGTCTATTGTTAATATGAATTTTAGCTCCCTAAAGAGTAGGAAAGAGCTCTATCACACAACCTTAAACCTAGCATAGAGGTCAGGGACTTTACTATTATCTATAACCTTTGTTTTATGTAAACGAGCCCCGAGGGGCATATTTGAACAGTTCTCTTGATTTCTCCAGGATTCTATAATCAGATCCTGACCTTATGACAATAACAACTTGCAAGTATATGCTTTGAAACAAAAAATAATTTTTCAAATCTATTCAGCCGTCTTAGAGTAATCGAGTAACAATTATAAAAAAAGATTTCCGAGGAACTGAGAACCTCCTCTTTTTTTTGAAGTCGATTAAAAAGGCCCCGAACTTTTCCGACTACCTATTATATAACCGCCTCTGTAGTCTAGAGGTTTGACCACCCATGTAAGACGCAGGGTCCCGGGTTCGATTCTCAGGAGGGGGGGTACAATTTTACTCGGTTCGGTTGGTGGTAGAACTTATTTCAAGTCCGCCTGGCTGGCTACCACCTTACCTAAGTCTGACGCCATAACAATAATTTAAAAATTGTTGTGTTCCAGCAGTTAGAGGTAAGATAGCCAGTGGAGTTTTTGGCGCCATTTTGTCTAGTACGGTTTGGTGTCTATTTTAATTATTTGAAAATTGATTCATAGTGGATCTTGTGTCTTAAAATAATTGGTGCAGTTTTGTGGTACAAGTGTCTACGCAACTGAACAATATGTGGGATAATTGAAAAAGGCGCGATCTTGGTTGTGTGAAGCTGACTTTTATTTATTTATTTTATTTATTTATTTATTATCAGGCAACAATGGCCCATAGATACATACCTTAAAACTAAAATATAATATATATAGACAATTTTGTTAGTAAATATAACTTAATATTACGTTAGTATAAACTCAATTTGGCAAAATTTTATAGTAGTGGTAGCTACCTCGGCAGAACTTTCCGAGTAAACTGTCTTGATATACTTGTTGCCAAATGCTCCAAGCAGCATTAGAATGCAATGCACCCGCATTCTAATGTAAACTTAAACTGAAACAATACTTACCACTGAACTATTAAACACTTGACACTGGCAAAAATTACTTCCAAGAGGAAAGTAGATTGCCAAAATAAAAATAGAAGAAGAAGATAGCCAGTTCCTCAGTGATGAGGATTCAGAGTGTAGTGCGCTTCTACCTTCGGCATTATCGTCACTTAACATCACGTGAGATGAAGGCCAAATTCAAATTAGTTTAATCTTGATCTATTTTTTTTTTTTTTACTCACCTTAATTTTAGTATACAACGCGTCCGCCTGCTTGCGTATCCTGTGAGCTTGCTTGCTAAACTGCGCCGCTTCTTGCTCGTTTAAGTCCCACGACGGAGTATTTCCTACGTACGCGCGCATTCTCTTCACTGTTTCTACGCAAGACGGGTGCTTTAGTAGCATGAGCGGTTTTACGTCCAGTTCTGTAACAAAAATAAAAACATGTTACAAAATAAATCCCTTATGGCGAATATGGTAGATAAAGACCACCCACCAAACTAGACAACTTTTACTGTGGGACCAACTCTGAAATCGCGACAAAAGATCAGTTGTTTCACACAAAAAATAATAAAGAAAATATTAAAGTGTATGAAATAGCAGGGGCCCTACCGCCCAAGTGTCGTCGACTTCGCCGTCGGCTTCATTTGACAGATGGATGTGATACATTGCTACTTTTTTTTTGGTACAAATAAAGACTTACCAAAGAAACGAAGCAATGTATTACAACCATCTGTCAAATGAAGCCGACGGCGAAGTCGACGCTACTTGGGCGGTAGGCCCACAGATCTTTTTCATACATTTTAATAGAGACGACCTCCGTGGTCGAGTGGTTCGCACGCCGGTTTTCAAGGCGTCACCATCTCTTGAGGTCCCGGGTTCGATCCCCGGCTGGGTCAATGTAGAAAATGAACTTTTCAATATTGTCTCAGGTCTGGGTGTGTGTCATACCACCGTTGTTTCTGATTTCCATAACACAAGTGCTATAGCTACTTACTTTGGGATTGGAGCAATGTATGTGACGTTGTCAAATATTTATTTTATTTATTTATTTATTTTCTCATGATTTCAGAGTTGGTCCCATAGTAAAAATTGTTCAGTTTGATGGTGTCTACCTATCCTTACTAATATTATAAATGCGAAAGTCCGTTTCTCAACCGTTTGAAGATCATCAACTTATTTTCTACTTAACAAAAAGGTCTTACCAATTACTATCACTGGACCGATTGATTTGAAAGGTGTACTGTTAACTTTGGTGGTATTTTTACGAACTGTGTAAATACCTACGTAAGTTCGTAATAAGGCCAGTAGTGATGTATGGATCAGAATGTTGGGCTACGAAGAAGATGAATGAAAGAAAATTATATACCTATAATTATTTGATTTGAGTTGACTTACCACTCAAATTGTGCAGCAACTTGAGACACAGCTCAGTGTCTGCCTTTTCTAGACACAGACAGGTTTTAATCTTCGCGTCTAACTCGATCAGCTTCATTTCTGTCTTTAGGAACTGGACGCGACATTTCTTCTCTTCTGCGATAAGAAAAAAAAATTTTTTTTCAACATTTTTAAGACTTCTGGAATTATTCGGAAAATATAGAAAAAATAATTTATATGGTTACCAAATACAGTATAACATGAGTATCGCTGTCTAAACATACCTGTCTCCCTCTCCTTGTCTAACCCAGCTTTCTCTTCATCGGTCAAGTTGAGGTCCATCACCAACTGTGCTGCGACTGACTGCGGGGTGATTTGACCTCTCTCTGTGAATAAATCCATATTTTATTTAATATTATAATAAATTCTAAACTACTGAAGAGATTTTGATGAATTTTGGTCCAGAAATAGAGTAAAACTTGGTAAAGGACATATAATAGCTTCTAAATTTCCCCACTATTTACTCACCCAATTGTTGTTTGATAGTGATAGAATTAGCAGCTGACTGCTTATCCCAAGTGAGCTTAACTGACTCATTCTTGAACGCAGCAGGTCTTGATTGGAACAGCTTCACCCCCACATACTGCCCGGAGGGGAGGTAGGCGATCAGCAAGTTGTCTTTGTCTGCGTTTTCTGGTGGGGGGGACAAATAAAAAACTATATACGGGACGAATTGAGAACCATTTCTTTGTTGTAAGTTGGTTAGAAATGAAATATCCATGGATAAAAATATAGACGAATTGAAACTAAACTATCATGCATAAAAAGTGTTTTATTCCAAGTGAATATTGCTTTAAAAATATTTGAATATCTACTCTTGCTCATCTTTGCTGCATCTTTAGGTGCACAATGCTACATTCGCAAAATGACGTAAGTTTTGTAATTTTATTCGCAACTGACATTAATTATCAGATTGCCATATTTTCAATAGCCACATGACATTATATTCGCAAAAATATTCAGTATTTCATTTTAAATGGAAATTAGAAAATACAATATATTTATTTACATCACTCATGTAACCTAATCTTTGTGAGTTGTGATGTAACTAATGAATCTCTTAACAAAAAATACGAACTCAAAGTCAATAGCAAATATAAAGCACTTTTGTTATAGTAATTAGAAACAACCACTAATTTATTAAGGTACCCATTTGGGAATCGAACCCGGGACTTCACTTGATCGCTCGTGCTAACTACGCCATCTAGACAAATCATAGGTAAAATTCTAACGAACATTGCTTTAGAAAGGTGTGTGGATTTGACATTTAAAAAATCTATAGTTAGCGAAATCACGAAAATCTCATACATCTCTCTGTCAGTCTGTTTATCCTTACATGTCCTATTTAGTAAACAGCTTTTGACAGTTGTCTTGTCATAGCTCTTTAAAGTTTAATCGTTATTTAAAAATATTTTGTCTTTTTTAAATTAAATTGTCACTAACAATAAGTAATTGCTTTAAATCCTACTAATATTATAATGTGAAAGTTTGTGGGTTTGGATGTTTGTTCCTCAATCACGCAAAAACTACTGAACGGATTTGCTTGAAATTTGGCACACAGACAGTAGATAGCCTAGATTAAAACATAGAATACTTTTTATCCCGATATTCCCACGGGAACGGGAACCACGCAGGTGAAACCGCGGGCGGCCGCTAGTACTAATCTATATGTGAAAAACTGTTTGTTGTATTTTATAATAAATTTTTAATAAAAGTTGGGTGAAGATTGTTTACCACAGGGGTGTCTAAGTTACGGCCCGCGGGCCGCAACTGGCCCGCAAGCTATCTCAATACGGCTCGCGACCAGAATCTGTCCAGTGAGGATTTTAGACGACATTCGATGCTACTACGTATTGTAAGATAATAAAATATGAGACCTCAGGTACCTGGATCCTCAAGCTCAAGATAACTCCTTTTTATTACTTTTGTATGAAAATTGTAATTTAGTTAGTATGTGTTTGAGTTTTTAATTTTGAGTCTGGCCTGCTAGGACTTTTTTAACTTAAAAATGGACCTTTTGAAAAATCAGTTTGACAACCCTGGTTTACTAAATAAGACTGGTTTACTAATAAGTATGTATAGACAGACTTAAGTACAGTTCGCGCAATATAACTTAAACCGCAAACCATGGACAATGTGGCTTGCGCACCAAACATTTTTGTACCTAAAATTGCTACTGCGTAGGTCACGTGGTACTAAAATTTGGGTCAAGTTAAATTGCGGGAGCTGCACTATAGTTTGTTATAGCTTTTGCAAAGACATTGGCTACCTGGCCAGTTCATAGATGATTTCTTAGATAACAAATTAAATACTAAACCAATTTCATAATCATTTAATTTAATTTCAACATTCAATAATCATTTAAGTAATTTAATTTCAACATACAATAATCATTTATCAAAAAAACCACAAACAATTTATTATTTCTTAATTTTCTTAGCGCTCAATTTATTTTCTTTTTGATACACTTTCATTATAATGCTACGAGTGTTTTCCGTTTCATCAGTTTCGACATCATCCACATAAAAATTCTTGACAAATTCAGAATAATGCATATTAAAACCTATATCTCCATTTTCTATAGACATAGCTACTGGTTGAATATTGTCTTTCACAACATTATCTTTAAAAAGATTTAAGAAATCAACTCCATCTGGTATTTTGTGATTGTCCAAATTTTTTGTTTCGAAACTCTTTGCGTCTAAATCTTTGTAAATCTTCAACGAAGCGACAGAACATTGAGATAAGTTCCTTTGCAATTGTGCAATGTTATTCTCAATTTCTGGTGTATTTTGAGTTATTTGAGGAGATATCTCTTCACCGTTCAAAATGTTGAAAGATCCCGTTAAAAGACCGGAGATGGAATTTTCAATTTTCTTGTAATTATTTTCCAAATCTTTAGTTTTTTCTTTAGAAATAGTTTTATTTGGTATTAATTCAGTATCAATAGTTTCTGGTATTAAAGTTAACTCAATATATGTTAAATTATTGTCACAAAGTGGATAATTAATATTATCAATGTCCGAAAATAATTGAGGTTCTTCAGTACTTGTTGAGGGAGAAAAATTCTTAGTATTGGACTTAGAAAGTTTATTATCGAATTTATTTTTGCTATTTCCGAATTTCGGTACGATTTTGGATGTCGATGGTTCGGTTTCCACTCGAGTAGTTATTGTTGGAGTTTGCTTATCTGCAAAATAATTAATCACTAATTATTTCACATCTTAATAAAAAAACTATTGATATGTCAATAACGAAATGGTTAAAACTGTCTACTGAGTGCCTTTCCTCAGATAAGTCATACTAAGTTACCTAGGTATAGGGTTACCAGATGAAAAAATGAAAAGTCCGGAGAAAAGGCCCGATTTCCTCCTGAGATATGGTAACCCTACCTAGGTACAGTCAGCAACTAAAGTTTCTTATCACTTTAGTACTTTGTTAAACTAACTTTTTTGACTAAAGCTTCATAATGTGAGACATCTGTGAGAAAAGTTGCTAAGACTAAAAACTAAAGTGTTAAGCTTTCGTTGCAGACCGTATCTATATAAAAAGTCAACAAAATTTCTTGAAAATAAAAAAAATATGAATATTTTTATTACACTTCAATATCTTGTGATACATTTTAAAACAAAAAATGAAACTATATAACGCGATTAAAATGACAATAGACAGTAATCCGCTTCAACTTCACTAAAGAATGTATGGAAGAGAAAAATTTAAAAATTAAAATAGTCGGTTTATACCGCTAACGCTCTGAAGTTAGTCACTTCAGTTGTACATTGTTAAATTAATCGCGTCATAAGACCAAAAACAAATCTAAAATGTTTTCAAAACAATTTACCTGAAGAAATGGTTGTATACGAATTTTCACTAAATCCATTGTTTGTTTGTCCATTGTAATTAATCAAAAAGTCTTCAACATTAAAACTGTCGTCGTATTGGCTAAAAATATCGTCTCCCAACAAATTATCCATTTTGTTGTAAAAATTGAATTGGAATTAAATATTCGCACTTGAAATTTTACTCTAAATCTGCGTTGGCGCGCACCATGAAAATTCGAATTTCGAATCGTCACGACTTTTTGTTTTTTTATTTCGCCGTATAATTTCGTCGATATGGGATTTCGTTTTTACAGCCTATAATTTAATTGTTTTTTTATTATTAGTAAGTAAATAAATATAAAATAAAATGTATTTTTATTAAATAAGCTTGATTTCTTGTCAAAAAAAAATTATCTCATTGTTTTTAATATTTAAATGCTGTGCATTTTGTGATAATAATTATGGTCCCCTAGCATGACCACCGAAAGACGATGATTGTATCGCGTGATTTAGCGTTTTATCGACACTCAACTGTCAAAATTCATTGTCTTTTGACAGTTAAACGTATTAAAACGCTTTATCATATCGCGTTTCTGTAGTCATGCTAGGGGGTTGATATTCTTGTTAATAATGGTGATTTTATGATATTACCAACTGATTTGAACAAAACAAAACAAATAAACCGCGTTTTGATGGTTATGCTAGAGGGGGCTGAGATTCTTGTCAATAATGGCAATTTTATAATATCTAGCCAACTCATTTCAACAAAACAAAACAAGAAAAATATTTTGATAATTTATATTTTATCAAAAACGGATTTTTAAACAACTTACCTTGTTTGAAAGGCTCTTTCAAGTCTTCTAGGTCCGACTGAAAAGAAAAAACATATTTTAAAAGGCTACTCAAAGAGTTCCTAACTAAAAACTTAGATTGAGGTCTCCTTAAATTAAGGAAGCTGTCAGTTTCATAGTTTCTGTCAAATCTGACAACGTTTTCAGAATTTAAAATGGCCTTAACTTTAAAGAATAGTTTGAGACCATAATTTAACAATTTTTAAACAAAACTGATTTTAATTTTATTTCAATTTTATACTTTAACCCTAGAACCGTACCCTGGGGCACAAATGAAAAAAAAAATTAAAATCGCTGATAACTCTTTTGCTATAAGACGCTTTATTCTGCTGAGGGTGTATTTACGAGTTGCAGCGAGACGCGTGGATACCTCCACTGGGTGTCAGTTTTGTTGAAGAAAAGACATGGTAGACCACCATGTGGGGTACACCAGCACCCCAGGGTACGATCAACGTAAATATTTTATTCCGAATATTTTTAAGTTATTGATATTTTTTGCGCGTATATAGTGTTTTTTTTTTGTATGAATATTATGATAGGTGGTATGATAGCCGTATGTCAATAATTCTATAAAAAAGTAGCGAGCTAAAGTAGGTTATTTTGATTTTTTCAAGAGGTATTTATTTTGATACTCATTTTCTCCTTTTATTTACTGTATTATTTTTTGTGTGATTATTTCACAATGTAATTTATACAAAAACAAAATAGAGAATATTCTTATGAAGATAGAAGAGGAAATGACTTTTTTCACCAAAAAAAAACAAGCTTTCGATCTCATAAAACATTGCATAGAAAAGAGGCTTCAATACCGAATTTTGCAGAAGGCTCTAAAAATAAACTATTGAAGATAGATTGGGCAAACAATGACAAGAAGCTGCGACAACCTTTTTAGCTCTGAAATCTGTAAGGTATTATTTATGCCTAAAGTCGGAAGATCGTAAATATCGCATACAATGCACCGAGTGAAAAAAAATTGAAATGACCACAAAAGCAAAATATGCCCAAATTTTTTTATTAGTTCCTAATTATTCGCCAAAATTGTTATTAGTGAAACTGAAATTAACGTGAAAGAAGCTTTTGTATGTTGATTTTTAATAAAAGTTTCTAATCCTTTCGTTAACTGCTTCTTTTTATTGGGGTACACCAGTACCCCAGGGTACTAGGGTTAACCCCTTTTATTTTCCCAATTAAAGAGAAATTAATGTTTAGAAAACTTATTTTTACTCAAACAAAACCCATAATACCTGTGCAACAGTGCTATATAGCTTCGCGGCCGGTTTTGCAGGCTCTGCCTTCTCTTTCTCTTTATCGGCGTCCTTGTCTTGCGCGGGGGAAGCCCCGCGACGTTTCTTGGGGGCTGGAGAAGGTAAAGTCGTGTTTTCTTCTGTTTGCTCGTCTATATATCTATAGAAAAAAACAGAATTTTTATTATTTTATTTATGATGTCAATAGTATAAGTTACGCGGATGACATGGTGCTGCTGAGCCCGTCGATCAGCGCACTCCGGAAGTTGATGCTCGTGTGTGAGACCTACGCTCAAACGCATGGTTTGAAATATATCATTAAGAAAAGTGAGATCATGGTTTTCACCGCGGGCAATAATTCTCCAAAAGATGTGCCTCCTGTCTTGCTAAATGGAATAGAGTTGTCGAGAGTTAGAAAGTTCAAGTACCTGGGCCACATTGTAACAGAAGACCTGAAAGATGACCAAGACATTGAACGCGAACGTAGGGCGTTGGCGGTCAGAAGCAACATGATCGCCCGAAGGTTTGCTCGGTCTTCAGAGCAAGTTAAGATAACTCTTTTTAAATCATTCTGCCAATCTTTTTACACAGGCAGCCTTTGGGTGAGATATACGCAGAAGGCCTACAACGCTCTACGTGTGCAGTACAATAATGCTTTCAGGATGCTATTGGGGTTGCCGTGGCGCTGCAGCGCGTCTGGCATGTTTGCTGAGGCACGGACTAAAGATTTTTATGCAATAATGCGCAAAAAAGTAGCCTCACTCATGAACCGAGTGTGCGGCAGCAGCAATAGCATCTTGAGAGCTGTGGGAGGTAGGTACGAGTGTCCTATTAGCCACCACTGGACTAATTTATTGGTTAAGCCTAACTAAATTGTAATTCTTTTTATTTTATTTTATTTTATTTTGTGTTTTTATTAATTAATTTATATGATTTAATTTAATTTATATTTTTATTTAATTTATATGATTTAATTAAATTGACATTTTTATTATTAATATTAAGATTATTGAATGAATGTACTAATGACTATGGAACCTTGTATTCTGAAATAAAGAATTATTATTATTATTATTATTTATAAGTATTAAGCAACTTTCGCAAGGGTCGGTCATGAGATGGGTGACCAAACATTTATTATCTCGAGCTCCTCCGTGCTTTGGAAAGCACGTTAAGTCGTTGGTCCCGGCTGCATTTGTAGTCGTTAACACCCACCAATCCGCATTGGGCCAGCGTGGTGGACTATGGCCTACCCTCTTTATCCACCCATAAAGGCCTGTGCTCCAGCAGTGGGGAACATAAAAAATGGCTGATGACGATTTCCAAAAAACACGAAAATGAGATTAAAGGACATGTCCCATCGCGCCTATGTCATTTGCCCCACCATTCTCAAAAATGAAAGTCTATCGCGTCTTAATCAAACTAGTATGTCAGAGTAGATATTTTACTCTAGAATAAGATTGATAATTATTTTCTGCATTAAAAAGTGGAATTTTTAAGTTAAAACGCTTTTAAATCACAATTTTTTATCATTAGAGTACTATTTACTTACATTTTTTCACAAAATACTTCAGAAAGCAACTTAATGTTTTTGTAATTGTTTTTCTAAATATAAAACAATTCTTGATACCTAAATAAAATGTAATTAGCATTTTTTAATTATGAAAGTAATGAAATATAATGAAACTGGGGCAACGCTAGGACATCTCCTTTTAAGCTAGGTACAGCTGCCGGCAGATAAATTGGCAAGAGAAAGTTGAGACAAAAGATGCGCAGTAGCTAAAAACACAGTGTTTGTAGCAACTGCGCATCTTTTGTCTCAACTTTCTCTTGCCAATTTATATGCCGGCAGCTGTATCTATCAGTAAGATCATAAATGTTAAGTTTAAGTTTGAAAAAAAATACTATAAGTACTTGTTTTTGCCCGCGTATTCATCTGAATTTCGTTTCCTATGCAACGAAATTGGAATATAAAAAACCTAGTTTTTTTTTTACATTCTCTTTGATAAAAAGCATCAAAATCTGTTCAGGGTGTAAGCGCGAAGACTCAAAAACAACAAACACAAAAAAACATAATTTTAAAAATTAATAAATAAATTAGCTACTCTTTACGGCTTTATTACAAACATGTCTGTCACAATCGCAAATGGAGTGCATTCTATAATACTACATTTCGGCGGTGACATTATTATATTTAATCTATGGATCATGTAAACTTTGCTCTATAACTTTAGATGCAAAGATGCTTACAGATCCAAAAGCTTTTAAGACTGTGATTAATTTTTATAGAAAATCCACTATAACTAGTTTAAACGAGAGAATTTAATTTCAAAATTGCTATATTTAACTCTATTACAAAACATGACTTTAAAGAATGAGAAATTGAATTTTAACATATCTAAAATAATTTAGTTAAACATGATTCTTATTTTTTAAATTACTTCTATGATAGAAAGACAACAAGATAGTTTACATAAAATCTCTATTTTAAATTTGAGATTTTTGCATTCACAATGCTATTTTTATACAATTTGTATGACGGGAATCGAACCCACGACCTTTGGATATCCGGTCCAATGTTCTGACCGCTGAGCTACCGAGTCACTAGTGACATCGTCGAATTTCTTCTAATATATCCTACTCTTACGCTGCAAGCCAGCGTTATTTCACCAATGTGAGGAATTACCTCGACATTCAATTGAAATATCTTTCCAGATATTTTAACAATTGATAAAGATGAAATAGCTATATAATTATTAAATTCGTTAGTTAGGGTTCGATTCCCGTCCGAGTATTGATCTCGTGAAAGTCGTATTTTTTCTAGTATATTATTGTATAAAATCTCTTGGGAGTCGTAAGATGTTTAAGGGGGGAGGGGTCGAGTCAAATCTTATCTAATCTTACGTTAGAGAGAGGGGGGGTCTCAGCAAATATAACGCAATTTATTTTCTGATTAAAACAAAAAAAAATATAGGTACTATTTTGGTCCATTTAATCCAGATTGTAGGTAGGTACATGCTTAAGATTTTTTCCCACATTTTGAAAAATCTCACGTAAGATTGGGGGATCGGGGAGAGGGTTGAATAAAATCTCACGACATCTCACCAGGGGGGGAGGGAGGGACAGAAAATTAAAAAAACACCTCACGTAATTTATAGACGCCCCCTTGTTAAAACTAATGTATAAATTATACATAGATACTCGTATTCACAGCTTTTCTTTTCTGTTCATCAGAGAGCAACCGATGCCTATCTACGAGTAACATTAAAAAAAGTCTGGTCTATGCTATGACCTTAGCCTGTTCTTAGAAACGAATAAAAAAAAACTCACCTCTTGGGGCGTATTTTCCTACCGCTCCTGCTGACTATTTCTTCGTCCTTCTTGGCCTCGTCCTCATTGGCTTCGTCCTTCTTAGCTTCATCCTTCTTGGCTTCGTCCTTCTTGGCTTCATCCTTCTTGGCTTTTCCGCGTGGGGTCTTGGGGTCTTTGCCTTTGGGGGGCTCCTTAGCAGGGGTCTCCTTGACAGGGGTCTCTTTAGCGGGTGTCTTAGCATCAGGCTTACCTTTCTTGCCTTTCTATTAATGAAATAGTAATTAATCAATATCAAAGTACTTTCAATAAGTGGCCATCCATAAATTACGTCACACGAATTTGCCCCCCAACCTCTTTGTCACAGCTGGTCACATTTGTGAGACTCCCCTCCCTAGTGTGACGTCACTTATTTTACTATTTTACATCTAGAAATAATTATTGAATTGAAAGCAGATCCGAAATTAGTTTTATTTCAATTTAAATTTTGAAATGTGACGTCACGAAATTTAAGACCCCCTCCCACCCCCTTGTCACACTTCGTCAACCACCTCCCTCCCCCTTAACATGTGACGTAATTTATGGATAGCCACCAAAAAACTGCATCAAAATAGGGCCATTACTTTGGCTATGATACCAGAGACACGTCAAAATTATATCATCCTACTTTTGGCGTCGTGGGTTAAAAACCGCGCTAGTATCCTTAAAATAAAGTATTTTATTTATAGTTATTTATGCAACTGTTGTATAATAATTAGGGGTTTTAAAACACAAATGTGGGTTTATTACAGTGTTTTAATACCTGAGACGTTCCGCGAAATGGACCAAACGCGAAATGGACGTTTTTCGGTAAGTGGACCAAATGCGCATGAACGAGTTAACTTATTGTCAACATTAAAACAACCAATGTAATTGTAACCATAATTTCGAAGGATTTGCATATCAAATTTAGTACAACATTATAACACTCGTTTGGATGATGTTATGGTTACTATGATATTGGTTGTTTTAATGTAGGCAATAAGATAACTGTTTCAGAAACTTTTAAAGAAGATTTAATTAAAAGCATGGGTGTAAATTTTTTTTTTACAAATAGTTTGAAATTTCAATGAGGATCAGTAACAGGTTTGAATCCTATAGTTTTATTGATATAATATAAACACATATTGATAGCTATGAAACCTAGTGAAAGAATTTTTGAAATCCGTTTAGAAATGATTGAGTTAAAAGGGTTTAAAGGAAATGCCAAGCTCAATGCAATGTGTTTTATCACGTACGACATAAGGTTCGCGTCCGTCGCGATGACGTCATAGGGACCCCCAAAAAATCTGTGTTTTAGCTCTTATAACTTCTCAGGTTATCGTAAAAATTTTTAGACAGTTAATCATATGGTGGCATTAGCTTTCTAATTAGCCATTAAAAAAAATCGTTACTGATCCTCATTATGAAAAAAGATTTTCGGCAATTAATGTAAAATAATTACACACTTGTACATACAGAAACATCTAAATGAGGCCGACTTTCTTTGATTAGAATTAAACAGATGTGCAAATATTTTTCATTCATAATTTAGAGTAACATTATTGAATTATGTCAAATCGGAATGAACACTTTATCTTTATTTGTCCTATTTAGTAAACAGTTTTTGATAATATTTACCATTGCGTTAAGACTTGAATCATAATTAAAAAATATGTTGTCACGTTTAAATCAAATTGTTAATAATTAATCACTTTGTAAAATGTTTTCTTGTCTTTTAATAAAGAGTTGGTTCAAATTTGTTTACCAAATAGAACAAGAAAGAACAGACTTTCAAGACTTTCGTATCTATAAACGAGTAAGTAGGTAAAACTTGCAATTTTCGGATGCCAAAATTATGTTCACATGTAATTTATAGTATAATTTTATCTTAAACTAGCGACCGCCCGCGACTTCGTCCGCGTGTTCAATGTTTTGTCTATCCCTCGGGAACAGCTCCCTTTTTCGGGATGAAAAGTACCCTATGTCCTTTTCTGTACCCCTGACAATGTGTGTGCAAAATTTCACGATGATCGGTTCAGTAGTTAAGACGTGAAGGCGTAACAAACAAACAAACAAATAAACAAACAAACGGACTTTCGCATTTATAATAAATATAAAAATAAATATTTGACAACATCACATACATTGCTCCAATTCCAAAGTAAGTAGCTATAGCACTTGTGTTATGGAAATCAGAAACAACGGTGGTATGACAAACACCCAGACCTGAGACAATATTGAAAAGTTCATTTTCTACATTGACCCAGCCGGGGATCGAACCCGGGACCTCAAGAGATGGTGACGCCTTGAAAACCGGCGTGCAAACCACTCGACCACGGAGGTCGTCAAATATTAGTAAGGATTAGTTTTTGTGCATTTAAGATTAATTTATACTATAAATTACATGTGGATACAAAAGCATTTGAAAATTGCATAGTTTACACAAGTCATTACTTACTCCTCTATACAACATGTTAATGAATTAACGCAAAATGAGAAAACCGTTTCTTCGGACCATCAAACTATCAGCTATTTCATTCAAAAATTAATAATAATAACGTTTATTCAATAAAAAGATGCTTTACATTAACACAATTAGGTATAATAAATAACAAATTTAAAATCTTAATATAAACATATTTACCTGAACTAGGTTATAATAATAACCTGTAAACATTATTGTAATAACGAAAATATAAAAATGTATGAAGCAGCTGATTTTTCTTTTCGCGATTTCAGAGTTGGTCGTTTGATGGTCCGAAGAAACGATTTTCTCATTTTGCGTTAAGTCATTAGAACGTTGTAGATACGAGGTTTAGTATTATGTTGCTTACTTACTAAAGTAAGTAATAAAAATTATATGTTGAAGTTTAAATACCTTTCCTTCGTCAATAACAAGCGGGGTACCATCGTCTGAATCTTCGATAGCTGTGTCGTTCTGTGTTGTGTTGGCCGTAGACTGCAATTAATATTGTTAGCTAAATTAAATACATAATTGCTAGTGGCTCTGTAGAACCTTGCGTTTGTAACATTCTATTGATTCTATATCCACCATTTTGAAACGAATAACTGAATTGACAAGAATATTCTATGTAATTATAGATTCTGTTCACAAAATTTCATGAAGATCGGTTAAGAAATGCGACCTGAGGCCGTATTACAAGCTCTTAAATCCTGCCAGGTTTATAAATTGCTGTAATGACATCTCTTTCTCGTCGTATAGCAAATAAAAGAGATAGATTGATAGCCAGTCAGAAAACTGCCAGGAAATAAGAGGTCATAATACGGCCCCTGTAGAGGAGAATAAACAGAAAGTCGAAAATACCACAGCATTTTCAGTCAAAAAATATAAACAATATTTTTGTTTTTATTAAAAAAATACTTAAAAAACATAAGATTAATAATTTATTATAAAAAAACGGAAATTTTTTATTGCAATTGTGAATACTTGAGATCTTTATTGGAAAGTATAAAACTATAAATGATGTCTTTCTTAAATTATTACACTTCACTTATTGTAGCAAGTTTACTTACTTTTCTACTGGTTAATCTTAGAATAATAACACCTAGATAGAACGATAGTTCCCTACAAAGCGCACTGTCAAAAGTAAAACTGAGCCTTAATAGCTCAGTTTTCAGATTATCCTTTACCTAATAGTACCTATAAGTACGAAACAGTTTCAATTTCCCTACATTTAGGGGATTAGTTACAATTAGGTAACGTATGAAAGATATCAATCCGAAAACTGAGCCATTATGGCTGTTTTAGTTGCCTTACTTTACATACGAAGACTCGGCTTCTAGGTGTTATTATTCTAAGTATTTAATCTATAAGTATAGGCAAATTATGTAAGACCCCTCGACAAATTGCTACTATAGCTGTAAGTATTAATTTTGGCAAGGACTTGTTAATATAGGATTCCTGTTTGAACACAAATATCTGCAATTATGTTCAATAAATCTGATAATTCCAGAATCCATAGAATAAACAATATATTCTACACAATAAAAAATATACTACCTACTCAAAAGAATATAGGAGCTACTCTATGATTTTCCATACAAATAAAGTATTTACTGAAAGGCATTTTCATGACAAAATCAATCTGATTTTATTTTAATTTCTTATTGTTCGAAAGCTGTAATAGTCAACTTGCGGACTTTACTGTCGAATTTATTGAAAAATTTCTTCTATTCGCCGCCGCACAGTGATCAATTATTAAAAGTTAGCGTCCCATAATTATTTTTTGTCAATGTGTCCGTAGTTCGAAAAAACATTTTCTTAATACTTTAAGGTATGTTGTTTACATTATACTAAAACGTTAACATTACGCAGTCAGTAGTTTAATGGATATGTCGTTTCAAAGTGCTCTCGAAAGCAAAATTATTAAAACAAGACTGATTTATCATTATTTCGCGCTTCTATTCAAAGTTAAGTTGGATACGTATCAGTGTAAAATGTGAATTGAAAAAAATGGTGCACATTAAGGAAGGTCTGTACTTTTTATTGGTATATAAAAAATAAATAAAATAGATCGATTTGTATTATAAAAAAAATATTATATTAAGATAATGATATTTACGAACTTTTCTAAGTTTGAATTGTGCTACGTCAAAAAGTACAAATTAGTACACTATAATTTCAATTCTATTATATAGCAGGGAGTGTCCGTTATCACAGAATACATAGTACAACCGTTATATAAAAATATGCAATTTTTTTGCGGTGATTGCCGGTTTCTATCTTAAAAAGTGTTTTTTTAGGTAATGGTGCCTCAATAAAAAAAAATTGATTTATTCACTATTTTATCATTAAATCGACCAGTGAAGCCGCTATCAAAGGAAAATAAAGATAAACTACTAAGTTATATTTTGGAGACATTAGAAGTATCGGAGCTGCCTGCTACAAGGAGGGACAGTCTTTAAAATGTTATTAAAACCTTTACTGTAGCAACTTCAAGATTTTGGCAAATATATTCCCGTAGTATTAATAGATTCCGGAATCAAAATGAGGAATGGCTTAAGCAAATAGTAATCACCTCTGGCGGGCAAGAAAGTGTGCCCTCTACGTCTACGTCTAGAGAGGCAGGTCGTCCGAGAAAAAGCTTTTGTGACCTGTCCGCTAAAACTAAACGTAAAAGGTTATATTAATAGGTGTAAGCAAAAAATAATGAAGAACTCTGTCTTGCTGTTTCGATGAAGCTATTCTCAGAAGGAAACCGGAGTGCAGCTTCACTTGTACCAGACGTATCTACCTTACCTGATAAAGGCCAGATTGTAACAGAAACTGGTAACCCACACGGCTTCGCGTATTTTAATTCATTAATCTGAAGTTTTGAAAAAATTATCAAGTGCAGAAATCACATTCAAGTGGTGTGCTTATGTTTTGTACGTAATATTTCAAAATTTTATTTGTATTTTCAGATCTAACATATTACCTGTAAAACATAAACATGTGATGCCAATTGAAGTACCTACTTGATCTTTTACTAGAATCTGAATTTTTGTTAGATGAGGAGTGACGTCATGACGTAACAAAGTACATAAAATGTCAAATTATGTCAAATTACCAGTAAAAAATAAACATGTGATGCCAATTGAAATACCTACTTGATCTTTTACAAGAATCTGAAGTTGTGTTAGATGAGGAGTGACGTCATGACGTAACAAAGTATATAAAATGACAAATTATGTTTCGATCGAACTATTTAATGTTATAAATACATCTTTAGTTCACGATTTTGGAATTTAATAATTTCGTCCCCCTAAATTTATAAAATTGATCACTGTGCGCCGTGTGTCCATTAGTATCGAAAGAAATTGGGAGTTCAATATGCGGAATTTACAAATTTTCAAATTATATTGGTACTTATTTTGATTTATTTACTTGAAAAAATATCACAGTCAAGCCCTCAATAAAGGGTGTAAAAAGTCCCTCAACGAAGCCGACGCATTCCGCCTATCATATCATTTGGGTATGAATTACAATACCGAAGTTGATAAGACCGAATTTTACAAAACCTATGGACGAAATACCGAAAATTGAAAGGCCGAATGGTTGTTTGGCCGTACGTTTAAAATCAAGAAAGGACATTTTACCTAAAAGACTAAATCCCGAAGCTTAAAAACCGAAGCTCAAAAAACCGAAGGTTAATTTTACACGCCAGCAGGTCGGTTCTGGCACTTCGCCGGCCGCTGCCGCGGCACGCTCGTTTCGCTCGCTCGGCTCGTGCGTTGGTCGCAATGGAACATAACCTCCTCCTCGCTCGCTCGCCGTCGCACCTTACTTAACTCTTGAATTTTCGTGGAACCCTGAGAGCCACTTACGGAACTCCAGGGTTCCACAGAACACCGTTCGGAAACGTATAGTAGCATAGCCTTCTATATCTTCCAAGCCCTGAAGTTGAGCAGAACGGCAACATCGCATGTGGTCAAGCACATAGTATAAAATTATTTTAAAAATTATTTATTATTTATTTTTCCTATATTATTTATGTTTAAACTAGTTGTAAATTGTGATGTAAGATTATTTCAATAAAGTTTTATATTTATTATTATTATTTATTTATTAGAACATAAGGTTGAGTCAAATTATTTGAACTTTTCGGGGGTCCTTTAGTACGATGAGCATTTTGATCTAAGCCTCCTCTAGCAATAAATCTTACGTCATTGGAAAGGTATTTAAATTTGAAACACTTTATTGTATTACTATAAACGTCAACTATTAGTACTTTGAGAGTTATAACGCTCTAAACTTGACCAATTTTTTTATCATTTATGACCTAAAACTCCGAAAATACTAACAATTAATAGAAAGTATGTTTGCAGCAAATATTTATCATATGAAAACCTTTCTAATGATATTTCATTTATTGCTAGAGGTGGGGTAAATCAACTCCCATAGACAATAAACCACTTTTATACTTTAATAACCTTTAACTCCAAAAGTATAAACAATTGATATAAAGTATATTAACAGCAAATATTTGTCTTCAAAAGACCTTTCTAATGATATATAATTTATTGCTAGAGGGCGTGTTAATCAACTCCCTGCTGAAGAAAATCAACAAAAAAGATGACATCTTTGACAGCCATTTTTTCCTGGTTAACGTTGATATTTTTCTTATTGTTTAATATACAAAGCATTTCAATAAAGGAACTAAATTATTTTCGTATTTTAAACCTCACACGATTACTAGGAAAAAAAATATCGACCTCTTAAAATTGAAATATTCCCATACATTTAGTATGGAGACTGGCCGACGACATGACCACGAACTGACAGTAACAAACGTTGCCAAACTTATGTTCACGGCTTGCAATTATAGAAGGCTATGATAGTAGTATAGTGTATAGTAGGGTTGGCAACCCTGACTAAATTGTTAATTATGATGATTTACTCACTTCGTCAACAGTGTCGTCGGCAGCGGTGGTGTCCATGGCGGAATCGTCTGCAGTCTCGTTGGCCGTGTCGTTGGCGGTATCATTGGCTGCATCAACGGGTGCCTACAATATTGAGAAGACTATGTGAATTTGGAGTTGGACCGACGATCTGGTGCGCGGTCGCGGTGCGCCACAGGGAAGCGCAGGACCGATCGTTGTGGAGATCCTTGGGGGAGGCCTATACCTAGCAGTGGGTGTCGTGCGGCTGATATGATATGATGATGATGTGAAATTGTGATGACAAAAAAATAAATAAATTAAAAAAATATTAAAAACACGACTGCCCTGCCAAAACGAACTAAAAAGTTAAACAACAAGTGTCATTGCAGTCGGGGGACCTTATCATGGAACAATTTTTGATCAAAGAGGTCCCCCGACTGCAATGACACTTGTTGTTTAACTTTTTAGTTCGTTTTGGCAGGGCAGTCGTGTTTTTAATATTTTTTTAATTTATTTATTTTTATTTCATACATTTTAGTGACATATTATATAGTTTTGGAATGTGCTCATCAAGGCCTTTCATTTGATGCCCATATTGTAATAATGGAAGAAAAAAATTTTTTTTTCAAGTTTGAAAATGGCGTCGTACAGTCGCCATATTGATTTTTTCTAAAAAAAATATAGCCAGTGTCACTTGGGATGTTGTAAGAATTCTAACGATACCCCATTTATTTAAATCAGTTCAGGCATTTAGAAGTTATGGTGGAATAAAGAAACTCACATACCCACAAACATACATGAATCCTGAACACATAACACTCTTTTTGCTTTGGGCAGTCGTGTAAAAACTGTTATTTTTTATTATTAAATGAAACAATTAATAATAAAAATAATAAAAAATAGTTTTTTAGGGTTCGGTAGCCTAATGACAAAAAACAGAACCCTTATAGATTTGTCATGTCTGTCTATCCGTCCGTGTGTCACAGCCACTTTATTCCGAAATTATTAAGATTATACAGTTGAAACTTGGTAGGTAGATGTATTCTGTAAACTGGTTCACGAGTTTTACACAAAAATAAAAAAAAGATTAAGGGGCCTCCCCATACATGGAACTAAACAGGTTAATTGTTTTTTCACCAAACCTATATGTGCGGGGTGTCTATAGATAGTAGATATGTCTTTAAAAATGACATTGAGGTTCCTTAAACCATTTGAAAGATATACATTTCCAAAGTGGTTTCCAATGTGTCCCCCCCCCCCCCCAATTTTAAAAATAAGAGAGTGAATTAAATAGTTTACCTCAGCCATGGCACCAATGACTTGCTCCAGGGGCACGTTGTTTGCAAAATCATGTTCAATCTGTTTAACTCCATCGTTGAAGTCTCGGCGCTTTACGGTTTTGGTCAAAAATTTGTCTTTATTCTCTGCATAGTCAAATATCATGTTTGGTGGTAGGTTGGCTCTAAAAATAAAGATAATGGTGTAAATATTATTACAAGTAATGCCTATCAATTTTGAAGATATAGATATATAGTACAATGTGATTAATTTAACAATATACAACAAAAGTGACCAACTTCAGAGTGCTTGCGATACAAAATTACATATTTTAATCAGTACATATTTTTTCTCTTATCAGTAAAATATTCTCAAGTGAAATTGCAGAAGATCAGGGGGCTAATTGTCTAATTTTAAAATCTATCGCAATCGCTTTCATTTGACAGATAGATGTGACACATTGCTGCATTTCTTTAGAAAGTTTTTATTTGTGCCAAAAAGAAGCATCAACAGATTACAATTAAAAACAAATTTATGTTTAAAGAAATATTTATTACATTAAAAGAAATTGAAACATTAAAAACGTTTTTATGGTTCAATATTATTAAAATAATGACTATCCTTACTAATATTATAAATACGAAAGTCCATTTGTTTGTTAGTTTGTTACGCCTTCACGTCTTAACTTCTGATCATCATGAAATTTTGCATACACATTGTCAGGGGTACAGAGAAGGAGATAGGGTACCTTTCATCCCGAGAAAAGGTACTGTTCCCGAAGAATAAAGAAATAACTGCTCACACAGACAAAGTGGTGGTCAGCCGCTAGTTTATTATAACATTAATATGATTAACAAAATATGCACTTACGTCTCCCCAGTTCCATAGAAATATACAAAATACTTCTTTCCATTCAATCTCTGAACCTAAAACAATAGTTACATAAAATATTCAATATTGTAATCATCTACTATGCAAGCCAAATAAGAATAGTACTGTCAAAACGGCCATATTTGTTTGTGTTTCGCTTCCACTTCAGGGTGTAGGATGTGAAAGAAAAGGAACAAAGATCAAAGATTGCCATTTGACAGTACTATTCTTATTTGACTCGCATAGTACATGGTAGAAGATACCTCAACTTTAGGGATATATAAATATATTAACAAAAATACTATATCATAATCTCCAAACATGTTTCAATGCAATGATTATCTGAATTGAATAACCAATTAGTTGCTGGTTGTCTATGCTAACGACGACGCGTTGGCATACGGCTTTTTATAAAGATTTTGTATAATGAGAATCAGACAAGTTTGTCTGTTATTTCGATAGTGTTCTGTTGAGTAACATAAGATTGTGTTGTAAGCTGCGTTCGTTTGATTACACACGGCTGTACATTAGCAAAAGCGAAGCTTCTACAATATGTCTTCCCGCGCTCAACCATATAATAGTATCTGGACATAATTACATGTGAATCTATCTGATATTTAGGTTTATAAGCACTTACCCTGGCAGGCCATGCTGGGTACCCCTTTACTTTGGCAAAAATAAAGTCGCCTGACTTGTATTCTTTCACTTTTTTGCCCATTTTAAAGGAACGCCGCGAACCGAGTTAAAAACCTTTGAAACGCTACTGAGGCAGTAAGCAGGGACGCACTGAAATTATAAAACACCGTACACGAATATTAGGGCCACCTTTGTTTAATTGAGTTGAGAATTTTATCAAATATATCATAATAATTAAATAGACGCCTAGATAAGAAAATAACCTAAAATTCTTACCGCGGCAAAGGAATGACGGAAAAGAAATAAACATGGCGTTGTTTGGTGTTGCCATATAATTATGTTAACCCTTTCATAGACTCATCGAATAAACAAGATTATCGGTTTTGCCGCGTTCATCTCAAGCGGCCAAGCGGCACATCTCTAGTGAAAAAAAGTTTCCTTTGTCTTTGGCAAGTTCTGGTTTTTTATGCCTGGCAACTCAGTTACTATGAGCGATCGTGTCAAGTTGAGTGCTTCGGGCGTGCATTTTCGCGTAAACTAATTGATTTCTTCTAATTAAATTATAGTGAATCGTTGTGTTAGCGATGCAAGTGTGATGTGAGCCATGAGAAATAATATTGTGCATACTTTGAATCGCAAGACTTCAAAATAGGGGGTGTTGTAGGAAAACAAAAATGGCTTCAGGAGACAGTGATCATATCGAAGTGATGGATAGCACTGTTTCAAGAAAGACAGAAAGCGCAACAGGGCCTTCAAGCTCAGAGGACGATGGTAGAGCATTCCTAAATCTAATAACACGGCATCGATTATACAACATTCCTGTCTAATCGCATTTCTCGGTCGAAGTTCAGTGCAACT
The DNA here is from genome assembly GCA_928269145.1 of Agriphila tristella. Lineage (NCBI taxonomy): Eukaryota > Metazoa > Arthropoda > Insecta > Lepidoptera > Crambidae > Agriphila > Agriphila tristella. The sequence goes on along the minus strand of OV743451.1, from coordinate 1,713,805 downwards.
CATTTCGTGGCCTATTTAGTGTTATTTCTCTCTTTTCAGATCGGGACAAAGTTTCAATCGCCGAAAAAAATGCACCCTACGACGTAAGTAACACTATATTTTAATATAAACTTAACAATTTTCATTCATAGTTTGTGTGAAACATTTCTCTAGAAGTGGGAGAAAGTTTCCATTGTTGTTTTACATAATTAAAATATTCTAAGTTTCGTTCAACAATTAACGCTGTGAAACTGCTTGATAACACTGAGGTTGACCACATAACGTTAATAATAGTTTGTTTGTGTAGCGTAGTGTAGCACATATAGCTGCTAATACTTACTTTATGAATGGTGTGAGGTCACTACACGATTTACTCCCATTTACCACTAAACAATCCTTATATGGACTTGATAATTATTTAAAAATAAAGAACGATGTCTTCTTATCAATGCACACATTACTGTAATGTTAGTCCTAATGATATTCTATTAGAAGGGTCCTTCGAATTGTTATAATGAATAGAACAAATAATGTTAAAATCTGCCTGGTAGGTATCGTTTTACATGAATACTATATATAACTTTATTTCATAGTAGATATGAAAAATAAAGTAAGTAGTAGTAAATGGAGATTTGAAATGACAGACATTAGAAGATGTATATTTATTATTATTATTTGAGTGGGGCTCTGCAGCTCAGATAAAGCTGTAGTCACTGTGACCTAAAAGATCTATATTGTGACTCGCCACCTAATTATAGTAACTCTAAGCCCTGCACCTCCCAGGAAGTCTAGTATCTTAGTAAGTCTAGGAAATATCTAAAGCAGTTAACAATAAAACAACTCAGCAACTGTAAGCGTACATGTAGGTTCGAGGGTCCTACGCTGGTGGGGTAAATGATAACCTGCCTCCCCCTGTGGGGATTTGGGGAAATGGGTGAGATAGTTCCAATCAAGGTGACTGATCACCTGCCCGGCTTCGCTGGCGTACCCCCTTCTAAATAATAATAAGTATAGAAAATAAAAATGCTTTTTTATTTCCTCCAGAAGAACATGTAGGTATAAACAGATTATTGAATTACATAGTTGTTCACTCCAAAACATACTAAAGCAGGCTAGATCTGCAATAAAATAATTGAACCTTGAGATATTTTGAAATGCAGATCACTTATGCAATAACTACCTAGCAGATTTATATTATTCAAAAAATCTTATGATCGTTGCTTGCATAATTTTATATAACTTTTAATGAGAACAATTTGAACATTAACCTCATTACCTACTAATTTATCATTTTAAAGCAAGTGATTATTTAGTGATTTTGTCTTTTTAATGTGAAACTTACTAAAAATATAAAAAAGTTGTTTTTTCTACATTGATCTACATCTGGCGATTTAACCCAGGGGATGACAAGCTCTTAAAACTATCAGTTTTCTGAATGGCTTTTATATTTGCTTCTCTTTCTCACTGTACAGTAAATAGAAAATGGCGTCGTACAGTCACCACATTGATTTTTTCTAAAAAAAATATAGCCAGTGTCACTCGGGATGCTGTATGGATTCTAACAATACCCCATTTATCCTAATCAGTTTAGGCATTTAGAAGTAATGGTGGAATAAAGAAACTCACATACCCACAAACATACATGAACCCTAAACAGATATACCTACACTCCTTTTTGGGCAGTTGTGTAAAAAGCACCTCCACTCGACTATAGAGGTTGTCAAAAAGTAGAACAGAATATTTTAAACAGACTGCATACACCATTAGTGACATAATTTTTCATAAGTTTGTAATGCTCAATGAATCTACAAAATTTTAACTGTGGAAATAAAACAACACCAAACGCTCTACAAAAGTACCTACGTCACATTTTGGTAAACAACAACAAGACAATGTCTTATCATCTTATCTAGACAAGTCTTTAATTTTTTATTCTATGTGCTTAGGAATTAGGAAAGATAGACAGATGAGCATAAACATTAACTTTAGCCATGTTTGTGTCTCATGTTATGGTGAAATAAAGGTGTCGTCATCGCTAAGGTTTCAGGTTCGATTCCTGGCTGGGTCAACTTAGACTTTTCTATAATTAATGTCTATGGTCTAGGTGTGTCTGTTACCATAATCGTCTCCAATTTCCATAACACAAGCGAGAAGCTCAGTGGCGCAGTGGTCTAACGCTGCAATTGCAGAGGTTAAGCAACTTTCGCAAGGGTTGGTCATGGGATGGGTGACCAAAAATTAATTTTCTCTCGATCTCAGTGTTTCGGAAGGCATGATAAGTCATTGATCCCGGCTGCATTTGCAGTCGTTAACACCCACCAATCTGCATTGGGCCCGCGTGGTGGGTTGTAGCCCATCTTCCTTATTCACCTATAAGAAAGGCATGTGCCCCAGCAGTGGGGAGTTGGGGACATTAAAAACAGCTGATGTCAAAGTGCTTTAGCTACTTTGGAATCGGAGCATTCAGCAACATATTTATTAAAATCGTGGGCGAAGCACAAAATAAAATATAAGTGCCAACTTCCGTACAGAAAGGACACTCTCCGCTTCACCCCAGAATCAATTACCTCACCCCACCCCGCAAGTTCATGTGCCGAATCATGTGCTGGTTTCGTATTCATCAACTGTCATCTTATTTTGGCACTCAAAGCAATGCGTCGTAACTTTATTTACCAAAAAGTTTAAATTATGAATTGAACGCCGCACATACAGTATAAACTGTACGGTACGGTACACACACAGTTGCGCGTGTACAAAAACGTCATATGACGTCATCTGTTTATAATGGCGCGGTTATATGGAGTGTCTGGGGTGTGGGCAAAAGCTAATCTCTTATTACTTAAATCTAGTCTAAGTAATACAGCTAAATTACCTAGTATTATGTATGTCAATTACTATCAATATTGTTACTCCCTAGTTTCTCTACACAGCATAAAATGCTCAATTACTTAAGAGATTGGACTTTGGCCAATAACTTGTATGTTAAGCAGGCGGATGAGTCATACATTATAGAATAATGTTGAAGGCTTAATCAAAACTTATAACATTTTCTGACCCACTCTGTATGGTGGTGCGGTCACATTTGTCTGGCGCTACGTGTTAAGGGGCCATAATAGGAAAACATGGTTTGCGCGGGCCATATTTTTATATTGAAAACTTAAAGTTGTAGCCACGAAAAAAAAAACGAGATTATCTAGTAGCTACAAGTATTAAATTGCGTAAAAACCTCACAGATGATTGTAAAAAAAAACAGAATATCATCAAAAGCGCTTGTCGCGGGCTATATTTTTGGCGTAAATAATAGCGGAAACGTATTGAATTCGACATCAAAATACAATAGGGAATATGCATAAGTCACCGATTTTGATGAATTTGAGCTTGATCGCTGCGGACACTTATAAAAACATGATGTAACAGGGAAAAAAATAAAAAAAATGTATTATTTTAGTTTTATCACACGATGAAATCAAGGAAAAATAACAATTTTATTTTTTTATTTTCGGATATAATGCACTTTACAGTCAGATAGAATATCGAATAAGAAACAATATTTTGTATGACACATATGTACTTAAACGCAAAATTTAGGGAGATAATTGAAGATTATTGGCTAACTCCATATAAAACGCGCCGAAACACACCTGAAACGTGATGTGTGACGTCACCATTTTGTATGGAGCGTTTTCGGCGGGTGCTGCTCCGCACTAACTTCAAGTAACTATATCACGAGAAAAAAACGCAAGAGGAAAGTTTTAATATTACAGTTAATTTTCTCACGCATTATGCTTTAGATTAAGATTAAAAAAAAGATTGATGCATATTCCCTATTTAACGTACTGTGCAGTTGCTCCAATAACTTTTTTTCAAGAAAGATAATTGTGCTAAAGATCATGATGATAAGATTGATAAGACAACGAAAAACTTCGAAAAAGTGCAGTAGTGAGGTTATTTTCCATACTCTTTACACGTAAAGAAAAAGACAGGGACAAATGACGGAGCCTTAACACGCCGCGCCGTCAGATGACATCGGTTTTCATAGCAAATGTATTTATTTTTTTTATTTTTTTATTTATTTAAATAAAAAAAAAAAAAAAAAAAAGCTCCATTTCCAGTCATTAACTCTCACCAATTGGCCCGTGGCCCATCCTCCTTATACACCCATCGTCAGGGCCAGGTTCCTAACATTCTCTAAAAAATCGGCCAAGTGCGAGTCCAACTCGCGCTCGAAGGGTTCCGTATCAGAAAACGGCCCAAAATTAACGTTTGATGTATAGGAGCCCTACTCAATTATTTATTTTTACACTGTTTTTAGTATTTGTTGTTATAGCGGCAACAGAAATACATCATCTGTGAAAATTTCAACTGTCTAGCTATCACGGTTCATGAGATACAGCCTGGTGACAGAAAGACGGACAGTGGTGTCGTAGTAATAGGGTCTCATTTTTACCCTTTGGGTACGGAACCCTAAAAAAAGTTAAGAATAGCATTTGCTCTTGACTTTTCAACTGGTTAATAGTCCCCCAACCGCTGACCATCGCAAGGGCTATAGAAAACAATGTCATACGAATAATTTATGCTTTCGTGACGTCAGACATTCAGCAGACATCTTGTCGTCATTTTGACGTCACGTAAAATGTAATAGCTACTTGAAATTACTTGGTGATACCACAAAATATGAAGAGCTGCTCGGAACATATCTATCGGGGATTTTCGTGCACGCACGCACACAGATATTGCGCACAGGCATTTTCGGACCAAACCAGGCTATAATGCAGACTCAGTTTAGTAGTTCCTAGCTACCACCGCAACAAAACAAATGACAATAGTTTTTCGAATACGGACAGAGCAGATTTTGCAAAAATGGTAGCTGAAAAAAGGGACGTCCTAACAGGGATGGCAAACTAATGGCACACGTGCCACTAATGGCACGCGACACAATGTTTTGGGCACGTCACCGATCACAAACGCGACAATTTGATGGCACGTCTATGATCTCGTTAGATAAATGGCACGTTGATACATAAAGGTTCGCTATCCCTGTCCTATAAAATACAGGACAGTTGGCCACCCTCAACAATCGTTTAACTTAGACACTGTTTAAATATGATGCTGTCACTTTTTTGACAATGTATGAAAGGGACAGCATTACATTTAAATTTTCAACAGTGTCTAAATTAAACAGTGTTTAACTTTTTTTGTGGGTCTCCCTCTTTACGCTGCGTCGCGTCGTCAGCCGCTTACATCATCAGCGTCACACAATGCATTAACTATAGAAATGTATCGTCGGCGTATGAAAATATATAGGAACTTTTACGCTGACTTCAGACGTCGTATATTGCATAAAATTGGGACCAAGGCGTCATACTCGTACTTTGTTCCCATATTTATCACAGTGGCATACATTGTGAAGTACAATTCTCAATTTCACCCACTTACAGCAAAAATAGCTACGCCCACTCTTCTTTGTATGCCAAACTTGGTTCGGCGATTCGGTCAACAAACTGAAATGATTTGGGCCTTTCAATGAATACTAATAAATTCTTATTTTGCTAATATTCCGTACATAAAGCAAAGTCACTGCCCCCTCAAGCTGTCGTCCAGTTTGCAGCTTAAATGCCGGATGACAAATTTTAACCGCTTCTGTGGTTTAGTGCGTCGCCCACCCGTGTAAGACGCAGGGGCACAGAATAAATAATGGCAGGGGTCTCGTGTCACATTTGTACTCTGTTTGGTTGGTGGTAGGGCTTATTTCAAGTCCGCCTGGCTAGCTACCACCATCTTACTTAAGTCTGACGCCATGCCAACAATTTAAAAATTGTTGTGTTCCGGCAGTTAGAGGTAAGATAGCCAGTTCTTCAGTGATGAGGATTATGTGTGTAGTGCGTTTCCCTTCGGCCTTATCGTCACTTAACATCAGATGGGGTGAAGGCCAAGTACAATCCCGTTGTTCATTAAAAATACTAACAAATTCCTATTTTGTTATGTTAAGTACACAAAGCAAAGCCACCGCCCCGCCTCATACTGTCATCCAGTTTGCGACTTAAAATTAAATGCCGAATCTTTCTTATAAATGCCGGATGACAAAAATGCTATTGCTGTTATGGCGTCAGACTTGGTAAATGATGGTAGCTACAGCTAGCAAGGCAGGCTTGTAACAAGCCTTACCACCAACCAACTAAATCGAGTACAAATGTAGCCCTCTCCTGGGCATCGAGCCCGGGTCACTTGCATCTTATACAGTGCGGTGCGAGGCACGTATCTTGAAATTTTTTCGACGTAGTAGGGATAAGTTCGCGTATGTGCTCTTGTGAGCGACCAATAGCGCACGCCCCTCTCCCGCCGCCCGCGCCCCTCACCGCAACGCATGCCCAAAATACGCATTCCGCGCAATCCCCACCCGATTTCAAGATATATGCCACGGGTAAAATTCGCTTTCCTAAAATGTAATATGTTATCAAGCTGCCAAAACGCTGCAGATAGTCTGTGATTGTTAACTTTGGAATGTGTGATAAAAATAAACAAAATGGGATAATCTTTTATCAGTTTTATCAGTAGTAGTCTAGTAGTGACTCATGGAAAGAAATTGAAAATGTGCGTTTACGTCAACAATCAAAGTTAAAGGGAAACCAACTTGTAAAAATAATCTCTTTTTGTAAGAACAATATAACAAAATTGGACAGAATCACATTATATTTCTCTGATTACAAAGAAATAAGCTAAAGCATTTTGAGTTTTGAAAATTAAAGAACGGTGGTACATACACGTCTAAATGGTTGGTGGTTGGCTTATTTCAAGTCCGCCTGGCTAGCTACCACCATCTTACCTAAGTCTGACGCCTTAGGAAAGAACAATTTGAAAATTGTTGTGTTCCGGCAGTTAGAGGTAAGATAGCCAGTTCCTCAGTGATGAGGATTCCGGAAGTAGTGCGCTTCCACCTTCGGCCTTATCCTCACTTAACATCAGATGAAGTGAAGGCCAAGCATTATCCCGTTGTGCAGAAAAAAATATTTATACAGTTTTGTGACCATTTTTCGAAAAATTTCGAAATACTTGCCCGACAAAAAAATCTTCATAATTATCGAACATGCTCACAAAATTTCACGAGTATAGGTTGAGAAATACGACCTACAGAGGAGGGAGAACAAACGGACAGACACGAGAGTATTATTGCCCAAGCTGAAGCAGTAATTATCGAACCTGCTCACAAAATTTCACGAGAAAAGGTTGAGAAATGCGACTTGTAGATGAGAACAAACGGAGAGACATACGAAAGAATTTTTGCTCAAGCTGAACCAGAGACGTTTCGCTCACGCATCGCGATCGGTCGGGCAAAAAATACATTGACATTAAAAATAAAATTTTATTAAATATTTACTATTCTCTGCTTTTTTTAAATTTAAAACTTACGCTGTTCTTCAGTCGATGACGTCAATAGAATCCTTACGTAACATTCCGTATCCTTATCAATATGTGTATTGATCACGTGAAGATAGTGAAAATTGCGATAAAAGAATTGTTTACCAACATTAATAACACTTTAAAGATAACAATCTTGAATGATAAGCAACTTTGAGGAAGGCTGGCTGTAGGATGGGTGACCAATAAGTATAAGTTGAACTTTGGCCGCACAATTTTAGCTGAAAGACATAAGTAATTGTATGTTTTAACAAAGTAACAAATCATTAATCAAAGAAATTAATTATTTTGTAATCGTAGCGTTGACAAATAAAACAAAGTTTGGATAGAGTTCAATCGATTACGAAACATAGCAACTTATGAAATTTTAATAAGTACCTAATATGATACGTAAGTATAAGTCCCCTAAGTCCACATGCGAGGGTTTGTTTTAGCTTACTTCTCGCTTAATAGTTCTCCCCTATACTAAAATAGACATCACTATTAACTGCTTTGGTCTATAAATGTAATGGTGTTCGGTAATTTCCCATGTCGAGGAACTGATTGGTTCTTATTGGTCATCATGAGCCATTTTATCCACTGCTGGGGCACAGGCCTTATTATGGGTGGATAAAAAATAACCTAAAACAATGATCAATGCGGGTTAACGTGCCTTCCGAAGCACGAAAGTATGACTTAGATAGATGCAGCGTCGTTGCTAGCCAGCTATCCAGGAGCGCGGCTCTCAGGGGGCGCGCTCTGCTGACCCATAGCTAGAAAATAAGTATAAGGTCTTGGGGCGCAAATTCAAATCTTGCCGGGGTGCTCATTATCCTAGAAACATGTCTTGGGGCGCAAAATTCAAATTTAGACAGGGGCGCCCATGGCCCTAGAAATAAGTATTGGGGCGCAAAATTCAAATCGTGCCGGGGGCGCTCTCACCCTAGCTCCGACGCTGGTTAGATGACATGTCTAACCAAAAATTAGATGACATATCTAACCAAAAATTGTTTGCACATCACAAAAATTATATGCCCACTGCTGGGGCACAGGCCTTCTGAGTGCATAAGGAGGATGAGCCATAACCAACTACACGGGCTAATGCGGGTGGGTGTTAAAGAGGCGGTTAAATTAGACTTATTATGAGGGCAAACAAAACAATACATTCGAAAATAATGTTTGCACATCAGCCGTTTTTAACCGACTTCAAAAAAAGGAGGAGGTTATCATTAATTTGCCGATTGCTGGGCGGCAATATTTCAATGACATCATTCTAACTTTGTTGTTCTGTTCACAGCCGGCGGTGGGCCCGTCCGGGGCCATCAGCAAGGTCCACAAATCGGACCGCAAGATCGGCCATCGGCGGGTCGGCGAGGGTGGGGAGATCACCTACAAGAAGATACAGTCTTCCCAGATTATGGGATCCATACAGCTTGGTGAGTCATCCATCATCCAGTCCCTAATGCCTGGTTGACATGATGCTGCATTCACGTATCGTGTAGATCTCGAAAGCTCGCATACGTGCACGAACACAGCATTGTTCGCGCGCGAACGAGTTCGTACGTTTATTAGTTGGCATCCGGAGAGGCGTTTCGCATGCGATAAAATTATCTTTTAGTATTTTTTTGTGGTTTTTGATTGTCTACGAAACCATGACTAAGTAGACTGATGCACAAAATGATTGAGTTTGTCGAAGTAAATGAAGAAAACCCATGCTTGTGGAAGTCAGACTCGGTGTATTCTGATCAAAGGACGCGCTATAATAAACGCTAAAATTGCGCCACCACACGACACATTTCCGACTACAGACTCCATTTTTGCAACTGCCTAGTCAGAGAAACGCAGAGGAGCTCAAACGAGATATGGAATAGTAAAACATCTGACGATCGCTTCAATCATCATCATATCAGCCACACGACACTGCAGGATATAGGCCTGACAGCAAAAATATTGGAGGGTATAGGCCTCCCCTAAGGAACTCCACGACGGTCGGTCCTGCGCTGCCCGCATCCAGTGGCTTCCCGCAACCTTCACCCTCACGTCGGGCCACCTTGTCGGGGGCCTACCCACGGAGTGTCGTCCGGTGCGCGGTCGCCATTCCAGAACCTTTCCGCCCCAACGGCCATCGGTCCTTCTCGCTATGTGTCCCGCCCATTGCCACTTCAGCTGAGCAATCCTTCGAGCGATGTCGGTAACTTTAGTTCTCCTGCGGATCTCCTCGTTTCTGATTCGATCATCGCTTCAATATAGCGAGTTTTCTCGTTCGAGAAGGTAGGTTGTATGTTTTCGCGCGTGAAACCTCGCATCATGCAACCAGCACGGCCTGGGGGCCTGGGCACGTTGAGCGGGACGACCAATGACATGACTCGCGATTTCCTAATACATTTCATCTTATGTCGCGAATTGCGAATTACCCGCTGTGAGGTGAGCATGTCCAGCGCGCAATGCAAAAGACAATTCGCGTTTTGCGATGCCGTCGCGCTGGTTCGTATGGCCATATGGTAATGGTCACCACAGGCCTTATAGTTCAGGCGCCCGTGTTACATTTAAATCATGAAAATGGTTACCAATTGCCTTTGTGATATAGTTATTTATTACGCTATTTTAGATACTAAAACCCAAGTTTTACATATCGTAACCCGCCGTAACCTATTTTATATGATTTCCAAAAGTGGTACTTTTTTTTCGGTCTTACTACATGGTTTAGCTATTGTCGTGTTCTACAGCTTTGTTCGATTGCTTGCCACAGATAATATTAAGACTATGGAAAGTGGTCATCATCAGATGTTTTTGATTACCACCTAGCTTTCCTTATGGTTGGATTGGGAACCCACAACTCGATTATTACTCAATAATCATACAGGAAACAGGAAATATCTGTTTTACCTGTCGATACTATTTTAATGTTGTTTTACAAAGGGAACATTTAAAATGGCGCTAAAATGAATTACTTAATGTTACATATGACCCTCTTTAGCAAAACATTAAAATTCAGCCATGACCTTTCTATACATCCGCCGTTCTAGAGCTAAACTTAGTTTCTAAGCAAACAAACTGTCTTCACCAACTCAGTATTTCTGGATCCAACCAACACAATATTGTTGTTTCTCTCATCTTGGCAATGGTGTCTGAAATAGCCAAGTAGCCAAGAAGATAGTTCGTCTCCGTTTACCATTATCCTAGCAATGTGAATGCATACTGTAACTCGTAGAAAATAAGGTTGGTTTTGGAACCACATGGCGATCGGTCGTAATTCTCCATATTTTGTAAATAGAGGAGCCACAACATGGGATGTGTTTAAAATTAACTCGTGTTGCGCCGCCATAGGGCTATCGACGGTTAGAACTGTACTAAAGTGCAGCAGACATGTTGCACTAGTAGCCGCCCGAGGTTTCACCCGCGTGGTTCCCGTTCCCGTGGGAATATCGGGATAAAAAGTCTCCTATGTTTAAATCTAAGCTATCTACTATCTGTGTGCCAAATTCCAACCAAATCCGTTCAGTAGTTTTTGCGTGATTGAAGAACAAACATCCAAACCCACAAACTTTCACATTTATAATATTAAGTAGAATTTATTGTCAAGCTTAAATCAATTCATTAGTATTTCTTGTGATTGTGCAAAAACTATGCATCAATAGCAAATCTAAGGCTTAACTTAGAAGCATTAAGCCATGTCCCAGAGCTTAGGACAGCTGAAAGTGCTTTCTGTACTAATTCCTTATTCTAAAATGTGGATTAAGTACAATAAAGTAGGGTTTAAAAATGATGCTGTCACTTTTTTAATTAAAGGGAAGATACTGGCACTAGTTTTATACCAGCCCCCTGATTTTGTAACTGTGTTGCAATCATGTTGATTGAAACTGACAGAAATCCCAGTTACATTGCTGCTTTATTGAAACTGACAGAAATCGCAGTTAAATTGCTGCTTTATTGAAACTGACAGAAATCCCAGTTACATTGCTGCTTTATTGAAACTGACAGAAATCCCAGTTACATTGCTGCTTTATTGAAACTGACAGAAATCCCAGTTACATTGCTGCTTTATTGTCACTGACAGAAATCCCAGTTACATTGCTGCTATATTGAAACTGACAGAAATCCCAGTTACATTGCTGCTTATCGCAGTTACGTTGCTGCTTTAGTAACATATCTCGCACTTGATCACAAATAAATCTAACACTGAGACATAAAACATGGACTAAAATTAAACCAGCCCCTTGATTTTGTAACTCTGTTGTGCAATCAACTTCCGATTGGAACTGACAGAAATCGCAGTTACAGTGCTGCTTTAGTACGAATCTACGTTGAACTGAGGTACCTAGTAACTGTAACATGTAATACCTCCGTCCTACGTCTCTGGCCTACGTCTAAAACTTTGTTGGCAACGATATACAATTTACCAGACACCAATAGTAAATCACCGGTTTATCTCTTTCATACTAGGTACTGAAGTTTGACATTACACAAAATAAGACAAGACACTGTAACTTTTCCTGATGTAAAAGTTCGACCTCAAATAAATAATGTTGCAGTATACACCATAATAACAACTCCTTAATAAAGGTATTTCATACTAAAAATTATCGAAATTATTGTCAAAATTATCGTTTTAACTAATAACTAATAAACTAATTCTTTTTTGGAAAACAGTCAATCCCATAATTAAAGAGCTAAAGCTTGTTTTTATTATAGTTTCCACATCATAGGTTTATTTATTATTGGTTGGCACAGCATTGAAAAACTACAAATTTGGACGTCACTTTACGTTTTTTCTATCGAGTAAACTTTTAGTTATCATGTTTACTATCCGCGTCAATTGGTAATGCGCCTGGCGGCCATGATTTTAACCTCAAAAACGAAAAACAATTGTAATTTTCTCATATACCTAGACCCTTTCTTATTGAAAATAAGAATTCAATAATCAATATATTATATTACCTATCAGAATATTACTGTTTTTTGTCATTTTTAGTTGCGGATGACGATGATGTGTATGTTAATTTGACAAGGTTCCAGCGCATTACCAATTGACGGGGATAGTACAATCACATAACTAATACTTATAATCAACTTTCTACATTATTTTTGGGACCAATAAATCAAGTAATATTGTGTGGTATCGTTGCTGAAAAATGTGTATCTGACGTTGTAAGGCCCCCACAATACAATAGGTATCTTCTGAGCATCGTTAATTCTACTGTACCCCACTAACCCACATTAACATAGCCTACAGAAGGCCGCTTAGAACATTGTTACATTTGTGATACATTTGCTTGACCTATATTGTGCACTGTGCAGTGTAATGGAGGCATAAAGTGCTTCATCATCTGCCGTTTTTTGTTGAAAACGGCGAATTAGGAAATCGTTTCAGATTATTCAGATACACAAGAAAAGTGCTCTCTTTCATTCACAATTTAGGGCTAATAATATTATTTGAGCCACTTTTTATCGCGAGGTCTACAGCTCACGGAGCCACTACTTTATTTTCAGCAACTTAAGTTAAAGGGAAAATTTTATAAGTCCGTAATAAGGCCAGTAGTCATGTATGGATCAGAATATTAGGCTACGAAGAAGATGGATGAAAGAAAATTACATGTAGCAGAGATGAAAATGTTGAAGTGGATGTGTGGTGTGACGCGAATGGATAAAATAAGGAATGAGTATGTCAGAGGAAGTATGAAAGTAGCACCAGTAACAGAGAGTTGAAAGGGAATCGTCTGGCTTGGTTTGGGCATGTAATGAGAAGGGATGAAAGGCATGTTACTAGGAGAGTAATGGATATGGATGTTGAGGGCTGGAAAGTAAGAGGAAGACCGCAGAAAAGATGGGTGGATTGTGTGCGGAATGATATGAATGTAAAGGGAGTGGATGAGGAGATGACGAGTGACAGGAAGGAATGGAAGAGAAGGACGCACTGCACCGACCCCAAATAAATTGGGATGAGTGTCATAAGTGTAATAAGTGAGTGTAATAAATGAGTGTAATAATATAAGGGGATGAGGAATAATATTAATTTTAGCCGAGTATTGATGTTGTACTTCCTGCTACGACCATTGATGATTTTCTCATATCTTTAGGCGGTAAAAATAGCTTGGATTTTCTACTATTTACTACCTACCCCTGTTTTTTGAAATTTTTACCGACTAGATTTAAAAGATTCACTGTCGTGCTGGAAATAATGCTTCCTAACACGACCACGTAGACTTCCGTGTTCTTGCATTTCAAAACGGCATAAAATAGCTTAGATAATACTTACTATTTTTCAAACCTATTTAGGAATTTCCTACAATAAGGACCATAGAGATACGAAGGTCGTGCTGGAAAGAATCACTTTGTAGCACGACCAAGCTTAAACTAGTTTAATTTTGGGAATTTAAAACAATTTAAAATAGCTTAGAATACTTACTTTCTACACCCATTTTGGAATTTCGTACTATCAAGATCATAGAGACAAGCCCGCCGCATATCAGACCGCTTTACTGAATATGTATGTTCAGCTAAAAGTTAAAAATCAATAGTTGGTCTCAAAATACCGGTAAACTACTAAACAATATACTAGAAAAAATACGACTCGCACCAGATCAATCCTCCAGAATGTCGAGGTAATTCCTCACATTGGTGAATAACGCTGGCTAGCAGCAGCGTAAGAATGGGATATAGTTACTAGAAGAAATTCGACGATGTCACTAGTGACTCGGTAGCTCAGCGGTCAGAGCATTGGACCGGATATCCAAAGGAAGCGGGTTCGATTCCCGTCCGAGAATTGATCTGGTGCGAGTCGTATTTTTTCTAGAATATTATTTAGTATTGTAAAAAAATAGCATTGTGAATGCAAAATTCTCAAATATAAAAAAACGGAAAACTCGCATAGATAGCAAGGCACGTTGACCGCATTCATACTTGTCCATCCAGACCATAAACGTTTGAAAATAAAAATAAAAAATTGTGGTTTTTCGATGAGTCATCGTATTCGGAAGCGATACAATGTTTTTGTTAAATGACATGTGCATGACATTATCGGCTTAGTCATACTGTTGATAAAATAATTATTAGTAAACATACTATTTCTGGTCCTACTTCACACATGGGTGCACTTATTGACGAAGCGAGCGCGTAACGCCTCCGTTTCAGGTTGAGCAAAATGCTTTCGTATTTCCGGCTTCTTTTCTCCATCTACAAGTCCCATTCCTCGACCGTTTCTCGTGAAATTGTGTGAGCAGGTTCGATATTTATTTGTAATTTTTTGTCATATATCAGTTTTTCGAAAATTTTCAAAATGGTGGAGATATTGGGAAAAATCATATTTCAGCCATTTCGAAAAATTTTCAATGGTAAATGTCAAAAACGTGATGGCTGCACTACATATGATCGCCCGTGATATCGGCACAATTTATCGTACGTTGATGCTTTTGAAGGACCTCTTTGAAGCATTTGAAGCATGGGAGAATATGTAGTGCAGCCATGAGGTCTATAGTCCAGTCTGATGTGGTTTGGGTTAGTTTAGCCCAACCTGGGAATGTTTTTTGGGATTTCCCACTATTCCCATCGTGATTTCCTAATGGTAATACTGATTTTACTTGTGTGTATCACTGTCCCTATTGCGTTTAGATAACGCTTGTGAAATACCATCAGAAAACTTCAACCATCACTTTAAATTATATTCTTAGTAATCTGATTTAATTTTATTAGAAAAACGATTTTACCGACGACGTGTCATAGAACTCGTACATTCTAATATTCAAATTCCTTATTTTGTGAATCTTGTCTTAAAAATAAAATACTCCGTATGTTTGTCCTTAATAACTTGGCAGGAACTATTTGTATGTCATTTCCTGTCTTCATTCATAATCTATTCTTATTTAAAAATACACTGACATAGTATTTTTTTAGGTATTGTACTATTTTTAGGACACATCTTTCTTATGACAATACTTTTCATGATAAAAATGTACTATGGCAAAGAACATTCAGTCAACCGCCCCTGTGGTCTGGTGGTTCGCTCACCCATGTAATACGCAGGGGTACCGGGATCGATTTCCAGGGGGGTACAATTTGTACTCGGTTTGGTTGGTGGTAGGGCTTATTTCAAGTCCGCCTGGCTAGCTACCACCATCTTACCAAGCCTGACGCCATAACGACAATTTAAAAATGGTTGTGTTCCGGCGGCAGTTAGAGGTTAGATAGCCAGTTCCTCAGTGATGAGGATTCCGGAAGTAGTGCGCTTCCACCTTCGGCTTTATCTTCACTTAACATCAGGTGAAGTGAAGGCCAAGCTCTATCCAATTAATTGTGCATAAAAAAGTGATCCTCGTTATTATTTTGCTATTTGGGCTGGTGGGTGTTAACGACTGCAATGCAGCCGGGACCAACGTCTTAACGTGCCTTCCGAAGCACGGAGGAGCTCATCCCATGACCGACCCTTGCGAAAATTTCTTAACTGTCGCAATCGCAAGGCGGATGCGCTAACTGACTGCGCCATCTGTGGACAACAGTATTCCCTCTACATATATTATAATGCCTATTGCATTTACTCAATACTCAATATTTGATTTTATTTGCTCAATACTCTTTTAATTCTCTTAATTTAAACTACATATTATTGATACAGTGCGAGGCACGTAACTTGAAATCGGGTGGGGATTGCGCGAAACGCGTATTTTGGGTATACGTAGCGGTGAGGGGCGCGGGCGGCGGGAGAGGGGCGCGCTCTATTAGTCGCTCACAAGAGCACATGCGCGAACTTATCCCCACTCTGTCGAAAAAAATTCAAGATACGTGCCTCGCACTGTACTCAAGTTAAACTATCTCATGTAGACTCAAGTACTTAACCAGTAAACATGGAACACCATCCTGCTTATGTGTTATCAATCGTATAAAGTATTGCGTTGTAAAATCTAAAGTTTATTCAGGGATAGTTGATAAAAAAAGAGAAAAAATATGTTTAAACCAATCCTAAGTTGATTCACAGATACGTATCTTCTTTCAGTTAGAAACACTATTACGTCTTGATACCGTTTAGTTTAGTCTCGGAAAGCCGGTGGATGCAGGCAGCGCAGGACCGATCGTCGTGGAGATCCTTAGGGGAGGCCTATACCCAGCAGTGGGTGTCGTGTGGCTGATATGATGACCGTTTAGTTGTTATACAGTCTCTTTTCCAATGCACAACGGGATAGTGCCTTCACCTGACCTGATGTTAAGTGACAATAAGGCCGAAGGTGGAAGCGCACTACACCCGGAATCCTCATCACTGAGGAACTGGAATCTTATCTCTAACTGCCGGAACACATTTTTTTAATGTTGTCATGGCATCAGACTTAGGTAACATAGTGGTAGCTAGCCAGGCGAACTAGAAATAAGCCCTACCCCCAACCAAGCCGATTACAAATTATACCCCCCATGATAATCGAACCCGGGACCCCTGCGTCTTACACGGCTGGGCGAACCACTAGACCACAGAGGCGGTTTAAATTTTGCCGTCTTATTTTGGTTTAAAACTGTTTCCGTTGATGTTTGGTTTTCTGTACATAAACTACTCGAAAGGAAAACAACATATTCTCAGAATCCTAAACATGCAACGAGGTCGAAATGTTTTAGAGTTCATTTTAGAAATGATATTTCTATATAATCTTCTATACCTATACTTACCAATTTTTTTTACAAAGACTGTAAAAACAAGTTTTTTTAAAGCACACACTAAAAGCGGCTGTCGAGCGATTTTGTAGTTTGTAAGGTCAATACCGGTCAACATCATACCATTTTGGAACTTAAATAAGTATGATGTTTTTGATTTTTGCATTCGCGATGTTATTTTTATAAAATGTTAAACTTTTTGTTGAATAGAACAAATGCAGTGTATTAGATGCTAACTAATCATAAATTCATAATCTGCTGTAAAAGTAGAATAAGGTATTTTAGAGTCCTATGTCAAGCGACACGATGGTAATCTGTTACGATTTTTATGCACTGATTCTAAAATATTGGTTTCATATCGAAACTTTACCCACAACCACTTGCGTGCTGAAAAAGTCAGTATAGTGATTACATATTCATTATCATTGTCATCCGCTAGACGCCCACTGCTGGGTATAGGCCTCCCCCAAGGATCTCCACGACGATCGGTCCTGCTTGGCCCGCATCCAGCGGCTTCCCGCGACCTTCACCAGATCGTCGGTCCTTCTTGTTGGGGATTCCTATCCACGGAGCGTCGTCCGGTGCGCGGCCGCCACTCTATAGCCAAGTGGCTTTCTACAATTCGAATAGAATCGAAATGTCAATTTCATGCACTTCAATTTAATGTCACTTCTATTCTATTTCTTCTTCTTTTCTTCTAAGCCAAGCGTTTGCCACTTGTCTAGGCACTCAAAACCGTTATAGTTCAATAAAATTACGGGAGCTAGTATGACGAAATAGAAATAATTTGCAATAGCGGTCTTTCTTCTTTTGATCGTTAGATTAAATGGTTAGCTGTCATTTTGTAAATGAATCCAACTAATTTTCACTAATTTTTTTTTTACTTTACTGACAAAAATATTAATTTATTTAATTGCTTTAGCAAAATTGCTAATTACATACTTTCTTTACTTTTTGCTTGATTTAGAACTATAATTTGATTGAAAATAAACCTGGTTGCAAACTCTAATCACCAACGAGTTTCGAAATAGTCACAGCACTGGTATTTCAATGGCGGTTCGTACACGACGCTACCAATCACAGACTGTGACAACCAGTTTGTGATTGGTTGCGTCGTGAACGAACTGCCATTGAAATACTAGTGCTGTGACTATTTCGAAACTCATTGGTGATTAGAGTTTGCAACCAGTTTATTTTCAGAAGCGCCGTGTAAGATGGGGCTTAATCCAACAAAAAAAAGTTACAACTACGCTGTATTTTTTGTATTCGTAAATTTAGTTGGATTCGTTTATATTAGTGTTTTATAATCACAATAAAGTCAGATTGCAAAATTACAGCTTATTACCATTTAATGTTTTGCGAACCCGTAATTTTACTGAACTATTAAAGCATTTCGCATTCTGAGGCCAATCGAACAACCTTTTCCTTATCAACTGTCTTTATGAATTTTCCCACAAATTCTTGGAACATTTGGCTCCGCGGAATCGTCAAAACCGGTTGCATTATTATCACTAAACGTGGTTCAAGGTGACTGCGACATTGTAATTGTTTTTATTTAAGTAACTGTGTCACTTTAGAAAACAGTAGGTATTCATTAATAGGGTATTTTCCAATTTTTTGAAAACTGCTTAAATTTAAAGATTGGGACGATCGATTTAACAGAAAAATAAAAATAAATAAATTTATGTCTTTTTTCTCTATTAAAACAATTAAAGTCTAATTTATTTTTAATGGTTTTTAATTTACCGCCAAAACGCTCGGTTCGATGTCGTCTACTGTAAGACGTCAACTTTGTGTAAACAATTTTAACACCTATGTAGTCTGTGTAACAATTTACTCTATTGTTTACACAAAGATGACGTCACACAGTAGACGTCATCGAACCGAGCGTTTTGGCGGTAGATTCAAAACTATTTAAAAATAAGTTTAACATTAATTGGTTTAATGAAGAAAAAAGACATTAATAATTTTTTTAATATTTTTCTGTTAAATCGTTCGTCTCAATCTTTAAATAAAAGCAGTTTTAAAGAATTTGGAAAATACCCTATTTACTTTAACCTACTTCTGCGTATCAATAAAATTAACCGCTTTAAGTTAAATTAGTTTGATAACTACATAGAGCCATGCCTGGTGTTTCAGCAATGAGATCTGTAGAACTAAAGTACAGTAACTGAAATCGCTCTTAAAATTGCTCAGCTGAATTAGTAGTGGGCGGGACACAGCGAGAAGAGTTGATGGCCAACGGTAAGATTCTGGAATGGCGACCGCGAACCGAAAAATATTCCGTGGGTGAAAGTAGCAGTAAGCCGCTGGATGCTGGCAACACAAGACAATCGTTGTGAAAATCCTTGAGGGAGGTTTATGCCTAGCTGTGATGATGACGAATGATCTACAAATTATCTGGAAATTATCTCCATTAGGACGTTAAAGATTTTAGTGCTATTGATTTAAAAAAATCTATAAAATTATTCTTAATACTTATTTATTTAGTTTATTATAAATACATGTGAGCGTGTGTGTGTGTGTGAGTTGGATTGGCGAAATGACTAACCAATCACCTTGACTTGATACGTGGTCGCAGGTTCAATTCCCCTAAGGGCAGAATGTCTGTGTGGTGAAATATATAGGTAATATGTACTATAAATAAATAATAGTTCAAGGTTTTAGTGTAGCTAGATTTAGCACTAACAACAAGAAATCATGCAGTAGTAGAAATAGGCTAATGACTTGATTATCATCCTGTTAGCATATACCAGACCAAATTTTTCAAACAAGTCAATTCTTGGATTCTTCGCCAATTCTGACAAAACTGCGTAACCTCATTTCCGGATTGCGGAAGGAAGCACCGATAATGCGAAGGTCATGTGAATTCAGCCTATTTGTTATGTGTCGAGTTGAGGAAAACAATGCGTGTTTGTTGAAAGTTTTATAGATAGCTAGAAGTCTCCTGTAAAGAGAAATACTGTTGTTTTTTTATCTTTAAGGTTGTACTGAGGCGCTCATGGCGAAACTTGACAGACAAGTCGTACTCGATCACGTTTGTTAAGCAACGCTCGGTCCGGTCAGATGTCGGATAGGTGACCGTTAAGTGGCGTTACAACTGAGCGCTTCCGTGCTCCGGAGGGCACGTTAAATCGTCGGTCCCGGCTGTTGTCACCTGATAACAGTCGTTTAGCCAAGTTAGAGGCCTTATAGGCAGCTTGGATGAACCCTAACACCAGAGGAGGATACTAATCCTCATACGATAAGAAAGACAGAAGGCTGTACTTTTTTTAAACCGAAAGATCTATTCGCTACCAACATTCAGACAGGTTAATTAAAGCAAGAAGTTAATGTTATAGCTTCTAGCTGGAGACTCAGACCAAATAAAATAAAAAAAACCGGCCAAGTGCGTGTCGGTCCACGCGCAGTAGGGTTCCGTAGTTACCTTATACCATACGATATTTAATACCACTATTATTTTTCGTCTGCAAAAATTACTTTGTTTTTCACAGTGTTGGTATGAATGACAAAGTTATATTTGCGGTTTTGCAAAATGTGCTATATCTCAATAACTAATAATTATATCTCGTTCAAACCAATTTTCGTTGAAAGTGTTTATTAAGATCTACAGCATATATTTTTTTTATTTTTCACTTTCTTATTTCAAAAGTTAGAGGGGGGGGGGGGGGGACACACATTTTACCACTTTGGCGGTGTTTATCTTTCAAACGGTTGACTTTGAAAAAAATCGTCTTAGGAACCTCAATGTCATTTTTAAAGACCTATCTATAGATACCCCACACGTATTGGTTGGGACAAAATTTTTTTTTTTCAGTTTCGGTTCATGTATGGGGAGCCCCCCCTTAATTTTTTATTTTTGTGTTAAATTCGTTAAGCGGTTAACAGAATACATCTACCTACCAAGTTTCAACTGTGTAATCCTAATACTTTCGGAATAAAGTTCGGAACTCGGTACGGAACCCTAAAAAGTAAGACGGAGTCTTTCGAACAAAGCGGTGAGGCCTGTAAAACTACGCCTTGGCTGTGTACATACACAGTTCACGCACACACGTGTAACGAGACTACGCCTTGGCTTTCCTTCCATATAAAAACCTGCCGCCCGGCCCCCGCCCGCCCCCTTGTACGCACACATGTACCATCAAAAACCGGCCTCACTTCATTGTTCGCAACGCTCCATCTTCCTTTTTTTATTTGATCTGAGGCTGGAGATATGCTTTTTTTCGAGTTAGTCTTCAGTCACCCTCGCCTGTTTTTAGGGTCGATACGATACCCAAAACTGCGATACGATGTCGTCTGTCTGTAAACTCCTTGCTAATTTATTCACATTCGCGAATATTATGTTCTTTTTGTAAATTTCGAGGCCTTGTTGTAGAATTAGCAAAATCCCACTCCGTGATCGCGTCCATTTATGAAACGCAGATTTGCTAAAGCTGGCCATATGCCATATTGTCATCATGTAGGTAGAGTGTATTTATTACTATTATTTGAGTGTTAGGGGCTCTGCAGCTCTGATAAAGATAGTCACTGCGACCTAAAACATATATTGTAATGTAACTCGCCATTTATTAAGTATAGTAACTCTTTAAGCCCTGCTGCGGCGTCCAAGAAGTCTAGTATCTTCCTGGTTTTAAGAGTTTTTATTTCCTCCGGGTCGATTACGTGTCGCCCCAGATGAATACTATGTGGATTAGGAGTCCACAATCACATAATAGGTGCTTGGGCGTTACCTGCTCCTCATTGCAATATCTGCAGACATCAGTGCACTCAATTTCATTTGAAATAGGTGTCTGTTTAGTTTGCAATGTCCTGTTTGTATTTGGAGTATAAATCAATTTTCTTCTTTGTTTTTTTAAGGAATCCAACATGCAATCGGTGGTCTCGCGTCCAAACCCGAGCGCGATCTCCTCATGCAAGACTTTATGACGGTGGAGACCACGAACTTCCCCCATGAAGGCTCCAACCACACGCCCGCCCACCACTACTCAGAGTTCAAGTTCAAGACGTACGCGCCAATAGCGTTCCGGTACTTCAGGGATTTGTTCGGGATACAGCCGGACGACTTCCTGGTGAGTTATGCGAGCCTGGTACTTTTTTGTCATTTTTAATAGTTGTTTCAATGTGGTTAAATGATGTGCAAACATCTGAAACTTGGCCCGAAACTAAAGAAAAGTGCAGTCGGTAGTAAGCCCGTGAGTTACCTCGATAGGTGCAGCTCGATATTTCATAGTATTCGTTGTTTTATTTAGTTAAGCTATCTAACTTTGTTATTTCACTCTTATCATTTATTTTTATCCCATTGCGAACATTTGTTTTTCAGCGACGGATACATTGTAAAATAAATCAACAACGGTCACGGATATCAGTGCTTATCATCTGTATAAAATTGTTAATGAACTAGTGTAGTTAATAACCATCTGGATGCAAGCTAGGTTTCAAATGTACGCAATAAATAATACCTATTTATTGTTTAAGTATTATGTTGTGTTAAAATCTATATCTGTTTAGGAATTATAAGATGTCTCCTGAATGACTGATTCATCAACACACATCTCTTGTCAACGCAAATCATTGTACAAATCGGGCTGAAAAGCGTTTGAACCTCTTAGTATGGGAGGCTGGCATAGTGGTAACTACGGTAACCATATTATTTTTTATTTTTACAGTCAAAGTAAAAAATTGTGGATATCACTATGCCAAAATTTTCAAAGCTGTTTGGCACGCACATAGTTTTTATAAGAGAGGCATTTTGAATAGGTATTTTTAAATGGAATGGCGGGAATCGCAGGCGAAAACTATTATAACATAAATGCTTAAGTACTTATGGCCTAAAAAGACTGTCTCGCAAGTTTATTTCCCGAGGCGACACAGCTTTGCCATAGACACGTTGCGAGACAAACGTGTCTATCGCAAATTCAATGCGAATATTTGATGAGCAGCTTGGCAATTGATACGGCATAAGATGTATGTCGTTTCGTGAGAATGAAGAAACAAGTTAGACCATAGGCACACTCCGGACACCATACAACCGCGCTATTATAAACAGATGAAGTTTTTGTACACGGGCAACTGTGAGTCTAGGGCTACCGTGCACTTTGTACCGTATGAACGGCGGTCAATTCATAATTCAAACTTTTTGGTAAATAAAGTTACGATGCTTTGAATGTCAAAATAAGTTGACAGTTGACAAACTCAACTAAAAAGTTACGACGCATTGCTTCGAATATCAAAATAAGTTGACATTTGGCAAACACAACTAAACGAGCATACGATTCAGCATACGAATTCGCGGGGTGGGGTGAGGTAATAATTCTAGGGCGGGGCGGTGAGTGTCCTTTCTGTTGGTAGTACTTATATCTATTCTGTGCCATAGAGTTATTTCTCTCTATCTCTCGTCAGATATCAATGTGCAGCGCGCCCCTACGCGAGCTGAGCAACCCCGGCGCGTCGGGGAGTATATTCTACCTGACCAACGATGACGAATTCATCATCAAGACGGTGATGCATAAGGAGGGAGAGTTTCTACAGAAACTGCTGCCCGGCTACTATTTAAACCTCGACCAGGTGATGATTATACGTACTTATTCACTCATACTCTTTCACTTAGTCATTCACTCACTTAGTCATTCACTCACTTAGTCATTCACTCACTTAGTCATATACTCACTAACTCATTCACTCAGAACTGAGTGACCCATATTCTAGATTTATCATCAAAACGATAGACTTCCTAGAGTAAACTGCCTAGCTCTATCTAAACCTCGACCAGGGGCCGTACCGCCTAACTCAAAGCTGTAGCGATAACGACAGCAACGCACTGTCGGTCCTTGTCATATCATAACACAATGACAAGGAGGGACAGTGCATTGACGTCATAACCATAACCTATGGCAATTTGACAATTTGAGTTAGGTGGTAGGCCTGCAATACTCACTTATTTATAACTCACCCACTCATACTCTTTCACTTAGTCATTCACTCACTAAATCATTTACTTGCTCATCCTCTCAATCACTCATTCGTTAAGAACTGAGCGACCCATATTCAAAATTCATCAACACGACGATCTAGTTTAGAAAATCACGACCTGAGGCCAAGCTCTTAAAACCTGCCAGGTTTATAAGTTGCTGTAGTGACTTCTTTCTCTCGCTGTGTAGCAAATAAAAAAATTTAGATAGCCCCCGCACAAACTAAACGTATGTTGTGACGGCGTGGTGTGCAAGCGATTTTAACCTTAGGAGAGGTAAAGCTAAATTTTTCACTTTCGGTCACATTCATTCACTCATTCATTGAAAAACATCTCATCAAATAAGGTTTTTAATTTGTTTTAAGCATTTTAATAGCCTATTAAATTGCCTTTGCCTACAGAATCCACGCACGTTACTCCCAAAGTTCTTCGGTCTTTACTGCTACCAATGTAACAGCAAAAACGTTAGATTGGTCGCCATGAACAACATACTGCCTTCTTCAGTGAAACTACATCAAAAGTACGATCTTAAAGGCAGCACATACAAGAGAAAGGTATGTCTTTGGAACACATTTTATATCACTTATTTTGTACAAAAACTCATTTTTAGGGTTCCGTACCCAAAGGGTAAAAACGGGACCCTATTACTAAGCCTCCGCTGTCCTCCTGTCTGTCTGTCACCAAGCTGTATCTCATGAACCGTGATAGCTAGACAGTTGAAATTTTCACAGATGATGTATTTCTGTTGCCGCTATAACAACAAATACTAAAAGTAGAATAAAATTAATATTTAAGGGGGGCTCCCATACAACAAACGTGATTTTTTTAGGGTTCCGTACTCAGAGGGTAAAAACGGGACCCTATTACTAAGCCCTCGCTGTCCGTCTGTCTGTCTGTCTGACTGTCTGTCTGTCACCAGGCTTTATCTCATGAACCGTGATAGCTAGACAGTTGAAATTTTCACAGATGATGTATTTCTGTTGCCGCTATAACAACAAATACTTAAAACCAAATAAAATAAATATTTATGGGGGGCTCCCATACAACAAACATGTTTATTTTGCCGTTTTTTGTACGGAACCCTTCGTGCGCGAGTCCGACTCGCACTTGGCCGGTTTTTTATCTTTTTTGCTTTAAGACTGTTGTCTTAAAGCAAAAAAGACAAAAAACCTACCTGTTGGTAGACAGTTGAAATTTTTACAAATGATGTATTTCTGTTGCCGCTATAACAAAAATTAATAAAAAGCGAATAAAATAAATACTAAAGGGGGGCTCCCATACAACAAACGTGATTTTTTTTTGCAGTTTTTTGGTATCCTTCGTGCGCGAGTCCGACTCGCACTTGGCCCGGTTTTTTTTATCATTTACTTTGTGCAAAATAACGCTATTTGAGGTGTAATTTTTGAGACTGACCGGACATCTAGGGTAGTCTTGATCGAAGCTATAACCGCATTTCAATATTGCAATTATTCTCCAGGCAAACAAATCGGAAAGAACGAAAAAATCGCCCACATACAAAGATTTAGACTTCATGGAGCATCACTCGGAGGGAATATTCTTAGAAGCGGATACTTACAACGCTCTCATCAAGACGATGCAGCGAGA
The DNA here is from genome assembly GCA_928269145.1 of Agriphila tristella. Lineage (NCBI taxonomy): Eukaryota > Metazoa > Arthropoda > Insecta > Lepidoptera > Crambidae > Agriphila > Agriphila tristella. The sequence goes on along the minus strand of OV743451.1, from coordinate 1,688,229 downwards.
CTGTAGGGTTCTAGAAAGCTTCAAGGTACGTCACTGTTATTAAATCATCATCATCATCCTCCTACCCTTATCCCAATTTATTTGGGGTCGGTGCATTGCGTCCTTTTCTTCCTTTCCTTCCTGTCACTCGTCATTTCCTCATACACTCCCTTAACATTCATATCATTCCGCACACAATCCATCCATCTTTTCTGCGGTCTTCCTCTAACTTTCCAGCCCTCAACATCCATATCCATTACTCTTCTAGTAACATGCCTTTCATCCCTTCTCATAACATGCCCAAACCAAGCCAGACGATTCCCTTGCGGCTTCTCTGTTACTGGTGCTACTTTCAGACTTCCTCTGACATACTCATTTCTTATTTTATCCATTCGCGTCACACCACACATCCACCTCAACAGTTACTGTTATTAAATATCGGTTTTTTTATGCACAACGGGATAGTGCTTGGCCTTCACCTGACCTGATGTTAAGTGATGATAAGGCCGAAGGTGGAAGCGCACTACACCCGGAATCCTCATCACTGAGGAACTGGCTATCTTACCTCTAACTGCCGGAACACAACAATTTTTAAATTGTTGTTATGGCGCCAGACTTAGGTAAGATGGTTGTATAAGCGGACTTGAAATAAGCCCTATTGGACCAAGAGCTAGCCCCGGAAATAGGTGGACAAAAGTGACGAAATCCCTCTAGTTAGTTAGCCATACTATCATTATTAATAGATACGGGCACCTCGCAGATTTTCAGTGGTGGGGGTGGGAGTGGTTGAGCAACAAAGGGGCTGAAAAGCGATAGAAAGTATGTATACAATTTAGAGAGCTCTGGATTTGGTGTGGTATATCAAGTCAATCATGTATCTAAATCGAATATAACATTGCCAGGAATTTTTACTGATGGAAAAGTAGTGCCAGGCGGCATCAAAATGCGCAAAAAAGTGGTAAAGTTTAAAATCTACACCAAAACTTTTGTCCCTTTCTCTCTCTCTATCCTCTCACCTCTCTTTTCTCTCCCCAGATCATGGACTACTCTCTCCTAGTTGGTATCCACAACTTGGACGAAGCTCAAAGAGAGAAGTCAGAAGCTAGGAAACGCAACGACTCCGGCGACGACGAGGACGCCGACGGCGAGCCGAAGAGGGGCGGACTTAACCGAACCAGGTGAGCGAGGCGGACGATGTGACCGAGTGAGATGGACATATGACTGAGTGAGGAGGAGATATGACTGAGTGAGATGAAGATTTGACTGATTGAGATGAAGATTTGACTGATTGAGATGAAGATTTGACTGAGTGAGAAGGAGATATAACTGAGAGATTTGGAGATATAACAAGTTTATTTCACATGCTACTCACTACGCGAAACACATAAATTTTAAGAGCCCGTACACATTTTGCCTCTGACTGCCACTCTCTCGCTCGCACATTTCATGTTTTCTCAAGATTTCTTTAATCTGAGTGCGTAAATGAAAAATGTGTCTCGGCCACTTTTCGCACTATAAGATTACGGACATTTTAAAATATATTTCAATTTTTTGTTGCTAAAGTACAAAAAGTTGTCGTTTCTAACAGTTATTTGAACTGGCATAAACGATAACTTTTTGTGCTTTCAGCAACTCGAAACTGAAATATTATGTTGAAATGTCCGTAATCTTATATTGCGAAAAGTGGCCGAGACACATTTTTCAATTACGCACTCAAATTTAAAAAATCTTGAGAAAACATGAAATGTGCGAGCGAGAGAGCGGCAGTCAGCGGCAAAATGTGTACGGACTCTTAAGTGAAAACTTATTTTGGTTAATTAATATGGCCATACTAGTTAAAAAGCAGTTATAGAATGTTTGTAAATGTCATTCGAATACCTATTGAAGCAAGGGTCCCAGGTTCGATCTCCTGGTTAGGCTTAGGGCACACCTATAAACCGCTCAAAGCACATTCGGTGTTATTACAAAATATTTTTAAACACCTGTTTAACTTAGACTCTGTTTAAATGTGATGCGGTCACTTTATAGGGTTCCGTACCCAAAGGGTAAAAACGGGACCCTATTACTAAGACTCCACTATCCGTCTGTCTGTCACCGGGCTGTATTTCATGAACCGTGATAGCAGGCACGTATCCAGACTTAATTCGGGGGGGGCCAACTGCATCCCGCAAACCGGAGAGTGCCTCGCCCGCTAAATTTGAATTTATTCCTGTACTGTGTGTTCTGGAATTCGGGGGGGGATAAATCCCAACTATCCCCCCCTTGGATACGTGCCTGCGTGATAGCTAGACAGTTGAAATTTGCCCAGATGATGTATTTCTGTTGCCTCTATAACAACGAATACTAAAAACAGAACTTGTACGGAACCCACAGTTGTTTTTGACAATATTGTTTGAAAGAGACAGCATCACATTTAAACAGTGTCTAAGTTAAACAGTGATTAAAAATCTTTTGGAATAACACCGTTTGTTTGCAAAATGGCAGAACATTAACGCTTCGTACAAACTGATGCGAATCCGCTCGCGTTGCGGCAATTTTGACCACCTGACTCAAAGCGATAGTCAGCCATTGTCATAGAAATTCTCGAGAGTTGCTATGGCAATGGCTATGGCTAGAGCTTTGAGTTAGGTGGTCAAAATCCATCAAAATACTCCATCGCGCGAACGAATTCGCATCAGTTTGTATGAAGATTAACTTCTGCTATTGTACATTTTGAATCCATATTTTACGTTATCTTGTTGGAAATATGAATGGGACTATAGGTGACATTAGCTGTGATTAATACTTTCAGATCTGAACAAAACAGGGAAGATTTCGGCGCGCAAGTGAAAAGAACACAGTACGCCACGTTTATATGTTTGTTCCTATGTGTTACTAGCCTGACTACACTGTGGTAGATACAATCATACACAAAAGCTAAATGACAAAAAAAATACGACTAAAACTCACTTTAATGACAAAGTCTAAAAATTTTACTCCTTTACCTATTTGGTTTTTAGCGGCAGCATAGTTAATCCAGTAACTAGTCAAAAAGTTAAGCGACTCCCGCAAATACCGATAGTCAGATTGGTGACCAATAAATATAATCGCTACTTATGTAAAAAAAATACTTTGTGTGACATGCTATAAAATGCACCATTTTATATTTTAAGAGAGAGAAAGACATAATCAATTTATGGACCTTTTTAATTTACTAAAACGCAATCATATAAATTTAATGTAAATCCTTACTAATATTATAAATGCGAAAGTCCGTTTGTTTATTTGTTTGTTTGTTACGCCTTCACGTCGTAACTACTGAACCGATCATCATGAAATTTTGCATACACGTTGTCAGGAGTGCAGAAAAGGACATAGGGTACCTTTCATCCAGAAAAAACGTACAGTTCCCGAGGGATAGCAAAAAAACTGTCCACGCAGACGAAGTCGCGGGCGGAAGCTAGTACAAAGATAAATGAAAAAGAAAAAGAAGTTAAGACACAGAATACATAATAGTCCTAACGTGCAGAAGCCCATCCCCGCAATACAATTAAATAATAAGCTACTCTCGCTGCACGGCAATAAAGTACAATTTCAATTTGCACAGCGCTGCGTGCCTATTATAATAAGCGCCTCCAAAGCGCTTCTCTTTCTGTCGCGTAGCTCTGTCTCAACCGACACGCGCCACCCCTCGCGCGCTGGCTCGACTGAGTCAGCCGCGAGCAGTAGGATAATATACAGGGTCATTTTGTATTATCCATCCAAATTTTGAGGATGTGTTCAGCCCATGAAACTGAACAACTTTCTCTAAGGAACACATGGCCAAATATGTAAAAAAACGTCTATCCATACAAATCAAAGAGATCACGTGATCAATTTAGTATGGGATAACCAGAATTTCGACAGTGGCGAAATTCGACACATGTTTCTCAGAGAAATTTGTTTAGTTTCATGGACTGGACACATCCTTGAAATTTGGATGGTAAGTTCAGAATGACCCGATATAAAAGTTTAAACGCAGAGTGAGACCCCCTGAAGTTGGACCGTTTTATCGAAAAACGCTGCCCCTTTATTTACCTTTTACAACACCCTTTATTCTATTATGAACCCAAAAAAATAAACGGCTACCTCAAGGTTGTATATTGGGACCGCTGTTTTTCTTCTCAAATAGGTGTACCTCAGGGATGTATGTTAGGTCCACTGTTATTCTTTTCATATAGAATTGGTTTACCTCAAGGAAATATAAACAAACAGCCTATTATTTGTAGTACAAAGTAGAATTTTGTGAACAATTATATGATTATATCTACCAATTTCAGTGTTAATATTAACATCCTAACTCGGCACAAAAAGATGTGTATTGTGTTCTAATGCCCGATGCATGTTTTTAACATGTCATGTCCAGCATGACTTTAACCAATGGTCATTATTATTAATGTTATGTTACTAATTTTATGTCTTGTGTTTTTTTCTTCCTTACATACTCTGTTGGTCTTGAAATTAATACTAGATTAGCGGCTTAGTTTTTATTTAAATCTCTTTTATTTACTTATTTTTGTAAAAATATTTAAAGAGTTAACAAAAATTGAGGACGCTACTTTCTAAATCACGAATAAATTGGCAACACTATAATTTGGACTGATTTTTTTATTTATGTTCTATTCTTTTTGGCCAAGCTGTGATGTATTAATTTCAAGAACAATTTACAAATATTTCAATACCTTTACTTTTACCATTACCGTTAAAATAGTTATTGGATTTTTATAACATCTTTTACTCAGTTTAACAGCCTTGACTAAAAAGGTGTTTTTTTATTTCTTTTTATACAAAAACCCTTTAGATTCTTTATCATAATGTATTATGGCTAATACCCGAAGTACGGCTACACCTAGTTCTAGCTGGCTAAAACTAGGTATAGCCGGTAGGCGTCGGTTAAACTAGGTGTAACAGATTTGCTCACGGCTAATACTAGTGTAGCCTGTTAAAACTGGGTCTAGCCTACTTTGTGCTTCTACTAAGGGAGAGTAATTTATAAGCTATTAGGATAGTTATATATTTTGTCTGTTAATAAAATATTACCACGATTACTAACTTAATATTCGTGCCGCTTTCCCTCCCCCCGCTACTTCTATCTCCACGTATGGCGCCGTACATAGCTTGCGGTTAAACTAAATATAGCTATATCTTATACCTTTAAACGAGCAATTCTTGTATATATATAAATTTATTTCTGTGATCTCGGAAACGGCCCTAACGATTTCGCAGAAATTTGGTATATGGGGGTTTTTGAGGGGAAACAATCGATCTAGATTAGTCTTATGTTTGGGAAAACGCGTGTTTTCGAGTTTTCATGCGTTTTTTAAATAGGCAAGCACTTGCCGATGATCGCGCCTGATGGTTAGCAATGATGCGATCTACGAATCACTTGCCTAGAAGTAACCTATTTACTCGCGACTTGAAAGCCCCCATCATCATCATCACCAGCCTATCATCGTCCACTGCTGAACATAGGCCATAGAACATAGGCATAATGAAAGCCCCCAGATTGTACCTATCGGGAAACAGACTCCGGCAAAGAGTTCCACTCTAGCGGTACGGATGAAATTATACAATTATCAATAACATATGAATGTGTGGCGGCAAACGGGCTACCACTTTGTAGATTAATTTTGGACTGTATTTCCGTAAAGAGATAGATAGATATTAGATAATTATAAAATAGAACGCCCCGGAGCTTTGGTAGCTTCTTCTTGATGTTTAGGCAACTATTGACAAATTCACTTACCAACTTGCAACTGCTTCTAATCGCCGGTAGCCGGGTTTCACAACAGCACTTTGGAGAACGAATATCAATGGTCTGATGTTACAAAAAGTTCACTTAACACCCCGGGGATAATATTGGGAAGATTCACACACGTGCACGGTGGTATTTATTGAAATATGAATTAAAATAATTCAGGACGGCAGAGCGGCGGCCATCCTCTTCGGCGCGTTTTTCGAAGGTCTAGTACAGTGGCGCCGCGTTGCGGTGGTCGGCGCAAACACACATCTCCTTTAGATGCGTTCCGTCTTCTGCAGCTGGCTCGGGCAGTGATTTACAATAATTACCAAAAACAATCAAGATAGATACTTAACACCCCCCACCGAAAGCATCATGAGGCTTTCCCAATAAGATTTGAAAATAATAAATATAATGATAACTAAGTTACAGTAAAAATATACATACTTAATAATAAGTTTAATAATTGAAGATAAATAGTAACTAAGTTATTTGGAAAATGTACTAAATAATATTGTTAATTAACGTAAGGCAAGGGGCTTAGTTTTACAACTGGTCTTCGAAAGATATTATTTTTGGAACGTAGAGTCACCTTTCGAACCACACCGTCCAAACCAGGATGCACATTCTCAATTCTAGCAAGTGGCCAATTGCAAGGATGAGCTTGATCATCCTTGACAAGTACCAAGTCTCCTACTTTTAAGTTGGGTGGGGAAGTGAACCATTTTGCTCTCTGTTGAAGAGAGTTTAAGTAGTCACTGCTCCACCTTTTCCAAAATAATTGAGAGCAATTTTGTAAATATTGCCAACGTGACAAATGACTGATAGGAACGTCCTTAAAATTGTATTCTGGTACAGCAGTCAGACTCTTGCCTACAAGAAAATGACCTGCAGTTAAAACATTAAATTCGTTTGGGTTATCGCTCGCAGGCAAAGCGCATAAAGGCCGCGAATTCATTATCGCTTCGATTTTGCAAAAAATTGTAGCAAGCTCCTCAAAAGTCAAAGCTTTATCGCCTACAGCACGCACAAGGTGATACTTGGCGGATTTTATACCGGCTTCCCAAAGCCCGCCCATGTGCGGAGCGCTGGGTGGATTAAACTTCCAATTAATTTTACGCTGCGCACAACCGTCCGTTATGTCATTCTGATTACGTTCATTTATTAGAAACTGTTGAACTTCGTTTAAATGTCGACTAGCAGCAACAAAATTTGTTCCGCAATCAGAATACATACATGCGCACAGACCGCGTCGGGAGACAAATCTATCCAAAGTAGCTAGAAAACAATCAGCCGATAGCGAAGATAAGACTTCCAAATGAACGGCTTTAGTTGAAAAGCACACGAAAAGTGCTACATATGCCTTACTAGTTTTTGCGTTTCGACGCAAACTTTCTTTAATAAGAAAAGCTCCTCCTAGGTCGACTCCTACGTGCTCAAATATCTTATTAGGTGCCAACCGATTTGACGGTAAGTCTGCCATTTTCGGTTGAATAAGTGTCGGATTACATTTAAAACAGACTTTACATTTAGATAAAATAGATCGAATGACACTGCGAGCTGATAATATCCAATAATTTTGATTAATTATATTTTGTAAGGTCCGAGGACCTGTATGTAAATGAATTTTATGTAAATACTCAATTAAAAGTAAGGTAAACCTACTGCGCTTCGGTAACAATACTGGATGCTTTGCATTATAAGGTAATTCAGAGTGGGATATACGACCCCCCACCCTGAGGAAGTTACGCTCGTCTAGAAATGGAGATAATTTTCTTAAGGACGGAACATAGGTGGAACCTTTGGATAAGGCCTTAATTTCACCTTCAAAATAACTGCTCTGAACTAGCTTTAATAAACAATCATGAGCTTCATTTAAGTCATGAGTTGTTAAAACAGATGTACTAGTGTTGACTTTATCATGTTTTTTACGAAATAATCTAATAATGCGAGCTATCGTCCTTTGTAATTTTGAAAAAGAAGAAAATTTATTTAATATTCTTTCTAAGAATTCGAATTTAGACTCGGTAACGTCCGGTTTTTGTGAAATTAAATTTACCGAAGCAGAATTAGATTTCAATTCTGAAATAAAATCGCCTTCTTTATTATAAAATGTATCAATAGGCCAGTTTTGTCTGTTGTCACACAGCCACGCGGGGCCCTCTAACCACCGCGCAGTCATGGCAAGCAGTTCGCTAGGCAACACTCCACGGGAGCAGACGTCGGCGATATTATTTTCACTGTTCACATGACGCCATAAATGAGGCGGTAAAGAATCAATTATTTGTGTAACACGGTTACACACAAATGTTTTAAGTTTATATGGCTCTGTCTGTATCCACGCCAACACTATGGAAGAATCTGTTAAAGCCGTAACGTTGGTAACGTTAACACGAGATAAGATACTGCAAACGTATTGCATTAGTTTGCTTAATAAAACCGCAGCCATAAGTTCCAATCTAGGTGTAGTTAACGGTTTTACGGGAGCTACCTTGGTTTTAGAAATGAGCAATCTGGATTTCACTACCCCATCACTACGCGAAATTACGTAAATGCACGCAGCGTAACCTTTCGAGGAAGCGTCACAAAATCCCACTAGCTCACACTCAGTCTGATTAGGCAGTAAGGCGTGACGTTCAATTTTAAAATCGGCTAAAAGTGACAACTGGGATATAAATTCTAACCAATTTTTACAAATATCAGTAGGTAGCTGTTCATCCCACGCTAATCCTATCTTCCAGAGTTCTTGTAGAATACCTTTGGCTACAAAAGTGCAAGGAGATATAAAACCCACGGGGTCATAAATGGAAGCTAATATTTTCAAGACAGAGCGCTTTGTAGTTACTGGGTCACTTTTATTTACTGTGAACATAAAGGCATCTTCCAATGGAGCCCACTGTAGACCAAGTAACTTTATTGAAATGTCATTATGGTCTTTATTAAAAGAGATAGCGTGTTCGCGATTTTCTAGAGGAATGCGATCTAATAGTTGATGACAATTACTAGACCACTTTTTTAACGCGAAACCACCGCATTCTAATAAATTTATTAATTCGTCTTGCAACGTGCAAGCATCAGAAAATGACTTACAGGACCACAAAATGTCATCCATGTAGATTCCTTCTTGAATAACGCGCGCAGCGGAAGGGAAACGTTCGCCTTCATCGCTGGCTAACTGCAATAAAGTACGTATGGCAAGAAACGGTGAACTACTGACTCCATAAGTGACGGTTTTTAATTCAAAAATCTTTATAGGCTCATCCACTGATGATCTATATAAAATATGCTGATATTTACGATCACTTTCTCGAATTAAAATAGCTCGATACATTTTACAAATATCGCTTGCGAAACAATATTCGAATAATCTAAAATTTATTATTATTGAACCAATGTCATTATATAAATTTGGACCGGCAAGCTGAATATCATTGAGAGAAATATTATTACTTGATTTCGCAGACGCATCAAATACTACTCGCAAAGGAGTTGACGTACTGCTCGGTCGCAATATACTGTGGTGCGGTATAAAATATTTACTCGGTTCACTACCGGTGTATAACTCCATATGATCGAGTTGTTCATATTCAGACATAAAATCATTATAAGCTTGCTGTAATACGGGAGTACGAGAGAGTTTGCGTTCGGTATTTAATAATCTACGCTCGGCGATCGCGCGCGAATCGCCCAAGTCCGGTTTCTCGGAAAATAACAATGGCACGATGTACCTACCGCACGAATCGCGTTTATGTTCATTAACAAAAATCTCCTCCGCCAGCTGATCGAGCGGGTTCGATACCGGTTTACTCGGCAACTCTTCGATTTCCCAAAAATCTCGCAAAGTTTTATCTAAATTATTTTCGGTAATTGTTAAATGAAAATTCTGAGATTCTAATTTATTTTCGTAGTACAATTTGCCACTAACGACAAAACCAAAAACGGTTTCAATAAGGTTTGGAATATTAGACTGAATAGTGATCGGTTTATTTTTAATTAATTCTGAAACAATATCATTTCCCAACAAAATATCTACCGAAGATTTTTCGTAGAATTGGGGATCAGCTAAATTATAACATTGATATTTACTGATAACGTCACACGGAAAAGAAACATTAGGCATATCTGAGGATACCCTGGTAATTATCACCATATCAGCCGTGAAAGTCGGAACGTCCGCATCACACGGCTTTATTTCACACGTAACCATACCTAAATTTTTTACGACTTCGCCGCTAAGGCCGGACACCGTGAACGGGCACTTGCGTCGTCGTAAGCCCAAACGTTGAGCACAATCTAAAGTCATAAACGAACTTTGTGCGCCAGAATCGAGAACCGCACGGCAATTCTGCAACTGGCCGCTAATATCAGTGACATCTATGCGTGCTGTCCCTAACACCACTCCATATTTAACATCGATTTCATTCACGGAATGAAAGTTCTCGTTTGTAGCGGATGACTCGACACTCACGGAGTGTTCACATGAGGCACCGCTCACAAGCGCGTTAGCGCGAGGCGCAGGCGGCACGGCCGCTTCGCCTCCCGAGATAATTTGAGACGTCGTCGGTGCCGGCACGGCCGACACTGGTCCGACACTCGAATTTGGATGTAAGAGATAGTGATGAGGTGACAAACAAACGCCACAGGTTAAACTACTTTTACAAGTTTTTGAATCATGACCGCTCTTTAAACAATTAGTACATAAATTTAAGGTGTTAACACGGTTAACCCTTTCAGATACAGGCATTTGCCTAAACGAATTACAACGATAAATCATGTGATCTTTAGAACAATGCGCACAAGCAATATTAAATTTATTTTGTGTGTCGTTGCGGGAGGTAGTTAGATTTATTTTCGAACTTGGTAGATTAGAACGTGAATATTTGTTATTATTATAAGAATTTTGTTTTTGTTGTACAGTATTTACTTTGTTTAAATTAGGAGTAAAATTATTTTGTGACTTAATTTTATTCGAGTTATTTGTAGGCCAGGAGCTAGTAGTCGGAAACGTATGTTCCAGAACTTTAATTTGTTTATTAACAAAATTGATTAATTCAGTAAATGAAGGCAATGAATTTTGATCACGACTTTCTTCAAAAAGTTTTCTAGTGTGATTATCAAGGCCCCGCAAAGCAATGTGACAAAACAAATAGTCATCTAAATTTTCTATATCTAAAGCTTTAATTGCTTTTAATGAGTGATCAAATGTTTCTATAAATGAGCTTAAATTATTTGTATTATCTTTTGTCAGTGGTGTGAAACTCAACATCCTGTCTAAATACCTACCTAACAGTGCTCGCTTATCTTGGTACTTATTTAGTAGGCTTTGCCATACTACCTCGTAGTTACTAGCAGTGATAGGAAGATTCTTCACTAAATTCAGAGCAGGACCCTTAACACATGACAAAAGATAGTGAAACTTGTCTATGTTATCAAAATTACGATTATGAATTAAAGAAACAAAAGTGTCATAAAATGTGGGCCAATTTTCTAATTGTCCGTCAAATTCAAATAAAGTAAGTTTAGGTAATGACGGTCGTACAAAATTATCTTTTTCATGACATGACATTTTTGTGTTTGACTCCTGGTCTAACTTGCTACAATTCATTGCAACTCGTTTGCAGATAAAGTAAATTTCATCGAAGCTATCTAAAGCACTAGTCGATGGTTTAGATGTTGTTTCTAATTGTAATTCAATGGAAAATATTTCCGAAATAATATTTCCGAAATCGTGACGAACGTCGTCAAGTTCCGAATACTGTACCAAAAAACGTTGTATAGAATCTAAGTTATCAAAACGAATTTCTTTTGACAAGTTGTAAACTTTTTGCAATTTATTAAACAAATATTCCTTTTTAAAAGTTAAGGTTTCTAATCTTATTAATAAATGTTTATCTAATTCACATTCTTCACTGATTTTAGGCATTTTATTTTGTGAGTCCATTTTTGCAATGAGAATGCGCAGTCACTGTTCTAGAAGGTGTAGAATGTACTAGAATGTACTCGTACGTACCTACCTACAAATTCGCACCAATACTAAAAAATGGACTTGCCCAATCGAACTACCTGCGTATGCAGTGCAACGACCCAATTGTAAAAACAGTAAATATGCAATAAATTTAAACAAATATCAATATTATTAAAATATAATCGGTATCGGTAAAATATAATAAATCCGGCTCGAAGGACCAGAAATTGTGGCGGCAAACGGGCTACCACTTTGTAGATTAATTTTGGACTGTATTTCCGTAAAGAGATAGATAGATATTAGATAATTATAAAATAGAACGCCCCGGAGCTTTGGTAGCTTCTTCTTGATGTTTAGGCAACTATTGACAAATTCACTTACCAACTTGCAACTGCTTCTAATCGCCGGTAGCCGGGTTTCACAACAGCACTTTGGAGAACGAATATCAATGGTCTGATGTTACAAAAAGTTCACTTAACACCCCGGGGATAATATTGGGAAGATTCACACACGTGCACGGTGGTATTTATTGAAATATGAATTAAAATAATTCAGGACGGCAGAGCGGCGGCCATCCTCTTCGGCGCGTTTTTCGAAGGTCTAGTACAGTGGCGCCGCGTTGCGGTGGTCGGCGCAAACACACATCTCCTTTAGATGCGTTCCGTCTTCTGCAGCTGGCTCGGGCAGTGATTTACAATAATTACCAAAAACAATCAAGATAGATACTTAACAGAATGTTTTCACACAGGTCTATAAACAGACAGCGGTTAGTCGCACACTCGACCGCCATGGAGAGTATCCAAGCCGAGAGCGAGCCCATAGACGAGGAAGAAGATGTCCCGTGAGTATCTTGAAACACATTCTTTCTTCTTTCTTATAATATTTGACCGAGCTTCGGCAAAAACAATTGGGTTTTAGTATCTAAAATGGCGTAATATCTTAAATAACCATATCACAAAGGAAAACGGTAACCTTTTTTCGTGATTTAATGTAACACGGACGACAGTACTAAAACTTTTTGAAAAGAATAGAATTGAATATTAATTTATTTAGCGGCACAAAATAAAAAATTACAAAGTGAATGGGTACATGCTTAAATAAAAGACAGAATGCGACACTAAAAAGGCAACCTATTCAGCATGTGTCGGGTGTCGCAGACATTCCGACGCTGATCTTCCGTGTTTGCTTAGGTATCTTTGTACACGACTGGCCAAAAAGGAGTGTATATGTGTTTAGGGTTCATGTTTGTGGGTATGTGAGTTTCTTTATTCCACCATAATTTCGAAACGGCTCAACGGATTTAAATGTATGGCGTATCTTTAGAATCCTTACATCATTCCAAGTGACATTGGCTATATTTTTATTGAAAAAAGTCAATATGGCGATTGTATGACGTCATTTTCAAACGTGATTTTTTTTATTTTAAATTATTTCAATATGGGCATCAAATGAAAGGCCCTAATGAGCACATTTTAAAACTATATAATTTATCACTAAAATGTGTGAAATAAAAATAAAAAAATATTAAAAACACGACTGCCCTGCCAAAAACAGTCCGGAACTGTTCCACAAAACAGTCCCCCGACTGCAATGACACTTGTGATTTAACTTTTTAGTTCGTTTGTAGCGGCATCTACCGTACTGCCGCACATACCAACACATGGTTGCAACAAGATTCATCGACATGTGACTAGATGGCGCTAGTGTCATATAAACACAAAGATTAGTAAGGAATAGCACCTCGTAGTATGAAGAACGTATAGAGCAACCTACATCTCGCTAACGGAGTTATGTCAGCGAAGCACCATATATACAACTGCCAACCATCATCGGTTGGACCGCGGTCCCCGGGCTAATATCACCCAGCCCGGAGGAAGATCTTCCATTTAGCCTTCTTACTAGTGGCTAACCTTTCCATACCATACTACCCTACCACATTTTCTACACGTTTTTGGCAGGGCAGTCTTGTTTTTTTTGAGAGCACTACTACGCCATGATTACCATTAAAAGTTGAGGTTGACAGTTTGTAATTGTATAACTTGTTTCCTTTAGGCCGGGCGGCATTCCGGCGCGGAACGCGCGCGGCGAGCGCCTGCTGCTGTTCCTCGGCATCATCGACATCCTGCAGTCCTACCGCCTGCGCAAGAAGCTGGAGCACACCTGGAAGAGCATGATACACGACGGGGTAACATTATATTTGTAAACTGCGAACTAAAATCTATACAAGTGTAATTAATTGCAAACAAATATCACTGAGCCAAAAATCACTTTAGCACCGTCTAATCTAAAGAAGAAATTAATGTTGATAGAAAACTCTGTGCTTAAATTCAATACTTGGATTATTTCTTTTTGTCACATCACAATTACTTAGAGCACAAGACACCATAGCTCCACGATACCTTTATTTTAAATTCTAATTAAGATTAACAAATATTTTAAACAAACTGTGATCGCTCATTTGCTAGGCGGGACGCTAGGGGCTCTTACTGTAAAAAATGTTGGCACATGTCACTTGATCCTTTGTCTCTTTTTTACACAGACCTTCTTGAGCGTTGCGAAAATTTTTCTATGTCTATGGTTTTTGCAACAAAAGACGTGCCTTTATTTTCACTTGTTTGTTTCTCTATAATTAGTAAAGATAATATTGCAACTTCCATGCACGAATGTACAAGAAACACTACCCATATTAATTCGCAAATACGATTGAAAGGTTTGATTTTAAATAAATTCCTTTCATTTCAGGACACTGTTTCAGTGCACAGACCAAGTTTCTACGCTCAAAGGTTCCTAGATTTCATGGCAAAAACGGTCTTCAAGAAAATACCTTCGTGTAAGTATAATTTCATGTTTTTAATTTTCTTTTAATCTTCCAAAGAGGTCTCAAAAGTTGTCGGACTCTTTGCAGCGAAAACTTTTTAAATTTGATTCGAAATTCATCTTCTGTTTCGTTTCTCTTCGATGATTCTGTCCCTTTCGTTAGCTAGACCATCACGCTATTACCGGAGCTTTCGTACTATATTGGCCCTTAAGCTAGCCACAGACGAAAAGTCCATTTGGCAGACATCCAAATGGTATACTTCCAAATGGAAGTACATCCTTAATGCCTGGTTTATACGGGGTCAGTAACATGGCAGTACAGTAACCCAGTCCAGCGCTGACTTGCTACTGGGCTCGTGTAAACACTAGTTTCAATCCAGTCCAGTGCTGACTTCTCGCTCGCAAGTCAGTCCAGCTGACTAGCCAGTCTAGTCACCTGTTCTATTTTTGGGCAAAGTACGACTTACTGCTGATCCTGTCTACAATGTATTCATTTACTGGATCCTGTATTCTGAGTAGGGAATTCGATCCCGGGATTATACATAGGCAATCCTGGGATTGCTTATGTAAAAATCCCGGGATCGAATTCCCTAATTTTGAGTCACTGGGTCTGAAATTCCGAGTCACCAGATTCGAAATTCCGAGTCACTTGGTCCGAAATTCCGAGTCACTGGGTCCGAAATTCCGAGTCACTGGGTCCAGTCAATGACCCATTAAAAACCAGCTCTTAAGCTATGCCTATACTTCCATTTGGACGCATCAACGCTGTCACTTCCAAAGCTTAAATCTGAAAGTGTTTCCATTTGGAAGAATTTCATTTGGATGAATTCCATTTGGATGTCTGCCAAATGGATGTGTCGTGAGTGGCTAGCTTTATTGTCGTAGTAACGTTTATAAACCCCTTTCAATAGTTAACGCTATTGTGTTCCCTAACTTTAAAAGTAAAACGTTTAGCGAAAACCTATTTAATTACCATGATATAAGACTTATATTTCAGTATTCCAATATCGAACTTGAACATTATGTGAGTTGAAATATGTGCTTTTTAAAATGTGCATACAATTTTCGACTTTATCGCTTGAAATTTCTAGTGAGAGAATGAAAATTTCCTTTGTTATTTTTAACGTTCTTTAAAGCTAAACTTTATCTATTCTTGTGTTAAGAATGTTGTCAAAATCGTGTACAAATTCAATATAGAAATATGATACTTGTTAACAATGACTACGGATTATTTTTCGCTGTACGTTTTACTTGTAATATCGTCAGAAGGCTATATGTGTATTAACGTTGATGTGTCTAATTATTCTAATACAATAAATAATAAAAGAAAAAAAAATGGTTTAGATATTTTCAAGATTCGTCATTTATAAGATAGTGAGATAACTTAAAAAATAATTATTAAATTTCACAGTTACTATATTGATAGGAGTTTAAACATACACAGGTTCTATCGGAGATAAATTAAACTACTATTCATACGTGTAATTTGCATTAAATTTTAAACCATATCTTGTGTAACAGAAGATCTAAACTCCATTAACCGTCGGAGAGAAAATTGTGTGTGAAACAATTTATCTGTATTGAATAATGAACCTTATGTAGTTTGCAATACGGTATTTTTTATCAGTGGAACTGTCAATGTGATAGCCTTGTGTAGTTGTATATCGAATTGGGCATTGGCAGCCAACGTTCGTATAAATCTTACTAAATGTGTATAGAATATTGAACAGTATGTTGCCCACAAGACGGTCTAATTTTGCGTAACAGTTTGATCAATTGACCTGTCAATGTTGTGTCCTAAATATTCGACCGTCGTCGTCGTCATAGAAGTCTTGCTGTTTAATAAATATTGAACCGTATGGAGTATAGCAGAAGGTCTAAACTCCTTAACCTGCCAAAGACTAATACAACCATTGCAAGTTCACAAAAACACATAAATAGTGTATCAAATTATCAGCCATATGTAGTCTTACATACGGTCTAATCTTGCGTAAACGTTGTTCAGTTATCTTACCATCGCAACTTTCGAATATTTGATATTTTACATACCTTTTGAATATTAAACCGTATGAAGTTTAGCGAAAGGTCTAAAATCCCTTCACCTGAGATGTTTAGTGGATCTGCCAAAGGGCAACCATTGCAAGTTCGCAAATGAATCAAATGTCACATAACTACTATTTATGTGTATTGAATAATCAACTGTGTGTAGTCTTGCAGATGGTCTAAACTTGCTTATTAGTTGTTCAGTAGACCTGTCAATGTTATATTGTTATAATCAATATTGAACCAATTATTTATGTGTATTGAATAATAAACCGTACGTAGTAGTCTTTCAGACAGTCTAATATTACGAAACTAGTGATGGGACTCGAATCAAAAAAATGTATTCGAGTCGATTCGAATTTAACGATGATTCGAATCAATATGATAATTCAAAAAAATTTATGATTAATTTAATAATGATATCGTAAATTTAATTATTTAACCTTAAGAAAAATAATTGAAACAAAATTAAATTAACTTAGAATTTTTACACAATATCTTAAAATAATATGGTTCTAAAGAAATCAAAAACTTTGAATGTATATTAAACTGCCTTCTCAATAGTTTTCAGCCCCTAAAGTAAGCTTTCTACGCCATCAAAGATTCGAATCAGCCAATCAATTCGAATCAAGTGATTATTCGAATCAGCATAAATACTCGAATCGATCTAGGATTGACGTCATTCGAATCAATTGTGATTCGAGTCCCATCGCTATAAGAAACCGTTGTTTAGTGGACTAACCGTCGTTACTTTCGAAAATTTAACAAATGTTATGACTTGAACCGTATGTAGTATACCAGAAGGTCTAAAACCCCTTAACCTATGTTCAGTGGACCTGCCAGAGATTAAGGGCAACCACCGCAAGTTCCGAACGCTGGTCACCAGCTACATAGGTACTGTAGCCGCGTGTTTGTATGTTGGGGGTTGGCGGTTAACATGGCAGAAATGGTAGAAAATCATTTTATATGGCAATTCACTACCTATTACAGAATGAAACTCAGTATCTTACTTTTTTTCATAGTAGGAATGGTAGAAAATGATTTAAAATGGCAATTCATTACCGAAATGAAACATTCTACAAGAGACATAGACTTTTCGTTTCTTTTTATATTTTTTTGAAATAGTAGAAATGGTTGACAATAATTTTATGTGGCAATTCACTACCTATTAGAAAATTTAACTTTCTAAAAGAGAAATAGACTTTTTCGTTTCTTTTTATATTTTATTAAATAGTAGAATGATAGACAATAATTTTATATTGCAATTCACTACCTATTACAAAAAATGAACTTTCAAAAAGAGTCAGACTGTTTCGTATCTTTTTTTATATTTTTTTTAAATAGTAGAATGGTAGAAAATAATTTTATATGGCAATTCACTACCTATTACAAAAATTAAACTTTCAAAAAGAGTCAGACTGTTTTGTATATTTTTTAAATATTAGAAATGGTAGAAAATTATATTTTCTAAAAAAGACACAGAATTTTTCATATTTTTCTAAAAGTGTTTTACATTTAAAATGTCATTTTGTTAAGCTGTATTTTATTAACTACATATATATTTTTTACTTTATGTCGGTACTCAAGTGGGAATCGAACCTACGATAATTTACTGTTTTATTTTGTTATGTTTAGAAAAAATAACAGAGACACCTTAACGGTAAAAAAAACAGTCTTTGAATTTTTTAATCTATTTCATAACTGCTTGTATAAGGGAAAAATGGATTTAACCCTTGACTTATTTTTCATTAAAATACTTATGAAATAACCGCCAACTCCCAACCGTTTATTGTAGGCGTAAATGTGTTGCTGTTTTTTATTAATTTTGTTTTATTTAACATTAACGCAATCGATTGTTTATTAGGCATGTCTTAGAAAAGTTTTTATTTCTAGTTTCTTTTTAATTGGATGCCGTTATTTTCTTTTTCACAAATTCAAAATTGTGAACGCATGACTTTTGTTTTTTTTTTGGTGTTAAAGTCATGCACGCCCCTCGTTCCCCCGTCAGTGTTGCCAGCGGTGAATAATACCTGTATTTTTTGGTGTTCAAAGTTGTGCACGCTTAGGGTTGCCACCCCTTTACCTTGCTATATAATACATGGTAATTTTGCAATCCCTTTCAATATTAAATATGAGGTAGAGGAAATAATAAAAAAAAATCACAGTACAGCCTTTTTTATATCCTAAAAATCGGCTCACCCTTATCTCAAAAACTACATTTAATATATCTTGCAAAAGAAATATTTGACAAAAAAGTTGGCAACCCTACGCACACCTCGTTCCCTCGTCAGTGTTGCCAGCGAATAATACCTGTGTTTTTTCTTCCCTCTCTTTCCAACTGTTGTCCGGATTCCGGTACTGGCGCGTGTCACCGGAGGCCTGAGTGAGTTCCGTATGTCGGAGCATGAAATTGGCCAATTGTCGTTAGGAGTGTATTTTTGATCTTATTTGTTGCAAACACATTATAATGTACTAGCTACCTCTCTCTAAGTTTTTTTTGCTACCCCTTGGGAACAATTCTTTATTTTCGGATGAATGGTACCCTATGTCCTTCTCTGTAACCCTGACAACGTGTATGCTAAATTCCACGATGATCGGTTCAGTAGTTAAGACGTGAAGGAGTAAACAAAGAAACAAACAAACGGTTTTTCGCATTTATAATATTAAAAAAAAATTGATGATATAATTTTTCGTCAGCAAAATAATCACTAAAATAATGTGTTTGTAACAATAATGTGTTGATCTTGTTGTGGTATTAGTCCGCCCACTGTACTGCATCGTTCAGTGGCGCCATCTACCTCCGCTTAGTCATCATTCTGTCCCTCTCTAGTAGTTAGAATCGATCTCCTTACTCTTTCTACCGCCCATCTCTTTCGATTCTCAAAAAACAGATATGAAATCTGTGCACGGTTTTCTAAATATTACTTTTTATTCTCATTTTTTGTGCTTTGAAAATTAAGTCATATTTTTCATGTTTTTTTTACTAAAATTTTTCACTTAGATCATTCTATCATTAAGCTTTTTTTCAGTACACATAGAGCTTCACATTTATTTTCGCAAATTCCGAAATAAATCACGCATTAAGGAATATAACTCTTAAAGCTTACGATTTAGGGCCTGTTTTACAATAAAACAGTAAGATCTGAGTAGCTCATTTGACAGATGATTTGACAGTTGACAGATATGTGACAAAATATCAAATCATCTGTCAAGTAAGCTACTCAGTACTTAATTTTTCATTGTAAAACAGGCCCTGTTTTTTTTCTACAACATTGTTTGAAGTATTATTAATCAACATGGTAGTTTTAAAATGCAATTTTTGCATGATCAAAATTATTTTGAATATTTCAATAATTCATTTCTGTATAATGTGTAATTTAGTTTTGTAAACACAGCATTTAAGTACAGTTAGCACCGGAAAGATCGGAGCATTCAAACCAACCAAAATAGGTAATCTTTTGACAAAAATAAATCATAATAATATCTCAAAACATTAAGGTGCACTTTCATTTATTGTCAACGAAAATGCACCTTAATTTCTTAAGATAAGGTTGGTTTTTGTCATATGTTTAACTGTTTTGGTAGGTTTGAATGATCAAATAATTTTGGCGCTAACTGTACCTATTATACAACGTTGTTTTTCAACATACGTGGAATTCCAAAGTGCCGTAGTTTTTTTGTGTGTACAAAACAGCAAAATTTTACAACAGAAATGCTTTAAAAATCATTTTTTTATTATTTGCTCAAAAAAAGCTTTTTCACCACCCAATAATACTTCAAACATGTTTCAACCGCACAACGACGTAAGTGTAAATTTTCGATTTTCGCGTTGACAGCCCTGAAACACTCTCCGTCGAAGCGCAAGAGCATCGCCAAGCCGGCCAGACCGCAGGAAGAAGTTGACAACCCTGGTGAGTTAGATATTATATTTAATATGTATATCTTAGTATCCTTTTATGGGTGTAGTATTATTTATTATGGTTGGTGTGAACAGTTTTATTAATACAGATTTTGCAGCTAAGGTCATACTTGTAAATCATAGCTATTGTAGGTATGGAGTTGACATAGAGATTTAGTAAGAGAAAGCATATTATATTTTATTTAAAAAACAAAACGTAAATAAATACACTTTTGAGATTAAACTTATTTATGTATTTTGAAGTTTTTGACTGTTAACGCCAATCTAAAAGGTTTTAAAATATCTTCTTTAATTCAAGTATGATTTTAAGACCTTTCATTATTGCTCGATATCTTTAACTAATATTATTTAATTATTAACCATTATTTTATAATTATTTTTTTTAACAAGTAGTAACCCCGTATATCCTAACATTTAAGTGAATGCGAAATTTTTTTTTGGTACCTATATAATATTAGTATACTTACATTTCAGTTTATTTTGTTCCCCACCTCTTATTTCCCACCCTGGTGTTTGTTTGCTGTTGTAATTTCGTCCTTATAGTCTACGTAATAGAGTAGATGAAAATTATGTTTTTTTTTACTTTTCGGCATTGTTACCGCGTCGTTTCCGTGTTTAAAAAATCGTTTGTGGTGTGTTCTTTCTGTGCTAACGGTGTTGGATGAAGTGCTACAGAATTACCCCCAACGGCATGCTAAGCAGTGGGGAGAAAATAAACTGAAATGTACCAAAAATTGTAAAAAAAAACTAACGCCGCCCTGTGTTGCCAGGACGCAAATACATCAGCAGAGCGATTAAGGACTACAACCCAGATTATATGAGACAAACATCTAGATTATCACCTAGGTCTTCTTTAAGATCTAGTATGAGTGATTTTACTGATACAACCATTTCAACGTGGAACCAGAAACATCAAACTGCTACAGAATACCCGTCAGTTCTTTCTGACCGTCTAAAAATTTTAGACAGAGAGAAAATAAATACTTTACAAAGACGTATAGAACACGACACCTCGAATCTACCTGGCAGAGAACCTAGTACATCATACGCCCAAACCGTTTATAGAACAACAGTCCAAGACCGTATGGAATCTTTGTCTGATCAACTAACTAAAGTTTTAAGTACAGGCGCTGGTAGTTCACATATTAACGGAAGTTTAGCCGATAGTGGCATACAAACAGACAACACGAGTACAAGTGTACCACAAATATTTATAGAACAGCAAACACCTGTAGTTAAATACGTTAAAGATGCAGCAGTTGATACTAGGAACGAAAACAATTTACAAGACATACCTTTTATAGATGATGAGGATGAAGAAAATAAGTATTTTAGAAAAAGACCTCACGTTTTAGAGAAGCATAAAAGCATGTCTAATATACCGGAGAAAATTGATGAAGTCAGTTCTAAAGAGCAGTCGAACGAAAGGTTATCGAGTAGTTTTAATCGAGCGAAATCACCCACTTTTGTAGAGAAATTCAAGAAATTCTTTATTGATATAGGTCTTGTTAAAACTGTTAGTGCGCCTAACACGCAATCTATCGAACTAGCGAAACCTGAATCTAATACTTTGCCGAAAAGTTTGAATTCGAGCTACAGAACCAGGAGTGCATCGCCAGCAACTCTGGAACCAAGGGAATCTTCAACTTTACCCAAAGATATGAGGTTTAGAAAAGTCAGATCAACCCAAACAGTTTATATCAAACAAGAATCTCCTTTAGTTATGAAAAGAAATCAGGAAATACAAACTAACCAACATGTGTCTGTCGTTCAATTGAATGGAGATGAGTTTATCAGAGATTCTGATTCAGAGAGAGTGATTAAAGAAATTGTATATGTTAAGTCTATAGATAAATCTGAAATATATCAAGCGAAAAGCAGTGGGAGCACAATTATAGTGATACCTCCCGCTGATTGAAGAAAAAACATATAAATGCAGGACATTATCATTTTGCTTGGAAACCAAGCGTCTATGGATATTTATTAACCCTTCAACCGGATCGGATTAATCCGACCATTTTTTTTCGTATCTTTTTATCAGGGTCGTATATGTGCGTCATAACCTGCCGAAATCGACACGAAAACATTTGTCGGATAAACCGAATAAGAAAACGATATAATAAATTAGTTATTAATGGAATTTCTTATAACTTTTGTGTAAATAATTGAGTGTTTTGACAAATTGACGATTTTTTTAAGTTTTTCAGTTATGAGGTTATAAGATTTTTAATCAATCAATAAAGGTTAACTTATACATACTTGATTTTAGAACAACCTTAGTATAGTAATGCTGTTAAATCAAATATTAAAAGTTATAAAATAATTCCATAAACAAACTGCTTTTTAAAACTTAAAATTATAATAATTATAGAAATTATGCAGTTCAAATGATAAAACAGCATATAATATCTTACTTAGCTGCTTCACTTTGCCTATGACAAACTTAAAAGCAAAATCCGTGAACATAACTTTACAAAAAATGATAAAATTTATAATTTTCACTTATGTCAATCGTCAATTAGAGATGTCAGAAACAATGCCAAATTTTGAAATGGGTCTCGAAATTGTTAAAGTATCGCCTACGACTGTTCTCATTATTATATTCAAATCTCACAAATATTATAATTTCACGCGGAGAAATTCTCACTTATAATAGAATTTGCGAAAAGCTAGTAAGTTTATAAACAAAATAATATAAATATAAGTTAATGAAAACGGTCATAAGTGATATTTCTTCAGAATTGTAATATTCCATGTTTGTATGAAAAATCTCTTAATTAAATGTGCGTTGGATTCTTTTCGGAGGTTCTGGATAGTTGCCTGCAGTTAGTTCACTCATGTATGAATGTGAAACAAATACATAGTTATATTTATGAATCTATGTACACACGACGGCACGTCAGATATAACAGTTGAACTGCAAAAGTAGCTTTAATTGCGAACAGCATAAAGATGGTTTCAAAGTCAACATGTTACCTCCGATATGCCGTCGGTTGTACCTTTAAAATGTTAACTTGCGCCTTTTCTAATAATGGATCTTTAGTAGTATAGTTGTTATGGCTACTACCCGAAGTGCGGCTACACTTAGGTTTAGCCGGCTAAAACTAGGTGTAGCCGATAGCAGTTGGTTAAACCTAGGTGTAATCCGATTTGCTCACGGCTAATACTAGGTATAGCCGGTTAAAACTAAGTCTATCCTTCTTTGTGCTTCTACTAAGGGGGAGTAATTTATGGGGTACTAGCTTCCGCCCGCGACTTCGTCTGCGTGGATAGTATTTTGTCTATCCCTCGGGAACAGTTCCTTTTTTCGGGATGAAAAGTACCCTATGTCCTTCTCTGTACCCCTGGCAACGTGAGTGTAAAATTTCATGATGATCGATTAAGTAGTTAAGATGTGAAGGCGTAACAAACAAATAAACAAACAAACGGACTTTCGCATTTATACATTACTAGCGGCCGCCCGCGACTTCGTCTGCGTGGACAGTTTTTTTGCTATCCCTCGGGAACTGTATGTTTTTTCAGGATGAAAGGTACCCTATGTCCTTTTCTGCACCCCTGACAACGTGTATGCAAAATTTCATGTTGATCGGTTCAGTAGTTACGACGTGAAGGCGTAACAAACAAACAAACAAATAAACAAACAAACGGACTTTCGCATTTATAATATTAGTAAGGATTATATTATATATATATATTAGTAAGGATTAAGGAAGTTACTTCTGTTGTCTGTTAAAAAAATAACCACGAAAGGGTTTGAAGATCCTTGTATGAAGGGTCGCATACCTAATTTCCGACATTAAGTTTTTTTTCAAAATAGCGGACACGCTTGACACCTGTGTAAATCGATAGTTAGTACCAATACGAACAAGAATTGTTAAAGACATAACAGCCTAAAACGTCACGTTTTCGAGTTGTAAGTTATTAAAGTTGAACTGGTGGCGACACCACTGGGTAGATTTGAAGATAAAATAAAACGTATGCATGGGCTCTAAAATATTGTTTTACGGCTATCCAAGTCTGGATTAAGTATCACTGCCAAAAATATAACATTTTAACCTATACATTAGACAAGGTAGCAATTCTTGTTCGTATTTGTACTAGCTATCGATTTACAAAGGTTTCATGCGTGTCCGCTATTAAAAAAAATCAAAATGGCGGACAGTAGGTATGCCAAAATATTCAAACGCCTTTAAGGCTCACGCTCCACTGCGCTTTGCGCTCGCCTCAAATTTCTAGCCTATATTCGCGACCTACAGGAGTAAAGCAGATCGGTTACACCTAGGTTTAACCAACAGCTACCGGCTACACCTAGTTTTAGCCGGCTAAACCTAGATGTAGCCGTACTTCGGGTATTAACCGTGACATAATCAAATGGTGCATAATAAAAGTGGCCTTACGAGTATTGACTGACTTTATAATCGATATTTTAGCTACATATGACATTCCCCATAATTGATGTTATTTATAAAATGTATTTCGTTTGTCACAAACCATTTAATTTATCTGTGTATTAATCATTGTAAATGAACCAGTTTTAGTTTTTTCGTCAATTATTATTAATAGGCTTTTTAGGCCCGACATAATGTTTAGTCAAACTTTTGACAGCTAAATGTCAAAGGAACACTTAACTTTTTTTCGTAGTTTTGGCTGATCGAAAACTTACAGAAATATCATCAATTTCTCTGTTTAAAGTGGTAGAATTGAATTTCCCCCGTAATAAATGTTGGCTTAAGGGATCGTCCGAATAAAACGAGACTACTCGATCATCGCGCGAGTAAGTGACGCGACCATCGCGTGTTCGCGCGATAACAAGAAATGTGTGTCCTAAGAAAGATCATCGCGTGAATTAACGACGCTACCATAGCGTACCGATGTCGCGACCGAGTCGCGTTCTATTAGGAAGATCGTTAACTGTCTTATTCAGAGATGTTTCACAAAACTGGGGTGCAAGACTGTTCTAACAAAACCTGGTTTAATGCTTGTAAACCAATCACAATGCACTTTTTAATCCTTAAACGGTGGGACTAAACGTTAAACTGTCACTCTGAATACGATTTGCGCTAAAACGGCGTTAATCCGCAGTCTAACGCCATGTTAACTTTGGCCCTAGTTTAACGAACGAACTGAATAAGACAGTAAGACTTCATCTAAATCCGTAACGGTTGGACCACATTTATCAACACCGAATCCTTTTTCCGTCGCCCTATCCTTTTCTGTTGCTCAGAACCGCCATTTGCTAGAGCGGGAAAGATAGCGGGAATGCGATCGCCTCCGAGAATTCCGCCGCGTCGCATTCCCGCTATATTTCTGTCTCTAGCAAATGGCGATTATGAGCGACAGAAAAGGATAGGGCGACGAAAAAAGGCCCTTGAACAAAATTCCAACATAAATTGTATATATACAATGTGGCATGTTTGAAATGTTTATAATATAATTGTTGTATTGTATGTAATACGTATTGTAAAGAATGTATTTATTGATGGAGTTGTATTTCAGCAAATGTGTATATCGAGTTGGATTAAATGAAATTTAAATGAATTGTTGTATTTTTTAATCTTATTGTAGATAACTCAACACGCGCAAGTAAAGAATGGGATTGAAAATGGCGGCTCACCGCGCTTACCACAACGAGTGTGGGTGAGAGAGCGATAGGTGTGGCGTTTAGTGTGCGAGCGAGAAGTGAATATGAACAACGCCATTTCTAATCCCATTCTTTATCCGCGCGAGTTGTACCTAGCTTAATGGTAAACATCCAATAAAGCAAAATAAATATCTGGGTAATTTTTACATAAAGACCTAAAAGATTACATCAGTCAATGCATACTAGTAAACCACAATATACGGTAAGGAACAAACTATTGCAGCCGATTTCAATAACCTGTCTTCAGTAAGAGATAGGCTTATTAAAGACTAGCTGATGCCCGCGACTTCGTACGCGGGGACTTTATGACTTCGGCGTATGCATATAAATGAACTAATGTAGTTTTTACATAAGAAAATACTTGTAGCAGTGTTATGGTTCTGCATCGAGTGTTCCAGATCTTCAATTTTTATACCTCAACAAAAAATGCTCATCAGGCTGAACAACTTTTGCTAGGGTGTCATTTTTATATTTTGTATAGTTTAGCTGGACCATTATGGTTCTGCATCAGGTGTTCCAGATCTTCGATTTTTGTACCTCAACAAAAAATGCTCATCAGGCTGAACAACTTTTGCTAGGGTGTCATTTTTATATTTTGTATAGTTTAGCTGGATCATTATGGTTCTGCATCAGGTGTTCCAGATCTTCGATTTTTGTACCTCAACAAAAAATGCTCATCAGGCTGAACAACTTTTGCTAGGGTGTCATTTTTATATTTTGTATAGTTTAGCTGGATCATTATGGTTCTGCATCAGGTGTTCCAGATCTTCGATTTTTGTACCTCAACAAAAAATGCTCATCAGGCTGAACAACTTTTGCTAGGGTGTCATTTTTATATTTTGTATAGTTTAGCTGGATCATTATGGTTCTGCATCAGGTGTTCCAGATCTTCGATTTTTATATCTCAACAAAAAATACTCATCAGGCTGAACAACTTTTGCTAAGGTATCATTTTTATATTCCTTATAGTTAAGTTGGACCATTATGGTTCTGCATCAGGTGTTCCATTTTCCAAAATCAATAGGGTATTTTCCAAATTCTTTAAAACTGCTTATATTTAAAGATTGAGACGAACGATTTAACAGAAAAATATTAAAAGTATAATTAATGTCTTTTTTCTTCATTAAACCAATTAATGTTAAATTATTTTTAAATATTTTTGAATTTACCGCCAAAACGCTCGGTTCGACGACGTCTACTGTGTGACGTCATCTTTGTGTAAACAATAGAGTAAATTGTTACACAGACTACATAGGTGTTCAAATTGTTTACACAAAGTTGACGTCTCACAGTAGATGACATCGAACCGAGCGTTTTGGCGGTAAATTCAAAACCATTAAAAATAAATTAGACTTTAATTGTTTTAATAGAGAAAAAAGACATTAATTAATTTATTTATTTTTTTCTGTTAAATCGTTCGTCCCAAGCTTTAAATTTAAGCAGTTTTCAAAAAATTGGAAAATACCCTATTATACCCTATGTTATTCCCAGGCTTAACAGCTGTATAATAAAAAAAGTTTCATTCGAATACGTTCAGTATTTCCGGAGATTAGCGTGTTCAAACAGACAAACAAACAGACACACTTTTTTTTCAAATTCTTACTCTTAGTATGTCTCCATCGCCCTAGATATTTTTTTTTTAAATATATGTAATGTACAGACACACTTTTTTTACTGTTTTATTATATGTAAGATTTGTTGCCTAGATAATAATCTGTTAAATGACGGGAAATAACAATAGTTTCCTATATACTAAGAGCTGACCCCGGAAATAGGTGGAAAATTTACAGAGCGACGAAATCCCTCTAGTTAGTTTGCCGTACTATCATTATTAACAGATCCGGGCACCTCGCAGATTTTCAGTGGTGGGGGTGGGAGTGGTTGAGCAACAAAGGGGCTGAAAAGCGATTGAAGGTATACAATTTTGGGTATCAGGTTGCAAGCCAATCATGTATCTAAATCGAATATAACATCGCCAGAAATTTTGACTGGTGGAAAAGTAGTGCCAGGCGGCATCAACTTTACCACTTTTTCGCAAATTTTGATGCCGCTTGGCACTGAACCGGGCGGTTCTGTTGATAGTATGGCAAACTAACAAAAGGGATTTCGTCGCTCTGTAAATTGGGATGTTGACAACTTTTTTTATTTTATATTACATACATTACCTCTCCAAAAAAGAAACATTGGTAAAATAATTATTTCGCTAGCTTGAAAACTGCCCGAGATATCACAGTGTGAAATGCACACAAATGGACTCGCCCAAAAACGCTCCATACTAACGGCTACTGAATTATGACGCCAAGCCTCAGTAGTTTGTGTGCAACGCGTAGGAAATTTGTTCGGCAGCTATATTAAATATTGTGTTTATCAAAATGGTTTCTTAGACAAATTTGCTATACATTTTACGAACTAATTAAAGGTATCATTTATTTTAATAAATTTTATACTTTTTAAATGGACTTGTCCACCCAACTTTGAAGGGTCATAAAACAAATAATATGCAATATATAAAACCAAGAGGTATACAAGCTACTCTAAAAGTTTAATATGTTTACGATTTTTATTAGTATTTCGTTATTTTATTCATTAGTCAACATCCCAATTGTCCACCTATTTCCGGAGCTAGCTCTTAGTCCACTAGTAACAGATCCATAGTAGGCTTATCTCTTACTGAAGATAGATAATTGAAATCGGCCGTAAGTCTGTCTATCCTTACTTGCCTTATTTGGTAAAGAATCTTCACCCAACTCTTTGGCTTATTACGTTAATCCACCCTGAAACAGCCACTCTAAGGTACTCTGAAACCAGACAGAAATTACTAATTAAATAATTAGTTATTTATAATTCTAATTTAATAATAAAAATCACTAATGTGACAATTTGATTTAAAGACAACATATTTTTAAATAACGATTTAAATTTAAAAGGCGTATGACAGCTGTCAAAATCTGTTTACTAAATAGTACAGATAAGTAGACTTACACATTGGGTGATAGAATGAATTTTAAAGTTTTTGGATCGAATACTTCGAGTTTTTCGTAGGTAGAGCTCTCTTTCAAAACAACAGTGATATACAGGCACATAACTTGGCAAGAAAAAGACGAGACAAAACATGTGCAGCAGCTACAAACACTAAACTCGGCGCATCTTTTCTCTCATCTTTGTCTTGCCGAGTTATATGCCGGTATCTGTACATAAAAAAATATAAATACATTGCCAACTATTTATTATTTTGGTTTTACTTTTATGATTATCAAATAATGTGTTAATTTTGTTTTAATCGTTATGCATATTGACATTATCCTTAATAAAGATGTTCTTTATAAATGTATACATTTAAAAGATGGATTTTAATGATTATGTGATTTAAATTTATTCGTTTTCATTATAGACATTTATGGATTCTAATATAGACCTAAAGATGGTTATTTAATAACTTTTCTACTAATTTATTAGTTTTTTTATATGGCAACTAAATGGTACTAACATTTCACGCTACTAATGGACTAGCAGCCAGTTCGAGCGGAGGGGGTGTCAAAGCAGGTGAGAGACGGCATTGGGTGATGGTTAATTTAAAAAAATGGTGCTTTAATATGGTAGAAAAATAAGTGGATGTTGGATGAATAAAAAAAAATAAGGTTTTAGTCGGTACAGGACGAGGCAAACATCTTGACACTTTTTCGACGAAGCGGGGATAAGTTCGCGCATGTGCACTTGTGAGCGACCAATAGCGCGCGCCCCTCTCCCACGGCCCGCGCCCCTCGCCGCTACGCATACACAAAATACGCGTTCTATGCAATCCCCACCCGATTACAAGATGTTTACCTCGTACTGTATGTATACTAAATAAAAGAATTGGACGTTGGTTAAAAAATGGCGCTTTAGATGGTCCAAAAAAAAGCAAGCAAGCACCGTTTTGTAACTATTGTATATATGTTAGTTCTAATGAAATGTTTCAATGAGAAACTGTAACCTATTTTGATACAATGTTACATGGTCATGGTTGCTTTTTATTGCTTTGTCCTTCAGATGTGTTTTATCATAAAAATACCTGCTATAGACACAAATATTGAAATAAAAATTGGAAATAATGAAACATGCTGCTCAAAACGTTGATGTAAGGCTTTTAGGAGATTTTATTGACATTGGATAATAGCCAGAATAATTAATAGTAATTATTATTACTTAATTAATAAAAAAAGGTTTTAATGGAAGTTGACTAAACGTATCTAGAACTTGGCCAAAAAAGTAATTTAATAGGGGCGCCACTTTCGACGTCATTAGTGTTATTGGATGGCAACACTACTACTTTTGTATGCAAAAACCACGTGTTGCTAGTGAAAATAATTTAGTTCCGTTTAGTCTAGAGTGTCTAGACTTTTGCCAAGCTTAAACATTTATTTATTCAATGTCGCTAAAATTACGTCTAAATTGGATAGATCAACTCACCCAAACCCCACCTTGCTCCTTTGATCGCTGTATACCTATAACGCAGTGTGCCTAAGTTGTGTTATGCTTAGACCAAACGAGATGTAGGCGCATTGTCACCTAGGTCAATTCTGTTTTAGTTCAATAGCGAGATAGGCTTAGTGAGACTAAGGCTCATTGAGTTTTAGTTCAAGAGTGAGATAGTTTCAGTGCACTGACCTTCAGTAAACAAGTACGCTGGACAGGCTATTGTCATGAAATGACAACAATTTATTGTGCCGATTTGAAAATCGCCATATTGGCGCTGAGAGCGGTAGATTCTACTATGGCAGTAGTGAGTGAACTTGGAACTAATAAGTACCGCTCTTAGCGCCAATATGGCGATTTTTAAATCGGATCAAACGATTGGTGACGTACGCCTGTCCAGCGTACTTGTTTAATGGAGGTCAGTGGTTCAGTGAGACTGAGTCTCATTGAGTTTTAGTTCAAGAGCGAGATAGGCTAAGTGAGACTATGCTCATTGAGCTTTATTTTATTTTATTAGGGATAACAAACAGTTGTACAATGTATAATACAAAACAGACTTACAATATAAATTATTGCTAATTGTGCAACCAACCACATTATCCACAGATTACTACAAAATAATGAAAAGAAAATAAATAACCATTATGAGAGAGGCATTGTGTGCAATACTTAATAATAGATATAATATACTAAACAAAAAGGGACGAAGACAATTAGGAAGCTCATTGTGACAGCAATTCGTGGACTTTGGTTTTAAATGAGCTCAACGAGAGTGAAAAAACGTCAACGTCATGGGCACAGATATGATCGTTAAAGTCGAGCTTTAGTTCAAGAGCGAGATAGGCTAAGTGAGACTATGCTCATTGAGCTTTAGTTCGAGAGCGAGATAGGCTAAGTGAGACTATGCTCATTGAGGTTTAGTTCGAGAGCGAGATAGGCTAAGTGAGACTATGCTCATTGAGCTTTAGTTCAAGAGCGAGATAGGCTAAGTGAGACTAAGGTACATTGAGCTTTAGTTTAAGAGCGAGATAGGCTCAGTGAGACTATGCTCATTGAGCTTTAGTTCAAGAGCGAGATAGGTGACTAAGGTTCATTGAGTTCGCTTCGCTTCCTTATGGTTTATGCGATGCGTCACAAATCCCCTGAGGCGAAACGGTAAACTTATTGTCATATGTTTACTTTTTTCCATGCTGCTACCGACTTTTGGATCTTTCCTATCTGGTATACCCCACACTTAACACTCCCACAACTGCATGCTTTTTCGCAATAAAAAAAATCACTCTCTTAACGTGCACCAATCATTACGACGCAATGGCGGTCAGCTTCTTATAAAAAATATAAATACAAACACGCCATTTTGGACATATAAAATAACAACTATCGATCTGTAACTACGCTTCCATTTTGTAACACAAACGTTAATTTTAAACTAAATTTTTTGATATGTTAACTTTTTTACTAAACGTATTGTTAATGTTTCTAAAACGTGCCAAATTTTGTTTGACAAACATTTATTGTGTATTTGATTAAAAACCTTATACAAACTGTCGAGTGTTTCTGTACCCCTGTAGTGTCTCTGTCTGACGTCACAGCTCACATAACTCCTACTTCTGTGACGTCACCGATGTCGACCGCCGTGAAAATAACCATGACGTCATCCAAAACCGTAACAGAGTCGGACAACGCGTTTCCAGCTGTGTTAAAAGGCTCGCAAAAGCAGAGGGTGCCTCCCCCCGTTCCACCTAGGGGCTCCCCTAAAACGAAAAGGGGAGGTGGCCACTCGCAAACATCCAGTCTGGAAACTAAAGGTGACTACCCGAATTTGAACATATCCGTTAACGATATCCCTCCACAAACACCAATCACGAGCAGTGATGATGATTTCTGCTTCTATGGGCATGATTTTAAGTTCAAAGAGCCTGTTGCATGCCGCATCCCACCGTCCGTGTCTGAGCATTCAGTTAAAATGACGAAACTTGTTGCATCTAACTCTTTCTTAGACTTTGTAGAAGACGGAGACAGTATCACTGAAAGATCGTATCCTGGCAAAGATTTGATAGCTCAAACAACTATGATGGCTAAGTTTAATATCAATAATGCTGTAAGAGAACACTTAGATACTGGAGATTATCATGACACATCTTTCACAGAGTCTAGTAGTGAAGAAAGAATTGTCGTTTATGAAATCAAGGATGATGTATATGGTATACGAAATGAAGTTGTTGCAAGCGGAGACGAAGAAGCTATCGAACTGAAAGGCAGACAGTCGAAAAGTCCTACTCAGTTTATAAAAGGTGTTGTTTCTCATATAGGTGATAAATTGTCGCGAAAATCACCGATGTCTTTAGATGTACCTGGTGAAAGGTTTAGTGTTCATAATGTCAAATCATCAGATTTGATTTCAGCAGCAAAAACGTTAAAAAAGACACCTCGGTCTGATACAAATACCAGTCAAAGCGAATCGGAGAAAGAATTCGAAAAGAAAACGGCTAAAATCGATGCTAAACCTGGAATAATGGCGGGCTTAACTAAGAAATTGAACTTCAATCAATCGAAAAAAGATAAAAACCGTGTTCAAGAAGTGAAAAAGCCTAAACCTAAAGTTGAAATTAGGACTTACAATGAACAGCACTCTAGAGGCATGACTAAAGATGAAGTAATCTGCCACAGGAAAGCTAAAACGAAAATAGACATGTTTCAAAAGCATATTTTGAAAGTACAGTCAGACTCTGAAAACAGTTCCCGAAGAAGTTCTTTCTCATCCTCCCAAGATAGCAAAAGATCTCATAAAACTCCTGATTTAGGTAAAAAGGTTTTAGTGAACGAAGCTAAAAAGATATTCGAACCAATCGAATACGGAAGCTCAAGCTCGATCGATAGAAAATCGAATTACTCGCTAAGTGTTACATCGATTAATCCGATTGTTTCCAAATCTATAACTGGTAACGTTCATGATAAAATCATGAAATTTTCCGAAGCCACCGTTTCCGATTCAAAAGTTCCGCAAAAAGTACCGAGACAGAAAAAGAAAGGTAGCTTCAAAAAGAGATCTGAAAGAAGGAAGATATTCAAAATGAGGAAGGAAGTTGAAGAAGTTTTATAAAAATAAGTAAAAATGAACTTTATAATAATATTGGATTCAATTTCGTCGCTAAAAGCGTTTTGAAGAGATATGATGATGTGATCGAGCTTTGAAATTAACAAATTATTGAAAGAATTTAAGGAGCTGCAACGTTCCTATTTTTCGTAGCTTTCCAGTCGTTTTAGATAGTACTTAACTAAAAGTCTGTAGTTGTTGCCATTAGTTCTTTTGTCCTGTATTGTATTGCCTAATGAACTGCCAAAATCTATAATCTTTATGTTGTTGTTTTTTTATGTGTTTCGTTTGTTTTAGACTAAATGCATCTCATGAACATTTTGTTTTTGTATCCTTATCGTTTTTTGGTGCACATTAAGTAGTTTCATATAAACACTTAACTTCGTCTGTAGTAACTATAGTTCGTTTTATTTGAGTACCTATTTACAATACCCTATGCACTGTTTTCATCTAATAACGGAGATCTTTTTGTTACTAATTTTTTTTTATATAAAAAAAGGTAGTAAGTACAATTACCGGCAAATAAATTGACCTGAATTTTCGTTAAAGTGACTTGCGCAGTACGGATTTTACATACCTACTAAAATGTTCAGTGCGCAAGCCCCATTCAAGTTACATATATGCCGCGAACTAAAAAATCTCCGTTCCATTTTCGAACCCTCTGTCTACCATAGCACATTTTACGCTAGTTAGTAACGCTAGCTTTCTCCCAGCCGCTGCGCCGATGTCGTGTTGTTCCACCCCGCCGCCGCCGTTCGAAGAGGCGCCACCACCGCGCACGAGTCGGACCAACTCTTCGTCCACGACGTCTTCTAGCGCGTCGGGAAGACGTCGTGGCGCTTCAAGCGCTGCGAGCGTCATGACTACATCTTCCGCGTCGTCTTTAGCGTTGACGCCTGCAGCGCTAAGCAGCGCTCGAAGTAACGAAGCCAGGTATTTTTATTTTTTTAATCCTCTTCATATAAGACATTGTACATCCAGACATGGGCGTCGCTAAGGGGGAGCAGGGAGGGGCAGCTGCCCCCTTTCCCTAGAGATTAAAAAAATAAGCCAACTGCAAAGCAACCACAGTCCTAAGACCGTGCAATTGACTTGTTCTGCTGATAAATCCCGCAATAATTCACTAGGTGTAAATCTTCATGCTCTTGACTGTAGGTACCACAATTCATATTTTTCTCATCCTGCTTAATATGAATTAACTTGCTCCCCCGGGGCATGGGTTGGCGACGCTCTTGCATCCAGACTCAATGTATTGTTCCCATTTGTTCTACTGGATACTTCTACCGTAGAACGAATAATACTTTTTTCTTATTAGTTCTACGATTTAGTACTTCGTGGTAGCACTAATGAGAAGTCTCAATAGTTCTACAGTACCTACAGTGGAACTACCTTCCTGTGGCCATATTTCCGAGTAGGTACATGAAGCCCAACTATTTCATAGCCAGGGTGAATAGCCACCCTCTGGGGGACGCACTTTGCTAATCCATTAGTAGGAAATAAGTCTTGGGGTGCAAAATTCAAATCTTCCCAGGGGCGATCATTATCCCAGAAATAGTCTTGGGGCGCAAAATTCAAATCTTGCAAGGCTCGCTCATACGCCTTGGGGCGCAAAATTTAAATCTTACCGGAGGGGCGCTTATGACCCTGGCTCCGGCGCTGCCTTCCAGTTATGTAGCCCACAGTCAAACTTTATCAAGTAGTTTTGTGGGACCATGTATTTGAAATTGTATGTTTTTGAAAGAAATCAAAAATCATTCATTCTGAATAAGCTTGGTCCATCGTAGATCCCGTCTTAACCCTCAAGCTAGACAGGGAGCAAGTGCTAACCCGTTTAAAAAAAATGCGTTTTGTTTATCGAACCTATTTAATGTATTTTTTTATATTTTTAGCGTATGTTGGACTCCCCCTGCGTCGGTAGAAGGATCCACTCCTACATGGACTGAAGGAACACCAAGTTTCACGGAGTCCAGCAGTAGCGAACAAGGTAAAGTATAAGATAATAATGTACGCACCTTTGACAGTTCATCAAATCAACCTTTAGAGCTGGTTTATACGGGGTCAGTGACTGGACTCAGTGACTCGGAATTTCGGTCCCAGTAACTGGGAAAAGGGACAGGATCGGTACGGTACAGGTACTGTGAACGAAAATAAAACGGGTGGCTGGGGTGGCTAGTCAGCATGACCAGGGTTATGAATTGCTATAGTTACATCTCTTTCTCGTTGTATAGCAACAAGAGACGCATTGATATTCATTCAGAAAACTGGCAAGTTTTAAGAGGTTTTAATGCGGGGGCTGGACTGGGTTAAAACTAATGTATACACGAGCCCAGTAGTAAGTCAGTGCTGGACTGGATTACTGTACTGCCATGTTACTGACCCCGTATAAACCAGGCATTACAGATATGCTTGCATCGTTACAAAGTTACAACATACTAGCTTTTGCCTGCGACTTCGTTCGCGTGGACATTTAAGAAAATCTTTAGAATCAATTATTGTAT
The DNA here is from genome assembly GCA_928269145.1 of Agriphila tristella. NCBI lineage: Eukaryota > Metazoa > Arthropoda > Insecta > Lepidoptera > Crambidae > Agriphila > Agriphila tristella. The sequence goes on along the minus strand of OV743451.1, from coordinate 1,652,057 downwards.
TAGTATCCCGTTCCCCTTACCGTCATCCTCCCCCTTCCCCTTATAATTTTTAATCGTCAGCCTAAACACAAAATTTGAACATCCTAGTTTTGAAACTGGGGAACTTCCATACAAACTTTCATCCCCTATTTCATCCCCTTAGGGAGTGAATTTATCAAAATGCTTTCTTAGTGCTCACTAACACCATTAAGTGTGTCCGCTGCGTTAAGCGGGATCACGGCGCGGGGCGACATAGATTAGAGCTTACTCATGCACTGCGAGCATTGTCCGTCAGATGCTCCCGCGCTGTGTACCCGCGGCGGGATCCCGCTTAACGCAGCGGACGCACTAAAACCCGGTTTACACATCCATAAGTAAGTAAGTAAGTAGAAACTACGTGTGGACACCGTCCAGCAAGTAAGTAAGTAGCAACTTGCCGTAAAGGTATCTACCCTCCAAAATAGGTGTATCTACCTTCAGCCGTTAGGTTCGTTAGGGTTCTACGTGTATCCCAAGAATCAATCAGTCAATCAATATAGAGTTTTACATGTATGTATTTTTTGAAACATGAAAAAAACACAGCACCGTTGTTTTTTCTCTAAATTTTTTTTTTAAGAACACCGTCTTTGGAAAATAATTGTTTTATTTAATGAAATCAATAATTATATTAGATTTTTATTCTTCGTCAGTGTCTCCAGACATGAATTTCTATTTTTTCCCAGATCTCATTTTATTTTTCCCCAAAATGATACATTTGTATGAAAAGAAATTTAAAAAAATCCCCTAACTCGATTATTTGTTCAACAAAATGTTACGTTATGTATGAAGAACATATTTTCTTTTTTCCTCAATAATATTTTTTTTCCACACAATGGGGAATCTAGAGACACAGTTCTCCGTTCTAACTAAGTTCATAGGTACTTCAAAAAAACATAAACCGAATGAAGATTTCACCGTGCGCGTCTTTAGATGCTGCCAACTGTTGAAAACTTGGTAATTTTCAACCAAACAAGTAATGTAGGTTCAAAAATGAACAGAATACTACAAAACTTCCTAAATAATTTTGATTTCTGTACTCTTGAAAAAAAACATGCTCCAGAAAAAAACACAAATTTTATCATGATTTTTTCACGTTATTTTTTTTACAACATTAGGCTCTACCTTCAGCCGTTAGGTGCATTAGGGCTTTACGTGTTTTATATCTATGTTTTTCTTTGTCAATATCCAGGGTACCCAATAACGCCGGCCCGCGGCGCGCCCGCCGGCGAGGGGCGGCGCTCCCCGCGCCCGCCGCCGCCGCCCGCGCGCGCCCTCCCCCCCCCCACCATCAACTGTCTCACCAGCGAAGTGGTGAGTCGCCTATATCCGAATTTTAAGTATATCTAACAGAGGAATGGGAATATCAGTGCCTATATTATGAGATCGCATAGTTACATTTACTATATTGAATAGCGATTGTCGTAAACAATTTTGTATGCAATTTGGCACAGAAACTAACAAAAAATTTACCGGTAACTACACTGCACTAAAAGAGAAGAGATACACCCATTACTTTTTTAGATATACTTAAAAAATTACCGTATATTTATAGGGCTATCTTCATTTTTCGATACGAACAATTAGCACGAATTTCTTATCTTAATCTTTTTAAAGTTAAGTACAGTCGGCAGCACATGATATTATTAAAATCTGTAAAATTACTCCCATTTGTTTTCAACCTTATAATAGTGTGTTAGGTTCATAATATTGAGAAAATAAATGTTCTGGTAAATGTGCTGCTGAATGTACTAACAAATTAGAAATGATCATTTGTGTTTTTTTACTTGTGCTCATCAGAAGTATTGTAACTAACATAATTTCACTAACAGCACCGTAATAACATTTGCAATTTGACTAGAAATCTGATTGAGTTGAGAAATGTTACTAAACTGCTATTTATTTGCTGCGAAGTACTAACAAAACCACAGAGCAAAAAAGTACAGGTTCCGGCAAACATCTTGACGCTCTTTTGACGGAGTGGGGATGAGTTCGCGCATGTGCACTTGCGAGCGCCCAATAGCGCGCGCCCCTCTCCCGCCGCCCGCGCCCCTCCCCGCTACGCATACACAAAATACGCGTTCTGCGCAATCCCCACCCGATTTCAAGATGTTTGCCGGCTACTGTAACTTGGTTTAATTTTTGGCCTCGCTTTTTTGCTCTGTAGCACATTTTGTTTTAACACTAAACACGCCTTCGTATGGCTTTACTAATATTTCCAAAATGCATTTATTGCACTGACCTGATTTTTTTTATTTAACTGATCTGGCTGTCTGTATGATTTGACAGCAAAGTTCTTGTGCCTATTTGAAACGCCTCTAGCGTGCATCTAAAGAACTAATTTTGACGTACAATGAAAATGGTTGCCGTGATACAGTTAAGGTCCAAATAAAGACTTGTTTTATTTAGAATTTGCCACTAGTGATGGCATATCGTCATATCGATAGTTTCATTATCGATTGTTGCCGAAAACCATGGACTCGGACATAACAGTTTTGTAAATTAAATAATAATAATATTTTTTATTATACCATTTTGAAAAAAAAAAATACGTAGCTTACTTCCGCAAACAACGGAAGTTGTTTTTGTTTGCGGAAGTAAGCTACATATATTTATTTTTTCAAAATGGTTTGGGACTTCCGCCAAGTGACGCCTGATTCAATCAAATACGTTTTATTATACATAAATAATTCAATAGAATAAGAATACTTTTTTGTCAAGTTTGAATGGAAGTTTTATTTTAAGTTGTATAAAGAGCTATCGATATTTGCGTCGATATAAGCACATGACTAGATTTAGTACCATGTACGCACGCTACGTCCTACAGCGCCAAAATGGTGATAATCAAATAGGCACAAGAACAGTTTGACGTCAGCCAGTCCAGTGTGAAATATATGGAGGTCAGTTATTGGTATTGTTGCAATTTTTTAATGACGCCTGTTTTTTGGACGCTGCTTCCGGTGGATTTATAGCTGAACTTAAGAGACAGAGTAGAAAAAGACTACAAATGATAATTAAATTAACCAGCATTTAGTATTTTGCCGCTTCGGAATTTTATAAATTTTCAGCGCTAGCTTTTTTTAGTAATAAAAAATGTTGAAACCTTTGTTTTAAAGTTTATGGCAATTTTGACGTTTAAACGTTTAGGCCCGGCACACACAGACGGAATTTTACTTCGAAATTCCAAAACGGAACCATGCCGAACGCAGCAAATCCATACAAATCTATGGACCTACCATACATGCGGTAATTTTACGTTCAAGCATACATTATCGGTATTCCGTTTTGGAATTACGAATTTGATTCTGTCTGTATGTGCGGGCCTTAAAGCGAAGTGCCCTCACAGTGGCGCCCTCATCCTAATTAAATTTATTTCTCGCCAAGTACATAATGTATCGAAAATTCACATGTGCAGAGTTTATTTACAAACCTAATAACCTTTGTATAATATATTTCTTCGTAGTACCAAAAGTGGCCACTTTTCGTTTTTGCATACTATTACTGCAGCGAATTATATTTTACAGAGGGTTTTGTTTCTAAATAAACTATAGAACCTTAGCTTTAATCTGTACATGTGAATTTTCGATACATTATGTACTTAGCGAGCAATAAATTTAATTAACATGAGGGCGCCATTGTGAATGCTCTAATCGCCTTAAAGAAAAAAACACAAAATTGGGTGCTTCCATTTTTCGAAATGGCAAGAGCTTTTGTATCCTGCGTATAAAATATCTTTTAGTGAACTAGCAATAATATATCGTTTTGTCAAAAGTGATGGGACGATGTTCGTTAAATCGATTTAATAATCGATTGTAAATACTGTTGCCATTATTAAATAAATTATTCTACTAAGTGTCATGTTTAAAACACAACTCAATATAAAAGTTGCCAAATAAATATGTGGCCCCACTAGTATCTCCTTGTCTTTTAGATGTTACCGAAAAACTGTGTTGTTTTTTAAAAGGCCGGCGGACAGTGAACCTAAACAAATGTAATACCAAAATGATTTGTAATTCGAGTATAATTAAAGTTTAAGGGTTCCCCTACCCAAAGGGTAAAAACAGGACCCTATTACTAAGACTCCGCTGTCCGTCTGTCAGTCTGTCACCAGGCTGTATCTCATTAACCGTGATAGCTAGACAGTTGAAATTTTCACAGATGATGTATTTAACATAAAAATAAAAGCAGAATAAAATTAATATCTAAGGGGGGCTCCCATACAACAAACGTTCTTTTTTGCCATTTTTGGTACGGAACCCTTCGTGCGCGAGTCGGACTCGCACTTGGCCGGTTTTTTTTTAGTAGAATCCTAGAAAAAAACTGTCTTAACTCGAATAACATCACAATAACAGTTAATATGCTCAAATCGCAAATCATTTTGGTGTTACGTTTGTATGAGAAGTTCACTGTTCGCCTCTTGAGTCGATAGATTTTGAAACGTGTTCATTAAGTCAAGCACCATTTAATTAGTTGGCATTCGCCAAACATCTCATGAAATATGACTGAATCATCTTGTAATCTACTAACTTCGTCATTATTAGAGAAGATTAGTGATACTTACGTACGTGCAGGGTGTAGTAAAATTACATCTGTTGAGAAATTTAACACCCTTTAGTTAGAACATCGATCAGGATGTTTTTGTTGATAATATTCGATCGTAGAAGTACATCGTGTTGTTTTCTTATTTGAAGTGTTGTTAGCTTATTTATTATGAAATTGAGATTAAAGGCTTTATGTTTGTCCTGTCTGGTGTAAAGTCCTATTTTAGTTAGTATCGATCATAGAATCGATATAAATCGGTCATCACTATACCGTATTGACATCGGGAAAAATATAAAATCCCAAATTACTATTCGAAAATTATATCCGAGCATATCAATTGATTTGCATAGTACAAAATTATGGTACACATTATCAGCATACCTACATTCGTGATTGTAGATGATGTTTCTTTTTTTACCGTAGGAGGCAAAGGTGCGATTATTCGTACAGCCAAATATATCATAAACATTCAGTGTTGCCTAGTTGATGTCGATCAAATGTTACTGTTAATACGTGTATAACCCAAATAATATCGCTGAAAGGTTGTCTGAAATACAAAAGCAATTTGTTGTTCGCTTTTGAATACTTATAATCCGCTTTTATGTGAGTGTAACATTAATAAAATATGTATACTAGAGATCTGTAACCACTTTTTACCTTATTAATGGTTGGTGAATTTGATTTCATTTGCGGCTTTTTTTTATAAAAGCTTTATCATGGAATCTGACTGTGGTTCAATGGTGAAGAGTGGACAAACTGATTTTCATTTGCTTTTTGTAAAACTGCATACCTTCGCCATAATGTCATCCCTCGCCACTGCTATGATTTATAATATTTCTGTGAAGAAGTAAATTTTTTGATTGGTCGGGAATATCTTTGTTATCACCATCATATCACATACCAAAATATTTATTCTGCCATGCCTTGTATTCGTTAATCCAGGCACAAAAGTGGATGCAGATCATGTAATTTTATAAGGTTCTTATGGGTGGCTATCGTACCATAGGCAACAGCGTCGCTTAACCACTCCTAAGGTTAAAATCGCATGCACGCCGCGCCGTCACAACATACGTTTAGTTCGTACAGGGGCGATACGCGCGCACACGAATTTTGTTGCTAACTGGTTAAGCGCCACTGTTGCCCATAGTACATCCAAATATTTTGAGATTTTAGAGGCTATTTTTAGAAATTTAATGGATAATGCTCAAATAGAAACAATCCAACATTCAAGCAATAAAATCTATCTTTAAATATTGCTTCTTTCATAGTATGGCTTGTTTATTAAACTAGTCTACGTTTTTATTAGAAAAAACCATTGTTTTATACTTTGGTAAGCACTTAACTTAATTGCATGTAAAGATATTATTCAAAAATAATTGATCGATTCCATAAAACGAAAGCTTTTTGCAACTTTTGCTGACAAAATGTGTTTTTTTAGGTTTTTTCCGTTTCTTCCTTTTAGAAATTGCGAATATTAAAATAAAACTAACAAAATAATTATATATATTTACGAGTATATTATATATATTCAAAGCGACAGCTTTAAAAAAAACTACTAAACTATAATCTAAATATTTTACTCTGGTCACCCATGAGAGAACCATATTAGTCTGGTGTGTAAAAACTGTTCCGTTACATGTCGTTGTTATTAAATCAATATTGTATATTTTGTTGTTGTTAACTATATAAGAAGATCGAAATGTAGAATAAACATTTAAGAAAATGTGCGTCAATTATGTAATTATCCCTTTTTAACAACGATATATCGTAGCTTTTTAAGTTAAAACCTGATATATAATTATATGACCATCAGCCATTTTTGATGTCCTCACTGCTGGAGCACAGGCCTTCCTTATGGGTGGATAAGGAGGATGGGCCATAACCCACCACGCCGGCCCAATGCGGTTTGGTGGGTGGTAACGACTGCAAATGCACCCGGGACGGCTTAACGTGCCTTCCGAAGCACGGAGAAGCTTGAGATAATACATTTTTGGTCACCCATCCCATGACCGACCCTTGCGAACTTGCTTAAGGCTAAACCACTGCACCATCGAGCTCCTATAATATACTTATATGCATGTTATAAAATTATTTATAATTAAAGGGTCAAAAGCATGCGGGAAACAGTTTGGAGAAAGTTTTGAAAGATTGCATTTTATTTATATTATAACATAATTTAAAATGTAATAAAATTAAAACGAATAACTATGTTTTACTGGATTTATAGATATATTTTTCTTAAAGCAGTACTTCTGCAGAGTCAGACAAATACACGCAATGTATATCACCATCCCACTTATACCTAATGCCCGTACTTATGCTTCAATACTGGGTATACTTAGTTAACGAAGTCAAAAGAACTTAATGATTGTTTGGGTACAATTTGTTAAATTAAATGCATGATATTAAAAACACAGGTAATAATTGCGTTTAAACTAAAACATAGGTGTTTAAACACCCAGCTTTTCCCGAAGTTTCGACTGAGTTGCATCGGTCGTGGTCACGGGCTGACTGGATATGTGGTGTTACGCCTCTTCGTAGTGGAGTCATCATCTACCGTCGAAAAGTGGTGTTTTTAATCTAATAAAATGCAACGTGAAAGAGTGTATAAATAAAATGCAGTCGAATAATAACAATGAGTGGGAATATTACAAATGGTACGGTAATGGTACATTGGTACCGATTAAAACTACTTACCATATTAGTAGAATTTGCTTCGCGCTTACAACCCTCGTCTGGCTTCCCGCGCTATTTTGAGTTAGTGAGATGTGCTGCGATTTTGAGGAAAGGTAAGGAATTTATTTTATTTTTTGCATGAAATCTAACAATTTGGTTATAAAATACAGGTTAGCTATTAAATGACAAATTCCAAATTCATTGTTGGTAGGTAACAATTTGTACCAAAGCAATATATCACTCAAATGCCTTCAACTGTACTTTTCAATTCACAAATTTAATTAAGAAAATTGAACTCTCCAGCACGAAAAAGGTGCTTTTGGTATGAGCGTGAGTTTCGAATAACTTTTCTAGAGGTGAAAAGCTGAGTAAGTAGTATGTTTTACACGAGACCAAATTTTTATGGGTAAATCACTCACTTGTAAGTAAGTAGGTAGTCTATTAGAATGACTCGCTAAGCTCGCGATTCGATTCTAGACTACTTCGCTGGTCGATTTAAAATCAGCCGTTGCAGCAAAAAATAACTTTGTTCACTTGTTGGACAATTGTTATTTTGATAACTATTGCGCCCTTTTCGTGCTGGAGATGTGAAAATAACTGTTCTAAAATTATAAGTTTTCATCTATTTTACAGTTGAGAACATTGTAAAAATATCTCCATCATTGAATGTTCTTCAATATTTCTATAAATCTGTTTTTTTTAATAGGTGGAAATCACCCATTTAACTTCGGAGACATCTCATATTAAGATATCTTCATACGAAGTTCATCAACAGAGCGAAGATAAATATTGTTAATTATTTACTGTTGAATTAGCTATTCGATATAACATTATTATAATATCGAGCAAATAGATATAACAATTACATTGTAACTAGGTACTTATACAACGTGTTACAAAAAACCCCTAATGCCGAATATGGTAGATAGGAACCATCAAACTGAACAACTTTTACTATGGAACCAACTCAGAAATAGCGAAGAAAATATGAAACAGCTGATTATTTTTCACGATTTCACAGTTGGTTCCATAGTAAAAGTTGTTCAGTTCGATGGTCCCTATTTACCATATTCGGCTTTAGGGGTTATTTTGTTACACGTTGTATACTAGGAAAGATTAAATAATTATGTTGAATATTTGCACTAAGAAACATCGACTGCCACCGATAACGATTACTTTTAGTGCAAAGATTTCTCTATAAATATGAAATAATATAATATATTAAAAAATTGAAAACACTCCTAAGGCTAAAATCGCTCGCACGCCGCGCCGTCACATACTAAACGTATGTTGTGACGTTCGTGCAGGGCGAATACATGCGCACACGAATTTTGTTGCTAACTGGTTAGGCGACGCTGTTGCCCATAGTACAGGCCTCGGCACGGATCTTGGGCAATGACATTATGCACAGAAGTCATTTTTAGGTCTCATTGGCGGGTAACGTGGTGCGGGCGACTGCAAACATGCGCAGTAAATCCTCTCCAATTTCTCTCATCGTTAACGATCCGTGCCGGCACCGTATACTGATTACGGAGAGGGTATGTCGTACCGAATTAGCATTTCTCATTACAAACTTTCATTATGAAACTATACAACGTGTAAAAGAAGCTAAACCAGAATATGGCAGATAGGGACCATCAAAATAAACAACTTTTACTATGGGACCAACTCTGAAATCGCGAAAGAAAATCCGCTGTTTCATAAATTTTCATATTTTTGTTGTTATTAATTTTAGTATGAAACAGCTGATATTTTTTTCGCTATTTCAGAGTTTGTCCCATTAAGTTTTTCAGTTTAATGGCCCCTATCCACCATATTCTGGTTAAATGTTGTATATTTCTCAGTTTATCAGCTAGTATCTTCTTCTAGCGAATCATAGTAATCGACAGTGCTTGTTTGCCTATTTTCCTTTTTTATAAAAACTATCATGCCTTTTTCTTGCCCATTTCCTGTTTTTTTTTGCCCATGAATCACATTCCATATTTACCCATCACAGTTTAAAAATTCCATGTTTACAAACTTTTATTGACAATTTGAAAGAGCTGCTCTTTCATACAAAAACATAGGTATTTCCTTTTTATAGGTACTATCGACAACATTCCCGCTTTACCACTCGTAAGGTTAAAAAAATTTAACCAGTTAGCAACAAAATTGGTGTGCGCGCGTATCGCCCCTGCACGAACTAAACGTATGTTGTGACGGCGCGGCGTAAGTTAAAATCGCTTGCACGCCGCGCCGTCACAACATACGTTTAGTTCGTGCAGGGGCGATACGCGCGCACACCTTTTTTTCTTCAAAGTGGTAACGCACGTGGGTTGCCGACCGTACTTTGATGATATACCCTTTCCGTATCACACACTTTAACAAGCAGTGAATCTCATAATTATATGGATGTAAATATTTACCTGAGTAAGACAAAAATGGCAATTTTAGTATTTTTGTCTCCCTCATAATGAATACAAAAATATGATATACTGTTACTGAAAAGCTTTTGAATATTATACAATGTGAATGAGATTTAGTCAAATTGAACAGATTTAAGCCTGCTGTACAAGGGTAGAGTATACTGTAGAGTAGCATGGCATACTTAGTACTTATCTTACTAACTATACTAATGTAGCAACATAATATACTAATGTAGAGTACTGAAATATGGAAGAGTAGCTAGCACCGTGGGTAAGCTACTCTACCACCCTACAACTTTGCACCCCCCCACCCTGGCGTTCACTCTACTGTACACTTTACTGCCCCTCGACCCATGTATACGCGTAGAGTATTTTTATTTTACGATTCTTGACGTTTCATGGCGTTCAAACAATTACGCAACTAACCACTCGACTAACAAAATGAAAATTACGAGTAGAGTTACTCTCCTAACGGCCGAATCCTCAAAGGCTTCTTAGTTAAAATCTTAAGTTAAGGTCTCCTTAACTTTAAGGAAGCTGTCAGTTTCATAGAGCTTCTGTCAAATCTGATTTTTTATTTATTTATGGTGGCTTTAACTTTGAAATTCGTTTGAGTTAAACTGGTAGAATACTTGAAACTGGTAGAGTAAGTAGTATGTTAGTTAAATCTACTATTTACCCTACTCGTGTACAGCAACCTTTACTATAAAGGTTAATTTCATTGTTAATTTATATTAATCTTCTAATTTTATCAATTTGACTAAATTCCATTAGTCTATCTATGACAATTTAAATGTTACTCTAACTGTTATGTAGCTTTTCTACAATATAGCCTTCTTAAAGCCATTATAAAATATATAAATAGCCAATTAGTATACAATGTCCATGCATTTTTGCATAATAACATTGACTATTATATCCGGCATAATTCATATGTTATATTATTGATAACGTAAAATTATAGTTGGTACTTTTGTTTTAATTCTAAAAAAATATTTTTTGATATTTTTTTTACTTATTTGGCTTAAATCGGTAACAACATTCTAGTTTCAATTCTATGTTTGTTCCATTCTTACATTTATACCTACAGTACTTTTAGGAATCTCTTATTAGGTAATCGTAGGTAATTTCTTTTAATTTCTAAATATTATTAATGTTTTTTTTCCATACATTCTTGTATGTAATTTAAACTGTGTATCACAACAGTTTTTTTCTTTTACTATCAACAGAATTCGCAATATTTGAATGCTCATTTTATAAATCATTTTAGTGGTGTTAAGTATTATATTGAACTAAAAGTTAAGTTTTTTTTAACTAATGATTAAATGTGTTTGTGTGTCTTTAATGTTCTTATAAACAGGAAAAGAGACTGAGCCGGTAAATAAATAAATTTGCTATGTGCTTTATAATATGAGTGAACCTAAAGATATTAATTAATTATTGGATTAAAAATAAAATACCTATGTCACAAATTATAATTAGAGATTTACTATAAGTAGATCAATTGAATAAGTATAACAATGCAATTCTTTTATAACTTATTTGAATAATTTTTATTTAATTACTTATCTTTTACTAGTTAGTAATATGTGGCCATTTTGTTTTATTCGGACAGCATTTATTGGTTAGCCGTAGCCCATGGTAAAGTTTATATTTCCATATTAGTTTTAATGAATAAAGGCCTCATGCTCACTTTTATTTACTTGTTTGGAAGTTTTTTTAATGAAGTGTGCTGGCAACACCGGAAAAAAATGCCAAATGGTCATTCGTAAAGTATATTTGTTCTGTGTTCGTAAGCAATGGGTGCATTTCTAACACACTAATCGCTGAGACGTCGATCGCCATAGAGTACATTTTAACCATGGAAAGTAAGTAATAAATTAAACATTAAAATCAAAATGTATACTGTGTCTGTGGCGATTGATGAATCAGAGATTTGTTGTTTGTCTGTTGAAAGATTTGTTCCGGATTCGTCATGTTCCTCATTTGTCGTAGGTATTCCAGATTCGCAGTATTCCAGATTCGACATCTTCCAGATTCGTCGGAATACAGTTGATGACATATTTTATTTACGTATTTATTTAATTATAAGGTACAAAAACATCATAATAGACATAACATTTTAGTTCAAATATTAATTAATGTGAAGCATGTTCGTAATAATAAAAAGAATACAAAATTGACACTTTTTTACTGATAATTTGTCCATTTAAGTAGTTTATTTTATTGTGAGAGCATTTCTGATATGCGTAACATAATGGCGCGGCTCGCAAGCAATTTTAAACATAAAAATGGTAAAGCGCCATTGTTATCGATTGTACGTATTACGTCGAATCAGGAAATCGGCGAATCTGGAATTCGACGAATCTGGAATACGACGAGTCAGGAACATGGCGAATCCGGAACAAATCTGTTGAAATGCACCCATTGATATAAAAAGAAAAAATAATATTTTTGGCGGAAAATAAGTATTTGAGAGCTTTTTAAAACCCTTTTCATTTTTGCTTAAATAATAAAAGAGACTTAAATTATTACAAAGTTCTTATAATATGAAAAATATAACTCAAAATTCTGTGTTATTTACAATACAATAATATTGTATCTAATTTTCAAACACCGTCAAACTATGCTGCCTCTTGTTTAATAAACGATTAGCGATTTTGTAAGTACATGGCACTCGATATCACCAATCAATTACACAGAATAGATTCCTATTAGTACTACGTAGTCCGAGACTTTCCGTATCCGATGCTATGCTTTCTATATATTTACTCTGTGGTTTCCGTAAGTTCGCGCAATATAACTTAAACCAAACCATAGACAATATACCTAGTACCTAAAATGGGGAGGAAAAGCGCAATTTTATCCCGATAGGTGGCGTCTGGTCTTGGTACCGGGCCGCCTCAAAGAAAGTGTCAAAACATATGGGAATCTCTTGGAGTATTGCACTTTTTAATTTTATACTGGGAAAATTCCGCATTGTTATGCATGTAACTTGTAAATTATTGGAGTTCATCGATTTCCCAGTAACAAAAAAAATATTGGGCAAAAAAATATCAAAAAAAAGGTGCTTTTCCCTCGATTTTCTCCTTTGCTGAGCCTGAGAAACATTATAAATCAAAAGGAATGTTTCATGAATTTGATGAAGCTTCGCCAAAATAAAACAACATTTGAATTATAACAGCTTTGTTCTTTAATATTTCAACCTCAGCAGTTTCTAGCATATTTATAACTTGGATGAATTTTATAGGTATATCAAATATGGAATAAGCCCAATATTGGGGCCAAACAGAGAATTAATAGAATTTTATATGCCAGAGTCATTCAAGAAACTTAGAATAATAAAATAAATATGATAAAACGGTTCGTGTAATTTTGGATGGTACAGAAATTCCAGTACAGAAACCTGAAATTACTATTGCACAGAAGGCATCATGAGGCAACTATAAACACGGAAATTCACACTCAGTTGCTTTGTTAAAATTTAAATCATATGCTTCTAATCTGAAATAAAAAGATTACTTGTAAATCTTACACGAAATTTAAAGAAATGTAATGCTTGTTAGCAATTTTTTTTAAGTTGCTATAAACTTTCTTGCCTGTTGTTTTGGCTTTTCTTTTCCGTAATTCTTCTTTTATATGAGCTAAAGTTAGCATATAATACATTGTTTGTCCGCAAAACCGAAAAAAATACAATCTAAGAAAGTAAAATCACGTAATACACAGTCAAGACAATATAAGCTCAAACTGACAATTGTTCCAAAGAATGAAGCGCCATCTGTAATTCACTTTGCCTTCGCCTCCCCATTGCTACTGCGCGGGTCACGTGGTACTAAAATTTGGGTCAAGTTATTTTGCGCGAGCTGTACTTAGTTCGAATTTCGATTCAAGCATTTAAAATTCATTGTTCGATTCGAAACGAAGACTAATATTTTGCGGATTCATTTCCAGCTATTAATGTCGGACTAGTCTCGGGAAGTCGGGAAGAAAATTGACATTTCGAATAACCATAAACCATAAGAGCATGGAAAGCATAGCATCGGATACGGAGTTTCGGACATTTGTGAATCAGAGGCCCTGGTGCCGTCTACACGATCGCTAACAGCTATGTAACTATGGGCGCATTCAGCCAGACAAATCTTTAAGTCATCGATCGTCATAGAGTAGTTTTTAACAATGGAAAGTAATTTGTATAGAGTGGTCAATATTTTACTTTTCATGGTTAAAATGTACTCGATGTCGAGCGATGATTCAAAGATTTGTCTGGCAGAATGCGCCCTATGTATCGTATTTTTAAGAAGAAATGTACTTATCTGTATATGGTGAAGTTATTACAATGGAAATAAAATGTGTATTTAATATTGAGATTTTATTTTTTAGAGCTGCTAACACGATAAATCGATAGCAAACTTTGAAAACAAGAAACATAAGTACCTAAGGCATGGGTTCCCAACCAGTGGGGCACACCCTCAAGGGGGGCGTAGAGCTGTCCAAAGGGGGACGCAACAGGAGGTTCCAGATTGTACCTACTTATGAACACCATAAAAAAAGGTTGGGAACCCCTTACCTAAGGGATGTGGCTGACCTCAACGCCTGTGAAAAAATATTTTAATCAATATAGTCTGGTCGCTTAAGATACAGTTCCGGGTACGATTCCCCCTTCTGAGAGGTTCCCAGTCTAAAATCCTTTGCACAGATTCTCGTTGAAATATAAAAAAAATACCTATACACTGTTAATTTTTAAGTATATCTAAAAATGAAATGGAGATTTCAGACCACGTGAATGAACAACTTTTAGATAGATTTACTATAAAATTAACGGTGTATATTATGTAGGTTCAAGCTTCTTTGAATTTTATGTTTTTTGTTCTAACTTATATGTTTTGTGTTCATGTGGTGATGGGAACACTTTTTACTTGTCTGTAGCATTTTGCTGGCAACACCACAGAATATAATTATAGTACAAGTGCAACACTGATTATAGCGAAAGAGGATAGTCGAACTTTGACCTTTTGTAAAGCTTCGGTCTCACGTAGCGATTTAGCTGCTATTTACTGCTTGCGATTTGCGTCGAATTTGGATTTGAGATTTTTGCATTGACAATGCTATTTTTATACAATACTTAATAATATACTAGAAAAATACGACTCGTACCAGATCAATTCTCGGACGGGAATCGAACTCGCGACCTTTGGATATCCGGTCCTATGCTCAGACCGCTGAGCTACCGAGTCACTAGTGGCATCGTCGAATTTGGAAAAATATTTGAATTGAATGTCGAGGTAATCACTCACATTGGTGAAATAACGCTGGGTTGCAGCGTAAAGTGAGATATACTAAAAGAAATTCGACGATGCCACTAGTGACTCGGTAGCTTAGCGGTCAGAGCATTGGACCGGATATCCAAAGGTCGCGGGTTCGATTCCCGTGAATAAAAATGATAAAAATCAGCATTTTTTTTAGTATAGACAGGCATCCTCTTACTCCCGCACGTAGGGTAACGTGCGGGAGTAAGAGGATGCCTGTCTATACTAAAAAAAATGCTGATTTTTATCATTTTTATTCAAAAACCCTGTAATTTTGTCAAATTGCGCGATTTATCGTAAGTTCCATCCACTAATCTTGTAATTTTCCCTGACTAATAAGTATTAGGAATTTGGCCGCGCAGCGCGATTTTTGTCAGTTCTATCCTCTAATCTTATATTTTGCCTAACTATTATAAGTAATAAAAATATCGGCCGCGTAGTGCGATTTTTTGTGAGTTCCATGCACTAATCTTGTAATTTTGCCTGACTATGAGTACTTAATGAAAAAATCGGCCGCGCAGCGCAAAATTTTTGTGAGTTCCATGCACTAATCTTGTAATTTTGCCTAACTATGAGTATCTACTTAATAAAAAAATATTGGCCGCGCAGCGCGATTTTTGACAGTTCCATTCACTAATCTGGTAATTTTGCCTGACTATCTATAAGTAATAAAAAAACGGCCGCGCAGCGAGATATTTAGTCAGTTTTATCTACTAATCTACCTAATCATGTAACATCATGAACGGAAAATGAAGATTCTGCACTGCAGTTCGTCAATAAATTATTGGTATAACTAATTATGAAAGACGCCCTAAAGCTAAGCCCGAGACGCGGCTGACGCTATTTCTTGTAAAAAACAGTAACCCTACTCACGAATTAAAATACTACTAATCTTGTAATCTAGGCTGTCTATTATAAGAAAACGGCCGCGCAGCGCGATTTTTTGTCAGTTTCATCCATTAACCTTGTAGTCTTGCTTCTCTATAGTAAAAATGTTAAAAAAACGGCCGTGGCCGTGCAGCGCGATTCACAGTTAGTTTAATCTACTAAATTATAGTCTAAAGTAAAAAAAAATGTAAAGAAATTGTTGTTATTTAAATTGAAAGTAATTTAAATTGTTGTAAAAAAAATTGTAACCCTTCTCACGAATAATTTCAAATGGCGTCCCGAAGCTCGCGAGGGGCGGCTCGCGCCGCCCCTCGCAGCCTGGCGCCCTGGGCCATGGCCCCCTTGGACCCTAGGGTAAATACGTCCCTGCTGGTACGAGTCGTATTTTTTCTAGTATATTATTTAGTAGGTAATATATATTTTTAAAAGCTTTAATAGGTGGTAAGTCTGGCCTAATAAAGTATCTTTAAATTAATTACTGAAAATATATTATCCAAGTACTTGTTGCAAATTGTTTTATATTATGAAATAAGGAATTTTCAAATGAAAAAATGACTGCTCGGGATTACTTTTAGCTATAAAGCGCCGCTACCGTGTGAGTGCTGTCGCTACATGCAGTTTTAAGCAGATGAAAACCTCATTTGATTGATGCCCGTAGTCTCGTAGCCGCTATAAAATTTAACATGCTCAATTTTATAGCGGCTATTTTTCAATCAGCGATTTTTAGCTCATGCAGGCTCACACGAAGCTAATTTTCGCTGGCAAAAAATAGCAGCTATAAATCGCCACGTGATACCGAAGAGCGCTTTTCGCATAGGTAAGTAATCTTTCACTACTTATTACCTATTAAAGATTATACTTTTTTTTTGTAAATTCCGGTAGGAACTCTCCGAGATAATGGGCTGGCCATCTGGCAACCCCAGCTATAACTCAAGGGTTGGCTCAAGTCAAGTCAAAGATTTACCTATCACCCAATCATTTGTTCAGTACTAAAGAACACTTCAGTGCTAAAGTATACATAGGCTGCGTGTGCATTGACGCGGAGCGAGGTGGCGGAACGGGGAAACGAAAAAATATCAATCAATGTGATTGCGAAGCGGAGATTTCATACAATCTTATTGGTTAATATTTGATCGTTTCTCCGATCCGCGCCGACCCGCCTCGCTCCGCGTCAACCCTTAGAACATAAAAAAGGCTTAGCCGCTGCCAAAAACTTCTAGGTACGACGAGCCAGGTCATCTTTAAGGTTCCGTACCCAAAGGGTAAAAACTAATAACGAGCGACCCTCTTATTAAAACTCCATTGTCTGTCTGTCTGTCACCAGGCTGTATCTCATGAACCCTGATAGCTAGACAGATAATCACAGATTTCTGTTGCCGCTATAACAACAAATACTAAAAACAGAATAAAATAAATATTTAAGTGGGGCTCCCATACAACAAACGTGATTTTTTTTGCCGTTTTTTGGTACGGAACCCTTCGTGCGCGAGTCCGACTCGCACTTGGCCGTTTTTTTTTACATTAAGGTTGAAGCATAAGGTCATGTTAGGTCCGAGTTGTATTTCAACGTACGGTGCTATTTACCTGCCCTCCTCACCCCGCACTGAAAAGGTAAGTTACAATATATTTATTTTATTTTTTTACAGACCCGTTTATAATCGTCCAAGGATGAGCCCTCTATAAGCAGTCATCTGGTAATTTTAAGCCAAAGTTTAAGAAAGTCTGAGATGTAATATATTCCGTCCATTCAATTATTTTATGTAAGTAAACATAATTTTTAATATAAATAGGTAAGTAGTTGAAATTAGTTAATTTCCATAATACGTAACGTCCATCAAATAATTATTATTGGCCGGAGATTTTATAAATTAAAAGTTCTTAATCCCTACTTATGTACGTATTTTGTATGATTTTGTGAGTAGAGCTAAAAGAAAATGGCGGCGGTGTTGCCACCTCACATTAAAGAAATATACCAAAAACTATAACTAGATGAGTGAGGACCTTAGTAGGGAGGTATTTAAGATATCCTATTTTTGCTAGTCTTGTGTGTTTAATGCGTATTACCTTATTTAGTTTAGTATAGATTTTTTTATTGAGTAGGTACCTAGATACTTTTTTATTTATTTATAGTAAGTAGGTAACAGTTTTGCGGAAGGTGAAATAAAGTCTTACGTAAGATTAATTGTTTTATTAACCCTTTTAATACTTCACCTATAAGCAAAGTTTTGGGACACCCTGTATATCCCCAAACAAAAATGTGGATGACCTCTTGTTGTAAATCCAGTTTTTATCCTGTAAAATTTTGGTAAAGGTCTCCTCAAATCTGACCGGTATCCTGTACCGCTGGCGGTAACGATGTCCCGATGAGTATGCGGATAGCGCGCTGTTCAAACCGTAACGGAACTTTACCGTTAACGGAGGCGGTAATGGTGCAGGCGCGCGACGCGAGAGCTGCGGGCGGGCGGAGCGGGGTGCGTCCGCGGGGGGGCTAAGGCCCTCCGCTGCCTTGAGCGGGACATACGCGCAGGGCGACATAGATTAGAGCTTACTCATGCACTGCGCAAGCATCTGTCCGTCAAAAACCAGCAATCTATATTCCAGCGCCGTGTACCCGCGGCGGGATCCCGCTTAAGGCAGCGGACGGCCTAAAAGTTACGCCAAACCCGCGGTACGTACCGCGTACCCATCTGGTATACGGTTCCGGTTTCACAACAGCTGCGAAAATTTCATACAAATTACCGCGCGGGATATCGGTCCGGTCGGGTATACCGCTACCCACCGGGGTAGCGGATACCGGTCCGGTTTGAGTAGGCCTTAATAGAGTTATTTCTAAAGCCGAATATGGTAGATATGTTACCATGCATACAACCCTGGAAAATTATTACCTATTGTTTTTGACAATCAACCCTATTTAAAAGCAAAAGCTAAACACTATTTCGTTCAAGGCAGTTACGGTTTTTCTTAAGTGGTGATCTTTCATCTTTTTTTTTATTAGTGGTTGTATTAAGGTCAAGCCACACAGCGGGCGTGACGGGGCGCGGCGCGACGGGGCGTGTCGGAGCGCGACGGGAGTTCACACTGCGGGCGTGATCACGCCTATGTTCCGCCCCGCCGCGCTTCCGATCTGTATTCACGCTCGGCGCGACGACGGCGTGGCGCGACGGGACGCGACACGTCGCGCCACGCCGGCCTGTGTGACGTCGTCCATAGTATCTAGTACATTACAACTTCTCAGCGTCGCGTCGCCGTCCCGTCCCGTCACGCCACGCCCGCTGTGTGGCTTGGCCTTTAAGGTCAAACCGCACTACAGCGGAGCGGCGCTGCGCGGCGCGGCACTGCAGCGGAGCGGCGCGGCCTCTCCTTAGAGCCAAACCGCACTGTCGACTAGTCGACGAGCGACTCGGTCTCCCAGCGACTGCAACTCAAAACGCACTTGCCGACGACTAAGCCAGCGACTCGATACAGTTTTACAATCCATACAGTTGTTAAGCGCCTTTGATATGGGGACGATGGTGCCTAAAGTCTATCTATCCTTACTTGTCTTATTAAGTACCTATGTAAACAGTTTTTGACAGTTTGTCATACGTCTTTTATACTTACTTAAATCGTTAATTAAAAACATGTTAATAACTTTATGAAATTATCATTTATTATTAACAGTTTATTTCGTAATCTATGTGTGAAAAACCATTTGTTGTATTTTATAGACTTTACTTAGGTATGCTATCAGTCGCAAATTTGCAAGGGTTTTAATTAAATTTAAACCTTAAATGGTTTTCTAGTTTATTAGAGCAATCAATAAAATCAGCAAGAGGTATACAGGGTGTCCGGGAAGTCATGGATAACCTTTTATCTGCCGATAGCCCACATTGAGATCTACAAATTAAAAAATTATAACTTTAGTAAAAGTTTTATGGTTTCCGAGTTTTTTGATGTTTTACGCAATTTTGGAAAATTTCTACCTTTGATCGGTTTTTTTCATGTCATTACTATAATTGATTTTTTTTCGATAACGGTTTTTTTGTTTTAATTTTGGATCATACTGCTATTGATTGGATACAAGAAAGTTACAGATATCCTCTATTAAATACCTAAAATTTAGGTCCAGACTTAAAATTTTCACTTACAATTTTTTTTTACCTTACTTTTGATCGGCCCTGGTGAAAAAAAAAATTACTACATGGAGTGTGCAAATTATTTTAAAAACTACTTGATTTCATAAGGATTTTAAAATGGTTATTAATAACTTTTTCTTTTAGACTTTTTTTTACAATTTTAAACTAAAAGGGTTATTTTTGGCAAGTGTTTGAAATAAAGTTGTAATAGCAAAACATGTTTATTTTTAGGTGTGTGGACGTAAATAACAACAAAATAACATGTAAATAAAATTATTTCTTTGTTTTTCATTACAGCAGGTGCTAGCTAATGCACATTCGGCACCTTCTAATAATAATAATATTTACATGTTATTATGGTTATTTACGTCCACACACCTAAAAATAAACATTTGAATTTGTTTTAATTTGTTCATGAAAATTTTAAGTCTGGACCTAAATTTTAGGTCTTTAATAGAGGATATCTGTAACTTTCTTGTATCCAGATAGCAGGATGATCCAAGATTAAATTAACTGACTTCCCGGACACCCTGTATGTATGTAGCCCGCAAGAAAATCACGCGCAGAGGTACTATCCCCGTCAATTGGTAATGCTGATTTTAACCTCAAAAACGAAAAACAATTGTTAATTTTTTTATATACTTACCTAGACCCTATCTTATTGAAAATAACAATTTAATAATTAATATTATTAGATTACTTATTAGATTTTTCTTGTTTCATGACATTTTTAGTTGCGGATCACGTCAACGTGGATGTTAATGTGACAAGATTCCAGCGCATTACCAATGGACGGGAATAATAATGTTTTAATGCACGTTGGCGTTTTACACGGTCGCAAACAGGGTTGCCACTTTTTTGTTTTAAATAAAGTATTGGTTGCTATAATTAGGTAGACGAAAAAAGTACATTGTAGAATGGAAAAAAAGTTAAATTTATTTATTCAACTAAAAAAATACCTTTAAAAGCTATAGCTTTTGGTAATATTTAATAAATAGTTGATTTCGTTCAAGTACCTGGCCGAGTTCAACAGGCTTTTGCAGTCTCGCTTTTTCAAAAACGTTACTCTAATAACCTGTTGATTTCGGTCCGGTAGGTACTTGGCCGAAATCAACAGAATGAATGAATGAATGAATGAAATTTATTTGCATTTGAATAAGGTTACACTCAAGATGGTCATAATAAATTAGTTCAGCTTATTCAGCCATTTACAAATTAGCATGCAAAAATTGTAAAAAAAATGAAATAGAATTTATGAAATTATTAAACCATGTCAATATGCATACAATTACACTTACAATTTATAGAATGTCAATAAAATTAAAATAAAATACAATAAGTCAAATTAATAAATCAATGATGAGTTAAAATTTAAATAGTCCTTAACAGAATAAAAACATTTTTCCATTAGCCAGTTGTATAATGCTCCTTTGAATCTATTAATTGTCAAATATTTTATATGGTCCGGTATATTATTATAAATTTTCATGCACATCCAATAGCAATTTTTTCGGAAACGCGCACTTCTTGGAATTATTGCAGAAACCAATCTACACGAGTTTCTGGTATTACGCGGGTACACATCTTTGGCTTGGCTGAAATAATACATATTTTGCTTAACAAATTTAGCTACTTCAAAAATATAAAGACAGGGAAGTGGCATAATTTTTAATAATTTAAATAGAGGCTTGCATGATTCGTCTGGTGCAATACCACATATTGCCCTGACACATTTCTTTTGTGCTATAAAAGCTTTATTAACATCCGTACTATTTCCCCATATAATTAGTCCATAACGCAAAACTGATTCAATGTAGGCAAAGTATGCTGCAAGAGCTGTACTTCTTGATGCTACTTTGGTTAGTTTATAGAGGGCAAATGAGAATCGATTTATTTTATTACATATTTTTTCTATTTGCCTTTTCCAATCTAGCTTTTCATCAATCTCTAGCCCTAGGAATCTAGTTGCATTTGTGCCTTTAAGCTTTTGTCCGTCAAAGTTAATATTAATAGTCTGATGTAGTATGTTATTAAAATTTATAAAGTAAGTCTTGTCAATATTTATAACTAGATTATTATTTCTAAGCCATTCTACTATCGTTATTATTGTTTTATTTATGTCATTTATATGTTCATTTAATGTCAATTTTTCGTCTGTTTTTACAACCACTGAAATGTCATCCGCAAACAAGACACATCTATGTTTGGTTATTTCTGGAAGGCTATTTATGTAGACTAAGAAAAGGAGAGGTCCTAAAACGCTCCCTTGAGGAACTCCGAATTTATTTTCTTCAAAATCTGATCTATATTTCTGAGCAACGTTTTTAGAATCTAGTTTTGTTATTTCTACTGATTGCATTCGATTTTGCAAATAAGTTTTTATCCAATTTAAAGCATTTCCTCTAACGCCACAATCTTCCAGTTTTTTTAAGAGTTGCTTATGGGAAACAAAATCAAAAGCTTTAGACATGTCGAAGTAAAGCACTGTCGTATAATGTTTGTCATTTAGGCATAAAAGAGTCTCATTTACCATGTCAAATACAGCATGTGTCGTTGATTTACTCTTTTGAAACCCATATTGATTTTGTTTTAAAATATGGTACTTCTCAAAGAAAGATATAAGCTTCGCATGCATAACTTTTTCAAATACTTTTGAAAAAATTGGAACTAGTGTGATAGGACGGTAGTTATCTAGAGTAGCTTTTTTGTCTTTTTTAATAATTGGCTTAATTATAGAATATTTAAGTTTACTTGGAAAAGTCCCAGATACCATTGAGAGGTTTATTAGGTAAGCCAAAACTTTGCTTATTTGTGCATGACTTGCTTTAACTACTCTCGTACATACATCGTCATATCCCTCTGAATTTGTATTGTTCAATGTCATAATTACTTTACTTACATAATATTCGTCAATAGGCGTTAAATAAATAGAATTATTTAAGATGACATCAGTTTTTTTGGAAGAATTATCATTATTATTAGAATTATTATTATTAAAACTATTTAGATTAGAATTATTACTATTATTAGAATTATTATTAATAAAATTATTTAAATTTGTATTATTTGAATTATTATTTGAATTACATTTTTTATTGTTTTCTTTATTTGTCAATTTTATAAAATAGTTGTTAAACGCAGTTGCAATTTGTGTGGGATTATTTATAACATTATTGTTGTATTCTATTGAATCTATGTAATCATTGCCTTGCGATTTATAATTTATTTCCTCTTGTATTACCTTCCATGTAGCTTTACATGTGTTTTTGCTATTTAATATGTATTTATTATTTGTCTGTTTTTTAGCTAATAATATGCATTTTTTTAAAGCTTTTGAATATGTTTGATACTTAGTTTTATTTTTGTATGTTTTGTTTTTGTAGTAATTATACCTAAATACTCTATTTTTAGCGCAGCTTTTCCTTATACCTTTCGAAATCCAATTTAATTTTGATTCTGTTTTTGACCTTATTTTAATAACAGGAAAGCATAGTTTGTACAGTAAGCAGAACCAGTCATAGAATATGTTGAACGCAGCATTTGGTTCTGTTTCGTTATACACATCTGAGAAGGAAACGCTTGCTAAGTACTTTTTAAACTTCTCTATATTTTCATTAGAATAGCACCTTCTATATGAATATATTACTTTTGGAGGGGTGAGTTTTGGTTTAGAAGTAAAGCTAAGTAACTGCGCAGTATCATGGTCAGACAAAAAGAGTGGAAGGACGGTTCCAGTAGCTCCTCTCACATTGCTGAATATATGGTCAATACATGATTGTCCTCTTGTAGGTACAGTTATATGTTGAGTAAGATTATAATTTTTAAGGATATCTGTAAGGTTGTTTGTAATATTATTATTATTCAAAGTGTTTATATTGATATCTCCCACAATAACTATTTTTTTCTTAGGATATTTTTGTAAATATTTATTGAGTAAGAGTTGATATTTATCAAAAAAATACTGATAGTGTCTCTTTTTTGTAGCAGTTGAAGTGCGATAAATGCAAACAATTATTATATTATGGTATGGTATTATTATAGAACAACATTCAAAATGAAAATCAGCAGCAAAGCCATCAAATGTGTCAATTTTTTTAAAGAATAATCCTTTTTTGACCATTATGCATGTGCCTCCTCTTTTTTTGTTTCTCGAAAAATGTGCTGCTAGTTCATAATTGTGAATATTTATATTTTTTTCCTCACCGCATTTAATAAAAGATTCAGAAAAACATAATACATCTGGACATACATTTTGGTCAAGTTGTGTAAGTGTAATCTCAATAAGTTCCTTTTTAGAAGAAAGACCCTGAATATTTTGATGAAAGATCACAAAACTATTCATATTCTTTTTATTCGGATCGAAAAAATTGCTGGTTTTCGGGTGTTCCTTTTTGAGTTACTTCTTTAGTTTTAATTGGAAAATAATATGGTATTGTTCCTTTCTTAACAGATTGTGAGTTGCTCATAGTATCTAGAGTGTTATTTTTTATATTGCAATCGTTATGTACCAGCATTTTTTTCCTTAAATTAGACAAATTTAATATATAATCTTGTACATACTTTTGATGGTCTATTTCTATATTTATTTTAAAACAAATTATATTTTTAATTGATGTCTTATTATGAAAATTATATCTATTTGTCAATTCTTCAATGTCAATAAATGTGCAATTTTCGTATTGTTTTGCAATTAGACTAATTTTTGCGTTTAACTTATAAATATTTAAATAGTTATTATATTGAACACCAAGCAGAAATATTTTACATTTTTTTAAATGACATAGGGTATTACATATACTTGTTATGATTGAGTATGGATCTTTGTCATTTGAACCTACAGCTAATATTAATACATCGTCACTATTGAGGGAATTTTTCAAGTGTTCACAGTTTTTTAAAACTTCAAAACTCGATGCAGACGGTTTTACCATGCCAGAAACGCTGTAGTTATCGTTCCATGTTCCGTCTCGATATTTCTCTCGATACTTCTTTGACAGGCTTTTGTAATCTTGCCTCTGCACAAGTACATTCGTTTAACAACTGTATGGATTGTTAAACTGTGCCTGTAGTGTTTTTGGTACAGTCGTACAGAATCAACTAACTTTGCAATAAATAATCAATTTAAAAATAACCACATTTAAAATTACGAACAATCAAAAACTAAAACTTAACAACGAATACTTTTCGTCTAAGTACTTAAAATATGATTTTTTACGTCATTGAAACAAGAAAAAGTATTAATTTATTAGGTAGGTTTATTTACAAGTTCCCTGATCTACAATGTGTTATCGTAAGCGGTGTGGGCGTTTTAGCAAAATGTCAGGACCTATTAGTAGAAATCAGGCTCTTTGTCAGGATTTTTAGATATACTATCTGGTAACCCTGTACGCGACGTGGTATATCATACAGTGATGACTATATACCTATGTTTGCTGATATAGCAGATAGCATGGGCAGAATTCATAAATAATGATAAAATAAAATAAAAAGCCGACCCAAAAGAACTAACTCTTGTTAATCCTTCACCTTCAAATAATTCCACTATTTCCTCCTACTGTTGTTTGTTTATAATATAAAATCTTTAGTATCGAAAGTCATTTTGTGCGCGATGATGCCCGGTCGACGCGACAGTCGCTCGCAGTGCGTACGCTTCCATATGAACCCGTGTATCTCTCGGTCGCCGAACGACTGGGGGGCGTGGCTAGTCTCCCGACGACTCAGAGTCGTCCAGCGACCGGACGACCAAGTGCGTACGCGTCCATATAAACTAGTAGAAATTACAGTCGCTGTCGACAGTCGTTCGGCGACTAGTCGACAGTGCGGTTTGGCTCTTAACGCACTATCGCGGCAGTGGAGCGGCGCGGCGCGGCGCAAAATGCCAAACGTGGCAAGATTTCATTGAAGTTGGACGCACGAACGAAAAGGGAACGCTCGGTCACGCGTTGCCTAGAAGGAATTTTCAAGGAACGATTTAGCAACACATCCTTAAATTTTTTTTTATTTATTTATGATGAGTTATGATTATGATGATCTATGAAATGATCACGTAAAATACCACTTTGTAAAATGATCAAAATTTGTACACTGAAATATCAGTAGAAATAAATATTTCCAAATAACCTCTGTAGACCGAAGCTCGATTATGAAGAATATTTGGCCGCGCCGCGCCGCGAGCTATACCGCACTAGCGGCGCGGAGCGGCGCGACAGAATATTCTTTCGCACCCAAATCTGCCGCGCCGCGCCGCGCCTCTCCGCTATAGTGCGGTTTGCATTATTGCAATCAATAGAAATAATATTCGGCCGCGCCGCGCCGCGCCGCGCCTCGCCGCTCCGCTGTAGTGCGGTTTGACCTTTAGTATGCATTTTGACAGTCATCCCAAGTAGCACATTGGCTGATCAAGTGTCGAATTATACACCTACATAAGGTTAAAAGTGTGATTAAAGATGTTTAAAGGTTTTCGTAGCTTCTCAAGGCTGATATGTTGCATTTAAAAAAGTTATTTATTCAATAATCTGTAAAAGGCACTCCAGAAATACTTAATTAAGCTATGGGCTATTTAAGAGTTCATAATACATGTTTTACTACGTTTGCAGCTGAAAAGCGGCGTAAAGAAATTCTTCTATAATGTTTTTTGCTGTTGAATGGTCTAAAATTAATCCTTTCTAACACCAACTGGTTAACAGTACGTCTGAAAGGTATTGTAAAGTTAGAAGCTGTGCATTGATCTTGAAGGCATCTTTTATGACGCTTTTGAGCTACATGTGGTGTAATATAATACCACTGTAAGGTTGTCTGGTTAAGATCATTAAGGAAATACTTTCAACAGCCTGTTGCTGCTGAAATTACGCCTAAGTAGAAAATAATAACTCTTCAAGCTGAAGAAGTGTATTCAATCATATATTTATACAGCTTTATTTGAGAAACTGTTGTAAACCATTTTTCAAGCGCTTTGTAATTCTCAAAGAGTTAGAATGTAATTTGTCTATACTATTAAACAGTTTTTGGCACCCAATTACACCACATTAAAGTTCGTTGCTGTTATTGACTTCATTTAACAGCTTTTCTACCTATCTGTTGCAAAATTTATAATTTTGATTACTAGCTAGTATTCGAATAAACTACGAATTCAAGGTTTATAAGTATTAATAATTAATAATGGACAAGCCTTGGTCGACAAGAAAACGGAATGGTACCAAATTTACAAGAAAACAAGTAATATTTTAGACTATACCTACCTATAAGATAAATGTTAGTTGGAGGATGATTTTCTTTTTGATAGAGGACCCCTAACTTGCTGCAAGAAATAGTTGTTGAAATACAACATAACTCATAAGTCATTAGAACGGCATTTCCGGAATCCATGTATGAACTAAAAGTGTAAATTAACGTCTCTTATACAGAACACGAGCAGTCTATGGCTGATTAATGGTATTTTGTTCAGCAAATAGTGTCACAAGATAATATTTTAACGATTAAAGCTGAGCACCTCATGGACGCCATAACTAACCTAAAAATACCTTTTTTTATTATTTTCTAAAACATTCTTAACTGCAAGAATACGCCTTAATTTAAGCTCTTACTTCATAGGCAATTTAAAGAAACCATTTTTACTAAATATCTCATTTAATTTTCCATCATAATAGATTAAAACTTTTGCACTCGTAATTTGTCCACATATTTCCTAAGTTAAAATCTAATTATTCGAAGGGCGCATGAAAATTTTGTAGTTAATTGGTATTAACTTCACGATGTAGTTGCACTCGCATCCTGAACGCATTTGTATAAACTGCGCATTTGTAAAACTTTCTAACATAAAATATCCCAGTAAAAATGGTGGACGATGATGGAAGATTGAATATAGTTAACTTTACACCATAACTTTTAACAGTCCTTTACATACTTAATTTATTTTAAGATGACTTGCTAAGAACAAAGACGTTAAAAAAGTTTGAATAGGGAGTTGCAAAAGGTTAGAAGCTGTTTAAGAGCTGGTTGGGGGAGTCCTGCACAGAATTAAACTTTTTACAGTGCTTTATTAATGCTCTATTAAAACTTAAATAAGCCCGACCGATGCTTCTCTCCAGCCATTGTAATACCAAAGGCTGTATAATTTGGGGCCCTTTTTAGCTGTTTAAGCGCTTAAACAGCTTTAGTACAGCCAAATTGGTATACCCTTAAACAGCTTTAAGATTCGATGGCAGCATTAATTAAGCACTTATGCAGCATTTGTGTGCTACTTGGGATATTCGGCTTCATAACCCTGTTACCAAACACCCTGTTTATTCGCATTACTGAAGGGCTTGCATAGAGCAGGGATGGGCAAGCTACGGCCCGCGAAAGGTTGATATCAGGCCCGCGGCCATAACACAAAAAATCCAAGTTTTCGTTTATTATTAGAACTGCCAAACCTGGTACTTCGCAGCGAACTTAAAAGATGATTCGCTTAAGATAAAAAAAAGCTTTTTAAAAAAAGCACAACCTCCTTCAAAAATCTTAAAAAACAGCTCTATAAAAAGCAAGAAATAATGTTCAAATCAATTAATTAAAACACGTCTATTGAAGTCGGGTGGAGCTGGAAGTATTTTTTTTTATTTATTGTTTTGTTTATATTCTTAAAGCCCCACCCGACTTCAATAGACGTGTTTTAATTAATTGATTTGAACATTATTTCTTGCTTTTTATAGAGCTGTTTTTTAAGATTTTTGAAGGAGGTTGTGCTTTTTTTTAAAAGCTTTTTTATTTCAAACTTTTTTGTGGTAGGTATGTAAGTGATGATTTTATAAAATAAAACGTTATGTTTCACATTTTTCAATGGTATACCCCGAGTAACTCAATTTCCACAAGAGTTCCGTTGGGCCTTCGCAGTTCAACCCTAGTCCAGCACGTCCTTGACAATAAATAGGTACTTAACTTGTTTTTGATTGTCATAATCCTACCAATATTTCAATCACTGTACAGTTCCTTTTTAATTTTGAGGAGTTCCCTTGTGTATCTTCAAAATCCAAAGTCCAATACCAATGAAATTAATATGGTATCATCTTTAAGGTATCTTCTTTCAAACAAAAAAAGAATCATCTAAATCGGTTCATAAACAAAAAAGTAATGGTTGAAAATCCGCCTGAATTCATATAAAATGGTAACAAAAACGACAGTTTTTTCAAGATTACTTGAAAACTACTGAACCGATTTCAAAATTTCAAAAAATGGGACCAACTTGGAAACAAATGTCATGTTATAACGTTTGAATCATTTCAATCGGTTCAGCCGTCTTCGAGTAATCGGTGTACATACATAAATAAAAAAAAAATATACGCGACGAATAGATAACCTCCTCCTTTTCAAATTTTTGAAGTCGGTTCAAAATATATAAAATTGCTTGCACAATAAAAGTTTCGGAAAGTAGGTATATATAGTCAATAGTCAATAGTTTATTTGCTTAAAACAC
The DNA here is from genome assembly GCA_928269145.1 of Agriphila tristella. Classification (NCBI taxonomy): domain Eukaryota; kingdom Metazoa; phylum Arthropoda; class Insecta; order Lepidoptera; family Crambidae; genus Agriphila; species Agriphila tristella. The sequence goes on along the minus strand of OV743451.1, from coordinate 1,622,662 downwards.
GGTAAAAAGTTGTTACAGTTATTGGTAGATCACATGTTTTGCTAGTAATAAAAGTAGCATGCAAATATGGGTACTTAAGTAATAGAAATTAACAATCTATAAATATTAAATTAAATACAATTCGATGTCAATAAGCATTTAAATAATTTTTAGTACATACAATCTGTTTTCATGTATAGGTAGGTAGGTATCATTTAATTATATTTATTTCAAAACACGTATTTGAATTTTTGTCTTTATTTTTTTAATAGCGGGCCATCCCGCTATTATAGATTTAATTAATTAATATTGGCACGCGACCAAGGAAAGTTTTCCCCATAGACTTAAAAAAAATTTCGCTATTAAGTTTATGGTTTTCCCATTCCTGCCCCCTTGCATGACCGACGAAATACGGTATACAGGGTAATTTTGCGACCTCTTTACAAAATCAAATATAAGTTCAAGGAATTAATAAAAAAAAATTGGTGAGATAGTTATGAATTATTTCTTTTTAAATTCAGTTTTCAGCAACTTTTTATGTCCAAAAAATTTAGGCGCATACGCTCACTCTCGCGCAAGCGACGCGAGCGGGGGAAGGCGGGTGGCGGGAGGGGGGGGGGGGGGGGGATGCGCAAACAGTGACAACAATTTCAATTTGTGTAGGGAAAAGTTTGGGACAAAAATGTAAAAAAAATGTTTTTTACTTTAAGATGAATAAATAATGAAAAATATTAGAAAAAAATATAAAAATAGCATTGTGAATGCAAAAATCTAAAAAGATTAAAATTGTTTTTTACTTCACAAATTGATGACCTGACAAAATTTGAAAAGGGGTCCAAAAATTACCAATGACCCTGTATATCGCGTGATAAAGCGTTTAATCGACACCCAACTTTCAAAATCCATTGACTTTTGACAGTTATACATGACTAGCGGCCGCCCGCGGTTTCACCCGCGTGGTTCCCGTTCCCGTGGGAATACCGGGATAAAAAGTATCCTATGTTTTAATCTAGGCTATCAGCTATCTGTGTGCCAAATTTCAACCAAATTCTTCTCCGAGCGCGTGTTGCAGTTCAAGAAGGCTACCGCGGCGCTCATAGCCGACGAGCTCCTGGAGCTAGTGCACGAGCCACTCGGTGAGTTTATACAAAACTGTGTCTTTAAGTACTCTCCAAACGATAACGTTCTAACTGCAAAATCCTCCTTTTACAGGACAACCGTTCATAGTTTCGAAAAATTATTTTCAACACATTGGCCGTAAAGTTAGCCCTAATAAAACCTGCGCGCCTTTTCCCATAATTATCATACTTTGTTTTTGTTACGGTTTCATCCGGGTGGTTCCCGTTCCCGTGCTAATATCGGGATAAAAAGTGTCCTATGTTTTAATCTAGGCTATCTACTGTCTGTGTGCCAAATTTCTACCAAATCCGTTCAGTAGTTTTTGCGTGATTGAGGAACAAACATCCAAACCCACAAACTTTCACATTTATAATATTAAGTAGGATAAATCGCTATACCTCATCGTGTTTCGGTGGTCATGCTACAGGCAGGCAAAAAGTGCAGTTTTTGTGTACAGCGAATCGGCGCCGGCAGCGTGGTCCGTAGACTCCCCGGTTTTCTTGGTTATACTAGTTTGCCATACCAGCCCCCCTAGCATGACCACCGAGACGTTATATTATCGCAGCGGACGCGCGCGGGTCGACATAGATTTATAGAGTTTACTCATGCACTGCGAGGATCTGTCCGTCAAAAAACCAGCAATCTATATCGACCCGCGCGCGTGTCCCGCTTACACAGCAGACGCCCTAAGGCTCTCCGCTGCGTTAAGCCGGACACGCGCGCGGGGCGACATAGATTAGAGCTTACTCATGCACTGCAAGCATCTGTCCGTCAAAAAAAACAGCAATCTATATTCCCGCGCCGTGTATCCGCGGCGGGATCCCGTTTAACGCAGCGGAGTGCCTAACTGTCAAAAGACAATGGATTTTGTCTGTTAGCTGTCGATAAAACGCAATATTACGCGATATAATATCGTTTTCGGTGGTCATGCTAGGGGGGCAGTATGACTACTAGGATAGGACATACATGTCATCTTGGTCACACTATAATATCCACCCACACGTGGTCCCACTAAATCTCCGTGTAGATCCAAACAAAATAATACCACGCGCATCGCATCCTTTATCTGCGTGAAATTCCAATACGTATGCCTAAAACTTTCTGTATCCCAAGTTTCAGCCTGATCCTGACTATAATCAAATACTTCTACTGATGAATAAAAGTCAAAATTATGCACAAACAAAACCATTTATTTATATGAACAAAAAGTACAAAAAAATACTTTTAAAAGACATGATTATTTTTGATACCCTGATATAAACTCTGTACATATCTTCCATAATTTATTTCAATGTCGTGCTCTTTTTCGTGCGCGAATTTTGGCAAACGCGCTACCATATAACCGCCTTCGTCAGACCTAGTTCTTTCTGCGTATATCTCAAGGACTGCTTTCTTGGTCTCATAAGACTGCCATATGTCCGTAACTTTTCCGTACTTGGCCAATATCTTGTTACGACGTCTCTCTGCGTCATTTTCTTGCACACTACTGACATCTGTCGCCTTCGTATTCAAAATAATAATTTCATCCTCATCTGAAATCCCTAAAGTAGTATTCCTGCTATTTTTCTTGTATTGATACGGCACTCTACGAACACGTCCAAAATTTTTGGCCTTCGTCACAACGCTCTGTGCATTTAAAACCTCGACAACTTCGTCTTTAAAACCATTACTCTCAATAGTACTGGATATAGCTTTACTATGTACAGAAACTTTGTTACTGTTACAGAAGTATTTAGAGTTTTGAGTTTCAACGTCTATATATTCGATTGTCTTGTAGTTCAATAGCAAGAAGTCTTCTTCTGTCCTTAAGTCACAAAACGTTTCTTGGTCTGCCTTAGCTGGAATCCTGCAGGAACAACCACCGCCTCTAGAGCATACGTTCAGTCTCGCTGCGAAAGTTCTGCAAAGACACGTTTCAGGTTTATCTTCCTCATAAGATTCATCACTTTCTCTCACACTTCTCATACTGACATCCTGTGTAGGATACTTAATATCACTAGTTTCTTGCGACGATTCACAACTTTCAGTTTTATAAAAGTTGTTCATGCTGTCTGTATCGTTAAATAAGGTAGGATTCAAAGAACCATGTGTCATTTCTTTCACTAAATCGTTATTCTCTTTAATATGCTCTTCTTGATCGCTATCTGTTAAAATCAAATTCAAAACGTCTTTAAATTGATTCAGTTTTTCCTTTTTGTTTGTTTTCTTAATTTTTTCTAAAACCTTCTTTAAGATGGATTTCTTCTCTTCTCTGGTCAATTTTCTTGGAACGATGATAGAGTTACTACTCATCTCTTCTATATCGCTTTTTTTAGCTGTATCTTGTTCTTCGGGGACTGGCAAAGACGAACAACTGGGCATTTTCTCACTATAGTTACTTTGTTCTGTGCAAACATAGTTTTGTATATCATTAACTTCATTTTCTTTGCCTTTGAAAACATGTTTTAATCGTCTTGAATCTACTTTTCTTTCTGCTGGTGGTACACTATCAGATGGTATTTCATTAACTTCTTTTTCTTTGCCTTTGAAAACATGTTCTAATCGTCTTGCATCTAATTTGCTTTCTGCTGGTACACTATCAAATGGTATAGTATTTATTGGCGTTTCGTCCGTACTTTCTTCATTTGCAGCAGTATCTAATGTTTCTATCTTAGTTTGTGAGTTTTCATTTGATATGTCCAGATTCACAGTTCTATGAACAGAGTAAATATTGTCTTCATTGCTACCAACATTACTGTAACCCGTAGACACGGTACGGAATTTTTCTGTTATACTTTCTGAAAACGGATCAGATGTCGGTTTGCTTTTACTTTTTTGCTTAAAATTCTTAATGACTATTTTGATGTTAATATCATTTTTATCATTACTATCGTCTGTACATTGCTCAGCTTCGTCTTTCACAATAAAAACTTCTTGAGATGTTTGACCTATTTCATTTTTTGTGTTATATTTAGATCTGTCTAAAGCATTGTCAGCTATATTGTATTCTGTAGTCTTTTCTCCTTGCGATACTTTAAGTTTAAAGTTGATTTCTATTAAATTTGCAATACTTGTTTCACTTTTTGCATTTTCCACATCGATACATTCCTCTTCGCATTGCACATTTTGCACTTTTCTTGATGTTGACACAACGTGCACGTTTGAATTCCTATACATGTCATTCAAAACTGAATGTCTTCTCCATTCAGTGCCCTTGGTATTAATTGGATCATTAGTATAGTCTCGCCTCTCGTATAAAGTTTTACCATCAAAGTCTTGCACTTTGATGTTGTAGCCTTCCCTTATATCTTCAGTACTATCAGTTGTTTTTTTAATACTGATGATTATGTCATCCTCTGGATCTTTGGTAGTTCCGCATTCCGTATCCGTATGTTTTGAAATTTTATGCTCCGGGTTACATTCAACTCGTACAGGTTTCATTTTGAGGAAAATGCCTGATACTCTAGGTGGGGATCTGCAGGACGTCTTTGAAGGACACTGTACTTGTTTCTGCTGACGCTCCTCATCATCATCCGAGCTCTCAGGTGCCTCACAGGTATTCAGAGCATTGTGATCGCTCGAGGTCTCTGATCTTATCGCGAAACTTTGAATGGAACACTGGTTTGAATTTTGATTTTTTGTAGGCCATGGGAAATTATGACTACTGCTATTTTCGCAACATTGGAATTTTGACTGTGATGGACACTTTGGTTTCGGTGGACATGTTGGTTCTGGTGGACATTTTGGTCGTGACGGACATTTAGGTGGCGGCGAACATGGACGTTTAGGTGGCGGCGAACATGTACGTTTAGGTGGCGGCGAACATGGACTTTTATTTGGCGGCGAACATGGACTTTTAGGTGGCGGCGAACATGGACGTCTAGGTGGCGGCGAACATGGACGTTTAGGTGTCGGCGGACATTTGGGTGGCGACTGACATTTTGGCCGCGACGGACATTTAGATGACGGCGGACATTTTGGCCGTGACGGACATAATGGGACATGATGTTTTGGCTTTTGTGGTGATGATGTGAGAAATCTCTTGAATATTTCTTTAGTACGTTTTGGTTTCATGCATGGCGGTGTACGAGGTGTAGGCGGACATGGCGGTGTAGGCTGGCATGGCGGTGTAGGCTGGCATGGCGGTGTAGGCTGGCATGGCGGTGAATGCGGGCATGGTGTATGCGGGCATGGCGGTATATGCGGGCATGGCGGTGGATGCAGGCATGGCGGTGTATGCGGACATGGTGTATGCGGGCATGGCGGTATATGCGGGCATGGCGGTGTATGCGGGCATTTTTCTATAGGACCCTTTTTATTTTTACGAGTTGGTTTCTCGCATGGCGGTGTAGGCGGACATGGCGGTGTAGGCGGACATGGCGGTGTAAGCTGGCATGGCGGTGTAGGCTGGCATGGCGGTGTATGCGGGCATGGCGGTATATGCGGGCATGTCGTATGTGGGCATGGTGTATGCGGGCACGGCGGTACATGCAGGCATGGCGTATGTGGGCATGGCGTATGCGGGCATGGCGGTATACGCGGGCATGGCGGTGGATGCGGGCATGGCGGTGTATGCGGGCATGGCAGTGTATGCGGGCATGGTATATGCGGGCATGGCGGTATATGCGGGCATAGTGGTGGATGCGGGCATGGCGGTGGATGCGTGCATGGCGGTGGATGCGGGCATGGCGGTGGATGCGGGCATGGCGGTGGATGCGTGCATGGTGGTGGATGCGGGCATGGCGGTGTATGCGGGCATGGTGTATGCTGGCATGGCGGTATATGCGGGCATGGCGGTGGATGCGGGCATGGCATATGCGGGCATGGTGGTAAATGCGGGCATGGCGGTGTATGCGGGCATGGCGGTGGATGCGGGCATGGCGTATGCGGGCATGGTGGTGTATGCGGGCATGGCGGTGTATGCGGGCATGGCGGTATATGCGGGCATGGCGGTGTATGCGGGCATTTTTCTTTAGGACCCTTTTTATTTTTACGAGTTGGTTTCTCGCATGGCGGTGTAGGCGGACATGGCGGTGTAGGCGGACACGGCGGTGTAGGCGGACACGGCGGTGTAGGTTGGCATGGCGGTTTAGGCTGGCATGGTGGTGTAGGTGGACATGGCGGTGTAGGCGGACATGGCGGTGTAGGCTGGGATGGGGGCGGATGCGGGCATGGGGGAGGCTCACAAAGTGGTATATGAGTGCCTGATGATGGACAGGATGAGGCAGAACTCGATGACGATGACTCACACGGCAAAGGTGGGTCTCGGCATGGTATCCTAATACGCGAACCTTTTGTAATTTGAGGTGGAGGAGGACTTTTTGGCCTAGGCTTATTGCTTAAGGAAATTCCAGATCTTTCTGGAGAGCCACAAGGAGGTCTTCCAGGAACACTGCATGGTTCTATCTTTTTCTTTTTAGGAGGGGGGCATGGTGTTGGAAGGGGGCATGGTTTTGGAGGAGTTTCACATGGTGATTTTGGGGATGTTTCACAGGGAGGCGGAGTCGGAGGACAGGGTGGATTTGGTGGGGGAGGACACGGCTTAGGTGTGACCAAACATGACTTACGTGGGACCTTTAAATTTATCAATTGAGAAAATGATGAACATGAAGAATCTGCCGGCTTGCATGCTATGAGTGTTGGCGGCTCATCCATGCATGGGCGATGTGGTAGTGGAATTTCGCAAACAAGATTCGGATCAGCAATCGCATGTTTCGCACAATTTCCCCCTTTTTTTTCACACATTTCACATTTAGCAGCCCCTTTGAAAGTGAGTATACCACCAAGATCGGGAGGATAATTATACTGTTCGATAAGTGAATCGTTTAAAGTTTTACAGTCTGGTATGGAGACATGCTTGTTACAGTTTTTCGATTTCTTTTCTGGTGGAGGGACCTTCCAACATGATTTCTTTGTTATTTTTGGGGGACACTCGATCTGGCATGGATCTGGAGTGTCTTGGGCACACTTGCTTGCATTGCTTGGTACTGAATAAGGTTGGAAATCCGGGCAATTCCATTGAGATTTGGCACTCAACGCATACAATTTTCTTCTTTTGAATACTTCGACAGAGTCTTTGGGAAGCACTCTTTTTTCATCATGACTAATTTTAATAAGTTTGATTTTATTATACAATTTGGACATTACGTTTGGTTTGCCCTCTGCATACCATGGATCACACAAAGGCACGGGACCGCAAGGGGAACAGCAAGAAGTTCCGCATGATGACACTACAGTGGGTGTCATTTCGAAAATGTTGGGACAAGACTTTGTTCCATCGCCCTGGTTGGTGATGGTATCGTTAGATTCTTCAGAGCAGCACTGAATGTGGGGATCGCTGAAGCACCACGAAAAATTTTCAATGCCTAAAGGGGTCCACTGACGGTAGTAGTCATGGAGGTAGGTCTCCGCAAACTTGCTCTTAACAGTGCTAGTATGTATACTGCGGTCTGACTCGTCATCAGAGTATTCATCTTGAATCTTTAATCTGAAAAATAATTTGTTTTCTATAAAGCCTTCGACCCATTTATCGTAGACCTACTGCAGTTCAGTTAAACTGTAATGCCTTATTTAAATACAATAGCGAGATAGCCGTATGTTAATTGTATGAAAATAAATGTTGATTTGTAAATATGTATTTTAATAACTTTAGAAAACTTTTACATTTACTTGATTCTTTTTTTCAACTGGCTTAGTTAGTCAGATGTTTAGCCCTCTTACGCACTAGCGGTCAACCGCAGGGAGCGGCCAACCGAGCGGTTCCATTTTAATATGAAATTTTGTAGCGGTTACTTAACCGCAAACCGCAATGCAAGTGCGTATGATCACGAGCGGTTGCATATTAAAATGGAAAAAGCGGCTAGCCGCCCTCGCGGTCGACAGCCAGTGCGTACGAACTTCTTTTTTGTGGTAGGAGAGCTTATAGTTCGTGAACCCGCGACAGTTTTGCCTTTGTCATATGACATTACGATTAAATGTATGGTACACGGTCGGAAAAGTTGTGCTGAGCGAGGATCAGAAGATTATCGTCAATAAAATTGGCTGGAAGCTTGTGAAAATCCTTCACTTCCGGTTGAAAATCACTTTTGGAGGACTTCCGGCCAGATATAGCTTGGCAGACTTATTTATTCTCAAACACACTATTATTAGAGAGAGTTTATATAAGTCTGTCAGTTCTGAAATGGCCGAAAGTACTTGAAAAACGGTGCCAAAGATGGTCACCGGATACCTTTTCCTACGTCATGTGACATCTTGACGAAAATTATTATAAATTATTATAAACGTTTTGAAATAATAGTGTGTTTGAGAATAAATAAGTCTGCCAAGCCATATCCGACCGGAAGTCCTTCAAAAGTGATTTTTAACAAGAATTGAAGGATTTTCTCAAGCTTCCGGCCAATTTTATTTGCGACTAGCTGACGCCCGCGACTTCGTAGTCGTACGCGTGGACTTTATGACTTCGGCGTATGCATATAAATGAACTAATGTAGTTACATACGAAAATACTTGTAGCAGTGTTATGGTTCTGCATCAGTTGTTCCAGATCTTCGATTTTTATACCTCAACAAAAATGCTCATCAGGCTGAACAACTTTTGCAAAGATGTCATTTTTATATTTTGTATGGTTTAGCTGGACCATTATGGTTCTGCATCAGGTGTTCCAGATCTTCGATTTTTGTACCTAAACGAAAAATGCTCATCAGGCTGAACAACTTTTGCCAAGGTGTAATTTTTTTTATATTTTGTATAGTTTAGCTGGATCATTATGGTTCTGCAACGGGGGTTCCAGATCTTCGATTTTTATACCTCATCTAAAAAATGCTCATCAGGCTGAACAACTTTTGCAAAGATGTCATCATTTTATATTTTGTAAAGTTTAGCTGGACCAATATGGTTCTGCATCAGGTGTTCCAGATCTTCAATTTTTAAACCTCAACAAAAATGCTCATCAGGCTGAACAACTTTTGATATGGTGTCATTTTTATATGCCTTATAGTTAAGTTGGACCATTATGGTTCTGCATCAGGTGTTCCATTTACCAAAATCAATTATACCCTAAGTTATGCCCAGGCTTAACAGCTATATAACAAAAAAGTTTCATTCGAATCCATTCAGTATTTCCGGAGATTAGAGTGTTCAATCAAACAGACAAACAAACAGACACACTTTTTTTTCAAATTCTTACTCCATTACTATGTCTCCATCGCACAGTGGATTTTGGAACCCGAAAAAGTGACATCGTCGAGATTATTCCAAAATCTGTTAGTTCTAGTTATTTGTAACTCACGACGAGAACTCCCGTGTGCTAAAGTAATTATGTCTAGATTTTTTTCTAGACGAATTTCCAAAATGCATAAAACGGCGGGAAAAATATGGAAAAACCTTTATTACTCCTAAACGATATCAGTGATTGTAAACCTGATAGCATAGTATTATGAGCTTAGTAAACGCTCACATTTCAAGAGTTAATTGGCAGTTCTACTCGGGATAGTTTATGAGAAATATGAGGTTTTATGTTTTATCTAAGATATTTTTTTACTCGAGAATTCTGCCGTATTTTGATAAGTTATTAACACAGAATTATCTCGACGATGTCACTTTTTCGGGTTCCAAAATCCACTGTACATCGCCCCAGTTTTTTTTTAAATATATGTAATGTACAGACACACTTTTTTTTACTGTTTTATTATATGTATAAGGATAAGGATAATCTTCTGATCTTCGCTCAGCACAACTTTTCTGACCATGTGCCATGCATTTGATTTCATAGTGATGTCACATGACGTAGGCAAAACTGTCACGGGCGTTTAGGCCGTTGATTGAATAGCTATGTGCAGGGGTCGAAACTGGTCAGTAAAGTCAGTGAAAGTCAGTTTTTTTTGGCTTTGGTCAGTAAAAGTCAGTTTTTTCAAAAAATGGTCAGTAAAGTCAGTTTTTTAGCTACCTACGTTCATTTTTATACACTTTTTATTATTACCATTTGTTTTTACTGTAAACAGGCAAGAATACAAGATTACTTGAAGAAACTGACTAAAAATCGCGCTGCGCGGCCGTTTTTTTTACAAAAGCCAAGCAAGATTACAAGATTAATGGATAAAACTGACTAAACATTTTGGTCTCGGTTGCCACTATTCAGTGTAAATAGACTGAACCAAAGAACTTCTTTTTTTTCAATAAAGTGGCGATTTTCCGGGGTTGTGTGTTGTATGCATGGTATCTCATCTCACATATTCGGCTTTGTAAGGCTATCGCCTGTATAAAAGAACCATTAAATGACAGGTCGATTTTTTATAGTTCTTTAGAAATATATATAAAAATAACATTGTGAATGCTAAAAAAGTCAATAAAAAAATTTTCAACGCTGTCAAACTGTCTTAAACCCTCTTTTATACTCACTTCACATTTTTAACATAGAAATTAGGTAAGTCAGTAATAGGTCAGTATTTTTGAGTCTTACAGTCAGTAAAATCAGTATTTTCGACACTGCAAACAGTTTCGACCCCTGTATGTGACGAAAAAATTATGAAATAGGTATTCAATATTGAGAATACTTTATTATAGTAGAATAATAAAAAAAATATGGAGTACTAAAATTATTGTTGTAGTGTATTGTATGTGTTTTTTTTGTCAAGTCGACCGACCGACACTGATCGCTTGTTCCACCAATCAATAAATGGAGATTTTAACAACATCTACACAGTGTCAAAGACTGATACTTACATAGATTTTCTAACTCTTTTCATATCTTGTTGTGTGATTATTCCAACTCCAATTACGTTACATCTCTTGGGAATAGTAACATTACTACCCTGAATCACGACATCTCTTTGTTTCGACGGACTTTTGATAACTGCCTCAATAATGTTAGACTCAAAATTTCGACTGTCTTTCAAGCTCACTGTTACTTTAATATCTTTTAAATGATCACCGATTTCTAAGTTGCCTACATTCTGTCGAGTATTTAACTCTGGCGATTCATATTCTACAATTTTGTATACTTCTTCATTGCTCGTGAGCTCCTGGCCGTTACTGTCCGTCGCTGAATCTGAAAAGAAACCTTTTGGAATGTCTATTGTCAAAAAGTCGGCACTAGGATTTTCATGGACGTTAACTATGTTTCGAGAGTGTAATACCACTTCAATTTTTTGAGCGAAAGCTTTTGATTTATCTATAATCCATTGCTGGTCCGATATTCTCACTTTGATTTTGTTTTTATTGCCCTCCTCATCGTGTTCGTTGTATTTTGGTGTCTGTGTAATGTCATCAAGTATTAATTTTGGTATCATCCAGGCTTGAATATCTTGTACGAAATTAACTCTTTGTTTGGCAGTGGACTTAAAATATGAAGACTCTCTGTTAGATATTTCACTTTTGGACCGAAATACGATGCCAGTGTTCTTGTAAACATTCTCCATGATTTCAAATATGGTACTGCTGCTTGTAGCGTAAGCATTGTTGTTCCAGCGAATTTTTACGCTGTTTCTTGATTCTATTGTTTGTGCCAAGAATTTTTGCAACCAAGCTTTTCGGAAAATGTTATCATGTTGATCATTCGTACGGTCAGTTGTAAGATCGTGTCGTTCAACTTCTTTACGTTCTTTCTTTTTCGGTGGCTGTGGTTTTGTATGAGCAGCCCCTATTTTTATCATTAAACCATCACCAACTTCACACCTTCCTGTAGTCACTCCTTTTTTAAATAAATCCTTTTGTTCTTTGTTTTTCTTTTTAAAGAAGAAAAACTTCTTACCGTTCTTTTTGTTACCACTTTCATTTTGATCTTGGACCTTCGAAGATGTTGATACTTCATCTTCTAAATCAAATTTCTTTCCCCACAGCTTAAACATACCTTCTGCTCCTTGATAACTGCTGCTTTGATCTTCTTCGAATCTGCTTTTATTTGTTTCGAAAGGTGGTCCATATCTAACTCTAGAGTTGGATGCGACATTTTCTGTCACATTTGGAACATGGCTATTTATTTTTATATCAGAATACGATCTACTTTCTAAGGAAGGAGGGTCTGAAGCAATCGAAACATCTTTTTTACTGACATCACTGACGTTACTAGATTCTTTATCATCAAAAACTTCGTTTCGCTTAGAATCTTCTTTCTTAGCTAAACCGCGCCGCAGTGCTTCAAATCGTCGCCGCAGTAAAGAAGTACTTTTTAAACTAGCTGTAGTTCGTTCTTCATCGCCTTTCTGGTCTTTAGATTCCCGAGATTTTGTACAAAACATCTTACGGTACTCTCTTTCAATTTTGTTTTCCATAACATCTGCATGACTCTGTTTGTCTTGGCTTGGATTTTCTAGATTATGAACATGCTCCACAAGTGAATCGGATGAATATACTCTTTCAGCTTCTTGAGCCCTAAGGCTTATTCGTTTTTCCTTTTCTTCCCCGCGGACCATAATTTTCTGATAAGACTTATTTTGCTTTTCAGGTACTTTAGCATGTTCAATGCTCAATTCAACTCTTGTGACTGCGATCTTAATGTTTCCGTTCATAGTTTCTTCATCTATTTGAGTAGATATTGAAGCCATAGTTTTTTCCTGTGTATTACTTCCAAAATCAACATTATTTATTTGTTTTTGTATTTTAGATTGTTTAGGGCTTGTAGCGCCTGAATGGGTATTTGTTATTGGTGACAATTTTTCGTTTATCACAGCCACTGTAACATCTGTTGCTCCTACGCCTATCGTTGAAGTATTTTTGTTATCGTAATGGCTTGTTCTGTAAGGTTTGGTTTTTCCTATAAAACAATAATTATGTATTAGTCAACATGCAGCTTTATCAAGGCAAGTTTCTATTTTGGCATACTTACGAGTAAATAAATAAGAGAGATCAGAGCTCCCAACGCCTCTCTCATCAGTCTCAGGTAAATATATTCTCCTGACTTTTTTCCTTGGTAAGGGTTTCGCACTACCTACACCGATATCTGTGAAACTTCTGGAGCCGTAATATGTGTAAATTGGTTGATTACAGAAATAACGCACCTGAAAATAATAAGGAAACGTCATAAAGTAATTGTATTTAGTATTCTTGGAAGATTCAAGCTTTAGCCTTTCATCTTTACGTCTGTTTGATAAAATATCTCCATAAACTAGAAGGCTGCTAGGTATTGATTGACAGCCGGACAGGCAGATTCCATTGGAAACGCCCAACACTGCGATCCAACCCGCATGCCAAGTAAGGAGTTATGGCCATCCTACTATTGTATAGTAAAAATCCTCTCACGGGGATGCCTGGCCTGCAAAGTGTTGCTTAACACTTACCTCTTGAGGTCTTTTCAGCCTTGAGTTTCTGCAAGTGCAAACTAATTCTCTTGGACTGCTATATTGCACACCGGCGTCCCTACACCTACATTCGAATCTTCTAGGCTTCTCACTTGCTATAGTGTTCGTATGAAGGTGACATCTAAATGGTTTATTCATATAAATAGGTTTGGTTTCTCTCATTTCCTCTTTTTCATTATTTTTTAGGTGTACGGCATTTTTTGGGGATCGAACGCAACAACTTTTCTTCTTGTTCCTTTAATATTAATTTTCGTTTTATTTTTATTGTGATCAGTTAAGGTAGTCTGTGAGATGTTTCGTAAATAACTTCCTGATCACGCTGCCTAAAAAGCAAAAAGACTTTGAGGGGAAAATAACCAAAACGCAGAATGACTAGAATGCAAAATGACTAAAATGGATAAGGACTAAATAACTTCTTTTCAGAATGCCGTAAACAATAAGTTCAAATGGCCAGTAATTGTTTGATTAAAAATCTATGAACATACGTGCGTATTTCAAGCAGACACTGATGTTTATACCAGGATAATTCGCGACATAGACGTTTTGCAATTTCGACCTTTTTAATCCTTAGGCAAACTGCTGTTTAGTCATTCGGCGTTTTAGACAATTTACTCCGTAGACATTTTGCTCATTAGACATGAATTTTCGACATTTTGATTTTTAGGCAGTGTGATCAAGAAGGTCTTGATTAAATTAGTTTCATTCTTTATAAAATGTATAATTGGGGCCAAAAATTCAAATCGTATTGAACTAAATAAATAAGATATGCTGTAGATATATAAATGATTCGAGCGAGGCTATATTACAAAAGGCTGGATAGATGAATTCTTCTGTATGTTATTGTTGGGCCATTCTATAGGGACACCATATAATATAAGCTTATGAGGGGCCACACAGAATAACAGAATTAATACATATATTTTTCACCTCTCCAGCACGAAAAGGGCGCTTTTGGCGCGTAAAAACTCGCAGCATAATAGTTTTGTTGCTGTGAGCGTGATTTCTGACACAACCTTTTGAAATAATTGAGAAGAAAGAAATAGAGTGACTAGGATGAGACTTATAAAATTGATATGCGAGAAAAGGGATAGATAGATAGCTTTATGTTGTCCGACAGAAATACATGGATATATCAAGGAGTTTTATACAAGGATTGTTGAAAAAGAAGGTTGCAAATACAATACTGAAATTACATGTATAAAATAAATGAAACAAGAAAAATTACTGAAATATAATATCAAATTAGTGTTTTATGATTGTAAATGATTTATTATGATTAAATAAAGTGAAAAACACAACGTAATATAAAACAAAATGACGGGAATCTACTTAAGTCTCTCTCCTAAAACACTTTTATCGCTGGTAGAGGTGAAAAGTTATAAGTTTACCACGAGACCAATGTCTTGTCTTGTCTCGTGCCTTTAAATAAATCACTCACTGTGCTCGACAGTCTATATTAGAATCACTCGCTACACTCGTACGTGATTCAATTCTAGACTACTTCGCTAGTTCGTGATTTAAGGTCGAAACTCACACAATTGACTTTGGTCTCTTGTATAGGTAACGAATAACTATTGTAGTTTTAGTGGAAGCCTGATTCCTAAGTACACATTTAATGATAAATTACCACCACTTACGTTTATTTATTTTTGAATAAGTACACTAAGTTCGGCCTTTTCAACTCAAACGTAAATTGAATTTCAATTTGAATCGATTTTTTTAGTTCTTTGTTTTCTACGAAAATTTTACAAAAATATATTTTTTATTGACAGAACTTTATTGTCATTTTTTTGTTTTCTTTCTGTTACTGCCAGAGTTTGTGAAAGTGTGTTTCTTAACCCTTAAAAAATAGAGTAATAACTGAACTTTCTATAAAGTCACAGTCTGCCACAATTTGACAGAAAAAGTGTTCTCTTTGGTTCTCTATAAACATACTTTTGGATTTTTGGTTTATTATTTTTTAGGCATATTCAACCTGCAGTTGCATTTTTATTTTATCTAGAAGTTTTGTAAAAAGCTTGAAGAAATAATCGTATGGTGGTAAGAAGTTATTTTAGTTTCAATTTACTGCCAAAGGTGTTTGCTAATGAGATTAACCTCTTTGATAATTACCTAACCTATTGAAACTAAATCTAGATCCTTTGTAATCAAAATCTAAATCATAAGAAAATGTTTGTACAAACAGGCCTTAGCCCAACGAAAAAGGGTGAAATTGTAAATTGGTTTTCAGAGTCCATACTATAGTACAGAGTACAGTTATAATTTTTATGGTTGTTGACCAACGTAAAATTCGAGGTAGAAAATTTGCCAACAGTTTGATAACTTGGTACGTATCCCCGAGGTATCCCTGCGTTAATCATTTGATATTTATATTTTCATGTTGCAGAAACATTTCTTATGATACCAAGCGTGAACTACAAGGAAGTAAAAATACATATAACGACGTATAAACATAAAAATTCAGAATCTAAAGAAACCCCGAAGAAAATGAGTGAAAGGAAATGCATTAAACGCTGTGAGAAAGATGTAAGCAATAAGTTCATATGCTCGATATGCCTTAATTCTAATTCCCGGGACTGTAGCAGAGAATCTGATAAAAAAGGATTGTCTTGTCCAAAATGTCGACAAAGCTGCGTTGGTAAATTACCTCCCAAAATTAATTCAAAAACAGTTCAGACATCGCAGACCAACATTAATCAAGATTTAAACCTTCTTAAAGAAGTATTAACAGTCTTCCAAAACAGTAAACAAGTAGTACCAAGAAAGCAAGAAAGTGAAACATTAATGAAAGATGTTTCCGTAGAAACAGAAGTAAAGACTGAGTTAAAACAGAAATTGTCTAAGACTAGCACATTTCAGTTTTCCATAACAGAAGAGAGTAATGTAAATAAAACAGAGAACTTCAAAATTATCCACTACTCTGAACCTGAGAAAGTAAAAATGTCTCGGTTTCGTCTAGATTTGACTAAATTCAAATCTTCTTCAATACCCCAAATGAAAATGGAAGAACTAAAATACTCTTTAAAGGAGAAAACCAAATCGAAAGACGCAATAGAAGAGGTTAACAGAATGTTTGCTACTGTACGCAGAAATGACGAGAAGTGTTCAAACGATTGTAACAGACCATTTGTTAGAACTGGCCCTAGAGTATTGCCAGTTGTAAGGACATATCAGAAGAATAAAGACAGTTCTGAATCAGAGTTGGAGAAAATACACGAACCGCGTAAATGTTGCCACGCTAATAATTTACAGTTGTCCGGTGGTGACTCATTTTTCAAACACGAATGCTGTCACCAAAAAATTATGAGCAAAGGAAGATGTTGTGATAGTTGTGTGTATATGATGTGTTGCCATTATGAAAATCACAATAAAATGGAAAAAGCTTTGGTTTGTGATCGATGCAATGAAAGTAGAAAAGAGGGACTCACCTGTGACCTCAGTCATGTATGAGCGTCATTGTTTTTGAAACTTGTATTTTGTATTTATTTTACCTAACTACCTAATGTATATTTTTGAATGTGTATTTTGGAAATGAAGTTTCTTATATCTTTTTGAATAAATAGCATATTTATGTAAATTATGTTGAAAGTTATTTTTAAATTCTTTACTAGTATAGAGTTCCTCAAGGGTTAATGTAAGAACTTTTTTCATCAGTACATTAACCTACCCACATTTGTTTAGCAAACAGATTCATGCTAATCAATGTTTAGAATAAATTTTCAGGAAGCTAAGATGCAGACCTTAAGCAAAGCTAATCTGCTGAATCGAAGAATCTTAATAACCTCGTCATTGTTTTAGCATTTCTATGAAATGTGACTATTTCAGTGACTCATTTAATTTTTACTAAAAATAAATCATATTTATCCATTGCTTGCATTGTATTATCAATCCCTGTCCATGGGTTCATAAGTCTGCCTTCGACACTTGGTATCGAAAATAGACCGTAGAAATCAAACAATAAGTAACGTTAATACATTTTATTAATATGTAAGAACAACCTTAATAATTATAACAATAATAAAATAACTTTCAATAGTAAAAACTTTCCGAAGACAATTTTGACTTGCCGCCTCTGTAAAAAAAATATTGTATCATTGGGCGTTTGCTTATTTGACTTTTTATATTAGGTAGGTAGGTACATAAAGTACGCAATAATCATCAAAATTTCTATCAAACGCTTCGATCAAATATGAAAAAACTGATTTCAGTAAAAATGGTATCAGGAGCTACATTAACAAATGAATTAACTCTTATCAAAGTTGACCTACTAAAACTGTACTTAAAGTTCTAGTCATTAGAATACCTACAAGACTAGATTTAAACTATATCGGGTCATTTTGAACTTAGGTACCATCCAAAGGATTATGCCGATTTTTCTATACAAGCTAGGCCATGATGCGCTTTGATGAAATTACCAATATACTATAGTAATTTTATAGTGATTGCGTGGGGAGAATATCATTAAAATATCATGCGGGAGAAAAGAGAAATCTCAATCTCAAGGAGCAGTTTACAGTTACAATTGTTTGACATTTTCCTATTATGTGACATTTCAAAGTCAAAGTCAATGAGATATGTATGGTTAATGCGCATCATGGCCCAGAATCCGGCATGATCCTTTCAAGGTTGTGTCCAGTCCATGAAACTAAAAAACTTTCTCTAAGAAACATGTGTCGAATTTCGCCACAAAATTTTGGTCATCCCATACTAAATTGACCACGTGATCTCTTTGATTTGTATGGATAGTTGATTTTTACATATTTGTCCATGTGTTCCTTAGAGAAAGTTTTTCAGTTTCATGGACACACATCCTCAAAATTTGGATGGTAAATTCAAAATGACCCGATATAGAACAGCATTTTCCAATCAGTGGTAGTGGGTACGCGAGGTTACATCAAGGGATACGCGAAGATATCATACATCTATTTATTTTACCCGACTACAGCGAAGCAAAAAATGGAGGGTAGGTATGATTTTGACCGGAATGTATGTATATTTATCATTCCTACAATGGGGGTACACGAGTTTAAAGTCTTTCTTGAAGTGGTACGTATAAAAAGGATGTCTATCCCCTTACCTGCTACCATCTCCATAGCTATGTCTAGCTCTTTCCATTTTGTCGCTGTGAGCTCGATCCCATTCTCGCGGTGTGTCTGAGCTACAAAATGAAAAGTCATTGTTATATTTTTACATAGGTATCAGATAACGTTGATAGTAAAATGTCGTCGAATAATGGATTAGGATTTTCAATTTGGATCAACATTTTATTGATGGATTGATCCATTTACGCTATTCAAGACAAACGTCTCCATATTTCATTTTGGTTTTTTTTATGCACAACGGAATAATGCTTGGCCTTCACCTCACATGTTAAGTGACGATAAAGCCTAAGGTGGAAGCGCACTACACTCGGAATCCTCATTACTGAGGAACTGGCTATCTTACCTCTAACTGCCGGAAAACATTTTTTTTATTGTTGTTATGGCATCAGATCATAATCATAAGCTTTACTTACAATAATGCAGACTTAGGTAAGATGGTGGTAGCTAGCCAGGTGGACTTGAAATAAGCCCTACTACCAACCAAACCGAGTACAAACTTGTACCCCCACTGGGAATCGAACCCCTGCGTCTTACACGAGTGGGCGAATCACTAGACCACAGAGGCGGTTTGTTCCTCAACATACGGGTAAAAGAAAAAACCGGCCAAGTGCGTGTCGGGCCACGCGCAGTAGGGTTCCGTAGTTACCTTATACCATACCATATTGAATACCACATTCATTTTTCGTCGTCAAAAATAACTTTGTTTTTCATAGTGTTTGTATGAATGACAAAGTTATATTTGCGGTTTTGTAAAATGTGCTATATCTCTAAAAGTTATCAATATATCTCGTTCAAACCAATTTTCAATGAAAGTATTTATTAGGATCTACAGTATACATTTTTTTTAGATTTTTCACTCTTTTATTTCAAAAGTTAAAGGGGGGGGACACACATTTTACCACTTTGGAAGTGTATATCTTTCAAACGGTTGACTTTGAGAAAAAATCGTTTGAGAAACCTCAATGTCATTTTTAAAGACCTATCTATGGACACCTCACACGTATAGGTTGGATGAAAAAAAATTTTTAAGTTTCAGTTCCATGTATGGGGAGCCCCCCCTTAATCTTTTATTTTTTGTATTTTTATGTCAAAATCGTAAAGCGGTTCACAGAATACATCTACCTACTAAGTTTCAACTGTGTAAACTTAATAGTTTCTGAATAAAGTGGCTGTGACATACGGACGGACAGACAGACAGACGGACAGACAGACAGACATGACGAATCTATAAGGGTTCCGTTTTTTGCCATTTTGGCTACGGAACCCTAAAAAGCAGTATTCGAAAACAAAATTACCTCAAACCGAGATCATAAAATGGCTCAGCTGTACTCAACCGCTCCCTGACACTCGTCTTTGAATCGAATTCCTTTGTCAATATCTTCTTTAAAGTATTCGCCGAGTCCACGAACTTACACATACAGTCGCTCAAAGTCTGCATTTTATTCAACAATTCATCTTTATCAAATTTATCTACAGGATACTTGATAAGCTTCTCCAACTCTTTAGTAATTTTCTTGCAATTGTCTTTCAAATCCGGTATATCAGTCCATTGTAATTCTGTATTAGTTGAAGAATGTTTTAGTATCTTTATTTTTGGAGTCACAGTCTCTACGACGAATTCTCCTTCTTCAATGATTTCGTCAGTTGGTTTGTAATATGGCTCTCTGATACCGTAAATGTTGGCTTTATGGCAATCATCTGAGAGACCATCTTTAGTTTTTGCCATCACCAGTTTTAAAAGATTTTCCAAACCAATCTTGTGGTGGTTAAGGAGGTGTCTATCTAGCACTGTTATCCTGGGAAAAAATGTTATTTCATGAAATATATTTGACGCGTGGCATTCAGATTCCTGTAGGATGTTTTGGAATAATATGTCCTGTCCTTTTCCAATATTCAATCCATCAAAATCATAAAGTCTGGAGTAAGGTTCTAGTCACTTCTAGTAAGTATAAAGCTACAAGGGAAGAATTGTTGAAACCATGGCATAAGCTTAGGCATTAAAGGGTTTTGGAAAATTCACCTCCTACGGGGATGAAAGTATGGAAGTCCCTACGATTCAGTTTAGTGAAGTAGCAATAACTCTGAGTTAAATGTGTTAACCTAGCTTGGCGCAAGTGAGCCTAAGAAAGGATTTTGGAAAACTCACGCCCTAAGGGGATGAAAGTTTGTATGGAAGTCCTTTAGTTTCAAAGCTAGGATTAAAATTTTGTGTATAGGCTGACGATGATGATTAAAAATTATAAGGTGAAGAGATAGGGGAGGGGGGGATGGGTGGGGATGGTTAGTAAGTGTATTTTTAAGTGTAAGCGGAAGCTAAAAACGGGGCGTGGGAACGGGATACAAATATCTCTGAACCCAATTCTGGACAGGGAAGGAGAAGCCTTCTACAGTATTTTAAGAATTCTAAAGATTTTCTAAAATATCCACGCGAATGAAGTCGCGGGCAAAAGCTAGTAGGATATAAGAAGACAAAACTATACCTGTCAGCATCAAAAGGACATAAATGGCATGCAAAGGTCTCCTTTGGCACTCCTCCCAAAGACTTTGGGTAGTTTGAGCTTTTCACCACAGGACTGACGTTCATGACTTTGGAAGTACATTCACTGGTAGAATTAAGGTCCTGAGGAGAAGAAACCAATTATTTAAGTTGGTATCCTGCTAATATTATAAATGTGAAAGTTTGTGGGTTTGGATGTTTGGATGTTTAGATGTTTGGATGTTTGTTCCTCAATCACGCAAAAACTACTGAACGGATTTGGTTGGAATTTGGCATACAGATAGTAGATAGCCTAGATTAAAACATAGAATACTTTTTATCCCGATATTTCCACGGGAATGGGAACTACGTGGGTGAAATCGCGAGCGGCTGCTAGTAATCTATAAAATAAAGTTTTAGGGTGGTTTATATTATATGAAACTTAGAAGGTAAAAGAACGCTCTTAGTTTCGAGTATTTTTAAACTAAGTGGTGGTCATTCAAACAGTGAGTAAATTCTTTCTTAGTGTGGGTATACTCTCCACCATCGGTTTTTAACTCGTTTGAATAAGTGGGACCATTTTGTCCCACTGTTGCTCGTGGTCCCACTAATCTTGAACACTAGGGTTCGTAGTCCCACTATTTAGTGGGACTACCAGTCATAGGCATAACGTAGGGCTTGTGGTTCCACTTCTTAGTGGGACTGCCAGTCATATTATCTATAAGCTATAGTGACAGCTCACAGTCCTAGCGCGTTAGCCATCTGTGTATAAAAACTTTTAAAAACTTTACTTTCACAATCGTTTCGTTGGCCTCCTCCGGATGAGAAAAGAGCATCTTGCTGCGAGTTTTGGAGATCCGAGAGCGAAGCCTTTCGAATAATTTGGTAGCCGATGACGTCCGTCCGAGACCTGAAAGTAAAGTAATTTTAACCAGGAATTGTCTCCCAGCGATAAAACGCTAAATCACTCGATATTTAACATGTTCACCCATCTTTAACTTTTAGGTATACGTAGGGCTTAAAGGCGGTATCAAGGTCAACATTTATAGTCTGAGGTGCTGTCATGTGTACATCAATACACGTTCGCAAATACAGCGATGCAAGGGCGCGGCTGTGCTTGGAAAATTCGTGCTTGTATGGTAATAAAAAGTAGCAGTAACAATGTATTTGCCCTAAAGATTCTAGGTTAAGTGATATACGATAAAACGCTATAATAGGTATCACTCGATATTTATCGTGTTTCGGTGGTCATGCTAGGGGGGCTGGAATCTTCAGAGAAAATACATTGCTACTGCTACTTTTTTTTATTGTAGACTAGGCAGGTATTTGACCACCATCTTGCTTGGTAAACAAGGTGGTCTTCTTCTTCTTAGTCGTACACTCCTGGCGGAGTGGTCGTGATCATGGACTGTCTGGTGGGTTGGTTGCGGCTTTCGCGATACTCCTCCATTTCTCTGTTCGTGGCACTGCGTGTGCATTCAGTGAGGGAACACTTTGTGGTTGATTTTATTATGTCTGTCCATCTTGTGGGTGATCGGACGCGAGAACGTTGACCTTCCACTCTCCCTTGTACCATCAATCGTTCTAATGAGCTTTCGTTGCGGATAATATGCCCAAACATCTTTAGGATTCGTACTTGCACAATCGACGAAAGTCTTTGTTTGATACGAAGCTCTTTCAAGATGGAAACGTTTGTCCGGTGAGCGGTCCACTTTATCCTCAGTAAGCGCCTCCAGCACCACATCTTAAGGGCGTCAATCTTCTTACGGTATTTTTGGTGAATCGTCCATGTTTCAGCTCCATATAGGAAGATGTGGTCTAATAGACTCCTATTACTGTGAAGGTGTCGCACGCATGCCCAGAAAATGCCTATTCACTCTTGCCTTGAAGAGACCAAGGTTGTAATTATTAGGGAACACATAAGCAGGTAGCGCATTCTATTCTTTAGCAGATCGCATATGAAATTTAGCAGTTCGAATAAGTATTGCCATCCAAGCATGAATTTTCCAAGCACAGCCGCGCCCTTGCATCTTTTCATTTGCGAACGCGCATTGATGTACCTACCTAAAAGTAAAAGATGGTCGATTGCTATCGCTAAGTGCATCGCTTTAAAAAAACGGTATAACTATGTGACGAATTCATTATGCGATATAAACCGATTTTAAAGTCATTCTATCGTGATTTATTTTGAAACAGCCATTTCACAAACCTTTGTCGCTACATCCTGAAAATGATGTATTCAATTTGGGTGTCATTGGTAGTGTATTTGCCTTTTCCTGCAACAAAATAAATTTTTCTAGATCCATAACAAGTAATATTATAAATGCGAAAGTAACTCTGTCTGTTAAGTTTTCACGCCTAGGCAACTGGACCGATTTTAACAAAATTTGGTACGGATATAGATGGGAACTTGAGGAAGGATATAGGCTACTTTTTATCCCACTGCTGGGCACGGGTCTAAGGATATAACCTGTAGACCACGCTGGCGAGTCTGCGGGCGGAAAGTAACTACTAAATAAATTACTGATAGTCTGTGCGACTTGGGATTTGTGCTCATCAATATTACGGTCGCACTAAAACGTGACTCAACCAATGAATTACGACCCATGATACAGCGACAACACGGAACTGCGAAAACTCGGAGCTGAATCAGCGTAAAACAGGAGCTCGAGGAGCAAAATATCTATTATTTTTTTTATAAATATGATTTTTTTCCAATCAAAACCAATGAGGATCAGTAACAGGTTTGAATCCTTTAGTTTTATTGATATAAATAAAATCATATTAACAGCTTTGTAACTTAGTGAAAGATTTTTCTAAATCCGTTTAGAAATGGTTGAGTTATTAAGGAATTGAAGGAAATGCCAAACTCAATGCAATATGTGCTTTATTACGTGCGACATAAGGTTTGCGTCCGTCGCGCTGACGTCATAAGGACCCCCCAAAATAACAGTGTTTTAGCATGTTTTAGCTCGTATAGCTTCTCAGGTTTAAGAGATATCGCAAAAAATTCTTCACAGTTAATCATGTGATGGCATAAGCTTTCTGATAAGCCACTAAACAAAAATCGTTACTGATCCTCATTAAGTAGTTTGCTTTTTAAACTTTTTTTTTATTTTTTTTGTTTTTTGTAAACAATCATGACTTATTTAAAAAATGTTTCTATATTATTTCAGTTCTAATGTATTTTCTTTATTTAACAGTACCTATAATATATCAATTATTACATACTTAGTGTTGATAATATGCCTAGGCTACCTTGCATTAAGAAAAAAAAACCTTTTTTCTAAATTACTATTGCAGACTAGGTACGCGTTATAATTATACGTAGGTATTGACGCAGTTAAGTGTTTTTGCAGATCCGTGTTGTCGCTGTTGACTGTTTCGCTGTATCATGAGTCGTCATTTAGTAATCAAGCACAAAGCCCAAGACGGTTGTCTTTCCTCACAGAATCTTAAGTATTCAGGATTGATCTCATTCCGTACAGTAAATGCCTTCGCGCTGTTGTCAAGATACCCGTTCAAGGTCGGCGACTCGTGATGGAGCTGGTGGTGCATCATCAGTGCGCTTTCGAACTGGGCCGTGAAACTGCACTGGGAACAACTGGGGAAAAGGGAGAGAAGTGGATTTACGGGGCTCTGCCCCCCTAGCATAGCAACACGATAAGTATACAAAGTGTTACAAAATAACCCCTAATCACAGAATAGATATAAGTACTCCTAATGCCGAGGACCAGAATCAGCTGTTCAATAAAAAATAAATAACGAAGATATATGAAAACAAAATGTATGAAACAGCTGACTTTTTTTCGCAATTTCAGAGTTGGTCCCATAGTAAAAGTTGTTCAGTTTGATGGTCCCTATCTAGGGGAGACTGGGGAGGGTTGATCCCCCCTTTTCATTTTGGTCCCTAACTTTTTTACTATTCACAGTATAAAGATTTTTTTTGAGTTATTATATTAAGAATTTATCTATTTACCAAATATATGAAAGAGGGTAAGGCTAGGTTATATTTGGAATTATAGTTTAATTTAATGTCGTATGGTAACTTTTTACCATGTGTCCCCTATATAGGGGAGACTTGTTTCCCACCAGTTGGAAGACTTGATCCTGGGGTTCAAGTCTACCACACATCGGGGACACACGGTAACAATATTGGATTCAGCCTCATATATCCGAAAAGAGTAATATATCTTTAAATATAAAAAAAGAACAGTGCTAGGTACCAAATAATAAGTAAATCTGTAATCAAATCAGCTTCTTTTATTTGAACTTTATGCTCATATGCAGCTCAATTTCGAAAAGGGAAGCAAATATGAAATAGTTTTAATCTCTTTAGAACAATGTAATTAATATTCGGACTACAAATTAAAGCAGTCTAGAATCAAATATCCATAACAAATCAAAACGTAATTAGTGATCATCTTTACTTTTTTTATTCTTATCCTTACTAAAATTATGAATGCGAAATGCCGTTTGACTGATTATTTTGTTTGCCTTCACGTCCTAACCATTGAACTGATCATCATTAAATTTTACATACACGTTGTCAGGGTACAGAAAAAGACATAGGGTACTTTCATCCAGAAAAATAAAAGTATTGTTCCCAAGGGATAGCAAAAACCTTTACCTTCTAAAAATCTTGACTAAAATGTCTCACAATTTTCTCAATCTCAGATTCAGAAAAGTAGGTAGATTAAAAAAAAATTGAGTAAATATAAAAAGACTTCCTTTGTATAAAAAAGATAAAAACTGTGAAAAGTCTTTATTTTACTGACAAAAATCTACATAGGGTAGATTTGATCCCTTATAGGAGACACATGATCCCTGGGATCATTCCACCCCCAAAGAAAAGGACCAAGTCTACCCATACATATTGAGGTTAGAAAACATGTTTTTTTGCGAACCAAATTATCACTTATATCATGGTAAGTAATGTTAATCGGCAGAAAAATAAACATCTTAAAAGATAAAAACATTTCCAGGAAGCAGTTTCAAAGCATCATATTAAATTAATCAAGTCAAAACTTGCCATAAATTAAATATTTTAACACTACAAACTTTTGGCGGCCACCATTTGTAAGCCTTTGATATCTGTCAAACGAAATCATGACATAAAGTGATCATTGCCATAAACGAATAAGTGTTGCTAACATAAAGAACTGTAACACGCTTGGTAGATTCGTCAATCAAGTTTACCAAGTGTCCCCTAGGGAACAACTGTACCCAGCTTCCCCTACCATATTCGGATAAGGGGTTACTTTGTAATTGTAACACATATCGCGTGATATTAGCGTTTTATCGACACTCAATTGTCAAAATCTATTGTCTTTTGACAGTAAAAATGTGATAAATCTCTATCATATCGCGCTTTAGGCTGGCCCCAGACCTACCGGTTTCATTTCTTTGCTTTGCTGTTCTACCTTGCTTGAAAGACCGCCGGCCAACCAGGGTAATTTTCAATATATCGCATTTTGGGACTAGACAAAATTGGCAAGATAGCTTGGTGTTATCAAATATCATCGCCTGGATTGCAAAGTAGGAAGCTTTTAGGAGATATGCCACCCTGAACATGGACTCCGATCGTTAAAAATAAATCGATCGCTTATTTATACAAGATGTTATGTAAAAGCCTTATAAAGCTGAATATGGTAGATAGGGACCATAAAACTAAACATCTTTTACTATGGGACCAAATCTGAAATCACGAAAAAAAATGAGCTGTTTCATACATTTTGATAATTTCGTTATTAATTTTTGTAGGAAACAGCAGTTTTTTTAAACTAAAACTAAAACTTCGCATTGCAACCCAGACGACGATATTTAATTTTGATAAAACCAAACTAATGGCTATCTTGCCAATGTGGTCTGGTCAAAATATGCGATAGATTGAAAATGAGCGTCTTGGCCGGCGGTCCATGGTAGAACAGCAAAGCAAAGAAATTAAACCGGTAGGTCTGCCAGCCTTAGTGGTCATGCTAGGGATAGTACGCTAACACTAAATTGTCACACTTTATTCATTTCAGAAAAGTAAACATGATTTGTATAAGTAATTTATTATGGTACTGTCAAAAGTTTTCTTAGCTTTACTGGGTAATGAGATAATTAGGAAAAGAAAGGTACCTAGGTATTTATAATATTAATCTTGGCTTGCTTCATCAAAAGTAGCCTGGATTTTTTTCTCATAAAAGATAATACAGTATGATGGCTATCCAGGAAGTGAATGGTAGATTCAGATCGCTATACAGACCCAACTGATGTGATCAGCATTCTAAGAGATATAAGGATATGTCTTGGATATGTTTAAGAAACCGCGAAATTAGCATAAAAATGTATGGAAATTCTGAAACTGAAAAATCTGTTCCTGATCTCTTAGAATGCTGATAAGATCAGGTGGGTGTGTATAGCGATCTGAATCTCCTCCATTCAGACCCTAGATGGCCGTCATCAGATCACAGCTAGGTCAATCATTGGCGGAGAACCAAGGCTTCAAAGTTACCTCGTTTGTATTAAAATCGACTGGTGTCTTTGCGACCACCACTGTACCTATGTTACATGATAAGTTGGTGACCCTATTCAATAGCTTATTTTGGTCTTATTTGGAATTAAATTCTACTTACCAATGAGTCATATCAAAATGTAAACGATTAAAATTATTCAAAATTCGTCTGGTGCCAAAATCAAAGAGATTCAACGTGATAGAGCAACATTCTATTCTCTTAGATTGACAGAGAAAAAAATTGCTTTCAAAAATAGATGTTCTAAAAATCTAAACAGTCACAGAACAAAAAAGATTAATCATATAAAGTGTAATAGGGTAAGAGCCCACGACGGGCAGACCTTCGTCATTTTATAAAAGCTAAAAGTTTTTCTGAGAGTGTAGAATTTGAGTTGTGGTTACTTACGCAGGTAACAGGTAGTAAAGGTGTATAAAATAGTATACATCAAATTCGTTAAAGTATAAGGCTCAAATTTTCTATATTTTCTTCGTATTAACATTAGAAACGTCATCCATTGCCGGAATAAACGCGCTGTCTCACTCGCATTCACGTGAACAGTAATTGTCGCCTCGCGCTCGCACCTATAGCAAGATGTCTGGCAAGATGTAGAAACCATTAAAAGTGTCCGGATATGGAGGTAACATCTTTCTATAGGTCCCCAAGTAACATATATAAAGTTCAGCTTTTATACTATAACGAAAGTACAATTTTATATTTTTTTTAAGTTTAGGGGTACCATCAGAAAAACTTTTAGCTTTTATAAAATGAAGGTCTTGCCATCGTGGGCTCTTAGGCTATAAGTATATTTACGAGATACGCTCTTGTGCTACTGCTTTTGTATTTCTTTGTTTTTTCGTCTAATTATGATGAATCTTATGGCCGGTATACATTTTGATTAGTGATTAGAGCGAGTGGCTCGTTTAGTGTTTAGCAAAAAACAATTACTAACACTAATCAGAGACTGTCCGAACGTGTTTTTTGCTAAACAAATCAAAATGTATACCAGCCATAAGATATCCTGTTTAATGGGGTACTTTAATGGTTTCAAGAATAATTTACAAAGGAAATAAAGTAAGTATAGTCAACACAAAATAAGAAGCCCGTTTTGACAGATAACGAGTTCAAAGTAAAATGTTACTTATGATAAAGGAATAAAGCTCAAGAAAAATACCGTTCCGCCATTTTAGTGAAAAATTATGTTCGAAAATTATACTGTGTTTCTTTGGGGTAGACAATATTTTTCTTTGAACACGTTATCTGTCAAAACGGGCTTCTTATTTTGTGTTGACTTTAACGCTAAAATATTCTATGAAGGCCATGATGTTTTAGTCTGGTCAACGAAAGATGAAACTGAAATGGAGGCGTCACTTTTCCTGTTCAATTAATAAGTGGAAACTGACCCTTCCTTTTCCAACCGAGTCTCATCTTTCGTTGACCAAACTCTAGATGATAACATTAGTTTCCATAAAACCAGTGAAATTAGATTCAGTGAAAGTACAAAACCATAATATGTAACGTTCGCAGATACTATAATGTATTATGTTAAAATAACAACACGTTTACTGCGTTAATCACTGTTTTTGTTTTACTTATTGATAGCAGACTCAAGTTTTCATAACTAAGTTCAGAAAACTTCAACGGTGTTTAATAGAGGTTAATTAAGACCTAGGAAACTCTTGGACGAACTAATTCACACAACATTATGGACTAAGTAACAAAATCTCTAATGTAAAAAGAAAAACTGGTTGACCTGAGCGCAGCGAAATTTTTTCTATGTCTATGGGTTGACCGATCTATTAATCAGCGCACAACGTAAACTATTGAGACTAGAAATTTGTAATTTTGGACAAACAGATTAATTTCATGTAGATGGAGGATATTTGAAAAATCCGTGTCCTACATCTTGGCATGGACCACTTTGAAAACCGCAATTCTGACTACATGAAAAATTTCTCCCCAATTAGTCCTAACTAGTCCTACTTTTTCGGAATTAGTCCCAAAAAGGACTGAAAGATACAAGCGATTTAAATGGTCCATGCCAAAGCAAACCTTCATTTTGGCAGGGACAGGCTATATCTAGTGAACCACAACACCTAGCCAGGATCTGATTATTAAAAAAAAAAGTCCCTTTTTTATGGATCTCGCAACGCCTAGAATCAAAACGAAATGAAGCGCCGTTCAAAAAATATAAAGGAATGATTTGGTCCATGCCAAAATCAACCTACATCTTGGCGAGGACTTTTGAACCAGGTCACCCAGAGAAAAACTGCATATTGGAAACGATTCGTGTAAATTAGTCCCAATTAGTCCCAAAGCCACAAAATTAGTCCCCCTTTGGTTTAGGAGATAATCGGAATTAAAATTTGGTTTTTATAGTACAGGAGCTGACTTCCTATTCAGTGACGATGTTTTGTAACTTGTTTTTTTTTTGCGTATTTGTGTTAGAATAACGAAGTGTAATTAGTAACACAAAAGTATATCGTAAAGTAATACGTAACATTTATGCATTTTCGAAACTCAAATCTAGTTTTTTAAGTCATAAAATAAAAATGTTTTCTTAGAGATATTTTGATCCTGGGGCTCTTAGACTATATCAAAATAATGTACAGTCGCGGACAAAATAATTTCAAAAGAAGTACAAAATGGTATTGAATTTTAAAATTATATTGCTTTCTTTCGAAATTATTCATATTTGGAGTGGAGTGATTTTCTTCCTTCAATGGGTTCACTTGAAACTTTGTACCTATATAGGGTTATTTGTAATTCATTTAAAACCTCTCGTGGGGTTGATCAGACCATCAAACTGAACAACTTTCATTATGGGTCCAACCTCAAAATCACGAAAAAAATCAGCTGTTTCATACATTACGATGGAGTACTTACGCATTGTACTTTTGCCCAGTTTGATGGTCTGATAAAGTTCGTTTTAAAGGCTGCAGCTTTCACAAAGAGCCGCAAGATCGGATGCTTAATGTTTTACAATCTGAACAATGCGCATTACGGAACGGAATAGTTTTATGTAGGTACTTAATTAATTTTTACTGTACGCTTTTTTACGTGACTATACTTATACAAAAAAACGGAATTTCTCTTAAACCAAAGGGGGACTAATTTTGTGGCTTTGGGACTAATTGGGACTAATTTACACGAATCGTTTCCAATAAGCAGATTTTCTCTGGGTGACCTGGTTCAAAAGTCCTCGCCAAGATGTGGGTTGATTTTGGCATGGACCAAATCATTCCTTTATATTTTTTGAACGGCGCTTCATTTCGTTTTGATTCTAGGCGTTGCGAGATCCATAAAAAAGGGACTTTTTTTCTGAATAATCAGATCCTGGCTAGGTGTTGTGGTTCACTAGATATAGCCTGTCCCTGCCAAAATGAAGGTTTGCTTTGGCATGGACCATTTAAATCGCTTGTATCTTTCAGTCCTTTTTGGGACTAATTCCGAAAAAGTAGGACTAGTTAGGACTAATTGGGGAGAAATTTTCCATGTAGTCAGAATTGCGGTTTTCAAAGTGGTCCATGCCAAGATGTAGGACACGAAAAATCCTTAAAGAGAGAATCCACGAGGACAAATATTTGAATAGTTTAGACATGCGAAATGCGAAACTACCGAGCGATTTTCCCTTTATCTTACACTACTAAAGAATAATTTCTAAATGAAACCTTTGGAATAAGAAAAAGCAATTTAATAATTCCTTTTTTATCTAAAAGAACATAGTTTAGGTGTGGTCCTATAATTTTTTTATAGAGATCTGTCGTAATTGTGACATAATCCTGAAAAATATTATGGTACTTATCAATTTATTTAGCATCGCACGAGTTATTACGGATTTTTAGGCATAACTTCTTTGTTTATAAACCGATATAGATGATTTTTTTTTGTTTGAAAGGGTATTTATTATACCTACCTACCTACCTCAAGAGTGGTATACTTTTATATTTCATTGGTATTGGACCTTGGACTTCCTGCAGAAATATAGTTGTGAGCAAGTTTCGTTCGATGTATTCTACCTCTTGTCCGAACTAGGAGATCGATTTTGTAAGTTCACCCCTCTGCTAGGGGTTACCTAAGAGTTAGTATTAATTAATTGCTTAAGGCTGTTTCACATATTACGAATACCTACCGACTTATCTTGTCGTTTATTAATGAGGATTTTACCACAGTATATATTTGTAAATGTTTGGGTATTGCAATTTTTAATATTCGCAGTTAACTGTTCGTTCTAAAAATATCTAAGTACTTAGTTATATTTAGGTTCTGTGTCAGTCAATTCTCAAATGGCTGACCTAATGATGTGAAGTTCGTCCTAACTCGTATAACATAAGGTCGTTTATCTGTGTTCAGGTGTTCAAGAGTTATAGAAGCTATCAGCTAAGCATTGAAACGTGTGAAATCTTATTTTTTTTTCACACAATCACATTCAATTATGTACGACTTTTTATTTGTTACAAAAAGCGATTAAATATTCCTTTGTACGCGTCCTATCATGATTGTAGCTTTGAGCAACGATAAAATTGCCGTTACGGACGAAAGATGTTTAGAAATTAAGGCTTAAGCGCTTTCTTTAAGGTTGAAAATGAATTAATGTGGTTTTAATAGCTGTTATGTTGAATTTTGTAGCGACGTTAAGCCTAGTACAACTTGGTAACACCATTTTGCTACCTTCGCTCAAGCGAGCAGTCAGGAGCGGTATGCCGCAGTGTTAAGTCGTGCCGGACCGTCCGAATACCACGTTTTCTTCACACGTTAACAATCAAAACCGAAAAAAATAAACATTACAAAGCCGGCTGCATCGCGTCTGTAAAGATTAAACTATATTTCGTGTGTTCACATAAGTTAAAACGTCTTAACTGTGGCAAAGCAAAACCGGTTGCGTTTATAGGAAGTAGCCACAACAGTTATATAAAACTTTATGCTGCAAAACTCTTTGCAGGTAAAGAGTGGAGTTAGTCTTTTGTTTTGTGTGTTATTTTCAGTTGTCTAGTTCGTAAAAAAGTGGTTTTTGGGCGTTGCTGTTGAGTGAAATCGAGTGTTGAGCTGCTGTAACAGCCAGGTGAGCGCTAAGTTTTTTTTTTATTACTCGATAGTGATGTTCACGCTTTCTCTTGCAACGTTTGAACCGATATCGTGAGTCACACCGCAAAACCGTTTTTCTTTTGTTTAATGCTGTTTCAATGACAATTCTTTGGCGTTCGCTTTTTTTTTTAGCTAAAACCTTTGGTATGCGAACTCCTTTAGTGTCAAAAATGATGACTGTGCTAAATGTGACTTTAAGACGATGTAATAAGAATCATTATCGCAAAGTATGTCCCTATTTTTAGACTTGCTAGCGTGGGCAGTGTTTATAATGGTTCTTTTTCTATCAATGTTTACAAATTTTGCTGTTCATAGACAATAATATTAGTTAATCGTCATCACCTTATATAATTTAGAACAGCAAAGTTTGATAGCTAACAAAAAAAAATTGGAGGGTAGATTTAAAAACGTCAAAAGATATTGCTTAAAAAGTGACGATGTCAAAATCATTTGTGAGTGGACTCGTGCTTATTACACGTTTTTATTAAATAAAGGGAGTGATTTTTTATTTAAATAATATATATTTTTATAAAGAAGTAAGTGGTAGTGACCGAAGAATCTTACAAAACGAGACACAATGCATCCGACCATGTTTTCATATCGGCAAAGGTAAATTATCACTACTTATTATTAAATTTTATTTTGAAACACTTAAAGTCAACGGCCATTTTTTTTAACCAACTACAATTTAATTACCTGTTTACTTAATACCTACAATATGTTAAACAAAAGATCAGCTCAGGAATCTAAAAAAGGATTAACCTATTGTAATTAGTTTGCATGATTATTGGTGGATTACAATAAGTGGTACTAAAGAAAATTTTAGTCCATAATCATCGTTTACCTGAGAAAGTCACACAAATCTACTTTGTGACAGTGATAAAAAAATATCACCTTAGTTGGACCAACAGAACTTAAAAGGCCCAATCGAAAAACACTGGCGTTAGTTTGGTTAAAATTGATAAAAGCTATGCCTAGGGAGCTTAGGATGCCAATCTTGGACAATTTAAATGAGAATACTAAAGCTAAATCTAAGATTTTTTTTAGGTAAATAGGGTAAATATAACCTAAATGACAACGTAACGGTCTTGGTTCTATCGTTCAGAATTAGTACACAAGGACAAGTAGAACGAAAAGTAGAAACAATACTTGTCTGTGTCACATAACTGCATCAACTTCAAATACCGATTATTCATCACTAGAGACCGGATTATATGCAAACGCATTTGCATATTTAACCCCTTTTCAGTGGAAGTTGCATATTGTGGCAAAAAATTTGGAAATCATGCATATTTACGCTCGATCTCGTTCATCGTTCAGATATCTAATATGTCCAAACAATGGCACTCAAATTTAAATTCTGCCCAGTCACCTCAGTGCATGCCTTAGTTGACGTATAACGGTCCTTTTCGCTTACAAAAATATATACAGACACACTTTGTCTTTAGAACATTTGGAACAGAACTTGGCCGTATACATTTCTAAAGGTAAATTTCATTGTTGTTAAAAAAATAAATTTTATAATTGATATTTTCGCAAATACGATTTTTACCGTTGAGTAATAATACTTTTTAAGAATTAAAAAATCTTAAAAATGTCGTTTTTATTTTTCATTTTGCATATTTTTGCCCGTTTTATGGATTTTCGTGCATATTTTAGCAATTTATCTTGCCTATTTGCATGCATATTTTAGGATTTTTATATTGCATTTAATCCGGTCTCTATTCATCACCATGATCACAACGGACATAGGCTTCTCCCGCCGTCGGAGTATGTTGCATGTTGCCATATCTCCACGCTTGGCAGGCAGGTTGCATGTATGACGGTTTTCTTTGGAAAACTGCTGCCCATGTTCTAGTCAAAAGAAGTTTTTAATATTACCTACCTCTCTTTGGCCAATTCCAATAAGGACCCATCAACGCCCGTAAAATGAGAGACGATACATTTTCTATTGTTGTTCGGACGCCGGCGTCCGCGTGGACATTGATGAATTAATAAGCCTCCTAACATGATCACCGAAATGATACGGTAGCGATTTATCCCGTTTAACTGATAAAAGACGATGGAATTGAGTTTCTGTACTCTTTTAGTTGGCTTTAAAGAGTTTTTGATCACAGTAAGAAATAGGATCGTTTGGCAATTAAAAATATTTCGAGTTGATTTATCGTTTTTCCGTACAAAATGTGTGGGAAAAGGTTTTGTCGATTTCTTTCATTTTACTTTAAATGGTTAGATAATTATATTATAGAGTCTTTTGCTCCCCTATGATCGATTGACATTATTTTTTTTTTGTATTTTAGCATTTTTTTGCTAAACTATTTCTAAAATTTGTGAAAACAGTTCAGAATATCATGAAAAAGTTATGAATGATCTTCTAGGAACGTTTTCTTGTAAATATAACATCAAGGTACATCTGCTTTTAAGGGTTCATGATAGGAAAACATGGTTTGCGGGGGTCATATTTTCATATCGAAAACGTAAAGTTGTAGCCACAAAAAAAACACACGACAAGCTAGAGATTCTCTAGTAGCTACAAGTATTAAATTGCTTAAAAACATCACAGATGATTGTAAAAAGAAATCAGAATATCATCAAAATCGCTTGCGTAGGGTCATATTTTTGGCGTAAATAATAAGGGAAACGTGTTGAATTCTACATCAAAATACACTTAACCGTACTGTGAAGTAGCCCCAATAACTTTTTCACCTCTCCAGCACGAAAAGGGTGCTTTTGGCGCGTAAAAACTCGCAGCAAAATCGATTTTTGCTGCGAGCGTGAGACAAAGTGCTTTTTTTAATTTCTAACACCACTTTTAAAATAATAAAGGAAAAACAAATAAAGTGACAAGGATGACACTTGTAAAATTGATATGTGAGAAAAGGATAGATAGAGTGCTTTATGGTGTCATACACGGATTAAAAAGTAAAAAAATAAAATACACGGATATACCAAGGAGTTTTAAACAAGGATTGTTAAAAAAGAAGGTTGATAATTCGAAATAAAGAGTATGAAGGTAATGAGGTCACATGTATGAAACAAATATGAAATAAGAACAATTAATGAAATTTACTAACAAATTATATGTTTTATGATTATAAATAAATAAATTAGATGGAATATTAATAAATAAGAGAAAAACACAACGCAATGTAATCAAAACGACGAAAAATTACCTACATACTCTTTATTTCGAATTATCAACCTTTTTTTTTAACAATCCTTATTTAAACCTCCTTGGTATATCCGTGCATTTTATTTTTTTACTTTTTCATCCGTTTATGACACTATAAAGCACTCTATCTATCCTTTTCTCACATATCAATTTTACAAGTGTCATCCTTGTCACTTTATTTGTTTTTTCTTTATTATTTTAAAAGTTGGTGTTAGAAATTAAAAAAGCACTTTGTCTCACGCTCGCAGCAAAAATCGATTTTGCTGCGAATTTTTACGCGCCAAATGCACCCTTTTCGTGCTGGAGAGGTGAAAATAACTATTTTTCAAGAAAGATAATTGTGCTTAAGCACAATCTTTAGATGATGACGAAAAAAAAAACTAAAAACATATAAAAAGTGCAGAAGTGAGGTTATTTTCCATACTCTTTACACGTAAAGAAAAAGACAGAGACAAATGTTTCCGCATAATCGACCCTGAATGAACCGTCTCAAAAATCCACCCAGCCCCCCTAGCATGACCAGCATAACACGATTTATATCGCGTGATATAGCGTTTTATCACGTTTAACTGTCAAAAAGACAAAGGAGTTTGACAGTTGAGTTTCGATAAAATGCTATATCACGCGATATAAATCGGTCATGCTAGGCAGGCTGTACTTATATCATGTTTCGGTGGTCATGCTAGGGGGGCTGGTATGCACCCTAGCCTAGCCCCCTAAGGTTTTTACAACCGATTTTAAGGCAAAAGATTAAGAAGTTTGCTTCTATTTGCTTTATAGAACCGATTTTAATGCAAAAGTACTTTTATTTCATTTGACACTTGAGGATAATTACAATAATAAATTTCTTCATAAAAAATAAGGTCGATCTCATGGTGATCGGCCACCGTAACTTACACGGCCAAATAACATCAGTTAACTTTTGACAGCTATAAGTACTTTAATGCTCCATGAAGAATTGGCTAGTTAGGTAGATTTTTTTATGGAAAGGTCAACTTTTTGCAATTCGGGAATTATCTGACTTTGTTTCCGACAAAACTGTAATCATGGTAATAGTTAGGTTAGGTTAGTTTTATTCGGTTAGAAAAAATTGTTTAAAAAGTAGCTTTTTGGCTATTTTTATTTCCTTATTTATAACAGTCCTGTACACAGGACCAGGGGCCCTATTTTTGAAAGCCCCATATTTTGACTAAGGTATAGAGTTTGTGAAGTTAGGGCTTGTAGAGTTAGGGCGTGTAGAGTTAAAATTAGAAGCCTGGCTTTACATGATACCATAGATGTAGCAAATCCCTTGCATGATACCGTTTACCGTCTGATAACTTTTTGACAGTGCGATATGCCATATCGCACTGTCAAAAAGGGGTGGCCGACAAGTCGATCGCGATCGACCAGTCCATCTCTAGGTCTAGAGACAGTGCAGTCGATCGCGAGAGACATAACATAAACTGCTTTGCTTGTGATAGCAAAGCAAGTAGCAACCGAACGGCCGGGAGGCGGGTGCGGCGGTTTTGTAATAAAAAATACCCCAAAAATTAAAATGCCTAAAGCTTTGTCCAGACTTGCGTCGCACGCCCAACCAAACTAGCGATGTATGGTAAAGATACGGTGCGCGGTGATCAGCGGGGCTACTCAAATGGCCACTTTTCTATTCGTTCGCTAACTTAAAAATTAAAAATAAGCCATAAAACACCAAACTAACGTGTCGTAGGCTAGTCAATTCTGTACAATACAACAATGTCTGTGATTTACATAAATTTGCGAACGTCTGACTTGATCATTAATTGCTTATTTTTAAGATTTAAGTTAGCGAACGAATAGAAAAGTGGCCATTTGAGTAGCCCCCCTGATACGCCAAAATGATACAAGTCTGGACAAAGCTTGAGTCGATCTTAATAGGTCAGGAAATTTTAAGTAGATCGCAGCCCTCGACAATTTGGCCACCCCCTGCGATATGGTAGTTTAGCGGCAACATTTTACATGAAAATGTTTTTGCTGGATATTCATTTGTAATTTACTCAATCGAGTCTGCGAGTGGAGAAACCACCTAAATAGGAAACACTTTAGATTGAAATCTAACGTCATAAGATCAGCTGTGTGACACAAAACTCAAAATAGCGACACTAATAACGGTACTGTAAGTAGACGATGCGAGAACGGGACGCAGCTATGCCACAGATTACTACACAACGGCGGAGACAAGGACAGACGACCATGGACGAGACACGACTCGAAATGACCTTTTTGCAATCGCTATTATCTGTGTTTGCAATTTTGCATACGAAAATAGTTTTGTAGCCTATTTTGGTAAACATGGAGCGTTTTTAACTTAAACAAAAGAACGTAGTCAGCTGTTTCTAACATCCACATTGACGGGACGTACACTCAGCGTCAGAAAAATCGCACCTTTTCAAAAATTTCTTCAAAGTTCATTTCATCCTATCTTATTAAATGGTAAGTGTTGTTATCATACTCCTTCGCCTTCGGACATAGCCAACAGTCTCTAGAAACCATCGGAATACTCGTCGAACGGAATCAATTACTGAGATTCAGTTTCCGGGCTACATTACATTGCCAATTTTTTTTGCAATATTTGAGCAACTTCATGGACAGTAGTATCCATCTTGGGTACTCCTTTTTGTAATTAAACTGTTGAAGTGTGTTTTCTTCATCATCTCGATAGCAAAACCCGCATTTCCTGAACTGACCCCTTTTATTTCCCTTTTGTGGCGGCACAAGCAATAACGATTTAAGCGTTTAATTATGGTAACTGTTATGTTAATTAAATCAAATAATTATTAATTGAAAGCTCATTAAATGTACTTTCAATAGATATCAACATTTACACAATAAAACGTTAGCTAGCAATAGGTGGCCAGGTCTAAACTTATTTCTTATTTTCAAAGAGGTGCGATTTTTCTGACGTCGAGTGTAGTTCACAAACATAGACAAACTTTTTTCTTAAATTCTAACTTCAAACACCTACCTAGTGATTGAACAAAAAATGTCTGCCAACTTTTAATAACATACGAGCAGCCTTTTATCAATATTTATTTAACTACGTTCCTAGATTGTCCATTATAATGAGATCGACATTGAAAAATTAATTTATAATAATTTATAATATAATAGTTATCATAAAAACTGAGTTTAATTGCAAAATTTTCAAAGCGGTACGTGGCGGTACCTAATGCATTCGTGACTAAAAAAGCTGGAAGATTTAATACTCAATTAACACTAAAACCCTCATTAACAGCGCTTCCACCTTTGGCCTTATTGTCAATGTCAACTGACATCAATATTTGTAAAAGCTAAAGATTTCGCTAACCATAGACTAAGTAGCCCATTTTGAAAAGCCCTCGATGAGGGCTTTTTAAAGTGACATTTAAAAAGTAAAAATAGTAACTATTTGCCTCACTAGATGGTGTTGATACTCTTCGAAGCTTAGTAAAAATATCACATTGACACCCATTATTAGGGCTTTTCACAATGACAAAAAACTGAAGGCTCGATAGATGGCGTTGATAAAGTGTCAACTGCAGAAAAAGTAGGAAAACGTTTATTTTTCAAAGCCAATTTTGACACTTCACTTGACCATCAGCGCCATCTAGTGAGGCAAATAGCTACTATTTTTTATAATGTCACTTTGAAAAGATAATTTCACGTTCTCTATTATTTAAAAAATGTGACTTTGTCTATGTGAGATGAAGGCCAAAAGCCTTCGCTGTTGAAAACAAACAGAAATAAGTATAAACGCAATACAAAATGTTTGCACAAATGTGCAGTGAATCATTTGTGACTGTAAAGTGGAAATTGAGGTTTTTAGATTTGGCTCAAGAATTGACGACCAACAATACTATTGTTATATAAACTACACTACCAACTCTGTGGTCTAGTGGTTCGCCCACTCGAGACGCAGGGGTTCCGGGTTCGATTCCCAGGAGATACATTTGTACTCGGTTTGGTTAGGGCTTATTTCAAGCCCGCCTGGCTAGCTACCACCATCTTACCTAAGTCTGACGTCATAACAAGAATTTTAAAATTGTTGTGTTCCGGCAGTTAGAGGTAAGATAGCCAGTTCCTCAGTGATGAGGATTCCGGGTGTAGTGCGCTTCCACCTTCGGCCTTATCGTCACTTAACATCAGGTGGGGTGAAGGCCAAGCACCATCCCGTTGTGCATAAAGGCCAAGCCACACAGCGGGCGTGGCGTGACGGGACGGGACGGCGACGCGATGCTGAGAAGTTGTAATGTACTAGGTACTATGGACGACGTCACACAGGCCGGCGTGGCGCGACGTGTCGCGTCCCGTCGCGCCACACCGCCGTCGCGCCGAGCGTGAATACAGATCGGAAGCGCGGCGGGGCGGAATGTAGGCGTGATCACGCCCGCAGTGTGAACTCCCGTCGCGCCCCGTCGCGCCGCGCCCCGTCACGTCGCGCCCCGTCACGCCCGCTGTGTGGCTTGACCTTAAAAGAACATAGTTTCGGTACTTCCTCCCTTAGTTGATATGAGATTTCTAGAAGACGAACCTTTTAGTTCCAGCCCTTATTCTTCAAAAGCACGGCCTTCGGGTAAAAACGAGAAGCTTCTTCAGATATCCCCCATTTATGAAGACAGGATTCTCTATCTAGAGGGCTACCACACCACAACACACCCTTACCACACCATATAACTCCATTGATCGTACCGGAAGGAGTTGTTTTTTTTTTGTTTTAACGGCACGCACATAATTGTACGCTTTTTAGGGTTCCGTACCCAAAGGGTAAAAACAGGACCCTATTACTAAGCCTCCGCTGTCTGTCTGTCGGTCTGTCTGTCTGTCTGTCTGTCGGTCTCTCTGTCTGTCCGTCTGTCACCAGGCTGTATCTCATGAACCGTGATAGCTAGACAGTTGAAATTCACAGATGATGTATTTCTGTTGCCGCTATAACAACAAATACTAAAAACAGAATAAAATAAATATTTAAGGGGGGCTCCCATACAACAAACTTGTTTTTTTTGCCGTTTTTTGCTCGATATTGATAACGACTACAGGTAGACAGTTGAAATTTTCACAGATCGTGTATTTCTATTGCTGCTTTAACAACATATGCGAAAAATAGAATAAAATAATTATTTAAGGGTGGCTCCCATACAACAAACGTGATTTTTTTGCTGTTTTTTTGGTACGGAACCCTTCGTGCGCGAGTCCGACTTGCTCTTGGCCGGTTTTTTTTTATATTGATCATCCTTATTGTATGGTCTGTGATATTACCTAATGTACCTATTGGTTAACCGCAAAGAAAACAGTAGGTAATGATTACCGACCTATTTAGGAAATACAAAAAAATAGAAACCAGCGAAAGTCATAGACAATCAGAGAAAGCAAACGCTGTCGTCCAACGCATACGCTGACCAATTACGGGTCAGGCGACGATTAGCTCGCCAATCACGTATTCTGAAAGTGCATCGCGCCAATTTAGGCTCAATTTGATTGGTTGTTGCGTTGTCAAAATGTATAACTTTTCCCGCGCGAACACATAGGTCACAGATAAAAAATTGAACGTATAATATACGTTTGATGAATGTTGTGTCTTAAGTTAAGATCATTGTTTTGTCTATGACGACTTCCGCAGTTTATTGTGCAATTTGTGCACCGGTTTCAAGGTATCGCAATTTTTGTGTTCCGTATTTGATCCGCGGTTGGAACAATTTAGGAAACAAACTATTCATATTGTCTTCTTCTTCTTCTATTTTTATTTTGGCAATCTACTTTCCTCTTGGAAGTAATTTTTGCCAGTGTCAAGTGTTTAATAGTTCAGTGGTAGGTATTGTTTCAGTTTAAGTTTCCATTAGAATGCGGGTGCATTGCATTCCAATGCTGCTTGGAGCATTTGGCAACAAGTATATCAAGACAGTTTACTCGGTAAGTTCTGCCGAGATAGCTTCCACTACAATAAAGTCTCAGCTTCACACAACCAAGATGGCGCCTATTTCAATTATCCCACATATTGTTCAGTTGCGTAGACACTTGTACCACAAAACTGCACCAATTTTAAGACACAATATCCACTATGAATCAATTTTCAAATAATTAAAATAGACACCAAACCAACGAACTAAGATCTAAGGAAGCCTAACTCCTAACAAATATTGCATAAAAAATGGCACCTTCACATATTCTGTAACACAAAAGGTCGCAAACTCAACAATGAACTAGTAAAAACATACCTTATTACAAAGCACGCATAATCGGCATTAGATTGTATTCTAACGCATATGACGTTTTTTATTGGCTGGGGTTTGAACGCAGATCAAACATGATTGGATATTTGACTCGCCTCGTGTCACTCATTGGGCCGTTGTCGTGCCTTTGTCATTGAGGCGAGGACGGTGTAACGTAGAATGCAGTCAGTACACCTAACCTACTACGGCGCGCTGGGCGGAATCATACAATTGTTTTTTGAAATTAGTACATTATTGTTTGTTAGATATAATGTTTGTTTTATTATGTAGACGGACGACTTGGTAATGACCGCTCGAATACGCTTGATGCAAGTCGCCTGTAACTAGTCGCTCTAAAAAACTAAAGGAGACCTATGTCAGCAGTGGACGTCTTTCGGCTGTGATGATTTTATTGTTATTTTATTTTATGAAAATTATAAAATGATGATGTTGATGAATGATGATCATATTATTTGTCACGAATTGGTAAGACATATGATTTCAAGAAGGACTAAAATTAGGCAAGCTATTGAAATAAAATAGGTATGCTTGATAAAAGACAATGTATTCTGTAAAGATTTTTTTTTCATAACATGTAAGTACATATTATGTACATAATTATCACATTTGCGCGAGCAACACCTTAATACGTCTTTTAGAGGTGTGACTGATAACGAACAACAGTATTAATACGTCTCTTTATTTTTATTTTTTAATTGGCAATACAAAATTCTTATAGCGACACCTTTTTAACCGACTTCAAAAAAGGAGGAGGTTCTCAGTTTTTCGTAATGTATTTTTTATAGCAGCGTATTCCACCAAGTCAAAGTTTATTCTTGTCAAGATCTTTTTCAAATGCAGACTATTTTAACATGCTTATTGACCGGTGCGCAAATACCTAAACTAGCAATATGGGTGATGGGTGACGGTGGATTGGAAGAGGTGGACCAACTCCGTAGCCAGCGCGATCTCCAGATTTGACACCCCTTGATTTTTATTTGTGAGGTCATGTTTACAGTTGATGTTTAAAAACATTTGTGAGAGTGAATCCGTAATGCGTTTGCGAATAATAGCCACATTTGTACTAATTAAGTGGAATACAGGTGTGCTGCAAAGTGTTCGGGACAATCTAGTGCACCGTTGCTAGGCATGTATTTCTATTGGTGGTGGAAATATAAAGTAGCATTTTCGCAGCAGATCTCATACATTGGGGTTCCAGCAGAATGATCCGCGGATCAAACTCCATATTAAAAAGCTGTTTTCAGAGCTGCATAAAATCATAGTTTCTGGAAATTGTCATTACTTTGTGTTCTGATCTGACGGTCTTGACCTCATGACGTCACTACTTGTCGTGCCACTCTGCTGCCTTCGGTGTTGCAATGTGAGTTCTTCATTTTTTATTTATTCTATTT
This sequence comes from Agriphila tristella, assembly GCA_928269145.1. NCBI lineage: Eukaryota > Metazoa > Arthropoda > Insecta > Lepidoptera > Crambidae > Agriphila > Agriphila tristella. Next base: position 1,579,345 of record OV743451.1, on the reverse strand, counting down.
TAACCAGGGATTTTTACTCGTTAATCAAAGAGGATTGCGTGAATAGAATCTTCATAGGTACCTACCTAATCATCCCTTCACGGATTGGACAGCGTTTTTGTTACACCCTGTATAATAATAAAAAACAAGGAGATTACATCAGATTACTCGTTTTCTATGTATTGCATATTGCAGGACGCGCCATTTTTAGCATTACAAAATTTTGATTTAAATTTTCCTTTTTTTTTTGTTGTACTGAATTCCATGAGAGAGTTTTATTCTTGTTTAAAAATGTGTGATAGCAGTGAATGTGAAGATTTGACTCTGCCCCACAAAGCGACTGAACACTTGTTGCATAATAACGACCATATTTTGTATGTATACGCTCATAGATATTTCTAAAAAACGAAAAATATGTTACTTTCCTATGTTATGTTATGTCTGTATAGTTTTGCTGCCTTCTTTTGGTCTTTTTCACCACTTGACCACACATGACGTCATTTTAATCATTTTTCTAATTATTTTTTTGTGGTAACGCTAACGACTGTCGCCGAGCGCGTGGCAGGGCAGACATTACTAAATCGTGCTTCACTAGTACTTTTTTAGCCCCGCCCACTCTGTGTTAGTTTGCGTGGTGCTATTTTTTGAGCGGAATTACACTTCCTTAGTATCTTAGTTCGTTGCACCAAACCGTACTCGACAAAATGGCGCCAAAAAAACCATTCATATTGTCAACAGGATATACTTAGGTATATAATACTCAACTCAACTGTCAAAATCCATTGTCTTTTGACAGTATAAAAGGGCTGCTGGACTGGGGGAATATTTTATGGTGCTTTCGTTCTCTGATTTCCACATGTTGTCCTTAACTTACCTAAGTACTTTGTAAAATCGGAATGTTCAATATTTATTTTTATACCTACTTCTTTAGGTTCAAAACAGTAACTAGGTTTAGTTACATAACCATTCATAAACATCCGAAGCGGGACAAAGTCACAATTATGTCCATTTAAAGATCTACGTTACGTAATAGTTTCGTATTAATGATGTCATTTCTAGTCCTACCTATGCTGTATGTATGCGAGTTCATAATGCACATGCCGGTGATAACAATGAATTAGGAATTCTAAGCATTTTAATTTAAGTTGAATAGAATTGTTTTTCAACCTAATTGGTTTGTGGTTATCTAGGGACTATCAAACTAAACAACTTTTACAATTGGACCAACACTGAATCCACGAAAAAAAACAGCTGTTTCATACATGTTCATTAATTTTTGTCAAATAGTAAAAACTGTTCAGTTTGATGGTCCCTATCTACCATATTCAGGGGGGGTATTACAACCTCTTAAAACTTGCCAGGTTTATGAATTGCTATAGTTACATCTCTTTCTCGCTGCATAGCAAATGAGAGAGATGCATTGATAGCCATTCAGAAAACTGGCAAGTTTTAAGAGGTTGTAATACGGGGGCTGGTTTAGCCATTATTCTGTTTCACTATACCATAAACTCCATGATATTTTTTTCACAATTTTCCAACAAGATATATGAAACAGATTTACGTAGGTATGCTTGTTACAGTTCTAGGCGCTTTGAATTTAACACATTGTGTGAATAGATTTGAAGTATATTTTGGATGCCAAGAGTTTAATCAGATTTGGAATCTTTTAGAATTTTACTGTAATGATAGTGACATAACGAATTTTATAGTTTCTTAGAATTTTATCAATAAAATAAAGCTACCTAGGCACTAAATCATTTATGATCTAAAGTTGTCTTTACAATAATAAGTAATATAGCAAGGCAACACAGTAACATTAAAAAAGGAACTTAAATTAAAACAGCAAGGCAACACAGTAACTTTTATAAGGAATTCAAATTAACATAGCCATGCAACACATTAACATTTAAAAGGAACGCAAATTAATATAGCAAGGCCGCACAGTTACATTTATAAGGAACTCAAATTGATATGAAAGGGAACACAGTAACATTTAAAAGGAACTCAAATAAATATAGCAAGTCAACACAATAACATATAAAAGGAACGCAAATTAATATAGCAAGGCAACACAGTAACGTTTAAAAGGAACTCAAATTGATATAGAAAGGGAACACAGTAACATTTAAAAGGAACTCAAATAAAAACAGTAAGACAAGACAGAAACATTTAAAAGGAACTCAAATTAAAACAGCAAGGCAACACAGTAACATTTAAAAGGAACTCAAATTAATATAGCATGGGAACACAGTAACCTTCAAAAGGAACTCAAATTCATATAGCCAGGGAACACAGTCGGTAACATTTAAGTAGAACACAAATTAAAATACTAACGGAACACAATAACATTTAAAATGAACATAAATTAATATAGCAAGGCAACACTGTAACATTTAAAAGGAACTCAAATTAATATAGCAAGAAAACACAGTAACATTAAAAAGAAACTCAATATAGCAAGGCAACACAGTAACATTTAAAAGGAACTCAACATAGCAAAGTAACACAGTAACAATTAAAAGGAATTCAAATTAATATAGCAAGGGAACACAGTAACATTTAAAAGAAACTCAATATAGCAGGGCAACACAGTAACATTTAAAAGGAATTCAAATTAAAACAACAAGGCAACACAGTAACATTTAAAAGGAACTCAAATTAATATAGCAAGAAAACACAGTAACATTTAAACGGAACTCAAATTAATGTAGCAAGGGAACACAGAAACATTTAAAAGGAACTCAATATTATTGTAGCAAAGCAACACAGTAACATTTAAAAGGAGCCTATCTTCCAAAAAAAAGAGATGTTAACCGTTCCATGCCTGTACTTGTTGGAAATGTGTAAATTTGTAAAAAAGCATCCAGAGTTCTTTACTGCTAGACAAGCCTTACCATCCAAATATTCTCTGCGCCAAAAAACAAAATCTAGATTAATGCTGCCCTCCTCTAATTTGAAATTACATTCTAGTAGTCCCCTAGTTATGGCTATAAAAATATACAACAAACTACCTGTTGTATTGAAAGAAATAACAAATGAACAGACATTTATCAAAACTCTAAAAGACTTACTTATACATAAGTGCTATTACACCATACAAGAGTATTTAAACGATAACTTAGATAAATATTTTGGAAAAAAAATAGTTAACTAAATCATATAAAATGACATATAGAGACCAAATAATTTAACTAAAAATATATAAATAAACAATTATTATTAAACGTAAATATAATTATTTTGTAAAATAAGTATTTTATAAATAGTGCATGCAAACCCATAAATTAATATATTCTAATTTAATGCATACCTATATTAAAACTATATTAAAATTATAAAAATCCAATTAAATTAAAATAAATATGATCAAGATAACTAATCATTTGAAATTTTGTACAATAAAATAAGATTATTCAATGAGATTTAAAATTTAAACTTATAAAATAATAAATAAAATAAATATACAAGTAAATATAAATCTTAAATAATAAAATTATGATTGCATGAATAATAAGTTAATAAAATGTATACCCTCCTCCCTTCTAATTTGCTGCGCCCGACAAGGCCCATAATGTACCATTTTGTTAAATTAAGACCGAACAACCATTGTGGAATAGCAATAAAGCATTGAATTGAATTGAAAAAGAACTCAAATCAATATAGCAAGGTAACACAGTAACATTTAAAAGGAACGCAAATTAAAACAGCAAGGGAACACAGTAACATTAAAAAAGAAACTCAAATTAAAATAGCAAGTCAATACAGTAACATCTAAAAGGAACGCATACAAATATAGCAAGGCAACTTAGGCAACACAGTAACATTTAAAAGGAACGCAAATTAAAACAGCAAGGCAACACAGTAACATTTAAAAGGAACTCAAATTAATATAGCAAGGCAACACAGTAACATTTAAAAGGAATTTAAATTAAAACAGCAAGGCAACACAGTAACATTTAAAAGGAACACAAATAAATGTAGTAAAGCAACACAGTAACATTTCAAAGGAACGCAAATTAATATACTGTACATATAATATAGATATAATAGATTTTACCCGTGTAAGACGTAGAGGTCCCGGGTTCGATTCCCAGGGGGGGTACAATTTGTACTCGGTTTGGTTGGTGGTAGGGCTTATTTCAAGTTCGCCTGGCTACCACCATCTTACCTAAGTCTGACGCCATAACAACAATTTCAAGATTGTTGTGTTCCGGCAGTTGGAGGTAGGATAGCCAGTATTCTGGGTGTAGTGCGATTCCACCTTCGGCCTTATCGTCATTTAACATTAGGTGGGATGAAGGCCAAGCACTATCCCGTTGTGTATTTAAAAAAATATATAGCAAGGCAACACAGAAACATTCAATAGGAACTTAAAAAATATAGCAAGGCAACACAGTAACATTTAAAAGGAACGCAAATTAAAACAGCAAGGCAACACAGTAACATTTAAAAGAAACTCAATATAGCAGATAACACAATAACATTTAAGAGGAATTCAAATCAAAACAGCAAGGCAACGTAACATTTAAAAAGAACTCAAATTAACACAGTAACATTTAAAAGGAACGCAAATTAATATAGCAAGGCAACACATTAGCATTTACAAGGAACTCAAATTAATATAGCAAGACAACACAGTTACATTAAAAGGAACTCAAATTAATATAGCAAGGGAACACAGTAACATATAAAAGGAACGCAAAACAGCAAGGCAACACAGTAACATTTAAAAGGAACTGAAATTAATATAGCAAGGCAACACACTAACATTTAAAAGGAACGCAAATTAATCTAGCAAGGCAACACAGTAATATTTAAAAATAATTCAAATAAATATAGCAAGGCAACACAGTAACATTTAAAAGGAACTCAATATAGCAGATAACACAATAACATTTAAGAGGAATTCAAATCAAAACAGCAAGGCAACACGTAACATTTAAAAAGAACTCAAATTAACACAGTAACATTTAAAAGGAACGCAAATTAATATAGCAAGGCAACACATTAGCATTTACAAGGAACTCAAATTAATATAGCAAGACAACACAGTTACATTAAAAGTAACTCAAATTAATATAGCAAGGGAACACAGTAACATATAAAAGGAACGCAAAACAGCAAGGCAACACAGTAACATTTAAAAGGAACTGAAATTAATATAGCAAGGCAACACACTAACATTTAAAAGGAACGCAAATTAATCTAGCAAGGCAACACAGTAATATTTAAAAATAATTCAAATAAATATAGCAAGGCAACACAGTAACATTTAAAAGGAACTCAAAACAGCAAGGCAACACAGTAACAGTTAAAAGGAACTCCAATAAATATAGCAAGAAACCACAGTAACCTTTAAAAGGAACTTTACTTAAAACAGCAAGGCAACACAGTAACATTAAAAAGGAACGCCAGTTAATACAGCAAGGCAACACAGTAACATTTAACAGGGACTCAAATAAATATAGCAAGGCAACACAGTAACATTAAAAGGAACTCTAATTAATATAGCAAGGCAACACAGTAACATTAAAAAAGAACTCAAATAAATATAGCAAGGCAACACAGTAATATTTAAAAGGAACTGAAAACAGCAAGGCAACACAGTAACATTTAAAAGGAACTCAAATTAATATAGCAAGGGAACACAGTAACATTTAAAAGGAACTCAAATTAATATAGCAAGGGAACACAGTAACATTAAAAGGAACTCAAATTAATATAGCAAGGGAACACAGTAACATTAAAAGGAACTCAAATTAATATAGCATGGGAACACAGTAACCTTTAAAGGAACTCAAATTCATATAGCCAGGGAACACACTCGGTATCATTTAAGTAGAACTCAAATTAATATAGTAAGGGAACACAGTAACATTTAAAAGGAAATCAAATTATGCCCGTATGTTATTCATTTGTATGTGAAAACTTTTCTCACGGAGTCATTTTTCTTTCGATGCAATGAAAATGCAGCGCCCAAATGGTTATTAGATTAGTTTAACAATGAGGCATCAAGGTTGCATTAGTGTCATAGATAAAATTCTATTACTAGCGGCATAGACAAGACAAACAAAGAACTTATTTTTTCAAGCTTTAGATGCTTAAACAAACAGCCCTACACTCAATTTTAATTCATCATATGTGATGAAAAACTATTTAGATTTAAAAACATGTTCGAACGTATTTATTTCACTAAACGGTAATTTTCTAATTTTGTAAACTTCTACACAATTTATTGAATATGAAAGCGCTATGAATCATTGTTATTTATTAAACAAAAACACCGGTCATATGTTTTGAACCGTTTCGCATTACATGAAGGTCGATATTAGCATATCGCTCAGTTATAAATATGGTTACATGCATGTGAAATTCAAATAAAGACTGGAATTTTAATAAGCGACCAGTTTAAACTAGTTTTTATTGAAGGATCTTGTCATAAATTTTCCAATGAATTTGGCGTTTTAAAATGTTTTTAAGACAAAAAAAACCGGCCAAGTGCGATTCGGCCTCGCACACGAAGGGTTCCGTACCAGAAAACGACAAAAAAGTCACGTTTGTTGTATGAGAACCCCACTTAAATACTCATTTTATTCCGTTTTTATTAGGGTTCCGTACCCAAAGTCTAAAAACGGGACCCTATTACTAAGACTCCGCTGTCCGTCTGTCTGTCTGTCTGTCTGTCACCAGGCTGTATCTCATGAAACGTCATAGCTAGACAGTTGAACTTTTCACAGATGATGTATTTCTGTTGCCGCTAAGTACCTATAACAAAAAAATATTAAAAATAGAATAAAATAAATATTTAAGGGGGGCTCCCATACAACAAACGTAATTTTTTTGGTGTTTTTTGGTACGGAACCCTTCGTGCGCGAGTCCGATTCGCACTTGGCCGGTTTTTAGTATTTGTTGTTATAGCGGTATCAGAAATACACATGATAATTTCAACTGTCTAACTATTAAGGTTCATGAGATACACCCTATGGCGACAGACAGACAGCCGTCTGTCTGTCTGTCGCGGAGTCATCATCATTGGCCACAGCATCTTTACAGATGATTGTCACAGCGCCAGTGCTAGTCTTAGGGGTTACCGCAGCTCCGCTGATGGCTCTGGAGCCCTATGGCGGCGCGGCACTTCTTGCCACATCGATTGCAGATGTACTGTGAGTCTGATGGAGGCGATGAGTTGCGACGAAGCCTTTTCTGCTTAAGGATCTCCAGCCAGTCTTCGTCGTGTTTGGAGACCCCGACTCCTATGTCGTGACGCCATTCAGGTCTCATGTCTGCTCGCCTTTCCCAGTCGTCAATCTGGATACCGAAGCTGTTCATGTCTCGCTTGCATGAGTCTTTAAATCGTAGTATTGGACGCCCAACAGGTCTCTTTGTGTGCGCTATCTGACTCAGCATAACTTGCCGTGGTAGTCACTCAGGAGCCATGCGGTGTACATGGCCGAGCCAGCGGAGTCGTTCCTGTTTGAGCAGAGCAGTAATGCTGCAGCAGCCCGTTCTTGAGAGGACTTCCTCATTGGTCATTTTATCTTTCCATGTCACTCCAAGAATAGTCCTCAGGCATCGCATGTGGAAAGCGTTAAGTTTGCGTTCTTGCCTCGCGTATGTAGTCCACGTTCCTGATGCGTATAAGGCCCTCCGCTGCCTTGAGCGGGATCCCGGCGCGGGTACACGGTGCGGGAGCCCGTCGCGGGGGCCCGCGCCGTGGTCCGTCGCGGACAAACAGCCCGTCGCGGGAAGCCGCGCCGTGCTCCGTCGCGGACAAATAGCCCGTCGCGGGCTCGGACACGCAGCGCTGCTCTATGAATATACAAGAAACAGCCCCGCTGGCGTGACCCGTCGCGCGGGACCCGCAAGCGTGCTCGCCACCCGCGCCACGTGCGGCGGGCAATCCGCCACACGCAGCGCTGCTCTATGAAAATACAGGAAACAGCACCCGGAGCGGACGCCCGCGCCGGGATCCCGCTCAAGGCAGCGGAGGGCCTAACAGAGTACTTAACACACAAGTCCGGTATACGAGGACTGTTTTTAACCCTTTCGGTACGGAACCCTAAAAAATAGAAATCGTAGAAAGAAATCTAAGAGATTATTGCACTAGCGGCCGCCTGCGACTTCGCCCACGTGGACGCATTATTGGACATTTTATTTTTTTATTATCTTCGCGTTTCCTGTAAATATATTAATGGGTAATTCGCTGTGATTCATACTTAGATTCATATTATTTATTGACTAGGGATATTAATAACAGGATATGTGCTTCCATAGTATCCTTTTTTCCTGTTGTTTTAAACAATTATCATTTTAGATGTATTTAACTATAACAGGGTAAAGTTTTGTTTACGTAAAGCCTGGCCAATAATTAACTAAGTATTTTTTTGTACTTAATGTGACGAAAAGCATGTTTTTTTTATCGTTGTATAAAGAGTGCACTGACCTTACACAAACGAAAACATAAAAATAATAAAAAAGTTAAAATATTTAACATTTTTATTTATTTGAGACAAACTGTGTTTTTAGCTGTCTTATTTTTTTTGTTGTCGTCTCAAACGTTATATTCTTTCTTTCTTCTTTCCTTTTTCCCTTATATTTTCCCTCATATATAAAGCGTGGCATGCATTTGCTTGGTTTTCCTTCGAGCAGACCATTTAGGCTGGCCACACTTAGACGGAAACCCGTTACGGAATTCCGTACATACGTGATCCCGAACGCAGCAACTGCATACAAAATCTATGGGCCTGCCACACACATGCGGGATTTTTCCGTACGAAATCTTCATACATTTTTAAAATTCCGTTCGGAATTCCGTAACGGGATTACGTCTGTGTGTGACCAGCCTTATGCGTGTTTTTCCCGCCCTTATCACGCTTTTAGTTACTTTCTCTAGTGCGAAAGGAAATTCGTTTTTTACGTACCATCCCCGCAAATTGATAAAAGACCTGGCGGCCATTTTTTTCACCTCATAAACTAAAAACGACTATAATTTTTCATTTACCTAAACCCTATCTTATTGAAAATATGTAATAGAAATCAATAATTAATAGGTATATTAAATTACCTATTAGAATTTTCTTGTGTCATTTTTAGTTGCGGATGACGTTAACGTGGATGTTAATGTGACAAGGTTCCATCGCATTAGCAATTTGCGGGGATAGTATAAACTAAAAACTTAAGAGCAAAACATCATAAAAAGGTATTCGGTCGACAAAACAAGTTTGTGCCAATATTATTATCACAATTCAGAAAATCCATGATGACGTCATCTGTGTTTGTCAACAATGTTCTTAGAACCCCGAAATAGTGGTTCCCGCTACTCCCCCCCAAAGATAACGCACTTCGGACAGCATGGCCGCGGCGCGGTTGACACTGCGTGGTACAGGAGATAATCTGTGACGGTCCTAACTGGAAGAAGGCAGTATTTGAGCGATAAGGAACCAAGCAAAACTTGTTATTTTTAATGTTTTGTCAATTTTTTTACGCTGTGGTTTAGAATAGGTGTATGCTTGCATCGCATCGCGTCGCGACCTTTTGCGACTTTTAAAAAAAGCAAAATGAAAACCACACTGGAAAAACAAGGAATGTTAATCAAAGGCACATTATGCGTAAATCAACATTAAACTTTGAAACCGCATGAAAATGTGTGCATTGAGGAAAACGAATCAGTAAGTGATATAAGATATTTTATATCTTATATCACATATTATATATCTTATATCACTTACAGACCACCGAAGAGGACTTTTTTAAACAAAAATAAGATTTTTGGATTAAATATGATTTTAGGATTTTATTACCTCAGTACACATTTTTCAGTTCAGTTGCTATTGTTTGGTTAAGTTTTCTCTTCGAAATGTAAATCGTATTTAATTTTATAGCTTTCGAACAAAATGACCATTGAATTTGACAATGACCCAAATGAAGAAGACAGAAAAAGGCAGGGCTAAAAACAAAGAAAAAAAAAATTATAAAAATTAAAAACCCGCCTGCATAAAAAGACAAGTCCACTGAAAAGATGGAAACAAGATTAAATATTAAAGGCAACATAATAACATGCAGTCGGAGGCATGCATTAAGAAAGTGACGTTTTGAATGATTTGAATTACTATATGCCTTCTTCTTCTTGTTTCCATCTTTTCAGTGGACTTGTCTTTTTATGCAGGCGGGTTTTTTAATTTTTATAATATATTTTTTTATTTATATCTTTTTAGTTATTATATATTACGGTCATGATATACCTTTTTGAAATCCTTACAATAAGCCCTTTAATTTGACACCCATAATGCAGTATTCTAAAAAAAAAAATTTTTTCCCATTACGTATATTAGTACCGTACAGCCGCCATGTTGTTTTTTTATAACGCCACCTTCTTAAAAACACTTGGGCTGACGAGACAAATCTAACGATATCTTAATTACAGAAATCCATTCAGCCGTTTGAAAGATATGAGGTAATAAAGAATATTACATACAAACACACATACAAACATACTTACATAGTTACATACAAGATACGCGCGAAAAACATAACCCTTTCTTTGCAGTCGGGTAAAAATAAAACACCGTCGATATCACTTGACATTCATTTCAAGTGACTTCGACGGTTTTTGGCTGTCATCGGCTGATCCCATGATTTTTTGCATACCACAAATAGCCACTAAAACAGCTGTTATGGCTGGTGAAAAATACGTTTTATTGCTTTTATTTATTTTGCAGGATTATATGTACACAAAATACCACTAGATGGCATTGCTAGTTTAAATGTTCTGCTGACATTACTTGTTTTTCCTCTGTGGTCTTCAAATTATCAATTAATTACCGCCTCTGTAGTCTAGTGGTTCGCCCATCCGTATAAGACGCAGGGGTCACGGCGGGTTCGATTCCCGTGCATAAAAAAGAACTGAAACTGTGATGTTTCGTTGTTTTTACGCTTTTGTAACTAACTGTGCGTTTAAAATTAGTTTTGTTTTTGTTAATAAAATATTTCTAAGTTATACCAACAGCCGCCGCACTGTCAATAATATTTTATTTTACTTTACCAACACACTTTAAAAATGCTGTTTAAAGCTAGGTATTCAAATATTCTTATAAGTAGTATTAATTATGCTACAATATGGAGATGCATTAGAATACCTATTAAATTTGATTAAATTAACATGTTATCAGTTGTCTATTGTAATTCATATTTTCTTCTCTAATTGCCTCCACAAATTGATTCGAAAGTTACAAAACAATTTAAGTAATTAGTACGATGAGTCGGTGAGAGACGTAATGCAAGATTGCGAAACAAATTATTGCTTTATTTTAAAAAACTAGGTAACATTTAAAAATAAATTTATTTTTTTGTATAAAAGTCTCCTAATTTGATTTACTGTTGGCGTGTGCCAAATTCTGCTGTATAAACATGTTTTAATAACGTGTTTCTAATGCACTTAATCATTATTTACTGTTATTTTATATTCTGTCAGAGTTTCTTGTCATGAACTTTTTTCTTATTATGAATATATAACCCTTTTTTTATAATAATTATTCTTAACTACTGTAATTTACATTGTTACAAAATTGTGGGCAGAAAACCCAATGAAAAAAATAGGCGGAAGTGGACAATGTGGCATAAAGCGGTCCAATTATCACAGATACAACGTCCGAATGGCCATCACATGTTATCTGAGACGGCTAGAACGCCCATCATTATATTTACATCAATAAAATAATCATTCAGTCAGTGCATCGGCGAACGCCGAACGCGCGCGCGTCTTGTCTCTTCGCTACCGAAAATACGCGCGCTCCATCAAAACATTTTAGTGAACTTTATTTTACAACTCGAAGGACCAAAGTGTTTGTGAATTTTGAAAATGGCCGACGGTGACATTCCATTGGTCACGAGTTTTGGCGGGAGCGAAATAGAATTCAACACGAACGGTTCAAAAGTGACTAGGACACCTAACTCGAGGTTAGTTCGCAACCTACTTTTTAAGTTCGCAATATTTTTTTCTAGAACTTAAATCGAACTCTTTATCGTCGATTGTTTTCGTGAAAGTTTTGTTTAATTAATCCACAGGTGTTCCAAATTTAAAAATAGAATTCTAAATAAACGTCCTTTGTTCTGAAACTGCGCTGAATCTCCAATTCTGTTTTGCGTGCATAAATAAGGTCGTGCACACACGTTATTTAAAACCCTATCACGATAATTCCGAATAAATGCATTTAATTTTTAGATTTAATTATCGCAAAACAAACAAAGGCAAGCAGATGATCTAATAGACTTTAGCTATGCATTCGTTTTTGTAATGCCACGCGATGCGACCGTGACATAAGAAAATTTTCGTGTCTATTAGTTTTGAGGAAGTCATGTCATTGATAGAAGTGGGAAGTATTTTGAATTATCATTGTATTTACCCACTCATTTAATTATCACCTCTTTGTTTACGTTAGAACCGACGACGAACGTGCAAAACAAACGTGCTTTAGAAATAAAAATATCGAACTTGTAATTTCGTTTCCGTGGAAATGTTATGAGATGGTGACCTTTGAATTCTAGAGATACAAGATGAAAACATGTCGTTCTGGGTTTTTCAAAGATAATATTGACATTTAATAGAAATAACATGAAGTCAACACAATATTATGATATTTTACATCTTTCGATTCAAAGTCACAGGAAAATGACAAAGTTTAAAATATCTAAACTAAAACAACTTTTTTTTTCATTTATTATGGGCATGGCCAATATGGCATCAAAAAAGCATGCGATATACATTGTTGATGTACCTATAATTAAACAAAAGACATAAATTGACAAAAATCTAAAGTTTATATAATTTCAAAGATTTAAGGTTGAGTTGTGGACAAACAAAACAAAAAGATTTTTTCTAAGCTAACTACCTAATCTAGCAGAAAATAATTGTGCGCTTATTTTCGCTTCAAAGTATTAAGATAATTATAATAAACACAAATTAAGACTTCACTACAGGGAATGGTAATTTACTAATTTAGTGCTATTATGATCTCAAATTCAAATGAATTTTACTATAGGTGCCATTAGCCCTTACTGACTTTAGAATTAAAAAAAACTGGATAACTGACGTTTGATTTTCGAAAATTTTCGATAGATTAGGGCGGAAAACTATTCTACTTTTTTACACATATTATCTTAAACTTAGTTTATTTTGTGGCTTAACATATTTATTCTGTGGTTTAACATGGGTTTAACACCACTTGTGAACTTCCAAATAAAATAATAGTCCTATACAGAAATGTTAATTTTAATATTTCACGACGAATTTTGGAACTTTTATACGGAATTTATCAGAAAAAATATATTGTTTGAATAACAACTACCCCCTGCCCTAACTCAACGGGAATCGATCTGCCCCCTATGAAACGCGATATGTTATAGCGATTTATCACGTTTAACTCATTTAACTGTCAAAAGACAATGGATTTTGACAGTTGAGTGTCACGCGATATAAGTAATATCGTATTTCGATGGTCATGCTAGGGGGGCAGGATCGAATAAACGTCAAAAATCTGTTATTTTGGTACATTAAAAATGGTTTCCATGGTTTCTCGATTTCTTTTCTCTATTCTCGACTCGATTCCAATGAGAGCTTTTCAAAGTGACATTAAAAAATAGTAACTATTTGAATCACTAGATGGCGTTGATGGAAAGAGAAGTGTCAAAATTGGCTTTTAAAAATAAACGGCCAAAGATGTATGGAAGATGTAAGGAAAGAGGAAAGTAAGCGCTCGCTGGCTGACTCTCTCTGCCCAAAGAGAAACATTTTTATAGGGTTACACTGCCTGCCCACCTGAGTACTCTTCCAAGCTTATTAAACAAAAATTAAATTAAATCAACTACTGTCATCTATTGAGCCTACAATATTTTGGCATTTTGAAAAGCCCTCATTCATTCCAAGATGTCGATATTCTCTCTCGATCTCTGTCACGTTGCGTATGTTTACATGATTGTTATGTTGAAGTTCTAATTATGGATTTACTGCCAAAACTATTACGTTTCAATTTAGCACGCAACTACATCAATGCGTGTTTCTTAACGGTCATTATGAAACGTCGAAGGCTAGGTAAGTACATTCATACCTACATTCTGTCAAAACAACACGTTATTTCGATCAATTAGGTACCTACCTAAGCAGTCATTGAGAATATACAGGGTGCTTTACAAGATTGCTACACGGAGGGTACAAGACTCAAACCATTTTGATTTTTAAAATAATTTAAACAGATTAAAAAAAAATAATTAAGAAAAAACTGTCTGCTTAACACGACTGTCCAAAAAAAGATGAGTGCTTACGATAGAGACCGAGGGTCACTCATTAGGATTACTTTTTACCGACTTCAAAAGGAGGGAGGTACTCAATTCGACCAGTTTTTTTTGTTTTTTGTATGTACACCGATTACTCAAAGACGGCTGAACCGATTGAAATGATTCAAACGGTATTAGATCAGGTTCGTTTTCAAGTTGGTCCCATTTTTAAAAATTTTGATATCTGTTCAGTACTTTTCAGGAAAACCTGAAAATACTGTCGTTTTCGTTACTATTTTGTGAACTCATACAGATGATCGACCATATCTTCTTTGTTTATGTACCGATTTAGATGGTTCTTTCTTTGTTTTAAAGATAATATTTTAGAGATGATACCATTTTTATTCATTGTTATTGGACCTTGGATTTCAAAGATACACAAGGGAACTCCTCAAAATCAAATAGGAACCGTATAGTGATTACACTAAAAAGAATGAAATAAAAAATTGTTTAAAAACAAAAACCGACTTCAAAAAACTTAAAAATAAAAACAAAAACAGCTTCAAAATTAAATACCTCTAAAAAGCAAGAAATAATTTTCAAATCACTAGATACCTACGCATATCACTGTAATAAAACACGTCTAATGAAGTCGGGTGGGGCTCTTAGAATAAAAAAAGAAGTTTTTTGAAGTCGGTTTTTCCTGAATAACATAGGATAAACTGGGGTAAGAGTAGGGGGATAATGATGATGAACAAACAAAGGATAAACAAAAGGAGTACCATGTAAAATTTATTTACCCATATTTCGAAACTATCGTCACTATAAAAATCATTACGCTATGATGGCATCTTCCATCATGAATTGCCAAAAGCAATTCCTATCATGCAAGTAGTTAAACCACAGATTAAATGTTAATTATGTTAACTAAGGTATAAGTATGACGCAGTCTAATATTTATTTATGTATTACGTCTACCCTCGCTTTGTCACACACATCTAATACATAAACTGAGATAATAGGAACACACAGGGATATTATGAACTCAGTTGAGTATACTGAACAAATTGAACAATCATCTACGCACACGAGTTCACTGAACAAACGAGATAAGAAACAACAATAGGTGGCTGTAAGTATTTGCACGATGATGTTATAAGTGCGTATGGTAATTAGAGATAAAGCAACTTTCGCGCGGTGGTCGGATGGGTGATCAAAAAGCTGGCCAAGTGGGGTAAAACTAAAAGACCCTTCTTTAGATTCGAATCTAAGATGGATCATATCACACGCTTCCACCACCGATTACTAAATAGTCCGCAGATTTTAGTACTTTACAATTATGTATTCTGTGGTTTGTTAAACCTAGGTTTAACCGATTTGCACACTGCTAATACTAGGTGTAGCCGGTTAAAACTAGGTCTAGCCTTTTTTGTGCTTCTACTAAGGGCGAATAATTTATGGGCTATTAAGAAACTTATTTCTATTGTCTATTAAAAAAATAACCACTAAATTTAAGGCCCACGCTTCGCGCTGGCTTTCTAACCTATATTCGAGACCTACAGGAATAAATCAAATCGTTACTCTTAGGTTTAACCAACAGCTACCGGCTACACCTAGTTTTATCCGGTTAATCCTAGGTTTAGCCGCACTTCTGGTATTAGCCGTAACATATTCACCAATCAAAAATTTTGATTGAGTGGAGTTAGAGCATAAGAATAAATAAAACTTTATTCTTATGGTTAGAGCTAGATTTTTAGTTTGCCACAAAATTGTTGACTTTTGAAGCGAAATTAGAAGTGAATATTTCGTTAACACCTCATGGGAATCATGAATGGGCGCGTATTTGTAACAATCGATCGCTCCACACAATTGAGCAACGGCTATTTGTAATTTGAAATGCAACGCCGGCTGCTGTTATGCAATGCAACCATACCACACTTCTTAATTATGCCAGTAACATTAATTCTTCTGTTTTTGCCGCCATTTTTTGCTCAAATCAGCTCATTGCTTTTCATAAATTCTTCTTGTTTTTGTTTGTACTATTATGTATTCTGTGTTTTTGTTATGGAAATTCACTCCTCTTCAGGGAATACTTTTGCCAGTTTCAAGTGTTGGATAGGGTTCAGTGATATTTAGAATGCAGGTGCGTCGCATTCCAATGCTTATGGTTTAACACCGATCAATCGTGTACACTAATGTTTATTTCCTGTAACTTTATTTTACATAGATCAGACAGAATACAAAAATGTCACAGACAACATCGTATTCAGGATATCCTCCTTTTTGGAGACTGTAATATAACGGCTTTGGTATACCGTATCATTTTATCCTACTGCCTACTGGGCTTATCTTGGCTTGACTATGTAAGTAATTAATTTTGTAAGAATTGAACACCAATCTTTTAATTACAAGACTGCAATTGCTTGGAGCAATATCTTTGAATAGACTACGAAAAGTGAATATTCACATTATAATTTTTTACGACGCGTGAATTTTAAGGATAAAAAAAATAAGAAAAATGAGACGATCTCTGTATTCTCGTCTGTTTTCCGCAGGCTGATTATCTAACTACTTGACCACCTAGCAACCGGTTTCAGTTCACAGATTAATGTTATACATTGCTACTTTCCTAAGGTAGGTCGAAATAAAACGAAAATCTATCAAATCAATTGAATATTTTCGTCAAATTTTAGTCTCGTCAAGCGGCAGCATGATTAATGTTTTGTTTTGCGGAATTTTATAAGTTTTCTTATAGGTATTAACGGTTCTGAATGACCCTCTTAGTACAACTGTAGTATTCTGGTTGATTTCTTTCTGATTTCCATAAATAGGTGCCATAAATAGTCAAGTTAGTTTTTAGTGAATTCAGCAACCTTATGTACTTTAAATTAAAAGTCAACATCTATTTCACTAGTTTAAATATTAATAATTAACTCGACTGTACTGTATCTAACTTCATTACGTGTGTGAAACAGTTAATTATTTTAGTTCATTGCTTCTCCTCAAGGTGATTAAACAATTAAACACGCTCTGATGTCCAGAAAAGTTGCGCAGCATTATAGTTTATCGCGACAAACAAAAGAGTTAACCATTCGTGACGCATCTCATTGTGCAGAGTTGTCCGCCATGTTCTTCTTTGCAAATAAGGTTGCCATTGTCAAAAAGTCCTGGAATTTTCCCTGATTTATGGACTCGGAACATTACTCCAACTCCAAACCAAACACCAAAACGCAGGCATGTCTATTCACTGCAAAAAGGAGTCCTCTGAACTTGACTCCTACTTTCCGAGGTGTTTCTATACCAGTCACCGACAATCTCGATCTCCTTGGCATAAAGTTGACTTCCGATCTCAACTTTGGTGACACAATTGAGTCTAAGGCTCAAACTGCGGCCAAAAAATATCGTCCCGGCGTGAAATATCGCTTAATCTTGGACAAGGTTAAGCGATATTTCACGCCGGGACAGCTTCTAACTCTTTACAAAGCGCAAGTCCGGTCGTGCATGGAATATCGCTGCCACCTGTGGGATGGGTCCGCAAAGTACCAACTAGCCGCACTAGACTCGGTTGAACGCAGAGCCAGAAAACTCATAGGGGATAGTAAGCTAGTAACAACTAAGCTTCAAAGTCTTTCCCACCGCCGTGAAGTAGCTTGTTTGGCGGTGTTCTACAGGTTATATTTCGGAGAGTGTGCTCTTGAGCTGCATGAGCTCATTCCGCCATCCCCGTTCTATCATCGGTCGTCCAGACGCACGGCAGGGTATCACCCATATTTGGTTGACATTCCATGCATGCGCACGAAGCGTTTTTCGTCTTCCTTTTTAATGCGCACAGCCAAGGAGTGGAATTCCCTGCCTGCGTCTGTATTCCCGCAAGCATATAACCCAGCGATATTTAAAGCCCGAGTGAATAGGCTTCTTCTGGGCAAGCTCGCTTCATCTTCGGCCTCTTCTTAGCCTTATGGTTCTCGAATGTGGCCAAGAGTAAGCCCATTTAATGTAAAAAAAAAAACTCGAAAATCAATACCTTTCCGTCTTAACTCACGGTAAAACGAAAAATTTGTTAAAACAATATTCAACTTACTAAACCTGTGCTTTTATAAGATAAGTAAATAGATTTTCTATCATCGTGATATACCTTGGCCCCCGAAGGTCCTACTATAATACGTAGAAATTAAAAGGAGATTTTGAATAAGTTTTAGGAAAAGTTGGGCATCAACATTCTTTTCTCTCCCAAGGCTGGTTTCATGAAAAACTTGGGAGTTTTTCTCCCATATAACACAATAACGACTAGAAATAAATACGATATCTGGCAAAGTGGCAACCTTAGCTGCAGAATTACTCATATGAACGCGGAACCTGCCCACTCGCATGTTCGTATGGGCAGCTTTATGCAGTTTACTATGGACATCATCATTTTTATTGGAAACGTAATAGAAACTATCTTCCTGCCTTATTTTGATTTGCATTTTATTTTATTTAAAATTATTTGTGGTTTGTGTATTGTTAGACCATAATCTGTGGTTGCAAATAATAGAAGTCTTTGGCTTAACAAAATTAGCATTAAACACGTGATATAAATAATCTATTTTCGTTTTATAAACCGCAATTCACTTCGGTTTCTTTATGTCCTGTGGATGATACTAAAAGAAACCGGTTTACCCATGACCCTGATCCTTGTTTGTCTGAAGTCCTTGAAAATTTAGATCGAGCGAAAACGTTCGCTAAAACAGACAATTTCTTTTCGTACAAAAAAAATGCTTAGCAACTAAGTAAGTAGGTATGTTAAGCATGTTATCGCACACGTGAATAGTTCTGATGACCATCTGTGGTCTTCAGCATCAGTTCCACTTCACCAAATAAATCGTTCTTTTCAAGAGCTCAATATAATACGGCACGAGTTACTAAAGCCCAAATACCCAAATCGCTATAGGTGAGCCTATAATATTTGAAGAGTTCCCTCGATTTCTCCAGGATACCATCATCAGATCCTGACCCGGTGACAATGGGCCATTTTGAAAGTATTCACTTTCAGACAAAAAAGTATTTTTTTAAATCAGTTCAGCCGCCGTCTTCGAGTAATCAAGAAATAACTTAACCTAAAAAAATAAATATCC
This sequence comes from Agriphila tristella, assembly GCA_928269145.1. NCBI lineage: Eukaryota > Metazoa > Arthropoda > Insecta > Lepidoptera > Crambidae > Agriphila > Agriphila tristella. Next base: position 1,559,984 of record OV743451.1, on the reverse strand, counting down.
CGACGAACTGTTCTCAGTTCGTCCTCCTATTTCAGTGGGTTAACAAACGTGCGATCTTTCCTAAAAAAAATCCTATGCATTTATAATATGGACGATAATAGCATGACACAAATAGGAATGCACAAGTGTTCCAGGCAGCTCACACTTGCTTGCAATGCTTGTGAGTGCTTGTGTAACAAAATGCGTGCGCATTCTTATTTAACTATTACGAAAGAGGAACTTGCAGAGTTGGCATTCGTAGATGGAAACCCACGAGCTACAATTAATTCTATTGCGTTTTGCGTAAGACCAGTAAAAACATATTTTTTAATGATTAAGTCCTACATCGTTCCTACACGCTCTATTTAAATGCCACGAACGACATCGCAAGATTTCGTGATTTTAAATATAGTTTTTGATTGAAGACGCGAAGTAGCGGGTAATAACACTCGAAAATAACTAAGTTAAAAAATTAACTGCGTCTGAAAAAGGAGACAAAACACCTTTACTAATTTCTACAAAAGTTCTTTTTACACGACTGCTCAAAAAAAAAGATAAATGTGTTGGTTTATACACGATTTTATGTATGTTTGTATGTAGGTAAGTGTGGCAGTTTCTCTAGTCCATCCACCTATCTTCTAAATGCCTGAACAGATTTGGATGTGTAACCCTATCAAATGAAAGGCATCGATGAGCACATTCCAAATCTATATAATTTGTACCTAATTTATTAAAAGTGTTATAATTTGTCACTAAAATGTACGAAATAATAATAAATACGTAATAAAAAAAATAAAAACACGAATGCCAATGACACTTGTGTTATTTAACTTTTTAGTTCGTTTTGCAGCAGTGTTTTTTTTTTGGTCACTGTAATCCTTATTCACAATTCATAAACAATTTAAACGTAAAAAATGTTTAGGAATAACAATTTAGCAAACACGAGTAAGTAATCGTTTTATTGCATTATAATATTGAATATTAACTTTGGACATTATGGTGTATAATAATATGCATTATTCATTCAAACCGGTCTTGCATCTGCATTCGCTGATGAGCGCAGATTCCCCCAAGGTAACTGCCGCCGATTCGAAAGAAACGATCTCCGTAATGTTTTGTGATCTCCGATGACTCCGACTTGGATACTGATACAGACAATATAACACTACGCCCCATCACCTTGACACTTACGAATCACACACAAAGTCATGCAGATTCTAGTACAGTGCGATATTTTGTGATCTCGGACTCGGATACAGCTAGACCACACTACGCCCCATCACCTTGACACTTACGGATCACACACACAGTCATGCAGATTCTAATACAGTGCGATATTTTGCGGTCTCGGACTCGGATACAGACCACATAACACTACGCCCCATCACCTTGACACTTACGGATCACACACACAGTCATGCAGATTCTAATACAGTGCGATATTTTGCGGTCTCGGACTCGGATACAGACCACATAACACTACGCCCCATCACCTTGACACTTACGGATCACACACACAGTCATGCAGATTCTAATACAGTGCGATATTTTGCGGTCTCGGACTCGAATAGAGACCACATCACACTATACGGATGATATAAAAATAAGAAGAAAAAAAAAAGAATACAAATCATGATTTCTATACAAACTTAGCACGTTAAGTTTTTAAATCTGCAATGGCGTCTGATGCAGCTAGCAGATGCATAGATTTGTGGTCATTCATATAGCATAGCATGCGTGCGTGTGTCATCACTCTCAACTCAACATTTGAGGCCCATTCTCACTAGTTCCAGTGGATATAGTTCCATGGAACTACTGATTAGTTCAATTGGCAATGGAACCGATCAGCAGTTCCATGGGACAGATATCCACTGGAACTAGTGAGAATGATTGACATTTGTTAAGCTAAATATACTTAACTGTTTTAAAATAATTTACTCACTAATTGATTTTCTTCTTTCCAGGTAAATATTACTATCGCAAGATTTTGCTGATTGGTCATTTCGGTGTCATCCGTAAGGTAAGGTTGTAGGACATCGATTCCCTTCGCCTAAATATTGTCTATGGGCGTAAAGGCGGTAAAATTTATTTCTATTTTTGAAAAGTATTTAATGACATCAAAATAACAGATAACATCATTTTAATGAACCTCTTATCATTGAAATCTCAGATAACAAGTACATAAAAAAGCTCATTTGGTAAACCCGGTTCTATTCTAAGTATAGGTAAGTACCTAGTGTTTTTTCAAATCTTAATCGATGTGTGATGTTAGGTTTAATTATAAGTATTCAATTCATAAACTAAATTGAAGTCTTAACGAGTAAGAGATAGAGATGAAAATGGAATACAATTTGTAAAATTTTCATCAAAATGACCGCTACTGCAATGCTTGTAGAGTATGCACATTATGTGCCTAGATAAAAAGCTCTAGTGTTCCCTATTTCAATTAACTGAAAGACTAAATTCCAACAACAGACTCTTTCGTTTACCGGTTTTTTATCAAATAAGATAATGCTTAGATAACAGTCCAACCAAATATTTGATGGACGATGCAATCATACTTTAATATGTAATTAGTAGAACCAAAGCATTTTCCCTCCATTTCTAATAATATTCTCAGGATATTTAATACTAAATGCTATCTGGAATTCCCAGGGCTTCGCAGGTGTCGCAACTCGATATACTAGACACCGAAAGTCGCGAGCTTAGAGCAACGACACTTTCGTCTAAGCTGTGTAATCCGATATTATAATGGGGTAGATTTATATTTATACCTACTTGATTTAGATATGGTTATATTATTTACTTTTTTGAACCGTAAGTATTGTATATTTTTTAATTTGACGGTACCTAATCTATAATGTAACATACCATCTTAGCCTAATAAAATAAGGTTAAAAAAATGCGTTTTGAGGAATTAATTCCCAGTAAGCTGGAAATAGTTTTATTAGCTTCAGTTGGTCTTAAATACGTGTAATCCGACTTTGCACCATTCCAGGAGGTGTGCATAACTTTTGGAAGCCAACGCGCGCGGATTCGACGCAGAATTTAACCCTCTTTAATATTGTATTCAATATGATTTTCCGTCCGATGCACTGTTTTTGAGTTAGAAGCAAAAACCTGAAAAAAGTGCGAAAACTTCGCGGTTTGGCTCCCAAAAGTTACGCACACCTCCAGGAAAGGTGCAAACTCGGATCACACGTATTTAGGACCAACTGAAGCTAATAAAACGACTTCCAGCTTACTGGGAATTAATTCCGCAAAAAATTCTAAAATGATTGGCCTACTGGTCAAGTGATTATTACGGAGTCTTCTAAACCTTAATGTTACATATGAAACTTTCATTTTTGTTGTAGTACCTAATTAGATTTTGTGTACCAAATGATCTAGAACAAGAAGGTATTAATGATTTTACATTGAGCAATGTTAGATCATCATCATTTTAAAGGAAAACAAAATGTCAGAAATTCGCGCGCAGTTTGCCATGCGACATTGAGTCGTACTTTATATAGTTGCTCACATAATGTAGAAGATACATGCACTACACAAGTATGTCTAGGTCATTGATCATTTAACACATGACAGCTAAGTACGAAAAATAAACGCAAGCTATATAATAGAGTGTAATAATAAATACTTAATACAACCTCTTGTGACGAACGCAAAAAATGACTTCTTCAATTTCGGGGAAGTAGTGTTCATTAAGTTTTTAATGGAAGGCTATTTTAAAATGAAAAGGATGTACGTAAATTTATAAAAACCGCTTCAGCTTATTCGCTAATATTGCTTTGTATTTCTTTTACATTAGACAAGGTTGAATGCAAAGTTTATAAAAAGAAATCTTCGCAAATGAGACAAAGTTTGCGTCCTAAAATAGAATGAACAAAAGAGTTTTTCAGGTGATTTAATTCTGATTACTTTTCTTGGTATCTCATATGAGGGCAGATTGAAAACATTTCGAAATGACAAACTTAAAAAAGATACGCAAATAAGAATCACACTATAATTTTACATCTTTTCTAACTTAGAACGCCAAATTGGAATCCATGAAAGGACTGAAAGACCGAACCATAGAGTAAGATAAAAATAAGACCGAACTTTCTCTGTCGTGTAAAAATTTTGTTCCACCATGGCAACGCGTATGTTCACTAGTCAATGGTTGCGGTTGCCAAACTCCATGAATTGCGGTTCAAATTCGTACCGCATATTATCTATGGGTACTGCATGCACCCTTTCCTAGGTCTGGCCCCGTGCGACTTCTATACTTGTTCCCAAACCTGAAAAAATGATAAGGTGGCCAGAGATTTTTATCAAACTATGAAGTCATTGTTGGGGTAGATGAGTATTTCGAGGGGTTACAGCCTTGAACCAATGACATATTAATATCATGGCCTTTTAACTAAATCATTTTGTCAGAGTACCTATTGAAGAATTTGCTCTAATTAGTCATCATTTCCAAAACATAGTCAAGCCAGTAAGCTACGTTTTAAGAGGTCGTCTACAGCTAACGACAGTTCTCAGTCGACAATAGAAGGCGGCAGCTCTTTCACTTTTAACCTCAAACTGGTGCCATTTCGCGCGCATTCTGAATGTGCATTTGACCTTTTTGTTCACAATTCGATATTCAAAACTGGGCTTCTCTATACAGTTTTGTATATGAATAGCATAGAGCTCTTATCCGTTCTTTACAATAATATTGGCGTTATGAATTTAAAGATTTGGAAATCAAAATAGACTAGTGGCTCTTCGAGCTTATACCTGGCGTTTGTGACATTTTTGAAAATTTTTCGAAATGGCTTAAATCCGTTTTTTGTTTATCGAAAAATTTCGATAATCTGGCTCGACATTAAAATTGTGTTAGCTTGCATATATTTGCTCCTCTTTCAAATCTGTTAAGTGAAGTAAATAACGCGAAAATTTTAACTTGATGGTATGCATCATCGATATCGATGTCTAGTAAGCAGAATTTACCAGTATACGAACAAATCGCTTTGGGTCAACAGTGATTTACGATATAAAAGTCTCAACAAAAGAACTAAATAAAATAGATGACGCCATCAGATCGCTATCTGACACAATACAATACGTAAACATAAAGGCGACACAGTAGGCGTAAACAAAGCTCAATGGACGCTGTCTTTAAGAAATAATCACTTCTATTGAAAGGCTCTGGCGACCCAACTGCAGCATAAATATAATAGAACAAGTTACAGTCTCAAAAAAGAGAAAATATAAGTGTGATGACATTAATTTTGCATTTGTATCAAGTCTATTAAGTTTTCGACTGAGCTCGAGTCTTGATTGAATTGTTGACGTAGGTCCTCATGATATTTTTTGCGAGATTCAGCTTCAGCTTGGGCAAAAAATGCTTTCGTATGTATGTCTGTCCGTTTGTTCTCCTCCACTGGTCGCAAATCTCAACCGATTCTCGTAAAATTTTGTGGGCAGGTCCGATAATATATAATAAAGCTTTTTCAAGCCAGTTTTTCGGAAATAATAATACATTTCAGCTATTTCAAAAAATGATCATAAATGACATAAACTTGATGTCAACGGCTTACTTACAGAATCATCATTAATTAGTATTCACTTATCCAGTCCACCCAAGAAGCTTATACCCACATTGGAGATTGCACGCCTAGTATCATAGTGAAGATTGAAAAAAGACTCTTTGGTGACGTCACGGCTTATTGCTATCTCTTTTTTTTCGTTTTACAATACGTTTTCGTTTCTCACGAACGAACGAACGACGAACAACGAACACGTATTGTAACACTAAAGAAAGTGGTTGCAATAAGCCGTCACGTCACTCAAGGACATTTTTTCTATCTTCACTATGACACTGGCCGTGCAATCTCCATTGGAGAGAGATATAAGCTTCTTGAGTCCACCCCGTAGTAGGTAGGTACTTCGTATTTTTTTTTATCAATTTTCACTAAATTATATACTTTTCCTTTAACTTTTGTTAGTCAAATTCCAGCTGTTTTTGTCTGAACCCAAGTTTGTTTAAAATGATTTGATTATTTACTTTCAAACAAATTTCAAACTTATGTTTAAGTGATTTATACGTTTGCTCAATTTTATTCTAATACTAAGCTCCTGACCCATCAAATCATGATGTCTATTCTCACGTTACACAACCAACAAGTAACATAGTATTGTCTGTTCTTCTGTAGCATTGTATAATTCTATTACAAAAATACCTATAACATGAATACGTTTCTTGTATGCCCTAAGTATACATCGTGTTAGAAACAAAACCTCTAAAGCCGAATATGGTAGATAGGGACCATCAAACTGAAAATATCTGCTGTTTCATACATTTTCTTGATATTTTCGTTAATATTTTTTTAATGAAACGGCTGGTTTTTCCAGCGATTTCAAAGTTGGTCCCATATAGTAAAAGTGCTTTGGGCTTTGGGTTAGTTTTTTATCACGTATATTTTTCGCTATTCTCCTGAATATGTCAATACTTCATATTAATAAACAAGCAGTCAAAAATAAAATAGAATACATATTTTTATAATAATATCTAAAGTAAATTTGACTAATGTTTAGTCATTCTATCCTAATTATGTACTTATATTAAAGGTCAAAGTTACTCAAACTGTTGACCTCCATGTCTTCAGGGCATTTCCTATCTACGCAAACAAATACAATGCACACATTTACATCGTGATAAACACTACTATGTAATTAATTGGTAGGAACTTGTCTAGCGACACAAAGTAATGTCTTTATCACAATCAGCCCCCCTACTTAAATGGCCAACATTCTATCCGTATGAACGCTACGCTAACTATTAAAGCTTAAACATATCACATGTCGCAAATTTATGTAAATCACAGATTTTGATGATGGAATAATTTTAGTACCTATATATTGCTTATTTTAAAGCTTTTAATAGTTAGCCTAGCGTTCAGACGAATATAATGTTGGCCATATGACAAGGAGGGCAGATCTTCCACCGTCTTTTCGGCAGTCTTCTGTTTTCAGTGTCATCAATGCGAACAATAAAATTCGGAGACTCATTGTTACACGACAAAAAGTTTTTCTCTCAGCCTCCCATCTGCGTATAAAAGCGTGCTTAGTGGGTTTGTAACTGGCAGCCGAAACTTTTTTAATTTGACGAAAATAATTAGTTTTGGTTTAATAAAGACATGGACTAAAACATCTTATTGTGCATAAATAATAGTTATTGAGAAAAAAATGATAAGTAATCTAGTATCGAATTAGTTCGTTTTGTCATCAAAAGGGAGGTCGACACAACCTCTCTGAATTTTCTTCCGCCAGTTCTTTCTCTGAGAGGCTTCCCAATTTGTAAACTTGTGGTAGATTCAGTAGCTAGATCTTGTTTTAATTATTTAATTCAGAATTCTGTAGATAAGAAAGCAGCTTTAAAATAATTTAATAAACTTGAATGCATTTTTATAAAGTTCCGAGCGGGTAATTTCATAAAAATATGAGCAGCCTTTTTGCTTAAGTCCTCCCGTGACCCTTGGAAAAGTGTCGAAAGGTCGGGAAACTCAATAAATCAATAGGTACTAAATAATTCTAAGACAACACCTATATACGCGCTTTAATCCGTAAAAAGTGTTTTATTTTTAATGAACTGTACCCGCGGAAGTCCTTAAAGTGTTATTGATTGGGTAAGTAATCTTTTCCTAACATCAATTTTCATCTCACTGATTTAAGTTGCGTATGCGCAGAACAGGTTGCTCATTCGGCGCGGTTCAATGTACAACCATGTTTTTGTTGCTGCACTGTGTTTTTATACAATAAGTGACCTTGGGCTGCGCCCATCCATACCATAGACAAGTTTGCGAGGTTATGAAACCTCATGGTTATGTTATATTTATGTAACTTTTCAAACATTTTGCTAACTGGTTATTGAGCTTTCTCGATTATGTTTTTGGCAAGTTTTGTCAGTATGTTTAGATAAGTTTCGTCTAAGTAAAAACCGGACAAGTGCAAGTCGGTACTTTGTAGGTACTTAAATAAAGACTTAAGCTTTTTTTATGATTTAATTAGAAACGTATTAGTTTTTAGATTTTTTCCTGTACTTGTAATGTAAGTTGATATTACTGCTCAAATTTCATAATTCTAAGTCAAAGGAAAGTATTATGTACCTACCCTATAAATTTTGATTTCCTTGAGAATGTCCAAATATTTGCGGCATAAACAGCCGTATCTCTTTTTGAATTAACTTAGAAGTTTTTTTTACAGCTTTATGGAATTGTAAACCTGAGTAAGTATATGGTTTTAATTTCAACTCGATACCTCCACGCGTTTCCAAGATAAAGGGTCTTGACAGACAGACAGACAACAAAGAACCAATAAGGGTACCGTTTTTTACATTTGAGGTACGGAACCCAAAAAGACAACAGACATACCAATCAGACTCTTATCCCACAAGGTCATCAAAACCGCACCTAGAGATTGGTATTATGAAACGGGTGATTAAATAACTTAGGGCGCCAATAGTATCTTGATCCACCTGTTACCTTATAGGACGCGTCCCCATATATACTACACGAGGGTGGTTTGATAAGTCCATGACTTTGTGGAGAGAAGAAATAAAATTTTTCGGTATATTTCTACATAATCTTTTTGTAGCTCTGCGTACTCAGTCCAACGAAGTTCCTACTCTTAAAACACCTTTATTTATTTTTTTCACCGCCTGAAAAATGTGGTAACTGAAATGGGAGTTCTTTTCAGGCACCTTTTGACTCTTGACTTGATCAAAACCTTTGCCCGCCAAGACATATTCATGTTTGGTAGGAGAAAAAATCTCAAAGTATGGATAGGGCAATGCAAAATTTATTTTGACGACATGTCATGAGTCCAGCCGAGAGGATCGACAGGAATTAAGACCATTTAAAAATAGTTTGAGCTTTTTGTTTTTTAAAGTAATAAATATTTATTCAAATTTGAAGAAAATTGCGTAAAGCTTCGTACGTAGGTTCTTTTTAAGAGACAAAAATAAATTATGTTTTTTTAACAGAGCCATGGTCTATCAAACCGCCCTCGTAACAATTTGCCCGGTAGGTATACTTTTAAGTTGCACTCCCAAGTCCAAAGTTATCTTTTCCCTTTAAAAGTACCTATCACTTTTAATTACTTTCTTGATATCTACATTGTTGTAACTGTTTTTGTCTTATTTGTGCGACATCGTTTAAATTGATGATGCGGAGCGTGAGAACGTAATCTCATTGTAATTACTGGCAACACCAACGCGCATAATTGAGCTGCTGTATATGGTAACATTGCGAAACTGAAACTTTTGGTAGGCACTAGCCAGTGAAAATTAACCTAGCTGCCCCCCTACTCAAATGGCCAACTTTCTATTCGTTTGAACGCTACGCTTAATTTTAAAGATTAAATATGAGCAATAGATGATTAAATTACATGTCGGAATCTTATTTAAATCACAGGCTTCGATGTATTGTATGGTATTGACAAGCTTACATTACAACGCATATTTTTATAGTTTATTGCTTATTTTAAAGTTTTAATAGTAAGCGTAGCGTTCAAACGAATAGAATGTTGGCCATTTGAGTAGGGGAGCTGATTAGGACAAAAAATATTAGCTATAGCTTGATCTGAACTTTTTAACACGTTTTTATTAGGTTGCTTTCTCGTTTGTTTGTCGTGCTTGGCGGAATGATCTGGATCACCCACAATAGTTAGGAGGCAAATATTTAATAAGTCGTCTCCTTCACGATTTTCGTCGGACTCTCTTCTATATACCTAAAACTGGTATGTATGTATTCCTTGTGCTCTACAAAACACGAAACTGACGGTTTTAAGAGGAGAAAGTGGGGACACGCATAGCTATGACGTCACAAAGATGGCGCCGACCGTTACAAGTTTTTCTTCATTTCTCGAGTTTTATTGTATCAATTTCGTTGTTTGATATGTCATTTGAAAGGTTTTATAATTGTCTATGATTGCTCTTTAAAAACCTACTAATTTAGTTTTGTCGTTTTTGAAATATTAACAAAAATATGATTTTTTTTCATAAACTTTTTAATATTTACAGGTTTAAACTAAATTTAGAAAAAGATTTGTGTACCTAATTTTGTAATTTCATAATAAAAAATTAAGTGCGTTTTCATATCTTCTCAAAATATAAACATCATTGTAGTGCAATAATAAACAAACAAGTTGTGACCAATTCTGTAAGGAGAGTACTCATAATTTTTTTTTCATTTTCTTTTTATTTAATGAAATTTTTCTTCATTTCTCGAGTTATACTTCATCAATTTCAATGTTTGATATGTCATTTGAAAGGTTATATAATTGTCTATGATTGTTTTATTGAGAGCTACTAATTTAAGTTTGTCGTTTTTGAAATATTAACAAAAATATGTTTTTTTATACACTTTTTCTTATTTTCCGGTATAACTATAAATAAAGAGAAACATAAATGTGCCTAAGTTTGTTAGTTCATAACAAAAAATAAAGTCCGTTTTTTTATTTTCTCAGAAATATAAACATGATTGAAGTGCAATAATAAACAAACAAGTTGTGTCCGATTCTGTAAAGAAAGTACTCATCTGATTTTTTAAAGTTCTTCTTTATTTCATCAAGTTATTCTTCATTTCTAGAGTTCTACTGCATCAATTTTGTTGTGTGATATGCCATTTGAAAGTGTATGTAATTGCCTATGATTGTTCTTTGGAAAACTGCTAATTAGGTTTTGTTGTTTTTAAAATAAAACAAAAATATGATTCTTGTTCATACACTTTTTCTTATTTACCGGTATAACTAAATAGAGAGAAACATAAGTGTACCTAATTTTGTATGTTTTTAACAAAAAATAAAGTCTGTTTTATTGCCTTCTCAGAAAAATATACATGGTTGTAGTGCAATAATAAACAAACAAGTTGTGACCAATTCTGTAAAGAAAGTACTCATCTGATTTTACCGCCGTTTTCACTATTGATTTTGAAATGATAAGTATTTAAGAGCTGTGAAAAAGAAGCTGTGCTTTTTACAAATTACAGTATACATATAATATACGTTTACTTTTATATGTATTATAATATCACACATCAAGCAATTTAGATGTACTTGCTAAGCTATTATAAAAAACAATGTACAAAACCAAAGTATTATTTATTGTAATTACCAATAATAACAGTGCAAATAAAAACTATTCCCAATGTGTAGTGAAAATCACTTATTAAGTAGGGAAATGATGAATGAGATAATGTGTTTAGTGAACAGAGCATAGCAAGCAACATATAAGTACTACACATCAACATCAAGAAAATTATGCTGATTAAAACATAATTAATTATTTTCCAATCCTATCATACGTTTTTGCTTTGAGCGTGCACAGTCGCATTTCGTCGTCCGGCAGTCTGTCTTACACTGGCACGATATGAGCTCGATATCTTGCAGACATATTGGATGGAGGTTTCAAGCTTGTGATGGGAATTAGGGGATTGTTATATAACCTCCAGCCACAGTTTTCTGGTAAGAGTACCTAGGGTTTGGATCGGGATATTCGCAGTTTTCCAAATAAGTCTAGTAATTAGCTCTGTGTAGATGGTGCTTCTGACTTCTCTAGAAGGTGGTAATTAAATTACCACCGGTTTTCTTAAATGTTAAAAACCTAGACAAACTGAAATTACCAAGATATCAAGCTCATATCGTGCCAGTGTAAGACAGACTGCCTGACAATGAAATGCGACTGTGCACGCTCAAAGCAAAAACGTATATTGAAAGGAGTATGACATATTAGAAAAGAAATATTTTAATCAGCATAACATTATGGATGTTGATGAGTAGTATATGTTGCTTGCTATACTCTGTTCATTAAACTCGATAATTCAATTATGTCAACATTATCTCATTCATTATTTCATTCATTATTTCATTGTTATTTTCTATTTTGTACAATGTGATTTATGTAAAAATAAGTAATTTTCATTACACCTTGGGAATAGGTTTTATTTGCACTATTATTAAGATTACAATAATACTTTGTTTTGTACATTGTTTCTATAATAACTTAGCTTATATTAGTTCTAATTTACTGGATGTGTGATATTATAATATGAATATCCTACTAATATTATAAATGTGAAAGTTTGTGGGTTTTGATGTTTAGATGTTTGGATGTTTGTTCCTCAATCACGCAAAAACTACTGAACGGATTTGGTTGAAAAACAGCGGTAAAAATCAGATTCGTACTTTCTTTACAGAATTGGTCACAACTTGTTTGTTTATTATTGCACTACGATCACCTTTATATTTCTGGAAAGGTAATAAAATAGACATTATTTTTGTTATACATAAACATACAAACTAAGACACACTTATGTTTCTCTTTATTTAGTTATAACGGTAAATAAGAAAGAGTGTATGAAAAAAAACATATTTTTGTTAATATTTTAAAAACAACAATACTAAATTAGTAGGTTTCAATAGAATAATCATAGAACATTATATAACCTTTCAAATGACATATCAAACATTGAAATTGATGCAGTAGAACTTGATAAATGTAGAAAAACTTGATGAAATAAAGAAAAATTTAAAAAAACTAGATGAGTACTTTCCTTACAGAATTGGTAACAACTTGTTTGTTTATTATTGCACTACAAAGATGTTTATATTTTTCTGAGAAGATATTAAAACAGACTTTATTTTTATTATAAACTTACAAACTAAGCTACACAAATGATTTTTTTTATTTAGCTTATACCTGTAACGAAGAAAAAAATTATGAAAAAAAAAATCATACTTTTGTTAATATTTCAAAAACGACAAGACTAAGTTAGTAGGTTTTAAAAGAGCAATCATAGACAGTTATTTAAGCTTTCAAATGACATATCAAACAACGAAATTGATGCAATAGAACTCGAGAAATGAAGAAAAACTTGTTACGGTCGGCCGCCATCTTTGTGACGTCACAGCTATGCGTGTCCCCACTTCCTCCTCTTAAAACCGTCAGTTTCGTGTTTCGTAGAGCACAAGGAACACATACACACCAGTTTTAGGTATATAGAAGAGAGTCCGACGAAAAATCTCAAAATGCTTCGTCGCCACCTAACTACAATGGCGCTTAAACAAATTGATCCTGTTTTGAAACTGGCCGGGCGCGATGCGTATTGTCCAACAACCAAATTGTCCAATTATTGCATTACAAGACCGTTGTTCATGTATTGGAGGTGACGTTACTGGTTTTTGGTGGTCTATTGTTTTTAAGTGGTTCGCCCACCCGTAAAAGACGCAGGGGTCCCGGGTTCGATTCTCAGGAGGGGTACATTGGGCTCGGTTTGGTTGGTGGTAGAACTTATTTCGAGTCCGCCTGGCTAGCTACCACCATCTTACCTAATCTGACGCCATAACAACAATTTAGAAAATGTTGTTTTCCGACAGTTAGAGGTAAGGTAGCCAGTTCCTGAGTGATGAAGATTCCGGGTGTACTATCCGCGTCAATTGGTAATGCGCCTGGCGGCCATGATTTTAACCTCAAAAACGAAAAACAATTGTAATTTTTTAATATACCTAGACCTTTTCTTATTGAAAATAAGATTTTAATAATTAATTTATTAAATTACCTATTAGAATTTAACAGTTTTTTGTCATTTTTAGTTGCGGATGACGTTGATGTGTATGTTAATTTGACAAGGTTCCAGCGCATTACCAATTGACGGGGATAGTAGTGCGCTTCTACCTTCGGCCTTATCGTCACTTAACATCAGGTCAGGTGAAGGCCAAGCATCCCGTTGTGCATAAAAAAACTAACCACCCAGCCACGTCCTAAGAAAATAAAGTTATGTAACTTTATGTTCTTCCACATTGGGTTAGGTAGGACGTGGCTCCAGAAATTTGGCTGATGACAACCAAGCAAAATAAAAACAAACCAATTAAATAGAGTAGGTACTATCGACAACATTTCCGCTTTACCAACCCTAAGGTTAAAATCGCTTGCACGCCGCGCCGTCATGCGTCACTAAAGGCTGGTTTACATTATCTTAGTATTTAGTAGTGCTTAGTAGCGTGCGAGTAGATTCGAATGCGAGTGCTTTAGTAGTTTTGGTGCCTTTCCAGTGACCCTTTAAAGCGCATTCGCTTAGATAGTGTCGCCCTTTCATCGCGCCGCCTTTGCACGTGCCGCTTCTTGTCAAAGGATGCCGCCGCATAAACAAAGGATACCGCGTGCGGCGTACACCCGCAAGTCAATTTGGATTTTGGCAGTTTACATCGAAGCGCCGCGCCGTAGTGAAAAGTTGTGTTTGTTGACTCTGCTACGTATACTAAAAATGTTTTTCATCCTTGGGAGGACAGTGAAGTGCCTCAAGATGAAACTTCAAGTGAACCAACAAAAAAAAGACGGGTGTTTTGTAAAACATGTAAACACAAAAAAGTGTAGATAACGTAATTAAAAAAGAAAATCGATATTTTGGTATGGATTTGGAACGTGATGAAGTTGATAATAACTCCGACACTTCAAGTGATGAAAAATAGTAGGTAGTCTTATTTTTTTTATTTAATTTTTCATTAAAATTCTCTTTCCACCTCGCTTGTGTGTATTATTTGTATTCGTATTTTTTTTCAAAAAACGCAAGTAGGGACTGACACCGTAATCTTAAAAAAAACACGACGCTCGCCCCCCCCTCCCCCCACCCGCACACTATGGTACAATGGTACAACTTAAATAATTATCGAAACCGATAACGATATTGTTTACCGTTATCAGTAACATTACCAAAAACTTGCCGGTATGCCTGTCTCTGAACACATTTGCTTGCGGGTGTACCGACACTATCTAAACGAACGAGCTTTACACGCTTCCAGTAGTGTCATTTTCGCCATACCTAATACCTATTATTTAATTCAATTACACGCCACGCGTTCACCGGCGAATGCACTCTACTAAAGACGCTACTAAAATGTCGATTTACATGCTTCCAGTGCGAGTGCGAGTAAAATATCGCGCGGGGGGTGAACGGGCGCGCAGGAGGTGCTACTGGAAAGCGAGTAGAAAGGCTACTAGAACGTTACTCTCTTTAGTCATAAGACGACTGTTTACATGTTTCCACTAAAGCACCCTCCTAAAGCACTCTACTAAAGACTAAGATAATGTAAACCAGCCATGTAAGCTCCGTATTTATAAACAGCTCTCAACGTTGAGAAACAAAATCTCAGGTATGATCTCAAGACTATCTTGCTCTTGAGATCATACCCGTGGGTCTATTGCCCAAGTGTCGTCGACTTCGCCGTCGGCTTCATTTGACAGATGGATGAAATACATTGCTCCTTTTTTTTGGTACAAATTAAAACTTACCAAAGAAAAGTAGCAATGTATTACAACCATCTGTCAAATGAAGCCGACGGTGAAGTCGACGACACTTGGGCAATAGGCCCACTGAAATACTGTTCCTATAAGAATAGCTTTTCAGGTATGATCTCAAGATAGCTCTCTACTTTGAAAGCGGTTTATAAATACGGTCCTAATCCTAACATACCTTTAGTGCGTGCAAGGGCAATACGCGAACACACGATTTTTTCTGCAAAGTGGTAACGCACACGTGAGTTGATCATAAATTTTTCCTCCTCCACAAAATTCGTATCATTCGAAATCAATGACCGTATTATAACAAAGAGTTAAAAGTTAAAATTTCTTTAGTAGAGAACTATCAAATAGTATCACTAATTTAACTGAGCATTTAGTTGTAAACATTAATTGGAACGGACCCAGGCAGCTGCGCAAATTAACTACGCAATAGGGATGTGCCGCCACGTGGAGATATCGATAGCGTCCATAAATTATCGACACGTGATATTTGCTTACGTAAAGTCAAAGTATCTCTGGAATTAATAAATCTTACACTTACACTTTTTCTGAATAATCGAGAAAATGTAAAATGGGTATGCACGTGATCGAAAGTAAATGTTACCTTTTGTACAGAACACACCTTTTGAGTGCCATTTTCTCGTGAAATCAATCACTAATGGAACCAAATATGTTAAGAAATTGAAAAAATTCAAGGTTTTGATTCAAACCGGATGCTTAAATGTCACCTTTTCTTCCTGACCTCCTCGAATAGTTAAGGTGATCCAAGTAAGATATCGGAAACACAAACCCTTAAGTCGAATTTAACAACTTATTTGATGGAAATAAAAAAAACCGGCCAAGTGCGAGTCGGACTCGCGCACGAAGGGTTCCGTACCAAAAAACGGCAAAAAAATCACATTTGTTGTATGGGAGCCCCCCTTAAATATTTATTTTATTCTGTTTTTAGTGGGTATATATTGGAATGCCTAATTTTTTTTGTCCTAACTGTCTTTGGCACACTACTTATTGGCCTAAAAACTTTTTGCACAATTTTCATTTGACCTAAATTTGTTTGGCCTATTTTCACTTCGCCTAAAAATTTTTCGCCGCATGTTTACTTCCCAAATTCATCATTAAGCATAACTATTCATAATCCCTAATGTTTAAAAGTACTAAATAACGATTCGCACAATTGTGTAACGCCTAATATTTTTTTCGCCGAATGTTTACTTCCCTTAATCATTATAGGAATAATCGTTTTTAAGATTTAAATTACGAAAAATTATGTTTTTGGTAAGTAATTAAAAATAAAGAATGAGCAGATAAACCTGTCGTTGTCTTTTTAATTGCCTATCACACTCAAGAATGCAAGCATACAAGCAAGCAAGCAAGTATGCACACAAGCAAACATGATAACATAAGTACAATCAAGATCAAATAGCATGCTTGCATGGCACGCATGCATGCATGCAAAAAAGGCCATGCATACTTGCATGCAAGCAAGAGCAGATATGCATGCATGCAATCAAAAGCAAGGAATGCATGCATGCAAACAAGCATGCAGTATGCAGCATGCAAGCAAGCATGCAGCGTGCAAGCAAGCAAACAGCATGCAAGCAAGCAAGCAGCATGCAAGCAAGCAAGCAGCATGCAAGCAAGCGTGCAACATGCATGCAAGCATTAGGGAGCTCCGCTCGCTTCGCTCGCTCCGCTGCAAGTGGTCAAAACACTAACCTAACCTAACCTAATGGTCTTCGCATTAAGAGTTTTTCTTTATAGCGGGGGGCCTCAGGCCCCCCGACCCCCCTGAGCAGGGGGGCCAGCCCCCCTGCACCCCCCGGCAAGCATTTTGCAAGCAAACATGCAAGCAAGCATACAGGCATGCAAGCGAGCAAGTGAACAAGCATGCAAAAAAACATGCATGCATAAAATCATGCAAGCATGCAGCATGCATGCATGCAAGCATGCAACATGCATGCAAGCATTATAAAAGTGTTCAAAACCCTAACCTAACCTAACGTAATGGTGTTCGCATTAAAAGTTTTTCTTTACGGGGGGCCTCAGGCCCGTTTTTTGACGATTTGTTTCTGTCACCAACTTGAATGCAATACAATATTGTTATGCCAAAAATTATGTATGCAAGACAATATTAGGGTTAACAATACTTCGGCGTAGTCATTATTGTGTCAAAAGATATGTATGCTAATAAATTTTAGGACAATTAACATTAGTCGTTTTGATAATTAGGGAATTTAACGTTTAGGCGAAACGACAAAGATGCGAAAAAATCTATTAGGCCAAACAATAATTGTACCTAAGGAGTTTAGGCCAAAGAAATTCGGCCAAATGAAATTAGGACCAATGACTTTAGGCGAGTCAAGGGACACCCGTTTTTAGTATTTGTTGTTATAGCGGCAGAAATACATCATCTGTAAAAATTTCAAATATCTAGCTATCACGGTTCATGAGATACAGCCTGGTGACAGACAGACAGACGGACAGCGGAGGCTTAGTAATAGGGTCCCGTTTTTACCCTTTGGGTACGGAACCCTAAAAAACGCACACTGGATAATGTATGAATTTGCGAAATTATTATTTGGTTCTAAAATAAAAGCACTTCTTTTTAAATAAATATCTTTAACATAAGAGTTTCAAGCTGTGCTCACAAACTATAAGAGGAATGTAACTTAAGTGGTTACTTTAATGCATTTATATTACATACTCAATGCATTCCAAAGGGTTATAAACATTTAACAACTCATAGACAATCTTAATGAACATTCTTAAACGTAATGTTTTTCCCGCCATAATTCTATGGCAAAAAAAATCAAATGTAAAATTATTCCTGGCCTTGGTTTTAAGATAAACATAATTATACATAAAATAGTGTCAGTAATACATTTATTTTGACTAGTTCTTTTATCTAATATGCCAGGTCAAAAGTCAAGTACTTATAATCTGTCTGGCAGGATTTGGAGAAGTAGGTTATCAACGTAATTATAGTAATTTTGCCGTACAATCACAATAATTTTATTACTAATTTTGCCTTATTATGTATAATTGGATGAATTTTTGATGACATACTTTTATCATATCCAAATATTTCTCATTATGTATAATGTCCATTTTGTAGTTATTATTAAGTTTATGTTTTTTCAAGAATTATTTCTCTTATTAATTATCACCTTATTTATGAAGAGATTTTCAATTTGGTTGCACGTTTTTTATGTTTTGAACTATTAGAACTATCTTCTAGTTTAATTTTAATAAACTGTCAGGTAATTTAATGTGGATCTTAACCATTACCTGTGAAATTATGGTCACTTAACTTTTAACTTGACAAAAATTAAATAAACAAGCTTTCACGGATATTGAACAAACTCTTAGAAGCTGTAGTGTGTGTCTCCTCTTCCATATACATATACTTATTGTGTTTTTATGAGTTAGTATCCGCTGAACCATGCATCATTCTTATTTGACGCCTCCAGGGGCCTATTGCATAACAAAATACAAGCTAATATTATTAGTGATTTTCCATAGAAATTCACTAATAATATTAGCTTGTAATTTGTTATGCAATAGCCCCCTGGTCGCCTCATTGCAAGTTAGACTGTAGGTTAGGTACCTATATCACAAACATAAATGTTTATCTACAGTATATTTTTTTAATCTGAGTCAGTGAAATGACAATTGGAACGCCCATACATATCTGGCAGTTCTAAATGTCAATTTACTGAATCGAATTAAAAATCTTACATTAAATCCCGAATAATCATTGTCATTGACCGAGCGAGCGCGAAGCGTCTCTGCTTGTCTGTCCATTTGTTCTCCTCTACAGGTCGCATTTCTCAACCGATCCTCGCGAAATTTTGTGAGCAGGTTCGATAATAATAGATATTTATTTTTGGAACCGGTTATTCGAAACTTTTCGAAAATAAAACACATTTCTGCCATTTCAAAAAAAGTTCAAAAATGTCACAAAGCTCACAGAGAATAGTTTTTCTACATAATTAAAATGTTCCTAAAGGAAAGTTAGTAAGTGACTAACTTTCAAAGGACGCCATGATTAACTCCAACAGCTGTAATCTAACCACCAACCCGACGACAGCACTTTCACTTTACTACTAGGTAGCTCGGCTATGGCGCCAATAATTACTCTTACATACTTTCCTTATCACATTTAATAGTTTGCGTACAGACACTGATTTGCAAGGGAAATTCGTCAGGTATTTACTAAAAATGAACGATTTTCTTTACTACCCCTAATAAACCATTCCAAAGTTCCAGTTCCGTACCAAAAGGGTAAAAACGGGTAAAGTAATAACTAAGACTCCGCTGTCCGTCTGTCTGTCTGTCTCTCTGTCTATATATCACCAGGCTGTACATGAACCGTGATAGCTAGACAGTTGAAATTTTCACAGATGATTTATTTCTGTTGCCGCTATAACAACAAATACTAAAAATAGAATAAAATAAATATTTAAGGGGGGCTCCCATACCATAAACGTGATTTTTTTGCCGTTTTTTGTTCGATATTAATAATGACAACAGGTAGACAGTTGAAATTTTGTGTGTCACTATTAAGTCACTGTGGTTGAAGCAGCCTAGCAAAGTAACATTTGCAGAGGCGATAACGAACTTCGCTATCGATAAATGTAAGCAAAGAATGGGATTAACATTAGTTTTCGCTAACTAAACATTTTTAGTTTTCATTTTATTTTTTGGCTTGTCGCGTCGTTGTTACATCGAATCCAAAGTTCATTACTGTATTTGTAAGTTTGGATTTAGCTACGAGGGCAGTACGATATGTCAAACAAAACAAGCCGTTTAAAAATCTATAGAAAGAAGAAGATAATATAACCACAGATAATATACTATCCCCGTCAATTGGTAATGCGCTGGAACCTTGTCAAATTAACATACACATCAACATCTTCCGCAACTAAAAATTATAAAAAACAGTAACATTCTAATAGGTAATATAATATATTAATTAATGAATTCTTATTTTCAATAAAAAAGGGCCTAGGTATATGAAAAAATTACAATTGTTTTTCGTTTTTGAGGTTAAAATCATGGCCGCCAGGCGCATTACCAATTGACGCGGATAGTAATACTATAATAGTAATACAACTGATGTTTTATATTCACCCGTGCCGGAAACATATTTTATTTATGGTAATCATATAACTTTGTCTGAATAATAGACAGAATGAGTTATAGTATCAATTCGAAATAAACTTCGCGAAAATGCAAAGCATACATTAGCCTAAATTATTAAGGGATATTGCATAACACATGTTTTTAATATCCTCGTTAAAAACATCGTCACATAGAGAAATTTGCTTGTATAAAACGACTGGCATAAAAGTTAAGTTAAACTGACCTAGTGATAAACTGGTGTCGTAAGTAGTAACTCGTTTGTTCGCGGTTTAGATAATTTTCTAGTTGACAAGATTTGCGGTTCTACTCATTTTCCTTACTTATTTACTCTGATGTTACCATAGATTTTAGTATGCAGCTCATTTACGGATTGAGGAGGCATATTTTCATGGAGGGATAGTATTTTCTGAAATCCTTACTAATATATTACTTATAAATTATCTGAAAGTCCGTTTGTTTGTTTGTTATGCCTTCACGTCTTAACTACTGAACCGATCATTATGAAATTTTACATACACGTTGTCAGGGGTAGAGGTACAGAGAAGGTCATAGGGTACCTTTCATTCAGAAAAAAGTATTGTTTCCGAGGGATAGCAAGAAATCTATCCACGCGGCCGCTAGTGAATAAATAAAAATAATAACAAAATATTACCATACTATTAGGACAACCCAAAACATATTTAAACTATTGAGTTCAGTGACTATTGCTTACTTTCAAATGACT
Organism: Agriphila tristella; assembly: GCA_928269145.1. Taxonomy (NCBI): domain Eukaryota; kingdom Metazoa; phylum Arthropoda; class Insecta; order Lepidoptera; family Crambidae; genus Agriphila; species Agriphila tristella. Next base: position 1,538,820 of record OV743451.1, on the reverse strand, counting down.
TTTTAAGTGCTAGAAATATCGATAATAGTAACCTACAAAAGTTACATCACTAGTGAACAAAAAACCAGACCAACTATCTTTAACTAGTGAAATCTTAACTTTTCCCGTCGTTAGTTATTGTGAAAAACTTTTACTTAACCGATCAAGCTTGAAATCAATCTAGGATTACATTTTACATTGAAATTAACCCCGTTTTCAGTAAGTTTACTTTCACTGAAATATTATTCACTTAATTAAAATAAAGTTTATATTTTTTTTAATCTAGGTAGCAAAACGTCCTTTAAAACCTACTAGATTATGTTTTTCAAACTTTTAAACGACTTCAAAAAAGGAAGAGGTTATCAGTTCGTCTGTAAGTATGTTTTTTATTACTTATAAAAAACATATTTACAGAACATAAGTTTTATATCTCTTAGAATGCTGATCATATCAGTTGAGTGTGTATAGCGAAGCGATATGAATCTCTTCCATTCAAACCCTGGATGGCCATCATCAGATCACAGCTAGGTCACTCCCTGGTGGAGAAACAAGGCTTCAAAGTTACCTCGTTTGTATAAAAATCGACTGGTGTCTTTAATTAAATGTACCGCCGCTGTAAATCCCATCATTCAATACATTAAACAATCTAGCTACTTTATCCGGCAAACCACAGAATGGTTTACGCTAGGTCAGGGAAAGGACTTGATTAGGTATTGTTACTTAAGGCCACAAAGTGAGAGGCACTAAGCTATATTTGGCACTGACTATCATAATATTACACAAAGCTTCGTGTCATACTCTAAATATTTTGTTGCAAAATTGTTTGTCTCAACTGAAACACATTCTCATTTTTACGAATTAAGTAAGACATCCTATTTTGCAAACAAGTTTAAAAAAAGATGCAAATTAATAGAATATTTTTATACACAACGGGATAGTGCTTGGCCTTCACCTCACCTGATGTTAAGTGACGATAAGCCCGAAGGTGGAAGCGCACTACACCCGGAATCCTCATCACTGAGGAACTGGCTATCTTACCTCTAACTACCGGAACACAAAAATTTTTCAATTTTTTTGTTATGACGTCAGACTTAGGTAAGATGGTGGTAGCTAGCCAGGCGGACTTTAAATAAGACCTACCACCAACCAAATCGAGTACAAATGTACCCCTTCCTGGGAATCGAAACTATGGGGGTCTAAGGTATCAGTTCAATTTGGAAAAGGGGTCTGCCCAAAATAGTTTCGAAATTCCTGCTCAGTAAAGGAAAATTACCTCTTAAAGCCATTTTGAACAAATAAAGATTAGGGAGTGTTGTAAAAGCTTAAAATCTGTGTAACATAAACAGTGCTCGAGCATACCTTTGAAATGAATCATAGGTACCACGAGAACTCGACATGGTTTACTTTGTCAGTTTGACTATGGTCAAAGGATTAAGCAAGCGTTAACTAGGGTTTAACAATACCATGTACTGACTATCACAACACAACACATATTTCATTTAGTTGCCTTGCCGATCAATGTCTAGCTACTGCAGTCCAGTGTTGCCAGACTCGAAAATGCAAAATACCATACCGTAACTTGAAAATTACCCTATCTACATATAAAACAAAAACGAAATTGTCAAAAAATACCGTACAGTATGAAAAGCCCTCATGCCAAAATTACCGTATCGTATGAAAACTCGCAAAACTCAGAATTTATTACGTACGAGGCAGATGCACGAAAATACCAAACAAATATGGTACTTACCGTACGTCTTTTCTTTTACAGTACCTAGATAAATTAAAAACTTACTATTTTATACAGAAAAAAAGACTCCTAAAAGTTTAGAATAATTGTATGAAAATAATAAGAACAACTACAATGAGTCATCATTACAATATTTTGTGCATTGCAAGAATACAATAATGACGACATTATGCAGAGGTTTCCAAACTAGGCTAAGCCTGTATCTTGGTGAACCAAATAGAGAGTGTTTAAATATTTTCTTAATAATTCTTGCAAAGTCCAATCAAACAAAAGGTGAGACAAAATAAACCGTCGTACATAAACTATTAACTTAAAAATCACAAAAAAGAGTAAAGGTAGGTACTGTACTGATTATCTGTTGAAGTCGATTGTCGATTTAAAATATTGTAATTATAAATGCAATGGACATCAGGCACATGAAACCCAAAAGTGTATAAACATAATTCTGTTATCTATAAACACTTTATGTTACTAGAATCATAAAACAGCAGCAACATTATTTTTTAACTCCTTCATTTGGCTTTAATTAATTATTGAAAAAAACAAAAGCATATCAATGAAACGGCCATCTTTGTCAGCGATTGAACAAGTCTCCCCTGAGTATATTTGTTCTGTGGCACAAGTGATTGCGCATTAAAAAAACATGTCCGCCAGCTGTCAGCTGTCAGTCAACTGTCAAAAGTGTTTTGTTCACTGATTTTCCGTTTGATCTGGGTTCCGACTCGTACATTGTGGTGCTAATCTGTATCACTAATGTTACGTGCACACTACCGTGATATGGCGATAATTATGGCCATAATTTTCCTTATTCCTATACGCATAAGGTTCATCAATGGTCATAATTGTCGGCATATCACGGTAGTGTGGCCCTAGCATAACGCAGCTAACGAAACGTGTTGTCGTGGTGGTGTTGCTATTTAGTGTCGGGGTTACCAAAAAAAAACTTTCAAACATAAATAACTCTTAAAACATAAATCTTCGTAAAAATCTGAATACTTTCTATGAATTACTAAATTCATGCCTACGTTTTGGAAAATACAGAAATGTTATACATTCTTTGGTTTTTTTCTATGGGACTCTGCCTGATGTCCTTTGGATGCGTCAGCATTTGGAAAACACCGAAGGCCATGGTCAAACATAGCTTATGTTTTTTTAAACATGTCTGACCACTTTTTTGTCGCATAATGTTATTGGAGATGTAACTATTTTTTCCTTCCCGAATATGATTTTCTACCGAGAAACGATAGGAGGTAAAACATATTTAAATTAATGTTAATGTTTTTTAAAGACGGTGAATACCCACAAAAAGTGTCTTAGTACATCGCTTTTTGAGCGAGCGAGCGCGAACCGCGAGCGAAACGTCTCTGCTTCAGCTTGGGCAAAAATGCTTCCGTATGTCTGTTCGGCTGTCCGTTTGTTCTCCTCTATAGGTCGCATTTCTCAACCGATTGTCGTGAAATTTTTAAATTACATACTTAGTTACTTATACTTTCTTTGAGGATTCAGTTTTTCAAAATTTTTCAAAATGGCGGATATGTTAAAGCTATGTTTACAGATCACAGAGCCACTAATGATAATGTTGAATGCAACGCAACACAAAGTTTAAAAACTTATACCTATTAATTTTCTGTCATTTATAGATAGTTTAGTGCCTTTTTTAGTGACATCAAAATAACAAAATGAATAATACCTACTACATACGATGTCCTCTTTAATTACAAAGTTACACATTAGATACAATGACTCACAAAATGTTTAAGTATACTAATACTAGGCTATGTGCAATGTTTTTTGTCGCTAGGTTGTAAAACTACCAATAGGTATTCTAAAATCTAAAACTCCTTGCATTGTAATTGTAAGTAAGCTTATTCGTTTAGATAACGTTTCCAAAAGCATCATCATATGATCTTATTATCTCCAAGATTGGCAAGCACGCGGTTTAAAACGAACCCCCCTTCACCCTCCAAAGTCACATAGTATTTTTTGTAGAAACTTACCTTAAAAATGTCGATTATAACGGTTTAAAAATTCAAAGATAATATAAATACACGTGATTACTCACTGCAACCCCTTGTGATATGTCGTGATTATTTCCGAACCCCCTTCCCCTTTTTAAGCCAATGTAAAGGGTTGTTGCTAGTATACTCTGCCAAAAGCCACAAACTGAAGCATACTTACATGTATGGAGCTATTGAAAAGAGGCCGCTTCGTCATGTCTGTCTAAAAATAACTAAATTATCAAGAGATTTCCCTGCAGTTAAAGGATAAAACGGAAAACGTCCGCCATTCTTGTCTGTGTGTGTGAATCATGCAAGTGGGCTGGACACGAGATACTTTTATCGATACTACAAAAAATATTTTTTTTTTCAGGTTCCGCCCCCCTAGGATGACCAGTGACCACCGAAATGCGATATGTTTGACACTGGTTGTACTTTATTTATTGTTTGACAAGTAGGCAGTCTGCGAAGTAGTCGCTTTGAAAGTAGACTGTATGCGAAGTAGGATAATTGCTAGGTTGGCTAACTGCAAAGATGATATAAATTGAATAGTCGAAATGAGAAATTGGCTATTTGATAAGTAGACGCCTGGCACTGAAAGGGATATAGCTATTTATCACGTTTACTGTCAAAAGACAATGTATTTTGACAGTTGAGTGTTAGTTGAGTGTCGATAAAACGCTATATCACGCGATATATCGTGTTACGGTGGTCATGCTATACTAAAACTTGGACTAAAGATAAACCTGCCCTAGCATGACCATTGTCTTTGACAGTTAAACGAGATAAGTCGCTATATCATATCACGTTTCGGTGGTCTTGCCTTAGAATAAGAAGTTAGATTCTATATTCTGGTCTTAGTTCTGTGTAAGTGCAAAAGTTGACTGAAGTTTAAGGTGTCCTATAAATGTCCTATCTTCGATCAGGATCACATTGTTAGGTATATGTTATCTTGTCAAGCTGGGAGTTCTAAACTATTCAGTATACTATTAATCGTACATCGCATCTGTCTTTACAACCTTTTATTTATCAAAGTTCAAAACTTTGTTAAATTATATTCTTACGTATTGTGTGTCGAGGACTGAAAAATGGAAATTATGGCGAAGGTAAGCCGTTCTACAAATATGTTATAATCTGGATAGTGGAACGATGGGGTGGGATTTCTTAAAGGTAAGCCTATGGAAATCAGCTTGTATGGACCCTACGCCATGAGTATATGCATTAATACAATAATTAAGTACCTAGTTAATAGTCGTCTCATAAAGCGGTTGCCTTTGATGGTATTTCACTTTACTATCAATCAATAAGCTTATTATCACTATCATTCAAACTAGCCATTACAAATTACAACGCACTTGTTTTATTTATTTTATCAATAAAATGTGTACCTACGAGTACGACGTAGCTTTATGAAGTTAGTCATACATAAGCAACATAAGTATGTATCGACTTAGTTCTCTATAGCTGACCCTTTAAAAGTTACTACGTATTTAGATAACTGAAGCCGGAATTTTCCTGTTAGATCAGAAAAAATAGACAAAAATAGCACTGATCTAATAAGTTTTGTCTTAAAGGATATGCTACAAAAACTACAACCCCCTAAAAACACGTTTCTTAAACGAAATTTATCTTAACATGTTTCAATTTTGAGAAGGTTATTGTTATCTGAAATCTTTCCTATATCAAATCTTTGGTAGGAAGAATAAGTTTAAGACTACGAACTAATTATAAATAAGCAAAGTGCGGTGCATGAAATTAATAAGAGTAATGTTTACAATAGCATTGACATTAGAGCGTACGTGAAACTTGTCGATGAACAAAAAACTACGAACAATGCGATTAATTTAACTATACAACAGAAGCGGCAACTTCACTCGAGAATATATAACAAAGAGTAAATATTACAGATGAAAATAAATCGTTTTGTACCGCAAATGCTCTGAATTTAGCCACTTCTGATGCATACATATCCAAATTAATCGCATTGTAGATGATTTTATTGTTCACTATTGATACATTTCATTGTTCATTTTTTACTCTGCTTTTTTACGTCAATCAAAAGTTTTGGGAAGATAATATGGGGTTTAATTGACTTAATTTAATCTACTAATAACTGGATAGCTCTGTAGACGGTATATGGACTTTAGAATTAATTAGGTAAGTAAGTACAGTGATAAGACCGGTATTTATTATACTGAATGGAATTATCTCTAATGGTTTAACTTAATATATGACGCAAAATCATTAGCTTAATTAAATACATAGATGAAAAGTTATTCATACATATTTATATATTTTACACTATTGTGTCTATTCTACGAAAGAAAAAACTGACTTCACAATCAATAACATAACAAACTAAAGCTAATGCATATTTTTTTAATAGTATCACAGTGATTTTAGTAGAAGCACAGAATAAATGATAGTAGGTACTATTGGGTAGGTATTATTAATAAAAACAATTCATTACAATTTAATTGCTTCATATCTTTTTTTTTATCCATGATCTTTCGGCTTCGTTCGTATCGATGTTTTTCCTTATATCACCGACGTCATCACATCACTAACTGCCGAGTGTGAATGAACGTAGTTGGCTGGTTGCATCAGTGCGGTGAACGAGACGCCGTGTCAGCCCGTACTAAGTACGAGACCAGCGCCATCTTGGTTCGACAACGCCGTATAGACCATAGACAACGCAACCGATTGTAAACTCTTTCGTGCCAAGGTTAAAGGTTGTTGTTCAAAAGTGACGCGCAGATAATAGTTTTTTAAAAATGTCCGCGGATGACTTGCGAAGGGAATTGGTGCAGAGGTGAGAATTTGGACATTATTAATTGGTTTTTAGACTATTAGGAAGAAGTTTTAAAAAATTTAAGGCTACCGTTTAGAATTGAACCTGCTTTCTTTTCGTTCTTTATGGTTTTATTTAATCTATTCTTTTTGGTCCTTCTACCTTCCACTCGACGTATAAATGGTCGTTAGTATCTGTTTCTTCTTTTTTCTGACTAGCACCTATCTTCTACTCTAATTTCAAAATGGAACAGAAATTCTAGAAATTAAATTGTTTATTGATTTCGTAGTTATTTCATTTGAACTTATCCGGAACCGGATACTGTGATACTAGCCCTTAAGACTGAACAAATAAAAACATCACTCTGAAAAACCGGTACCTACATCATATTCATGGACTTTCAAAGCTACTTAGGTATTAACAGAAAAATATCCCGATTATTCAATCCTCTGAGCCGATTTTTCAATCATCAGATAGCATAGATCAGTCAGTTAAATTATAACCAAATAAAATAAAAGTCATTCACAAAATTTTACAGACAAACGAGTGACAAATTTTGGCAATATATCTAATAACTACGACCTACGTAATCAAATGAATATATCTGGGCATTTATCAGCCCTTAGAAGTGTATAACCCATATAGACAAAGGAAAATTTTCTCTGCGCTCAAGAAGACCAAGTATAACCAGTAGTTTAATAATATTATTATAGTCCAAAAGCTTTTAAAAAATTTTGGTTAAGTATAAAACAAGTATTTTTAACTATATTATCCTTACAATTATAACATATCTGATAATTACAAAACAAATAAACGCTGCCGCCGGCGGTTTGTTGAAAAATGTTTTACTTTAACGAAGGACATTTTCAAAGTCACTTGTAACATTAATTTTGCAGTGTTCAGTTGCAAAACGCAAGATTTCGTTTCAGATAGAAACACTGGATGCGCGTAGTATATAATTACTACAATGGTACATAATTACTTATAAAATTACATAGTGACTCTAAATTTTTTTGCCAATCTCATGATAACCTTCGCGATTACCGATATTAATTGTGTTCATCTAGATCTAATAGATAGGTTTGATAAATGATCTCTCTGCCATTAATCATCATCATCATATCAGCCGCACGATACCCACTGCTGGCTATAGGCCTTCCCTATTATAAGGATCTCCACAACGATCGGTCCTGCGCTGCCTGCATCCAGCGGGTTCCCCTCACGTCGCGTCGGTCCACCTTGTCGGGGATCTACCCACGGCGTCGTTCGGAGCGCGGTCGCATATTCAGAACCTGTCCGCCCCAACGGCCATCGGTTCTTCTCGCTATGTGTCCAACCCACTGCCACTTCAGCTGAGCGATCCTTCGAGCGATGTCGGTTACTTTAGTTCTCCTGCGGATCTCCTCATTTCTGTTTCGATCACGCAGGGAAACACCGAGCATGGCTCTCTCCATCGCACGCTGTGTGACCTTGAGCCTCCTTATGAGACCCATAGTTAGCGACCACGTTTCACTGCCGTAAGTCATCTGGAATAGAACCACCCCGCCCCAACGGCCATCGGTTCGTCCCGCACTCATAGTTAGCGACCGTTGCACTCTCTGCCTTTATCTCAGTTTATTTGTGGTCAGCGCAGTACGCCCTCCTTTTCATTCTCCTCATTCACTTCCCTCACTTCATATCATTCTGCACAAAATCTATCTTTTATGCCATCTTCCTTTTTCTCTCCACCCAAAAACGTTAATTTCATGTCCATCATTCTTCCAAGAATACCTATTCCTTTTTTTATCCACAAAGGGATAGTGCTTAACTTCACCTCACCTGACGTTAAATGACTGTAAGGCCGAAAGTGTAAGCGCACTACACTCGGAATCCTCACCACTGAGGAACTGGGTAAGATACCTCTAACTGCGGGAACACACAAATTTTTAAATTGTTGTTATGGCGTCAGACTTAGGTAGCCAGGCGAATCCTCACCACTGAGGAACTGGGTAAGAACCTCTAACTGCCGGAACACGACAATTTTTTTATTGTTGTTATGGCGTCAGACTTAGGTAGCCAGGCGAATCCTCACCACTGAGGAACTGGGTAAGATACCTCTAACTGCCGGAACACGACAATTTTTTAATTGTTGTTATGGCGTCAGACTTAGGGTAGCCAGGCGGACTTGAAATAAGCGCTACCACCAACCAATACAAATACAGGTACAAATATACCCTTCTCCTGGGAATCGATCCCAGGACTCCTTGCATCTTACACGTGTTGGGGAACCACTAACCGCCTTTGTGGTTAAATCAAACTCCTAATCAAAGTCAAAGTCAAAAATATTTATTCAAATAAACATTTATCAGTCTTCTCAGTTTATGATTAGATACAATACAATGTGTGTTTTTTTAATATGTATTTCTTCGGTTTCCGTAAAGTTCAGTGACAAATGACAAAAAAAATCCTTTACGTTACTTGAATGCAAATTCAATTATTGGCTTATCGCCAAATGACCGAATGCAAGGTTTGTCAATGACCTTAAATTGTTAACGTTCTTTGTTAAATAAGAACCGTTTTCGAATAAAGCAACGGGTACGGTTAATTCGCCCAATCACAGCTATTAAACGCGTTTAAAGTAAAACATAGGTGTTACACCTACATTTTCAAGTTGGTTGGTTATGAATAGGGCATCCAATCACGGTATACCGAGATCTCGAAATACCGAGATCCCGCGTCATTTTCCAGTCCCGCAAGGAGCGAGATCACCGGCGCGGGATCCGCGGGATTTACGGGAAAGTAGCATGGAAACGTCCTCTCGCAAGCGTATTGTATGTGAATGACTGATTGAATGGCGAATGGCGATCACGCGCGGCCTGTGGCGCTTGTCCCGCGCATGCGCCGCGCTGTTGATATCGCCATGTTTGTTTAGTTTACTTGATTTTTTTGACAAGAAGTAAATACTTGCATCGTGCATTTAATTAATCTACTTAATACGAGTTTAATTAGTTCTTCATTATAATTTTGACTTTTAACATATAATACCTCTTTACACAACACTTATAGGCAGTTCAACTTACAACTGCGGGATCCCGCGGCAAATTCCGAGATCCCGCGGGATTTCATCGGTCCCGCAAATACCGAGATCACAAATAACATGCGGGATTGGATACCCTAGTTACGACTGACGAAGCTGCGGGTTGTACTATTATGTCGATACCGGAAATTTCAATTGTCGTAAAGGACATTTTGCCGAAAAATTGTTATATATATATTCGGAATCAGCGTCGCGAGCTCTGTCGATTGGTATACTTAACATAACCCTATCTTTAAAAAAAAGCCCCTTACGACCTGGATTTTCAACAGAGCTAGCTCGTTTTTGTTTACTATTTGGGATGTATCGTAAAAAAATTTTTCAATAGGGAGCGTAAAGTCATGTTTTAATTATTTATGAGGTCGTAATCTCATCTTTTCATTAAACTTTTTATACGCCATCGTAAACAATATTATTAATTACAAATCAAATGGTCGTAAATATGTTATTTGATAATAAATACCGTTACACCCTAATCTGTGCTTTGTTTTACATTTTGTAATAAGGGCGTAAAGGTCGTTTGCTTTTTATTGTCCTTTACGACCCTAATTTGAGGAAAAAGTTTTTTGTCTCGTTCATAATGCCGATATGGAGCAAAGGCATGTGCGACGGGTTAAGAGTACGACCCGTGCCGACAAGAGACGCGGAGGCAGGTTGCGTAGGGCAACGGGGGTGTAAGTAACGAACGGATGCGGGAATTGCGACTCATACGATCCACTTCGTTTCGTAACGCCATTTTGTGCGATATTCTTAGAGGTAAACGACGTGTTTATTTTGTGAATATGAATTCGTTAGAATTGAGAAAAAGAAAACTGGATTCAATACCACGGTTCCAAAACAAGACGTTTTACGGTAAGTGATTTAATTAATCATATTTTAATGTCAGTAATTAAAGTGAACCAATGAAAAATAATGTTGGTGAAGACATAGTTATCATACGACATTAGATAACGACAATTTAAGATGTTTTCGTCCGTAATCAATTATTCTTATTTAGTTGAAAATAAAATTTGGAAAATCCTAGGACGTTTGAGTATTGAATTTTGATACCTACTATACCTACTATGCATTCAAAATTAGAATAGGGCCGACCAATGACCTTTAGCTATCAAATTCACTTAAAACGTACGTTTATTATCTTGTTAAATTCATATTTTTATTGTTTATGTCATGTATGTGGGCTATAAAGTAAAATAATAATATATCAGGAATTATGGGCTTAATATCTGTTTTTTTTTTCACAAATAGGGAGATACACCTAGTTGTTTTAGTATCAAGCCATTTTGTTGTTTGCCAAGCCATTGGGTTAAAGTACCTAGTACCTACTGCTCGTATGGTCGTAAAGGACACCATAACAAGATTTTGTTTACTATGATGCTCTTTACACTGTAAGTTGGGTACAAAACTACGTACCTACATACCTACTTGTTGGTAGCGAATCGCATTCCTTGAAACTTGCGATCCCTGTATCTTCTGAACCCTTTGACCGATTTGGCTAATCTTCGAACTTACAATTTTTTCTGAAGTGAACTAGGTACAAATGTAGGTTTTGTTTTTTTATATTATAATTTGTAGAAATTAAAATCAAATCGGATAAACGGTTCGCGAGTTATAGTTATACTAATAAATATAGTATATTCTAGTGTCTATTTTGTCCTAATAGACTCATATCGCTTTGCTCTGTCTGTTATACATTTTATTTTATTTTAAAATCTTTTTTGTGCTACATACTAAAGTACAAAAGGCGGACTTAATGCTAAAAGCATTCTCTGTCAGTCAACCTTTGGGAAACAGAGAAACCATGAATGCGGTACATAATAACATACAAGAGTAATAAATACAAATATAATAATAATATACAACATAATACTTAAAGGTACATAAAATATATAAATATGTAATATGTCGGGTAGGCCCCCGACAAGGTGGACCGACGATCTGGTGAAGGTCGCGGAAAGCCAGTGGATGCAGGCAGCGCAGGACCGATCGTCGTGGAGATCCTTAGGGGAGGCCTATACCCAGCAGTGGGTGTCGTGTGGCTGATATGATGATGTAATAATATATAAATATTTATTAAATTTCTAAGAAAGAGAAGGATACACAGATGACAATGATTTCCACATTATGAGCTTTGCAAGAGAAGAGAGTTAACTTTCTTTTTGAAGTAAAGTTTGCTTGGAGATTGTCTGATAGAGTCAGGGAGGTCATTCCAAAGGCGCAGAGCTTTGCCTATTGATCTGATATTATTTTAGAGTCGATGCTGAGCATTAATATGATGTTGACCAAAGCAGTACAAGTAATAAAAATAAACGTCCAATTCTTGAAAAAACAATGGTTGAAGATAAATATTATGAAACCGATAATAATATTGCCACGGAAGTTAAATGAACTATAAATTATAATTATAACACACAAATTTAAAGCGAAAACGTGTATACAATTGTACATAATTATGATGTGTAAATGCTATTTACACACAACTAGTTTTATGAAACTTGTGCGAAGAAATCTGAATGGACACCTGGTTTAACACTATTTTTGCTTTGAATATTTTTACATAATATCTAGATAATACAATTGGAAAACGATAAATCTTTACCAATGAAAAAATGAAAAAATTTTTTCATTTTTCATTTACCAATATCCTTACAATCCTTACTAATATTATAAATGCGAAAGTCCGTTTGTTTGTTTGTTTGTTACGCCTTCACGTCTTAACTACTGAACCGATTATGATGAAGTTTTAGATACACGTTGTCAGGAATACAGAGGAGGACATAGGGTTACCATTTAATCCGAATTCCGAAAAAAGTATGGTTCCCGAGGGATAGCAAAAAAACTTTCCACGCAGACGAAGTTGCGGGCGGCCCCTAGTGATTGCATAAATGCTTTATGTTACTGCAGCTTTATTATGTTTATGTTTTTTCAGGAACTTGCAGCGTCCTAGTGGGAACTCTCAAATTCAAATTCAAAAAAATTCAAATTCATTTATTTGCAAGAAACATGGTAAATACAGATGTTAGGATTAAATTATGAGCATACATATTTCGCCAAGCATTGGCATGCAAATGTCAGTAGATAAACATAATTAAAGTTATCAGTCAGTATATAAACATTATAATTAAATTGCAAGTTTTACACTATTATACATTTTTCTCTTCAAAATTCTGCTAATAGTAGTGAAGTAATAGAGTGATTTCGATCTATCGTCTTTAGGATCAGTTAAAGACATTTTTCCCGATACAGACAAGGAAGAGGATATCGACACAATTGATATTTAAGATTAAACTTTAAAAAGTTTATCCCATATTCCAGTGGGATAAGAATCCATAAACTCGTTGGAGCATTAAATATTTCATAAAAATAAAATTGAAATATGTTTATTTTAATTTAATTATTATAGCCACTATTTTATTTTTTTTATTTTATTGGATAAGGGAAACATACAGCTCAAAATTATACTTATGAATGGAAATCAATATGTTTTTACATAGGCTAACACAGTTTCCACTGAGAAAAATTAATGTAAACAACAGTTAAGTATAATATATTTAACTATATTTAATGCTCCTAGCGAGGTTATGGAATATGGATTCTATATCCCATTAAAATATGGGATAAATTGTCTTAAAAAACATTGATTAAAAATAATAATACTTGATTAAAATTTGTTGTGTTTACAAAGTTTGATTATTAATAAAAAAAAAACTGAATATTAATTTTAAAAGACTGATTTTACTTGCCATTTAATTAATACATTAGAATGTCAATTGTTTGAGTTTTGAGTTCTGGTGAGCAAAATTTGTAATTATTTTGGTTATTTTAATTGAGTTTGAAAATTGAAGTTACTTGCCATTTTATTAATACTTTAGAATGTCAATTGTTTGGGTTTTGAGTTGTGGTGAGCAAAATTTGTTATTATTTTGATTATTATATTTGAGTTTGAAAAACATTTTTATCATGTCGGTAGAGTTAATAAATAATAAAACTAGATTAGTTTAAATGTTTATTATTCTAAAAAAAATTTTGTTTTACGGCATCGCAACAATTACAAAAAAAAATAGCATCACACTTTGACTAAATATTAAGTTCCTGTTAGGATAACATTTTGTCATTTTATTTTAATAAATACTTTGATTAATAAATAAGAACCAATAAATAATCTTTTATTTAATTTAGTTTTACTACCTATTTCTTAAATAGTAGTAGTAGCATATAGTTCTTTTGTTCCTTTTACCCCCTTGGTCTCTTATTTAATTGACCTCTACTACCCTTTGATGATCAAGAATAGTCCTTTACGACACATTTGACTTTATCGTAAGCAATTTTTCGTGACTGTAAATTACTTCCCTTAAATTTTTGTGGGCTGTAAAGGACGCTCATTTTCGTCAATAATTAAGTTTGGTTTATTTAGTTAAATTATAAGGATAGAACACGAAAAAATAGTTGGAGTCTCTTTTGACATCATAAATATAGCACTTTGTTTGACAAAGTTGTTAGACAAAAACATTAGTTGTTTTTGTTTTTTGGCTCTACTAAAAACTGGTGTTTTGGCCTTTACGACAATTGAAATTTCCGGTATCGATGTATTCTGTGCTGCGGGCGGAAAGCTATAATTCGTAAAGGAATAAAGTACGAGTGTCGCTTCGATCAACACTAGTCGTGATACTCGTGATCTACACACACGAAGTAATTATACGGCGCAGTCAATAATGGCATTCTTTACACATTATCTTTTATCAGATCATGATATTATGAGAAAATAAATAAATTGTTATTACATGTCATAGTTCTTGTAAATGCAGAGTTAGGAAAATGTGGATAAACTTATTTCCAGATACGGCAAGCGACTACAATATATTTGTTATTAAAAAAACTGGTCAAGAGCGAGTCGGACTCGCGCGCCAAGGGTTCCGTACCATCATAATAATATAAATACAATGCGGTGTAGAATATTGCAGTTAAGTTTTTTTTTTATTTAAATCGGTTCAGTAGTTTTCAGGAAATCCTGCAAATACTATCGTTTTCGTTACCATTTAATATGAATTGATTGATAGGGATGTACAACCATAACTTTTTTGTTTAAGTATGAGTGTGACCGATTTCGAAGAGTCTTTTTTTTGTTTGAAAGAAGATACCTTCTTTTCCCTTATTAAATCACCATACTTAGTACAAGCTTTGCTTAGTTTATACTAAATAGTTGGTGTGAATTGTCCTGAATATAAGTAACATAAATTACATAGAGAAAAGGACCCATCTGTTTCTTTAGTAAAATTACATTATACGTATGTTGGCACAATTTTTCCATTTATTCAAACAAACAATATAACATTAATTACAATATATTCTTTATAATCAATTGCGTTGCACACAGGTGTATCTTAAGTAAATAACAACTCGTAACTTAAAAGAATAAATTAATAAGATACTTGATCAGATACGTACTGTACTTAGGAAAAAAACTGAATGCGTATTTTTTTAATTACTTCGTAGTATTGTCTGTGGTAGACTTGCCTACAAAATCTTCCTTATTACTTACAAAGATCCATTAACTGAAGAAAAAAGTATACATCTTAACACTTAATTTTAAAAGAAAAGTCGGGCATGGGTAAATATTGTATGAGCCTTGCAACGATATGTTAAAACAAGTTTAGATACGTTACCCGCGCTCCACAATGGCAAGACGACAGTCAGGTAATTGCCCGACTTTCAATTAGTCAGGCACAGGCTCGTGACACGTAAACACACACCACTCTCGTCAGTCAGACACTAAAAAACCGTGACATCCTTATCAAAAATGCCTTCCTGCGTCTTTAAACGATGTGCAAATTATACACCAACAGTCAGAGATCGGAAAAATGTTTCATTTCATACGTAAGTACTGTATTTAACCGTAAAATGTATTTTCGTATTTTGTATTACTCTAATCGGCCATTTTTTACAAAGAGCGAGCATTGTGACTTTCACTCCTATGATCGCGCCAATGAGCATGCAGCGTATCAGACGAAACTTATGATGTCTGTTTATCTCTTTCTAACGACAAGTATTCCGTATGGTGGCGTTCATTTTTGTCCCTCTCTCGACATAATAATGTCAATGTGTGTATCTGCAGCCTACCTGTCGCTGTTTTAAATTGCATGATGTTGGCGCATGACGCATCTAAACTTGTTTTGACATATCGTTGGAGCCTTGAACATTCTTTCTTTTACTGATGTTTATTTTGATCCACATTAGAAGAATTCATCAATAATAATCATACATTTGATTAAAACAATAAATTAGTGAAATATTAGCGCTAGCATGACCACCGAAACACGATATGAGATAGCAATTTATCACATTTAACTGTCAAATTTTGATGTCGAGTGATGTTGAGTGTGATGTTGAGTGCGTCGATAAAACGCTATATCACGCGATATACAACGTGTTACAAAAATCCCTAATGCCGAATATAGTATAGGGACAATAGGGACAATCAAACTGAACAACTTTTACTATGGAACTAACTCTAAAATCGTGAAAAAAAAAGGTTTTATACATTTTGATATTTTCGTCATTAATTTTTGTATGAAAAATCTGATATTTTTTCCGCGATTTCAGAGTTGGTAAAGTTGTTCAGTTTGATGATCCATATCCATATTTGGCATTAGGGGTTTTTCGTGACACGTTATAGATTGTGATTCGGTGGTCATCACGACGGGTATATTGAAAAAAATATCTATCAAACAGGGGGTCAAGTCTGCTAATGTTTTCGTCAAAAACGTAGTTCAATGGTGTTCTAATGGCAATGGTTTTTTGACACAGTTCTTATTTCTTAAACACAAAATCAAAACACAAATGTGTTTCAGTTTTGGGTTCAAGAAACAAGAACTGTGTCAAAGTATTACCATTTAAACGCCATTAAACTACGATTTTGACTAAAACTTTAGCAGACTTTTGACCTCCAGACACATTTGACTTGAATTGGATCAACTTTAATTCCGACAGAAAAAGAAAACCACAAGTGCTTCACCTACTTATCTCATTTATGATATTCAGCAAAATGACAGAATGTGACTGATCATGTCTTCTTCTCGCTTGTTACAGGATGTCAACCCTGCTGTTCTGGCAGGGCAAGGGGAAAGCCAATGGCGCCCCTAACGGCCGCAACTGGATCCACTCCGCAGACGCCCTCGTCAAAGGACACGTCGCTTATTTAGTTAAAGTAAGTCATATTCCCTGTTTTTCTTAGGGTACCTAAGTCGTTTCTCTCTTAATCGTTCCCTCATAACTGAGGATCGTGATCACCGGCTGCTTTTACGATTTGCCTCCATCGGTCTCGGTATATTGTTGCTCTCACTGCTTGATGGAATTTGCTTGAGGAGGTTGCTACTCTTACTTCATCAGACCATCTGGTTGCCGAACAACCTCGGGCTCTCTTGCCTTCTATTCTCAGATATACCTCAGTCGTTAACACCCACCAATTGGGCCTGCGTGGTGAGCTATGGCCCTTCCTCCTTTTCCACCCATAAGGAACCGCCTCTATGGTCTAGTGGTGTTACCCGTGTAAGACGCAGGGGTCCTGGACTCCTGGTAATCTTACCAGGAGGGAGAGGTACAATTTGCACTCGGTTTGGTTGGTAATTGGGCTTATTTCAAGTCCGCCTGGCTACCACCATCTTACCCAAGTCTGACGCCATAACAACAATTTAGAAATTGTTGTGTTCCGACAGTTAGAGGTAAGATAGCCAGTTCCTCAGTGGTAAGGATTCCGGGTGTAGTGCGCTTATATTTTCGGCCTTATCGTCATTTGACATTAGATGAGGTGAAGGCCAAGCACTATCCCGCGTTCCGTCGCAGAATGTCCCTTTCGCAAAATGTCCCCTGGTCGCAAAACGTCCCTTTCGCAGAATGTCCCTTTCGCAAAATGTCCCTTTCGCAAAACGTCCCTTTCGCAAAATCTCCCTTTCGCAATACGTCCCTTTCGCAGAATGTCCCCTTGGTATCAAATAAATATAACTCATGCCAAATTTCCATTTTGTTCGAAATGTTCTATGAAACTCAAAAAATATACTACCCACATGGGAGATTTTTTAGGCTACTCACAACACTAAATTGCAATAATCATCAGTTAAGAGGGTACTTACGAACATTTCAAACAAAATGGAAATTTGGTATGAGTGATATTTATTTGATACCAAGGGGACATTCTGCGAAAGAGGCGTTTTGCGAAAGGGACATTTTGCGAAAGGGACCTTTTGCGAATGGGACATTTTTCGAAAGGGACGTTTTGCGACCAGGGGACATTTTGCGAAAGGGACATTTTGCGATGGAGCCCTATCCCGTTGTAGATAAAAAAGGAAGGCCTGTGGCCAGCACCGGGAACATTAACCACAATAATGTCTGTGCTATTAGGTTACAAACATTATAATCAAACATTTCTGCAGCTGCATACATGATACAGCTAAAACAAATGGCCGAAGGATAGTCCGATAATACGCCCCCAATGCGGCCACTATTGTTACATGCACGTGTGCTGATAACAGCTATTTATACCCGAGCTAATGAACGATTCATTCATTGATTGACCTCCATCGAGAAAGTTGGATAACAATGAAAAACACTCGATTCATTCTTGGATTAAGTTTCGATCGAGGAACTCCATACAACAATGGAGAACAGGCTGTTTTGCGTGACGTACGCACGACAGCAAAGTAAATTAAACAGTTGAACAACGAAAACAGCTTACGGCATAAAGGCTGTCTGAAGGTCAACATGTATAGTCTGACGTGCCGTTGACTGTACAGTTAGGTACCTAACTTTGCTGTTTCCAGATTTATAAGGAGCCATGTTTTCAGGACAGATAGGCTCTCCAAAAGACTCAGATTAAATTTTAGCTGCGATAAATTTTCCGACTAAAAACGCATTCTACAACAGAGAAAATATTTCTCATAAAAGCTTTAAGTTGCTGTGAATAAGAAACTATTTATGAAAAGATTATCAATAATTATTTAATTACAAATCAAATTACTGATTGCATAATACTTAATCTTCAAACACATAGTTTGTTTACAACAATAGAATCATAAAACATGTTAACGAAGCGCTATTAAATTATTCATAATTGATAACTTTATCAGCAAAAAAATTAAACGTCGTGAGAAATTTCATGTAAATCTGCCATAAGACATGCAACAGCTAACCTACTTACAGTACGAAAGGGAGATATCCGAAAATATTTTACTGTAAAAGCTTCTATCTGGGTAATACTTGTATAGTGATGGAACTGATGGAAGTATAACAGGATAATGATAAATATTCGTGCCCCCCTAGCATGCATAGTGATGTACAAGACTCGAGTCCTCCGAGTCCTTTTTTCTAGAGCTCGGAGTCGTTTTACAGGGCTCGCCTCGTTTGTATGAAGTTCGACGACTCAGGAGTTTTTTTCAGAGCTCAAGCCTTTTTCAAAGCTCGGCCGATTTCGAGCCATTTTCACGGCTCGAGCCTTTTTGAGAGCTCGGTCGATCTCGAGGCGAGGAAAAAGACTCGAGCTAGTTGTGATGGGCTGCTGATGAATGAGGATAGGTAAAGCTAAAGCACAATAGATTAAGCATCTACGGTGCTCTTTATAACATAAGACATTCATCTTTTTGAGTTCCAATTTGGAGACTAGAGTCAGATTTTCAGGGCTTTGTGAGCTCGATAGGCTCGGCTTTAATATCTCCGTAAATAATAATATTGTAAATATTATTATTTATTATTGTCATAAACATAAACTCTAAGCTTTTTATGAGGCTCGCGTTCATTTTAAGACTCGAGCTTTTTTGAAGGCTCGAGCTCTTTTGATAGGTTCGAGCTCTTTTGAAGGCTTGAACTCTTTTGAAGCTTTGAGGCGTGGTTCAGAGAGCTCGTTTCTCAGCTAGGCTCGGGCTCACGAGCCTACCGAGCTAACCGAGTCCTGCCAATCCGACTCGAGTCTTCAAAAGTAGAACTCGACGTCTCGAGTCTTGTACATCACTAAGCATGACCACCGAAACGCGATATGATATAGCGATGTATCACTTTTAACTGTCCAAAGACAATGGATTTTGACAATTGAGTGTCGATAAAATGCTATCACGCGATTCGTATTTCGGAGGTCATGCTAGTGGGGCTGGAAACTAATAAAAATACACTTAAGGAGTGTGATATTCCCTAAGTAATTTACTCGTCTCGTTTTAACCGCCTCTGTGGTCTAGTGGTTCGTCCACCCGTGTAAGACGCAGGAATCCCGGGTTCGACTCCCAGAAAAGGGGTACGCTACGTACATTTGTACTCGGTTTGGTTGGTGTTAGGGCTTATTTTAAGTCCGCCTGGCTAGCTACCACCATCTTACCTAAGTCTGACGCCATAACAACATTTAAAAAAATGTGTACCGGCAGTTAGAGGTAAGATTCCAGTTCCTCAGTGATGAGGATTCCGGGTGTAGTGCGCTTCCACCTTCGGCCTTATCGTCACTTAACATCAGGTCAGGTGAAGGCCAAGCCTATCCCGTTGAGCATAAAATATTTCCATCATCATAATTCCTATCATCATCTAACCCATACGGTATCTCATCACAATCAAACCCATGCTAAAATTCTGATGGTTTAATCATTCCTACTTCTCACACACCATAAAAATCTTAAAATGATCCTTGTTTCCCATTTCAGTTCCTAGGCTGTACACAAGTAGACCAACCCAAAGGCATAGAGGTGGTGAAGGACGCCATCAAAAAGCTACAGTTCACACAACAGCTGAAGAAGTCGGAAACGAAAGATGCTGCCAAATGCAAGAAGGTCGAAATCACCATCTCAGTGGACGGAGTTGCTATTCAGGTAAAGAAAATAACTAATTTTATTTTATTTTAAGCATTGACTAGAGTAATAATGTGTTACAAAATCTCCTAAAGCCGAATATGGTAGATAGGGAGTCCCTATCTATATGTCCCTATTAGGGACCATCAAACTGAACAACTTGGAACCACTCTGAAATCGCGAACTAAAAATCAGCTGTTTCGTACATTTTGATGTTTTCGTTATTAATTTTTGTATTGTGATTGTGGAACAGCCTGATTTTTGATTGTATGAATGAATTTAGTTCATGGTTGTCCCTGATCAGTCTGCAAAATGTCTACGAAGCAAAATACCTAAAATTATGTCTAAAGAGTAAAATGTCTAGTTAGTAAATTGTCTAAAACGCAGAATCACTAAATAGTGGTTTGCCTAAGGTCTAAATTGCAAAACGTCCATGTCGCAAGTTGTCCTAATATAACTTTATGTTTTTGAACTACGTACGTAAAATTTATAAGTTTTTTATCAAACCATTTTGCATTCTAGTCATTTTGAGTTTTTGCCTTTTAGGCAGCGTGATCAAGAAAAGTTTGTCCCCATCGAGATGTCAATTTTGACCACTTAAAAAGACAAAACCCGTCTCCTCCCATCTAAATGTCATTTTTGACTGATAAACAAAAGGTTTGTCTACGTCAAGTTGTATTTTTTGACATTTATTTATTCCGTTCTATTCGGTGACCATTCGCGAGTCCAACTTATTGTTCTAAAAAGGTCACACACTTTTTTTAGTTCCGCATCTCAATGTTGGGTGGACATAAGCGAACTGGAAACAGCCCATGTGTCTCACTCAATAGCATAGTGTTTCTATGTAAAGCACAACGTTTGCATAATTTCGTAACAGTCACCGTTTGTGGATATTTGGTTTAACGCCCGTGCCATTGTTTTCACTTTCGCGGCTTTAGGGTTATGTAGGCATCGACAAAAACGGTGTTGTTCCAATTTTAATTTTGGTTAAGTTTTCGGACCACTTCTTTAAAGTAAAAAAAAATGATATCATAACATAACATAACGTTAGCGCATTCAAACAATAAAGATTTATTTACCTACATTAATAAAGCTAATAAAGTATAAGGGCCATTTCGCGATTTTGGTTGTAAATGTAAAACACTATTGTCTAGTTAGGATATAGCCATATATTTTGGTAAAAAAAAGTGTCTGTAAGTCTGCGGAAAATTAAATTACCTAGGTACGATAATTCCCGAGACCCATCTCCTCCCCATGCGAGATTGGGAGAGATTCGGCTTGACCCCTCCTTCCCCTAAATGCCTCACGTAACTAAGTAATATTAATGGCTTGTCGGCTTTTCTCAGTACCTAAGTCAAAGAAAATATACACTTGCTTAAGTACCAGATTTCTCTAATGGCGCAACTTTCTGTTTAACATTATCAGTGCTAAACAATCTTAATTAATTAGGTAGTTAAATTTTTGTGTTTTTCTGCTTCTTGAAAGACGAAATCAAACTTCAAATCGCCAAATTGATATTATCTACTTATACGGAACCCAAAAACAAAGACAATATTCCAACCTTGCCAGTATACGTAACAGAATTAGCAAATGACGCGTGCGTGGCAAATATAATTAAAACCAAAACGCCGTTATAACTATTAAAAACCTTATGACATACATACATACAAAACATACAGCCTTGCTTAGCTTGCGAAATTAATGAAATTGCGTAAGGTATATTTTTGCACACTGTACCTAATTATAATCTAGTTAACTGACCTAAATGTGATAGTTAATTATTACTCACAAAATGACCGATTTAAATCTCATCACTTTCATCAATAAATAGATGTATCAGCAAAGTTGATTGATATTATTAATCGGATTATGATCGTATGCAATAATAACTGTCACCCATTTTTTTGAAAATTACTCCCCTTTTTATTGGCAAAAAATACTTCTTTATTGCAATTTCAACATAATCATCAGCGTATTTTAGTCCACTGGAGGACACTCATCTCTCTCCACAGAATCTCTTTGAAACACAGATTGACAAAAGCCTTCATAAAATTGAGGTTGATGAAGCTAACACCGTCGTTGACAATCTGTTACTCAATCTTTTGTCAATACCAAAGTTATTTTCACACGAATACCTACCTATGATATAATCGCTGACATAAATAACCTCACGTTAGCAAAAACTAATGATGATTTTGCAACAAACAGTGCGAGAGGTTTGGAAAATGAGACCGTTTTCTTATCTGCGAAATATCATAAAGGTGACACTCATTTCATGTTAGGACGTAACTCAACGTCAGCAAAATAATTTAATAAAAAATAAATAAATTAAAAAAATATTAAAAACACGACTGCCCTGCCAAAACGAACTAAAAAGTTAAACAACAAGTGTCATTGCAGTCGGGGGACCTTATCATGGAACAATTTTTGATCAAAGAGGTCCCCCGACTGCAATGACACTTGTTGTTTAACTTTTTAGTTCGTTTTGGCAGGGCAGTCGTGTTTTTAATATTTTTTTAATTTATTTATTTTTATTTTACACATTTTAGTGACATATTATATAGTTTTGGAATGTGCTCATCAAGGCCTTTTATTTGATGCCCATATTGTAATAAAAGAAGAAAATTTTTTTTTTCATATTTGAAAATGGCGTCGTACCGTCGCCATATTGATTTTTTCTAAAAAAAATATAGCCAGTGTCACTCGGAATGTTGTAAGGATTCTAACGATACCCCATTTATCCTAATCAGTTCAGGCATTTAGAAGTTATGGTGGAATAAAGAAACTCACATACCCACAAACATACATGAATCCTGAACACATAACACTCTTTTTGCTTTGGGCAGTCGTGTAAAAATATGGAACCGATGGCATTGATATTTCTACATCTACAGGAATAAAGGCGAACTTAAGGGCACTGATTTTATTGCATCAGCTTTTCATACGCGTTGTATCATATTATTATGTTGAATTGAATTGAATTCCTATGAATAATGATTGCAAATAATAGGAATTCACATGGTATGTGCATCTGAACTATTGTGAACTGAGAGCCCATTTTTTAAATCATTGTACCTAATCAAATTGAGACTTATAGTGGATCCAGTAAACAATTCCAAAAACATAAAGCAAAAGCAACCTAAAACATGAATTAAAGCTTTTTATAACCGAATGTATTGGGCCCTCAATCCAGACGGTTGCAATAAGGTGCATAGCTTAGATCTCAGAAACTACCACATCTGTGTTAATAATTTTCATTTTAGAATCCAGTTAGGAATTTCTAACATCGTTTCAGAAATTTTCAATTCGCTAGAATAGAAGATTACATGACAGATATAAGGCTTCCCGGTTCTTTTAAAACATATAAAAAGAACCATCCTTTCTATCAGTTTCTATTCTAATATTCGTAATAACGTTAAAAGTAGAAATCATTCAGTTGTCCCATAACTATTCAACTTTGCAATAAATAACAGCTCTTGAATGAATTTGAATACAAAATCCTTAACGTAAAAACCTTAGATTATTGATGTAAAAACGTTAAACCCATAAAAAGCATTTTGCAAGTATTGCTTTCTCGAAAATTCTCGCATTATCTTTGCCTAGTTTTGCAACACGCGGAAATATTGAATCGAAATGACTGTCAATTTATCAACGCCTGTCATTTCCTGCTATTGTATTGTTTATTTATAGTTAGTCTCACAGTCTAATCATAAGATTAACGTTTCAACTACCGAAAACGAAATGGACATTGCCTTTCATCCACATTCTTATTCTTTCCCTGTAGGTCTTGAGCATAGCTTTAGTAAATAAAGATACCTACCTACTAAATTAAAGCCAAACATAGAGTAAATGGTAAGGTTGGCGCACGAAAGTTTTCGTCAAAAAAATCACGTTTATAATTATTTATTTTATTCTGTTTTTAGTATTTGTTGTTATAGCGGCAACAAAAATACATCATCTGTCTAGCCACAAAATAGTCTCTCTATTTTGTTGTCTAGTTATTACAGTTAATGAGATTCAGCCTGGTGACAGACAGATGGACAGTGGTCTTAGTACTAGAATCTCTTTTATATCCTTTGGGTACGAAACCCTAAACATTTCATTTTTACTAAGAAAAAAATATTTCCACGCATTTTTGAGAAAAATACTATCCCTCCCAAACATTTCCATGTAAAATGATGTCAAAACGAGACCATATGGCTCGCACTGTCAAAAAGTTATCAGACCTCATGTAGAGCCAAGCTTCAACTCTACACGCCCTAACTCTACACGCACTAACTCTATAAGCCTTAACTTCAGAAACTCTTTCTTGAATCACAGAAAGAATTTTAAATCGAATTCTAGTAAGCATGCTTTGAAATTATGACTCTCAAAATCAACTATAACTTTTGATTGCCTCGTTACGTTCTGGGCTTCATACTTAGTTTCCATGTCGTGTTTTAATCCAATCGGGCATACGCTTCAGTAATTGTCGTGTAATGATATACGCCGACAGCTGACAATGGAACCGGCCGATCCATTTCACTGCGCGTGACCTTGCGCTTGCACAGTTCGAGAAAGCGAGGTACCTACATAGATAAACAGTTCTAGAATGAACTGATTTCCAGATACGGTAAATAAGCGACTTGAAAATGTTTGTTACTAAAAAACTTTGGAGTGTGCGAGGGAACTGCACGACCTTGTTCCTCCAGCCCCTTTCTACCATCGGGGTACCAGACGCAGGTTAGTATATCACCCTTACATAGTCGATACTCCAAGGGTCCGTATCAAGCGCTTTAGACATTTCATAAGCGAACTGCTAAAGAATGGAATGCGGTGCCTGCTCATGTGTTCCCCGATAGTTCCAACCTTAGCCTCTACAAGGCAAGAGTGAATAGGCATTTCCTGGGCAAGCGTGCTACACTTTAGACCACATCCTGTTTACCAAGCAAGATGGTAAATGGTGGTCAAATGCCTGCCCAGTTTACAGTAAAAAAAGTCTGAAGTGAGAGTCCTACCTCTGTACATGCCCGAAACAGTATGATATAGTGGTTAAACGGCTGTTAAATGTCAAAAGACAATGGTTTTCAATATAGATCTTTCAAATAATTCGTATACCATGCGGCAGAGTAGAAAAGCACCACCCCTTCACTCAGGGCTGCCCCCCTCCCCCCTAGCATGACCACTGAAACACGATGTATTGCGTCTTACAGCATTTTATTGACTCAACTGTCAAAATCCATTGTCTTCTGACAGTTAAACTTGACAAATTAATATAATAATATCGCGTTTCGTGGTCAAGCTAGGGGGCCGTTGTAAAAGGCGATTTTATGACTTAGATTAGAAGTAGTAGGTAGGTAAAACCAAGTCTTTTACTAGAGAAAAAAACTAGCGTAGCGTGTTTTTTCACAAAAGAAGACTTTTAACCGGCCTCTGTGGGTTAGTGGTTCGCCCACCCATGTAAGACGCTGAGGTCCCGGGTTCGATTTCCAGGAGAGGAGTACAGTTGTACCTACTCGGTTTGGTTGGTGGTAGGGCTTATTTCAAGTCCGCCTGGCTAGCTACCACCATCTTACCTAAGTCTGACGCCATAACAACAATTTAAAAATTGTTGTTCCGGCAGTTAGAGGTAAGATAGCCAGTATTCCGGGTGTAGTGCGCTTCCACCTTCATCCCGAAGTGTTTAAAAAAATCCTATAATTTTTTATCCTATTATTTTCAGGAGCCCAGAACAAACAACATAATGTACCAGTTCCCATTGCATAGGATATCCTACTGCGCAGACGACAAAGGCGCCAAGAAGTACTTCTCGTTCATAGCCAAAGGTGGCAGCACCGTCAACGGAAACCACGACGGTGGCGCCGAGAAACACGAGTGCTTCGTGTTCATTTCAACAAAACTAGCTTCCGAAATCACTTTGACGATTGGACAGGCGTTTGATTTGGCTTACAGGTAACTTATCCTACATCCCATACTAATACCGCAGAATACAATAATATTACAAGTACAGAAGATGCACTCTGCAAAATCATTTAAACAATTAGCGACTCTTGCTCCGACACAATAAAGTGCAATTCAGGTCGCACTGCGCTCCCTTCCCTACAGTGTTCTATTCACCTAGAAGTTGCCTCTCTTTTTTTCGCGTAGCTTTTATCTCTTTTGACGAGTTTAGGGTTGTCTTCTTTTAGATAATAATTAACTTACATTTACATAATGACACTAATTTATAAAAATTAAAGTTTGAAAAAATGAATGTGAAAAACGGATGAACAGATTTGTATGGGCATCTTATCTAGGTAGATACTTCATAACATGGATTCAAATATAGAATATTTACTTTTTATCCTGATTATACCCTAAGGTCAATTTATGTGAGTGTGTGTTTGTTAACTCCTCATGCCCAAACGGCTGGACGGATTTTGATGACATTTGACTTACAGATAGTTTAAAAACTGGATTAAAACATAGGATACTTTTTATCCTGGTCAAAGGTTCCCTAGGGTCCACGGGACGAAGTTGCTGGCCGCTAGTGTATTCCTCAGATCAAATAAAAAAGTAAGATGGAGCGTTGCGAACAATGAAGTGAGGCCGGTTTTTGATGGTACAGGTGTGCTACGAGGGGGCGGGTGGGGGCCGGGCGGCAGGGCTTTATATGGAAAGCCAAGGCGTAGTTTCGTTACACGTGTGTGCGTGAACTGTGTATGTACACAGCCAAGGCGTAGTTTTACAGGCCTCACCGCTTTGTTCGGAAGACTCCGTCTGACTTTTTTTATTTGGTCTGAGATGTATTCATAAATGCTCATAATTATCTCAGTTAAATTTAATTCAAAAAATTTTCTTAAATTATTCAGATATATGTCCGAAATCATTTATCAAAACTTATTTTTGTATTTTCTTTCTTTCCAGGCGGTTCTTGAATGACAACGGCAAATACATCGAAATGCAAAAACTCACATTGCAGAACAAGAAACTGGAGTTACAGATGAACACGTACAAAACGCGGTTACAGGTAATTTTATCCTTTACGAGTAGATGTATACTTTTGCAAATACTCTTACCTTACTATGCTTTCACACCGTGACTGCCGTTGTCAACTGGTACGAGTATGACGTCACAGCTTACAGTACTGTAGACAAAAAGTAATCATGTTTTTAACTGTTTTTAATTTTTTTCCTGTTCAAAGAGTGTCATTGATTTATATCACAAAATGCGGATCTCGCAAGGGTGGACTTTTGCTGCCTTATTCAGAGTGCGTTCGTTAAACTAGGGCCAAAGTTAACATGGCGTTAGACTGCGGACTAACGCCATTTTAGCACAAATCCTTGGACGAATCAACCACTGGACACGTAACGTAAGAAAAATGTATGAAATCACGATCAACCAATTTTTGCGGGGCGAGGGGGGATTACACTTGTCAAATAATGACAATGTTATAGGGTGATTTAGCCGGTTTTCGGCCATAATTGCCGGCAAAATATTATGGATTGTGAAACTCGAACATTAATTCTCGGCCAGGCGGCCGAAAAACAAATGACCTCCCAAAAATGCATTTAGTCACCCGGCCATCAAATTTAAATGTATCATACCGAATACTTTACACGTTTAACAGCACTAAAACTAATTTACCATACTCACACTCAATTGTAAGAAGCTTCACTTTAATAATTTTTTAGCTAATGCCACTTTATCGCTAATGAAATCATTAACATAATGATTTCATTAGCGATAATTTTTTGTTTGATTAGTTTGACACACCTACCCTGTTCAATTTTCGCCTTTCTTACCCACGACACTATCAAGGCACACTACTGGTAGTGTCGTGGGTAATTTTTTGCCCTTCTACACTACCGGCCCAATAGTGTCGTAGGTAAATGAAAAATTCCATACATATGCATTCCCCAATATACTACCATTAAAAACTTAATTATCTTCTTTAAATTACATTAGCAAAGTACCAGGGTAGCATAGATTTAGAGAAGGTCAACATTTTTAAACATAATAAATTGTTAAAGTCCTTATTCGCGCGACCTTGAGCAAGTGAAGGAGGCCCGGGGCCGTACCGGCTAACGCATCGATTATCGAAAAGTCTGCCGAGTTTCAAATTAAAACAGATAAATCGAGCCCCAATTGGGCCAAAATGGCGAACTCCAATTCATGATGTCAGACGAACATTGATATCTTCCTAATTACGTCAACAGAAAGTACAAGACGAAATTCCTTACTTAGATTTTTCTGTTTTAAGTTGAAACTCGGCAGACCATTCGATAATCGATGCGTTAGCCGGTACGGCCCCTGGTCATGTTTCCGAAATGGCCGAAAACCAAAGAGAGCCGGCAAACCGGCTAAGTCACCCTACTTTGTTTATATACCAAATTTTATTTATTTTACGAAAAATAGCTACTATAATAGGTTGAAATTGTGCTTACGCGTGAAAAGAAAGATTTCTTGATTGCCCGATATTTTTTTTCTGAACAAGACTGAGCATTTTGCCCATTTTTGTACCAATGTTTCGCCACAAGCTCTAGCATCACACTGACAACGCAATATCGTTTACTGAGGCTATCGGTCACAGTAAGTGGCTAAGGGGTAAAGGCGAATATGGCTGTCATTTCGCGTCCAGTGGTTAATTCGTCCAAGCACAAATCGTATTCAGACTTCAGAGTGACAGTTTAATGTTTAGTCCCACCGTTTAAGGATTAAAAGGTGCAATGTGATTGGTTTACAAGCATTAAACCAGGTTTTGTTAGAACAGTCTTGCACCCCAGTT
The DNA here is from genome assembly GCA_928269145.1 of Agriphila tristella. Lineage (NCBI taxonomy): Eukaryota > Metazoa > Arthropoda > Insecta > Lepidoptera > Crambidae > Agriphila > Agriphila tristella. The sequence goes on along the minus strand of OV743451.1, from coordinate 1,509,670 downwards.
TTGTGAAACATCTCTGAACAAGACAGCAAGAATTTTATTAATTTAAAGTTCTTAGTGGACTCTATGTCCATACACGACATACAGCTAAGTCACAGGTTAAAAAAATGTAGGCAAGTCTGCAGCAGGGTCTACAGGTTGGGCTCTCTGACCGCATCTGGCAACTCTCTGCAGTCAAGTCACAGTCACATCTAGGGTTGCCAACTTTTTTTGGATCAAATATAGTAGTTTCACGATTTTTAGTGTAAAAATATAGTAGATGGCGAAAAAGTCCAAAAATATATAGTAGGTTGCTGTTTTGTATGGAGGATTTTAAAGAAGTTGCATTTTTCATACTTAAGTAAGACTAACATTTTCATAATTTATTCAACAACCATAAAGACAAGTGTTTAATAACAAAAATATTATGAAATTACTTATTAAATGTGCATATAAGTAATATTTTTTGTACCTTTGTTTATTTTTTTCTCTTGAAAAAATATAGTAGTTTTGCTTACTATATATTTTTTCTAAAAATATAGTAGGCGAGCTCTCAATATAGTAGGATACTATATTATATAGTAGGGTTGGCAACCCTAGTCACATCACAGGAGTACTTATACCTTACCTATCTACCTTAAATCTTCTATTAGGTACTATGTCTTTTGTGATAGATATTTTCTTCAGTTTTTTAAAGTATAGTATACGTAGGTAACGCGGGTCAGCCTTTTCTGTAAGTTGTAATAAAGAATATTAACTTTACTCGCCGTGATTTCATTTCAATGATTCCACATATTGTTTGTCCAGTTGCGTAGGCACTTTCGTCACAAAACTACACAATTTTTAAGTCGCTACACAGTAATATTTTATTAGTTTTTTGATCACAATACTATTCAATCAAATAATCATTTTATTTTCACAAACAAAACCGAACTCGACGATAAAATCGCGCCAAAAGTGACATGACACAGCACAACACAAGGGCTGCATTCCGAATCACACTAAAATCGATGACAGCGCACTAAAATGCGTTCCGAGTCGGTGATTATGTATGGGTTTGACAGATAACGTGAGCGCTGACATCGATTCTATCGTGATTCGGAATATAGCCAAGAAAAGACAAGACAAAAAAACGTACAAGACACTAGTGATAGAAAATAACCGGTAAAACCGGTATACGTCGATATTTTGTACCGCAAAACGTTGTGAAGTTAGCCAATTTTAACCACCCAAACCAATCAATTAAACCATCCATCCAACCAAACCAAATTAAGAGAAAAAAAAGAAAGAAAAAAATGCTCAAATAAAAACTAAATTGTGAATTATCTCTACATACTAGTGAATTCCTAAAAAACTTTCTGGTACTTTTTATCGCTTAAACAATATTGAGTTTAATGGAACTTTTTTTGCTAAAAGTGGCCAATTTTAGCAAACAAAACTCCAATAAACTAAAACCTAAGAGTACCTTTTGAGAAAAGAAAATCAATTCATTTATTATTATTATTATCCCCAGGAACTATCAAAAGTTACGTACAAGGACGACCTCTCGTCGTACCTGTCGCGGCTTGGAGTGAGCGACATCACAGAGTTCAAGGCGCCTGAGCTGCTCGACCAGCAGCTGGCGTCGCTCACGCTCGCCAACGGGTTCAGCGCCATGAACGGGACCAAGACCCCCGATATGGGTAAATAAAAAAAATCAGTACCTAGCTTTTTTCAAATCTACAGGATGTATTTTTATTCACTCTCCACATTGCAAATATTGTGTTCAGTCTATGAAAGTGTACTTTCTTTAAGAAACATTGTGGAAATACGCCACAAAATTTTGGTCATCCCTTACTAAACTGACCACGTGACTCTTTGATTTGTATGGATGGATAGTCTTTTTTTTACATATTTGTCCCTATGTTTTTTAGAGAAAGTTGTTCAGTTTCATGGATTGAACTGAACAAGTCCTTAAAATTTGGAAAGTGAATAAAAATATATACTGTTTAATTACCAAAGTAAACAAAGCACTTTTTTTAAACAAATTATATAATACCTATGTAATCTGTGATAATACACTGCTCCGCTGAGCTACCAATATCACCTACCTATATTTCTTTAATCGATTTTGACTTTACTACGCTAACACTTTAAGTGTAAAAATCAATTAGTGAAATTCAACAGTCTTAATGTGCCATTGACTGTATGTAGGTACAGACAATATGACACATCTGACAAAATATATTTTTGCTGTACATAACGTACACACAACTGTCTGACGTGCTGTCGATATTTATTACTTTTTTAAAGTGTTATACGTTCCACCGGTGAGATGTCTTATAATATGAAGTTCAGTGAATATAAAAAAAATATCATAAATTGTACGTTATTGTTATCAAAATAACGAGTATCATTATTTTCCGCAGCGACAGATGCCCTATCGAACAACTCGACGGACACGTTCAACTCGAGCAACGACAACAACCTCCTGCTGTCCACGCCGCCGCCCACGCACAACGGGAAACAGAACTTTAACCCGGGGTAACTATAATATCTATAACCATGTTGTTATTGAAACTAAACGAAAAATAATGACAGACCTCGGTAGAAAAGATCTTATAAATTCGGTAAAAGATAAATTGAGCCATATTTTTTGCTTTTTTACCGAATTTACAAGTCAAGTGCTTAAAGTAATAATAACTAAGAATTTAATATTCATATATTATGAGAATGAATATAAAATTCTTGTTAATAAGTCGGATAATTGGATGCAAATTTACTAATAGTCAATTGTTGCTAACATATTATGGAAGCGGCTTCTAAAATTCTTAAATTGTGTATATTCTCATGAAGTTTAATAGGCCTTGTTACAACATAAAAAGATTGTCTTTGCTTCTTCAAAAATAAAAGAAAAGAAGGGAAAAGCAACTAATCATGTTTGTAACAGGCTAACTGGAATTTGTGTCAATTCGGGTTTATTTATTATCTCAGGGCACTAAAATTAGTTAATCTCGGAATCCTTGTATTTTTTAAATCCCTGGATATTTCAAAATCCTTGGATTTTCTTAAGCCTTGGATTTTTCGATGAAAAAGTGCTTTCCATAATACACAACATCTGAAATTTAGGTAAATATGCGTCCGAATATACGATCTCAAAAGTTTGAAAAATTAATAGTTATTGCAATAACCGGTCATTATTGCAACGTCATTACTTGGTATCGACTCAACATCAGCCATTTTTTTATTAATTTCGCCATTTCTGGGGCATTTCATGTGTGAATAAGGAGGACAGGCCATAACCTACCACGCGGGCCTAATACGGATTGGTAGGTGTCAACGACTGCAAATGCAGCTGGGACCAACGGCTTAACATGCCTCCCAAAGTACAGAGGAGCTCGAGATAAATTATTTTTGGTCACCCATCCCGTGACTGACCCTTGCGTAAGTTACTTGACCTAAACAATCACAGACCAATGCGCTAACCCACTGCACCATCGAGCTTCTAACTTGATATTGTTGTTTAGACTAATTGTAAAATTATAAAAAACATGTTTTTGTTACATTAATACATTATTTACAATTTTATTGTTTCTTTATAGAAAACAACCCAAAGAGATGTCGTCAAGTAAGAACCCCGTAGTAGGCCCAAGACTAGAAGAATTGCTGCTCAACTCAGACTCTGACAGTGGTAAGTAATTTTAGTTATTTTAAATTTACGGATTTATTTTAATAAAAAATATTTTAAAATAACTCCGAATATAGCAAAATCAATCAATATACAGTACGAGGCATAAATCTTGTTTTTTTTTTGACGAAGTGGGGATAAGTTCATGTGCTCTTGTGAGCGACCAATAGTGCGCGCCCCACCCGCCACCCACGCCCCTCACCGCTACGCATGCCCAAAATTTTCCGCATGCCCGATTTCAAGATATATGCCTCTCACTGTAACAGACATTATTTTAACCAAACATAACTATTTTGTTGTAGATTTTGACCCACGTGCGTATGAATCGGAACCTGTGTCACACTTCGCTTCGCCAGTTGTGGGGAATGCTGTCACACCAACGCCTCCGCTCTGTAAGTAACTTATAAAAAACAACCAAGTCATTATAATAACTCAATAATGTCTACTTGCTCTTTTTTTGTATTGTCTCCCTTCTATATTTTCCCTTCAAATTACTAATAGAGGTATCATGGTTTCGTATATCCTAGTTCACATATTTATCGATTATAGCTAGAGATGAGCAGAAGACCCGGGGGCTAATTGTCTAATTTCAAAATCTATCGCAATATCAGCATGTGATACATTGATGCTTCTTTTTGGCACAAATAAAAACTTACTAAAGAAATGCAGCAATGTGTCACATCCATCTGTCAAATAAAAGCGTTTGCAATAGATTTTGAAAATTAGACAATGAGTAAGCCTGTTTTGACTTGACTGCTGGGTTTAAGCCCAGTTAAAACCCATAGACCATTTTGTTGAACTAAATAAAATCTTTACAAATAAGAGATATTTTGTGAGAGAAAATATTCCACAACGACGTCACATTTAATTTAATTTCATTAAGGCGTACACAACAGGTGATAATCATAAAAAAAAACAACAGCTATATAGTACTGAGCGAGACTAACACCCAATTTGACTTATCATTAGAAATAAAAAAACACTAAAAAGTTTCCATAACATATAATGTGGGTTTAATAGTTTAATGATTAAACCATATTTTCTTTTTGGTGGTGTTATTAAACTTTAATCCCTGAGGCATAAGGGTTTAAACCGGAACTTTTGCCAATCTCTAATTATAACTATAATTATAGGAACTTGATGCATAGAACAATAGATCTACTAAAATGTATTATTGTAGCTATAAAGTTCAATGCTTTGATTACAAATTAAAACATCTCGTCATGTTGCGAACTATTTAATTCTACTGAAACTGATGTTAATCTGTCAAAAGAACAACGATAAAGCAAACGTATTTTTATTTTCTTGGTTAACTATGGCCTATTCCCATTGTCCCCCACTGGTGGACATCGGGAAAAAAAGTATGGGACGGTCCATTCCCGTTGTCCAAAAAATAATCTTTTTTTTCCGATATCACCCAGTGGCGACAACGGGAATAGTCCAATTCTATCAATAGAAATTGTGAAGAAATTATTTTTTCTAGTGGCTCCACCACCAAAAGCGTCTAAGCGTCAAACGCCTCAACAACAAACACCGCCGCAGACTGCTCATACTCCACAGCCGATCCCATTAAACTCCGACCTCTTCGGGTCCCCGCCATTCGGAGCACAGACTGCACAACCGCAAAACTCAGCTTTCCAAAACCAAGTCAAACCGAACTACGACATAAGCGATTTTAACCTACAAACATCAGTCTTTAACACGAACACTTCCTTCACTAACGGCTTGAGTGGATACGATCCGTTTGACACGCAGAAACCAGGAAATATATTCGGAAATGGCTACGGTAATACTTTCAATGGATTCGGAAGTCTGAGTGAGAAGCAGACGGTGGAGTTGAACAGCAGTTTCAACGGGTTCCTAGACAAAACAATTTCGGAAATGAAGGTAATTTTATAGGGCTTTTATTTTAATACCAAATAGAAATTGATATAGTTGCATTAATGTTTGGAAAGTAGTTTTTAATGCTTCTGTTTTGGTTTTGGCAGATTAATGATTGGTAAGTTTAAATTTAAAAACATAACACAGATATAATTTAGTTTTTTGTTTAAGTTAGGTTAGGTTAGGTATTATAGGTATTTTTCTGTTTATAGACCTTACTTATATAAACTGACAGACAGAAATAAAGTAGTATGTAGATTGTAGCCCCACTTTAAATATATATTTTTAGTCTTATGTATTTCCTTTTTTATTTTTAATTTTATGTGTTTGTCACAGGATGGATTCAGCCGGGGGATCACCTTTGGAAACGACGATTTTTCAATAGATAATCTCGATCCCCTGAAGAAAAATTAAATAAAAGTTTATTTTCACGTAAAATAAATTTATAATATGTTAGGTAATGTAGATAATAATACAAATCTCGTATTGGTTCACACAACTGTACGTTTTAAGTGAATGCAATAAAATATTATTTTGAATATAATGTAATTGAATTACCTAATCAATGAAAATGTAGATACTAAGCGTTGCGTGAATCGAATCGAAAATTGCGAAAGGTTTTTTTTATAAAAAAAGCTCATGTGTTGCCATGTTATTGGTTACAAATATATTATTTGATTAGTCCGTGATAATAGATAATATTAATTTTCTGGTAAAATGAAATATTTTCTTTTATTCTTCCAATTTAATCTCTTAATGCGAATCTCCACGAAATAACCAGTAATGTGACAAAACATTGCTATATATTGTGTCCAAAAATCAGTTGAAATTAATATATTTTTGCGCTCAATGTCATTCTCAAAGTGCCTTAGAATAAACACTTTACATTTTCATGACAAATGAAAAAACACAAACTATTTTAAGACATTGTACTAAAGAAAAAATACGTTTGATGTCTTGTAACATGATATACAACAGTAGATTACTAAGATTTAACTATTTTTCGGTAGATAATAATTATACAAATTATACAAAAACACACATTATGAAAGGCAAGGACTATAACTTTGTAACGTAAATTTGAAGGTCACCTCAAAATATTCTGTGATAATTCTCTTCGTTTGGGGGGCTTCAAATTGCTTGAAAAAACCTTATAAGTGACTGAAATTAAATTTACAAAAAAGACTTGTCTGGATGTAAATAAATTTATGAATAAGATCACTTTTTATATTGATTATACTCGTTGATAAACAATTTATATTAATCGGATGACATTGTAGCTGTATTTAAGGTCGATACATTCCATGAAATATACTATTTTTAAATTGATAACTATTTTTACTCGCTGATATGAATATTTTTAGTTGTGTATAATATTATTAATTAAAACTGTTGTATTGGAATGTCGCATTAGTGGGTATTGTTTAGTATTGTATACACTGATGTTACTTTAAGGCCAAAAGATATACATAATTGTGTATTTTCAATAAAAATCTATGTTTATATTTTGTTGTTTTGATTCTATAAACTATCTACATTAGCAATGGAATACTTATATAAATAATATGATTCTATAAAGTATCCATAATTTCTTACATAAAATAATAATGTTAATTTATCATTTAACCGATCACTTGAATAAGGAGTTTTATTAATTAAATTAATCCCTTTCTTCCATAAATCTACGCCATAGTACAGTTAGTGCGAGATAATTTAGAGTGAAAATTACAAAGCACAGTTTTCAGTGATGATCATAGATGTAAATTGCACTCAATCCTCAAAAACGAACTTGAAACTACATAATACATAAGCGACATAAAAGTCTCTTTATTGAAAATTCTGTACAAATTTGACACTCAAAACGACTCGTAACTTAACATAAACATATTATTATACCATGACTTTGTACTCGTCTCAAAAAACTCTGCACTTAATTTAAAAAAGTAACCAACTCCAAGATATACTGAGCACCCAAGACAAAAATTACCCACCTACAAGGAATAAACTAGGGGTCTTAAGTATAATTTATTAATGTAAATAAAAATAACTGCAAAAGAATCCACAAATAGTGAATGAAAGGCCAATCGCTATCTCCCAACGCCAACGTACCTAAGTACTTTTAATATTTATTTATTTATAACAAATATCAATTTTTTTATCAATAGCTTCAAATGTTCATTTATATTTCATAGTGAGAATAAATTGTGTAATTTGAATGAATGCAAACAATGACATCTCAGAAATCGGTAAGTAGGTACCGATACATCGATACTTACCGGTTATCGTAAAACGCATTTAGGTTAGGTGCATCACTAGAACTGTCAATTGTTTGGATTGTTGTCGCAGGGTCTACAGATTGGGCGACATATCGCCAATTGGGCTATCTTTGGGACCGTCGCGGCTACTAAAAATTCTGGAATGGCGACTTATCGCCTGTTGGGCGACACGTTTTTCGACTTATTGATATCAATTTACATAGTTTTCTCTATGTGTTCTCTAGTCTAGTTTTCTATGCGCACGGGGTGGGTGAGTAAGTGAACAAACAATCAAACAAAAAGTGAAAATGGGGTAAATAATAATATAAATAATCGTAATTCCAGTGTAATAAAACAGTAGCATGACACGTTTAAACGTTTTATTTTGTTTTTTTTTTTCAAATTGGGCTACTTTGGGCTATCTTTTCATCGCAAGTGGCGACTTGACTAGTTAGGCATCTGGCAACCCTGTGTTGTCGTATGTCGTCAATAAAATACCTAATCAAAATCAAGCGACCGTGAAATCTTGCGATTTTCACTGGATAAAATAAAATAGAAGCCTCTGCAATGGTGTTTTAACATTAAACAGTTGCGAACAAGTAACCGCTGCAGTATTAAGGAGATCTGAATCAGTGTAACGCCAAAATGGTAGACTTAGGTGGCGGTCAAGATGGGCCGCTGGAGCATGCATTTTCGAACTCCGTTTTCATCATTCCTGGGATCATTGTGATCAGTTTATCAGGTAAATATATTTATTATTACTATAAAGAGCTCGGTGGCGCAGTGGTATAGCGCCTGGCCCAGCGATTGCAGAGGCTAAGTAACTTTCGCAAGGGTCGGTCATGGGATGGGTGATCAAAAATGTATTATCTCATGCTTCTCCGTGCTTCGGCAGGCACGTTACGCCGTTGGTCCGGGTTGCATTTGCAGTCGTTAACACCCACCAATCCGCATTGGGCCAGGGTGGTGAGTTATAGCCCTAAGGAAGGCCTGTGGCTCAGCAGTAGGAAATTAATGATAGTCAATCAGTATGGTCATATTTAATCTTATTACCATTCTCTTAACTATTCGGATACTTTCCACTTTTAAACCATTATCAGGTATTTTAATTACTTTTAAAAGCAGTCACAATTTTTTATGGCAGTGGGTAGGTTTTTTGTTTTTCAAGTAATTATTTATTAATTACTAGCTTCCGCCCGCGACTTTGTCTGTGTGGAAAGTTTTTTGCTATCCCTTGGGAACATTACTTTTTTCGGGATGAAAGGTACCTTATGGCCTTCTCTGTACCTCTGACAATGTGCATGCACAATTTCATGATGATCGGTTCAGTAGTTCAGACATGAAGGCATAACAAACAAACAGACTTTTGCATTTATAATATTAAGTAAGGATTTGACATTTTATACTTGGCATTTAAATTAAAAACCGATGAACCAACCAATTTTATTGATATAAATAAATATTTATCTGGGTCACTAACCAGTTGACTTAGATCAAAGTTAAATAAGTTATTTCAGCAGAATGCTAGTGCAATCTTACAGAATTATTTGAATTTGATCATACTTATGGGTATTTCGGAAGAAATCTAATGTTTGTTTAGTTTTACAAGCCCGAGTTCTATGAATATGGGCTATTGTGGTATTGAGATTAGCCACACAATGCCACAACACTTTCTTTCTGTCGGGATGCTAATTTGCCATGGTTAGAATAGAACCTGATTCATAAGTTCAGAATACCACCACTAACTTTTGTACTAATAGGGAATATGCATTTTTTTTTTATTAAAATCAAAAGTATAATGCGTGAGAAAATCAACTGTATTATTTTAACTTTTTCCTGCGATTTTTCTCGTAATATAGTTACTTGAAGTTAGCACGCAGCAGCAACCACTGAAAACGCTCTATACAAAACATGATATATGACATCACATGTCACGTTTCAGGCGCGCATTTACTATGGAGTTAGCCAAGAATTTTCAATTATCTCCCTAAATTTTGCATTTAAGTACATACTAAGAAATATTTCTTATTCAATATTCTATCTGACTGTTAAGTTCATTTTATCTGAAAGTGAAAAAAAAATTGTTATTTTTCCCTGATTTCATTGTGTGATAAAACTTAAATAATACATTATAATTTTTTAGTTTTCTGTTCCATCATGCTTTTATACGTTTCCAAAGCGATCAAGCTCAAATTTATCAAAATCTGTGAATTATGTATATTCCCTATTAAAAATGGAATAGAGTTCCTATGAAATGATCAGGGGCTGTACCGGCTAACTTACATGGCTATCGTAATCGCTTTCATTTGACAGATGGCTGTGACATTACTACTTTTCTTTCATACGCTTTTATTTATGCCAAAAAGAAGTAACAACGTGTCACATCTATCTGTCAAATGAAAGCGATTACAATAGTCATGTAAGTTAGCCGGTAGGGGGCCTCAGGTTGCTTAGAGGCCATCCATAAATTACGTCACACGAATTTCATGACTTTTGACCCCCTCCCCCTCCTTGTCACAGTTGGTCACATTTGTGAGACCTCCCCCTCTCTAATGTGACGTCACATATTTTACAATTTTACATCTAAAAATAACACTGGTCAACACAAGTCTTGTTTCCTTTATTTTTTTTCTGTTACTGGGCATTTCTATGGCCCTGACTATGAAAAAAATACTGGGAGATTGCTAACTGCTTTACTTTTTGAAATATACAGTTTAATTATTTTGGCATAAAAATAATGTATTATTATGTTAACATAATTTCTATTTAACACAATCAAATGATATTTTTTGAACGAGTGACTTTAGGTATAGCTCGTTGCAAACTTCAGCAGTAGCCTGCAATCATCTGTGAGTCCCACCGCCCCTGATAACGCTCTTGCATTGTCCGATGATCCTGATGAAATCTTTCACCCTGCTTTGTGGAAATCGGTCTAAATGCGAGTGCAGGAAGTGGACTTTTATGCTCATGTTGCACACTAACTAGGTCTTCTAAGTTCGATAGCATGGACTCAACAAGCTCGACGTGGTCATCAGATTTATTTTTGCCTAGAAAATGACTCGTAAGCAAAACAAATGAACTCCAAGCTTTGCATTCGACTTCAGTCATTGATTTAACAAAATTAGGATCTTTCACGAGTTGGTGGCTCATCAAAAATACCAGCTTTAATTTTTTTTTGTACTTGATCCTGGAAAATTGCGTGAAAGGAAATTTCAAACATTCGCCACTTTTGTCAAGCGTCTTCACAAACTATTTCATTATACCAAGTTTAATAAGAAGTGGTGGAAGTATGATGCGGTCTTGGCTTACTAAAGGCACGGTTCTAACATTTTTGGACCAATTTTTAGCTCTTCCCGCACTAGCCAAACTATAGGTGACCAATAGTGTTGTTTGTCACGACTGTCCCAGAGATACATGAAACAAGGGAAATTCGTGTACCCCTTGTTGACCTAAAAGAAAGTCTACCATTTTCAGATTAACCTAAACGACCCATTTATGATCTTGATATTTAATTTTTTCCATAACCTTTGTATTGATGATACGCAGTTTTTACTAAGTCCGATATAGGTATTTTCAATGTTTTGCAAATACATATTCACTAAAAATGTAGCAATAACAATCTGGATTAAGCAAACAACATTTTCTTGACGAAGCCATATCGAAAACAACCACAAAATAAATTCCAGTGTCCAATAAAAAACACAAATCTAAGTAAGAATAGTAAATTAGGGTAGTTAGCTGTAACTCAAAAACAAAAGCTGTTAGAGAAAAACTGTTGCCATATTTTAAAAATAGTCAATTTGAGATAGAAACAGAAAAAAAATCACAGGAAACAAACAATTTTATTTTTTTTGTTGACCAGTGTAATTATTGAATTAAAACAGCAGTTCAGATTTTTTTTTTATTTCAATTTAAATGGTTTTGAAATGTGACATCACAAATTTTAGGACCCCTCCCACCCCCTTGTCACACAATGTCACACTTCGTCGACCCCCTCCCTCCCCCTTAACATGTGACGTAATTTATGGATGGCCCCTTATTTGCCATGGTTAGAATAGGACCTGTTTCTTAAGTTCAGAATACCACTATCTTTTGTACTAATTAATAAATTGAATAGAGTTTGAATGAAGTTATCTGTCAGGTAAGGTAACGGGAACTTAATCGGATCCTGTTAAACTAGCTATCCTGCCCATAGTTTATAATACATACTATTACAAATGATTGAACTTCTGAATTCATTTAATCTCGTAATTTATTTGAACTTTAATTGTAGTAAAAGCAAGGTATACATATAGGCAAAACACTTGTGTTTGTCTATGATGCATACTTGCATAGCGGTGTGGCCCAAGACATAAACTTATGTTTGTCATAGTCACATGAAATTAATATTTAAGTAAAATATATTGGGTTAGACTCTAAACATTAGACAATGAAAACTTACTGCCTTATAAATTAAAGTTAAAAAAATCTCAGATACAAGGTTCTAAAATGGTGACCACGCACCGGACGATGCTCCATGGGCCACTGACAAAATGGACTGAAAATATAAGAAAGCCGGATCAGGATAGAACAGCGGGTCTATCGGCTAAAAACATTAAAGTTCATGTTAACTGTAATTTGACAGATGGATCTGATACATTGCTACTTTTCTTTGGTAATTTTTTTTTCGTGCCAAAATAAAGTAATCCATCACATCCATCTGTCAAATTACAGTTAACATGAACTTCAATGTTTTTAGCCAATAGACCCGCTGGACTGATCTTTGTAGAGATCCTTGAGGAGGCCTATACAACATACTCAGCAGTGGGAATCACCAGTGGTGCGACTGATATGATGAAAATTGTACCAAATTTCTCCAAGCTCTTGGCGCGTTAGTAGACTAGATTCGTTAGCAGGGTTGGCATGATTAAAACAAGTTGTTTTAAAACACGTGTTTTAAACAATTTGAAATAAAACTATGTTTTATTAAGTGTTTAAAAACACAGTTTAAAACAAGTTTTAAACAATGTTAAAAACATTAAGAAAAAAAAACAGGGTTTAAAACTACTATTAATTGAGAATAAATGGTGATTTTCGTAAATTAGTGCACTTTTTTCCCAAAAATATGTCTCAAGACTTTAGATTTCACCGAAAATACATAGAATGACAGTAAACGTGTGATGTTATCGGATATCTTTTGCCAAGATGACAAATCTTAACTAAGTGGGTACTAGCCATTTTATCACCGATTAAAAAATATACGAAAACTGGTTCCTCCATCCTATACAGATAACATAGGTAGTACCTATTTACAAGGTGTATGTAAGTAAAGCGTTCAGTATTAATAAGAGATATAAAATTAAATAGGTTTATTAACTAATCGATTTTTGTAAATATTTACTAAGGATTCTAAGGCGAATAATCTGGAAATTTAATGTTATAGGTGTAATTGATTTGAAAGTGATGGTTTAAAGTAATAAGTAAAAAAAAACATAAAAAACAAAAAAAACACTTGTTCAAAACATTTTGAACTGTTTGTTTTACAAAATTAAAAAAAAACTGTTTTTTTTCCAACCCTGTTCGTTAGTTAGTTGGATGGGTAAAACTTATTATTTTATTGAATAAAAATGATTTGAAAGTGCTTATTTTTTAAGTTATTGAAATAAATATTATTATGATTGATGGTTTGATTGGTTGGCTGCACCAAAAAGTTGTTGATAACTCGCCAAATCTCATGATTTGCGCCACACTCACTTTTAATTACGTGTACCATAACGTGGTGCCATTACACGCTGCCTACCTCGCGAGTGCACTCATATACATAGATATAAAAAGATGGCTGAAAACTTAGAAGAAATGGACATTGAAAAACTAAAAAATATGAACTTAAAAGATTTTAAGCCCGAGGACATAAAACGGGCGAGGCAGAAACTCATGGATTTGTTAAACGATGGAAATCTAACTGACGATATTATTACAAGAGAGAATTTGAGAGATGTTTTTAGTGGAGAAATACCTTTGATGGGAGAAGATATGGATCCCATTACAGGAACGTTAGTGGCTTTCGGATTGGCCGGTCTCCTGATTTCTGTCATTTGTGAGTATGTGAGTGTGTGAGTAATGTGCAGTGCACTCCTTTTACTTATGACTATTAGTCATTTTTGTTGTCCCCACTGCTGGGGCGAAGGCGGCATTCCTTATGGGTGGACAAGGGGGATAGCCCATAACCCACCACGCCAGCCCAATACGGCCCAATTGGTGGGTTTTATCGACTGCAAATGCAGCCGGGACCAACGGCCTAACGTGCCTTCTGAAGCACGGAGAAGCATGAGATAATACTTTTTTGGTCACCCATCCCATGACCGACCCTTGCGAAAGTTGCTTAACCTGCCATCGCTGGGCTAGGCGTAAAACCACTGCGCCATCGAGCTCCTAATTTTACTGTAGTTCACCCGTGTAGTTCAAATGTTTTTGTTTTGGGTATTTTTTTTCTAAAGGGGCATCCATTAATTGCATGCAACGAACTAAGATACTAAGGAAGTGTAATTCCGCTCAAAAAATAGCACCACGCAAACTACTGCCGAGTGGGCGGGGCTAAAAAAGTACTAGTGAAGCACGATTTGGTCATGTCTGCCACGCGCTCGGCGACAGTCGTTAGCGTTACCACAAAAAAATAATTAGAAAAATGATTAAAATGACGTCATGTGTGGTAAAGTTGTGAAAAAGACCAAAAGAAGGCAGCAAAACTATACAGACATAACATAACATAGGAAAGTAACATATTTTTCGTTTTTTAGAAATATCTATGAGCGTATACATACAAAATATGGTCGTTATTATGCAACAAGTGCTCAGTCGCTTTGTGTGGCAGAGTCCAATCTTCACATTCACTGCTATCACACATTTTTAAACAAGAATAAAACTCTCTCATGGAATTCAGTACAACAAAAAAAAGGAAAATTTAAATCAAAATTTTGTAATGCTAAAAATGGCGCGTCCTGCAATATGCAATACATAGAAAACGAGTAATCTGATGTAATCTCCTTGTTTTTTATTATTATACAGGGTGTAACAAAAACGCTGTCCAATCCGTGAAGGGATGATTAGGTAGGTACCTATAAAGATTCTATTCACGCAATCCTCTTTGATTAATGAGTAAAAATCCCTGGTTAAAATAGTATAAATAAAAAATGAAGAACTCACATTGCAACACCGAAGGCAGCAGAGTGGCACGACAAGTAGTGACGTCATGAGGTCAAGACCGTCAGATCAGAACACAAAGTAATGACAATTTCCAGAAACTATGATTTTTATGCAGCTCTGAAAACAGCTTTTTAATATGGAGTTTGATCCGCGGATCATTCTGCTGGAACCCCAATGTGAGATCTGCTGCGAAAATGCTACTTTATATTTCCACCACCAATAGAAATACATGCCTAGCAACGGTGCACTAGATTGTCCCGAACACTTTGCAGCACACCTGTATTCCACTTAATTAGTACAAATGTGGCTATTATTTGCAAACGCATTACGGATTCACTCTTACAAATGTTTTTAAACATCAACTGTAAACATGACCTCACAAATAAAAATCAAGGGGTGTCAAATCTTGAGATCGCGCTGGCTACGGAGTTGGTCCACCTCTTCCAATCCACCGTCACCCATATTGCTAGTTTAGGTATTTGCGCATCGGTCAATAAGCATGTTAAAATAGTCTGCATTTGAAAAAGATCTTGACAAGAATAAACTTTGACTTGGTGGAATACGCTGCTATAAAAAATACATTACGACAAACTGAGAACCTCCTCCTTTTTTGAAGTCGGTTAAAAAGGTGTCGCTATAAGAATTTAAGTGAAAAATAAAAATAAAGCGACGTATTAATACTGTTGTTCTTTATCAGTCACACCTCTAAAAGACGTATTAAGGTGTTGCTCGCGCAAATCTGATAATTATCTACCTATACATAATATGTACTTACATGTTATGAAAAAAAAATCTTTACAGAATACATTGTCTTTTATCAAGCATACCTATTTTATTTCAATAGCTTGCCTTATTTTAGTCCTTCTTTAAATCATATGTCTTACCATTTCGTGACAAATAATATGATCATCATTCATCAACATCATCATTTTATAATTTTCATAAAATAAAATAACAATAAAATCATCACAGCCGAAAGACGTCCACTGCTGACATAGGTCTCCTTTAGTTTTTTAAAGCGACTAGTTACAGGCGACTTGCATCAAGCGTATTCGAGCGGTCTTTACCAAGTCGTCCGTCTACATAATAAAACAAACATTATATCTAACAAACAATAATGTACTAATTTCATAAAACAATTTTATGATGCCGCCCAGCGCGCCGTAGTAGGTTAGGTGTACTGACTGCATTCTACGTTACACCGTCCTCGCCTCAATGACAAAGGCACGACAACGGCCCAATGAGTGACACGAGGCGAGTCAAATATCCAATCATGTTTGATCTGCGTTCAAACCCCAGCCAATAGAAAACGTCATATGCGTTAGAATACAATCTAATGCCGATTATGCGTGTATTGTATGTTTATAAGGTATGTTTTTACTAGTTCATTGTTGAGTTTGCGACCTTTTGTGTTACAGAATATGTGAAGGTGCCATTTTTTATGCAATATTTGTTAGGAGTTAGGCTTCCTTAGATCTTAGTTCGTTGATTGCATGAGCCATTTAGGGGGGAGGGGGTCGAGCCAAATCTCACCCAATCTCACGTGGGGGAGAGGGGGGTCTCGCCAAATATCACGTATTTTTTTTCTACAGTAACAGTATCGCGAAAAAAGTGGTTTAAATCAAGTTAAACATTTCTCATACTTACCAAAATATGGCTAAATCCTAAAAAATAATATTTATTTAAATACATGCAAAGCAAGCAAGCACACATTATCTTAGTCACACTAAAAATACGCGTTTTGAAAAATCTCACGTGAAGCGAGTGAGGTTTATGGGGGGCTGAGTGACGACATCTCACCAAGGGGGGAGGGAGGTCATAAAAAATCGCCAAAATCACCTCACGTAATTAATGGACGCCCCTTTAATTTGCTATCTGAATTCTGGGCCCCGGAGTTATTTTGGTAGAAAGGAGGCGCGTCCCAAATAAGTTAGGGAAGCCCCGACCCTTGATCACGTAAGCCTGTTGCTAACAATTCTCGATTGAAGTCGATTGAAAGCGCAGTTGCATTGCTGCTTTAGTTAAGATAGTTGTCACATTGGTTCTTACTAAAACAGCGATGTAACTGCGATTTCTATCAGAGTTGATTGCAACAAAGATACGTAACTACCGCCCCGCTTTAGATTTTATTGATATCTAAAAAACCTCGATTTTGTCACTAACTCACTCACTGATGATCATTTAAATTCTTAGGGTACTTCCTGAAATCCTAGATAGCTGTAATTTGGTATGAAACTAGTATTAGTACAAACTACAAAAAAAAACTTGGAACGTTTACCCCCCAACCCCTTAAACTAGAGGATGGAAGTGTCTATGAGACTACCGCAAATTTTTATGCTCTAGCCGCTAGTAAAATAAGTCTATGGCTCTAGCATCAAAAGCCTTGTTAAGATAGATAGTTTGATGGGCTATGGAAAAAGGCACCTTCGATGTGTAACAAATACACCCAAAAAATAAAAATAGCCATAAGCAACTTACAAAAAGAAGTAAAATCCCACCAAAGCATTGTCATATAAAATGTTGCCAAGACGAGGCATTATAGATCTAACTACGTGACATTGGCGGAATTGTGCTTAGACCACAGAGCAAGCCATTCATTAAGAAGAAGAAGAAGAGGCATTATAGCTCGGACTGTCAAAATACGAAAGAAAAAATACTTTTTCAAAAGACTAAACATTTGGCCAAGGTGCAGAAAATAATTAACCAATATATTTGAACGAACGATTTGACTTCGCAATCATTTAAAGTTACTGTACCACTAAACTAGTAAAATTGATGGCATACACAATCTTGCTTACTTACTATTTATCAAATTATTGAACTATATTCTTTACTTAATCACGTAACTTATCTATACTGTAATAAAAACAAGGTAATAGGCAAAACACTTGTGTTTGTCACTGATACATAGCAGTGTGGTCCAATTCATAAGCTTATGTCATTGTTTTATATTTTAAAATTATAAAAAAAAATAGGGGAATATATAAATGCACTTTAGAAATAATGTAACACACTTTTTTGATAATTTATTTATTTATTCATATGGCATACACAACAGATGACAGTAACAATAGCACACAATAACAGCTAGATATGTCTTGAACCAAACTGACATCCAAACACGTGCACACACAGAAATACATGCGATGCGGAAACATTTAAATTATTACAATTATCATAAATTGGTACTATAAAAGTTGCATTAATTAATATTGTTTAGTTTATATAATTATTATGGGAAAAATATTGAATTAATTATTGAAATTATTACAGTGATCAGAGTTATTAATTTGACATAAATAAAATTATTGAATTATTACTTATAAAATTAATGATTGAATTATAATTACTTGAATACTAATTATCAAAAATATAATAGAAAATGACATCAACATACAATTTTTTTGACGTGGGACTTAAAAACAATATGCTTTGTAGTGTAGATATCGAGTTGCTTATCTGACTTTATTAAATCATTATTTAGATCATTATATTGCCGGCACATTCTTACTATGGGGTTATAGTACGAAGTGTTATTTTTAAATGTTTGCAATACAAAAATGTTTTTACGTCTGTTTCTAATTAATAGCCTGGTATTAAAGTTAATCATGGATAATAATTTAGGGGAATCAATAAAACCATGAATGATTTTATGTAAGTGCAAAAGGTCCTGCTGTCGTCGTCGCACATCTAAAGCAACAATTTTAAAATGTCGGAGCCTGTCTGAGTCCGAGGTAAGAGACCGGTTGAGACCACATCTATATCCTAATATTTTCAAGCATTTCCTCTGTACACCTTCTATACCCTGTGAATGCACAGAGTAATAGGGGGACCAAATCACTGAACAATATTCCAAGATGCTCCTAACCAAGCCATCGTAAAGACAAAGGAACGTTACTGGACTCCTGAAATGCTTGGTATTCCTGGCCACAAACCCTAGAAGTTGGTAGCCTTTTGCTACAATTTGATTGTAATGATCTCTAAAAGACATTTTCTCGTCAAAAACCACACCCAGGTCCCTAATAGACTTAACACGATCCAACGACTGTCCATCCAACCGGTAATCAAATAAGATGTTATGTTTCTTATTTGTGAAGGAAATCATGTGACATTTCTTTATATTAAGACACATTTTATTATTTTGACACCACATGGAGACTTTATCTAAATCATGTTGCAGCCTTAGACAGTCTTCTGTTTTTTTAATCTCTGCGAACACCTTCAAATCGTCTGCGTACAGCAAAGACATACTTTCGAGTTGTGCAGCTAAGTCATTGATGAACATAACGAATAAAAGCGGACCAAGATGTGATCCCTGTGGTACCCCAGAGGTGACAGAAACTGGTAAGGATTTGTATCCCTTTAAAGCCACTAATTGACTCCTATTGTCTAAGTAAGAAGAAATCCACCGAAGTAAGCTACCGTGAAAGCCAAATTGAGAGCTAAGTTTTTGACATAGTACAAAATGATTCACCTTATCAAATGCTTTTTGAAAGTCTGTGTAAATCGAATCAACTTGACCCCCCGCAGCAAAAATTGTACAAATATAGTTTTTATATTCAAGGAGATTCGATACCGTAGATCTGTGTTTGATAAAACCATGTTGGTTCGGTGCTAACAGTGATTGAACATGATGATAAATATGATCGTAAACAACCTTCTCAAATAACTTAGCCAGACTAGAGAGAATGCTAATAGGCCTGTAATTGGAGCAATTAGCTTTGTCCCCAGACTTATGAATGGGCACCACATGAGCAGTCTTCCATTCTGTAGGAAACTTGCCCGATCTCAAAGATACATTAAATAACATCGTGAGTGGAAAGCTCAGTTCATTCGCACATTCCTTCAGAAATGAAGGCGGTATCCCGTCTGGACCAGGCCCCTTGCTGCCATCCAGAGTCTTCAGCTTTGAGAGAACCTCGTCTATAGTTATGTGCACGTTAGACAACGGTATGCAATCTATGTATGGAAATGTGGTATTAGTTGATGATTGAGAGTTTTCATCAAAGACAGAGCTGAAGAATCTAGAGAAAAGCTCGGCGACACCGGGGCCATCCGACGCTGAATCCCCATCGAGATACATCGTCTGAGGTATGCTGTGGTTAGATTTTTTGCTATTGACATATTTCCAGAACTGTTTTACATCACCCTTTATTGAGTCTTCCACTGAGATCAGATGAGAATTGTAACATGAATGAGTGAGACTTTTGCAGCGAGTTCTCCAAGACGCAAAGCTGTCATAATCTTTAGGATTTTTAAATTTTTTATACCTAGTATGATATTTCTTTTTCTTTTTCAGACTCTTTTTCAATTGATTAGAATACCAAGAAGGGAATTCGTTATTTTTCTTACTTACACAAGGAACATATTTAATAATTAAGTTATTAATAACCTCATATAACCTAGAAACAGACTCATCTATGTTGCCATTACACTCTAAGCATGACCAATCCTGACAGCCTAGCTCAGCTCTGATTTTAGGATAATCCGCTTTCCTAAAGTTGTAAACCTTATGGGAATTTACATGTAGCGATTTTGGTATAGCGGGTATATTCAGTTCGATGCTTAGAGATGGATGATGAACATCAGGGCGAGTAAGAGGCTCGGCATCAGAGACGGATATGTTATCGACATTACAAAGCACAAGATCCAGTATACGACCATTTTTGTTAGGAATACTGTTAAACTGGGAAAGGTTACAGAAATCAATCATACCGAACAAAAGGGCGGCCTTGAAATCAGTTGAACCACCAGGTGACAAATTCTTGCCTGCCGAAGCTGATGTCCAGGTGACGTCGGGATTATTGAAGTCACCCAAGATTAAATTGGTACCCCCACACTGGTCAGAACCAAGAACTCTTTGACAGTTGTCATAAAATTGCTCCATAGACACTCGAGGTAAATCAGGGGGTAGGTAGCAGAGACATAAGTTAAGCTTTGTATTTTGTTTGTCGTTCAAGTTTACTGTGACCCAAATGTCTTCTATTCGGCTATCCCAAGAATCCCGACGTCTGACACAAAAACTTTTTTTGATTGCAAGAAGTACCCCCCCA
Source organism: Agriphila tristella (assembly GCA_928269145.1). Taxonomy (NCBI): domain Eukaryota; kingdom Metazoa; phylum Arthropoda; class Insecta; order Lepidoptera; family Crambidae; genus Agriphila; species Agriphila tristella. The sequence continues at coordinate 1,488,656 of OV743451.1, read as the reverse complement.
CCTTCTGTTTTATTTATACTTGTACTTTCACGGTCCCTACGGAAGATATTATATCGTTCGTCAAACAACTCGCTATCTAATACGCCACAGTTTAAGTTCGTTTCGGTAAGACAAATTACATCATAATCATTATTTAGAGTGTTAAGATACAGGTCTGTTATTTTAGAGCGAATTCGGTTTACATTTTGATAAAAAATTAACATACTTATTATTGAATTAAAAACCTAAATAAAAGCATAGAATTATACCAATAAAAATAAAAATATTAAAAAGTGATCAAAAAACACAGTCAACAAGAGAATAATCACTTTAATTTATCTAAACATGTAATGTCCTTTATTAAAATTGCCGTTGATGATTCATCCTTTCGAATGTACACCCGTCCATACTTAACCCACACATATTTGTAATTCTTATCTTTAGCATATCTTCTCGCCGCCGCATGAAGGGTTTTGCATTCGGGGGCCAGATGCTCAACTATATATATGGATTGTTTTTCGCCAGACATACCCAAATGCGATGTATCAAGTGTTTCATTTTTATGAGCTTTGTTATATCTTTTAAAGGCAGATAGTACGACGTCCCTATGACGTTCTGACGGCAGAGTGACAAGTAAATTCCGTGGCCTTTTAGACGAAGGGTCCAGCTTGGCTACCCTACGTATCGAATGTATATCAGTGTCAACGATCGGGACCTTAATAACATCGCATATTTTTTTCAAAATTCCCAATAAGTTTTCGTTCTGTCTTTCAGGTAACATTTGTATCTCAACATTACGACTTCGAGATAGCTTTTCCAAGGGAACCATCCTTTTATATAAGTTACTCATTTCTGCTTGGAGTTTACAGCCTTCACTTTCTAAAGCGGCGATTTTATGGTTAGCATTCTCAAGAGCGCCCTTAAAGTCTCTCTGCTCTGCTGACAGGAAATCGGTGGTCTCAGTAATTTCTGACCTCAATTTATCAATGGCAGTAGATATTTCTCTCTTGATTGTAGTATTTATGTCTCTAATAATAGAGGCCTTAAATAACTCAAGTTTGGTGTCGAGCTTTGAATCCAGCAGAAGAGCAAACTGATCGTATGTGATAGTGCTGGTAGATTTACTATCATTCTGCTGAGACTTTAAAATGTTTAGCTTCAAAATTTATTGAATGAACTTTAAAAATAATGGTTTCCACTATAAATATGCTAAGCTTTAAAATTAATACTTTGCACTTTACAATTTAATTGTTTAGCTTTAAAAATAATACTTTGCACCATACAAATTAATTTTATAACTTTAGTAATGGTAAACAGACGACTAGATGCGACGACGAGCGGGCGCAGCGATAGAGGAGCTGAGGAGGAGGTTAGGTTCCATTGCGACCAACAACGCCAGAACCGACCTGATGGCGTGTATGCATTATGCCATAAGTTGTTATCATCTTGCCATTAGTCTGACATGGTTTGACAGCAATTAAATGGTTTCGGAGTTGGGTGGGACACAGTTAAAGTGCAAACCATTATTTTTGCAGTGATAATATTAATTATAGATCTATTATTATTTTAAAGTGCTGACAAAATTGTTATAGTGCAAACCATTATTTTTGTAGTGATAATATTAAATTATAGGTCTATCATTATTTTAAAGTGCTGATATACAATTTTATAGCTGTTTTCATCAAATTTAAAGTGCTATTAAATACATCCCAAAAAAATATTGCTGTTTTGTGTTTTGGTTTCATGTCAAACTAGATTTTCTGTACCACGTGGTGCAATAAACGCTTTTACTATTAAATTCAAATGATGTGAACGAAATCATTCAGGCGCCATAAATCACTTTCGCGGTTAGTCATCCTATCTTCATACTGAAGTTTGGCGATCAGTAGACAATAGTTTTTGCGATCCCCTTGTCATCATCTTTTAAGTGACGATAGCCAAGTCCAGTCCACTGTTTGTTGTCGTCCAGCCGTTTGCCCGGACCTCTTTTTCTCGGAATTTTGCCTTTGAGGATTAGCCGTGGGATCTCATACAAGGATTCTCTCTGCATGTGTCCGAAAAAGGCGACCTTACGTCTCATCATGATCGCGTTGTACTATTATGTATTCTGTGGTCGCGGTTAGTCCAGACCACACCCCGGGCACTCCATACAAGCGCCACGTTTCGTCTACCTATTACACAGACGCTACAAATTGACATTTTTACACACGCGCAACTGTGTGCGTGAAGTCTGAGGCTATTGAATGAGCACACGATTCGGCACACGAACTCGCGCGGTGGGATGAGGTAATTGATTGTGGGGCGGGGCGGTGAGTTTCCTTTCTGTACGGTAGTACTTATATCTATTCTGTGTCCAGACTCCAAATTATTTCATTCGCGATTCGTCTACTTCGCAATTGATCCTATCTACCTCTACCTACTATCTACCTCTAGTTAGTTAATAAATTTTTTCGCTATTGTTTATGATAATGTTTTCAGTGGGATTATTTATTTTGACAATTTTATACTTGGCGTTAAAAGCTATGAACAACATGAACAACAACGTCATAAACTAACTTTATTGTTATAAATATTTATCTGGGTAACTGACCGATTGGTTTAGATCAATGTTAAATAAATTATTTCAGCAGAATGAAAATGCGCTATTGTTGTGTTGGGATTGGCCACCCGAGACCACACCACATTACCACAGGTTACTAAAATACAAAAAAGAATATGAATAATGGTACCGAGATTCGCCGCCCTGAACGTTTGTAGATTGGCTACCATTGGTGAAGGAAAAAAATACATGATTTAAAAGTGCTCATGGTGGAACTTGACAGACTGATCGTACTCGATCACGTTTGTTAAGCAACGCTCGGTCCGGGCAAGTGTCGGATCTGCGGAGGGCACGTTAAACTGTCGGTCCCGGCTGTTGTCATCTGATAACAGTCGTTAAGAAAAGTTAGAGGCCTTACAGGCGGCTTGATAAACTCTAACACCAGAGGTGGCCACTAATCGCATAGAGAAAGTAAAGTAACCACTCCACAGAGTAGAAACTCTTATATCACTCACGCACAGAATAGAAATCAAACAGAAAGTAGGTTTTTTGTTCAAATAAAAATATTATTGTCCCTCCCCTTTCCTTTACTTAATTTGTTTTACCAGTATAATTTTGTATTTATTTACCTATTGTAATTTATTACCACAGTATTATTATATTATTTATTAGTATTATGTTAGGTGCGTCACTGACCCTGTCAGAAAAACAGCGCCTATGTGCACTGTCTACCGGTCACAGAGGCATATATGCTGAATTGCTGAGGCAGGTTTTTATTGGCCTCACACGCACATCTTATGTTTAATTTTTTATTTTATTGGTATTAGTTTAAGTTTACCTATAAAACCGCTCTGTATTTTTTGTCATCCCTCTGTACGTTTTTGTTTTATTCTTCGTTTTATATCTTTTGTAAATATGTGTGAGTGTCAATAAATGTTTATTCTATTCTATTCTATTCAATAATCCTAATTCGATAAGAAGAAGACAGTATATTTTGATAGACGTCTTGATTGATTGGTTATACCAATATGTCGATAACTCGCCATATCTCATGATTTGCGCCACATTAATTTCCAATACGTGTACCACAGCGTGGTGACATTACACGCAACACAATCTACCTCGCGAGTGCACACAGAAGTCACATCGAAACAAAACATGGCCGAAAATATGGACGACATGGACCTTGAAAATTATGAAAATATGGACTTAGAAGATTTTAAGCCCGGGGACATAAAACAGGCGAGGCAGAAACTCATGGAAATGCTAAACGATGGAAATCTAACTGACGATATGAAGGAAAATTTGAAAGCTCTTTTAGGCGGGAATATGCCGGTGATGGGAGACAATATGGATCCCAGTACAGGGACGTATGTGGCTTTGGGATTGGCGGGTCTCCTGTTTTCTGTAATCTGTGAGTAAAATGCTGTCTTTCTTTTTATGCAGGTAGCTGAGAACCTTTTTTAAACTACTTAGAAAAGAAAAGTGCTCATTCTCATTGATGTTAGAGATTTCAGTTCTTTTCTGTTAAAAAAGAAACATATTTGAATGTCTTCCTTACTATAATCTTTGATTATCCATTGTATTCTTCTAAATTGCTGTGCCCAACAAGGTCCGGTGTGTCTCTTAGAATGCTGATCAGATCAGTTGGTATAGCGATCTGGATTTCCTCCATTCACTCCTTGGATGGCCATCATCAGATCACAGCTAGGTCAATCCCTGGCGGAAAACCAAGGCTTCAAAGTTACCTCGTTTGCATGAAAATAACGTGACTCTTTCTTTGCGGCACAGTGAATTTCCTTGTTTTACCTCTTGGGGAGTGTTCAGATTTCTACAAATCTTTGGCATTTATATTTCGCTCTCTTTGATCACACAAAAAACATCGTACTTTAGAACGCGAAGGTTTACAAAATAAGGTGTCGATCGGCTAACACAAACTCTTTACAAAACCTAATAACGGTAGGTTTGAAAAAACAATGCGCTTTGTAGGAAAGTGCAATATGTAAGATATTTTCAATTTCTTAAATAATTAAAAGTTTTGTTGATAAAGTTTATCTTTTAAAATATGTCACTTATCCTCACTTTATCGTTCGTCGGTTATCGTGGCGATTGTCCAAGCGTAAAACGACACGTAATAATATAATCCATACAACATTTATAAAGTTTAAGTAAGTCTGGACCTATGTCTTTTACCTTTTCACGCTTGAACATCTGAACCAATTTTGATAAATTTTAGTACTATGACAATAGCACAGAATACTGTGACTGTGAGGTGGCAATAATAGGCTATACCTATCTTTTGTCACTAAAATTAATATCGAAGGTAGTGAAAATAAAGGGGATAAAAATTATACCAAAACCATAGTATAATTATTATGCTACAATACAAATAGCACCTAAAATTCACGCGCATGAAGTCGCGGGCGGCCGCTAGTTATCAAATATTTTTTTATACCATTTTGTACCTCCTGTATATGATTCTAACGATATATCAAAAAATTCAGATAATATTGATAAAACTTAAGAAATCTAAAACAAGATTATGTTTTGGATTGAGAAATCACTCCAATTCAGTAGAAATTATTGCTAAATGTCATACCTATTTACCTATATTATACGCTTTTGTACCTAGTTAAGATATGAAATTATGTTGTGCCGATAAACAATAATGATAAACCTCAGTTTATCTTTAGGTGTTGACTTATTAGCACAGGGTAAGAAATTTATTGTTAATCTTACAAAGATAGTGAATTATTTGAATAGAAATTCATAATTGAATTTGTTTTAAACTCGCATTTCTATTGGTCTATTTTAACCTTTGCTTTGTTTATTAACTTTGTCGGTTATCGATTGTGGTTGCTAACGACAGCAATAATTATTATATAATCAGTCATTTTATGTATTTAGGACAGTTTTATCGTTAAATCATTTAACTTAATGGCGAATTTACTTACTAACAACGAAACTGACATTAAATTTTACCATAACAACACTTGCATGATTCAATTTCTATTTTGGCTTCTGCCCTTAAAGATATTCTATTTTAAAATTGCACTTCAGTTCGGTCGGTGCATCTTGCACGGCTGACGGATGTTTATTCCGCGCGCTTTATTAAAAAAAAGTTTTTCCCGCGCAAAATAGAAAATGGCGGAAGAGCCGTCAATGTCAATCGGAGGGGCCATCAAAGAGAAAATCACAGAATCCATTCAGAATATGGATTTGCTGACTGTTTTACAAAAAATGGTTGCTACTACACCCGAGGATGAGGAGTCTGAAGAAATCAGGGATAAATTAAAAGGGGTGTTAGAGCAGTACAACCAAATGAGTGAAGAGGACAAAGAGACGTTTACTAAGCAAATAAAAGAAGGTTTAGCAAATAAATTGTCTATGAAATTGAGCGATCCTAACACTTTCAATTTGGACGGGTTGGAAGATGCTGTCAAGGAAGCGGTGATCAACCAACTTATTCTAGTGGGAGTGATAGTTTTCATATTTATTGCACTTCTTGGTACGTTGAACTTATATCTATGATTGCATTGGTATTTCTATTTATAACGCAGTTATCTCTGTATCAACTGGCGGAGAATTCTAACTTGGAGTTTTGAAACTCGATCAATTTTAGCTATATTGTAGGAGATCAAGAATATAAACATTTTGGCGTTCAAGAACATAAATCAATTTAACTGAATTTTACTATTATGCGTTCTGTGCATTTTTTTTGTTTCTCGGTACTACTTAACGGTCTTGTACGGTAAAGTTGTTATTATGAAGAGGTTAATCACATGTTAAAGGCTACGACTACGTCTTATTCGTATCGTGGTACACAGTCCCTGTTATGCCTGTTACCTTTACCTACTCCATACGTTATCAACTGCCCTACTAACGTCTATAAGTACTTAATTTGGAGCTAATTAAGCAGAATGATCAACTCGCATTACATTAATACCGAATAAATGTTAACGCCTACTTTCATTCCACAATACTATTATCATAATGAACAAAAAGCATAAAATTTTATTGCATATATTTACACACTTTTTGCCCATAACGATTACTAATCATAACGTTTATTAGCAAATAAAAAAGCATAACAAGTTGTGGCACAATGCATACACGCCAGCAAGTCGGTTCTATCACTTCGCCGTCCACTGACGCGGCACGCTCGCTTCGCTCGCTCGGCTAGTGTGTTGTTGGTCGCATCGCAATGGAACCTAAAGCCTTGTACCCACTTTAGCATGCTCAGGCGAAACGTATGAGCACGCTCGGCTCACGCATCTCCACTTGAACGGCTCCACGAAATTAGCCTCCCAAATAACCTCCTTGCTCGCTCGTTGTCGCATCTAATCGTCTGTTAACCAAAGGAATCGGTCATTTGTAGAATCAGTCGTTTATATAATTGTACATTCCAAGAATCGGTCAATTATACTGTGTAGTCATTTCTCAAATCCTCAATGCTGCAACATTCGCACTACCCCTCTCACTTCCATCTGGAATTTTGTGACTATCAAAGTACCTAGCGCCATCTTTCTTTACTGCGAACCGACAAACCATGTCAATTCTATACTTACATTTTGATAGAGAAGTTAATGTGACTTTAGCAAGGAGGATGAAGCGCTCATGGCGCAACTTGACAGGCTGATCGTACTCGATCACGTTTGTTAAGCTACGCTCGGTCCGGCCAGGTGTCGGATGGGTGACCGTTAAGTGGCATTACAACTGAGCGCTTCCGTGCTTCGGAGTGCACGTTAAACCGTCGGTCCCGGCTGTCGTCATCTGATAACAGTCGTTAAGCCAAGTTTAGAGGCCTTACAGGCGGCTTGATAAACTCTAACACCAGAGGTGGCCACTATTCCTCATTCGATAAGAAAGAAAGAAGCAAGGAGGATAAAGAATACCTACTAAAATCCGTTTGATATGATGCTTGCGGTTACGATGCGAAACAATGGGCGCTATGCCTTAGCTTACAGCATACATATGGTTAGGTGAACTCCTAAAATTACATACTTATTAATCCACAAAGCGTTGGTTCAATCAAATCCTGTACATACATTATACATTTCTCCAACATTTATTTCTTTAGTTAGTAAGTAAAACCTGCCCACTGCGCTAAGGGTACTAGGTTCGAATTCTGGTGCGGTTATTTTTATAACATAACATAACATGCAAGGTAAAACAGTATTGCAAGTCATGTAAGTCTATAGTATAGTATAAGGCATAAACATACCTATCAGTTTGTAAACATAAATGCTATATTACAGTGTGTGGTTGTTAGATTGTTTTTAATTATAATACATTATAGCACTTTAACTTATCAAAGTCTATCTGTAAATCACATCTTAAGATAAGCAAAACTAATTTATTTTTTCAAACATATCAAAATCAAATCAAAAAATCAAAAATTTATTTGTATCGAACAGTACAGTACAAGGTTCTTAGAAAAATACAACTAATAAAGCATCTCATTATGGATAAGTGACAAGATTAGGCAGTTAGTCTTCGAACTGAACCACTGAGTTGATTCAAGTACCCTCCGTATTAGTATAATACTGTGCCACGGTAGGGTAAACAATCCTCGTCCCCAGGTGCAGTATATGCGCGACAATCACATATTTTTTCCGATGACAACATTACACACAACCTAGCAAACATGTTTTTGTTTTATAAATATTTTTTTTTTTAACTTTGAGATTTTACAATTCACTTTTTTTTTGTTATAAAATTAACTAATATTACTTACTTACTTACTAGATAAAAAATTGACACGCCACCAGATTACTCAGGCGGGACTTAATAATGTTGTTATTATATATATTTGATATTTTTATATATTATTGTAAAATGCATATAATTATATTATGTTTATTTAGAATAAATATTAAAATACGTGATACTATAAATACGTGATTATGTTGGTGATGAACACGAGCATTTGTGCCAGAGAGCCTTGAATGTTTATGTTACCGGCAATGTGTATAATCCGGCATTGTATACAATGCCGGAAACGATCAGGCAATGTTTGAAAAATTAATCATTTTATACATTGCCTAGGCATTGTGGCAATGTGTAAAATAAGTATATTTCTGTTGTCTGTTATAAAAAAAATTACCTCGAAATTTAAGGCTCACGCTCCGCTGCACTTCACACTCGCCTTAAATTTCTAAACTAACCCGGGACCTACAGGAGTAAAGCAGGTTCGATTCCAAACTCAATGAGCCCCCTCGAGTCCCCCCGAGTCCACTGGAGCCCCACTTGAGCCACCCTCGAGCCCCCCGACCCCGCCTCAAGCCAACAAGCAATAGGCACGCAGCAAACGTGCAATTTTAATTTGTACTTTATTGCCGTGCAGCGACAGTAGCTTATTATTATATTGTCCTCGCGCGGATAGGCTTCTGTACGTTTAGTACTATGTATATATTCTGTGTTTGGGACTAAATAATAGGTACCCTAATTTTATTATTATTAAAAAATATTTCTTTTCCAGTATTCTTCGGCTACAAACTCTACAAATCGATAAAAGAGAAAGAGAAAAAACGAGAAGAGAAGAAAAAAGCCAAACAAATGAAAAAGAAGAAATGACGCGGTGTGCACGCACCTTTATCGACATATTTACGGCAATGGCTCACACTACGGAGAAAACTAGAGAAATATTTACGCATATTTTATAACTTTAGTTTAATTTAAATGCTTGTCTTTTTCGTAAAGTAACTCATATTTGCCAAATAAAAAATGTGTATTTTCGGGGTTGAGAGAAAATTATGATGCCCAAAAACCATAGATAACTCAATGAGGGCTTTTCAAAATGACAAAAAACTGTAGGCTCGATAGATGGCGTTGATAAAAATGTATGTGTCAATGTATTTTGTTTTATTTAGCTTCGAAGAGTACTCAGGTGGGCAGGCAGATGTAACCCTACAATGTTTCTCTTTGGGCAGATGTCAGCCCAAGAGCGCTTACTTTCCTCTTTGGTACAGGTTGTTTATTTTTAAAAGCCAATTTTGACACTTCTCTTTCCTACAACGCCATCTAGTAAGGCAAATACTATTTTTATTTTTCAAATGTCACTTTAAAAAGCCCTTATTCAAGATGGCGAATGTGGTGCTCTCTGCGATATACTGTTTGTTACATTACTGTCTAATCTAACTAGAAATATGGATGTTCAAAGGCTATTATAACTAATAATCGTGTATAACTAATTTATTTTCTTTTGAAATATTCATTTAAAGTTTAGCCCCTAGACGATCAAGCATTTCTTGTCAATCATTCACATTGACATTATCAACACCACTACCATTTGGGGGCGTGGCCTACTTTTGATACGCCACGGTAATTATCTATTCCGTGGTGCTTGTCAAGCATCGCTCCTAGACGATCAAAATGTTATAGATAATCCGATTTAATGTAAATAATCGATTTGAATGCATATACGTCTTGCGAGTTTCACTGCGTTACGAGACAGACAGACCGCTAACCTTTTACGTGACGTGACGTGTTCGTAACGCAGTGACGTTTGCGGCATAAACTTGAACCCGACCATAGACAAAACATTTTTTTATGTAAAATTGCTATTGCGCAAGTCACGTGGTACCTACTAAAATATAGATCAGTTACTATCCCCGTCAACTGGTAATGCGCTGGAACCTTGTCAAATTAACATACACATCAACATCCTCCGTAACTAAAAATGACAAAAAACAGTAAAATTCTAATAGGTAATATAATAAATTAATTAATAAATTCTTATTTTTAATAAGAAAGGGCCTAGGTATATGAATAAATTACAATTGTTTTTCGTTTTTGAGGTTAAAATCATGGCCGCCAGGCGCATTACCAATTGACGGGGATAGTATTTACTGATATGTGCACGTAGAACGTACGTATAAAGAACTGGTCTGAATGGCGGCTGGTAGTCATGCTATCTCGCTCACACATAATATGTGGACTTTGTGGGTCCTATTTCGCTCACACATAATATGTGACCACCATTTTAAGATTGTTTCTTTATTTACGCAGGCTATATTATTTACATCCGGTGGGTCTCTGCCTATATTGTGACTATTTTATTTACCGTAGATTTTTTTTAAAGAAGAGACAACGAAAAGTATAAATGTCAACCCATCTATACTTGTTAAAAATATAGTCGTGAAAATTCAAATTGTTAACTTTATTGAGTATAATAAATGTAGCACAAATATTTCTTGTTAAAAACATACATTTTATGTTTTTTCTTTAGTTTTACGTCATTTTAGTTAGAAAATATGCATTTTTATCTCTCTAGCTGGAAAGTTGAAACGACTGATAAATCAACTCTTTGAAATTTAGGTAAATTGTGACGTAATTATTTATGTTTAAATGACAATGATCGTGTCGATCGCATATTTTATTATAGGTGTTAAATTTTAACTACTCGCCTAAGTTTAGAATATATTCAAACTGTAAGTTTTGTAGTCCACAGATATTACCGCAGGCTGATTAACTAAAAACCATCTAGCAGCGACCAGTAAAAATGACGGAATCGTCGTTGTCAAACTCAGCAATCGAGTTTCTGATCTTAGACCAAATAAAAAAGTAAGACGGAGTCTTCCGAACAAAGCGGTGAGGCCTGTAAAACTACGCCTTGGCTGTGTACATAGGTACACAGTTCACGCACACACGTGTATAGAAACTACGCCTTTGCTTTCCATATAAAACCCGCCCGCCACCTTGTACGCACACATTTACCATCAAAAACCGGCCTCACTCCATTTTACTTTTTTTTATTTGATCTGAGTTTCTGATAGTGCTGCCTCCAGCGAACAACCAAAGAACTAACAAAAACGAACACTTGTGCAAGGAAATGTTCCAAAATTCGTATTATCTAACTCAGTAACCGCGACGCGACCGCGACGTATTTTCGCGATTTCTTCTGTCAAACGGTTCGACAGCGAAGATTCTGTAATTATTACTGACCCCCTAGCCAAAGTAACATTTGCAAATTTTCGCTATCGCTTCGCTTCGAAAAATGTATGGATTTGACGTTTTAAAATTCGATAGTTAACGAAACCTTATGTCAATCCCATACATGTCTCGAAAGCGAAGCGATAACGAAGATTTGCCAATGTTACTTTGGCTAGGCCCTCTGGTCGCTAGATGGTTTTTAGTTAAATATCACCCTGCTGAAATTAATGATAATAGATTTAGACATGATTAAAATTCACTTAAGATAAATATTACTTACATAAAAAATCCCCTTTAAAATCCCTTGGTGTTTTCAAACGAGTAGTCTTAAATGAAACTTGGTGGATGTCTGGTACTTTCATTCCATATATTTTACGTGTGAAATGTGTTAATGTTTTGTTTTAAAATATAATTTATTTTTACATGAGAATGTGTTTTGAATACCTAGCTGACCAGTAAAATACGCCATCTTGCGAAAACCTTCCGAACCTAATATACATTTTGACACAAGAACTATGAAAGAACGTCATAGAATATGAATATAAGATTCTTGGAAAGAACTAATGTGGCGCCGCCAGGGCGGGCCCAGTTTTTTACCCGACTACAGCAAAGCAAAAAAGGAGGGTAAGTATGATTATTTTTGCCCCATTACCAAATCAAAAACAAGTGTGAAAAACTTGGAGCTTTTTCACGCTTATTTTTGGTTTAGGGTTGTTTCAACGTGCCGGCCACTTGGACGAGGTCGGCCATCTTGAAGGACCCAACTTTGATTTCCCTCACGCGTTACAGTTTTTTATGCGGATTGTATTGTAAGTACTCCGTCGAAACACGAATTCTGCCTAAACGCGAATCTGTCAAATAACGCGCTAGGGTTTCGGCCCAGCCCCCCTAGCCAAAGTAACATTTGCTAATTTTCGCTATCGCTTCGCTTCGAAACATGTATGGATTTGACGTTTTAAAATTCGATTGTTAACGAAACCTTATGTCAATCTCATTCATGTTTCGAAAACGAAGCGACAACGAAGATTTGCGAATGTTACTTTGGCTAGGCCCTCTAAGAAACTAACGTTTTTGACTGTGACGTCTGTCTGTGATGTTTGGGGCGGAAAGGTTCTGGAATGGCGACCGCGCACCGGACGACGCTCCGTGAGTAGGCCCCCAACGAGGTGGACCGACGTGAGGGTGAAGGTCGCGAGATGCCAGTGGATGCAGGCAGCGCGGGACCGATCGTCGTGGAGATCCTTAGGGGAGGCCTATACCCAGCAGTGGGTGTCGTGCGGCTGATATGATGATGATGATGAACGTTTTTGAGGGACTGTTTCATTTATTCCAAATATAATTCCAAGATAATCCAAATTTGGACCCTCAAATATGGCATGTCCATCAGGATTGAGGAGCCACGTCAGCTTTTGAAGCGCAGCTCACACCATTATTTAGCACATGAGTAGATTATTTTGCAGCACAAATCCTGGATTTAGCAGCGAAATTGACAAAGATTGAATCTGACAATGAGGTCGCTAAAGTTTTTGAAGATTTCTTTGCTAGAATACCTGTAGAAACTACCAGTACTCTTAGTGCTTGTCCCAACATCGCTGTCTCCCTTCTGGAGTCAAGTGTTGATAAGTGCAATGAAAGTTTTTCCTTTAAATATATAAATAGTGCAGATATCATTAAAGCTTTTAAAACAATTAATGTTAAAAAAACAGAAGATCTTTGGGGCATGTCAACAAGCATAATTAAATCAATAATTGATATACTAGCCCCTTATTTGGCTTTTATTTTTAACAAATGTATTGACGAAGGGGTCTTTCCTGATCTAATGAAAAATAGTAAATTGATTCCTCTTTTTAAATCTGGGGATAAAAGTGACCCAGCTAACTTTAGGCCAATATCTATACTACCAGCACTTAGTAAAATATTTGAAAAAATTATATATTCCCAATTATTAGATTACTTCACATACAATAATATACTTCATAAAAATCAGTTTGGTTTTTCCAAGGGTAAAAGTACTACTGATGCTGGAATTGCACTTCTCAAACATATTCTTGATGCTTGGGAAGAAAAGCAAGATGTAATTGGCATTTTCTGTGACCTTTCTAAGGCATTCGATTGCGTTGATCATCAAACACTATTAAAGAAGCTAGAACATTATGGTGTCTCTGATAAATCAGTTAGTCTTATGAAATCGTATTTGTACAATAGAACTCAGAAAGTAGTGATTAATAGAACTGAATCTACTGGAGCCCCCATCAATATGGGTGTGCCACAGGGATCAATATTGGGCCCATTGCTGTTTCTAATTTATATAAATGACCTTCCCAACTACGCGAATAATTTATGTGAAACAGTGCTATTTGCGGATGATACTTCTTTAGTTTTTAAAGTAAACAGAGGTAATAACTGTTCGGACGAAGTAAATAGTGCCCTCTCTAAAGTTTCATACTGGTTTAATAGTAATAATTTAGCACTTAACCCCAAAAAAACTAAATGTGTTAAATTCTCATTACCTAATGTTGAGCAGACAAAATTAAATATTAATTTGAATGACGATGAAGTCGAGTTTATCGAGAGCACAAAATTTCTAGGTATCACACTAGATTCTCGACTGCAATGGGATCCACATATTGAAGCCTTGTCAAGTAGACTTAGTTCAGCGGCATTCGCTGTTAAGAAAATAAGGCTTTTAACTGATATTGAAACGGCAAGGTTAGTATACTTTAGTTATTTTCATAGCGTAATGTCGTATGGACTGCTATTGTGGGGCTCAGCTGCCAGTATTGAAAATATTTTTGTACTCCAAAAAAGAGCTGTTCGCGCCATATACAATCTACGGCGAAGAGATACTTTGAGAGAAATGTTCAAAGAAATAAATATTTTAACTTTGGCAGGCCAATATATTTATGATAATTTAGTTTATGTAAGGAAACACTATGATTCATTTGCTAAGAACAGCAATATTCACCAGTTCAATACAAGAAATAAAGATAAACTTGCCGTTCCAAGATTTAGGCTTGCAAAAACTAGAGGTTCATTTATGGGGAAAGGCATAGCCTTTATTAATAAAGTTCCACAACAAGTGATTGATCTTCCTTTGCATGAATTTAAAAACCATGTTAAAAAAACGCTCATGGGTAAAGGTTATTATAAAGTAGATGATTATCTTAAAGATCTAAATGCGTGGAAATGATGTAACACATAACTTGCTAATAAGTACTTTGTTGAAGTAATATAATAAGTCTATGTTGTTGCCAATAATCCTGTCACCCTGTTGTAATTTTCTGGTAACGATATATTAAAGTTTGTAAATATCGTTACTTATGGCTGTAACAGCTGATAAGTTTCTTGCGCCCGTTCTTCTTGTCAGCTAAAAAAGTCTGGAACGGGTGGTAGGAAAATATAGACGATTCAAAAGTACTTAATAATTAAGTTTATTTGAATAAAGCTTATTTGACTTTGACTTTGACTTTGACTTTGAAATATATTACGAGATATATCAATGCAAAGGTGGCTCCTCAGACGAAACATCAGGGAGCCACCCTGGAACTCGCAAAGTACCAGTTGAATACTTATGAAAATTAGTGCATCAATATCTGGGTTATTATTTATTGTAATATGGTGGTGTTTAGGTGATAACAAAAGTGCTTTAGCTACTTACTTTGGGAGCAATGTACGAGTATGTGTAAAACGTATCCGAAAAACTGTGTTTAAAATTTGTATCGGTAATTTTTTGTTTTGCACTATTGCTACACAAGTCTCAATAAAATAAAAACTCGAAAGCAACATTAACTACATTTTTTAAACTTGTCTAAAAGCAATAAAAATAAAAAAAATATATAAACTTGAACAAACATATAAAAAAAAAGTAAGTCACCGAGCGGGATTCGAACTCAGAACACTCATTTCTTGTGGTCCGCGTCCTAACCCGCTGAACCAAATGGATATTGGCCGGCCGCGGACGAAATTAGCGACCATATTCTGCGTCGAAAGAAAAACGCATGAAAATGCAAAAATGCGCGTTTTCCCAAACATAAGACTAATCTAGATCGATTATTTACCCTCGAAAACCTCCATATACCAAATTTCAACGAAATCGTTAGAGCCGTTTCCGAGATCACCGAAATATATAATATATATATACAAGAATTGCTTGTTTAAAGATATAAGATTTAGCACATATTTTGTATATTACTTGCTAGAAATTTTTGAGCTCAGTAGAGCTGGAGTTCAAGAAAATACAATACATTTAGTATGGCTCCTCAATCCTGATATCCATAATAATAAGATTGTGAATTTCCATGAATGTGATCGGTCAATGAATATAACTATTCGACATAATAAATAATGATCATTTACATCATACTGCTCGGTAACTAGGATTTACTAATATAGTATGAAGCTGTGTAAGTTGGCATGTGCAACACAGTGCATTGTTTAGATAGAACGTTCCATTTTCAAGAATTCTTTAACTGTAAAGTACACTTTACAATTCAAGCATTTAAAACTCCTTAGTGAACCAATCTCTTTTCTTATATTATATACGGACGAAACTTTTTACTAAAAAAAAAACAATGAATATGGTGCCATTTCATTTCAGTTCAACCATAGCCTTCTTTATTTCCAAGCCGTGAACATAAGTTTGGCAACGTCTGTTACTGTCAGTTCGTGGTCATGTCGTCGGCCAGTCTCCATACTAAATGTATGGGAATATTTCAATTTTAAGAGGTTGATATGTTTTTTCGTAGTAGTCGTGTGAGGTTCAAAATATGAAAATAATTTAGTTCTTTTATTGAAATGCTTTGTATATTAAACAATAAGAAAAATATCAATGTTAACCAGGAAAAAATGCCTGTCAAAGATGTCATCTTTTTTGTTGATTTTCTTCAGCAGGGAGTTGATTCACACGCCCTCTAGCAATAAATGATATATCATTAGAAAGGTCTTTTAAAGACAAATATTCGCTTTTAATATACTTTATAGCAATTGTTAATACTTTTGGAGTTAAAGGTTATTAAAGTATAAAAGTGGTTTATTGTCTATGGGAGTTGATCTACCACACCTATAAAAATGAATCATATATCATAAGAAAGGTTTTTATATGACAAATATTTGCTGCGAATATACTTTCTATTAATTGCTAGTATTTTCGGAGTTTTAGGTCATTAATGTTAAAAAAATTGGTCAAGTTCAGAGCGTTATAACTCTCAAAGTACTAATAGTTGACGTTTATAGTAATACAATAAAGTGTTTCAAATTTAAATACCTTTCCAATGATGTAAGATTTATTGCTAGAGGAGGCTTAGATCAAAATGCTCATCGTACTAAAGGACCCCCGAAAAGTTCAAATAATTTGACTCAAACCATATGTTCTAATAAATAAATAATAATAATAAATATAAAACTATTGAAATAATCTTACATCACAATTTACAACTAGTTTAAACATAGATAATATAGGAAAAACAAATAATAAATAATTATTAAAATAATTTTATACAATGTGCTTGACCACATGCGATGTTGCCGTTCTGCTCAACTTCAGGGGCCCTATTTTTGAATCACTCGTCTGGCGTCGAGCGCTCGTTTCTACTGATTTTCGTTCGACAAATCAACTCAAATGTATGAGCTGTCGAACGAAAATCAATAGAAACGAGCGCTCGACGCCGGCCGAAGGATTCAAAAATAGGGCTCCAGGGCTTGGACGATATAGAAGGCTATGGTTCAACCTATGCAAAACTCCTTGGTCAAACAATTCTTTTTCATAAAACGAAAAGATTCATTTTGAAAGCGCGAAAAAAATCTGCTGTTTCATACATTTCGATGGAGTAGGCATTGTACTTTTGTATGGAACAGCTGATTTTTTTTCGTGATTTCGAGATGTTTTATTTTTATTTTTATAAAAATTTACCTCGCATGAATGATGTAAAGTAGTATGCTTACCTCGGTTGTAAGTAGCTATTACACCCTCGATCCATTAGCACCCTTTGCGAGCTGCGCTTGCACGGGCGCCAAATTAGATCTTGTTCTGTAATAGCTCACTTACGTCCCTTGTGTAACAAACTACTATTAGCACGTCGTTTGTTTGATTCACTATAGGAATAAAATTATAAGACACAGTGGATTTGGTAAACGAACGCATCGATCGATTTGGTAAATGATCATTATGTCGAATATATTCATTGACCGATCACATTCATGGAAATTCACAATCTTATTATTATGGATATCAGGATTGAGGAGCCATACTAAATGTATTGTATTTTATTGAACTTCAGGGGCCCTATTTTTGAATCGTTCGGCTGGCGTCGAGCGCTCGTTTCTACTGATTTTCGTTCGACATCCCATACATTTGAGTTGATTTGTCGAACGAAAATCAGTAGAAACGAGCGTCGAGCGATTCAAAATAGGGCCCCAGCTCTACCGAGCTCAAATTTCTAGCAAGTAATATACAAAATATGTGCTAAATGATGCACTAATTTTCATAAATCATCATCATCATCATCATATCAGCCACACGACACCCACTGCTGGGTATAGGCCTCCCCTAAGGATCTCCACGACGATCGGTCCTGCGCTGCCTGCATCCACTGGCTTTCCGCGACCTTCACCAGATCGTCGGTCCACCTTGTCGGGGGCCTACCCACGGAGCGTCGTCCGGTGCGCGGTCGCCATTCCAGAACCTTTCTGCCCCAACGGCCATCGGTTCTTCTCGCTATGTGTCCCGCCCATTGCCACTTCAGCTGAGCAATCCTTCGAGCGATGTCGGTTACTTTAGTTCTCCTGCGGATCTCCTCGTTTCTGATTTGATCACGTAGGGAAACGCCGAGCATGGCTCTCTCCATTGCACGCTGAGCGACCTTGAGCCTCCTTATGAGACCCATAGTTAGCGGCCACGTTTCACTGCCGTAAGTCATCACTGGCAACACACACTGTTCATAGACTTTCGTCTTGAGACAGTGAGGTAAGTCGGACGCGAAGATTTTTCGAAGCTTCCCGAATGCTGCCCACCCGAGTTGGATTCGGCGAGAGATCTCTTTCTCGAAGTTGGACCTACCTAACTGGACTGCCTGTCCTAGGTATACCTAATGGTCAACAACTTCAAGTGTAGTGTTCCCAACATGAACTGGAGAGGGTACAACATGTGCATTTGACATAATTTTCGTCTTTTCCATGTTCATCCTAAGACCCACTCTTTGGGAAGCACTACGGAGATCTTCGAGCATTGTGTTCAGGTCTTCCATGGTCTCAGCCATAAGGACTATATCATCGGCAAAACGAAGGTGTGTTAGGTACTCGCCATTAATGTTGATGCCGAGTCCTTTCCAGTCCAAGAGCTTAAAGATATCCTCCAACGCAGCTGTGAACAGTTTCGGAGAAATAACGTCTCCCTGTCTCACACCACGCTGCAGTTGGATAGGATTTGTGTTCTGGTTCTGTACTCGGATCGTCATGGTGGCATTTTGGTATAAGTACCTCAACACCTCGATATACCTATAGTCCACTTGGCACCTTTGGAGAGACTGCAGTACCGCCCAGGTTTCAATCGAATCAAAGGCTTTCTCATAGTCCACGAACGCCAAGCAAAGTGGCTCATTATACTCCTCGGTCTTCTGTATAACCTGCCGCAGCGTATGGATGTGGTCTATGGTGCTAAAGCCTTTTCGGAACCCGGCTTGTTCGGGAGGTTGGAAGTCGTCGAACTTGCGAGCGAGACGATTCGTAAGGACTCTCGAAAACAACTTATAGACATGACTCAGAAGCGAGATGGGTCTATAGTTCTTTAAGAGGGACTTGTCACCCTTTTTAAAGAACAAGATCACCTCACTTATGTTCCATGTCTTTGGCGTTCTGCCCTGGACGATGACGGAATTAAAGAGCTTCTGGAGGACTTTGAGTATCGGCTTACCGCCCGCTCTCAGAAGTTCTGTAGTGATTCCATCGTCACCCGCCGCCTTGTTGTTTTTCAGCTGTTTGAGAGCCATACTAATCTCGTACAGGCTGACGTCCGGGATATCTTCTGTATAGTGTCGGGTAAGCTTGGCTCTGGGGTCTTTAGCCTTGCTTTCAACAGGTGTCTGCGTGGAATATAACTGCCCATAGAAGCTCTCGATCTCCCTCAGGATTTCAGGCTTTGATGAAATGATGCGTCCGTCGTCAGTTTTCAGCTTCGTCATCTGGCTTTGCCCAATAGACAGATCTCTCGCGAACACTTTGGAGCCTTTATTCCGCTCGATAGCCTCTTTAATACGATTCGTATTAAATTGGCGAAGGTCGCTCGTCAAAGACTTAGATATCTGTCTATTAAGCTGCCGATAGCGATTAGCATCTACTGAACTCTGGAGCCTCATTTCACGTCTCTGATCCATGAGTAGGAGTGTGTGGTCGGAGAGTTTCTTTATCTTGGGACGGCGGGTCTTAAAGAGCTTGGACCCTACCGTACGGACAGTATCCACCACCATGTTGTTTAGATCGTCCACATCTATGCTGTTCTCAAGGGCTTCGAAGCGGTTTTGGAGTTCGAGTTGAAAGCTCTCGGGGTTTTGAACATATTTTCATAAATATTCAACTGGTACTTAGCGAGTTCCAGGGTGGCTCCTCAATCCTGATGTTTCGTCTGAGGAGCCACCTTTGCATTGATATATCTCGTGATATATTTTGCTGCTAAATCCAGGATCTGTGCTGCAAAATAATCTACTCATGTGCTAAATAATGGTGTGAGCTGCGCTTCAAAAGCTGTCGTGGCTCCTCAACCCTGATGGACATAATACGGCGACGAATTTTCAACCAGCCTGTTTATTTATTTGACTGTCATTCTGAATTTCGACAGTCAATTATTTTATTATTGAGATAAGCTTACAACCATACACATGGTAACATTTTTACAGAATCTTTGATTTTCTTTGAATAAAGATAAACTTGCCGTTCCAAGATTTAGGCTTGCAAAATCTAGAAGTTCATTTATGGGGAAAGGCATAGCCTTTATTAATAAAGTTCCGCAACAAGTGATTGATCTGCCTTTGCATGAATTTAAAATCCATGTTAAAAAAACGCTCATGGGTAAAGGTTATTATAAAGTAGATGATTATCTTAAAGATCAAAATGCGTGGAAATGATGTAACACATAACTTGCTACTATAAGTACTTTGTTGAAGTAATATAATAAGTCTATGTTGTTGCCAATAATCCTGTCACCCTGTTGTAATTATCTGGTAACGTTATATTCAAGTTTGTAAATATCGTTACTTATGGCTGTTACAGCTGATAAGTTTCTTGCGCCCGTTCTTCTTGTCAGCTAAAAAAAGTCTGGAACGGGTGGTAGGAAAATATAGACGATTCAAAAGTACTTAATAATTAAGTTTATTTGAATAAAGCTTATTTGACTTTGACTTTGACTTCTAGATTGCATAATATGCAGGCTTATATTATTGGCAAAAGTTTTAGTATTATTGTATATAGCAACACTGGAGTATTTTTATATGCAGAAACCAAAGTGTTGCTAGTAAAAATAATTTTCGTTTCGTCCCCACACTTTTTTTGGCATAGACAGGTGTAGCTAAAATAAATAAAGAAAACAATCATTTCCAGAAAGAACGCCTTTATTTCCATTAAAACTATATATACAGCATCAATTGAAGCATTCCTCCTGTTTTACTAAAAAAATAAATTCAAAACGTACATCTTTGGAAAAATGTTTAGAACAAATATTTAGTGATACCCATATTGCGAGCGAATCAATTACATACGTTTTTATTTTCTAGTCTAGAATAGTTCGACGAATTTGCCGCGTTTTTAGGAAACAAAATGGCGCACATATTAACTCGTGGGACGAGAAATAGATCAAACTTATGAATACAGCAAAATGGTGTTCTGTAAGTCTTAAAATCTTCAACATATTGAAGATTTGTGGTTTAGGAACATCTGCCTATGAACTGGAAAAATGAGTAGTTTTGAGAACATTGTATGTATGTATTATTGACTTATGAAATGTTAATTCTTAAGTTTAAGTCTTATTACATCTTTTAAAGATTTGTAGTAAAAAAAAAACAATAATTTGCAGCACCCCTGATCAATATAACACCTGGCTAAATTGATTTTAGAACTTATTGTTAAATTTAAAGTTCAATTATTATATTATTCAGCGTGCTGTATCGTTTTGTAATAAGACAAATTATGTTTTCAAAAGTTTCGTTAAAATGTAGTTATTTATACAACCAGCTCAAATAAGAATGGGATAGAAAATGGCGGCTCACCGCCCTTTCCACAGTGAGTGGGAGTGAGAAAGCGATAGGTGTGGAGTTTAGTGTGAAAGCGAGAAGTGAATATGAACGACGCCATTTTTAATCCCATTATCTGCGCGGGTTGTAAATGGAATACAATGTATCATGTGTATGTTTTCATAAGGGGATATGCTATGTAATGTTATAGTTTCAATATAACATCATAAAATGAAAAATAATCGGAACCTCCTAGGTTTCTATTATTTTTGACTTCAATAACAGTTATTCGCTAATAATAATTTATTTTTTGTATAAAATACCTCATGAAACTGCAAAGTACGAAGTTTATTTGTCTCAAAATAAGTCATAGACGGAAAAAGAATTGTGTTCATAGAAATATCCAATCATGAGTTAGATTGACACTAGTAATCGAAAACAGAATTTAATATGAAAACTCAAACCAATTTTGGACCAAATAAAATATTTGTAATAAAAAGTAAATAAAAAAAACACTACCTCCTTATGAATACACACGCAGATCAGAGATTGAAAACGTTATTTTCAAATGACGTTATTTGGCTATATTTTATGTTACTACGGTAAATAACTGTATTTTACTGTAATATGTCATTTTACCGTAATATAACGTTGTTTTACCATAATTTAACGTTATTTTACCATAATACGTTATTTTACTATGGTAAAATAACTGTATTTTACCATAATGTAACGTTATTTTACGATTAAATATCGTCGCTTACCGGAATAACGGTATTTTCCATGTTATCATTATAATTTTTAAAGGTATTTCAATCTCTGACGTTTAATAACAACACAAAATAATACAGTTCTTAATTTTTTTATTTATAATCAGTCTTTCATAAGCCAATATTACAATCAAATGGCAACGTAATAGAAATACGCAGTGTTATATAAGACGGATCACACTGGAACGCATCGCGCTGCGTAATGCGTTATTGTAGATTTTAAAGTCGTTTGTAGAATGACAAGTTTGTATAGTAAATCACGCACGACCGACGCAATTAGGCGTATTTTTTCTACTAAAATACGCATTACGGAGCGTTTTGCGAAATAGTGTGATTCGTCAAAGTCATCACAATTCGCCTGTGTATTTTAAAATCATAGTTTAGTGCGTTTTACATAACTTTTCTCTTAACTATCTTATTACAAAAAACAGTTATTGATATCCAATATCCTCTTGCATTTAAACTTTATAGGATAGCAAACAAAAATATTGATAACCTTCTATCAAATGCAAAGTACCTAACTTCTTTTTGTAATAAAATAGTTGGCCATTTTATAAAACTGGTTAATCATCAGTGCAGGATTTTTTAAAAATAGTTTTTACAACTCAGGATAAGTAGTAAAAACTTCCATCAACATTTGTATGGAGAAAAGAAAAATATATTTACATAGGATATTTTCTGCAGCTTTTGTGCAAACTGCCAATTGTATTATGATTTTTTTTCATTTCGTTATGACTTTTTAAATATTTATTTCTTCTTAAAGAAGTCATACTTAATAATAATAATAGTACAAAATTATCTTTATGAATATTCTCGTAAAATCAATCTAATCTGTTTTATTTGGGAAAATTCATAATTATTTTAATCGGAAAACAATAGTAATAAGGAAAAAATGTTTTTTTTCAAAACAAAAAAATTAAAGCTTCCTTTTCAAGTTTAGGTATTTTTGGTTTTAATTGTTTTTATGCAACATTAACGTTTGTATTTAGATTATTGTTCAAATCTGGGCTAATAAAACAGTTTCATCTATCTCCCAGCAAAGACTAGCCATAGCCATATGGACAGTAAAAACTATTTTTTTTTTGTATTTTTTTGAAAATTACAAAATTTTGACAAGACAACAGCAAAGCTCCGTGTGCATAAGCACATTTTTTTATTGGATCTCAAAACATTAACATTAAAGTCCCTAAAAACTCTTGGATGTAATCAAAATAGAAAGAATTAATTTAAATTAATTAAAAAAAAAAAATTTTCATAAGAACGTTTAACCTTACCAGGCGAAAAGAACACGACAAACCCGTTTTTTTTAATGTATAAATATTTATTTTTTTATAGTTTTTTTTTAATTTTGTTATTGAAAATTTTAGACTTACATCAGGCTAAAATAACTAAGGGTGAACTTATTGGAACGCCTTGGTTCGATTACTAACTAAAATAGTTTTGATTTCGTTGATGGGGGGTTAAAAACTTAGTAAGTTTTATATAGTAATTCACTAAACATTAATCATTTGACTAAATCCTAAATGGACAAATTAATTTCATCATCACATAGCATTTAAAACTAGAAATATGATCTAACACCGATTTTTTTATATTTTTTTATTAAAACATCCTAAACACTTTCGTGTTTTGCTAAACATCACAAATTAATTATCCTATTAACTAATAAGAAATGCAATATTTATTGAACCATGGGCCCAAAAGTCCACCCGTTTAGACAAATAACAAGAATATACAACCCCATCATCTAAATAACTCAAGAGGTATTTCAAAAAATATTTTTAAGGTATATTTTAGCAAATGCTACGTGTATTGCATATAGAAATCTGAAAAACATGCAAACGAATAACAGACGTTTATTTTTTATACAAGGTTATTTTTTAGTCGCCTCCCAAAGGAGAACCGACCGGCACTTGCCATAGAAAAATGCTTAACTAGTATACAATTAAATTTGGTCTTAAATGAAGTCAATAAATATTTGCTACATTGATCAAGTTCTGTTTAATTTTGAGCGCATGTATAAAAATTGTTATTTAGTAATATTTTTTTATATGGAAACACTATGTAAGCGAGTCACTGAAAAACATTCCGTTATCCACGTTAAATTTTCAAAGCGCAGAAAAGTCACTATTGAAATGTAAACACGTGGCTGCATAAACCATAATTCTTTGCCGTTTATCGAAATTAAGAAAACGAAATGTCAATTTGACTTCCGATTTGGCAATTGGTTGACAGATACCACAGACTGTACAGCAGATTCAAGAATCTTATATAGCAGATTATGAATCACAGATTAAAAAGTATACAACTTCAGCATAAAAGGCCGGTACCTTGATTACGTAAAGCTGTTGCTAACAATTCTCGATTGAAATCGATTGAAAGCGCGGTTGCATTGCTGCTTTAGTTAAGATAGTTGTCACATTTGTTCTTACTAAAGCAGCGATGTAACTGCAATTTCTGTCAGAGTTGATTGCAACAAAATTACAAAATCACCCCCTAGGTCTTCTTTTAAGGATTTAACCATGAAACTAAACAAGTTTTTCCATCCCCAAGATCCAATAATCAATCCACAGATAGGGAAACATAGTGCCAAATATGTAAAAAAAAATTGACTATCCATTCAAAGAGTTTCCAGTTTAGTGGGATGGCCGACATTTTGCGGCGCATTTTGGCACTTTTCTTGGAGAAAGTTCAGTTTCAAGAACTTGATGTTTGGAAGGTGACTAAAAATTAACCCTGTATATGGCAATTCAGTCATAAATTTTTCCATTTCTATTTAAAGTAGGTGTATTATAAGTTTACGCTTTCAATATTCGATAGCGGCAGTATTTGATATTTGTATGACAACTTTTAGTTTAGCGTAGTTGCCGCCAGAGGCGCGCTGCCAAATTGCATACAAATTGCTTTACTATGGTCGTTATAGAGTATAGTAAACTGTGCAAACTCATAATACAGTCACAGATAACCATTGGCAAAGTCAATGGGGGCTTTTCAAAATGACAAAAAAACTGTAGGCTCGATAGATGGCGTTGATAAAAATGTATGTGTCAATGTGATTTTTTTACTAAGCTTCGAAGAGTACTCAGGTAGGCAGGCAGACAAGAAGCTTATATCCACAATGGAGGTTGCACGCCTAGTAGGTAAGTGAAGATTGAAAAAGACTCTTTAGTGACGTTACGGCTTATTGCTATCTCTTTCTTTTCGTTTTACAATACGTTTTCGTTTCTCACGAACAAACGAACGACGAACAACGAACACGTATTGTAACACTAAAGAAAGAGGTTGCAATAAGTCGTAAGGACCTTTTTTCAATCTTCACTATGACATATGGCCGTGCAATCTCCATTGGAGGGAGGTATAAGCTTCTTGCAGGCAGATGTAACCCTACAATGTTTCTCTTTGGGCAGATATCAGCCAGCGAGCGCTTACTTGCCTCTTTGGTACAGGCCGTTTATTTTTAAAAGCCAATTTTGACACTTCTCTTTCCATCAACGCCATCGAGTGAGGCAAATAGTTACTATTATTTTTTAAATGTCACTTTGAAAAGCCCTCAATGTTCGAAATCCGCAATTTCATCCACAGATTACTAACTGGGTGCGTTCTAACTTATATATTTTAAAAATAGTCTTTAGTTGCTAATTTCTCTCTCTTGCATACTATACCTTTTCTAATATAACATTTGTTTATAGATTAATTTTATTTAACTACGGCGCAGAAACTATATTTAATTGTGGATGAATTTACAGATACTTTAATCATTTTATTTCAACTATAAACAGACAAATTCGTGCGCGGCGCTCTTAACTATTATAAATACAGGTTTTGTAAAACACCAGACAACTACGCAAGAGTAGATTTCTAACATCATAGACAACAACATTTTGTTCTACTCAAGAAGCTTATACCCACAATGGAGATTGCACGTCTAGTATCATAGTGAAGATTAAAAAAAAGACTTTAGTGACGTCACGGCGTATTGCTATCTCTTTCTTTTCGTTTTACAATACGTTTTGGTTTCTCACGAACGAACGAACGACGAACAACGAACACGTATTGTAACACTAAAGAAAGAGGTAGCAATAAGCCGTCACGTTACTCAAGGACATTTTTTCTATTTCACTATGACACTGGCCGTGCAAATCTCCATTGGAGGGAGGCATAAGCTTCTTGGTTCTACTTTTCCGCAAAAAAAGTCTTTCAATCAACTTTCAATACAAATTTCCGAACAGCTGATCGAGTTTTGTATGA
Organism: Agriphila tristella; assembly: GCA_928269145.1. NCBI lineage: Eukaryota > Metazoa > Arthropoda > Insecta > Lepidoptera > Crambidae > Agriphila > Agriphila tristella. The sequence goes on along the minus strand of OV743451.1, from coordinate 1,461,972 downwards.
AAATTAGTTTTTTTTTCGGAAAGTCGCAGAACAAACGTTGTTATTTATGTTAGTAATATACCTGCGAGGTTATTGGTGTTTTACAAATAACCCTGTATAGTGAAACTTTATAGTGGATTAGTTTTAGAAAAACGACAGTTTGGTTTCAAAATTATCTTTAAAAATATGTGTATTGTCAAGCATAAGAATTTGTGTCGAGTCGCATACTATTATAATATAACTTTTACCATTCTACAAGGTGTTTGGTAAAAGCCTTATAAAGCCGAATATGGTAGATAGGGACCATCAAATTGAACAACTTTTACTATGGGACCAACTCCGAAATCGCGAAAAAAAAATCAGCTGTTTCATACAAAAAATAATAACGAAAATATCAAAATGTATGGAACAGCTGATTTTTTTTTCGCGATTTCGGAGTTGGTCCCATAGTAAAAGTTGTTCAATTTGATGGTCCCTATCTACCATATTCGGCTTTATAAGGCTTTTACCAAACACCTTGTATTGACACATTAGTATAAAATCTTGAATACGCCGCGTACGAATTAGTTTATTGTAATCAAGCATTGCAAAAATAAACCGAATATCAGCGAGCTTCAAAGCTATTCGTTACCTCGCAACGCGAATGCAATATTTTAGCTTAAGTATACAAAATTAAATATTACGTATACACATATACAACAATATTAAATTACAACCGTCACATACCTGAGTCGAAACATTATATCACATTTTTTTTTCATTAAGAAACCTGGCCGATTCTTTGCTATAGCGTAATATACTAAGAGTTGGCCCCGGAAATAGGTATGTAATTTACAGAGCGACGAAATCCCCAGATAGTGTGCCATACTATCATATATATTTTCATACTACCATTATTATCTGGTAACGATATATTCAAGTTTGTAAATATCGTTACTTATGGCTGTTACAGCTGATAAGTTTCTTGCGCCCGTTCTTCTTGTCAGCTAAAAAAGTCTGGAACGGGTGGTAGGAAAATATAGACGATTCAAAAGTACTTAATAATTAAGTTTATTTGAATAAAGCTTATTTGACTTTGACTTTGATTTACAGATCCGGGCATCTGGTAGATTTTCAGTGGTGGGGGAGGGAGTGGTTGGGCAACAAAGGGCTGAAAAAAGCGATAAGAGGTACACAATTTACATCATCAAAGGCATCAAACTTTACCACTTTTTCGCGCACCTTTGAAACTGCCTGGCACTACTTTTCCACCAGCCAAAATGCCTGCCAATATTCGATTTAAATACATGATTGGCTTGCTATTTTACCACACCAAATCCAGAGCTCCGTAAATTGTATACCTTCAATCGGTTTTTGGCCTTCAATCGGCCCAACCACTCCCACTCCCACCACTGAAAATCTGCAGGTACCCGGATCTGTTAATAATGAAAGTATGGCACACTATCTAGAGTGTTTTTTCGCTCTGTAAATTGTATACCTATTTCCGGGGCTAGCTCTTAGTCCATAATATCATACAGTTTCTTTAATAAATACAATAATACGTTGACTAAAAAATTACCATTTTGTTCGGCGGCGGACTCTGAAATCGGCTTAATTTCAGATGAAGGTGCTGAGAGGGTGTTTATATTAACGTGTCAAATCCAAAGGCTATGTTTTAGCTTAGCTGTTTGCAAGCAATTTTGTCTTCAGAAAATACTATGTTCGAATTTTCCACTGGACAAAATATAAGATAGCATAAAACAAAAAAACATAACTAATGGACTAACGTTTTTGTTCTCACATGTTCTACTGGACCGTTCTACCATAGGCTAATGAGAAAAGTCCCATTAGTAATGGTAGAACAGTCCTGTACAATTGAGAAGAACCTAAAAACACACCCATGAACGCTAAAAACGAAATGACCTATATCCTCCAATTCAAAACTATATACAATCCTAATCCTACTTAAAAATAACATAACAGGATTCCACATTAATTGTAAAAGTTAAACTAATAATAACTTAAAAGTAACGAAACGAAAATCTGATTGTTTCATTCCCTTATTTTAACTCCCTTTCCTATTAGACTACGTTAATAACTGGTACGCGTTAGTTAGCGTTACCGCAAGTTAACTTATTATAAAAAATAACTAATAGACTTATATAGAAAATGTTATGCAACATAAGTTGCCATAAATAATCAGAAATTGGTCTGAATATTGTATTTGATCAGCAAGTTAGTTTAAATAATAATAATATGCTGATCATCCTTAAAATAAAAACTATTAACTTATAATTGAATCTCACAAAGATGGTTGAACTGATTTTTAAAGAGAAAAGTGCGTTTTTTCTTACATTTTTCAAATAACCATTTACTTAACAAGTATTTTTTTATACACTCTTCAATTTGAAACCAGTTTCTTGTTTATTATATCAATGATACGTCATTGAGTAAGATATATGTTACATACACTTATCTAAGACAAAAAGCTTAAAAAAAAGGGCAAACGCCATTCGAGTGAACAAAAAAAAAACTGAATCTAACCTAAAAAGGCTTACAAAATATTTTTTTGAATTGTCATATAAATGAAACCATTAGGACTATGTCCAAGCAACATATAACATATCATTGATATACATGTACAGTCGAAAGCACATCAAATAGAACTGAGTTTTGCTACATTTCAAACGTTAGTGTTCACTTTGACGCGCTGTCGATTGTACTTTTAAAGCACCCGTATTGGGTACAGCTCTCGCAATATAACTTGACCCAATTTTTTGTACCACGTGACCTGCGCACTACAATTTTAGTACTGAAAATTGCTACTGCGCAGGCCTCATTGTCTATGGTTTGGGTCAAGTTATTTTGCGCGAGCTGTAAGGGACACTGACTTATCCGTACAAAATCACTTTTTGATATATCTCTATCCTTTTTTTTACAAAAAGTAACAGGCCAGTTAGAACAAGACGGCTAGTTTATATGGTCTTGCTTTTAATATGTTTTAAAGAAAAATCAAAAAGTAATTATATACAGATAATATGAATTCTAAAAAGACGTAAGTAGCCATTTTATTAGTAGCGTCCTGCACCTAACATCCGCCCTTACAAAATTAAGGGACAGTTTTGACTCTCAATAGTGAAAATAAACCTTAGCCCGTACAAATACGGTTCAAATCGGCTTATTATACTTTTTATTTATTGTAAAAAAGATAAAGAGTTCGTGATTTTTGAGAACTTTATTTTAACGGTTATAATCATTAATGATTTTTACGGTACAAGTATTCCCTTTTAAATAATTATGAATATAGTTTTCGTCCTTTCAGTCCACAATGTCAAATTCCCAAAATGTCAAGCGGTTTTAAAATGTCAAGTTCCCAAAACGTCAGATTCCCAAAATGTCAAGTTCCCGAAATGTCAAGTTCCCGAAATGTCAAATTCCCGAAATGTCAAGTTCCAATACGGGAGCAAATGATGATGAATAGGGTATTTGACTGTTTTTTTTATTGACTTTAAATGTTTACTGAAATATGAGCAACACAACATAAGTATTTATTTTCAAATATCTTGCATATTTTCAGCGATATAGAGCATCAAACTTTCTAATTAGACAAGGAGAGCGCTACCAGCCAGTGACGTCACACGCTAGTAGCGCCATAGTCACGCCATATAAAATTTCGTTTTAGAAAGGGATAGCAAGAGTCACAATTAAGTGACTCGTAATTCGCTTGTTACTGATTGAATTTCTTTTTCGATTACTGTAATGTGGCTATTGTTTGGATGATTTTAACAGGGAATTTTCAAATTCAAAAAAATTTTCAAAAACAGAACATTTCGGGAATTTGACATTTCGGGAACTAGACATTTAGGGAAGTTTAAATTTCGGGAACTTGACATTTTGGGAATCTGACGTTTTGGGAACTTGACATTTTGAAACCGCTTGACATTTTGGGAATTTGACATTGTGGACTGAAAGGGTTTTCGTTATATCAATGGGTTTAACTATATTTGACTAACTATTTTGAAGTATAGATTAGCTTATATTATGGACTATATTTTCGTCACATACTAATTGAATAATATTTTTTCAGTCAAGCGAATATTACTAATTATATTTTCTTTTTATATATTTTTTTCTTCATTATTGCTTAAATATATCGCTTACATATACGCTGTAATGTAACCCATTTATTGCACTGCACATTAATAAAAATAATGTTACGAACAGCAAAACGTGATTATAGGTTTTTTTAAAACAATTATAATTCATATTAATGGTCACATCGATAATGTCAATTTAAGTAAGTATCTAAATATTTACATGTTTTTTATATAGCCAATATTTTTACCGATATATCGGATAGTACGATAACATTAATATAGTACCGAAAGGGGGCACATTTTTTTATGAATCAAACGAAAAAAAAACAATAGTTGAAACAAGACATATATTTTCCCGGCAACTACACTTGAGAGCAATAAAACCACCTTTCAGCTCGATGTAAATTAAAATAGATACCATTTTGATTGCTCTTTGAAATGTATTCAATTTCATTGAACTACAGTATCCGGCAAACATCTTGAAATCGGGTGGGGATTGAAAACGCGTGTTTTGGGTATACGTAGCGGTGAGGGGCGCCGGCGGCGGGAGAGGGGCGCGCGCTATTGGTCGCTCGGAAGTGCACATGCGCGAACTTATCCCCACTCCGGCGAAAAAGTGTCAAGTCAAGATGGTTGCCTCGTACTGTGACTCAACTGATTCTATATCGGAAAAAGTTAAACCTGAGTAAATTTTTTGCTCTCAAGTGTAATTCGACGCACCTTTAATCATCATAAACCTGTTAAACTATTTACAAGTCGCAGAGTCAAAACCGTCCGTGATGAGTAAAAAAAAAGGTGAAAAAAAAATTTACACTATGCTATTGAGGTCCGTAAGATGTGGAGGAACGTCGACACACGAGGCTGCGGATGTGACGTCACTTCTCCAGCCGATCGCGGATGTGACGTCACTTCTCCGGCCGATCTGCCACCTGGAAAGCGAGCGACATGTGAGCGCGCGCTGTGTGTCGTCGTTCCTATGAGGCTGCAAAAACGCGGGGCGGGGGGTATATCCTTTAATCATTTTTCTTTTAATGATTCTTTTAATCATGTTTCTTTTGATCATGTTTCTTTTAATCATTCTTATACACCGTTTTTTTAAATAGTTTAACCAAATTGTTCGTCCAATGAAGTGTTCACCAACCGCTGATTATATTTTAACCACCTGCTTTTGACGTTTTTATGTATGAAAAAAATGTCAAGAACAGAAACTAATGGGATATTTATGTAAGTTCGTGAATTCAGGTCTAAATATTTTTGAGAGAGACAGGTAAATCGAAAAATTATAAAAAAAAATATCCTTCCATACTAAAAAGCTAAAAACCAATAAGCTCTTGTCGCTTTTCGACATCTCTTTGGCAAAAAAAAAATTAGTTTCGTTTGTAGAACACTCACTTTAAGGGATTTAAGTAAACGATTTAAAAATAACAGTGTATAAAAAGACATATTTTATCTATTTTTTTACGGCAAAAGGACCTAAATACGGCTTAAAAGGACCAAAATCCGGCTCAAAAGAACCAAAATCCGTTTCAAAAGGATCAAATTAAGACCCGCCGCGCGTTTAAATGCTACCCAGATTGTTTTTTTTAATAATAATTAGGATTTAGGACACAATCGGAATAGCTGACCCACCCGCCACCAGGGTTGTAAGCAGAGAGACCCAGCGTTTTTTAATGTTGTGCGATTTAACCGTTCCAAATGGACTTTAGTCAGAGTTAGTACTTTTGGAACATTTTTGAGCCCCACAGGTACGATATACACAGCGCGCAAGCTTATTTTTAGCTGTTACATTCAAGACACAACAAATAAAAAATAAAATATAAAAAACAGTTTTTTTTTTATTTTTACTAAAATATTGGATTGACTATAAAGGGATACAGAATCAAACTTAAACATAACAGCTAAATAAAAAAAATGTAAAAAAAAAAACAGTGCTGTAAATTCATTGAGAGGTGTCCAAGTGTTGAAAGCAACAAGGTTCATTCATGCACACATATTTTTTGCCAATATCGTTAAAAGATTTTTATTTCTTTTTTTTTTATTCTGTTATTATAATTTTGCTGATTTATCGTTTCAAAATATTGGCAAAAAATTAGATTATAAAAAAATCAAGATTCAAAAACACATATTTAAAAAATCCTTTAAAAAACACCGCCGCCGATTTTTAACAGTCCTAATATATGAATTGAAGCACATGTGTATACGATGAAAATATAAATCCAAGAAAAAAGAAGCAAACACTTGAATTTTTTTTAAGAGTTTTGAAAAGAAATTCATAAATATAAAAATATGGATTTAATCAACTTCTGAAACATAAATTCGGTTGAGTCACTTAAAAAAATACAATTCACTATAACTTAAAAATAATGTGAAACTCGCAACGACAATAATCTCAATCAATTATTTTTTATCATCACAAAAACAAATAAATATATCGAATTACGTAACTATGTGGTGCTTTCAGTGATGGAATAGAAAAAAAAACCGTTTACTCACACATAAACAAATGGGCTAATTTTGTACATTACATAACCTAAAATACATAAACAATTCTCTTAAAAAACTAATTAAAAACTTTATTCTAATTAAGAAAACATATAAAAATAAACACTTTTATTTATTATCAGCAAAATGGTAACAACAATGGCACCACTGTGAAATTACTCATAAAAAAGGAATTTCAATTCCTAAATTAATAAGTATTTACAAAATGTACAAAAAAAAAATGATGCACTCTTAGTATCAACTATTGCAGCAAAAACATACTTGCAGTATAAAAGACAATTATTTAGTAACTTTTTTAACAAATTTTTCAAAGTAATCTTTGTAAAGAGGGAAAAATTACAGGAATTTTTTTTTTTGTTTTTTTAAAAGCGAAAAAAATATTAATGGGGTAGCTAATAAACTGTCATTTGCAACTTAAAGCATTTTTAAAACATGGAAATTATTTTATAATTTAAAAGTTTTTTTCAAAAACAGATCAGCTTAGATCTCGGAGAAGCTCATTAAAAAAGGAACTATTTAGACACCCTGTTCACATATTTTTTTATTTATTTTTTACTTTTTGAGCAAGCTTTACACTATTATTAACAATATTATAAAATATATGATTTCTTATTTACATTTTTTCTTATTTATCTAAAATTGAACGTCAACAGCAGGTTTTTTTTTTCTAGTAAAACTATTTTAAATTAAAACAATACATTTAAAGCTGAAATGGTAATGTCCTTTTCAATATGAATAGAGTTAAAATCCGCTTTTAACATATACTTACACAATATTATAGTATTGATAAGTATTTTTGCTTTACTTTAAAGCATTTTAATATATGAAGTCTAAATACATATACTAAAAAACACGATATTTTATACATAAAAAGTTTTTGATCTAACATATTTATGTTTAATGATATATATTTAACCAATGAATATATTAATATTGGAATGTAAATAGGTAATTTATAACATATCATTAATACAATTACTATTAGCTATATACGAGTACATAGGCTACATTTAAATTTATAGAGTATAAGTAATTTTTTTTTTTATAGTTTTGTATAATATTATACATATAAGCTTCTTTGTATCACTCAAAATACGTGATGTCAGTTTTTAGAAAAAGTATGAATTTCGATTTTGTCTTCAATATAACAATAAAAATATTAGTCATTTCATAAATAAAACAGTGATGGTTTTATGTTTAATATTGTATTTTGTATCTTCGATCAAGAATACGCTAGAATCTAGATGTCCGGTCAGTTGTCCCAAAACTGGCACCTCGAACTAACGCCCCACGTTCAAACTGGAAGCTTATTTTGTACAAAGTATTATCTTCTTTGTTCCTTACTATTTAAAGTTGAGTTTGGAAAGAATAGTAATTTGTATCCAGATAAAAAATATTCATGTGGGGATTCAAATTTCAAAATTTCTAATCGCTTTTTGTTTTGTCAATCTAGGATATTTTTGATCGAAGTTTGAGATGCTAATTTATTTTTATCTGAATGAATTATTTTCTAAATTTTATAGTTTTTCAATATAATGTTTATAACACGATAAACAACAATATCTTAAGATTATTCATAATATTTTTAAATATGTATATAAAATAGTCAATCTAGTACGCCTCAATGGTAAATGTAACTGCTCAAAGCACCTTTTTATGTACGTATACAACATATATTTTTGTATATACGACAGGCGAAACTCGGGTCACATATTTTCATTTTCAGAATCAGTATAAAAAAAATGATAATGATATCTTAAAAACTCGCAAAGTTACAAACTTCTTGTGTTGTGCGCGCGAGCCTTTTAGTAGGGGGTGTGCGTTAATTATGGTTTTGTAAATATTATTCAGTCAAAATATAACATGATATAAAAAATATTGCAATCTACTCTATTACTGATTCTGAATAAACAGTTATATATATATTATTATATTTCGTATATACTAAAAATAACTTTGTATAAACAAATGACTTAAGTCATTGAACTGTTTACAATTTTAAGAAATATTAATTTCCAAATTAAAATTAAGAAAAAAACACAAAAAAAATTCGTTGTCAAGATAATTAGTTCTAAATTATGCATATATAAATATGTCCAAATAAATAAATATATCCAAGTAGTATATGTAAAAAATCTGACCTTTCTCTATATTTATAAAAATATCCAAAAATATGTAATAACAAAAGTGTTTTCATAACTTTACCAGAACGGAACTCGATGGGGTCAAACATTAGCTGTTTTCCTAATAAATAATGAGTTTATACACCGTCAAATATACCCCCAAAGCCAAATATGGTAGATAGATAGGGACCATCAAACAACTTTTTCTATGGGACCAATTCTGAAATCACGAAAAAAACAGCTGTTTCATACAATTTTTTTTATCTAATCAAAATATATGAAACAGCAGATTTTTTTTCGAGAGTTCAGAGCTGGTCCCTTAGTAAAATGTGTACAGTTTGATGGTCCCTATCTACCATATCCTGGTTTAGCCATTAATTCTGTTAAACGTTGTATCTGCAGTTTTATTGAATTTCTCTGGTCTAGCGAGTGACGTGTTGGTAAAATCATTTAAGAAATAACTTTCTAGACCAGGGATTCCCAAAGTGTACGATAGCGACCCCTTGGGGTCGAAATCTGTTTCCCAAAGGTGGACATAAATATCGTTATCATCATAAATGTCGCTTGCCCAAAATAGTTTGGGAATTCCTGATCTAGTCCTATTTAATAACTGCAGATTATAAACCCTTTTGATTTGTATGTGAGACAAAATGTATTTTGGAATTATTTATTTTAGAACGCAATTAACGCTATTGCATCCCATGTTTTTTTTATACATTTTGCTAGTTCAGTTAACTAACAAGTGTTATCCGAAATTCAACTTACTTCTTAAGAAATAAAATTAAATATCTGTTTGAATTTGTCAATCGCGTTAGTTATGGTAACTATACAATACACGTTCAAATATGCAGCAAAATTTAAAGGGCGGTATCCAGATAAAATACGGCAATTAGTATGGAATTTATAGGTCATTCAATTAATATGGAAACACTGAAAACTGGTGGTGTTATTAAAAAAGATTTTTAAACACATGTTTAACTTAGAAACTGTTTATGTGATGCTGTCTCTTACAAACAATATTGTAAAAAAGTTACAGCATCACATTTAAACAGTGTCTAAGTCAAATAGGTGTTTAACTTTTGTAATAACACCGAAGGGGGTCTAACGGCCAAATACCCAACTGATTGTTAAAATTAAAGTCATCTTTATTTACAAATAATGTTGACCAAATATTTTTATAAGAAGCGTTTTAGTATTCCGCCCTAATAAGACAAGATTGTATGTTATTATTACGTTATATTATAATATCCATAATAATTGTGTTTTTATTTCCCAAGTCTTAAATCATTAATTTAACTTAAAACATTATCGATGTTTATAGTGATTGTAGTACGAAACGATACAATGATTATAGTACGAAAATAATTTCAGATGATTCTTTAATACAAAACAGCATGAGTTTCATGATCTAACTTTTTTAGAACCACTGGACACCAATTCAAGTTTCCTGCAAACTTGATCTTGTGTGGCCACAATAAAATCACAACATTTTGCTTCACGTCAAATCAACAAGGTATAATATACTACCTACTTTTACCGTCTCATCTTAAAATGGTATCAGTATTTTTTACAATTTTATTGTTAATTATGCTATAACTTTTTTAAAAGCTCTCGTGAGTGAGTGAGAAAATTCTCATTTCAGGTACGTATTGTAAATACGTTACTCGGAATGGTGTTTTTAAATCAATTGGTTATGGAATAAAATTGCTTGTATACACGACGACGGCACCTAAGACTCTTGAGCCCGTCTTTATGCCTTACGCAATAAACACCGTTTTCGCAGTTCAACTGTTTAACTTGGTGTGCTGTCGTATGTACCACAAGAAACATCTAATTGTAAAGATAAAACGATTCGTTGGCACTTTAGGAAGACTCTTTAACAATTTTGTCACGATGGAAGATATGCTTTTCTAATAAATTCGCCCATAAACATTATTTAAAACAGGAAATCATTTATTTATTTGCAAAAATATCTTCCTTTATTTATGTCGCTAAAGCTCGTCAATAGCTACTATGAACTTGGGCTCGAAATCGGTTTCCCAGGGGTCTACATAAACGAAATTATAATAATAATTATACTTGATATTTGATAGATTTTTTAAAGTTATTTGGATTTGGGGGTCTGAGGTATCAATCAGTTCTTTTGGAAAAGGGGTCTAGACCAAAATAGTTTGGAAATCCCTGATATAAACAGATACCTAATTGGAACAGCCGTTCAGATTCCTGAGTATACCGTATTTATTTATATTAAAAACGTCCTATCATAACATTTGCAAGAGTTCAATTTCTTATGTATTCCTTTAATAACCTATTGAGTTAAAACACCATATTAAATAATATCTTAAGGCCGGTTTTTTTATTCGAAAGACAAAAATTACTGCTTAATCTGTCAAAAATTGTTTTGATCATTTTTACATTACTTTATGATTCTCGTTCAAATTAAATAAATTCAAATTACTTAAAGAATAATGTAATTACAAAAGAATAATTTGCAAGCGTAAATGTGCATTAACGAAAAATGTGAAACGGCATTTTTGTCTCTTTAGCTTCTATCAAGAAAACCCTAGATGTTCGGTCAGAGTACCAAATACGGCACCCTCGAAATAACGACCAAATTTCAAACTGGGGCTTTTATTGTGCAAAGTATTCTCTTCTTTGTTTCTTACTATTTTAAAGTTGAATTTGGAATGAATAGTAATTTGTGCCCAGATAAAAATATTCATGTAGGGATTCGAATTGAAAAAAATTGACTCTCTTCTTATTTTGTCAGTCGGTGCCACTATTTACGTGCTGTTTTATTTCGTGAAGAGTTAATTGTTTTCTAGATCGATCTATCCTAGATTCTAGGATATTCTTGATCTAAGCTATCTATTAAAAAAAATAGACTAATTTATTCCGGCGGCGGCGGAGGCACGGGCGGAGGCGGCATCGCGGGTAAAGGCGGCTGCGGTAAATTCCGCTGCGGTAGCGGAAAATTCTGCTGCGATTGCGGAAAATTCTGCTGCGATTGCGGCATATTCTGCTGCGCTTGCGGATAACTCTGCTGCGCTAGCGGCAAATTCTGCTGCAAATGCGGCATATTCTGCTGCGTTTGCGGCAAATTCTGCTGCGAATGCGGCAAATTCTGCTGCATCTGCTGCTGATGCTGATACATATACTCCATCCCGTAGTAATAACCGTCCATCCCCATCCCAAAATAAAGGGGGGGTGGGGGCTGAACCATATAATAAGGCAAAGGGTTCAAAGGGTTATAAGGGGGGGGAATATTCCAATTTCCTACCTTGGGTGCTCCATTTTGCTGTCTTTTCGATGGCGGACCCGCTTCAGTCTGCGCCGATCGCTTTCTAGAAGTTTCTAGAACTTCTTTCGGTATCTTGATCTTCAATCCCGAAGGGGGGGGTGGGGGAGCGGCTAACCTTTCCTTAGGAATTTTAATTTTCAAGCCAGGACTCGAGGACAATTTGTCTCTTGGTATAGTTATCTTTATACAATCCATTGGTTGTTGTTGTTGTTGTTCTTGGGCGGGACTTTCCCGTTTCTTCTCTCTGTCCCTGTCTTTTTTATGCTTCTTTCTCTCTTCTTTATTCTTATCCTTGTCTTTATGTTTGTGTTTGTCCTTCTTTTTCTTTTCCTTCTTATGTTTGGCTTCTACTTCTATCGGTTGGGAGATTGGTTCCGGTGGTTGAATTGTGACAACCGGTGGTTGGACGGTGACAACTTGTGGTACGACAACCGGTTGTTCGACAACTTCCTTTTTAATTTCGACCACAGGAGATTTTTTTTCTATGGGCACTGTAATAGGTACGGGTTTAGCTAAGCTTTCTTTCAACAAATTTGATACTAAAGTTGGATCGGTTTCTATACCATTTACGGTTCTTGTCGGTTCAGGTTTTCTTTCCGTCTGTTTCGCTTTTATAGCCGTTCCTCTCTGCGAATCTCTTATAACGTTTTCGTATCCGGGTGTTTCATCTAACTTTTTCACTACTGGGACTAATTCTGGTTCTGAATTCGAAGGCGCTCTTTGCCTAGGTTGTCTTTCTTTTGGTGATGTAAATGGTGATAAAACTGCTGGTGGTTGCATATCTCTTACAGTGACTGAAGGATCTGGTCTTCTTTTAGGGCTCGGTGGCCTTTGTTGGGGGATTTGGGGGGGTTGAGGAGGGGGGGTAGGTCTGATTTCAGGTTTTTGTCTATGGGGGATTGGGGGTTGAGCCCTTCTAGGAGCAGTTGCTGCCGCTATAGGGGTGGTTGCGTTTTCGGGGGAGAATAAGGAGGGTGGACGAGTTCTGGGTGCTTCGGGGGGTTGGGGTGGTTGGGGGAGGTGGGGTGGTCTATGGTGTCTGTGGTCGTGTGGTTTTTCGTGCGGTTTATGGGGTGGTTTGGAATGGTGGGGCCATGAAGGATGGGGTTTGTGGGGTAAAGGCCTTTGTTGGACGGGTCTTTGCTTTTCAAAGACCACTCTTTCCTGTGGTCGTTCTTGAGGTCTTTCTGTAGGTCGTTCTTGAGGTCTTTCCTGTGGTCGTTCTTGAGGTCTTTCTGTCGGTCTTTCTGCAGGTCTTTCTATCGGTCTTTCTGTAGGTCTTTCTATCGGTCTTTCTGTAGGTCGTTCTTGAGGTCTTTCTACAGGTCTTTGAGGTTGGAGAGTTTGCCGTCTCTCTCTCTCTTCGCGGCGCTCTCTCTCCTCTCTATCCCTCTTTTCTCTGTACAGGTTGTAGTCTATTTTCTGTGGTGGGGGTACTGTGGGCGCGGTCGCGGGGACATATCCGCCAGGCATCGGTTGCCGACGACGTTCTCGCTCGTATTCTAAGGAAAAACAATGGTTTTGATGGAAAATGCCGTTACTTGCCCCCAGTCTAAGTTCCCCTTGTGGTACCACGAGCAAATATTTTAGCCCATGGAACACCCAAGGGGTACAATGGAAAAATTATTTGGCCCGTGGTACCCCTAATATTTTTCATTTTAGATTGAAATGTTTGAGATGGAGTACCACGGATAATTAAAATATGTTTACCAAGGAGATTGTTATTCAGGGGGTTCTACGGGCAAAAATATTTGTTTATGGTACCAAGGGGAACTTAGACTGGGGGACCACGGACAGATAACGAAAAATGCACCTTATTGCGGAGGTAAGAAGAGGTTTATGTAGATGGCAGATAAACAAAAGACAATAACTTTTAAGTTAATAATTTTTTTACAGTTAATAAAAAAATAATACTACTTTGCTGAAATAAACATGTTAAAACATGGGTTCTGTGTTTGTACACAGAATTATATTTGTACCAATTTATAATCATAATCTCTAGCCATTTTTAATAATAAATAATAAACTATCTGTAAATACATCTTTACAATCTATAGCGATCTTTTCATCCTGCACTCCAACTAACTACTCCATCTCAATAGTGTAACCATACAATGTTTTTAACCAAGTTGTTCACAGACAGTTTATTATTTTATTATTAAAAATGGCTGGTGATAATGATCATAAATTGGGTAAATAAAAAAGTGTCATTTTTAGATTCGGCCGTTTGTAGAATCATTCATATAAAAACTAAACGAGTTAAGGTCACTTTTATCAACAATAGACAAGTAAAACACTAAACAGCTGACTTTTATCGAATGCGGATTTGTCGAACGTTTGGAGGCGTCCATTAATTACGAGAGGTGATTTTAGCGTTTTTTTTACCCCCCTTCCCACTTGGTGAGATGTCGTGAGATCTGGCTCGACCCCCTCCCCTCTATAAATATATAGAGGGTGATATTCCACGTCACGTCACGTGATATTGCACGTGAGGTGAGATTTTCAAAATGCTTTTTTAGCATAATAAATACGTGAATCTGTGTTCGCATGTGTTGCATTTATTTAAACACATTATTATGTACGATTTACTTTAATTTTCTGGTAATTTAGCTGTTTCTGTGAAAAAATACCTTATATTTGCCAAGACTACCTCAGCGATATATCGAGTTTCGGTGGTCACGCTAGGATAGTCCGTGAGCCCGCGACAGTATTGCCTACGTCATATGACATCACGATGAAATGCATGGCACACGGTCGGAAAAGTTGTGCTGATCGAGGATCAGAAGATTATCGCAAATAAAATTGGCCGGAAGCTTGAGAAAATCTTTCACTTCCAGTCATAATTTTAAGATATTTACGTCATGTGACATCAGTAAGACCCGTGTCATCATTTAGTTTTCAATCGTAGAGAGAGTAAACATAAGTCTGTCAGTTCTGAAATGACAAAAAAACAAAAAAAATAAGTTTAAGGTATTTCGGAACTGACAGACTTATGCTTACTCTCTCTCCGATTGAAAACTAAATGATGACACGGGTCTCTTACTGATGTCACATGACGTAAATATAATCTTAAAATTATGACCGGAAGTGGAAGATTTTCTCAAGCTTCCGGCCAATTTTATTTGCGATAATCTTCTGATCCTCGCTCAGCACAACTTTTCCGACCGTGTGCCATGCATTTCATCGTGATGTCATATGACGTAGGCAATACTGTCGCGGGCTCACGGACTAGGAGGCTAGCATGACTACCGGAACACATATAGCGTACACATAGCGTTTTATCGACACACAACTGCCAAAATCCATTGTCTTTGGACAGTTAAACGTGATAAAACGCTTTATCATATCGCGTTTCGGTGGTCATACTAGGGCTGCCCTTCGTTAGATTGAGTTAAATTTAGTTCAACCCCCCCTAAACACCTCACGAAATCAATATACGCTCCCTTTCATAAAAATAAGACACATTATACACATAACACACAAGTATCCCCCTCCCCCCTAAACGACTAACGTAATCAATAGAAGCCCCTTTTCCTACAAATACAAGACACATCATACAAACACTCAAGTATAATAAATGACTGACCTCTATCGAATGCGGACTTGTCGAACTCGTCGCCAGGGGGCGCGTGTTTCTTGTCCGTGACCGAGCCGGTC
This sequence comes from Agriphila tristella, assembly GCA_928269145.1. Lineage (NCBI taxonomy): Eukaryota > Metazoa > Arthropoda > Insecta > Lepidoptera > Crambidae > Agriphila > Agriphila tristella. The sequence goes on along the minus strand of OV743451.1, from coordinate 1,446,334 downwards.
GGGTGCGCCGCGCCACCGTGAGGTGAACTACCACCTGGGAAATTATATAGGGAATTAATACTTATCAAACAAAAAAACCATTTTCAGGGTGACCACTATTTATTACAACCAAAATCCCTGACTTTTCCCGGTTTTCCAAGCGTTTTTTCAAGTTTTTCCCTGACCATAATCTTAATGTAATAAATCCTTACTAATATTATAAACTAACGGCCGCCCGTGACTTCGTCTGCGTGATCCCACGGGAACAATATTTTTTTCGGGATAAAAGGTACCCTATGTCCTTCTCTGTACCCTTGACAACGTGTATGCGAAATTTCATGATGATCGGTTCAGTAGTTAAGACGTAAAGGCGTAATAAACAAACAAACAAACGGACTTTCTCATTTATAATATTACAGTGCGAGGCACGTATCTTGAATTTTTTTCGACAGAGTGGGGATAAGTTCGCGCATGTGCTCTTGTGAGCGACCAATAGCGCGCGCCCCTCTCCCGCCGCCCGCGCCCCTCACCGCTACGCATACCTAAAATACGCGTTTCGCGCAATCCCCACCCGATTTCAAGATACGTGCCTCGCACTGTACTAAGGATTTTTTTTAAATCTATTTTTATTTAGAGGCTTTTACCTATTTTGGGTATGTCAGCCTCATCCTACCCTTATCTAAATGACAATCATAAAATTAAATACAAGGGAACACTTAGGTCATTGATTATTTTTACTAAGGATAAGGATGCGAAAGTCCGTTTGTTTGTATGTTAGGCCTTCACGTCTTAACTACTGAACCGATCATCATGAAATTTTGCATACACGTTGTCAGGGCTACAGAAAAGAATATAGGGTACCTTTTATCCAGCAAAAACGCTCAGTTCCCGAGGGATAGCAAAAAAATTGTCCACGCAGACAATGTCGCGGGCGGCCGCTAGTAGCCTTATAAAGCCGAATATGGTAGATAGGGACCATCAAACAGAACAACTTTTACTATGAGACCAACTCTGAGATCGCGAAAAAAATCTGCTGTTTCATACATTTTGATATTTTCTTTATTAATTTTTGTATGAAACAGATGTTTTTTTTTTTCGCGATTTTATAGTTGGTCCTATAGTAAAAGTTGTACAGTTTGATGGTCCCCATCTACACATCTGTATAGCATTGTTAAATGTAAGAAAAACATGGTTGTAACTTGTGTTCTAATAATAAATAATAAAAAAACATTTTATCTCCAAAATTGGTGTTTCTCAAGGGTTAGTCTTCTGATGGGTGACCCAAAATGTTTTAATTCGAGCTCCTCCGAGCTACGGAAGGCACGTCAAGCCGTTGGTGCATTTGCATCGTTAACACCCATCAATCCGCATTGGGCCCGCGTGGTGGGTTATGGCCCATCCTTCTTATCCACCCATAAGGAAGGCCTAGGCAGTGGGGACATTAAAAATGGCTGATGGTCAAGCATACTGATGATAATTTACTCCAAAAACGGCATCAATTTTAAAATTAACACAGATAAGCAAAAAAAACGCCTTTGGGGTCTAGTGGTTCACCCACCGGTGTGAGACGCAGGGGTCCCGGGTTCAATTCCCAGAGGGAATACAATTATACTTGGTTTGGTTGGTGGTAGGGCTTATTTCAAGTCCGCCTGGCTAGTTACCACCATCTTACCTGAGTCTGACGCCATAAATTGTTGTGTTCCGGCAGTTAGAGGTAAGATAGCCAGTTCCTCAGTGGTGAGGGTTCCGGGTGTAGTGCGCTTCCACCTTCGGCCTTGTCGTCACTTAACATCAGGTCAGGTGAAGGACAAGCACTACCCGTTGTGTATAATAAAACTGTCAATAGAACATGAACTCACTGGTGGAGGACATAGAGATCATTTTCCTCTTGAGCCTAGAAGGGCACTTGTCGAATATATGCAGGAACTCCGCAGTGAGTTTCTCCAACAACTCCATAGTGACCGTCCGGTCCACGTACGAGAACCAGTGGCGGCCTTCGTTCGACTGCGGTATCTAAAGACAAAATGTACAGTACTTAAAGATAGAATGGGCATCAGCTAACTTCTTGTTTTTGCTTTTCTTAGAAATGACGTTAACATTTATTTCATTGCAGTAAAGTTGAAATTGTAAATGACTTTTAGGGCCAAACTTCTTTTTGTTAATTTTGTATTTGTTTGTTATGTATTAGATTAGTTTCCGATGCTCATTCTTTATCTTGAAGTACTGTAACAATGGGCGATTTTCCGAGAAAAAAACCGGCCAAGTGCGAGTCGGACTCACGCACGAAGGGTTCCGTACCAAAAAACGGCAAAAAGATCACGTTTGTTGTATGGGAGCCCCCCTTAAATATTTATTTTATTTTGTTATTAGTATTTGTTGTTATAGCGGCAACAGAAATACATCATCTGTGAAAATTTCAGCTGTCTAGCTATCTTGGTTCTTGAGATACAGCCAGACAGACAGACGGACAGCGGAGTCTTAGTAATAGGGTCCCGTTTTTACCCTTTGGGTACGGAACCCTAAAAAGAAATTAGTTCAAAAAGTTTCGATAGATGGCGTTTTATGAAAGCCGAACCGGTTTTGACGCAGATCGTCACTTTTGCAAATGGTCATCTCGAAAAATTTGGTCACTTTCGCAAATGGTCACATTCGCAAAACGTCACTTTCGCAGAACGTCAATCACAATTTTCACATATAGGAGAAAAAAAGAAAAAAAATCCGAATGACATTCTGCGAAAGTGACCATTTGCGAAAGTGACCAAATTTTTCGCGATGACCATTTGCGAAAGTGACGATCTGCGTCAAAACCGCCGAACCGTTGTAAAATATCTTTTACAACGTTTATCCCTTTATCACGTTTATCACTGTCCAAGGCGGAGGGGTACCTTTCGAATGGCAAATGTTGTGCGATCAAAATTGTCAAAAATTGCTTAGTGTGAAGGGGGTTTAACTTTACGGCTAGGCTTTCATAAAACGCCATCTGTCCATTTTTTTTTAAACAATTTTTTCTTTAATTTGAACTGTCAGAAAATAGCCCATTGAGACAATATGTTATTTTCATTAATGATTTTTTTTCTTTAGTTATGGATTGAGTTTGAACGAAGACAAAACACATTTAACTAAAATATGTTTATTTTATTACGCGTTTGATTTCTGAATAACACTGTTAAGTCTCTGCATTACAAGTTATTTTCTTGATAAGCGCGTTGATTAGTCACGGCATTTCATAGAAAATTTCAAGTATTTTTTGTTTAATTCCTACAGTATCCTGCTTATGCGGATCAAGTTTAATTAAAATCGGTTCATTCCTTTTGAAAAATAAGGACTTGAAAGTTTGTTTGAAATGCCGTGACTAATCAACGCTATTAATACCACAGAAAATGATTTTAACAAAGTGATATACGACACAAAAAGTCCATCGTTGTTAGATAGAGAGATTTAGAGATACATCTTCGTCAGATGAAGACACATTGTCGTCATCGTCGTCAAATAAAGAAACAACGTCATTAAAATATCGTCATCAGATGGAGACATGTCATAGTCATGTAGAGAGATGCGTCTCGTAGTCATATGGAGATACACCGTCGTCATATGGAGATACACCGTCGACATAATAATATGGAGTGGAGATACACCGTTGTCACATTATTATAAAGACTATACATTCATTATACTACTTTAACTTACTTCACGACGCAAGGTGCATACCGAAGCATGCGACCACCTTCAGTCGGTATTGGAGACACATCGTCGTCAGATCGACACAATGTCGTTATTTATATTTACACACCGTAAGCACATAGAGATAGGCACACCATCGTAGATAGATACAACGTCGTCATATAGAGATACATCGTCGTCATTCTATAACTATAACTTACCGCCCAGTTACTCCACTTGGACGCAAGGTGTATACAGAAGCATGCGACCACCGTCGGTCGGTATTGGAGACACATCGTCTCAGATCGACACAATGTCGTCAAATAGAGATACATTGTCGGCACACAGAGATACATCGTCGTCATTGTACAACTACAACTTACCGCCCAGTTACTCCACTTGGACGCAAGGTGTATACAGAAGCATGCGACCACCGTCGGTCGGTATTGGAGACACATCGTCGTCAGATGGAGGCTGTTCGATGCCATGAAGTACGAAGTCTGCGCTAAATCCTTTGGTGCTGGAATCAAAACGCGCTGCATTCAGACAGGTGGCGTGTTTTCTTAGAACTTTAAGGCATTGAAATAAAGACGAAAATTGAACCAAAGGGTATACAGAATTATGTTTTGTTTTAGTTACAGAGCTAGTGACAAAATACTGCAAGAGGTATCTCAAGGCCTATCATTCAATATGATATAGTCACTATATCAAACTACACTCTGAACACTGTATTATAGTGTTTAGATTGTACATAAGTCAGCACCTTCTCGCAAGGCCAGGAAGTGGAACACTTGGCGTCAGCACGCTTTTAACTATGTAAAATTTCGACATGCTCAAGACAAGAGTTATCACAACAACCCTCAGATCAAATAAAAAAGAAAGATGGAGCGTTGCGAACAATGAAGTGAGGCCGGCTTTTGATGGTACATGTGTGTGTACAAGGGGGCGGGCGAGGGCCGGGCGGCAGGGTTTTACATGGAAAGCCAAGGCGTAGTTTCGTTACACGTGTGTGCGTGAACTGTGTATAGACACAGCACAGCCATGGCGTAGTTTTATAGGCCTCACCGCTTCGTTCGGAAGACTCCGTCTTACTTTTTTTATTTGGTCTGAGACAACAACCTAAACACTATTATCATATTGAATGATGGGCCTTGAGATACCTCTTGCAGTATTTTGCCACTAGCTCTTTAACCATTTCTAGTTTGCTTGGAACTGACAAATACTAGCAAAAAAAATATAATCAGAATGTGTAAAAATAATATATGAAAAGTATATTAGAAAAAAAACTTATGTCACAGCAATGTAACAAAATCCTATACAATTCTAGTACCTATAATCCCAAGATAAGTTTTATATTTGTATTGTTGAAATCAGATGCAACGGATATACCACAACCACATCCGGTAAAAAGGGCGTCGAACCCGGGACCTCAGACTGTGGTGGTTGGTACACCTTAATATTAGACAATATCACAAACATTGCACCGATTCCAAAGTAAGTAGCTAAAGCACTTGTGTTATGGAAATCAAAGACAACAAAGTGGAACTACGACACCCAGACCTGAGCCAACGTTTGTTGTCTTAAATCAATCCAGCCAGGAATCGAACCCAGGTCCTCAGAAGTTGACACATTGATAATCGGTATACAAACCACTGGACCACAGAGATCATCAATTGGATGAAATAATATATTTGGCAATTAAAAGATTATCTAGCGGCTAACGCAATAAACTGATTAATTTACTTGTAATTTTTAAGGCAAAGATGGTTTTTTATGTTTTAAACTAAGGAGCCATGCAGGGAGCTTATCTAGCAGTTAGGATTAGAGATGGGCAAAAGACTCGGTTTAAACCCGACCACTGGGTTTAAACCCAATAAAAACCCACATTGAACCAGAAACTTTTGTAGTTTTTTTTTATTTCTATTGACGTCAAATGTGACGTTGATATGGAAACTGGGTTTAAACCCACCAGGCGGGTCAAAATCGGGTCGTTTGCCCATCTCTAGTTAGGATATTATGAAATTAGTAACTCTAAAGGGGCGATTATTATTTTATTTGTTAGAAAGAGTTTTTTTTTGCTGAAAATAATCGTTGTATAAAGGTGTGCTGAAATAGTCGGGGAAACAAGTCTATATCAATAAAAAATTTTTAGGCAATAGAACTACCACTCTTAATTAGTGATATCTTAACAATAAATTAATTAATTTTTTTTAGTTTTATTTCTGTGTGTGTAAATATTACACACTTCTAAAAAACACGCTCGATAAATGTGATCGACAAATTGTCACTTCAAAGTAAATTATAAATGTAAAAATTGCACAACTCCGATATCCCATAACAACCATAAAACCAACATACTTATATGTTTGGCATTTTTATTTTCCAGTGTAAAAAAAAAAACTCAAAGTGGGGAAAACTTGGACAATACAGAATAGACTTTTTGCCTCTACTAAGAATGACAGTGACAATACAGGGATGACACACACAATGTTTTTGACAATTTGTACATACCTTTCTGGTCATAGCAAGTGATACATTGCCTGTTGATTGCTGCAGTTGCATTTTTTTTCGCTTACGGCTAAGTTCCATGCGGCAATGAAGATGTCTATAGTTTCATTTAAAAACGTAAATTTTTCGACTATCTTAAATCGCTTAAAATTACACACGTTTTATATTATACAGGGTTATTTGTAAAACACTAACAACCTCGCAAGAGTAGATTACTAATTAATATCATAAACAACATTTGTTCAAAGACTTTTCCGAAAACAGACAAAAAAATCGACTCACCATACAAAATGTACAAAAAGTCGATATTTTTTGTGTTTTTGGAAAAGTCGAAGAAGAAATGTTGTTGTTTAAGATGTTAGTAAAAACTCTTGCGAGGTTGTTGTTTCAGAAATAACCCTGTATAGTATTTACTCTAACAATAGCCAGCAAAAAAAAAATTTAGCAACCGTATAACTAAAAAATCTTTTAACATTTGACATGTGCAGTAACCGTCTTTTGCGCAATTATTCTTGTCTATTGTAGTTTTGAGTTTTATTAAAATGTTGTTAAAAAAATTCGACACCAATGCTGTAAAGAAATCCAAACGCCATTTAAAAACCGAAACTATAGAGCACCTTCAGACCAACTACCGCATTTTAAATATCGAACCCGCCGCAAACTTTTTGCTTGAAATCGCGTGACAGCGTCCCGGTATCACATGACTACGCAGCGAGTATCACAGTATCACGTGACGCATGTGTCTCACCTTTGACAAGGTGACACGTGCGTACAACGTGCGTGTGTGGGTGATCAATCGCAACATCGAACCCTAAAGTTTGTAGGAGTACATTCTCGTTGAAGACCAGGTCTTGAGCCTGTGGACAACCAATTGTCACTGTAGACTGGCAGAATAGTTGCAGTCTGTGTTGCAGACGTAGACAGCATAGACATATTGTCACTGCATAGGAGGGAAACCCAGTTACAGTACGAGGCAAACATCTTGAAATCGGGTTGGGATTGCGCGGAACGCGTATTTTGAGTATGCGTGGCGGTGAGGGGCGCGGGCGGCGGGAGAGGGGCGCGCGCTATTGGACGCTTGCACTCCGTCGAAAAAGAGTCAAGATGTTTGCCTCGTACTATACAGTGTGTTTCCACAAAATAGAGAGGACAGAAGTCAGCTTAGTACCTACTACGCGCGCGACGCACACACATACAGCTCTCTTCAACCGACAACACTGCGTCTCGCAGTCGATCTCGTTTGAGATTGGTCTGAGATTCCGGTTATTCCGTGTCGGTCCATGTGTGCGTTGCTCAGGCTATGATTGGGTGTAATCTCATGTAAGTCTACATTTTTGGTCCTTCGAGCCGAATCCATAAGCTGCTTTAAATCCGGCTCCAAGGCCCAAAAATGTATGAGGGTTATGGAAATGCAATTCTTAAGGGCTAGTAAAGTATACAATTCTAAGAAAGACAGACAGATTTTATAGTGAAAATATACATTGAGAATGCTTGCACACTACGTCAGATCCGAATCCGTTCATAGTTATAGAAACTTCATAGAGAAAAAAAAGTATTTTCGCTCTGATATGATGACGCTTTAACAGATTCCTATGTATAATGTTTCTTCATAGTGGGTAATAACTCTTATTTGTTTAAGTATAAAGATAATTCTTTTGTCTATGAACAGATTCAAATCAGACGCAGTGGGAAACTGCTCTGAATGTAAGTAAATATCAGAATGAAAACTTTCCAATATTCACATTCCCATTCAGGACTACTACGGATGGTTGCTCACCTGTTCTTGGTACTGTTCCGGAGTGAGAGGATTGGCCCCGTCACCTCTGTGGAGGCAGACGTGGGCCACTTTTATGACGTACTCCAGCTTCCGGGGCTGTTCCTCCACCTAATAACAGATTTGTATAACGGGTGTAACAAGACCCTCAACGAACCCGAAGTCCACGCATTCCGCCCATCATCAGGATCATTTTTGTCTTTTAGACTATACCTGGGAAACCAATAGCTACGAAGTTATTGAAGGTAAAAGTAAAAAAAAAAAATTTTTACGAAATCTTATTTTATTCATTATTTTCAAATTTTTATCTGAAGAAACATTATCGAAATATTATGTACTTATTTCGTTACAATGGCTTCAAAACGTATCACTCAAAGTATCTCATGAGCACGCACATAAACGTGGTCTTTCAACTCGGCCGCACGCAGCTGTGTAGCATACACTCGCAGGCGCGGTCTGTTGTACGCGTTACATCGCGTGGTAATGTATGCAATGCTTTTTTAACACCAAAAATTTAAATCGTTTCCCAACAATAATTTTGAACAGAAATGGTCCTGATGATGGGCAGAATACGCAGACCTCGGCTTCGTTGAGGGTTTTGTTACACCCGGTATATTAGTTACTTAACCCACCAATTTAAGCAAGCAACTTTCGCTAGGGTCTGTCGGTGGGTGTTAACATACGTGCTTCGCAAGGCACGTACGTTAACACCCACCAATCCGCATTGGGCCCGCGTGGTGGGTTATAGCCAGTAGCGTAGTGGGGGCGGCAGGGTCGGCCCGCTCCAGGCGGCTCTTTTTAGGGGGCGGCATAAGCTCACAAAAAATAGTAAAAAAATATACTACACTATCATTGAATGTAACGATTTTGACCAAACCATCATCACCGTACAGCCCGGAGCACGCAGCTACACAAAAGATTATGCACCGAAAAAAACCCGAAGAGTTTTTTTTAATAAAGTTAATGACCATTTTTTCAAAGAAATTACTGATTTTCTTGACTTATAATGAAAATAGGGGGGCGGCAAAATTCGGGTCGGCCCCGGGCGGCACAAACATACGCTACGCCACTGGATAAGATGGCCCAACCTCCTTCCTTATCCATCCATAAGGTGCCTGAGCAGTGGGGACATTAAAATGGCTGATGGTCATGTAAAATTAATATTGTAATTTATTAAAAAGATAAAATAAAAAATCTTACCTTCGCGGCGAGGAACAGCGCTGCAGCAGCTATCGCATTCCTGTGGAACTGTGTAAAGCTGTGGAACGCGTAGAATCTGTGCATGTAAACTATACCCGTGTTTATGCATAATTGAGACCTGTACATTAAGAGTTAAGGATCATATTGGCATGGCATGACTTATTCTAAACACATTACAAATCACTTATCTAATTTTAATTTCTTCTGACAGTTTCACCAATATTATCTAAATCTATGATTGCAAGAAAGAATTCTCAAGGCTAGGCAAAAAAATATTAATTTTGTAAAGAGCAACGGCGAAATAATTGGGTTGGTAAACTTTTCCAAAACTGTCGTGAATTATATATTTTCTGGTATCTGTTGGCTTTGGAGTCAGGAATAACCAATTGCGGAATTTTTATAATACTTCATTTTAATTTGAATAATAATTTAAAATTTAAATTTACAGCATGGTACAATAAATCACTTTTACGGCTGTATGCGTAATGCCTTTGCTCAAATAAACAAAAATTAAAAGTTTGTCATTGGCAATGTCAACTAGTTGTCATGTCAGTTACAGTGATCAGCTAAAATAAATAAAATAACTATTTTGTGAGCAACTTCGTAGATATACATATATTTACTTGATCATCACAAACATATAAAGCGCTCTGACGACAATTCCAGTTCTCTGCACCACGTCTCTTTCAAAGGTATGGGAATTGTAAAAAAATGTTCTGTGGATGGTCACATCTTTATTTCAACAAAAGGGAATAAAGCAGTGTAGTTACTTCATCGGCGTAATAAGATGGATAATGGATTTCTTCAAGCTGATCCATTTCCCATAACTGAACAAGAAAAACACTAGAAAATCACAATAAATAAGCTGATAAACAAACAATGACATTAGGTTGTGATTAATGATCAAAGAGTAAAGTGATTATGATTACTCTTTGACACTGTTTGTCAAATCTGTCCTGTCAATCAGTTTTTTAATCAGTAAATGCAAGGGAACTTCGTGTTCAGCCGTTCGTTTGATATTTTATCGCGATATTAACATATAAAAAAATATTTGGTTAACAAGGTAAAATAAAAAAATCAAAATATTATTTTCTTTACTCTTCAAACGTGTGTTATCAAAAAAATATGTAAAACAATAGTCTTCGAAAAAGTTTACCAACCCAATTGTTGAGTTAATTATTTAGTGTATTTTTCAGATTATAATTAAGGGTGCACCGAGCGTCCACTAGCGCCGCCAATCAAGAAAAAATCATTACAACGAAATAACTATGTTTAACAAAATTCTGAAACATATAAAAACTAGTAATAGTTATAAACTATTTTTGTATGCGTTTTTTTCCTGGTTTAAATGTGTTTGTGTAGTTAAAACCTGGATTAACGCTTAAAGTGGCCACTTTAGGCGTTAATCCAGATTTTAACCACACGCACGCATTTAAACTTAGAATTTTACGCATACAAAAATAGTTTATAACTAATACTAGTTTTTATATGTTTCAGAATTTTGTTAAACATAGTTATTTCGTTGTAATGATTTTTTCTTGATTGGCGGCGCTAGTGGACGCTCGGTGCACCCTTAAGTACTGGGTAAGTCAAGGAAAAAAATCAATGTAAAAAGAAACTCGAATGTCTGTTTATTAGGAACACAGACCACTAAAGTCTGTCCATCCTTACTTGTCTTATTTAGTAAACAGTTTTTGACAGTTGTCATACGTCTTTTATACTTAAATCATTATTAAAAAATATGTTATTAATGTTATTAATTTTATGAAATTGTAGTTAATTTATTAACAATTTATTTCGTAATCTATGTGTGGAAAACCATTTGTTGTATTTTATAAATGATTATTTCAAAAAAGAGTTGGGTGAAGATTGTTTACCATATAAGACGTTAGATGTGCGTCTGTGTTGGTATACCCACTACAAATCATTTACAATGACTCATTAACTTCAGGGACTTTTCCTCTGAAGTGGAAAGAAGGTAAGGTTGTACCAGTTCACAAAGCTGAAAGTAATGACAATGTACGCAACTACAGACCTATTACGATTTTGTCATGTTTTGCCAAGATACTTGAAGCAATTGTTTATCCTCACTTCCAGAAACACCTAAAATTGTACTTATGTGACCAACAGCATGGATTTGTTCAAGCCAGATCTACAAACACAAACTTGGTCAGCTTTACTGAAACACTGATCAAGGCTATAGACTCTGGCTTTCAAACAGATGTTATATACACGGACTTTAGTAAAGCATTTGATATTGTTTCGCACAAAATCCTCTTATTGAAGCTACGTAGCTATGGTATCTCAGGCAGTCTATATAAGTGGATATCGTCGTACTTGCATGGGAGATCTTTTTGTGTGGTTGTCAATGGTTTCCAATCCACATCACGTGACATTCTTTCGGGTGTTCCCCAAGGTTCCCATTTGGGACCAATTTTATTCAATTTTTTTATTAACGACATCCCTTATTGCTTTCGCTATTCTCAAGTCTACATGTTTGCAGATGACTTGAAATTTCTGAGAGTAGTTAAGTCTTGTGATGATGCCAGCCTCCTGCAAAGTGACTTAAATAGACTCGTGGAATGGTGCGACAATAATAGAATGGTTTTGAACTCAAAAAAGTGTAACCATATAAAATTCTCACGCAATCACAATTTAATTTATGCTAATTACTACATCAGAAATGATGAAGTGGAAGAAGTTGATACAGTTAAGGATCTTGGAGTTATTTTTGACAAAAAGTTAACTTTTATTCCCCATTTGGATAGTATTGCCAAAAAGTCTTCAAAAATTTTGGGATTTATTCTTAGAAATTGTAAGTCATTCAGTAACATTAAAACTAAAATACTTCTATATAACACTTTAGTCCGAAGTATATTGGAATATTGCAGTGTAGTATGGAGGCCCCATTATGCTACGCATATATTGCGCCTTGAACGTATCCAAAAAAGATTTTTGTGGCACTTAGTTTTTTCTGTAGGTAAAGCGAAAACATTGAAATCTTATAAACAAAGACTGCAGTTTTTTAAAATCTCGTCTCTTTCTAAGCGAAGAGCTCTCATAGACGCAAAGTTCTTGAGTAATATATTGAATAATGCGATTCAATGTCCGCAATTATTGAGTCTCATCAACTTTCGTGCCCCTGCAAGAATGCCTCGTAGGCCGATCACACCACTTTGTCCGCCATTAAGAAGAACAGTTTTGGGCGCTAATTCTCCTTATGCAAGGTTCTGTAAAATTTTTAATGGCTTCAGTGATAAATTCGACATACACTTTGATAGTCCCAAGACACTGACTTCCACCATACGTGAATACCTATTAGATTGATTATCGTCCTGTTTTTATTTACTAACCTACTTTTTTTCTTTTTAAATTTTTATGTTAGACACACATAGAATTGTATTTAGTTGAATAATTTTCCTTTTTTTGTTATTTTAATTTGTCTTTTTTATTGTTTGGCGTATATAATAGAGAATGTGGTGTTTACCTATAAGTAATTGTAGCATTTAGCTGAGTGTTTGTTATTATGCAATAGTGTTGTATAAGTTTGGGTGTTGCAATTGTTGGTGAACCTAATAAATAAAATAAAAAATAAAATAAAGACAAGTAAGGATGGACAGACTTTACTTGAATATATATATTTTTTTATTTATACTTTACTTCTTTATATGTACTTGAATACCATAAAAGTGTAAAATAATAACAAATTAGCCTGTGTTCGAAACGGTAAACAAAATTGACAGAAAGTTGTACTTTCTTAAATATTGAAGGCTAACAATTTTTCTAGTGTTTTTTCATTACAAAAATAAAAGACAAATAGGCGAATTTCAGAGACCAAAAAATAAAACTAAATTAGTTCAAAAAAATCTCGATAGATGACGTTTTATGAAAGCTGATCGAAATTTTTCAATTTTTATTTAAGCTATCAGTAAATCGCCCATTGAATTATTAAGCTGTATTTATAAACAATCATGATAACAGAAAAACACAGCCAATAATTCAATATGATTACACACATAATTACCATTATCTATTATTGTTTTTAATACTATTGACAATCTGTGGGATTATAAGCGAAGATTGACGTAAATAGCAACATTGTAAACAGTATTTACAAGGAAAATGGTATGACTAAGTTGAGTCATATTATTCTGTGAATAGCTGACTCATAGGTCAAGAAAAGACAATAAAAAGAGTGTAGCGAAAGGAAGGATTGGAATTTCAATGATACACAATCTGGCCTCTTTTTAATAAATGTGACAATTTGTCTCTTGCCAACCAATTTGAAAATAGAAAAAACTACTCATAGCTACACCCATAGCCTTCTATATCTTCCAAGCCATGAAGTTGAGCAGAACGGCAACATCGCATGTGGTCAAGCACATAGTATAAAATTATTTTAATAATTATTTATTATTTGTTTTTCCTATATTATCTATGTTTAAACTAGTTGTAAATTGTGATGTAAGATTATTTTAATAAAGTTTTATATTTATTATTATTATTTATTTATTAGAACATAAGGTTTGAGTCAAATTATTTGAACTTTTCGGGGGTTCTTTAGTACGATGAGCATTTAGATCTAAGCCTCCTCTAGCAATAAATCTTACATCATTGGAGAGGTATTTAAATTTAAAACACTTTATTGTATTACTATAAACGTCAACTATTAGTACTTTGAGAGTTATAACGCTCTGAATTTGACCAATTTTTTTAACATTAATGACCTAAAACTCCAAAAATACTAAAAATTAATAGAAAGTATGTTTGCAGCTAATATTTGTCATATAAACACCTTTCTTATGATATATCATTCATTTCTATAGGTGTGGTAGATCAACTCCCATAGACAATAAACCACTTTTATACTTTAATAACCTTTAACTCCAAAAGTATTAACAATTGATATAAAGTATATTAGCAGCAAATATTTGTCTTTAAAAGACCTTTCTAATGATATATCATTTATTGCTAGAGGGCGTGTTAATCAACTGCCTGCTGAAGAAAATCAACAAAAAAGATGACATCTTTGACAGCCATTTTTTCCTAGTTCATATTGATATTTTTCTTATTGTTTAATATACAAAGCATTTCAATAAAAGAACTAAATTATTTTCATATTTTAAACCTCACACGATTACTACCAAAAAAAATATCGACCTCTTAAAATTGAAATATTCCCATACATTTAGTATGGAGACTGGCGGACGACATGACCACGAACTGACAGTAACAGGCGTTGCCAAACTTATGTTCACGGCTTGCAATTAAAGAAGGCTATGCTACACCGCAATGTAAACCAAATTGTCATGACAATTGACAAATTGTCACTTTATTAAATAGGGCCTTGGAGACGACAATGCGACTATAAATTAAATGTCGTAATAACACTCCCAGTCTGCATAAAAAAACAATTAAAAATAACCAATAGTTTAGTCACCAGAAATATTTTTCAGTTACTGTTTTGAGTATAAATAATTTTCATGCTTAAATTAAATTAAATTTAGTTGGTTTGATTTTTTTCTTTCTTGTTCTAGGAATTATTTGATATTTTAATGTATGTTTACTAATGTTTTCATTTATTGTCATGTTGTCTGTCATCTCCAGGTTGTATGTTTACTTTGCTTTGATTGCTTTGAAATAACATTATTTAATTAGCTCATTTCTTAAATAATCAATTTACATGGTTCAAGATAAATTCAAATTTTTAAATCATTATACAGTCAAGCCTTTAGAAAAAAATCAATTTATACAATTTAATTACAATAGACTTGACTTAAAGACTGCAAAAGAACAAGACATTTAGAAGCCCGATATCTTAATAATTGATAGTAAAGAGACGTTTAAGAACATAAATACCTGATCATAACATGTATTGTTGAATTATATAGGTACTGAATATTAGAGATAAGAAAATGTGAAATTATCTAAGATGTTTATCAGTAAGTCAGACAGATAACACTGTAGTTTGGAGATAAGTTTGTGAGATTTACAAGAAGCAAAGAAATACAGAAAATATTATATTTAATTACAGTTGTAATACATTATTTGTATATTTACAGACTAGCTTTCGTCCCGCAGCTTTGCCCGCGAGAACTACAGGTGACTACAGGTTATGTCGTGTAGTCGGAGACCCTTTTCCCAAGGTCCCATCTATATTCGTACCAAATTTCGTCAAAATCGGTCCAGCTGTCTAGGCGTGAAAAATGTAACAGACAAAGTTACTTTCGCATTTATTATTAGTATGGATTTTTGCTTTTCCAATTAGCATTGATGAGCTAGTAAAATAAGGTAACAATTAATTTCAGAAAAATTAAAACACTCATAAAAAATATACCTTCAATTCATAAATTCATTTTAGTGTTAATTAAATTATTTTCATGTTCTTGCAAAAATATTTATGATTACTTTTTGAACCAATCATTGTTTAATAACAACAAATTAGATAATTGAATTATTGAGCAAAACAAAGCATAATTTTAACAATTTCAGCTACACAAAATTCATTTTAAAATGATAATAAAAAAACAACAATCAATATGGTCACCCATCTCAAGTCCAACCAATGTCTAAATAAGCTTCACTTTAGCTATTAAGTATTGCAGTTTCTCTTCATTGTATGCCTACGTAGAAGCCAAATTTAAAGAAAGTTACTGTAAGCCTACTTTGGTAGGGATATCTAGGTCGTGGCCCAGATGTTATACAATTTTTTGCACAGCACAATGTGGTCACATGGCATGCTTTATGTTACCAAGTCATTTAAGGCTAGTTTCACATGTTTAATTTTAGACGGATAATCCTGACTTCCTTACTAATATTATAAATGCGAAAGTTTGTTTGTTTGTTACGCCTTCACGTCTTAACTACTGAACCGATCATCATGAAATTTTACATAAACGTTGCCAGGGGTACAGACAGAGAAGGACATAGGGTACCTTTCAACAAGAAAAAAAGTATTGTTTTGTTCCCAAGGGAAAGTAAAAACTTTTCACGAAAACGAAGTCGTGGGCGGCTGCTAGTTTCTTATAAATATTGTTCTGTTTTTTGATTAAACAAGAAAATTCAAAACCTAAGTGTTGTACACATGGTATATATGGCATATGTTAATGATTAATTATCAAGTATTTTAAAAATTACCACTATTTACCACCTAGTTATAAAAAAAATAGATTAGAATATGATCTTGATAATAATGCATTTCCAATAAAAGTCATACATACCTAAACAAAAGTTCTAATATTTGTTACATTAGCATTAGTATTATTATTTATCTGTGCTGCTACACAAAATCATATTATTTTGAAAATGTTTGAATAGAGTAGGTTTTCTTTTCTTGAATTTAAAAGATTTTTTAAGCATTTTGATGTTATTTTATTTTTTTCATATTTCAGACAGAAAACAATTGATAAGAAAATTGGCAGTTGTTTACCCATTATAGCATACAATGGAGTTAATTTAACTAAGTAGATACAAAAGGCTGGTGTATGCAGTGACAAAAACCGCAGGGCATGTATGAAAAGATTGGGGATGTGAATGAAGCGAAAGAAGTGTGCAAGGATCGTAGCAGGTGGCGATCCAGTCTTTGTCTACCCCCATGGGAAACAGGCGTGAGTGTATGTATGTATGTATGTAGGTACAAAGTTACCAACTTCAGAGTGCTTGTCAGTTGTGGACTTGTGTTACAAATGTATTTATCTGTAAAATTTAAACTTTGCCATACATTCACGAGCGAAGTTTCTGCAGATCACTGTCTATTGTCAATTTAATTTACACAAATAGTCTAAACATTTAACAAAACAAAATCAAATTGTGTCTGTGGTTTTGTAAAATTCAGCACAATTTATTAAATGAGAGCAAGTGATAAGTACTTGGATCAATGCCAGTTACCTTGAAATCTATTTAGTTCATTTTGTGTTTCCTGTTTTACTTCTTATGTAAAATTTTATGCTTGCTTTTTAGGGTTCCATACCCAAAGGGTAAAAACGGAACCCTATTACTAAGACTTCGATGGCCGTCTGTCTGTCTGTCACCAGGCTGTATCTCATGTAGATAGTTGAAATTTTCACAGATGATGTGTTTCTGTTGCCGCTACAACAACAAATATTAAAAACATAATAAAATACATATCTAAGGGGGGCTCCCATACAACAAACGCGTTTTTTTTGACAGAACCCTTTGTGCGTGAGGCCAACTCGCACTTGGCTGGTTTTTTATAATAATACTGTACAGTTAGTAGTATGTCAGCTTTTACTGCTTATGACCTTTTTATTTTCAGTTGACAGATAAATCAAGGTAACAATCCTTTTGTACCTACCAATATTTTTTACTGGAGACATGTTTATTGATAAGAAGATAACAATCTTAATCATGTACACCAGGGATTCCCCAAATATTTGGGCAAGAGACCCCTTTCCCAAAATGAATTCAAGCCCAATTACTCAAAAAGTCCTACCAAAGATCAAGTGTCCATCAGCCATTTTTGTTGTCCCCACTGCTGGGGCACAGGCCTTCCTTATGGGTGGTAAGGAGGATGGGCCATAACCCACCACGCGGGCCCAATGCGGATTGGTGGGTGTTAACGACTGCAAATGCAGCCGGGACCAACGGCTTAACGTGCCTTCCGAAGCACGGAGGAGCTCGAGATAATAAACTTTTGGTCACCCATCCCATGACCGACCCTTGCGAACGTTGCTTAACTTCCGCAATCGCTGGGCCAGGCGCTAAACCACTGCGCCACCGAGCTCCTCAGATCAAGTGTAATTAATAGTTATTATTATCTATTTATGTTGATCCCTAGTAGGAAACCAATTTCAACTCCCAAGGGGTTGATATCGGATTGGGAAACCCTTAGAGAAGGGAAGTAAGGGGAAACCCAAATACAACAACCACTTTGGGAATCCCCGATATAGACAGACAAAAGTTATCTTGTTTCAAATACTGAGGTCTTTGTATAACATGAAAATACCTATATTCTTGAAATATAACAAGAGCAGTAAGTACTTAAGAAAACTATTGAGTGATAAGAAGATAGGTACTATTGCACATCTACCTTACAATTAAATACCCTTGTAACATGGTAATGACAGGAATTTTTAACTCTTCAACCCCAGGAAAACGAGACACAATAGAGATTTCATTGTTGTCTGACTACTAGCTGCTTGGGTTTGATGAATTAATCCATTATTAACATAAAACAATAATTTATGGTTTTAGCACAGAATACATAATAGTACAAGTACAGAAGATCCACTCCGCAAAGTCATTTAAATAAATAGCGACACTATCACAGACGTAATAAAGTGCAATTCAGGTCGCACACCGCTCCCTTGCCTACAGTTATATTCACCTACAGGTTGCCTCTCTTTCTATCGCGTAGCTCTTATCTCTTCTAACGACTTCAGGGTTGTCTTCTTTTAAATAATAATTAATCTGAATAGGTTCCTAATTTATTGCAAGTTATTGTGTTTATAATGTGTACTTTAATATGAACAAATTACTTTTCAAATAAAACTAGGCTAGGTATGTATGCAGATTAACGGATTCCGTACTTTAACGGTAATATGGCATATACTTTATTTAACCTAAGGAGATAGCCGGCATACCTACGTTAGTTTATACCTTGTCTTTAAAACTAAATATCTTTTCTGGTCTGGAATAACATTACGTACGACTCGAACAAGATAGTCCAGGAGCCAAAACAAAAAATCATAATGTTGGTTCTCTCTCAACTATGTTTATAATAATACTTGTTATTTCCCTAAAATGATTGTGGTATTAAAGTAAAGGAGGTGGCTGAGTTATTTGTATGCTTAAACACAGTTGTTAGCGTAACCCGCTTAATTTGTATTTTATTTTCACAGATTATTTTTAAATTGGAGATTATTAGTCGATTTATTGACTTTTATATATGGCAACACGGGCGTATGGCAATATCGAGGCAGTCAACGGGAGGGTAGGACGACTAGCGGTCGTGTGGCTGTCTGGCGAGTGAAAAAAACAAGATATGAAAACGGAAAGTGTATACTAGAACAGAATGATCAAAACAGTTTATTATCGGATCCTCTAAACAAATTTTATGCTTCAAAAGTGAGTACGTCAATAATTTCAGAAGCGGGAACCAACATCTTGGCCCACAGGTATGTTTCTTAAATACAATTAAGCTAGTTTCTTTAGGCTGGCTCAAATTGAGCTGCCCAATATGAAAAGTCACATAAATATAATATTTAAAGCCAACACAACCCATTGAATTTAGAAATGCATGAGTTATTTGTAGAACTTACAATTTCTATGGTTAAAATCCAGTATTTACCTTCGACATAATAAAGAAAGACTTTAAAGTTTAACTTTAAAACTTCTTAAAATAGTTGTAATACTTGTTAGGAGTAAGCGCTTATTAGTCTGCGGCCTAAGTATTAGTGCATGAAATTGTAACTTTTACATTGCTGTGAAACAAAACTTACTTAAGATGCCTCTAAGATAAAACTAGTAGGTTATCAATTGCTTACTACAAAAACTCACTGTGTTATAGTGGAATAACCACTGACTTGTTGACTACAAAATTATAAGTTTTCTTGTCGGTAATTATGACAGTATTTTCTGGTGTACATACATTAGAATCTACATAGATAATAATTGTACAACTTTGTAGCTGTAGACTATTATAGGCGATATTGCTTTATAAATATATTTTTTCATGATTCGCACAATACTTTAAAGTTCTACTTACTGCTAATAGTATCTAATTCTACGAGTTAGTACTAGTATCTGCTCAGAATTTGAAAATATTCCCTCAGCAGAAATTAAAGTAGGATACAAAATTACAGAGAAAAAATAATTTTAATGAAAGAATTATTAATGAAATTTACCTCTTGAGAAAGTAAACATAAAGTAACAGATTAATTTCATCCATAATGGTAGTACCTACATTAGATATCAGGAAGTATAATTCTAACCATGAATTAACTTATCTTGTGGAATTATTTTGAAGACATTTTCTCACAATTTCCAAATTAGTTATTCGGTGGGATACTACTTTCTTTTATTGCTTATAATTCTTACTTTTATTGATTTAATTGTCTTTATTGTACAATATAATGGTACAAAAGGCGGGCTTAATGTTAATAGTATTCTTTACCAGTCATCCAGTGAAATATACGTTCCGCGAAATGGACCAAATGCAAAATGGACGTTCCGCGAAATGGACCAAATGCGAAACGGATATTCTGGGAAATGGACCAAATGCGAAAGAGGTGTTTTTCGGCAAGTGGACCAAATGAGAAGTGGACCAAGTGCGCCTAAACACTACTCTACTCAATGTAGTGATCCACCCAGTGAAATATCCTGCTTAATGTAGTGATCACTCCGCCTATACAGGAAATATGCTACTGAATGTAGTGATCCACCCAGTGAAATATCCTACTTAATGTAGTGATCACTTCGCCTATACAGGAAATATGCTACTGAATGTAGTGATCCACCCAGTGAAATATCCTACTTAATGTAGTGATCACTCCGCCTATACAGGAAATATGCTACTGAATGTAGTGATCCACCCAGTGAAATATCCTACTTAATGTAGTGATCACTTCGCCTATACAGGAAATATGCTACTGAATGTAGTGATCCACCCAGTGAAATATCCTACTAAATGTAGTGATCACTCTATTTATACAGGAAATATGCTACTCAATGTAGTGATCCACATAGTGAAATATCCTACTTAATGTAGTGATCACTCTATTTATACAGGTAATATGCTACATAATGTAGTGATCATTCTAATTATACAAGGAATATGCTACTGAATGTAGTGATCCACTTGTGAAATATGCTACTTAATGACTGTAGTGATCACTCCATTTATAAGTTTGTAAGCATAATTTAATGCAATAATAAATGTTGTTTTTATACTATTTTAAATTAAGCTTTGGGTTATCTGCTGCAATTTAGTTTACATGTTTAACCTGCGATACTATGCTTAATTTTGCCGTCTTCAACTAGGTGTATCAAGCTTACATAATTATAGGCAAAACTATTGTCTGTGGGTGGGCCTGACGAACTGTAACATAGATTTTTATTCTAAAACCTATTTTGAGCCCCAGTTTCTCACAACTATAGAAACCTTTGTGGTAGCTTGGTTGCCACTAGACTTAACTTCTATTATTTGTGAAGGGAAAATAAATAAACATTTTATTATTTTTATTTTTATTATTGATACAGGAAATATGCTACTTATTGTAGTGATTCATATTGTGAAATATGCTACTTGATGTGGTGATCACTCTATTTATACAGAAAATATGTATGCTTAATGTAGGTGGTGATCCGCATAGTGAGATATGCTGCTTAATGTAGTGATCACCCGTTTATACAGGATCAATGCTAATTAAGAAATATATAAATTTAAATAAAAAAATTAAAAATCAGATTTACACCTCTATAAGATTAGTAACGTTAAAACACTTTATGAGCTATATTAACAATGTTTTCCTCTATGAAGCATCTGATGTTGGCTTTGGTGAGCTGAAAGATCGATTAATGCAGTGATCCAACCAGTGAAATGAGCTACTTAATGTGGTGGTCAATGGTCACGCTGTTTATACAGGAAGTATTCTGTCTGTTGTAGTGATCCACTAATTACATGGAAAAAAAGATCTACTACTATAAGTGTAGTGCTTGTGCGGATGCTGTATGGTATGGTAGTATGGTATGGTATGGAGGAGGTTAGCCATTAGTAGGAAGGCCAAAGTGGAAGATCTTCCTCCGGGCTGGGTAGTATTAGCCCGGGGATCGCGGTCCAACCGACGATGGTTGGCAGTTGTATATATGCTGCTTTATATATGCTGCTTCGCTGACATAACTCCGTTAGCGAGATGTAGGTTACTCCATTTGTTTCTCCATACTACGAGGTGCTATTCCTTACTAATCTTTGTGTTTATACGACACTAGCGCCAACTAGTCACATAGTGATGAATCTTGTTGCAACCATGTGTTGGTATGTGCGGCGGTACGGTAGATGCCGCTACATGCTCATTCTCTTTATTAACAAAGATACTACTTATTGTGTAGTGCTTTGCATGTATCGTGAAATATAATACCATATGTAGTGATAAGTCTAGCGACATTTACTATAAGCTTACATTTGGGTTGTTTTGAATAGAAATATGAATGTGTAAGTAGTAACTTCAGTAAAATAAAAAGGGGTTTCAAGTTAGACATCTCAAGAAAGAAAACAAAACATTAGAAATAGTTTTCAATTCAAGAGACCCTAAGCTGATTTTCAATTGGTACCTTTGTTTCTTTCTGACAGCTAAATGTCCTATTTAAGTGAAATCAGGACACACTCATATAATAAATTATTATTTTAATCCTTTTACCTAATATATAGGTAAAAGTGAATGTTTATTTGACTTAAATATCTATACAACACATGTTGACATGTGATGACAATGACATAGGTATACAACACACTCATTTGTATACGACACAAATATAATTTTCGAATATATTGTATAAATAAAAACCTAAAAATAAGAGATTTATAAGGATATAGTTGAAATACTAGAATATTCTTATAATCATCTTAATTTAACATAAATTCTTTATATATCTGAATATGGTCAATACAGTTGTAATATGAAATGTTTTGTAATATGAAATTATAATCCTCACATTCTACTGTTATTTTGGTGTAGAAACTTAAATCAACTTAAGAAGTGGTAACTTCTTGATTATTTCATTAATTCTCACAAAATTATAACTTACATGTTACACATAATAAATAAATCGAAATAAACTTAGTCAAACGACTGTTTTAGGAAACTATGATTTTGGATCGGATGTTTTGGGAAACGGATTGAACGTTCCGAAAGGATTCATACTACAATAAAATGTCAGAATAATAATATTAGAAAATTTCAGTATAAATTTAGTAATTTCGGTATAAACTACAAAATTTATAATTTGAGAAATCATTTACTGTATAGGTAGTAGTGAGTACATTTTTATCTGTTAGAATCCAACTGTTTCTGAAGGATGGCCAAACGGCCGTACAAGCTGGACTTGGTAATCAAACGTATTGATGGGAATCTTTGGATTAGGAATCTTGTCACATAATATTGTTCCAAATAATTAGCTGTGGTATAGTGTTTCGTTTAAAACTTTCCAAATCAGAGATGTTGTCTTGTAACAACTATATTTTAAATCCTTAATTTGAGTGAATCTTAAGAGCTACAAGAATGTAGCTGTAGCTATTATTTTACTGTGTAGCTATCTAGCTTTATAATAAAATAAGAAGTAAAATAACATGACAAAAGAAAAAAACAACACAAAAGACAAAAAAAAATATTTAATAAAACGCAGACTTATCCTCATTTGGTAGTCTGTGAATAGACTGCATGCATTGAACATATAAATCTGTGACTGTAGAAAAAAAAACAATGCGCTAAGTGCAGGCAGTATCATACGCAAGAACGCGGAGTGGAGCATAGCGCAGCGCTATTGTCAAAAGCTATTGTCTATGGTAGTAGCCGTTCAGAAGCTATAATGAAGTTTTCCTTTAACGTATCTAGCTAGACCTACCATATTATAATGATCGGATCTTTTATGAACACAAACTGCTCAGAACTATAAGTTCATGGTGTGTGTTGTTTGCGTTATCCGTAATAAACAGAAACAACGTATTTTGCTCCATTTTGTTATGACAAGTTCTTAAGGGTTTCTGGCAACTTATTATAAATACGTATTGCCAAAAAAAATTTTTAATACAATGTTAACCTTTGAGATGGTATACACAACATTTGAATTTTCGTCGCATATAGGTAATTGGCAATGTTATTTTAGCAATAAATAGAACTTTATTTACATTTATATTGCAGAAATTGCCAATTCCTAAATACGTATTCTGATATAGTAGAAAAAGAATATCAAGGTCCCAGGATAAGGGCTTGTTAGAATCCAAGTCACCGGCCTCGCATGCATATCTAATGCATCTCTTTTGTAATTTAAAGGTTTTATCCACATCAACAGAGTAATCCTATAAAATAATTCCATAACGCAGCACCAATGCTACATAGTCATGGTAGGCTGCAGTCTTGGATGCTGTTTCTTTTACTCACCTTAACCCAAAGAGCAGTCTGTCAATTTTGCTTACCATCAAATCTATCAAACTTTCCAACCACACTCGTCATCGATTATGACACCTAAGAACTTTGTCATGGTTATTTCATAACTTTTCTCGTTATTATAATTAATGTAGAAGTTATTTCTTTAAATTATGGTTTATAATTAAATGTCATATATTTTGTTTTATCTATATTTATTTTAGGTTGTTATTATTCAACCATTTAATAACCTGCCATGGATAGTGATTGCGACTTCTTTTCGTTTAGATTCTCACATGTTCACAACCTTTTATAATAAGTGTTGTGCCATCGGCAAAAAGAATACGTTGCTGCTTTGTTATGTCAGAAAAAGTTATTCATATAGATTAGAAAAGTAGGAGGGCCTAATATATTTCCTTGTGGTACTCCCACATTATTTATACTGTACGCCGACAAATAGTTTATGTCCCCTATTTTTAGATATTTGAGATCGTCACTCATTGTCGATCGTCCCTTAGATAACTTTAGTTTAAAATATGCAGCCTCATATTAAAACTCTCCGTGATTTTCTTAATAAGATGAAAGCAAGCCAATTTTATGGATCTTTTTATGGATCCTTGATTTCAAAAAGGTATTAGAATTAGAAAAGTTATATAACTTGTCTGCAAGTACTATTTCAAAATACTTCTGAGAGTACTGATTTTAGGGTAATCGTCTATAATTACTAACTCTTCCTTCGGTCCACTTCGGTACAGTGGCTCAATTGACCGAATACTCTATCAAATAGAGATGGGAAATAAATAACCTTGGAGAACATATACATTCTATAACTTGTACTTATGGGATGACTATAAATAAACCCTACAGCGTTACCTTTATCATTTGGTTAGTTATACCATCATATCCCATAGGTAAAGTACTTTCAAGGCCCATCATTATGTTGTAAACTCCCTTTTTTATCTGTCGACCTGTGAAATTGTATATCAGTTATAACATCGTCTTTAGTAATCATTATCAAGATAATTTTACTCGTCAATATTTATTAAATGTATTAAATTCATTGCGAATGTCATTTGGATTACTACATGAAAATTTATTAGTTTACTAATTCTATTTAGTTTTTATTAGAACTTCAATGATTCAATAATTCAATATTTGTACTGGTTACGTTTCTAATAATATTCTACGATGCTGCTTTTCATACATC
The DNA here is from genome assembly GCA_928269145.1 of Agriphila tristella. Lineage (NCBI taxonomy): Eukaryota > Metazoa > Arthropoda > Insecta > Lepidoptera > Crambidae > Agriphila > Agriphila tristella. Next base: position 1,420,905 of record OV743451.1, on the reverse strand, counting down.
GTTAGACTTTGTAATATAACGCATATTATTGTGCTTCTGTGATTGAGATATATTTTCTAAGTGTAAAGTATAGATGAAAAGGTTAATTTGACAATGTGAGTCGAGATATTAGATACTTAGGACTTTTATTCATGTAGCACCTTCAGACACATTTAGTTAGCCCTTTATTTTTAACTTATTTATTTATTTTGTTCTGACTTATGGAAAATATCAGAAACGCCTTGCAAAAGTGACTGATGGCCATATCCGCAATTTGTCTTCCAAGTACATCATTATATTATAGAGAACTTATAAATTCTCTAAATGTTTCTATGTTTCCCTTACTCATATCCCATACGTTTTGATCAGTAACTTAATCGTTCTAATATTACTTTTCGGTGATTAAATCCAGTCAGATATTTTTCGAGTTGCTTATGTTATATACTTAGCTTATTATTTATTTATTTATTTTCATTACTATTAAACAGAAGACTAGTTATGTTTTATAGTTTGTATATTATCAAGCAACAATTATTAAAGTTCCAATCACCGCAAAGTGCCTATGATATTTTTATCTCGTTTTATAGACAGCCGTATCAGTAAAGATTCTATTCATATTAAGAAATCCTACATTTTTGTAGTAGTTCTATAAATGTTAACTATAGTGCACATTTACTGCACATCATTCAAAAGTGTATAAAGTGGCCACCGGAATTTCAAGCGTCCTATTTCTTAATAGTATATACATGAACGATCCCTACGTTGTTACTTTCTACAACAGTTTGCCGCAACTTAATGGTTGGGTATATGAAGGTGTTGTTCTGAATTATTCTTTATTTATTTATTGAAAAGGTTTGCCGACATTACAATTTAATGAAGTTTGACTTCTTTTATAACTAATTGTAACAAATTCTTACAGGAAAGAACAATAAATGTTTTGGTGAGGCAAATGACATTAACCTCACCTACCTCTTTAGTAAGCTCACTTATAGTAACTGTAAATAAGTATTCTTCACTTGTTACGCTCTAACAGAACGCAGTCTAATGTTTTTGTTATGTAAAAACAAAAAAAAACAAGTTATAAGCATTTATGATTTTAGAGTCTGATTTGGTGAAAGGAAAAATACCTATTGTTTTCTGTAGCTACTAAGCTTTTTATAATTACCCTCATTTTTTTAGTGTTACACAGTTTACTCCGGCAGCTACACTTTCTGCTAAGCATTTCCTTTAGTTTGTGCGATGCTGGGGAATTAGACATATATTGTAAATAATCAAGTTCCATTTATCTAAAAAAAACAAATCACTTATAAATGTCTATTGTTTAATAACTGTCATTGTGTGATTATAAAATATGCAATTGTCATATTTTGTCAATAATTTTATATTGTAATTGAATAACTCTTTTTTTAAATATTTAATATATATTTGATGTCTGATTAATGTTTTTGTTATGTACTGCATAGTCATTCAGTATATCTTAAAATTATGTAGTTTATACAATGCGACACATTGTTGGAAGAACAATAAGGTTTCTGTCGTTTGCACCTAACGTTAATATTACAATGTCATTTGCACCTAATTAATGCTCTAACTGAACCTCCACAAACTGTTTAAGATCTGACAACAGGATACATCTTGTATAACCATAGTTATGATCCATGCGGATCGTCATTATTATGTTTCCGAGGATCACCTACCTATGTATTTCCTCTATCCTACTCTTTATAGTTTCTTGATCCGTAATCTCTAAAGTACCTATATATTTCAATGAGTTTATTTACATACATGGGAAGTTATAAGATGTATGTAATTGTAATAATTTTCACTTTGAATGCTTTTGTATAAGCAATAATGATAAATCTATGAATGATCTTGCCATGTAATATGTTACATATTAACAGTTTTCTCAAAATGAAATCAAAAACATTGTTGTTTCTACTATTATGTATTTACTTAATTTTATGTTTTAATAGTTATTATTCCACCATAAAATTACAGAATAATCAATGAAATTAATAATAATAATGATAAACAATGAAATTCATTAGTATTACAATAGCTGTAATTTCCGTACGATTATCGAACTAGACTAGGTGGTTTTAGTTGTGAATATAGTTGTTAGTTTAGATCATATAGAGACTCACAATATTATTGTGGCTACCTACTCGAATGGCCGGGTTGGAATAGGGACATTCCAAAACCAGGACGGCCGTCTGTTAGCGTAACCCGCTTAATTTGTATTTTATTTTCACAGATTATTTTTAAATTGGAGATTATTAGTCGATTTATTGACTTTTATATATGGCAACACGGGCGTATGGCAATATCGAGGCAGTCAACGGGAGGGTAGGACGACTAGCGGTCGTGTGGCTGTCTGGCGAGTGAAAAAACAAGATATGAAAACGGAAAGTGTATACTAGAACAGAATGATCAAAACAGTTTATTATCGGATCCTCTAAACAAATTTTATGCTTCAAAAGTGAGTACGTCAATACAGTAATGATATCTCCCTCTGTCCACAAAAACCAATTAATTTCCATTGATGGATTTTTAATTAAGTGTACTTTAATCCATTTTAATCTGTACCTTAAAATTAGGAGTTATTAAGGTAGCGATCTAGTTGTCACTTGAGTACGATATATTTAAGTGAAATAAACATTTTATTCGTATAACAAATTTATTTTTCTAAGAATAGATTTAAATAAGGAATGGATAATATGGATGTATGTCACCACAGTGTTCAACTCCATTTGGATATATTGAGCTCGAAGGGGGCAGATGGCAGTAAAGGGTAAAATCTGTGCCTGGATTATAAGGTATATTCGGTCTAATAACGATGATGATCGGAAAGCTTAACTCCGTTTCATTCGGCGCGACTCATGAAGACAGTGACAGGCATTAATAATAATAATGTCGGTTGATCATCGGTATCAGACTGAACATGTTACTGATATAATAGGGCTACAGTCACCGAAAATTTAGTAAGTAATAAAATTATATCGGTAATACTGATAATTTTGTATTTGACCTAAACTGTTTACTAATGTAAGGAACTAAGAAACTTTTCCCAAAATATCACATCCCAAACTATTTTTTTTGTAAAGGAGACCTGACACATCCCATAGAAAAAAATGCTAAACTTGTATACGATTGAATTTTGTCTTAAAATATGGTCAATAATATCTGTTACATGAATCAAGTTCTTTCTTATTTTAGCGCATGTAGAAAAAGAGTTATTAATTAATGACTATTTTTTATATGGAACACTACAGGACAGGACCAACCAACGAGTCATCGAAAAACGTTTCTTTATCTACATTAAATATTCAAAGGGAAGAAAAGTCACAGAAATGTAAAACATGACTGCATAAGCCTTAATTTCTTTACTTTTTCGAAATTAAAAAAGCAAAATCTCAACGAAGGCGCGTTCAGAACTCACGCTCCGCTCCGAGTGCATTACGGTCTAACGTAACGTAAAATATTTTTCACATTTGCAAGTGGCGTCGTGCAGTCGCAATATTGTTTTTTTTTAATATAGCCAGTGTCACTCGAGATTATGTAAGGATTCTAACGATACCCCATACATCCGAATCTGTTAAGGCATTTAGAAGTTATGGTGGAATAAAGAAACTCATATACCCACAAACATACATGAATCCTAAATACACAATGTGTGTATATGTCCTCCTTTTTGGGCAGTCATGCAAAAAACAGATTTTATTTGATTGAGAATAAAGGAAAGTTTAAATTATTCGTATTCAAAATGGAAAACGAAGACTTTGTACTATTAAAGATATTTAAAGTTCTTGGTAGTTCCAAACCTTAGAGTGAGTTAAAAAACAACCAGACAAAGTAAAAAGATGCCAAAAGATAATTTGACGGGCTGATTTTTCAATGCCGAGATAAAGCTTTATTCGTTTGATAACGTATTATGTCGCCAAATTAAAAATGATTGTCAGAATATGTTTATTTGTCAATTTTTTTGAATGACTTTTATATTATTCGGGTTATAATTTAACAGACTGATATCTGTTATCTGAGGATTGAAAAATCAGCCCTAATGCGAAATGTAAATTTGCTAAAGATTCGTTTGGGAAATGAAACTGGTACGATAAGTTTTTGGCATAACAACAAAATATAACAATACAAATATTATAAATGGCTAACATTAATAAGAAAATTATAAATGGCTTACTTTAATATATTTTTTTATCCCTTTTTTGCCATCTTTGAATTGACGGTTATTGAATTTTACTGTGGAAAATATGCGAAATCTAGCAAACAATTTTAGGAGATAATCTACAGGGAAACAAGTGCATGGAATTTGTTGAGTTACAGTTTTAAACAATTTTAAAAGTTCACCACCTGGATTAGTTTGGATTAAATTTTCAAAATTCTGTGTGAATACTATTTCTAAATTGTGTACATATTGAATAAACTCTGTAGGTGGCATTTTCAGGTTACCGTAAAACCCGGATTTTTTGTTGAATGCCTTATACCTAGTAAACAATTTAGTTTCCCCTAATTCTGGAACAGTTTCCAAAATTTTATTTATCTCAGGACACTTATGTTCATTTACACATTTGAAAAAAAGATATCCAGAGACATAGGTCAATGCATTTTCGTCTGGTAAGTCTATGCGGTAATCGGTTTCACCTCCCAAACAAATAGTGGATGTTTGAGGTAATGATGATGAATTGGTAGTGAAGAGTTGTACTTTCATTATATCTTCGGCTTTGAGCAGTATATCACAAATATCCATTTCGCAGTTTGCATACGGTGAGCTTTTGAGCATGTTACATAAAAACAGCTTCGAAAAAGCACGTCGAAATTGAATTGGCGTAGGCTCACTGCAGGATCCACCCTGTTGCCTTATTGCACCAAAAAAATTTTCCAAATTGTCTTGATTTAATCTTCGTGTTAATAAATATTTAAAGCCATCTTTTTTCAGATCCTCGTAAAGCATTTTAATTGATTCTATAGATATTTGAAAATTTACAAATGACTTTATATGCCCCGTATTATTTTTTCCGGTCTTTCGGTTTATAGCTTTTATAGAAGCAAACATTTCCTTGGCATTATTAAGTACGATTTCTTGGTCCTTACTCAGTCTGAAAGCTGTTTGAAATTTATTTTGACATTTTATTTTGCTTGAATTGAGAATGTCAAACAAGTCATTCATTAACTCTAAGAAATCTGCAGTTGGTCTGGCCTCTTCTGAGATTTTACCTAGATCAATGTACGTGTGAAGTGCTGCTGATACAGTACGACTCAGTATTTGTACTGCTAACTTAACCCTCATTTTTTGAAAGTTGTTTGGCTGTATATGAGCGTCCGTGATTTTCGGTATAAGCCTTAGATTTCTCTCTTTTTGGTCTTTGTAAAGTTGTTCGATATAATCCCACGATATTTTTTTGCCATCATGAATGAAGTCGCTTGTCATTAAGTTATTCCGGATACACTTAATCAAATGTGGCACATCAAAAATGTAATATATTTTAGTATCATTATAGACGAAATAAGGTTTTTGTTCTGTGACTTTTTTTACTTCTTTGGCAAATTTATCGAAATTAGCGCCTTGGTCTGATATTATGGCATTTACTTTAATTCCTATCATGGAAAGTTTTGTTATAACTTCATTCATCCATAAATCTATTTCCTTGTAATGTTTCGCAGTCGCGAGTAATGCATACGCAAGTGGTTGCTTCCATTTAACGTACATTCCTTGTAGCATTATTACGAATGCATTACTGGAAATTTCTGGTGATTTTTTCCCATCGATATCGTGGAAACCAATTACTTCATCAGTTTTTATATTATAGTATAAATTCCTTTTGAGTGTCATTTCATCAACACAAATGGTGCAGTGTTTCGCTGCATCTGGAAGCGACTTAATTTTTAAGGCCAAACTATCGAGTACTCGACTATCAAATTTGGGTGGAATATTAATTTTAAGTCTATTCAAAGTACTTTTAGACTTTAGTATTATATTTGAAAGTTTTCGTTTTCTTGGCGTTTCCGCAGTAAGTGATTTTGAAGTCTGTGTTTGCTCTTCCGTTGATTGTAGTGATTCTGTTTGAGTTTCAACGCTAGTAATTACTTTATTAATCGACAATGTAATCACTTTTCCTTTCATTTGTGAGGATGTGGATTGTGCTTCTGAACAACATGAGCCCTCTTTTATAATTTTATTCGACAATATACTCACTTTGCCTTTGCCCTTCACTGGTGCGGATGTGGACTCTGTTTGTGAACAAGATGAGCTTTCTTGAGGTTGGTTATGTAAAAGTATTGATGGTAGAGTATTTTCTTTAAAGGTGCGTCCAGATATGTTCTTTTGCCCGTACCGTACCTCCGTTCCGATCGGCGTCGCGATCAAAGAACGCTAGTCTGGGGCCGTACCGGCTAGCGCATCGAACTTCGGTAAGTCTGCTGAGCTTCAAATTAAAACAGATAAATTGAAGTAAGGAATTTCTTATTGTACTATTTACCGAAGTTATTTGGAAGATATCGGTGTTGGTATGACGTCATGAATTGGGGTTCGCCATTTTGGCCCAATTGGGGCTCGATTTATCTGTTTTAATTTGAAACCCGGCATACTTTCTGAAGTTCGATGCGTTAGCCGGTACGGCCCCTGGACGTATGTTCGGAACGGTGCGGAGGTACGCCGTTCCGTTCGCCGAACAGGTACGCCCCGATCCACCTCGAATCTCTCGCTCTTTTGCCCGTACCTGTATCTCTCGCTCTTGAGCGTCGCGAACAAAGAACGCTAGTCTGGACGCATGTTCGGAACGGTGCGGAGGTACGCCGTCTCGATCGCCGACAGGTACGCTCCGATCCATCGCGAGTCGGTTTTTTCGCCCCGTTCAAAGGAAAAACGGAACGGAGGAACGGTACGGCGCTAGTCTGGACGTGATCGCGGCGACGCCGACGTTCGGAGGTTGTAGTACAGTAGCCCGTAGTACATTTAAATTACGAAAAAGGTTAGGTACCGTTTGCCGTTGTGATATAGTTATTTATTATGAAATTATAGATACTTTAACCCAAGTTTTACAGATCGCAACTCGCCGTAACCTATATTTGTATAACTCCAAAAATGATATTTTTTATTTTTCGAGGTTAATCACATGAATCCAATATGGCGGCCAACTATTTTGTTTGAGGGCCGATTTGGATGAAACTCGGTTTTTGGTACTATTTTGACAAGAAAACTGCTACGCAATTTTCAAAATATAAAAAAATCCAAGATGGCGGCCAACTTTTTTGTTTGTGGGCCGATTTGGATGAAACTCGGTTTTTAGTACTATTTTGACAAGGAAACAGCAACACTATGTGAAAAATATAAAAAATCCAAGATGGCGGCCAACTTTTTTGTTTGTGGACCGATTTCGATGAAACTCGGTTATTGGTACTATTTTGACATAAAAACAGCAACGCAATTTTAAAAGTATAAAAAATCCAAGATGGCGGCCAACTTTTTTGTTTGTGAGCCGATTTGGATGAAACTCGGTTTTTAGTACTATTTTGACAAGGAAACAGCAACACTTTGTAAAAAATATTAAAAAATTCAAGATGGCAGCCAACATTTTTGTTTGTGGGCCGATTTCGATGAAACTCGGTTTTTGGTACTATTTTGACAAGAAAACAGCTACGCAATTTTCAAAATATAAAAAATCCAAGATGGCGGCCAACTTTTTTGTTTGTGGGCCGATTTCGATGAAACTCGGTTTTTAGTACTTTTTTGACAAGAAAACAGCAACGCAATTTAAAAAAATATAAAAAATCCAAAATGGCGGCCAACTTTTTTGTTTGAGGGCCGATTTGGATGAAACTCGGTTTTTGGTACTATTTTGACAAGAAAACAGCAACGCAATTTTAAAAGTATAAAAAATCCAAGATAGAATAGAATAGAATAGAATAGAATAGAATAGAATAATTATTTATTTTCCATTGGTGCAGATACAAAGTTTTTGTGCAAGGTTTACATAATGAACAATATATAACGTTTGCCTGAACTAGGAAATCCTGTGTTTCAGGCGATTTGAGCTAATAATATTCACAAAAATTAGTTAATCACTAACTTATTACTTAAGCAAATATTTCTTTTTTCTCCACAATAAAAGTTTTTGTTAAAGTTAAAGTAGGTACACATACATTACAAATTATTCTTTGATTAAAACTTACTTAAATAAATATACAATTTACTATTTTAATACAACCAACAAGATGGCGGCCAACTTTTTTGTTTGTGGACCGATTTCGATGAAACTCGGTTATTGGTACTATTTTGACATAAAAACAGCAACGCAATTTTAAAAGTATAAAAAATCCAAGATGGCGGCCAACTTTTTTGTTTGTGGGCCGATTTGGATGAAACTCGGTTTATGGTACTATTTTGACAAGAAAACAGCTACGCAATTTTCAAAATATATAAAAATCCAAGATGGCGGCCAACTTTTTTGTTTGTGGGCCGATTTGGATGAAACTCGGTATTTAGTACTATTTTGACAAGGAAACAGCAACACTATGTGAAAAATATAAAAAATCCAAGATGGCGGCCAACTTTTTTGTTTGTGGACCGATTTCGATGAAACTCGGTTATTGGTACTATTTTGACATAAAAACAGCAACGCAATTTTAAAAGTATAAAAAATCCAAGATGGCGGCCAACTTTTTTGTTTGTGAGCCGATTTGGATGAAACTCGGTTTTTAGTACTATTTTGACAAGGAAACAGCAACACTTTGTAAAAAATATTAAAAAATTCAAGATGGCAGCCAACATTTTTGTTTGTGGGCCGATTTCGATGAAACTCGGTTTTTGGTACTATTTTGACAAGAAAACAGCTACGCAATTTTCAAAATATAAAAAATCCAAGATGGCGGCCAACTTTTTGTTTGTGGGCCGATTTCGCTGAAACTCGGTTTTTAGTACTATTTTGACAAGAAAACAGCAACGCAATTTTAAAAATACTAAAAAAAACGATCGAACGAAAAAGTTGGCCTCCATCTTGGATTTTTTATATTTTGAAAATTGCGTAGCTGTTTTCTTGTCAAAATAGTACCAAAAACCGAGTTTCATCGAAATCGGCCCACAAACAAAAATGTTGGCTGCCATCTTGAATTTTTTAATATTTTTTACAAAGTGTTGCTGTTTCCTTGTCAAAATAGTACTAAAAACCGAGTTTCATCCAAATCGGCTCACAAACAAAAAAGTTGGCCGCCATCTTGGATTTTTTATACTTTTAAAATTGCGTAGCTGTTTTCTTGTCAAAATAGTACCAAAAACCGAGTTTCATCCAAATCGGACCTCAAACAAAAAAGTTGGCCGCCATCTTGGATTTTTTATATTTTTCACATATTGTTGCTGTTTTCTTGTCGAAATAGCACTAAAAACCGAGTTTCATCGAAATCGGCCCACAAACAAAAAAGTTTGCCGCAATATCGGATTTTTTTATCTTTTGAAAATTGCGTAGCTGTTTTCTTGTCAAAATAGTACCAAAAACCGAGTTTCATCCAAATCGGACCTCAAACAAAAAACGGAGGTACGGAACGGAGGTACGGAACGGAGGTACGGAACGGAGGTACGGAACGGAGGTACGGAACGGAGGTACGGAACGGAGGTACGGAACGGAGGTACGGAACGGGCAAAATAGCGTCCAGACTTATTTGATCGGAACGCTGGTACGGAACGGAGGTACGGTGCGATCAAAAGAACATATCTGGACGCACCTTAAGACGTTTTGTTATTTTAATTGAAGAATCTTCAAAATGTGCAGAGCAAACTAAATGGCTACTCTTCTTTAAAACTTTTTTTTTTAATAAGTCTTCTCTGTCGATTAAAGTCAACCATTTCCGGCGTCTGGAATATGAAAATAAAACTTGTGGTAGGTAGAAATATTTAAAAAAGACGTTTCAACTTATGGTCTATTGCGTAACATGTGTTCCGTTTCTATTGTTTAAAATAGATAGTTGGACAAAACAGAAAAATAAATCATATTTCTGTTCAGCCATTTCAAAAAATGCTACTAGTTATTTTAGTATTTAAGTTATTTATTTAGGTACCTACTGATTTCTTTTGGTACATAAGGTTTCTGAGACCTTATTTAATAATCTCACTAGCAAATAAACTCTTGAATCTTGATTCTGTCATTGTAATTGTATGTACATATTAAATTAAAATTAATCACTTTTTAAAAACAGTTACATTTTATATATGTCACCGTTAAAGTGCGGAAATCCGTTAATCTGCAGATCAACTAGTGAATCTGCAGATTAACTGGTCGAGTCAGTTAAAGTGCGGATTTTTTCTTAAAATAGACGATTTCCGCACTTTAACTAGTTAATCTGCAGATTAACGACCAAGGATCAGTTTTTGTTATTTAAAGAAAATGAGTAATAACATAAAAGGTAGACACAAAAGCGGGGGGACGGGGGGGCGCAACTGCAACTTTATAATCGTATTTGACCTGGGGCTCAAGTCTGCTAATTTACAAATGCATCAATGGAATCTCAATTGGGTCTCAAACGCCAATTTTAACACATTTGGTATTCCGCTCCGTAAATAAGTTCAATCGTTTTTTAATGACAGGCCATCGAACTATCATTCGATCGTCATGGTACTTTTTGGCATTCTGCTAATAACTGCGTTACAATCGCGTCTCGATTTTTCAATTGATTGGTATTCTGCTGTTATTTGACGTTTGTTTGACGTTTATATCAATGGTTTTTCCATGACGATTTTGTCATTGAACTACAATTGAGCAACGACACCTCTTTCTTAGAATTTGTTTGTAAACATTGAACAATGAGACCATCAGTACCAAGTATAAGCTGGCATATTTTGGTTAGAGATCATAGATATTGTGGAAAAACAATGTGTACCTACTTACCTACCCCACAGAGGAATTTTAAGGATTGATTTTCCTATCAATTTAATTTAGTAGGTACCTACCTATAGGAACTTATTAGGTGCTACGTGTTAGGTGGCTGTATCTACCAACTTTAGTTGTTCATTAAGCATTGGGTACCTGTGTATGCAAATTCTGTTATTATTCAATAGGTAGGTAGTAACCAACCGTACCTAATTAAACAACAAATAGGTACCTACCTGCTTAAAAAAAATCTGGATGTGCTTTTGCCGGGCAACGTCTCCGGCTGCCCGTACTAATATAAACATATCTTCTTTTAACGCTACCTACTTACTGAATAAATAGGAAAAATCATGGATGAACATAATACCCACTGATCCCAAAATAAGTTGCTAAACACAATTATTATATTCAAGAAGCTTATTGGAGGGAGGTATAAGCTTCTTGATTGTGAAAGTGAAAGTGAAAGTGAAAGTGAAAGTGAAATATATTTTATTTAAATAAGCTCACATAATAAGCATTTTTAAATCGTCAATTCTTTTACCCTGCCACCCATTATGACGTCTTTTAACTGACAAGAAAAATGGGCGCAAAAAACTTGTCAGCTTTATCAATCAGATGGAACGATATTTACAAATATGTATATCGTTTCCAGACTTGATATTAACAAAGATTAACAAATAAATAACATTATTGAATTAGCTCATTTCTTAATGAGTTTCAAATTTCTTAATCAATTTACAGATTTTAAGCTAAATTCAAAGTTTGAACTTGTTATTCAGTCTAGGCTGTTACAATAAATAAAAATAAAAGAAAAACATACAATTCAATATGCATTAAGATAGGTAGTCAGAAGCAGACCCATTCCCACTGGCAGCACCAGTTCCCGAACATGACGCATGAACCAGCCATCTCTTCGCTCAACCATATTTGAGCCTCATACGACACCACCGCAGAAATGATTAAAGAGAGCATGACATACTAAGACTACCTATGTTAAGGCATCGAATTGAAAATTTATATCCAAAAGCTTTTCATAGGTCTTTCACTAAACTACTGACTATAGAAAGTAAAAATATTGCAATTAAATAAATCAAAACAAGGTAAGCTATTAAGAATTATATTTTTTGAGTAAGAAGTGCCATACATACAGACAATATAAAACAGATCTTTTATATACGAGTTATACGACGCCCTTAATACAAGCAGACAGAAGCAGACCCATTCCCACTGGCAGCACCCGTTCACGAGCATGACGCATGAACCAGCCATCGCTTCGCTCAACCATATTTGAGGGAACGTAACGACCCGCCTCACACGACACCACCGCAGAAATGTTTGAAGTGAGCATGACATACTAAAGCTACCCATATCAAGTCGTCGAGTCAAGAAGCCAGAAGTACGTTTTTAAGTAGGTAGGATACTTCTCACAATTTTATACTTAGAAAAGAAAATCACGATTCGAGTTTAATTAAAGGACTTTTATCTATTGGTGGTGATTATATTGGTGGTGTCTACTGTCTAAGTGGTCATTTTTATATACTTGTTAATATATTTTCATATATTGTAATATATGCATAAGTATCTTTCTTTATCATAACATCCATAACCCAAGTACTTTTTCGACTAATATTTATAAGCACCTACTTACGTATTGTAAACTCGCAAATTATAATGAGCAACACTACACTTTGCTTCATAAATTGAACCAACATACATAGGTTCTACCTACTGTAAATGTAGTGATTTTAAATGAGTTTTCTTTGCCACGGGCCACGGAATACATAATAGTTGCACGAGCCTTGATTTATTTGAGTTTTGGTAGATGTGATAGTAGACAAAATAAGACAGGTCAACATGGAGTCAATATTTTATTTTATAATTGGCTCTTAATCTAAATCATAAACCAATACGATATGTATGATTTTAAAGCACAAACTTCATTTTCCCAGCAGTAATTTTTCCAGTAGGTACCCAATGTTTCATAGTTTTGCTTAGTCGCTTGGAGCAAATATAGGTACATCTATGCTTTTGTTTGGTAATAACTTTTCTAGTATCCTTTCTTGACAATATAAAAGGTATGTGCTTATATCTGCAATGTCATTCATTACACATATTGTATCTGTAATAAAAAATAGGTAATTATTAAATATTCAATAGGTAAGAGTGGGTAAAGAGTTTAATTCATCAACGCCCGAGCGGTCTCCGGTGACCAGACAACAATAGAAAATCGATTGTCTTATTTTCCGGGTGTTGACGAGTAGCAAATAATATACTTATTGAAAACAGTTACAGTTTTTTCATGTACTAAGTAGTTAGTATATAATGTAGCCAATAGCAGTGGCAAGGAGTGAAATAATGGTGAATGTAACCTTTTCAAAAATGTTATGATCTACATAGTGGATCAGTGAAGTGAAATTTCTAAAAGATAAGCCGATGGTGATCGCCTTGTATGAACCCTTTGCCACTGCCTAATAGGTACCTCAATGTCTAAAGTAGGAAGTATTACTTATTTACTTACTTTTTGTCTTTTTGTTTGATCATCTTTTCTTGCCATATAACTTAATTGCTTATTATATTTTGCAATACGTATTGTATCTAAAATAAATAATACCTAAGCAATTATTGTTGAGTTCATGAGATTGGTTTCAGAGTAATATTGAAAACCTTTGTGATATTTTGATGAGATTGTAGGAAAGTAGTTTACACTTAAATAGGAAAGCGCCTCAATGAACTACATATATGAAGTAAAAATAAAGTAATATTTACTAATTTACTTATTCGTAGGTAGGTACATCTTTGTGTATTTATTGGGTTTATTTATATAAAAAGAAAATGGAAAATTATCGGCTATTTAAAACTTGCTGAATGACAGACTACATACAACAGGGGGCACACTTAGATTAGAACAACGCAAACGGTCGAAACAAAGTGGCGCCATCTCTGTATCTTTACCATCAACTTTCACAACAAATCTTCAAGTTTGCTAATAATGTCTCTGCAGTAGGACCAGACTAGGGGTGCCACCTTTTTTAGGACTAATAAAGTATTATTTTTTGCTAAAGGTAGAAAAAAAAGTATATTGTATGGAAATAAAGCATTATTTATGTTTACCTTTAAAAACATACTTTTTATTACTTTTGGCAATATTTAAACAAACCATGTCAAATAAAGTAAACATTTTATTAGAAATTACTTACGAGTGGCAGGCAACCCTAGCGGATTTATAAAAAAAATATAATGAACTAATTAAGAAGACAATACAATAAAAATCGCCTTCTTAATTGGCTATAATAATTATTTATGCAACTGTAGTATAATTATGGCTATTACAACACGAATGTGGCCTTATCGCCTGAGTGTTTTAATACCTAATTTTATTATCTCTACATAATTAGGTATTCAAACCTAGGTGATAAGACTTTATTATTGCATACAAGACTTTATTTTTTTCTTTAACCATGACAAGTATCCTCTATAAAATGTTTCGAAACGGTGGCTTAATATCCAAGCGAGGGCTGCTAGTTGCGCCCCTCGCGCGCGCGTTTGTTATGAAATCATCCGCACGAGTGTTTTAATGTTATACTGAATTTCATAATCATAATGTATCGTTCGGGCGTGGGCGTGGAGAGCGCGACATGCTCTCGCTCGGATATTGCGGTTTTATGAGACTGGTTGTTTTAATGTTGGCTATAAGCTGACTGTTTCAGAACCTTTTTTAGTGATTTATAGCATGATGGGTGTCGATAAAGTAATTTAAAAAATATTATTTTACAATTATGCAAACGAAAATCTTTTGATGCGAATTACAATAATAAAATGATGAAATTTGACGACCTAGTAGCGTAGCAAATAACCACATCACCATGACACTACTATCGTTGGACGAATACCATCTGGGGCGACACCTAATTGACCCGGAGGAAATAAAAACTCGTAAAACCAAGAAGATGCTGGACTTCCTGGAAGCCGCTGGGCTTAAAGAGTTAGGCCGTCCGCTGCCTTGAGCGGGATCCCGCCGCGGGTACATGGCGCGAGAATATAGATTGCTGGTTTTTGACGGACAGATGCTTGCGCAGTGCATAAGTAAGCTCTAATCTATGTCGCCCCGCACGCGTGTCCCGCTTAACACAGCGGAGAGCCTTACTATAATTAGGTGGCGAGTTTTAGTTCGCAGTGAGTGACTACAGCTTTATCTGGGGCCGTACCGGCTAACTTAAATGGCTATCGTAATCGCTTTCATTTGACAGATGGATGTGAGACATTGCTACTTTTCTATGGTAAGTTTTTATTTAAGCCAAATAGAAGCAGCAATGTGTCACATCCATCGGACAAATGTCAAATGAAAGCGATTACGATAGCCATGTAAGTTAGCCAGTACGGCCCCTGAGCTGCATAGCCCCTCTAACACTCAAATAATAATAATCGTTGGACGAATATCTAGTTTAAACCTAGTCAAAATCACATATATTTTTTGGTGTCTTTTGTTTTGATTTATTCTTTTTCATTAATATTTTGTTACAAATAAAGAATATTACAAATAAAATCAAAAAATATGTAATAAGAATAAAAAAATACGTTTTCAGCGATTATACGATAATTTCATGTTATTAGTTCCGCATCGATTTCCAGAGGCGCTAGTGGACTTTCCCTTACAATGATACTCTTTGGACTACAAACAAATATTGTGTTGTCATGACTACTGACGTTCCGTTCTACAAAGCTGTTATTAGATACTTCTAATAATTTAAAAATTTTAGTGCAATATTTACCGTTTCGTAATACAATATGTCACATTTTGTTGTATTTTATGATGTTAAGAAGCTTTAAGTACGTTTGACCGTTAATTATCCCCAAATAAGTCGTAAAAACAAAAATTTCGATTGAATACCGGTTTTTTTACTTGAAACGGAATGTATATGCGAGTGCTATTATTTTACACTGTGACATTTATCCTTTGGTAGATTTTAGTGGGCAGCACCATCATTACGACGACATTACGATTCATTGACGACCATTAATGCGGTCATATTTTTTTTAGCAGAATACCGAATTAGTTACAAACGTAATGGCAACGTAATGAGGTGGCGTCGTGATCGCAAAATCGTGTAATTTTATGTCAATTAGCAGACTTGACCCCCTGATGACGTGTCGACGATCGATCGTATCGAACTACTTTATTCCTGTAGGTCCCGGGTTAGGTCAGAAATTTAAGGTGAGCGCGAAGCTCAGCGTAGCGTGAGCCTTAAATTTCGAGGTTATTTTTTATAACAGACAACATAAATATTTTCTTTTATTATAATAACTGACGCGGTACGTTTGCTGTTTACAAAGCAATTCTGGCTCTTGTAAACAGCAGACGCGTTAGTCGGACACGTCTGCTATTTACCACGCAGCCGAAACTTCCCGAGTGAATAACGCGTCGGGTATTTACGAATATGCCCGGCGAAGCGCCAGAAACGAAGTTTTTGTAAAATAAACTTTCAATGTAGGTCTTTTACTTCAATTTCCTAAAGCCTTGGCTATTTCACTCACTGTATTCCGCATTTTAACGGTGTAGCATCTGTTAATCTGCAGATTAACTAGTTAAAGTGCGGAAATCGTCTATTTTAAGAACAATTCCGCACTTTAACTGGCTCGGCCAGTTAATCTGCAGATTAACGGATTCCATACTCTAACGGTAACATATATACTAAATGATTATTACACACTGAAGAGTTGAGCCAAGACATTTTACCAAATAGGAAATGTAAAAAATAAGTATTTGATCGAGTGTTTGCTTAATTCGCTGTCTCGCTCTTAACGCTTCCTTTCCTTGTCCTTGCTCAGCGTCTGCTCGTCGTTGTACCTACCTTACCGTTCAACGCAAACGCTTAAGTTTACATTTTTAAAACTTTTTAACATGCTGACACATTTAAGAAAATTCTTTATAAAGTCTAATCCATCTTTACATAACACCATTGTATAAGTAGGTAAGAGTAGGTACATATATAGTTGACCACACCTATTGCCTATATCTCTACTGATACATATTTGACAGATACCTACTGCGTAACATATGATTAAAGGAAGCCGAATTATTGTACCTACTAGTGGCTCTGTGAGCTGTAGACCACGCGTTTATGATATTTTTGAACTTTTTAGAAATGACTGAAATGTTTCTTTTTTTTGGAAAAATTACGAAAAACTGAATTGAAAAAATCTATTAATTATCAAACTTCACCTAATCTCACGAGAATCGGAAAACTCGTTCGGTCAACTATGGTCAAAGAAAATCTAACTTACAAAAAAATATTGCCTTAGATACTATATTATTGGTCTACTTTAGCATTTAGGTGTACATAATCTAGCCGACTACTTCTACTTACTTATGTGTATCAGGCATATCATAAAAGGAAACCGACTTTACTGTAACATAGACAGACCATAAAAAATACCAAAGAAAAGCTTACAAAAATTTTTGCGTCACCTCTCGGTCTATTATAATTTTATTTCATATCGTATTTATAGATACTTATTAAAATTAACCCAAGTTATCGGGTAGGTGCATAAACAAAAAAGTAGGTATGTAGGTACACACGACAGCACGTTAAGTTAAACAGTTGAACTCCGAAATATTACGTAGGTACTTAGGTACCTATACCTACTTACGTTACAAAGTGTAACAGAATGTTATTTATGGCTATACCAAAATATGTTAAAGATGGACCACCAAACTGAACAGCTTTTTTATGGGACTAACTCAGAAATCGGGAAAATAAATAGCTGTTTCATACAAAAATTCATGACGACAATATGAAAATGTGTGAAACCGTTGATTTGTTTTCGTGATTTCAGAGTTGGTCCCATAGTAAAAGTTGTTCAGTTTGATGGTCCCAATCTACCATATTCTGGTTTAGCCATAACCTACCTACTTAATTATTAATTATTATGTGCCGTCGACTGACCTACCAAAAGCAGAAATAGATATAGGTACCTACCTTATAAGTACGATAAGTACAAACTTATCAAAGCTAAACTTGATCTTGTAAACAGAACTTGTAAGTAGGTACCTACCTACATACATGTACTATAGTATAGTACAGACACTATAGGTAGATACCTACTTAGGTAGTTGTTTATCCTTACCTACTTGTCCTATTTACTTAGTTATTTAGTAAACAGATTTGACTGTTGTCAATGTTGCCATACAATACCTACCTACAATACAACACCTTGATATCAAAAATTATGCTTTCTTACGAAATTAAATTGTCATTAAGAATTAACTTTGCTTATTTCGTAAGTAGGTAAGTACCTACCAAATTATTATTTCAATAAATAGTTGGGTGAAGTTTGTTTAACAAATAAGACAAATACTTATTTAAGAATAAACGGACTTATACCTACTAAATACTGACTAGGTTTGTTTATATCACAGATATTAATAATAATAATATACTAGTGAATCTATCTTTAAGTAGACAAGCCTTCTTCTTACCTTTCGATGTCGATTGGAAGTGTGAAAAACGTGAGGTTCGGATCCTTTTTATTATTGTTAAGGCAGCCCATAGCGATGCAATATGCCTTCATTTTGGTTAAACATGCAAACAAACGACGCGACAATATGCGAACGCGGCGCGTGAATGAGTATCGGAATCGAACTAATGTTGCTAACGTGCGACCCAGCCGGCACGCGGCTGCCCTCTGAAATTAGTCCGTCCGGACGGACCCGCTAGCTACTTGTAGCTTCGTGCCTAAGGCGCGGAGTGCGCCTAGCCTGGTTTTAGGTTGTTGTTCAATGGTACCCAATGAATTTCAAGACTCATAGTTTACTATTAGATTAGATGTAAACATTTATAACACACAGAGGTTATGTTTTGAGTGTTTACAAAAATAGTCAATTTAGCAAGGTTATGTATGAAATTACAAAGACTGAATTTTGTATTGATGTTCAGGTGGTTTTTTTCCCATTTCATTGGGTTTCATTCCCATATTTTAAAAAGCAAATTAACAACAAATAATTTTGGTAAAAACTATTTATAACTAAAGATTTGAGTTTTAATTACATTCAGTATTTTCCTGAGACTACCAATTACTGTGAAATTGGCTACAAATTGCTACAAGGATAACTAATCAAAAAATGAGTGTTTGGCGCGAGAAATACCAGGAAAACATGAGTGATGAGGAAGTTTTGCCAATGTTTCGACATTGTGGCGCGAATATCACGCGAAAAGGCGGTTGAACGAGGTAAATTTAGCGCGGGCAGACAGGTCGATCACCAGGCATGCCCTACGTCGCGCGCAAGCGTCTACACAGCTGTCAGGGAGCACTGACCTACAATTCACAAACCACGCCAGAATTTTCGACCCTAACCTATACACATGTAATCAATAAGTGTTTAAGCAAAAGCTTGAACTAAAAGAGAATGTTTACGAGTAGAAATCGAGGGTATCACTTACGGGGCGAGCGGGAAATCCCAGTAATCCAAGCGAAAGTGGCCGTGGTGACGCCGTTAGCACATCATGTTTCGTCACATTTTTACACCGTCGGACGCACTCACAACACAGTTTATCACTTTTTATACACATATAGATGCACAATGATGCATATTTCATAAATGAAAACAAACTTTCATTACGCCAAATACGCGTTTCGAACACATGACTCGACAAAAACATTGCACTAAAATTCACATTTTGAAAAGGATACACTTGAAGCCTCTGGCCCATATCCTGTATAAGATTTGCGGCCTGCTGCCGATATGCTAGCTCCTTATCTGCATCTAAACCGCATTTTCTGCTTGGTGAATTCTGTAGTTGCTCTTTTGTAAAATACCATTTTTCTTGTCCACCAGCCATTGAACGGATGTTGCAATGACCGCGCGGAGAAAAGCACGACGGAAAGCAGTGCTCCGTCTACGTGCGTGAGTGGGAAAGGGACAACGCTATGACAGCGGCAGCCGGATAAAGACCACGTTAACATTTGAGTAATTTACAAACTAAAACCTAACATTTTGAAGATAAAATCATTAATTAATGCACTGAATAACAACTAAAAAAATATAATGTTTTTAAAGCGTGAAATAATAATAGAAGCTAATGAAAATAATTTCGACACTACATGGAAACGGTCGCTATTTCAGACGGACGCCATTGTAAAATTTGATGGTGGACGTAGTGAGTTCTCTGGTGACAGAATGGTGATCTGCAACAAACACAGGTACGTTTCACTTTACCACTATGTGTATTGTTGTACTTTGAACTGAGCGCTTTCTTTTGTGCATATTTTTGTAATGATTCATTAGCTTTTTAACGCAAAAACTTGAGATTAAAATTACGGACCTTATAACTCTGTTACACCGTGCAAATGGCCGACCCACCACTGTTTACAACACACTTCACTATTTAGATTGTCGAAATTATCTAATTTATCACTTAAGGGTGCACTAATGATCTAGTAATTATTGAATTAATTTTAGAAAGTGTTTAATGTAATCAAAAAAATATATGGCACTATAATATTTCATTAAAATTAAAAGGAAACACATTTGATCAAGTCCCGGTAGGTGAAAGAAATGTTTGCGCGCGACACGTATGTTTTTAGTTTTTCGTGAGGGCAAAAATAAGAAAATATTACCACTTGTTGTGCAATAACTACAATATTTTGCAGTATTTTTTCTGGAGAAAACTTGTGATTAGTTTTGACTAGCATTTAATGCAATTCACCGTAGTTTTGTGAAGTTTTTTGGAAAAAATATGTTTCGATTTCGCAGTGAAAATTTTCCATATTTGCATGCGCATAATATTAGAATTACTGAGTGTAAGTTAACATTAATGTGATTACGTATCCAATACTGTGATAAAGAAACTAAGTTTTATATATTTAAGTACATTTTTCAAGCAAGTAACAAGTTTGACGTGAGGCCGACTGTACCTACCTTTACAGGATACCTAATTAATTTTGTCTGTCACGTTCTATTCTATACAAAGCATAAAGTAACACTTTATCTTCAGTTTTTACTTTGCTCTGTACCAACTACCATGTTATCTTGTCATAATACTTTTTTGGTCCTTCGAATAACCTCAAAGTTGTATACGACATTCAAGATCAAGATTCGTAGTACATACCGGCGGCGTATTTTTTCATATCCATTCCTTCTATTGCAGTTAACCCCCGGCAACGTATAGTATAATTATTTGTCTCGTATTAATTTGCAGTTAACCCTACAATCGCAATGTCGCACCCTCGCAAAGTGATCCACTTGCCCAAAGTGCGTATGCTGCGACCGGGCACGGCGCGCGGCGGACTTCGCATCACCAATGTCAAGAGTATAAAACCACCGGATCCAGAGACTATAAAGAAGCAGGAAGAAGAGAAGTTGAGGGCTGAGGTGAGAGATCATAACCAAGAAAGATAGACAGCGTTTAGGTGTCAGTACTAACTGGGGGTCAAGTCTGCTAATGTTTTCGTCAAAATAGTAGTTCAATGGTGTTTGAATGGTAATGCTTTTTGACACAGTTCTTGTTTCTTAAACCCAAAACCGAAACACATTGTGTTTCTTAAACCTGAAACGGAAACATATTCTGTCTCGATTTTGGGTTTAAGAAACGAGAACAGTAATGAAAAATATTAGAAAAAATCGACTCACCCGTAGCAACTCAGACGGGATTCGAACCCGCACCCTTGGGATTCCGGCCCAATGCACTACCAATTATGCTACCGAGCCACTAATGAATTTGGCGAAATTTTCTAATACTTTTTACGTTTCCGCTGAAGATCAGCGCCATCTCACCAATGTGAAGAGAATTACTTCGACATTTGAAAGCAGCCCCCATTGCAGGTGCTAGACAATCAATTAAGGTGAAACAGTCATATAATTTTAAACTTTTAGATTTTTGCATTCACAATGCTATTTTTTATATTAAGATGAATAATAATGAAAAATATTAGAAAAAATCGACTCACCCGTAGCAACTCAGACGGGATTCGAACCCGCACCCTTGGGATTCCGGCCCAATGCACTACCAATTATGCTACCGAGCCACTAATGAATTTGGCGAAATTTTCTAATACTTTTTACGTTTCCGCTGAAGATCAGCGCCATCTCACCAATGTGAAGAGAATTACTTCGACATTCGAAAGCAGCCCCCATTGCAGGTGCTAGACAATCAATTAACTCCAATAAACTAAACAACAGGAATTTAGAAAATATTGTTTAATCGATGAAAAGTACCACAAAACTAAATTCGGAGTGCACTACAGAGAGATAATTCACAATTTTAGTCTTCATTTAAGAACTATGTTTTTATTTTAATTGGCGGCGCTAGCAGACTGCGCGCTCTTAAACGCTGGTTTACATGTTAGTTGAGTTTTTTTTTAAATTGCGTCGTTCAATTCACTTCTCGCTCGCACACTAAACGCCACACCTATCGCTCTCTCAGTCACACTCGTTGTGGTAAGCGCGGCCGGTGAGCCGCCATTTTCAATCCCATTCTTTATCTGCGCCGCCGGTTATAGATTTTAATGATTTTTTTTATTCACAATGTCCATCGAGCGCTGCGCACCGGGTACAAACACTAAACTTAGCCTTTCTTTTGTCTCATCTTTATCTTGCCAAGTTCTGAGCCGGTATCTGTATACCCTTTTAAACTAATTCCCTTTTTTTTCAGCTCGAAAAAGAGATAGTATCTCGCTCCCGCTCTTGCGCTTACAAGTCGTACGAATGTACTTTGCCCGTACTCTCCGGGCGGCAGTACTGTGCGAGCCACATACTAAAGGACCCTACTGCGCCGTACAAGCAGTGTACACACACCTTTAATAATGGCGAGAGGTGCCCTCAACCAGCGCCCATAGACCAGAAAGACCATAGAGATCAAGGGTAAGTTAAATTAATTTGGGAATTAATTAATTGGGTGACTGGAAATAATTAAAGGTGACTGTTAATGGGATACTTAAATACTAAACTGGGCAGCAGTTTATTTTTTGAACGACAAAATAACTTAAACGGGCGACTAACAGTGGATTACAAAAATGCTCAAAATGGGCGACTACATATGGGTGATAAATAATTTAAGTTAGCAGTGAAAACTCTAAATGGGTGACAAAAATACTGAGTGGGTAACTATTATACCAAGTAGGTCACTATTTAACTGATTTAAGCTGCCCAACATGACATGGTATTTTTAACACGTTTTGATTAGGCTGCTTTCTCGTTTGTTTGTTTTTTGTCATCTCGATTAGGATAGGTCATCTTTTTTAAATAAAATTTATGCCTTTTTTTACCCGACTGCAAGAGAATTATGTTTTTCGCGCGTATCTTGTAAGTTTCTATGTAATATTCTTTATTACCTCATATCTTTCAAACGGCTGAACGGATTTCTATGATTAAGATATCGTTAGATTTGTCTTGTCAGCCCAAGTGTTCTTAAGAAGGTGTCGTTTTAAAAAACCAACACGGCGGCTGTACGGTGCTATTATAAGTAGTGGAAAAAAAAATTTTTAGAATGTTACAATATGGGTGTCAAATTAAAGGGCTTCTTATAAGGATTTCAAAAAGGTATATCATGACTGTTATATATAATAATTAATAACTAAAAAGATATAAATAAAAAATAAATTAAAAAAATTAAAAACCCGCCTGCATAAAAAGACAAGTCAACTGAAATGATGTAACAAGATTAAATATTAAAGGCAACATAATAACATGCAGTCGGAGGCATGTCGGAGGCATATACCTAATTCAAATCATTCATAAAGTCACTTTCTTTGTGCATGCCTCCGACTGCATGTTATTATGTTGCCTTTAATATTTAATCTTGTTTACATCATTTCAGTTGACTTGTCTTTTTATGCAGACGGGTTTTTTAATTTTTTTAATTTATGTTTTGTGTGTAGGTTGTCGCCCAAATAGTAATATTTGATCGCTCGTTCGACGTTCTGAATAACTAGTTACCCAATTTGTATTTTAAAGTCACCCATTTTCAATATCTGTAGTCGCCCTCGGCCCGTCGCCCACTTAGTATTTCAGTACGCCAGTATTTTTGATACTCAAAATGGGAATTTATTGTTACCTGATTAAATACTACCTAATTAATTTCAGCTTTTGAGGGTTCCAAAGGAACCCGTACAGATTCCGGCAAACATCTTGATTCTTGACGCTTTTAGACGGAGTTTGTTTTATTCACAACGGGATAGTGTTTGGCCTTCACCTGACCTGATGTTAAGTGACGATAAGGCCGAAGGTGTAAGCGCACTACACCCGGAATCCTCATCACTGAGGAACTGGCTATCTTACCTCTAACATACTAAGTAGTAACTCAGAAAAAATGATAGTTCACGGTAGCGAAAACAGTTTGAATCAACTCATGGTAGGGCCCTTGATCTGACTGAGCATTCATAGTCAAACCTATCAAAATACCTAATTGTTTGACAAAAATCAATCTTATTTTAAGACATCAAGGGCACTTTCGTTTGTTCTCAGACAACAAATGAATGTGCACCTTAATGTCTTAAGATAAGGTTGATTTTTGTCAAGCGATTAGTTATTTTGGCAGGTTTGGATGCTCAGATAATTTGACGCTGACTGTACCTTCCTTTCATATAAGGTGAGGATGTCATTTTAAAATATTGTACTTAGGTTTGTGAAGACCAATCCATTTGCGAAATATTAACGTTTAAAGTGCAAAATTTTGTTAGTGTCATCTGTCAACAGCTTCTCAGTTATTGGGTGCATTCCAGCAGGCTAATCGCTAAGTCATCGATCACCACAGTTTACATTTTAACCATGGAAAATAATTTGTTTTCCAAGTTCAATTTTATTATTTACATTCTTTGGTTAAAATTGATGACTCATCGATTAGCCTGCTGGAATGCACCCGTTGTTTAATAAAATTACTAATAATATGTTTGTCTGCAGGCTATGTTTCGAGCACGCCCGCATAGCGCTGCACTTGCGCCAGCGCAGCGCCGCGCCGCCGCCCCCCGTCACCACCACCGAGACTCTGCTCAACCAACTACAACACTATGTCAGGTAAACTACACTTACACGACACATCACAATACACATCACATTCAGGGGGGTTATTCACGATTGTCGGAAACCAACTTTCCGAGTCGAATCGGAAAGTCCGCCGAAAAACGCGATTCACGATCATCGGATCGAATATTTTTGACATTACTTTGTCGATTGAATTCGATTTACTATCCGAGAGCATTTTTCTATCGGAAAGAGATCCGTACACTAAGAAGATTGGAATTAATGAAAAAAAACATGAAATTTACCTGAGTACATTCGAAAAGCTTATTAAAAACCCCAAAATTAAGGCCACGTAGTAAGTAATCTCATTTTTGTGCTATAAAGATT
Organism: Agriphila tristella; assembly: GCA_928269145.1. Classification (NCBI taxonomy): domain Eukaryota; kingdom Metazoa; phylum Arthropoda; class Insecta; order Lepidoptera; family Crambidae; genus Agriphila; species Agriphila tristella. The sequence goes on along the minus strand of OV743451.1, from coordinate 1,395,714 downwards.
ATAGGTTAATATTTGTACTGAGTATAAAAAAATATATTATATTGAACAAACAATACTTTTGCTTTTATTAAGTAACCTTATTTTCCAAGAAAAAAACAAAATTTATCAAAACTGCGGTACCTACATAGAGTTGAGTTTGAGCGCAAAACGGAAAAAGATTTTTTTATTGTAAGAAAGAAATAAATGTTCACGTTTACAAAGAATGTTTCCATGTTAAATTCAGTATTTTTATAATTTATTAAATTTCGCAGATTTAATGACGAGTGTTATTTTTTTTAGATAATAGGATGACACTTGTGAAGTATCAATGTAAATTTTAGTCATTTATCGCGAAATATCAATTCCAGCTTATCGATTTTATTTTCTATCTTACGCTAACAAACTTTGTAAATGCACTGCGCTTTCCTGTCGGAAAGTTAGTCGAATGCTAGTCGAATGTATTTGTGAATAGCAGTTTTCGAATCTATCGGTACGGAAACGGATTCGAATAGAATGCTTTCGACTATATTTCCGACAATCGTGAATAGCCCCTCATACCTGACTCAAACACAGACAACATAGCCCCTCACCCAATGACAATATGTGACCCGTGTCATAAGAATAAACAATACTACTAGAACGGACTCTTCTTTGTGCGAGTCCCAAATGCCGCCATTTATATAACTACTTCCCCCTTCACGTCGCTACGCCCCGCTGTCGTCCAAGCGTGTTTGCCAGGGTTGCTTACTGTTAAATATTGCTTACGTTTAAAGATCATATCGCTAAAATATATGAGTTTTTCTTTAGTTTAAAATCATTATTTTATTCAACCTATAGTTAGTAAATACAAAAATGAAATAATCACTTTTTCTGGGTAAGTAAGTACTTACTTACTCCTGAGTTTGTATAAATAAAGTAAATACCTAAACATTTAGTATGGAAATTAAATTAAATTTTGAACAAAAATGTACTTCTAAAACATTTTTAGGTTTTGATCTTTTACTGTTTCGTTGTGTTTCAACACGTAACGAAATCCAAACCCAAACCTAATTATGAATAGGTATAGGTAGGTAGATATTTTCTTCATTCCTTTTATTTTATATTTTGGCACAGAACTTATGTGACGATGTTTTTTTCACAAATGTACATCTTTTTTGATAAATACTCAGGTCAGGTCCTTTTTATTAATTTAAAACAAAAAAATAACGTTTTCGTAGTACCGAAAACGAAATAATATTTTGATAATATTAGGTACTTACCTCATATCATCTTTGAGAAAACTAAAGAAACTTAATTTGTGGCATTGTTTTCGAATTGTTTGCACAACCAAACACAGCACAATAACTTGGCGCCATTATAATACAATTTAATTCTTAGATTTACGCACAGAGAAAGGATTACGGAACGCAAAAACAGGCAAACGCGCGTGCGGCGACGCCGGCCGTGACAGACAGCCCGACTGAGTATTCTGTTTAACAGACGCGGTAATATCGTGACCTTGAGCCCGTTCGGAGCGGGAGTGTCCGTTCTAGTAAGTTTTATTTATTCTTATGCCCGTGTTTCGGCTTTCGTATGTACAAAGTAAAAGTCAAAGTCAAATAAGCTTTATTCAATTTTCCTACCATCCGTTCCAGACTTTTTTAGCTGACAAAAAAAATATGTTGTATAAAATTGGCAACTTTTAGTTTGTGGACAATTTACACAGCGACTAAATCCCTACAGTTAGTTAGCTATACTATTATTAATTATTAACCGATCCGGGCCCTCCCAGATTTTCAGGGGTGGGAGTGGTTGAGCAACAAAGGGGCTGAAAAGCGATTGAAGGTATAGGTACAATTTACAGAGCTCTGGATTTGGTGTGGTATATAGCAACCCAACCATGTTTTTAAATCGAATATAACATTGCCAGGAATTTCGAATGTAATATTGCATTTTTTCTCTGTGTCGTACAGACCGGAGCGCGTGCGCACGACTTCGTGCGCGTCGTCAGTGTCCGTGGTCAGCGAGCACGACGCTGACTTCGGCCTGCCACAGCCCGGCGACCCCTTCAGTATGTATATTAACATTCTCAATCTTAATAATAACATTATCACTACAATATATTGTAAAACAAAGTCCCTCGCTGCGTCTGTCTGTCTGTCTGTTCGCGATAAACTCAAAAACTACTGAACGGATTTTCATGCGGTTTTTACCAACAGATAAAGTGATTCCTGAGGAAGGTTTAGGTGTACAATAAGTTGAGTTAACTCACCAAAAAAATTGTAGAGAACTTTATTCTTACTGGAGGACTTTAAAGTAACAGTTTTTTTTCAAAAGTATTAAGATGACTTAACGCAATCGTTTATTTTCAAACAGGTTAACGTGAGAACTTAAATTGTATTTTAATTTAAGAGGCCTATTAATGCACACTGCGTTTTAATAAAAACATTGGGAGTCTGGTACCAATATTTTAGAAGATAGAGATGTTTTGCTGAATAAAGTCGCTAAATAGAGCAAAACACGCTCAAACAAAAATCTGGGAGGAGGGAGCCAAAATTCGGCTTGGCAACATTCAGAACCGAATTCGGCAGGCCTTTTTTACATCGAAAAAGTCATGTTGCCAAAATGGTTCACGAAATGGCGTTGAAACGGTAAAGGAAGCCGATTTTTTGATTTTTCTCCCTAACTATACAGGGTGTTCTAATTTGTAACGGCTGAAAGTAGAGACACCATTTTTGAAGGGTAGATACTTTTCATTGTGTAGGTGAGCACTAAGAAAGGGTTTTGGAAAGGGGAAGGGAAAAGGAAACTAATATCTTTAGACCCTATTTTGAACGGGAACGCCTTCTACGCACCATTTTAAGCATACTAAAGATTTTCTAAAATGTCCACGTGAAATGTAGTTTACTATAATTTACTATAATGATTATTAATTTCAGAACAAATCGACGCGACAGCCGTGAACGCGCAACACTCGTCGTCCATAATGGAGTGTGCGAGCGGGACGGACAGCGACGCTGACAGTGTCACTCTCGGCCCCACCGGCTCCTGCAGGGACGTTGGGGAAATCGAGTACAGTGAGGACGCGCCTTGTGAGGAAACGCCTTTGTGGTGAGTTTGTAGACAATAGTTATTTGTTATACAAGTGACCAAAATCAAATTGTGCTGCGAGTGGCGACTTTAAATCACGAACTAGCGAAGTAGTCTAGAATTGAATCACGAGCGTAGCGAGTGATTCTAATATAGACTACTGAGCACAGTGAGTGATTTAAAGGCACGAGGCAGTACAACATTTTGGTCTCGTGTAAAACATACAACTTTTCACCTCGACCAGCGAGAAAATTTTCACGTGACTTTTAATTCAGCATTAGAAACTTGTTCACTTAACTCTTTTGGAGTTAGACAACTATCTTCATCGTTGGACGCATTCATTTTTGTAATTAATCACAAAAATAATTCAATCAAACCTATGCTGAAAAATTTTATTCATAGTCAGTAAAGTAGATTCCCGTCGTTTTGATTACATTGCGTTGTGTTTTTCTCTTATTCATTAATATTCCGTCTTATTTATTTATTTATAATCATAAAACATATAATTTGTTAATAAACTTAATTAATTTTTCTTATTTCTTATTTGTTTCATACATGTGACCTCATTAACCTCCATACTCTTTATTTCGAATTATCAACCTTCTTTTTTAACAATCCTTATTTAAAACTCCTTGGTATATCCGTGCATTTTATTTTTTTACTTTTTAATCCGTGTATGACACCATAAAGCACTCTATCTATCCTTTTCTCACATATCAATTTTACAAGTGTCATCCTTGTCACTTTATTTGTTTTTTCTTTATTATTTTAAAAGTTGGTGTTAGAAATTAAAAAAGCACTTTGTCTCACGCTCGCAGCAAAAATCGATTTTGCTGCGAGTTTTTACGCGCCAAAAGCACCCTTTTCGTGCTGGAGAGGTGAAAATATATATTTCTACACCTAAATATGAAACTCAACATTTCTACACCTTAATACGAAAATCAAGTAGAAAATGTTAGGTGTAGAAACACCTAAATATAAGACTCAACATTTTTCGCTTAAATATGAAACTCAATATTTCTACACCTAAATATGAAACTCAACATTAATACACCTAAATATGATACTCAACATTTCTTCACATAAATATGAAACTCAACATTTCTACACTTAAATATGAAACTCAACATTTCTACACTTAAATATGAAACTTAACATTTCTACACCTAAATAATAAAACTCGTCATTTTTACACTCAACATTTCAACACCTAAATATGAAACTCAACATTTATACACCTAAATATGAAACTCAACCTTTCTACACTTAAATATGAAACTCAACTTATTTACACCTAAATATGAAACTCAACATTTCAACACCTAAATATGAAACTCGACATTTCTACACCTAAATATGAAACTCAACATTTCAACACCTAAATATGAAACTCGACATTTCTACACCTAAATATGAAACTCAACCTTTCTACACTTAAATATGAAATTCAACTTATTTACACCTAAATATGAAACTCAACATTTCAACACCTAAAGGCTAAATATGAAACTCCACATTTCTACACCTAAATGTGAGACTGAATATTTCTACACTTAAATATAAAATTTAACATTTCTATACCTAAATATAAAAATCATAATGCTTAAGTATATTATTTGTGATGGGAAAGACAAACATTTATTTTTTATTAAACTCAACACTGATCGCGCGCGACGAGAATGGGATTACTACTGTGGTGCTGAGGCGATAATTGAAACAAATTTGAAATTTTTATGATTGTATGTCTTCGTATACTTACAAAGCACTTTTACGTCTTACTGCCGTAGGTGTGTCCTCTTTATTATCCCCAGAACAAGAAACACGCGATCTTTCCAAAGATTTGAATCTAAATTTTTCTTCTATGTCTTCATAAATACAGAGTGTTGAGGCAGGTAGCAGCCTCCTTCCCTATCTACTTTAGGGTTTACTGTTATTTTTGTAGAGGAGTGGGAAATTTCAATGTATTATTATTATTTCAAATCTTTAAGAAATATATTTGCAAAATATGCGTTACAACAACAGTACAATAGTTATTTGTTATACAAGTGACCAAAATCAAATTGTGCTGCGAGTGCCGACTTTAAATCACGAACTAGCGAAGTAGTCTAGAATTGAATCACGAGGCCTCCGTAGCAAGTGGACAGATTCGCAACTGGACAGATTCTTAACTGGACAGATTCTCAGGTGGACGGATTAGCAACTGGACAGGACATGTACAGTCCATAACACACGACTGCTTTGTATACGTATGCTTCTATGCATGGGCGGCGGAGAGCTTGGAATCTATACATATAAAACTCTAAATTGATTGACTGATTCATTGTTGGAATAGGCGTAGAGCCATAACGGCAGAAGGTAGAGACACCATTTTTGGAGGGTTTTAGAAAATTCCCGTTATACAGGGTGCTACAGAGTGTTCCAGTTTGTACATGAATTTTTATGGGAAAATTTAAATGCATGAAATGAGGTCTACTGATAACTTTCAAAATAAATGCACAACTATCTTAATCACGCGAACGAAGTCGCGAGCAAAAGCTAGTATAGTATAAATGCAATCTCTTTTTGCATAATGCAAACTCTTAGATAACAACAAAAAAATTATTGATAGCATTGAAATTTAATGTCATTAATATAACTAATAATATTCAAAGTGAATAACTTGTTTCTTTTCATTATAATTATTGTGCAATCATCTTTGACATTGTGGTAAAATGAATATTGCTGGTCCAAATCAGAAAAAAACCAAAGCTAGTCTTTGTAGACGGACGGCTATATTTAATTGTTCACGACTGTACTCTGTCCAGTTGCTAATCCGTCCACCTGAGAATTTGTCCAGTTGAGAATCTGTCCAGTTGCGAATCTGTCCACTTGCTACGGAGGGATCACGAGCGTAGCGAGTGATTCTAATATAGACTACTGAGCACAGTGAGTGATTTAAAGGCACGAGGCAGAACAACATTTTGGTCTCGTGTAAAACATACAACTTTTCACCTCGACCAGCGAGAAAATTTTCATGTGACTACTGGTAAAAAGCTTAATTCAGCATTAGAAACTTGTTCTCTTAACTCTTTTGGAGTTAGGCAACTATCTTCATCGTTGGACGCATTCATTTTTTGTAATTTATCACAAAATAATTCGATCAAACCTATGCTGAAAAATTTTATTCATAGAGTCAGTAAAGTAGATTCCCGTCGTTTTGATTACATTACGTTGTGTTTTTCTCTTATTCATTAATATCCCGTCTTATTTATTTATTTATAACCATAAAACATATAATTTGTTAATAAATTTCATAAATTTTTCTTATTTCATATTTGATTCATACATGTGACCTCATTATCTCCTCCATACTCTTTATTTCGAATTATCAACCTTCTTTTTTAACAATCCTTATTTAAAACTCCTTGGTATATCCGTGCATTTTATTTTTTTTACTTTTTAATCCGTGTATGACACCATAAAGCACTCTATCTATCCTTTTCTCACATATTTGTTTTTCTTTATTATTTTAAAAGTTGGTGTTGGAAATTAAAAAAGCACTTTGTCTCACGCTCGCAGCAAAAATCGATTTTGCTGCGAGTTTTTACGCGCCAAAAGCACCCTTTTCGTGCTGGAGAGGTGAAAAAAAAATTATTGAAAAAAGTGGGAATTAGTCGCCGGCGCGCGCACAGCCGCCACAGTGCGCGATGCGCCGCGCCGCGCCCGCCGCCGCCGCCGCCCCGGCAGATACGTCACGCGTGTGTACGTCAACACTTCAACGTGCATATTCTGCAGTCACCGCTACCAATCGACCCGCTACTAGTATGGCACTTCTTACTCAAAATTTAAATTAATAACTAAACCTTGTTTTGATTTCTATTTTTTTTTTTAATTGCAATCATTTTGCTTTCTATATTCAGAAGTTTTGTAAGTAAAGGCCTATGAAAAGCTTTAGGATAATAGTTTTCAATTCGGTGCCTTAGGATGGGTAGCCTAAGTATGTCATGCTCTCTTTAATCATTTCTGCGGTGGTGTCGTGTGGGGCGGGTCGTTACGTTCCCTCAAATATGGTTGAGCGAAGCGATGGCTGGTCCATGCGTCATGCTCGTGAACGGGTGCTGCCAGTGGAAAGGGTCTGCTTCTGAGTACCTATCTTAACGCATATTGAATTGTAAGAATTGCATTTTTTTTATTTTTTTTTATGTCTTGTAACATGTGGTTTTTTTTTTGGTAAATTTTGTCTACTTAGGTGCACTTTCGAGTAGCAGACACAGTGATTTCTCAACTAGTTGAAAGTTATTTACTCTCATTACTTAGTAGTATTTAATTAGTAGTATTTAATTTCAACCTACCTACCCATTGTGTGCAAACTTTTGTTAATTATTGTGTTGGAAAATGACCTCACTTTAAATGTGGAGCTCATTTTTCAATGTTGACGACTCTGTATGAAATATACAGGGAGAAAAAAGCAGCCCTTGACGAGTTTCTTGCCGGTTCTTCTCGTTACAAGGTCTCCCGCTTAGGGTTTGCGAACCGATGGCGTAGCTTCTATGACATTCACAAGTGCTTGTAACAGCCTAGACTGAATAAATATTTTTTGAATTTTGAATTTGAATTTTTTTTGCTACATCACAACTCAAGCGGGCTACAAATGAGGGAGAAAATCTTCTCGGCCCTGTCACTAAGGCTTCAGCACCACGGAGACAGGATGATGGGTGTGACGAGGACGGCTTTAAAAGGTGGAGAAGAAGAAGAAACCCGCCGCCCGCCATAACCTATGTGGCACCGCCCCGACTGGACACGATCACCTGCTGCGCCCGGCTATTCCGACGACGCTGGTGTACGTGTCCCGCCTGCATTACTCCACTAAAGCAGACGATCTCGTGGAGTACATCAGGATTAAGTCAAAATATACTCTGAAGGTCCAACGGTTGGAGTCTCGCCACAATGTTAACTTCAACTCATTCGTGGTGAGGGCGCCGACCGAACATCTGAAGACCTTCTTGAATGAAGATTTTTGGCCGAAGGGTGACCTGTTCCGTCGTTTCCGCGGCCGGTTACCGGACACTGCGTTGCGCAACACGTCGTCGTCAATACGTGATAAAGTGTCATATTTAAGATTGTTTTATTATTTATGTATGTTAGTCTTTAAGGTATTTATTGTATGGGCCATTGATGCCTGAAATAAATGGTTAAATAAAAAAAATAGAATAAATCTGGCTTCTTCGCCGCCCGCGCAGCGCCCCCCTTGACCCGCGGTTTGCTACGTGACGTCTTCATAAACACAGTAACCAAACAGTCCGTATATTATGTTTGCCAGCCAATGCATCACACTACTCCTAAATATGAAAATCGCCATATAAAACTCGACATTAGACCGAAATTAAATATTCAACATTTACACACCTAATAACCAACCAACATTATCTTTGTTTTTTGGCACCTTAATGTCTTAATATACGGTTGATTTTTGTCAAATGATAAACTATTTTGGTCGGTTTGAATGCAGAAATTATGGCGCTGACTGTACTAACAAATGATATATTGGTCAACAGGCGTGCCGGAGTGTACACAGCCGAAGAAGCAGTATGGTCAGCAAAGAACTCGTTACGGTCGCTGCAGTCGCTGTACGTGCGGCAGATGGGCCGCCTGCGGCACCTGCTGCACGTGGCGCGTGCGCAGTATTTGAAGTCTCTGAGGGCCGAGAAGGAGCAGTTCTGTGAGTGGAATATCACTGTGACTAAATATTAGTAATAAATATCACAGTGACAAATATTAGTGATAAATATCATAGTGACAAATATTAGTGATAAATATCACAGTGACAAATATTAGTAATAAATATCACGGTGACAAATATCTATGGTCGTTATAATGCAAACAGTGTTCAGTCGCTTTGTGCTGCATAAATGCCAGCATTTTTTAGTCCCGCCGACTCGGTTGTCATTTTGCGTGGTGCTATTTTTTGAGCGAAATGTTTGTTCCATATAGATTTTAGCTCGCTAACTGTATGTGTATGTGATGTTATCCAATGTTTATTGACCGAGCGAGCGTGAAATGTCTCTGCTTCAGCTTGGGCAATAGTACATTACATCCGAGAACGGGAAGCTAGCGATTGCATTGTCGAGGATGGTTTGAAGCCCGAGCCACAGGCGAGGGCTTTAATCATTCGAGGCAATGCAAGTAGCTTCCAGTACAAGGTTTGTATAATACTTTACTCACGAAATGCGAGGAAATTCAATTTTCTTTGTAAAAAGTGATATTTAAATTGGTTCGCGTGGCCATGTTTACTGACCGGTCATGAAACCATAAAGTTTCATAAAAAGAATGCTAGCTTTAAGTTCTACCGATTTGAATTTGGAACACTTACTTCCCGCACTCAGTGCGGGAAGTAAGTATTGAATTTCATTTCCGCACTGAATTTCAAATTTAGAATGTGATGAACCAGACCCCCACGGAAATGTTGAACGCCCCGCATTCTTTTTTCAAATGGAATGATAACATTTCAGAGCATAAGTGAGTAAAAATGCTTTCCTATGTCTTCCCGCGTTCCAGCTCTCCGTTTGTTCTCCTCTGCAGGTCGTATTTCTCAACCGATTCTTGTGAAATTTTGTGAGCAGTTTCAATACTTATAAAGTTTTGTCTTTTTTGCCAATCCAGTTTTTTGAATAAAAAAAAATCATCCATTTCGAAAAATGATTAAAAATTAGAAGCGCCATTTAGCTTCGAACAGATAAGATTTGTTCCGGATTCGTCATGTTCCTGACTCGACGTATTCCAGATTCGTCGGAATATAGTCGATGACATTTTTTTTTATTTATTTAAGTATTTAATTATAAGGTATAAAAACAGCATAATACACATGACATTTTAGTTCAAATATTAATTAATCTGAAGCATGTTCGTAATATTAAAAACAAATACAAAATTAATAGAATAAACTATGTCGAGATTTACACCATGTTCCTGTTTATTTTTGAGACTCCGATTCTCAAAAATAAACAGGTACATGGTGTAAATCCCGACATAGTTTATTCTATTAACGTCAATAACCATGGAAATTTAAAACAAAATACAAAATTTACACTTATTTTACTGATAATTTGTCCATTTCAGTAGTTCATTTTATTGTGAGACCATTTTTTGACATGCGCAACGTGATGGTGCGGCATGCAAGCAATTTTAAATTTAAAAATGGTGACGTGCCAGTGCTATCAATGTACGTAGACGAATCTGGAATACGAGTTAGGAACATGACGAATCCGGAACAAATCACAGATAATATTAAAAGAATACCTACCAAACAGCACATAATACTGCTTTGAAAACCTCGTGATCTATTAGATTAATTTTTAAACAACATACCTACAATTTGAGCTATGCTCAAACGCGAGGTTTACAGCTCACTGAGCCACTTGTTTATATAATTTTATTTTATTTCCAGGCAGCATAAACACCCAGGCGCGAACCGGCCCGCTGACAGTCCGCGAGCGACGACAACTGCGCAAGCTGAAAGCGTACGCCGGATATCACAGGAAACATGGCGTCGACGCGCTGCTGGCGAGGAAGTTGCACCATAAGAGGGCTAGGGTGAGAATAGGGAATATGCATAAGTCACCGATTTTGATGAATTTGAGCTTGATCGCTGCGGGCACGTATAAAAACATGATGGAACAGGATAAAAATAAAAAAAAAATATTATTTTAGTTTTATCACACGATGAAATCAGGGGAAAATAACGTTTTCTCAAACATGCTTGGAAATTCGAACATTATTTTGACAACCTTCTTCGTGCTAAATCGGACTTTCCGGACAGACCTAAACCGCGCCGGCAACTTTTGTATGAAAATCCATTACTAACGTGTAATAATGGATTTTCATACTAAAATTGCCTGCGTCTGACCGTAAAGGTTAGTACTGAAATTCATTATACACGTGTAATTCAGAAATGGAACGAAATTTGTAAATGGAAAGTTCCGAATCACGGTAACAGAGTGTCATGAGCGCAGTAACGCCCGCCCATTAATCCGTATTCCTGGTTACAAAACTTACGTGTAACATACGATTCGGACAGGCGGGCGGCATAAAAATAACGTTGTATTATCTATGGATCTTGGCGCGGGAAGAATATTTTGTTGAAATTGTTTGTTGTTTTGTCAAATATTTTATAATCAATTTAAATTAAGTAATTAATCTTTTATATCAATGAGTTCAAGTGACGAAAGTGATATTTCGACGCCACCTGAAATTCAAGAAGCGGCAAGAACTGTAATAGAAAACATGTTGACTCCAAAATCAAAAAAATAAGTAAACCAGATGTAAAACTAACTGCAATGCACAAAAGACAATCACAAGGGTATAAATGTAGGAAGTCTGCATCAAACGTGCAAATTTTCTTGTCTAGCATCAGGCAGTGTGTATTTGGATCCTAAAGTAAGTTTTCGTATTGATAAGTACCTAGGTACTACGAGTAATTTACCGCTTTGTTTTAGTCAAACAGCTAACATCACAACTTTACACGTTCTTTATTTTTGTTGCAGGTTTGATTTTTGGCATTTTTGGTGCATGAATATGCAACGACACTAGAGTATTTATGTAAAAGACGTAGAAACTCAAGACAGTGCGATTTTACTTTCAATCCAAGATTTAATCTTTGCTTTTAATTACTGTAATATTAAATAAAAATTAAATGTTAGAAAAGTTACTACTTGGTTTGAATTTCCGCGCATTATTTGAGAAAAGTACTATACAAGCCTTGGCAGCAACTGGGCATTGATGGACTCACGTATGTGTGCCTCGGCTTCGCCTCGGCCCACATTTTCACGTTCGTCCTTCAATGCCTGAGTTGCCTGCCGCTGCAGTAATGTACTATTTCACCTCTCCAGCACGAAAAGGGTGCTTTTGGCGCGTAAAAACTCGCAGCAAAATCGATTTTTGCTGCGAGCGTGAGACAAAGTGCTTTTTTAATTTCTAACACCAACTTTTAAAATAATAAAGAAAAAACAAATAAAGTGACAAGGATGACACTTGTAAAATTGATATGTGAGAAAAGGATAGATAGAGTGCTTTATGGTGTCATACACGGATTAAAAAGTAAAAAAATAAAATGCACGGATATACCAAGGAGTTTTAAATAAGGATTGTTAAAAAAGAAGGTTGATAATTCGAAATAAAGAGTATGTAGGTAATGAGGTCACATGTATGAAACAAATATGAAATAAGAAAAATTAATGAAATTTATTAACAAATTATATGTTTTATGATTATAAATAAATAAATAAGACGGAATATGAATGAATAAGAGAAAAACATAACGCAATGTAAGTAATCAAAACGACGGGAATCTACTTTAATGACTCTATGAATAAAATTTTTCAGCATAGGTTTGATTGAATTATTTTTGTGATAAATTACAAAAATGAATGCATCCAACGATGAAGATAGTTGTCTAACTCCAAAAGAGTTAAGTGAACAAGTTTCTAATGCTGAATTATGCTTTTTTACCAGGAAAGTCACGTGAAAATTTTCTCGCTGGTCGAGGTGAAAAGTTGTATGTTTTACACGAGACCAAAATGTTGTTCTGCCTCGTGCCTTTAAATCACTCACTGTGCTCAGTAGTCTATATTAGAATCACTCGCTACGCTCGTGATTCAATTCTAGACTACTTCGCTAGTTCGTGATTTAAAGTCGCCACTCGCAGCACAATTTGATTTTGGTCACTTGTATAACAAATAACTATTTTTTTTTCATTTTCGGATATAATGCACTTTACAGTCAGATAGAATATCGAATAAGAAACAATATTTTGTAAGACACATATGTACTTAAACGCAAAATTTAGGGAGATAACTGAAGATTATTGGCTAACTCCATATTAAACGCGCCGAAACACACCTGAAACGTGATGTGTGACGTCACCGTTTTGTATGGAGCGTTTACGGCGGGTGCTGCTGCGCGCTAATTTAAGTAACTATATCACGAGAACAAAACGCAAGAGAAAAGTTTTAATATTACGGTTAATTTTCTCACGCATTATACTTTTGATTAAGATTTAAAAAAAAATTGATGCATATTTCCTATTATAGTTACATGTTTAGCTAAAATATACACGGTTATTTTTAGTTAGTATAAATCCTCTCGTGGGGTCGATCAGACCATCAAACTGAACAACTTTCATTATGGGACCAACCTCGAAATCACGAAAAAAGAATCAGCTGTTCCATACAAAAGTACAATCCTACTCCATCGAAATGTATGAAACAGCTAATTTTTTTTCGCGATTTCAAGGTTGGTAATGAAAGTTGTTTGATGGTCTGATCAACCCCACGAGAAGTTTTATATTAACTGAAAATAACCTTGTATAGCGACAACTGCGCAAAATAAGCTTACGCCGGATATCACAGGAAACATGTGTCTGTTTGTGGCCACTTTTATTATTCTACTTTTTTTGTGTATTGAAAATATGCGTGTATACAGGTGGGGCTAGAAGGTCCCCCCCGCGGGCCGCAGTCGCGCTGTACGTTCAGCGAGGGCGGCGTGCGCTGCGCCAATGCGACTTTACCCGCCGCCAAGCACTGTAACAGGCACATACTGCTGGACAGGCAACAGGTAATATCAGATATACTTATCATCATACTTTCATTAAAAAATATCACCGTGACAAATATCACTGGGACAAATATACCGTGACAAATCTAAATTCAGCGAACAAAAACACTTAAGTCAATTTTCGCTCAAAAATTAATAAAGTCACAATACGCGTATTTTGTTCAATGCGCCGACTAGAACAAACACGTAAGTCCCTGCGGCCGATTACGTTTGTAACTCACGAATGTTCTAAATAACTTATATGTTTAGTCTTATTTCATCTTCGACAAAAACCATTTATGTTTGACTTAAGTGGTTTACACCGACTTTGATCTAAGTCTAAAAACAATTATGATTATTATAAATCACTGTGACAAATATCACTATTTTGAATATCACTGCGACAAATATCACAGTTATAAGCATTATTGTGACAAATATTACTGTTACAATCACTAATTTATCAGTCTGGTCTAATGATTTTCTGAGTTACCGAGTCACTATCATTAGTGGAATTGTCAAAAGTTTTGTAGTATGTGTTATTTAGGGAATGTAATATTATAATACAGGCTCATTTTGTATTCATTATCCAAAACTGAACAAATTTTTATAAGGAAAACATGATGAAATATGTAGAAAATAAATCAAAGAAATCACATGATCAATTTAGTTTGGGATGACTAAAATTCTATGGTGAAATTAAACATATGTTTCATAGAGAAAGATGTTTAGTTGCATGGACTGGATATATCGTTGAAAGGAGATGTCCCAGCGTTGCCCTAGTTTCATTTTATTTAATTACTTTCATAATTATAAAATGCTTATTACATTTTATTTAGGTATCAAGAATTGTTTTATATTTAGAAAAACAATGGACAACCTTTCAAAAATATAATATGTCGTTTTCACTTTGTATAATGAAAGTAGATACAAAATTAGGGGACACGTATTTTTTATTTAAACTTTTAATTGTTTTTTTGTATATTAAATCACTGTTTGAAATCTTACTCATTCTAAAAGAGCGTAAGTACATTGTCAGGAAGTTGAAATGTGTAGCTTTTGCCAAAAAAAAACAATTCTGATCTTATCTGTGACAAAATGACACCATGATTTCGATAGTGATGTGGCATGGGAATTCTGTAAGTGATGTCGATAATAGACAACATTTTCATTTTAAGAAAGTCGACGTTTAAATGTCGTCAGCTTATATAAATATTTTCACCTCTTCAGCACGAAAAGGGTGTTTTTGGCGCGTAAAAACTCGCAGCAAAATCGATTTTTGCTGCGAGCGTGAGGCAAAGTGCTTTTTTAATTTCTAACACCAACTTTTAAAATAATAAAGAAAAAAGAAATAAAGTGACAAAGATGACACTTGTAAAATTTATATGTGAGAAAAGGATAGATAGAGTCTTTATGGTGTCATACATGGATTAAAAAGTAAAAAATAAAATCCACGGATATACCAAGGAGTTTTAAATAAGGATTGTTAAAAAAGACGGTTGATCATTCAAAATAAAGAGTCTGAACGTAATGAGGACGCATGTATGAAACAAATTTTAATATGAAATAAGAAAAATTAACGAAACTTATTAACAAATTATACGTTTTATGATTATAAATAAATAAATAAGATGGGATATTAATGAATAAGAGAAAAACACAACGTAATGTAATCAAAACGACGGGAATCTACTTTACTGATCCCGATATTCCTTCGGGAACGGGAACCACGCGGGTGAAACCGCGGGCAGAAGCTAGTTTAAAATAAATATTTGTTTCTTAATCAATCACGAAAAAAAGGCTGAACTCATTTTGGATTAAAAGCACACACATAGTTTATAACCTAGCGGAAACTAGTCAAGGAAATTAAAAGAACACGTTAAAAATATCAGTGTTTATTATGTTAAGGCGTTCACTTTTTTAACTCTTTCTAGTTGTCGCTGCAAACTATAAATAGGTAATTGCTTCATGTCGATAGCTCGCAGGCTCTCCTGACGTGTTACGTTTTGTGTTTTGTTGGATAACGGTGGCGCCTAAAACAAAGAAATTGAGCTTGTAGTAGTACCTACATACAAAACATTATGTTACAACTGATTTGAGTTTTCAAATGTAAATTACGTCATTATTATTTATTTACATAAAAGAAAGATGTGCCGAGCCATGTGATGGTTTTCTACTTTTTGTTCCCATCAAATATAAAGTAAGAAAGTACAATAAAACAAATATCGATATAGAAATGCACATCACTAGGAGAAATAATATATTATCCCCGTCAATTGGTAATGCGCTGGAACCTTGTCAAATTAACATACACATCAACGTCATCCGCAACTTAAAGTGACAAAAAACAGTAAAATTCTAATAGGTAATATAATATATTAATTATTAAATCTTATATTCAATAAGAAAGGGTCTAGGTATTTGAAAAAATTACAATTGTTTTTCGTTTTTGAGGTTAAAATCATGGCCGCCAGGCGCATTACCAATTGACGCGGATAGTAACCTCTACGACATGTAATTAAAAATCTGATATTTGCAAAATCAGCAAAGAACTGGACACAAACGACTATTTGAACAAATTATTAGTATATTATAATAGTTTCAAACTATTTACACTACATAAAAACATCTAAAACAATATAAACTTACCGATGAAATCATAATGTTTATTGATTATTTTCATTTCTTCCTGTGCGAGATTTATAGCCTTTAATCGCACAAGACATAATTTCACTGGTAACGCATAAGCATCCCAAACAATGCTATGACTTTCTTTTAAGTTTATTACAAGAATATTTTATAAATTTCTACATTTTACTAGTCTGATCAGAAATACGCTTGAATTACATTCTGTCACTATGATTTATTATGACAATGGATTTTATTTTTTAATGAATGCACAGATAATATAAATACAAGACATAGACTCAACTCAAACTTCCTGACATTCCCAATTTGGACTAGATTTTAGTTTTTTTTAAATAACGTAAAAAATACTGAACTAAAAATTCTGAAAAGAAAAATATGAGCTTAGAACACTAAAATCTCGAAATGGTTTTCTAATTTTAGTACTTTCTCAAAATGAAATGTTGTCCATTACAAAAACATTAAGTTGTTTTCTGAAGTATTTTGTGAAAAAATGTAAGTAAAGTCCGTTCGCTCAGATAGTGTCGCCCTTTTATCGCGCCGCCTTTGCACGTGCCGCATCTTGTCAAAGGATGTCGCCGCATAAACAAAGGACACCGCGTGCAGCGTACACCCGCAAGTGAATTTGGATTTTGGCAGTTTACATAGAAGTGCCTAGTGAAAGGTTGTATTTGTTACCGGTATTGCTGTCTCTGAACACAAGTGCTTGCGAGTGTACCGACATTATTTGAGCGAACGGACTTTAATTAGTACTCTAATGATAAAAGATTGTGATTTAAAAGCGTTTTAACTTAAAAATCCCACTTTTTAATGCAGAAAATAATTATTAATCTGATTCTGGAGTGAAATACCTACTCTGACATACTACTTTGATTAAGACGCGATAGACTTTCATTTTTTGAGAATGGTGGGGCAAATGACATAGGCGCGATGGGACATGTCTTTTGGATGGTAAGTTCAGGATGACCGATATTAAGTGGATAAGGCTCTAAAGTCGCATTACTAATTTCCCAGCAAAAATGTAAACAAAGGTGTTGCCAGAACAAAACTACACAAAAGGATATAGTATATTGCTAAGTCAAGAAATAAACACACTTACATGTTTCTTCATCACAAACCTAATAAAAATAGATTAGATAAATATTCTGAATCATGAGTTTTGCGTCAAAAACAGTAATTTTATTTAATATTTCTTAATAACACTTTTATAGTAGAAAACATTTTTATGATGCTGTGCACACATCAACTGCAAACAGTACACATCAACCTTTGGTTCATTTTATAAAAAAATAAAAATAAAATAGTATTACGAGTAATAGCTGTAGTAGTAACATTTGCCTTTTGGTATTGGGGGGGAACAGGCGAAGATGCTACGTATTTTTGATAGTTTACATTCAATCAATATCTAAGTGAAGTTTCCTTATCAGTTCGTTTCAGAACTTTTAATATCAAAAATTATGATAGGTTATAAAAATTAAATTTCTTATTACCATCCTACTTTAAAATTACTCTGGATGACATTATATTTATTATGACTCAAAATATCATAAACTAACTAAAACGTTATGAAAGTGACCAAAGGTTTTCAGTATCTGAAAATGTCACTATCGGGGTCAGTTTGTCAATTTGACAGTGACGTTTCTTTGTTTACATTTTTGCTGGGAAATTAGTAATGCGACTTTAGTTGGGTAGAACAGAGATGGCCGATGTGGAATTATGTGTTAACGCTTGTTGTATAGGTGTTGTTCGTGGCGTGCGGCTCGGCGCGCGGCTGCGGAGCGTGCGCAGAACCCGCTGCTAAATTACCGCTCACTACACTCGCGTGTCGGTACCACTCCATGCCGCCGCACTACGCCACGTTCACGCTCAAGGTATGTACCCACGCTTATCCATACTAATACACAGGGTCATTTTTGGACCCCTTTTCAAATTTTGTCAGGTCATTCTATAACAGCAGTACAATCAATTTCTGAAGTAAAAAAATTTTTTTTTTTTACATTTTTACCCCAAACTTTTCCCTACACAAATTGAAATTGTTGTCACTGTTTGCGCGTCGCACGGTCGCCCCGCGCAAGCCCCCTCCCGCCACCCGCCTTCCCCCGCTCACGCCCCGTGCGCGACGGTGAGCGTGCGCGCCTAGATTTTTAGGATAGAAAAAGTGGCTGAAAACTGTGTATTTAAAAAGAAATAATTCATAATTATCTCACCAACTTTTTTTTATTACTTCCTTGAACTAATATTTGATTTTGAAAAGGGGTCGCAAATTTACCCTGTATGGGTGATGCTCGTGAACAGGTGCTGCCAGTGGAAATGGGTCTGCTTCTGTTCTGAGTACCTATCTTAGGCTGGCCCCAGACCAACCGGTTTCATTTCTTTGCTTCGCTGTTCTACTATGGACCGCCGGCCAAGAGGCTCATTTTCGATCTATCACATATTTTGACCAGACCACATTGGCCAGATAGCCATTAGTTTGGTGTTATCGAATATCATCGTCTGGGTTGCAATGCGAAGTTTTAGTTTTCAAAAAATAACTACTGTTTCATACAAAAAAGTTCATTTTTTTTCGCGATTTCAGATTTGGTCCCATATTAAAAGTTGTTCAGTTTTATTATGGTCCCTATCTACCATATTCAGCTTTATAAGTCAAACATCTTGTATAAATAAGCAATCGATTTATTTTTAAGGATCGGAGTCCATGTTCAGGGTGGCATATCTCCTAAAAGCTTCCTACTTCGCAATCCAGGCGATGATATTTGATAACACCAAGCTAATGGCTATCTTGCCAATTTTGTCCCAAAATGCGATAGATTGAAAATTACCCTGGTTGGCCGGCGGTCTTTCAAGCAAGGTAGCACAGCAAAGCAAAGAAATGGAACCGGTAGGTCTGGGGCCAGCCTTAACGCACATTGAATTGTAAGAATTGCTATTTTGTTATATCCAGTATTAAGTGTTTTTGGTAAATATTTTGCATAGTTAGGTGCAATTTCGAATAGCAGGCAGACTAGTTGAAAGTTATAATTACCTATCCGATATGTAGTTGGTAATTAATTTCAACCTACCCATTGCGTGTAAACTTCCATTAATTATTGTAACTTTAGTGTAATGAAGCGATCTTTTGTATGGAGACCCCAACATTAAATCCTCAGTCGACGAAACTTTGCAGGGATGTAATACAGTATGAACCAAAACCTATGTACAAATATCCAAAAACTAAAAAAAAACGATTTGGTTTATTTAAAAATATGTTTCATTTATGATACTTTATCATACTGTAAAGTTTCGTCTACTGAGGATTTACTGTGGGGGTCCACTACCTTTCTTTCCTACACTACTTTGTTAATTATTGTGGTCATTCATTTTCTATAACCAGCATAATTTTTCAAAATTTCCCAAATTTCCATACAATGGAACTAATGGCGCCACAAACGCTTGTACCAAAATCGTTTGATTGGTTGTTTCAAATGCCAAATGTCATTTCTGACATATTTTAACCAATCAAAAGTACTATCTTAGGAACAAGCGTACACAGCGACATCTACAATTAGCTTTGCGTTGCCAACTCCATTGTTTGCTAATTTCGCGGTTCTTTAAACATGTCCTTATATTATACCTCTTAGAACTTAAACACAATTAAATACACAAATTTTTGTAAGTGGTACCTAAACAATATTTAATTTATTGTGTAAATCACTCTTAGTTTAAATATGTGACAGCTTAATTTAACCAAAGTGTTCCTTTTTAAAATACAATACAATGCAATAATTAATACAACAATACAAACTTGCAGAAAGACGATTCGGAGAGTGATTCCGGTTCCCACTCGACGTCGGACGAGTCGCAGGACGAGTTCGCCGACACGGCGCCGGACCGGCTCCGGCACGAGATCGCGCCGGCGCCGGACGCGCCCTACGAATGACACATGGACTTGGACGATCTGCTGTACGGCATCGACATTTAGTGCAGTGGATTGTCTGAACTCTATATGCAGTAAAAACGAAGAATAAGTTTATACCTAGTTTAAGGATTGTATGATAGGAAAACATGGTTTGCGCGAGCCATATTTTCATATAGAAAACGTAAAGTTGTAGCCACAAAAAAACATACGACAAGCTAAAGAGATTATCTAGTAGCTACAAGTATTAAATTACGTATAAACTACACAGATAATTGTAAAAAAATCAGAATATCATCAAAAGCGGGTCATATTTTTGGCGTAAATAATAGCGGAAACGTATTGAATTCTGCATCAAAATACACTTTAACGTATCTACTGTGCAGTTGCTCCAATAACTTTTTTCCAAGAAAGAATTGTGCTAAAGATAATGATGAAAAAACAACGAAAAACATCCCAAAAGTGCAGAAGTGAGGTTATTTTACATACTTTTTACACGTAAAGAAAAAGACAGAGACAAGTGATTCCGCATAACGGAGCATTAACCAAAAATATTGGTTAAAGTCTGGTCAACGAAAGAGAAGATTGAAATGGCGGCGCCACTTTCCCTTTTAAATTAACGTTTAGAGGTAAAGGCTCCTTTATGCGAAATCATTTGTCTCTGACCTTTTCTTTACGTGTAAACAGTATGGAAAATAACCTCACTTTTGCACTTTTTCGATGTTTTTCGTTGTTTTTTCATGATTATCTTTATCACAATTATCTTTTTTGGAAAAAAGTTATTGGAGCAACTACTCAGTACGTTAAAGTGTATTTTGATGTAGAATTCAACACGTTTCCGCTATTATTTACGTCAAAAATATGACCCGCGACAAGCGCTTTAGATGATATTCTGTTTTTTTTTACAATCATCATCAGTGAGGTTTATAGCCAATTTAATACTTGTAGCTACTAGATAATCTCTTCAGCTTGTCGTATGTTTTTTTTTGTGGCTACAACTTTACGTTTTCTATATACCAATATGGCCCGCGCAAACCATGTTTTTCTATTATGGACCCTTAACTTATTGAAAAATGACCCTTAATGAAAGGCGCACCATTAGTTCCATTTACAACTGTGTCTAATCTTTCGTTGACCAAACTATCCATATTGCTCTTTACGTTTAGCGTCTCAAAGCGTTATATTCCTAAACAAACGTTTTGGTTATTCTAAGTATAAACTTATTCTTCGTTTATTTGTACGGCAGTAACAAAACAGAACTAATCGAAGACTAACTAAACTAAACTTAAAACGAAACAGTGATGCAACTAAAAGTGTAGTGCACTTAAAGTGTAATTTAAGACTGCGGTAAAATGTAAAGATATTGTAAAATTAAAGGAGATATGTTAAGAATCTTCTTTCTTTTAACTAAAATAGAGGTATTATTATTAAATTATTATAAGGTCATTATCTTTTTGTATGCACTAAAATGTAAGATCTATAAATGGACATAAAGTATATTATCCTTTAAAAGATTCCATAAACTAGGGAGTTTACAATAGAAAACATTGGATCTCAAAAAAATTGTCTTAACTCCCACATCAAATTATTTAAATGGATCTAAACTGAAGTTAAGCAATGATTAGTGTTTTGTTAAAGTCTGTTGCTATATTTTTGAAGTTACCCAGAAATTACAGGTTAATTTGTAAATGTGTGAAAGTAAAAAAACTAGTACATATAGGTATTAAATTAAGACCCCAAGTACAAATTGTATTCATGCTTAACTGTTCTATCATTCCTAAATCTAGAATTACACCAAAGAGGCATTAAATCATAGACAATATTGTACTATTGACTATTAACATTCTAGGTATGTGATCAAATTACCCGCTAAGATGAAAAATATGAAAATAAACGGTTGCTTTTTTAATGTTTTGTTTTATTGTTTTAAAAAGACATGTGCGTGTGGTACGAGTGCTCCTCTCCTAGAAATTGATTTAACCTTAACCATACGAAGAATTTAAGAAATAATTTGTGCAAACATCATGGTAAAATCGAAAAAAAATTGAAACCTATGAAGACTAATATGGTCGATTATATTGTATAGAACACTCATGCCGTCCGCTTCGCGAAACCGCCAACTTGATATCATACTAATATCCTACTAATATTATAAATGTGAAAGTTTGTGGGTTTGGATGTTTGTTCCTCAATCACGCAAAAACTACTGAACTGATTTGGTAGAAATTTGGCACAAAGATAGTAGATAGCCTAGATTAAAGCATAGGATACTTTTTATCCCGATATTCCCACGGGAACGGGAACCACGCGGGTGAAACCGCGGGCGGCCGCTAGTAATAAATATATTCAACTAGCGGCTGCCCGCGGGAATATCGGGATAAAAAGTATCCTATGTTTTAATCTAGGCTATTTACTGTGTGCCAAATTTCAACCAAATCCGTTCAGTATAGTTTTTGCGTGATTGAGGAACAAACATCCAAACCCACAAACTTTCACATTTATAATCACTGTTATAATCACTGTCACCTCAAAAATCACTGTTCAGATCGACGAGCTAGTAGTTCGACGCCTTCTAAAGCAACTGGGGCCGTACCGGCTAACGAATCGATTATCGAAAAGTCTGCTGGGTTTCAAATTAAAACAGATAAATCGAGCCCCAATTGGGCTAAAATGGCAAACCCCAATTCATGGTGTCACACGAACATCGATATCTTCCAAATTACGTCAACAGAAAGTACAAGACGAAATTCCTTACTTTGGTTTTTTTCTGTTTTAAGTTGAAACTCGATAAACTTTTCGATAATCGATTCGTTAGCCGGTACGGCCCCTGGATCCAGCAAAATCTGCAGGGCCAGATGATTTACCAGCGGTATTCCTTATAAGATGTTCCGAAACCATAGCTTATCCACTCACAATACTGTTTCAAAGGTCGCTAGACGAAGGCGTCGTACCTGATGTTTGGAAGAAAGCCTATATCACACCAGTCTTTATAAAAAAGGAAATAGAACTGAGGTCACCAACTATAGACCCATTTCTAAGCTTTGCATCGTTTCCAAGGTTCTTGAGAGAATAGTGTACGACCAAGTATATTCAGAGCTAAGACATTCCTTCTGTCCTTTTCAACACGGCTTTCTCAAAGGGCGCTCCACAGTATCTAACCTTATTGTATTCAACAACTTTCTAGCAAATGCAATGGACTCGGATGCTCAGGTAGATGTCATTTACACTGACTACAGCAAGTGTTTCGACAGAATTAACCACTCAACGCTTTTAACTAAACTTAAACGCATCGGTATTAGCGGTGACCTTCTTAGATGGTTCTCATCGTACATCGACAATAGATCGCAATCAGTTGTAGTTAACAATTACATATCCAGTTGGGTCAAAATCCCCAGTGGCGTACCCCAAGGTTCATTGCTTGGACCTCTGCTGTTTGTGATCTTTGTTGGTGATATCGGACAGTGTTTCCATGAGTCACAACTACTTTGTTTTGCAGACGATATGAAAATTTTTACATCTGTTAGGACACAAAAAGACTCGTTAGCACTTCAGTCAGATTTATCACGACTCGAAACATATTGTCAAGTTAATGACCTGGACCTTAATCCATCCAAATTTTGTGTTGTCACTTTTAGTCGTAAGCATAATCCCATTTTATTCGACTACACCCTTAAGGGCGCAGTTTTGCAAAAACAGTTTATGTACGTGATCTGGGAGTTCTATTAGACTCTAAACTAATATTTGACTCACATGTAGATGCTATGGTGAAAAAAGCTTCAAAAGCACTCGGATTGGTCATGCGTTCCTCTAAGGAATTTTCTCACGTGAAAACCATAAAAAAATTATACTTACTGTTCCTTTGTCTGGAGTATCTTGGAGTACGCTAGCCAAGTCTGGAACCCGAGATATGATATTTATATTAACAGAATTGAATCCGTTCAAAAAAAGTTCATACGGTTTCTATGCTACAAAACTAATGACCAATATCATTCTAACAACTATCATTACTTGTGTAGAAAGCATCACCTTCTTCCACTAGATCTCCGGCGTGATATCGGTGACTTGATATTTTTGTTACGGATAGCATCGAACTCCATAGACTGTCCAGAGTTGCTTGCACTTCTATCTCTAAGGTGCCCAGCGAAGCCACTGAGGAGTAACTCACTTTTGCATCTACCTTCAGCAAGTACTAACTACAGGAAGAACGAATTTATGTGGCGAGCCAGTGACTCTTTTAACAAACTGTGCAAAAGTTACAATTTCGACTTGTTTAACACCAGTTCGGTTTTGGCGAGGAAAACATTAGCCAATCAGTTTTTTGATTGTTAGTTTCTGTTCTCTATCTAAATTGTATAAACGCTATTATCATAAGTAATGTAGGTTAATGAGATAAATAATGTTCTGTAATAATTAACTACTTAACTTTTTAACATAATTTGTAAAATATAATTATTATAATAAATAATAGTATTATAATAATAATATTATATAATTTACAAAAATTGAGTGCAGTGCCAATTGTCGCTTTAGCTTTAAGAAAACCACTCTGTTTGCTATATGTGGAGTTCTGTAATTGGCTTCCTGTCGCTATTATTTTTAAGCAATCTGTCAATTTTGCTGTTGAACTTCCTTTGAATAAATAATAATAATAAAAAAAAATATTAGTAGGATAATAATTTTAATGGAACGATTAGGTAATCAATCATTACGTTGTAGTTGGTGAACTCGACCCTGAATAAAAGAACGGCGGAGACAAGCCCCTCCGGCTTGTCTCCCCCGTTCAGGGGAGCTACGGCTACTAGCAACACCGAGGGAGAGACGGCACGTGCCGGACTACAGCTGGGCCACAAAAAAAGTTGGAAATCTGACTTTTTGACTATGCCATGATGAAGACGATAGTTTGTCGGAATTTGTCGCCAAAAACCAGAATTTGACGGGCTTGCGTTTAGGAGATACGTGTGGCGCAGCTGTAGAGACGTCTCTACAGCAGAGCCACACAGATCTCAAAAACGGAAGGTCGTAGCGAAAATCTGATTACTCGTGTGTGCACTTGTGCAGCCGTTAATTTGTCGGAATTTGTCGCACAAAAACCAGACCTTTAGGCGCGATTGGTCCAATGTTAAAAAAAATGTCCAATTCGCAGTTGGTCCAATTCGCAGTTGGTCCAATTATAGTATATTAAGTTTTTGTATACTTATGTTTAAATACATATTTACTAACTTAAATATTCATATATTTTTGCAACTTATGAGTGTATTAATCGGTTGCGATACCTAATTAGTCACGATTACTATTAAATGTGTTATTTTGTTTAATTTTGGAAATACACTTTATTTGGACCAACCGCGAATTGGACCAACTGCGATTTGGACCAATTGCGAATTGGACCAACTGCGAATTGGACCAACCGCGAATTGGACCAACTGCGATTTGGACCAATTGCGAATTGGACCAACTGCGAATTGGACCAACTGCGATTTGGACCAATTGCGAATTGGACCAACCGCGAATAATGTGAATTGGACCAATCGCGAATTGGACCAATTGCGCCTAAAGGAAACCAGAGTTTGTCGGTCTTGCGTTTAGGAGATCTGTGAGGCGCAGCTGTAGAGACGTCTCTACAGCTGAGCCACACAGTCTCGCAAACGGAAGGTCGTAGCGAAAATCTGATTACTCATATGTGTAGCCGGTAGTTTCTCGGATTTTGTCACCAAGAACCAGATTTTGTCGGTCTTGCGTTTAGGAGATATGTGAGGATACACTGTGGAGACTTTTCTACCTGGATCTTGAGAAAGGAAGATCATAGCGAAAATCTGATAACTCGAGTGTGTAGCCGTTAGTTTGTCGGAATTTGTCACCAAGAATCAGTTTGTCGATCTTGCGTTTAGGAGATATGTGAGGATGCGCTGTGGAGACCTTTTTACCTGGATCTCGAGAACGAAAGGTCGTAATCAAAAACCAAACCAAAAACCAGAATTTGTCGGGCAGCCCGACAAATTCTGGTTTTAGGAGACAAATTCCGACAAACTATCGTCTTCATCATGGCATAGTCAAAAAGTCAGATTTCCAACTTTTTTTTGTGGCCCAGCTGTAGTCCGGCACGTAGAGACGGCTCCGAAGAGAAAATTACCTAGGGAAGGGTAACTTTTATATTTTGAAGATCCCAAAGTATTGTACCTACGTAGCGTAATTTCGATTATTCCCAGGAGTCCCCTCTAACACTGTCCCCCGGGGTGACAACTGGGATTTTTTTCCCAGTTGTCACGGGGGGTGACAATTTTTTTCCAAATGTTCCCTTCAAATTTGTGCCAGAGGGGACAACTGGCACTTTTTTTCCTAATTGTCGCCACTGACACCAGAGGGGGTGACAATTGCTACGAAAATGGTCCAGTTGTCCCCTCCAAGCAGTATGGAGTATATTATCTTCTTTCTCATAAAAAAAACTTTTGATTATGATTTAAGTACCAGCCCCCCTTGCATGACCGACTAAACACGATATATATCGCGTGATAATTATAGCGCTTTATCGACACCAAACTGTCAAACTCCATAGTCTTTTGACAGTTGACTTGACACACTATGCCAAAATTACGCGACCGAAGTTCGGCATGATTACGCCTGATGCTATTTCAATGACTGACGACACATTATGCCGAAATTACGTCGCGTTTGCATTGCAAGCGTAATCGTGCTGAACTTCGTTCGCGTAATTCCGACATAGTGTGTCTAGTCACACGTGATAAATCGTGTTTCGGTGGTCATGCTAGGCGGGCTGAGTCACATAAATCCATATGGAGTGAATGGTTTTAAAAAAATAAATGAAACAAACATGTGAAACAGAATTGTCGCTTTATTCAGCAATTTCCGGTTGAAAAAAAATAATCAACAAAACTACACTTGAAATCCTGAACATGACTATTTTACAAACAATTTACAGCGATTTTTTTATTTATTCAATAATTTCGGGTGTTTCGAACGCTCCCCCGGGCGTACCCAACTGATGGGGTCATTGACCGACGCCATAAAAAACCTAAACGTTAAAAAATTAATATTTACAAGAAAAATAAAGGTACTACCGCTTAAGCGTATGCAGAGCGAGTGTAAGCTTACAAACAAATACCACGCGCCTTGTATCCGAGAGAGCGTTCAAAACACCGAACCAGCCTAAACTAGAATTCAGAAACTTACGAGGTATAAACATCATCCTATTCACTTTACTAAGCGTATGTTAACGGCCCCAAAAAAAATGAGGCCAATTTTTTTTTACATTTTTTCCCAAATTTGCAGCCTTTTTGTACAGTATATGATACTTACTAATTATAATATGTATAGACATAGTTAAAACCGTTTAATTTTTTTGTTGCAAGTCGTTTTTCGTAGCGGACCATTTGGGAAATGGACCGTTATGAAAAATAGCTCGCTGACTTTTTTTTAAACCTTGTAATAACAGGACAGTTGCGTAAACGACGAGTTGATATAGTTCGCATAGCTGGGGCTCCCGATCTCTCTTAAATCGCTTTACTTTATACTCAAAAAGTTATTTTGAACTAAATCTACGATACAACAGGAAATCGGGACCCCGAATGATTTAGTTATAGTTATAACATTAAAATACATATTCACGATATTTTTTAATATTTTTTTTGCTTTTTTTCTGCAAAAAATCTAATTAGTGAGTTGAACGGATAAAATTGAAGTTTTATTTTAAATCCGAAAAAGAAACTACAGCCTGATTCCAGTGGTAAAGTAAGGAATTGTTCATGGGTATTATATTTATTTCATTGCTAATTAAATTATTTGATTTAAAATTGAAATGAGAATCAATTAATTAAAATCTAGTAATGGTAACAAAGGAAAATATTCACAAAATTAAATAGAGGTTTAGGCTGCCTGTCCGTTGCTGTGGAGCGAAGAAATATTAACCAATAGGATTGCGGAGCGGCGATTTTAAGCAATCCTATGGATTAATATTTGCTCGTTTCTCCGCTCCGCCGCCTCGCCCCGCGTCAATGGACAGGCAACCTTACATCTCATCTCCATACATTTGACAGAACGAGTCAAACAATCAACATAGATATACACAACTAGCTTACAATATAATACAATTTTTTAATATACAATTCCTCCCTTTACCTTATTTTCGTTATTTTTATCGAAACAAAGTAGTATTTCAAACAATTTCTTAAACTACCTACGTTTGTGTCTACATGTACTCTAATGTATGGACAGGACACACCCTAAGTCTACGTGTTAGGTAAATACCAATTACTTTTACAATAAATTAGTAACGTGGTTCTGCGATGCAATATTTATTCACTAAATTATTTGGAAAACTTTGTTAGATAAATTAAGTCTGAAAATGAATAAAAATACTTTTTGCTTTAGTAGTAGAATTTTTAGAACAACTGGCAACACTTTTATAGATAGGTGCATTCCAACATCGCTGAGTCATCGATCGCCATTGAGTACATTTTAGCTATGGAAATAATAAAATGGAACATTAAAGCTTTCCATGATAAAATGTATACTGTGGTGATCGATAACTCAGCGATTAATCTTTTGGAATGCACCCATTGTTTATGGTGAAATTACTATTTAGTTTATTTTCATTAAAGTTGTGTTCACTTTTTATAATATAGAAGTCTCAAAAGAATTCTATTTCATTTCAATGATAACATTTCCAAACCTTAATTTTTCTACCAAACGTATATCCTATGCAAGTGAAACAATACCAACAACTACTGGTAGAACGCAATATAAAACGTCTCTAAAAATATTCAGTATCATTTTTGTATCTCACTTCAATGTCATTTTCAACAAATACTTTTTATTTTTAACTTTAGATCGTCCACAGACAACATAGTCCTTTAGAATAGACACTGCTTATTAACGTCAGGGGGGTCTCACTCCGCGCTTAAACCTTCTGACATTCTGACTCAGTCGAGCCAGCGCACGAGGGGTGTCGTGTGTCGGTCGAGACACAGATACGCGAAAGAAAGAGAAGCGCTTTGGAGGTGCTTATAATAATAGGCACGCAGCGCTGTGCAATTTGAAATTCTACATTATTACCGTGCAGCGAGAGTAGCTTATTATTTGGTTGTCCTCGCGCGGATAGGCTTCTCTACGTTTAGTAGACCTAAAGGTTTTAGCTAAGAAGCCATTATTGACGTATGGACATGAAATAAAATATCATTTTACCTTTCTGCTTCTCCCCCTCTTACTTTTGCCAATTGCGGTATCTATAAAGGTAATATGTTGTATGTGACGTCATCGCAACGATATTATTGCCATTTTTAGTTGTAGTTTCTTTGTCAGTTTATTTTTAGTCGGATAATTATTTCGTATGCTATGAGTAAGAAATTACATTTTTTTATTGTATATCATCTTGATAGCTTTGTAATTTTGGAACCAAATTATTTTTGAAATTTTAACAGAATTTAAGTAAATATTAACTTCTTTGTGAACAGTGACTCGGTAGCTCAGTCGGAAGAACATTGGACCCGACTTCAAATCAAGATATGATCTGGTGGGAGTCGATTTTTTTCTAGTATATTATTTATATGAACAATATGTTTCCGTATAAGTATATTCTACACAATGGCATAAAAAACAAAGCATACTAGTATTATATTTTTTTATAAGACTTGATTCTTTTGAATGCTTTAATAGAAACTGGTTAATAATATCCGTTTAATATTTATCACCTTGGCAAAGTTTTCTCTTGAATAAACATCATTTTGTATTTATGGAATATCAATAATTATATTTGTAATGGAAAATTTAACATCCCGAATCCTTTTTTACACAACAACGGCATTTGTATTACAGGGTTGATAGATTGAAAAGGCAAGCATTTACACATGATAAAATGGGTACATGTTAGTAATCCACGCAAAATTGACCCCTATCCGAACGACACAGAGTATAATTTATCTCACTTGCGTAACATTGCGTAAATAAGTTTTGAATTACTAAAATACTCGTTCACTGGGCCTGCCAGTACATGTTTAGATTCGACACCAAAAGGCAAATAAATCCGTCTTTTTATACATTTTGGTTTTAAGATATTTTGACCTTTTGCTGTCGCATCTAAAGTACAAAGTAAATAATAATTAATAATATACACATAAAACTATATAATACACATAATGCGGTTATATTTTACATTCTCATTTCCACAATAATTAATTACAATGTTTAAATACACTCAACGTTCAAATAAACCAAGTGAAAATAAAACTAAAGAATGTTTGCTAGGTGAACGAGGGTCATGCCAGCCATATGTCATTTTATAAGGGAAAATTATTCTTTTTTTTATAATGTTTATTTTATGTCAAATGGATATTTTGAACAAATCTTAACACATTTAATTGACAATAGAGGATGATACACTGCAACTTCAGTCGAGAATGTATTGAAAAGAGAAAATTTTACAGATTAAATGGGTCGTTTTGTACCGCAAGCGTTCTGAAATTACTCACTTCAGTTGTACATTGTCAATTTAATCATTGTATATTTGTATAGACCAAAATATTGTTTTTTTAAAGTTAAAAATCAATGCGTTTTAACAAGGTAAATCAAAACTAATTAAGATTGATATTTTAAAAAGATAACACGCCCAAATATTTAGAAACATATAAATTAATCAAATATATCGAGACAAAGAATCCTTTTAACAATTAATGTTGATCACGTTTAATGTTACCAAAAATATATGGACATTTTGACTGCTATTTACTATTTGACGCTTATTGTACAACTATAGGGTTGTACAATCGTAATGGATAATTGAATAACAATGCTGGAAATAAGTTGGCAATTTTCAAGTATACGCAGTCTAAGCTATAATATTTTATATTTTTCTAGTGTGCAGTATTAAAACATGATTGGCTGGCAATCTCCGCAGGTCCAGAATGTAATAACTATGTCACAGCCACATAAACACTTCAAAAGCAGGTTTCTAATTGGATAATGTTAGGGCATGGTTTCGCTCCAACTATAGTAGAAAAAATCTACATGTTTAGGGTTGAACCCAACTTGTCAGCACGGAATAGCATCTTTTCATCCTCTATTCTTTTCTATCACTGAGGGTCGTCATTTGCTAGAGCGCGAAAGACAGCATGAGTAAAATAACGCGTGGCAGCATCGGCGATACGCTCGGCTTTCAAGCAAATATTGAATCTCAGTTGTTGTAGAAAAGGATAGATCATGAAAAAATGGCATTCCGTCTGATAAGTGGGGTTCAACCCTTTGTCTAAGGGGTGAACCCTACTTGTCAGAGGTTGAACCCCACTTGTCAAACGGATAGACAATGTATTAAAAAAAACTTTCTAGTTTTAGATACATAATTAGTATCCTGTAGCATTTTTCTTTCTCAAATATGATCAAAGTTGTAAGCAACTATTGTTTTAGGTTTCGAACTCAAATATAGAGAAACATATTCAATGTTACTCTTCGTGCAAATATTCAAAGGAAAATGATCGTTATTTTAAGGGAATAAGTATGAAATTTCGTATCCAAAAGGTAAACTTAGTTTTCGCAAGAACCAGCCCTTAACAGTAAATTGTATTGAATACAAATCTTAATAAACTACAAATAAACATAGCTTACATTTATTCCTTGTAATTTCATTTTCCACTAAATTAAAATTAAGACCAGACCGATGTAGGCTGTAATGCTAAGTAACAGAATCCATATTTCATCAGCGTTTGTCGTCAACTTAAATGGCGGGAACTCCCGCGTAACGGCCATTTTGTTTTAAGAAAAAACAAAATGGCGGAAAGGATTACGCGTTAGAAAATTAAAAGTAAAATCAAATGTGTTTATAATCTTGTTTAATATCACATTTTGTATGAAACTCATAAGTTTCAATATTTATTATACAGTACAATCAGATGTAACTGAATAGGTGTAATCCTGTGTTTGGATTTAAGTATTCTAATAAAAATATTTAGTTGAGATTAGTTTATACAAATAAACAGTGTTATTACAAAATATTCTCAAACACCTGTTTAACTTAGACAACTGTTTACATGTGATGATGACTTTTTTGACAATATTGTTTGAAAGAACATCACATTTAATTAAACATTGTCTAAGTTAAACAGGTGTTAAAAAATCTTTTGTAATAGCACTGATTGTTTTTAGAAACATGTTCATTACAGTATTACATAATAGTGATTTATATATTAAAAGAAATAAAAGAATACATTTGTTGCATTAGATTTGTGGTTAATAAATTCCAAAGCAAAGTGGACTAGAATTTTAATGTATTCATTCTTTAATATATAAATCACTTAATTGAAGACAAATTGATACATACACTCTGAGACTATGTTAAAGTGTCTCGCAAATTGACAAATACACAAAATAAATACTTAGGCTCGTATTATAGAATCAAACTCAAATCTCTGTTGAGTATAGTTAAGGGATGGCGATATATGCGATGTATAGCACCGGTTTTGACGCAAAACGTCACTTTCGCAGAATGTCATTCACAATTTTCACGTATAGGAGAAAAAAAGAAAAAAATCCGAATGACATTCTGCGAAAGTGACCAATTTTTCGCGATGACCATTTGCGATAGTGACGATCTGCGTCAAAACCATAGCACCATCTCTTTCTAACTGTACTCAAGCGGAGGTTTAAGTTTGATTCTACAAATACGAGTCTTAAATTTTTCGTAGTAATATTAATTTGTAAAACATTAAAGAGAAAAGATCTTTATAATAGTCCCAGATGTCAAAATAATGTTTTTAGCTAAAATTAAAGACATTTTTGTTCAGAAATAGGATTAGTTTGCACTGTAAGAACACTTTAAGACCCAAACACACGATCAGCAGAACTGTCACAATTGTCAATAATTTCACTATTTAGTTTTTCGTCGTGTCACTGTCACAACGCGTATTTCACTGCTAGAACACTAATATTGGCCGGACACCATCCACTGAAGCAATTTCATTCTGATATACAACTGTATCGTCATTTTGACTTGTCGGTGAAGGTTTTTCATCCCTTGGACAATCTTTTAAAGTATTATTTTCGGGATTTTTTATGATTTGATGTACTTTGATGTTTAGCCGTTTTGATTGATCTGTTGTTGTTATTTGGCTAGTAATCGTTTCTGGAATACGACGTACGGTTTGGCAGTCGATTTTTTGTCGATCTTTTGAAGAAATGTTGGCTTGTTGAAGAATATCAACTGTATCGCTTTTAGATCGTAAAGTATCGCTACTTTTTACGACTCGAAAGTTGCCGATTGTCTTTTCAATATGACCGATGCTTGGATTATTGACCCCTTTAGACTGACAGCTGATTTCATTACCACATTCAATATTAGTGATTTTTCTGTGGCATTCGTTTGCGCCGCGGTCACTGACCCTAACGTGATGTCTGCGACTCCCCAAACTGCGGTCATTGACCTTTATCGGGCGGCGTTGAGGTTCGTCGACTTTCAGAGATCGTCTTTTACTTTCAGGGGGGTCAATGGCCTTCGATTTGCAATCATCCGACTGTCTTTTGTTTTTTAGCTCTTCCATTAGTCTTTTTTCTGTAGGGTCATTGACCTTCGATTTGTCTGATTGTCTTTTGTTCACGCCATCTGATATTCGCGGGTCACATGTTCGGTCGTTGACCCTCGCCGATCTTTTATCGTCTTTGTGTTTAGACGTTTCAGCACATTTCTTGGCCGCCGTTGACTGAGAAAATTGGGGTTTTACTGCGTCTTTTTGCCGTTGTGTAGGAATATTCGGCCGTTTGTTAACTTCTACCCGTAGTTGTATACGTGTGTTTTGCCCCATAGAGTGTATGAGAAGTGGTATAATGTGGCGTTTCTCATCTTGAGATTTGTCTGTCACTTGGCGTTCTTTGGTTGTATTCGGCCATTTTTCACCCTTCACTGGCGTAGTGTTGTCGCGTGCAGAATGTACGAGAAGTGGTATCATATGGCATCTTTCATCTTGTTTGTCTGTCACTTTTTGCTGTTCTTTGGGCGTATTTGGCCGTTTTTTCTCCTCCACCGACATCATAGTAAGTTCACATGTATCGCTTGGCCTATTGTGGCATTCTTTAAGCAGTTTTTCACCGTCCATCGGTGTGTATAGTGGTAATGTATGGCGTCTTTCATCACTGTGGCATTCGTGAAGCAGTTTTTCACCTCCTATCGGTTGCGTAGTGTTGTGGCGTGGCCCCGCAGCGAATATGCGCGTTGTGGTGCGGCGGGGCGATGCGCGTGCGTGTCACGTGACCTCCATGGGGAGGGAGTCGCGGCGCCGCACGTCATCATCGTCCAGGGGCTCGGTTGGAGCCGCCGACGAATCTATTATATCGCTGGAAAAAGAAAATTGCAAATTAGTAAAGGGAATCAATTAATTGGGTGACTGGAAAAAATTAAAGGTGACTGTTCATGGGATACTTAAATAATAAACCTGGCAGCGATTTATTTTTTTGGCGACGAAATAACTAAACGGGCGACTGACAGGGGAATACAAAAGATACGTAAAAGACTACATGTGGGAGATAAATAATTTAAATGAGCGACAAAAATCCTGAGTGGGCGACTATTATACCGAGTAGGTACCTAACTATAACCGATTTAAGTATTTTTCTCACCTCGATTAGGTTGATCGTCACCTTTTATAATAGTAGATTATGCAACAAGTGAATAAAAAGGGAATTTAGTTCGAGGGACTAAGTTGGATCCCGAGAGTAGCGAAGGATTCTAGAGTTGAATCCTGAGCGAAGCGAGGGATACAAAGGACCGAGATGAAATTTTTTATTCACAAGTTGTGTACTCTACTTTTTACCATTGACTGCGAGAAAACAAATAGGTATGTAACTCTGACAGGTACTTTATACTTAGTATTTATAGTTGACCATCAGCCATTTTTAATGTCCCCACACTGCTGGGGCACAGGCCTTCCTTATGGGTGGAAGGATGGGCCATAACCCACCACGCGGGCCCAATGTGGATTGATGGGTGTTAACGACTGCAAATGCAGCCGGGACCAACGGCTTAATGTGCCTTCCGAGGCACGGAGGCTTAGAGCATTTAAAACGGAGGAGCTCGAGATAATACATTTTGGTCACCCATCCCATGACCGACCCATGCGACCCATGCTTGAAATTAGAAGTTTTCCAATGACATAGAACAACCACGCCAAGAGAGAAATTACATGATCAGTCTGGCATCAGTCCATTTCATCAGTCTGCATAGACTTAGAATTTTTGCAGGCTGAATATCGTACCAGACTGATGGAATGGACTGATGCAAGACTGAACATTCAATCTCCCTCTAATAGATAGAAAAGAACCCAAAGATAAGACACTAAAAACAAACAAACAAACGAGAAAGCAACCTAATAAAAACGTGTTAATAAAAAGAACCTAATTAAATTTGGCGGGATTTTTTTTTCGTTTAATTTTATTGTGTAACTATGGCTCTCTGGAATAGCTCCCATAGAGGAAATAATCACTACTAGCTCCATAGCAGCCAGAAGGTATAGGTACTTTTTTGTACATGATGCGCGCTTGTTCCAAATTCAAATTATTTTTATTCACTCGGTGAATAAAATCGCTTATTATTCACTCTTATCGTTGAATTAAACGCACTTTTTAGAGTGGCGATGGTAAAAATAAAATATATGCCAAATGTTTAATGTTCTGTATGCCTTACGTTGTCGCCCAAATAGTAATTTGGTCGCCCGTTCTGAAACTTCTGAATAGCCAATAGGGAATATGCATCATTTTTTTTAATCAAAATCAAAAGTATAATGCGTGAGAAAATCAACTGTATTATTTCTCGTGATATAGTTACTTGAAGTTAGCACGCAGCAGCAACCGCCGAAAACGCTCCACACAAAACAGACATGATATATGACGTCACATATCACGTTTCAGGCGCGCGTTTACTATGGAGTTAGCCAAGAATTTTCAATTATTTCCCTAAATTTTGCGTTTAAGTACATATGTGTCATACAAAAAATGATTTCTTATTCGATATTCTATCTGACTGTTAAGTTCATTATATTCGAAAGTGAAAAAAAAAATCGTTATTTTTCCCTGATTTCATCGTGTGATAAAACTAAAATAATTTTTTTTTTTAATTTTCCTGTTCCATCATGTTTTTATACGTGACCGAAGCGATCAAGCTCAATCAAAATCGGTGACTTATGCATATTCCCTATTACGCAATTCAATTTGTATTTTAAAGTCACCCATTTTCAACTTTGTAGTCGCCCTCAGTCCATCGCCCACTTACTCAATACTCAATATTTTATTTGCAACCATAATGTGGCTATTACTTAGAATTTCAGTACACTACATTCAGTATTTTTGATACCCAAAATGGGAATTTATTGTTGTATCATCATAATTTTTTTATACTGATTCTGGAAATGAAAATATGTGACCCGTGTTTCGGTGTTCGTATATACAAAAAATTATGTTGTATTATACTAATATAAATA
This sequence comes from Agriphila tristella, assembly GCA_928269145.1. Classification (NCBI taxonomy): domain Eukaryota; kingdom Metazoa; phylum Arthropoda; class Insecta; order Lepidoptera; family Crambidae; genus Agriphila; species Agriphila tristella. Next base: position 1,359,096 of record OV743451.1, on the reverse strand, counting down.
GTATCAAAAGCTACGCACTCACTAGTTCGGCGGCACGAGGCGAACCTGGGCTTTTAACTGGGCTGTAGTAACGCTATATCGGGACATTCTGAACTTACCATACTAATTTCAAGGATGTGTCCAGTCCATGAAACTTAACAACTTTCTCGAAGAAACATGGTGTCGAATATAGCCACAAAATTTTGGTCATCCCATACTAAATTGATCACGTGATCTCTTTTATTTGTATGGATAGTCGTTTTTTAGGGTTCCATACCCAAAGGGTAAAAACGGGACCCTATTACTAAGACCCCGCTGTCCGTCTGTCACCAGGCTGTATCTCATGAACCGTGATAGCTAGATAGCTGAAATTTTCACAGATGACGTATTTCTGTTGCCGCTACAACAACAAATACTAAAAACAGAATAAAATAAATATTTGAGGGTGGCCCCTATACAACAAACGCGTTTTTTTGTCATTTTTTGCTCGGTATTATTAATGACAACAGGTAGACGCACTTGGCCGGTTTTTTTTACATATTTGGACATGTGTTCCTTAGAGAAAATTGTTCAGTTTAATGGACTGAATCATAGCCTTCTATATCTTCCAAGCCCTGAAGTTGAGCAGAACGGCAACATCGCATGTGGTCAAGCACATAGTATAAAATTATTTAAAAAAATATTTATTATTTGTTTTTCCTTTATTATCTATGTTTAAACTAGTTGTAAATTGTGATGTAAGATTATTTCAATAAAATTTTATATTTATTATTATTATTTATTTATTAGAACATAAGGTTTGAGTCAAATTATTTGAACTTTTCGGGGGTCCTTTAGTACGATGAGCATTTTGATCTAAGCCTCCTCTAGCAATAAATCTTACATCATTGGAAAGGTATTTAAATTTGAAACACTTTATTGTATTACTATAAACGTCAACTATTAGTACTTTGAGAGTTATAACGCTCTAAACTTGACCAATAACTAAACATTAATGTTGACATTAATGACCTAAAACTCCGAAATTACTAACAATTAATAGAAAGTATGTTTGCAGCAAATAATTGTCGTATAAAAACCTTTCTTATGATATATCATTCATTTTTATAGGTGTGGTAGATCAACTTCCAAAGACAATAAACCACTTTTATACTTTAATAACCTTTAACTCCAAAAGTCTTAACAATCGATATAAAGTATATTAACAGCAAATATTTGTCTTTAAAAAGCCTTTCTAATGATATATCATTTATTGCTAGAGAGCGTGTTAATCAACTCCCTGCTGAAGAAAATCAACAAAAAAGATGACATCTTTGACAGCCATTTTTTCCTGGTTAACATTGATATTTTTCTTATTGTTTAATATACAAAGCATTTCAATAAAAGAACTAAATTATTTTCATATTTAAAACCTCACACGATTACTATGAAAAAAAATATCGACCTCTTAAAATTGAAATATTCCCATACATTTAGTATGGAGACAGGTGGACGACATGACCACGAACTGACAGTAACAGACGTTGCCAAACTTATGTTCACGGCTTGGAAATGAAGAAGGCTATGACTGAATACATCCTCAAAATTTGGATGGGAATACAAAATGACCCTGATTTATCCTTACCAATATTATAAATGCGAAAGTCCGTTTGTTTGTTTGTTACGCCTTCACGTCCTAACTACTGAACCGATCATAATGAAATTTTGCATACACGTTATCAGGGGTACCGAGAAGGACATAGGGACCTTTCATCCCGAAAAAAGTATAGTTCCCGAGGGATAGCAAAAAAACCTTTCCACGCAGACGAAGTCGCGGGCGGAAACTAGTACTAGTATAAATAGTATGAAAAGCTACGCACTCACTTGTTGGGCGGCGGGCGCGGCGGCGCGAGGCGGGCCTGGCGCGCCTTGAGCTGCGCCGTTGTGAACGCGATCGCCTGCACGTTGGCCGCCAGCGGGGAGCCGCCCGCGATCGACAACTTTGGCGTAGCTACAACGTAAACAAATACAGGGTTATTTAATGTTTAGCTAAATTTTAACAAGATGTTCTTTCCGTGTATATTAACAACTTCCACTATGGGGTCAACTCTGAAATCGTGGAAAAAATCTGCTTTTTCGTTCAAAGTTGTTAAGCCTAACCATTTACACACGCAATATTAAAAGAACGGGTTTTTTTAAACATTTCAGATTTCAAGATGTTATGTTTGCCTTTAAGCAACGTTCGCAAGGGTCGGTCATGGGATGGGTGACCAAAAGTTTATTATCTCGAGCTCCTCCGTGCTTCGGAAGGCACGTTAAGCCGTTGGTCCCGGCTGCATTTGGAGTCGTTAACACCCACCAATCCGCATTGGGCCCGCGTGGTGGGTTATAGCCCAAGGCCTGTGCCCCAGCAGTGGGGACATCAAAATGGCTGATGGATGTTTGCCTTGTACTGTATGAGATAATCACCTAGCGCTCGGCGTCCTCAGCGAGAACAATATCAACCAGGCTGTCCGTTGCGTCTTCGGTATAACTGTAGCACATTTTCACAGCATTTTACGATTACCACGCTTTCATTTCTTTTATATAAATATTCGTATTTATAAATATGGGTGAAATCTATAAAGTAGTTTGAATAGTCTATGTTGTTTTTTACACGACTGCCCAAAGCAAAAAGAGTGTATATGTGTTCAGGGTTCATGTATGTTTGTGGGTATGTGAGTTTCTTTATTCCACCATAACTTCTAAATGCTTGAACTCATTTGGATAAATAGGATATCGTTAGAATCCTTACAGCATCTCAAGTAACACTGGCTATATATTTTTTTAGAAAAAATCAATATGGCGACTGCAAGACCTCATTTTCAAATGTGAAAAAAGAAATTACTTCTATTATTACAATATGGGCATCAAATGAAAGGCCTTGATGAGCACATTCCAAAATTATATAATATGTCACTAAAATGTGTGAATTAAAAATTAATAAATAATTTTTTTTATCAAAAACACGACTGCCCTGCCAAAAACGAACTAAAAAGTTAAACAACAAGTGTCACTGCAATCGGGGGACCTCTTTGATCAAAAATTGTTCCATAATAAGGTCCCCCGACTGCAATGACACTTGTTGTTTAACTTTTTAGTTCGTTTTTGGCAGGGCAGTCGTGTTTTTAATATTTTTTTTATTTATAATAAAGATCAAGTGTTATAATGATTGTATTATGAAATAAAACGAATAAGAAAAAAATTATTCTACGCACACACAGTACTTGTTTATAAAAAACTGTTTATTTTGTACGATTTCACAGTGAGTTGACCCCATAGTGAGACTGTTAATAGTTTTACAGACATACATACGCTCGCACAATAGTACAGCTCGCGCAACATAACTTGAACCAAACCATATACAATGACGCTTGCGCAGTAGCAATTTTCAGTACAAAAATTGTAGTGCGCAGGTCACGTGGTACTAAAAATAGGGTCAAGTTATGTTGCGCGAGCTGTACTAACGTACACAAGTTGCACTCCGCAAAATCATTTAAATAAATAGCGACTCTTGCTCCAACACAATAAAGTGCAATTAAGGTCGCACAGCGGTCCCTTCCCTACATTATTCACCTAGTAGTTGCCTCTCTTTCTATCGTCTAGCTCTTATCTTTTCTGACGTATGAAATTGGTCCTCGATGAGGACGCCGAGCGCTTCATACTCCTGAGCCCTGGTTTTATAAACACCCTATTAAAATGTAAAAGTAAACGCCATTAGTTTGTACTTACCTCCTTTAGGTAGCTGTACGTTCTTATGTAACAAATTTGCGACTACGGAGCTGGGTATTGATGTTGCCTTCGAGGTAGTGATCGCTATTGAGGACGAGGGGTCGCTGGAACTCCGCGCCACGGGGGTCGTCACCAGGGTGCGGTTTTTTAATTGTATCTGTGGAAGAAAGAACTTTATATTTAGTTTAGATTATGAGATATATTCATCAATTTTGTCTATTCTGATTATGATGATAATCATCATCATGTGTTATTTTCATACAAACTCATCGTTTGAGATTTGAATGGATCATTTTTATCACTTCTTTTTTGTCCATGGATGTAATAACACAAATCAACTTTGTCTAGGGATACAGATCTGTGTTATTTTCATACAAACGAGGCAACTTTAAAGTCTCGGTTCTCCAGCAGGGATTGACTTAGCTGTGATCTGATGATGGCCATTCAGGGAGTGAATGGAGGAGATTCAGATCACTACACATACACACCCTACTGATCTGATCAGCATTCTAATCCGCGAAATTAGTATAAAAAATTATGGGAATCCTGAAACTAAATCCTTATATCTCTTAGAATACCGATCAGATCAGTTGGGTGTGTACAACGATTTGAATCTCCCCCATTCACTCCCTGGATGGCCTTCATCCGATCACAGCTAGGTCAATCTTTGGCGGAGAACCAAGGCTTCAAAGTTACCTCGTTTGTATGAAAATCGACTGGTGTCTTTAATTATGTGAACGCCACTGTATAATGGATCACCTGTGGCCTAGTAGGTATCGTCGCTCCGCATTATGAAATTAGGTGTCAATAAATCGATCTGTATGTGTTTCTAAGAAGTGTTTAAGAGCTAGTATATTACTAACTACGATGAACAAAAAATAAGTGATGAAGACGATCTTCCCAAAATTTCGAACCAGTCTATCAAACATGATGAAGATTATGGCAAAATCGTCTCAAATAATAATTACCTGTGGCCTAGTAGGTATCGCCGCCCGCACTAGGTGCCTGGCGTCCAGACTCAGGCTGACTCGGTGGGGGCGCGCGGGGGCGTGTGGGCGGATGGCGCCCTCTAGCGACACTATGGGGCGGCGCTTGGCGTCGTTGAGCTCTAAACGAGCCACGTTCGCGCCTGGTTGTGGCTGGCGGACTACGTTCACTAGGTGAGGACCCTGGGAAAACAAAACAAATTGAATTAGAACAAAATATATAATAAAATGCATACAACCAGTGAATAGATCAAGCTAAAATCTGTACTCAGATCTAATGTCATTCCTGTTAATTTTTTAGTCTAACACACACTAAATGGCAGCTAATTTCCAATATATCGGCACAGAACAGATACAACAGAAACTCGAACGAAATTTATCGATAGGACACATTAATCGGCTAATATTCTAACTCTAGAAACTAAGTTCATTGACACTGTACAGTCACGAGCAACAAAATGCACACACTTTAGAACTATATCACATTCAATCAATATATCTCAGTGTGATAATGTTATACCTACCTTATTCAAAACGTAATCAGTACACATCAGTTGATTTTGTAGTGTGTGTAATGTGCTTACATGCATATTACACACACGCATCTCTCCTCATATATAAGCTAAAACCCTTTATAATAAATCAGTTATGATCGCAGTCAGTCTATCATTCATACACCCGAACCGCCAACACTGCAATTTCAATAAGTAATTATTTTTTTAATTTTTAAATTTAATCAAATATTTTTGCAATGGCGTACTCTTCTAAGTTCGCGGAGCGCGGAGGTTTGCGCACTTAAGTGGGTACCCAGCCTTAGAGATTGTTAGATCTAACTAAAAACAAACTTTGATTTGAGTGTATCTCTCTAGTACTGAATACTTATGCTGTGGCCACATTATCGCGCTGTCGCGAAGCTTTTCGTTATATTATTATACAATTTAGAAACTTTGATTTAAGGAATAAGATTTTAATTTCACTTAAAGCAAATAAAGAGATTAAATGAAATTAAACTCTGATCAAGCTTATGAAGTAACCTTTTTTTTTTTAATGTTAATTTCTTATTGAAACCAGCTGATCGGTGCAGTGTCAATGACCTTTGTTTCTAACGCTGAAGTGCTAAAAAAAGAACAGTTGTTTGAAATCATACTATATTTTTGGAATGATCTGATTTATATGAATATCCTACGACTTATGTATTGTTTACTTATGTTATATGGGTGTAAGATGTGACCTTTGCTTAAAGTGTGTGTATGTATGTATGTATGTATGCATGCACTGACCTTCCCCAGCTGCGCGGCCTTGATCTCGATGAGCTGCGTGAGCTGCTGCTGCTTGTCCACGCCCAGCACCACGCCGCCCACGGCCGCGCCGCCCACGCCGCCCGCGCCGCCCGCCCGCCCCAGCAACTGCGCGCGCTGGGCGTGCGTTAACGGATGCGCGTGTAATACTGCGATAAAAATACATCATTAAAGACGATACAAATAACAATTAATTTATCTGACCGAGCGCGAAGTGTTGACACGAAGTATGAATTCCGTAACACAGCGGTGTAAAAGAGAATCGTAATACATCCTACTGTTCAACAGGGCCGCGTGCCGAGTTGAAGGATGGTTTAATAAGACGCATCTCTACTTTAGCTTGGGCACAGAATAGATATAAGTACTACCGTACAGAAAGGAAACTCTACGCCCCGCCCGCCCCACAGTCAATTACCTCACCCGAATCGTGAACTCATTTAGTCGTGTTTGTCAACGTCAACTTATTTTGATATCAAAGCAATGCGTCGTAACTTTTTAGTCGTGTTTGTCAACTGTCAACTTATTTTGATAGTCGTAACTTTATTTACCAAAAAGTTCGAATTATGAATTGAACACCGCTCATACAGTACAAACTGCACGGTAGCCCTAGACTTACATACACAGTTGCGCGTGTACAAAAACGTCATCTGACGTCATCTGTGTATAATGGAGTTGTATGGGGTGACCGGGGTGTGTCACTACTAAAGCGCGTGTTGTGACTGCACCGGTTTGTGAGAGTTGCACTAAAGGCACGTTCACAAGACTATGATGATAATGATGATGATAATGACAATGACAATGATAATTAAAATGATAATGACAATGATAATTATAATTATTTTACCTTTGAGCTTGTTAGCAGGCACGTGATGCAAATGCGGCGGCGTCACTACTAAAGGCGCGTGTTGTAACTGCAGCGGTTTGTGAGAGTTGCACTAAAGGCACGTTCACAAGACTATGATGATAATGACAATTATAATGATTTTACCTTTGAGCTTGTTAGCGGGCACGTGATGCAGATGCGGCGGCGTCACTACTAAAGGCGCGTGTTGTAATTGCAGCGGTTTGTGGGAGAGTTGCACTAAGGGCGCGTTCACACGGCGACCGCCCGCAGTCACTGCTGTGGTCACCCCGCCGCCCGACGACACTGACGCGACTGCTGTAAAGACAAGCTTTTCATACTACTGCGATTCAGAAAGAAGATTTAATCAAGCATTTTAGTTTTAGTATCCACTGAAGAACAGTGCGGTCAGTGTGGCAGTTTTTCGCTGCAAAATACTACCAATCATATCGAGTTTTTCTTAAAGGTAATCTTAAGAAAATCATCACTTTTTTAACGTACTGCCATAGGTCGCTAAAAGATCATAAGGATCTGAAATTAAGATATATGAATTCTTATATCTTTATCCAGGACACGTATTGAAACAGAAACACGATTGATTTTGGCGCAACACATTTTAATTTTGAAAATACTCCTTGAAAAATCGTTATTTACTGCAAATTGATTTCGTGATTTTTACATACTTCTGCAACACGAAACTGAAATATACATTACAACATATGTAAAAATTCCGTAATCTTATATTGCGAAAAATAGCCGGAACACATTTTTTATTACGCACTCAGATTTAAAACATAATGTGTACACGAGAGAGCGGCACATCGTATACGGCCTCTTAACTACTCGACTGATCAATATAAAATTTTGTAAACGTGTGTCAGGGGTACAGAAAAGACAATAATAGGGTAACTTAAACCTTTCATCCAGAAAAAAGGATTGTTCCCGTGTACAGAAAAATAACTGTCCACCACAGGGGAATTTCGGGAATAGACCGTCTATACTTTGTTTCCCGATATCCACCAGTAGCAAATTAATAGAAAAGTTAAAAGGGAATTGTTTGGCTTGGTATGGGCATGGGCATGTTATGACAAGGAATGAAAGGCATGTTACTAGAAGAGTAATGGATATGGATGTTGAGGGCTAGGAAGTAAGAGGAAGACCACAGAAAAGATAAAAATATAATATAATATTAGACAACATCACAAACATTGCTCTGATTCCAAAGTAAGTAGCTTAAGCACTTGTGTGGACACCAAAGATGGATGGATTGTGTGCGGAATGATATGAACGTGAAGGGAGAGGAAGGGGAGATGACGAGTGATGGGAGGAATGGAAGAGAAGGAAGCACTGCACCGATCCCAAATAAATTGGGATAAGGGTAGGGGGATGGTGATGATCCACCAGTGGTGGACAAAAAATGGGAGCAACGGGAATAGGCCAAAATAATTGTCTACGCAGACGAAGTCGCGGGCGGACTTAAGTTCAGTATACGTACAAGCTTCTCTATGGTGCAGCGGCAAGGCGACGACGGGCGGGAACGGCCCGTTCTGTACGAGGACCCCCGACTGCGTCGACAGCAGGTGGTTTTGAAGGCGCACCTGTATACGACAAAACACAATACATTTATTTACACTTCATAGACAAATAGTGTAGCCCCCGTATTTACAGACGAGTAATTACTCGTCTAAGGGCCGATTTTTCAATCCCCAGTAAATAGATATCAGTCAGTTTAATTATTAACACAGAACAGAATAATGTCGGAAATGAGTCAGTTCGTCAGTTAGACACCAGCGCCACATGTCGGTGCTCTGAAATGACTTTAGTCGGACGCCAGCGACACCTGTCAGCGCTCGACCAAGTCTACGACGCAACGGTCGGCCGGACGGAGCTCACGTCATGAGCTCAGTCCAGTCTTGTTGCAGCGGCCGTAAGGTTAACACGCGTCTAGAAACTGTCGCGCTGTTCTTAGTTTCATTATTTTAGTTGATTGTGCAGTATGTTAATTATTAGAAAGTGAATGGTATCGTGCTCTTTGATTTGAAACCAACACTAATACCCACGTACACCCGTTTCTAATACGCAATATGGGCGATAAAAGTGAACCTGCGCCCCCTCTGCCGTCATGTAAGTACTACCGTACAGAAAGGACACTCTTCGCCCCGCCCCACAATCAATTACCTTCACCCCCCGCGAGTTCGTATGCCGAATCGTATGCTCGTGTCGTGTTTGTCAACGTCAACTTATTTTGATATTCAAAGCAACGCGTCGTAACTTTTTAGTCGTGTTTGTTAACAGTCAAATTAATGCGTCATAGGCATAACTTTATATACCAAAAAGTTCGAATTACGATTTGAACGCCGCTCATACAGTACAAACTGCAGGGTAGCCTTAGACTTACATACACAGTTGCGCGTGTACAAAAACGTCATCTGTTTATAACGGCGCGGTTGTTTGGATCCGGGGTGTGTTACCAACCAAATAAAACAAAAGTCATTCAAAAATTTGACAGACAAATATATTGTATGACAAACATTTTCAATTTAGCGATATGATACGCTGTCAAATGAAATAGCTTTATCTAGGCATTGAAAAATCAGCCCTAAGTAAAAGAAAAAACCATTTACGATGATTGTCTGTTTGTCTGACAATGTAAACTTACATCGATATTTTTCTTTCGTAATCTATGTATGAAAAAACCATTTGTTGTATTTTAATAGTACATTACTGACGCGGTCAATAATGACTGCATTACGGTCTCGGCCTTTATAGCGCAGACAGCAAGGGCTGCAATGATGACCAAGCTTGAAGGCCGAGAGCGTAGTTAAGCTCAGCTTGAGGCCATCATAGCGTGGTCAGCAGTGTAGTCATTGTGGACCAAGTCTTGTATAGGGCTTTACTCAAAAATGTCAAAAAAGTAAAAATGTCAATAATGTCCAAAATTATCAAAATGATCATTTTTTATTTTTTTGATATTTCGTCATTTTTGACATTTTTGATATTTTTGAAATTGTAATTTTTGAAATTTTTGAAAAATTTTGTCATTTTTGACATTATGACATTTTTTACTTTTTTTGTCATTTTTGAGTAAAGCACTATACAAGACTTGGTCCAAAATGACAAAAAAATAAAAAAGGCAAGAAAGTCAAAAATATCAAAAAAGAAAAATAGTAAAAAAGTAAAAAAAAAATATACAAAAACATAATCTACAACAATACAACACCCGCGCAAATAAAGAATGGGATTGAAAATGGCGGCTCACGGCGCTTACCACAACGAGTGTAATCCCATTCATTAACTGCGCGGGTTGTACAATGTACTTTTTTAACGAACTATGTTTGAAACAAAACTCGACAATAATGGATTCTCAAAGGAAATTGCTGGTGGCTAAAACTCGACAATAATGAAATCCCATACAACTTTGTTGCGTCACCATCGGAGGAGCGCGGCAACCTCGACTTTGTTCAAAGAAGGTTGTCAAAATAATGGCCATATTACAAGCATTTTTGAGTAAAAATTATTATTTGAATAGAACAAATAAAACAAATAAGACGAGTAAGGATAAACAGACTATAGATGTTAAATTTTAGTAAAACTGATTGTGTCACATGCATTGATCTTGAATTCTTGACACATGCGACTTCACCATTACCCCTCGACATAATAAAGTCAAGATCGAATATCACATTACAGAAATGCTAACGGGCGATTTCAATAATCTATCTTCAGTAAGAGCACACCTCGGCTGGACACTCCATACAACCGCACCATGGCGCCATTATTAACAGATGACGTTTTTGTACACGCGCCACTGTGTGAGTGGCGTTCGATTCACAATTCGAACTTTTTTAAATAAAGTTACGACTATCAAAATAAGTTGACAGTTGACAAACACGACTAAAAGGTTACGACACATTGCTTTGAATATCAAAATAAGTTGATAGTTGACAAACACGACTAAAAAGTTACGACACATTGCTTTGAATATCAAAATAAGTTGACAGTTGACATAAACGACTAAAAAGTTACGACACATTGCTTTGAATAGGTATCAAAATAAGTTAACGTAGACAAACAAGACTAAACAAGCACACGATTCGGCACACGAACTCGCGGGGTGGGGTGAGGTAATTGATTCTGGGGCGGGGCGGGGTGTAGTGTCTTTTCTGTACGGTAGTACTTATGTCTGTTCTGTGGTAAGAGATAGGCTTACTCTACTATGGATCTGTTACTAGACTTACTAGGCAACTTTGTTATTTCCCGTCATTTAACTGATCTGACGAATGTCCTAGATCTAATATTGATCTAGGACACTTTCGTCAGATTCCGTTTTCATCAGAAAAAATATAGGCTGTTTTCTTTATGAAGAAAAGGAAATTTAATCAGATTCCGGTTTCGTCAGAAAAAAATTAAGGCTAGTTTTTCTGGAAGTTAGGACTCCCGTTAAGGGCTGTGGGGAATATGCTGACCGGATCTGATGAACAGGTATGAAAAGACCTCCTTTACATTCATGCTAGCCTGGTACTTTAAACCCCCGTTATATTTTCGATAAATTCAAATAAGTTGAAACATTTATTTTATTAAGTTTTTTCTGACGAAAGAGGAATTCCACTTTTGTATATTTTTATATGTCCGCCTATATTTTTTTCTGACGAAACTGAATCTGACGAAAGTGTCCGGGATCGAAATGATCCTAAGCAACAACTCTTAATAAGCCTATCTCTTACTGAGGATAGGTTATTGAAATATTGTGTCCCTACAGTACTTACCTTTAAACTTTCAGAAACAGCTACAGTGACGATCTGCGGTGCGGGCGAATCCTGTGACGTCACAATGACGTCACTGGCCCTCCTGTGAGCCGCTGACGTGATAATATGCTTCTTAAGAGGCGAATGCTTCGTGTGAACGGTCTTCAACTGGACGCCGTGCGGGAGTGAGACTTCCTCTATAGTGCTGTCCTCCTTCCTCTTAAGTTATAATAATATTCTTCTTAAGGTTTCGTGTAGATAGCATCAAAGCTCGACCGAAGTTCAACCGGAGCTCGGCCGGAGGAAAACCGGGACAAAGCACTATACAGGAAGGCCCCATTGCCATAGTAACAATCCTGTTTCCCAGAGGCGGCTCGTGTAATGTTTTTTATGGGTGTTATCAGAATGTTTGCTTGTTTACCATTTAAGAATCCGTACACATTTTGCCGCTGACTGCCGCTCTCTCGCTCGCGCATTCCAAGTTTTCTCAAGATTTCTTAAATCTGCGCGCGTAATTGAATAATGTGTCTCGGTCACTTTTCGCAATATAAGATTACGGACATTTCAACATATATTTCAGTTGCGAGTTGCTGAAGTACAAAAAAATATAGTTTTTGCCAGTTCAAATACTGTCTGTTAGAAATTACAACTTTTTGTACTTTAACAACAATAAACTGAAATATATTTTAAAATGTCCGTAATCTTATATTGCGAAAAGTGGCCGAGACATATTTTTCAATTACGCGCTCATACATACATACACTCACGCCTATTTCCCATGGGGGTAGGCAGAGACTATGGATCGCCACCTGCTACGATCCTTGCACACTTCTTTCGCTTCATTCACATCCATCAATCTTTTCATACATGCCCTGCGGTTTTTGTCACTGCGTACACCAGCCTTTTTTATAATAACCCCTATTTGGTCCGCGTAGGTTTTTCTGGGACGCCCTTGTGCAATCATTCCTTCCACATTCGCACAATATATCTCTTTCGTGATTCGCCTTTCATTCATCCTCTCTAAGTGACCAAACCACCGGAGCATTCCTTTCTCAATTCTTGTCACTATATTATCATCTTTCAGACCACACCTTTTACGAATCACCTCATTGCTCACTATATCACTCAGTTTTACTCCGCATATTTTCCTCAACGATCGCATCTCTACCGCATTTATTCTGCTTTCATTCTTCTTCTGCCATACCCAAGATTCACTTCCATACATCAGTGTCGGTACCAGCACTCCGTTATGAATAGCCATTATTACGCGCTCAGATTAAAGAAATCTTGAGAAAATATGAAATGTGCGAGCGAGAGAGCGGCAGTCAGCGGCAAACTGTGTACGGGCTCTTAATTTTATTTCTATTTTTACATAAGATCGGCAACAGTGCAAGATCAGCGCGGCAAATTGACAAATTTTCAAACCAACAACGCGATCTGACAACGTAGTGCCAGATTAGGCTAATTTCTCGTACAAATATTTTGTTTCACGCACCGGACTGGGTCGGTGTCTCTCTTTCGCACTCATCGAAATTCGTGCTATGATTGAACTGAACTTTGTTTCATAGGAGCGCAATCGCTGGCGCTCCACTTGCTCGATACAATAATCTTTGTACGTAGGTAATAGTTTCTAGTAAAATGATTTAAAACTGAATACGCAAAGTAGAATTAAGTAGGTATTTTTATTATTACTTGAGTGTTATTAGGGGCTCAAGTGTACGCGCTCACTAGACATGAAATAAAACACTTTTTAACGGATACTAGCGCGGTTTTATTGAAAGTACTTTGGTATTAGTTGGTATTTGGTTGGATTTTTTATTTTCCCGACGTTTCGGCACCTTTGCAGTACAATTATTAAAAAAAACATTTTATTTTCATTTTATATTCATTTATTAATGAATTCCAATTCACCAAAATAAGCTTTAAATCATGGTGGTTTGGTATTATCTCATAATTAGAACATTTTGACTTTTTGCGCCTTTGACGTTTTTCTCCTTGGACATTATGCGCTTTGGACTTTTTGCTTTTTTGGCATTCTGCTCTTTTGACATTTTGCGATCGCTTGACATTTTGCACTTTTGACGTTCTGCGCCTAAACGCTCTTTAAGATGTGCATAAGTATAGGAATTAAAAAATATAGTAGAAAATTAGTAGTTATTTGTGATAGTGCATTGCACGAGCGTTCTTAAGGACGAGCCGCCTCTGCCGTTTCCAAAGTAACAAATACGTACGAAAAAGGTGAGACGTGCTCCAAGTATACTCCGATTGACTCCGGTCGAGTTTCGGTAGACCTCCGGCCGAACTCTGGTGCTATCTACAAGACCGCTAAAAGTTCTACAACACTACTAAACTAAACATACTATCATGAACTAACCTTTAAACTCTCAGAAACAGCTACAGTAACAATCTGCGGTGCGGATGAATCCTGTGACGTCACAGTGACGTCACTGGCCCTCCTGTGAGCCGCTGATGTGATAATATGCTTCTTAAGAGGCGAATGCTTCGTTTGAACGGTCTTCAACTGGACGCCATGCGGGAGTGAGACCTCCTCTATAGTGTCCTCTTTCCTTTTTTCGCGGGGCGGCGGCTTTTCCACTTTGATCTGTGGTAGGGGAACTTGCACTTCGTTGACCTCCTCCACGATGATTTTGGACGTGGGCACCGGGTGAGTTTCCGGTTCCTGTTTGTGGAGAAATAATAATTTATTTGAAGTAACAAAGACCCATTAAATTTTACAAATTTACAATCAAGTTTGGAGGTTAGTTACACTTATATTGTTTTTTTATTAACCTATAGAAACTAACAAAAATTGCGTTTTTAACTTAAAATCATCGTGAATGCTAAAATCTCAAATTTAAAAAATATATAGCTGTTTCATCATAATCAATTGTCAAAATATCTGGAAAGATATTTCAATTGAATGTCGAGGTAATATCCTCACATTGGTGAAATAACGCTGGCTTGCAGGAGTGGGATATACTTGAAGAAATTCAATGATGCCACTACGATTGGCCAGAAATGTTTATATTTATGAACTTTTGAGTTTTCTTAAAATAACAAACAAAATAAACTAGATAGCTGTTTAATCAACTGTCAAAATATCTGGAAAGATATTTCAATTGAATGTCGAGGTAATTCTTTCACATTGGTGAAATAACGCTGGCTTGCAAGAGTGGGATATACTAGAAGAAATTCAATGATGTCACTACGATTGGCCAGAATGTTTATAATGATGAACTTTTGAGTTTTCTTAAAATAACAAACAAAATTTCCTTTACACCGCTTACAAAAAAGATTTGTTTTTGACTCCCCCCCGCGCCCCCCCATACCTACACACACTACATACACACCTGCAGCGGCGGGAGGTAGTAGCCCAGGACTTTTAGCAAAAAACCTAGGACTAATTCCGGCGGAAGGTTTTTTGTTTTTAAAGTGTTCCTTAGGTCTCCCTGAATATATCTGGAAAGTTCCCCGTGAATCCCATGTACGCTCCCCCCCTCCCCCCCTCAAACGTCTCCCTGATTTTAGTTTTTTCTATTTATCTCAGAAACGGTTGAAGATTGAAGAAAGTTGTCAACGTATGATATAATTGTTATATAAAATATCCAACCCATCGATACTTCAATCATTTCGATGTGAGCTGTAGTCTCTGAAATATACCTACAGACATTTCACGAAAAAAATGTTTTTGCCCAAAAATCGATCTTTGTACTAGTTTTAAAGAAAAGTGACTGGAGTTGTGGCAAAATTATGTAAGGTCATATGAATCTTGATACATTGAGGATTAAAACGAGGTATAATACATTGTTATAGCAGCATCGGTTCTCGATTCACACGGAATGGTGTCAACGCCACGATGTACTTTTTAGCCCAATACTTTTATATAAAAATTTCGCGATACCTAGGACTAATTCCGGTGGTAAGTTTTTGTCTTTTAAAGTGTTCCTTAGGTCTCCCTGAACATATCTGGAAAGTTCCCCGTGGATCTCCCCCCCTCAAACATCTCCCTAATTTAAGTTTTCCCATTTATCTCAGAAATGGTTGTAGATAGAAGAAAGCTCTTCACGTATGATATAATTGATATAAAATATCCAACACTTTAATCGTTTCGATGTGAGCTGTAGTCTCTGAAATATACGTACAGACATTTCACCAAAAAAAAATGTTTTGCCCAAATATCATTATTTGTACTAATTTTTAAGAAAAATTTGTGAATTTGTGGCAAAATAATCTGAGTTCATTTGAATCTTGATACATTGAGGAATAAAACGAGGTATAAAACATTGTTTTAGCAGTATTGGTTCTCGATTTACGAGGTAGGTATCAAGCGATACTACATGTAATTAATAGTACCTACTAATATCTTCGGACGAATCCTTCGTGTAATTATGATAGAACTTCACTTACAGGTAAGTTCGTTTAATCATTAATTATACACTGATTAATTGATTATTCTCCTTCACTCACCCGCATCGTATCGTACATACGAAAGATTTGTATGTATGTATGTTTGAACGAATTAACTCAGAAATTACTAAAGCTAGAACTACAATAAATTTATTTGGCGTTTGACACCACTCGCTATAAATCGGGAACCAATGCTGCTAAAACAATGTATTATACTACGTTTTATTCCTCAATGTAACAAAATTCATATGAACTCAGATTATTTTGCCACAACTCCACTAATTTTCCTTAAATTTATTACAAATAATGATTTTTGGGCAAATATTTTTTTTAGTGAATAGTCTGTAGGTATATTTCAGAGACTACAGCTCACATCGAAACGATCAACGCGTTGGCGGGTCGGATATTTTATAAGAATTATATCATAGGTTGACATCTTTCTTCTATCAACAACCATTTCTGAGATAAATGGGAAAAACTTAAATCAAGGAGACGTTTGAGGGGGGAGGGGCAGCGGACACGGGATCCACGGGGAACTTTCCAGATATGTTCAGGGAGACCTAAGGAACACTTTAAAAGACAAAAACTTACCACCGGAATTAGTCCTAGGTATCGCAAAATTTTTATATAAAAGTATTGGGCTAAAAAGTACATTGTGGCGTTTACACAATTCCGTGTGAATCGAGAACCGATGCTGCTATAACAATGTATTATACCTCGTTTTATTCCTCAATGTATCAAGATTCATATGACCTTACATAATTTTGCCACAACTCCAGTCGCTTTTCTTTAAAACTAGTACAAAGATCGATTTTTGGGCAAAAACATTTTTTTGGTGAAATGTCTGTAGGTATATTTCAGAGACTACAGCTCACATCGAAATGATTGAAGTGTCAATGGGTTGGATATTTTATTACAATTATATCATACGTTGACAACTTTCTTCTATCTTCAACCGTTTCTGAGATAAATAGAAAAAACTAAAATCAGGGAGACGTTTGAGGGGGGGGAGGGGGGAGCGTACATGGGATTCACGGGGAACTTTCCAGATATATTCAGAGAGACCCAAGGAACACTTTAAAAACCAAAACCTTCCGCCGTAATTAGTCCTAGGTTTCTTTGAAATTTTTGCTAAAAGTCCTGGGCTATAGAGCGGGGGGCTAGCCGGCGCGCGCACCGCCACCATGGAGTGCCCGCGCGCCCCCCCGCGCCCCCCCATACCTACATACACTACATACACACCTGCAGCGGCGGGAGGTAGAGCGGGGGGCTAGCCGGCGCGCGCACCGCCACCATGGAGTGCCCGCGCGCCCCCCCGCGCCCCCCCATACCTACATACACTACAAACACACCTGCAGCGGCGGGAGGTAGAGCGGGGGGCTAGCCGGCGCGCGCACCGCCACCATGGAGTGCCCGCGCGCCCCCCCGCGCCCCCCCATACCTACATACACTACATACACACCTGCAGCGGCGGGAGGTAGAGCGGGGGGCTAGCCGGCGCGCGCACCGCCACCATGGAGTGCCCGCGCGCCCCCCCGCGCCCCCGCGAGCGCCGCCAGCCAGGGCACGCGCGCCCCTCCATACCTGGACGACAATAACGACATTTATAAACACAGGGACCTACTTAACTAATTAAACGCGAACTACGGTCACACCCCGGACACTTCATACAACCACCCCATTATAAACAGATGACGTCAGATGACGTTTTTGTACACGCGCAACTGTATGTGTTAGTCTAGGCAGGGGTCTCCAAACTACGGCCCGCGGGCCAGGTCCGGCCCGCGAGGACCAACAATCCTGTTTTAAATATATTGTAACATTTAAAATGTAAGTTAATAAATGATGGGTAGTAAGGTAACTAGTCCCGTCCGCCCAAAACGAAAATTTGCGCGTAATTTAAAATTACAATATGTTGGTAGGTACGATGAGCTAGCTATACTCCAGCCATCTTACGGATAGAATATTTGTAAGAAATACATTGCGCATTTTTCGTTATTATACCACAAATACGTTAAGTTTCAGTTAATTAACACGATAAATACAACTTGGACAACATAGGAGAAATACTGTTGATATTCATCCTTACTAATATTATAAATGCGAAAGTCCGTTTGTTTGTTTGTTAGTTACGCCTTCACGTCTTAACTACTGAACCGATCATCATGAAATTTTGCATACAAGTTGTCAGGGGTACAGAGAAGGAGATAGGGTACCTTTCATCCCAAAAAATAAGTATTGTTCCATAGGGATAGCAATAAACCTTTCCACGCAGACGAAGTCGCGGGCGGCCGCTAGTATATTTATAAAACATGTAATAAAAAAGTGCTTTTGATGTTAAGTATGGGCAGTTTGTTTGTAAACATTCTTTCCCTAAGTTGGCTGGAGTACTAGGTAGGGTTGCCAGATGGTCAGGATTCGCCTGGATTCTCCCGGAATACAAGATTAGTGGATGAAACTGACTAAAAATCGCGCTGCGCTGCCTTTTTATTTTTCTATGTCTATAACTACTATTTATATACTAGGTATGTTTTATTTTACTATGTCTATGCTGTCTAGGCAAGAGTACAAGTTTAGTGGAAGAAACTAACTAAAAATCGCGCTGCGCGGCTGTTTTTTTTACAATAGACAGGCAAGATCACAACTTACAAGATTAGTGGATAAAATAAAATTGACTAAAAATCGCGCTGCGCGGCCGTTTTCTTACTATTTATAATTACATATTTATTTCTCCCGACAACAACCGTGAAATCCCGATTTAAAATTTTCTCCTGATATTTTGGACTTCCGAACTGGCAACCCTACTAAGTACAGCTCTTTTTTGGCCCTTGCGACTTCGTAGAAGAGTCAGTCCGACCCTTAGGCCAAAAGTTGGAGACCCACTAGGGCTACCGTGCAGTTTGTACTGTATGAGCGGCGTTCAATTCATAATTCGATCTTTTTGGTAAATAAAGTTACGACGCATTGCTTTGAATATCAAATTAGTTGACATTTGATAAACACAACTAAACGAACACACAATTCGGCACACGAACTCGCTCGCAGGGTGGGGTGAGGTAATTGATTCGAGGGCGGGGCAGAGAGTGTCCTTTCTGTACGGTAGTACTTATATCTATTCTGTGCTACGGTAATGCAAAATGGCGTAAAAACAAACAATTACTAAAATACATTGACCTTTTTCTAAGGACAAAATATAAGGTGTGTCTTCATACGTTCACTTTACCGATCGGATCCCTTTTGCTTTCATCCGTTCAGGCGCATTTGGTCCACTTGGTCCATTTCTCATTTGGTCCATTTCGCATTTGGTCTATTTCGCAAAACGTCCATTTCGCATTTGGTCAACTTTCACATAAACAAGGGAGTAAAGTTATTGAAAATAAACATTTTAGCAATTAGATAAACGTTTTGTGCTCGCAAAGGAGGATATTTTAGAAAGTGGACCAAATGCGAAATAGACGTTCTCCGAAATGGACCAAATGCGAAGTGGACGTTTTTTCGGCAAGTGGACCAAATGAGAACTGGACCAAATGCGTTTAAACGGCCCTATCTTCTCAAAAACGTCAAATTTGTATGACAGAAAGTTGAAAGCGCACGGTTTGGAGGCAACCAATATTGCATGCGTTTAACGCAAGTTGGGTTGAAAGTTGGAAGAGAAAGCGCACGGTTTGGAGGCAATATCGCATGCGCCTCGGTGAAGACAGATAACTTTTCTTGTGCCCTAGTGATTGTATTTTGGTGCACTCGTGATTGTAATTTTTGTGCCCAAAGTTATTGTAATTAGTTTTTCTTTTCTTTTCCTGGTATTATTTATATACTTATTTATTACATTTTCTGTAATGTTTGAGGTTAGAAACTAGACGATATGGAGGCTTGGACGAATTAACCACTGGACGCGAAATGACAGCCATATTCGCCTTTACCCCTTAGCCACTTACTGTGACCGATAGCCTCAGTAAACGATATCGCGTTGTCAGTGTGATGCTAGAGCTCGTGGCGAAACATTGGTACAAAAATGGGCAAAATGCTCCGTATTGTACAGCAAAAAAAATTGTGGGCAATCAAGAAATGTTTCTTTTCACACGTAAGCACAATTTCAACCTATTATAGTAGCAATTTTTCGTAAAATAAATAATATTTGGTATGTAAACAAAGTAGAGTGCCTTAGCCAGTTGGCCGGCCCCCTTTGGTTTTCGGCCATTTCGGAAACATAACTAGGCCACCTTCCCTTGCTCAAGGTCGCGCGGACAAGGACTTTAACAATTTATTGTGTTTAAAAATGTTGACCTCCTCTAAATCTATGCTACCCTGGTATTTTGGTAATGTAATTTAAAGAAGATAATTAAGTTCCTACGACACTACTGGGCCGGTAGTGTAGAAGAGAAAAAAAATACCCACGACCACGACACTACCAGTGGTGCGCTTTGGACTACCAAGACCACGACACTAGTCGTGGGGAAGAAGGACGAAAATTGAACAGGGTATGTATGCAGGCCCATCTTTCCCATTGGGCACTCTGGGCACTTGCCCAGGGCCCCGCGATCGATAGGGGCCCCTTGTTTCTTGCCAGATCGCTTAATGATAACGGATGCTTATTATATTAAGAAAAAAAATCAAATCTAGAAGACTACCTCTTCAAACCACATAGATTTTTAATATCACTAACCTTTAAATACTAAAAAAGTTACTTTTGTGGATTATAAAATAATTATTTTCGTATTAAATTAGTGAATAAAACTGAATAAGTATAAAAATTGCGCTGCGCGGCCATTTTTTTTTACTAAGTAGACAGGCAAAAAAACGAGATTATTCGATGAAACTGACTAAAAATCGTGCTGCGCGGCCGTTTTTTTTTCACTAAAGACAGGTAATATTACAAGATTAGTGAATGAAACTGACTAATAATCGCGCTTCGATGCCGATTTTTGCTATACCTAGATAAGCATTTTTCAAAAAAATCTGTCATTTTGAGAACAGGCATCCCCTCTTACTTTGATGGTACAACCCAAGTCAAAGTTTTATTTATTCTTATGGTCAAGGTCATAGGGCCCCCATTATCCTAATGTGCCCGAGGCCTCAAATAGGTAAAAGACGGCCTTGTATGTATGTCGTTAAAAGTAGCAAAAAATGTGCATGTGAGTTTTTTGGATGTTAAGTTACAATATTGTTTACGGTTTGATACACATGAATTTTATTACTGACACTCAATAATTGCAAGAAAGATTTTTATCTTTTTAAAGCTCCTTTAAAATTTAAGTATGGAAATGTCAAACTTATCTAATGAAGTGTCAAATCACAAACAATCAGTACAAAATTAATAACTTACGCACCGAGTAGGTACATTAAAGTAAAACTTACTGTTTTATGAGGTCAGCCAATAGTGCTTTTTCTTCTAGAGTATAGTTTGCACCTCGTTCACGTTTTTCATTTTCTTTTTGAGACATTTTTACTCACAAAAAAATAAAACCGAAATAATAAAAATTTCACATCCAACGAATTTGAAAGAAAAATGACAGTTGTCAAACGATACTATGTCAAACGCGTTATTTTGGCCAATTTATATACAAACTTTGAATACTTTTCAAAACAAAACTCAACCATTCGGTGATCCCATTCATTTTTTACTTTATTATTTGCAACAATGTTTAAGGCTCTCATTAGTTAAAGGATTAAGTTTTTAACCTAAAGTAGTTTGATGCAACTAATGAAATCATTATTTTAATGATTTCATTAGCGATAAAGTGGCATTAGCTAAAGAAGATTTAAAGTGAAGCTTCTTGCAATTGAGTGTGAGTATGGTAAATTAGTTTTAGCACTGTTATTTTGACTTAAATGCGTAAAGTTTTCGGTGTGATACATTTAAATTTGATGGCCGGGTAACTAAATCCATTTTTGGGAGATCATTTGCTTTTCGGCCGCCTGGCCGAGAACTAATGTATGAGTTTCACAATCCATAATATTTGGCCGGCAATTATGGCCGGAAACCGGCTAAATCACCCCATAATATTGTCATTATTTGACAATGTAATCCCCCCTCACCCCGCAAAAATTGGTTGAACGTGATTTCATAAATTTTTCTTACGTTACGTGTCCAGTGGTTAATTCGTCCAAGTATGGAGGACATTGAATGACATAAGTCAAATCAATAAGCTACTCAATATATCTGTCTCCAATCTCAGGAAACAAAAAAAGTTTCAAATATATCGTTGGATAAGAAAAAATAATACATTATTATTGGATTACATGATAGATACATGATTGTCAAAAATCAGATCCAAAATTTAAATTTAAATTATTTTAAAATGGTGTATCACGCAAAGCTAATCGCAGATGGCGCCAGCGGCGTCCTGGCCGCTATGAATGGTTTTGATTGGTTAAAATTAAAACAGGCCTTCCTTATGGGTGGATGAGGAGGTCGGGCCATAACCCACCACGCGGGCCCAATGCGGATTGGTGGGTGTTAACGACTGCAAATGCAGCCGGGATCAACGGCTTAACGTGCCTTCCGAAGCACGGAGGAGCTCGAGATAATAAATTTTTGATCACCCATCCCATGAACGACCCTTGCGAAAATTGCTTAACCTCCGCAATTGCTGGGCAAGGCGCTACCACTGCGCCACTGAGCTCCAGAATTTATGGATGGCCCCTTGCGATCCAGCCCTACGTTGATTGGCAGCGCTCCACGTAGTACGCACGAGGTCACGGGCATTCCACCGTCTAGCAATAGGGAATATGCATCATTTTTTTTTTAATCTTAATCAAAAGTATAATGCGTAAGAAAATTAACTGTAATATTAAAACTTTACTCTTGCGTTTTTTTCTCGTGATATAGTTACTTGAAGTTAGCGCGCAGCAGCACCCGCCGAAAACGCTCCATACAAAATGGTGACGTCACACATCACGTTTCAGGTGTGTTTCGGCGCGTTTAATATGGAGTTAGCCAATAATCTTCAATTATCTCCCTAAATTTTGCGTTTAAGTACATATGTGCCATACAAAATATTGTTTCTTATTCGATATTCTATCTGACTGTAAAGTGCATTATATCCGAAAATGAAAAAAAAAAAATGTTATTTTTCCCTGATTTCATCGTGTGATAAAACTAAAATAATACATTTTTTTTTATTTTTTTTCCTGTTCCATCATGTTTTTATAAGTGTCCGCAGCGATCAAGCTCAAATTTATCAAAATCGGTGACTTATGCATATTCCCTATTGTCGACCCGGGATGCACGCTACACGTCACATACACACATATTGTAAGTACATACCTGCATCAAATACTTGGAATATACAGGGTGTTACAAAACAACCCGTAAACTTGAATATGGTAGATAGGGCTTAAATAAAACAGTGCTGTAAATATCATTCAAAAAAACTTTGGAATTGTCCACGGAACTTATTGATGCAGAGCGTTGACTGAGTTGAGTCACAGGTACAGGTAAATCAAATAGCTACTGAATAAAACTGTTTTCAATCACAGGAAACGAAATATGGTTTAAAAAATATCGTTAGGAATGAAATAATTTTACAATAGGTATTATTGGATTTTACTTTGTTGAGGCACAGGGCCTAAAAAGGTGGTATCATTAGTGGTCATTGTCCTTTGTCCCAAAAAACAGTAATAAAAACCAAATAAAACCTTTTCAAAACAATCTATTTCTATTAAAATTCCCAACGAAATCACGCGAAATGACCCAAATTACGCCCACTACTCCGTATCATACTATGATCGACCCACTACACGGTATCATATCATGGCAGTGCTAGGAACGTATCAGGCAAGTAGTAAGACAATGGTCTACTATGCCCACCGAAACGGATTGACGCTACAAAAAATACACTCGTCTCCATTTAAGCTTCTCAGGCGGGATTCGAACCCGCAGTAGCTGTAGTTGAGACGTGAAGGCGTAACAAACAAACAAACAGACTTTCGAATTTATAATATTAAGTAAGGATATTCAATTCATTTCATTTATTGGTTCATTCATAAACAGGGGTATTACAAAATTTTAGGTACAGAGTAAATTACTTCTCTATACACGATAATTGATAAAATCAACATTATGACAGGTCAGAAATGGGCATCCTTCTTTATACCTACAAACTAACTAAAACATATACGTACTTCTTAAATAATAACTACTAAGTAACCAAAACACTCGAGGGATTGATAAGTCCATGACTTTGTAATGAAGAAACACTTTTTTTCGGAATATTTTGTTTTATTTCTCTTCATAAACCCATTATTTTTTCTTTCATTGCCTGAAAACTGGTAACTGAAATGAGGATCCATTTCAGACACCACCTTTTGGCTTGATGAAAATCTTTGCCCGCCAAGACATTTATTCATGTTTGGTATGAGAAAAAAATCTCAGTGGGTTGAATCTAGAGAATAGAAGGGATTCGCATCTTCATTCGATGAGTTTTGATGTCATGAGTGCCGCCAAGAGGGTCGACAGGGTCATTAAGAAAAGTTACAAGTCGCTTAAGCTTTTTGTTTCCAAAAGTTCCAAATCTTTTGCTTAATTTAAAAAAAAGTTGTGTAAAGATTCCTTAAGAAGTTTCTTTTTAAGATACAAAAATAAATTATATAAAAAAATGTATTTCTTCTTTTCAAAGTCATGGACTTATCAATCTACCCTCGTACGTTCTTTATTCTTTATTAATAACTACAAACTAACTAAAACATACGTACCCTGGCCTTGCAATAAAAAAGAATCGACATCAAGTATGTCTTCTTTGGCGTCCTCCTTCGTGAGGTCGACGTCGGCTAGCGCTTTCAGGTCCGTCTCAGACAGTATACTTTCCACTTGCGCTTCTGTTAAACCTGTAATGGAATTATTACTGAAAATTACTTTGTTACTTGTTACGTTACTACGTGTTTGGTAATACGCATATAATCCCGAATTAGAACTATTGTTTTTGTCAAAATGATAGCCCTATACTAGAAACAAAGACTCGCGGCAGACGGTACCACAGATCAGGGGTGTCAAAGATACGGCCCGCAGGCCTTATTCGGCCCGCAAGACATCTCAATACGGCCCACTACCAGAATCTATCCAGTGAGGATTTCAGATGGCATTCGATGCCACTACGTATTGTAAGATAATAATAAAACTGGATCCTCAAGTTCAAGATAACACCTTTGTATGAAAATTTATTAAACGAGATAAATAAAGATTTTAATTATGATTTTGATTTGAGTCTTGCCCGCTAACATACCCTAAATCTATAAATGGCCATTTAGAAAAATGAGTCTGACACCCCTGCCATAGATCACTTTTGTAGGTAATAGAGATGCGCAAACACAAACTTGGACTGTCGATATCGAAATACTTCACTTAAAGCCCATTGGTATCGATAAACATACACATCCAGCAAACAATGCGCATCTTTACGTCTTTGTACATACATAGCACAAAAATATTGTATACGGGCTATGTTTAATTTAAAAAAAACGGACAGCTGTAGACCCTTATTTAAGAAACACAAATTACTGACATTAACCTCTTTGTACATATTTGAAGCAGTATTATTAATGAGAAAGAACCCAAACCTGTTTCCTAAGATACGAAGCATACGACGATGTGATTGTCTCGCTAACAGACCAAATATTAAAACTAGTCTTTTTAGTAATAGTGTATTTGCAATGATGCCTAAAATTTATAACAGATTGCCACCTGACATTAGGAAATGTAATGATTTTTGGACATTTAAACGGAAATTATTTGACTATCTTACGTGGAGACATTTTACACAATGACCGAATATTATAATAAACCAAATGACCTTAGTTGACCTTTTAAATATATTGTAAGTTTGTAATGTGACATTCTTGTAATAAATGACATATTTAAGTTAGATTTTATCAATTAATTGTTTAAATCAATGTTTTAAATTAACTTCAAAATCACTTTTATGTACCTACCATTTGCATGCTAACCATGGCAGGATGTACTGGGCCTATAACTTAATTTTGTCAACATTTATGTACCTACATTCATGCAAATAAAATTATTATGATTATGATTATGATTGTGACGTCACCCATAAACAGTGTAAGTGCGAGAGAGAGCATGACGTGCGTTGTCTCATTTCCACGTTTTATTGCACCATCTGCCGCGAATCTTTGTGTCGAGTATAGATGCAGGTGGACTATAGTTTATTTGGTCAAAAACGATACTCTATCTCGGTCTAGGGATGCTACACTTAGCACTAGGTAATTTTCGTATAAACAAAACAAAAAAATAGTGTGGTAGTTATAAGATTTTATAATAACATTCCGTGGTATATGTACCAGATTCATAGGCTGAATTTACAATTACAACACTTTCACAAGACAAGTTATTTCTCCATAAAGAATGTACAATGCGATTAAATTGACAATAGAAGTGATTCGCTGCAACTTCACTCGAGAATGTGTATACAAGTCTGACAATGTAAACTCTCTAGTCGTAAACGTGTTTAGGCCTGAAGTGGGCAATTCTGAGGAGAGTTCGACTGTGGCCAGGGTGAGTAAAAACTAACATACCTGTGAAATTCTCATTAAGTAAATCCTCTCCGCTGACATCCAGACTGCTCCCACTGTGGTCTTCCGGGTTAACATCTCCGTACAAATCCGATAGAGTAAACTCTGACGTGGTAAACGTGTCTAGGCCCGAGGTGGGCAATTCTGCGGTGAGCTCGACCGCCAGGGGGGTGTCCAGGGCCACGGTGACCTGGTCGTGGGGGCACGTGTCCGGCGGCGGGGGGGAGGGCGGGGGGGTTTTTGGTCGAAAATGTAACCTGCAAGATATAAGGGGCTGTTACACAAGAAGTATCTCGCACGCGAGCAGCGATTTCTTCTAGGCAATAATATGGTCGCCTAGTGTAAACAAATGATTTGAGCTTTGCGTTTAGTCGCATAATGCCTAATTCGCGAAATGGCACCCGAGTCTGGAAAGGACTAATTTGCGAATGGACTAATTCTTAAAAAGGCTAATTCGCGAAATGGCTAATTCGCAAAATGACCAACTTTTACCAACGCATGACAGCACAAGCAAAAGATTTTATAATGTATAAGTTGTTTTTTTTATGAAATGTAAACAAATTTTATTTTAATTTAAAATAAATACAAATTTTTAGGCATTTTATAAATAAAACAAACAAAATAAAAACTGATCATTTTTAAATATAAATAAAAAGCAGTTTTTGTTGGCATTTCATTTATAAATATAATAATATCCATTAACATAATAAAATGTTTTGTTTGTGCTGTCATGCATTGGTAAAAGTTGGCCATTTCACGAATTAGTCCTTTTGAGAATTAGCCATTTCGCGAATCAGGGCCCCTATTTTTGAATCGCTCGACTGGCGTCGAGCGCTCGTTTCTAATGATTTTCGTTCGACAAATCAACTCAAATGTCAAGATGTCCCAGTCTTTTTAAGAATTACCCATTTCACGAATTAGTCCTTTTCTGACTCAGATGCCATTACGCGAATTAGGCATTATGTGACTAAACTGAGCTTCGCCTCTCGAATCCTATTATCGCTACTTAAACTCTCCTTAATTTGTGTGTGAAATTGAACATAGATAAATAAAATATTGGACAACATCATCAGTCTGATTGTCTTTACTTATCCTATTTGGCAAACAATCTTCACCAGACTCTTTATTAATATTCGTTTTTAAAAAACAACCAATGATTTTCCATTCACCACATAGATTACAAAAGAAATTGTTAATAATTAATAACAATTTCATAAAGTTACTCATTTAGTAATGTCATACCTCTTTTATACTTGATGTGACAAAAACTGTTTACTTAAATAGGCAAAGTACGGATAAACAGATTTATTTGAAACATCATATTGTTCACATTTACACATTTTAAG
Organism: Agriphila tristella; assembly: GCA_928269145.1. Lineage (NCBI taxonomy): Eukaryota > Metazoa > Arthropoda > Insecta > Lepidoptera > Crambidae > Agriphila > Agriphila tristella. The sequence continues at coordinate 1,331,217 of OV743451.1, read as the reverse complement.
CAACACATTATCTTCAGATTAATTATTATTTAAAAGAAAACAACCTTAACGTCGTCAGTAAAGATATGCGATAGAAAAAGAGGCAACTTCTAGGTGAATATAAATCTGTGGGAATGGGAGTGCTGTGCAATCTGAATTGCACTTTATTGTATCGGAGCAAAAGTCGCTATTTATTTAACCGAAGTGTGGAGTGCACCTTCTGTACTTGTACTGTTATATGAAAATACTCCTTAAAAAGTTCTAAAGTAGCTACAGTAGTATTTTTTTGTGAAATAATGTCTTCTGTTTGAGGATATTTGATTATACTGCAGTTTGTTGATACTTTAACTAAAGTTCTAGATTTAGGGGACTGACTGAAAAGAGCATGTTAAAATCCCCACACTTACCATTTCTTATTGACTTCATCTATGAACTCCTCAAACTCCCGCTCCACCGGTTGTAAACTCTCATCGGACTCATAACTGCTGTCGCTGCCACTCCACGACCGTTTCCTCATTTCCCTTCGCAGACTCTCCCTCACACTACACTCTATAGTCCGAGCACGATCACTGTCACTAACACTATTCCCTTCATCGTTCGCAAACTTCACTTCATCACTAATATATTTATCGTCTACGCTATTGTATTCGTTGAACTTTAAATCGGTCTTTAAGTCTTCATTGATGTATTTTGGTTCTTCGGGCTCCGTTTTGATGTCAATGTCCATTTTGATCGGTTTGATGTCTGGTTCGGTCCAGAGGTGGGGGTTTCTTGCTAAGTGGTGTCGGAAGGCATGTCTCCAAGGATATTTGCCGCCTGAATGGTAGTCTCTGCTTATCTCTTTAGGTGTTCGATGTGCCTTCGTCTCGAGTTCAACCTGGGTGAAGAAAAAGTATGTTAGATTGGAATTTACTAAGATTTTTATATCTTTGATAATAAGGTTCTTCACCATGGGTTCCTAACCAGTGGGGCACGCCCCCCATCCAAAGAGGGGCGCGACGAGCGCCTCCAGATAGTTAGAACTAATAAAAACCTTAAAAATCATATTTTTTACGGCGAGAACGGTGCCACTGATGCGTGGTGCACCTCTTGTGTTTGATTGTTGATAATCTACTAGAATTTTATTAAAAACTAGCGGCCGCCCGCGGTTTCACCCGCTTGGTTTCCGTTCCCGTGGGAATATCGGGATAAAAAGTATCCTATGTTTTAATCCAGGCTATCTACTATCTGTGTGCCAAATTTCAACCAAATCCGTTCAGTAGTTTTTGCGTGATTGAAGAACAAACATCCAAACATCCAAACCCACAAACTTTCACATTTATAATACTAGTGGCCGCCCGCGGTTTCACCCGCGTGGTTCCCGTTCCCGTGGGAATATCGAGATAAAAAGTATCCTATGTTTTAATCTAGGCTATCTACTATCTGTATGCCAAATTTCAACCAAATCCGTTCAGTAGTTTTTGCGTGATTGAGGAACAAACATCCAAACCCACAAACTCTCACATTTATAATATTAGTAGGATAAAACACATCTACTTATATTTTCATCGTTTCCTAAATTGCCGGGGAGTATTTTAACATAAGCGTTGGGTGGGCCTACCTCAGAATGTTTAACTAAGGCAGAAGAATTCATTAGTAAAGTATTTGAAACACGTAAAAATCCTACGAGAGATCAGTATTTATATGAGACATAATAAATACGGAAACATAGAACTGCATTCCTTCAGGATAGTTTCCTACTCATGGCACCTCGGATTTTCAATAAGATACCGAATAACATCAAGCTGTTAAATTATCAGGCTTTTAAAAAGAAATTTACAGAATTTTTGATTTAAAAATCTTGTAACTCCGTAAAGGACTATTTAGATGATAAGACAATGTTTTGATAATAGTAATTGTATGAATTGACATTTTAATTTCATTGTTATTTTATATTTTTCTGCTTATATAAATGTTGCATGTCAGTCAGAAGACAGAATATAACTGATCGAATTTACTATCATATCTCTTACTACCTGTATTCGCAATAAAATGATTTGATTTAGTTTTGCGAGTACAGCGCATCTCCAATGCTCCCGCACGCGATTGCATTCACTTTCAATTTTTATCGTTCAACTTACAGATGTGGATCATATTTTAGTGAACTATTTTCTGCTGATCTAAACCATAGCCTATTCCTTAAAAATTTACCTCTTCTTCCCCATCCGTCTTTTGTCCGCCTCCCTCTCGAAGGTGAGATTACCCCACAGGTCGGCACAGCCCCTTATTTCTAAACACACTCACTTCTCCCTCCCTAGCCCGTCTCCCTCTCACACAAGCACACTCACCTCCCCCTCCCTCGCCCGTTTTCTCACCGCCCTGTCGCTCAAAAGTGAGGTTACCCCAGAGGTCGTCTAAGGGCGTCCGCACACGTTCCAGTGCTACCCTTCCGCCGCTACTCGGTTAAAAATAGAATTAAGTCTATTTTACCACTGACCTCTTCCTCTCTCACTCGTCTTCTATCTGTCGAAGGTGAGGTTACCCCACATCTCGAAGGCGAGGTTTACTCACAGGTCGGCACGCGATTCAGCCCCTTATTTCTAAGCACACTCACCGCTTCCTCCCTCATCCGTCTTCTATCCGCGTCCGTGTCGAAGGTGAGGTTACCCCAGAGGTCGTCTAAGGGCGTCCGCACACGTTCCAGCGCTACCCTTCCGCTGCTACTCGGTTAAAAATAGAATTAAGTCTATTTTACCACTGACCTCTTCCTCTCTCACTCGTCTTCTATCTGCCTCCGTGTCGAAGGTGAGGTTACCCCACATCTCGAAGGCGAGGTTTACCCACAGGTCGGCACGCGATTCAGCCCCTTATTTCTAAGCACACTCACCTCTTCCTCCCTCATCCGTCTTCTATCCGCGTCCGTGTCGAAGGTGAGATTTCCCCACAGGTCGTCTAAGGGCGTCCGCACACGGTCCAGCGCCACTCGCCCGCCGCGACAGACGCGCCGCCGCGCGAACCCCACGCAGCGCGGGTACGGGTGCGTGACCGACGTTAATGTGAACCTGGGGGAGAGAATCAATCATATACAAATACAATACAATTAATCCCGATTACTCCCGGTTTCTGAGGTACTTTTTCGAAGGTTTAACTTTATCGGAGGGGTCCACATTATCTGGTTTTAAGTAATAAAAATATCTTTAAACCAGATAATATAGAAATAAGCATTGAAATATTTTTTTATAATGTATATTGTGCTGTTTAATATATAATGTACTGTTTAATGTATATTGTACTGTTTAATGTATATTATGCTATTCACTTCTCAAGCTTACGCGCTCACTAGACATGAAATAATTTTAACGAATACTAGCTTTAAATTTTTGTTAAATATTAATTTCTGACGTCTTAAAAATAATCATCGCTTGAGGGTAGGCTCACGTTAAATATTAATTTCTGAACGTCTTAAAAAAAATCATCGCTTGGGGGTAGGCTCACGAGTGACTTCAGTCCCCCCGTGACCGGCAGCTGCAAAGGTGCCGAAACGTCGGAAAATCAAAAATCAAACCAAATACCAACTAATTACCAAAGTACTTTCAATAAAACCGCGCTAGTATCCGTTAAAAAGTCTTTTATTTCATGTATATTATGCTGTTTTATGTATACTGTACTGTTAAATGTATATTGTATTGTTAAATGTCTATTGTACTGTTTAATGTATATTGTACTGTTTAATGTACTGTCTTATAATACTGTGTAGTACTGACCTATGCCTCGCATCCAATTCGTGGTCATACAGCTCGCTAGTGGCCTTATCCTCGGCGGGGTCTCCGCACAAAGTACTCGTGGGCTACGGACAACATTATACATCTTAAAATTTACATAATTATATATAGCCCAGTTTTACATTTAAATCGCAAAACGCGATGTAAAGCTGCATTTTTGGTTTGTTATTTGGACCCCTTAAGGGAGTGTGGAACCATGTTTTGCAAGCAAAAAAAAGGTGTGCTAGCTGCGTTATACGTGAAAAACTGCATTTTTATTCAGTTTTTGCAGTTTAATTAAAAAACTATGAGCTTTTGACATTAGTTGCCAACATCTTGAAAGTGTATTGAATTTCAAACAATCAAAGCTAACTTTCAGCTCTGTATGTCTAATAGTTTTTGAGATATGATGTTTGAAATATTGACACTCACCGGCCATATCTAACCGCCTACACCGTTATTTTCATATAAACATGCTCACTTCACAGTCTCATAAATAAAAAAGGTTGTGCATCTCTGCAATGATGTGCTCATTTTTCGAATAAAAATGTCAAATAAGTATAGATACCTCTCAATTTATCCAAAAAGAGGAAAAGGTAAACTAATTTCCTCGTTCCATACAATGATATATGGTATTAAAATTATGCATTGCTTTATTGCATTTTAGGCAAAATTGAGAGATGTCTATGCTTATTTGACATTCTTATTCGAAAAACAAGCACCTTCCTAAACTCTTAAACATACAAACTATTGCAGAGATGCGTATACTTTCAGGGTCACATAAATATGGAGGCGGTTGACTCACCATCTCGTAGTAGCAGCCGGGCTTGCGGCGGAACGCGAACGGCCCGTCGTCCGCCACCTCCGAGTCCGACGACGACGCGCCCAATCCGCCCAACGGCGTTTCTGCCGAGAAAAGACATACAAAATGCTCCTTTTCATATCAACGTATTACGTCTTTAACTATGAAACTCGATATTTTTTTCACAAACAAAGAATCTCATATTAAACTTCTGTAATTTAAAATATTCATCAATTGCTTGATATTTTATATGTCGTAGGATATTCACAGATCTTTACAAAAATCCTAGTATGATTGCCGGTTAATTAGGTTTAATCTGAAACAGAATTTTTCAATCTTCCAATCCGAGTAATGTTTAGGATTTTTACAAAAATCCAGCATATCTTAGATAAATCATGAATGACCATTATATTATTATCCAATCAGGATTCAAGTTTCCAATTGTCTGAAACTTACTAGGATGTTTACAAAGATCCAATTATCCGGTCCTATTCGATCGACCTGGGATTTCTACAAAGATCCGGTTTATGCGATTATCCTACAATATATAGAAAACAGTAAAGTGACTATAGTTAGATGCAGACTTGACAATTATTTTTGATTTTTCATTCCATTATATTATTAGTCAATAATAATATACCATCTTGAATCTAAAGATGCCACTATGCACTTTTTCGTAAGAAACAAATTCAGTCAAGTTTGGATATTATAATGTCTCCTACACACCAAGCCAGCGTGTGCCGCGGCCTATTAACAATACAATTTTTTTTCCCGTGCGCATACCGGCGCGGTGAGCAGGAGCCATAATAATTTTCTGGAGTTGTATTTAACCTATCTACCATATTTTTGGTAATTTTTTATCACCCTTTCAAGTACCCTTTTAAAGTGAGTTGCCTTTCAAATCCCCTTATGAAGTAAAATTTAGCCCAAAGGAGACCCGGCACATATCATAGAAAAAAATGCATAATTTGTATACGATTAAAATTGATCTTAAAATATAGTTATTTGCTACAGCGCCCGCGGCATGGGTTCGTATATCATATCGACCTCGATATGACTTAAATATGTATTAAACAGCGTCGAAACATATTTGACAGGACGATAAAGTTCGTCCTTCGATAAAGAATTTGATCACGTCGACAGAAATCATTCATTCAGTGTGTTTTAAATTCGTTCTTTTGGCGTTGATAAGTTTTAGAAAAGGATCGCATTACACGCGCGCGTACTGTACTGCGCGCTTGTCGCGCTCTTTTGTCGACCACCTTTGAGTAGTAGACTATTTATCGACTTCAACCTGTCAAAATGCGCTAATTAAACTGTACAAGATGGCGGCTCATTGTGATTATTTGGTGATTATGCACGCAGTGCGCGATAATTAGTCGCACTTGACATTTCATCGTGACATAGATAATATAATTTATCGAATGATCCATTCACTGTGTCATAATTTTGTCAGGTTTCATAATATGATAAAAACTCGATAAACAGTTTATCGATTGTGCCATGCAGCGGGCGCAGGAATCAAGTTCAGTCATATTTTTATCGCATGTAGAAAAAAGTTATTCAATGATGAATATTTTTTGATATGGAAACACTACGGAAACGACTCCTCTAAAGCGTTTAGTTATCCACATTTTATCTCTAAAGGGTAGAAATGTCACTAAGAAATGTGTAAACGTGGCTGCATAAACCACAATTCACTTGCTTTTTCGAAATTAATAAAATGAAATGTCAACATGACTTCCTTTTGGCATTGATAGCTGCATAGCCTTCTATATCTTCCAAGCCCTGAAGTTGAGCAGAACGGCAACATCGCATGTGGTCAAGCACATAGTATACAATTATTTTAAATATTATTTATTATTTGTTTTTCCTATATTATCTATGTTTAAACTAGTTGTAAATTGTGATGTAAGGTTATTTCAATAAAGTTCTATATTTATTATTATTATTTATTTATTAGGACATACGGTTTGAGTCATATTATTTGAACTTTTCGGGGGTCCTTTAGTACGATGAGCATTTTGATCTAAGCTTCTCCTAGCAATAAATCTTACATCATTGGAAAGGTCTTTAAATTTGAAACACTTTATTGTACTACAATAAACGTCAACTATTAGTACTTTGAGAGTTATAACGCTCTGAACTTGACCAATTTTTTTAACATTTATGACCTAAAACTCCAAAAATACTGATAATAAATAGAAAGTGTGTTTGCAGCAAATATTTATCATATGAAAACCTTTCTAATGATATATCATTTATTGCTAGAGGTGGGGTAATTCAACTCCCATAGACAATAAACCACTTTTATACTTTAATGACCTTTAACTCCAAAAGTATAAAAAATTGATGTAAAGTATATAAACAGCAAATATTTGTCTTTAAAGGACCTTTCTAATGATATATCATTTATTGCTAGAGGGGGTGTTAATCAACTCCCTGCTGAAGAAAATCAACAAAAAAGATGACATCTTTGACAGCCATTTTTTCCTAGTTAACATTGATATTTTTCTTATTGTTTAATATACAAAGCATTTCAATAAAGGAACTAAATTATTTTCATATTTTTAACCTCACACGATTGCTAGGAAAAAAAATATCGACCTCTTAAAATTGAAATATTCCCATACATTTAGTATGGAGACTGGCCGACGACATGACCACGAACTGACAGTAACAGACGTTGCCAAACTTATGTTCACGGCTTGCAATTATAGAAGGCTATGATAGCTGTCATTTAGTTGACAGATACTTAGAATCACAGATTAGAGAATTAAACACCTATAGCACAACTTTTCCGCGAAACAATACCAACAAAATGGCAGTATTTCCGCCATGAGTTGTCTTCTATCGCCGACGATACATGACGATCACATCTACATAGCGGTTTCGCGTCAGTATTTACGGAGAAGGAGGTGTGCCAACGCTCCGATCCGATATCGGGTGGAATCGGTCGTGAAAGAGACAGTATCATATCATAGTTAAATCTATGCGTTTGAACAAGCTGTTTCGCTTGTCGTACAATTGACAACTCATGGCGGGACATATTTCGCTGGTATTGCTTCGCGGCGGAGGTGTGCTACAGGCGAAAAAGGTACACAAATTGAGCATAAAATGTGGGGTCTCCTTTCTATAATGTCCAATATGAGTGTGTGAGGCGGGGCACTCACCTCCTCGGGCGGGCGGCGCGGCGGCGGGGTGCCGGAATTTCCGTCTCTTGTACGGTCGCTTCTCGCGCTGCAATGCAACAACAATACACACCACCCGTGTACCATAGTCCCTAAGCCCGCAACGATATTGCCTACGTCATATAACATCACGATGAAATGGATGGCACATGGTCGTAAATGTTGTGCAGAGCGAGGATCAGAAGATTATCGCAAATAAAATTGGCCGGAAGAAAATTGTGAAAATCCTTCCCTTCCGGTCGAAATTTTAAGGTCATATTTTCGTCATGTGACATCAGTACGAGACCCGTGGCGTGGCATCATTTAACTATTCAATAGTTAAGTAGAGAGAGTTTACGTAAGTCTGACAGTTCTGAAATGGCCGGAAGTCTGTCAAGTATTTTCAGGCCATTTCAGATGTGACAGGCTTATGTTAACTCCCTTTACTATTGAAGGGCTAAATGATGGCACGGGTCCACGTACTGATGTCACATGACGTAATACATTTACATCATGTGACATCAGTACGATACCCACCCACCGTAAAATTTTGACCGGAAGTGAAGGATTTTCTCAAGCTTCCGGCCAATTTTACTTGCGATAATCTTCTGATCCTCGCTCTACACAACATTTCCGACCATGTGCCATGCATTTCATCGTGATGTCATATGACGTAGGCAATATTGTCGCGGACTTACGGACTACCACTAAACCAGTGCTCATTTGCACTAAACTTAAAAATCGCCTTAGTTCTTGCCTAATTTGTTAAGGCTACTCCTAGCAAAAAAAAGCTTGCACTAACCTTAAGCCATTCCTAACTCCACTTAGGCGATTCCTATTGTTTTAAACTCGAATAGGAAGAGCTCAATGCGTAAAGTGATACCTAAGTAGTATTTTTTGTGTTACAGCATGGAGGTTTCCTTAGTCTATCTGAATTCAGTTGAAAATAATAAAATTTAAAAAGTCTTTTTTGTAATTTTCTGTAATTTGTCAAAGATGTTGATATATTCAAACAAATATAGTTTTTTTTTAATAATAGGCAATAAACAATCTATCATTTCAATCGTTCGTCATTCGTTCATCGTTCACTTTACTAGGCAATTCCCTAGTTTCGTCACAGCTGAGACAGAACTGTTAGTGCAAACCAAATTTTAGTTAGGCTGCTCTTAAGCTTAAACTAGGACAAGCCTAACCCAAGTTTAGTGCAAATAGGCATAGGTTTCCCAATCAGTGGTACACGTACCCTCAGGGGTACGCGACGTTGCATCGAGACGCGCAGCACTCTCTTAATATCTATTCCCTTTGCCCCCCAACTTTGTCCACCACTGGGGGGAAAAATGTTTTTTCTTCTATACATTTCTTCCCGACCCACCCAGTGGTGGACAACGGGAATAAGCCCTCATAACTAAGATAAAGATTTCATCTAATTTCATTTATTATTTATCATTCCTGCAATAAAGGGTATGCAAGTTTGAGGTCTTTCTTGGAGTTGTGCTTAGAAAAAACTGAGAACTGCACTACACACTAACATATAGTGAGGTAACTCCTTTGTCTCAAGCGATGAATGCAGATAAATGTAGACCAGTACAGTCAGCAACAATAGTGGCTTGACACCTTAGTACCTTGTCATACCATCTTTTTTTGATAAAATGTTACCAACTGTGAGAAATCATTCAAAAAGTTGGCATGACAAAGTAGTAAAATGTCAAGTAACTTTCGTTGCTGACCGTACAACGTACTGCACTTTCAGTAGGCAAAAAATATAATGATGGCCACATAATTAAGGACACCAGCCGATATTTATTTGAAGCCTTGGTTCTCCGCCAGGGATTGATCGATCTGTGATCTGATGATGGCTATTCAGGCAGTGCATGGAGGAGATCCAGATCGTTTTACACATCTAACTGATCTTATCATCATTCTAAGAGATGTGAGGATCAGAGTTATCAGTTTCTTTTCCATATACTTTAATGCTATTTTAGCGGGTTTTTAAAAATACATCCTTACAGTAGTTCAAGATAAATAATGGGCATCGGAAAACATCGGAAATAATCGCCTAACACAGGGTTCTCCAAACTACGGCCCGCGGACCAACTCCGGTCCGCGAGCACCAACAATCCGGCCCGTGAAAGCAGGCCAGATCGTACCAGCAATACTGTAATTTACAGTATGTTGGTACGATGAGGTAGCTAGATCCTGGCCCTTGGGACTTCGTGGAGGAGTTAGTCAGGCCCTTATGCTAAAAAGTTTGGAGACCTCATGGTCTAACATAACAAATTTAATTGACAAAAAGTAGGTTAGCCCTAAAAGTCATTTACAATTTCAACTTTATTGCAATGAAATAAATGTCAACGTCATTTCTAAGAAAAGCCAAAACACGAAATTAGCCGTTGCCCATTCTTTATCTTGAAGTACTGTATATACAGTACATATCTCGAAATATTGATCAGATCAGTTGGGCGTGTATAGCGATCTGGATCTCCTCCATTCACTCCCTGAATAGCCATCATCAGATCACAGCTCAATCAATCCCTGGCAGAGAACCAAGGCTCCAAAGTTACCTCATTTGTATGAAAATCGACTGGTGTCCTTAATTATGTGGTCACCACACTATAAGTACTAGTCGCCTACAACAGGGGTGTCAAAGTTACGGCCCGCCAGCTATCTCAATACCAGAATCTATCCAGTGAGGATTTTAGATGGTATTCGATGCCACTACGTATTGTAAGATAATAAAATATGAGACCTCAGATATCTGGATCCTCAAGCTCAAGATAACTCCTTTTTAACCGACTTCAAAAAAAGGAGGAGGTTCTCAAGTCGACGGTATTTTTTTTTATTTTTTTTTATGTATGTTTTAACATAGATTCGTCAGTTGTTACCAGATTTGTACAATTCTTTTTTTATCTCAAAGAACATAGTACGTGTGTGGTCCCATAAATTTGGCCAGTAGTTTTTTTAATACCTTTGTATGATAATAAAAAAATGATTTAGTATGTGTTTGAGTTTTTAATTTTGAGTCTGGCCCGCTAACAGGCTCCTAACTTAAAAATAGCCCTTTTGAAAAATCAGTATGACACCCCTGGCCTACAAGGTAGCGGTAAGGGAACGCCCCTTGCCCCTGCCTCACCTCATTGTTGCCCGCCGTTAACACGGACGAGTTACCCCACTGTACGAGTCATTATGCTATGGCAACTGCATGAGGAAAATAAAAGCCAATTTTCACGTTCCATACAATGTTACGTGGAATTTAAATTTTGCATTGCGATAAAGAATGGGCATCGGAAAACATCGGAAACAATCGTCTACATAATATTACATAACAAAGACAATTAACAAAAAGTAGTTTGGCCCTAAAAGTCATTTACAATTTCACCTTTATTGCAATGAAATAAATGTCAACGTCATTTCTAAGAAAAGTAAAAACACGATGCTCATTCTTTATCTTGACATACTGTTATATTTTTGAGAAAATGAGATTGTCGTGTCGCTTAATCTAGGGTAGTGTAAAGAACTATTATTTCTTTACACTACCCGTTGTTGGACTGTTCCCGTTACTACAGTGTAGTGTAGCAATGTAGTATAGTGTAGCAGTGTAGTGTAGCAGTGTAAGTATAGTGCAGCAGTGTAGTGTACAGTGTAGATTGCTAGGTAAAGATCTATTATTTATTTACACTACCCGTTGTGGGCCTGTTCCCGTTACTATAGTGTAGTATAGTGTAGAAATGTAGTATAGTGTAGCAGTGTAAATATAGTGCAGCAGTGTAGTATAGCAGTGTAATATAGCAGTGCAGTGTACAGTGTAGTTTGCTAGGTACTACCTAATATTTCTTTACACTACCCGTTGTTGGCCTGTTCCCGTTACTAAAGTGTAGTGTAGTGTAGAAATGTAGTATAGTGTAGCAGTGTAAGTATAGTGCAGCAGTGTAGTGTAGTGTAGTATAGCAGTGTAGTGTGTACACTACACTGTAGTGTAGTTTGCTAGGTACTACCTATTATTTCTTTACACTACCCGTTGTTGGCCTGTTCCCGTTACTAAAGTGTGGTGTAGTGTAGCAGTGTAGTGTAGTGTCGTACCTGTCGGGGCGTGTCGACAGGGGTGGGGGGAGCGCGCGGCGGGTAGTGCGCCGCCGAGTACGCGCGGAAACTGTGCGCTGTGAGCGACACCGTGGCGTACTGCGGCCTGTGAGGGGAACGTATATTTAATAACGAGAGAACATGACACAAAGGCTGATTTACATTGATCCAGTAGAGATACAATACGTGGTGTGTTTGATGTTCTTATAAAATCAACTCCTGCACATGCACTTACATTATTACACACCGAGAGGACTCTCAGAAATAATTATCTTGAAGATTAAGTTTGCATATCTCTGGAACATTGTATGGATGGATATGGTTTACTAACTTTTATTACAACTCTGAGGCGCTAGTGCGCGCTGAATGCTGAAATACAGGATTTAATATCCTAGTTCAGCCACAGAATATATAATAGTACTAACGAACTGAAGCCCATCTGCGCAAGGACAATCAAATAATAAGCTACCCTCGCTGCACGGCAATAAAGTACAAATTCAAATTGAACAGCGCTGTGTGATTATTATTTTAAGCGCCTCCGAAGCGCTTCTCTTTCTGTCGACATCTTCTTGGCTACATCTTACGAGAAAGGCTACGTCCTCCTACATTGTACTATACTGGACTGTCATAATGATGGCCGGGTTTACGTCGTGCAGTGGGCTAAAAATATACTGTTTCAATGACCCACCTGGGCGAAGGGTCGGGCAGCAGTTGGTTGGCGAAGTCTCCCGTGGCATACCTCTTTTAACTCCACCAACTATCTCTTCGCTGTCTCCCTCTTAACCCTACCAAGCGTGGATATAACTCCCACGGAAGAAACCTACATCCTGCAGACTCTACATTGGACTATAAGACCCTGGCTACTTCTTACGAGAAAGGCTACATCTTAGTGTTCTTTAATGGGATGTCACGATATGATATGGCATGCCGTATTTATGAACCGCTCTCAATGTTGAAAACTATTTTGAGATCATATAAAAATGAGCTTTTTCAAGGACCCACCTGGGCGGAGGGTCGGGCAGCAGTTGGTTGGCGAAGTCCCCCGCGGCGTACCTCCTCTCCGCCAACTGCGCGGTCAACTTCACCAACTCTCTCTTCGCCGTCTCTCTTCTCGCGACCAGTTCTAGGAGAGTCAACGCCCGCGCTAGATCCCTCCGGAGTTTCAGCATTTTTTCGTACGAGCTTTCGTCGTTTTTTCTGTGGAAAATAAGAGTACGATTTATGTTATTGTAGTAAAGTAAGCTAAAAAGACATGCAGAGCCAGGTTTAACCGCAGAACAGAATGTACGGCAACATACAATTTGATTATCCAAAACAAACTTTTGATATTTAAGGCATGTTGGGTGTTAAGTTCAAAGTTCAAAATCCGCAAGATTGGTTGATACAATATAGCAAACAATAACTTACGATATAAAATTCCAAGATAGAACAAAACACATTTAAATATCATGAAATATTAGGTCCCACCTATGAAATCAGCGTTTTGTATGAAGAATTTTAAAGAAGTTACATTTTGCATACTAATATTTTCTTAATTTATTTAACAACCATGAACGCCAATGTTTTAAAACTTTTATGCACTAATGTTTAAACACTAAGATAACGTAAATGCTACATAGGTTAAGCGAAAAGAATAAGTTTTAGCTAAGTTAAAAGTGGTCATATCATAAAAAGAGGAGTAATTTTTAAGGTATATTTTTGTATGTTTAGAAAATTATAAAAATGTTTTTTTTACTATTGATAGTTGTCCGTGATGGTCATTATTCTAGCGGTCACATAATTAAAGACACCAGTCGATTTTCATACAAACCACATAACTTTGAAGCCTTGATACTCCGCCAAGGTTTGACCTTGCTGTGATCTGATGGTGGCTATTCAGGGAGTGAATAGAGGAGATACAGCCATACACACCTAACTGATCAGATCAGCATTCTAAGAGCATCAGATCACAGCTAGGTCAATCTTTGGCGGAGAACCAAGGCTTCAAAATTATTTCGTTTGTATGAAAATCTACTGGTGTCTTTAATTAAGTGACCGCCACTGTATATATGATCACTCTAACTGCCTTTATTTTGGCACTCAGCAGATTGGCTAATGTAAAGCCAAATAGCGTTGCATTACCTGTTCTTTCTGGTCTGCATCTTTTCCGTGCGCCGCCTGAACGCGAGGTAGGGGTTGTTGGTCGACAGACCTGGCCGGCTCTCAGTCTTCACCGACAGTATCAGCGCGTGTTGCTGTAGACAAGGTAGAGTTGTTACTATAGCACAAGGTATCTGGCTCGAAGCGCTCCTAGCTTGACAGACTGATCGTACTCGATCTCGTTTGTTAAGCAACGCTCAGTTCGGTCAGGGTGTGGTGTGACTGGTGGCATTATAACTGAGCGCTTCCGTGCTTCGGAGGGCACGTTAAACCGTCGGCCCCGGCTGTTTTCAGCTGATAACAGACGTTAAGCCAAGTGGGAGGCCTTACAGGCGGCTTGATAAACTCTAAGGCCGCCTACGCACCGACAAGTGCCTAGATTAGTGCCTAGATATGTAACCAAGTAAAACGAAAGATCACGAATGCTCGCAACCAGCCGCACTGCGCGCTAGGTGCCTCGATACATCCAGACGACTAACTAGAATGTATCGTAGCGCGAGGCTTACAACTAAAGACTATGAGACAAAGGCGACTGTACTAGCGACTCACCCAGTGCGGTCACCAAGTAACGTGTTATATATTTAGGCACCAATCTAGGCACCTGTCGGTGCGTTCGCAGCCTAACACCAGAGGTTGCCACTTATCCTCATACGATAAGAAGAAGTATCCGACTTTCTGGGCGTATATTCTTAAGGAGCTGATGTTTGGGATAATGGAAGCTTCATATACCGCGACACAGGTATCAAACAGCCTATGCCATAGGGCCCTATGGCTTGGCTAGATATCACTTGGCCAATAAATTCTGGGCTTTTATCGTTTAGCGCGTGCACGCACTTAGGTCATCTCTGAAATAATAGTAGAGGGTGATACATGGTGTGTGATGCTGCAAATTGTGAACAACCGCTGTGCGGTGAGCGAGACGAGGGCAGTGGGTGACTCACGGTGGTGAGACGCTTGTTGGGCCAGTAGTCGTACACGGCGATGACGAGGTGGTCGTGTAACAGTCACCTGCTGTCTGTGTGCTGGATGGGCGCTATCGCTACAAGGGCAGTGGGTGACTCACGGTGGTGAGACGCTTGTTGGGCCAGTAGTCGTACACGGCGGTGACGAGGTGGTCGTGTAACAGTCACCTGCTGTCTGTGTGCTGGATGGGCGCTATCGCTACAAGGGCAGTGGGTGACTCACGGTGGTGAGACGCTTGTTGGGCCAGTAGTCGTACACGGCGGTGACGAGGTGGTCGTGTAACAGTCACCTGCTTTCTTTGTGCTGGATGGGCGCTATCGCTACAAGGGCAGTGGGTAACTTACGGTGGTGAGCCGCTTGTTGAGCCAGTAGTCGTACACGGCGGTGACGAGGTGGTCGTGTAACAGTCACCTGCTGTCT
Organism: Agriphila tristella; assembly: GCA_928269145.1. Classification (NCBI taxonomy): domain Eukaryota; kingdom Metazoa; phylum Arthropoda; class Insecta; order Lepidoptera; family Crambidae; genus Agriphila; species Agriphila tristella. The sequence continues at coordinate 1,315,927 of OV743451.1, read as the reverse complement.
GTGTGCTGGATGGGCGCTATCGCTACAAGGGCAGTGGGTGACTCACGGTGGTGAGCCGCTTGTTGAGCCAGTAGTCGTACACGGCGGTGACGAGGTGGTCGTGTAACAGTCACCTGCTTTCTGTGTGCTGGATGGGCGCTATCGCTACAAGGGCAGTGGGTAACTTACGGTGGTGAGCCGCTTGTTGAGCCAGTAGTCGTACACGGCGGTGACGAGGTGGTCGTGTAACAGTCACCTGCTGTCTGTGTGCTGGATGGACGCTATCGCTACAAGGGCAGTGGGTAACTTACGGTGGTGAGCCGCTTGTTGAGCCAGTAGTCGTACACGGCGGTGACGAGGTGGTCGTGTAACAGTCACCTGCTTTCTGTGTGCTGGATGGGCGCTATCGCTACAAGGGCAGTGGGTGACTCACGGTGGTGAGCCGCTTGTTGAGCCAGTAGTCGTACACGGCGGTGACGAGGTGGTCGTGTAACAGTCACCTGCTTTCTGTGTGCTGGATGGGCGCTATCGCTACAAGGGCAGTGGGTAACTTACGGTGGTGAGCCGCTTGTTGAGCCAGTAGTCGTACACGGCGGTGACGAGGTGGTCGTGTAACAGTCACCTGCTGTCTGTGTGCTGGATGGGCGCTATCGCTACAAGGGCAGTGGGTGACTCACGGTGGTGAGTCGCTTGTTGAGCCAGTAGTCGTACACGGCGGTGACGAGGTGGTCGTGTAACAGTCACCTGCTTTCTGTGTGCTGGATGGGCGCTATCGCTACAAGGGCAGTGGGTAACTTACGGTGGTGAGCCGCTTGTTGAGCCAGTAGTCGTACACGGCGGTGACGAGGTGGTCGTGTAACAGTCACCTGCTTTCTGTGTGCTGGATGGGCGCTATCGCTACAAGGGCAGTGGGTAACTTACGGTGGTGAGCCGCTTGTTGAGCAAGTAGTCGTACACGGCGGTGACGAGGTGGTCGTGTAACAGTCACCTGCTTTCTGTGTGCCGGATGGGCGCTATCGCTACAAGGGCAGTGGGTAACTTACGGTGGTGAGCCGCTTGTTGAGCCAGTAGTCGTACACGGCGGTGACGAGGTGGTCGTCTAACAGTCACCTGCTTTCTGTGTGCTGGATGGGCGCTATCGATACAAGGGCAGTGGGTAACTTACGGTGGTGAGCCGCTTGTTGGGCCAGTAGTCGTACACGGCGGTGACGTGGTGGTCGTGTAACAGTCACCTGCTGTCTGTGTGCTGGATGGGCGCTATCGCTACAAGGGCAGTGGGTAACTTACGGTGGTGAGCCGCTTGTTGAGCCAGTAGTCGTACACGGCGGTGACGAGGTGGTCGTGTAACAGTCACCTGCTTTCTGTGTGCTGGATGGGCGCTATCGCTACAAGGGCAGTGGGTAACTTACGGTGGTGAGCCGCTTGTTGAGCCAGTAGTCGTACACGGCGGTGACGAGGTCGTCGTGCCTCTCCAGCAGTAGCTTCGCCTCGTGCAGCGTCACCACCGTCTGACCGGAACTCTTTTCTAGCTTGTCCATCATCTGCTCGAACTTCCATTCTGGAAATAGACGTTCGTCGTGGTAATGTTTGTATGGGTTGTAATAATTCTAATTATGGTTATGATAAAGACATAATTAACTTGTGGCGGCATCTACCGTACGCCCCACATACCGGCACACGGTTACAATAAAATTCAAGTGTTACTAGATGGCGCTAGAATCGAAGGAACACGAAGATTAGTATGGAATAGCACCTCGTAGTATGGAGAATATATGGAGATCCTACATCTCGCTAACGGAGTTCTCTCAGCGACTCAGCGTATATACAACTTCCATTCCAACCATGGAATGAACCGCGGTCCCAGGCTAATGCCATAGGCCGAAGGAAGATCTTCCCTTTGGCCTTAATATCAGTGGCTACCTACCTCCATCCATACCATACCTACATTCCTACAAACTAAATTATTGAATACATTTGCAAGCGCCAGCCAAGCTCAAATATTGATTAATAAATCTATTTTCTCTTCTGAATAGGTCGACACAGTGCTTTGATGCAATCGCGTGTGCTTCGAGAATACTAGTAGTTTAAAAATAACAACCCTATCAGCTTCAAATTAAATCATAACTAACTTCCGCCCGCGACTTCGTCCACGTGGACATTTAGAAAAGCCCTAGGGAACCTTTAACCGAAATAAGTATTATGTTTTAAAAATCCGTTCAGCCTTTTTTGCGTTATTGAGTAACAAACATCCAAACATTTGAAGTCCGAAAATTTATAACTTTTACATTTAAAATATGAATAGGATTTGTAAGTAAAAGACACGACCCTCCCCCTTGCTTTACTCAAACCGTCCTTTAATAACATAACAATAATGTATACAATAATGTCGGATGAAACTTTTCATAACAATCATATCTTTCAAGACATTCCCAAAGACGGCGCCGGCGACTCAAACTTAAGATTTTGATCATTTTATTATTCAGGGAACTGAATGAAATTTAAATTCCATTCATCGATTCAAAATGCTGTCTTCTACAAAAAGTATTTTTCATTGCTTAAGTCTATGGTTCCCAAAGTTCTAGTTTTAGAACGTGTGTGTTAAGGCTGGTTTAAATTATCTTAGTCTTTAGTACTGCTTTAGTTGAAACATGTAAACGGTCGTCTTGTGACTAAAGAGTGTAACGTTCTGTTGCCTTTCAACTTGAAACATCGCTTGCCAGTAGCACCCTCCACGCGACACTTACTTCGCACTGGAAAAATGAAAATCTACATTTTAGTAGCGTATTTAGTAGAGTGCTTTAGTCAAATGACACTACTGGAAGCATGTAACCGCTCACTGGAAAGGTACCGAAATTACTAAAGCACTCGCATTCGAGTAACTCGCACGCTACTAAAGTACTCTTATTAAAAATAATCTAATGTAAACCAGCCTTTACGGAAGGTCGAATGACGATAGTGCGATGAACGTTTGTGAGATTTACGTATCTACGAAAAAACCGGCCAAGTGCGAGTGGGACTCGCGCACGAAGAGTTCCGTACCAAAAAACGGCAAAAAAATCACGTTTGTTGTATGGGAGCTCCATTTAAATAATTATTTTATTCTGTTTTTAGTATTTGTTGTTAAAGCGGCAACGGTAATTTCAACTGTCTAGCTATCACGGTTAATGAGATACAGCCCTGTGATAGACAGACAGACAAACAGACAAATGGACAGTGGAGTCTTAGTAATAGGGTCCCGTTTTAACCCTTTGGGTACGGAACCCTAAAAAACTCAAGCGCGACGGAAATGTTTATTAGAAAACTTTTTTCGGAGAAGTTCATAGCACTAGCGATCGTCGTTTGATCTTCCGCTACGCATTCTCCAATGACCCCCAGCGTTTTCTTCGATTCTATTCATTAATTTTATTAATTTAGGAACATAATATGGACAAAATCACTTTGTTAAAAAAATATAACTATAAGACCCCGGGGGTCGATATAGACCGCTTTGGGAATCATCTTTTTGAGCAGTGAATTGTGCATCAGATTAATTAAGACCTTAAAACAAGCATACAAACGTTTCAAAATTAATTAATCACATATTTAATCCCTTTAGAGCTGCCTCCGTGCCACGAGGAGTTTAATGGAAGCAATTAATTAAATTTCCTTCCGACCCGTGGCATTGCGATGGGGTTCCTTGCTTGCGTCCGAAAAACCACTCTGCGAATTTTGCTACATCAGACATCTTGATAATGCGAAGAGCAGTTTTGCAGTCTTTGAAGTTTAAGGAATGAGTTGGCATCCGACCGCACGCGACATGAAGCGGCGACATGACGCCGCGTCATATCGCTGCAGTCATCATTTCGAACACGGAGTTTTTTTGAGCAAATTCAACGAGTTGTCGATCCAAATAGGCACTACCAATGTGCGGTCGGACGACACGACACGGCGGGCGTAGTGTCACTGGCTACGGAAGGTATTTCTTCTATGAAATGCATAGAAACCAGTAGTGTACTCCGGGATTGAAATACCGTTAAAAAAATATAACGATAAATAAAAAATAACGTTAAAAATACCGTTAAAACATTTTATCGGTAAATTTACCGGTAAAAATAACGTTAAAAATACCGTTAAAACATTTTATCGGTAAATTTACCGGTAAAAATAACGTTAAAAGCATTTTACCGGTAAAATTAGCGTTAAATTTAGCGTTAAACTTTACCGGTACATTATGCCGGTAAAATTATCGCTAAAAAAATTAATTAGAATAACGTTAATTTTAAAGTTTAACGGTAAAAAAAGTAAGAAATAACGTTAAAAATAACGTTATTTACTGAAATAACGTTAATTTCAATGTAACGTTATCTAAATTAACGTTATTTATTGACATAACGTTAATTTTAAAATTAACGCTAAAAAAAGTAAAAAATAACGTTATACTTAAAAATAACGTTATCATTCCCTGAGTGTACGCGATATGAGGCGGCGACACGACGCCGAGTCATGACGCCTGCGGTCGGCTGCCGACTCGCACCTTTACTGTACGATGTTAAAGTTACAAAAAAATTTTTTTTTAAATATCTTTGAATTATATTCGAAATCACATTTTATGTTTAAGACGACGCCTCGTGAAAAAATTTTTTTACAGGCTCCGCCCACTCACCCCTCGTATCCCATAGTGACATTCTGCCTTCAATCGTAAAGTTTGATTTTCGCGCCAAATGCCTGTGAGGTTTCATCGAAAGTTTAAAGAAGAAGAATAGAGAAACGATGGAGTCGCAATACATTGTATTTAGAACATTTTCTTTGATAATTTAGGTATCTTCAAATTGAATGAAAAATGAAAATGAATACAAATACCTAACAATAGTTTATTAATTGTAAAAAAAATACTATTATTATTAATAAAGTTGTACCATTCGGCGTTTTTCAATACATTTGCGAAAAACAGATTTGTAACTTTTGCGACAGAGGTCCATTTGGGGCCATCCATAAATTACGTCACACTTTAAGGGGGTCGACGACGTGTGGAGGGGTCCTAAATTTGTCAGTTCCAATTCAATAATTATTACTAGATATAAATCGTAAAATATGTGACGCCATCGTTTCTAGTTTTGCCCTTCAGAAGGGCGAGAAAAATAGTTTTAGAATTTTTAAAGCAATATTTATGGAGAAATGGAGAATGTGACGTCACTAAGGGTTTTTTACATTTCATTTAAATGTAAAAAACCCTTAGTGACGTCACAGCTCGGCACGGCGAAACACACACCTTTGCTCACATTTTTTTATCTGGCCTACCCACATAAAAGAAATAGGCCATTCAAAATGTCACATAAAGAGAAATGGGCAAAAGACGCGTTTAAGCCCGACCATTGGGTTTAAACACATAATTCCCCCCCTCCCCTCCCCCCCGTAGGAGCTAAATTTAATTAAACAGATTTTATGCAATATGTTGTGTTTAAAATGAAGATTATTGAATTTACTCAAAAAAGCTTGTAATATGGTAATTATTTTGACAACCTTCTTTGAACAAAGTCGAGGTTGCCGCGCTCCTCCGATGGTGACGCAGCAAAGTTGTATGGGATATCATTATTGTCGAGTTTTAGCCACCAGCAATTTCCTTTGAGAATCCATTATTGTCGAGTTTTGTTTCAAACATAGTTGGCTGAAAATACAACATTGTACAACGCACTTGACGTCGTTCATAAACACATCCCGCTCGCACACTATACGCCACACCTATCGCTCTCTCATTCACACTTGTTGTGGTAAGCGTGGTGAGCCGCCATTTTCAATCCCATTCTTTTTCTGCGCGTGTGTTGTATTATTGTATGTAGATGCATTATCGCTTCGCCAGGTATTCAGTGAAAAGGGAAGTACTTCCACTGAGCTAGGTGACTGTGCGCGGGGACCGCGGTCCAACCGTTGATGGTTGGTAGTTGTATATATGCAAAGTCGCTAAGAAAACTCCGATAGCGAGATAACTTATACTTATGGTACTGGCTTCAAAAGCATACTTTTTCGAGCAACAGTATTGAAAATATGATTTGATTTTTGAATATCTACAACTACTACCACTTTGTGGACCGTTTAATTAGGGATGGAGGAGGGGAGGAGGAGGAGAAGCCCCCTTCGAAGGGAGAATTGCGGAGCCTAATGATCTTTGAGAAAAATTAAAATGTAATTTTGAGGCTAGGTATTCTAAAATGACATAATTTCAAAAGATTAGGTCATTTAACGGGGGGCGAACGAGGGAAAAAGAGGAGAGTAGAGAAGGTGCCCATATCCCCCATATCCACCACGTTTTCTGTTAAAAAAATTACATACATACATACATACATACACTCACGCCTGTTTCCCATGGGGGTAGGCAGAGACTATGGATCGCCACCTGCTACGATCCTTGCACACTTCTTTCGCTTCATTCATATCCATCACTCTTTTCATACATGCCCTGCGGTTTTTGTCACTGCGTACACCAGCCTTTTTTATAATAACCTCTATTTGGTCCGCGTAGGTTTTTCTGGGACGCCCTCGTGCAATCGTTCCTTCCACATTCGCACAGTATATCTCTTTCGTGATTCGCCTTTCATTCATCCTCTCTAAGTGACCAAACCACTGGAGCATTCCTTTCTCAATTCTTGTCACTATATCATCTTTCAGACCACACCTTTTGCGAATCACCTCATTGCTCACTCTATCACTCAGTTTTACTCCGCATATTTTCCTCAACGATCGCATCTCTAGCGCATTTATTCTGCTTTCATTCTTCTTCTGCCATACCCAAGATTCACTTCCATACATCAGTGTCGGTACCAGCACTCCGTTATGAATAGCCATTCGCGCCTTTGCAGAAACGGTTTGGCTACTCATAACCGAGTGTATAGCACCACTCACCGAATTTCCTTTCTTCACTCGTCTTTCTATGTCTTCCTCACTCTTTCCGTCCCTTGTGAACAAACTCCCCAAGTATACAAACTCACGGACTTGTTCCACTTTTTCGCCACCTAACATTACCGTACAGTCAGTCATTTCTTCATCTCTCTCAAACACCATCACTTTAGTCTTAGTTACATTCACTTTCATCCCTTTTCTCACAAAATCTTCATTCATAACCGACATCATTTCCTGCAACTCTTGCGCAGAAGACGCAAGTATAACTTGGTCGTCAGCGTAGAGAAGGCACTTGATTTGAGTCCCATTCATCACAACCCCACAGTCACGTTCTCTCAGACCTTTCATACAACTGTCCAAAAACAGATTAAAGAGCCATGGTGACGCAACACATCCCTGTCTGACACCCCTAGAGATGCCAAACCAGTCAGTGTATACGCCGTCAATCCTGACGCATGCACGGGAATCCTCATAGAGAGATTTCAGTGCATGAATCAGTCTGCTCTCCAATCCGTATTCGGACAACACCTTCCATAGCTCATTCCTGTCAACTCGATCGTAGGCCTTTTCCAGGTCCACAAAGGCACAGTAAAAAAATTATGGTGTGTAATTGTAAACAAAGGACATCAGGCAGAGTCCCATAGAAAAAAACCAAAGAATGTATAACATTTCTGTATTTTCCAAAATGTACGCATGTAATTAGTAATTCATAGAAAATATTCAGATTTTTACGAAGATTTATGTTTTAAGAGTTATTTATGTTTGAAAGTTTTTTTTTGGTAACCCCGACACTAAATAGCAACACCACCACGACAACACGTTTCGTTAGCTGCGTTATGCTAGGGCCACACTAACGTGATATGCCAACAATTATGACCATTGATGAACCTTATGCTTATAGGAATAAGGAAAATTATGGCCATAATAATTATTGCCATATCACGGTAGTGTGCAGTGTGCACGTACGACATTAGTGATACAGATTAGCACCACAATGTACGAGTCGGAACCAGATCAAACAGAAAATCTGTGAACAAAACACTTTTGACAGTTGACTGACAGCCGGCAGACATTCTTTTTTTTAATGCGCAATCACTTGTGCCACAGAACAAACATACTCAGGGGAGACTTGTGAAATCGCTGACAAAGATGTCCGTTTCATTGATATGCTTTTGTTTTTTTCAATAATTAATTATAGCTAAATAAAGGAGTTAAAAAATAATGTTGCTGCTGTTTTATGATTCTAGTAACATAAAGTGTTTAAACATAACAGAATTATGTTTATACACTTTTGGGTCTCATGTGCCTGATGTCCTTTAATAAATTTTAGACCGGTCGTACTTTAGCGATCGAATACACAGTTTCCATAACATTAAGACACATGGCATACATTAAACAAATTTAAGTAATTCATTAACATTCCTTCCTGTTAATTTCAGCTTTCAATTACGCCTATCATGAAAGTTTTAACAAAAACAAGATTAAGACAGCAATTCTTGAATAAGCCGACCAAATTGTAAAGGTCACTAAAAAGCGACCGCGCCATTCATTAGCGTAACCATCTTAAATGAACGGGATGCTATGGATCTTTTGTTAGTACAGTTGCGTACAAAAGTTTGCTGGTCGAATTATCTTTAAATATAAAATAAGTATCGGGAAAACTCACGATTGGCTAGGCCGATTTTAGTTTTAAAATGTTTGTCGTATTCCAGGGGAAGGTTTAAGCGGTAAAAAATATATATGAAAAAAGTGCGAGGTAGTTCCCGTAAAAACTTACGGGTAAATGTTTTTACCTGTCAAACATAGTGGTCACTGGATTGACATGAGTAGGTTTGGTATTAAAATAAAACATTTGGTTTGATCAAACAGAAGCAATAAATTACTATAAATTTATATATTGATACTGACCAATAAATCACACTATAAATTGCTTACCGAGATTATTACCTACTTAGGTTTAGATTATTATTTACATTTATTTATGGTTGAGTGCCTTCAAAGTTTTAACTTTCGTGAATAAATAAAATAAAAAATAAAAAATAAAATATTCTTTGATATAAACACGATATTAATTTATAAAATAGAAAACTAGTAAAATCTTTGCAATATGAATAACACTTTTCTTCATAACTGTACAAAACATCGGATGCTAAGCTGCTAATTTGCGAAGATAACCCGTACGTATGGTGCGGTCGCTTTTTAGTGACCTTTACAATTTGGTCGGCTTATTCAAGAATTGCTGTCTCAATCTTGTTTTTGTTAAAACTTTCATGATAGGCGTAATTGAAAGCTGAAATTAACAGGAAGGAATGTTAATGAATTACTTAAATTTGTTTAATGTATGCCATGTGTCTTAATGTTATGGAAACTGTGTGTTCGATCGCTAAAGCACGACCGGTCTAAAATTTATCAAATTTGTTTATATCTTTATATCCTGTAAAGTTACAAAACCTAAAATTCTTGACGTAATAAGTGTCTACCACGGCTTTTTTTTACAGCTGTTTATTTAATTATAAGTGTACTAGTTTACTTGCAAATTCGTTTTTTCTGTTTTTAGAAACTATTTAATTGCGTTGGTTTGCGACAACCAAATCAAAAACTAATGTTTAAACAAATTTAAACAAATTAAGGTCTCTTAGTGGTATTTTTTTCAAACTTCTGCGTTGAACCGTTTTCGAGATCTGGGAAATCCCAAAACGTTACCCCAGCAAAAACTTAAATAACTCAAGAACCATAACACACACAATTTTTGCTATTTGCTAACATTTACCATGCAACAAAAGCTATCTATTCATGTATTTGGTTCCAGGCTGAAACAGCTTTCTTTGCCAGGGTAATGTTTAGAACGTGACCCCAACAAAATCTGTTTTTCTTAAATATCTTAAAAACTACAATTCACACAAATTTTGCTATTAGTAAACAAATTTCTCCTCATGACACACTAATTATCTGATAAGGTCTCATCTCTCTAAAGCACAACTTTTTGCTGGGGTAACGCACACCATTTAACCGGTCGGCCTATAGTACTAATACGAACAAGAATTGTTAACGACATAATCGCCTAAAACGTCACGTTTTCGAGTTGTAAGCTATTAAAGTTGAGCTGGTGGCGACACCACTGGGTAGATTTGAAGCTAAAATAAAACGTAGGTATGGGCTCTAGAATATTGTTTTATGGTCATCTAGGTCCCGTCTAAGTTGCTACGGGTGAGCCGATTTTTTCTAATATTTTTCATTATTTATTCATCTATAAAACAGCTTATGTCACTTTGTTAGATACCTACTTATTATAGCGTGCGCATGATGCGTGCCTAAATAAATAACGTAATAATGCGAGACGTAAGTATTCGTTTTGAGATTATTTATTATTATTGCTATTCTTTTTGCTTTGCCGTTGTCGCGTAAAGAGACTAATGATTCTGCAAAATAATAATATTTGTTCACGATCGAAACTTGTAAAAGTTAAAAGTTGTACCACGGGTCGGGAAAGAAATTTTATTTTACAATATTTATTGTTTTGTTACGCAATGGCGACTCTTGGAAGGTTTGTTCTGTTGATAATTTTCATCTCCTAAAAATAGGTTGGATAAGTATTAGAGACTCTTTGTCTTTGAAATGTGGGAGAAATTAAAACTGTCATTGTCAGTATACTGTCATTTTACGTGTTTTGGCTGGTGAATTTTTGGAGCGCTCAAGCACAGGTCTGTCCTCAAGGAAGGCTCGCGGCCGTCTGAAATTTCGGTGCAAAGAGGTAAAGTAATATAGCTTCCCAGCGCAAAGAAAGGGACAACAATAGCGCACGCATTCCGAAATAAAATAACGTAAGCGACATTATGAAAATAGTTGATTTATTAAAAAACTAAATTATTTTTGAAAAAATTGGTTTTATCAAAAGTTGGAACTATTTATTACTTATCTTATTAACCTAATTTCAGTTTAAACTATGAGTCCGTTTGCTTACAGTACTGCAAAAATGATATGAGAGGCATCAACTTTGGATTTTTTTTTCTATCGAGAAAATTGTTTCCATTCATGTTTTGAGCTTGATCAAAAAATTTAGTTATTAGTCTATTTTAACATATTCCAAAATTAGAACAATAGTAGTAGGATCAATAGGACTAAATCTAAATTGAAAACCATGAAAATCCACGAGGTATCCTCTTAACATGGTTGAGTGTAATTTTTCGATCAAATGTTATTTATTTAAACAACATGGTTTCAATTTCTTTCAACAATATTGTTTCTTTCTTAACAACAATGCAAACTGATCTGCAACGTAACGGTAATGAAACAGCTTCGCAATAAGAAAACGGGAATTAATACTTCAATATACCATAAAAAACATTTTTTTCTCCAAAATTAGTAAATAATCACCAAATCCCAAACCGCAAAGTGATTTGGTGATCATTTAAACTTAAGCCTAAGAAAACTTAGGTAGGTACATACTACATAGTTATTGATGTAACAATATCCGCAGAATAGTATTTCGGTCTCAAGTAGGGAACCCCTGCGATGTATTCTCGGCGCGTCTCGCGTGGCGTGTTTAATTCCAGATGGGTGCGCAATCTAAGGATGAGCTGACTGTTACGCACAACTTTATGGCTCGATGCGTGAAGCATATGAAGTTTATTCGGTGAAGAAAGAGTCTTTTATGGAAAAACTGACTCGAGTCTTCATAAGCGTTCCCGCCGACGAGTGCTTTTTTGTAGCTGCGATTATCGCGGCGTTTATCGCCCGCGAAATGACACGACAAAGGTTTTAATTAGCCAGCGACGAAAAAGCGCCGCAATTAATTAGTGGCCACTTTTAACATTATGATTTTTTCTAAAGGCGGCGTTAGTGTGCAGACTACGCACTCTTAACCACAGTGCTGTGAGTGTTTCGACCGTGCAATGAAAGTTAATTCGCACGCCGTGCCAGGTTTCAAATTAAAACAGATAAATCGAGCCCCAATCGAGCCAAATTGGCGAACCCCAATTCACACGAACATCAACATCTTCCAAATAACTTCAACAAATAGTACAATACGACATTCCTTACTTCGATTTATCTGTTTTCCGTAAAATTGCTAATTCTTTTTTTAATCTATAACACTTGGCCTTCACCTCACCTGTGTTAAGTGACGATAAGGCCGAAGGTGGAAGCGCACTACACCCGGAATCCTCTGCACTGAGAAACTGGTTGTTTTACCTCTAACTGCCGGAACTCAACAATTTTTAAATTGTTTTTATGTCGTGAGACTTAGGAAAGATGGTGGTAGCTAGCCAGGCGGACTTGAAATAAGCCCTACCACCAACCAAACCAAGTACCCCCCCCCCCCCTTCTGGGAATCGAACCCGAGACCCAGGGGTCTCGGGAAAGACGCAGGCGTCTTACACGGGTGGGCGAACCAATAGGCCACAGAGGCGGTTAAACGCTGTGAAGAGAGAATTCGCACGCCGTGCCGCCTATCGCTTTGTTGCGTGGCCGGCCAGGTAGGCGGCACCATTAATTTCGGTTTGCTCTCGTACAAATAAAATATTAATATTTACCTTTGTTTGGGGCATAGTATCAGCTAACTCACCGGTTAGCTCGGGGTGCCGCTGCTGCTTCAGCCACCGGTCGTCCTCCGAGTCGATGTCGTACTCCGGCGCCTCTTGCTCCTCCCACAACGCTGTCAACAAACAGACAAACTGTTCAAACGTTTATAAGTGACACGCTGTTTATGAAGTTTGTAAGTGACACACTTATAATAAAGTTTATAAGTGACACGCTGTTTCGTGAAGTTTAAAAGTGACATACTGATTGCTGTTTATGAAGTTTAGAAGTGACATACTGATTATGAAGTGGCGAAATGGCGACAGGTTACAGGAGTCACATGTGACCCGCGGATGCTACTTAAGTTAAAGGGCAAAATTTATAAGTCCGTAATAAGGCCAGTAGTCATGTATGGATCAGAATGTTCGGCTATGAAGAAGATGAATTAAAGGAAATTACATGTAGTAGAGATGAAAATGCTGATGTGGATGTGTGGTGTGACGCGGATAGACAAGATTAGGAATGAGTATGTAAGAGGAAGTTTGAAAGTAGCACCAGTAATAGAAGAATAGGGTATTTTCCAATTTTTTGAAAACTGCTTAAATTTAAAGCTTGGGACGAACGATTTAACAGAAAAATAAAAATAAATTAATTAATGTCTTTTTTCTCTATTAAAACAATTAAAGTCTAATTTATTTTTAGTGGTTTTGAATTTACCGCCAAAACGCTCGGTTCGATGTCGTCTACTGTGAGACGTCAACTTTGTGTAAACAATTTGAACACCTATGTAGTCTGTGTAACAATTTACTCTATTGTTTACACAAAGATGACGTCACACAGTAGACGTCGTCGAACCAAGCGTTTTGGCGGTAAATTCAAAAATATTTAAAAATAATTTAACATTAATTGGTTTAATGAAGAAAAATTTTAATATTTTTCTGTTAAATCGTTCGTCTCAATCTTTAAATATAAGCAGTTTTAAAGAATTTGGAAAATACCCTATTGTGAAGTTTATGAGTGACACATTGTTCATAAGTGACACACTGTTTATGAAGTTTATAAGTGACACACTGTTTATGAAGTTTATAAGTGACACACTGTTTATGAAGTTTATAAGTGACACATTGTTTATTAATTTAGAAAACGTAAAAAACTTTTCTATGTTAGCTCAAGAGGGCTACTTAAATGGCCACTTTTCTATTCGTTCGCTAACTTAAAAATAAGCCATAAAATCTAAAATTACGTGTCGAAGGCTCGTCAATTCCATACAATACAACAATGTCTGTGATTTACATAAACTTTCGACATGTGACTTGATCGTTTTAAGCTTTAAGTTAGCGAACGAATAGAAAAGTGGCCATTTGAGTAGGGACATAGGTCTGGGTGTTTGTATAGGTAGTTCCACCGTTGTTCCTGATTTCCACAACACAAGTGCTTGAGCTACTTACTTTGGAATCAGAGCAATGTTGGGATGTTGTCAAATATTTATATTTTTCTATAGTGAGGTAACCCCGATTTATGCAGACAAGTAGGTATTATAGTACCGCACTTTCAGTAGTAAAAGTTAGGTACTACTTGTCGCCTGAGGTAGCGGTCACCACTCCTTATCGTTGCCCTGTCAACACGTTAGCATACTGGAAGGCGATTCTCGGGCGCGTGACATAATCTCGAATGCGAGATATCTCGAAAAAACATGGCGGATGTCGATCGCAATCAGATTTCCGTATTCTCGGAATCTCACGGTAGACATATGTCGAGCCATAGCGTTCGACAGGCAACGAGTGGTCGAAAGCAGTAGAGATTGTATATCTCGAACATTACGTTAGTCGAAGTGTCGAATTGTGTCTTTCTTATGAGATTGGTGACCATTTGGGACTACAATAACGAATGTTAAGCTACTTTTGAAGAGGCCGAGTACGAGATGGGTGACCGTTTGGAACAGCAACAACGAATATTAAGCTACTTTTTGAAGAGGCCGGTTACTAGATGGGTGACCATTTGGGACTGCGATGACAAATTTTAAGCAATTTTGAGAAATGGCCGGGTATGGGATGGGTGACCGTTTGTGACTGCGATGCGACGAAAGTAAAAATGCTTTACATAAGGCCGGGTGTGAGATGGGTGACCATCTGGTAACCACTTTGAAAATGGTCACCCATCAACAGTATTAACGAATGGTAAGCTACTTTTGAAGAGGCCGAGTACGAGATGGGTGACCGTTTCGAATAGCATAACGAATATTAAGCTACTTTTGAAGAGGCCGGTTACTAGATGGGTGACCATTTGGGACTGCGATGACAAATGTTAAGTAATTTTAAGAAATGGCCGGGTATGGGATGGGTGACCGTTTGTGACTGTGATGCGACGATAGTAAAAAAGCTTTAAATAAGGCCGGGAGTGAGATGGGTGACCATCTGGTAACCACTTTGAAAATAGTCTCCCATCTCAGATGGGTGACCGTTTGGAACAGCAATAACGAATGTTAAGCTACTTTTGAAGAGGCCGGTTGCCAGTTACTAGATGGGTGACCATTTGGGACTGTGATGCGACGAAAGTAAGAAAAAATAAAATAAGGCCAGGTGTGAGATGGGTGACCATCTGGTAATCACTTTGAAAAAAGGTCGGGTTTGGGATGGGTGACCGACGATGCCAGAAGTAATCAATGTCAAACAACGTTTACAAAGACTGGGTATAAGATGGGTGACCGTTTGAGACTTCAATAACGAATGTTGAACAACTTTGTAAAAAGGTCAGGTTCGGGATGGGTGACCGACTAAACCAACAGTAATCAATGTTAAACAGTGTTGCGTTTCTTGCAGACATCAGGTGCGTGCCATAGTGTCAAATTCGAAATATCTCGAAAAAGTCAAGAAATCGTCGAGATTGCAAAGTCATTCGACTTGTAATGTCGAAAATCGCTGAGAATAAGTTTTTTGGTAGCAGTAGAGATTTTAGTGACATTTTTAATAGAGATTCGTGATTAGAGATAATGTCGAATTCGACATTATGTCACGCATCCGAGAATTGCCCCCCTGTTCTTTTATCAGTTCAAAAAGTCTAGAACGTAATAAAAGAAAATATAAGAAAAAGAAGTAAAATGTAACAAAAAGCGCTTAATTTTTAAGTATATTTTGACTTTGACTTATAGTAAAACATAGTGTAGGTAGCGTAGTGTAGTATTTATTTAGATAGTGTAATCATTACATTACACTATGTTAAAAAATATTTTTTTTTTATTATTAATTGATTTAGTAGGTTCTATTGAAAACTGACTCATCCATCAACTTATCAGATATCATAATTTACAACTGCAGTACTTATAAATAACAACCTTATTCCACAGAACAAGTTCTTTAAATGTAATAGCTAATGTGTATAATTCTCTTTGTGTACAACAGGCAGAAAGAAGTGAATTAGTTAAAATTTCAATAAAGAATAAAAAATATATTTTCCAGAAAACAACACTTTTCAATTATTGTGATTGATTGTTGTTTAAATCATTGTCATCGACTATAAATAAAAAGGCCGATATGGCATTAGTATTTCGCAACATTTTGTAATGTGTAGAGATAAGCGAGGCGTGCGGTGCGTCCTCGTCCGCTGGCCGCCGCGGTCGCTCTGCGAAGGCCGCCCAGCTGACGCGATCACGTAACGTAATCGGCAGACGGACGACCGCACACGAGATTTATTTCACAAGATATGTAGGAAAACATACATTTTTGCATTAAAATAAAAAAAAATAACTAAATTGATTGATTGTTGGGATACGTTTAGAGCCCTATAACGGTTGAAGGTAGAGACACCATTTTTGGAGGGTAGATAGCTTTCATGGTGTAGATGAGCGAGCACTAAGAAAGGGTTTTGGAAAGGGGAAGGGAATAGGGATAGGGACGGAAACGTGAACGGGGACGGGAACGCCTTCTACCAGCATTCTAAGGATAGGTATTAATGATTTTCTAAAATGTCCATGTGAACGAAGTAGCAGGCAAAAGCTAGTCTATTACAAGACATAAATGACTTTTAAATTTAGACGCCTTGAGTGGTGCAGTGGTTAACATGCCGGTCTACCACGCAATAGTTCCCGGGCTCGATTCCCGGCCGGGCAGAAGTTATTAATTTTAATTACTGCAACGACGCGGGTCTGGCTGGATGTTACTTTAAAATGTATAATAAGTATACATACATCATATATTTAAAAAGTAAGTAGTATATCAATTGTATAGCACCTATTACAAGCTTTGCTTACTTGAGGGCTAGATGGCGCTGTGTAAAAAAAGACATTAAATAACAGAGACATTTCACAGAATTACAAAACGATTACTTGTAAAACACTGATAGGAACCCTTCAGGTTCAAAATGTTCACTTCCCATAATATACACCGGTTTTAAAAGGTAAATTTACCGAAATGTCCACTTCCCAAAGAGTACCTTTCCCAAAATGTACATTTCCTAAAATGCACCTTTCCCGTAATGTACAATTCCCAAAATGTACATTCTTAGAACAGATAGGAATAACTGATTAGAAACATTTTAAAGTACCAGATCACATAAATATGGAGAAGGTTAACTTCAATTATTATAAAAAAACTTTTTATATTTTTAAATAAAAGTAAATGAATAAAAAAAAAGAATTTTTGCTCGATATTAATAACGACAACAGGTAGACAACGACGGCACTTGGCCGGTTTTTTAATATAAGAAATGTTAAGTTATCTGAAATATTCCGAAAGGAATGTGACAGCTCTCTCTTATCAAAGTCACATAATATTTTAAATACACTTTAAATTATTTCGACAGAAACAGCTTTATTACCATAAACTTTTTCAATTATTTTGCATAAAAAATTTAATCTCAAGATAACAATATCTCCAGATCGGATCCCTAGATCATCCCGCACGTGTGTACCCCCGCCACCATTATTGTACAACCGCGTACTCTTGAGACAGCCGGTACCTAACGCTGGACTCTCCTTAGACCGGTTGCACGTGAGCAATATAATATAACTACTAACTACACTTACGTGCAACCAAATCGAACCACCCACGTGAGCGTGGGCACTTCGAGGTCTCAGTAATAAAAAAGTATGTGCATTTCTGCAGTAATTTTTATTACCATCATAGAAAGTATGCTCGTTTCTCATATTAGCAGTCCAAAAGCTTGAACCTTTTAATTGATATTTATATTAATTTATTTTATAAAAAAGAAACTCAAATAAGCGAGCCTTCATGAAGAGTGCTTACTAATTTGTTTTGTAATCTTTTTTGGTTTAATTACCATGCAATTACCTATATAAATGGCGTTAAAATTAAATGTTGTTTTATCTATTGACGACCTTCGTGGTCGAGTGGTTTGTACACCGGCTTTAAATATTTGATCCCCGGCTGGGTCAATTTAGAAAACAAACTTTTCTACATTGGCTCTGGATTGGGTGCTTGTAGTTCCACCGTTGTCTCTGATTTCCACAACACAAGTGCTTTAGCTACTTACTTTGGAATCAGAGCAATGTTTGTGATGTTGTCTAATGTTTGCTATTTGTTATCTATCGTATTTCGTTAAAAAATGCTTAAGAGCGCTTATTCTGCACACTAGCGCCGCCATTGGAAAAAAAATCATAATACTCAAATAAAGACGAAATTGTGAATTATCTCTCTGGAGTGCACTCCGAACAAACCTTGTGGTACTTTTTATCACTTGAACAATATCTTTGGGCCTGTAGTTTAGTTTAATGGACTTTTATTGCTAAAAGTGGCCACTTTTCGCAATAAAAGTCCATTTAACTAAACGACAGGCTAGAAAATATTGATTAAGTGATAAAAAGTACCACAAAGCTTGTTCGGAGTGCACTCCAGAGAGATAATTCACAATTTTGTCTTTATTTATGAACTATGATTTTTTTCCAATGGCGGCGCTAGTGTGCAGACTGCGCCCTCTTAATGACTTTGGGTCCTTTTTTGTATAACAGCCCGTGAGATAGAGTATATATTCTGTGCCGTGAGTCAATTTTGTTGCACGAAAGTGTACTACCCATTGAGACGCGTATAACGCGTATTACACAATTTATTACCCACATTTTCTTCAGCTCCCAGTTTATTTATTGCGCCTACGCATTTATGTAGAGATTCCCATACCCGTGGGAATTTTGATAACTCTGAAATATTGCATATTACCTCATCATCTATCTTTTATATCACAAAGCACACAACACATTTAATACTGGGTGTAATGGATAAACTATACGATACATACTAAAAGCGATTCTACTTAAATGTTTCCCAAAGAACAGATCGACAAAAGAGTACCAATATTTTTTTTTTACCATCGCCACTCTAAAAAGTGCGTTTAATTCAACGATAAGAGTGAATAATAAGCGATTTTATTCACCGAGTGAATAAAAATTATTTGAATTTGGAACAAGCGCGCATCATGAATTAGTACAAAAAAGTTCCTATACCTACTGGCTGCTATGGAGCTATTCCTTCGAGCAACAAAGGCTTCGTTTTTCACGAAGGGAGAAGCCTTAGCGATTAAACTCTATTCAAATTATTCTGGCATTTTTTGCGGGGGGGGAAAATGCACACAAGTGCAGTTCCGCATACCCACATACAAAAACAACACTGTAATGACGACACTCACACATAAAAAATAAAACAAAACAGCAAAAAATTGTGTACGGATGAGTCACACATCAAAATATGACACGTTTTTGACATAAAGGGCTGGGCTCAACTGTCGATTCAGCAATATCGATACGGAAAAAGGAATAAAGGTTACAAACTCAATCATTTTACGATGGGGTGAATAACAACAAAGAGGTCATTTTTATACGCTTATGAGCTTTATACAAAAAGCTCGAGAGTGTAGGTGATTGGGTTGTGACTAATGTGTACCCAGGGACGTTGGGCTCAGGATGCTGACACTGAACATCGCTCCATGACAGTACTGCCACCCAACAATTTGAATTTTGACCGACCGTTGAATAAAAAAATAGCAAACTGATTTTGATAATGTCGTCAATATAGTAAAATATATAATTATTTTTCTAAGAAACTGTACATTCAATGTCTCAAAAATGGCCTGATTTATCATAGTACTAGCTTCCGCCCGCGACTTCGTCCGCGTGGATATTAGAGAAAATCCTTAGGGAACCTTCAACCAGGATCCGACCAGCCGTTTTTACGCGATTAGGCGGGTCCCCACCAAGCGCGCTGCCTCGCGAGGCAAGACGTTTGCCTCGTGAGGCGGGCCTCGCACGAGGCTGCTCGCTTGGTGGGGACCCGCCTAATCGCGTAAAAACGGCTGGTCGGATCCTGGTTGAAGGTTCCCTAAGGATTTTCTCTAATATCCACGCGGACGAAGTCGCGGGCGGAAGCTAGTTTTTTACAATAATCAGAATTGGTACAGAGATATTAGTAGGTATCTTGTCCCCGTCCCTGTCCCCTTAAAAGCTCAAAAACGACATCCACATCGATTTTCATGTTTACTTACCCCATTTAAGTACCTCTAAGGAATGATTTTCAAAATAACAAAATAGGTATATAATTGCCTATTTATTTCTAGACGTGCTCCTACGAATTTTAAAATTGTAATTTAAAATTGTAATATCTATTTCATATTCTTTTTCCATGCAAAATTTGAACCACTGTAGGGGTTAAAATCATGTCCACCTTGTTGGACTATAAATTAATGTCATTTTCGCAATCACCATCCCATAAAACCTCAAAAACGACATCCACATCGATTTTCATGTTTACTTATCCCATTTACCCCTAAGGGATGATTTTCAAAATAACAAAATATATAATTTTTAGATGTGTTCCAACGAATTTTAAAGTTGTAGTGTCTATTTAATATTATTTTTCCATACAAAATTTGAACCCCGATTTCACCCCTTTAGGGGTTAAATCATGTCCACCGTGTTGGAATTCAAAATAAATGTCATTTTCGCAATCACTATCCCATAAAACCTCAAGAACGACATCCATATCGATTTTTATGTTTACTTACCCCATTTACCCCCTACGGGGTTGATTTTCAAAATAACAAAATAAATGTAGATTTATTTTTAGACGTGCTCCTACGAAGTTTAAAGTTGTACTGTCTATTTCATATTGTTTTTCCATACAAAATTTGAGCCCCATTTTCACCCCTTTAGGGGTTAAATCATGTCCACCGTGTTGGACTTCAAAATGAATGTCATTTTCGCAATCGTCATCCCAGAAAACCCCAATAACGACATCCATATCTATTTTAGGTTTATTTACCCCATTTCATCCCCATAGGGGTTAAAATACTACCAATAACCATATACGTTGCGTTATATTTCCATCCATAAGCCTAAATTATAAATTTAACGATTTTTACTTTGAAAATTAAGGATTTTCTTCTATACTCAACTTCATCCCCCTTTTCACCCCATCGGGGGTAGAATTTTGAAAAACGATGATACACGTATTTATTAATTTTCAATCATCAGCCTGAATACAAAATTTGAAGATCCTAGCATCAAAACTGAGGGACTTCCATACAAACTCTCATCCCTTATTTCATCCCCTTAGGGATGGAATTTTCAAAAATCCTTTCTTAGTGGATGCCTACACTGTATAAGGTACCTGTGTGTAAAATTTCAAGTCTCTAGGTTCAGTAGTTTGGGCTGTGCGTTGATATCTCACTCAGTCAGTCAGGACTTTGAATTTTATATATATAGATGATAGGTACCTCATTTGAGGTGGTATATTGAAAGAGATATGATTTCAATGGTAAAAAGTAGAGTACACAACTCGTGAAAAAAAAACTCATCTCGGTTCTTTGTATAATACTTACGGCTATTTGCACTAAACTTAAGAATCGCATAAATCTTTCCTAACTATAACTCGACCAAATTAAAACGGTGTCATGAACTTAGCTGTCATGCAGCTATCATGCGCCTAATTATCTTGCTCGAGTTGTACTTTGGAAAAAACTAGGCGATTCTTAAGTTTAGTGCAAACGGCCGTTAGTCCCTCGAACTAAATTCCCTTTTTATTCACTTGTTGTATAATCTACTATTTCGACATTTATTTCGCGATATCTGTCTCGCTCACACCAGTGCAGAGCAAATCATGCAAAAATCTCGCAAATTAATTTGACGCAGAATCAGGGCCAGATTGACCAACACTTTATCGACAAACATTATTTAACGGTAACATCACTAAGTTGTCCATCGGCGAGAACTCGGATTTATCTAGCGACAGATCTGAAATTTGTACGGACGAGCCATGGACTAGCAGACCCGATGTCACTGAACAAATCTGACAACTAATCAAGAATAAAATATACGAATTTAATGTTTTAATGTAAACAAATAGCAATAATATGATACAAATTTACTTTCATGTGTAATGTAACACCATCTTTTTGTATACTTGATGTTCGAGACCTCTTTTAACAGCAAAAACCTCATCAAATCGACATTTTAAACAGAGCAGCGTTCACATGCGCGACTGGACTCGGTCTAGAAAGAAATCCGGGCGCAACTGGTTTTACTAATGCGTATGCCCATTTGGGCTTGTACTTCGGCAGAGGGGAACGCTTCGTATGGCTTCTCTTTCTGTAGAAGCCCGTCTTCCATAGAGCCATAGTTACACAGTAAAATTAATCGAAAAAAAAAATATCCCGCCAAATTTAATTAGGTTCTTTTTAGTGTCAATTTAATTAGGTTCTTTTTAGTGTCTTTGGGTTCTTTTCCATCTATTAGAGGGAGATTGAATGTTCAGTCTATTCCATCAGTCTGGTACGATATTCAGCCTGAAAAGTTCAAAGTCTATACAGACTGATGAAATGGACTGATCCCAGACTGATCATGTAATCTTTCTCTTAGCGTGGTTGTTTTATGTCATTGGAAAACTTCTAATTTCACGCATGGGTCGGTCATGGGATGGGTGACCAAAAATGTATTATCTCGAGCTCCTCCGTGCCTTGGAAGGCACGTTAAGCCGTTAGTCCCGGCTGCATCTGCAGTCGTTAACACCCATCAATCCGCATTGGGCCCGCGCGATGGGTTATGGCCCATCTTCCCACCCATAAGGAAGGCCTGTGCCCCAGAAGTGGGGACATTAAAATAGCTGATGGTCAACTAAATACTAAGTATAAAGTAGATACTGCTAGGTATTTGTTTTCTCGCAGTCAATGGTAAAAAGTAGAGTACACAACTCGTGAAAAAAAAAATTTCATCTCGGTCCTTTGTATCCCTCGCTTCGCTCAGGATTCTACTTTTGAATCCCTCGCTACGCTCGGGATTCAATTCTAGAATCCTTCGCTACTCTCGGGATCCAACTTAGTCCCTCGAACTAAATTTCCTTTTTATTCACTTGTTGTATAATCTACTATTAAAAAGCTGTATCAGCTAATCAACAAATGTATAAAATCAT
Organism: Agriphila tristella; assembly: GCA_928269145.1. Classification (NCBI taxonomy): domain Eukaryota; kingdom Metazoa; phylum Arthropoda; class Insecta; order Lepidoptera; family Crambidae; genus Agriphila; species Agriphila tristella. The sequence continues at coordinate 1,293,152 of OV743451.1, read as the reverse complement.
TTTATTTGGGTTGAGTACCTTGAGAACACTGCTTCCGTTATAACCTGTTTTCTCACCTTCCGGTGCGTTAGGACCAGGGTGCTAAAATGACCAAGGTGGTGAAATGTCCAAAGTTGCAAAATGACTAATATCTTTTTGGAGTCTAATGACCAATGTGCTAAAATGACCAGTTGCAAAATGACTAATATCTTTTTGGAGTCTAATGACCAATGTGCTAAAATGACCAGTTGCAAAATGACTAATATCTTTTTGTACTAGGCACGTATCTTGAAATTTTTTCGACGGAGTAGGGATAAGTTCGCGCATGTGCTCTTGTGAGCGACCAATAGCACGCGCCCCTCTCCCGCCGCCCGCACCCCTCCACCGCTACGCATGCCCTAAATACGCGTTTCGCGCTATCCCCACCCGATTTCAAGATACGTGCCTCGTACTGTAACCAAGGTGCTAAAATGACCAAGTAACTAGAATGAAACAGTTTCAATTTTAGGGGATTAGTTACTATGTTATTGTATTTTAGTTATTGTTACGATAAGGCAAAGTATGAAGGGAATCTATATATAAACTGAGCCACGTTGGATCAGTTTTAATTGCCTAAATTTCACGTACGAGGATGGCTTCTGGGTGTTATTCATTATTCTAAGTGCGTCCACTGCGTTAAGCGGGATCTTGGCGCGAGGCGACATAGATAAAGGATTACTCATGCACTACAAGCATCTGTCCGTCATGCAGGCCATACACCATCCAATCGATCGTCCAATCGGCATGAAACTACCGATTGGATCCAATCTGCAGCTCGTCCATACACACCACACACGATCAATTCTAACTGTCCAATCGGCAGTGGCGATCGATCGTATGATTTTCTTAACCGACTTCAAAAAAAGAAGGAGGTTCTTATAATTCGATTGTATATATAAATGTTTCATCATTGTTATTTTAATTTGAAAGTTGTTTTTGTTTTTATTTTTAGGTTTTTGAAAGAGATTTTTATTTTTTTAAAGCTTATTTATTTTCAGCTTTTTGGTGGTAGTAATTTCCATATTCACGCTGTCTATCCATTTTCCAACAAAAAATCATAATATAATTCGGTTCATAAATAAAGTCATCAAGGTAGTCAATCATAGCTGAAACGATTTTAAAAAGAAAAAATGTCGCAAGAAAATTCTTTGAAAAATATATATACAATCCAAAAGAGAACCTCCTTCTTTTTTGAAGTCGGTTAAAATACCAAAACCTTCTTCTAAATGTAACAAATGCTTTTCTGGTAAGCGCATCAAAATCGGTTCAGCTAAACTTGAGATAATCGCGGACAAACATACATATACAGGTCAAACTGAGAACTTCCTTTTTTTGAAGTCGGTTAAAATACTAAAACCTTCTCCTAAATTCAACAAATACTTTTCTGAAAACTGCATTAAAACCGGTTCAGCCAAACATGAGATAAACGCGGATACAGGTAAAACAGAGAACCTACCTTTTTTGAAATCGGTTAAAAGAAAAAAGAAAAAAATAATCATCAAAATCAGTCTATAAATATCGAAGATACGCGCGAACAATGATAAAACAAATAAATACAATCGAATAAAGAACCTCCTTTTTTGAAGTCGGTTAAGAAAATCATACGATCGATTGCCCACTGCCACACACCGTCCAATCGGCATGATCCAATCGGCATGATCCAGCCATTTTGATTTTTCCATCAGTTCGATCGTCCAACCGATCCACGGCCACACACGGTCAGTTTGGTTGGATCCAATCGGTAGTTTCATGCCGATTGGACGATCGATTGGATGGTGTGTGGCCTGCATCAGAAAACCAGCAATCTATATTCCTGCGCCGTGTATCCGCGGCGGGATTTCGCTTAACGCAGCCCTAAGTTTTCTTTCTGCCTTTTTCGCAAGACAAAACAACAAGGTACATTTTATGTAAGTATACCTAAGTTGAACCAGTTATTTTTTGTAACATTGGATGAATCGCTTGTTTTCCGCCCCACCGGCCATGAGTCACCTGTTTCTCGATAAAAATGTGTTTACGTTACGTACCCCTCGGAATTATACGCAGTTTGATAACTTAGTATACATATTTACTGGTTAACGAACGAGTTTCTTTTCTTTTCCATTCGGTTTCTACGTCGTTGTTGGTAAATAAAAGAAAATTGGAAACCCTACGTTTGATTTATTGACTTTGATATCAAGATAATACGTAGTAATAGTAGCTATATTATAGACTACTTTCTGTCGGCCGAATATAGGATCGATTTTCTCAATTCTAAGACCGACTTTTTGTCGTGTGTTACGTTACGACATTTTTTTTATGTAACACGGGATAGTGCTTGACCTTCACCTGACCTGATGTTAAGTGACGATAAGGCCGAAGGTGGAAGCGCACTACACCCGGAATCCTCATCACTGAGGAACTGGCTATCTAACCTCTAACTGCCGGAACACAACATTTTTTAAATTGTTGTTATTGCGTAGATTTGAGTAAGATGATGGAAGCTAGCCAGGCGGACTTGAAATACCACCAACCAAACCTAGTCCAAATTGTACCCCCCTGGGAATCGAACACGGGACCCCTGCGTCTTATACTGGTGGGCGAACCACTAGACCACATAAGCGGTTATATTTTTAATCTGTACCATGTTTCATTTTACCTTGACAGAAAATAGGTCTGATTATTTGTCGTGGGTGCGCAGCCTTTTGGATGTCAGAAAGTTTATAATTACAACTTAAATAAACATTACTTCCTGCCAAAAATCGGACGAATGATGAACTCAAGAGTAGAAAAACTACTTCACACGTAGTAAATGGTATGAAAAATATGTTTTATCACAGTACAAAAGTACAGTTACAGGCAGCGAACTAATCTATGGAACAAGCATTGCGCTCAAAAAATGGCACCACACGAAAAGTACAACTAAGTAGATGGAGCTAAAAAATGCTGGCATTTAATTATGCAGCACAAAGGGTCTGAGCACTGGTTGCTTATTAGCGATCATAATTTGTTTACTCATAGATATTTTCTATACTTTTGCGTATTTTACACCATTTGACTACATAGGACGTCATTTCTAATAAACTTTCTCTTTCTCTCTTTTCTCTACAACACAAATTGCAATTATTGTAAAGAACGCTACCGTCAGTCACCGCGCGTGGCTGGTCCGACTAAAGCTGAGCGGGTTGTACTTTTTCGGCCCCGTGGTGACATTTTTAAGCAATATTTGTTTGCAATTACACTTCCATAGATTTTAGTTCGCTGGTTACAGGCGACCGAAAAGTCTACCAACTCTAAAATTTCCTCCATATTAATGCAGCATCTCACGAGTACCACAGGCCTCCATATGAACTTTCAGGGCACGAAATCCTAAGAAAAACACACCCATTCGAGTTCCGGAGTGGGACAATAATTCAGCGGCGTTTTTTCCAGGCCACCCTAGGGGCTATACTTTATTTACGCAGTTACATCGCAGAGGCAGAAAAGGGAACAGAGCTTAATAAATTAATATTTACTAGCGACCCGACCTCGCTTTGCATCGGTCCCTTCCTTTTTTTGCCAAAAGCGATCTTCCAACAACACCCAAAAAGAAAACCAATACAGTCGTCACCTCCATTCACTCCAAAAATCTGTTTCCGTCCCGTTCGAGTATCGTCCCGCTCCTGTCCCGTCATCGGTGTAAAAACGCGCTTGAAATTATTTTCGCACGCGTTAATATTTTGCGACAATCCTAAGATATTCATTTAAATGGTATGGTGTATGAAATTAAATTAATGTGTATAAAATGCTTAAGGTAACTCAACATTTTGCCGACATCCTACTTCCTACTATTATTATAAATGTGAAAGTTTGTGGGTTAGGATGTTTGTTCCTCAATCACGTAAAAACTACTGGACGGATTTGGTTGAAATTTGGCACACAGATAGTAGATAGCCTAGATTAAAACATAGGATACTTTATATCCCGATATTCCCACGAGAACGGGAACCACGCGGGTGAAACCGCGGGCAGCCGCTAGTCCAACTAATATTATAAATGTGAAAGTTTGTGGGTTTGGATGTTTGGATGTTTGTTCCTCAATCACTCAAAAGCTACTGAACGGATTTGGTTGAAATTTGGCACACAGATAGAAGATAGCCTAGATTAAAACATAGTATACTTTTTATCCCGGTAAAAGGGTCCCTAAGGATTTTTTCGAACATTAACGCGGACGAAGTCGCGGGCGGAAGCTAGTATAATATTATAAATGTGAAAGTTTGTGGGTTTGGATGTTTGTTCCTCAATCACGCAACAACTACTGAACGGATTTGGTTGGAATTTGGCACACAGATATTAAATAGCCTAGATTAAAACATAGGATACTTTTTATCCCGATATTCCCACGGGAACTGGAACCACGCGGGTGAAACCGCATGCGGCCGCTAGTCTTCAATAATTATCGTCATATTTCTACTAATTTAAATACTAGTGGCTCTGTGAGCTGTAGACCTCGCTTTAAAAAGTAGCTCAAATTGTATGTTGTTTAAAAAATAATCTAAAAGATGTCGCCACCCCTTTTTCCCACACTGTTCACGAGCTTTTCAAATCACGTAAAAGGTACGTGCTGTTTGGTATTATTTGGTAGGCATATTCGAAGCTAGATGGCGCTTCTAATTTTAAACATTTTTCGAAATGGTGATTTTTGGTCAATTTAGAAAAACTGGCTAAACTAAAAAAATCTATATAATTATCGAACCTGCTCACAAAATTTCACGAGAATCTGTTGAGAAATGCGACCTGTAGAGAAAAATGGACAGCTGGAAAGTCGGACTGAAATATGTTTTTTTACATTTCTTCGTCATTACGAAAAATTTCAAAAAACTGGCGTGACAAAAAAAATCTATGTAATTTTCGAACCTGCTCACAAAATTTGACATGAATCGGTTGAGAAATGCCACCTGTGAAGGAGAACATCCAGCGCCAGAAAGCCGGACTGAAATACATTTTTCTTACATATCTACGCCATTACGAAAAATTTAGAAAAAGTGTCTCAACTTAAAAAAATCTATATGATTTTCGAAACTGCCCCCAAAATTTCACGAAATTTGGTTGAGAAATGCGACCTGTAGATGAGAAAAGACAGAGCCGGAAAGCTGGACTGCAAGATGTTTTTTTTTACATATCTCCGCCATTTTGAAAAAAATCGAAAAAGAGGCGTGAAAAAAAATTCTACATCATTTTCAAACCTGCTCACAAAATTTCACGAGAATCGGTTGAGAAATGCGACCTGTAGAGGAGAACAGACAGCGCTGGAAAGCCGTAAAACCTGTTTTTTTTTACATATCTCCGCCATTTTGAAAAATTAAAAAAATCTGGCTCGGTAAAAAATTCTATTTAATTTTCAAACCTGCTCACAAATTTTCACGAGAATCGGTTGAGAAATACGACCTGTAGAAGAGAACATACAGACATACGAAAGAATTTTTGCTCAAGCTGAAGCAGAGACGCTTCGCTCGCACCTCGTGCTCGCTCGGTCAAAAATCTCAACTAAACTTTGCTCAGGAATTACTCTATCATTTGGTGAAAACCGTATGAAATGAAAATCCATCCGTTTAGTAGTTAGCCGCAGAACAGACGCTAGAAGTGGAAAGAACAATGGCCGTTTTTATATGAAGACCACCACCAGACTTTAGAACTTTATACCAATCAAAGGTCTCGAAAATAAGCTATTAACAAAAAAAAATTTTCAAGGCTCATAATTTTTTTTCAGACAAGCATACTTGCCATCGCAGAATGAAATGAATTAATGATGTACTCGAGACCTTTCGATTGGTATACATCAGAAAGTGCTAAGCCTTAATAACTTTTTTCAAACAAGATATGACAATACAAACTTGCCGTCCTACAATGAATTTCTTTTTCACCTCTCCAGCACGAAAAGGGTGCTTTTGGCGCGTAAAAACTCGCAGCAAAATCGATTTTTGCTGCGAGCGTGAGACAAAGTGCTTTTTTTTATTTCTAACACCAACTTTTATAATAATAAAGAAAAAACAAATTAAGTGACAAGGATGACACTTGTAAAATTGATATGTGAGAAAAGGATAGAAAGAGTGCTTTATGGTGTCATACACGGATTAAAAAGTAAAAAATAAAATGCACGGATATACCAAGGAGTTTTAAATAAGGATTGTTAAAAAATAAGGTTGATAATTCGAAATAAAGAGTATGGAGGTAATGAGGTCACATGTATGAAACAAATATGAAATAAGAAAAATTAATGAAATTCATTAACAAATTATATGTTTTATGATTATAAATAAATAAATAAGATGGAATATTAATGAATAAGAGAAAAACACAACGTAATGTAATCAAAACGACGGGAATCTACTTTACTGACTCTATGAATAAAATTTTTCAGCATAGGTTTGATTGAATTATTTTTGGTGATAAATTACAAAAATGAATGCCTCCAACGATGAAGATAGTTTCCTTACTCCAAAAGAATTAAGTGAACAAGTTTCTAATGCTGAATTAAGCTTTTTTACCAGGAAAGTCACGTGAAAATTTTCTCGCTGGTCGAGGTGAAAAGTTGTATGTTTTACACGAGACCAAAATGTTGTTCTGCCTCGTGCCTTTAAATCACTCACTGTGCTCAGTAGTCTATATTAGAATCACTCGCTACGCTCGTGATTCAATTCTAGACTACTTCGCTAGTTCGTGATTTAAAGTCGCCACTCGCAGCACAATTTGATTTTGGTCACTTGTATAACAAATAACTATTACTTTAAGTCTCAGCACTGTATTTATAGATCTGTGTGAGAGAATTTTTTTTTTATTAATGATGTAGTCGTTTAGATTGGTATAAGTACATCAGAAAGTGCTACAGTAAAGAATGTTTTTCAAAAAGTGCATAGGGTAATTGTCTCTGACCGATTGGTTACTCGTTGATGAGTAGACCTACAATCTCGGCGAAGCGCATTTTTATTTTAAGATCGTATTCTAGCCTACGGGTGACTGACGGAATCTACGGAAGTAGCCTATTTGGCTTTTGGACCGAAAACCGATAAAATAGCCAGCGTTATTAACATCGCATGTACAATCTTGATTAAGTCTGCGAACAAACTTCTTAAAGGGATATTTTTAAATGGGTGACTGAAAAATAAAAAAGGCGACTGTTAATGGGATTCTTAAAAATACTAAGCCCGGAAGCAGTTTATTTGGTTGGCGACAAAATAACTAAACGAGCGACTAACTGTTGATTACAAAAAACACGTAAAACAATCAACTACATGTGGGAGGTAAATCAAAAGGATACTTTTTATCTCGATATTCCCATAGGAGCGGGAACCACGCGGGTGAAACCGCGGGCGGCCGTTAGTCTATCATAAAAACATCAATGTCTACTCGAAATTGCCACTTGATTCACTTTTGATTTCACCTCTTCTTGTGTATCGAGTAAGAGTAAACTGAATTTATATAAATTTGAGAAAGCTTTTTTCAACTTTTCCCAGAAACAAGTCGTCGGTAAAAAATTAAGTGAAAGGAGAAAGATCATTCAACACATACAAACCAAAAATATTTTTACGGTTTAAAATATAAAACGACAGCGTTAAGATACCTGAAATACATCGTTGTTTCAGACAATGTAATATTAAAAACCTATAACTTGTACAGTAGCTACAATTTATTATTAGAGTTGCCCGTCTTTAATAATGGTGGCCGTGGGTGCTCGTCAAGAATAAATTGATATCAAATCAATGTCGTACAACAACAACATTCGCTCTACAAAGTACAAATATGAGTAGCACATACACATAATAATTTTGAGACGAAACATGTGACACAAATCACAAAAATGAACAATCTTTAGATGAAATTCTTCAATCTGTTTATGAGAATTTTAATGCTCCAAGGGACAGTCGATTTAATTATTAGACATTCTCGATTCTATTTAGATACATTTGACGCTTTCCTGTTTATTAAAGGGGAATATATAATTGCACTTTAAAAATAATGTAACACACTTTAAAATGTTTAGCTTCAAAATTTATTGAATTCACTTTAAAAATAATGTTTTCCACTATAAATATGCTAAGCTTTAAAATTAATACTTTGCACTATACAATTTAATTGTTTAGCTTTAAAATTAATACTTTGCACCATACAAATTAATTTTATAACATTAGTACTGGTAAACAGACGACTAGGTGCGACGACGAGCGGGCGCATCGAGAGAGGGGAGCTGAGGAGAAGGTTAGGTTCCATTGCGACCAACAACGCTAGAACCGACTTGGTGAGACTTGCCATCTCATTAGTCTGACATGGTTTGACAGAAATTAAATGATTTCGGAGTTGGGACACAGTTATAGTGCAAACCATTATTTTTGTAGTAATAATATTAATTTATAGATCTTTTATTATTTTAAAGTGCAAACCATTATTTTTGTAGTGATAAGATTAAATTATAGGTCTATCATTATTTTAAAGTGCTGATATACAATTTTATAGCTGTTTTCATCAAATTTAAAGTGCTATTAAATACATCCCTTTATTTAATTAATGTCGTACAACTCCAACATTTACTCTGCAAAGTGCAAATACGAGTAGCAGACGTACATAATAATTTCGATTTATTTCAGAGTCGAAACATGTGACACAAACACACAAATTACCAATCTCTAGATGACATTCTTCACCCTTAGGATTTATGATAATTTTAATGCTCCAAGGGACCGTCGATTTAATTATTAGACATTTTTGATTCTATTTAGATACATTTGACGCATTCCTGATTGAAAGTGCATTAATTGACAAACTTAACTTTTGTGGAATGGAGCTCTAAAAATGAGCAAATGATTAATGTACAGTCAACGGCACGTTGGGTTGTCACCACAATAGGTCAAATATCTTAGTCGGTTTAGAACTTTAAGCCTTTAAGTCCAGTCTTTAAGATCGAGTTACTGATAAAAATAATTTCGGACACTTTTTCCGAAATTTCATTTTTAATTTTATTATTTTTTCACTGACAATTGGGACACTTTTATAAGCGTGTTTGTACAGTCAGACAATCAGACAAAAAAAACGCTTTGACTATAAAAAAATCCGAATTGTCAGTGAAAAATAATAAAATTAAAAAGTGTCATTTCGGACGTAGTGTCCGAATTTATTTTATCTGAGATGTCCAATAACTCGAATACTCGATCGTAAAGAGTGGAGTTTAAGTTCAAAACCGACTTAGGATATTTGACATATTGTGGTGATATATGACAACCCAACGTGTCGTTGACTGTACATTATCATATCCTCATTTTTAGAGTTCCATTCCACATAAGTCAAGTTTGTGGTGTCCGAATTGTCTATGAAAAAATAATAAGTGTAATTTCGGATAGTCTCCGAAATTATTTTGTCCCAGATGTCAGTAACTCCTTCTGTACCTATAAGATTAGAAATGACAGTTTTGTTTGTATAACTTGATGTGCTCCTAACTCTACATTTTTAGTCGATTACTAAAGATAAGCTTTCGACAATTTCCTGCTTCAAGCCCGTCAAACAAGCTATGATAGACAGGCTAATTTAAAGAAAACATGCCAGGAATTTCCTTCGTATAGTAAAACCGGCGACTTGGAAATAACACGTGGATTCTTTCCTAACTATTCAATTACCTGGAGCGCAGAAGATAATAGCATTACAAGCATAAAGTGAAGTGTAGCCAAGTGTATCTTTTGAACTTAAGTTTAAATAAAGCGTAAAGCGAGATAGCAATGAGAAAACGCGTGCGGGAGCGAGCGAGACAGATTCGGCAGATTTGCCGTAAAAATCACTAAATCAATACGTAGTAAATGTTCAAAATTAAAGAGAAATGCTTCTACACGATTCTGAATATTGATGATACAAATTATTTAAAGCAATTTCGACTTGAATACATAATGTTGTTTCTAAATAATTTAGATTTTAAGAATTTTTAAGATGTACTTATTTTCGAAATTAAAATGTATCGAGCCAAAATCACTGAATAGTGTCTGGAGAAAGATATAAATAAATATATATGTTAATTTCAGATATATGGGATCTTTCTGCGGCCTAAGGCATTACATCAAAAAGTGTAAATTTTAAACGTATTCCCTTAATAATTTGCTTTATCTAACCTCAATAAAAAACGTAAGTGCTTAAGCTTTTATGTTTTGAGGTTAGTTAGAGCTATATTAGCTCTTAAGAAGCCTTTAACGTAATAATGGAAAACAGCCGTTATAAACACCTATAATAATTTAATTTTAGTGTGTGTCTTAGTATTCATCCACGCGGACTAAAGATTACGTTGGCTCGCGAGGCAAACGCGTCTTCAACATCGTCATCATCATGCCTCGCGAGGCATAGCTTGCAAGGCAGCCTCGCAATGTGGGCACCCGGCCTTAAACTAAGCTTACACTACACGTGTGAAACCTCTCTGTTGGTTTCAAATCTGAATAATTGAGATTCGCTCCCCAGCAACATACGAATTTCCTGTATATTGAACTCAGTTCGTCACCTGAATACTGAAACATTAGAGAGCACTGTATGACATAACGATCTGTAGCACGTACTATGGGCAACAGCGACGCTTAACCAGTTTGCAACAAAATTCGTGTGCGCGCGTATCGCCCCTACACGAACTAAACGTATGGTTGTGACGGCGCGGCGTGCAAGCGATTTTGACCTTAGCAGTGGTTAAGCGTCGCTGTTGCCCATGGTACACACATCACAACAAGTCAAACAGTTGAACTGCGAAAACAGCTTTTATTACGAAGTTCATTAAAAAGGTTAACATAATACTCTGATGTGCCGTCGTCTGTACATGAGGAATGACAAATATTGATAGTAGGTTTGGTTGGGTCTTATCTGATGACATTAAGGCTCCCTTACGCGAAATCATTTGTCTCTGTCTTTTTCTTTACGTGTAAAGAGTATGGAAAATAACCTCACTTCTGCACTTTTTCAATGTTTTTCGTTGTTTTTTCATCATTATCTTTAGCAAAATTATCTTTCTTGAAAAAAGTTATTGGAGCAACTGAACAGTACGTTAAAGTGTATTTTGATGTAGAATTCAATACGTTTCCGTTATTATTTACGCCAAAGATTTGGCCCGCGACAAGCGCTTTTGGTGATATTCTGTTTTTTTTCTACAACCATCTGTTAGGGTTATACACAATTTTATGATTGTAGCAACTAGATAAACTCTTTAGCTTGTCGTATGATTTTTTTGGTGGCTACAAGTTTACGTTTTCTTTATAAAAAAATGGCCCGCGCAAACCATGTTTTCCTATTACCGCCCCTTAAAAGAAGGATGTATCAAGCTTTACTTAATTTGGGGGTAGATGGCGCTGTATAAAATTGTGAAGTTGTCCAAGCATTTATTGAAATCATTAATGCAATCGCAGTAAAAGATGTTGTATTATAAATGGCCATCTACTGATGTGAGGAACAGACATTTCTTATGGGCCAGGGGCCATAAACGACTAAAACGACCACGCAAGCCCTATGCAGATTGACTTTGAAAGTTCTCTATTTTGATTACATTATCTGTGTATTGTATGTGTCGTAGGAAAATTGTACAAACAGGATCTTTACAAAAATCCTAGGGCGATTGTAAAGGACCGGATAATTGGAATCTAAGATAGATTTTCGAAATCGTCCGAGCAATTTTTACTTTAGGATCTATGTTAAAAAAAAACCCAGTATGTTTCGGACAATATGACACTTCAATGTTGATTGATTAGATAATCTAAGAGTCAATTTAAACCGATTAGTCGGAACATAACTCTTCTTATAGGACTATAGGTAGCCGTTAGCTAATATCAGAGCATCCATCAGTCCATATCGTTGACGACAGCCAATCAGTGCGCGCAAAATGATGGTCATTCGCGATTTACTTTTACCTAAGATAGGTACGCTAAATTTTTTGGAAAAATCCTGAACATTACTCGGACGATTGCAAAGTCTGTCTCAGATTCTAATTATCATGTTTTTTTTGCAATCACACTAGGATTTTTGCAAAGATCCGGTTTATACGCTTATCCTACGACATATGCACACTTTCTTCTACACTCTCATAGTTGAACTTCAATCCAATCACAGCACTATCCTAAATGGTCTAACACAGGACGCAGTGTGGGTCGGTGCGATCAAAGCTACTGCACAAAACCAATAAACAATGGGTGGTCTGTTTGGGAGCTTCTCTGTAGCAGATGTGGGGTCGATGCTTGGCCGAACGGTACCTATTCCACGAATACATGTATCCAACCAATGTAATCAAATATAGAGTGTACGTAATACATATAATAGGGAAATACCATACTTGTAATTAATTGTAACATGTTAGCCAAAGTAATAATGCACATAATGTTATTTTTTATATAACTAAACCGAGCATCAAACATTTTAAAATTATAAATATAAATCTCTCCCTCTGGACTCATAAAACAAACCGCACATTCCGGGTGTAATTTTTCATTGTTTTGTTTTCAGATACAGTCAGGATAAAAGTCATAATTCATTAAAATTAATTCGTGCTATAGTCGGTAGCCAACAACAGGAAAACCAATATCATATATTTATTTTTAATGGGTTTGTTCTTAATTCCAATGTAGCTCGAGACTCGGAGCAAGCTCATCTAGAAGGAGCCTATTAGACATATCCATTTCCATACACAATAAAGATCTATTCTATTCACCATGACTTTGATTAAACATAATCATTATATCAGCCGCACGACACGCACTGCTGGATATAGGCCTCCCCCAAGGATCTCCACGACGATCGATCTTGCGCTGTCCGCATCCAGCGGCTTCCTGCGACCTTCACCCTTACGTCAGTCCACCTTGTCGGGGGCCTACCCACGGAGCGTCGTCCGGTGCGCGGTCGCCATTCCAAAACCTTTCCGCCCCTACGGCCATCGGTTCTTTTCGCTGTGTCCCGCCCATTGCCACTTCAGCTGTGCGATCCTTCGAGCGATGTCGGTTACTTTAGTTCTCCTGCGGATCTCTTCATTTCTGATTCGATCACGTAGGGAAACACTGAGCATGGCTCTCTCCATCGCACACTGGGTGACCTTGAACCTTAAACATAATCAGGCTATATTTACTCGAAAATACAGACACGGTATCCAAACAAGACCTTTTTTTCACTAAGAATTCAAATGGACCCAAATTAAAACATTATTGTTTCCCTGCGTGATCAAATTAGAAATGAGGAGATCCGTAGAAGAACAAAAACTAATTACATAAGTAACTGACATCGCTCAAAGGATTGTTCAACTGAAGTGGCAGTGGGCGGGACACACATAGCGAGAAGAACCGATGGCCGTTGGGGCGGATAGGTTCTGGAATGGCGACCGCGCACCGGACGACGCTCCGTGGTTAGGCTCCAACAAGATGGACCGATCGTTGTGGAGATCCTTGGGGGAGGCCTATAAGTACCCTGCAGTGGGTGTCGTGCGGCTGATATGATTAATGTGTCAATAATTCGGTTGGTTTATGGTTTTGTTTACCTTGACCATTATGATCCGCTCTTGAATAAACGATGACGTCATATAAATGATATTGGCTCCGCGAGTACAATATAGATACGTGGACCTATGGTATTATTAGCACCATGTCAGTTGACTCTATGGTTGTTTGTTTTGTAATTTGAATTGCGGCACGAACTAGGTATCTATCATTAGCTTCATTCTGATTGGTGGAAACTCACAGGAGGTAAATCCGCGTATTTGCATGTTTGATTATGTAGTACTATTTTTATTCTAACTAAAGTGTTATAAAACAGAAGCATATTGTATTGGTCGCACTAAAAGACGTCATTTAATGTCATCGGTTTATAAAAGTTGGTGATTTTTCTTTTTAGGGTTCCGTAGCCTAATGGCAGAAAATGGAACCCCTATATCAAACCAATTTTCGTTGAGTGTTTATTATCTTAATAAACACTTAAGGCGCTAAGAAGGGTCAAATCCCAATATTCAATTCAAATTTAAGTTTTAAGTTTTAAGTTAATGTTAAAACCAACACATAAAAATCGGCGATGTTAATACCTTCAATCTTAATTGAACAGATTTTTTTTAACTAACTTGAAAGCGAAGAAATTTAATAAAAACATGTAAAAATTGAGAATTCGGTGCTAGTTCTCAACGCAACCGCCGCGTTGGAACGCACACTGATTTGAACCCAAAGTGAGTAGAGTTACGTTCGATTTCACACCATCACGGATCGACCCGCTCGGATTGAGGCATGTTAAAGCCTTAACGAAAATCGGTTTGAACGTAGAGGTATAGCATAGTATAAGTAGTTAGCACTTAGTATATTGATTTGTATTTAGAGATTTAGCACATTTTCCAAAATCGCAAAATATAACTTTGTCATTTATACAAACACTATGAAAAACAAAGCTGTTTTTGCAGACAAAAAATTATAGTGGTATTTATATGGTATGGTATAGGGCAGATACTTTATTACTTGATACGTTACGGTGTTCTTCCTGAAAAGGCTTGTCTGTGCAGCTGAATAACAGTAATCATAAGTTAAGAAAACAATAGTTATTTTATTGTTGTCACTAGCTACTTATTGGCACCGACTATATTATGACGATTTGCATATTACAACAACAAAAACAAAAATCTACATATTCCCTACCACCCACCACAAACCATAGGAACTTAGTCATTCACATTACATAATTTAGTTATTCCTTATGCGTAGTTAACGAGTTAACAGATTGATCCAATATGACATAATTCTGCAGAGCGTAATAAATACCTAGCTCATTACATACAATACTTTTTCAGTACGACGCGACACTAGACAAGCGTTCATACTAGTCTTATCAGGGTTAAAAAAAAGACAATGGAAGGTACATCAGCTGACAAAGTCCAATCACGTGTTTTTGCTATGCTGTGTCATTGACTTTATGTCTAAGGTTGTTTTTTCTACTTTCATAGCAAAAGTTTCGCGAGAATTCCTTTTAGAAGGAATTTCGTAGACTTTTGTACGTGAAAATTTACAAAAATAGTATTTGAAAACAGTAGGATTTCAGGATATTGTTGTAGTTTTTTTAATGCACAACCAGATAGTGCTTGGCCACCTCACCTGATGTTAAGTGACGATAAGGTGGCAGCGCACTACACCCGGATACCTCATTACTGAGGAACTGGCTATCTTACCTCTAACTGCGGGAACACAACAATTTTCTCCGCTCTATCATCAGATCAGCTCAATTACACCATAATATTGCATTGCCTTCTAGTTTTGACCTATGTTCAACGTTTCAAGCCTTTAGCTCATCGGGAAGCTGGTATAAAATCGTTTGCAAACTTAGTGGACAAACGAGAAAGCAACCTAATAAAAAACCGGCCAAGTCCGTGTCGGGTCACGCGCCGTAGGGTTCCGTAGTTACCTTATATCATACCATATTTAATACCACTATCATTTTTCAAAAATAACTTTGTTTTTCACAGTGTTGGTATGAATGACAAAGTTATATTTGCGGTTTTGTAAAATATGATATATCTCAAAAACTAATTACTTTATCTCGTTCAAACCAATTTTCGTTGAAAGTTTTTATTAAGATCTATAGCATAAATTTTTTATAGATTTTTCACTCTCTTATTTCAAAAGTTAGAGGGGGGGACACACATTTTACCACTTTGGCAGTGTTTATCTTTCAAACGGTTGACTTTGAAAAAAAATTGTCTTAACAACCTCAATGTCATCTTTTAAGACCTATCTATAGACACCCCGAATGTGTTTGTATGAAGAAAAAAAATTTTTTCAGTTTCAGTTCAATGTATGGGGAGCCCCCCCTTAATCTTTATTTTTTTTATTTTTGTGTTAAAATCGTTAAGCGGTTAACAGAATACATCTACCTACTAAGTTTCAACTGTGTAATCTTAATACTTTCGGAATAAAATGGCTGTGACATACGGACGGACAGACAGACATGACGAATCTTTAAGGGTTCCGTTTTTTGCCATTTTGGCTACGGAACCCTAAAAACGGGTCAATAAAAAAAAACACCAAATGAATACATTACTCACGCTGCATGTGAATGTGCTGTTTGGGCATTTTGTAGTCGGGCGGGTAGCATCTTTCGTAGAACTCGAGGTCTTGCACCTCGCACACCTCAGGAGTTGGTATGATGAGCCCAGTGCCTGATATTGCCCTCTGGAGATGGTGCTCCTGTTAAACAAAACAATAACTTGTTAAATATACTAGAAAAAAATCTACAGATCTCACACTACGCGCAACTACCAAAGGCATTGAAAATGCAATTTAGAAATAAAGCACACGGCGCTGTTATCAATGCCGCATAGGCTCTCTATACATAGTTAATAGAAATTCCTTCTTTATCGTTCTGACGATAAAGTGAACGGAGCGCAGACTGACCTCGCGCGTAAGGAACCCGCTACAGCTAAGATGGTTCAAACTGAAGCTTAATTCAATCCCGAGATTCATTTTTTCCGCTTCTTGAATGGCGAGCTCAACAAAGTTATTGGGAATCTCGATCCAGACGGCGAAAAAATTTTGAAATAATCTCAAAAAGTTACCGACGGATTTTAGGAATTCAAATTGCACTTTAAAACCCGTTGGCAGACGCACATTTTGACGTATGGCTTATCCGCGTACCTCTCATATCTGCTAAACTACAGGCAAATGGCACTATTTGATAAATCGAGGCACTATACTCGATCAAGAAAACATACAAACCAACCTCTGGCTTTCTGGAAGAATCCCGGAGGAACCAACTGAGCTACCAAGTCGTAAAAGATTTTTAAAGTACTTTTTACTTATTCCGCAGTAAGTCAACGTTATTTCATCAATGTTAGAACCTCGACATTCGAAAGAAACGTCTTCGCAGAAGTTTGTCAATCGGTTAAGACGAATTAGTAACTACTCAATTAGTCAAACTGTCAATCAACGTGAGTAATGTCTTTACTACGTTAGCATAATAATAAATGACTATTCCATCATCATCACAAAAAAAGCTCATTCATTGCAGTTCGTTGCAGGACGAAGTAGTTCTCTCCTATGGGAGGACTTTGCCATAGTCTCAACAGTTGGGAGGCAGGTTGAATATCACATTTTTCCTATAAATAACTTGTCATCAAAATAAGAAAAGACCGCAGGAAAGATGGATGGATGGTGAGAGATATGAATGTTAAGGGAGTGAATGAGGAGACGAAAGGTGATAGTAAAGAATGGAAGAGAAGGACGTACTGCGCTGACCCCAAATAAATTGGGTTTGGGACACGAAGATTCTTTTTATGCACAACGGGTTAGTGCTTGGCGAAGGCCTAGCCTGAACCTCACCTGATGTTAAGTGACGATAAGGCTGAAGGTGGAAGAGCACTACACCCAGAATCCTTATTACTGAAGTACTGGCTATCTTACCTATAACTGCCGGAACACAACAATTTTTACATTGTTGTTATGGCGTCAGACTTAGGCAAGATGATGGTAGCTAGCCAGGCGGACTTGAAATAAGCCCTACCACCAACCAAACCGAGTACAAATTGTAACCCTCCTAAGAATCGAACCCGGGACCTCTGCGTCTTACACGGGTGGGCGAACCACGAGACCACAGAGGCGGTTAAAGACATGGAGATGGGGAGGACATGCCACCACAATTTAAGTTACTTTTAGTTTGATTTCCGTTTATTTAAAAAAAATGCAATATATTAAATCTCTTTGGTTAACTGTTTAGCATAAACTTATTGCCAGTAAAACCTTGGCATAGCTTTAGCAGTTTTGCAATATTCACTTGGAACTCATCCCATTTGTTCCTTCCACAAAAAACCCAGTGACGTCATCGTCTGGTCTACTCGTCACGATAGGAATTTGAAAAAGTTTTCTATTTCCTTTCGGATATACTAACTGCTATATTTATAACAGTTTTAAGCATTGTAAAGTTGTAGAATGTTTTGTTCTATTTGTAATAGTGATAGATCAGATTTACTAAACAGACTAAACAACAGTTTTTTCAAGGGTAAATATTTATACAGGCGTACATATTCAGTTACTTTATAAAATCTAATCAACAATGGTATTTGTATGTAGAAGGTAATCTCAGAAGCTACTTATCCGATTTTAAAAACCTATATTTTAGTCACCTTTTTATGAAAGTTAGGCAAGCGCTCGACCGCTATCACCCCTGGTGGTAAGCTATATACGATCTACGATGAATGAAGGCCCATTATTAGTACCTATTCACAACAAAGACTAATAAAAAATGATAATTATCTTATTAATTTCAGGCAGAAGCCTTGACTTAATTTCATTCAAAATAGTTGATATGTCTTAAGGAACTCTTTAGGATTACTGTAGGAACTTTCATGTAATAAGTTTCAGCTGATGTGTATATTATTCAACTACCTAAGGTTTCCCTCTATCCGCAGTTACGTCACCGCGTTTCCGAGAATAGAATGATGACGTCACCACAGCTGTTTTATCGTTCACGTAGCATCGATAAACAATCGACAGCTGATAACATTGATTGTGATTAATATGTAGTAGGGCAAAATGTTAAGGTTGCATGTTTTAATCTATTACTTTTTCCTATAGCGTTTGTCAGTGCAGTACTTTGAAAATAAAATCTACACCAACATTAAGAAAAGGTTATCTCTGGAACTACTCAATACTATTTCAAAAATTCTTTCACCTTTACAGAAATTACCACGGGAATAAGACCAAAACGAGTTGGGCACGCAGTTGTAAAGCGATAACGTATAAACAATATTTTGTCATTCAAGACAATTTAATCATTAAAGTTAGTACTTAGATACGGGACCATTGGAACTATAAATTAGGAACTTAAATAAAAGATATTAAGTATTTCAATAATCACAAACAATGTATTAATACTGTCAAAACAGTATTATTTAACCCCCAGCAAAGACTTGCCTGTAATCATCCGACTTATAATAAAAGTTCCGACATTTTTAACGCACATTCCTCATAATCAAGAAATAAATAGCATTTCCAAAAAAAAAATGATTCTCTAATAAAACCTAAGAGACCCTTCATCAAAGTAATAACGCCGTTCCGGCACTAAAAACAGAATAAAACCTGAATGTACCGGAGTCACGGTAGAAATGGGCTAGAACGGCCTAAAACGGGGAGGAGCAGCGTGATTGCTAAGACCGTTTGTCCACGCTCTGTCACCGACGGGAATGAGATTATTTTTAACTCCCTACGTAAAAGAGGGCTGTTATAAGCATCGAGTTAAATGTACTACGTACTAGAGGCGCCATTCCATGCAAAAGTCTTATTATAATTTTTTTAAGAGTTAAAACTAAAGTTCGCTGCAGCGCTAAAACAATAATTCACCGTCTTTTCAAACAATTCAAACATACAGCCCTAGATTGCTTCTAGAGTGTTGTTTTCTCGCGACCAAAATACGCGTTTTGTCAAACCATGTTTGACGTAGTGCAACAGACACAGACAAAATGGCCGCCGCATCATATTTCGGCGACTCAATGAAAAAAATATTACTCAATTGCATGTTAAATAGATAATTTTGTGTGTATTTGCAGGTGAAAAGTAATTCCTTGGGCTTTGTTTGTATTTTTTCAGTTGTTTAAACAGTACCTCAGCACACAAGAAGGCATATTTGAATAAAATAGAACACAGTACACACACGAGTTGTTTCGTCTAGCGCCTGCGACAGACTAATATAGTTGGAGACTGGAGTGCGTTGGCTCTAACTCGCGTTACAAAGAGTCTAGTTGAGACGTCCGCTCTAGTACGTAGTACATATTATCTCGATGGTTATAAGTTTGGTGGCTGTGTGTCGTCTATAAGGCAAGGCAACGTAGCTCCCAGAAAGACTAATAGACCGGTTTTGATGCTTTGTTTATTTGAAAGCTGACGTGATCTAGATGGTTCTCAGCTATAATTTATGAAGATCTGTTCAGCCGTTTGAAGATGATCAGCTCATTTCCTACTTGTCACTTTAGTAAAGGGTCTTACCAATTACTATCAAGTGGTATTTCCATAACATGGTAACGTAAAGCTGATGCTGCAGCATCCCCAACTCCTCAGGAATACACAGCAGATTATGACTTTAAGATAACGAGACGGCCGAGCAGGGACGGGCGATCATTTTTTTTTTAAATTTAGAGTAGATAGTCAAGCGCTTGTCTTGACCGCTATCACGCCTGGTGGTAGGTAAGCGATGATGCGACCTAGGATGAAACGCGCGAAGATACCTATTCATTCGCGACTTGAAGGCCCCCAGATTGTACCTATCGGGAAACACAGACTCAGGCATGGAGTTCCACTCTTTAGCGGTACGGATGATAAAATTCGAAGCAAAACGCTTGAGTTTAAGAGAGTACATAATTATGTCGCTACTTCCTTCGGCAAGTTCGACGCCACCGTCATCGCGTCATCTCGTTCACGGTGACGGCAGCGGGCGGTGGACAAACGTTCTAATCTACTCCGATTTTATCACGTAAAAAGTATAACGTTTTCGTGTGGTCTTAAGACCACACGAAAACGTTACAATAACAAATAAAAAGCCAGATAAAAGCAATACACAGAACATTTTTTCATACACAACGCGCTTGGCCTTCACCTTACCTGATGTTAAAGTGATGATAAGACAAAAGGTGGAAGCGCACTACACCCGGAATCCTCATCACTGAGGAACTGGCTATCTTACCTCTAACTGCCGGAACACAACAATTTTCAAATTGTTGCTATAGCGTAAGACTTAGGTAAGATGGAGGTAGCTAGCCAGGCGGACTTGAAATAACGCCTACCAAATCACCAACCAGACATTTAAACATTTAAGGTAATTCAAACACAATTCATAGAAAGCGGTTCCAACTTCCAAGCCAAGACCTAATATCATTCCTTTTTATTCTGGGTCACAATCACAATATTGTAAATCACCAATCTTTTTTAATTCCCTTCAATATTATTAATCACCAAGCAAAGTAGACATCGTCCATTCGACCTTACCGTCGTAACATTAAGGTCGCTAATCAAATACAAAGGGGACAGGTCAATAGTAGTTAACATTCACCCGCATATTGGGTCACTTTATTGGATCAAGGGGGCTAATCTGGACTGAGACAGGTTTTAACAGGGCCCGAGACGGAAATGAAATTGTTGTATTTTGTTATGTAACGATTTTAAGCTGTTAGGTATGACCACCAGCCAATTTTATGTCCCCACTGCTGGGACACATGCCTTCCTTATGGGTGGATAAGGAGGATGGGCCACATTGGTGGGTGTTAACGACTGCAAATGCACCGGGGACCAACGGTTTAACGTCCCATCCGAAGCACGGAGGAGCTCGAGATTATAATATTTTGGTCACCCATCCTATGACCAACCCTTGCGAAACTTGCTTAACCTCCACAATCGCTGACCAGGCGCTGAACCACTGCGCCATCGAGCTATTCCATTAGGTAAGGTTCTTGGCAAGGTAAAATTAAGACAATTTATGTAGTACCTATAGATGTTATTCAATAATGTAACAATTCTCTGATATGGTCTGTGTATCTCAACGTTGAGAGAGCTATCTCAAGATCATACCTGCCTGAGATATGTTCCTTTATGAAGAGCATCTCAAGTATGATCTCAAGATAGATTACAACATTGAGAGCGATTTAAAAATACGGGTCTAATGGCCGAATACTCGAACGCTACATAACTTTGAGCGGCTCTCAAACTCAAACAGCATGCTGCCTTTGTCATATCTTTGACATTTAATGCGACCCCTCAAAGTAAAAAAAAATAATAATATTAAAAAATAAAAAATAAAAAATATTACTATGTTTAAAACACAATTGCAACAAATAGACTGGAGCAAATTCATCTCTCAAAAACACGATATTAACCAAAACTACAATATATTCGATAAAAAAATAAAAGATATCCTGGACAATACTATCCCTAAACAAAATGTAAGAATACGGAAAAAACAAAAATCTGCATGGCTAACAAAAGGCTTAAAAATATCATGTACACACAAACGTCTACTCAAAGCATTGGTCAATCAAACAAAAGATGAAATTCTTAATAATCATTTCAAAAAATACACTAAACGGCTCAAAAGCAGTGTAAAAATATCTAAAAAACTTCACTATTCTAAACAAATGACGCGATCCTCCAATAAAACAAGAACAATGTGGAATATAATAAATAAAATTACTAAACAAAACAGTAGCAAAAAGCATAAACAAATAACATTGAAAATAAATAATACACATATAAAAACACCAGAAAAAGTAGCTCATCAATTTAATAAATATTTTTCTGCGGTTGGCAATACTAATACACAACAAAACAAAAATACAATTAATGATCTACCTTTGCTTAGTACCCCCTTGAACACTATGTTCCTAAGCCCCGTGACTGAAACCGAAATTTCAAATATAATCCGTGGGCTTCCCAATAAATACAGCTGTGGAGTAGATGAAATACCACCTGCCCTAATAAAACTATGTAGCATTGAACTGACCCCGATATTAACATTCCTTATAAACCAATCCTTCTTAGAGGGCATCTTTCCTGAAAAATTAAAAATAGCAAAAGTAATACCTATTCTAAAAAACGGAGGTAAATCAGATGATCCAAGTAACTACCGGCCGATTGCCCTACTTTCTACAATATCCAAAATCTTTGAAAAAGCCATGGTTACCAGAATAAATAGTTATTTGGAAAAATACAACTTGCTAGACAACAACCAATACGGCTTCCGAAAACACAGAACTACAACACAAGCAGTTTACAAGTATATACAAGAAGCTTTAAATTATATAAGGAACCAAAGTTATGCTGTGGGCCTCCTATTAGACATGTCGAAGGCATATGATAGGGTATCTCATTCCATACTACTTTCAAAACTCTCCAGTCTAGGCATCCGAGGTCAAGCTTACGAGTGGCTCAAATCTTACCTCAACAACAGAAAACAATTAGTACAAATAGAACATTTCGATGAAGAAAGTGGTGACCTGCGTAGCATAGATTCAGAAATAACAACTACCAACTGTTCTATACCTCAAGGAAGTGTCGTCGGATGCATCCTTTTCATAATTTACATTAATGACCTTCCCAAAATTTGTAATCAACTTTGTGTATTATTTGCTGATGACATATCCGTATTATTCGAATGTCCTAAAAACAAACCAAATTTAGAGAACATAGACCAAACCCTTAGAAACATAAACTCTTGGCTCCAAAAACATAATCTAGAAACAAATTGCAATAAATCCAAACTAATACAATTCAGACCCTATCAAAAAAGTCCACTAAACCTCAATAAAATATCGAATACACTAAATATTAAAGAAGTAACAGAATTTAACTTGTTAGGTCTAACAATAGACACAAACCTTAACTGGAAAAGTCATGTTGCTAAAATAAAAAACAAACTCTCAAAATTTGTTTACGGCCTTAGTGTAATTAAATTAAATACAAATACAAAATGTGCATTATCCGCATACTATGCGTATGCATACGCGTGGCTTAAATACGGAATCGTAATGTGGGGCCATAGTACCGATGTTAAGGATCTATTTATAATACAAAAGAAATGCCTCCGCATTATTGTAAACATTCGGCAAAGAGTGAGTTGTAGACCGTATTTTATTAAACACAACATATTAACTTTAACATCAATATATATTTTAGAAACAGCAACATTTGTCCATAAAAATAAAATCCTTTATGAAAAAGTTAAAAGTGAGCGAAGGAAAAACAAACTCATACTACCAGAACCAAAATTAGAATTATTTAAAAGCAGCCCTTATTATAAATCCATACAAATATTTAATAAACTACCCCCATCTATGACAGAAACAAAAGACTCAAAATTATTTACCAACAAATTAAAGTCATTATTATTACAAAAATGTTATTATACAATAGAAGAATTTTTTTGTGATAAGTTAAAATAGATTTAAGAAATTCATTAAGTACAACTATATTAAAATTTGTAGTTCCTACTAGTCTTAAGTATTAACAATATTTTGTAAAATTTAGGAAAAAAATATTGAATTATAATTAAGTAAGTAAAATTTACTAAAATTGCCATACCCTTGCCGGGTGCATGTATAGCTATTATAAGTCTTATCTTGTAAGTGTGTTACATGTATGCAATAAATAAATATAATAATAATAATAAGTTAATTAGCATTTGAGTATTCGGCCATTAGGCTCGTACTATAGCTCCTCCATTAGCTAAGGTTCTTGGCAATGTAAAATTAAGGCAATTTATATCGTAGATGCTATTCAATAATGTAAGTTCTACCTATGTTCTGTGTATTTCATTGCTCGTGAGTCTCTGTTATTTTATATCGCGATATAGGTAGTCAATACTAAGTTTTCCCAAAAACATGTCTTCCATAGAAGTTAGAACGTTTCTCAACAGAATACGCCAGCCGTCGTCACGGCTCGCCTCGCTACGCTACGCCCGACCCCCGGCGGGATTTCGTTACGTCCCAAGACGGGAAGACGCTACGACAGGTTACATTCACTTGATGCAATCTACAGTTCGAGTTCTTAAGTGGAGACCGCGTATGGGCAAACGTAGTGTGGGACGCCCTCAGACAAGGTGGAGCGACGAGCAAGCAAGGTGGCTGGCATAAACTGGATGAGTATAGCCGCGGATCGTGCTCAGTGGCGTGCACTCGGAGAGGCCTATGTTCAGCAGTGGACGATGATAGACTGATGATGAATCTACAGTTTAAAGTGTGAATGTGAAAAAATAAGAAAAACTTAGTTCGATCATCTGTTTTGTAGTAAGCTCAAAAGCCTCGAGCATAGACGCAAGGTAGCAAGCTTATCGGTTTTTCATCAGATATATTTCGGCGAATGTGCAGTGGAATTGCACAACCTGATTCCGCCATCTCCCTTCTTCCATCGGACAACCAGGCGTACGAATCAGCGCCATCGTTTTTTGGTGGATATTCCAAAGATTTGCACTAAACGTTTTGCTTCAAATTTTACCATTCGTACCTCTAGAGAGTGGATCTCCTTGCCTGAGTCTGTGTTTCCCGATAGGTACAATCTGGGGGCCTTCAAGTCGCGAGTGAATAGGTTACTTCTAGGCAAGTGCGTTCCATCGTAGATCGCAGCATCGCTTACCATCAGGCGTGATAGCGGGTAAGCGCTTGCCTATTTATCTATCACAAAAAAATAAAAAATAAAAATGTGAACTAGACCATTGATTTTAACTTATGTTTCGATGTGTGTATGTGTCGTTTAAATGGCTGTCATAAGACTCCTTTGTTTTACTTATTTCTCACATTATGAAGAAAAAAAACTTAGGGACAGATTAGAGAAATACTAGTCAAGATCCGATAATTTAATTAAATAGTTTCTTCCGTTATATAACGGAAGTAATACATAGAGACCATAAAATAACTAATTCATAAAAGAACCTATCTGAAATCAAATATATGTCAGAACTGAGTTCGTTCTTTTGGAGCCATCTGCGAGTTACGGCAGTCGTCAAAGTAATGTTGTAATGAAATTGCTGTTAACTCACTTAGTGTCCGTGATAAAGAGGAAAAACGTAATGAAATATAATTTGGAGATCTTCTGACAAGAGGGGCATGCGAGGGACGAGGGGTATGAAATTAAGTTAAGTGTTAAATGAGAATCGAAACTATATATTTACTCAAAATAGGTCTCTCGTCGATTCATATCATGAACGCTTCATCCCACGGTATGAATCGCACAAGGACGCTTTTTGAATTAGCTGTTTCATACCATGGTATGAAAATAAAATCAATACCAAAAAATTTCAAAGTAAATGCTGGCAAAATTACATTAAAAAGGTTGCTTGGTATGAAACAGCGAATTTAAAAAGCGTCCTTGTGCGATTCATACCCTGGGATGAAACACTCATGGTATGAATCGACGAAAGACCTCCCAAAATAAGAATATTAAATTAATAATAACAACAAATGACTATGAAAGAGTGAGGAAGACATAGAAAGACGAGTGAAGAAAGGAAATTCGGTGAGTGGTGCTATACACTCGGTTATGAGTAGCCAAACCGTTTCTGCAAAGGCGCGAATGGCTATTCATAACGGAGTGCTGGTACCGACACTGATGTATGGAAGTGAATCTTGGGTATGGCAGAAGAAGAATGAAAGCAGAATAAATGCGGTAGAGATGCGATCGTTGAGGAAAATATGCGGAGTAAAACTGAGTGATAGAGTGAGCAATGAGGTGATTCGCAAAAGGTGTGGTCTGAAAGATGATGTAGTGACAAGAATTGAGAAAGGAATGCTCCGGTGGTTTGGTCACTTAGAGAGGATGAATGAAAGGCGAATCACGAAAGAGATATACTGTGCGAATGTGGAAGGAACGATTGCACGAGGGCGTCCCAGAAAAACCTACGCGGACCAAATAGAGGTTATTATAAAAAAGGCTGGTGTACGCAGTGACAAAAACCGCAGGGCATGTATGAAAAGATTGATGGATATGAATGAAGCGAAAGAAGTGTGCAAGGATCGTAGCAGGTGGCGATCCATAGTCTCTGCCTACCCCCATGGGAAACAGGCGTGAGTGTATGTATGTATGTACAAATGACTATGAATCGAACAGAAGTGTTACAAAGTAAAAATAAAAGAGGAACAAAAACCACATCCCTTCAGTTAATATTACACACCTGTCGGTTACGCAGTTGAACTCGTTTTTAACCTGGAGTGAAAGTTAAAGGGTTTATTTTTGGTGTTTTTGTTGGAGAAATATTCGATTACAATA
The DNA here is from genome assembly GCA_928269145.1 of Agriphila tristella. NCBI lineage: Eukaryota > Metazoa > Arthropoda > Insecta > Lepidoptera > Crambidae > Agriphila > Agriphila tristella. The sequence continues at coordinate 1,266,429 of OV743451.1, read as the reverse complement.
TTTCCGTTTGTAATAATGCTAATGACTGTAATACGAGTATATTATAATGTATGGTGTTAATGTGAAAATTCTATGTTATTATAATAAGTTCGTTTCAACTTTACGATAAGATATTGAGAACCAGTTTTTGTATTGTATGGTGAAAAAAAAAATGTTTTGGTACAGTCCGTACTCTTTTCTTATTATCCATCCACCACTGTGTGTATTGTATATTGTATACGTCACGGCTAATATGCAAAACACCTGTAACTCGTTGCAAATTTTTTTCTCAACTAGTCACAGTGTGACTCGATTCAATGTGACTCGCTTGATGAGAATATAGGGGTGTAGTTGTACTTCGGATAATAGCCGTAACATACATACATACACTAACTAATAAATTATCGAGAAAAAAAAAACGGAAATAGTCCAGTTGTGCAATAAATATTTTCTGCCGAGTCAAAGCTTAGTTTCAGGTCATCGTCCGCGGCTAGCCAGCAGCCAGCTAGAGAATTCATACAAAAAACGCTAGCGAGCCTTTAAACCGCTTCTTTCGATCTGTGATTTCTTTTATAGCACGTATCATCAGGAATATCATGACGACCTTCATGGTGGAATGGCTTGCTCACCGTACGAATATTTTACAGCCCTCCTTTTTTATGCCGATGAAAATGCATTTATGCACCACCGCAGGTGAGCAAGACAACATTTGCAAATCTTAACCATCGATCGCTTCGGTTTCGATAGATTTATGTCGTAGGATTTATTCCATCAGCCATTTTTGATGTCCCCACTGCTGGGGCTCAGGCCTTCCTTATGGGTGGATAAGGAGGACGGGCCATAACCCACCACGCGGGCCCAATGCGGATTGGTGAGTGTTAACGACTGCAAATGTAACCGGGACCAACGGCTTAACGTGCCTTCCGAAGCACGGAGGAGCTCGAGATAATAAATTTTTGGTCACCCATCCCATGACCGACCCTTGCGAACGTTGCTTAACTGCCGCAATCGCTGGGCCAGGCGCTAAACCACTGCGCCATCGAGCTCCTCTGTCGTAGGATACTTATTCGTAAATTCGTACAAAATACAAATCGGATCTTTACAAAAATCCTAGTAGGATTGCAAAAAACCGGATAGTTAGAATCTGAGACATTTTTCTATCAGATTTCAAGTATCCTTTACAATCAAGGTTTTTTGCAAAGATCCGGTAAATATGATTAAATTGTTGTTATGGCGTCAGACTTAGGTAAGATGGCGGTAGCTAGCCAGGCGGACTTGAAATAAGCCCTACCACCAACCAAACCGAGTACAAATTGTACCCTCCCTAGGAATCGAACCCGGGACCCCTGCGTCTTACACGGGTGGGCGAACCACTAGCATAATAGTCCGTGAGCCCGCGACAGTATTGCCTACGTCATATGACATCACGATGAAATGCATGGCACACGGTCGGAAAAGTTGTGCTTAGCGAGGATCAGAAAATTATCGCAAATAAAATTGGCCAGAAGCTAAAGAAAATCTTCCACTTCCGGTCAAAATTTTAAGATGATATTTACGTCATGTGACATCAGTAAGAGACCCGTGTCATCATTTAGTTTTCAATCGTAGAGAGAATTAACATAAGTCTGTCAGTTCTGAAATGGCCGGAATACCTTAAACTATTTTTTTTTGTTTTTTTGTCATTTCAGAACTGACAGACTTATGTTTACTCTCTCTACGATTGAAAACTAAATGATGACACGGGTCTCTTACTGATGTCACATGACGTAAATATAATCTTAAAATTTTGACCGGAAGTGGAAGATTTTCTCAAGCTTCCGGCCAATTTTATTTGCGATAATCTTCTGATCCTCGCTCAGCACAACTTTTCCGACCGTGTGCCATGCATTTCATCGTGATGTCATATGACGTAGGCAATACTGTCGCGGGCTCACGGACTATAAGAATAAATAAAATTCTTATGCCACAAGCTAGGCTAGACCACAGAGGAGGTTAAGTGATGTGATGGTTAGCGAATCAAACCTTATGTAAACGTGACATTGGCTACAGGGTCTGACTGTATCTATAGTATTCTATAGCTATATTATACTTGTAGTAATATAACATACTACTATTTGAAGCAATATCTGCGTTAGTTAATATTTAATATCCACGAATGTTGTAAAATCCATCATCAACGTAAATAGCTTATTAAACACACCCTTTCGGCCTTTCGAATTTTAGGGTTGCCTCATAAATATTTAAGTATTTAAATAATTTATAATCTGGTTTTCTGCTCCCTTTAAAAGAGTAATCCGTAGAGGTAACGCATTTTTTTTTATTAAAAAAATGAGTAACTGGCTTTTCTATTTGTTTTGTGATTACAATTCAGATATTAACATAAATGCAGCCGTGTTCTAACACTTGTCATAAATAACAATCCATTTCAAGCCTGTTTTTTTTTCTTTTTACGGAAAAATACTGTAGTATCGGATTGTTAATAAAAAATACTGCAATACTACTATTACTTACACACACTTACACAGTAATAAACACTAAACTAATCCGTTTTTATTACATTTAGAAACTAACTAAATTCGAAAGTGTAGTAATAAAGGAGTTAAGTGTGTCTTGTGTTTTATTACTTAAGTAAAATAAAATTATTGAGTAAGATAAAGTCGATTCAGAGGAACGCTGTATGTGGCCATTTTTAGGATTCCGTACCCAAAGGGTAAAAGGGGTACCCTATTACTAAGACTCCACTGTCCGTCTGTCTGTCACTAGGCTGAATCTAATGAACCGTGATAGCTAGACAGTTGATGAAGTACTTCTGTTGCCGCTATAACAACAAATACTAAAAACAAAATTAAATAAAAATATATAGGGGGGCTCCTATACAACGAACGTGATTTTTTTTGCTCGATATTAATAACGGCAACAGGGGCCGTACCGGCTAACGAATCGATTTTCATAAAAGTCTGCTGGGTTTCAACTTAAAACAGAGAAATCAAAGTAAGCAATTTCGTTTTGTACTTTTTGTTGACGTGATTCGGAAGATATCGATGTTCGTGTGACATCATGAATTTGGGTTCGTCATTTTGGCTCAATGGGGCTCGATTTATCTGTTTTAATTTGAAACCCAGCAGACTTTTATGAAAATCGATTCGTTAGCCGGTACGGCCCCAGGTAGATTCTTGAAATATTCACAGAATATAATTAATGAATTTAGTTAATAGTTGTATATTCACTTCAAAAATAAATAATTTAATTGAAATAAAATAAATTTAGGGGGCTCTCATACATGTTGTATATGTATATAGATAACGGTACGGAATCCTTCGCGCGCGAGTCCGACTCGCACTTTGCCGGTTTTTGTATTTAATAACCATAAATACGTATATGATTAACTAATTGATGATAACTAACTACTTATTGTTGTTTGAAAATGGTAAAATTACCAAACACACTTTTCATAATTGAAACAAGAGAGCTTAGTAGGTAGTAGGTACCTAAGGTAATGACTTTATTATACAACAGATGAGGCGGAATAACAATTTATTGCAAGTGGCACCCCTGCTAAATAAATACCGAAGTGGACTTGTTGAAAAATTACCCTATTAAGACCCTTGTCCGTGGAAGGTCTATGGTAATCACAAACCATTCGTTTCGAGGGATCTTTGGGGCAATTAATGCATATTAAACTGTACATTATGGGGAAATCATGGTGTTTCGGCAAGCGAAAAAATTAGGGCGAAATCTGAAAGTCATGGCTGAAAAAGCAGATGCGTAAATTGTGTTTTGTCTCTCGGCTTGCAAAGTGCGGAATCATCATTTAATGTTCTGAATTAATAATGTAATATTATTAATTAAAACACTTTTTAACGGATACTAGCGCGGATTTATTGAAGGTACTTTGGTAATTAGTTGGTTTTTGGTTTAATTTTTTATTTTCCCGACGTTTCAGCACCTTTACAGCAGCCGTGGTTACGGGGGACTGAAGAAGGCTCACGAGCAGCTTCAGTCCCCGTGACCAATGCAGCTGCAAAGGTGCAAATTACCAAAGTACTTTCAATAAAACCGCGCTAGTATCCGTTAAAAAGTGTTTTATTTCATGTCTAGTGAGCGCGTAAGCTTGAGAAGTGAATATTGGTGAGTGATATTATGATGACTAACACATAATTGCATGCTGCATTACTGCATAACGTCAAATGGATAGAATAAAGTTCATTGACACTAATGATGACACAGTTTTCAATAAATGCAATAAGAGAAACACAAGAACCACAGAATAACAAGAACTTATTATTGTAATTTTCACAGTCGCTAATTTAACTGGCTGGATTTGAACGACCGGCGGCAGGCTGATTATCTAACTAGAAATCATTAAGCGACCAGTAATAATTACGGAATCGTCGCTGTCAAACCGTTTCGTCGCGGTTACTGAGTTAGATAATACGAATTTTGGATCATTTTACTCAGCACCGCAACGCGACCGCGACAAATTCGCGATTTCTGTTAAACGGTTTGTCAGCGACGATTCCGTAATTATTACTGGTTGTACGTATCTAGATCAAGTTGGAATCGAGTAAACGTCAAAACGGTGGAAACTATGGAAACCATGGGAACCATTTCCAATGTACCAAAATAACAAATGTTTGACATTTATTCGAAGCTGATGCGAACTCGTGGACAGATGTTCACAGATGATGTATTTCTGATGCCGCTATAACGAAAAATTTTTTGTACGGAACCTTTCGTGCGCGAGTCCGACTCGCACTTGGCCTTTTTTAATTCTGAAATATCTTAAAAAGACTAGGTATTCGAGTAATAATGATGACCCATCGCCGGCGTCCGCGTACCTATTTTGGACCCAATGACGCCTTTTTAAGATTTATAATTTCTCACGCACAGTGCATCAAAAATCTACAATTTCGGTGGTTACGCAACGCACGAGGTCATTGACCGGATCTGGGGCCCTCATGGCCGACACAGCAATTCGCGCGGCTGGGTTCACGGCCGCCATTTTGGATTTTTTATGCGAGCTGCTTTTGTAGATAAGCTTACTCTCGCGCCCACTCGACCCGACAAAAACACATTTAACATAAAAACATATATTTATGGTACTGTTTTGTGTAAAGGACCTTCAGTTTTTAGGGTTCCGTGTACCCAATGGGTAAAACGGGACCCTATTACTAAGACTCCACTGTCCGTCTGGCGATGGCCTGTCATCAGGGGCCTATTGCATAACAAATTACAAGCTAATATTATTAGTGATTTTGGTTGTAACTTGTATTTTTGTGTTGCATAAGAAAATATAAGTCACAAATATACCAGTCGATAAGTACAAGCTAATAATATTAGTATTTTAAATGAAACTTAACTGTAACTTGTAGATTTCTGTTGCTTAATAAAGTATGAGTAATAAACTACAAGTACCAATAATGTAAGTCAAAATAACTATATAATTAGCTAATATTACAAGCTTCTGTTGCAATATCAATCCGAAAATACAAATTATTGGTAAAAACTTGTATTTATTTCTACTAACCTAAGGAGCACCGTATTTTCAAATTATTAGTTGGACTTATAGTGTGCTTAATCTAACAATATAGCGGAGATGTGATGTTATCCTACGAAACTAACGTTAGCTAACTCTGGTACATTGTCAAATTAATTTCATTTGTCATTGACCATGCCATAATAATACAACACCGTTAACCATAACTTTAAAAAAATATTTTATTATATTCATCAGATGATGAAAATAAAGGATTTAAAATAACGCGCAATCAAAAAGCATACAAAAACCGAACATTAAATTAAACCGAACGTTAATAAAATGTAGGTATATTCTACCCATGCCTAATATGAACAACTTTCACTATAGGATCAACGCTGAGATCGTGGAAAACAGAAATTTGCTACAGATTTTTATAGGTACATTGTATATTAGCTTTTTCTAAATATAAACATAACATATAGCCTATATACTACACAATAACTATATAATATAGGCACCGTGATTTAGTGTGATTGAATATATTATAATCATTTATTACCGCCAAAAGTATTTTTTATACCAATGAAGTGAGATTAAAATTCAAATTTTCGCCAAAATTACTCTTTTTCATTGAAAAATCAAGACGGTTAAAGGTTTCACCTAGTCAGCTAAGGAAAGTTACTTGTAATTTGTATATTTTGCTAATATTATTAGAGCCCTTATTACAAGTTCGGAAAAGCATTTTATGCAACATAATATACTAGTACTTGTAAAAATAGCTTGTAGATTTTTTAATATTATTAGCGATTTATGCAACGCAATATTTTCATACTAATAATAAAAACGAAAATAATTATGCAACAGAAATTACAACAACTTGTAATTTTTTGACTTGTAACTAATATTATTTTCTAATATTATTAGTAATATTATGCAATAGGGCCCAGGCTGTATCTTCTGAACCGTGATAGATAGAAAGTTGTCATTTTCACAGATGACGTATTTCTATTGCCGCTTGAGTTGTTGTTATCAACAAACACTAAAAACAGAATAAAATAATTCCCAAACAACAAACGGATTTTTCTGCCATTCTTTGCTCGATATAGACGTTTGAAATATTCACAGAATATTTAGTTGTATGTCCACATTAAAAATAAATAATTAAATTTAAGTGCCTACATTTTTTTTTCAAAACCCTTCGTGCGCGAGTCCGACTCGCACTTGGTCGGTTTTTTGAATTCGCAGCTTTTAGTAATAAGGCATTTATATTATTTTTTCTGAGATTTTTAACATTTAAAATAAGTAGTAATACAATAAAGATAAATGGTCGCTTTGACCATGAAAAATGAGCGATAGGAAATTAAGAAACCGTTAGTGTTAATGAATGTCCTAGCCTAGCGAGCTTTTTGTGAATCATAATAAGTAGGATATATTTTAGTAAAATATATTCTTTTGTCTTGACCCCAATTAGGTTTGTTTAACTTTTTATTAAAAATATATTTAAAATGTACTGTATTAAAAGGAAATATTGGTGAGTTAATTATAATTATTACTATAATTATTACTATTACTATAATTATTACCTCGCGCTGGCCCTCACGGCGTAGAGGAGCGTCCCCTGGGTGGCGGATAGGGGAAAAGTCGGTAGTACAGCCTAGCTATGCTATCTGGCTAAGTCCGATGGACTCGCTGACCAAAGTAGGGTGTGGTCCTCCAGCATTTAGGGGGTTGTGCGGGGGGTTAACAGCCCTCCCACGGAAAAACTTTTTGTTACGAAACCGACAGAGAAAAGTAAACGATCAGATCCTATAAACAACGACTTATGGCATAGAAACCTGGACCTTCGATTAGCAACATGGAATGTACTTAGCTTGTATAGGCCGGGAGCGCTGTACCAAGTAAATAGAGAACTGCAACGATACAACATCCATATCGCAGCTTTGCAAGAAGTCAGGTGGCCAGGTCAAGGAGAATGTATTGTGGAAAATGGGACACTACTCTTTTATAGTGGATCTGACTACGAAAGACACGAACACGGCACTGGATTTCTTGTAAACAGAAAAGCAGTAGGCAGCGTTCTCAAATTTACCCCAGTATCGGAAAGAATATGTCTCTTACGAATTAAAAGTAAATTCAATAATATTTCAATTCTAAACGCTTACGCCCCGACAGAAAAGGCCGATGACGACGTAAAGGATCGCTTCTATGAAGACCTTGAGACGGCATACGACCAAATCCCCAGCTACGACACTAAAATAGTGCTAGGAGATTTCAATGCCAAAGTCGGACGTGAAGAAGCATACCGTCCAACAATTGGGCCACACAGTAAGCACGAAAATTCGAATGATAACGGGATAAGACTAATATCATTACCTCCGTGAAGATAGCCACCCCAATTCGAGTGCCCAGGTTTTGAGGGTGCAGGACGTTAGTTTAGCGTTAGTTTTGATTTGTTTTGGAAAAAAAATCGTTTGTTTCGATTTCCTTCATACTTTTTTTTTAAAAACAAAAGTGGGGTGGCTATCTTCACGCTAGCCACCCCATTCCACCAAATGGTTTTATTTAAATTTTATTCGATAGATATTTGTTAGTTTCGTTTGTTTTGATTGAAATTTTCGTTTGTTTAGACTCCGTATTCTCTAGAAAAAAATGCAAAGTGGGGTGGCTATCTTCACAGGAAGATAGCCACCCCATATGGCAAAACAAAATAAAAATTACGCATTATGATTGCTTTCCGTTAGTTTTGATTTGTTTTGATAAAATTTTGTTTGTTTTGACAAACCAAAAAAAGTTATGGGTTTTTTTAATTTTTTTTAGGGAAATCTTGCCTGCACGCAATAACAACCTTAACAACTCGTTATATGGATTAATTTATGTGAGGAATCATTGAAAAATGCTAAATCTATGTAAGCACATCAAAATGTACCGTTACTCATTGAAAAAATTTGGCTATAAATAGGTAGATACACATAGGCAAAATACTCAAATCGTAGAATTCCGTTAGTACGCGTAGAAACGCTATTATAATAATAGGCTAAAGAAGCGCCCGCAAATAACTAGGCTCAAATGAAAGATGCAAATCTTAGCTATCGCCTTACATAAGTCGTTTCGTTTGTTTCGAAATAGACAACTGTGTAGACCAGGAGTAAACATTCGGTTCGTTATAATTACCTGCTCACTTCAAATCGCTAAAACTATTTGTTTTGAAGGAGCGCCCGCAAATGACTAGGTTCAAATGAAAGATGCAAGTCTTAGCTATGGCCCTACATAAAACTTTTCGTTTGTTTTGAAATAGACAACTGTGTAGACCAGAAGCAAACATACGGAACTTTATAATTACCTACTCAATTCAAACCGCTAAAAGTATTTGTTTTGAAGGAGCGCCCGCAAATGACTAGATTCAAATGAAAGATGCAAGTCTTAGCTATGACCCTACATAAAACTTTTCGTTTGTTTCGAAATAGACAACTGTGTAGACCAGGCGCAAACATACGGTTCGTTAAAATAACCTGCTCACTTCAAACCGCTAAAAGTATTTGTTTTGAAGGAGCGCCCGCAAATAACTAGGCTCAAATGAAAGATGCAAGTCTTAGCTATGACCCTACATAAAACTTTTCGTTTGTTTCGAAATAGACAACTGTGTAGACCAGGAGTAAACATTCGGTTCGTTATAATTACCTGCTCACTTCAAATCGCTAAAACTATTTGTTTTGAAGGAGCGCCCGCAAATGACTAGGTTCAAATGAAAGATGCAAGTCTTAGCTATGGCCCTACATAAGTCTTTTCGTTTGTTTCGAAATAGACAACTGTGTAGACCAGAAGTAAACATACGGAACTTTATAATTACCTACTCAATTCAAACTGCTAAAAGTATTTGTTTTGAAAGAGCGCCCGCAAATGACTAGGTTCAAATGAAAGATGCAAGTCTTAGCTATGGCCCTACATAAAACTTTTCGTTTGTTTCGAAATAGACAACTGTGTAGACCAGGAGCAAACATACGGTTCGTTAAAATAACCTGCTCACTTCAAACCGCTAAAAGTATTTGTTTTGAAGGAGCGCCCGCAAATGACTAGGTTCAAATGGAAGATGCAAGTCTTAGCTATGACCCTACTTAAAGCTTTTCGTTTGTTTCGAAATAGACAACTGTGTAGACCAGAAGTAAACAAACGGAACTTTATAATTAACTACTCAATTCAAACTGCTAAAAGTATTTGTTTTGAAGGAGCGCCCGCAAATAACTAGGTTCAAATGAAAGATGCAAGTCTTAGCTATGGCCCTACATAAAACTTTTCGTTTGTTTCGAAATAGACAACTGTGTAGACCAGGAGCAAACATACGGTTCGTTTAAATAACCTGTTCACTTCAAACCGCTAAAAGTATTTGTTTTGAAGGAGCGCCCGCAAATGATTAGTTTATAATGAAAGATGCAAGTCTTAGCTATGACCCTACATAAAACTTTTCGTTTGTTTCGAAATAGACAACTGTGTAGACCAGGAGCAAACATACGGTTCGTTAAAATAACCTGCTCACTTCAAACCGCTAAAAGTATTTGTTTTGAAGGAGCGCCCGCAAATGACTAGGTTCAAATGAAAGATGCAAGTCTTAGCTATGGCCCTACATAAAACTTTTCGTTTGTTTCGAAATAGACAACTGTGTAGACCAGAAGCAAACATACGGAACTTTATAATTACCTACTCAATTCAAACCGCTAAAAGTATTTGTTTTGAAGGAGCGCCCGCAAATGACTAGGTTCAAATGAAAGATGCAAGTCTTAGCTATGACCCTAAATAAAACTTTTCGTTTGTTTCGAAATAGACAACTGTGTAGACCAGGCGCAAACATAGGGTTCGTTAAAATAACCTGCTCACTTCAAACCGCTAAAAGTATTTGTTTGAAGGAGCGCCCGCAAATAACTAGGCTCAAATGAAAGATGCAAGTCTTAGCTATCGCCTTACATAAGTCGTTTCGTTTGTTTCGAAATAGACAACTGTGTAGACCAGGAGTAAACATTCGGTTCGTTATAATTAAATGCTCACTTCAAATCGCTAAAACTATTTGTTTTGAAGGAGCGCCCGCAAATGACTAGGTTCAAATGAAAGATGCAAGTCTTAGCTATGGCCCTACATAAAACTTTTCGTTTGTTTCGAAATAGACAACTGTGTAGACCAGAAGCAAACATACGGAACTTTATAATTACCTACTCAATTCAAACCGCTAAAAGTATGTGTTTTGTAGGAGCGCCCGCAAATGACTAGGTTCAAATGAAAGATGCAAGTCTTAGCTATGGCCCTACATAAGTCATTTCGTTTGTTTCGAAATAGACAACTGTGTAGACCAGAAGCAAACATACGGTTCGTTAAAATAACCTGCTCACTTCAAACCGCTAAAAGTATTTATTTTGAAGGAGCGCCCGCAAATGACTAGTTTATAATGAAAGATGCAAGTCTTAGCTATGACCCTACATAAAACTTTTCGTTTGTTTCGAAATAGACAACTGTGTAGACCAGGAGCAAACATACGGTTCGTTAAAATAACCTGCTCACTTCAAACCGCTAAAAGTATTTGTTTTGAAGGAGCGCCCGCAAATGACTAGGTTCAAATGAAAGATGCAAGTCTTAGCTATGGCCCTACATAAGTCATTTCGTTTGTTTCGAAATAGACAACTGTGTAGACCAGAAGCAAACATACGGTTCGTTAAAATAACCTGCTCACTTCAAACCGCTAAAAGTATTTGTTTTGAAGGAGCGCCCGCAAATGACTAGGTTCAAATGAAAGATGCAAGTCTTAGCTATGGCCCTAAATAAAACTTTTCGTTTGTTTCAAAATAGACAACTGTGTAGACCGGAGCAAACATACGGTTCGTTAAAATAACCTGCTCACTTCAAACCGCTAACAGTATTTGTTTTGAAGGAGCGCCCGCAAATAACTAGGCTCAAATGAAAGACGCAAGTCTTAGCTATGGCCCTTCATAAAACTTTTCGTTTGTTTCGAAATAGACAACTGTGTAGACCAGAAGCAAACATACGGAACTTTATAATTACCTACTCAATTCAAACCGCTAAAAGTATTTGTTTTGAAGGAGCGCCCGCAAATGACTAGATTCAAATGAAAGATGCAAGTCTTAGCTATGACTCTACATAAAACTTTTGGTTTGTTTCGAAATAGACAACTGTGTAGACCAGGCGCAAACATACGGTTCGTTAAAATAACCTGCTCACTTCAAACCGCTAAAAGTATTTGTTTTGAAGGAGCGCCCGCAAATAACTAGGCTCAAATGAAAGATGCAAGTCTTAGCTATGGCCCTACATAAGTCATTTCGTTTGTTTCGAAATAGACAACTGTGTAGACCAGAAGCAAACATACGGTTCGTTAAAATAACCTGCTTACTTCAAACCGCTAAAAGTATTTATTTTGAAGGAGCGCCCGCAAATGACTAGTTTATAATGAAAGATGCAAGTCTTAGCTATGACCCTACATAAAACTTTTCGTTTGTTTCGAAATAGACAACTGTGTAGACCAGGAGCAAACATACGGTTCGTTAAAATAACCTGCTCACTTCAAACCGCTAAAAGTATTTGTTTTGAAGGAGCGCCCGCAAATAACTAGGCTCAAATGAAAGACGCAAGTCTTAGCTATGGCCCTTCATAAAACTTTTCGTTTGTTTCGAAATAGACAACTGTGTAGACCAGAAGCAAACATACGGAACTTTATAATTACCTACTCAATTCAAACCGCTAAAAGTATTTGTTTTGAAGGAGCGCCCGCAAATGACTAGATTCAAATGAAAGATGCAAGTCTTAGCTATGGCCCTACTTAAAACTTTTCGTTTGTTTCGAAATAGACAACTGTGTAGACCAGAAGTAAACAAACGGAACTTTATAATTACCTACTCAATTCAAACTGCTAAAAGTATTTGTTTTGAAGGAGCGCCCGCAAATAACTAGGTTCAAATGAAAGATGCAAGTCTTAGCTATGGCCCTACATAAAACTTTTCGTTTGTTTCGAAATAGACAACTGTGTAAACCAGGAGCAAACATACGGTTTCCTTCAAAACAAATACTTTTAGCGGTTTGAAGTGAGCAGGTTATTTTAACGAACCGTATGTTTGCGCCTGGTCTACACAGTTGTCTATTTCGAAACAAACGAAAAGTTTTATGTAGGGTCATAGCTAAGACTTGCATCTTTCATTTGAATCTAGTCATTTGCGGGCGCTCCTTCAAAACAAATACTTTTAGCGGTTTGAATTGAGTAGGTAATTATAAAGTTCCGTATGTTTGCTTCTGGTTTACACAGTTGTCTATTTCGAAACAAACGAAAAGTTTTATGAAGGGCCATAGCTAAGACTTGCGTCTTTCATTTGAGCCTAGTTATTTGCGGGCGCTCCTTCAAAACAAATACTTTTAGCGGTTTGAAGTGAGCAGGTTATTTTAACGAACCGTATGTTTGCTCCTGGTCTACACAGTTGTCTATTTTGAAACAAACGAAAAGTTTTATTTAGGGCCATAGCTAAGACTTGCATCTTTCATTTGAACCTAGTCATTTGCGGGCGCTCCTTCAAAACAAATACTTTTAGCGGTTTGAAGTGAGCAGGTTATTTTAACGAACCGTATGTTTGCTTCTGGTCTACACAGTTGTCTATTTCGAAACAAACGAAATGACTTATGTAGGGCCATAGCTAAGACTTGCATCTTTCATTTGAACCTAGTCATTTGCGGGCGCTCCTTCAAAACAAATACTTTTAGCGGTTTGAAGTGAGCAGGTTATTTTAACGAACCGTATGTTTGCTCCTGGTCTACACAGTTGTCTATTTCGAAACAAACGAAAAGTTTTATGTAGGGTCATAGCTAAGACTTGCATCTTTCATTATAAACTAGTCATTTGCGGGCGCTCCTTCAAAATAAATACTTTAAGCGGTTTGAAGTGAGCAGGTTATTTTAACGAACCGTATGTTTGCTTCTGGTCTACACAGTTGTCTATTTCGAAACAAACGAAATGACTTATGTAGGGCCATAGCTAAGACTTGCATCTTTCATTTGAGCCTAGTTATTTGCGGGCGCTCCTTCAAAACAAATACTTTTAGCGGTTTGAATTGAGTAGGTAATTATAAAGTTCCGTATGTTTGCTTCTGGTCTACACAGTTGTCTATTTCGAAACAAACGAAAAGTTTTATGAAGGGCCATAGCTAAGACTTGCATCTTTCATTTGAGCCTAGTTATTTGCGGGCGCTCCTTCAAAACAAATACTTTTAGCGGTTTGAATTGAGTAGGTAATTATAAAGTTCCGTATGTTTGCTTCTGGTCTACACAGTTGTCTATTTCGAAACAAACGAAAAGTTTTATGAAGGGCCATAGCTTAGACTTGCGTCTTTCATTTGAGCCTAGTTATTTGCGGGCGCTCCTTCAAAACAAATACTTTTAGCGGTTTGAAGTGAGCAGGTTATTTTAACGAACCGTATGTTTGCGCCTGGTCTACACAGTTGTCTATTTCGAAACAAACGAAAAGTTTTATGTAGAGTCATAGCTAAGACTTGCATCTTTCATTTGAATCTAGTCATTTGCGGGCGCTCCTTCAAAACAAATACTTTTAGCGGTTTGAATTGAGTAGGTAATTATAAAGTTCCGTATGTTTGCTTCTGGTCTACACAGTTGTCTATTTCGAAACAAACGAAAAGTTTTATGAAGGGCCATAGCTTAGACTTGCGTCTTTCATTTGAGCCTAGTTATTTGCGGGCGCTCCTTCAAAACAAATACTTTTAGCGGTTTGAAGTGAGCAGGTTATTTTAACGAACCGTATGTTTGCTCCTGGTCTACACAGTTGTCTATTTTGAAACAAACGAAAAGTTTTATGTAGGGCCATAGCTAAGACTTGCATCTTTCATTTGAACCTAGTTATTTGCGGGCGCTCCTTCAAAACAAATACTTTTAGCAGTTTGAATTGAGTAGTTAATTATAAAGTTCCGTTTGTTTACTTCTGGTCTACACAGTTGTCTATTTCGAAACAAACGAAAAGCTTGAAGTAGGGTCATAGCTAAGACTTGCATCTTTCATTTGAACCTAGTCATTTGCGGGCGCTCCTACAAAACACATACTTTTAGCGGTTTGAATTGAGTAGGTAATTATAAAGTTCCGTATGTTTGCTTCTGGTCTACACAGTTGTCTATTTCGAAACAAACGAAAAGTTTTATGTAGGGCCATAGCTAAGACTTGCATCTTTCATTTGAACTTAGTCATTTGCGGGCGCTCCTACAAAACACATACTTTTAGCGGTTTGAATTGAGTAGGTAATTATAAAGTTCCGTATGTTTGCTTCTGGTCTACACAGTTGTCTATTTCGAAACAAACGAAAAGTTTTATGTAGGGCCATAGCTAAGACTTGCATCTTTCATTTGAACCTAGTCATTTGCGGGCGCTCCTTCAAAACAAATAGTTTTAGCGATTTGAAGTGAGCAGGTAATTATAACGAACCGAATGTTTACTCCTGGTCTACACAGTTGTCTATTTCGAAACAAACGAAACGACTTATGTAAGGCGATAGCTAAGACTTGCATCTTTCATTTGAGCCTAGTTATTTGCGGGCGCTCCTTCAAACAAATACTTTTAGCGGTTTGAAGTGAGCAGGTTATTTTAACGAACCCTATGTTTGCGCCTGGTCTACACAGTTGTCTATTTCGAAACAAACGAAAAGTTTTATTTAGGGTCACAGCTAAGACTTGCATCTTTCATTTGAACCTAGTCATTTGCAGGCGCTCCTTCAAAACAAATACTTTTAGCGGTTTGAATTGAGTAGGTAATTATAAAGTTCCGTATGTTTGCTTCTGGTCTACACAGTTGTCTATTTCGAAACAAACGAAAAGTTTTATGTAGGGCCATAGCTAAGACTTGCATCTTTCATTTGAACTTAGTCATTTGCGGGCGCTCCTTCAAAACAAATACTTTTAGCGGTTTGAAGTGAGCAGGTTATTTTAACGAACCGTATGTTTGCTCCTGGTCTACACAGTTGTCTATTTTGAAACAAACGAAAAGTTTTATGAAGGGCCATAGCTTAGACTTGCGTCTTTCATTTGAGCCTAGTTATTTGCAGGCGCTCCTTCAAAACAAATACTTTTAGCGGTTTGAAGTGAACAGGTTATTTAAACGAACCGTATGTTTGCTCCTGGTCTACACAGTTGTCTATTTCGAAACAAACGAAAAGTTTTATGTAGGGCCATAGCTAAGACTTGTATCTTTCATTTGAACCTAGTTATTTGCGGGCGCTCCTTCAAAACAAATACTTTTAGCAGTTTGAATTGAGTAGTTAATTATAAAGTTCCGTTTGTTTACTTCTGGTCTACACAGTTGTCTATTTCGAAACAAACGAAAAGCTTTAAGTAGGGTCATAGCTAAGACTTGCATCTTCCATTTGAACCTAGTCATTTGCGGGCGCTCCTTCAAAACAAATACTTTTAGCGGTTTGAAGTGAGCAGGTTATTTTAACGAACCGTATGTTTGCTCCTGGTCTACACAGTTGTCTATTTCGAAACAAACGAAAAGTTTTATGTAGGGCCATAGCTAAGACTTGCATCTTTCATTTGAACCTAGTCATTTGCGGGCGCTCTTTCAAAACAAATACTTTTAGCAGTTTGAATTGAGTAGGTAATTATAAAGTTCCGTATGTTTACTTCTGGTCTACACAGTTGTCTATTTCGAAACAAACGAAAAGACTTATGTAGGGCCATAGCTAAGACTTGCATCTTTCATTTGAACCTAGTCATTTGCGGGCGCTCCTTCAAAACAAATAGTTTTAGCGATTTGAAGTGAGCAGGTAATTATAACGAACCGAATGTTTACTCCTGGTCTACACAGTTGTCTATTTCGAAACAAACGAAAAGTTTTATGTAGGGTCATAGCTAAGACTTGCATCTTTCATTTGAGCCTAGTTATTTGCGGGCGCTCCTTCAAAACAAATACTTTTAGCGGTTTGAAGTGAGCAGGTTATTTTAACGAACCGTATGTTTGCGCCTGGTCTACACAGTTGTCTATTTCGAAACAAACGAAAAGTTTTATGTAGGGTCATAGCTAAGACTTGCATCTTTCATTTGAATCTAGTCATTTGCGGGCGCTCCTTCAAAACAAATACTTTTAGCGGTTTGAATTGAGTAGGTAATTATAAAGTTCCGTATGTTTGCTTCTGGTCTACACAGTTGTCTATTTCGAAACAAACGAAAAGTTTTATGTAGGGCCATAGCTAAGACTTGCATCTTTCATTTGAACCTAGTCATTTGCGGGCGCTCCTTCAAAACAAATAGTTTTAGCGATTTGAAGTGAGCAGGTAATTATAACGAACCGAATGTTTACTCCTGGTCTACACAGTTGTCTATTTCGAAACAAACGAAACGACTTATGTAAGGCGATAGCTAACACTTGCATCTTTCATTTGAGCCTAGTTATTTGCGGGCGCTTCTTTAGCCTATTATTATAATAGCGTTTCTACGCGTACTAACGGAATTCTACGATTTGAGTATTTTGCCTATGTGTATCTACCTATTTATAGCCAAATTTTTTCAATGAGTAACGGTACATTTTGATGTGCTTACATAGATTTAGCATTTTTCAATGATTCCTCACATAAATTAATCCATATAACGAGTTGTTAAGGTTGTTATTGCGTGCAGGCAAGATTTCCCTAAAAAAATTTAAAAAACCCATAACTTTTTTTGGTTTGTCAAAACAAACAAAATTTTATCAAAACAAATCAAAACTAACGGAAAGCAATCATAATGCGTAATTTTTATTTTGTTTTGCCATATGGGGTGGCTATCTTCCTGTGAAGATAGCCACCCCACTTTGCATTTTTTTCTAGAGAATACGGAGTCTAAACAAACGAAAATTTCAATCAAAACAAACGAAACTAACAAATATCTATCGAATAAAATTTAAATAAAACCATTTGGTGGAATGGGGTGGCTAGCGTGAAGATAGCCACCCCACTTTTGTTTTAAAAAAAAAAGTATGAAGGAAATCGAAACAAACGATTTTTTTTCCAAAACAAATCAAAACTAACGCTAAACTAACGTCCTGCACCCTCAAAACCTGGGCACTCGAATTGGGGTGGCTATCTTCACGGAGGTAATATCATTTGCATCCTCCAAGCTGTTGGTGATTAAGAGCACGATGTTCCCGCACAAAGATATCCATAAAGGGACTTGGAAATCACATGATGGAAGAACGGTGAACCAAATTGACCACGTGCTAATAGATGAAAGGCGCAAGAGTTTGATTCAGGATGTAAAATCACATCGTGGAGCCGATTGCGACAGCGATCATTACTTAGTGGGCGTTAAGATAAAGTTAAAAATCAAGATGGTAAACAGTAAACACAAATGTCATAGAGAACCGTCCGTAAATACCGATGCTCTTAAAGACGAAACAACTCTACTTGCATTCAACCTTGAACTAAATAATAGATTCGCGATATTGGAAAATTTGGAAGATATAGACAAAGTTTGGGAGGAAACGGAACATATAGTTAAAGACGTAGGAATCCGATTACTGGGCAAAAAGAAACGTCATAAAAGAAGAAAATGGTGGACTGAGAAATGTGAAGAGGCAATGGACATAAAGAGGGAACTTAAAATATTGGCCGAGCAGAACAGTGAATGGGATGACATCTACAAGGAAGCAAGAGAAACATTTAGGAAACTGGTAAGAACCGCAAAAAGGGATCATATGAATGGAATCCTTAGAGATGTGGAAACGTTGATAAGAGCCAACGAATCACGAAAGTTCTACCAAGAAATCCGAACAGCTCGAAAAGCTTACCAACCCGCTACTCAACTCCTTGAAGATGGAGACGGAAATCTTGTCTCAGACCCTGAGGAACAAAAAGCTATGTGGTGTCGGTACTTCCAGGAACTACTCAACTGCCCACCGGTGACCAATGAAATACTCGCAAATCTGAGCACCAGCCAAGACAATGAACATGAGAAACCGCCTACCTTTGAAGAAGTGTGCAAGGCCATCATGCGACTTAAGAACCATAAGTCTCCAGGAATTGATAGCATACCGGGAGAGCTGTGGAAATATGGGGGAGAGGCACTGCAATTTCGACTGTTTGAAATAATTTGTAAAGTCTGGTCGAAAGAACAACAACCAATGCGATGGAACACAGGGATTATCTGTCCGTTACATAAGAAAGGGTGTAGGAAGAAGTGTGCTAACTACAGGGGGATTGCACTGCTTCCGACTGCATACAAGGTGCTCTCGTACGTTCTCCTCGCCCGTCTAGAGCCGTACGCAGATAAAATACTCGGTGACTATCAGTGCGGATTTCGCAGAAACAGGAGTACAGTAGACCAAATGTTTCTTCTGAAACAAATTATGGAGAAACGATGGGAGTTCGCCCAAAGCGTTCACTGTCTTTTCGTGGACTTCACGAAGGCATACGATAGTATCGACCGAGAGACACTCTATCGAATCCTATCATCTTTCCAAGTACCAGCAAAACTCGTCAGAATGATCAAAGTCGCCACGAGCACCAGCAAAATGCGAGTTAGAGTCGGAGGAGAACTAACCGAGGAGTTTGAAGTAGTGACCGGACTAAAGCAGGGAGACGCCTTATCGCCTATACTGTTTAACATCGCTCTCGAATACACTGTCCAAAAAGTTTTAATGACAGATGGGGGAGTAGAGTTGAACGGAAGGCACAAAATCATTGGTTACGCTGACGATCTTGCCATACTGGGGCAGTGCGAGAAAGAAGTGACCGACATGGCAGCGGTATTAGAAGAGGAAGGGAAACAGCTTGGTCTCAGAATCAGTCGTGAGAAGACAGAATACCTACATATGAAAAGATACAAAGATGTCAAAGCAAAGAGAAAAGATCTTGTTGTAAAAGGCACGACTTACAAAGGCGTTAGTAAATTTAAATATCTTGGATGTACGGTCACTGACACTAACCAAAGGGAGGAAGAAATCAGCATCCGTATAGTCAATGCGCTAAGATGCACTGCAGCCCTTCACAAACTACTGGTATCCAAGTTGATAAACAGAGCTACAAAAATCCGGATCTACAAAACGATCATTAGACCGATTTTAATGTACGGGTGTGAAACTTGGACGCTAACCTTGAGGGAGGAAAACCAACTCTTAGTCGCAGAACGAAAAATCTTACGAAAGATACTGGGACCAACAAGAGGCGATGACGGAGAGTGGAGGCAAAGGTTTAACCGGGAGATAGAACAGCTGGTGTCCGAGCCGAACATCATTGGGGAAATAAAAGCTGCCCGACTTCGCTGGCTGGGGCACGTAGAGAGAATGGGTGAAGATCGAGCTGCTAAAAGAGCGTATCTTGGCCAACCATCTGGACGACGCCCAGTGGGTCGTCCAAGATACCGCTGGAAAGATGAAGTTGTCAAAGACCTGAAAGAGCTGGAGGTGCCCGACTGGTCTCACTTGGCACAAGACAGGAAGAAATGGCGTACTTTAATGTCGGAGGCCAAGATCCACTTCGGGTCGCTGAGCCAGCGTAGTAAGTAAGTAAGTACTATAATTATTATAAATAAACATTTGATTTGATTATTATTTTACCTACAACCTACAAACGTCATAATTTAATTTTTAGTGTTCACCCAAAGGGTAAAAACGGGACCCTATTACTAAGACTAAACTGTCCGTCGTCTGTCTGTCACCAGGTTGTATCTCATGAACCGTGATATAGCTAAACAGGTAGACAGTTGATATTTTCACAGATGACGAATTTTTCTTGTCACTATAACAAACAAATACTAAAAACAGAATAAATTAAAATACACTGGCCTGCAAAAGTAAGTACTACAGACGTCTATTTTCATACAAACGAGGTAACTTTGAAGCATTAGTTCTCCGCCCAGGATTAAACGTGGTGTGATCTGATGATGGCCATCCAGGGAGTGAATGGAGAAGATTCAGATCCCCATACACACCCAATAGATCTGATCAGCATTCTAAGAGCTGTTTGGATATATTTAAAAAAAACACGATAATAGCATTAAAGTGTATGGAAATGCTGTAACTGATAACTCTTATCCTTAGGCAGCGTTCCCACTACGCCGGACCGGCAGATCTGCCGAAAACCGGACACCGGACAGAGTGTTCACATTACATCGGATCCCGGAAGAAATTCAGACAGTCCTCAGTTGAATTTGGACCTGCGCGCACAATGGACGACGAAATTGTTGTGTTGCTTATTCTGCTTATTCATCCAGTTCATCGAAGTTTGGTTTCAGTATTAAACATACTTCACGCCATGCTGCTAACTTTAAGTTTTTGTCTTTATAGACGTCTTCGGTCTTATCCCACAGAACAGGTCTCTCTTGGACAAGCGTAATTAAAGTTTCTGCTTGAATATCCATGCTAAACGTCTACTTACCAGAACATGCGAGCCGAATGACGTGAGTGGAACACGGGCGGGGCGAGGGGAGCACGAGCGGGGCGAGCGGGGGACAGATACCGGCACAAACTCGTTCACATTACTCCGGGCCCGGTCGTTCTACCGGCAATTCGTAGTGACAAAACGTTCGGTAGAAATGCCGGGCTCGGCAAAAATGCCGGACCCGGGATAATGTGAATAGCTTCATATAAATTGTACAGCCACTAGCTCTTCCGGCAGATTTACCGGCGCGGCAGATCTGCCGGTCCGGCGTAGTGGGAACGCTACCTTACAGCTCTTAGAATGCTGATCAGATCTATTGGGTGTGTATGGGGATCTGAATCTTCTCCATTCACTCCCTGGATGGCCATCATCAGATCACACCACGTTTAATCCTGGGCGGAGAACTAATGCTTCAAAGTTACCTCGTTTGTATGAAAATAGACCTCTGTAGTACTTAGTTTTGCAGGCCAGTGTATATTTAAGGGGGCTACCATACAACAAATGTGATTTTTTGACTGAACCCTTCGTGCGCGAGTCCAACTCGCACTTGGCCGATTTTTTATTTATCATTCCTGCTATAAGGGTGCGCGAGTTTGATGTTTTTCTTGGAGGAGTACGTAGAAAAATTTCATTGGGAACCACTGTTCTATAGAGAATCAGGCTGCGAACGCACCGACAGGTGCTGGGAGTGCTGGGACTGGTGCTAAGCTATATCCAGGTTACTTGGTGAAACTGGTAGGTGAGTCGCCAGGATATCGCCTTGGTCTCATAGTCTTTGGTTGTAAGTCTTGCGCCTACGACACATTTTAGGTAGGTAGTCACCTGGATGTATCGAGGCCCTAGCGCGCAGTGCGGCAGGATGCAAACATTCGTGAACGTTTTACTTGATTACATATCTAGTCTCTAAGCACCTAGGCGTAGGCGGCCTTAGGGATTATTAGAAACGTTACTCTCTTACTCCAATCGAATCCAGCGCTAGAATAATATAAACCGGTGGCAAAATGATCATTCCAGCGAACAATCCACTACAGTGGTATCGTGAACCAGGCAGTTTGTAGGCAGTATTTTATTCCTATCCGATATTAGGCTGTCACATCCCGTTATAAGCCTGAAAGGCCAACGGTAATGTCAAGGCGTGCTATGAGTCAGCAATATCGAAAGTGCTCTTGGCACAGCTCTAGACTTGCGTTTGAAATGTTGCTTCTAATAATATGTGATTAAGCTTTACAACACTTTATAGCTCTTGTGAAACAATATTAGCGACCACTTAATTTTTAAGGGTGCTCGTTTAAAGAATGCCACTCTAAAATGTATAAGAAGTTCCTGAAAAATATAGCTTCAAATAAGTATTTTAAAAGCCTAGTGAAAGCTGACTCTATATAGAAATAACTGCTTTCTGATGCGAGTTATTTTTTACGTATGAGATATATGACTTCTAGGCTAGGCCTAGCATAAAATATGAAATCCATGTTCTAAGCGCCCGCTGCCTTGACCGTATTCAAAAATTGTGTACTTTTGTTTCGTTACTCAATGAGCTTCAATTCAACCGCCTCTATGGTCCAGTCATCTAGTGGTTCGCCCACCCATGTAATACGCAGGGGTCCCGGGTTGGATTCCCAGGAGGGGTACATTGTACTCGGTTTGGTAATTTGATTGGTGGTAGGGCTTATTTCAAGTCCATCTTACCTAAGTCTGACGCCATAACAACTATTTAAAAATGGTTGTGTTCCGGCAGTTAGAGGTAAGATAGCCAGTTCCTCAGTGATGAGGATTCCGGGTGTAGTGCGCTTCCACCTTCGGCCTTATCTTCATTTAACATCAGGTCAGGTGCAGGCCAAGCATTATCCCGTTGTGCTTTAAAAAAAGCTGCTTATTGACTACTACTTATAGCTTGGTATGTATGTTCTACGGTTGCCTGTAATGCAGCGGTTCCCGAATGGGGTCCCGAGGAACCCTGGGGTTCCGTAAGAGGCTCTCAGGGGTTCCGCAAAAATTTAAGAGTTTATTAATTCAAGATATATACTTATCTTTTTGTTCTAACTAAATAAATATTTCATTTCTTAAAAGTCCTTCTTTTCAGGTAAAACTTTACTTACAAGATGTGAACACCAAGCCAAAAAGCCTCAGTATTTCACGAAAAAAGAAACAATTTTACAGTTAGCTTAGTTTACTTCTTACTTGAGCTAGGGTTCCGCCCAAAAACGGTGAACCAAAAAGGGTTACGTAGCCAAAAGAATCGAGAACTGCTGCTGTTATGTAATGTCTTTGTATGTTTGCTGTTCGCTGAAAATAGCGATTTATTCGACGCACTTCTGTCTTTATACTTTACGCTTCTCATTTTTCAGGCAAGCGTCTTCTTTTTGTCGATATGTAGATGTTGATCAATGGCAATCAATTTCTAAGGAATCTATTAAAAAAATCTATCAAATGTTGAATAGAGTAGCGATTTTATTTGTCGTAACCGAATACCAATCAAGTTGAAGCTTTATAAGGGTTCTTTGTAGGGCAATAAAATTTTATGAACTAAATGAAAACGCTCTTTGAAATTCAATAATGGTAATTTTAAATAGAAAGTTTATTTTTGTTAGGTACCTACCATTCAGAACAGGCAAGGAACTTGTTAGCTTTTACACCGTAACCACATTTTACAACCAAGATACATATTACGTATACATTGTTATAATAAAATAAATAAACCTACTCATTTGTAAATATAAAACTTGTGTTCAAAATAAAATGATGAATTCCACGTTCAACCGCCTCTGTGGTCTAGTAGTTCGCACACCCGTGTAATACGCAGGGGTCCCGGGTTCGATTCCCAGGAGGGTACATTGTACTCGGTTTGGTTGGTGGTAGGGCTTATTTCAGTCCCCCTGGCTGATCCACCATCTTATAACAACAACTTAAAATAAATGTTCCGGCAGTCAGAGGTAAGATAGCCAGTTCTTCAGTAAAGAGGATTCCGGGTGTAGTGCGCACTATCCCGTTGTGCATTAAAAAACATTTGTACCTTTAATTAAATGATAGATCGACCTACCAAACAAAGGGAAAGCAGTTTAATACCAGTATTTTGTTTCCCATCCAGTTTTCGAGTGTATGACGTCAAAGCAGGGTTACGTTTCAAATTAGATACAGTGTGAAAGCCAATTACAGTTTTTGTAACAAGTGAAATCCTATAACTTTCCAAACGATTTGGGGACGGTGTTAACAACTTAACTTATAATATCGAACTGTTTTATCGCCCGCCATTAATAACACCAGTTGTAAATGCAATTAATGACTTGTACCTACATCTATGGGATATCAATCGAAAATTGCATCATGTGGACACTTTAATTTTAAAAATCTATTTCGCGTTACAACTATGTACCTACATCGACGTACGGAAACAGACTCAGGCAAGGAGTTCCACTCTCTAGCGGTACGGATGATAAAATTTGAAGCAAAACGATTAGTGCGAGTCTTTGGAATATCCACCAAAAAACGGTGGCGCAGATTCGTACCTGGTTGTCCGATGTTTCCGATAAGCTTGCAAACTTGCGTCTGTGCTCGAGGCTTTTGAACTTATTACAAAAAAGATTATCGTTGCCGATGACCTGCCCTTCGCTCAATGATTATTGCAATATGATAATATGACATGATTCTAGATTATGGCAACATCAATCCATGTGAGGCCTAGCGCCCTGTAGTGCGACTATAACGGGCTGTTATTTTCTTTTTAATTAATGTATAAAAAGTACGCAGATTAAAGCAGAATATAAAACAATACATATTGTTCCGTGAAATTAATTTTTCCTCTTTTGACGTGCTGAATTCCATGAAGTAATTTATTCTGTAATGAGGTTCTGGAAAACGAAATATTGCTACAAAGACATAAATAATGCCAAGCACAAAATTAATAATTATCACATCAGGTTATAAAACACTGACAATAATCTACAATTTATTTTGAACCTTAATATCTTCGCATGTAAGTATAAAATTGAATTTGAAATTGCCATTGCCATTTCGAAAAATGATTAAAAATGTCACAAGCCTCGCGTTTGTTTTACAGCTCACGGAGCCACTAGTTAGAATATTAGACCTTGATTAACATCTTTATTAGAGGTCAATAGTTTTTTTCATGTTCAAAAAGTTCTGTATTTCAATAATGGCTCCTAAACCCCTCTTGACCAAGTCAGGCCTCCATAAGGCCCTCCGCTGCCTTGAGCGGGATCCCGGCGCGGGTACACGGTGCGGGAGCCCGTCGCGGGGGCCCGCGCCGTACTCCGTCGCGGACAAACAGCCCGTCGCGGGGACCCGCGCCGTGCTCCGTCGCAGACAAATAGCCCGTCGCGGGCTCGGACACGCAGCGCTGCTCTATGAATATACATGAAACAGCCCCGCTCGCGTGACCCGTCGCGCGGGACCCGCGAGCGTGCTCGCCGCCCGCGCCACGTTCGGCGGGCAATCCGCCACACGCAGCGCTGCTCTATGAAAATACAGGAAACAGCACTCGGAGCGGACGTCCGCGCCGGGATCCCGCTCAAGGCAGCGGAGGGCCTCACTCGCTCAAGGCCACGCGTTATTCACCTACCGTTCGGCGTATCGTCCACGATACATCTGGCAGAGGGTCGCCGCACGCCCGCCCGCCTGAGCGCGACCACCGCACGTTTCCCGCGCTTACTCCTCGAAATCATAGTGTATATTTTCTTTGTCGAAATGTCGAAACCACGTAATTATTGTGCAGTGGATGGGTGTCAGAGTAAAAAAACAAATGAAAAATTGATATTTTTTTCATTGCCGAGAGACGAACAAAGGTAAATTGGGTTCCGTTTATTTCCCTTTGGGTACGGACGACGGAACCCTAATCAAAGAATACAAACAAACCTCACGTTTTTCAAACTTCCAAACAAACGACATCGAAATATTCAGATCAGAAGAATGCTTGTCTACTTATAGGTAGGTGTTTAGTTAGTATTTAGTACCTAGTCTGTTTATTCTTAGGTAGGTACCTACCTGTCCTTGTTGGTAAACAATCTTCACCCAACTATTTATTGAAATAATTAATTACAGAATAGGTAGGTTCACACTACAGGTCATACAGTTAAACTGCAAAAACAGCTTTTACTACGTAGGTCGTAGGGCATAAAGGCGGTCTCAAGGTCAACATGTACCTATATGTATAGTCTAAAGTGCCGTCGTGTGTACCTACTTACTTACCTACGTAATAAATTATTAATGACAATTATTTGACTTCGTAAGAAAGCATAATTTGTGAAAGGTGTTGTAGGTATGACACAAGAAACAAGAACTGTTTACTAATAGGTAACGAAATAGGACAAGTAACGATAAACAACTAAGTACCTACCTATCTAACTAGGTAGGTACCTAATTAGATTATTGAATATTATAGAAATGTTCGAATATTATTGTAAGATTTTCTTTAACCATAGTACGTAAAATCGCTTTCCTTTTATGATATAATGCTACGCAGTTCATTTAAAAGACGACAACCCTAACGGCGTCAGAAGAGATGAGAGCTACGCGATAGAAAGAGAGAAAACTTCTAGGTGAATATAACTGTAGCCGCTGTAGCGGTGTGCGATCTGAATTGCGCCTTATTGAGTCGCACCAAGAGTCGTTATTTAATTAAATTATGTTGCGAAATGCGGCTTCTGTTGTACTATGTATTCTGTGACCAAGTACTGGTCATCAAATACGACCTGACATAGATAATACAAACGAGGGTTAAATTAATTCAAAGTTACCCTCGACAGTGCTGTAATCGTAAAGCGGAAAGGACAGTAAATAGCTGTTACGGACGACTTACTAAGTTTATTGCGAGTAACTTGGGGATACCTGCCGGTTTATGAGTGACATATTTCACTAGGACACCGTGGCGGGGCGCAACCAGGAGCCCTACCGCCCAACTCAAAGCTTTAGCCAGAGCGATAGCTAGACTATATCCATACTTGTCATATCATAACACGATGACAAGGACGGACTTTTACTCTGGCTTTGGTTCATGACGTCAGCGCACTGTCTGTCCTTGTCATCGTGTTATAATATGACAAGGACGGATAGAGTCTAGCTATCGCTTTGAGTTGGGCGGTAGGGCCCCCGGCGTGTTACCAACAAAGTGTTTTACAGATAAGGAGGATATAACTACCGGCACGAAACTTGGCAAGAAAAGAATGAGACAAAAATGCGCAGTAGCTACAAATACTAAACTCAGCGCATCTTTGTCTTGCCAAGTTATATGCCGGCACCTATACCTCATCTGCTCCCCTAGCATGACCAACAAAACGTGATTTATAGCGATTCATAAAGTTTAACTGTCAAAAGACAATGGATTTTGAAAATTGAGTGCTGATAAAACGCTATATCACTCGATATACAATGTGTAACAGAATTAATGGCTAAACTAGAATATGGTAGATGTTTGAGGGACCATCAAACTGAACAACTTTTACTATGGGGCCAACTCTAAAATCGCGAAAAAAAAAACATGTTTCATTCAAATGGATTCACAAAAATGTATGAAACAGCTGTTTTTTCCCAATTTTAGAGTTGGTCCCTTAGTAAAAGCTGTTGTGTGTTGCGCAACTAATTTTGTGGCGGCAAGCGAATCACCCGGCTGGGCCCTATTGTCGTGACAATTTGTCACCTGTCATGACAATTTTATATCCATTGCGCCATCCAATTTAAAAATAGAGCAAACTACTCATAGCTACACCGCAATTTAAACGAAATTGTCATGACAATTGATAAATTGTCACGTTATTAATAGGCTCTAGTGGCACAAACATTGTGTCCTAGTGTGATAGGGCCCTGGGGTTTCGTGGACTGAAGCAGACATAGGGAGGGAACACAGCGGGAAATAATTTGGCAACTCTGCAAAGGTATTTTTCGAGGAGCACGATAGGTGAAGTGGGCTAGCGCATTCCCTGCTGTTTTCGAAGTTAAGCAACTTTCGCATAGCCGGTCATGGGATGGGTGACCATTTTTGTTTATCTCGAGCTCCTTCTTGCTTTGGTAGACACGTGAGAACCCAGTTCGAATTGTAGGTAGTAAGCTTGGATTCGACGACCAAAACTAAATAATAACATCAAGATTGCGTGTCAAGCTAAAATGAAACTTAAGGTATGCGTGGTTGATACAATCTTGGCTTTTTGAGATCGCATGCGCACGATAAGTGTGTTTAATTCAAGAATCTTATATTAAATCTAATCGATTTTCAAGTTGTCAAGTATTTGACTACAGTCATCAATACATTGACAGGCGAATGTTGATCTACTTTCGCAATGCTATTTATAGATGGATAAGAAGGATAAACATCCCAACATGTGGGCCCAATGCGGATTACTGGGTGTCAACGACGGCAAATGCAACCGGGAGGCAAATTTTCTAATTTCTAAATCGATCGCAATCGCTTTCATTTGACAGATGAATGTGACACATTGCTGCATTTCTTTGGTAAGTTTTTATTTGTGCTAAATAGAAGTAGGTATCAATGTTCTGTCAAATGAAAGCGATTGCGATAGATTTTGAAATTAGAGAATTATTAGTGGGCAGGTCCAACGTCTTGACGTGCCTTCCGAAGCACGGAGAGTTTGAGATATTCATTTTTCGATCACCCATCCCGTGACCACTGCGAAAGTTGCTCTAACTTCGATAATCACAGGATGAATGCAATATGCTCTCAGTAAGATCAAAATTGTCACGCCACGTACGCATTGTTAGACGGCTTGCTTAGCGCCTAAAGCCTAGATAGTCACCTAGCGTGTAGCGAAGTCAAAGGAACGTTCTATAATGTTCGCAGCCGCATTGCACGCTTGGCGTCTGCGCTATGCGGCCGGTTGCAAACATTGCAGAACATTCTTTCCACTTCGCTACACGCTAGGTGACTCGCTAGGCTCTAGGCTAGGCACTGCGGCTTTGAGAACGTTCCTTTCAATTCGCTACACGCTAGGTGACTAGGTATCTAGGCTCCATGCAAGCCGCCTGTCAGTGCGTACGTGACCGATCAATTGTTTAGATACTATAAAACTGTAAAACATTCAGTTTGTTGGTCAGCCCTTTATTCAAGGGAATAACGCATAAACTTCCTACGAGGAACATTTTCAAGGAGCATTTACTGTTTGTTTAACAAGGCAAGTTAAAACGGGACTTTTCCAAATAAGCCGAAAATATGTCGGCGTGGCATGCATCATTCAAGAGGTTACAATTATAACTAATGAGACGGCAAAAGTAATGTAGACCTTAATGCAATAAGAGTAAGGCTTAAGACAAAGTAAGATGCAAAGCGGATGCTTATGACGTTTAATAAATCGTAACGTAAAAGAACTTTAAGTACGAGAACGTACGAGTCAGCTAAAAAAATTCACTTTAGTATTTTGATACGCCGATCATTGCGTTCCTATAAGTAGGGTGGTTTAAACAACAACAAACATAGTTGTTAAATGTGACACGTCCAACAAAAAAGTATATTCTTGAAAGTAAATTAACTACCTTAAAAATTAACAGACTCCATTGTTACAGGCCGTATAGATAGGC
Source organism: Agriphila tristella (assembly GCA_928269145.1). Lineage (NCBI taxonomy): Eukaryota > Metazoa > Arthropoda > Insecta > Lepidoptera > Crambidae > Agriphila > Agriphila tristella. The sequence goes on along the minus strand of OV743451.1, from coordinate 1,237,045 downwards.
GTGGATTACACAGTTTTGTTTGTAGAGTTCTAATAATTTTCTAAATTAGATTAATGTCGTCTTGTTTATTTGATATTACGGAGCTCGAAAGAGGCATTTTATACGGTGAAGGACATATTTTACAGTAGCGACGCAATTATATTTCTACGCAGTTAAAAACGGGGGATCAGCTAAATAAAAGTAACAATGTAAACAATGCGCAGGCATGACGTCACACCTACCCTATCCGACTTGTTCTCTCTCTCTAAGGTGACTTTTTGCAAACAAATCGCATGAAACATACTTGTCTATATTTAAACTAAGTCTACAGCGCGTAAGTAGCAAAACCGGATTTTCTAATGAACTTAAAAAAAGTTAGCAACCATCCCTTAAACAGGGTGGAAAAAAACGGTAGTTGGAGGGAAAGTATGCTAAATATTACGGCAAGGAAACATTCCTTTATATTCATAGTCAAAGTAAAAAAATATTCAAATAAATCGTGTATATTTTCCTACCACCCGTTCCAGACTTTTTTAACTGACAAGACGAACGGGCGCAAGAAACTTATCAGCTTTAACAGAAATAAGTAACGATATTTAGAAACTTGTGTAAAGCTTGTGTAGAAACATACAATGTGTTTTTTTTTATTGGGTTGAATCTTGAAACCCAAAGGTCGCGTTTAAACCGGGTCTCTTGCCCATCTCTAGCCGGGCCTGCGCATGTGGATGGCCCATTAGGCCACCTACAAGCCCTGTCCGTTATCGCAACCCGTTTGGACTCTCGTCTCGGAACGAATATTAAAAGAAAGGAAACGCCCTTAGGAGTCGGCTCCAATTTTATGACAGATGACATAATTGATACACGGTCGTTTGATGTGTTTGATACGCAGTTCATAATTAGTTTTTATTTGGGTAAATTATGTCTTTAAATAATTGGTTGTTATTTTAGAGTAATGTAAATAGATCTTTGTGGTTTTGTGATTTTACCTGAAGGCTCATTCTACTAATAAAATACATTCTATTGGAAATGATAACCGAAATGGCAAGTTTGGAGTTTTCAGTAGTAAAGTTGGATTTTATCCAGCCTTTTTGTCTTAATAAAATCTTTTAAAAGATACATACATATTATAATATACTCGTATTTACTACAGACGAAATTCATAGCTCGAGAAAAAAACTACCTTTAGTTTCAAGGTATCCAAGAAAGTTACAAAACGTAATTTCGTATAGTAACAAATCCATCCTAAAACGCGTCACTTTCAAATAACCCATTCCGACAGCAACACAACCCGAGGTCCTAATACGAAAAATTTAACCAAGATAATCGTACGAGACGTTCGTTTCACTTGGTATTTTGCTTCTCGGTCTGGAGTCTATTTGACAAATGATAACAACGCTTGGAACTCTTACGACCAAACGTTCACTCGGTCAAATGTAAAAATATCAATGGTTCGACCAAATCTCTCGATCAACTAAAGAATGACCAAACGTTTTATCGGCCTTATGCTAAACAGCCAAATGAATTTGGGCCAATGGTAAACTCTTCTTGGTGCTATCCTGCTCTCCCGTTTTGTTACTGAATTGTTAAACGTGACAAAGCATTATCAGCTCAGAAATAAGTTCCAAAATTAAGTAAATCGAACGATTTTTGTAGTAGGCCCTCCGATCTCGCACCCAGGGGTATCAAATTCATTCAACATGGTTACGTGTCGGCGGGTAGATACATTCTAGACATAAATAACGATTTGCCTTGCGTAAATATAATACCTATGATGTGGCAAGGATTCCCATATTTTACGGATCGCAACGGAAACAATATTGATTACTAGCCGAAGAAAGTAGCAGAACACTTTGTACTGTGTCACACCAAATTCTTGCATGATAGATGTTATTAGCACAGAATAGATATAAGTACTAGGTACAGAAAACAAAAGACTGCATGGTAGTCGTATGGTAGTGGTCGGTAGCCCTAGCCTTCACGCACACAGTTGCGCGTGTACAAATACGTCATTTGTGTAGCGTCTGTGTAATAGATAGACGTTATTAGCACAGAATAGATATAAGTACTAGGTACAGAAACCAAAAGACTGCATGGTAGTCGGTCGGTAGCCCTAACCTTCACGCACACAGTTGCGCGTGTACAAATACGTCATTTGTGTAGCGTCTGTGTAATAGGTAGACGTTATTAGCACATAATAGATATAAGTACTAGGTACAGAAACCAAAAGACTGCATGGTAGTCGGTCGGTAGCCCTAGCCTTCGCATTGCAATATTTTTACTTTCTATAGTCAGTAGTTTAGAAAAAGACCTATGAAAAGCTTTTGGATATAAATTTTCAATTCGATGCCTTAACATAGGTAGTCTTAGTATGTCATGCTCTCTTTAATCATTTCTGCGGTGGTGTTGAATGAGGCGGGTCGTTACGTTCCCTCAAATATGGTTGAGCGAAGAGATGGCTGGTTCATGCGTCATGCTCGTGAACTGGTGCTGCCAGTGGGAATGGGTCTGCTTCTGATTACCTATCTTAACGCTTATTGAATTGTATGTTTTTCTTTTATTTTTATTTATTGTAACAGCCTTTAAGAAATTTGAAATTCATTAAGAAATGAGCTAATTCAATAATGTTATTTATTTGTTAATCTTTGTTAATATAAAGTCTGGAAACGATATACATATTTGTAAATATCGTTCCATCTGATAAAGCTGACAAGTCACAATGGGTGGTAGGGTAAAAGAATTGACGATTTAAAAATGCTTATTATGTGAGCTTATTTAAATAAAATATATTTCACTTTCACTTCATGCACACAGTTGCGCGTGTACAAATACGTCATTTGTGTAGCGTCTGTCTAATAGGTAGACGTTATTAGCACAGAATAGATATATACTAGGTACCAGTGGCGAAGGGTTCATATACAAGCCGATACCTATAGGCTTACCTTTTGGAAATCCCACCCCACTGATCCACTATGCAGATCACAACATTTTTCATCATTTTTGTAGAGCGGCTTACCTTCGCCATAATTTCACCCCTCGCCACTGCTAGGCACAGAAACCAAAAGACTGCATGGTAGTCGGTCGGTAGCCCTAGCCTTCACGCACACAGTTGCGCGTGTACAAATACGTCATTTGTGTAGCGTCTGTGTAATAGGTAGTTACAAGGCGGCGGTTATGAGTGTCCGGAGTGTGCTATTAGTTGCATTTATATATTCTGTGATGATAGTAGAGTAGAGTTACAACTTACTAGACAAGCGTTAGTATGATAAAGTGCTCTGAGACATGTTACCTCTATACCTTTACCTTTATTTTCTGATTGTATTCTACTAAAGGTATTCGTATGTCTGGATTTTAATATTCAACAGCTAAATACTTCATTGATACTGATTGGACACTCTGTCTAATTTAAACAGACGTGATATGACACGATGTTTATTTCCATTGAGAAGCAATGACTAAATTACCGAAGGTCAACTCTGTTGGATCACTCTTTGCGTCACTAGGGAAGCAATCAAAGTATCTAAACTTTTTTATTCAAGTTCATAGGAAAGTCAAGTCTCGTAAATTACGCACTCTGTGTAAAAGTGTTAGTTTGATTTGAATGAGGGATTTTCCATGTATCTTTTAAAAACAAAAAAAAACCTTTTGCCTCACTAGATGGCGTTGATGGACAAGTGAAGTGTCGAAATTGGCTTTGAAAAATAAACGGCCTGTGCTTAAAAAAAGGCATTTTTTAGCGTTCGTTGGTTGTTATCAACCAACTGTATATGTAATGTAATGTATGTAATATGTGGTGTTTTCATGTGAATTTTGTTTTTTTTTTCCTACGTTTTCTACAATTAACACTTGCCTGTTTATCAACGCCATCTATCGAGCTTTTGAAAATCCCTCATTGGACAAGTAACAAGCAATTTATTTACTAAAATTATTAATTTAATGTCCAAATTTACAGCCACCCTACAGCTACTGAATAAGCCGGATAGGGTAGAAACCCCACTATCTCGAGGGCCTACTACCAATGCTGTTGTCGTTTCAGCCACTTAATTTTGCACCTTATTCCATAGTTAATAGTCACGAAGCGGTACGAACGTTGTCCGAATATCGTAGTTCAGTTTTTATAGTAGCCCCTTCGTCCCCATTTCCCCGTATCTAGGGTCGGGATCGTTTTTATGTAGCATAAAACGTGTATGTTCCGTGCAATATGCTTTATGAAAGGATTATTGGACGCAGGTTGTTTATGGATTAACTGGCAAGTGTTTTTGTTGAAAGGGAAATTAAGGGCGCGCTGTCTGCACACTCGCGCCGTCGAAACGAGAATAATATTGCTTAAATAAAGAAGAAATTGTAAATTGTGTGTCCGCCTCTGTGGTCTAGTGGTTCGCCCACCCGTGTAAGACGCAGGGGTACCGGGTTCGATTCCCAAGGGGGGTACAATTTGTACTCAGTTTGGTTGGTGGTACGGCTTATTTCAAGTCCGACTGGCTAGCTACCACCATCTTACCTAAGTCTGACGCCATAACAATTTGTTGTATTCCGGCAGTTAGAGGTAATATAGCCAGTTCCTCAGTGATGAGGATTCCGGGAGTAGTACGCTTCTACCCTCGGCCTTATCGTTACTTAAGGCTCGGTAATGCGGAAACATTTGTCTTTCTTTCTTTACGTGTAAAGAGTATGGAAAACAAACTTCTGCGCTTTTTCGATGTTTTTCGTTGTTTTTTCTTTATCATTAAAGTCATTGTGGAGCTACTTCACAGTACGTTAAAGTGTATTTTGATGTAGAATTCAATACGTTTCTGCTATTATTTACGCCTAAAAAATTAACCTACGCAAGCGCTTTTGGTGATTTTATGTTTTTTTTTCTTTTATAATCATCATTTCATATTTGTAGCAATTAGAGAAACTCTTTAGCTTGTCATGTGTTGTTTTTTCTGGCTACAACTTTACGTTTTCTGTATAAAAAAAAATATAGAGATCTACCACACCATATTTTCCTATTAAGGACCCAAGTCACCGACATTAATCTTCTAAAAAATTTACTTATCTGTCTGACTAATTTCGTGAATCCGTGATGTCAAAAAACACAAGAAAATAGAAAACACAGGATGTGACTGATATTTAAATTACCAATGATTCTCGATTGGTCTTAGTCATTCCATAAAGTGCCCAAACATAAGAGTCATTTCTCAGAATACGAATGGTTGGGTAGCCTTGGCTCATAACGGTATTAATTTTAAGTGCCCGAATGGCCGGTCTAGCTAGACGTAGCTATCAACATTTTCAACAGAAATAATAAAACAATTTTATTAAAATAACTGGCGGCCGCCCGCGACTGCGTCTGCGTGGAAAGTTTTTTTGCTATCCCTCGGGAACAATACTTTTGTTTACTACAAAAGTACCTTATGTCCTTCTCTGTACCCCTGACAACGTGTATGTATAATTTCATGATGATCTGTTCAGTATTTAAGACGTGAAGGCATAATAAACAAACAAACGGACTTTCGCATTTATAATATTAGTAAGGATAATGATTTTCAACCATTTTTGCTATAACACTTTGAGAAAAAAACAACAAATTTTCATTTGAACAAAATTAATAAACAATCACAAAACAAAAAAGTGAAGGACCTTTTAAAATAGTCCTTTTAATAATAAGGTCTATTATAAAATTAATATAGACACATAACTTTATAAAACTACTGAGGATCAGTAACTTTTTGAATCAAATATCAATAGTTTTATTGATATAATATAAAAAATCATATTAATAGCTATGAAACCTAGTGAAAGTTTTTTTTAATTCCTTTTAAAAATGGCTGAGTTATAAGGTTTTGAAGGAAATGCCAAGCTCAATACAATGCAATATATTGTGCTTTATCACGTACAGCTTGACCATAAAGAGTTGACAAAAATTGAGGGCGCCACTTTCTATGTAAACACGTCAAAATCAAGAATAAATTGGCAACACTTACTAAATTTTGTACTGAAAAATTTTAGTTCCATTTTATTTAATTTCAACTCTTTATGGTCAAACTGTACGACGACGTAAGGTTCGCTTCGTTGCGGCTGACGTAAGGATCCCCAAATAACAGTGTTCTAGCTCGTATAACTTCTCACGTTTAAGAGATATCGTAAAAAAATCTTCACAATTAATCATGTGGTGGCATAAGCTTTCTAATAAGCCACTATAATAAAAATCGTTACTGATCCTCGGTTTTAAGTATTCTTGAACATGGTTTTTAAGATACGATGTTTTTCCTGCTCTGACATTAAGAACATTTTATTCGCAAGAAAGATTATTCGAATTTTAGGAGGTTTCTTAGAATTTATATTATTCACCTAAACTATTTTTTGGTCATTTACTCAACAGTTTTGGTTCGCGTGATAATAGAGCCGGTTTAAAAAAAATAACTTAATTTGCTGCCAAAAATTTGCTGTGTGACCTCAAAGAGCTTCGCCGTCCATTTTATTGCACAATAAACACGTTTTTTTAATTTACATAATTATGTAAATTTAGTAACACAGTTGAATCTCTTACCTAGCAAAAGCACATTTGAATACTTATGATTTTTAGGGTTCCGTACCCAAAAAGTAAAACGGGACCCTCTTATAAGACTGCACCGTCCGTCTGTCTGTCTGTCACCAGGCTGTATCTCAGGAACCGTGATAGCTAGACAGTTGAAATTTTCACAGGATAATGTATTTCTGTTGCCGCTACAACAACAAATACATAAAAACAGAATAAAATAAATATTTAAGTGGAGCTCCCCTACGACAAAAGTATTTTTTTACCTTTTGTTGGTACGGAACCCTTCGTGCGCGAGTCCAACTCGCACTTGGCCGGTTTTTCTTTCTTATTTCAACTTGACGATAAAATTAAGCTGCAACAGCAATATTTTTATTTCCTTTAGTTGAATTATGATGAACTGTTATTCAATCAGGAATCAGGAGAAATCTTGAGGTCATTATTTTTTCTTTATTATTATAAGATGATAGGTTTTTTTTTACGAATTACAGCGCTTAAATATTCAGACGTTATTTTAGAATTATTTAGTTTTGATTTATTGTTTTTTTTTTTGGGTTTTCAGGGGCCGTGGTCACGGGACTACTAATGCAAAAAGGCTGCTCATATTTTTATGAAATTACCCGCTCGGAACTCAGAAGTGTATATGATAGGTTTTGTTTATTCAGTTTTAATACAAGCGACATAGGTGTTAGTTTCACCTCGTGTCAACAGTACATGTAACTTTACTTGACAGTAAGTAATTAATAAGTTGGGTCGTCCGTTGGTTGTATTTACGACATTAATTACTAAGAGTAATTAAAAACCCTAAAGGTGAATGACCTCGGATATTCACCATACAGGTAGAAAGAAGGGATGGCAATTTTGTTTAATGATTTTGAATATACTATCAAATTAGTGTTTTAAATATCATTAGAAGATATGTATGATACGTGAAAACTAGCAAGATGTGTGTGTAAATATAAAATCTTATAGGTATTTAAGTGTAAAAACATCTATGCCTGCCTAGCATGACCGATTTATATAGCGTGATATAGCATTTTATAAATCGGTCATGCTAGGCAGGCTGGTATCACTGAATATTGTGCGTTAGTACCTTGATGTATTTTGATAAAATTACAATTCACTAAGCGTATTTTGAATATAAACTAATTAGATTTAGGCATTTTTCAGAGCTTATTTAGTAAATCAACTTCTAGTTCAGTCAAATACATTTATTTGTGACATGGTCAATAAGTGATATCGATAATCTCGCAATGAAACTTGTACCTATATATAACTGTAAATTTTTAGTATGTAGTAAACATGTTTAGGATACGATAGGTTTGGCATATCATGTTAGATAAATTAAGTAATTTAAAAATTAGATAAAACAAAGAAAAAATAACTAAGTATATTTAATTGTTATTAGACATAATAAGTTTTTAACTTAATAATATGATATTCAATCCTTACTAATATTATTAATGCGAATGTCAGTTTGTATGTTTGTTACGCTTTCACGTCTAACTACTGAACCGATCATCATGAAATTTTACATACTCATTATCAGGGGTACAGAGAAGGACATAGGGTACCTTTCATCCCGAAAAAAGTATTGTTTCCGAGGGATAGTAAAACACCCTCCACGCTGACGAAGTCGCGGTCGGTCGCTAGTTTTTTTTATACCAAGTATATTGCAAATTAACTTATTTTTGATTCAGTTTTAAACAATCAAGCATTATTTATTTTGAGCAGATAAAAATATATGTTGTAGTTTCATAATCGAACTTGATTATTTTACGGTTAAAAACACGATTTTCGTATTTTCACTCGACTATAAAAATGTGCAAAGACAATGAATATTTTCATTGTTTTTTGAATAATACTTAAAGATTATAAATCTCTTACGCACAAATAATATATAGAAAAAAAGGTAATGACATATAGCAGAATATTTTACGGTTACTTTTTCAAAAAGTGACTTTATGTTTATTTAAAAATTAATATATAATAAAACGCACGACGAATCTTGGTTTAGTTGCCTGCGAGGCGTCGTCGGGGTAGGACCTGTGTCGTTTTTGCTGCCGCGCTGTGTTCCCCCTCTCGCGTCTAGTCGATTGAGAATCTTTTAGATACTCGAAGAGTAGTATAAGACTTGGAAACGCAGTAGGTAATCTAAGTGTAAAATTTTATTTAGTGTAAATTACCAATTTAGTTTAATTTGTAAATGCATAGAGTAGGTAGGTAGGTATTTGGATACAGCAACCAAGTACAAGCTAACGCGTAATTAATTTTGATGACTTTTAAGAAATAAATACTATCTATAAATAAAATATAAAATAAAAATATACCTATCGTATAATTTATAAAATGGTTGACTTTGCAATGATTTTACTTATATCGGAAGATGAAGAAGAAAACTAAGTACAGTCAGCAGCATATCAAGCTATAAGTACAAAACTGTCAAAAATCTATAATGAATTTTGAACCTTAAACTGTTCGACTTAAAGTTTAAAAATGATTGAAGTAATTTGACACATTGTGGAAGCCCAGCATGCCGTTGACTGTACCGTAAGGCTGCGTTCAGACGATAACGCACGACCCAACCTCAACCCAAACTCAGCTCAAACTCAACTCAAACTCAACTCACCCGCAGCCTACTCCTTGAAATACATCACTTACAATTTTGAATCTTATGACACATTAATAAGCTCTTTTTTTATTTTGTCGATGCAACTGCACCCTCCCCGCGCTCAACCCGAACTCAACTCAAACTCAACCCGTACACAACCCAAACTCAAATCAAACTCAAACCGAACTCAAACAGAACTCACTTCAAACTCACCTGGACATTACACAGGACCTTATTAAAGTGTCATAAGACTCAAAATTGTAAGCGATGTATTTCATGGTGGGCTGTGGTTGAGGTGAGTTTGAGTTGAGTTTGAGTTGAGTTCGGGTTGAGGTCGGGTCGTGTGTTATCGTTTGAACGCAGCCTAAAAGTATGCTTCCGCACAGCTATGCGGTCGCGACAATTTTCCGTTCACTTCAAATTGAGCCTTTTGGTCATAACATTACGGTTCAACTTGGAGCGCACTGCTGCTTGCTGCCGAGATCGGCGCAAGCGTTAGTCGTCTTATTTACTTTGAAATTCGGTTGTTTTTTTCCCATATTTTTGTTCACAAACTTTGTTGTTTCATTAAAAACAGTTATTTTGATAAATGTCAATATGGTCGAAAATCACTTGCACCTGTTTTTTTTTTACTAGTAATCACTACAAATTTTAGCGAACTTCACTTTTTCCCCGACATTATTTGTTCTTCTGGCTATTGCCTAATATGCCCCAGCAGTTGAAACATGAATAGGCTGGTGATAATGAGGTTGCTTTTAGCCTGGGTGCATTAATCTACTTAAGGGTACACATAAATCACCTGGGTGAATCTGTCTGCTGAAGGGAGAAAAATAATTATGTACGTTGGCCGGTGAGGATGCACGGCTCAAAATCAAGTGTCAACCAATCACGACTTTACCTACGAGTCGACGGTGTGATACTTCCCAGCAACGCCACCATGGAGTAGAGATTTCTAAATACCCTCAAATGAAAGACCATAAAATGTACCTAATTGTACCTTAACTCAAAAAATTGTACCTCTGATAGTTTCAGAGAAAAACGCACTTGATTGTGGCATTGCCAGGAAGTATACTTCCTGGCAACGCGACGCTGTACCAGATTCCAATTGGTCTCATAGTAATGGCCAAAAATTGTACTTCATTTGTACCTCATTCAATAATTAAAATATGCAGTTTCGATATAAAAAAACTCTTACTTGATTTGCAATACATGCAATGCACGTTGTTATTGATATAAACTGATGTTTATTATGCATTATGCAGTAGTAGGACCACAGAGGCAACTGCCTCTGTGCTCTAGTGGTTCGCCCACCCGTGTAAGATGCAGACGTCCCGGGTTCAATTCTCAGGAGGGTACAATTTGTACTCGGTTTGGTTGATGGTAGGGCTTAATTTGGTGCCATTCATTTGGTACTATTAAGTACAATTAATTATGTACCATATAGTACAATTTATTAGGTACTATGTAGTACAATTTATTTGGTATCATATAGTACAATTAGAAGGTAGTTTAGGTACTATTTAGTACAATAAATTTTGTACCATAGAGTAAAATTTATTAGGTACTACTTTGTACAATAAATTTGGCACCATATAGTACAATTTATTAGGTACTATTAGGCACATTTTATTTGGTACCGTATAGTACAATTTTATAGGTACTATATAAAAGCATTCATTTGGTACATATTATCTGGTAACATATTATAGTACAATTAATAAAGTACTAATTACAAACTAATTAGTACAATCAATTTAGTATTATTTAGTACAATTTATTAGGTACTATTTAATAAAATTAATTATGTACTATACAGTACAATTTATTTGGTACCATAATAATACAATTAATTTAGTACTACTTAGTGCCATTCATTTGGTACTATACAGTACAGTTTATTAGGTACTATTTATTACAATTTATTTGGTACCATATAGTACAATTAGTAGATACCATTTAGTACAATTAATTAGATACTATTTAGTACTATTAATTTTGTACCATAGAGTACAATTGTAAGAAACAAGTACAAAAGCTAAACTAACTTGCATCTACACATATCGACGGCGAAGTGCCAATATCTCCTAGTCCTAACAATGATGCCTTTGAATTCAACACCTAAAGGAAGTTAATTTCTCAAAAAAGTCTCAGTTAGGAGCGATTGGTACTTCCCCGTTGAAATCTCATAAAATTTTATTCTTTTCCTCTCTTTTTGTATTAGTTTGATTGTTGCTATAGAGGTTTTTCTTATTATGATTTTATAATAGTATTTAGTCATCATTATCATATCAGTTGCACCACACCCACTGCTGGGTATAGGCCTCCCTCATGGGTCTTCATAACGATCGGTCCTGCTTGGCCCGCATCCAGCGGCGCACCGCGACCTTCACCAGATCGTCGGTCCACCTTGTCGGGGGCCTACCCTCGGAGCGTCGTCCGGTACGCGGTCGCTATTCCAATCTTTCCGCCCCAACTGCCTTTGGTTCGTCTCGGTAATTTGTCCCGCCCACTGCCACTTCAGCTAAACAATCTTTCGAGCGATATCGGTTACTTTAGTTCTCCTACGCATATACTCATTTCTGGTTCGATCACGCAGGGAAATGCCGACCATGGCTCTCCATTGCACACTGGGTGAGAGCCTTCTTATGAGACCTGTAGTTAGCGACCACGTTTTACTGCGATAAGTCAACAATGGCAACACACACACACACACAACTTAGACTTTAGTCTTGAGATAAGACACCGAGGTAAGTTGGACTCGAAGATTTGTCGAATACTGGCCAACCGAGCTGGATTCGACGAGAGATCTCTTTTCCAAGTTGAACTTACCTAACTGGACTGTCTGTCCTAGGGATACGTAATGGTCAACAACTTCGTGTGTAGTGTTCCCAACATGAGCTAGAGTGGGTACAACATGAGCACTCGACATGATTTTCGTCTTATCCATCTTCATTCTAAAAGCCACTTTCTGGGAGGCACTACGGATAACTTCGAGGATTGTGTTCAAGTCTTCCATGAATAAAAACTATATCATCGGCAAAACGAAGGTGTGTTAGTTAGGTACTGGCCATTAATGTTGATACCGAGTCTTTTCCAGTCCAAGAGCTTCAAGACATCCTCCATCACAGCTGTGAACAGTTTCGGAGAAATAACTTCTGTCTCTGTCTCACACCTCGCTGTAGTTGGATGGGATCTGTGCTCTGATTCTGTACTCGAGCCGAAATGGTGACATTTTCCTATAAGTGCCTCAACACCTCTTCCTTCCTTTCCTTCCTCCTCTTGGTCCTATTGGTGCACCAGACTGCAGCACTGCCCAGGTCTCAATCAAATCAAAAACTTTCTCATAGTCCACGAACGCCAAGCAAAGTGGCAGTTTATACACCTCGGTCTTCTGTATAACCTGCCGCAGCGTATGGATGTGGTATATGGTGCCAAAGCCTTTTCAGAACGCGGCTAGTTCGGGAGATTGGAAGTCGTCGAACTTGCGAGCGCAACGATTCGTAAGATTCGTATTCTTCAAGAGGGCCTTGTCACCCTTTTTAAAGAACAGAATGACCTCACTTATGTTCCATGTCTTCGGCGTTCTGCCCTCAACGATGACGGAATTGAAAAGCTTCTAAAGGTCTTTTATTCTACTTATTTTGACCATCCACACCGATTACGCCGATGACGCCGCCGCCGCCGACAATTTAGACGCCAGACGCCGCTGCCGGTCAAATGACCATGAATAATAAAACCATGCAACCCCATCGAGTTTGGGCTCGTTTGAATCGTTTTGACGAGTGCTCCGATAGGAGATGGTATATTTTTAGTCTTAGCTCGTTAACTAAAAAGCATAAAATAATAATTTACTGAAAAAAAGTATTTTTTAAAAACACCTTTTTTATACGGACTAAATAATTCCAAAAAATCGGACTAAAAATATTAAAACGGACAAGTAAAAACAAACTAAAAAGTAAAAAATAAATTCTTCTGTAAATATTTATTTAGGTTATTATTATTATTAGGGTTATCCTAATAACTTATACCTACAGAAATTTTAAACCAAAAAACGTGGGGCGCGTTTTGTAAAGCTTCTCATCTATATTGTCTATAGCATGCACCCCACGTTTTTTGGTTTAAAATTTCTGTAGGTATAAGTTATTAGGGTTATAAATATTTACAGAAGAATTTATTTTTTACTTTTTAGTTTAGTTTCTTTTTACTTGTCCGTTTTAATATTATTAGTCCTATTTTTGGAATAATTTAGTCCGTTTTAAAAACGTGTTTTAAAAAAATACTTTTCTCAGTAAATTTTACTCTATACAGTGCCTTTGGTCTTAAACTAGCGATAATTTAAAAGCGTGAAATACATCTAATTTTATTGACAAAAACACCCACATGTTGAGGTGATTAGGCGGGTCCCTACCAAGCGCGCTGCCTCGCGAGGCAAGACGTTTGCCGCGTGTGGCGGGCCTCGCACGAGGCTGCTCGCTTGGTGAGGACCCGCCTAATCGCGTAAAAACGGCTGGTCGGATCCTGGTTGAAAGTTCCCTAAGGATTTTCTCTAATATGCACGCGACGAAGTCGCGGGCGGAAGCTAGTTTATTGCAATAATCAGAATTGGGTCTAGAATATTATTATCCCGTTCCCGTTTCTTTACCCTCTCCCTCTCTCTGCCCCTCTCCCTCTTCCTCTCCCTCTCCCATACTCCTTTCCGTCCCCGACCCCTTAACAAAAGTTTGATCCCCTATTTCACCTCTTTAGGGGCTGAAGCAAGTCCACCGTGTGTGTTGGTCTTCAAAATAAATGTCATTTTCGCAATCACCATCCCATAAAAGCCCAAGAACGACATCCATAACGATTTTTATGTTTACTTACCCCATTTACCCCCTATGGGATGATTTTCAAAATAACAAATTATGTGTTTGATTTTATTTTTAGACGTGCTCCGACGAATTTTTTATGCTGTTGTAATTTCGATTTTATTTTCTTTTTCATCATGTCCACCGTGTTGGACTTCAAAATAAATGTCATTTTCGCAATCACCATCCCATAAAACCTCAAGAACGACATCCATATCGATTTTTAGGTTTACTTACCCTATTTGTCCTCTAAGGGGTTGATTATCAAAATCACAAAACATGTGTGTGCCTATTTATTTTTAGACGTGCTTCTGCGAAGTTTAGAGTTAAAGTTTTAATTTTATATTCTATTTTCCATACAAAATTTGAACCCCATTTTCACCCCTTTAGAGGTTACATCATGTCCACCGTGTTGAACTTCAAAATAAATGTTATTTTCGCAATCGTCATCCTAGGAAACCCCAATAACGACATCCATATCGATTTTTAGGTTTATTTGCCCCATTTCACACCCATTTCATCCCCATAAGTATTGAAATACTAACAATAACGATATACGTTGCGTTAGATTTCCATCCATAAGCTTAAATTATAAATTTAGCGATTTTTACATAGAAAATGAAGAATTTTCTATTCATAAATTAATTCCCTTTTCACTTCTTCGGGGGTAGAATTTTCAAAAACGCTTAAACACGTGTATATTAATTTTCAATCGTCAGTCTAACCACAAAATTTGAAGACCCTAGCTTCGAAACTGAGGGACTTTCATACAAACTTTGGACCCCCGTTTCACACCCTTAGAGGGTGAGTTTTGAAAAACTCTTTCTTAGTGCACCCTTAGACCTCATAAGGAATCAATGTGCCAAATTTGGAGTCTCTAAACCCAGCGGTTTGGGCTGTGCGTTGATATGTCAGTCACCAATCAGTATCTTCTTTTATAATATTTAGATGTATTTAATGGTATGTATTTTGTATGCATGTGAATATCATTTTTCTTTGTTTGTTCCACATTCGTGTTTATTGGTTTGCTGTTGGTTGACTTATAGATAATGCTCTTAGCATTAAGTCCGCCATTTCTACCTTACTTTATGTATTTGTACAAAAAAAATTATGAATAGATAAATAGTACCTAATAAATTGTACTATATGGTACCAAATAAATTGTACTTATCAATACCAAATTAATAGTAATAAATAGTACCTAATAAAAAATTAATTGTACTAAATAGTACCTACTAATTGTACGATATTGTACCTAATAAATTGTACTATATGGTACAAAATTAATTATACTTATTAGTATCAAATGAATGGCACCAAATAGTACCTAAAATGTACTACTAATTTCCAAATAAATTGTACAAATTGTACCTATAAAATTGTACTATATGGTACCGAATAAATTGTACTTAATAGTACCAAATGAATGTCACTAATTTGTACCAAATTAATTGTAAGTAATTGTAGGTAAGATGGTGGTAGCTATTCAGGCGGCCTTGACTTAAGCCCTACCACCAACCAAACCGAGTACAAATTGTACCTCCCTGAGAATCGAACCCGAGACCCCTGCGTCTTACACGGGTGGGCAAACCACTAGACTACAGAGGCGGTTGCCTCTATGGTCTTACTACTGCATAATGCATAATAATTCCTTAGCCAAACATCAATTTATATCAATAACAACGTGCATTGCATGTATTGCAGATCAAATCATGTAAGAGTATTTTTTTATTTTTTTTTTTCGTTTTAATAATTGAATGAGGTACAAATTAAGTACAATTTCTGGCCATTACTATGAGATCAATTGGAATCTGGTACAGCGTGGCGTCGCCAAGAAGTATACTTCCCAACGTCCGTTGCATGTATTGCAGGTCAAATAAGAGTAGATTTAAAAATGTTTTTTATCGAAACTCTGCATGTTTCATTTATTGAATGGGGTACAAATTAAGTACAATTTCTGGCCATTACTATAAGATCAATTGGAATCTGGTACAGTGTCACGTTGCCAGGAAGTATACTTCCTGGAAACGCCACAATCAAGTGATTTTTTCTCTGAAACTATCAGAGGTACAATTTTTTGAGTTAGGGTACAATTAGGTACATTTTATGGTCTTTCATTTGAGGTTATCTAAAAATCTCTACGCCATGGTGGTGTTGCTGGGAAGTATAACACAATAAGAGTGAATTTGCTTTGCATCAAACAATTCGATGCGCTTCGATTCGGTTGCAACATGAATTGACCCTAATATTTGATTACTCGTTTTTGGAGGTCCCTTTTCATCGGCAAATTATTAAAAAAAAAGTTAAAATAAAATATCGGTTACACAAAAAAAGCTTGTTGTGAGTGCTCAAATATGATTAGGTACTTATTTGTAGATAATTATATTGGCAGTTGAGTTGACACTCCACTAACGAATTTACTCAATGAATTCATTGTTTATTCACATTCAAGTAGTTAATTCAAACTCAGAGACCATACAACAAGTACCTATTCGAACTATAATATTCGAATAAACAAAAATAATTATTTACTTCGAATTAACTACCTAGCTACCTATAATTTTATTGTGTGTGTTAAATGTATTTTTTACCTAGTAAGTACCCATACCCATCATACTTATTTATTGATTTACAACATTATTGATAACAATACATAAACATAAAAAACATAATTATTTAGTTCGAATTATCAAAATAAATATCGCGCGTTCACGCAGTGCATGAGAGTTGACAGAGCACTAGATTCGGCACATGAAATCGCGGGCGGGGAGTGTCCTTTCTGCACGTAGTAAATATCTATATTCTGTGGCTTGGTCTGCGGGGTCAGAGAACACAGAGAGTTCATTTGAAAATGCGTTCGCGCGGCTCGCTCCGCGGGGAGGGAGGTAGCGCTAAATGCCTACGACGCTCAAGTATACTGGCCTTGTGGCAACCTTAGCCCTCTCTGTAGCCAGACTGGCGTTCGGCCAGAAATCTCAGTCATTTTGACATCATGCTTTAATTCCATAATTTTCGTGTTTTGTTAATTAATTAAAGTCAGAATAGCTTGTATTATGTGCTATTTTACATTTTGTGCCATTTAATTATTTCACGTAAAATAATTCGCAGTTGAAATTGAAATGTAATTTTAAATTTCCTTGTTACTAGAGGGAAAATTTGCATAATCATAAAGGCTTTTAAGCAGTGGAAAATATAATGAATATTAGACATACAAAGGTAAAAACAATTTAGGAAAACAATATTTTTAAGATTTAAAAATAATTAGGTAATTACTTTTGATCAATAATAATGTAACTTAATTAATAACATTAATTAATTAATCAGGGATCCGTATCAAAAAACGGCAAAAAAAACACATTTTTTTATTCCTAATGGTATAGTGCTTGGCCTTCACCACACCTGATGTTAAGTGACGATAAGGCCGAAGGTGGAAGCGCACTACACCCGGAATCCTCATCACTGACGAACTGGCTATCTTACCTCTAACTGCCGGAACACAACAATGTTTAAATTGTTGTTATGGCGTCAGGCTTAGGTAAGATGGTGGTAGCTAGCCAGGCGGACTTGAAATAAGCCCTACCATCAACCTATGTTCCCTATTTACTCAACTATATTGAATATATTTTCGAGTAGGACCCATGCCCAACTTCAATCCCTTCCTTCCCCCTCCCCATCTACACCCGAAACTGGCAGAAGTATTCCTCGTTGGTGGATATCACTCTGACGTGAGAGGAGTGGATTGCCACATCAAAAATAAGAAGAAGATGTTCTCAAGTGCTTGTACAACCCGCGCAGATAAAGAATGGGATTAGAAATGGTTCGTTCATTTCACTTCTCTCTCGCCACACTAAACGCCACACCTATCGCTCTCTCAGTCACACTCGTTGTGGTGGGCGCGGTGAGCCGCCATTTTTAATCCCATTCTTTATCTGCGTGGGTTGTACAACAGCCTAGCTAGACTGAATAAATGGAATGGAATATAATGGACATTAGAAGTGGGTGACTAGACTGTTTGCACCTAACCACTAATATTGTGGGTTCATTCATTTTAATACCTTTAGCTTTTATACATAATAGTTTTTATTTTCCTTGACTTTCAACACACAGGATTATAAAAAGACTAGCTTCCGCCCGCGACTTCGTCTGCGGTGACTAGACTGTTTGCACCTAACTACTAATATTGTGGGTTTATTCATTTTAATACCTTTAGCTTTTATACATAATAGTTTTTATTTTCCTTGACTTTCAACACACAGGATTATAAAAAGACTAGCTTCCGCCCGCGATTTCGTCTGCGTGGAAAGTTTTTTTTCTATCCTTCGGGAACATTACTTATTTTCGGGATGAAAGGTACCCTATTTCCTTCTCTGTACCCCTGACAATGTGTCAAAATTTCATGATGATCGGTTCAGTAGTTAAGACGTGAAGGCGTAACAAACAAACAAACGGACTTTCGCATTTATAATATTAGTTAGGATAGTCTGGCTCAGAAAAACAGTATTCACAAAAACTTCTTTATCATAAAGATCCAATACAAATTGTCTGCGCAATATTCAGCTATTTGACTCTGTGAGAATTCGTTATGTGGGCATTAAATCTGTTCCGTCAGACATTATTACTCCCATAAGGTTTGATGGCGGGCGTTGTTAGACAATATGCATTACGTATAACGAGATGAGCCAAACGGATGTTTCTTTTGAAAAATCTCTTAAGACTCCAGAGAATAACCATTTTTTAGGGTTACGTACCTAAAGGATAAAAACGGGACCCTATAACTAAAACTCCACTGTTCGCCTGTTTGTCTGTCTATCTGTCACCCGGCTGTATCTCATGAAAAGAGATAGCTAGACAGTTAAGATTTTCTTAGATGATGTATTTCTGTTGGCGCTATAACAACAAATATTATGTTCCAGCAGTTAAGAGAGGTAAGATAGCCAGTTCCTCAGTGGTGAGGATTCCGGGTGTAGTACGCTTCCTCTTTTCGGCCTTATCGTCACTTACACTAAACCCATTGTGCTTAAAAAAGGTAGGTTTACTTGTGAATGTCAAAAGGCTACGCCATCGATTTGGAAGCCTTGTAACGAGAAGAAAGCGGCTATTTTCTCTCCGTCTTATTTCGTAGTCCAATTCAAATTGAGAAAAGTTGATAAGTAATAAAAGTGAAGATATACAACTTCAAAAGTTGTGCGTAATTTGCCCATTGACAAAACAACTACGCCGTATTATTTAATTAATTCGGTACTTTAAGGTATTTTCGGCGAACCACTGCGGCGATAACCTCAAGTTATCTCGAGCTCTGCGGTGTGTCATATGTGCGCCACGCCACAAGGCGCGTGACGCTGACTCACTAACTGACCATTCAAACGCAATGTCAGCTGTTTAGTGGTACACGCATTATTGTGATTGGTTGTTATCTATACTTATATTACAAACGCGCAAGTAACTATCTGTTTGTTGCGTTTTGTAGGGAGAATGTTTTTCAGGTCGCCTACGCACCGATACATCCTGGTCACTTTTTAGGATACACGGTGACTGCACTGGAAGGTGTGTCGCTAGGATAGGAGCATTGGTCATACAACCTCGATCATTTTTTTTTATTTAAGTGAGGGCAAATACAATCTTTACGTATACCATACCTGGCACGCTAGGCTCGGTCAGTTAGCTGGAAGCCACTCCTGTCTGTCTCTAGCCGCCCCCCCAGGTCCCCAACGAGCCTGAAAAGTCTCGGCGGGGGATCCGTGGATTTCTAACCTCTCTCCAGAGAGGGAGAGAGCCTCCTCCCGATCTCCCCATAAGGTTACCCAATCAGGCGGGCTGACCAGATGGGATGATCGAGAGCAGGCACTACTACCAGCTACGATACATGCTAGGATGTATCATAAGCGTAGCGAGGCGCCTAGAGCGCAGTGTATCCGGTTGCGAAAGTTCGTAAACGTTGTTTTTACTTGGTAAATATATCTAGAACCTAAAAACTAACCGACCTGTCGGTCGGTGCATAGGCGGCCTTGCGCATACCCGGTGCCTGGCAAGCAACGGGGTTATGTGGGACTCGCCCCGATTGGAGCCATACCCACTAAACTCCCTACTATGCCCTCGGAGGGTACCCTGGATGAGCGGGATCCGGATCGGACGCTCACGCTGTGCGTTTTCTTACCTAAACAGCTGATGCTGTAGATTGGAAGCAACGCAAATTCTCGTCACCAAAAAACGTAGCTACGGGCAAAATATAGTTCCTTATAGGTAAAAGTAGATACTCGTCATTAAGAAAAATTGCTTGATTAACATATTGTCCAATATCGTCAGGTTTGTGGTTACCAACTACGGTTGAGGATATTTAGATGGTGGGTGGATTTATCTCATTTAAAATTATAGATTAAAAGAAACAAGGATTGCTTACGTTGAAATGTTATGTGCATGCATTTGCCATATCATCTCGATTCAGTTGTGGCACAGTCATTGTTTTGTGTTCCATATAATAACAAGAGTGCTCCTGCTGTTTTTAGAGTAGATAATGTTATGTACTTATATTTAAATCACCTAGTTCTTTGTTCGGCTGACTAAAAGCAATAAAATAAAATCAAATGAACGGATCATTACTGGCGGATTTCCTTACACTATGCTGACTGTCTTAATTAGGTTTTTTCTAGACAAACAAACAATAGTTAACGAACAGAATATCAGTGGGCCTAAGTTATAAGAGTCCCCGCAAACTACAGACCAAACTATCGGCCGATAGGTCGGGCCTTTAATCAATATGAAGAAGTGCAAGTGCGCACACTACAACGATTTGGTATCGGCCGATTCTTCATATTAAAAACGGTCCAATCCAATTATCGGCCGATAGAAAGTCTAAAGTCTTAAAAAAACTCAACTGAACTGAATCTCCTCCTTTTTTTAAGTCGGTTTTTTTTTTAATATTTTTAAGATGATGTATTGACGACAGGTTATACAATTAAACTACGAAAACAGTAGGCATAAAGGTGGTCTCAAGGTCAACATGTATAGTCTGAGGTGCCGTCGTGTGTACCTGAATTTGTGTTCATAAATTAAGTATTCATTAAGTATGCCTACTGAATATTGACGCCTTCTGAGGGGATTCGTAAAGTATTACAAGAATTTGCAATTCTAGTGACCTACTTTAGTACGAAAATATTTTGCACATTATTGGCTTAAACTTTTGATCTTCTGGAGCAAAGAAATAATTAATAATGACAGAAGAATAACAAGTTTTTAGCTTTGGTACAAGTATGTATGCAATATATCGCGTGTAGATAAATTCCTTCCATATCAAATTCAATGTTTTCGATATGGCGACGATTTTGGTTATTGATTTAGAGAAAAAAGAAATTTTCCACAAAATGTATTGAAAAACAACACAAAGAAAATTAAATAGGTCCTATCGAACGATCTACTATTTTACGGCCGATTTCAATAATCTATCTTCAGTAAAAGATAGGCCTACTATGGATCTGTTACTAAGCAACTGTGGTTATTTCCTGTCATTTAACAGAAATATGTAGGCAATAAATCTTTAGTAAGCCTATCTTTTACTGAAAATAAGTTATTGAAATCGGCTGTCAGTCAACCTCATCCACCGGGACTTACAACCTGCAATATTAATTTGCCAAATATTTTACTCAAAAATGCTTGTAATATGGCCATTATTTCGACAACCTTTTTTGAACAAAGTCGAGGTTGCCGCGCTCCTCCGATGGTGACGCAACAAAGTTGTATGGGATTTCATTATTGTCGAGTTTTAGCCACCAGCAATTTCCTTTGAGAATCCATTATTGTCGAGTTTTGTTTCAGACATAGTTGGTGAAAAAAGTACATTGTACAACCCGCGCAGATAAAGAATGGGATTACACTGGACCAAGTCTTGTATAGTGCTTTACTCAAAAATGTCAAAAAAGTTAAAAATGTCATAATTGTCGAAAATGTCAAAAACGTCAAAAACTATTTTGGTAATTTTTGACATTTTGGACATTTTTGTAATTTTTGACATTTTTGACATTTTTGAGTAAAGCACTATACAAGATTTGGTCCACAATGACTGCACTGCTGGTCACGCTATGATGGTCTCAAGCTGAGCTTAACTACGCTCTCGGCCTTCAAGCTTGGTCATCATTGCAGCCCTTGCTGTCCGCACTATAAAGGCCTCGACCTCCGGTCTCGGCCTTTATTCCAGCTTGGCCATCAAGGGCTGCAATGCTGACCGCGCTGTGACGGCCTTGACCTGCGCTAAGCTACGCTATCGGCCATCATCATCGCGCTGCCAGCAATGCAGTCATTATTGACCGCGTCAGTAATGTACTATTAATACACTGGCCTGCAAAACTAAGTACTACAGAGGTCTATTTTCATACAAACGAGGTAACTTTGAAGCATTGGTTCTCCGCCCAGGATTAAACGTGGTGTGATCTGATGATGCCCATCCAGGGAGTGAATGGAGAAGATTCAGATCCCCATACACACCCAATTGATCTGATCAGCATTCTAAGAGCTGTAAGGGTAAGAGTTATCAGTTACAGCATTTCCATACAT
Source organism: Agriphila tristella (assembly GCA_928269145.1). Taxonomy (NCBI): domain Eukaryota; kingdom Metazoa; phylum Arthropoda; class Insecta; order Lepidoptera; family Crambidae; genus Agriphila; species Agriphila tristella. The sequence goes on along the minus strand of OV743451.1, from coordinate 1,214,547 downwards.
TTTAATGATATTTTCGTGGTTTTTTTAAACATATCCAAACAGCTCTTAGAATGCTGATCAGATCTATTGGGTGTGTATGGGGATGTGAATCTTCTCCATTCACTCCCTGGATGGCCATCATCAGATCACACCACGTTTAATCCTGGGCGGAGAACCAATGCTTCAAAGTTACCTCGTTTGTATGAAAATAGACCTCTGTAGTACTTAGTTTTTCAGGCCAGGGCAGTTCAGTACTTATGTCATTCTAGTGACAAGGAGACCATCAAATTACTGTCCTTTTTAGGGCGAAGGACACTGTTCTACAAATGAGTTCAATGTTTACCTTTTATTATATTTAACAGAGTATACCTACCTTATTGCGCTTATCTTACACTATCCAACACGATAAAACAACGCTCTATCTAAGATACTGTTGTCTAATCTTATTTTCTTTCTGACCTATTCCATTTTCCTATTAGATAAATTTTATGAAAGCAAATAACATTGCACACCATATTCAGCTTTGTGTGCTGTCTGTGAACACTAAACTTAACACCAAAAAACAGAGAGTGTAATATGTTCAGGGTTCATGTATGTTTGTGAGTATGACTATGTGGGTTTCTTTATTCCGTGAGAAGTCGTTTTTGATATTTTTTAGGGTTCCGTACCCAAAGGGTAAAAACGGGACCCTATTACTAAGGCTCCGCTGTCCGTCTGTCTGTCTGTCACCAGGCTGTATCTCATGAACCGTGATAGCTAGAAAGTTGAAATTTTCACAGATGATGTATTTCTGTTGCCGCTATAAGAACAAATACTAAAAACAGAATAAAATAAATATTTAAGGGGGGCTCCCATACAACAAACGTGTCTTTTTTACAGTTTTTTGGTGCGGAACCCTTCGTGCGCGATTCCGACTCGCACTTGGCCGGTTTTTTTTAATGTCGCAAAACAGCATTTAGATTGACCCATACTGTATTGTATAGCTATTGGCTACTTCTTTAAAATTTAACCTTTTTTATATAAATTGAACGACTAGCTCCAACTAGAGTCGGACTCGCGCACGAAGGGTTCCGTACCAAAAAACGGCAAAAAAAAATCACGTTTGTTGTACGGGAGCCCCACTCAAATATTTATTTTATTCTGTTTTTAGTATTTGTTGTTACAGTGGCAACAGAAATACATCATCTGTGAAAATCTATCACGGTTCATGAGATACAGCCTGGTGACAGACAGAGAGACAGACAGACAGACAGCGGAGTCTTAGTAATAGGGTCCCGTTTTAACCCTTTAGCTGCGGAACCCTAAAAAGAATGGATCTAAAACAAAGTTTTCATAAAATGTTTTCCTCAACACTACATTTCTAGAATCAAAAGCGAGAAACGGTTGAAAACAAACACTGGTTTTGCGCCGCAGTCAATTTATTTTATTTTCCACCCGACGTGGAAGGAGTGTACAGATTTTTCAGCTGGTGTCGTGAAAAAACATGAAAGCCTTTTAGGTGGAGCTTGATCAATAGCCGACAGAACACGTACGCTTGAAGCGAGCTTTTATTAAAATTGAAATTGGTTCTCTTCATTCGAGTCGAGCTGTCGAGCTAGATCCAAACCAAATGTATCAACTTGCATATTTCTATCCTACTAATAAATATTATAAATGCGAAAATTTGCCTTAAGGTTCCGTTATGCGAAATCATTTGTCTCTGTCTTTTTCTTTACGTGTAAAGAGTATGGAAATAATAATAATAATAATAAAATTCTTTATTTCAAAATGGATTACATGTAGGATTCTTAAAACTAAAATTCCACACTAGGCTTAGCCTGTATCGTGGTAATCTTGTGTGAATTAACCGGTCTAGATGTAGCGGTACCTACGGCAACTTTGACTGTAAAATTTTAATGAAAAGAGAAATAAACTTCTTAATTAAATTAAAAATATGACAATTTTAATTTCTATACAAATATTTTAATAATTTATAAGCTAGTGTTACCTTATCTGTCATCAAAAGTAATACGTACTATTATAGAAGATTGCTAAGTTTTTGGCGATTCGTTAATTATTAAGTGCTATTTTATACATACTAATAAGTCCTCCGAGTCACGATAGTTCCAGTTCAGTAGTTCAGATTTAAGTTTGTTTTTAGCTTCCTGTGTGCCCAGATTTAGAATATTGCAAAAACCATTGATTCTGTTGTAGATATATAGGGCTTCCTGTAGGTGTTAAAACGTGAGGCAAATGTGGTGTTTACTTGAGGGATTGGGAGTCTAACTGTGCGCTTATTCAACAGGATCCGGTGAAGGTCAGAGTTTAATAATTCATGGTGAGCCCTGATTGTAATATTAAGCAGGTACAACCTCCTGACACTGAGAACTTTTGATTCCTGGTATAAAGAATCGGTGGGGAAACGAGTTGGCTTTCTCAACATAGTTTTCAGAATTGCGCGTTGGGCTCGTTCCAGTGTGATAAGGTGGGTAGTGGCGGCTCCTCCCCATGCAAGTATGCAGTATGACAAAACGGATTCACATAAGGTAGTGTAGACTGTCTTAAGAAGTTTCCACGTCGCAGTGTCACGTAGGAGACGCATAATATAAATGAATTTTCGAACTTTCCTTGATAAAGCGGCTACATGGTCTTTGAATGAAAGTTTTTCGTCAATCAAGATGCCCAAATATTGGGTTCGACTAACTTTCTGTAATTTTACGCAACTACACACATCTGTGGGAGGACCATTTGGAGGTGAGGAATTCGTAGAGCATGTATGAACAGCAAGAGAGAAATCAGCAGGAGGAGATGAAGAGGTGGTCTTATGGAAACAAACAAAGTTTGTCTTGCTAGCGTTTAGCGTTAGTAGATTGCTGTTAAACCACGAGGTGATTTCCTCAAGACCTGCCTGAGCTATCTGAAGTACTCCGTTCCAAGTATCATCGTAAAACAAGATGCATGTATCATCGGCATAGTTTATAACATGAGCATTTACCAGTTTCAGCGTAGAAAGATCGTTTAGATAAATGATGAAGAGTGTTGGCCCAAGGATACTGCCCTGGGGTACACCGTAAGAAGATTCCGAAAGGTTACTGATGAAGGAACCAACCCTGGTACGCTGATACCTGTGTTGGAGATAACTGCGAAACCATTCAAGACAGATGCCCCTCACTCCGATCATCTCAAGTTTTCTCAGGAGTATGGGAAAAGAGACAGTGTCGAACGCCTTCGACAAATCCAAAAAAACTCCAACACACTTTTTGTTTTCATCGAGACATGAGGCCACAGTCTCGGTCAAACGAGTAACCGCCTGTTCAGTGGACCTGCCCCGTCGGAAACCATATTGGTCAGGAGATAGGATGTTATTTGACTCGAGAAATTGCATCAAGCGCGTATTTACCACTTTCTCTAAGAGCTTCGAAAAAATACTCAGCAGAGCAATCGGCCGATAATTGCTAGGATCACTTGTACTGCCTCCTTTATGGACAGGTGTCACTACGGCTGTTTTCCATACCTCCGGAAAAATCCCAGTTGAGACACTGAGATTGAAGATATGAGTGAGGGGCACCACAATGCTTTTCCTTATGTGCTTTATAAGAACACCAGAGAACTCGTCCAGACCCGGGGCACATTTATCTTTAAGATTGAGAATAAGATTATTAATTTCCTGTTCACTGATAGGGTGCATGTAGAAGGAAAAAGGCGGGGAATATCGACATTTTACATTGGCCGCAAGGATGTCCTGTGTAGTTTTAGTATTCTTCAGTATCGTGTCGGCAAGTTTACATCCAATCGAGGTGAAGTAGCTATTTGCTTTGTCTAAGGATTTTAATTCATCTCCCTCAGACTTGCACAGGTTATAAGCGGGTTTCTTTTCAGCATTGGAGTGGGTAATGCGCTTAATGGTCGACCAGAGCTTGTCGGGCTGTTTTTTGTACTTGTCCAGTTCCCCACTGTTATAGTTATTTCGAAGCTTGCGAACGAGATCATAGTAAAAGTTTCTATACCTTTTGTAAATGTGGGATTTAAGAACATCGTCTTTAAATTTTTTGGCTTCCATATGAAGTTTGTCCAAGTGCTTTGAGCACCTTAACAAACCAGGGGACATCCACGGCTTTAGTATTAACTTTGAGCGACTGACACGCCGGCTTTTGCTATGTCTACCAACGACCTGAGATAACAGTGTATCAAAGTTTTGAGCTGCTATAGAGGGACATGACTCCAAAAGGACCGGTGACCAGTCGCAGTTATCCAGCTCCTTCAGTACACCCTCGAAATCCACGACTTGTTGAGTTTTTTTGGGATACGAGTTTTTAGGAAGGATCTGATCAACTCCCAACAACACCATATCATGATCAGTCACAGTTGAAGAGGATACGATCGATTCCATTTTTGAGGTAGTTTTGAAATAACCTCACTTCTGCACTTTTTCGATGTTTTTCGTTGTTTTTTCATCAGATTACTTTTGCACAATTATTTTTGGACAATTATCTTTCTTGAAAAAAGTTATTGGAGCAACTGCACAGTACGTAAAAGCGTATTTTGATGTAGAATTCAATACGTTTCCGCTATTATTTACGCCAAAAATATGACCCGCGACAAGCGCTTTTATGATATTCTGATTTTTTTCACAATCATCATCAGTGAGGTTTATACTCAATTGAATACTTGTAGCTACTAGATAATCTCTTTAGCTTGTCGTATGTTTTTTTTTGTAGCTACAACTTTACGTTTTCTATATAAAAATATGGCCCGCGCAAACCATGTTTTCCTATTATGCCCCCTTAACGGCTGGACGGATTTGGATGTTATTTGGGTCACAGATAATTTATAACCTTGATTGTTTTAATATATGTTTAGAGGTTGCTTTCTGTCCTGTTTAAATATTCCCTAGGGTCCAGGAGGACGAAGTCATGGCACAGAATAGATAATAGTACAAGTATCGCTGACAGAAGCTAGTAGAAATTAAAGGTGTATTTCAATATTACTGTTCTTTTGAATATCAAATGTTCTACTTCTAATAGAATATCAAAAGCAGAAATATTTTATCAGAAAAATACTAAACGTCTTCGTATGAGATAAAAAAAATATTAGAAAGTAAACATCGCAGAATGATTGATATCAGATATCAACTGTGTTATGGAAATCGGAAATAACTGAGTGGAGTGGTTTTCAGCAGAATAACATAATATAGGAATTCAGGATTTGAAACTTCGGCTGTCTGAAATCTTTGACTGTCTGACATTACAACTATATTTATTTATTAAGCCTAGTGTAGGGTAAAATTCTTCTGACTTTCTCCAACTTGATTTTTCGATACGTTAACTGTCATTTTAGCCATTAATATTACGTGAATCACTACATCTACGTTTTGAGGTTGTAAATCGGATGAATGGAAGCAAAGCCACGGGTAAAAGCTAACAATACATATGGATTTGAAGAGTGGTCATTAAGTCCTTTCATTTGGTTCCCAACACGGCATCATTAGTTTTTTTTTAGTCCATTACTTAGTCTTTTAGAGGGCGCCATATTCAATTTAATGTGACGTCACATAGCCTACAACCAGCAGACAATAAAGACGCTTCTAACAATACCTCATTTGTCAAATTATGATAAGTAGTTTACAAGTTATGAGGTAACAGATGAACATACATACATGCACACAGTTCAAAATCATATTACCCTCCGTATTTTGCCGACAGTCGGGTTTTGTCGACGTGGCTACATGTATTTGGCAACCCCGGAGCGTAACGAATGTCTGCAGCGAATCGTTTGGTATTGCCCACTCAATGAAAGATAAAATATTCTATAAATAGAACGGTGGGAATTCCATCGTGCCTTACGACTACGTGTATGTAACATTGTATGTCGCATGTCGTGTCGAGACGTAGCTTGGAGACACGTGTTAAGATAACATAAGCTAATTTGGATTTGGTTCGGTTAAGGATGGGTTACCACTAAATAATGCTATGGCCTTTACATGGGTCGATTTTAGTCACCTGTAACTTATTCACTATTCAAGCTGACGCGCTCACTAGACATAAGATAAAACACTTTTTAACGGATACTAGCGCGGTTTTATTAAAAATACTTTGGTGATTAGTTGGTATTTGGTCTGACGACGTTTCGGCACCTTTGTTTCAGTCCCGTGACCACGACAGCTGCAAAGGTGCCGAAATGTCGGGAAAATAAAAAATCAAACAAAATATCAACTAATTACCAAAGTGCTTTCAATAAAACCTTTCAGAAAAACAATTCAGTAAAAAAACTACTCTTAAACAAATTGCAGTATCATCAAGACTTTTATACTGCACTTAGATATTTTTAATAATATGAGTCGACGTTTAAAAGGTCTGCCACGTGGAGGTTATTTTTAATCTGTGCAGACAGTTGTAAAGCTGATCGCACACTGACGGAATCGAGGCGCAAGCACAGAATACATTTAAAAAAGTCGAAAGAACGTTTCGTAACATTTAATTAAAAGACAGACTTAAGTGGTAAATAAGTTACCAAATATTTTGTTTAGTGTTAATTATGTGCAGGTCAGAATAGAAAGATATCAGTGTGTGTGAAATGAATATGATTAAATCTTGACCAAGGGAAATAGGGATTCACTTTTATATAAGGTGGTACCAAATTATCTAATGATACTTAAACAGGTGATAGTGTTGCTTAAACTGAATATCTTTCTCTATGGAACATAGGTCGAAAAACAAATTTTTTTTTCGCCTCTCCATAGTAAGTCGGTCAGCTGACCAGTACATTTTGTATTGGAGTATGAATTTTTTTTTTCCTTTTTTAACCTATGTTCCTTGGAGAAAGTTATTCAGTTTAAGCAACACTATCACCTGTTTAAGTATCATCAGATCATTTGGTACCACCTTATACAAGGTCATTTTGTATTCACCATCCAAATTTTGAGGATGTGTTCAGGCCATGAAACTGAACAATTTTTCTCTAAGGAACACATGGTCAAATATGTAAAATAAAAATAGACTTTCCATACAAATCAAAGAGATCACATGATAATAATGGGATGACCAAAATTTTGTGACGAATTTTGACACATGTTTCTTAGAGAAAGTTGTTAAGTTTCATGGACTGGACACATCCTTAAAATTTGGATGGTAAGTTCAAAATGACCCGATATATAGATTGGGAACTGACTCTAATTATACTGCCAAAATTAGTTCAGATTTTCGCCACGTGCCAAAAGATCCTTGTAACATTGTAATTGATGTTGTTCATTATATCAACCAGTAACGCGTTACGCCATATTAAATGCGGTCAGCCTAGCTTCGTTCGTTGCGAATTTGCAGTGAGTAGCAATCCTTATGATCATTAAACATTTAAATGGATTAATTATTTGCTTCATTATCATGACCCACTTTTAATGTTGGGACTCAGATCTCATGGATGGAAGTATATTTTAATGATCAAACGAACTTACCCTAAGTGAAGTTCGATCTTAATTATGCCGTCTTCATCGAAGAGATTTAATTTGTTACAAAGTAGTAGCTCTGCTATACGCACGCACTATATCGCACGTCTTCAGCGCTATAGGAAGGAAAAAGAAAGCAATAGCTACCCCCTCTCTGCCTCCGACCAGCGCTGCCCGCCGCCGCGTCAACCTCATTCAGTTTGGAGTAGTAAGTAAATACATTGATATCTCCATCTATTATAGGGATACGGTTGTTAAACAAACAACTAGCAAGGGAGGGTTGGGACTTTAAATCTCTTCGATGAAGACGGGATAATTAAGATCGAACTTCACTTAGGGTAAGTTCGTTTGATCATTAAATTATCCCGTCTTCATCTCCCGAGATTTAATTTGTTACAAAGTAGGATGTTTAGAGAAGATATCAATGTTATTAGAGGAACCTTTGTTTGTTTATATAAATAAACAAGGGTTAAGTGAACACACATTAAATTATTATAAGGATTAGTTAAATAAGATAAAAATAAGTCAGTGCTCCTGCACTGCAACTGCAACATAATAAAAAATTGTTTTATTACAATGTCGGTTCTGCAAAATTAGAGACCGTATCCTGGAAACTCGCAAATATTGTCGATTGTCCAGTCCAAACAGCAGATTGCGAATAGCATCCACAGAAAATTCGACACACAGACTAGTAATTAAACAAATTTTTCGTCACAAATGGCAGCAACTTGGCCGCCGCGCCGATGTAACCACATGTTACACAACATGATAAACAGGTAATGAGATTTTAAAAAAAATCGGTGTAACATTCCTCCATTATAAATTTTATCAATCGGCCGAATGTTTGTGACGAGGCAGCATTGATAAGTTTTTTTTTTTTTTTTGGGGGGTTTGTATTAGTTCATAAGGGCGATAATATTTAAGATATTTATATTAATAAACACAAATAATTAAAGAATGGAAAGTTCAACAAGTTGAGACTTACAGAAGATGTGATTAAACATCTGTCATTTAAATTTTAAATAATACATTATTTCGCCAAATCTTACTGTGTTACCTCAGATAATATAATACAATACTGAGTTGCTTAATTGAATTAAGTACATGATCTGTTTTCATTCACTTGTAGCCAAGGCTAACAAGGTGACCAATGTGTGCTTAATTGTTCAAAATTTAAGTTATTTGGGAGTAAGTTCAACAGGTAAACTTAAACTATTGTAAGATCCAACGGTATCTAACGGTAATGTAATGTAACGGTAGTGTAACAAACAAATCTAAAAAAAAATTTTTTAGGTCACCATTGCCGCTGATATGGATTTAAAATAATTAGGAGATATCTGAGCAATGATTGTATACTGGGATTCGTTTAGAAAGCAGTTATTTAGAAATCCTATTAAATCGTTAATTTATATAAAATAAGATATTCTTTCTTGGCACTATTTCCAATAAAAATATAGATTTGCTTGCAGTATTATTCAAATACTGAGGCAAGGTATCAATAGACACTTCTAACGCTTGACTAAAGAAACTTGTTTTCTAAGGAACGTTTGCCTTATAATATGCAGCCAGAGAAAACTGACAGCGAGGATGATGTTTCTTTCTGCGAGAAATAAAAATAAATTAACGTTTGTTGTGACTATTACCATCGCTATTTCTTTAACAGCAAGTTGATTAAGGTTTCAACGAGGGAATGGAGTTGCCTGTCACAAGTATATTATTATGTTTACTAGGTAGCTTTAATAATATAAGTTTATTTAATGTATTGTGTAATTGCAGAAATAAAAAACTTTTATTTTTTATTTTATTCCATTGAGAAACCATGGCTCTGATAGCTATTATGTCATTTGGCTTTGTCATGTACAATAAAATAAGTTTTTTTTTTTAAATAAGTAAGGAAAAATCAAGCTGGGGAGGCGTTATTACGCCTATTGTTAATCATAACACTGCCATTTCTCGCGAGCAATTTAGCAATTTAATTTAATTGCAAGCAATGAACACCACTAATTCGATTCATTTATGAAATGGCAGTGGTGTTATTAATATACAACAAAAACTTCAGTATAGGCACCTGCAGACAGACGGCGTGGTGCGCGTCCCAGCTATATCTAGCACAGCCGCAGTGGTAGGCGCCGCCCATCGGGTAGCAGCCCATCGGTGCTAGTATACGCACGGCATGCGAAGAATTTTATAACAAAAAGCAGATCCAGGTCATTAATGAGCAGCAATTATTCCTGGTTTGTGCAAAATCTTATATTGTCTCACTTTGACCGGCTGCTGCGCAGTCTTATTGTCAAAGCAATGGAGAAAGTATTGAAAACTATTCGTTTATCATATTGATTTAAACGTATCAGAAAAACAAATATTATTTTTCCACCATACAATACAAAGTTGACTAGGTACATAGTACGATGTAATACGTAATTATTATATTCATTATTTTAAATAGTTAAACATTAATGCTCAATATGTACAAGCCTTAAGCTTGTCCAATATTAAAATTTTAAGTGTTAAAATAGTAATGCTACCACAGTACAAACTCCTGTAATAGTTCCCAAGTATCTGACAAAGTCACTAAAATGTATTTTATTTGATTTTAATAACTTCGTCTAAAAATATTTTGTTTGTCCTTATTTGTCAATATACTACTAATTTTAGAAATTCAATACAAGGCCAAAGAATTTACATGTTTGGCTGGGACTTTCTTGATAGTTAATGAGGATCTTAAATATTAGAATCATTGTTTTTATAGTTTCTAATACTTGAAAATTTGAGAAATTTTGGTAATTAATACCCAGACATAAGTGTCATCTTAATAGGGCATTGAAGCCTGTAATTAATGGGTTAAATTATTGGTTTAAAAATCTAGTAAAGATGATGATTCTGTGTAGTGCTGTGAAAAAGCCAAAGAATAAGACCCAAAACTCATGAAGTTTATTGACTTAATAACATATTTACTAATATTAAAAATGCAAAAGTCCTTTTGTTTGTTTGTTTGTTACACCCTCACGTCTCAACCACTGAACAGATCATCATGAAATTTTTATACACGTTGTCTGGGTTACAGAGAAAGACATACGGTACCTTTAATCCCGAAAGTAAAATATTGTTCCTGAGGGATAGCAAGAACCATTTCCTTGGCGGCCGCTAGTCTTCAATACTTTTTGCGCTGTGCGTGAAAGCAACCGTTCTCAAGGACTAATAGTTGTGCCATGACATTATCAGGACACATGTTATGAGTTAAGTCGTTCTAGCATCCTCCATAAAATGTTCAGAAAGTACCCACATGTTCTATTTTCTATTGTAAAGAAAATAAAATATATTTGTTTATTTTTTAATTTAACTAACTGAATACTTAGGATTAGTATTGGAAAATAACCTCAAGCACATAACGGTCGTTTGATAGGTTTTACTCGAATCGAGAACGTATTTTAGCTGACCAGCTAAAAATACAGACAAGGTACAGACCTTTTGTTCTGATCCGGTAGCGCGACGGTGCCGACGGTGGTGATCACGGGTAGCCCTTGGAGCTGGAAGCTGCAGGTAGGTGCCGCAAGGCTGATAAAACACGTTAAACTGGCCCTGCTGATTGTTGTCCGTCACCTCGGCTCAACTGCTTGTGTTCCAAGATATGGTTGTGGTTGTTGTGGCAGACCCCAAGTTTAGAGAGAACTGAGCAGTAGGTGTCGTCGCGCTGACGGTCTTTAAAGACACTGTTCGAACGATTTTCAGTAGTGGCATAATACATGATAATAGCATGATTCATTTTCAACGAATCGGAGATGAATTTGCCGGTAATGTTTTTTTTTTAAATTTTACTGACCATAAGGGCACCTTTAACACTTGTGGGAGTGTATTTTGATGTTCAACATCATTGCTGATTTTTCTCGAAGAAAAAATAAAAAGGAATCAGAATTTTGTTTTATAATGTTGTTTGAGAAAACCGAAACATTTAAAAGTACTTGTACATACCTGTATCAGTGACAACAATTTTGATGTTTCACGAAAAAGATTATTAGGCCTTCATTTTTGATAGCAAATATCTTATTAATATTTGTAAAATAACGGTTAATATCTCGTATTAACACATAGAAGTATCTCGTATTGACTTAAAGTAAATAATCTGCAGTTTACGTCAGCAAATCTAGGTATATATGTTTTATAAAATTACGGCTAATATCTCGTATTAGCTCATAATAGTACTTATCACTGGTCAATATCACGTATTGACTCGGGAAAAAATATCTCATAAAAGCAAGTATGTCGTATTGACTCAAGGCAAATATTTTGCAGTTAACACCAGCAAATCTATTCATATTTTGTAAAATATGAAGCGGTTAATAATGATTAAACAAACTTACCTGTAAGTTGAGTTCAATCATAATATACGAAGGATTCGTTATTAAGACATTAACTCACAAAAGCAGGTCGTATCGACTCGAGGCAAGTATTCGGCAGTTTATTGTAAAATTAAGGTTAATATCTCGTATTAACGCATAAAAGTATCACTGGTCAATATCTCGTATTGACTCGGGAAAAAAAATTCACTGGCCAATATCACGTATTGGCTCGGGAAAAATGTACCATTGGTCAATATCTCGTATTGACTCGAGGCAAATATAAGGCAGTTTGCCTTTGTGAATAACTTGCATACTTTTCATCACTAAGAGAAAAGATAAATTGTGAGTCTACCTTCAACATTCGTATCACTTGCATAGTGAAGGTATTTTACCGTTTTCATGAATTAATTCACGTTTATAATTTCACTGATTTTAAGACTATAGTTAAACAAAAAAGTAATATTTTTGTGATGACTGACGTGCGTCTTGCGCGCGCGCGCAACAAAGAATGAGGTTGACGCGGCGGCGGGCAGCGCTGGTCGGAGGCAGAGAGGGGGTAGCTATTGCTTTCTTTTTCCTTCCTATAGCGCTGAAGACGTGCGATATAGTGCGTGCGTATAGCAGAGCTACTACTTTGTAACAAATTAAATCTCGGGAGATGAAGACGGGATAATCTTTAAAATAATACAATATATTTTTAAATTGGCCCATAAATGACGGAGTAGTGAGGTAACAAAAATAAAAACATACACCCGGATCGATAATCTCTTCCTTTTTGAAGTCGGTTGAAAATGGGCCATACATACACCCAGCTTAAGGACTGTAAATGCAGGCGCGATCGACGGTTTAACGTGCCTTCCAAGGAAGAGCTCAAGATAAATCACTTATGGTCACCCATCTGCTCACCACCACTGGTCACCACTGCGCCATTAACATCTATTATTTTCTTCTTACTTGCTCTACTGAGCAAAGAACTAATGAGATTTTTTTTGTTGGAATATAAACAAAAATGAATCTATATCGTTTCAACATATTCAAATTCTTTTTTTACTTGTAAATAGCCTTCTCTAACCACTTTGGATGGCATCCCCTGATAATGGACGTCAGTGCATCCCCTGCCTTCTAGATCTTGTGTTTCTTTTACTGCTCGCTATGCTCTGCGTGGAATCGCACGCATAATATATTAATAACACACCCGAGTTCTAAATCACTACATGCATCTGTCTGTCTGTTCGCGATAAACTCAAAAACTACTGAACGGATTTTCATGCGGTTTTCACTAAATGATAGAGTGATTCCTGAGGAAGGTTTAGGTGTATAATAAATTGAGGTGCTATGTAAATTGGTAGAAATATGACGATAATTGTTGAAGAGATCGGCAAAAATTAAGCCGACTGGGAGCTTGCATTGAAAACGCTGCTAAAACCTTTTGAGCTATAACCAAATAATGTATGATGGAATTTTTACTTTTTACACCATACCATTTAAATGAATAGCTTAGGAGTTGTCGCAATAAAATTATCGCGCGCGAAAATAAATCAAACTCGTTTCTTACACCGATGACGGGACGGGACGAACGAGAGGGAAAAATACTTTTGGAACAAATGGAGGTGTAAGGTATTCGTTTTTTTTTGGGTGTTGTTGGAAGGTCGCGTTTGGCAAAAAAAAATGGAAGCAAAGCGAGGGCGGGTCGCTAATAAATAACAAATAAATTTTATCCTTAAACAATTGTTTCCTTTTGGCGTCCCTAAACCTATAATTTTTCCCATTACTGCTACGATTTAGTATTCTGAGGTTGCACTAATGAGAATAAAACCATAAATCGAGCTTCTCATTATTTAACTTGATGAATTAAAAATGTTATGTTGTTTTATGTTAAACGAGAATACGGTAAATAATGCCATAAATAAATTATGTTAACTGCCCTTATTGTAGTTTAAAAGTACATTAGTACAGAAATTACTTAGAAAAGTTATATTAGGTTCTTTCTTTCACGATGAAGGAAAAAGGAAACAGCATTCTCATTTCTTTTTTAGAATTTCAGATAGAACCAACAAGAACTTCCATAACGGATGGAGGAAAATATTTTCTTTACATTTACTTTGAATAGGTTTTTTAAGTATATTCACAATCTTTTGCTAAAACCGTACAGTAATATGTAACCACAGTAAATATGTTTAAAAAAATACATAATTAGCCCACAAAGCATATTGGAAGTGATAGGGAAAAATTCTTTATTCAAATAAGCCCACATAATAAGAATTTTTAAATCGTCAATTCTTTTACCCTACCACACATTATTACGTCTTTTAGCTGACAAGAAATGGGCGCAAAAAACTTATCAGCTTTATCAGATGGAATGATTAAGATGAATAAATAATGAAAAATATTAGAAAAAATCGGCTCACCCGTAGCAACTTAGACGGGATTCGAACCCGCACCCTTAGGAATCCGGCCCAATGCACTACCAATTATGCTACCAAGCCGCTGAGGGATGTGGCGAAATTTTCTAATACTTTCCACGCTTCCGCTGAAGATCAGCGCCATCTCACCAATGTGAAGAGAACTACTTCGACATTCGGTTGTAGCACCTATTGCAGGTGCCAGACAATCAATTAAGGTGAAACAGTACAATTTTAAACTTTTAGATTTTTGCATTCACAATGCTATTTTTATATTAAGATGAATAAATAATGAAAAATATTAGAAAAAATCGGCTCACCCGTAGCAACTTAGACGGGATTCGAACCCGCACCCTTAGGAATCCGGCCCAATGCACTACCAATTATGCTACCAAGCCGCTGAGGGATGTGGCGAAATTTTCTAATACTTTCCACGCTTCCGCTGAAGATCAGCGCCATCTCACCAATGTGAAGAGAACTACTTCGACATTCGGTTGTAGCACCTATTGCAGGTGCGGAAGCGTGGAAAGTATTAGAAAATTTCGCCACATCCCTCACCGGCTTGGTAGCATAATTGGTAGTGCATTGGGCCGGATTCCTAAGGGTGCGGGTTCGAATCCCGTCTAAGTTGCTACGGGTGAGCCGATTTTTTCTAATATTTTTCATTATTTATTCATCTTAATATAAAAATAGCATTGTGAATGCAAAAATCTAAAAGTTTAAAATTGTACTGTTTCACCTTAATTGATTGTCTGGCACCTGCAATAGGTGCTACAACCGAATGTCGAAGTAGTTCTCTTCACATTGGTGAGATGGCGCTGATCTTCAGCGGAAGCGTGGAAAGTATTAGAAAATTTCGCCACATCCCTCAGCGGCTTGGTAGCATAATTGGTAGTGCATTGGGCCGGATTCCTAAGGGTGCGGGTTCGAATCCCGTCTAAGTTGCTACGGGTGAGCCGATTTTTTCTAATATTTTTCATTATTTATTCATCTTAATATAAAAATAGCATTGTGAATGCAAAAATCTAAAAGTTTAAGATGGAATGATATTTACAAATAGGTATGTATATCGTTTGCAGAAATTAAATTCATATGTATATGTTCAAAATTAAGTTTCTTTTCATATTATACAAGATTAGATCAATAAGTACATCTTGAATCTTTTGAATAATACACCGTTTTTTTTAACACGAAAGAAAAAATACAAAAAACACTAATATTGCTGACTGTACGAATATTTATGAGGTAGAGGTACGTTGGGTGATGTAAAATTTTATATGTATGAACGTATGAGCTAAAGGGGTGTTCTTTAAATTACGTGAGGTGATTTTGGCCATTTTTCGATCCCCCCCTTCCCCCCTTGGTGAGATGTCGTAAGATTTGGCTCGACCCCCTCCCCCCTAAATGCCTCACGTAATTAATGAACGCCTCCTAATCTCCGAAACTACTCATCCGATTAAAAAAAACAATTTGCACGTGGACGAAGTCGCGGACGGCAGCTAGTATCTATCTATCAATATTCGACAGAAAATAGCTTGTCAACTGTGATGGTGAAATATATTTAATATCATCTGAGAATGTAAAAGTAGATATTTTCTCGCTTTACTGACGGAAATTGTTTGTTTCACAATATCAGGTAATAATAGCACTACGTAACTATAATGACTAGTGGAATAATGTGAATGATTCATAATCGGCATGTTATGCGCCGATAAGATAACGAATGTCTTTTAGACTAAGCTCCCATTGCATGAAACCTTACCTCACAAGGTGGAAGAGCAGAAATGTGTTGCAGTAATAGATATTACTTAGGAACACTGGATTTTAGTGGGTTGCCATCGCATATCCTGGGGCCGTACCGGCTAACGAATCGATTATCGAAAAGTCTGCCGGGTTTCAAATTAAAACAAATAAATCGAGCCCCAATTGAGCCAAAATGGTGAACCCCAATTCATGATATCACACGAACATCGATATCTTCCAAATTACGTCAACAGATAGTACAAAACGAAATTCTTTACTTTGATTTTTCTGTTTTAAGTTGAAACTCGGCAGACTTTTCGATAATCGATGCGTTAGCCGGTACGGCCCCTGGAAGAACATATATTTTTTTTCATTTTCGTACCGCAATTTTGACCGAAAATTACATCATGAGGTGGAAGATCGAAATGTTTACCCATCGAAAGAGAAACATTCGGAGGTCAAAACCAGCATGGGTTGCCAGCCCCTACCCTGGCAGGTTTCAAGGTCAGCCAAGTTTTATGTGGCCCAAAAATGGGGTCACTTACCTCATCAGGTGGAGAGATAAAATTGATGCAGGTCGATAGCCCTAGACGTGCCGTTCATGAATATATAGGGTTGCCTGCCTTCAGCCTGGCAGTTTTCCTGGTCAGCCACCTCAAACAATCTATATCAATATCTCGGAAAAACGAAAAATTCTTGTAAAGACGCTTTGATTCGGAGTAAATTTTATACAAACCGTGGTATTCAATTAAAATCTAGGCTCTGGCAGTCTTGCGCCTATTATAGTGTTGAAATAATAAGGTAAATGCACCAGTTATCGTCATTTTTCATTGGTATCTTCAAAATATTGAAAAAAGTAATGTAGTTGTTTAACCTCATCAAGTGGCTCGATGAAACTGATGCAGATCGATAGCTCCAGACGTGCCGTTCATGAATATATAGGGTTGCCTGCCTTCAGCTTGGCAGTTTTTCTGGTCAGCTACCTCAAACAATCTATATCAATATCTTAAAAAAACGAAAAATTCTTGTAGAGACGCTTTAATTCGGGGTATATTTGATACAAACCGTGGTATTCAATTAAAATCTACGCACTGGTAGTCTTGCGCCTATACGGTGTTGAAATAATAGGGTAAAGGTACTAGTAAGTGGTCATTGTTATCTTCAAATACGGAAAAATGAATCTGTTTTAGCGTTCTCATACTTTCGCATTCTGTAATATTAGTAAGGATAGTAGGATTTATCCCTCCCTCTACTTCCCTCCCTGTCCCTTTACTCTATTATTTCAACACCGTATAGGCGCAATACTACCAGCGCGTAGATTTATTTGAATATCACGGTTTGTACTAAATATACCCCGAATCAAAGCGTCTTTACAAGAATTATTCGTTTTTCCAAGATATTGATATAGATTGTTTGAGGTGGCTGACCAGAAAAACTGCCAGGCTGAAGGTAGACAACCCTATATATTAATGAATGGCACGTCTGGGGCTATCGATATGCATCAGTTTCATCGAGCCACCTGATGAGGTTAAACAGCTACATTACTTTTGCAAGGAGGCGACCAGGAGACGTGAAATAAAAGTAACTGACTGCGATCAATAACAGTTTATTGGCTGCATGCGCTTATATATTATGAGGAGAGATGAGTGTGTGTGAGTACCTACATATTAATTAGTACACACACTACACCTCCCCCCCTAAAAAAGAAAAAAAAAATGTTTACTTATCAAGAGATTATACCTTTTTTTTGGTAAAGTACATTTATCTAAAATTTCAGATTTTTATTACATTTTATTCAAGATGAATTTCGAACTTCTAACATTATTATTTTCTTTATCACGCTAATTACATAAATTCAACAAAAAAAATATTTTTTAAGTACAAATATAGATGTAAGTATTATATAAATTCATATTTAAATGATTAATACTGATATAATTTGGAAAAAAAAACAGATTGAAATAATTACGTATGAATTTTGTACCAATTAAGTAATTAATTAAAGTTGCGTCAAATTCTAACAAAATCTACGTAGTAGGTAAGTAGTCTCAAATAAAAAAAAATGTTTTACACATTAAAATAAAAAGTTGTAAGTAAATAAAAAAAGTGTATGACTATACTATTAACTAAGATACTTAATATAAAATTTATTTGATGCAAATAATCTCGAAAATCTATTTCGTGTTACATTAGAACATCTAAAATTTTGTTACCTAATCTTTATGGTAATATATCAATACACAGGTCCTTAGCTTGACTGAAGGAAAATAGTAATAATAATATAAAATATTAAAATATAAAATATCAATGTAGGGATAAAAGAAGGTTTTTAACAAAAAATAAATATAAACCCTACTTAACGGAAAAAAACTCCTGTTTATGCCGTTTTTAAACCCTTTCGATAAAAAAAATATTTAAACATTACTTAGTTTACGATGAATAAACAAAAAAAAACTCAAACGATATTTAAATTCTTTTGGTTCAACAAAATCATACATGCAATATCACACGTGTCGCTATGTCAGCAATTTCGATGTCGTTCACATTGAATGCAATTACGAAATCCAAACAAAATTTTATCTACTTAAGCAAAAGATTTAATTTCTAAATGACATCCATTTATATCATTCTAATTGATTGATGTAATAAAACTTTCAAAATAATATAAAATACCATAGCTACAAAATGTATCTTTAAAACTTCGAGACGAAGAAAATTTAATTCCATTATTTATACTAAAATTATATTCTGTGAACTTGAATTATTAATCAAACACAATCTCCACAATTGCAAAATAAAGTTACCTTTATCAACCACGCTGAATATCTGGAAAACTTTGGTACTTATACTGTGAAATAAAAAAAAACATGAATACCTACACCACTAAAATAACCAACTTCTCATTGTTTTTCTGTGGAATCAATCGTATAAATCAGAAACTTAGAAAAAATAAACATTATCTACGATATATTTTTTTTCTCTACTTTTAATCAAATTATGATACTTGTACTCCGAATATTTCTACCTTATCATCAACAACAATACCTAATTGAATAAACATGTTCATTAATTATTAAAAAAGGAGTACTAAATACCAAATAAAATATTAAGATCAAATTAAAATAAATTCTTCTAAATGTACTAAACATTTCATCATGTAAAGGGCAAATACATTTTAGTCATAATTAACGTTAACTTTATTTTGTCCAAAACAAAAACAAAAAATTCTTCTCAACATTTTAAAATTAAAGTTAGTATGTATTTGTTTACAAAGGGGACAAAAAAAATATCCAATATAAACCATAAACTAGAAAAGGATCTTTGAGATAAAGGCTCATTTCAGAAGTTCCGACTTCCGCTGCCCACTGCTTGACTGCTTTCAGTTGGTAAATTCAGCTCCTTCCTCCAATGACACCATCATCTGCCGGCTGGTCCACATCCGACACCATCGTCTCC
Organism: Agriphila tristella; assembly: GCA_928269145.1. Classification (NCBI taxonomy): domain Eukaryota; kingdom Metazoa; phylum Arthropoda; class Insecta; order Lepidoptera; family Crambidae; genus Agriphila; species Agriphila tristella. The sequence goes on along the minus strand of OV743451.1, from coordinate 1,195,210 downwards.
CGGCACCCTGCTCTATTTTTCCAACCTCATCAGCATCACAGCAACAACACTTTTTCATAATTTTTATTCAGATTGTTCATAATGATTGCTTTGAGTTCATTAATTTACACGTGAAGAATTTATTTTCTTAATGATATAATATATATATTTATATTACTACTATATTTATTTATTGCTAATTAAGAGTTTTGAACTAGACTACATTTTATTTTAGTCCTTTATTTATTTTGGTAGCACCACATCACAAATAGTAACCAATTTATAGTCCATTTTATTTATTTTAGTTTATAGTCCATTGTTTTTCACTTGATAACAAAACCGGCTGCACAGCGCCGCCAACTAGGCAACACTGGCAGGGTCGCCATGCAATTAGGCGATCAGGAGACGTGAAATAAAAGTAACTGACTGCGATCAATAACAGTTTATTGGCTGCATGCGCTTATATATTACTAGCTTCCGCCCGCGACTTCGTCCGCGTGGATATTAGAGAAAATCTTTAGGGAACCTTCAACCAAAATCCGACCAGCCGATTTTATGCGATTAGGCCGGTCCCCACCAAGCGCGCTGCCTCGTGAGGCAAAACGTTTGCCGCGTGTGGCAGGCCTCGCACGAGGCTGCGTGCTTGGTGGGGACCGGCCTAATCGCATAAAATTGGCTGGTCGGATTTTGGTTGAAGGTTCCCTAAAGATTTTCTCTAATATCCACGCGGACGAAGTCGCGGGCGGAAGCTAGTTTATTACAACAATCAGAAGTGGGTCCAGAGATATTAGTAGTATTCTGTTCCCGTTTCTTTACTCTTTTCCGTTCCCGTTTGGTCCCGTTCCTGTCCCCGGTTTCCGCTCCCGTTCGCGTTCGCTTTCGAGCGATCGCGTTTGCGTTCCTATTCCGTTCCCGTTCCCGTCCCCTGGGGCTGAATCATGTCCACCGTGTTGGACTTCAAAATAAATGTCATTTTCGCATTCCTCATCCCATAAAACCTCAAGAACAACATCTACATCGATTTTCATGTTTACTTACCCCATTTACCCCCTAAGGGATGATTTTCAAAATAACAAAATATATGTTTGCCTATTTATTTTTAGACATGCTCGTACGAAGTTTTAAGTTGTAATGTATATTTTATATTGTTTTCCATACCAAATTTGAACCCAATTTTCACCCCTTTAGGGGTTAAATCATGTCGACCGTGTTGGACTTCAAAATAAATGTCATTTTCGCAATCGTCATCCCAGAAAACCCCGACCGAAATAACGACATCCATATCTATTTTAGGTTTATTTACCCCATTTCATCCCCATAGGGGTTAAAATACTACTAATAACCATATACGTTGCATTATATTTCCATCCATAAGCCTAAATTATAAATTGAGCGATTTTTACTTTGAAAATTAAGGATTTTCTTCTATACTCAACTTCATCCCCCTTTTCACCCATTCGGGGGTAGAATTTTGAAAAACGATGATACATATATTTATTAGTTTTCAATCATCAGCCTAAATACAAAATTTAAAGATCCTAGCATCAAAACTGAGGGACTTTCATACAAACTTTCATCCCTTATTTCATCCCCTTAGGGAGGGAATTTTCAAAAATCCTTCCTTAGTGGATGCCTACACTGTATAAGGTACCTGTGTGCAAAATTTCAAGTCTCTAGGTTCAGTAGTTTGGGCTGTGCGTTGATATCTCACTCAGTCAGGACTTTGAATTTTATATATATAGATGAGGAGAGATGAGTGTGTGTGAGTACCTACATATTAATTAGTACACACACTACACTTTTTTCAATATTTGAAGATACCAATGAAAAATGACCATAACTGGTGCACTTACCTTATTATTTCAACACTATAATAGGCGCAAGACTGCCAGTGCATAGATTTTAATTGAATACCACGGTTTGTATAAAATTTACTCCGAATCAAAGCGTCTTTACAAGAATTTTTCGTTTTTCCGAGATATTGATATAGATTGTTGGAGGTGGCTGACCAGAAAAACTGCCAAGCTGAAGGCAGGCAACCCTATATATTCATGAACGGCACGTCTACGGCTATCGATCTGCATCAGTTTCATCGAGCCACCTGATGACGTTAAACAGCTACATTACTTTTTTCAATATTTGAAGATACCAATGAAAAATGTCCATAACTGGTGCACTTACCCTATTATTTCAACTCCATAATAGGCGCAAGGCTGCCAGTGCGTAGACTTTAATTAATTATCAGGGTTTGCCCTTGATCATAGCATCTTTACATGACTTTTTCGTTTTACCAAGATATTGATATAGATTGTTTGAGGTGGCTGACCAGAAAAACTGCCAGGCTGAAGGCAGGCAACCCTATATATTCATGAATGGCACGTCGAGGGCTATCGATCTGCATCAATTTTATCTTTCCACCTGATGAGGTAAGTGACCCCATTTTTGGGCCTCATAAAACTTGGCTGACCTCGAAACCTGCCAGGGTAGGGGCTGGCAACCCATGCGGGTTTTGACCTCCGAATGTTTCTCTTTCGATGGGTAAACATTTCGATCTTCCACCTCATGATGTATTTTTCGATCAAAATAGCGGTACGAAAACGAAAAAAAATATATGTTCTTCCAGGATATGCGATGGCAACCCACAAAAATCCAGTGTTCCTAAGTAATATCTATTACTGCAACACATTTCTGCTCTTCCACCTTGTGAGGTAAGGTTTCATGCAATGGGAGCTTAGTCTATTTAGAAAACAACTTATTTTTTGCAATGCGATTAAATTAACAATGGACAGTAATCCGCCGCAATTTCACTCGAGATCGAGAAATGGCAAAGTGAAAATTTTACAGTTTAAAATTGTTTTGAATCACAAGCGCTCTAAAGTTGCCGCAATTGTCAATTTCTTCGCATTTTACAGTTTTTGACTGTTCGAGTTCTATTTACCTACTTTTAGGACTAGGTTTACTGGTTCTGGTTAAGTTGCAATTAACTTACAATTAAGTTACTTACAGTCAGGCAGACTGATATGAGGAACATTATGAAAGAATTATTGTATTACGGAAAAATAGCGCTCTAAAAAGTACGAAACAAGAAAATATTCGAGTCCAAAATTCTATAAAAAGGATAACCAACCGTAGTCTAAACAAACATTTTCTTAAATAATTATATTTAATCGGTCTCCGAACCGAAGTAGAAACTTTGGCACTTTTCTACACCAACTACAAGGCTTGTTCTGTAAGTTACAATACAACCCTAAAGGCAATCATTCATTAGTGCGACATGGATCCAAAGAATTTATCCACATTATTAGCCCATCAGGTTTCCTTGTACAAATATAGTTTTCCTGTAAATTCCAGTGAATTAAACAAAGGATATCCTTGTTTGTGGCAACGGCTCATCCCAGCCTACTGGAAATAAAGATTTTGTGGAAACAAAAGGAACAAACTAACGACAAAAAAAAAACAACTTTAAGTACCTACAACATTAGGTACTTGAAACGTTTATGGCCAATTCTGTTTAGCCAAAAAAAACTCCCACGTAAACATTTAGGTATTTAAGGTACTTTCATGACATCATTCTATTTATGTCTATGACGATTATTTTCATCACGAATTATATTCTGAGGATATTTATTTATTTATACAATTTAAGTTTCTAAGACATGTCTCTCTGATCGTGTTTTACTAGGTATTTTGTTATTTTAGTAAGATTCCGAAAACAAATGATTCTTCTAAACAACGAAATACATAAAACCAGTAAAGAATAGACTGGTTCAATTAAATCTAAGAAATAAAAAACACGGCAGGCTGAGCAATAGATAGATAGCCGGCTCACGGACCATCAAAGTCCCGAAGATAATGCCGCACTTGGGTAAAATAGCTCCCAAATCGACCTTTTATAACGCTTACGTCATCCGCGCGGGCCGAAATAGTCGTCCCCTGGTGGCCGTTACGAGACGCATAGTAAAGCTATTTGATATAGCATGCCTATCGGAAATGGCCAACGAATTGATCGACGTATCTTTTTTATTTACGCAATAATTTGAGTTGACTGGAAAAGTCCAATAACGTGAGAAATCAAACCTAGGCAAAAGTTAACGGCGGCGAAACAAGTAACAGATAACTTGGATACCTAGATTGTGTGTCTTGGATTCAAGTTAAGTTACGTCACTCTTGAGTAACTTTTTGTTTAGTAAAGTGACATCTTACAGCGAATGACTGTCGAAAGTATTTCCCTACATTTCGATCCTTAATTTAGCCCCTAAATCCTAGGCGGGTAATATAATATAATATATTCAGTTGCCCCACCCTCTGCCCCTAATCTCTTGCCTTTAGCGGTAAGATGAAGGATTATATCTTCGAATTAACTATTATCGATCGACTTGCGTTATTTACTACGTAACGTAATTAAAAGAATCTTAAAAGTAAATTGTCGATTATCGCTTGTTTTGTTAATAAGAAGGACATTACTCTCTTGACTGACTTCAAGTTGTAAAATCACTCAAATTTCATCTAAGTTTTTTCTCTCCACATTTTGGTAGGTTTTGTAGCATTTTGTGAAAAAATACATGCAGTTATACCATATTTTAAATTCCTGTCTGTAAAACGGCAGTGAATAGTTTTTATAGCTGTTTAGCTTAGCGACTAACTTAAAATCTAAGACACGTTTTAAACCGGAGATGTGGTGCATTATGTGTTAAACGTGATGTGAATCAAACTTTGTATCCAATATCCAACTATGTAGTTAGTACAAAGGTGCAGCCAAAAACAAGTGGTAAATAGTGCCTGTTTGAGGTAATTCCCATTGCCAATACAGTAGCAACTTTGGATGATAATCAGACAAGGGTTGCAAAAAAAGAAGGAGTTTTTTATTTTAATCAAAAAAGTCATAATTTTCTAAGAAAATCGTGTTTTTTTTTATTAAGTTTTGTGACCATTACTCTAGTTTTTCTTGTGGGCAACATTGTTATTTCTAAAAACATTACTGTGATTATTATTTTCAATTCTTTGTTATATTTTTACTGACACAAAAAATATCTAATATTTGATTGTTAATTTTATTGTGATAAATAACTTAGCTTGCACCTATCATATCTTGTATTAAAAATTGTTTTCGAACATAATAGTTGATGAATATGCACTCCCAGCGTTTAATTAATTCCTTTTTTTGGATTTTGATTCAAAAAATCATGCAATAAAAATCGTGATTTAAATTATGCAACCCTGGACAAAAATGTATTGTGAAGAATACCAAACGACTACCCAAGGTTTACATGCAATCGTAAACTGTATTCGACTATCGGAAAACACATCGATCTATCTATAGTTAGCTATTCCGATTTCATCTGGGTTTCCTTATCGAGTGAACGCGAACGTCGTGGAGAATTTGTAATCGATTATACGGAACCTAATGTGTTTGAATACACAACTACCAGTAAGCTGAAGTTTTAGAGAAATAGCTCTATTACTACTAATAGTGTAATAATAGTAGTAGGTACTATTGTATGAAGAATTGGCACTTGCATACTTCTTCATACTGATTCCAACTATCGGCCGACAGTTTGGTCTGTAGTTTGCGGGGACTCTTAAATTAGGCAGTAAACTATAAAATTACGTGCCTCGTAACATTGTCAATTCTATACTATGTTTGTGACATTTCATTCAATCGTCTAGCTCATAGGTATTTAAGCTATAACCGTAGCTTTCAAACGTATTGAATGTTGACCATTTGAGTAGGCGGGCAGGACGGAAAAATCCCTGACGAAGTTAATTTTTTCAAAACGAAAGATATACAAGTTGGTATTGAATGTGTGTATAATAAATCTATAGCAATTCCGCCCTTCTAGACAAAGTTACGAAGCGATATCAAACGTCTCGTAAAGAAAAACCCACCCAAGGGCGAGTCGGACTCGCGCACGAAGAGTCCCGACAAAAAAATCACGTTTGTTGTATGGGAATCCCACTTAAATGTTTATTTTAATCTGTTTTTAGTACTTGTTGTTATAGCGGCAACATAAATACCTCATCTGTGAACAACTGTCTAGGTAACACGGTTCATGAGATACAGCCTGGTGACAGACAGACGGACGGACAGTGAAGTCTTAGTAATAGGGTCCCGTTTTTAGCCTTTGGGTAGGAACTCTAGAAATATAGTTGAAAAACGCTATGGTTAGTAAATATGATCCCATAATTTACTTGGGAAGTTTGTTATGGTTTTTTGGTCTGAATGAGGGTCTACCTACTGTAACTTAGTTTTGCGGTCTTTCTAGAGGGGGTACGTAGAAAAAACTTATTTGAAACCACTGATTTAATCTGTAGCCAGACTATCGACCCACGCCTTCTTAGACTACACTCTACAGTTTCGTATGAAAAGCTTAATGGGCATTTTAAAAGCGCATAGTATAAACAGAAGATAATAGCAATTGTATTATGCCACCCCCGACAAATCTGTCAAGCAGATTAGCCCTATCGTTTATCATCGCCCCGCATTCGCTGATTACGTAATAAATCACAATGAACAAACTTATTAAACCTCTGGGGCCGTACCGGCTAACGAATCGATTTTCATAAAAGTCTGCTGGGTTTCAACTTAAAACAGAGAAATCAAAGTAAGCAATTTCGTTTTGTACTTTTTGTTGACGTGATTCGGAAGATATCGATGTTCGTGTGACATCATGAATTTGGGTTCGTCATTTTGGCCCAATTGGGGCTCGATTTATCTGTTTTAATTTGAAACCCAGCAGACTTTTATGAAAATCGATTCGTTAGCCGGTACGGCCCCTGGTCATGATAATTAATTTTCCTAATAAGCTTCGAATTAATTCTAGTTGAATGTTTGATAAAAGCTTCTTACAGTATTCTCGTTAGCATTTCAATTATTCGTAATATCGTAAAGAAGTAATGAAAAATGTTAAAACGCAAAAAAATTTTTGAAATTAATTCAAAACGTGCGCGAGAGACGCTTGTCAAATACACATTTTTGAACAACGATTTCACAAAGTATTAAAAAAATAATATAGAAAGTAGAATATAGTACTTTGTTACGTGATTGACAGCTAAACATGATAGCTAAAACTTTTCTCAATAGAAAAAACGGTAAGGTGACCTCCAATTTGTAGTTTTTCAATGCTGTGCCAACCATTAATAATACTTATAATCTTAAAAAGAAACCTTAGGTAACTCTCTAGTTTTGTGATTGACAGTTTCCCAAATTAAGAAAGTAATAGTTAATTAGTTAAAAAAGATAATACTGTCGAAATTGACGAACTTTAAAAAGATAATTAAATACTGTAATTTATTCTTCTCCGTACCACAGAATCCTATCCTATTACATATCCTACTTCCTACTAGGGTTGCCAACTTTAGTAGTTTCAAGATTTTTATGTAAAAATATAGTAGATGGCAAAAAAGTCCAAAAAAATATATTGTAAGTTGCCGTTTTGTATAGAGGATTTTAAAGAAGTTGCATTTTTCATACTTAAGTAAGTACTAACATTTTCATAATTTATTCAACAACCATAAAGACAAGTGTTATGCAATTACTGATGTGCATAACACTAAAGTAATATTTTTTTTTGTTGCTTCTGTTTAATTTTTTCTCTTGAAAAAATATAGTAGTTTTAACTATATATTTTAAAAAAAAATATAGTAGGCGAGTCCTCAATATAGTAGGATACTATAATATATAGTAGGGTTGGCAACCCTAATTCCTACTAACATCAGGCTAGGCGCACTCCGCGCTTTAGGTACAAAGCTACAAGTAGGTAGCGGGTCCGTCCGGACGGACTAATTTCAGAGGGCAACCGCGTGCCGGCTGGGTCGCACATTAGCAGTTTGATTTCGATAGTATGCCTTAATACGAATAAAAAGGATCCGAACCTCACGTTTTCCACTTTTCCAAAAGTTCCAAACGACATCAAAACGTAAGAAGTGCTAGTATCCGTTTATTCTTAGGTATTATTTGCTAAACAATCTTCGCCCAACTATTTATTGAAATAATAATTTATAGATTAAACAATCTTCGCCCAACTATCTACGAGATACAGGTCTTTTGTGCCTAGTTCGTTGGATTGGGTGGGCGACTGATCGTGTGATTAGACAAAACACCTGCACTGTAAATTGTTTTTAGCTTAGAAACTAAACAATATATATTTTGTTTTTAATTTATTGAAATAATAATTTATAGATTAGGTAGGTAGTTACTTACTTACCTACCTACTTTCGAAATAAAATTAATTATAATTACAATTTCATTTCGTAATTAAGCCAATTGCCTTAAGAGGGCTTTCCCTAATTTACGCGCTCGGGTTTTAGGTATTTACGGCTCGATCGCCGCGCGAAGTGAGCGCGCGTGTGCGTGTGTGCGTTTCTCCTCACGTACGGCACACAGTTGCTACCATACGCTGCAATGACCGAACGATCTTGATCTGTGTTTATGCCGCGTACAGAGGCCCAGTGGTTCTCTTTGTATTTGCATAAAATTTTAAGGCATAATATGTCATAGCATAATATGATTTCACCGAATGATGTTTACGCATAATATTACTTAGTCATAACAGCTTATGCATATTTTTTTAAGCATGACTACTTTAAGCATAATTATGTTTAAGCATAGCATTATTAACGCATATTTTTAATACGAAACTGAACGGCGACCAACAACATGAAATATTTTCAAAAAATATGCAGAATTACAATCATGAACCAAATGTACTTAAGGCTCAATTACATTACACAATTTTAAGCACGCGATTTCAAGACTAAGCATGGTGTAAACGGACTAAGACAGTAAGAATCTTAAAATCGTGCGGCCTAGCCCGCTCGATAATAAGATTCTTAAAATTGTGTCGTCTAAATGCACGCACGATTTCAAGACAGTCTAACTGTACCTACGACGGCACGTCAGACGTAACAGTTGTACTACAAAAACCAACTTTATACCTAAGGCATAAAGGCGTTCTCAAGGTCAACGTGTAGAGGTAATGTGACAGACAGAGACAGACTGTCTGACTCGCCACAGATAGACGATACTGCCACAGTACAAGATAAGTTCAAAAAGGAATGTTGGTTTTTTAACACGTTTTCATATGGACGTTTTCTTGTTTATTTATTTATTTATACTAATAATATTTATAAGTAGGTTCGTTTATTTGTTTGTCTGTAATTTTAGAAAAGAGTATTTTATACTAGGTAAGTATCTACCTACCTAGCTTCCCGATGAGCTAGAGACTTGAAACTTATAGGTAGGTTAGTTTGTTTTTAACACGCTTTTAGTAGGTCGCTTTCTCGTTTGCTTGTGTGTTTGTTTGTTTGTCTCTCCACAAAGTTTGCGAACAATTTAAACTAGCTTTCGGATGAGCTAGAGACTTGAAACTTTGAACATAGGTCAGAAATGGAAGGCAATGCAATATTATGGTATCATTGGGCTGATCTGATGATGGAGCCGTCACAGGAACTCTATGATGGAACCATACAACCCCATCGTGCTTGGGCTCGTTAGAATCGTCTTGATGAGTACTTTAAAGGGAGATGAGGTCTAGGCTCTTAAGCTTAAGCTGGAAGGCCATGCCATAGGAACTCAATATTGAAATCGTGCAACCCCATTGAATTTGGGCTCCTTTGAATCGTCTTGACGAGTGCTTTGTTGGGAAATAGTGTCCAGGGTCTGATGATGGAGCCGGAAGAAGGACACTGGAACTCTTTAATAAAACCACGCTACCCCATTGAGTTTGGGCTCGTTTGAATCGTCTTGGCGAGTACTCTAATGGGAAATAGTGTCCAAGGATCTGATGATGGAGCCGAAAGAAGGCCATAGGAACTCTATAATAAAACCATGCAACCCCATCGAGTTTGGGCTCGTTTGAATCGTCTTGACGAGTACTTTGTTGGGAAATAGTGTAACGTATAATAATGCGATATCTAGGTAGGTCGATACGTGCGCGACCGACAACAACGACGATGTGCACCTTCTGTGCCGGACGCCGTGGGCGGGCGTGGCGCGGGGTGGGTCACGCTGAGAGGCGGGTGGGTCACGCCGAGGGGCGGGTGGGTGCCGCTGCCGCGGCCCGCGCGCGAGCCATCGCGTTCGCGTTGGTGTGCGGTGCGGTGCGGTGCGGCGTGTCTGTCCATCGAGTTATTCACAAGAGCGACAGTCTTGTTTTGTTTGATACGATTCTTGCAATTTGCATTAAGTACCTACACATTAGAGGTTTTTATCTGTCTATCAGCCTTTTTGATGTCCCCACTGCTGGGGCACAGGCCTTCCTTATGGGTGGTAAGAAGGATGGGCCACATAACCCACCACGCGGGCCCAGTGCGGATTGGTGGGTGTTAATGACTGCAAATGCAGCCGGGACCAACGGCTTAACGTACCTTCCGAAGCACGGAGGAGCTCGAGATAATAAATTTTTGGTCACCCATCCCATGACCGACCCTTGCGAACGTTGCTTAACTTCCGCAATCGCTGGGCCAGGCGCTAAACCACTGCGCCACCGAGCTCCTCGCTCCTCCGAGGTTTTTATCTACTTAAATAAAATGATACTAGGTAAATATACCTACTACTACTTCATACCTACTAGGTAAAATATATCTATTCGTGAGCCTTTCGAATTTTCAACCTAGTCAGATATTAATGTTATGTAGGTTTCTAATAGGTAGATAAAAGTTGAAAAAAATGATTGATTAATATATAAGTAAGGAGATAGGTACCTAAAATTTTATTTGACACGACGACTGCAAATTGAAAATATTTATAATTAACCTCTTAACAAACAATGATTAAAGAAAAGGAATTTGGTATTAGGTAGGTGCTTAAAGAACTAAAACAGAAAATAAAACAAATACAAAAACTACAATGTAAATAACTCCAATACAACGTTGATTGAAAAAGACATTAGAGACTTACTGCCTTCTCTTTTACTATGACAGTAAGCACGGCCGAGCGTGCTAGAAATTGTGTGGTGTAAATGCGCGCATTCTTAGTCGTTTCCAAGACAGTCTTAAAATCGCTTGCTTAAAATTGTATAGTGTAATTGAGCCTTAAAGAGAAAAGGTAAATTTTGTGTTTACATTTTATGAAATAATTATCGTGTGTTACATTTAGGGCTTGCAATTCGAATATTCGAATGCTTCGAATATTCGCCTTATTTTGCTATTCGAATACTCAAGTTGGTGATATTCGAATATTCGAATATTTTTTACTTTGTATGTGACAAAGCAAAAGTCGTTAATTAAATACCCGAATAGCTGAAATACCCGAATATAAATGTGCTATATCTCGTAAAATACAGTGGCACTAGTTTTTTTTTAATTTTGGGTACCATAAAGCACGTACCCGTACGGTACACTGACATAACCACAGCATTTTTTGGCACCGTGGCCGGGCCACGGTCTATGACACCTAAATCAGTAAGTTCTAGATTAAATAACTACTAAATCTGTAATTAGGAATTTATAAATAAAAAATACTAAATCAACGCGTGACAACCCTTACACTATTTCCGAGTCGCTATTCGTCACGCCAACACGGCGGCTTTTTGGACAACATCAAACGCGATGACTGACTGAATAGAATTATCGGCGCTAGACGCCGGCGCTTTACAAATTTCCCATACATTACAATAAAATTACTCAAATTCCGATAGCTGTTCATCCTACGGGTACAGTATTTATACTATGGTCCGTCAGTATTTACCAAAATCCGTGATATTTACTGATCGTGTAGGTAAGTGTATAAACCCATAGCAATAAATACCTACTCACGTACTCAACTAAGCAATAAATAGGTACCAACTCACCCCTACTACCAGGAAAGGCTAGGCGTTCCTTACTAATTATAAATTAGGTATTAGACGATTTCGTCAAATACCTACCTAATTTATCAGTAGATAAGTACTAAGTAGCTAAATGTTATGACTCCATTTTGACGCAGCCCGCCCGCGGTGGCTGTGGCCACAAAATAGGGATTTTGTGCTGTGGGTGTGGCATACTTCGTACACGTTTTTGTTGTTTGCCGCTCGCCGCCCCGCAATCGTTGCCGCTCTCGTCGCTAACGGTTAACATAGGCGTTCCTGGATGAGCTGGGCTTGCTGGAGTAATCCGGCCGCACACCCTCCGATCGAAAAATAGGCGCAATAAACGTCGAGTTGCCGTGAGAGAATCCACCCGTATTGTTTAGAAGAAGAAGAAGAGAAGTGTCCGCTAGTGGATTTTACATTTATCTAACCCTGTTAAAAATTAAATAGGTACTAACGCAGCTTCTCTTGCTTTCTGCAAATTATTTTTATTACTTTTTCTTGACTTTTTTGATCCATAATATTTTTTTTCTTTTCTACCCATGTTCTGTAAGGAAAACAAAAATAAGTTTGTAGAGAAAATTGTTATAATTAATGTTAAGTACAGTTTTAATTTTAGTCCATTCAGATTCACAAACAAACAAAATTACTTACGGATCAACATCAATGTTCCAAATTTGGTCGCACTATACTTATTTTATAGAAATATTATTACGCGTGGCACTTGTGCGGCGGCGGGAAGTCAACCGACAAAGGTCTTGCCTCGAAGAGCGCCAGCGCGCGACTAACTTGAAACGCTTGATGCGCCCGATTTTATACTTACTTTGAAAATTAATTTCATAAAAGATTGATGACGGATATTTTTTTTATTTTTACACATTTATAGTACAATCTTTATTCTTACGTAGAAAAATATTTATGTTGCCAAATAACTTCTAGATTATGAGATATAACGTGTTTTCTTGTAGTCATTTTCTCGATTTTTTACTTTCTTAGATGTGATAAAAATACATGTTAATGAACTAAAATTCGAAATTTTCTTAATACAAGTTCAATTAAAGGATATGCCCCTTCGAAGGAATACTTATTATTTTCTTGCCTAATAATAATTATTGGTGTAACATCACTTCAAAGATAAGCCTTCGCCCGTCTTCTGGAAATCGCGCTTTCGAAACCCACTGTTTACGTAGTCAATTATCCAATTGAAACGAATTTTGGTTAATACAGTTTCAATAAAAATATATGATAATTAAGATGGTTGAAGTCAAAAGAAGCTAAAACAATAAATTATGTGACCAAAATCGCTTCAAAAACTCCCAAGTTCTTGATTTACGTATGTAAAATGCGAATGCCCTCTTAAAGCCAGCATGTATAGTCTGATGTGGCGTTGACTGTACCAAGCCTATGTTTTTTAAACGTATTTAACTACACATTATTTCACAAACACATAACTTGTAATAAATTAACTACCAGTTATTTAATTATTACTTAAAAGAAGAAACCCTGAAGTCGTTAAAAGAGATAAGAGCTACGCGATAGAAAGAGAGGCAAATTCTAGGTGAATATAACTGTAGGCAAGAGAGCGGCGTGCAACCTGAATTGCACTTTATTGTGTGTGGAATAGAGTCGTTATTTATTTAAATGACTTTGCGGAGTGGATCTTCTGTACTTGTACTATTATGTATTCTGTGCTAACATTATAAATGTGAAAGTTTGGATGTTAAGATGTTTGTTACTCAATCACAAAAAACGGCTGAAAGGATTTGGACGAAAGTCACACAGTTTACAGCCTGGATTAAAATATAAGGATACTTTTTATCCCTGTCAAAGGTTCCCTAGGGATTTTCCGGATAAATTAAAAAGTCGCGGGTGGAACTCTTGTCTCTCAGTTACCCTATCACGCCAAAACAACTGAACCAATTTTGATGACTTTTAGAAGATAAATTGGACCATCCCCCAGATTTGCCAGTCCCCATAGGCTACCTTTTGTCGCGAATATGGATATCGAAGAGAGTAAAATAGGGAATGAATGTTCGTATGGGGAGTGGGGAAATGGGTACCTGAAACAAACTTCACGCGGACCGGCGGCCGCTAGTCCCAAAATAACTAATTGTGTATGAAGCCTCTTCGGCCTTTTTCGAAACCGAGTTTCGAAACCAGAGGCTGTACTCTGACCTCTGAGCTCTTATAGCAACCTCAAAGTGATGATGTTATAGAGACAGAGCTATACATCGCGTATGGCGCCAGCCATCTCAATCACAACATCGCTTCGATATTACTTTTGACAGTCATTGTAGGGGCAGGGGCCTAAGTTACATTAATCGTAATCGCTTTCATTTGACAGTTGGATGTGACACATTGCTACTTCTTTTTGGCACAAATAAAAAATTACCAAAGAAAAGTAGCAAATGACATCATTATGTCAAATGAATGCGATTACGATAGCCATGTAAGGCTGCATTCAAACGATAACACACGACCCGAACTCAACTCAAGCTCACCTCAACCGCAGCCCACCTTGAAATAAATTGTTTACAAATTTGAGTCTTATGACACATTAATAAGCTCCTGAGTAATGTTCAGGTGAGTTTTGAGTTCGGGTTGAGTTTGAGTTGAGTTTGGGTTGTGTTCGGGTTGAGTTTGGGTTGAGCGCGGGGCGTGTGCAGTTGCATCGACAAAATATAACGGAGCCTATTAATGTGTCATAAAACTCAAAATTGTAAGCGCTGTATTTCAAGGAGTGGGCTCTGTTTGAGTTGAGCTCGAGTTGAGTTTGAGTTGAGTTCGGGTTGAGGTCGGGTCGTGCGTAATCGTCTGAACGCAGCCTAAGTTAGGCGATAGGGCCCCCCAGACCCTCTGTAGCGTGACGACCGAAACACGATATAAGTATATCGCGTGATATAGGTATAACGCGTACGTGATATGTAGCCATTTATTTACTCATCTTGAAAATCCAAATTGTTTTTTGAGAGAGTTAAAAGGGATGAATTGCTACATCATATTGTGTTGATGCCAAATTCAAAGTTACAGTTACAGTCTAGCTAGTCACTTATGGATGTTGTTTTATGTAACTAATTTATTTTTTAAACTTAAAAACAAACAACCCTATAAAACAAGTAAATGAATAGTACCAAGCCATGTAACATAACTGTCCAAAATCTGCCAGGAATGAGGAAAAATTCAATCAATAGGAGTTAAATGCCAATTCTGTGTGTTTCACTATCAGGTTCTCCGTAACCGTTGCATTATATTAAAAATATTTATTATATTGCTCTTCACAAGGTTATAACAAACAATTATATTACATAATATTATAAACGTAATAGTCTATGAGCTAAAGCTTACAAATAAAGCATTTGTGAGAGACGAGTCCATCCATACTAGAATCCCTGAGAGGCCTAAATTACAGATCTCCGAACTCTCACCTCACTTTAATGAGACACTTACGGTGTTATTACAAAAGATTGTTCAACACATGTTTAACTAAACACTGTTTAAACATGATGCTGTCTCTGTCAAACAATATTGTCAAAAAAGTGACAGCATCACATTAAAACATGTGTTTAGTTAAACAGTGTTTAAAAATCTTTTGTAATAACACGGTTAATTTTTCAAGCATTAATTCGTAAAATTAGTATTGTAACATGATGAGTATGAATGAGCAAATACAAAAGTTGAATAATGACAATTACAAATACATTATAGTTTGGTATGTGTGCGTGTGTATTCTGTGTTAAATATTTAATATAGTACCCCTATTATGAATATGATTAGAATAGCTATGTTTACTTTAATCTTACCACCACATAAACAAGAGATTTTTATTTGCAAAATAAATGTAAATTTTATTGACATTACAAAATATCAAATACCACGTTTAACCAAGGTTTGGGAAATAAATTCATTAATTGTAAATAATATATTAGTCTGTAATCAAATATGAGATTTATTCAATACTTTTGTAAAAAACTTTTTTCTTAGCCGGCCTTGAGACCCAAAAGCCGGGCTATTGTACACTCAAAAAAGGAAGAGTGTATTATTTAACGGGTGAGTCTAGCTTTATGAATAATAAATATAAATGTGTGGAAGGATAAATAATAGTAGATTATACAACAAGTGAAAAAAGAAGGAATTTAGTTCGAGGTACTATGTTGGATCCCGAGAGCAGCGAAGGATTCTAGAGTTGAATCCCGAGCGTAGCGAGGGATTCAAAAGTAGAATCCTGAGCGAAACAAGGAATACAAAGGACCGAGATGAATTTTTTTTTCACGAGTTGTGTACTCTACTTTTTACCATTGACTGCGAGAAAACATAATAGCAGTACTTACACCTATAGTACTTATTTATAGTTATCAAATTTTATTATTTAGATAGGTACCTAATCGGTAATTTAACCGTTAGAAAATAGTGAAACTATAAGTTTTCCAATGACATAAAACAACCATGCTATATGAGGGAAATTACATGATCAGTCTGACATCAGTCCATTTCATCAGTTTGTATAGACTTTGAATTTTTACAGACTGAAGATCGTACCAGACTGATGGAATGGACTGATGCAAGACTGAACATCTAATCTCCCTCTAATATAAAGAAAAGAACCCAAAGATAAGACACTAAAAAGAACCTTATTATATTGGCGAGATATTTTTTTTAGAAAAGAACCCAAAGATAAGACACTAAAAAGAACCTAATTAATTTGGCGAGATATTTTTTTAGAAAAGAACCCAAAGATAAGACACTAAAAAGAACCTAAATAAAATTGGCGGGATATTTTTTTTTAATTGTATAACTATGGCTTTATCTATGGAATAGCTCCATACTTTCAGCACGTTTTATTTTTTTTGTACATAATTCATACGATGCGCGCTTGTTCCAAATTCAAATTATTTTTATTCACTCGGTAAATAAAATCGCTTATTATTCACTCTTATCGTTGAATTAAACGCACTTTTTAGAGTGGCGATGGTAAAAATTAAATAATTTATTAGAATTTATATTTGTAGCTTTTTACATATGGTAATACAAACAGTATACAGTTTTAAGCATAATATTTCCTTAACCAGCCCCTGTAGAATAACAAACTCTATACAGGTTAAAGTCTTGAGAAATATCAAAAATGATATCATGATGTAGACAAAAGTTATTGTAGGTCAATTGTTATCACTTTTAGTCAAAAACTGTAAGATCGACCACTACCACTATGACGCAGTTGCTTGTGTAAAACTGTGTTGTAGAAGTCTATTTCATATATTTTAAAATACTACACTAGAGGCAATTGTTTTTACTAATAAAACATGATAATTGTTAAAACTAGTTCAACCAGAACTTTAATTCAATAAATTAGTGGATAAAACCATCCCAAGCATATATAAATAAAACATGTTAAATTCCAATATTTGTTAGTATAGGTACTTACTACTTCTCTAATCTACTCCTCTGTAAATTGAAAATCCTTATTTTCAAGTCATAAACATTGAACAGAGTATGATGGTCTTATTTAGTCATAAGGTAAATAAACCACATAATATGCCAAATAATTATTAGCATATACTACCTACTTAAATAACAGAGTATAGTAAGAAGCTAAATAAATGGAAAATCGAAAATAAAAAATCCTCCAAATGTTTTGGTAAACTGAAAAGATGAATTCAAAGTAATTCAAAACAGCAAGGTCATTGTAGTAGGTAAATGTGTAAATAAATACTCAATATGAAGATAATTAGTCAATTCAAGGGTCAAGATAATACAAAAACCAATAACTCAGTTGTATTGAATAAAAAACAAATAAATAACAAAACATCCATCGCGTACCGGCAACCAGTTGTTAGTAAACAAATAACACATGACCGCGAGCCGGCTGAGCGTGAATTTCACACAGTCGATTCTACACATATTTGGCTAGCATATACCAAAAAATTAGATTTTTCTGCTGTAAAACCACTGAGAAAAGTACAATTCAAAGAATCCCGGCACCAAAAGACTACAATAAAATACCATGCGGTCTAAACGCGCCAAATTTTGACGTTTATGTTATTCCACGTGGGATGCTGAGGGACATGATTTTAATAAGAATATTAGATTTTTTTAATAATTTTCGCACATGTGGCATGCTGAAAGACCTTCGTAATCACACAATATTCTCAAAAATAAATTACGATAAAATATACCGCCTCTAGCGGGACGATTACGAAACGAAAACATGATGGCGGACCACAGTAGTTGAAATGACTGAAACCTAATGCGCAAATACTTACACTTTCTTCCTCTTTTTCCATTCCAGAGGGCATTTGGGGTACTGCACGATTAATCGCCGAGTAGTCCGGTAAATCCGGAAGCTCCTCGGCGAGATATATGGGCATTGGCTTCGATGCATCCAGGGCCCTCGCCCTAAACGAGAGCTTCGACATTTTGTTGACAGAACAAAACACGCTAGCGTCGACACTAAAATGCACTTTTATAACACTTTATAGCTCCTCCAGGAGGTCTCAAAGGACCTTAAACTGCACTTTACACACTCTAGTTCGTTCCCATGGTTAATTTTTGCACGCACTCAGTCACAATTAATGAAAAACAATAACGAAACTTTACATATTGAACGTACTTTACAGAAAGCCATCATGGCGGCTTTCCGTTTGGCGGACGACCATGACCAACTTCCACCTAGCGCGACGTGCGCGGGAAGGAAACACGCGGGGACAATTCTACCATTTTTCTTACTCTATTTTTATAAGTCGGAATAATTTCTTACAAAATGACTCAAATATTTCAATTTGCGTTGAAATATAAATTTTGCGTATAATATTTCGAAATTTATTTTAGCGTGAAAATAAAGCGAATAAATAAAATCGATTTGACTTTTCATCTGCAGTAGTGTACCATAAACAACAAAATGGTGGGTGCGTTCCGTTCTACGCATTCAAAAAGCTTTGTAGGGAGCATAGACTATTTTTATAGACTGAACTTTGTGACTGAAACCTTTAATTTTTTTATAAATGCGATTGAACTTTGCTTGACAAGCCATGCTTGATCGTCTAGCTAGGGATTCCACCGTGCCCAGATTGCCCGTCGTACGTGGCCCACGTGTGCCAAATGTAGTTCACACACACTTAATTTACGTAACACTCCCGGGATATTTTTTTCTCTCTTTATTTTGGCACCAAACAGTCATTATACATATAAAGTAAGTACATATAAATATTATATATCGATATTTTATGCAGTTCTTTGTTGTGGCACATGTTCCGCAACATCTCCCTTATTAATATATTCATGGCGCCACTTGTGTTCTTCAAGCTCCGAACCAGTGACCGCTTATTAGGCTTAATAGTTTGATAGAGCATTTAAAGTACAGAACGCGCCACGAAAGATGAGACTTGACATGACGAACGGGAGAGGGAAATTCGCATACAAATTGTTCACCACGTGGTTTTTCAGGTCTCACCTTTTATGTCGCGTGTTACACCCTCTAGCTACACGATTAAGCATAGCTTGTCAAGCGTAGACATAATTACCTTACCATCACAGCTACCATTTTGGGGCGTGGCCTACCTTTGATGGACCACGGTAATAACGTGATACCTACGTGCTTGATGTCAAACCGTCAAGCATCGCTCCTAGACAATTTATAAAATATACGTGCTTGACCAGCCATGGTTGACCGTTTAGAAATTAGGGCTGCGTTCCGTCGCTATGGGTGTAGTTGTTTGGTTAACCCCGGCTCCACACGTTGGTCCCAACGTTGGCGCCAACGTTGGGACCAACGTTTAGTGAGGCGTACACACGTTGGCTACTATACTAGTTCTGTCCCGTCGTCAGGGCCAATGCGAGGACGTCCGACAGAAGTGGAAATTGCTTTACATTATACCTAGTTGTTACTGAAAAATATTTTTTTAATTAAAAAAATAAATTCTATAATATAGTATCCTTCTATATTGCGGGCTCGCCTACTATATATTTTTTGAAAAAATATATAGTTGGTAAAACTACTATATTTTTTCATGTGAAAAAATTAAACAAAAGCAGATAAAAATATTACTTATGTGCAAATAAGTCATTGCATAATAATTGTGTTTATGGTTGTTGAATAAATTATAAAAATGTTTAGTAGGTACCTACTTAAGTATGAAAAATACAACTTCTTTACAAAACTCCATACAAAACTGCCACCTACTATATTTTTTGGACTTTTTCACCATCTACTATATTTTTACACGTAATAATCTTGAAAATACTATTATTTGTTCCGTCATCGATATCCGGAATCCATATTGAGTTAAGCTTCCGTTTTTCTTGCGTTTCCGTCTGTCTTACCCTCTTTCCGCTAGGAGCGCCACCTGTTTCCGTATCCTGTTGTCCGTATTTCCAGCAAATGGACGCCATGTTTGCGGCCGTTTATTTCGTCATTATAGCGTCGTTTTTCGTAGCGTTCACACGTCTAAGAAATATTACGGGAGATTTCCCTATTTTAAATTTAGTTATTTTGCCCTCTTTTTCGCGATTAAAAGTAAAAAAGTGCAATCGTCAAGTAAAAGCAAGTGCGTCGCAGTCATCATGTTCAAACTGCGGAGACGGTGTCGGGTAAGCTGGCAGCAGCTGGGGCCGGCCCGCGGCCTGGAATGCGGGCCATGTCACGTAAGTGATTCCAAATCTGTGTTTTATAGTAACAAGTGAGATTTTTTTTATTACTACTTTGATTACGCACCCACAGTTAATCATTGTAATATCTGGCATGAAAATGAGTCACACTCGATATTACGCACAGTTTAGAAAATAGCGATGCTGTTGATGTATTCATTTTGTGACCACTATCTGCCACGTGTATCGGGTATTCTGCGCAGTGGAAGCAAGGATCCTAATCCAAAGTTGATCCGACGTTAGTAGTACGTCGTTTTAAATACCGGCGAGTAACATTCTATCCAATTTGTTGCCGATGTGAAAAAGAAATATTTTTAAATCCTGGCTTTATCTATCTTAAAATTAATAACAAGATATTATAAAGACTTATGAGTAGTCTTTCAATAACAAGGATTTATGTTTATAACTCTCCTTTACTGTGCAGTAACTTGCCATTGCCAGTTACGAATGTAATGGTTATTTAGAATTAGGATAATTTTTAATCATATTCTTGATTAGTCGCGTAAAACTGAGTGGACACCGATACCAGTTATTTTAAATAGTTAGCTTTTATGAAAGTGAGCGACAAGCTGCGATCTCCATCCTGGCTGCCAAGCATGGAGATTATAGCGACAACCTCGCAACTAAGAGGTTTTTGTCTTGCGGTGGAATATATCATCACCATCATCATATCGGCCGCGCCACGCCCACGGCTGGGTGTGGGCCTTCACCAGGGGTCTCCGCGACGGTCGGTCCTTCGCTGCCCGCATCTGGCGGCGCGCCGCGACCGCGCGCCGGATCGTCGGTCCACCTTGTTCGGGGGCCTACCCAAGGAGCGGTGGAATATAGGATGGTTGTAATGATAAATAAAATAAAATAAAAATAAAAACATTTATTTTCAAAAACACTTTTACATTGCAATATTGAGTTGCTCTCATATGAGGTCAGCCTGTGTTATGAGGATTATAAAAGATAATGTAACGATGATGATAACGTAATTATTCCTTGAAATCTTTTATGATTATTTAAGTGCCTGGTTGGGTTGCCTTATCTGCTCCGTGCAGAGGTATTGATTGATGCTTATCGCTTTTTATAGTCAATTCTAATTCAGATACTTAGTCGAGGCATCCTCAGCAGGCTCAGTACTAGTAGTGGTCCCAGAAGGAAGGTTCCTGCCTACAACTAACTAAAAGAATAAACTCTTTCATTCCATGACTACTAAAGCAAAGGTAAGACCAATCAATTCACGACAGAAACGAAAGCAGTCAAGGACAGGACGACTTGCTGCCGCTCCTCAGCAAGATGCAGAAATTGTCATGCTTGATTTGACGACCGTTCGAGGTTAATCGTAAGGTCTTTCACCTATTACATCTGACTGCATGGTGCATTAAACATATCCACAAACTCTGAAGGTAAATATACAAAATATTTCATTTTAAAACCACCTCATGTCTGGTAATGTCAAGTTTTGCAACAAAACGATCATATCAAATATCTCTTCAGATAAATGACATGATTAGCACTGTGTGTTCGAGGGAGCGATTCCGTCATCCAACTTCCTGTCAACTCTTTTCCTGAATTCGAGGTTGGACGGATCATTTCGATCAATTATCAGTTTGATAAGACTGAACGGGTTTGTATGTAAGGAAGTTACTTTCATTTACCTTTATTACTTGCCTTAGTCCTGCAATTGGACGGCGTACAATACAGTTACATTTGAGCTATGCTTATGTTCTATTGTTAATAACTCAACAGCGCCGCAGTTTTCTCAGGCCGAGCTACTGATACACTTCACCAGACAAACTTGCCTTTCGGGCTGTCTGCAACGCCAGGTATTCTTACATCAGTCACCAATTTGGTTACAAAACCCCTCACGAACCTCGACATTCGATGCTTCATCTACCTGGCTGATTTTCTACTGGCTAATCGGTCGTACAAGTGGCTGCAACAACAGGTCAGAAATACTGTTGCTTTACTACGACTGGGATGGACAGTCCCATTTTTGCGAAATCTGTTCTGGTTCCGACGTAACGTCTGAAGTTTCTAGACGTTACCTGGGACTCACGAGGCAACTCAAATCCCTGTCGGAACCTTAGTGCCACACGCGCTGCAGTGCACTTACAGAACAGAGAGGCAGTTGGTCCCTCAGACAGGCCTAGCTCCTAATGGGGTGACCCAACTTTGCCTCGTCCGTCATCCCGAGGGAAAGGCACAGCAGTCGGACACTGCAATACTTCAGCCGACAGCTGCCTAAATCCCAACCATACTTACATATTTATTTCCGGAACCAGTCTTGCCGAAATGAATTCGTAAGTAATGATGGCATCGAGTTCAACACCACTGCACAAGTGAACACGAAGTCCATCGTGCTCAGCACGCATCCGACGTGGAGCACAACTAGGACAGAAGTCCGTACCAGGTCAGTCGTCCACGAAACAATGGAACTGGCACCTCTACTGCAAGGAGCTGGCTGCGATACATCTGTCTAACAGCATCCGAGACATCCTGACATACTCCTATAAACAGGTAACTGTACTATCATTGCCTAAATTTAGAAGGAAGAACGAGGACCACAATAGTTGTAGAACTGACCAGACAGCTGCAGACCCTGTTCGATTATCTAAACGTAACTTTGATAACTCAGTACTTCCCCGGGCGATACTATGAAGAAGTAGATTGCACTGTCACATAAAACCGATCCAGAGTGAGTCCTGTTACCCGTTACCGCTGGCAACGACGACCATGCTCTAGCCCCAGGGGAAGCCAGTGGTGGTCCTGTTTGTTTCGAGAGCAACACACGTCGTGTCGCAATTCGTATCAATATTTATATGCACGAGACCACGATGCTGCATTTCACTATGCATTTCTCCGTCGATAGGACAACCTACCTATAGCTTGCATAGTAGTTTCTAGCGCCCAACCTTGTACCCTAAGGCTAAATCGTCTTGACTCAACTCGTGGCCTTATCGCTTCATCTCGGCTCGTGGTCTCATCACCTCAACTCAGCTCGTGACCTTTTGTAACTTCTAAATGGGACAAAGTATTTTGGTCGATGGATCTAAAGCAGAAGCTGTTCAGATGTCACGTTAGATTCAGAACCTGCCACAAGTTTTTCGAGATAAAATCAAAATCCGGCGAATGTTTGCAACGTGTTCTTGAGACAATTCTATTTTTGCATGTAAAGTCACTGTTCGTTTACGGCAAACTTCAGATAGTCGACCATTCAAACATACCTATTTGCATCTACATGGAGTAAGTGGAAAAAGTAACGTTTACCTAATTTAGTTATTTAACCTGAACCTGGCTTGTTTCTGTAGCTCAACAGCACCGCTCAGCAGTACCGCAGCTTTTCAAGGTGAGCCACGTTTACTAGTTGACATGCCTGCCTTGCAGCCTGTCTGCAGCGCCAGGTATTTCCGCTTGAGTCACCAAGTGATTCGCAGAACACCTCAGGCCTCACCTCAGACTCAACGTTCACTTGCATTGTGTGCCTGGATGGTTTCTACTATTGGCTTGAACTATATATCAGGAATAGTCATTTTACTACTATGACTGGGACGGACAGTCTCAATTTCGAGATATCTGTTCTGGTTCCGACGTAACGTCTGTAGTTTTTAGGCGTTACCTGGGATACACGAGGCAACTCAAGTCCCTGTCGGAACCGTAGTGCTACGCACTCCGCAGTGCACTTACAGAACAGAGAGGCAGTTGGTCCCTCAGACAGGCCCAGTGCCTAATGAGGAGACTCTATTTTGCCTCGTCCGTAATCTCGAGGGATATGCACCGCTGTCGGACACTGCAATTCTTCAGCCGACTAAATGGTGAGTAAAGATGGCTTCGAGTTCAACACCGCTGCACAAGCACTCGACGAGCTCACCACAGATCGAATATGGTCTAAGGAGCACAACTAGGACAGACAAGCGTCCTTATCAGGTATTATCCCTCACCATTGTAAGCTGTACCTCAAGGAGGCTGGAATAGAGGCGTCACCTGGATCTGTTCGATCAGCGGTTTCTTCATTGATTCGGTTAGAAAACTTTTTATAGATCATATTTTTGCCAATGGAAACTGGTGACAAGAACAGAAATTTTAGTATTATTACCAAAATGCAATTTTATTTGCTATTATTTTATGAAATCTGTCGAATAAGCTACATTATGCAGTTCTGAATTTACTTAACATGTTACAAAATTGTTAAGTTAGATTTTATTTTAAAGCGAATACGTAAATTGTTGTCTGTTTTTATCATGATCTTTTACAACTTCAAGGTCACACTTCGTTTACCTTTATACTACACATATAGCATCACATCGTATACCAGGAGAAACCAAACACATCACTCAATATGGATTCCGGATATCGATGACGGAACAAATAATAGAGAGTTTTACCTACCAATAAAACTTACCTATTATTTTTCCTGAGATATCCGGAATCCAAGTAATTCCTACCTGGTATTAAGACGTATAATGACGAAATAAACGGCCGCAAACATGGCGTCCATTTGCCGGAAATACGGACAACAGGGTACGGAAACAGGTGGCGCTCCTAGCGGAAAGAGGGTAAGACAGACGGAAACGCAAGAAAAACGGAAGGCTTAACTCAATATGGATTCCGGATATCTCAGGAAAAATAATAGGTAAGTTTTATTGGTAGGTAAAACTCTCTATATTTGATGCAAAAAAGTTGATGCAAGAAAGTTTTAAGATATGATACATTGCTATTTGTCAAAACACTGTTAACATTAACTTCATTGTAGCCGATAGACCCGCCCCGGTGGCGATTTTGTGGATGAGGAAACCTGAAAGCCAAACGTCGCTCGACGCACGCACTCGATGCGAGTTGCAACTGAACTGAGCAAAACGCCAACGTGTGGACAGAATCGCGAACGTTGGCGCAGATTCCTTTGATGAAACCGACACGCGCCGGCCAACTACCAACGTTGGCCCCAACGTTGGGGCCAACGCTATTTTCTCGATCCACACGTTGGGGCCAACGTTGGGGCCAACGTGTGGAGCCGGCCTAAAATTTAACCCGTTTGGATTGCAACCAAGCGACGGAACGATCGAGTTGTTTTTATAACCTCTTTATGAACGATTTCAGTCTTTGAGCAAGTTGGGTTCAAAACTGTAGACGCTGCCTGCGATGCTGTAATGATATGTATTTTTCATTCATATGTATTAGGTATATTGAGCTGTATTTTTCTCATCCAATAAAAAAAATAAAGACACACAGGAACGGATGGACTGAACGATCTTATAGCCAATGTATCTCTCAGTTCTACATATTTTTTAATTTTAGTTTATGGTCTAGTTTCACCCCTTTTCGGGTTGCACTTATTATTTATTGTGGTTGCACCTTATCGAGAGACAGTGTATCAGGCCCCCCGAAGGGGGGGGGGGTCACGGGGGACACGACCCCCCCAAAATCATTCACGTCAAATAGAAAATTCGTCTAAACAGTACCGACAGTAGGGCGATGCAAGCGGTGTGACTGCACTGGGCGCCCTGGTGTGTCTATCAATCGTACTGTTGCCTGTACCTTGAGTAATGGAAATCGATTGAAAGCGCGGTTGCATTGCTGCTTTAGTTAAGATAGTTGTCACATTGGTTCTATCTAAAGCAGCAATGTAACTGCGATTTCTGTCTGAGTTGTTCGCAACAAAATTACGTAATTACCCCCCTGGTGATGAGCGACGAAGCAACGAATGAAACCGACTAAATATCGCACTGCGCTTGTATATAAATATGCAGGGTGTTTGGTAATAGCCTTAAAGCCGGAACTTTATACAAGGTGTTTGGTAAAAGCCTTATAAATCCGAATATGGTAGATAGGGACCATCAAACTGAACAACTTTTACTATGGGACCAACTCTGAAATCGCGAAAAAAAAATCGGCTGTTTCATACTAAAATTAATAACGAAAATATCAAAATGTATGGAACAGCTGATTTTTTTTTCGCGATTTCAGAGTTGGTCCCATAGTAATAGTTGTTCAGTTTGATGGTCCCTATTTACCATATTCGGCTTTATAAGGCTTTTACCAAACACCTTGTATATGAAGCCTTACAGCCTTATACATCCGAATATGGTGGATAGGTCATAGGGACCATCAAACGGGGTTTACCATCAGCAAATATGAAACCATTCAGTTCAAAAGCAGGCCTTAAACAAGACTGCTTAAGGCCTGCTTACGAACAAACCTTTTAGTACGAAAAAGTAAGGCAGTTCAATATAAGTCCTGCTATAAGAAGAACTCATAGTAAGGCCCCCGAACAACTTTTACTATGGGACCAACTCTGAAATCGTGATAAAAAAATCTGCTGTTTCATACTTAAATTAATAACAAATTGTATAAAACAGCAGATTTTTTTCTCGATTTCAGAGTTGGTCCCATAGTAAAAGTTGTTCAGTTTAATGGTGCCTATCCACCATATTCGGCTTTATGGCTATTACCAAACACCCTGTATATCTGTGATAAAAAGTTCTGACCCAAAGGATGGGTAGGCTTATCTATGGTAGGGGACTTGTACTATTATGTATTCTGTGGTAGGGGTATAAAGAAAAAATATTAGTACAAAATTTACTAAAACTATATTTCCAAGTATGATACCAATGACTTATTTTCATCATTATAACTGAAATACATATTAAAGTTAAAAGTATATTATTAATTACATTCAGATATACAATTTAATTTTGAATTCATACTTTGAAGCGCTTGGCAACACTGTAAAAAGATTTTTTCCAATGGCAAACCTTTTACCCAGATCTTTTTTTAAAACTAAAAAAATCATTTTACAGTATCGTTAAGATAAATCGATGTAGTTTTTTAATAATTCGGTTATTTCTTACTGCCTTATTAGGAAAATACTAAGACGTATTCACATTGTAAACTTTTCTACTATTCAATGTGAATGCGCCTTTACAAAGGGTGCATAAAGCTAGAGCTATTACATTCGTTTTTTAAGAGAGTGAGCAAGACAGCAAGAATTTGATCGAACAATATTAGTTCTATGCTAACTATGCAATTTAGTTCAAATTTATAAAATAGGAAATATATAAAACCGTATTCCTCGTTTTTCGTATAATATTTTTATAACAATGATTTGCTTCAGTATGTAACAAGCCTTACTTTCCTAACTACAATAAAAATGTACAAGTCAACAGAATAATTTATTTAGACAATTCATTATTTCGCAATAAAACGACAAAAAATTAAAAATACGATTTTTTTATATTCCACCGACGCTTGAGTATCATATTTCATAATCTACAAGTATATTTAGCCCCGCAATATCTTTCAAACATTTTGTTTCTCACTCTGGCCTGTCATTTTATACAAAATATAGGTTTTGCCGCAGATCGTCATTTTCGCAAATGGTCATCGCGAAAAATTTGGTCACTTTCGCAGAATGTCATTTTCGCAACTGGTAACTTTCGCAAAACGTCACTTTCACAGAATGACATTCAATTTTTTTTCTTTGATTTTCTCAAAATTGAGAGTTTAGCCTCGATTACATACGCCGATTTAAGGAGCCAATTTAGAGTTGCCACTCGTATAAATAAGTTAAATTTTAACAGTGAATTTGCACAAATGACGGAAAGGTCAACATTTTTTATTTTCAATTCTCATCTCTAATCTTAAACAATGTTTACTTTTCCGTTATAGTGTAGATTCGAATTTAAAATCGAACTTATTCTACAATATTTTATTGTGGCAACCCGAAATTGGTTCCTAGCTAGGAAGCTAAATCGGCGTATGTAATCGAGGCATTTGAGAAAAAATGTGAATGACATTCTGCGAAAATGACGTTTTGCAAAAGTGACCAGTTGCAAAAATGTCATTCTGCGACAGTGACCAAATTTTTCGCGATGACCATTTGCGAAAATGACGATTTGCGTCAAAACCAAATACTTTATTTCCCTATACAGTTACTGCAATATTTTCTTTTCAATATTTCATAAATGCGAGTTTTAAAAGCGTTGTTTTTATTAACAAGTAAATACATAATTTTAATATAATATTTTATAACATGTACTTTTTGTTATTATTTAGTAATTATGCTGTAAAAGAACCCTCAAATCTTATGACGAAAAATTGTTTTGAAAAAGTGTATAAACGTTGTTTTTCAAATATTTTAAAAATGTCAATAAAAATTTTTTAACTATACAATGCAAATGAACTGTTAATTTTATTTTATGAATTAATTTCATCAAATAATGTTAAAATAATAATGTTTAATAAAACCCTGTATAATAAACAACTTCAAATAAAAATAATGTCATTAAAATGCAATAAGTGGTAGATAGTTCATTAAATTTCATAATATTTATAAGTACATGCACATTTACAGCAACTGTATAGATATTTATATATTATTATTTTTCATTTGGAACACATCCGATAAGATATACAATATTTAAAAACTCCCTAATTCCGTATTCGGCTTCTGATTTTATTACTTAAAAGTGTTACAATTCTGAATATGATAGATAGGGATCGTCAAACTGAACACCTTTAATATTGAACCAATTTTGAAATCGCGAAATAGCTGTTTCATACAAAAATTAATAACGAAAATGCCAAAATGTATGAAACAGCTGAATTTTTGGCAATTTCAGAGTTGGTCCCTTAGTAAAAGTTGTTCAGATTGATGGTCCCTATCTACCATATTCGGAATTGTAACACTTTGTTTCATACACAGACCATACAACAAGTACTAGTTTCATATTTTTTTTTTAATTATGGAAAGAGAAATCTTTATAAAACAAAAACAAGTACAATACAAAACTGCACACTACAAAAAAAATATCTACACGACTTTTTCAATATTTTTTTAAATTCTGTTATTGTTTGTGTGGCAATGTTTTGTGGATGAAGCTAAGAAATTTAGGTATTATTACCAAAACGGTCTCATGATCTTAGCTGTCATACAGTTAATTATGTTGTACAGTCAGCGCCAAAATTATCTGTGCATTCAAACCTTTCAAAAGAGTTAATAATTTGACAAAAATCAACTTTATCTCAAGACATTAAGGTGCTCTTCATCTAAAAATGCACCTTAATGTCTAAAGTTAAGGCTGATTTTTGTCAAATGCTAAGTATTTTTAGGTTTGAATGCTCCGCCCCTGATTACGTAACTCTGTTGTTAACAATCCTCGATTGAAATCGCAGTTACATTGCTGCTTTACACGGTTATTTTTAGTATATACGAAACCTGAAAACTGTTTGTTCAGAATCAGTAACAGAATATATCATGTTATATTTTGACATAATATTTACAAAACTATAATTAACGCACACCCGGCACACCCTACTAACGGGACAACACAAAAAGCTTGTAACTTCGTGAGTTTTTAAGGTATCATTATATATTTTTTTATACTGGTTCTGAAAATAAAAATATGTGACCCGTTTTGGCTTTTGTTTATACAAAAAAAAAATGGTTTTGAAGCAGATCGTCACTTTCACAAATGGTCAACGCGAAAAATTTGGTCACTTTCGCAAATTCATTTTTTTATTTTTTTTCAAAATTGTGAATGACATTCTGCGAAAGTGACGTTTTGCGAAAGTGACGATCTGCGTCAAAACCAAAATAATGTTGTATGTAGGATGGTTGTCACATCGGTTCTTACTAAAAGCAGCAATGTAACTGCGATTTCTTGTAACAAAGTTACAAAATCAGTCCCCAGATCATTTTGGCGCTGCGACCGCAGTATGATTGTTGTTGGGTGTTGATAGTTCTCGGATGTATGCCGCGTCGGTGCGAGGAGATCAGCTGTCGATGGAGTCCTGCGAGCGCGAGTGAGAGGGACAATCGCCTTGTGGAGCCTTTTTCGAAGGCTTCGCGCCTTTGCCCACGAATATCTCTACCTCCTGCGAACAAATCCATAATTAATATTATAAGGGATATTTTTAATTGGGTGATTGGATTTTTCTTAAGCACTACGGGTCGGTGCTTGGCCTTCACCTCACCTGATGTTGAGTGATGATATGGCTGAATATGAAACCGCACTACACCCGGAATCCTCATCACTGAGGAACTGGCTATCTTACCTCTAACTGCCGGAACACAATTTTTAAATTGTTGCTATAGCGTCAAACTTAGGTAAGTTGGTGGTAGCTAGCCAGGCGGACTTGAAATAAGCCCTACCACCAATGAAATAAAATTAAACTATAATATAAACGTTTTTTTTAATATTCATACCTGACTGCCTTCGATTCCCATGGTCTGGTCTTGTTCGCGACTTGGTCCAGCCAACTGTCTTTCACGAGCTACTTTCCTGAAAAAACAAAGAAACACAAATTTTAATAAGTATAATTTTATCAGTAATCATAAGAACAAACTGGCCCAGTCTTATTGAACCATTGCAGACAAGACGTCTGAAGAGACTGCATACTTGGGACATCATAAAATAACCTACAAGTTAGCAAAACATAAAGGCAGCCTGACAGTGGAAAGGCATGCCTCCACGCCTGCCTTAAAAATAAAAACAACTGCTTATGGTCCAAAGACCGATCGCATGTTAGGAATCAAATATGAAAAATTTTTGCTTGCAAGGATTTAACGGTCAATTTCAATAGCCTATTCAAGAGATAGGCATACTAAAGATTTACAACAGTAAGGAAATTACAACAATTGCCTGGTAACAGATCCATAGCATGCCTATCTCTTACTGAAAATAGTTTATTGAAATAAGGCTTAAAGGACTGGCCACACTGGATGCGTTCTGTGGTTACCGTACCCGTACCCGTACACCCTATGTATGGGTTGACCGCAGAACGCATCCAGTGTGGCGAATCCTTATGTGCTCGAGTGTTTAGTGTCATATTGAAATTGGTACAAAATCTCAAAACATTTCTGAATCAAAACCATCATATTAATAAGTGCCGTTTGTGTATCATCGATTAAAAATACCCTAGAATCTAGATGTCTGGTCAGAGTCTCAAAAACGGCACCTCGAAATAATGCCCGACTTACAAACTGAGTTGTTATTTTGTACAAAGTTGTTATCACAGAATATATAGTATTATTTTCTTTGTTTCTTACTATTTAAAGTTGAATATGGCAAGAACAGAAATTTATAGGGGATGCAATTTTAAAATTTCGATTTGCCTTTTGTTTTGTCAGTCGGTGCTACATTTGCATGCTGTTTTAGTCCGTGAAATGTTATCTAGGATATTTTTGATTGAAGGTACTTATGTATAAATCTTAGTATGAATTGCTTGTTATGTACGTTAGGCAGGTGGAAGCTAATGAATTGATTTAAGTTACGTTCATTGTGGAAAACGCAAATTATATTCAAAGACGAGGTTGTGCGACTTCAGAATGATTTAAAGTCACGCTAAACTTCCATGATGAGTTCAAGAAACTGATCAATTTTTCAAAGAAATATAGGTCGAAATACGTCAAAAATTTCGGCTACCTCGTTATTTGTATGTTACCTAATATATCACATTATTTGCTGAAAAATGTTTTTTTTCTTATTTTGAGTTATTTTTTAGAGAAAGTTGTTTAGTTTCTTGGACTGAACACATCCTGAAAATCGCGTGACTTGTTTAAAACCACCTATAGTGTGTGTAGGTAGGTATGTGCGCGCATGTGTATGTATTGTGTGTGTATCTATTGTGTGTGTGTGTGTGTGCATTGTGAATGTGTGTGTGTATAATGTATATGTTTGTGTTGTGTATGTGTGTATAAAATAAAATAATAAAAATAAAATAAAATTTATTTCTCCTCACAAAACAATATTTTGGTACAATTTAAAGACATTTAAGCAAATAGTATGTGAGGAGCTGGTGTCTGAAATGGGAATAACCTGTATTACAGATCACCAGGCCCCCACCCCACGGATACAATCATAAAACATAATATCTTTAATCTATAGATAGATAATGTGAGCTGGAAAACTAGAAGGTGTTTGGTTGTGTGTGTGTGTGTGTGTGTGTGTATGTGTATGTGTGTGTATGTGAATGTGAGGTGTGTGCGTGAGAGATTTTTAATTTAATCAAAAGAATCGTTTGTTTATAGTTACATTTTAATTCATTTAATTAATTTAATTCAGGCAGGAAGCCCTCTAACATTCAGAGGAAGTCTTCTGTTACTGAGTAGGTCAATTTTTGCAGCCAATTTTAACTTTTGTGTTTTATTTTTTGTGTGTATTGTTTATGCATGAGGGTATGTATTGCGTGTGTGTATGTGTGTGTGTGTGTGTTGTGTATGTATGTAACAATGTGTAAAATAGTACCCACCTCCTCAGGTCCAGCATGGCCTTCCTGTCCTGGTCCCTCTTCTGCGCGGCGAGGCGCGCCTTCTCGTTGTGCGGCGCGGGGGGGGCGCGGCCGCGGCGCGCGCCCCCGCTGGGGGTCGAGGGGGGCTTCGACGCGGGGGGGGTCAGCTATAACAACAAACATTTACAATTCAATTTCAATTCAATTCAATTCAAATAATTTATTTCAGGCAAAAAATGAGCAGCGAACTAAAATCTATGGAAGTGTAATTTTGCAATTTTAGGAAAATTGAACTGAGCGATTAGATCCCTACCGGCTGAAGGTAAAAACACAATTTTGGCGAGTGGACCTTTCATGGTGTAGATGAGCACTAAGATTTTGGGAAATTCACCCCCTAAGGGAATGTAAATTTGTATGGGAATTCGTATAGGAAAATTGAGCGATTAGAACCCTACCGGCTGAAGGTAAAAACACAATTTTGGAGGGTAGACCTTTCATGGTGTAGATGAGCACTAAGAATGGATTTTGGAAAATTCACCCCCTAAGGGGATGAAAATTTGTATCCAACGGGAATTTGTACAGGAAAATTGAGCGATTAGAACCCTACCAGCTGAAGGTAAAAACACAATTTTGGAGGATAGACCTTTCATGGTGTAAGTAAGCACTAAGAAAGGGTTTTGGAAAAGGGAAGGGGATAAGGATAGGGAGGGAGGGGAACGGAAACGCCTTCTACCAGCA
Source organism: Agriphila tristella (assembly GCA_928269145.1). Lineage (NCBI taxonomy): Eukaryota > Metazoa > Arthropoda > Insecta > Lepidoptera > Crambidae > Agriphila > Agriphila tristella. The sequence goes on along the minus strand of OV743451.1, from coordinate 1,161,857 downwards.
TTTTAAGGATAAGTACTAATGATTTTCTAAAATGTACAGGCAAATGAAGTCGCAAGCAAAAGCTAGTGTATAAAAAATCAACTAATTTCCCACCTCTCTCCACCCGTTAGCCTTCAACTCGTCAATATGCTTGTACAGAGCGTTGACATTGTCCACTTGAAGGCACACCATGACCCAGAACCCAGCAAGTCATCTAAAGTGGTGGGGAACGGCTCATCTAGATGATTGTTATATATAAAAACCTACTAAATTCTCACCTCTCTCCACCTGTTAGCTTTCAACTCGTCAATATGCTTGTACAGAGCGTTAACATTGTCCACTTGAAGACACACCATGTCCTAGAATCCCTGCAGTTCTTCTAAGGGTGGGAATTGGCTCGTCTATAATATGATCTCTAATGTATAAAAATCGACTAATTTCTCACCTCTCTCCACCCGTTAGCTTTCAGCTCGTCAATATGCTTGTACAGAGCGTTGACATTGTCCACTTGAAGGCACACCATGTCCCAGAACCCTTGCAGGTCCTCCAGGGTGGTGGGGAACGGCTCGTCTAGACGCTTGTTTATGTTGTTGTAGCAGAGACCTGGAAGAGCAATGGAAATAATAACTAGTGATTCTGAGTTGTAGACCTCGCGCTTGTGACGTTTATGAACATTTTTCGAAATGGCTAAAACGTTTTTTTCCAAAGAAATTAAAAAAAAATCTGGCTCTACTAAAAATCTATACAAGGTGGAGACAACAATGCGACAATTATGTAAATCAAACATTGCTGACCCTAGTTTATAGGAGTATTTTGAAATAATTTCTAGGATAGGAACAGCACGAAAAATACACGTACTGAAAACAGTAACTGAAAAATATTTCCTGTGACTAAACTATTGTAAATTTTTCAGATTTTTTATGCAGACTGGTAGCGTTCTTAGCTGTACGACATTTATTTTATTGCCCTACGGCACTACTGTCGTCTCAGGTTCTATAATTATCGAACCTGCTCACAAAATTTCACGAAAATCGGTTGAGAAATGCGACCTATAGAGTAGAACGAACGGACAGACACACCCAAGCATTTTTGCCCAAGCTGAAGCATACGCTTTGCTCGCATTTCGCGCTCGCTCAGTCAATTACAAAAGAGTAGGTCATCCAGTAATTGTAGTAATAAGACAAAAACAGAGCGGTTCCCAAACTAGGCAATGCCTGTATCTCGAGATATTCCCAGGAGGGGGGTATTTGTACTCGGTTTGGATGGTGGTAAGGCTAATTTCAAGTCTGCCTGGCTAGCTACCACCATCTTACCCAAGTCTTACGCCATAACAACAATTTAAAAATTGTTGTGTTCCGGCAGTTAGAGGTAAGGTAGCCAGTTCCTCAGTGACGAGGAGTCCGGGTGCAGTGCGCTTCCACCTTTTATCGTCACTTAACATCAGGTGAGGTGAATGCCAAGCACTATCCCGTTGTGCATTAAAAAAAAACAATGTGCATGTACACATTGTGCACGCCTACCAACATTCACAGCCGACCGGACTTCGTGTGGAACAACTACACTTTATGCAGTGGTTTAGCGCCTGGCCCTGCGATTGCGGAGGTTAAGTAACTTTCGCAAGGGTCGGACATGGAATGGGTGACCAAAAAAATATTATCTCGAGCTCCTGCGTGCTTCGGAAGGCACGATAAGCCGTTGGTCCCGCCTGCAATCATTGAAGTCGTTAACACCCACCGATCCGGATTGGGCTCGCGTGGTGGGTTATTGCCCATCCTCCTTATCCACCCATTAGGGAGGCCTGTGCACCTGCAGTAGGGACATTAAAAAAAGGGCTGATTGTCATTGTCAACTACACTTCACTGAATCAGATAGTTTAAGAGCTAATTCGCTAGCTGATTCCTTGAGTTTATTCAAGAATATGTGTATGTATACCTTCGAACTGCTGCATCTTCTGCGTGGCCAGCAGCCGCGCCTTGCCGGCCGCCGCCCGCAGGAACCCGAGCACTTCCTCGTTCACATCTTGGTCCTGCAAATGTCAACAATATTCACATTACATTAAATTGATAATTACTTTTTTCATTATAATTTTAAAGAAAGCCTCTGGCTGTGTTCCTATGTTGTATATTTTTTCATAAATTAACATTTAAAAGAGATATTAATCTTTTAAAATTTGCCATTGTTTAGACATTCACCAAACAAAGACAATATTATATAAAAAAGGAAAACATAGGAACACCACAGAATACATAAACACAGCTAAAGCCTTTCTTTATTTTTTGGTGAAATAAGTAGGTATTTAAATTGGTCCAGTTTTGGAGGAAACAGGGGACTATGAAACATTGATTTTGTCTTCTTTCCATAGGATTTTTCCAATCATCTCGACCATAGTGTTTCCTCTTAATGTGCCCTCTCTGAAGTTTGGAGGAGCTCGTGATAATGCTGTGTCATGGACGAATGTGTACTATAGTACAGTTGCAGGGCAGATAGACCTTGTTTAAAGTAGAACTACCTCACCAAGAAATACGATATGTTTTATTTATAAGTGACGTAGTTGCAGTCCATGATTAGATTGTGTGGTTTAGCTTAGACTACGAGCATAATACTATCTATCTATCTATAACTTAGTTGAGATATTAAGTAAGTCTATAGTCCATTTTTTACTACAGGTCAATACGTAGCCTACGTAGGCCACTAACTATTAGCGTCAAAATGGCGGCGCCAATGTCATAATGTTAATATTTTCATATTGTCAGATATAGTACTGAAATCCTACTATTTGATACCTTTAGTAAAAAAATTAGTACCTTTCTCGTTCTTAAGATAAAGCAATTAAACGTTGGTCCCGCCAATTTGACATCAAAATGGCGGAACCACACGAAACAACACATCCGAGTGGATAGTCACATACATATATTTTTACTACCTATAAACTACCTCATAAAACTGTAACCTAATTGGCATTATTCAAAGGAAAATCAGAGATACAGACTTGAACTCCTGGTCCCGCCATCATGATATTTTTATGATTCAAAAAAATCACGCGAACAGCAATAATTTCTTAATTTTTAATATATATGCATTCACTACCTAATTGCTACCTATCAATAAAGCTTAATTATCCCAATGTAAGCCTTTATTTTAATAAATAAATGTATTTTTATTTATCCCAATAGAAAATATTACTAGCAGTAGTAACACGTGTAGTACGTGGACAAGATAGACAGGATAGCGGACAACGCGGCGGACGGCACAGCGGACTGCGCGGCTGACAACACACTGGATGGAACAATAGAGAATAAAGCACAGTGAACAATATTGTGAACAGCACAGCACATTAGACAGCACAGCTCAATGGACAATTACGCAAATAATTGTAAACATCATCATCATCATCATATCAGCCACATGACACCCACTGCTGGGTATAGGCCTCCCCTAAGGATCTCCACAAAGATCGGTCCTGCGCTGCCTGCATCCACTGGCTTTCCGCGACCTTCACCAGATCGTCGGTCCACCTTGTCGGGAGCCTACCCACGGAGCGTCGTCCGGTGCGCGGTCGCCATTCCAGAACCTTTCTGCCCCAACGGCCATCGGTTCTTCTCGCTATGTGTCCCGCCCATTGCCACTTCAGCTGAGCAATCCTTCGAGCGATGTCGGTTACTTTAGTTCTCCTGCGGATCTCCTCGTTTCTGATTTGATCACGTAGGGAAACGCCGAGCATGGTTCTCTCCATTGCACGCTGAGTGACCTTGAGCCTCCTTATGAGACCCATAGTTAGCGGCCACGTTTCACTGCCGTAAGTCATCACTGGCAACACACACTGTTCATAGACTTTCGTCTTGAGACACTGAGGTAAGTCGGACGCGAAGCTTCCCGAATGCTGCCCACCCGAGTTGGATTCGACGAGAGATCTCTTTCTCGAAGTTGGACCTACCTAACTGGACTGCCTGTCCTAGGTATACGTAATGATCAACAACTTCAAGTGTAGTGTTCCCAACAACTGGAGAGGGTACAACATGGGCATTTGACATAATTTTCGTCTTATCCATGTTCATCCTAAGACCCACTCTTTGGGAAGCACTACGTAGATCTTCGAGCATTGTGTTCAGGTCTTCCATGGTCTCAGCCATAAGGACTATATCATCGGCAAAACGAAGGTGTGTTAGGTACTGGCCATTAATGTTGATGCCGAGTCCTTTCCAGTCCAAGAGCTTAAAGATGTCCTCCAACTCCAACGCAGCTGTGAACAGTTTCGGAGAAATAACGTCTCCCTGTCTCACACCACGCTGCAGTTGGATAGGATTTGTGTTCTGGTTCTGTACTCGGATCGTCATGATGGCATTTTGGTATAAGTACCTCAACACCTCGATATACCTATAGTCCACTTGGCACCTTCGGAGAGACTGCAGCACCGCCCAGGTTTCAATCGAATCAAAGGCTTTCTCATAGTCCACGAACGCCAAGCAAAGTGGCTCATTATACTCCTCAGTCTTCTGTATAACCTGCCGCAGCGTATGGATGTGGTCTATGGTGCTAAAGCCTTTTCGGAACCCGGCTTGTTCGGGAGGTTGGAAGTCGTCGAACTTGCGAGCGAGACGATTCGTAAGGACTCTCGAAAACAACTTATAGACAGAAGCGAGATGGGTCTATAGTTCTTTAAGAGGGACTTGTCACCCTTTTTAAAGAACAAGATCACCTCACTTATGTTCCATGTCTTTGGCGTTCTGCCCTGGACGATGACGGAATTAAAGAGCTTCTGAAGGACTTTGAAGGCTTACCGCCCGCTCTCAGAAGTTCTGTAGTGATTCCATCGTCACCCGCCGCCTTGTTGTTTTTCAGCTGTTTGAGAGCCATACTAATCTCGTACAGGCTGACGTCCGGGATATCTTGGGTGTCGGGTAAGCTTGGCTCTGGGGTCTTTAGCCTTGCTTTCAACAGGTGTCTGCGTGGAATATAACTGCCCATAGAAGCTCTCGATCTCCCTCAGGATTTCAGGCTTTGATGAAATGATGCGTCCGTCGTCAGTTTTCAGCTTCGTCATCTGGCTTTGCCCAATATACAGATCTCTCGCGAACATTTTGGAGCCTTTATTCCGCTCGATGGCCTCTTTAATACGATTCGTATTAAATTGGCGAAGGTCGCTCGTCAAAGACTTAGATATCTGTCTATTAAGCTGCCGATAACGATTAGCATCTACTGAACTCTAGAGCCTCATTTCACGTCTCTGATCCATGAGTAGGAGTGTGTGGTCGGATAGTTGCTTTATATTGGGACGGCGGGTCTTAAAGAGCTTGGACCCTACCGTACGGACAGTATCCACCACCATGTTGTTTAGATCGTCCACATCTATGCTGTTCCCAAGGGCTTCGAAGCGGTTTTGGAGTTCGAGTTGAAAGCTCTCGGGGTTTTGAATATGGGCCGGCAATGGTCGAATTGTTGATTTTATCAGCCGAGATCTTTCCAGCTTTGGGTTGATATTCAATGTGCCACGTACCAATCGGTGATAGCTCCCCGTCTTAACAGCGTTGATCACAGTGACATCATTGAATATTTGCCTTTTCGTCGACATGATAAAATCTATCTCATTTCTGACTTTACCGTCCGGACTAACCCAGGTCCACTTCCGGCTTTCCGGCTTTCTGAAGAATTGTTAACATAACTCTTAAACTATAAATAAAATAAAACCCCTTAAATTTTATATTAATTTTTATTTTCTCACATAAATTATGCAATGTGGAATAATATTTAACCGACTTTTATTGAGAAAAGAAGAGAACAGAATTTACTTGAGAAAAGTACTATTACAAGCCTTTTACGGGAAGCAATTTACATTGTCTCGAATGTTTAAAGCCCTCGCCTACGACTCGCTCGGGATTCAAACTATCATCGACAGACAATATAATGATTAACTACCCGTTCTTGGCTGTAAGGTAATGTACTAAATACATTTATTTATTGAAATTAAGGCTTGCATTGGGATTATTAAGCTTTATTGATAGGTAGCAATTAGGTAGTGAATGCATCTATGTTAAAAACAAAAAAAATATTGCTGGTCGTGTGATTTTTTCGAATCATAAAAACATCATGATGGCGGGACCAGGAGTTCAAGTCTGTATCTCTGATTTTCCTTTGAATAATGCCAATTAGATTACAGTTTTATAAGGTAGTTTATAGGTAGTAAAAATATATGTATGTGACTATCCACTCGGATGTGTTGTTTCGTGTGGTTCCGCCATTTTGACGTCAAATTGGCGGGACCAACGTTTAATTGCTTTATTTTAAGAACGAGAAAGGTACTAAATTTTTTACTTAAGGTATCAAATAGTAGGATTTCAGTACTATATCTGACAATATGAAAATATTAACATTATGACATTGGCGCCGCCATTTTGACGCTAATCACTAACTTAGTATTTGATGACGGGTGGAAAATAAACATGTTTGTTTTATATCATAACTTGTCTTATTTGGTAAAAAATCTTCACCCAACCCTTTTAATAAAAACATAAAAAATGGTTTTCCACACATGAAAGAAATTACTGATTAATTATATTATTAGTGACAATTTGATTTAATAAGACACCATATTTTAAATAACGATTTTTTAAAAGAATTAATTACAACAGTTGTTTAACTACTTAATAGGACAAGTAAACAGACATATATCATTTGATAATATGTAATATCAAATTATGTTACGATTGATTTGTCATCTCTTATACAGGTTGTAGCAGGAAGTATTGTTAAAATTTAAAAAAGAGAAAACAAACTTCATCAAATTATTGTTCAGTTTGTGGGTTCGATTCCCGCCTGAGCGATTGATGGCTAGCAAAAAAATGTTTTACCACAGGTCGAGTATTACAAAGTATTTCTCAATAACATACATTAAATGATAAATTTACCTTAAGTTACTAAATTAATGTCCATCAGCCATTTATAAATGTCCCCACTGCTGGGGCACAGGCCTTCCTTATGGGTGGATAAGGAGGACGGGCCATAACCCACCACGCGGGCCCAATGCGAATTGATCGGTGTTGACGACTGCAAATTCAGCCGGGACCAACGGCTTAACGTGCCTTCCCAAGCACGGAGGAGCTCGAGATAATAATTTTTTTTATTTTATTTATTTATTTATTTATTTATTATCAGGCAACAATGGCCCATAGATACATACCTTAAAACTAAAATATAATATATATAGACAATTTTGTTAGTAAATATAACTTAATATTACGTTAGTATAAACTCAATTTGGCACTTTCTGTGTCAGTTCGGTGGCACAAGGCAATGTCCCTCGAAAGCGCCTGTATACCACGCCCTGCGGCCAGAAGTCCTCCTTCATGAAAGTGTCCAGCCTGGTGGTCGGGATGCGCGCCACAAACGACTTAAAATTCGTGTTATGGCGCGACTCCAGAGGCTGAACTCTCAAGCAAAGGTTAGCCTTCTTCTTTATGTACTCTATCACATCCTGCACGGTGGTGGTGTGGTGCAGGCGGGACAGGTACACAGCCGTAGTCGGTATGGCAGCTCGCAGCAGGAAGTTGGGCCCTGTCGGTGCGGTGCCATGATGATTCTGTCTCGTTCGGTGACGCTGTCGCTTCTTGTTCCGAACCTCGAGGAAACCGTCTTCATCTTGGCCCGGTCGGACAACATCCTGCGAAGGAGCTTTCCCATCGGCGAGTGCTGGCTTCTGCGACCGCGAGCTTGAATTGGCGGCCGCAACAGCAGCAAAGTCGCGTCGACAGCTGACGGGCGCACGCGTCTCCGGCTCCATCGCGGTAGAGGACGGCGGCGGCGGGGCGCGAGCGGGTGGCGCACAGCTCGTGGGATCGGCGCTCGCGGCCGGCGGCAGCGGCGGTGGCGCTCGGGCTCGTTCGGGTCGTGGCGGAGACGGCGACGAAACTGCTGACTTGCAACTCGACGTCATAGATGTATCGAAGCAGGCCCCACGTCGAGTGTTGACATTTGACCTACTTACGGCGAGTGATTCACGTAAATCGTCAACTTCTTTACGCAATTCACTCACCGTATTTTCAGATGACTGAAATTTCAACATCAATTCGGCCAAACTCGCCTTAAGGGACACGATGTCCTTTAGGAGGCAGGTCACATCGACGTGATCGAAGGTGACGGGAGGCAGCTTGTTGAGGTCCCTCGCCACGAACGTCGGCACGTCATCGGGGTCGGTTTCCTTGAACAGGGTGATGATCTCCTGCAAGCTCTTCTGTGTCCCGTCACGTCACCGGGACACCATCTGGTCGCTCTTGCCGAGAGACTCGAACAAGAGTTTCTTCGCCGTGGCCACGTCGTCCTCGCTGAAGCTGGACTTGCAAATTTGCAGTGCGCTCACCTCATCCATGACGTCCAGCTTTTGTTGTAGGAACGCCAGGAGTTCATTTGCCACAAGTTTGTCACTCATGGCGTAATACGATTAGCGGCACTTGGCCGCGTTACGCGTTCTCTAATTTCTTAGTATGCGTCTGCACCGATCCGCATCGCACACACGACTTTGACTTTTGGTCACCCATCCCATGTAATACTGTATATTAACTTAATTAATACATGAAGTCTAAATTCCTCACTTAATAATCCGTGGCGCACGTGTCTTGCGCGGGCAGACGTGTGACAATCCACGTGCTAATTAATATTACATGAGATCCGACACCTCGGATATCAAGGCGGAAGTTACTGCGTGTTTCGTGTTCATTGCTTATGCAATGGTTGCGTTCGAACTAGCAATATTTTAAAAGTTCGGTACATCCTATGCAGTCGACACAGCCTTTTTAACGGATTGCGTGAAATTTCTTACTTTGATCAAACTATTAAGATACTTGCGTTGCATCCATTCGTCTAGCCATTAATGGGTAGAAGGGAAAAAATTTACTTTTGAAGTCCACTACATGGCTCTTACAGAAACCTCTATTATTTGCGTTTTAATTGGTGGTTCTATTAATAGAAAAATTCTTAATTTGCGAATAAACTTTATTAGTTTAACTTTATTTATAGTACAGGGTCGGTTATTCTGATGTTACCCCAAATAATCCATTCTAGGAAACCTAAACTATGTCAGAGAATTCTAGGAAACCTAAACCATGTCAGAGAATTCTCCCTACTAGCTCCCTCCCTAGTTTAGGGTAAATTCTCGGATATATGTTTCCTAGAATTCACCTCAGGGTGGATTCTTTTGGGGTTACAGATTGGAATAACCGACCTGTGCCTATAGTCATTAGTTTATTCGCAAATTAAAAGTTTTTTGCTATTAACAGAACCTTTATTCCTCAAAGATTTAAGGAAGAATCACTCATAAGGATTCTGAAACTTTGTCGCAATCAACTCTGATAGAATCGCAGTTACAATGCTGCTTTAGTAAGAACCAATGTGACAACTATCTTAAGTTTCAATCGAGAATTGTTAGCAGCACAGTAAAGTAATCAGCAGGGACTGTTCCCTGCTGCCGGGATATTAAAAATTTCTGATGATGATAATTTTAGTTCAGGGTTTTTAAACTGACAGTCTTTGCTAGTATCTAAACCCTGAGGTATACAATAATGGCCAGCCTACTTTCAAATAGGATAATTTATAATCTAAAAGAGCAAGACAGGAATGACTGCTTTGAATGCTAAACACTGTACACAATTTCTTTCCTATTCAGAGCAGCATAAAATAATGCTGACTATATTATTTATAGAAATGATTAATGACACAGATTATTGACACTGTGTATAATGCAGTTTAGCTTCTTGTTTAGATTAGATTTTATTATGTAGGTCATTATGTTATGACCGTCATCGAGATTAATAAGGGCACAGTTTTCAATTATAGATACGGATTAGGTTTAGATAATATATTAATTTGAAAAGGTAGATCAAAGTAAGAAAATTGTGAAATCTGGGACAGCTTATAATGAAGTACTTAGTTAAATAGCCGATTTCTCAGTAAGTGTAAACAACCGCCGCCGTTTGTCCATCGCAGCTAGGGTTACCATATCTCAGGATTTGTCCTGAGATCTCAGGATTTTTGGACTCATCTCAGGATTGCGGCCGGATTTTGCAAATCTCAGGAATTTTTACAAAATAGTGCATTTTAAAGGTTTGTTAAATTAAATATCAAATAAACTTTCTATTACTAATGGACGACCGGCGACCGCTGAACCCCCGCCTCCCCCCCCCCCCCCGTCACACCTCATTCTCAAACTGCTACAATCTCAGGATTTTTAAAGGAAAATCAGGCCTTTTCTCCGGACTTTTGATTTTTTTTATCTGGTAACCCTAACCGCATCCATCACCGGGATGTCAACGGGACGGAATGACGGCGAATAGTTGCTTTGCCGTTAGGTTGGATTTCCGAAAATCTTTGCACCTTATAACGCAATAAGATTACAATGAGAGTACTGCCAAGTGCCAACATAACGGCAAAGGAAATATTTGATGTAACGTACTCTATTATGACGGGTCGGATTTTCGTTGTGCATAGACCACAGAGCAAGCCATTCATAAAGAAGAAGACGGGTTGTCATAGTCAATGTATATACCGCTACATCGGCGCCGTTGACGATGGCGAGTGGTGGTGATGGACAAATGGCAAGTGCCATAGGTACAAAATATTCTGTAATAGTTTAGATAAAGTTTGGTAATTGACGGTTCCCATTAAAGACAAGGTCAGTATCAATTCTAGAAACACTACAACCGGTCATTAAAGAATTGATAATGACCTTACGAGCCAAATTAATTCTTTATCAATGGAACAATTAACTTCGATCTTGGCCTGGGCTAAATACTGCAACTAACGCTTGCATCGCAGGATGCCCTTGTACTTGATGTGTGTCTAATGCAATTTTATGCTATTGTTTCAATGAACCGACCAAGTATTGTCTGTGAAATCTAAATACTAGCATTATGTATGTATTGTACACAATGTTTTATAAATTATAATAAACTGCAACTCTTTCAGATGTCAGTTAATTAAGGTTGGTGCTACCTAACTCTTTCTTTACCAAAATAATAGTACCTATTAGCTACCAAAGCTTGATCAGTCATCAATCGAATACCATGACTGGAGCTGGGCCAGAGTTCAACCACAGAATAGATAATAGTACTAGCGTACAGAATTTGCACTCCGCAGAATCGTTTAAATAAATAGCGACACAATAAAGTGCAATTCAGGTCGCACGGCGCTCCCTTTGCTCCAAAACACTCGCTTAGTAGTTGCCTCTCTTTCTACCGCGTAGGTCTTATCCTTTCTGACGTATGAAATTTGTCCTCTCAGAGGACGCCGAGCGTTTCAAACTCGCGCGCGGAGTGACGGAGCCCTGGTTCAACAGTAAAACTGTAAACCGTGATTTGACAGATGTATGTGTTACATTGCTACTCCGTTTTGGCACATTTAAAAACTCACCAAAGTAGCAATGTATTGCAATTGCAATCGGAGCGATTATGAAAATGTAAGTTATCCAATAGAGTGCTTGGTTGGGTCGGGTGGGTTTCAGTCGTGCTCCAGTACCATGAACGCTCAAGACAACACAACGCATAATGAAGCATTAAATTTAAAATGAAATAACGTCTCTGAGTGCAGCAGTTAGAAAAGAAATTTATTCTCACCTGTAAGTTCTCCAACTCTTTCTCAGCTGTGAGGGCCAGAGCGATCAGCCTCTCCGTCTCCTTCTTCTCCAGATCAAGAAAGTAATGTCCATCTTTAACAACCTCCTCCGCACACTTCCCCACTCCATTCACACCATTAACCGGCTCCTTTACAGAGTCATTCAAGTTTATCACAGATACACCATTCGTTACACTCACTACACTGGTTTCGGTCACCGATTCAGTCTTCGGACTTGGAATGTCTTCGGATTTTTGAGGTGAGAGTTCCACTTTCAAACTTTTCTTTGGTGATAAAATTGTCAATTGCGCGCGGAACTCCGGCCTCAAATGCCTGAGAACTGGCAGAGATATGCTCGAATCGCTTTCTCCATTCGGACTAGAGTAGATATTTTCGCTTTCAAAACTATTGGATTTTTTGGGAGTGATGAATCTGTCTGACTGGCAGTTTAGAGATTTTTCTGTGAGAACTTTTGTCTCATCTTCTTCACTCTGGCTCTTCATTTTATGCCTTTTTTGGTTGAAGAAGCCTTGGGCTAGCGCTCCAGGGCCATACAATCTCTCAACTCTCTGCTGTATAAAGCTTTTCATGGGACTCGTGAGCTGTTCTCCATTCTCCTTAGTTATTTCAACACGTTTCGACATCCCATTCGAGGATATAGTATAGGATTCCGAGCTATATCTCGCCTCCTTTCCATTTGTAGTGACAGTTTTTCTAAAATTAGTTTCCGAGTAACTGGATTTAAATGTGATCTCCTTCGCATTATCGACCTCATCGGTTTTCTGATGAAGCATGGACGCAGCAAAGTTCTTGCTCTCGGTGGAGATGTAAGGTCTACTCGTGGTCGTCATGCTGGGGCCGAGGAAGTCGTTCTTCAGCTGTTTATTCTCGGTCGCCATGTAGACATGCAACGGTGACGTAGCTAGGTAGGGATCAGTGTGCGCCTTGGAAGGCGCTTTCGCTGTCAAATCCGTTCTTGTATCATGGGGCCCGAAGGTAGGAACTAGCAGCTTGTTTGCACTGACTGGTACAGGGACGAGAAGGGAGTTATTCTCGCTTTTATATTGGTATGTGTGTGTGATTGGCCTTATTGGAGACGCTTCTCGGCTTTTGTTGATATCTTGCCGTAGTTTCGAGTCGTAAGTCGTAAGGTTTGTGTACCCGTTGACAGAGCAGGCTAGGTTTAAATAGCTCGGTTTCTTGTGGGGCAGCTCGTCTCTCTTTTTGTGGTGGCCTCGTGACCTGTGACTGCCTGCGTCTAAGTAAACCTTTGGTGGCGGCTTCAGAAGATTGTCAGATTTTCTTGGTGTAGGTGTGGTGTCTTCTGGCGTACGAATTGGTGTGATTGTGGGTGTAGGGTGCTGGCTGACTGGCTGAAGGTTGGACGCAGCCCTTTCTTGGAATCGGGAGTTGAAATCCCGGATGCGGCTAGTGGTGGATGATGGTGTAAGGAGATTCAAGCTTCCAGATGTTGTATCTGAAATCAAATGAGAATAATGTTTCGTTACAATTTCTTTCTTTACATTGAAATAAATCATTTTTACGGATACTATAGTGTGGTTTTATTATATGACTAGCTTCTGCCCGCGACTTCATCCGCGTTGACAGTCGGAAAATCCTTAGAAAACCTTTGATCGATGAAAAAAAAAACTATGTTTTAATCCAGGCTATAAACTCTGTGTGCCAAATTTCATTCAAATCCGTTTTACCATTTTTGCGTGATTGAGTAAAAAAAATTCAAACTTTCACATTTATAATATTAATAGGAAGTAGGTTTTGATGTTTAGTTTAGTTGTCGTGTTCGATTTTGCTTCTTAAAGTCTAAAAATACAATTTATTAAGACATTAGACTGCAATGAATAAATTTTGATAAAAATATTCAATGAAAATTGTCACCAAAGCTAACAAAATAATGTATCATGAAACATTGAATCACATGAACACATGCATTTAATAATTTTGATAAAATTATAGGCAACTAAAATTAGAGTAGAGTTATTTTGAGAGCTTGATATTTATCATGCTTATCTTTTTTTTTGCTATATTTACCCACATACTAAATGTAAAACCAATGCAGTATACCTTTGTCATAAATTAATAGATGCAGGTATTTATCTGTGAAAGCTTGTAATTAGCTTTTAAGTATTTATTCTATAGTTAATTTGTAAATGATGCTGTAAGAAAATAAAATAAAGAACTAAATAAATACCCTGTACTTCAGAGTCTGTTTTATTAATGAAAATAAACGAATTCAAACTTGAGGTGGCCAAATACGATTAAGTTTTTCATGAAATCAAACAACCATAACCATCTTTCCCTTTGCAGATTATAATTTACCAGAACAGCTAGTATGGAACACTTAATACAAATAAAACAAGGCCTGTATGTTGGTTTCTTAGAATAATAACATCTAGAACTAGAAGCCGAGACCCCGTATTTAAAATGAGGCAAAAAAAACTCGAGCCAAAATGGCTTAGTTTTCTGATTTATATCCTTCATCTACCTACCATCCTTTATCTACTTAATCGTAACTAAAATCCAATAAAATAGTAACTTGTCCCTTAAAGGTAGGGAAATTATAGGTAACATAATGAAGGACAGAAATCTAAAAACTGAACCATTCTGGCTTAAATAAAACCTTAAGTTTCGTTAATCGTTCTATGTTGTTTGTTATTATTCTAAGGTTGGTTTTGACCAAATACCATAATGATACAACAAATCATAACAAGTATGAAGTACGACTTAACTGCTCTTAAAGGACTTAACTGCTCGCCTGTTTGAGGCAACAGGTGACCGAAGAAGTGGCAATTTCTTTGCTCAACGCATAAGCTTGGCCATTCAAAGAGGAAATGCTGCTAGTCTTTTGGGTACTGTGATGCCCGATTGCATCTATTACGAACTTTTTAGTCGTTGCGCAAGTAGTAAATCAAATAAAGAACATTTGTTTCTTTATTATCTTTGAAAGCTCATTCTGCTTTTGTTCCGAAAAACATGTCGGTTGAAATAAAAGTGTATTCGCTAAAAAGAGTGATAAAATAGAAAAGATCACACAAAAACTGTGTTTCCTTTAAGTAGCTACGCCACCCATGTGTGACATGGTGGAGGCGCGACGGCCGTAAAGTTACGCGCGTGTTAGAATATGTTTTAGGTGCTGTGCTGTGTTTATGCGGTACAAGATGAAGAAGTTCAACGGCATTGATCAAGATATTAATGAATTATTCGACGAGTTTGAGATCGCAGCGGCCGTGAATAAATACGACGGTGATGCGAAGAAAATTATTTTGAGCGCTCACCTGGAGGGAGCAGCGCTCTACTTCTACAAGAAGATTGTCTCGAGCTGTAGTTCCTACAAGGAGTTGCGGGACAAGATAACGGAGGAATTCGCTCCGACTACGAATCCACTGTCAGCTTTCTTTGAACGCTGTCAGGGCCCACAGGAGGACCCACTTGATTATTTTTATTCTTTAGATAGCTTAGCTGCAAAAGCAGGGTCAGTCATAGACGACCAATGTTTTATTCAACAATATTTAAGAAGATCTAATTATGTTACAAAACATAGGCTGGTTACACAGATTTATATCAGCAAGAATCACTTGAAACAAGTGTTGTGGCAGATGAAAAAACTATTTTCTGGAGAAAAGCCAGAAACTAAATTAAGTCTGCCTGTCCAGTCGACTAGTGTAGGCGACACCGTGGTTGATGTTGCACCAGCACCAGCTGTGCGCGCGTACTACGAGCCGGCGCGATCCCAAGTCCTATGCTCTACCCCAAACCAACCCCAACAAACCCCAATTTTTTCCAAAGATTCCTCACACTCTTTAAATTTCAGACAAAGAAAACCAATAAGAAACAATTTGGATGCGGACGACATTAAGGCAATTGACGAACATGTTCGATCGGCGGAAACATCCAAAGAAGAACAGTCTAAACGTGAGTCAGCTCCATGTATTAATGTAACTTGTCGTGATCATAAAATCATTTCGTTAATAGACACTGGTGCTTCTGTCTCTGTCATCTCAAGTGATTTAGCACAAAATATTTCTAAAGAAATTATGCCATGTGACTTATTAGTGAAAGCCGTCAACGGTAATCGTTTAAATATGTTAGGTAAAGTTAATTTGAAATTGTTGATCGACAATGTTTTATTCATTAATGATTTCATTGTTGTTGAGAGTATTGGCCAAGAAATGATAATAGGTCAAGATTTTCTCTTCGCCAATAAGTCTATGATAGATTTTTGTAATCATCAATTCATAGTAAAGAATGTAAGATGCAAGTTAATGTCCAAAAGCGAAATAACTAGCACTAAGAATAGGATTGACATAGGGCAATGCCAATATTTAGATTCTTATGAAGTCAATGCCAATAAACATACGATTGAAACATATGAGAATAGAGGGAAAAAAGTGGAGGAAAACGAATTGAAAGATAGATCTACAGATGTTTGTGATAGCACTAATCATAGTTTCTTACAGGAGGATTTATGTAAATATGATCGTCCTTCGCGAGGTAACCTTTTAGATTATAATTTACCTCACGGACATCTTGTAAAAAGTAGTCGCAGCCATAATAATCATAATTTCAATTCTAATCGTGTAGATAAACTATGGAAATATGCATTTCAAGAAAATGAAGAATCATTTTACTTTCATAATCCTAAGAAAAAAGGGGATAGTTCTGTTGAAAAAATGTGTATAGAGAAAGATTATGGTTCTTTGTTGTATTTCATGTGTAGTTAGCATAGTAGGATTAAAAGTTTATTTTAGTTGAAAGGCGGTTTTTAAAAGAATGTCACTAATGCATTTTATGATTGTTTCATATTCCGGACAACGCTGCTGAGCAACGGTGGCGCTGTCGTGGAAAAGAGGGAGCCTGGAACCGACCAAGTTTTTATCCGGCGAAATTTAGTTATGGTTGGTGAAATCGATGCAGTTCTTCAGTTTGGACGAGGGGGAGGAGCCCACATGGTTCCATAAGAGCCGGGTGATATTTCGTTTGCTGCGAAATTCCTCCTATTTTTCTTCATAACTCCATCGATCTCACATGATGTGGCCGGATCCGATATCATTCTTCAGATCATAGAGTTTGTCTAATGCGATCGGTTCCATGACTCATCAATGACAATGTGCTAAGTGTCAGAATCTCGTGTCTTTAGCATGTGCTATCTTTGGTATGTGTCACAGCCTACATTTCGTAGGGCAGTCGGCAACGACATGTAATGTTTCTGGTAAACTTGTTATTGAATTTTTACTCTGTGGTGTTGATCATGGTTGTCGCGTTGACGAGTCAGTAATTATCTTTGGATATTTTGTCCATGTCTTTTAAGAGTAATTTTGACTTTGATGTTTATTTGAATTCTGACACTTGTCTATTGCAAATAGTGTAGGGTTAGCTTTGGAGTGTTGTGTCGATTAAATGTTTAAAGTTAAGGCTAGGGATGTGCTGTGTGTCGGCTTTTTTGTGGGTTTTTGCCGACATAAAACCAACACACGGGTATGATGAAGGCTAGTGCCGACTAAAGGAATACAATAGACAATGATCTGTGTGCAGGTTCGCCTGTAGGAAAGGCCGGCATGATTGTGAAATCCCACGCTAGGCAGGGCTGTCTCTTAGGTTTTTAAGGATGAGCTTTGGGAAATTTATTTCTTTGCTACCGCAAATAAATAAATTTAAGATGTACCGGCGGAGTGTGATGCCCGATTGCATCTATTACGAACTTTTTAGTCGTTGCGCAAGTAGTAAATCAAATAAAGAACATTTGTTTCTTTATTATCTTTGAAAGCTCATTCTGCTTTTGTTCCGAAAAACATGTCGGTTGAAATAAAAGTGTATTCGCTAAAAAGAGTGATAAAATAGAAAAGATCACACAAAAACTGTGTTTCCTTTAAGTAGCTACGCCACCCATGTGTGACAGTACCTTGCCTCGAACAGGCGATTTAGTTGAAATATATTATTTATAATGTAATTTTTTGAATTAAGAATCTAAAGTTATCTATACAATAAATTAATATTCAATAAAAAAAAAAAAAAAGTATGAAGTATACAGGATACTCACAAGGCAAAAACATTAAAAAATAGTCAGCCATTTTTAAACTACTTACTAATTAAGTAATCCCAAACACATGATTTATTTCGTTGGCGCCAATAGAATGTGTGACTCAATATCTGTGTTTTATCTTACGTTCAGTGTCGTATCTAATCAGATATACGTAAGAAGTAAACATGTACAATCAACATAACAAGTGTTTTCACCGTATCAAGTGATCTACCATGCAAGAGGTTCTGTGTTTGATTCCTGGCCGGGCAGAAATCAAAGCAAAGCTTCTAATATGGGTGCTAGACAACTGATATACTTTTTTTTAAATATACATACATTTACTTACTATACATAGTAATGGGTGAAATGGTTCCAATCAAGGTGACTGATCACCCGTCTGGCTTTGCTGGTGTCCCCCCTTCTAAATAATACTATAAATAGTAACACCCAGACCCGACACAGAAATAAAAGTTCATCTTTTCAATTTCTGCCTGGCTGGGAATCGACCCCGGGATCTTTTGCGTAGCAGACCGGCATGTTGACTCAAGTCATCAAAAGAATAATGAATCACAATAATTAAGTTAGAATGCTTAACTCATCAACACCTAGAAAACGAGACAAAATAGATTTTCTATTGTTATCCGGTCGCTGGCGACTGCTCGGGTGTTGATGAATTAACTTAGAAACTGACATCAGGAGAAAAATAGCAGGTTAGTTGGATGAAGAAGTTGTTCAGTGACATAACCACTCCCAAAACTGCATTATTGCACTTCAAAACATTAAATAGAAATTATGTATTTTTCTTAGTTTTTTTTTTTCAATGATTTGACAAACAATTCCATATTATTTGATTTTGTTGCGTTTTCATGAAGTTATTACAGAATGCAGTTTTATAATCAGAATTTTTAATGTTATCAAAAACTGATAATGTTGATGCTGATTGTATTAATTAATGAAAGTTACATCATAATTAGAGACTAATTTTATTCAATAAAATTGAATTAATTAATTTTATTTATAAAACAAGGGTTTTATTACGGGTATGTATACCCATTGTGATAAATGGCAAAATGTGTCCCACTTGGTGGCGCTGTTGTAGATGGAGACCTAATGTATCTGTGCAATGTGTGCGTAAGGGTTATGTTCCCGGTTATTTTTTAATTATTTTTAAAAATGGTTGATAATAAATGATTATTACGGAAGTTGCACAGTAAATGAATTCGAAGGAAAATTGATATTTACGAAAATTGGCTTCCAAAATCCAAAAAATATACCTAGCAAAACAACAAATTAACGTTTGGACGATTTGTGAATCAGCAAAATTATCCATGCCATTAATATACCTACTTGTTGTCTTTAATATATTTTTAACACCTTAAATGAATATTATGAGTAGTTTAATGCAAAAATGCAATTGTTTACAAACTGACTACAAGGTGAACATTGGAGCTTGTTCAAATACTTCAAAACCTTGGAATAAAACAAATAAAGAATTAACATTTTATACAAAACTCTGTTGAAAGAATTCTCATGTATTTTACCACTTACAAGGATAAAAACAAGTTTCATTTATTACTATTACTACCATCTAGCAAGGAAAGGCAATGAATGAATAAAAAGGATTTTTATATCTTAACATTAATTCTTCACTGCCTGCATGGCCACATGCAGCCGGACAACAATAGAAAATCTATTGTGTCTCATTAACGGGTGTTGAAGAGTTAATCTGAAGATCTAAACGGCATATTTATGTAAGGAATTAAGTACCAAATAGAATGTAAAAAAAAACTATTGTGTATTCCGCAGTGTGATAGTAACAAGTGACAAAACAATGATGTAACATTATTTATATGATAAATAGGAAAATAAAAAAATGCTTTACTGTGATTATCTACATTTTGATTGCAACTTATTTAGATACATGTACTGGACAATATCTACATAAAGGGTTCATTTTGTAAGTGATTAGGTAATAACTCATTGATAATTTTTATTGATTATGGATATTTGATTTATAATCTAGAAATATTACAAAATATAGAAACGAAACTTGAAGATATAGGGCAGATGAAATAGGAAAATGACGCGATTACTACCAGCTTGACTCATTCAAAGATTGTGAGGATGAGAAGATATCATTATTGAATTACTCATTCGCAAGAATGCTATTAGTAGAAATGGCTATTTATCGTGCAGAGAAAATGAATAGTAGGTAACTTTTTATAACCCACAAATCCGTTAGGGAAAACATTTATTTGTTAATAATTAAGTTAATTAAAATGTAGGTAGAAGCTACGAGTAAAAGTTCAAAACAATATTTACGACGGAACGGTACAACTTCTATGCAATAAAACTCACCAGCCACGAGAAAAACACGAAAATCACTAAACACAACAACTATTACGAAAACTTATTTAATATTTCAAATCAATTTTCCATTTCAAAGTTATTCACCAAAATTTTAAGACATCACATCACAAAGAAACGTCAAATTCTGTTATTTTTTTTTTTCACGCGAAGACGTCAACCGGTGTTCGTGTTTGCGGCCAGTCTGGACCGTTCCGTTTCACGGTCGGCTAGTTTCACGTAGTTGTTTATTAAGTCATTGAAAAAAAAAACACCGTTTACTGCGATCTTTTTATCTTCATTAAAATATGACGATACGAATTGAAGATATGACGACGCGCATTCATCTGTATTCGACCACGGCTTGGCGACAATGACCGGACTTCAATAGACGCGCGTGGGCTAAACGAGGTTGGGTATCTGTATGCGTATAATATTTTCGCTTGTGACTTGCATTTTGCAACCTGCATTGTTTGTTGGCGACCTACATAATGTATGAGTATTACTAGACGGTAAACTATATTCCATGAGAATACTCATAAGCCCTATTAGTTGAAACAGTTCCAAAACAATACGTGCTTGCTATTGCCACAAAGGTGACATCACCCTAATCTATCGAATACTTACCTACTTAATTAACGTTAAATATCAACTACTTAATTTAAAACATTAAAGGAATTCTGGAATTCCGACATACTTAGTACAAAATAGGTTATTAACTTTTTAAAGTAAATCGCATTTGTTTCGTTAAATGGTATACTCAGAATTTTATCAACTGTAACGGAAATAGGATAAAACAATGACAACAAACTACAAAACAAACATACAAATAATACACACAACATTCCAACAATCACGACAGCAAAATAGAAACAGGAAATAAAGAAAACACAGTACGAAATAACAATGGTAAAGATATTTTATTGTGCTAAAAGAAAGAAATTATCACTCTATGAATGCTCTATGATACTTACACCGAAAGCTTCTAAAATGACAATGCTGAAGAGTTAAACGAATTACATGCTAAATATGATGAAAAACAATGGACAGAGAAAGTCAAAATATCTTGAATTTACCTGAGAAGTCTGTGCTCACATCCACGTCTAGCGAACAACTGCCGATAGAATCCACTGACTTATCCATAACTTTGACAGTCAACTCCTTCGTACGGTCTTTAAGCAAATCAGCCTCCTTAATTTCTATTTCATATATCCCCAAACTATCTAAATCATTGTCGAGATTTCTAACATCATTCGATTTAGGGGAAACTGTAGAGCTAGGTAATTTTATATCAGTCTCGTCAGTGTTAATAGTTAGAATAGAATCGGGTTTCAAAGTGTCCCCAGGAATGTTTTTCTCCAATATCAATGTGCTCTGGCTGGTGAAGTTGCTCCGTATAGGCTCAATGTATTCTACGTCATCGTCGTCGATGAATATATGGTTGGCATTTCCGCTAGGACCATCTACGTCCTTTGCGTCTTTAGGGACTGCGTCTATAACAGTCTGTGTTTTAATTAGACTTTTATAGTAATGGTTTTCAAGCTTTTCCAATTGTCTCTTAGTGTCAGACTGCTTCTTGCGCACTGAATCTATAATCACGGGCGAGTTAAGTAAGTCAGGCGTCTTTTGCCTCTGATTTATGTCACGTCTAAAGAGAGGGGAATCGTCACTCTCTAACTCGAATCGCTTATATTTGGAGGAGCAATAATCATCTACAGATGAAGTATCAGACTTCTTGGAATCGAAGAAAGTGTCAAGAGAAAAAAACGACTTCCTTTTCTTCTTCGGTTGGCTGACTTTATCAAAGTTTGTGGCTGCGATATGGTTGCCCGTTTTAAAGTTCTGCACGCAAATGTTGCTCGTGTTCACTAAAGATTTGGGTCGAGTCTCTTTCGGCAGGCTTAATGGTACGCGATTAGTCTCAATTTTCCGAGAATCCAAGCTGAGGGTTTTCCGAAACCTTTCATTTAGGTTCGCTAGTAAGAAATGCCTGCGTTCAGCTGATTTCGGGGTGACGTTGTAAGAACTCTTACTGGTACTAGGTTGAGAATTTGGAATGTGTTCTTTGTATTTAAACTCGATATCGTTTTCAGAGAAGTCTTTCTTTTCGTCTGCCTTTTCGTAAGGCTCCGAGGGGCAGAGAGAAGGTTGCCTGTTCTCGGGCCTGTGAAACGAAAAGGAACCTCTATCCGACGAGCTCTTCTTCCTATCACATATGCAATTGCCAACACAATTCAGCTTAATGCATCTCTTCTCTTCCGACTCCAATGATACATCGTGGTCTTTGGGAATGTATTTATCTGGCCTATGTTTGTGTACTAAGAGATCTTGGCGAATCTTCTCGAGCCTTTCATCGCCATGAAGGCCTCGCGTATACTTTGATTTAGGAGGTCTGAAGAACCTGATGGATCCTGTTGTGTGCGGTTCAGTTGACCTCCTACGCACGACTGAAGGAGAGTCGGATATCTTGTTGACTCCTAGAAGAAGCACTGGTGATTTCTTATCCTCTTCGTCCGGTAGATCGCTGAAAGGAAACAGAAAGTTGAGAATTAGTTATTTTTTTCACAAATAATCGGTATTTGGGCGTTTTAGCTGTGCTGCTACAAGCTTTTATTCTAAAAAATCTAAATTTATTGAGGTTTCATGAAACATATTTTTTCATTTCATTGAAAGATCAGCAGCTAAAAATTGCTATAAGTGTAAAGCCAAATTAGGGAGTCATAATAAGTTAATTAATCCGATATTTTACTTTATTGTTGATCAAGAAAATCCTTCCAATATTTTATTCTTTACGAAGCAGAAAAATCAAAACAAATTAGGTACTTTAATGAAACCTCTTATCAACTTTACCAATTAAAACACCGTTAATTAATGCAGTTATTATACAATACAAAAAACAACTTTTAAAGAGAAAGCGTTAAAAACAAAATAAAATACTCACACAGTAAAACAAAATACGAACACAGCAGGTTAGAAACAAAAAAAAAGAAAATTGAAGAAAGTGATAGTATTTGTTAACACACGGTTTTTTGATAGCATGAACAGTGATGTTAAGTGTCGAGGATCTCTTCACCATATTCAGCGAAAAGGGAAGTACTTCCACCGAGCCAGGTGTCTGTGCTCGGGGACCGCGGTCCAACTACTTGATGTTGGAATTTCTGTTTATGCGAAGTGCTTAAAAAACCTTCGATATCGTGAGTCGGCCTCCATAGATTTTTGTCTTGTCTCGATTTTAGCTTGACGTAGTACGACGTCACGTCTGCGTAATGTTTACATGTTGTACTTTTCGCTGATCCTGCATTTTTTCATTATTCGTCGATTGCTTATGTAGCGTTATGATCTCGCTGTATATTTTATTTCGTTTGACAACGGTACGAAAGAAAGTACTTATTGTGATCAATAATCGCGTGCGTAAAATAATGAAAAACGGTAAACGGAGGGCATGACTGGTGTCAGGCAGTGCGACGACCCACACAAGTTTTCATATTTTATTATTATTTATTAGGGAAATAATCATAATAAATATCGTTAGGATAACATGCTTGCTTACACCCCTCAAACTACACGTTTGAATCGGACTTTAGTCCACGTTTTAGAATAAGACAGTTTTATTTTTGTGACATAAATAACTTTACAAAAATGGCGGCAGGACTTTTAGTTTCCAGTTTCCCGCCAACTTTTGACAAGTTTTTTTAAAGCAAAAGAACTTATAATCATTCTGTCATTCATTACTCATTGAAGTGATAGGTTTTTAATGGTAAAATCCTTGTTAACATTTTCGTGTGCGCAAGAACCACGTGGCGAGTTCGTTAAATGACATTAAAAAATTCCATACTAGTACCTACATTTTCCAAACGTCATAAGGCGTTAGGTAGTGTCACTTTTCAAAGCATTCATTACCCCGCCTATTGACGTAGTGTCCACAAAGCGAATCATCTCCTATCGAGCTGTATTGTTTTATATTTTTTATGCCTTAATCTCTACCGCTAAATGGATTGCGAACGGTAATCTATCGGTGCCGTTACATAAGTATTGTGAGTGACCGTTCTATGTCCGTCAGCAGTCTGCAGAACTGCGTTTGCGTGCGATAAAGCAATTTGTTTTTGTCTAGTGTATGTACAGCCAGCCAACGGTGTGGTGCGGCTAGTGCAGAGGTAAGGAAGTGAAATTGTAGATATCGATAGTAAAAGGATTATGCCGATTTTACTATACAAGCTAGGCCATGATGCGCTTTGATGAAATTGCCAAAATACTATAGTAATTTTATAGTGATTGCGTGGGAAAAATATCATTAAAATATAATGCGGGAAAAAAGAGAAATCTCAATCTCAAGGAGCCGTTTGGGGTTTGACATTTTCCTATTATATGACATTTTGTTATCTACCCCTTTTTGACATGACATGAGTCTGTCACAGATATATATGGTTAATGCGCATCATGGCCCAGAATGCGGCATGATCCTTTCAACCACTTTTATGACGAGAAAAAAAATCATTGTTTTATTTATGGTTGCAGTGTCAAAACGGAAATTGGTGAAAACATCAACACTTTGTAAAAACAACGTGCTTTTAACTATGATGCTTTTTCGTCTTTTACACGAGATAGATTTTTATAACGATTTAATTAATCTTTGAGAGACCCACGATGACACTTTTAGGTTAGGAGTTTGCTTACAAGGGCGAACAGAAATTTATATTAAGTACTTATAGAAATATGAATTTCTATAAAAATATTTACAGTAAATAAATACACACTGTGTAAACTGTAAAGAGACATTCAATATTAAGACTGTTCAACATTTTTTTGTTGCCACAAGGGCCAATTTTCTGACAGCTAAAATAAAAAAAAACTTAGGTCAAAAAATTTCGACAGCGGCAAAGTACTTGGTACGGATACGGACCCTTAGAGTATCCTACTATGTAAGGGTGATATGCTAACCTGCGTCTGGTACCCCGATAGTGGAAAGGGGCCGGAGGAACAAGGTTGTCAGTTCCCTTGTACACTCTCGAGTGTATTCCATAAAAAACCGATAAACTAGCAACTTTGCGACGGTGACCAAGGCTCTGAAGTTCTACCGTGGCCAATGTTGAAACTATATTACAAAAGTATCGATACACGGTACAAGACTATCATTTCGTCACTCACTCATCGAGCACGGCTCATTGGGCTTGTTGTCGCCGTATGTTATTTATCTGTCGGACCGCACCTCGCAATATGGCGGACGGATGGGTTGGCGGGATTGTGGAACTACAGCCGTCACGTCACTTATTCCACCATTCTTTTGTTTTACGGTTTACAAGACCTTTCATCTAAGTACCTACGCCAGTTAAACACCACTCAAAAGACATACATTAAAATACACTTAAGACTTTTTGTGCTTGTAAAGTGTAGGTGGTATATTTGATTTCTATCATTTGAGTACAATACAGTACCTCTTTAAAAAGAACAAGGAAGCTATGATCAAAGAATTGTCGATTTCTTTTTAACCGACTTCACAAAAAGGAGGAGGTTCTCAATTCGATTGTATGTTTTTTTTTTTTTATCGTTGTTCGCGCATATCTTCGTCATTTATGAACCGATTCTGATGATTCTTTTTTTGTTCGATTGAGTTTTCTTGCGAGATGGTCCCATTTAAATTTTTTTCAAATCGGTTCAGTAGTTTTCGAGAAATCCTGAAAATACTATGATTTTCATCAACTCACATGACGACTTTGTTATTTATGAACCGAATTAGATGTTTCTTTTTGTTGGGAAAGGGGTAATTTAAGTGTAGTCTTTTTAACCGACTTCAAAAAAAAAGGTTCTCTCTCAGTTTGACCTGTATGAATGTATGTTTCTCCGCGAATATCTCACGTTTGGCTGAGCCGATTTTTCTACCCAATAATATACCTATAATAATATACCTAATATAGAAGGTACTTACACTAAAAATAATAAAATAAAAAATTGTTTTAAAAAACAAAAAACCGACTTCAAAAACCTGCCTCTAAAAAGCAAGAAATAATATTCAAATCATTAGATACGCATTATCATTGTTATAACAACTCGTCTATTGAAGTCGGGTGGGGCTTTTAGAATAAAAAAAGGAAGTTGTACTCCAGCCCCACCCGACTTCAATAGACGAGTTGTTATAACAATGATAATGCGTATCTAATGATTTGAATATTATTTCTTGCTTTTTAGAGGCAGGTTTTTGAAGTCGGTTTTTTGTTTTTTAAAACAATTTTTTATTGCATTGAAAAGATACCCTTGATTTTACAATGCTTTCAAGTTGTGCTGACATCAAATTCAAGACTGAAAAGTCAGTTCAAAGTCTTTCAAATTTATAAAAACGTATTAAAATCAGTCCTTTAGTTTAGAAGAAACGTTGCCAAATCAACGATATGTCAAAACAAGTTTAGATGCGTCATGCGCCAACATCATGCAATTTAAAACAGCGACAGGTAGGCTGCAGATACACACATTGACATATTATGTCGAGGGACAAAAATGAACGCCACCATACGGAATACTTGTCGTTAGAAAGAGATAAACAGACATCATAAGTTTCGTCTGATACGCTGCATGCTCATTGGCGCGATCATAGGAGTGACAGTCGCAATGCTCGCTCTTTGTAAAAATATGGCCGATTAGAGTAATACAAAATACGAAAATACATTTTACGGTTAAATCAGTACCACGAGCCTGTGCCTGACTAATTGAAAGTCGGGCAATTACCTGACTTTCGTCTTGCCATTGTGGAGCGCGGGTAACGTATCTAAACTTGTTTTAACATATCGTTGTGCCAAATATAGACACACACACACACACACGTCAAACTCATTATAACACACCTCTTTTTGCGTCAAGGGGGTTAAAAACGTGATAGAAATGGACAAAAAGAACTGCGATTTCCATCCTGCCTGCCAAACGTCCAAACGTGGAGGGAGACAAGACCATGGCAAATCCTCTCACGGGAGGGAGAGGCCTATTCCAATACGTTTCGTTCTGCAGTGGACTAAGATTCTGTGACTAAATACGCTGTTTCGAAATATGATTGGCAGTAAACCCGAGGATATCAGTGATAGAAAAATTATCTCGCAATAAAAACATAACTAAACGCCATATTGAATTTTCTGGCTTACACAATACAATAGCGATGAAGTTGAGTTGAGTCACATAAAAAAGTATTTCAATTGTAAATCAGGAGTTCACATGCAAATGAATCATAAATTACTTAGATCTTCGAGCTAAGAGAAAGTTACCACTTACAATCGATTATGAAAGCCAATAAGGAATCGATATTTTTTATCGTTATTCGCGTAAAGTTTTAAACGACTTCCTTAACATGCATGTAACGTGCCGTTCATAATCAATTTAGAGTAAAAGTTAAAAATATTTCCTTAAAATCTTACCGTTACAGTGTTATCTGTATGAAATGGAGAAATGGTAAGTGTAAATTTTTTTTTAACATGTTCTAATTAGGTATCTATCTACAATTAATATTATGACTGTCAGTTTGATAGAAATGTCTTGTCACCATTGTCACTTTGATAATATGTTAAATCATTATATCCATACAGTAATTTATCACATTTTCTACCTTGATAATTAATAAGATTGTCAGTTTGATAGACGTGTCTATTGCATGTAATGTCTAGTCATTATTGTCACTTTGGTATGTTAAATCATTATATCCAGTAAAGTTTTTATCACATTTTCTACCTTATATTAAGATTGGCAGTTTGATAGAAATGCAATGTCTAGCTAGTCATCATTGTCACATTGGTATATTAAATCATTATATCCAGTAAAGTTTTTATCACAATTTCTACCTTGATAATTAATAAGATTGTCAGTTTGACAGAAATGCAATATCTAGTCACCATTGTCACTTTGGTATGTTAAATAATTATATCCCGTAAAGTTGCTAAACATATCTAGATCGGTTTGATGCATAGCAAAAATTACAATTGCTATGACTCGGAATATTCAAGTGGCTTGATAGTAATCTCGGCAAATTGGTAGTACCGTAACCGCAAAGGATTGCAATTTGCAATGCCAATCTTCTTTTAGAAGTCCGTTGTAAAATCTAAAATATATCCAAAGGATTAATGTCTAAAGAGTTTGGTAGGAGGACGGTTAAATTGATTAATACTAATATCTTTTCAAAATTCAAAATTCAAAAATTATTTATTCAGTCTAGGCTGTTACAAGCACTTGTGAATGTCATAGAAGCTACGCCATCGGTTCGCAAACCCTAAGCGGGAGACCTTGTAACGAGAAGAACCGGCAAGAAACTCGTCAAGGGCTGCTTTTTTCTCCCTGTATATTTCATACAGAGTCGTCAACATTGAAAAATGAGCTCCACATTTAAAGTGAGGTCATTTTCCATCACAATAATTAACAAAAGTTTGCACACAATGGGTAGGTAGGTTGAAATTAAATACTACTAAGTAATGAGAGTAAATAACTTTCAACTAGTTGAGAAATCACTGTGTCTGTTACTCGAAAGTGCACCTAAGTAGGCAAAATTTACCAAAAAAAAACCACATGTTACAAGACATAAAAAAATAATTAAAAAAAACTTACAATTCAATATGCGTTAAGATAGGTACTTAGAAGCAGACTCTTTCCACTGGCAGCACCCGTTCACGAGCATGACGCATGGACCAGCCATCCATACTTGAGGGAACGTAACGACCCGCCCCACACGACACCACCGCAGAAATGATTAAAGAGAGCATGACATACTTAGGCTACCCATCCTAAGGCACCGAATTGAAAACTATTATCCTAAAGCTTTTCATATGCCTTTACTTACAAAACTACTGAATATAGAAAGCAAAATGATTGCAATGAAAAAAAAAATTAGAAATCAAAACAAAGTTTAGTTATTAATTTAAATTTTGAGTAAGAAGTGCCATACATATTGATAATATTAATCAGAAAAATAATATATATAAATATACGACGCCCTTAGTACAAGCAGACAGAAGCAGACCCATTCCCACTGGCAGCACCCGTTCACGAGCATGACGCATGAACCAGCCATCGCTTCGCTCAACCATATCTGTTAGGGCAATCCCTAAAAGATATTATTACCAAAAATTCTGAACACTCTCAAAACAAAACCATTGGGGTTTTGGTTTGAGTGTTCAGAATTTTTTATATTTTAGAAAACTAGTCAAATAATTTTGTTTTTTTAAGTATTTAATAAATGCGATAAAAATATATGGTGATCAATAAAAAAGTTTCCTCTCATATTAAAGAAAATGTCGTCAACATAATAGTGGTCACCACAAGCAAATTCAGATTCAGAATTCTTACAAACTGACCACGACCACCGTCACCTCACCACTGTGTGCATAGTGTGATTTGGGCCATACATACATAGGCCAAAGCGATCTAAAGCAAAATGAGGATTTTTTGCTACTCTGTGCTTGGGGGTCTAGAAAGAAAGAAATAACAAACAACCAATTTCGCACTTGTCCTCTTTTTATCCATGATCTAAACTTATCTCTTAAAGCGGTCCAGCAAAAAAGTAAAAAAAAAACGCGGTTACCATAAACAATGATCTGATGATTACGCAAGGCGCCACAGTCAGCGTGGGCGGGTCAAAGACCCCAATTGAGCGTAATTTTTTTTATTCGTGACTTTAGTTACAGTAATAATACAGGTGAATGATACTGTGCTGTGAAAATAAATTCAAGTTAAGTTTTGTAACCCAAAATATTACTTCCTTTTAATTTTAACAGTGGTAATTAAACTTCGATAAGTGTCAAAAATCTAACATCCAAGACATGCATAAAAGGGCAAGAACCCATTGCCGTAAAACACTATATAAAAAAAAGGTTTTTGTCTCTGGTATTTCCAAAATGGCTGCCCCCTTTCCCGCGAGACGAGACGCGCTGCTTTTTACGATCGTATCTAATTGATGATGACTTGAACTGCCACTAATTCGATTTTGGACCAATTGTACTGTGATTGTACAAATTGACCATACGATGTGGGCATATTACATTTTTATTGGTAGAAGACAAAAACTGGACAAGTGCGAGTCGTACTCACCCACCGAGGACTCCGTACAAACTCAATGATTGATTACGACAGGTACTATATTTTTTATGATTTAATTACAAATGTATAGTTTTCGGCAATCAGCAGTATCAGCAATTCGGGTTCTTGTGAAAAAGAAGTCGGGAGGCGTATCGGTATAGCAAAGAGCGTAATGTCCCAACTGCAGAGAATATGGAAAGACCGGAACATATCTCGAAAGACAAAGATCAAATTGGTTAACTCTCTGGTGTTTTACATCTTCAGCTACGTCTCGGAAACGTGGACGTTAAAGAAGGCCGACCGAGATCGCATTGACGCTTTTGAGATGTGGTGCTGGAGGAGGATGTTACAAACAGCCTGGCGCAACTCTCACAGTAAAAAACGATCTATGAAATGGAGGCAAATTTTAAACCCGTCTAAGTTTGAAAGTACTTTGACAATCTACAAAGCAGTAGGTAGATAATTGACAACATTCGAATTTAGGCGTAGTGTGTCATTCATTATGTCAGGAATATGACGTTGTTTGTAGCTTTATATTAGCAGGATTGTTTTCGCCCCCGTTTCATACTCACGCTTTTTGTATGACACTCCCATCTCTTAAAATGCTAGTTTTTTTACATTATCTTTGGTTACAAATACCATGGACCGCATGCCGAACAAACAAGTCTAACATAAAACCAGGCTATCCACTTCCTGTCTCCAAAAAATTCTGGAATTCTTCGGTCAGATTGTCCGAAAAGATGGACACAACCTTGAACATCTGATGATCACTGACATCGACCTTGCCAGCAAACGGCCGAGGGGTCGAAGCCCAACTAGGTGGTCTGACCAAATCCGGCCACTTCTTGAGATGCTCTTCTTAGGAACAGCATCTCAGGTATGATCTCAAGATAGCTCCTAATGTTGAGAGCGGTTTATAAATACGGGTCCTACTCTTTTTTGCTGTTTTAATGGGTTGATATGTTTCCACTGACAAGAAAAGTTGATTGAAAGCTGAAAACAAGAACCTCTTTTTCCTCCCTATATCACAGAATACATAATAGTACAAGTACCTTTATGCAAGTACAAAAGAATTCTATATGGCTTCTGTGAAATTTCTTTCACCATTCGTTTACTCTTAAAGCACAAAAAACTGGTGCAGAATTTTTGTACTGACACGAAAGGTACTGGTTAATAGTTGCAATTAATCGATTTAGGTCTAAATTGTAGTCTAGCTAGAAATTTTTATATTCATAATATCGTGATATTAGTCAAACGCCAAATAGGTTTTGACTTTTGACTAGTCAAACCTCAGGTTTGGCAAGAAGGCTTAGTCAAAATCTAAAACCAATAGCGTGTTTCGACCTTTGACTAACGAATTTATGTCCAAACCTAGGAGAGACCAACTTGGACAGTCAACGGACGACGCTTGGACCAAATTAAAATAAGGTACAGGATAACAGGATTTGTTATTTGGGCTGTTGATAGATTTGATCGTATTGAGTTTTGGCGTTTGACTGTCCAAATTGGTCTCTCCTAGGTTTAGACATAAATTCGTTAGTCAAAGACAACACTCTTTTGGTTTGGCCTTTAACAAAGGCTTCTTGTCAAACCTAGGAGCGCCGGAGCTTGGGAGTTTGCCTATAACACATAGATACACTGGATTGCCTTGCTTCTACTTTTATAACTACCGTAATCCTTAAGATACTCAATGACGTTTCGGAATTTCCGCTTTTTTGCATTTGAGTTGAAAACGGAACACTAATAATTAACAAAAACCGGAGATACTTCATTTATAAACAGACAACAATGCAAGGATTTCTGAAAGTAATATTATATTTTGATTAGTCGAATAGAAAGAATTCGGAAATGTGTTTTATTTTTAAACTAAAATCTGAGTAGGTACCTATTACTACCTATTAGTTTTATTTGTTAAAGAAGTTGTCAGTGCGAAAAGATATATTTTTGGAAAAATATGAGTAACATGAAATGTTAGTAACAAAACAAAATGTGACCATGACCTTTGAAGTATTAGGAAACAATATTAGACAACACCGACCGGTGTGTGGTGACCTAAGAATAATTATGCAAATTTCTCAATGATCACTACTGGACATCCTAATTTTAACTCTAAGACTAGCAACGTTAAGTTAATATTGCTGTGGAAAAATGCTATTGCTAAATCTATTAGCAGTTCTGTTAGCCTAGAAACTATCTGTAGCCTAGAAAGTGACAAAACAAATATGGCGGGATTTCACACAGATTATACATGTTACGCAAGGTGACCAGACACAATAGACGCTGGTTTTTTTTTTCTCAGAAGCAAAATTTAATCTTACAAAACAGGCAGTTATTTAAAACGTACTGAGAAGTATGGTAAAACACTGGAAAACACCATAAAATGCACCACTGTTATCATTGATGAGCAAGCTTTATCTATCTAAAATCGATAGATATGTATATGATAAAAAAGTTTCTAATTATTTATTATCGTACGTCCTACATGATTACATGATATTGCATAAGGGTATTATATTATTACACACAATGTAAGTAATATAACGGTTTTCTTTTCAGAGGGTAGTTATAAAAAACCTTTTGAGATCGTAAAGATTGCTATCTCAACTTTATATTAAGCTTTCGCTTATGCGAAAAAAATTGTCTCTGTCTTTTTCTTTACGTGTAAGTAAAGAGTATGGAAAATAACCTCACTTCTGCACTTTTTAGATGTTCTTCGTTGTTTTTTCATCATTATTTTTAGCACAATTATCTTTCTTGAAAAAAAGTTATTGGAGCAACCACACAGTACAAAGTGTATTTTGATGTAGAATTCAATACGTGTCCGCTATTATTTACGCCAAAAATATGACCCGCGACAAGCGCTTTTGATAACACTCTGATTTTTTACGATCATCTGTGAGGTTTATACGCAATTTAATACTTGTATTTTAGCTACTAGATAATCTCTATAGCTTGTCGTATGTTTTTTTTTGTGGCTACAACTTTACGTTTTCTATATAAAAATATGGCCCTCGCAAACCATGTTTTCTTGACCCTTAAAGTTCCCAAATCTGGCGCAAAACATGGCGTTAGAATGTGTACCCCACTCTTCTAACACCGCCAAGAACCGTTGGTTCCCAAGACTGCCACAGCGGTCCCACTGAATCGCAGTTGTAAAAGTAGTAAAAACAACCGGATTCCATCAATCGGGGCCAATCTTCGTTTTGTTACGATTAATAAAATAGGTAATGGACAGCTATCGTCATATCCGGTTGATGAAGATTTTTATTGTTGGCAGAAATTGGGTTTTTATAAACAAACACCTATAGGCAAGTCACTTTTTGTATTTGATAGATTGCTTGTAAGTACTCGTTCGATTAAGCAGACGTTTAGTTAGTACTGTTATGTATTCTGTGGTTAAGCTTAGCTACTGCTAGTGAGGTTTTAGGAGCAACGTTATCTCTATCTATAAATTAGATTTAAGTTTTCATCAAAGTTATAAGTATATCTGATGAAAGGCAGACAGTGGCGGACACAAAATTAAAGACGCCATATCGATTTTCGTACAAACGAGGTTACTTAGAAACCTTGGTTCTCCGCCAGGGATTGACGTAGCTGTGATCTGATGATGGCCATCCAGGGGGTAAATGGAGGAAATTCAAATCGCTTTACACACCTACCTGATCTGATCAGCGTTCTAAAAGATATAGAGTTTTCTGTTTCAGGTTTTCCATACATTATTTGCTAATTTCGCGGTTTTTATAAATATATTATTATCCATCTCGTAGAATGTTGATCAGATCAGTTGGGTGTGAATTTCCCCCATTCACTCCCTGGATGGCCATCATCAGACACAACCAGGTCAACAAAGATACCTTGTTTGCCACTCTATACCTATTGTGATCTACGCTGCTTTTACCATATTGTGATCGCCTGACAGTTTTTCTTCTCCAATGATTGTCGGAGTAACATAAACAACAATAATAACAATGGTTTTATGAATCAATCACAAGGAATGCTAACTTTCATTTTCTTCGGTTTAAATTAGGTAGGTACTTTGTATCAAATTGAGCTCATCTATAAAACAATACCATGACCTTCATAATTACGATGTCATTACTCATTATTGAAAAACAATTATACTTTTAAAGCTGTTCAAATGAAATGTGGAACCATTACTAATTATTAAAATGTAAAAAGGATCTGTATAGTTTCCATATAAAAGCTAGAAACATAAAACATGTATGTATGTATCATTATAGTTATTTGAATAATGATTTGCAAATATATAATTAAGAAATCAGATATTTCCTCTGAAGCCTTTACGAAAATCTTATCTGGTACTAGCTTTTGCCCGCAACTTCGTCCGCGTGGACATTCGCTATGGAACCTTTGACCGAGATAAAAAGTATCCATGTTTTACCTCAGGCTATAACTATCTGTGTGCTATTCCAAATCTGTTCAGCCGGTTTTACGTGATAAACATCTTTGTTAATCTTGTAAACACATGCTGAGATAAAGTCAACCTGATACTAACATCCATTATTTCTTAATCACAAGCCAAATTGGTTCACATTTTTGTAACCAATATGCATAATTAAGGCACAGAATCTGTTGCGCTGATTCTCCATGCATGAATGGCCATTAGGAATGCCATTTGAAATCGCAACTAGAAATTTAGATCGAGACCTAGATATCTGTAGATGTTTTGCTAACTGTAAGGCTGCAAAGGTATTAAATAAAATACCCGTAAGAGAAGAGATAAACCTACAGGAAACAGTATCAAATATGAAGTATACACGACTCAAACATTAAAATCGTAAAGAAAAAGTTAGTGGTCAAAATATATTTTTCCAGAAATTGTGGGAAATTATAGTGTCTTAGGCTTTAATCAAGACTTAGGTTATGTATGTTGTTTCTTTCATCCAGTTAAATTATTTAATTCTTTTATGCTATAATTTGTTTAAAACATTATAAGTAGTTGGAATTCTTCTAGTCAAATTCTTACTTAGCGTTATCAAAATATTTGTATTTTTTCTAGTAAAGAATGTGTGTCGAGTAACGTTTCGTGATTGTGTGGCAATTTGGAAAAATCTCACGGTGTTAATGCCATAAATAAACGGTACAAGGTTTCGGTAGCCCCAAGCCACAGGTATCACCAAGCTTAAGACTCAAAGACGAAAGTGCAGTTGAATGCTAAGGGATTTAAATTAGTACACCTTACTATCTCTACCACTACCATTCATCTACAATTATTCTAGTATCGCATAGAAAAATAAAACATATTAACCCTTTTGCTTATAATAAGTATTATTTTTTGTAAATCTCAGTTTACGTTTCTTTCGGTTTATACGATTTTGAATGCCTTTTTCCCCCATTATAAGGATCCTGCCTGCTTATTATCGAGAGAAAGTTTGTAGTAAAGCAGTTTTTGATAGTAGTAATTATAGTAACTTTGGAGACTATTAAAGAGGATTAGATGGATAGAAATTGTACGGAATCCCTTGCATGGTGTTATATTACAGTAGCTTTTAATTCATGTAACTATTCGAGACTTATAAATTCTTTTTGCTGTGGTAGGTATTTTATAAGATTATTTCTTTACAAATCTGTTGATTACTTCTTCAATCTAACGTTTGATGATTACATTGCATCTTTTGCGTTTAATGAAATAACATTAATTATTTCATTTGATGTATTCAATCTTGCACAAAAGATAAGCCCTGAAGAAATTTCACTTTGAATGCGTTTGCCATCACTGTTATAATGATTCATCACAACGCCGAACAAAATGACTTTAATGCTAAGGACATAGAGATCAATTCTACAACTCTCAATGCCGGCCCACTTCCATCCATTTTTTTCTCATACAAGCCATTTGTCTCGCCGTCTACAAGGCAATAAACCAAGATCGAGTAGAATATCTTCACGGGTGTTGATTTTGGCCAGACATACAAAAAACTTAGACAATTATCTTGAAAAAGGAAAACAACACATACAAAGTCGATCATACTCACATATTTCATGCATTTTAAAGTTCAATCAAAGTTTTTATAATCATAAAATCATTCCCGCAGACGTAGATCACTTTCTATTCTCATGTAAATGAAATGTCTAAAACAAACGATTGTTTTAATAACAAAAACCATGAGAAACGCGGTTGATTTCACTTAGGAAAGTGATTGGTTATAAAAGATACCACTGATCTAACGGGTTCGTCGACACGCACAGACACTTTGAACAAGAACTCCCGTAAATTAATGCTAAGAAGTGTAGGCCCAAATATAGTGCCCTGGAGGACACCAATAATTTCACTTCGGTTTATAGAGGCGCGGGCGCACGTCTACCTTTCCGTGGGCGGTACAACCGTATGACGTGGTATTGAATTGACGGCTGATTCACATTCCGCGCAGCTGTTTAGTTCGTAAGCGACTCAATCCAATGCCTCTTTAAAATCATTACGACTTTGACTGTGGGGGGAAACTTTTCAATGTATGTTTCGCTTCAGCTAAGAATTGTTTTGATTCTACTAGTTTTAGTGAAGGTAGTGAAGGAGAAAGAGGGGGACCGAACCCAGACGGTTCGACTGTCGGTGTTTATGTTTCTCGTTATACAAAGGCACGCGCCAGGGAAACCGATGATTCCTGTTAAACAGATGTTTTTTTAATAAGCGCTGTTTTTATTGGCTACATTATTTTATTTGTTTGTACTAGTAAAGTGATCGTATGTAGTCGTAAATAGAAAACTTTGTTACTGTTTTTTTCCACTTGATTTACATGCATGCTGTGATTTTTTTCACTGCCAATTGGTAAAAGTAAATTAGCGTCAAATAGGTACAGTTTTAAAACATGCAAATTCACTTTCAATTTTGAAATTACCCGACCTCAGTAGGCGTTTTATTAATTAATTGATTTGACAATTATTTTCTGCTTTTTAGAGCTGTTTTTTTAGTTTTTGAAGGAGTTTTTTTTTAAGTTTTTTTTTACTTTAAAATTATTTTTCAGATTAAATTTTTATATTTACACAACTTCTACTCTTTGATCAGCTGGGGTAGTTATTTTATACACTTAACTGAATGGATCATGGCCAAAATTTTCGCCTATTTAGAGAAATATAAACAAACACTTTGAAACTTAAAAACTCTATAAAGATAAAACCGATATGACAAAATACAAAATACTCTGCCTGTAATATCAGAAAAGGCAAGCCAAGTTCATTTGTCTGTCTGTATATGTGATATCAGGAAATTGAAAAATAATTCCCGAGATTCGAGATTGGAATCTGATTCGATAGTCAAGTCAAGCCCACTAGCAGATTGCAAATATCCTGTGTGACATTAATTTTGCCCTTCATGGCTCCCTACTCCTGGCCCACCAATTAGTACTAGGCGTTGGCCATACATACCGGATGTCTCACAATAGTCAGTTACACTGTTATGTCACATCCATTGTTCGGATATGATAATCGAGCGCGTCCTTATTTCAGTATCCCACCATTAGTGACCGCAACCTCAAGTCTCCATAGAGAAAGTCACATTATCATCATCCCCCTACCCTTATCCCAATTTATTAAGGGTCAGTCAGTGCAGTGCTCATCATCTCCTCATCCACTCCCTTCACATTCATATCATTCCGCACACAATCCATCCAACTTTTCTGCGGCCTCCCTCTTACTTTCCAGCCATCAACATCCATATACATTATTTTTCTAGTAACATATCTTGCACACAAATGTAACGAACTTCGCAAACTAAAGATGTGTAGATCCAACAGCACACGTTTCGGACTAATCGAAGTGGATGTTGTTTAGCACCTTGATGAAATATTCAATCGACGTAATCAAATCTTGAAGAATGATAGATGTACTGAACATGTATACCAAAACTATAGTTCTAGTAATGACCGGTCAAACGACAGCCTATGTTTCATCACATCACAATTTGATCGCTATTCAGAGCCTAACAAATAACATGGTGTCGGCCATTTTCTTTAGTTTCTTCAGCAGCCTGTGATTACACGCGTGGATTGTCGTGTTTGCAAATTACTGATCGCTGCAGGATTTCACGGAGGTCTATGTCCGACCAAGAATGAAGAATAATAGGTACTTGCTTACTACTTGGGATTCTTGACCACTGTAGACTAGTGATCTGTAAAGCCTCGGTTGTTTAAAAATTAATCTAATAGATGTCGCAACGAGGTTAGGTATTGTTTTAGTACCTATATCTATGCGAAGCCCCTTCTAATTTTGAAAAAAATCACACAATTTTGATTTTTGATGGAAAAACTGTCAGACGTTGACAGTTTTTCTAGGCTTTTGGAATTTGTCAACTTTATTTAACTCTACTATAATTTGGCACTGAAAGGAAATTATCGTAACTTTTTGACCTATTTATAAACTTGCATATATTGTGACTATCAAGCGATAGCATTTTCAAATTAACGGCTCATATTACTAACGAATCGAAGCAAGGAAATTCTGAAAATTTTCTATGAATTCAGTTGTTATAGTTTTTAAGTAAGATAATGTTTTCTCTTGAATTTTGGTGTCATCTACTTCTTCAACATTATTCTTAGGTTCCTTTTCATCAATATCAGGCACACGATACGTTAAATTTCTTCAAAAACTTTCTCGTACGAATACAACATCTTTTAGGGTCATTATTTCTGTTAGCGATGTTGAACGAAACAGTATTATTTTGCTCACCATCTTTTGCATCGATGATTCTTTCACTGTAATGTAAGCTTTTATCTCGAGAAAGTGTCCATAATTTGTCCTCAACAAAAGCGTAGTTTTTAATGATATCCATTAACCTCCATGTGAGAGCGAAAGAGTTCTTTACAATTACACATAAAAACTGAACTAACTTCTTTTACTGGCGTTTTCGTAACATTTCGATCTATGATAAGCTTTTATGGTTACTCAGACAAATCATATTAAAATTTTGTAACAGGCACTATTTTGTTAGTTTCTAAGGCTGTAATTTTCTTTATCCCACGGCCTATCAAGATAGATGTTATTTTTTTAATTGGGCTACGTAAAAGCGGTTACGCTCGCAAATCCGCTCTTTACAAAGTTAACTTAATTTAAAATGCAATAAAGTTCAAATTACAAATAAACATGTACGCGTGGGTTCTGAATTCAAATCTTGATACGGGTTGTTGCGAAATCTATATTTTTACACCTACACAGATTAAAACTGGACCTTTGGGGTTCTGATCTGAGTCAAACTGCTAAGCTTTTTATTTTTAAAGCGTTTTCGAAAAAGGAATTGTTTCCTGCCTTAAAAAGACAAACGATTAGTCAGCTTCAGCAAATAATACACAGTTATGTCTATTATTTGCTGAAGCTATATAAATGTCGAACGACAAAATATTTTGGTTATCTTATTTCTATATTTAACTTAAATACTTCAAATATTTTTGAAAACCGCCATAATTTACACTGGTATATTTGCAAAGATACTAAAAGCTAATCCATGAGATTAAAAAAAAATATAGGTACTAGTGGCTCCAAGAAGCTTATACAGTGGCTCTGAAGAGCTGTAGACTGTAATGTGACACTTTTGATTATTTTTCAAAATGGCTGAAATATGAATATTCTCCCTATTTCCGCCATTTTGAAAAAAAATCTAAAAACAAACTCGACAAAAAATCCATATAATTACAGAACCTGCTCACAATTTCACGAGAAGCGGTTGAGAAATGCGACGGACATCCTAGCCGGACAGCGGGACAGACAAACGAAAGCACCGCTTAAGGCATCCGTAGGCGACCAAAACATTGATGACAAAAACGATATTGTTAAATATAAAAATTCCGGAAATATTTATACGGACGGAACTTAAGTTAAGAATCAATATTTACAGTAGCGTAATCCACAAATAATCCATTAATGGTATAAAAACTTCGGCCATATACGGTACCCGGCATCGCAGTCACATCGATTAATTAATCTAAATATGGTTGCGCTACCTCCGCATTTGCACCGTTAGTCTGCGGCAGTAATTTTTCACTACCTATACTAGTGCAATTTTTCGTTTCATTATCAGTATTATGTATGTATGTATGTCAAAAGTCAAAGTCAAAAGTCAAATAAACTTTATTCAAATAAACTTAATTATTAAGTACTTTTGAATCGTCTATATTTTCCTACCACCAATTCCAGACTTTTTTAGCTGACAAGAAGAACGGGCGCAACAAACTTATCAGCTGTAACAGCCATAAGTAACGATATTTACAAACTTGAATATATCGTTACCGTTATCCGACATTTCATGTGTAATTACGTGTTATATCGCTTCGTCTTCAAGATTAGCCGTATGGTGTTTAGCAGAGTAGAATATCACCAATCCTCAACATTTAAGGGTATCGGAAAACACGAAACACGAATAATGACTTGGAAATGGTACATACCACCTCCACAGATTAGAAATGAGCAACAGGTCAAAGCTTTGATCTCCAGCAGATTTCTCTTTTATGGCAGGATGCCTTAGTCCTGCAGTGAATATAAGAGGCTATTGTGTTGTTATGCTGAAGATCTTCATGGAAGATTCCAAGAAAGTCGGATTTCCAGGTTGAATTGAAACTGGTTTGACCGGAGTGGGGGTTATTACATACACAATGTATTAAGAACTTCTTTGATTTTCTAATGACACCTTTATTTAGGCGGGCTTTTTACATTTCATCTACATACATTTGGAATACATTATCTTCAGTTATTGCCACTTCCACTTGTGTAACATTAGTTGCATGTAAATAAAGGTATATATAATAATAGGTAAGTAAGTACATGCCGTCACGCCTGTTTCCCAAGGGTCTACGTAAGTAGACAGAAACAAAGGATTTCCTCATAGAGAGGACTCAACAATTATAAATTCTTTTCAAGCAAACACCCGACACCTCCATTCGTAAACAGACGTTATGAATATTTTTGACCTGCCCTTTATTTAGTACAGGGTTTCCCTAACTTATTTGGGACGCGCCCCCTTTCTACCAAATAAAGAAATTCCGCGTTCCCTCTACCCAGACAATTTTAGGTTAGTAGCAAGTTTCTTGTTTATCTCTTAATAAGATCCTTAACTACACAGGTGGCTCGCGCTACCTTGGAAAGTCTCTGCGCGCCCCCAGCTTTGAAAGAAAACCCTGATTTAGTACATGTTCAATTTGATTATAATGTTTGTCTATTTTTTTATCATTATCTCCTTCCACAGTCCACATACTGAAACCACCTTACCTACCATCACCTAAGTAGCATTTGCATTTAGGTAATCACATGAAATAAGTCCTATTCGCAGGCAATAATCACAGCATCGATAAGATCTTCAAATCATTTGAAGCACAACATCGTCATGGACAATTAAATAATTAAGTAGTTCAAGCTCGTGTCTACCTACTATCAAATTATTTGGGTTCGACAGATATGTCAAATGGTTGTATTGTTATGTCGGTTAAACTAAATGTTAGTAAGTCTGATGACCCATCGACATGTCATACTTGAAAGCCTTGACTTCGTTCGTACGAGGCGGGTGGGCCGTGCGTGCCCACTTCCCCTCAATCTCCCCCTCCCCTTCCCCCTTTGTCTCACTCTTCCTTTCCTCTTCGTCTCACTCTCCCCCCCCCCCCCTTCTCTCTTCCTCTCCGGAATAGTCTGATGCCCACCCCAGAAAAAAGCCTTTTCATTTTCTATTTTCCTTGAAAACTCTAACGCAGTTCCAGCACCCCTCCCCCCTAGTTTTGACCCGTAACTAGAGACCAGCCCCCCTACTCAAAAATCACATGTCGCAAACTTATGTAAATTACAGAATTCGATATATTGTATGGAATTGTCAAGCTTACAGCACGTAATTTTATAGCTTACTGCTTATTTTAAAGTTCTAATAGTAAGCGTAGCGTTCAAACGAATAAACGAATATTGGCCATTTGAGTAGGGGGGGCCTGCCCCCCCTACTCAAATGGCCAACACTCGTTTATCATCTCTAAGATACGCTCATGGGAGTAAAGTTATTGATTATGTATAAAACACATGGTGATCAGGCTTCACATAATACGCTTCCGTGCTTCGGAGGGCACGTTAAACCGTCAGTCCCGGCTATTCATCAGATAACAGTCGTTAAGCCAAGTCAGAGGCCTTACAGGCGGCTTGATAAACTCTAACACCAGAGGTGGCCACTAATCCTCCCTCATTCGATAAGAAAGAAAGAAAGTCACATATAGGTAAAATAATATGTAGATTAGCGAATGGTAACTACAACGCAAATTAGACCAACTTCAGACCAACAAAAATTATAACGTGCCTCCTATATTATAAACAAATCGGGACCTAGAATACTTCCCAGTAGTACTCCCATTCCATTAAAAGTGGCAAGTCATAATCTTTGCAGTCGGTGGAATTTTGGGCTTCTGTCCAAACCTGTCGTTTTACAGATGAGCCCGTACGGTAAACGGCATGGCATCAAGAGTTGGGATTGGCAACAAACGAAACTTTGGCCAAAACTACTGAAAAGTGCAGTCGAAAGCTTTAATTAATTCATAAAAATGAAATCAGTGCTTTTGCACCGCTATTTAAAACCATAACCATACATCAACTGTCTATAGTCCCGATCTATGTATAGTCCGGTTTTCCTGCACGCAAGCACAGACGCAAGCTTCATTACATTCTGTGCTTCCATTATTTTAACAATCACTGTAATGTAACAATGATACTTTCACACAATCAATGAGCAAAAGAGGAAATAACTTCGTACAGTTTACGATACTTTCGTAAGACAGTTCATTACACTCGGAACCGGAAAGCGCTGTCTATGGTCCGTCTAGTTATCTCGATGCACGATAAGCTGAGGCCAACCTTTCTCTTGTTTTTATTTAAAAGGTACGGTAAATTAAGGAAATAGTATCTATTATACCTTAGCTGTAATTTATATATTTTTTTGGATCTTAAACTCTTGGTTTCAATCAAAATGGTGAGTGTATGATGTTCGGTGGAAATAGCTAATAATTCATAATAATGTTAGCACCAATGACGGCCTTGTAGACGACTTTTGTAATTATGACTCTCATTTAATATCCATTAGCAGCAAAATGTGTTGAAGTTTATGTTAACACACAAAACATGCAATTTAACACAAGTAGTCGTTGAATATATTGTTATTTAGTTTCACACACACACGTTTTTGGTTAGGTTTTCACAAATTACCTTCTTATCCAACGGAAGAACCTGTTGCCTGCTCTTTTACCGCTATTTTTCTTTTTCTTCCCCATTTTCTTTCAACTCTATGATGAACATCAAACACTTTTTGGACGTGTATTAAATATTGCACTATTAAAAAGTTTGTGTATTTAGTCTTTGGTCAAATGGCACACTGATTTTGAATCTGCACACCGCACTATTCTTTATTCGAAATAATAAATTTTCGAACGCGAAGCAGACTGTCTCTGGCCAGTACAGGACTCTACTCTTGGGCTCAACTAAAATAAAAAAGCCAATTAAAAAATTCAAACACGGTATTAGGTTTATGTACAAGATTAATCACAAAAGCAAGGGGTGAGTTCAAACCATAAACTAGGGCGAAATAGTTACCGAGACCTTAGGACCTGTCGAAATCATGGATTCGGACATCAAAATATGAATAAGAAGTTCAAACGTCAAAAAAGTTTTTATTCGATAGTGAGAAAGTTTCCGAATTCAAGAAGCGCACGATTGTGCGCACGCGCGAAGACTGGCGCGCGGCCACGTTCAAATTTAGAAGCAGTAAAAAAAGGAAACATTGGCTGCACATTGCAAGAATGCATCTGTTGGTTTGTTTATTTTGGTGCACGCAGTGACTAGTGATCTGAGGTTAAGATGGTATAATAGCTAAGCTTCACGAGATTAATGTGGTATGTGACAATTTAAGACATCGAATAAACACTGCTAGTCTCTATTTAGAAGTAGACGAGGTCTACGCGTGGCTACCACACTAAATATGTCCTTTTTATGAAGTGAAAAAGAAAAATATCAAGCATGTAGAAGCTATTGAAAAATACAAATTATTTGAAGGTAGAATTAACAACCGAAATCAGTGAATGAAACTGAAAAAGATAATCCAATTTCAAAATTTGAAAAAGGAACATTGACATATGCAGCGGTAGTGTCATAAAACTCATAAATCATTAGATTCTTCATACAAATAACCACCATGCCAGTTTTGTAGATGTTAAAAACAGATTAAAAAACAAAGCCAGCAGTACAGACAGACGAAATGAAATAAATAAAGTGGAATGGTATGATTCATCCCGATCTATATCTGTGCTGGTTTAACACGGGCATT
Source organism: Agriphila tristella (assembly GCA_928269145.1). NCBI lineage: Eukaryota > Metazoa > Arthropoda > Insecta > Lepidoptera > Crambidae > Agriphila > Agriphila tristella. The sequence goes on along the minus strand of OV743451.1, from coordinate 1,117,578 downwards.
GTGTGTTACCTCGTAACATCCGTTTCAAGTGTAACAGACTAGATAAAGCTATTAGAATTAAATTAAAAAAAGGAATCGCCACAGGTAAGATGCTATAAATGGTACCATAGACAAATTAAGAGTTTAATGCTTTGAGCCAAACAAAACGTATCGAATGCAATAGAAATCAATCTAAAGTAATGAATTAATGCAGTAACGTTGAAAGCAATGAAAAGAAAATACCAGTAATAATTACTGAAGATTTAAAGATAACACTTAAAGTGGTCGACTAAAAAAAATAAACAATCGTTTCGTCATATCAAACTGCCATGATGTAATTCAACTTTTGGACCGGAGCCAAATCCAGTCACCTGAAATACAACGTAGATATGAGGAAGCGATGTGCATCCGAAATAAGCTGTGTCGAAAGTGTCATACACAGCAGCGTGAAGACATCAAAGTTCTAAACGTATCGCACAACTTTAATCGCGTTCCAACTGTGAATTCTCAAGAATGAATCTTCTTTTCGACTCTAAAACTGTGACCAATGTAAAGCGACCTCTGCAGTCCTTGACGAACTGCAGAATCGACCATGCATCAACCGGCAACCGGAGATCTTCCACGGTTGACCACCACTGACACTTTCGCGGGCCGACGAAAGCGAAATGACGTGTGTCGTCCCATTTCCAAACGCACTTCCTGCTTCATTTTCACATTTCGAAATTCGAAAGAAAAACTATTTTGACACGTGCCTGACAGCGGCAATAACCGCGTTCCAAATTTGAATATACGTTCCCGAACTCTTTTGTTCTGGCGTTCACGAGAAACCGTTTCAAAAAGGTTGAATGTGATCATAGACAAAACAATTTTTGATATGCACCGCATTAATAAAGAGCGCACGGGATGAGCCCTGTACGGCGTCAGTCTATCTCAAGTATACCGCGGCTACTGACCGGGAAGATGTGTTCATATGAAAATACGAGCTTTTGGGGGAAGTCACAATGTTAATTATAGTACACGATGAAATGCTGGTGTAGTAAACGCAAAGAACACAGATCAATCAGCCGTCAACCACCTCCTTGAAATCACTTTAATAAGAGAAGATAATTAGGTGTGTATCAGTAATAACTAAAGCATTTGCTTGTGTAGAATTTCTTTGAAACTATTGATTGGTTGAAATAGATTTCTCTGAACATTTTCTGTATACACTCAATCGTCATAACAATTTGGCAAGGTATTGAAATCTTGTGACAGCTTTGAATGAACTGTTGGGACAATGTTTACAATATGTAACGAGCATACATGTCACACATAAAACAGTTGCCAATACTTGTCTGTCAGCGCAGATAGCGATTTACTTTTACAAACATTCAGAACTTGTATGAGTGCTAGATCACACTTTATTAACTTCAGTCGACGCCATATCAATAATTTAAAAATTGTTGTGTTCCGGCAGTTAAAGGTAAGATAGCCAGTTCCTCAGTGAAGAGGGTTCCGGGTGTAGTGCGCTTCCACCTTCGGACTTATCGTCACTTAACATCAGGTCAGGTGAAGGCCAAGCACTATCCCGTTGTGCACAAAAAAGAGGTCCCAACTCCCAACATTAGACAAATGTTGATGAATTCTATTCTAGTCCAAAATTTAATAATTATGACTAACTTTGGAGGATTCTAGATTTTCGTGAAGACCTTTCCTTGCAAATAGACACTATAGGTAAATAGTTATTTGTTATACAAGTGACCAAAATCGATTTGTGCTGCGAGTGTCGACTTTAAATCACGAGGCAGATCAAAATTTTGGTCTCGTGTAAAACATACAACTTTTCCCCTCTACCAGCGAGAAAATTTTACGTGAGTTTCCTGGTAAAAAGCTAAACTCTGCATTAAAAACTTGTTCACTCAACTCTTATGGAGTTAGACAACTATCTTCATCGTTAGACGCACAATTTTTTTGTTATTTATCCCAAATCTTCATCGTTGGATGGAATAGTTCGATCAAACCTATGCTGAAAATTTTTATTCATAAAGTAGATTCCCGCCGTTTTGTTTTACATTATTACGTTGTGCTTTTCTCTTATTTATTAATATCCCATCTTATTTATTTATGTATAATCATAAAACACTAATTTGTTTATAAATTTCATTATTTTTTCTTATTTTATATTTATTTCATACATGCGACCTCATTTCGTCCATACTCTTTATTTCGAATTATCAACCTTCTTTTTTAACAAATCTTGTTTGAAACTCCTTGGTATATCCGTGCATTTTATTTTTTTACTTTTTTAATCCATGTATGACACTATAAAGCACTCTATCTATCCTTTTCTCACATATTAATTTTACAAGTCGCATCCTTGTCACTGTATTTCGTTTTTCTTTACTATTCTAAAAGTTGGTGTTAGAAATTAAAAAAACACTTTGCCTCACGCTCGCAGCAAAAATCGATTTTGCTGCGAGTTTTTACGCGCCAAAGGCGCCCTTTTCGTGCTGGAGAGGTGAAAAATAAATTACTTTCTAGTTATCATTTTTCTTCATCTATCGGTATTTTACTTTTGCATAGAGCTGCCTATTGGAATTTTCATTTATCTACCAAAGAGCTTATAATAGAAACTTATTAGGTAAGTAATGTGAATTAAAAATCCGTTACTCGAACGATTTACACAAGTCTCTTTCAAAGTGCATCACTTTATGGTGTCAATCTAGATGTGTCGACATGTGTACGACTAAAAATAACGAAACTCAGTCCCCTCTCGGGGAGAAGTGTTAATTTTATTGTACGTACCATAAATAAATCACTTGTAAATCTCTCGGACACGCCATTTACGATCTTTTGAACTATTCTCGGGTAAGTACTGGTGTTAAACTCGCATGTCTTACAAAACTTATGTTAAATCAAATCACAATCACGTAAATCGTTTTCTTAAAAATCATGCAATGCCACATCCATTTCCCGCGCATTATTTGGCTTGGCAGCAAAGGAATCACATTCAGCCAAAGAGGCTTGGATGCGGATTTGTATTGTCTATGGATCCATGCGGTACAGCCAGCGCTGCAGTTTTTGTGCACCATTGGACTGCCGCCAAATAGACGAGAGTGCGTCGACCTATGACATTTTTTTCTTTTATTTCGTCTGCGATAGTCGTGATTCTCGTAACAAATTTAACTTTAGCTTCAACATGGAAAACGACTAGCCGCCGTCACACGGTCAATGGAGTCTGATTTATACAGCAATAAAATTAGCAATGGCTTCTATTTGTTTAGATTAATACGAGGGATGTTAAGACTACAGCTTGCTATAACCAGAGACAAAAATAATGATTTAACATTGCCATAAATTAGAAGACACTGCCACAAAGTAATGTTATACCACAGAGTATATCGTTATGAATGACCATACGACCGCATACGATCCGACAAGTATTAATGTGATCGTTAAAATCAAGAAGCTTATACCTCCCTCCAATGGAGATTGCACGGACATATGTCATAGTGAAGATTGAAAAAAGCTCCTTTAGTGACGTGACGGCTTATTGCAACCTCTTTCTTTAGTGTTACAATACGTGTTCGTTGTTCGTCGTTCGTTCGTTCGTGAGAAACGAAAACGAATTGTAAAACGAAAAGAAAGAGATAGCAATACGCCGTGACATCACTAAAGAGTCTTTTTCAATCTTCAGTATGATACTAGGCGTGCAAACTCCATTGTGGTTTTAAGCTTCTTGGTTAAAATCCCATTACATGGCGTCTTAAAAAAGGTACTTCTAGAAGAATCTTTGTATGATACTTTTCATCGTAATAATAATAAAATAATACAAAGGATCGAGAGGTAACTATTTATGGTAACACCAGAACCTTGCTTTTGTGTGGAACCACAGTGAAACAAAAAAAAGTAATTCGACAACAAACCGAGCTGATTTGTACTGGTTGGTAGGTAGGTATATCTAGTAAGTAAAATTACTAGACGTAAATCCATTTACAAAGTTCACATCACACAAACACAACACAAACAAAACCAAAACAATCACTGGCCAGAGACAAAAATAAAAACCGAAAAAAGAAACAAATACTTTTTCAAATTGTATCACGTTTCGCGCGTTCCGGTCCGCGCCTCTCACTCATCACTGCGTGGAAAGTAACTAATGGAAGTGTCAATGGATTCATATTATGGTAAAGTGATAAATAAAATAAGTAACTGGTTTCTATTAAGATTCTAGCTGTGTGTCTTAGCCAAATTCGTTGTTCGCACCCACTCAAGGAACGCATGAGGATGAGGACTGCGACAGAAAGAGGTCAATGGATAAATAATTGAATTGACGATTAACTGGGCACGATTTTGTAACAGGCGATGACGTTTTTGATATCAAAACAGATACTTTCTCGCTGTAAATGGAAGAAACACATGGAAACAACGTTATTCTTGAAATACTTTCCAATGACCTTATGTGCACATTCGAAAGCACCGAATGAGTTGGTTAGTTCTCAAATGGATATATTATATGAAAAACTGGAAAAGTTATATCAAGGGTCAATAACGACTTCGCTGGGCAGAACAGCTAGCCATAAAGATAGTAGCTATCACTACTGGGACATACTAAGGGTACGTTTCCACCAGAGATGTGCGAGGATGCGTTGCGAGGGATGTGTTTGTAAAGAACCTCTCCTTAGTCAGAATAGCTCTGATGGAAACGGCTTAGAGGAGCGAGGTTTTTGTACATACAAAACAAGCGAGGGAGTGTGCGAGGAATGTGTGTGAGAGATGTGGGCGAAAGATGCGTGCTATGGATGGAGGCGAGCCCGCTACACATCCTCGCACCGCTCATCTGCGCACTGTTTCAAAGCTTCGCTACACATCTTCACACCGCTCATCTTCCTAGCACATCTCTGATGGAAACACCCACACCATTTCACAACTTCGCTACACATCCTAGCTCCGCTCATCTTCCTAGCACATCTCTGGTGGAAACACCCACACCGTTTCACAACTTCGCTACACATCCTAGCTCCACTCATCTTCCTAGCACATCTCTGGTGGGAACACCCACACCATTTCACAGCTTTGCCACACATCCTCGCTCCGCTCATCTTCCTAGCACATCTCTGGTGGAAACACACCATTTCACAACTTAGCTACACATCCTAGCTCCACTCATCTTCCTAGCACATCTCAGGTGGGAACACCCACACCGTTTCACAACTTCGCTACACATCCTAGCTCCACTCATCTTCCTAGCACATCTCAGGTGGAAACGCACCCTAATTTAGCACACACCGAGCTGTGTAATATGTGTATAATCCTGTTCCAGTCTGTGTGCGTTTTTTTATACGTACGTATTGGAGGCGTTAAATTGCAGGTGCAGTTCGAGAGGACCAGTAAATGAAAAATGACATTTTATAAAAGACGCCACACAGTATGCAATGCAGTCGGTGTGCATATCTTCTGCAAGTCTTCAGGGGACGCTATAATCTATGAAACCACCATAGACAAGCATTTTTTTGCACAGCGGGTTAGTGCTTGACCTTAACCTCACCTGATGTTAAGTGACGATAAGGCCGAAGGTGAAAGCGCACTACACCAAAATCCTCACCAGAGGAACTGGCTATTTTACCTCTAACTATCGAAATTGTTGTTATGGCGTCAGACTTAGGTAAGATGTTGGTAGCTAGCCATGCGGACTTGAAATAAGCCCTACCACCAACCAAACCGAGTACAATTGTGCTTACCCCCCTTGGAATCCAACCAGGGACTCCGGCGTTTTACACGGGAGGGTGAACCACTAAACCACAGAGGCGGTTAAAAGAGCATGAGCCTCTACAGCTTTAACATCTTAGGCGGTAAAGCTTAGTACAAAGAAGTGGAAGTGGGAAAAAGCATTGAACTTCTTATAGTATACTGTTGACTGCATTTCTTTTTACTCTTTGCATCCATTTAATATGTCGGCATTTTGGCATTAATTCGACAAAAAGAACAATAAATATATACATTTTTAGCACAATCGGGTAGTGCTTGGCCTTCACCTCACCTGATGTTAAGTGACGATAAGGCCGAAGGTGGAAGCGCACTACACCCGGAATCCTCATCACTGAAGAACTGCCTATCTTACCTCTAACTACTTAAAAATATGACTTTAACACTCTGCATTAATTAAAATATGTTCTATCAAACAGCACGTTTAAACGAGAAAAGATTGCATTAAAATTATATATTCCATCTTCGACTGCAGGTGCGATAAAAGCTAATGCAGATTGCATTCAGAGAATGGAAAAGGAAATTGAATCAGAACTAGTTATGAGCTCAGAAGGTAATAATGCTGCCCGGCGGGCGCGCCTCGCGAGGAAGTCGTCAATATTATTAATATTTTTTTTATTTCAGAGGTTACATTACATAAATATAGTTATCCATCCATGAAGTATATTTTGTTGATATTGCGATTGTTAACGAAAGCTATGTCTGCAGATTATAGAAGCAATAATCATTAGTTATCAATTTAAACTTAAGTAGCTGTCTAGAACTCTCTTCCAGAGGATATCAGGAAAGCTCAGACTTTTAGTTCCTTCCGTGATAGAGTTAGGTTAGAAGTTATTTCCTTTCCTCTTACTCTGTCTGACTATTTATATAATTCTCCTTTAGTTTCTTTGTATTATCTTTAGATATATTTACATTCAAACGTACTATTCCTTTCATAATTGCACTCCACTCCCCTTTTAGTCCTATCTTTATTTATTTTTCACCCAAGGGTTGCCTGGAAGAGATTGCTGCTTAGCAATAAGGCCGCCTCTTGTATGCTTTTTAGGGTTCCGTACCCAAAGAGTAAAAACGGGACCCTATTACTAAGACTCCGCTGTCCGTCTGTCTGTCGGTCTGTCTGTCTCTCTGTCTGTCTGTCTGTCTGTCACCAGGCTGTATCTCATGAACCGTGATAGCTAGACAGATGAAATTTTCACAGATGATGTATTTCTGTTGCCGCTATAACAACAAATACTAAAAACGAAATAAAATAAATATTTAAGGGAGGCTCCCATACAACAAACGTGATTTTTTTGCCGTTTTTTGGTACGGAACCCTTAGTGCGCGAGCCCGACTCGCACTTGGCCGGTTTTTCTCTGTAACGGTCGGTCTTTCTGTAATTCTTTTTATATGTGCAATAAAGTGTAATTTATTATTACTTAAAATATATAAATAGGTAGATCTTTTACTTTGGCAATTTTTCAAATAAAAGGAGACACCAGCTGGAGGCAAAATTGTTCTATACGTCCAACATATAATAAAATTCTGAATGAATAAAGATAAGAGTCATATTGATGATGACACAAAAGTGCGTACCATTACCGGTCCGGTCAGTACTATCATTAATTTACTAATTGCTACTTAATTTGTGATGTAAGACAATATGAAGCCCTAGGAAAGCTAGAACCAGTATTAAGGTTTGTCTTAGGCGGCCCCTAGGCGACACAATAATATTGCGCAATATTTAACTCTTTGTAGACTCGTGTGTCATTTTTTTTACTGTAGTGAGTCTAAGGTTCGAAACGACCAAGAACTTCAAATGTCATTAATAGTACAAAGTCTTCGTTTTCCATTTCGAATACGAATAATTTAAACTTTCCTATAATCTAAATCAAATAAAAACTGTTTTTTGAGAAGCTACCATGAACTTTAAAGTTCTCGGTCGTTCTGAACCTTAGAGTGAGTTAATAAAAGTCACACGAGTCTACAAAGGGTTAAATATTGCGCAATATTATTGTGTCGTCTAGGGCCCGCCTAAATTAATACCAACCTCCAATAAAGTCCCTAAAGTCGCATCCCCCTCATTGCAAAGCTCCCAAACCCCTCCCTCCTTTTCATGATGATCGGTTTAGTAGTTAAGACGTGAAGGCGTAACAAACAAACAAACAAACAAACGGACTTTCGCATTTATAACATTAAGTAAGGATTGTCCCACTTACCCCTTGATGCTACCTTGTGTACCAGGGGTACGCATACCACTTATTGGGAAACATTGGTATATCGATGAATGAGCTTCAATAACTGAAACGTGACATCAAAATGGAAAAAAATCTTTATAAAAAAATTTTAAGTAAATAAATTATTTAATATGTCATAAGACTTAAGCCATGAACACCATAATTGACTATATAAATCAATTACTTACTTTGCATATTTTCATTTTTTTTATTTTAATAAACTTTAATCGCCTTGAAAAACATACCATGTATTAGCAAAAAGTTGTTTTACCAATACATTTATTTATTTAGAAGGGGGGAGTCCAGCGAAGCCAGACGGGTGATAATCAGTCACCTTGGTCAGAACAGAACCATTTCACCCAAATACATGGGAAGTTTTTCAATTTTGCATGATTTTTAGCCAGTTTCATTCATTTTATTATACTCTTGTCTTGCCTTGCCTGTTGTCTATAGCAAAGAAAACGGCCAGTTTTGTTCACTAATCTTGTACTCTTGTCTTGTCAGTTGTCCATAGCTTAAAACACACTTTGAAAAACATCCCATGTATTAAAACAAAACAACTGACTAGTGGCAGCTGCATAAAAAGGCTTAAAAGAAAAGACACTTTAACTGGAGAAATGCTCGAAGGACCTGAAGGGGAGAAACTCTCAGTGGACAGTTCACTAACAATGTCAATTACTTATACCACCAGCACATTTGCTAAAAGTTCAACTGATTGCAAATAAAAACAGTGTATAAAAAAATAAAGAAAAACATTAAAAGTTTTGAATTTTCTAAAATCATTTTTGTGCCTTCCTAAATTATAAATAAAAGGAAAATTGTGTACAACTTCCTAGAAAGTACCAGTAGTCCAGCTATCAATGTCAACCAGTCAGTTTCTCCTGTCCATCAGCCATTTTTTTTTAATGTCCCCACTGCTGGGGCACAGGCCTTCCTTATGCACCCATAATAAGGAGGACGGGCCATTAACCCACCACGCGGGCCCAATGCGGATTGGTGAGTGTTAACGACTGCAAATTATTATTATATTATTATTATTATTATTAACGACTGCAAATGCAGCCGGGACCAACGGCTTAACATGCCTTCCGAAGCACGGAGGAGCTCGAGATAATAAATTTTTGGTCACCCATCCCATGACCGACCCTTGCGAACGTTGCTTAACCTCCGCAATCATTGGGCCAGGCGCTAAACCACTGCGCTGCGCCACCGAGATCACTTTCTCCTATAAAAAGCATAAAAATTTTGCTTTTTTTTTTTTTATTCCGGAATGGATGTGGTATATCAGGGGTGCCCATACTTTTTCTTAAGGAGATCGACCTAGTAAAAATTTATGACTACGAGTTCAACATTTTGACCATAATACCCACAAAATATTTATCAAGAAAAAAAATCGCATGAGCAAAACTACATTGGGTGCAAAGTGTCAAATCTGTGCTCCTTGGCGATCGACCGGTCGATCGCGATCGACCATTTAGGCACCTCTATGTTATATTATTCATGCAGATGCATTTTTATACCTATATTTTTTTTATGCACAATGGGATAATGCTTGGCCTAAACCTCACCTAATGTTAAGTAACGATAAGGCCGATGGTGGAAACGCACTGCACCCAGACTCCTCACCACTGAGGAACTGGCTATCTTACCTCTAACTGCCAGAACACGATTTTTAAATTGTTGTTATAGCATCAGACTTAGGTAAGATGTTGGATCAGCCAGGCAGACTTGAAATGAGCCCTACCTCCAACCAAACCGAGTACAAATGTACCCCCCTCGTTAGAATCGAACCTGGGACTCCTACTTCTTACACAGGTGGCGAACCACTATCACTATTTTAAAGTTTGTGAACTTTCCATAAGTTTTTTTATTTTTATTTCTGCTTTATTCTTTCTGTTAAGGTACCTATTTGAATGCATAGGAAAAAAAGGGAAAAGGGGTTATAATCTCAAATGTTTGCATTTTTACCAATAATCCGAATTAAAAGATGATTTTACATAAATTAAAAACTCAAGCCAATTTAAAGTGGGTTCTTTAGACCTAATATTATGTAGAGGTAGGTAGATACTGTACTGTAACTAGTACGTAATAACCAATAACACCATATTGTAAACATTATGAAGAAATAAATAATTAAGTAATAAGGTATTGAAAATTCTGTAGAAAAACTTCAATGAAACTGCGTCTGTACAGATGCGATGATTCAAGTAGGAATCGCAATATCGTTGTTTCCCTCAATGTGAAAATAAACAAAACAATAACATAGATCGCAATAAAAGAAAGTCTAGAAATGCGAAGAAATAACAAAATTAACAATAAAAGGACAATTAAACACTGGACAATTAAATTATAATAATAATTAAATTCAAAACAAAAAAATTTCCTACCTTGAGGGTATTGTTTCCGCTAAACAGGTGTAACAAGAAATGTTCTTCACAACACAATGGCACTGGTTTTAATTAATTATTTTCTCAATCACTAAAACTAAACTACATGTTCATTAATTTCGTTATTTTGAAGAAACAACGCTTGTTTATTTACGAATTTTACGAACGACGACAGCCTTGCGACAGCTCCGTTTTTCCGTTTCGCACACAGAGTACTTTGGTTTCGCACAACAGCACAGAAATTCACAGAATACATAATAGTATTGAATGAATGAATGAATGAATGAATAAAACTTTATTTGGTTACTTACAAACAAAATGGTTTACAAAAACATTCACTTATAAAATACTTAAACGCATTCTAAATTACTTAGGTATAATTATGTAATAGTAACCAAAAAGGCAACCAGCTCAGCTAACAATATCATGACCACTTAGGATCACGACGCTGATTTTCAGCTGGGCCTGAAATAGAGATACACGAAAAGGAATAACAAGTAACGGTGGTTTTATAGTAATACATACTTATGCATGCATAAAAAACGTAAATAAAACGGTGATTGTGCGAGTGTTGATAGATAAAAGATGTGTAATGTAATAATAGATAGGTAGGTATCTAGAGATTGATAATGATGGATTTAAGATATCTTGAATTAATAATACTTACATAGATATTACTTTTTATAAAATCATAGAAATTTACTGCAGCCGTCTTTTTGTTGTGACAGAATTAGTTCTTTAAGTCGTTTACGAAACAGTACCACACTTCTCAACTTACGAAATGGTGGAGGAAGGTCATTCCAAATCTTGGCTGCTGCGTATTTAAAACTTCCTTTAAAAGCTGTCGTTTTGTGGCTTTGTATATTAAGTCGACCAAGGCGATTTTGAGCAGACCAGGTCAACTTGTACCACAAGTAGATTGGTTTACGAGTTGTAATAATACCAAACAAGAGGGATGCCAAATGGATGTAACGTCTAGATGACATGTTTAGAATATTATTATTATTAAGATAGGGTGAGACATGGCTCCGAGGGGGAATTTGGAAGCAAAATCTTGAACACGCGTTCTGCACACGCTGAATCAACATTTTTGTTTTTGCTAACAAACGTGGGCCATAAACTGAGTCAGCATAATTGAACTTTGATAAAATGAGAGATTCAACCAAACGAATACGCAAATCAACACTCAAATATTGCCTTATTGAATATAGAACTTTAAGCCGATAAAAACAATTTCGAGCGATCTCGACTATATGTGTGTGAAAACGAAGCTCGTCATCAAAAAGCAAACCGAGGTTTCGAGCTTCCGTCACATATTCTACAGGTGAACCATTAAGTGTTACTTGAGGGGCGAATAGTTTAACTTGAGCTACCTGATTTTTGGAACCAAAAATCATATACTTTGATTTAGCAGGATTGAGCATTAGTGAGTTACGATGAGACCATTCACTTATTCTTTGCAAATCTTCATTTAGCAAAGCTAGAGTTGAACCTATTTGATTAGGTTTGCAAGATATATAAATTTGCAGGTCGTCTGCATACATATGGAATTTACAATTTTTTATATGTTCAATTACATCCGTAACATAAAGTATGAAAAGCAAAGGCCCAAGGATAGATCCCTGTGGGACACCTCTATTAACTGTCAGAGTAGAGGATTCGGCAGTAGTACCATCATCATTACTAAATGAAACGTATTGGGATCTATTACTTAAATAACTATGGAACCATTTTATAGCGGTGCTATCAAAACCGTAGTAATTTAGCTTGGAAAGTAACAGAGAGGTGTTAATTGTGTCGAAAGCGCGAGAATAATCTAAAAGTACTAATAAAGTTACCATCCCGTTGTCTTGTGCTTCCAAAATATTACTTGTTACATCAAGTAAGGCAGTAGTAGTACTGTGATTCTTTCTAAAGCCAGACTGTGCTAGAGGAAGAATATTATTGCGTTCAATGTATTCGGTAATCTGTATGCAAGCAATTTTTTCTAATATCTTAGACAGACAGGGAAGAAGACTAATAGGTCTGAGGTCTTTACAACTTGTGGGGTTGTTGTTTTTTGGAATTGGTCGGATAATAGCAGTTTTCCAGAAATCTGGGAACGTGTAAGAAAGTAAAGATGAATTAATAATTGAAGTTATGGTATCTAGCGTATGAGGAATAGTTAACAGTAACATGTCTAATGATATCTTATCTACTCCAAGGGCGTTTGATTTCAAGCTCTTAATAGCTTTAAGAACATTAGAATTACTGATTTGTTCGAACTTAAAAGTAGAGTTGCCCAGACGATGCCATTCGAAGTAGGTCAGCATCGACAGTTCATTTTTTTCATTATTGGGTAAATCTAAAAACTGTTTGTTAATTTCGTCAGGACATGGAAGACCAGGTGGGAGTCCAGTATCCTTTTTAGAAGGCAAAACATGATCTTTAAGGTTCTTCCACAAAGTTGTAGGATCATTGATTTTACTATTGATGTGATATCTGAAATAGGCCCCCTTTTCATTATGTATTGCTGTAATTACAACTCTTTTAAATTCTTTATAATAAAGACGATGTTCTTTCTTTTTTGTTTTCAAACATTTAGCATGAGATTCATTTCTAAGCCTAATCATTAACTTTACATTTTCAGTTATCCAGGGGTAAAACTGATGTTTGATTAAAACTTTCTTAACAGGTGCATGTTTATCAAATAAGTATAGTAAGTATTTACTAAATGCAACTACCTTAGCATTCGTGTCTTCCAACGGTATTATAGCATCCCATGGAATAGCTGTCAAATCAGCATTGAATTCAACAGAGTCTATATCTTTTAAAGGACGGTATGTTATGTACTTAGGAGGCGATCTATGTTTTCTAAAATTGAAAGTACAAGTCACAAGAGCATGTAAAGATAATTTGCTACTTATAACATCTACAGACACATTTCTGACCTTGGCGTCAGTACAAATGATGTCAATTAAAGATTCACTGGTTTCTGTAAAATGGGTTGGAGAATCCACAACCTGCTCTAAATTCATTAACTCAATAAACTCCAATAATTTTCGCCTCTCTGTACAGTCAGAGAGGAGATTAATATTAAAGTCACCTAACAAAATAACTTTATCAGAATAAGAAAAAGAGTTAATCGAATCCGTGATTGCATTTAAGAAAAGATCCACATTCACCCAATGAGGACGATATGCTGTCCCAATTAAAATTTTTATACCATTTACATCAATCCGTACCCACATTTGTTCAACTTGCGGTGCCTCAGGGTGAACACAGTTACGCGCAAAAATACCCCTGCGAATATAGAATGCAACGCCGCCGCCGCGGCGTTATTATTGTACAATATTTATAGTACAAACAACAGTCAACAACACACACACACAAATTAATCTCAGACCACCGTGGTGTGGTCTCGATCGAACGTCAAAATGCGAAATCGTTAGAGTTGGCAGTTGCCAAGAATTATCGGTAGTTTCGTAATCGGTATATTGAGAAAAAAACATAATAAGTGCTAATACTCAAAAAAATAAGGGCTACAATATGGTTTTCTATACAAACGAGCTAAGTTCTGAATTGGGAAATGATACATTTTGCAAGTTTTTGTATGAAGCTCCATTTGTTTTGTTCCAACTGACACACGGTGAATAGGAGAAATTACACAGAGAAAGGAAGTTGAAAAGGTTTGCCAGTTCAATTGGGTCAAAAATCTAAAGAATTTCCTTATATTCTCAGATCTTCTCAGAAATCGTGAAAAAATCTTTGCATTTCGATATTTCGGTAGGAGAGGCTCCATATCGGTAGAAATACCGAAAAATCGGTAAGTTCGAGACCAAATAATAAGTGAACAAATTCCATCAATTACCACAGAGTAGGAAAATCCGTTGACTTATGCTGCAGAAAACAGTGCTCAAATCAAAAGGATCGTCATTGAAACAGTGCGACAATGCAAAATTAAATTAAATCAAGCGATTTCAATGAATGCGTTTTTTTAGCTAAATTATACTAAATCCATTTTAGGCACAGCTCGCGCAACATAACTTGAACCAAACTATAGACAATGAGGCTTACCCAGTAGAGCACTGCTTGCTGCTTGAGTACAGTTAGAAAGGGATGGTGCTATTCATCGCATATAGCGCCATCCCTATCTAACTGTACTCAAGCAGAGATTTGAGTTTGAGTTTGATTCTGTAATACGAGCCTTAAAAGTCTGTTTACATGGGTAATTTCAAAGGTACCTAATTTTATTACCCATACCTAAATCCCCAACCACCGCACCAATACCATCAAAATAAATAAATAAATATGTTTACAACTTTACTTTTACGGTTTACGCACCAACAGGGTTACCAGTATAAGTTTTTATAAAACAGACTTTTTGACAGACTCTAGCAATTTTCAGTACAAAAATTGTAGAGCGGGACCTTGGCGCGGAGCGACATAGATTAGAGCTTACTCATGCACTACAAGCATCTGTCCGTCAAAAACCCAGCAATCTATATTCCCGCGCCGAGTACCCGCCGCGGGGCGGGATCCCGGTTAACGCAGCGGAGTGCCTTAGAGTCTCCGCACACGATCGCCAGTGGCCCACTAACCACAAAAAATGCCACCACGGACATATTTCCTGTACTTTTCCTATATTTTATATATGAACTCGGCGCACACGATTGACGCCGATAGTCGCCACACGCTTATATATGAAAGGCAGCGTTTGTGGCTAGTGGACTTGTGCTATATTAGTTAAGGTGCAGGCACATTTGTCTGACGCCACGTCTTAACACGCCGTATTTGTATGGACGTGTCATCGTATAAGTGTGAACCTAGTGCATACATTTACTATGAAAACCGATGTCATCTGACGGCGTGTTAACGCGTGGCGTCAGACAAGTGCAGTGGCCCGTGTGGGAAGGCCCTTACTTATTCTTTGGGTCCACATATTCGGCAGCCATAATTTAAGCTAATATTAGCATACATTCTCTATAATTCCACCATTAAAGGTTCTTTTCTTACGTAGTTATTGCTTTCTCTGTGTTCGGCAGCTGACGATGGTGAGGAGTAGTCACGCATATTTGCTAGTATTTTTAAAGTCTGTCCATCCTTACTTGTCTTATATGGTAAACAATCTTCACCCAACTCTTTATTGAAATAATCATTTATAAAATACAACAAATGGTTTTCCACACACAGATTACGAAATAAATTGTTAATAAATTAAGAACAATTTCATAAAGTTACTAACATATTTTTAAATAATGATTTAAGTTTAAAAGACGTATGACAACTGTCAAAAACTGTTTATTAAATAAGACAAGTAAGGATGGACAGACTTTATAGTTGTTGGTGATCATCATAGCTGATCATAGCTGTATGGTTCACCCACAGCGCCCCATCCCACCTCATCATTGCCTTTTATCCTTCGGAAAATACTTATCATACACTCCGACTCCGTCAACCACATCGTTGTCCTGTATAAGTGTATTATTATCTAGGATCCTGTCAAAACGGCCGAGTTGAAAACATCCCATAGATAGCCCTCGTCTTAATTCTTATTGCAAAGCAAAAAATGCCCACTTTAGGCTCTTTTGCCTACTACAACGAATATTTTATTGAGGTTATTGTTTTTAAATAAACTATAGAACCTTAGCCTTAGCTTCAATCTGTAAATGTGAATTTTCGATACATTATGTAATTAGCCTTAAGCTATACATCCATCCCTGCGTATACAGGGTAATTTTTGGATCCTTTTCAAATTTTGTCAGGTCATTCTATAAAGGCCTCCGTAAACGTTCAAACGTTTTTGTCAAACACGTAAGTGTTTGTCAAGCAGTTTGATCGTCTGCGAGCAAAAACTACGTGTTTGACAAACAAACCATAAACAAAACTACGTTTTTTTGTCTATAGTCTGTTTGTCAAACAATGTTTGAACGTGTGCTCTGAGAAAACGTACAAACAAAACCATAGAGAACGTAATCACTCCTGTCAAAAACGTAAAATTTGACAAACGTGTTTAAACGTTTACGGGGGCCTTAACAGCAGTACAATCAATTTGCGAAGTAAAATTTTTTTTTACCCCAAACTTTTCCCTACACAAATTGAATTTGTTGTCACTGTTTGCGCATCGCACGGTCGACCCGCGCGAGCCCCCCTCCTGCCACCCGCCTTCCCCCGCTCGCGCGAGGGTGAGCGTGCGCGCCTAAATTTTTTGGATACCTATAAAAAGTGGCTGAAAACTGAGAATTTATAAAGATATAATTCTTAATTATCCTACCTATTTTTTTTTATTACTTCCTTGAACTTATATTTGATTTTGTAAAGAGGTCGCAAAATTACCCTGCCTGTAGACCGTCATGTTAAAATACCGCTGAACAACAAGCGAATGACGAAGGAATTTATACTGTCTTCTAAAGATACATTTTCGCTCACTTTTGAGACAGTATTTTTACGTGATGCCTACTATACATACATAATTTCAGAAGTCTATAGATAGGGTCATTCATTAAAAGGAGAGAAATAAAACATCAGATTATCCTTCGATTAAATCAAATATATATTTTGTCCTTTAACGTAGTTTGGTAATACTATTTCAAACAATTATTTAATACAGATATTATTGCATTTCACGAAGGCGGTTGCGTGATTTAACAAGGCAAACAGAGCATTGTTTTGAAATTGGAAATATTGCCGAAGGATTTTAATGTACCCCCTAAACGGTCAAGCGTGGCTTGTCAAGCACTTAACATTTTTCGGCTTGTCAATCACATTTTGATCGTCAAGAAGCGATGCTTGACATCAAGCACGTGTATCACGTGGTTATCGTGGCCAATCAAAGGAAGGCCACGCCCCCAAATGATAGTATTGGTGATAATTACGTATACGTGCTTGACAAGCCAAGCTTGATGGTCTAGGGCACTCTTAATAAATCCGAATTAGTAAATTGACAGTTAGAACTGTCATATATTATACACCGTCATTTTGTAGTCATTTTAATTAACTTCAGGGAGTGCTCTACTAATGAAAATAATCATTTTTGCCAAAGAAACATGGGTCGAAAAACGACAAAAATTTTGGACTTTCCCATACAAATACAATGTTTTAGCTGTCTAGTTAGTATGGGAGGACCAAAATTTTTTGTCGTTTTTTGACCCATGTTTCTTGGGCAAAAATGTTTAGTTTCATTGGTACAACACACCCTTAAGTTAATTAAAACGACTACAAAATGACGGTGTATGCATAAAGATATCAGTGCTCATATAAATCTGACAGTTCTAACCGAAACCAATTTAGGGTTGCCACCCGTACCTACTTGACAATAAAATATTGTATGATAAGTTCGATTTTAACAGTGAATTTACACTTACAACTGAATATTTATATTTATACCTTTTCGTTATTAGTGTAAATTCACCGTTAAAATCGAGGTTATTTACTATACAATATTTTATTCTCAAGTACACCCGTACTTACCCTAAAATAGTAAATGTAATAAAATTGTGACTTAACTCGAGTTCTTATGTAGTTGGATTGCCTCTTGCATTCATAATTCAGCTGTAACATTCCCCATTATTAAATAAATAAAATTGTTGAAAAAATTAATAAAACTCCTTAGTGAGTGGAGCATGTAAAGAGCCCCGTAGACGTTCAAACACGTTTGTCAAGTATTTGTAGTGTTTCTTGACCTTAGGAAATTCCCCCTTAACATTTACCCGACCACGAGGAAAAAAAAATATGATAGATAAAATAAAAAAGATAAACAATAATATTCCTGAAAAGGACTTTTTGCTGAAATTTATTTCACTACTTATAGTTTTACCGCAAAATCCAGAGATTACATGGACAGAAATACAACGTGATACAAAATAAAATAACCACTAATGGCGAATACGGGCTGCTGATTATCTAAAAAGAAACTATTTAGCGACCGGTTGCATTTGACGTACATTGCCACTTTTCTTTGGTACGTTTTTTTTAACCCAAAAAGAAGTAGCAATGGATCACGATCATCTGTGAACTGCAACCAGTCGCTAGGTGGTTTTTAATTAGATAATCAGCCCGCGGTAGATAGGGAGCATCAAACTGTATAACTTTTACTAAGGAACCCTGAAATCGCGAATAAAATCAGCCGTTTCATAGCTGATTTTTCTTCGTGATATCAGAATTGGTCCCATAGTAAAAGTTGTTCAGTTTGATGATGTCTATCTATCATTTTCGGCATTAGGGGTAATTTTGTAACACGTTGTTTATCTGTAAAAAAAATCCCTAGGGGAAATTTCCCTTAAGGTCATGAAACACTGTCAAACATTTGGCAAACAGTTTGAACGTTTACCGGATTCTTAAGCCAACCACTATTATGAATAACGTAGAATAGCCATTAGAAAAAAACTTACACATTATACTGCTTGACCATAAAGAGTTGACAAAAATAGAGGGCACCACTTTCAATGCAAACACGTCAAAATCACAAATAACTTGGCAACACTATATTTTGTACTAAAAAAGTTCCATTCTATTTAATTTCTACTCCTTCTGGCCAAACTTTAGGAATAATAACATCTTAAAAGTCTCAAAATTTATTTTATAGGCATATTATGTCATCTACGTATAAGTAATAATTGATTTACAAATACCCATAAAAGTAGGAGAGCAGACATATAACTTAAAAACTTAACCACAGCATATAATACACTCGGCGTCAGAAAAATCGCACCTTT
This sequence comes from Agriphila tristella, assembly GCA_928269145.1. Classification (NCBI taxonomy): domain Eukaryota; kingdom Metazoa; phylum Arthropoda; class Insecta; order Lepidoptera; family Crambidae; genus Agriphila; species Agriphila tristella. The sequence continues at coordinate 1,098,558 of OV743451.1, read as the reverse complement.
TCAAAAATTTATTCTAAGTTAATTAAATCCTATCTAATTTAATGGTAAGTGTTGTTATATACTCTTCCCCTTCGGACATAGCCAACAGTCTCTAGAAACCGTTAGAATACTCGTCGAACAGAATCAATGACTGAGATTCAGTTTCCGAGCACATTACATTGCCTAATTTTTTTTGCAATATTTGAATAACTTCATGGGCAATAGTATCCATCTTGGGTATTCCTTTTTTTAATTGAACTGTTGAAGTGTGTTTTCTCCATCATCTCGATAGTGAATTTACCCGCATTTTATTAATTGATCCCTTTTATATCCTTTTTATGGCGGCGCAAGCAAAAGCGTCTAATTATGGTAACTGTTATGTTAATTAAATCAAATAATTATTAATTGAAAGCTCATTACATATATCTACATTTAATAAATAGGTATCAACATTTACACAATAAAAAGTTAGCTATAGCAGGTGGCCAAGTCTAAACTTATTTTCGAAGAGGTGCGATTTTTTTGACGTCGAGTATATTTTACACTAGCAATCTAACTAGTTGTGATGTGATAAAGAAAATATAGTGGTGGCCAGATAACTAAGGACACCAGTTGATTTTCATACAAACGAGGTAACTTTGAAGCCTTGGTTCTCCGCCAGGGATCGACCTAGCTGTGATATGATGATGACCATCTAGGGAGTGAATCGAGGAGATTTAGATCACTATGCACACCCAACTGATCTGATCAGCATTCTAAAAGGTATAAGAATCAGAGATTTCAATTTCAGGATTTCCATTCATTTTCATAATAATATCGCGGTTTTTTTTAAACATATCTCTTAGAATGTTGATTAGATCAGTAATCTTCTCGCATTTATTCCGAGGAAAGCCATCATCAGATCACAGCTAGGTCAATCCCTGGCGAAGAACCAAGGCTTCAAAGTTACCTCGTTTGTAAGAAAATTGACTGTATACAATGAAAATCGATTGTATACACCACTGTATACAATCTACGAAATCATCAAAAGGAGAAAGTTTTCTCATTTGATTTTAAACTCTATTGCAATTTAACTTAACGTTGCAAATACGTTGAGTTTCATTATCTTTTATGTTGTTTTACAGATATCAAACAATAAAATTAATATTATTTTAAATATCATTGGTTCGTATTTAAAAATGAGCTTAAATTATTACAGCAAGTTATAAGTTTTGATATAAAACTATAATAATAAAAGAATATGGTTGTATTTTGAATACTATATTTACTAACTAAAGTTTACAAATAATTATAGGTACCCTAAGATCAGACCTTAGGGTGATTTGTGAATCATCACAAAAGGGATAAACGTTTTGTGATAAAAGTTTTGTCCCATTTTATTAATAGAAATTTTATTTTAAACCATTTCTTCATTGATGTATAGTCGACTTTTGATTCCACATCAACTCTATGCCTATAGATTATATTATTAAACGGTAAATTAGGAATTAAATACTTCGATTTCAATATGACGTTACTTTCTATTTTGTATCCTTGTTCAAAAGAGAAAGACTCGCGGTAGAACGGTGCCTTAAAACGTGGAAACGCACGTCATGTTCTCTTTCTTGCATTTAAGGTGCGTGCACATTTGTCTGACGCCACGTCTTAAGCCGCGATTACATATCCCGATCTAGCATCCTAGCTAGGAACCAATTTAGAGTTGCCACCCGTATAAATAAGTTCAATTTGCACAAATAACAGAAACGTCAACATTTCTTGTGATTTTTTTATTTTGAATTCTCATCTCCAATCTTACACAATGTTTACTTTTCCGTTATAGTGTAAATTCAATTTTAAAATCGAACTTATTATACAATATTTTATTGTCAAGAACGGGTGGCAACCCGAAATTGGTTCCTAACTAGGATGCTAAATCCGCGTATGTAATCGTCCATATAACTACGGCGTGTTAACACGTGGCGTCAGACAAATGTAATGTGCCCGCACCTTTACACTGTTTATGGGTGACGTCAAAAAGACGTAGAGATGCGCGTTGTTTGGATAAGTATGTTTATCAAAATTTCTATTGTGTAAATAAATGGTTGCCTGGAAGAAATTGCTTTTCAGCGATAAGGCCGCCAATTGTTCCACTTTTGTACTGTCCTTGTATATATTTATTATGGTGAACAATAAAGTATTAATTCATTCATTCATTCAATGGTCTTTAAGTGGGGTATTTCGATATCGACAGTCCAGGAAATTTGCGCGTTCGCATCACTATTACAAACGTGCTTTATGGCACCGTCTGCCTCGAGTCTTCGTTTAGTATAACCATAGACCACCAATAATTAAAGACTATTGTCTCTTTGTAATTTAAATTGTAATGATACTTTTTATTTGAACCTTTGTATAAAGACGATAAAGTCGACTTTTGCTTCCCGTTTTTTTTTAACTTAAGTTCTGACTGAAGAGGTTTTTTCATGAATCTTAACGCCTTCTTTGGTCCTTCGCAACAAACAGTCGATGGTCACCTATATTGACAAAGACTGGATAGAAACGCCCATAGAGTATAGAGGGTTGATCAGCAAGCTAGTAGCTCGTTCATTGCCCTCGCCCCACACTCACTGGCCCAGTAAACTGAGCCGCAACCGGTAATCAAACCCCAGACGTAGGGCGTGAAGAATTCTTCAGGTCTTTCTTCTTCCACGTATCGGAACTTTAGGTCGGGGAATTTCTGTAATGAAAATACGAATTTGATATTAAAAGAGAATATTAAGGGTGCACCCCGCCAACCAAGAAAAAATCATTACAATGAAATAACTATGTTTAATAAAAATCTGATAAATATAGGCACTAGTATTAGTTATAAATAAATGATTTTTCTTGCGTTGTTTCTTAGATTAAATATTTTTGTGAAGTACAATCATGATTAACGCCAAAAGTGACAAAGTCCGTAGCGGAGATCCGTAGCGTGACGTAAAAGTAGCCATATGACATTTTTGTCATTCAAAAAGTTTATTATTTTAACACCTATACATATAAATTAAATGGATTTATATCATCTTCGGAGTTGCTAAAAACGGAGCAATATGGTTTCAGAAGAGGCAGATCTACAGCACTTGCCTGTTTTCAATTAATGAAACAAATTACAGAAAATCTAGACAAAGGTAATCATGTATTAGCAGTCTTATTAGATATGAGCCGCGCTTTTGATTTTGTCTCGCATCCTTTGTTACTACAAAAACTAGAACGATACGGAATAAGGGGAACTGCTCTAAGCTGGATAGAAAGCTACTTAAAAGATCGCCAGCAACGAGTGGAGATCACTGGTTTTCCATGCGACAATATCAAAACAAGAAAAACATTTGTCTCTAACTGTCTTCATAATGGTTGCGGTGTACCACAAGGTAGCATACTTGGCCCATTATTATTTTTAGCATATATTAATGATTTGCCAAGCGTCATTGATCAAGAATGTATCTTATTCGCTGATGATATAACTTTGATTATTAAAACTAAGAATTATAATGAACTAAAAAGTATCGCAGAAAATAATCTCAAAGAAGTAATTAACTGGCTCAAAGCTAATAATCTCACTATTAATTTAAATAAAACAAAATGCATTAAATTTAAAACACATAACTCTATACGTAAGGAATTGGACATTAAATATGAACAGGACAAAATTGAAGATGTATCAGAAATAAAATTTTTAGGCATTACTATTGACGAATCTTGCAATTGGAAACCTCATATCAATGCAATGGTTAGTAAATTAGATCGTTTTGTGTACGTCCTTAACAGAATAAAACACGTAGCATCAAAAGAAGCAGCAGTTATGGCATACCATGGCTATGTGTCATCGGTACTACGATATGGGTTAATATTATGGGGTAACTCCGTTGAAATGCCACGTGCTTTCAAACTGCAAAAAAATGTGTTAGAGCAATTTGTGGTGCTGGTTATTTGGACAGCTGTAAACCTTTATTTAAAGATTTGAATATCTTGTCCTTGCCATGTCTTTACATATACGAGGTTTGTACTTTTGTTAAGAAACACCCTTATTTATTTAAAACAAATATTTATTACAACTACAGAGGTAGAAAGGAAAATAATTTGTTAATTCCTCAGCGAAGACTGAAATTGCATTCGAAAAATTCATTCTGCATGGCAATTCGTCTATATAATAAATTACCTCATGAAATGAAGGAACTGCCACTAACTAAGTTTAAAAGTGCGTTATCAAAAGTTTTAAAAGAAAATAATTATTATACCATTAATTAATATCTAAATGACAAAACATTAAAATGAAATCAATGATTTATTAAAATTTGACATTATTATGATTTAATTTTATTATGACTCGTATAATTTGTTTGTTTAGTTAATTTTGACCATTGAATGTTTTTGTAGTTTATTTCCATTAATTTATATCAATACTTATGACATTGTAATTTCATTTTTAATTATTTTTACAAAACATTTTTTTTCATTAATTATATTTTGAGTCAGATTATTATTACATGAACATTGGACGGACATTGATAAAAGTATTTGCACATCGAATCATTCGGTAGAATATGCGGAAACCATGTAATTAAAATCTGTATTGTACCATATTCGAGCAAATAAATGATTTATGATTATGATTATGATTATAAAACTCTAAATTGTTGGTATCCGCGTAGAGTCCCAACGGCTGAAAATATAATGCCCTATATACATCATTTTTGGAGGGAAGATAGGTACCTTTGATGGTGTAGGTGAGCACTAAGAAAGGGTTTTCGAAAAATAACCATTGTGTTTAGGCTGACTAACGATTAAAAATTATAAGGGGAAGGACGAAGTCAAGGGCAAGGGGAAGAGGAAGTGGGAGGAGGACGGGGACAGTAAGTGGAAGTGTAAATGTGAGGGGAACTGGAAGCGGAACGGGACCGGAATACTAATATCTTTGCACCCAATTTTTCTGAATGGAGACGGGACCACCTTTTACAGCATTTTAAGAATTCTAAAATTTTTTAAAATGTCCAAGCGAACGAAGTTGCCGGCAAAAGCAACTTTCCATATAAAAAAACCTCTTTCGCTCTTCGCTCATGCTCCACGGGCTGCATTGCACTATTAGAGACCCCGCATACTACCAATTTTCTATCGGCCGATAGTTTGGTCAGGCCTTTAATCAGTATGAAGAAGTATGCAAGTGCGCACATTTCATTACATTTGATATCGGCCAATTCTTTATATTAAAAAAGCCGGCCAAGTGCGTGTCGGGCCACGCGCCATAGGGTTCCGTAGTTACCTTATACCATGCTATATTTAATACCACTATGATTTTTCGTCTGTAAAAATAACTTTGTTTCTCACAGTGTTGGTTTGGTATCAATGACAAAGTTATATTTGCGGTTTTGGAAAATGTGCTATATCTCGAAAACTAATTACTTTATCTCGTTCAAACCAATTTTCGTTAAAAGTTTTTATTAAGATCTATAGCATATTTTTTTTTTGGATTTTTCACTCCAAAGTTAGAGGGGGGGGGGGGGGGGGGGGGACGGGACACACGCATTTTACCACTTTGGCAGTGTTTATCTTTCAAACGGTTGACTTTTATAAAAAAATGTCTCAACTGTTTTCCACTGTGTAATCCTTATACTTTCGGAATAAAATGGGTGTGACATACGGACGGACAGACATGACGAATCTATAAGGGTTCCGTTTTTTGCCATTTTGGCTACGGAACCCTACCAAAACAAACCACTTTGGGCCGACCAAACTATCGGCCGATAGAAAGTCTGTAGTTTGCGAGGCCTCTTACGTTTCTAATGATGATATTCAAAATGTCAGACTGACTATTCAGATGATACTGATATGCAGACTACGATGTAGAGGGTGGCATAATCGGTACTGCACGCGGGCGCCCAGAAAGCTAGCGGCGGGCCTGCACGTGATCTCTTTGATTTGTATAGATACTTAGTATTTTTTTTTTACTGTTTTGGCCCTGTTTTTCTTAAAAAAAATTTTTGTTTCATGGACTGAATACATCCTCATGGATGGTGAATACCTAATGACCCTATACAGATTAAGACTAACCTTAAGCCTGTCGCTGGACCACTGCTCGGCGCCCTTCTTGATGCACTGCAGCACTTGTGACGCCCAGGTCTGCAGTTGGATGGTCCCTATCTACCATATTGTGTCACACATTGTGTAGATTCAGACTGACCTTGAGCCTGTCGCTGGACCACTGCTCGGCGCCCTTCTTGATGCACTGCAGCACTTGTGACGCCCAGGTCTGCAGTTGGATGGTCCCTATCTACCATATTGTGTCACACATTGTGTAGATTCAGACTGACCTTGAGCCTGTCGCTGGACCACTGCTCGGCGCCCTTCTTGATGCACTGCAGCACTTGTGACGCCCAGGTCTGCAGTTGGATGGTCCCTATCTACCATATTGTGTCACACATTGTGTAGATTCAGACTGACCTTGAGCCTGTCGCTGGACCACTGCTCGGCGCCCTTCTTGATGCACTGCAGCACTTGTGACGCCCAGGTCTGCAGTTGGATGGTCCCTATCTACCATATTGTGTCACACATTGTGTAGATTCAGACTGACCTTGAGCCTGTCGCTGGACCACTGCTCGGCGCCCTTCTTGATGCACTGCAGCACTTGTGACGCCCAGGTCTGCAGTTGGATGGTCCCTATCTACCATATTGTGTCACACATTGTGTAGATTCAGACTGACCTTGAGCCTGTCGCTGGACCACTGCTCGGCGCCCTTCTTGATGCACTGCAGCACTTGTGACGCCCAGGTCTGCAGTTGGATGGTCCCTATCTACCATATTGTGTCACACATTGTGTAGATTCAGACTGACCTTGAGCCTGTCGCTGGACCACTGCTCGGCGCCCTTCTTGATGCACTGCAGCACTTCCGTGACGCCCAGGTCAGCGCCCGCGCCTTCCTGCACTCTTTGAAGGCGGCTCGAGAAGTAACCTATTACCTGCACGTAAAAAGTAAGAAATTAACAACTATTTCTCGATATCTGTGGTCAAAATGAAGAACAAATCAACAATTTGAGATATAAAACATTAAAAACCCAAAAAAATTGCCCGTGTTTAAACATCCAGCAAACGACGAGATTATATAAAAAATGCAAAACAGGAACACATACAAAGGCTTTTCACAACAAGGTTCAGTCAGTTCATTTATTGTACACGAGGTTCACGTTATTGTACACGAGGTTCACGTTATTGTACACGAGGTTCATGTTATTGTACACGAGGTTCATGTTATTGCACACAAGGTTCACGTTATTGTACTCGAGGTTCACGTTATTGTACACGAGGTTCACGTTATTGTACACGAGGTTCACGTTATTGCACACGAGGTTCACGTTATTGTACTCGAGGTTCACGTTATTGTACACGAGGTTCACGTTATTGTACACGAGGTTCATGTTCGATGGCAGCTGGTGTTTATTATCTCCTTACCATCTTAATAAGCGGAAAAGAAGCAAAGGCCATTACACGCGGGCCCAATGCGGATTGATGGGTTAAAAAATAATTACCATCACAATATTCTGTGGATTAGGATAACAGGCCATTACCCGCGGGCCCAATGCGGATCGGTGGGTGGAAAAATCTTTACCATCTGAATATTCTGCGGATAAAGAGCACGGGCCATAACCCACGGGCCAAATGCGGATCGGTGGGTGGAAAAATCCTTACCATCTCAATATTATGCGGATAAGGAGTACGGGCCATTACCCACGGACCCAATGCGCATTGGTAGATGAAAAAAAAATCCTTACCATCTCAATATTCTGCGGATAAGGAGCACGAGCCATTACCCGCGGGCCCAATGCGGATTGGTAGGTGAAAAAAAATCCTTACCATCTCAATATTCTGCGTGATCGCGTGATGTGAATGATGCTGGAACAGTTGTCGCTTGTGCAGCAATGCGTACACGAGGTTCAGGTTCGATGCCAGCTGGTGGGTGAGGCACGAGTTGATTATCTCCAGCAGCATGCGGAGGACTTCGTCTAGAACGTTTATATGGTCCATCTGGGAGGAAACACACAATTAAAATAAAGAGTCAAATAGAGAAAAAAGACGATATTACTTGAAAAATTTCATAGTTTTAGGTCAACGGGAAGTACCCTATGAATTTGATTCCCTTGAGTGTCGAAATATGCGTTTTTTTGCAGCATAAACGGGCCTTATCTTTTTTCAAGTAAACTTAGTAGTTTGAATTTTTTACAGCTTCGAGGGACCGTAGACCTGAGTATATGATTTTAATTTCAACTCGATACCTCCACGCGTTCCTGAGATAAAAGGTCTTGACAAGCAGACAGACAGACGGACATAAAGTGATCCTATAAGGGCTTACTTTTTTCCTTTAGAGGTACGGAACTCTAAAAAGACCTTTGAATTATATTTTATAATTTTTTATTAATTATTGTACACGAGGTTCATGTTATTGTACTCGAGGTTCATGTTATTTTACTCGAGGTTCATGTTATTGTACTCGAGGTTCATGTTATTTTACACGAAGTTCAGGTTATTGTATACGAGATTCACGTTATTGTATACGAGATTCACGTTATTGTACTTACAACTTCTTCTGTTTTCTCTTCAGCGTGGTGGGGAAGTTCTAATGTATTTATGTCGCCGCCTATTCCAAAACAAATCAACAATTAATAACATTATAAAACAGTGTTACAAAACAACCCGCACTGCCGAATATGGTAGATAGGAACCATCAAACTAAAGAAATTTTACTATAGGATCAACTTTGAAATCGCGAAAAAATCTGCTGGTTTATACAAAAATTAATAACGAAAATATCGCAATGTATGAAACAGCTGATTATATTTTCGTGATTTCAGTGTTCGTCCTATAGTAAAAGTTGTTTAGTTTAATGGTTCCTATCTACCATATTCGGCATTACAGGTTGGTTTGTAACACCTTGTATAGCACTAGCATTGCAGAATAGTATAGCATAATCTGAACTACGCTTGACTTATTTATTTTATAAAATTGACATTTAAAATTAACGATAAACACTGTAGCGTGGTTTTTTTGCTGTTTAGTCGATTTCCCTTAAAGGGGAAGTTTTTTTGGTAGTTTGTTTCCATTAATGATAAAATTTATTTTTTGGCAGTATGCCTCATGTCCTTTTCCTTATTTCCGTAAAAAGTCCGTTCGAAAATTCGCGGCATCGACTTATAAAAAAAAAAAAAAAAAGATTAAGATCGTATTTCTTATGGTCGTCCTTGGCCCACTTCAGGGGCCTTGGCGTTGAGCCCTTATCGCAAGGATTTTTATTCAATTGTTTACCTTTCATACTAGATCCCAAAGGTTAGTGTGAAAGCAGGCCTTAAGCAGTCGTGTTTAAGGCCTGCTTTTGAACTGAAATGGTATTTTTTTTGTCCGTAATGTCGTAGGTTGTTTGACCGTGTTTTCGGGAAGTCCGATCCGATTGAAGTCGCTTTCGGCGGCGCGATGTCAGTCCAGTCCACGCGCATCGATGAGTGATCAGGTGTAGGAAGTCGGAATGCGTCGTGATGGCGCGAGACTTGGAACGCAGCGAATATCAGCTGTGATTCATATGAATTGATACAAAAAATTTCGGTTGGAAAGAATTTTGATTTTATATCGCTGTTAAAGTTATTGGATTCGTAATTGTTCCTGATTTAAATAATATCTTGCAGCTATTCATTGTAATTTTCGTCGGCACAATAGAATTTCGCCAAGGTACATATTTGTGATTTCCTAGACATTCAGCTGTTGGCAGTGTGAGAATTTGAAATTTATTTTTATCATCATATTCGTTATTTACAGAGGGTTTTGGCTAATAAAAGCCGCCGAGAAGAGTTCTAATTCGTGTCGTGATATCCGATCGAAGGAGGAATACTGATTGACCGGATTCTAAACCATATAAAATATATTGTTAACAAGGAGCCACAGGTATATCAAAATTTATTGCTATCCATTATCTAGTATTTACTGCAAGGGGTCTCTATATATTTATTACTTTCAATTTCAGTTCTTTTCATGTGAAAAGAGACTTTGTAAGTTGAGAGCTACGGTATGTTTCTACATCTCAATTCTGTTCATTGTCTGCTGTGACGGGGATAGTTTAACAAAAAAGTCAGGGATCAGTAATATATATTGTCAGAATGAAACATACAAGAATAGATTTTCCTCAGTTCTACCATGCGCTGCAGGGTCCCCCCGTCATGGAATAGTTGTAGTCCATTTAAGGCCGACGTTGTTAAATTATGGTTTTTGTGCACACCATTCCAGGTGAAGAGTGGCGTACGTATCCAGCCACGAGACAACCACTGCTCTGTCGTCCATTCAACCCCAGTTAAGCGGAAAAAGTTGAAATAAACCGGACTTTGGTTTCTCACCCACGGCTCCGAGGCATAATTAATAGAAAGCAGCCATCGAAGCGTTTCTCTACTAAACAGACTCGCTGCGAGATATTCTAATAGGTACCAGTTAACTCTCAAATCTTTTTAACCCCTAACTAACCGAAGTATAAGAATCCAGCTATCCGTACTTAGGCCTTCGAGTACAACCTACGAGCTAGATTTATGTTAGATAATTACCACATTTCTGATACCCTAGGGCAGGCAATTCTTACCCACATAACGCTCTGCGAGTAGTTTTAAGTTTAACCTTTTAAAATAACCCCTTGGGAAAAGGATTAGATTCATAGCTTCGTTTTTCTTCGTGTCAAATCACCGTGTAAATTTGCAGATCTGCGATTACAACGTTTGATGTTTATTATTGTATAAAATCAACCATATTTCAATAAAACTGTAGTTTGCTGTTGACTGTACGTTAAGTGTTTATTTATTTTCCCTTGAGTTGTCATTAAGGTGAGTCATTCGCATGAGTTTATTTATTATTTACTGTTTCTTAAGCCAAAAGGCAATAAGAGAGAGAAAAAGACATAACAACACTTAATGGCCAAATTATTTTAAAAGTAGTAAGATATTATACGCAATCCTAAAGAAATTCTGCTCGACTTTCGACTTAATTTAGTCTAAAGCACAGAATAGATAAAAGTACTACGTACAGAAAGGACACTCCCCGCCCCGCCCTAGAACAAAAACCTCACCCCACCCCGCGAGTTCATAATTATGCCGAATCGTACGCTCGTTTAGTCGTGTTTGTCAACTGTCAACTTATTTTGATATTCAAAGCAATGCGTTGTAACTTTATTTACCAAAAAGTCCCGACTTATGAATTGAACGCCGCTCATACAGTACAAACTGCACGGTAGCCCTAGACTTACACACACAGTTGCGCGTGTACAAAAACGTCATCTGACGTCATCTGTTTATAAAGGGGCGGTTGTACAGAGTGTCCGGGGCGTGTCTAAAGTTTAATAAATGAAACTAAATCATGAACTTTACCTTCAATTTCACTACACAGCCGCGTTCTTCTTTTGGTTAATGTTTCAAATAATGATATTAACCTCTGCGCCACGTAAGGGTGAAGATTTCTAAATTCACCTACAATAAAAAAGAAAATAATTAATTTCACTATCTAGAAGTACATTAGTACAATACCAAATTATGTCTATTACTGACACAGAATACATAATAGTACTACGTACAGAAGTCCATCTGCGCGAGGACCATCAAATAATAAGCTACTCTCGCTGCACGGCAATAAAGTACAATTTCGAATTTCACAGCGCTGCGTGCCAAATATTATAAGCACCTCCGGAGCGCTTCTCTTTCCGTCGCGTAACTCTGTCTCAACCGCCACGCGCCACCCCTCGCGCGCTGGCTCGACTGAGTCAGCCGCGAGCAGTAGGCAAGGTAGGTAGGTAGGTAATATAAAAGTTAAGCGCGGAGTGAGACTCTCCTGTTACTGATGGGAAGAAGAGAGAGAGAAACAGATATAAGGACAGAATGAAAGAGATGAGGGACAGTGAAAAAGCAAAAAAAGCCAAATACTTGAAATAAAACACTTTTAACAGATATAAGTTCGGATTTAATTAAAGTAAAAACAGTCACCAGCATTGGAAAAGGAGACATAGAGGAGTAAGAGAGAAAGCGGGAAAAAGAGAGGGAAAAAGAAAAAGATATAAGAATAATAAACTTACATATTAGCAACTGCAGCCAATCAAATTGTATGTAAATACTTGGTCTTTGACCCGCGCCATATTGTATTGCAGCGCGCGTATAGCTAGTGCTAGCACCATCAGGCTATTATAGAGATTAATGTTCGAAAGAGAGAGAAAGATAGAGAGAGGAGAGGGCAAAAAGAGGGAAATATAGACAAATTAAAATAAACTTACAGCTCATATTAGCAACGTAAATACTGATATTCCTATATAAATACTTGTCTGACTCGCGCCATATTGTATTGCAGCGCGCAAATAATCAGCAGCATTGGAAAAGGAGAGAGAAAGAGAGAGAAAAAAAAGGATGGAGAAAATAAAAAGATATAAGAAAAATAACATTCTCACAGCTCAAATTAGCAACAGCAGCCTGACTTTCGCCATATTGTATTGCAGCGCACGTATAATCGCTAGCACCATCTAACTGTATCGAGGTTACCATAACAGAGGAGAGATAGACAGAGAGAGAGAGTGAGAGAGAGAGGGAGAACGAGAAGTATAATAAGAGAGAGGGCACAGAACCGAGAAGGATGGAGATTGGGAAGGAAGACACAGAAAAAGAGAGATAGCTTTACAAAAACTTACAGCTCATATTAGCGACAGCAGCCAAAAAATTAGTATGTAAGATATTTGTCTCTGACCCGCGCCATATTGTATTGCAGCGCGCGTATAATCACTAGCACCCTCTAACTGTATCGAGGGTGATAATAACAGAAGAGAGAGATAGAACGAGAAGGAGAGGGAGAAAGAGAGAAAGATACACAAATTACAATAAACTTACAGCTCATATTAGCAACAGCAGCCAAACAATTCGTATGGAAATACTTGTCACTGACCCACGCCATATTGTATTGCAGCGCGCGTATAATCATTAGCACTATCTTACCGTATTGAGGGTGATAATAACAGAAGAGAGAGATAGAGCTAGCAGGAGTGGGAGAGAGAAAGAAGGCAAAAAAGAAAAAGATAGACCCATCACAATAAACTAACAGCTCATATTAGCAAATGCAGCCTACTTGTGTGTAAATACTTGTCTTTGACTCTCGCCATATTGTATTGCAGCGCTCAAATAATCACCAGCAGTGGAAAAGGAGAAAGAAAGAGAGAGAGAGAGAGAGAAAAAAGGGATGGAGAAAATAAAAAGATACAAGAAAAATAACATTCTCACAGCTGATATTAGCAACAGCAGCCTGACTTTCGCCATATTGTATTGCAGCGCGCGTATAATCGCTAGCACCATCTAACAGTACCGAGGGTGATAATAACAATAGAGAGAGATAGAGCTAGAAGGAAAGGGAGGGAGAAAGAGGGCAAACGAGGGAGATAAATGACAATAAACTTACAGCTCATATTAGCGACAGCAGCCAAACAATTAGTATGTAGATATTTGTCCCTGACCCGCGCCATGTTGTATTGCAGCGCGCGTATAATCACGAGCACCATCAGACCGCCCACCGATATCTCCGATATTGAACGCTCCGTGTACCAAGTTAGGTTCTTTAGCATCTGTAATAGAGTTCAATCTTGATTGGCAATCACTTGAGTGAATGGGTGCATTCCAACAGACAAATCGCTGAGTCATCTATCGCCATAGAGCAAATTTTAACCATGGAAAGTAATTTGTATATGTGTTGTTTATAATGTATACATATATAATGTAAATGTTTTCAATATTTTACAGAGATTTGTCTGATGGAATGCATTCAATGAAATAACGCAAATACTGAAGTGATTGATGATTTTACCACTAAGATAATTAATCTTAATTATATGATAATTAATCTTCTAGAAAAAATCGACTCGCCCATACTCGCGCGAGTTGTTGGTGGAATACCGCAATCATCACATACTGATGGAATGCCCCAATCACCAGTTACTGATGGATTGGTGCAAACATCAGCTACTGATGAAATTCCGCAATCATCAGTTACTAATGGAATGCCACAATCACCAGTATCTGATGGAATGACGCAATCATTAGTTACTGATGGAATGGCGCAATCATCAGTTACTGATGAAATGCCGCAATCACCAGTTACTGATGAAATGCCGCAATCATCAGTTACTACCATCACCAGTATTTGATGGAATGACGCAATCATTAGTTACTGATGGAATGGCGCAATCATCAGTTACTGATGAAATGCCGCAATCATCAGTTACTACCATCACCAGTATTTGATGGAATGACGCAATCATTAGTTACTGATGGAATGGCGCAATCATCAGTTACTGATGAAATGCCGCAATCACCAGTTACTGATTAAATGCCGCAATCATCAGTTACTACCATCACCAGTATTTGATGGAATGACGCAATCATTAGTTACTGATGGAATGGCGCAATCATCAGTTACAGATGGAATGCTACAATCATCAGTTACTGATGAAATGCCGCAATCACCAGTTACTGATTAAATGCCGTATTTGAATGCAGTATTTGATGGAATGACGCAATCATTAGTTACTGATGGAATGGCGCAATCATCAGTTACTGATGGAATGCCAAAATAATCAGTTACTGATGAAATGCCGCTATCATTAGTTAATGATGACATTTTGATGAGATAATTGTCGTGACTTTAGCATGTACTTACAATTAAATGCACGTTCTTTATGAGTGAATCGTCTTCTGTAAGTATCAGTAGTACTATGAGAGACATGTATATGTGGTGAGAGTTGCTGTCCGGCGCGTTGTACAGCACTTGTAGGATAGGCACTATCTGTAAAATAGTTTGTAAGTATTGAAAATAACAACAAGGTACATACACGGTAGACAAAATGTATGAAAACCGAACAGTGTGGGTCCTATTTTTGAATCATTCGGCTTGCGTCGAGCGCTCTTTTCTACTGATTCTCATTCAACATAGCAAAATCCGTATTTTCGAATCACTCGTTACAAACTTATCTGACCCGGTGCCCAAAACGTGGCCAAAACTGGCACTAAAGTAGATTACATTTGACATCTGTCAGTCCATAGGGTAATTTGTCAAAATAATTCGTAAATGGTATTTCTTTCTTTCGTGATTATTACTATAAATACGTATTATTAACTGCAAAAGTTAAGTAATTGTGCTTTTGAATTAGTAAATATAGTGTGCCCGTCGTTAGAATGCTGTGTTTATAAATATAAGTAATTATATATATTTATGAAACACTTTCAAAGATTTCTTTTGCAATAAACTTTTTTTACTAATGCTCTGAAATATGATCATTACATTGAAAAAGGAATGCCGGAGGTTCCACATTTACGTGGCAGTCTGGTGAATTGTGTTCTAAATTTGAAATTTAGTCCAGGAATTAATTTCAATACTTACTTTCCGCACAAGTGCGGGAAGTAAGAACAAATCATCCTCGACAATGTAATTGCTAACTTCCCGTTCTTGGCTGTAATAGTACATTACATCCGAGAACGGGAAGCTAGCGATTGCATTGTCGAGGATGATTTGAAGCCCGAGCCTCAGGCGAGGGCTTTAATCATTCCAGGCAATGCAAGTAGCTTCCAGTACAAGGTTTGTATAATACTTTACTCACGAAATGCGAGGAAATACAATTTTCTTTGTAAAAATGTGATATTTAAATTGGTTCGCGTGGCCATGTTTACTGACCGGTCATGCAACCATAAAGTTTCATAAAAAGAATGCTAGCTGATAAGTTCTACCGAATTGAATTTGGAACACTTACTTCCCGCACTCAGTGCGGGAAGTAAGTATTGAATTTCATTTCCGCACTGAATTTCAAATTTAGAATGTGATGAACAAGACCCCCACGGAAATGTTGAACGCCCCGCATAACCGCATTATTTTTTCAAATGGAATGATAACATTTCAGAGCATAAGTGAGTAAATTAGTATAACATACTCTTTGTTGGCAAAGAAAAGTCTAGAATGTGGGGAAAAAATTTACCGATTCAAAAGCGCTTGATTTATAAGTTCATTCAAAATAAGTGTTTTTTACATGACTTAATATAATAATACTGACCAAATTCTCAACATTAGGCACATTGCTGACATGCCGCTTGTA
Source organism: Agriphila tristella (assembly GCA_928269145.1). Taxonomy (NCBI): domain Eukaryota; kingdom Metazoa; phylum Arthropoda; class Insecta; order Lepidoptera; family Crambidae; genus Agriphila; species Agriphila tristella. Next base: position 1,082,443 of record OV743451.1, on the reverse strand, counting down.
CGCCTTGCAAGAGTGCAGCATGAGGTACAGCAGCAGCGTGGAGTGTTCGCAGCCGGCTGTCGCGCACAGGGCTTTGTGGAGCTATACACACAATACAACTACTAAAGTCAATACTAAATAATATACTAGAAAAAATACGACTCGCACCAGATCAATTCTCGGACGGGAATCGAACCCGAGAATTGATCTGGTGCGAGTCGTATTTTTTCTAGTATATTATTTAGTATTGTATAAAAATAGCATTGTGAATGCAAAAATCTCAAATTTAAAAATACTAAAGTCAATACAAAATAAGAGGCCCGTTTGACAGATGGGAAAGACCCTAGAATGAAACACTTTACGAAAATGACGAAATCAAATTAATCATAATGAATTAGTTAAAATGTTTAAAAACATTGAATAATAATTTAGCGAAACAATAAATAATATAAAAAGTATTGCGAGTATTCTTTTCGCGTTTACTTTAATTTAATACACAGATTCGAATACTTACAAAACATCTCAAACAGTTACGTTTTCAGTTTTTTAAAAGCCTAGTGTTGTAAACGTAAAAGTTAATTTCTGCAGCTTCATTCGATTTAATCGTAATAAAAGAAATTGTTTTAATGTGAAAACTATCAGCTTTACGCTCAAAGCGGATAGTAAAAGCGATTACAGTTAGTCAAATAATAATAATAAAATACTTAAAATTCTATAGAAATCTTAGCATCCAGCCATACATTTTGATATTCACTAAAGTAGGCTGCCAAAATGTCATAAGTACCAAAAATCTATGTCTATGGCTGTAATTTGTAGTGACATTTTTCATAATGAGGATCAGTAACAGGTTTGAATCCTATAGTTTTATTGATATAATATAAAATCATATTAATAGCTAAAAAAGTCTGGAACGGGTGGTAGGAAAATATAGACGATTCAAAAGTACTTAATAATTAAGTTTATTTGAATAAAGCTTATTGGAATTTGAATATGAAACTAAGTGAAAAAATTTTTGAACTCCGTTTAGAAATGGTTGAGTTATTAAGGGTTCGAAGGAAATGCCAAACTCAATGCAATATGTGCTTTATCATGTACGACATAAGGTTCGCGTACGTCGCGATGACGTCATAAGGACCCCCCAAAATAACAGTGTTTAGCATGTTTTAGCTCGTATATCTTCTCAGGTTTAAGAGTTATAGCAAAAATTTCTTTACAGTTAATCATGTGGTGGCATAAGCTTCCCGATAAGCCACTAAACAAAAATCGTTACTGATCCTCATTTTCACAGATGTTGGTCACAGATAAATAATTAGTTAGTCACTTACAGCAGCCATGTCTATCCGTGGTGGAGTTATTTGTGTCCCTGATACATTGCTGTCTCGTTGTGGAGTAGTCGCTGTGGTCTCTGTAGCAACCGAAAATGTATGGTTAATAATATACGTGTAACAGAATTAATAGCTAAATCAGAATAGGGTAAATAGGGACCGGACCATCAAACTGAACAACTTTTACTATGGGACTAACTTTGAAATCGCAAAAAAAAACAATCAGCTGTTTCATACAAAAAAGTAATAGCAAAAAATATGAAAAAGTAGAAGTACAGTTTGATGGTCCCTATCTACCATATTATTCTGGTTTGACGTTCTAAGCCACACCAGAAAATTTGTCGACTGTTCAAAAAATCACCCTGTATTACTATCTAAAAATATAGTGCTGTGCTGATTAACGGTATCTTCAAATTACAACAACTTATTTTTATTGAAGTTTTTCTTGTTAAAAGTATAAGTACACGACTAATTATACAATAGAGGGTGTTCTGTTTTCAATCCACCTGACTAAAATCCTACTAATATTATAAATGTGAAAGTTTGTGGGTTTGGATGTTTGTTCCTCAATCACGCAAAAACTACTGAACGGATTTGGTTGAAATTCGGAACACAGATAGTAAATAGTCTAGATTAAAACATAGGATACTTTTTATCCCGATATCCCCACGGGAACGGGAACCACGCGGGTGAAACCGCGGGCGGCCGCTAGTATAATATAAATAAAAATAAATAACTAAATATACTTACCAATGGTATCTTCACAGCATAACAACGCATTTCTATACAGGTTGTTCTTATTAATACAGTGGTTAGCAAGCGCCAGTAGTAATAAACACGACTGGTTAGCTAGAGGGTGTTCCGTTTTCAGTCTCTCGAGTAACTCGTGTCTATCTAACGGCGGATGTGTGTAGATGGTGTGGCTGGAGGCCGAATTGAATGTTAACATATTCCAGAGGCCAGCTAGGGGGGAAAATACAGGGTGTTACTAAAAAATCCGTAATGGCGAATATGGTAAATAATAGATAGGGCCATTAAACTGAACAACTTTTACTACGAGACCAACTCTGAAATAGCGAAAAATGTTAAAAAAAAGTTTCATACAAAAATTAAAAACTAAAATATCAAAATGTACGAAACATCTGATTTTTTTCGCGATTTTAGAGTTGGTCCCATAGTATCTTGAGTTCCTCCTTGCTTCAGAAGGCACGTTAAGCCGTTGGTCCCGGCTGCATTTGCAGTCGTTAACACCCACCAATCCGCATTGGGCCTGCGTGGTGGGTTAGGGCCTATTCTCCTTATCCACCCATAAGGAAGGCCTGTACGGTGTACCCAGTAGTATAAATGGCTGTTTCCATAAAACCTTTCCTTAAAAAGCACACTAAATCAAATTTTCACTAATAATTAGTAATTTTTTTCGTAATTAGAGTAGGCAAAAGACCCGGTTTAAACCCGACCACTGGGTTTAAACCCAGTTAAAACCCACATTGTATGTTATTGAAACTTTTCCCAGTATTTTATTTCTATTGATATATCAAATGTGACGTTGCTTTGAAAACAATGTCTTGCTAAATCAATACAGAAAAATATTCAAAGGACAAAACCTCTCTTATTTCTAACGATTTCATTTAGTTCAACAAAATGGTCCATTATGGGCTTTAACAGGTTTAAATCCAGCAGTGGGGTCAAAACCGGAACCTTTGCCCATCTCTATTCGTATTTTATGTGTGGAAAACCATTTAATTTTGGTGTATTTTATAATTGATATTGATATTTATTTCCTTACTAATATTATAAATACAAAAGTCCGTTTGTTTGTTACGCCTTCACGTCTTAAGAGGCATATTACATTTCGACTGTGATTTTTGCGTAAAATGGCCAATTTCGGCGTTATCGATCTCAGAAACAAAAATACATTAACAATTTTGACTTATTGAATGGTGCAGAATAGCTATTGGAATAGTTCATAGCGGCCTCGCTTTTTTGAAAATTTGCTTAACTTTATAATTAAACTCGATATTGCAGAGAAAGATTTTCATAAAATGCGCGAAGGCACTTTTTTGAGCTCATGGATTGAACAACTGTGCTAAATAATTGGAATAAAAAAAATGAATGTTATCTCTTATATAGTCGAATAGTTCATAGCGGCCTCGGAATTTTGAAATTATGTATAGAATATGAGAAAAAAAATCGCAATCAAAAACCATGAAACTACTAAAAAAGCTCAGAATTAACTGTGGATTTCTCCTAGATACATTATTATTATTACGTAAAAATTATATCATAATAATCTTTAGTTCATAAGAAAATCAAATTTCATACTTTTATTTGTTGTTTGTACTTGTGTGGCTTTCTGTGTATGTTCAAAGTTGACTCTAAAAAAACGTTCACCAACTTTAATTTTCCTTTCTAACCCTTTCACTTTGCAGTGAGTCATCATATTACTTTTTGTCGCGGACACATATAAATGTATTTAGTAGACCCAAAGGTTTCTCTAGGTTGTATCGCTAAAATCCGTCAAAAACGAAATTTCGACGAAAAAATGTGATAGGGCCCTTAACTACTGAACTGATCATCATGATATTTTGCATACATTCTCAGGGGCATAGAGAAGGACATAGGGTACGTTTCACCCAGAAAAAAAAGTACTGTTCCCGAGGGATATCAAAAAAACTTTCCACGCAGACGAAGTCGCGGGTGGCCGCTAGTTTTTACCCGACTACGGCGAAGCCAAAACGGAGGGTATATGATTTTGACCTGTATGTATGTATGTATGTTCATCTGTTACATTGTATCTTCTAAACTACTTATCATAATTTTTCAATAAAAAGTTGTGTGAAGGAAGATTGCTTACCAAATAAAATAAGTAAGGATAAAAAAACCATAACCATTTAAACCGCACCCCTTTACAATCCCCGTGTATTTACTCACAGGCAATGTTGATGAGCAAGCTGCCCCCCGCCGCGGCCGTGCCGAACATGCTCGGCGGCGCGGCGAGCATGCTCGACAGATTGTTCAGTAACGTTTTGACGAGTAACGGCGCGTGCATGCCGTATCTGCCTTGGAATAGTGTTCTGAAAAAAATGTACTTGTTTTACTGATAAGTATACAGGCCAATAGATGGCGTTGGTTTAAACATAACGTGGTTTCTCAGGATTTTAGCTTTAACACGATGTATTTTAGCATATCCCGACAACTAACGGCAATTGTTCACTATGAACTATACCCATCAACTTTCGTCTAGGGATACAGGTGTTATTTTCATACAAACGAGGTAACATTGAAGCCTTGGTTTCCTCCCAGGGATGTACTGTGCTGTGATCTGATGATGGGCTATCCAGGGAGTGAATGGAGGAGATTCAGATCGCCATACACACCCAATTGATCTGATCAGCATTCCTTTAAAAAGTGTTTTATTTCATGTCTAGAGAGCGCGTAAGCTTGAGAAGTGAACAATGTGTTTTGGTTTTGGGTTAAAGAAACAAGAACTGTGTCAAAAACCATTACCATTCAAACACCATTGAACCACGATTTCGACGTTAACATCAACAGAATTGACCCCCAGGACTTCGAATTTTATATACTTGTATAGATTTTTCAATAAAGAGTTGAGTAAAGATTGTTCACCAAATAAGACTACACACAGAAATAAATAAACAAGTAAGCCATCGACAACGAATACGTGTCATTTTCATACCTGTATATCAATGAAGTTTCGACAAGTCTAGCTTGTCCATGCACGCTCGCGAACATGTATACAGACATGAGTACGAGCAGGGTATTGATGCACTCCAGGTGGAGGTAGTAGGTGTTGTCTCTGTAATAGGACAAGTGTATTATACAGGTGTACCAAAACTTCGCCGCACGGAGGGAAACTACCTTAAATATGGAAGATAGGAGAAGGGTTTGAACCTTAGTATGAGAGGCTTGCATAGTGGTAACCATATTTTATTTATTTTTGACATGGATTTCGGTTGGGCTATGAAGAAGATGGATGAAAGGAAATTACATGTAGCAGTGATGAAAATGTTGAGGTGGATGTGTGGTGTGACGCGAATGGATAAAATAAGAAATGAGTATGTCAGAGGAAGTCTGAAAGTAGCACCAGTAACAGAGAAGCTGCAAGGGAATCGTCTGGCTTGGTTTGGGCATGTTATGAGAAGGGATGAAAGGCATGTTACTAGAAGAGTAATGGATATGGATGTTGAGGGCTGGAAAGTAAGAGGAAGACTACAGAAAAGATGGATGGATTGTGTGCGGAATGACATGAATGTGAAGGGAGTGGATGAGGAGATGACTAGTGACAGGAAGGAATCAGTGGCGTGCCCAGGCCTACATAGTAGGGCAAGCCCGAACCCTCAAATCAAGCAATTTTTTTATCAGCTCAATACAAGCAAAAAACCAATGCATCCCACAATTTCTCGTTACTAATTTAAGATTTTTTTTTCATACGATGATCTTTACCAAAATATCGATGCGACACCGCCCAGCGCCATCTAAACGAATTCATAGATAGCTCTCAAAAAAGCACCAAAAGCACAACCCTTAAGCGTACTTTAATTATTCATAAATTAGTTCGCCACAAAATGATAGATGGCGTGGCTTTATCAAATTTAATTATTGTGTAATCAAAACTAAATTTCTCGTTTAAAATGTGTCACTCATAATAAATATCTAAATCATTTCACAAAATCATAGCGTCCCTGCTAGGCAATTCAAATCCTATCCCCTGCATTCCAAACAAACATTTACAAACAAACATTTAAATTTTCGTTCAAATGAAAGACGCAAAACTAACCTTACTTATTTATTTTTATAAGAACAACCAACAATGTAAAGAGTCCACTACAATATTACAATACATTGAAGAATATTATATTTCTTTGCAAAATATTCAAATGAAAAGGTTTATTACTTACGTTATTTTGTATTTCTCTTGGAATCGACTCGACTCGTAGTACACTTTCATAGATCACACAACAGTTAATAAACATTTCAATCCATCACAAGGGACCATTAATCAATAAACTGAAGTTTTAATTCATTTTTAACATAAAAACACTAATAAAGGCAAAACAATTTGTTGTTTCAAAACAGCTGTCGTCACAGATTGAAGCAAAAAGCCAGGCTTTTGGTCGGCTTCTGTATTTCTCATAGAATCTATAGTACCTACAGCAGTATGCATATGATGCGGTAGCAGTTTTGTTAAAGTAAGAAGAGAGCGGATATATACAGATCGCAAAGCCCGGTTGCAAGCCAACGAGTGCGAGGGAGATGAAATGCATTTGTGGGGTTTATCGAGGAAAGTAACGCAGTTTAGCGACTAGTCTCTCGATCAGTTGTTGTAAAAAATGAATTTGTGGTTATTGATTATTGAAAATTAACATTCGTTAATAATATTGTTTTGTTGTTATTAATTACGATTCATTAGTAGTGTAAGTAAGTTATTGTTAGGGCAAGCCGGGCTTTTCGGCTTGTATGGGGGTACCGCCACTGGAAGGAATGGAAGAAAAGGACGCAAGCACCGACCCCAAATAAATTGGGATAAGGGTAGGAGGATGATGATGATGACATGGATTTCGGAAATGTAGTGGCGAACGATGAAACCTGTGTATACCAAAACAACCCCTAAAGACGAATATGGTAGATAGGGACCATCAAACTGAATGACTTTTACTATGGGACCAACTCTGAAATCAAGAAAAGAATCAGCTGTTTCATACATTTTGATATTTTTGTTTTTTTTTGTATTAAACAGACGATTTTTTTTCGCGATTTCTGAGTTGGTCCCATAGTAAAAGTTGTTCTGTTTGATGGTGTTTATCTACCATAGTCGGCATTAGGGGTTTTTTTGTAATACGTTGTATAGAGAATCTTTTGAGGAACTATGATATAAAGCCCTAAAGCGCAACGTTTTCGAGATAATCCAGGGAATAAGTTAGGTTTTTTTTATCTATACAGGATCTTTTAACATGGATTATCTCGGAAACGTTGCGCTTTAGGACTTTATATCATTTAAATTGTTTTGTTTATCTATACATCTTCTATAGATATACACGGTTTCATCATGCGCCGCTGAATCTCCAGTATTTAATGTAATGTGTGTAATTTAAAACAAATAGGTAAAATCAGGGATAAATGCGTACAAAGGTCTCCAGCAGCAGTGGCGCCACCAAGCGGGATACATTTTGTGACATCCCCCCATTGTAACTAACTAAATTAGTTTAAGAGTGTCGCAAGGTTCTAACATGGGACCCGAGTTGTTTATGTGATATAAAAATTAAACAACTTACGTGACAGGAGCGTCTATAATGAGTCCAATGAGCGCATCTATGAGTATCTCGACGCGACTCTCGGCGCCGTTTAGTTTGGGGGACGCCTGCAAGCACGGCTCTGGCACGTCTCCTTCTGGCTTAGAAGGCTAGAAAGAGAAGGAGGATTTGTGGCGATTCCTAATTAATTAATCAGAAACAGTATTATATGAATGCCCGCAAGGCTCTGGCATGTCTCCTTCTGGCTTAGGAGGCTAGAAAGAGAAGGAGGATTTGTGGCGATTTCTAATTAATTAATCAGAATCAGTATTATATGAATGTCCGCACGGCTCTGGCATGTCTCCTTCTGGCTTAGAAGGCTAGAAAGAGAAGGAGGAGTTGTGGCGATTTCTAATACTAATCATTTGCAGTATTAAATTAATGCCCGCACGGCTCTGGCATGTCTTCTTCTAGCTCAGAAGGCTAGAAAGAGAAGAAGAACTTGTGGCGATTTCTAATTTTCTAATTAATTAATCATAGGCAGTATTATATGAATGCCCGCACGGCTCTGGCATGTCTCCTTCTAGCTTAGAAGACTAGAAAGAGAAGGAGGATTTGTGGCGATTTCTAATTTTCTAATTAATTAATTATAGGCAGTATTATATGAATGCCCGCACGGCTCTGGCATGTCTCCTTCTGGCTTAGAAGGAAAGAGAAGGAGGAGTTGTGGCGATTTCTAATACTAATCATTTGCAGTATTAATTTAATGCCCGCACGGCTCTGGCATGTCTCCTTCTGGCTTAGAGGGCTAGAAAGAGAAGGAGGATTTGTGGCGATTTCTAATTTTCTAATTATTTCATCATTAGCAGTATTATATTATGCAGTATTTTCGCTCCAAAACATTTACCTAGTTGCCTCTCTTTGTATTGCGTAGGTCTTATCTTTTCTGACGTATGAAATTTGTCCTCTCAGAGGACGCCGAGCGCTTCATACTCGCGCGCGAAGTGACAGGGCCCTGATAACATTCAAAGATATGCAGCTTACCGCATCGTCCCTTTCCAAGGGCCCGTTCGGCCGCCTCTCAGCTTGCACGTCGAGATGGCGACACAACTCATATTCAGGGACCATTTCCACTAAATACTTGCTCACTGCGCGGATCACGAACAGCGCGTTGAAGGTCTGCCATGACAGCATTACACTAGAACAAAGTAAGACCATCATCAGGGTTCTGCTGATTGGCCAAAATATTTTTTGTCTTTCACCTCCCAAAAAACTTATCGCAATAGTTTCATTTCCCAAATTCATCATCATCCTCCTACCTATAGATGTGAAGGCGGTTGTTATCTTAGTCAGCCAGCCGCTTACCAGCCGCTTTTTTAGCTGACTACGGTGATCACCCATAAACAGCGGCTGTCTACGGTTGAAGACATGTCATTAGTTTTATTGAATCTGTTTTATGTTCTAAGTGATTATTTTGATTTATCTACATACTACCTACTTCCTTTATACATTACTTCAGATTTAATAATTCAGGTAGCGGTCTTTCCTATTTCTTAGTTGCGTCGATGTTATTTTAAAATACTTAACTTTTGAATTTGATGTTTCATCTGACTCGGGCTGATCACATTAATACCAAAAATACGAAACACAACAAGACGTCGTTGGTACACATGTGAAACTTTGCGAAACGCCAAGCTTTGCGAGCCTTGCATTAACCTACTTATTACGATTATACAATAATAATATCAAAAATGGTAAAACTGAGTTTTATAACTACAGATTAAATATTAATAATGTACCGTATAAATAAGTAGGTACATTAGTTTATTATCTGTCTTGTTGAAAGACATTACAAAAACCAAATGCATAATATTTAACATTTTATCTTTTAAACCATGTCAGAGTAGGTAATTAGTTAAGTAAAAATACCTATATTTATATAACGGCTTGTATTTATAACAATTTCTATTCAGGAACTGTAAAAATTGTACGACTTTTTGGTATTGAGTCGGATAAGCAGCCGGTTGTCAGCCGCTGTCTATACGATATTATCGGCTGCTTTGGATAACTACCCGATAACAATCGCTGTTTTACAACTATACTCCTACCCTTATCCCAATTTATTTGGGGTCGGTGCATTGCGTCCTTTTCTTCCATTCCTTCCTGTCACTCGACATTTCCTCATCCACTCCCTTCACATTCATATCATTCCGCACACGATCTATCCATCTTTTCGCAATTCCCATCATTTCCCAAATTAATCTTTAACAAATTCACTTGGTCAAATTATCGTTTGGCAACTTGTTACTTTGTCAACTTTGAAGCAAACATTTTATTTTGGCAAATATTATATTCCAAAAAATTTTTTCTTCAAATCTTCGTTCAAATTGTCACTTTACACGCTTAAACTTCTTGCTTTCTTGGTGTCTACTGTTTGCCATTTTGTATTTGTCTTTGTTTTTTTATCAATAGATAAATATATTAGAAAAAAAAAACTTTTATCTTGTTACCAATAATAGCATCAGTATTTTAAAGCCCATGGGCCGTGCCTTGTCCAGGGGGCTTACCATCAGCAAATAAGAGACCATTCAGTTCAAATGCAGGCCTTAAGCAGGACTGCTTAAAGCCTGCTTTTGAACTAACCTTTGAGGTCATAGTACGAAAAAGTAAGGCAGTTCAATATAAGTCCTGCTATAAGGCTCATAGTAAGGCCCCAGGGCCCAAGCAACGTTGGTCGTGCTAATATTATTCCAAAGACCAATTCATTTTGAACCCCGTGGCTTCAGAAGCCGAGCGGCAACCGGCGCTCAACAAACACTGGTGTCTCATACAGAATGTTGACAATACCAACGTAGCTTGGGCCCCGGACACGGTACGGCCAGATCTAGCATGAGTGGGGCTTTATAAATTAAAAAGCCTCTGTGGTCTAGTGGTTCGACCACCCGTGTAAGACGCAGGGGTCCCGGGTTCGGTTCCCAGGGGGGGTACAATTTATACTCGGTTTGATTGGTGGTAGGGCTTATTTTAAGTCCACCTAGTTAGCTACCACCATCTTACTTAAATCTGACGCCATAACAACGGTTAAAAAGTGTTGTGTTCCGGCAGTTAGAGGTAAGATAGCCAGTTAAGCGACAGTCAAGCAGCCATCAAAGCCCTTGACAAAACGGAGACCACCTCAGCCTTGGTGAAGGAATGCAAACAAAGCATTCAGGAACTTTCAAACTTGGCTGAGGTGGAAATTGCCTGGGTACCTGGACACGAAGGTAATAAAGGCAATGAGGAAGCCGACGAACTGGCCAGAACAGGGGCTGATGAACCTTTCATTGGGCCCGAACCAAGATTGCCAATCGCACATAGAATTACTAAGAACATTATTGAAATTCGAACAATCAAAGAAACCAACCAGAGATGGATGAAAAAAAAGGACTGTAGACAGTCTAAGATCGTCATCAAATCTGTTGACAAGAAGAAAACTAGAGAGTTGCTGAAACGAAGCAGGAGAAATATAAGAACGATTGTAGGAATACTGACAGGACACTGTCCATTAAACAGACACTTGTCAGTGATCAAACGGACAGAAGATCCCATCTGTCCGCAATGCAAGGAAAGAGAGGAAACAAGCTACCACTTCATGGCAGAATGCCCGATGTACGCATCACTGCGCTGGGAGCTCTTTGGAGCGGACAAGCTAAGGGAAGAGGATTTAAAGCAGTTAACGATAAGTCAACTCAGCAGGTACTGTAAGCTTACAGGTAGGTTCGAGGGTCCGACGCCGGTGGGGTAAATGATAACCCGCCTCCCCCTGCGGGGATTTGGGGAAATGGGTGAAATGGTTCCGATCAAGGTGACTGATCACCCGTCCGGCTTCGCTGGTGTCCCCCCTTCTAAATAATAATAATAAGATAGCCAGTTCCTCAGTGATGAGGATTCCCGGTGTAGGCGCTCCCACCTTCGGCCTTATCGTCACTTAACATCAGGTCAGGTGAAGGCCAAGCACTATCCCCTTGTACATAAAGCTAAAATACAACTCCAATACTTACTTATCACTGTTCGGTGTGGCCAGCAGCTCGGTAGCCCTGGTGATGAACACCTGCACCAGCGAGCCGAGGTTGCCCGTTTGAGGGTTGTTCTGGAGGAACTTCTGCAGCAAAGCCTCTGCGCTCGAGTCGAAGATCAGCTGTTCTTCACTGAGAAAAACGGTACACGTGATTAGAGATGGGCTAAGGATCGGCAGGCTGATTATCTAATTAAAAACCACCTAGCGACTGGTTGCCGTTCACAGATGATCGTGATCCATTGCTACTTCTTTTTGGGTTAAAAAAAAGTACCAAAGAAAAGTGGCAATGTATGTCAAATGCAACCGGTCACTAAATAGTTTATTTTTAGATAGTCAGGGTGCGGGTTTAAACCCAATAAAATCCCACATTGTATGTTGTAGAAACTTCTTACAGTTTTATTATTTCTATTGATATGCCAAATGCTTGGACGAATTAACCACTGGACACGTAACGTAAGAAAAATGTATGAAATCACGATCGACCAATTTTTGCGGGGTAAGGGGGGATTAACTTGTCAAATAATGACAATATTATAGGGTGATTTAGCCGGTTTCCGGCCATAATTGCCGGCAAAATATTATGGATTGTGAAACTCATACATTAGTTCTCGCCAGGCGGCCGAAAAGCAAATGACCTCCCAAAAATGCATTTAGTTACCCGGCCATCAAATTTAAATGTATCACACCGAAAACTTTACGCGTTTAAGTCAAACAGTACTAAAACTAATTTACCATACTCACACTCAATTGCAAGAAGCTTCACTTTAAATCTTCTTTAGCTAACGCCACTTTATAGCTAATGAAATCATTAAAATATTGATTTCATTAGTTTGTTGCATCAAACTACTTTAGGCTAAAAACTTTAACTAATGAGAGCCCTAAACATTGTTGCCAATAATAAAGTTAAAAAATTAATGGGATGACCGAATGGTTGAGTTTTGTTTTGAAAAGTATTCAAAGTTTGTATATAAATTGGCCAAAAAAACGCGTTTGACACATAGTATGGTTTGACAACTGACATTTTTCTTTCAAATTCGTTGGTTGTGAAATTTTTATTATTTCGGTATTATTTTCTTTGTGAGTAAAAATGTCTCAAAACGAAAACAAAAACGTGAACGAACGTGAACAAATAATTAACTCAACAATTATTTCGCCATTGTTCTTTGAAAAAATGGTCAGGGAAAGTCAGGGAATTTATTTGGACTTTAACAGTGGACACTCTGGTAAACAATATTGTAACTTACGTTCCAAAAAACTCACATGCACATTTTTTGCTACTTTTAACGACACACCTACCCTGTTCAATTTTCGCCCTTCTTCCCCACGATACTACCAAGGCGCACCACTGGTAGTGTCGCGGGTATTTTTTTCCCTTCTAAGCTACCGGCCCAGTAGTGTCGTAGGTAAATGAAAAATTCCATACATATGCATTCCCCACGATACTACCATTAAAAACTTAATTATTGCTAATTAAACTTAATTAATAAATTGTTAAAGTCCTTGTCCGCGCGACCTTGAGCAAGAGAAGGAGGCCTGCCCCCCTACTCAAATGGCCACTTTTCTATTCGTTCGCTAACTTAACGATTAAAAATAAGCCATAAACCCTAAAATTGCGTGTTGGAGGCCTGACACTTCCATACAATACTACAATGTCTACTTGCGACCTGTTACTTGGTCGTTTAATTGCTTATTTTCAAGCTTTAAGTTAGCGAACGAATAGAAAAGCCCCCCTGGTTATATTTCCGAAATGGCCGAAAACCATAGGGGGCCGGCAAACCGGCTAGCTCACCCTACTTTGTTTACATACCAAATTTTATTTATTTTACGAAAAATAGCTACTATAATAGGTTGAAATTGTGCTTACGTGTGAAAAGAAACATTTCTAGATTGCCCGCTATTTTTTTGCTGAACAATACGGAGCATTTTGCCCATTTTTGTACCAATGTTTCGCCACGAGCTCTAGCATCACACTGACAACGCGATATCGTTTACTGAGGCTATCGGTCACAGTAAGTGGCTAAGGGGTAAAGGCGAATATGGCTGTCATTTCGCGTCCAGTGGTTGATTCGTCCAAGGCCAAATGTGACGTTTCTAAAAAAACAATTTCTTGTTAAATCAATACACAAAAATATTAAAAGGCCGAAACATCTCTTAATTCTAAAGTTTTTTTAGTTCAACCTTTCAACAAACTGGTGATTGACTACTGTCCTCTCTCTATTTTGTGGTTCTTATCACAGTAAAGGACAGAGTGAGTTTGTGATGTTCCGAAAATCCTACTTATATGTCTAAGTTTGTGGGTTGATGTTTGTTCCTCAATCACGCAAAAACAGACTTGGATAAAATTTGACAGACAGTCACATAGATAGTTTATAGTTTGGATTAAAAGATAGATACTTTTTATCCCAGTCAAAGGTTCCCTAGAGATTTTTAATTAATACGAATGTCCACGCGGACGAAGTCGCGAGCGGCTATGAAATATGAATGCTAGGGATGCATTGACACGCAAATATAAATTACTAGCGGCCGCCCGCGGTTTCATCTGCGTGGTTTATAATATTAGTAGGATGTGAAAGTTTGTGGGTTTGGATGTTTGTTCCTCAATCACGCAAAAACTACTAAACGGATTTAGTTGAAATTTGGCACACAGATAGTAGATAGCCTAGATTAAAATATAGAATACTTTTTATCCCGATATTCCCACGGGAATGGGAACCACGCGGGTGAAACCGCGGGCGGCCGCTAGTTTATAATATTAGTAGGATTTGCGTGTCAATGATGTTGTGTTTTTGTTTTATGTTGTTTTAGTAAACTTACGCATTAGCAGGCGGGTTGATGTTAAAGGCCAGCATCTGGTTCCAGAACGGATCATTGGGGCATATCACCTCTGCAGAGCAGAACCGCGCCAGGAGCTCGTTAGACGACACCTCCGAGTATCTGCTTATCGCCACACCCATACTTCTGAAAACAATAACAATTATAAGTACTAATAATTGATTTTTTCTCATTTCTCTATCTGCAAGCAGCCTCTAGACCAGGGTGTCTCAACCAGTAGGGCACGCCCCCCTTGGAGGGCACGGCCAGTTTTAGGGGAGCCATGAAGCATTTCATAATTTACAAAAATTAAGTACTCATAATAAAAAGGACTGAACTAGAGAAATAATTACCTAAATTTTATTAGGGGAGGTGTGAAGATTTTGCAAGTCGTTAAGGAGACGTGACTTCAAAAAGGTTGAGAAACCCTGCTCTAGGCCACAATCAAATTGGTTGCAATCAGGGTTTTTTTAGGACTTCACATCCAACAACATTATCCATACATATTATCCATCCACCCATATACTTAAGACCCTAGTCAAATGGTGGCCAGTGGCATTCTCTTCAGTCAGCCTATTCCCATTATTGTCCCCACACTGGGTATATTCCAAGTATTTTTCCATACGTTTCTTCCCGATAAACCCCAGTGGACAACAACGGGAATAGACCGTCCAAACTTTATTTCCCGATATCCCCAGTGGGGGACAACGGGGCTTTATAGTTGACTGGTCAATTAAACGATAAAGCGACTTAGCGAAGTAGGGCTGTATAGCTAGTCGGTTTTTTGACGCCCAAGTTGTTGGACGCAGTTCTCACATCATTTCTTTATCTATGGTATCATCTTTGATGTATAGCATCTGTAGGTATTCGAGAACTTCAAAAATTTTTGTAAACCAAGGTGCATTGCATAGAATTTTAAGGGCTGCATTTGGAAATTGAGGAAGTTTTTCTATATTGGAGTGACTTGCAGAGCCCCAGAGTTGCATTCCATATGTCCATATTATAGGTTTGATTATGGCTTTGTAAATAAAAACCCTTATTTTCCCAAGCAGAGCTGATTGTCTTCCAATAAGCCAATGCATTTCTTTTATTTAGTTTTCTGTTTGCTTGATATATTTTAGCTTTTATGTGATTTCTCCATGTTAGTCTTCTATCCAGATTAGGGTTGCCAGATTAGCTGGCGTCAATTCCGGGACTAGAATAGCGGGGGGGGGGGGGGGGTGTATTAATTTATATTTTTGGAATACAAATTTACTTTTATTTATTAACATACCTACATGAAAATAATCCTTAAAACAAAAATTGCACAGCAACTCGCTTTTCATTATTGATTAAATAAGACTTTAGGCAATCAACATTACGTTTGAATGAACTTCGTCATTTCTATGAAATATTTATCAATTATTGATATTATATCGAATAATTAATAACCATTATAGACAAGACAACTACCAATAGTAACAAAATACTCTTTTTGTTGTCAGAAATTACCACTTTATTTCTTTTAACTTGGCCTAAACTTATTTTTATCGCTTACCCTTTGTGGCATAATATTATAAGTTATTTTACTTTTTAAACATTTGAGCATAAAAGTTTTAAAACATTAGCGACTAGCGTTCATGGTTGTTTAATAAATTAAGAAAATGGTAGTAAGGAAAATGCAACTTTTTTTAAATTCTCCATACAAAACACTAATTACATAGGTAAAGACCTATAAAATTATGAATCGTAACGTAAACTACTCGTAAAATAATGTAAAAAAATTGTGGTAGATATTTGAAATCCGGGACAGTAGGGTGTAATTCCTGGACACGGGACAAGGCACGTAATTCCGGGACAATCCCGGAAATCCCGGGCGTCTGGCAGCCCTAATCCAGATGCATTCCCTCCCAAGTACTTAACTGTTGCGTACAACAGTTTTGTACTTACTTAGGAAGTACTACTAATAGAAAAAATACGCTTATAGTCTATCTGTACCAGAGGTGCCCATAAGCACAGAATACATAATAGTACAAGTACAGAAGATCCACTCCGCAAAGTCATTTAAATAAATAACGACTCTATTCCATACCCAATAAAGTGCAATTCAGGTTTCACGCCGCTCTCTTGCCTACAGTTATATTCACCTAGAAGTTGCCTCTCTTTCTATCGCGTAGCTCTTATCTCGTCTAACGACTTCAGGGTTTCTTCTTTTAAATAATAATTAAACAACTGGTAGTTAATTTATTACAAGTTATGTGTTTGTGAAATAATGTGTAGTTAAATACGTTTAAAAAAACATAGGCTAGGTACAGTCAACGCCACATCAGACTATACATGCTGGCTTTAAAGCAATTGGCTTTATTACGAAATGAAATTGTAATTATAATTAATTTTATTTCGAAAGTAGATAGGTAAGTAAGTACCTACCTAATCTATAAATTATTATTTCAATAAATAGTTGGGCGAAGATTGTTTAGCAAATAAGACAAGTAAATACCTAAGAATAAACGGATACTAGTTACTATTATAACTAGGTACCTAGTAGACAAGCACTTCTTACGTTTTGATGTCGTTTGGAACTTTTGTAAGAGTGAAAAACGTGAGGTTCGGATCCTTTTTATTCGTATTAAGGCATACTATCGAAATCGAACTGCTAATGTGCGACCCAGCCGGCACGCGGTAGCCCTCTGAAATTAGTCCGTCCGGACGGACCCGCTACCTACTTGTAGCTTTGTACCTAAAGCGCGGAGTGCGCCTAGCCTGCCATAAGGTCGATGGGCAAGAGGTGAGAGGCTTTAAGGTTGATTGCCAAGGATAACAGATTTAGCACTTTGCACCCAATGTAGGTTTACCTAGGCAATTTTTTTTCTTGATAAATATTTGGTGGGTTATACAGTCAAAATGACGATCTCTTAGTTATAAATTTTTGCTAGGTCAATTCTTTTCTTAAGAAAAAGTATGGGGTATCCCTCATTTATACCACAGTGTGGCACTACAGTGACGGAAAAGTCAAGGCACAATCAGCAGCCGTGACTGGTGGTTAGGGAATTCGATCCCGGCCCTTATTTCTGATCCTGGGATTTCGGGATTACACTTAGGCAATCCCGGGATTAATTCGGGATTGAAGATGAAAAATTCAAATTTTCGATTTCGTCAAAAATCAACGTACTTTAATCAAAATTTTAACGAAAACCAACATATTTTACGTTTTGTGTTGCTTGCTTATTGAAATGCTGCTTGAATGAAATACAGGTTTTCTTGTATTTTATATAATAAATGATAGGCGTGCAATTATATTGAGAGAACTGGCCTGGCACTGAGTCACGCACTATATTTTACAACTTTTTTTTCAATTAATTAACCAATCCCGAAAATACCAGGATTATGAAAACTCAATCCCGAAAATTCGGGATTGAAAAACGGTTGGGATCCCAGGATCCCGAAATCCAGGATCGAATCGAATCCTCTACTTGTGGTATAAGCAAGTAAATATTAGGTCTATACCTATGAAATTGCTGATATTTTGTCACATACAGATAAAATAATAACTTCTATGATTTAAAATATTTAACAATATCTTGATATTATATCGAATTATGACCATGATAGTCAACTATCAGGGAAAATAAAGTCCTTATTTTAGGTTTCTTAACATTAAAAAAGCCGGCCAAGTGCGAGTAGGACTCGCGCACGAAGGGTTCCGTATTAAAAAACAGCAATAAAAAACACGTTTAATTTATGGGAGCCCCCCTTAAATATTTATTTTATTCAGTTTTTAGTAATTGTTGTTATAGCGGCAACAGAAATACATCATCTGTGAAAATTTTAACTGTCTACCTGTTGTCGTTATCAATATAAAGCAAAAAACAGCAAAAAAAATAAGTTTGTTGTATGGGAGCCCCCCTTAAATATTTACTTTATTATATTTTTAGTATTTGTTGTTATAGCGGCAACAGAAATACATCATCTGTGAAAATTTCAATTATCTAGCTATCACAGTTCATGAGATACAGCCTGGTGACAGACAGACAGACGGACAGCAGAGGCTTAGTAATAGGGTCCCGTTTTTACCCTTTGGGTATGGAACCCTAAAAAATATCTTGAAAGTGACTCTTCTTTGTGAGCAAAAAAATGGTGACCAGAGGGATTGTAACTTAGCCAAAACTTATTTTTTTCGCTTAACGTAAATGGAATAAGTTAACATAGTGTTCAAACATTAGTACATAAAAGTTTTGTTACATGAGTGTTCACAGTTGTTAAATGAACAAAGAAAATGCTAGTATGAAAAATGCAACTTCTTGAAAATTCTTCATACAAATTGGCAATTTCATAGGTTAACAACTATTATATGAAAATGTTGAAAGCAATTGAAAGTGACAATATGAAAATGTTGAAAATATAAAAAAACACTAATGTTATACTTAACATTTGCATATTTTTACTTATCTAATGTTAATTTAAAAGTCTGGTCTTTCTTTCTTGTCTTATCAACAATGTTCACACAAAAAACAAACTGTTTACCACATATAAAACAATTCGATATGATCTAAAACTGTTTAAAAAACAGAATATGTTGACAGTAAAAAACAGAGTATGCTGTTCAATATGTAGTACAGCTTTAACATCATAACTTATTCAAATTAAGTATATATGTACTAATAAATTCTTTTAGACCAGCATTAACTTGGCATAATGGCCGGTATACATTTTGATAAGTGTTTAGTGCGAGTGGCTCGTTTAGTGTTTAGCAAAAAACACGTTCGGACAGTCTCTAATTAGTGTTAAGTAATTGTTTTTTGCTAAACACTAAACGAGCCACTCGCACTAAACACTAATCAAAATGTATACCCGCCATAATGGACAACAGTATCATGTATTTGTATTGAAACATTATGACCAATTAATTAATCAAATTGTTTTCAACAGATATATTTTTGATAACTAACACGAACAGGAAATCATTAGTGATAACAAAACAATGGAAGTAAACCATAACAGTTTAAAAAAAACCGGCCAAGTGCGAGTCGGACTCGCGCACGAAGGGTTCCGTACCAAAAACGGCAAAAAACTCACGTTTGTTATATGGGAGCCCCCCTTAAATATTTATTTTATTATATTTTTAGTATTTGTTGTTATAGCGGCAACAGAAATACATCATCTGTGAAAATTTCAACTGTCTAGCTATCACGGTTCATGAGATACAGCCTGGTGACAGACAGACAGATAGTGGAGGCTTAGTAATAGGGTCCCGTTTTTACCCTTTGGGTACGGAACCCTAAAAAGAGTGAGTGATATTGATGTATAAATTGTTTCATAGAACACTAGGGCAGTAATCAATCACTTTATATACCTATCTGATGATATTAGTGACTCTCAAGTTCAGATCAATTAGGTATAGGAATTGTACTATTATATATTCTGAGCCAAAGAAGTATAGATTAGTTTTTGACAATATGTATGAAGTGATAATGTAAAACATTTTTCATGTGTTTGATCCATTAAAAATGTTAATATATTGCCAGATTCATCTCCTAGCTGATAATAAGGACATAATGTAGATCCCTATGAACTTTCGAAGATAGTTAACAAGATAATTATACAAAATACTAAGCACAATAATGTCATGTTGGCAAGGCGTTCTGGAGAAATTAATAATGTTGTAATATGCACCAAAAGGAAACAGTACCTTTTATTCTCTGGCTGACGGAGACAATATCAACATAGATACATACGGGTTCAACTGTAAAATAAGACCAAAAACCTATTTTCACCACTAAATCATTGCCGAATCACCGAAACGCTGAAAAGAAAATACGATACGAAATCAACCACCGACGATGCATGGCACCGAACGAAGATCACTTCACTTTTCTTTTGACTTTGACAGTTTGAATTCCACCAGACCAATGGCTAAGTCATCGGTCTAGCCAAAGTTTATATTCCATGCTAATATTATAAATGTGAAAGTAACTGTCTGTCTGTCTGTCGGTTACGCTTTTACGCCCAAACACTGAACTGATTTTGTATAATTTAATTTTGTATACTTCTTTTTACAATAATCTATGAGGTTTATACATAATTAATACTTGCAGCTACACTAGAAAATCTCTTTAGCTTATAGTATGTTTTCTTTTGTGGCTACAACCTTACGTTTTCTATATTAAAATATTAGCCCCAGTCGTAGGAGGCAAAAAAACGACGAATACGGCTATCCATGAACCAAAGATTTCCTTCGGTAGGATTGATCCTTGGGTTCCTAAGATGGGTTTACGAAGTGGAGCCACCTGGATTTTTCAAGCAGGTGGGGGGAGGGGGGAATTCTGCCTTAACGAAGTCCGAGGTCAATAACTGCCTAAGTTTAGATACTAAGCCAAGTTTGGTATCTTTTTCGGATAAATCAATGACGTAGAATTCATTTCTGGTATAAAAATGCAATTAATTAAGAAGTTTACTAAACATTATACAATATAAAATATTTTTAACTACATTTTGTTTACTTTAAGTCACCGTAAATATTAAACTGATGTTCTTATTTGCAAACAAAAAATACGATAACAAAGCTTGAAAAAATATAACTTACAAATTTCTTTATTAAGGCCGTCCGCTGCCTTAAGCGGGATCCCGCCGCGGGTACACGGCGCGGGAATATAGATTGCTGGTTTTTGACGCACAGATGCTTGCGCAGTGCTAGTAAGCTCTAATCTATGTCACCCCGCGCGCGTGTCCCGCTCAAGGCAGCGGAGGGCCTAACAATAAATAGCGAAAAAAAATTTCACTGTCGCGTGCCGTCAATTTCTTTTACACCTATGGAAATATTATTAATTTTTATTTTAACAATATAGGAATCAAATGAAAGGTAATAAATAGCCAATTCCAAATATACATACATTATAACACTTTTATTCAACTGTTTTGAAATAAACTTAAAAAGTATAACGCAGCATTAAAAAATATCAGTAAATTATTAGAAAACAAAAAATGGCAGTCAATATCGACAAAAAATGGCAAATATCACAAGCGCGCATGTAACTACGATTTTTTCAGATGTTGTTAGGTACCTTGGGAGTAGTTTTACCCAAGTTTTAACCCTTGGAAACCCTGTACTGCTGGAAAAACTTAGCACTTGTTTCAGTATTTTCGAAAAAACTACCTTTATTAAGCGTTTTTCAGGTATCTCTACTTTACACTTTTATAAAGTTAACTAAATTTGCTACAATTTGAGCCTATCACAAACAAGTTTCGAATTGATATTAATTTTTTTAATATTTAATAAAAATAATAACTTCCTTAAAACGGTATAGAAGTTATTTTTTTTGAATTAGCCAAAACAAAAATATTTTCTTTTATTATTATTTTTAAAATAAAAGAATAATAGAGCTCCTACGAGGTATTTTTTTTTTGAAATATTCCAATTTGTGCATTTAATGGCAATTTTTTTCGTTAATCAATCGAGTATTTTATTTTTGTTTTTATTTTTTTTAAATTGTTTAACAATTGAATCGTACAAACATGAATCCAAAAATGAATTCGACACCCTAAATTCATACGAATATGATATCAAACTGGGCATAGCAGCTTAACTAATACATCTATCGAGATTGGGCTGAAAGCCAAAACTTCAAAAAATTTGCTACAAAAATCGTGGTGGCTCCACTTCTTATATCCATCCTAGGGTCCTAAGGACCAATCCTACCAAAGGAAATCTCTGGTTCACAAAACGCCGTATTTTTCACCCTACTGACGCCACTATATATGGCCCCCGCAATCCATGTTTTCTTATAATGGACCCTTAAATGTCGGCTTTTCCGATTATATAATTATAGGCCATAGAATAAAGTTCTTGGCCAGACCTAGAGTCTATACATATAAAACTCTACATTGATTCACTGACTGATTGATTGATTGTTGGGGTACCCGTAGAGCCCTAACAATCAAACAATCAATTTTTTTTCAGAATTGCCAATATACAGGGTGCTACGGGTGTTCCAGTTTGTATTTAATTGACCGAAGGTAGAAACACCATTTCTCTTTCAAAGGATTTTGGAAAATTCCCGTTATTCAGAGTGCTCTATGCTGTTCCAGTTTGTGACGGCTGAAAGTAGAGACATCTTTTATGGTGCACTAAGAAAGGGTTTTTGAAAATACTACAGGATGTTCCAAATTGTATATGTTTTTTATGAGATATGATTAATACTATGGGAAAGGAAAATAATCTTTAGATACGTAGGCAGGTATATTTTAATCACGTGAATGAAGTCGTGGGCAAAAGCTAGTATGATTCTAGAATTCTCTTCTAGTATGATTCTAGAAGTCGCCTTTCACCAAGAAACTTATATTCATATTTTTGCATGGAAGTAAAGCAATTTTGTTTCAGGGGCCTTAATATAAGCTGTTATAGCAGGACTTATATTGAACTGCCTTACTTTTTCATACTATGACCTCATCGTTTAGTTCAAAAGCAGGCCTTGAGCAGTCCTGTTTAAGGCCTGCTTTTGAACTGAATAGTTTCTTATTTGCTGAATTGAAGCCCCCTGGGGCCCTATTTTTGAATCGCTCGCCTGTTTATGTTGTTGTTTGAAGCACTCATTTCTACTGATTTTCGTTCGACAGCTCATACATTTGAGTTGATTTGTCGAACGAAAATCAGTAAAAAAGAGCACTCGACGCCAGCCGAGTGATTCAAAATAGGGCCCCTGTTCAGTTTTAAAATTACTTTCCATGGATAAATTAAAATGTATTCTATAGCGATCCACGCCTTAGCGGTTAGCCTGCTGGAATGTTTTGTTAACATGACAGATACAAAAAAAAAAACTCACTTCCTAGATCCTATTCCTCAGTATATAATATTAATCTATGCTATTTTTTACTCGACATTGGCAAATGTACTGATAGTACGAGCCAGAAAAAAAAAAAAAAAAAAAAAAAAATCTATGCTATTCCTCTTTTGAACTTGTTCTCTATTACGTCTGTGCTCTTTTGTTTTCCGGACGAGCGACGAGCGCCACGAGCGGGAGCGTGGTTTTTATTTTACTATTATATGATATGAATATCCAATTGATCAACCATGGAACTTGATTGCTATAAAGTGCAGATCCTTCACTACCTCAACCCTCACTTGATTTGGGTGGAAGTGGTAGATCCGAAGAGGGATCAAGAATTTGTTTTTGAACAAATCGGCATTTACGGTCTCCTGCCTTATGAGACCACAATCTCCCGTGACGGAGGCGGTCTGGAGTGCCAGCGATGCCCTGACTGGGTGCAGGCAACCACTGTTGCGATGAAAAAAACTCTGAGTGACGCCATAGAAGTTTTCTTTCAGCCAACTTACATAGACAGAAGGTAAGCACTTGATTATCTGGGCTATCATTACACAAACACAACCTCATCCCTAACAACATCTTAAACATGTCTATTCCTGCTCTGTGATAGGGTCTCACTCTGCACTTAAACTTTTATATTAGCCTACTGCTCGTGGCTGATTCAGTTGAGCCAGCTCACAAGGGATGTCGTGTGTCGGTTGAGTGTTGAGGCAGAGCTATACTGAGAGTGAAGCACTTCAGAGGGTTCTACTTTCCATTAACGGACCACGATTTTGGGGGGAGGGGGTGAGGGGGGAGGAGTAGGGGGAGGGTGGCAACCCCTCCCTAAAGTTTGAAAGTTAGGAGATGGATACTTTTTTTTTAATGGTTAAAAAAAAAACTAAAAATATGTAAATTAAGCAGGGGAGGCTAAAAAAAGGTGGGGAGAGGGGAGGGGACGTACGTACAAAATTTCGCACGTAAAAAAAGTCGTTTCTGGCGCTTCGCCGGCCGCTGCCGCGGCACGCTCGCTTCGCTCGCTCGGCTTGCGCGCTGGGTTCATGTACACCTAACATGCTCGTCGCTACGCTCCTCGCACCTATCGTGTGACCTGAGGTCCTTTAGTAGTGCTACCAACCTAGTGCGCCGCCATTAAACGTAAAAAATTGCGACACAGGTCTAAAATTATTTTTTTTACCTTGAAAATCTTAATTTATAGATTTTTTTTCTCGCGTATTATTTGGTTCCTAAACATAAAATTTCGTATACGTGTTCCAAATCATGAGTTCTTTACATAAAAAAAAATATGAATTCGGAACTCGTGGTCCGCTAATGGAAAGGTGAGCCCTTCAGAGGCGCTTATAATAGGCATGCAGAACTGTGCAATTTGAAATTGTACTTTAGTACAAGTTTGTAGTGAGAGAAGCTTATTAATTGATTGTTTATGCCCGGATGGGCTTTATGGCTCTGCTAAACACATGTACTATGGGCAACAGCGACGCTTAACCAGTTTGCAACAAAATTCGTGTGCGCGCGTATCGCCCCTGCCCGAACTAAACGTATGGTGTGACGGCGCGGCGTGCAAGCGATTTTGACCTTAGCAGTGGTTAAGCGTCGCTGTTGCCCATGGTACTTAAAACCCGGTTGACACAATCATAGTCTGCTTTGACAAAGTAGAATTTATGACTACTTTGATTGTGAAAATGAGCAATCCAAGACAAAGAGTACTTCGGCGTCGGCGTTCCATGAAGGTAGACTTGGAGCCTTATACACGGCGTTGGATATGTAGTCATGTTCAAGAGTGCCAAAAATAAACAAAACTGATCCAAGCATAGTGAACCGGTATCAAAATAAACTTTGTTCAAAGCTTTCTGTCAAAGCAGACTTTGATTGTGTCAACAGGTATCCAAGTCTGTCTAAAGCTGCATTGACATGATCAAAGTATACTGGACCAAGTAGTTTGACTACTTGGACGCTACTTGGATCATGTAAACGAGCAATCAAAGCGCACTTGAAACAAAATTTACATCAAAGTAAACTTGGATCATGCTCTACTTTCATCCAAGCCTGCTTGGACCATGTAGTTTTGACGACTACTCGAAAGCTACTTGGATCATGTTAACGAGCAATCCAAGTGCACTTGGACATCACCATATACTAAAAGCTACTTTTTCCAAGTTACTTGGTCCAGGTATACTTGGATCGTGTCAACGGGTATCCAAGTATAATTTGATCAAAGCAACTTTGTCCAATTTACTTGGTCCAAGTATACTTTGATCATGTTTTAAGTTACATTGTCAAAGCAGATTTTGATAATGTCGACACAGGTTAGCAAAATTTTTAACCTAATAGTTACATGAGTTCACAAATCACCAGTTTTTGTGTTTTTGTGAGTGAGTTCCCTTATTCCGTCTACGTAACTATTTTTCATAACTCCTACAAAAAAGGATGTTTTTTTTTCTTGCTTAATAACTGGTTATCAAAGAAGAATTATTTTGTCCGCCTTTATAACTTTTCGTAACCGACTACGAAAAAGGAAGTGTATTTTCTCGTTTAATAACTGGTTATTAAAGAAATAATTATTTTTTCCGCCTTTGTAACTTTTCATAACCGACTACAAAAAAGGAAGTGTATTTTCTCATTTAACTGGTTTACTGGTTACCAAATATGAATGTTTTTCGCTTTTGTAACTTTTCGTAACCGATTACAATAAAAATATGTTTTGTGTTTCGTAACTGGTTATTAATTAAAACAGACTGTGTTTTGTACATAACAGCCGTTAAGGTGGTTAACCATCGAAAGTGGCGACCTCAGAGGTTTTCATTTAATAAGTTGTTAATAGAAAATGATTTTAGTAGCACTTTACGCGGAACTTTTAGGGCCTATGGCCTATTATTTAATAAATGAACACTTCTTTTTTTAGGAGTTGTAAAAATCTGGTTCCCTATGTATTTACATAAAATTTTAAGGCATAATATGTCATAGCATAAATGATTTCGTCGAATGATATTTACGCAATAATAGACAATATGCCTAATAACATTATGCGCAAACAAATAAGTCTAAATCATGATTATGCTAATATAAAATAGTATGCCAAAAAACAATTGTGCCAAAGTAATATTATGACAAAAAATAATATGCCAAATCCGTTATGCCAAATCAAATTAGGTATAAAACTATTATGTGAAAAAAAAATCCCTGAAAATCTATCTAGTTATGAAACAGTGAATATTTAACAGTTATGAAAGTTGAATTAAAATTTATTATTTGATAACTAGTTATTAAACGAGAAAAAAAACATCATGTTTCGTAGGAGTTATGAAAAATAGTTACGTAGACGGAATAAGGGAGTGAGTTAATAGAAACTGTTTTAACTATCAAAAACTCTGTTCAAAGTCAATATGAGTGAAAAAGAGAAAACAATAGCTATTGATAGTGAAAGCAGTTTGCACCAATTTTCACTAGGCCCTCTGATAAGTTTATGCCCTCTTAGGGAGCGTTCAAGTATTACGTAACGCAATTTTTGGAGATTTTTGACCCCCCCTCCCCCCCATGTAACGCGCTGTAACGTTTTCTTACCTTTACCCCTCCCCCCCCTAGTAAAACGTTACGTAAACACCAAGTGACAATTTTTACCCCCCCCCTCTCCCGCCCCGGTAACGCATCGTAACGTTTAACAAAGCCCCCCTCCAAAAATTTACGTAATCCTCCCCCCAAATTCGTTTACGTAATACTTGAACGCTCCCTTACGCACTAGTGGCTAAAACTGTGCCGCTCCATTATAATATGAAATTTCATAGCAGTTACTAAACCGCAAGTGTGTACGATCACGAGCAGTTGCATATTAAAATGGAAAAAGCGCGTAACCGGCCCCGCGGTCAACCGCCAGTGTGTACTAGGGCTAACAGCTGTGGGTGAAAGAATATAAGCTTTCCAAAATCATTCATGAATTGGAAACATTTCATAAGCTTTTCATTGTTACAGATCATCAATTTTTGATGACAACATTCACAAATACGGAGAACTTATTATAAAGACAGTTGACGGTGCCCAATTAGAATTTAGTGAGATTTTAGTAGAGTCGGGCTTTGCTTTGTATGACGTATGCCTTTTCCACAAAGAACTAAGTCTCGGTAACATTAAAACGAAACTGAGCAACACTAAAGTTCGTGAAGTAATTAAGTACCTTGAGAAAGATGGGAAGGAAAGAGAGCGTAAGGTGAAGAAACAAACAGCTGTGTTTCAAGCAGCTCAAAACTTTGAGACAGTTCTAACAACAAAGAACTTAGAAAGGCATAACCGTCAACTGAGTGTTACGGCAGTTGAGAACTTAGTACAGAAGAAAATGAAAGACTTTGACAGATGCAAAGAAGTTGAAGAAGAGTCAGTGGGAAGAGGTATTAGTTTGAAATCGACTCCAGAAGAGAACAAACCGTCACTATTGCTTAAGAAGAAAATGGAATTCTTGAAGCTACAACAAAGTAAAATGGTTTTTAAAGAACAGAAAAAAGATCATAATCCAATGAAAGTTCTTTTAGCAACTAAGAAGTTTCTTGAGAAAAATGCAAAGAATATTGAAGAATCAGAGAATATGGGATCAGAAAATTTTAACTCAGTAAATTCAGTAAATAAATTTACTAATGATGAAATTGATACTTGTAGAGAAAATACAGATGAAAACGCAATAAAAACTGAGTCTCATGATAATACAAACAAGTCATACAATGAAAACCATTTTGCCAGCCCAAATAATTCAGAAATATTAAAACATTCTGGAAAAAGTATGAAAAAAGGTAGACAGATGTAATTAATTATGTTTGATATTTTAATAAACAGTTATATTTTAAAAACTAGTAATAATATAAGAAGTAAAGTTATAAAAAAGTGTTGTAGTTACAAAAAACTATGTAATTGCATCCTCTTTTTACATTGCAGTAAACTATGTTTGACTTCTTATGTAAGTAATGAAATCATTAAGGGACCCACCTTATTAACTACTTTGGCTCGGCGTGTGCTGTGATAATCTGTATCAAAGAGACAATGTATGATAAAGACACGGTGTTTTGACACGCCAAAATGTTACAAATGTAGACCCATCTTTACATACAATGTTCATTTTTTGGCAATAATTTCTGTGTATTTCATCATAGTGTTTGATCTATCTTTAGAGAGGGTAAAATAGTTTATTAGCTGTTCTATTAAAATGACACCTACCTAATGATGTTTGAACAGTTGCTACTACTAACACCATCACAGTGATATAGTAACTTCATTATCCTTATTATCCTACAGTATATACATTAAATATTTCTTTTGCAGTGAAAAAGTCGCCTAAACGCAAGATTCCCGAGTACGACATCGCAACTGAAAGACTTGTAGCTTATGGACCTCCGGGAATAAATACAGCGCATCTTTCTCCGAAGATTGTTCCCAGAGAAACAAAAGAAGGTAACTTGGTAAGTGTTGAACATAGAGAGGAGGTTATTGTAAAAGACAAAGAACCTTTTGCTGATGTCGATTCTAATGTAAACTTTGAAATTACCAATAGAGACATACTAAAACAAAGTTTTAAATCTGAAAAAGAAAATATAGTTGTTATCGACGATACTTACAAAGCCACTGAAGCAGAAGATGACTGTAATGTTGAACTTAATTGTTCTGTGAAAGAAAATACAAAGCAGGAGAAAAATAAGGTTACCTCGCGGTTTGCAGTCCTCCAAAGGAAAATGAAATTACATAAAGAGATTTCTTCAAAAAAATCCGAATGCTCTGCAACCTCACATTCTGATACAACCAATAAAGATTCTTCCAGTGATGACGCCAAATCCAAGAAAGAAAGAAACAAATCAGATTCTATCAGTTATTTAGACTCTGATGACGATGTTGCTGAGATAGTGCAGAAAATGAATGAAAAATATGGTGTTACAAGTGTGAAACCTATTACAGAAGTGCCTAAAGACATTATCAAAGCTGCTAAAGACTATAAAAATAATGTTAACCCTTTTAAAAATGTAGACGACAGCATGTCTGTTTTTGTCGATAAGTTGATCGCACCAGTTTTAATGGTGCATTCAAAGATGGATAAACGTATAGAGCCCTGCTCTAATCTAAGGGACGTACATTTTAACACTCATATTCATGTTGTACTTAAAAATTTGTCGATTGAGCACCCTATGATGTTGCAAATGATATCGTGGCCAGTGGTGTTGCGTGGCTTTAGCTTGTTCCTGGTTAGCCCTCTAGGAAGTGGGAAGACTATGGGGTACTTACCTGCTGTTTGCCGCTTAGTGACGGATTTTAATAGTGATAAGACGAATAGTGTAGGTCCCACTTGTATTATTGTATGTGCAACAGCTCAGGGTGTTGCAGAGATTGAGAAATTGTCTCGAATGTTTTTGGGAGTTGATGAGAAAGTTCTCGCTTGCTTTGTTGGTATGGACGAGCTTCATATGACCACTTCTCTTCTGAACGGCTGTGATTTATTTATCTGCACGCCCCCTGTCTTAGTCCGACTGTTGCAACTCACGGATTTCGGCGTTGATCTACGTCGTCTTTGGACATTCGTCCTAGACGATTGCGAAAGATTGTCAGTAGTCTACGCTCACGAAATTAAATATTTCCTGTCTAAAATTAAAGAGACGTATAAAAACCGCGTGAATAAAGAACATAAAGTGCAATTTGTCGCAGCGTCCAGGGTATGGTGTGATTTTATGGAACCATTAGCTAAGAAAGCGCCAAATTCCGTGATTTGCGTTGGAGCATTCCAAGAATGCGTTTTATACTCAAAAACGAATACCGTGGTAGATTTCGTTAAGAGAGACAATAAAATTAAACATGTATTAGACTTTTTGAAAGATATCGACAAAACCAAAAAGACTGTTATTGTTTGCCGCAATGACGATGAGGTTGAAGAATTAGGTAAAATTTTACCTAAGCACAAATACGTCGTGTTTATTTGCAATAGCAAAATGACGGTAGAAGAATTGTACAATTTGAGCAAATCGTGGGTAGAATATGAGGAGCCTTTGCTTGGTCCGATTTTGATCTGTTGCGACGGGAATTTAACACATTTGAATGCCACTGATGCGAACTACTTGATTCATTACTCATTGCCTCACTTATTCTCAATGTTCTGTAAAAGATTTTCGGTCCTCAACGATAACTATTCTTCGATATTCAAAGAGGACAGGCAAAACGTTAAAATCAAAATATTTTTAGAAGAAAGCAATGTGGAACAGTTGCCTAAAATCTTAAATTTCATCAAAAGATGCACTGATAATGTACCGGAGATCTTAGGGCAGCTTAGCGACAAGATATTGCAAGAGAAAGACGTCATAAAGGGTAAGAACCATGTGCCGATATGCGACAGCCTGTTAGCATTAGGCGAGTGCCCTGATTTCTGGAATTGCCTAGAAAGACATGGTGTCTTTAAAGAGTACGACCAACCTAAAGACTGGATGCCGAATAGTGGTATTGTAACGTTTAAAATACTCCATTATCACACGGCCATACATTACTCGGCTCGACTACTCTCGAACTCGACGAAAGGGAACTTCAGAAAATATCCCCAAACCTACAGTATGCTATCTCTAAAAATGGGAATGTATTTCAGTAAAGAAAACAACAGAAAACTGCACGGGATACCAAAGGTTGGCGATGTTTGCGCCGTTGCGATTAAACAAAACTTCTTTGCGCGATGCCAAGTGTTGAAAATCCTTAGCTTTTACACTAACGGCACTCCAAATTCGGTCTTAATAAAGTTACTAGACGAAGAAAAGCTAGAACGCTCTAGAGACATTTATTTGTACTATTTACCCAATGATTTAAGGGAAATTGAAACGCATATTGTGCAAGTAAGACTTGCTAACATTCGCCCTAAGGACAATGATGTCACTTTCTCTGATCTTGCTAAGAATCAGCTCAAGAAAATCACTAACAAAGATGAAGATTTGTACTTGAGGGGTCAAGTGGCAATGACCGTTGGTAACTGTATTTTCGTTGACAATTTAGATGCTTGCCAAGAACTGACCTCTTTGAATGAAACCGTCGTGAGATACAATTTCAAAAAAGAACTGTTGGACACGCATGCTATACCTAATCCTGATCACATGGTGAAAATACAAAGTCTTTGCAAAGATATTGACTGCATCAGTAAAACAATAGTTACGAACGAAACCACAACACAGAAAAAACGTCAACTCAAACACCAGTGGGCGCATCTAGAGAAAGACGACTTTTTGCAAGTTTTCTTTTCATCTGCTGAAAACCCTGGGACCTTTTTTGTCCGTCTCACAAAATTCGAGCCTTGCATGAAGTCGCTGTCAAAAGAAATAGATAAATATGTTGAAGGCCATCCCACACCTGTGATGAATGTTGATAAAGGCGATATAGTTCTCGCCAAATCTCCTGAAGACAATACCTACGATCGTGCCAGAATCGATGAGATTCTCGACGGTGATAAAGTGAATTGCTTCTTTGTCGATAATGGGGACTGGAGTGTGGTTTGGATAAAAGACTTATTACAAATACCGGATAAATTAATATCACTAATGCCGTTCCAAGCTATCGAGTGTAGTTTGGTAGGCATTAATCCGGCCGGAGAAGACTGGACTGAGTTTGGAACAAATTGGTTCACAAACGCTTGCTCTGAAACTAAGGATGGCGTCATTAAACAACTTTATGTCAAATATTTCAGTAAATGGAAAGCTGATCATACAAATGGTCATAAATACGGTGTCGTTTTGATTGATACGACTGCGGAACAAGACGTTTTAATAAATCAGTTGATGATTGATCTTAATTTAGCTCAAGCTAAAGAAGACGAAGCACATTTCTTCAACGAGTTGAACGTGAAGAAACCTATTTCTGATGAAAGCTCATCCGATACAGAGTTAGATGTAAAAAAAGAGGATTTTAAAACTGAAGAAGATGATTCCGAAAACGTGTCAACATCTCTTGTACCAGTTAACACCCAACAAGATAACCCCAACGTCACTCTAAATAATGTATTTCTAAAGAAACCCATCAGATCAGTTCCGTTAGTCGGTTCTGATAATGAAACTGACGAGTCAGACAAATGGGATATAGTAAACGGTAAAGATCTAATGACTACCTTGATTCCTAAGATGTCACAATCTAAAACAGCAAGTGTACCAGCTGATAGGCCGGCACCTACTTCAGTCAAAACTCCACCTAAAAACTTTAACACTACCAATTATGTTACTAAAACATCGCCTAATGAATACCAAGTACCAAGCAAAGCTCATATTGGCTTAGGTTCTTCTAAAACTTCAGAAGTCATAAAAAGTCTATCCACTACATTAGATTCAGATGACCTATCATCGGCTGAAGGTTCACAACTATCAGCAAAAGTGAAAGACATGCCAAATAACCCTACAATGAAAGAAACAGACGAATTCAGAAAACCCAAACTTGTTTGGCGGCAAAACAAATCGTCTGTTTGGATCAAAATACAATTAATCGGTGCCGATGATTACAATTTGGAAATCAACGAGAAATCATTGAAGTTCGAAACGAATTTAAACGACACGAATTATGGATTCGATTTCGAGCTATACGGGATTGTGGAAACCAAACTTTCTACTCATAGCAACAAAGGGCAATACATACTTGTGAAGTTATGTAAAATTATCAAGAAAAACTGGTTGACGTTAACAAGAGATGGCAGTATAAGGAAATGGATTGTGTACGATGTGGATAATATAGACACTTCGTCTTCCGAGGAAGAAGAGGCGGTGAACCATATAGCTGATGTTGTTAAAAACATCCACAATAGAGATAGGGACTCAGAAAGTGATGACGATTTATTAGATGACATTAACTACGAATATAAAAGAGATTCTGATTAAGTTTTAAATGCATTGACCAGCAATTTTGAAGACTGTGATTTTAAATATTAATTTAAAGTCCATTCCACGGAACGAGCTCCCAATGAAAATCGGTCCGCGTGCGCCTATTGGTTAATGCGCGTGACCTTCAATAGCCTAGCTAGCCTATAGCCTAGCTTTAGCCGCGCGCATTGACCAATGAGCTTCGAGTCTTATGTTCCCTAGGAGTTCGATTCGTGGGACGGAGTATAGTCTTATTTTTAGATATTTTTTTAATAGTTAATACTGTCGTACAGTAGGTATCTTAGTTTTATTTGCCACATGCATAATTTCTTACATTCAAATGTTAAGATGTACTGCTGACTACACTTTAAAAACAAAGTGTCTTCTTAAGACGACCAAAACAATATTTTTAAATACAAACTACTTAACTTAACACATTTATTCTTATTTTATTATCTTTTTAATGATTTACAACTTGATAGTTGGAGTTTGTACAATTTTGGCAGTTTTGTAAGAACCTAAACGTGAACAATATGTACTATTATAATCTTAGTTTCTCTATTAGAATTTATCAATAGTTTAAGATTATTGTTGTGTGTGACCAACTGTACAAATCTTTTAAATCTTTGTTAGTGTGTAGTTTCTATTCTATAATTAAATATTTTTAGTCAATTGAGGCTTGCGACTCGACGTGCCGGACTACAGCTGGGCCACAAAAAAAAAGTTGGAAATCTGACTTTTTGACTATGCCATGATGAAGTCGATAATTTGTCGGAATTTGTCGCCAGAAACCAGAATTTGTCGGTCTTGCGTTTAGGAGATACGTGTGGCTCAGCTGTAGAGACGTCTCTACAGCTGGGCCACACAGATCTCGAAAACGGAAGGTCGTAGGAAAAATCTGATTACTCGTATGTGTAGCCGGTAATTTGTCGGATTTTGTCGCCAAAAACCAGAGTTTGACGGTCTTGCGTTTAGGAGATACGTGTGGCTCAGCTGTAGAAACGTCTCTACAGCTGGGCCACACAGATCTCGAAAACGGAAGGTCGTAGCGAAAATCTGATTACTCGTTTGTGTAGCCGGTAGTTTGTCGGATTTTGTCACCAAGAACCAGATTTTGTCGATCTTGCGTTTAGGAGATATGTGAGGATACGCTGTGGAGACTTTTCTACCTGGATCTTGAGAAAGGAAGGTCACAGCGAAAATCTGATAACTCGAGTGTGTAGCCGTTAGTTTGTCGGAATTTGTCACCAAGAATCAAATTTTGTCGATCTTGCGTTTAGGAGATATGTGAGGATGCGCTGTGGAGACCTTTTTACCTGAATCTCGAAAACGAAAGGTCGTAAGCGTATCCTCACATATCTCCTAAACGCAAGATCGACAAAATCTGATTCTTGGTGACAAATTCCGACAAACTAACGGCTACACACTCGAGTTATCAGATTTTCGCTATGACCTTCCTTTCTCAAGATCCAGGTAGAAAAGTCTCCATAGCGTATCCTCACATATCTCCTAAACGCAAGATCGACAAAATCTGGTTCTTGGTGACAAAATCCGACAAACTACCGGCTACACATACGAGTAATCAGATTTTCGCTACGACCTTCCGTTTTCGAGATCTGTGTGGCCCAGATGTAGAGACGTCTCTACAGCTAAGCCACACGTATCTCCTGAACGCAAGACCGACAAACTCTGGTTTTTGGCGATAAAATCCGACAAATTACCGGCTACACATACGAGTAATCAGATTTTCGCTACGACCTTCCGTTTTTGAGATCTGTGTGGCCCAGCTGTAGAGACGTCTCTACAGCTGAGCCACACGTATCTCCTAAACGCAAGACCGACAAATTCTGGTTTTTGGCGACAAATTCCGACAAATTATCGACTTCATCATGGCATAGTCAAAAAGTCAGATTTTCAACTTTTTTTTTGTGGCCCAGCTGTAGTCCGGCACGTTGCGACTCGTGGGCTACAGGCAAAAGTAGGTATAGCGTTTTATCGACACCCAACTGTCAAAATCCATTGTCTTTTGACAGTTAAATGTGATAAATCACTATATCGGTGGTCATGCTAGGCGGGTTGTACATATAACGTACAAAACAAAAAAAAAATTACAATAGGTCTTTTTTTTTTAAAATACGTGTTGTGTTTGTGACAGTTAGCGGCAAAGGTATAATCTCCATTCTGCTGTTACTTTCATACATTTGTGAAGTCGAAGAGACTTTGATTTTTAAAAACTTTTTCACGCATCGGAAAATTCTGAAACTTTTTCCTATTACTAAGGGACCTTATTCCTACCTATAGAAAAATATTCAGCCAATTTGATTTTTTTCGGACATTCCCTATTGTAGCTATATCAAAAGTTCGCTATAATAACATTGTTATATCAAAAGGATAAAAACTGTTTTCGTAAAATTTGACACTATTCCAACAATTGGTAGACAAAACGCGTATGACTTATAGGTACAGTCGATGGCACATCATGTGTACCATGTTGACTTTGAGACCGTCTTTATGCCGTACGTAATAAAATCTGTTTTTAACCGACTTCCAAAAAGGAGGAGGTTTTCTGTTCCTCTGTAAATTTGTTTTTTTTGTGTATGTCCACCGATTACTCGAAAACGGCTGGACCGATTGAAATGATTCAAACCTTATTAAATTAGGTAAACTCCCAAGTTGGTCCGAATTTGGAAATCGGTTCAGTACTTTTCAAGTAATCTTGAAAAGCACGAAAACAGTATGATTTTGTGTGAATTACCTCGATGATAATGGTCGTTTTACTTCTTTGTTTATGAACTGAATAAGATAATATTTTTTTTGTTGGAAGAGTTAAAATTGTTAAAAAAAAAACAAAAAACCGACTTCAAAAAACCTACCTCTAAAAAGCAAGAAATAATATTCGTATCGTAATAATAAAAACACGTCTATTGAAGTCGGGTGGGGCTTTTAGATAAAAAAAGGAATCTGTACTCCAGAATAAAAAAAGGAATCTGTACTCCAGCCCCACCCGACTTCAATAGACGTGTTTTTATTATTACGAATATTATTTCTTGCTTTTTAGAGGTAGGTTTTTTGAAGTCTGTTTTTTGTTTTTTTAAACATTTTTTTCATATTTCAACTCTTTAACTTGATGTGCTGTCTTATGTACTATTTCTAACCGACTTCAATAAATAAAAAGGAGGAGGTTATCTATTCGGCGCATATGTTTTTATGTATGTTTTTTAATTTGAGATTTTAGCATTCACTTTGCTATTTTTATACAATACTAAATAATATAAGGTGGTACCAAATGTTCTGATGATACTTAAACAGGTGATAGTGTTGCTTAAACTGAATAACTTTCTCCAAGGAACATAGGTCGAAAAACGAAAAAATATTTTCATACTCCCATACAAAATGTACTGGTCAGCTGATCAACTTACTATGGAAAGGCGAAAAAAAAAAATTCGTTTTTCGACCTATGTTCTATGGATAAAGTTGTTCAGTTTAAGCAACACTTTCACCTGTTTAAGTATCATTAGATAATTTGGTACCACCTTATATACTAACTAGAACAAAAAAAATCACTCTTCACCAGAACTGAGATTCTTACGACTCTTCACCAGTTCGATTCCCGTCTGAGAAGACGGGAATCGAACCCGCGACCTTTGGAAGTCTGGTGTAATGTTCTTTACACGGCTTACAGCATAAGAGTGGGATATACTAGAATTTTGACGATGCCACTAGTGACTCGGTAACTCAGTGGTAAGAGCTTTGGACCGGACTTCCAAAGGTCACTGGTTCGATTCCCGCCTGAGACATTTCTCGTGACGAGTCGATTTTTTCTACGACTTGTTTCGTATTGTATTTGTTATTGTATGTTTAATGATTTACAGCTTGACCATAAAGAGTTGACAAAAACTGAGGGCGCCACTTTATATGCGAACACGTAAAATCACAAATGACTTTGCTACACCACAGATAGTATAATACTATACAGGGTGTCCCAAAACTTTGCCACACGGAGGCAAAGTACCTTAAATATTAAAGGTCGGTAATTTTACTGAAAGAAGACTTCATTTTGTTCTATTTTGTACCGAAAAAGTTCCATTTTATTTAACCTCTACTCTTTCTAGCCAAGCTGTCAGTATATTTTATTATCTTTAAACTATAGATCTCATAAGTTTGTAAACTTGGTGATTTTTATAGTTTTTGTGGGACTTAATTCATTTGAACCAACTCTGAAATCGTGAAAAAATCTGCTGTTTCATAGATTTAGATATTTTTGTTATTAATTTTTGTATGGAACAGCAGATTTTTTCAATACACCTATTTAGGTAAAACATCAGTAACTCTTATGTAAGTATAGTCCGTTCGCTTAGATAGTGTCGCTACACCCAAGCACTTGTGTTCAGAGACAGGAATACCGGTAACAAACACAACTTTTCACTACGACACTTCAAACTTCACTATGTAAACTGTCAAATTCCAAATTCACTTGCGGGTGTACGCCGCACGCGGTATCCCTTGTTTATGCGGCGGCATCCTTTGACAAGAAGCGGCACGTGCAAAGGCGGCGCGATAAAAGGGCGACACTATCTAAGCGAACGGACTTTACCTTCTTTGTAACTATCTAGTCCTGATCCATCTAGTGAATTAAGCCCCTATTTACTTAGATAATTTCATAGAAATTCTGTTCCATTGTTTAATTAAACCGGGGTGTTACGTAACTCTGTTGCTAACAATTCTCGACTGAAATGGATTGAAACCGCTGTAACATTGCTGCTTTAAGTAAGATAATTGTCACATTGGTTCTTACTAAAGCAGCAATGCAAAGCAAAGTTACAAAATCTGCCCCCAGAAGTTGTTGTCTCATAGTACACTGTGAAACAGGCACTTAGATTATAAAAATTGTTGCCTAAGTAATAAAATATTTTTTTCGATTTCCTGTTTTTTTTACACGACGTATCTTTGAAGCTTTGGTCCTCCGCCCAGGATTAAACGGAGTGTGATATGATGATGGTATTTTCATACAAACGAGGTATCTTTGAAGCTTTGGTTCTGCGCCCAGGATTAAACGGGGTGTGATATGATGATGGTATTTTCATACAAACGAGGTAACTTTGAAGCTTTGGTTCTCCGCCCAGGATTAAACGGGGTGTGATATGATGATGGTATTTTCATACAAACGAGGTATCTTTGAAGCTTTGGTCCCCCGCCCAGGATTAAACGGGGTGTGATATGATGATGGTATTTTCATACAAACGAGGTATCTTTGAAGCTTTGGTCCTCCGCCCAGGATTAAACGGGGTGTGATATGATGAATTTTGCGAATGTAATATTTTGCGAACAAAGGGGTATTTTCATACAAACGAGGTATCTTTGAAGCTTTGGTTTTCCGCCCAGGATTAAACGGGGTGTGATCTGATGATGGTATTTTCATACAAACGAGGTCTCTTTGAATCTTTGGTTCTCCGCCCAAGATTAAACGGGGTGTGATCTGATGATGGTATTTTCATACAAACGAGGTATCTTTGAAGCGTTGGTCCTCCGCCCAGGATTAAACGGGGTGTGATATGGTGGCTCTTTGAAGAATGAATGGCGGAGACCCAAAATGCTAAACAAACCTAACGGATTAGATGAGTCGTTTAGCACAGGGTTGAACTAAAAAAAAATAACAGGCAAAAATTACATCAAAAGTATGGAAAATGTACTTAGCTCTGTAGTCTAAACTAAACTCTGTAGTCTCTGGTGTAAACGACTATTCTGATCAGTTAGGTTACTTTAGCAATCTGGGCTTCCTCCATTCACTCTTTGAATGGCCATCATCAGATCACACCCCGTTTAATCCTGGGCGGAGAACCAAAGCTTCAAAGTTACCTCGTTTGTATGAAAATAGGCCTGTGCCGTTAGTACTAATTCTGTGCCTTTACTGATTTCCATTTTCTGCTACCGATCACGAGTGTTGTTAATTAATTTGATTTAATAAGAGAACATGGGCATTTCGACAATGCCACTAGTGACTCGGTAGCTCAGTTGGAAGAGCATTGGACCGGATTTCCAAAAGTCGCGGGTTCGATTCCCTCCTCTGTGCGTCGGTGTGGGCGTCGAATTTTTTCTAGTAGATACCTATATTATTAAGTACTTATCTATAGTGCAAGATTACGTGCCGGACTACAGCTGGGCCACAAAAAAAAGTTGGAAATCTGACTTTTTGACTATGCCATGATGAAGTCGATAATTTGTCGCCAAAAACCAGAATTTGTCGGTTTTGCGTTTAGGAGATACGTGTGGCGCAGCTGTAGAGACGTCTCTACAGCTGGGCCACACAGATCTCAAAAACGGAAGGTCGTAGCGAAAATCTGATTATGTGTCTGACTCGTATGTGTAGCCGGCAATTTGTCGGATTTTGTCGCCAAAAACCAGAGTTTGTCGGTCTTGCGCTTAGGAGATAGGACAAACTCTGGTTTTTGTGCGACAAATTCCGACAAATTAACGGCTGCACACACGAGTAATCAGATTTTCGCTTCGACCTTCCGTTTTCGAGATCTGTGTGGCTCAGCTGTAGAGACGTCTCTACAGCTGCACCACACGTATCTTCTAAACGCAAGCCCGTCAAATTCTGGTTTTTGGCGACAAATTCCGACAAACTATCGTCTTCATCATGGCATAGTCAAAAAGTCAGATTTCCAACTTTTTTTTGTGGCCCAGCTGTAGTCCGGCACGTCAAGATTTTAAATGCTACTAGTTATTATTAAAAAACAATAGATATTTTAATACTTTATTGGTTACATGGATCATAATTTCATTCAACAATTAGAAGTTCACAACATCGATAACAATACATTTTATGACATTGATTTTCCAACAAATAAATTAGTAACAATAATTAATTTTGCTCAACAAATTGCTAATAAAGTAATACTTATAAAGAATATTTAATTTGATTTGAGAAAGGACATCATCCATTTAGGTCCAAATGTGAAAGTGCCGGTCAAAAGGGAAAAGTCTGATAGATTTTGTCCAGCATTTCTTATTGTGGCACCGAAGCTGTAGCACCGCTATACTCGATTTTAAATAAGTTCAAAAAGTCCGAAAAAGTCGGCCAATAAGCAAATTCTGATAGATTTTGTCCGCCGAAGCATTTCTTATTATGGCACCGACGCTGTAGCACCGCTCTACTTGATTTTAATTGAGTTCATAAAATCTGTCTTTTCATACATTTTGACACAAATATGAAGCGGTGCTACACAGCTTCGGTGCAATAATAAAAAATGCTTAGATAAACTAAATCTATCAGAATAAAGAGCACTTTTTTCGCCGAACTTTCATATTTGGAACAAAAATGTATGAAACGTGGATGATGTCCTTTATATTAGTTCATTACAATTATAAATACTCAAAAAAAAACTACTTACCTACTCTTTGATGAATACTTTTGAAATCTCTATACTTATAATAGCAAGAAATATGTAGGTAGGAAATATTTCGAACATATTATTAATTCATAGGTAATAAAAACTGGATTTTAATCTGGAATGCAATTTAATAAAGTACAATTTAGTTAAAATACAATTTATGACAAACAGTCATATAAATAGACAACAATTTAAACAAACATATTTTAAATCCGATCTAAACTTTTGTTGATACTTAAGGGTGCACCGAGCGTCCACTAGCGCCGCCAATCAAGAAAAAATCATTACAACGAAATAACTATGTTTAACAAAATTCTGAAACATATAAAAACTAGTATTAGTTATAAACTATTTTTGTATGCGTAAAATTCTAAGTTTAAATGCGTTCGTGTGGTTAAAATCTGGATTAACGCCTAAAGTGGCCACTTTAGGCGTTAATCCAGGTTTTAACTACACAAACACATTTAAACCAGGAAAAAAACGCATACAAAAATAGTTTATAACTATTACTAGTTTTTATATGTTTCAGAATTTTGTTAAAAATAGTTATTTCGTTGTAATGATTTTTTCTTGATTGGCGGCGCTAGTGGACGCTCGGTGCACCCTTAAGTGTCCAAAAGCACCTAGAATATCGTTGCTTTTAAATAAGCAGTTAAAAAGATAAGGCCGACAGATTTTTTTAAATTTATTATTATTATCTACAATATACGTTGCTATGGAAAAACCAGTTAGCTTCCAGCTTGTGAAAACTATATAATTTATGTTATTTATAGGTATACACCGTCATTTTGTAGTCGTTTTAATTAACTTAAGGGTGTGTTGTACCCATGAAACTAAACATTTTTGCCCAAGAAACATGGGTCAAAAAACGACAAAAAATTTTGGTCTTCCCATACTAACTAGACAGCTAAATCATTGTATTTGTATGGGGAAGTCAAAAATTTTTGTCGTTTTTCGACCCATGTTTCTTTGGCAAAAATGTTTATTTTCATTAGTAGAACACTCCCTTAAGCTAATTAAAACGACTACAAAATGACGGTGTATATGTGTTATATATGTATTGTAGTGTGTGTATGTGTTATATGTATGTATGATAGTTTACATATTAAACCTAGTCTCGGACCCGTCAGCGAGCATCAACGTAACAGTGCGCGCATTGGCCCACACGAGGCGCGCTAACCGCGCCGGGTTGTATTGTATGTGTTATCTGTATATTGTAGTGTATGTATGTGTTGTGTATGTATGATAGTTTACACATTAAACCTAGTCTCGGACCCGTCAGCGAGCATTAAGGTAACAGTGCGCGCATTGGCCCACACGAGGCGCGCTAACCGCGCGGGGTTGAGGCGCGCGACGTCGGCCATGGGGGCCGTGCTGTAGCACTTCACGCAGCGCGTCTGAGCCGCGCCTAAGCCGAACATACCTGTAACAACAATACATAAAATAAAACAGGGGTCTTCAAACTACGGCCCGCGACACCAGTCCGGCCCGCGAAAGCGGCACAATGAGCTAGCTAGGTCCTGGCCTTTGGGACTTCGTTAAGGTGTTAGCTTAGCCCCTAGGCTAAAAAGTTTGGCGACCCATGAGTTAAATAAAAACTAGGTAATATTGGAGATTAAATCAGTGGTGGATACAGAAAGAAAAATAGTCGTTTGTCCGGCTGTCCGTCTGTTCTCCCCTACGGTCGTATTCTCGACCGATTCTCGTGAAATTATGTGAGCAGGTTTTATAGTTATATTAATTTGTTTGTCGATTTCATTTTTCGAATTTAACAAAATAGCTGATATATGCGGAAAATCATAATATTTCAGCTATTTCGAAAAATAGTATAAAATGATACAAACGCGAAATCTACAGCTCTACAGAGCCACTAGTTAGTTTGTATTGAAATTATAACCTGTACTGTACTACCGGACCTAGGTACTATCTAATGAAGTCAGTTATAGCACAGAATACATAATAGTACAAGTACAGAAGATCCACTCCGCAAAGTCATTTAAATAAATAACGACTCTATTCCATACCCAATAAAGTGCAATTCAGGTTGCACGCCGCTCTCTTGCCTACAGTTATATTCACCTAGAAGTTGCCTCTCTTTCTATCGCGTAGCTCTTATCTCTTCTAACGACTTCAGGGTTTCTTCTTTTAAATAATAATTAAATAACTGGTCCTAGTTAATTTATTACAAGTTATGTGTTTGTGAAATAATGTGTAGTTAAATACGTTTAAAAATAACATAGGCT
The DNA here is from genome assembly GCA_928269145.1 of Agriphila tristella. Lineage (NCBI taxonomy): Eukaryota > Metazoa > Arthropoda > Insecta > Lepidoptera > Crambidae > Agriphila > Agriphila tristella. The sequence continues at coordinate 1,039,749 of OV743451.1, read as the reverse complement.
AGGTACAGTCAACGCCACATCAGACTATACATACTGGCTTTAAAGCAATTGGCTTTATTACGAAATGAAATTGTAATTATAATTAATTTTATTTCGAAAGTAGGTAGGTAAGTAAGTACCTACCTAATCAATAAATTATTATTTCAATAAATAGTTGGGCGAAGATTGTTTAGCAATAAGAATAAACGGATCCTAGTTACTAACTAGGTACCTAATAGACAAGCACTTCTTACGTTTTGATGTTGTTTGGAACTTTTGGAAGAGTGGAAAACGTGAGGTTCGGATCCTTTTTATTCGTATTAAGGCATACTATCGAAATCGAACTGCTAATGGGCGACCCAGCCGGCACGCGGCAGCCTCTGAAATTAGTCCGTCCGGACGGACCCGCTACCTACTTGTAGCTTTGTACCTAAAGCGCGGAGTGCGCCTAGCCTGGTTATAGTACTAAAGCTTGTGAAGTTCTTAGTGTGTGTGTGAGAGAGAGATAAAGAGTGAGAGTGAGTGAGAGCGAGAAAGAGTTAGTGTGAGAAAGAGTGTGTGTGAGAGAGCTAGAGTGAGAGAAAGAGAGAGTTAGAGAAAGAGAGAAAATACTAATAACTGGTCCGGAAAATGATTGATAGGCGTTCTGCATCTGTCGGGACCAATATATGCTTTGATTTTGATGACTTACCGGCGGTGCTCTGCTAGAAGAACAGGCGGTTGTCGGCGATGGCGTAGGACACCTAGATACTGTCCGTCTGTGCTGACACTGGCCCGCGCGCAACGCGTACATATGTAGTTACTACCATCGAGATAGCTACTACCCTTCTAATGCTATACTACCGGACCGAGGTACTATCTATGTTTGATTAAAGAAGTAAGTGATAGTACTTAAGATTGTAGATGTTTTAGTGTGAGTGTGAGAAAGAAAAGAGAGTGCGAGAGTGTGTGTGTGAGAGAGAGAAGACTAATAACTACTCTGGAGAATGATTGATTGACGTTCTGCATTTGTCGGGGTATATTTATTTATTTATGTATGTATCATCAAAGAAGTCAGTGATAGTACTGAAGCTTGAAGAGTTCTTAGTGTGCTTGTGAGGGAGATAGGGAGAATGAGAGAGAGTGAGTGTGTGTGTGTGAGAGAGAAAAGACCAATACAGTTCTGGAGAATGCTTGGTTGTCGTCCAGCAGCTGTGGGGGTGACGTCACTCACCGGCGGTGCTCTGCCAGAAGGACAGGCGGTTGTCGGCGATGGCGTAGGACACCAGGTAGCGGCCGTCGGGGCTGAAGGCGCACGCCGTCACGGGCCCGCTGTGCGCCGCCAGCGACTGGCAGCGCCCCGCGCGCAGCTCGTACATGGCCAGCTGGCCCGTGTGGCTGCCCACTGGAACACGACCATATTTCACCATCAGCCATTTTAATGTCCCCACTGCTGGAGCACAGGCCTTCCTTGTGGGTGGATAAAGAGGATGGGCCATAACCCACCACGCCGGCCCAATGTGGACTGGTGGGTGTTAACGACTACAAATACAGCCGGGATCGACGGCTTAATGTGCCTTCCCAAGCATAGAGGAGCTCGTGATAGTAAATTTTGGTCACCCATCCAATGACCGACCCTTGCGAAAGTTGCTTAACCTCCGTAATCGCTGGGTGACGATAACAATACGATTAATATGAAAGTGACAGTGGTCCTCGGCAACTTAAAAACTGACTGACCCAAAACAATAACATATGAACCACACGGGTGGCCCGCGCCCCCCTTAGATAGTCTCTGCGCCCACCCTTTGAGGCACGCCCCGCACAAAAACTCTAGAACATATGGCGTGCACAAAGTACCACAAGTGCTCTGAAGTTGTTCACACTTGTCAGATTAACCGCATTGTAGATAACACACAGTATTAAGCAGGGATTGAAATACCGTTAAAAAATAACAATAAAAAAATAACGTTAAAAATACCGTTAAAACATTTTATCGGTAAATTTACCGGTAAAATTTGCGTTAAATATAGCGTTAAATTTACCGGTACAATAGTACCGTTAAAATTATCGCTAAAAAAATAACGTTAATAATTGGAATAACGTTAATTTTAAAGTGCAACGGTAAAAAAAGTAAGAAATAACGTTAAAATTAACGTTATTTACTGAAATAACGTTAATTTCAATGTAACGTTATCTAAATTAACGTTATTTATTGTCATAACGTTAATGTTAAAATTAACGGTAAAAAAAGTAAGAAATAACGGACCAATTGGTAAAATTGGCTTTCTTTAACATCCTCTAAAATAAAAACTAGATTGTCGACAACAACACAAAAATGTTATGACCTGGGGCCATATTATGACCTCTTATTTCCAGGCAATTTTCTGACTGGCTATCAATCTATCTCTTTTATTTGCTATACGACGAGAAAGAGATGTCACTACAGCAATTTATAAACCTGGCAGGATTTAAGAGCTTGTAATACGGCCTCTGCTTTCTAAAAGGTAAGCCGATAGGAATCGGCTTGTATGGCCTCTTCGCCACTGCTATTTACAAAAAAAAAGTTACAACACTGGCTCTTAACACCTTTGAAATAGGAACTACATTCGTGTACGACCAACCAACTTACCGCCGACTTTAGGATTAATAAGTAACTAGCTTTTGCCCGCGACTTCATTCGCGTGATTAAGATAGTTGTGCATTTATTTTGAAAGTCACGGATTACCAATATACCTAGGTATTTATCAATAAATCTTATTTTACACATTTAAATTTTCCCATGAAAAAATTATGTACAAACTGAAACACTCTGTATTAAATTTTCCCATGAAAAAATTATGTACAAACTGAAACACTCTGTAGCACCCTATATAACGGGAATTTTCCAGAACCCTGTCTTAGTGCTTACCTACACAATGAAAGGAATCTACCCTCCAAAAATTGTGTCTCTACCTTCAGCCCTATACAAATCCCTATTCAAACTGGAACACCTGTTGCACCCTGTATAACGGGAATTTTATAAAACGCTTTCTTAGTGCTCACCTACACCATGAAAGGTATTTACCCTCTAAAAATGGTGTCTCTACTTCAACCCTATACAAATTCTCATACAAACTTCAACAACCTGTAGCACCCTGTGTAACGGGAGTTTTCTAAAATCCTTTCTTACTGCTCATCTACATCATGAAAGGTATCTACCCTCCAAAAATGGTGTCTCTACCTTCAGCCGTTAGGGCTCCACGCTTATCCCAACAATGAATGAATGAGTTAATCAATCAATGTAGAGTTTTATATGTATAGATAAACAAAACTAGTTCTTAGCATCCTTCAAATAAGATTCGTATATCACTGACCTGCGATCCTCCTCGTAGCTGGGCAGTGCGACACCTGGTTGTACCGACAGATGGCGGGGAACACTTCGTTCAGGCCGCGACTCTTCAAGTGAGACTGGTCTACGCAGTGCAGGATTATGTCCATCACCTGAGAATAATGATAAATAACAGAATCAAGACAATAAGGTGTTTAAATGAACAAAACTGTATAAAGGATAGTGGTATCCAGATAATTAAGGACTCCAGTCGATTTTCATACAAACGAGGTGACTTCGAAAGCCTTGGTTCTCCGCCAGGGATTGACCTAGCTGTGATCTGATGATGTCCATCCAGGGAGTGAATGGAGGACATTCAGAGGCCGTATTACAAGCTCTTAAATCCTGCCAGGTTTATTAATTGCTGTAGTGACATCTCTTTCTTGTCGTATAAAAGAGATAGATTGATAGCCAGTCAGAAAACTGCCTGGAAATAAGAGGTCATAATTTGGCCCCTGATCACTATAACACCCAACTGACCTGATCAGCGTTCTTAGAGATATACGTGTATATGTTTAAAGAAACCGCGAAATTACCAAAAAAATGAATGGTAATCCTGAAACTAAAAACTCTGACCCTCATATCTCTTAGAATGCTGATCAGATCAATTGGGTGTGAATAGCGATCTGAATCTCCTCCATTTTATCCCTGGATAGCCATCATCATTGTAAGGCAGGGTTGCATCCTGTCCCCCATTTTGTTCAACGTATACGGAGAATACATCATCAGACGAACTTTTGAAAACTGGGAGGGTGGCGTCACAATAGGTGGCACCAAAATAACAAATCTCCGATACGCCGATGACACGACTCTTTTGGCTTCGAATGAAGCTGAAATGATAAGCCTCCTTGACAAAATGGAAAGAGTTAGTGGGGAGCTCGGCCTGAAAATCAACCACTCCAAAACTAAGCTGATGGTAGTAGACCGCACTAACTCACTCCACATGACGGGCGCCTTGCCCCTCGAGAAGGTAGACGAATTCATTTACTTGGGTGCTAAAATCAGCAATTCGGGTTCTTGTGAAAAGGAAATCAGGAGGCGTATCGGTATGGCCAAGAGCGCAATGTCCCAACTGCAGAGAATATGGAGAGACCGGAACATATCTCGAAAAACAAAGATTAAGTTGGTTAACTCTCTAGTGTTTTCCATCTTCAGCTACGCCTCGGAAACGTGGACATTAAAAAAGGCCGACCGAGATCGCATTGACGCTTTTGAGATGTGGTGCTGGAGGAGGATGCTACAAATACCGTGGACTGCATTCCGAACAAACGAGTCTATCCTTCGAGAGCTCAACATTAAAACCAGGCTATCCACTTCCTGTCTCCAAAGGATTCTGGAATTCTTCGGTCACATCGCCCGAAAAGACGGACACAACCTCGAACAACTGATGGTCACTGGCAAGGTCGATGGCAAACGACCGAGAGGTCGAAGCCCAACTAGGTGGTCTGACCAAATCCGCTCAACGCTGAACACCAAGCTACACGATGCACTCCATGAAGCTAAGAACAGACAGCGATGGAAGGGCATCGTCAAAGAAAAATTAACTTCCCATCGGGGGATTCACGACCCTCAGTAATGAGGAATACGACGCGAGGAGGAGAAGCCATCATCAGATCACAGCTAGGTTAATCCTGGGCGGAGAACCAAATCTTCAAAGTTACCTCGTTTGTATGAAAAATAGTAGCGCGTGGTGTTACGTTGATCGTTCATTTTACTTTAATTGCATTTTGGGTGGTATTTAATACTAGTTTGTGAATAAAAATCTAAATAAATAGAATGTCTCATGACAAGAGAAGATGAAGCAAAAGAAAAATGTACGGGTCGCAGTAAGTGGAAAGAAGTGATATATACCTACCCTTTTGGGAGAAAGGCGTGACCATGTTGTAAACACTAAATTGAAAACTAAAATAAACGTAGGTAAATGTAAGAAGGTAATCCTATCTAAATGTAGGTATAGGTACGTAGATAATCTAAACTAAATGTAGGTAAAGGTAAGTGGGTAAAACTAAAATAAAAGTACGTAAAGGTAGGAAGGTAATCTTATCTAAATGTAGGTATAGGTAAGTAGATAATCGAAACTAAATGTGGGTAAAGGTAAATGGGAAATGTAGGTATAGGTAAGTAGGTAATCTGACCTCCACAAGCAACTCCACGACTTCATTGTGTATTCTATCGATCAGCAGCTCTATCCCCTGAGCACCTCCGCTCTACTGCGCTGTAGCGCGTGGTGTTACGTTGGTCGTTCATTTTACTTTTATTGCATCATGGGTAGTATTAACTAGACTCTAGAGGTAGCTTGTGTATAAGAATCTAAACGAATAGCATGTCTCATGACAAGAGAAGATGAAGCGGAAGAAAAAATATGGGTCGAAAGTGGAAATAAGTGGTCTATACCCCATACCTACCCTTGTGGGAGAAAGGTGTGACCATGTTGTAACTAATTAAAAACCGGCCAAGTGCGAGTCGGACTCGCGCACGAAGGGTTCCGTACAAAAAACGGCAAAAAAAACATGTTTGCTGTATGGGAGCCCCCTTAAATATTTATTTTATTTGGTTTTTAGTATTTGTTGTTGTAGCGGCAACGGAAATACATCATCTGTGAAAATTTCAACTGTCTAGCAATCACGGTTCATGAGATACAGCCTGGTGACAGACAGACAGACAGTCAGACAGACGGACAGCGGAGGCTTAGTAATAGGGTTCCGTTTTTACCCTTTGGGTACGGAACCCTAAAAACTAAACTAAATGTAGGTATAGGTAAGTAAGTAATTAAATTAAATGTAGGTGTAAATAAGTAGGTAATCTAAATTTAATGTAGGTACAGGTAAGTAGGTAATCTAAACATATGTAGGTAGAGGTAAGTAGGTAATCTAAACTAAACGTAGATAAAGGCAAGTAGGTTATCTAAATTAAATGTAGGTGTAGGTAAGTAGGTAATCTAAACTAAAATTAGGTAAAGGTAAGTAGGTAATCTAACCTCCACAAGCAACTCCGCCACTTCATTATGCATCCTGTCGATCAGCAGCTCTATCCCCCTGAGCACCTCCGCCCTGCCGCGCTGCAGCGCGTGGTGCGCGGCGGTGGGCGCGCCGCCTTGCGCCGCGGCAGCACAGCGGGCAACTTCGCGCGCCATTGTCGTTATGAACGCCGCGGGTCTGGTGTACAAACGATAAGATTGGGTATTTAGCTGATGTCAAAATGATTTAATAACTATTTTTAAATTTTAGAATAACATTAACTCAAAATTAAATTGAATCCGTTAAACGACAAGTGCGTTTTGTGGTGTTTAATTGTGACAAATTAGCTTGTTCGCTATTTAATTGATAGGTTTGGCGACAGATCTACATTTATGCATTTGCATTACATTGTATACATATGTCCCTAGTGCCTTTAAAGGTCTAAAAAGACTAGCCCTCACGTGAATGTCAAGGAGGCGGGATACCACCTGGTTTTTTAAATATTTCGTATTTAGGATATAGTGCCATTTTGATGCAATTTGGTGCCTGCCTATGTTAAAAAAATTCTGCCATTAATAGTTTCAAAGATATACAGCATAGCTGGTTTTCCCGCCATCTTGATATCAAAATGGCGGGATAACCACCGGCAATCCATAATCAGTTGTCGGGACATTTTAATAAACACATACAATTTTAATGCGTTTTAGTGCCTTCACGTTTAAATAATTATAATTCATTTTTAGTTTCTAATTATGAAATAACATGAGTTTATAATACAGCTTCGGAATCTCCTGCATAAAAGAAATGTGCTGATTATGTAACTTTATTGCTCCTATAGTTTGTCAAGGCGTCAGGTCGTACTGGTTTGATAAAGTCATGTTATTTCATAAATAGAAATTAAAAATGAATTATAATGATTTAAACGTAAAGGCACTAAAACGCATTAAAAATGTATGTGTTTATTAAAATATCCCGACATCTGATTATGGATTGTCGGTCGTTATCCCGCCATTTTGATATCAAGATGGCGGGACAACCAACTATGCTGAATATTTTTGAAATTATTAATGGCAGAATTTTTTAACAAGGCACCAAAATGGCACTATATCTTAGCCACGAAATATTTAAAAAACAAGGTGGTATCCCGCCATCTTGACATTCACAGGCCTCACCTAGCAGTAGCGATGAGTGTGAGCGCGTGCCGCGCGGTGCGGCACGAGTCGGCCTGCGGCGTGAGCGGCAGGCCGTACGTCATAGACGGCACTAGTTTGTCCGCGTCCGAGCACATCTCTAGCAGACCTGTGGATAGAAGCATGAAGTGAACATGGGAACTTAAATAATGGATTCGGCGATTGCACCCAAAATGATGAGTTAAGAGTTCACAGACTACTTTCGCCGCAGTAGATCGACTATGATCGCACCATGTGAGCTATCACTATTTACTACATAAACGCGGCGTTATCGTCAAAGACACTTTAGTTACCTAGGAGTACATGGCTGACATCAAGGTAAGGCTCCCACACAGTGAACCCGCGCCTCAGTAAATTCACTGCCGCTCGTCATAAGGGCGTGTGAGCGCGCAGGCACGGAGTTAGCAGTAAGTGGATGATTGTATGTATGCAGATAAAACTGTTACATCAACGCGGCATTATAGACACTTATCTAAGAGAACGTGGCTGACATCAAAGTAAGACACACACACAGTGAACCCGCGCCCCAGTAGATGCACGGCCGCTCGACGTAATGGCTTGTGAGCAGACAGACGCGAATGATTGTATATGTAGATAAGACATCAACGCGGCATTATAGACACTTATCTAAGAGAACGTGGCTGACATCAAAGTAAGACACCCACACAGTGAACCCGCGCTCCAGTAAATTTACTGCCGCTCATCATAAGGGAGTGTGAGCGGGCAGGCACAGAGTTAGCAGTAAGTGAATGATTGTATCGTCATAAGGGCGTGTGAGCGGGCAGCAGTGGATGATTGTATGTATGTAGATAAGACTGTTACATCAACGTGGCATTATAAACACATACCTAAGAGTACATGACTGACATCAAGGTAAGGCTCCCAGACAGTGAACCCGCGCCCCAGTAGGTCCACGGCCGCTCGTCGCAGCGGCGTGTGAGCGGGCAGGCGCGCGCATGGTGGAGACAGCAGTAGGTGTGTGAGGGCCAATGCTGTAAGGCGGGCCAGGTTGTTTGACGCGCTTAGGGTAAAGCCTGAACATAAAAAAGAAAACATTATTCCAATTCCACACTAGCACAGTATAATATATAAGTTTTTTCAAACAGTAAAGAAGCTCCATGGAAACGTTCGAATTTGACGGCTGACGTCACTCTAAGAGCTCTAAGCAAAGTTCGCAGTACTTTGGTCAGGGTTGTGTCATCGCGTCGCAGTTAATTCCATAGCGTTCGCGCGTAACAATCCATGAGACGGCCGGAGAATGCCAACCCTAGCGATCCGACGGAGTACAATGACAAAAGGGCCTAATTGACGTTGGCTCCTCTGCTGTTGAAAAACTTATATATATACTGTGACACGTTAGTCACTACGTTTTGAACTAAAAACTCTCTCATTTCTTTCTTTCTTATCGAATGAGGAATAGTGGCCACCTCTGGCCATCAATAAAGATGTCACAACAAGAAGACAACATTGGCCTTATTAATAATCCGACAACGCTGGTGTACGTGTCCCGACTGCATTACTCCACTAAACCAGAAGATCTCGTGGAGTACATCCGAATCAAGTCCAAATATACTCTGAGGGTCCAACGGTTGGAGTCTCGCCACAATGTAAACTTCAACTCATTTGTGGTGAGCGCACCAACCGAACATCTGAAGACCTTCATGAATGAAGATTTTTGGCCGAAGGGTGTCCTGTTCCGACGATTCCGCGGCCGGTTACCGGACACTACGTTGCGCAACACGTCGCCGCCAATACGTGATAAAGTGTAATTTATTTATAAGATTGTTTTTATTATGTATGTTAGTCTATAAGGTATTTATTGTATGGGCCATTGATGCCTGAAATAAATGGTTAAATAAAAAAAAATAAAGGAAGAGTAAGAAAATCATTGCTCTCACCAATGTACCTAAAACGTATCATCGGCAATCGGCATATAAATGGATGTCGAAAAGAATAAAAGATTCCAAAGTATGAAAAATATGTAAGAGCAAAAACTACATACAGTTTTTGCCTCTCTCCCTTAATCATGACGCATTTTATGGGTCAAACGGAGAATACTATCGATTTTTGTTTAGTGACTTATCTAATATCTTATAGGACCACATGCACAACTGTGAAGAAATTTTCGCGATATCTCTTAAAACAGAAAAGTTATTTGGCCTAGAACACTGTTAATTTGTGTTGTAAAATGACGTCATTGGTCATACAGGTGAACCTTACGTCTTACGTAATAAAGCACATATTTAAGTGCGCTTGGCATTTCCTTCAACCCTTATAACTCCGAAACTACTCTCTTGATTTAAATGAAACTAAAACATGTGTATTGCTAGATATTTAGCTACTTGGTCATAAATTTAACAGACCCAGTAACATTCTCCATTATTTGAACTTTTGGAGTAAAATGTGGACTTAATGGTGATCGTCTTTAGGGCCTTTACTCATTTCGGTTTACTTTTGCTCTAAATCTGTAACGCGGTGACAAATAAAATGAGTAAAGGACCATAGATAGCCCGAATCCCATATTTATTCACATCACTAGAAAAATACATGCAAACACATCAATAAAGATGTCACAACAAGAAGACAACATTTAGCCCCAGTCGTAGGAAGCAAAAAAACGAAGAATACGGCTATCCATGAACCAAAGATTTCCTTCGGTAGGATTGATCCTTGGGTTCCTAAAATAGGTTTACGAACTGGAGCCACGTGGATTTTTCAAGTAGGTGGGGGGGAGGGGGGAATTCTGCCTTAACGAAGTCCGAGGTTAATAACTGCCTAAGTTTAGATACTAAGCCAAGTTTGGTATCATTTTCGGATAAATCAATGACGTAGAATTCAATTCTGGTATAAAAATTGCAATTTATTAAGAAGTTTCCTAAACATTACACAATAACCAATATTTTCAACTACATTTTTTTTACTTTAAGTCACCATAAATATTAAACTGATAAAAAAAATACGTTAACAAAGCTTATAGAATGAAGACTTGAAAAAATATAACTTACAATTTTTTTTATTAACAATTAATAGCGAAAAAAAATTTCACTGTCGCGTGTCGTGAAATTCTTTTACACCTATGGAAATATTAATATTTTTATCATAACAATATGGGTATCAAATAAAAGGTAATAAATAGCCAATTCCAAATTATATATACATTATAATACTTTTATGAAACTGTTTTGAAATAAACTTAAAAAGTATAACGCAGAATTAAAAAATATCAGTAAATTATTAGAAAAACCAAAAATGCCAGTCAATACCGACAAAAAAGGCAAATATCATAAGCGCGCATGTAAGTACGATGTTTTTCCGATATTGTTAGGTACCTTGAGAGTAGTTTTACCCAAGTTTTAACCCTTGGAAACCCTGTACTGCTGGAAAAACTTGGCACTTGTTTCAGTATTTTCGAAAAAACTACCCTAAGAAAGCGTTTTTCAGGTATCTCTACTCTATACTTTTATAAAGCTAACTAAATTTGCTACAATTTGAGCCTATCACAAGCAAGTTTGGAATAGATATTTAAAATTTTAATATTTAATAAAAATAATAACTTCCTTACAACGGTAACGAAGTTATTTTTTTTAATTAGCCAAAACAAGAATATTTTCTTTTATTATTATTTTAAAAATAAAAGGATAGTAGGGCTCCTACGAGGTATTTTTCTTTTTTCAATACTCCAATTTGTGTATTTAATGGCAATTTTTTTTCTTTAATCAAGCGAGTATTTTATTTTTGTTTTTATTTTTTTAAATAGTTTAACAATTGAATCGTATAAATATGAATCCATAAATGAATTCGACACCCTAAATTCATACGAATATGATATCAAACTGGGCATAGCAGCTAACTAATACATCTATCGAGATTGGGCTGAAAGCCAAAACTTCAAAAAATTTACTACAAAAATCGTAGTGGCTCCACTTCTTATATCCATCCCAGGGTGCTAAGGACCAATCCTACCAAAGGAAATCTCTGGTTCACAAAACGCCGTATTTTTCACCCTACTGACGCCACTAATTGGCCTTATTAATAAAGGAAGAGAAAGAAAATCATTGCTTAGCAAAATCAAATATGAGTGCTTTTCAAAATGACAAAAATCTGTAGGCGCGATAGATGGCGTGTATGTGTCAATGTAATATTTTTTTACTAAGCTTCGAAGAGTACTCAACTCAGGTGGGCAGCCAGATGTAACCCTTAAATGTTTCTCTTTGGGCAGATGTCAGCCAGCGAGCGCTTACTTGCCTCTATGGCACAGGCCGTTTATTTTTAAAAGCCAATTTTGTCACTTCTCTTTCCATAAACGCTATCTAGTGACGCAAATAGTTATTTTTTTATTTTTTTAATATCACTTTGAAAAGTCCTTATTAGTATTTGCGTTTAACACCTCTTAATTCATCAACGCCTAAACGGTCGCCGGCGACCAGACAACATAGAAAATCTATTGCGTCTCGTTTTCCGGGCGTTGACGAGTTAAACAAACTTTTTGGTTAAACCAGAATGTAAATTTACTCTTCGTTTATTAACAAGGCTGTTAAATAACATCAAACTACATAAGTGAAGTGAGTGAGACCGCTACAGAATGTGCAAAAACAAAATAACGGTACAACCTTCGACGACGGAACTCTTCCTGCTGTCGCCGTCCTTGCGGCGCTTGTTGCCCGCTGCTCCTGCCGCAAATTATAACCGAATAAGCGAAAATTAAGCTGACGGCTTACGGGCGACAATATCAATGGTTAGGCTAAGCGTTTAGGCGCATTTGGTCCACTTCTCATTTGGTCCACTTGCCGAAAAATGTACACTTCGCATTTGGTCCTTTTCGTGGAACGTCCATTTCGCAGAACGTCCATTTCGCATTTGGTCCAGTCTCTAAAATTTCCTCCTTTGCGAGCACAAAATGTTTATCTAATTGCTAAAATATTTAGTTTCAATAACTTTTTGTTTTTCATTAATATGGAGAAGGTTATACCAAAGTATTATGGAGAAAAGAAAAGGAAAACCAAAAAATATATCAAAAAGTGAAAATATATATCTCCATAAACGATATAGGAGTATATTTATGTAAAATATGTAAAAAGAACAAAAACAAAATTATTTACTTGAAAATATTTATGTGAAAGTTGACCAAATGCGAAATGGACGTTCTGTGAAATGGACTAAATGAAAAATGGACGTTCTGCGAAATGGACCAAATGAGAAGTGGACCAATCGCGCCTAAACGAGGCTAAGGTTCATACTGTTTTGACACAGGTGGGTGAATAAAAAATCCAGTACATACAAGTCAATTTAAGAATAAGCAGGCCAGGCGCACTCCGCGCTTTAGGTATGAAGCTACAAGTAGCCGACGGGTCCGACGGAACAATGTTATACGTCAGAAAAGATAAAACCTACGCGATAGAAAGAGGGACAACTTCTAGGTGAATATAATTGGAGGGTCGCACACCGCTTCCGTGTGCGACCGGAATTGTACTTTATTGTATCGGAGCAAGAGTCAGTATTTATTGAAAATGATTTTGCGGAGTGCATCTACTGTAGTTGTACTATTATGTATTCTGTGGGATAAGTAGCAAAAAAGTCGTAAAAACATTAAAATGAACCCTACTAATATTTTAAATGTGAAACTTTGGATGCTTGTCACTCAATAACGGCTAAAATTTGGCACACAGATAGTTTTTACCCTGTTCAAAGGTTCCCTAGGGATTGATGATGAAATGCGTAATGCCAACTTCAACCGGTGCGCGGTAGTGGTCTGTTTGCGTTTCAGCTCGGCCAATTAAGGCTTGCGAACTATTTCCTCTCTTCCTTCTAACCCTTCTTACCTTCACTAGTAATATCCTTACCTTCACTAGTAATGGCCTTACTTTCACTAATCACTAATAATACACTTACCTTCACTAATAATACACTTACCTTCACTAGTAATGCTCTTACCTTCACTAGTAATCTCCTTACCTTCACTAGTGATGTCCTGCCCGAACTCCGCGCCTATAACTCCTAGCAGCACCACGGCGGTGGTCTGTTTACGCTTCAGTTCTGCCAATGAGGACGGTTTGCGGACTATCTCCTCTTCTTCTTCTTCGAATTCCTCTTCCTGCTGCTTGCATTTTAGAAGGAGAATTTACAATTAGATGTGAGTCTTTATAACATGCAACTACGTCATTTCAAGATGCAAGATGGACTTGCATAGTTTGTTCCATACAAAATTGTAAGTTGAAAGCTTTATATTTTCAGATTATTTGTAATTTGACTTGCGTTTTGTCAAATCTTACTCTTCGGGTACGGTTAGGTATGGTGTCATGCTTTTATTCAATAAACAATGTGCTTGTACCTGATAAACATGACAACACATCAAACGGAAACAGCTTTTATTACATAGGGCGAATATTCTGTCTCAAGTAGCTCTACTACGAGTTAATGCAAACTTTTCTCTCTTTCACTCGCATTGACTTTGATTAAGAACATATAGTTTACGGTGTAGCGAAAACCAGTTTGCATCAACTCATTGTAGTGCCAAAGTTCAATTTCTTATTCCTTAATTACATTTTCTTATTCCTAATATTATGGATACCTTTTCCACAGGCTCCTTCGTAGCGGCGTGCGGGTTGATGCTTTCCGTGTGCGTGTAGAGAGGTAAGTACTGCGCCCAGTTGTCTACTAGAGCCTTACGCCCTTTAGGGCCCAGTCTGGGAAGATATATTAACATGATCATTACCGACCGTGGCCACACTCACACTCAAGAACAGTACTCAAACGACCCTTGTCTATGCGAATACACTGCGTTGAAACGGGTATGTACTACAACGCCGAAAATTCATAATAGTAACACATACGACCGACATATCGACGCATAAAACACCTATTTTCAAAATACCGAAAATCATAGATGTCGATATCCGATAGACCGAAACTTGAAAGATCGATTATCAAAGGACCGATAGTTCGAAATCCCGAAAGTTAAAATGATCGTTAGTTCGAAATCCCGAAAGGTAAAATGTCAATACTTACTTTAACTCCACATACATTCAGCAGGTCGGTTCGTTATTGCACGCAATGAAACCTAACCTACTCCTTGCTCGCTACGTTCGCTCGTCGTCGTACTTAATAGACTGTGGCATAATTTATTAGGTGCTATAAGCTTCCTAGTATAATTACAACTTGCTTTTATGACTAATTCGTGGGGTCGGGATACAGAACGTAGATGTTTATTAACCTTCGGGATTTAGTCTTTTAGGTAAAATGTCTTTTCGTGATTTTAAATGTACGGCCAAACAACCATTCGACCTTTTAATTTTCAGCCTTTCGTCCATAGATCTTGTAAAATTTGGTCTTTTTCACTTCGGCATTGTGATACATACCCATTGAAATAGAGCTCTGTGACTGGTTCGTTTGTTTTACGTGTTACGTGTGATTGGTAGTTGGCACGCTGTGCATCCACAGGCGCGTTATTTCGTTAATATGTGAGGAATTACCCTCGACATCAAATTGAAACATCTTTCCAGATGGTTGACAATCGATTAAGATTAATTATTTTGGCATTCACAATGCTATTTTTATACAATATGTTTGGTTCGCGATGTCGGATCTTTTAAAGGCAGATAGTATGACCAATTCCCACATGTCGGGGTCTACCCCCTCTCCTGTTGGAATGACCGACATTTAAAATTTGACTTTTTATTTTAGATGGTCCTGCCGAAAAATATTAATTTCTCCAGATTTAAAAGTCCTACAGTCATAAAAAAATACTTTTCGACAGCTAATAGTATTACCTATCAAGTTTGAAATTAATTATGTAAACTTTTTATTTTAATTCGTCATAAATTCGAAATTAGTGTTTTTTTTAGCTTATCTCCATTTTATACATTTTTATAATACACAGGAATATTATCAAATTTAAAATGCCGGTTCCAATTCCAACTGGAGAGGGGATAAACCCCAACCTGTGGGGGGTTTTGTCGATAAAATTGATCATACTATTTCCCTTTAAAATCTCCGACATCGGTAACCAAACATTTTGTATTTAATATAGTGATTATACTAAATAATGTACTAGAAAAATTTTGACGACGCCACTATTGACTCGGTAGTTCAGTTGGAAGAGTACTGGACCGGACTTCCAAAGGTCGCGGGTTGGATTACCGCCTGAGAAAATGATCTGGTGACGAGTCGATTTGTTTCTAGTATATTATTTAGAATTGTATAAAAAAAGTAATGTACTTATTGTTGGTTAATTGTAATACAATTTTACTACATACCTGTCTTTGGATCTGTGAAAAGTAACTTCGTTATATTTATACTCATAGTTTTAGTTTCATCGAAAGTAAATACGTTTCTAACGTTTCGTTATCACTATATCAGTGGCACAGTGTATAAATATAGAGTTTATGGAAAAAGAAATCGACGGTTCTAAATGGCTGACTGGCCAATGTCTGTACATAACTACATATCATATAAAACAAAGTCGCTTCCCGCTGTCTGTCCCTGTGTATGTTTAGATCTTTAAAACTACGCAACGGATTTTGATGCGGTTTTTTAAATAGAGTGATTCAAGAGGAAGGTTTATGTACAGGGTAATTTTTGGACCCCTTTTCAAACTTTGTCAAGTCATTCTATAACAGCAGTACAATCAATTTGTGAAGTTAAAAAAAAATTTTTTTTTACATTTTTACCCCAAACTTTTTCCCACACAATAGTACATTACTGACGCGGTCAATAATGACTGCATTGCTGGCAGCGCGATGATGATGGCCGATAGCGTAGCTTAGCGCAGGTCCAGGCCGTCACAGCGCGGTCATTATTGACATTTTTGACATTATTGACATTTATGACATTTTGACTTTTTTTTGTCATTTTTGAGTAAATCACAAAAATAAAAAAGGCAAGAAAGTCAAAAATATCAAAAAGGAAAAATAGTAAAAATGTAAAAAAATTTATAAAAACATCATCTACAACAAGACAACACCCGCGCAAATAAAGAATGGGATTGAAAATGGCGGCTCACGGCGCTTACCACAACGAGTGTAATCCCATTCATTAACTGCGCGGGTTGTACAATGTACTTTTTTCACGAACTATGTTTGAAACAAAACTCGACAATAATGGATTCTCAAAGGAAATTGCTGGTGGCTAAAACGCGACAATAATGAAATCCCATACAACTTTGTTGCGTCACCATCGGAGGAGCGCGGCAACCTCGACTTTGTTCAAAGAAGGTTGTCAAAATAATGGCCATATTACAAGCATTTTTGAGTAAATTAAATTGTTGTCACTGTTTGCGCGTCGCACGGTCGCCCCGCGCGAGCCCCCTCCCGCCACCCCCGCTCGCGTCACTTGCGCGAGGGTGAGCGTGCGCGCCTAAATTTTTTGGACATAAAAAGTGGCTGAAAACTGTGAATTTAAAAAGAAATAATTTATAATTATCTCACCTAATTTTTTTTATTACTTCTTTGAACTTATATTTGATTTTGTAAAGAGGTCGCAAAATTACCCTATATAATACTTGGTGTCAAATTTCACACTACACTTAAGCGAAGCGAGGGCGGGTCGCTAGTTGAAGATATTTAGGAAAAAAATAAGAGAGGGGTCTATACAAGGTCATTTTGTATTCACCATCCAAATTTTGAGGATGTGTTCAGTCCATGGAACTGAACATTTTTCTCTAAGGAACACATGGTCAAATATGTAAAATAAAAATCTACTTTCCATACAAATCAAAGAGATTACGTGATCAATTTAGTATGGGACGACCATAAACTTAATATTCACTGAAATAGACGAACAGAGTTCACTTGGCTGCGAAACCAAAAGTGAGATGAGCCAGTGTTTGTAAATATGTAAACGTGTGCGTGAATTTAGAGATGCACTGAAGTCCATTTTAGGTTGTAGATAACCTTAATGTATTATTGCTCTAATAAATAAAACACAAACAAAATTTTGAACAATTTTATTTAAATAATTTCTTAGGGTCTCCTTTGAGGCTCCCTGCTTATTTATTTATGACATTTATCCAGTTTAATTTAATCACTGGATTTACAGAAAACCTGGAAATAATTGTTAAATTAGTACTTAAGTTGGTATAATTTACCATTTGAAAACTGTCGGTTACAAGCAGCTTTAAATAAAATTATCAGTGTTCACAAAGACAAACAAAGTTATATTGGAAATCATCGACATGAGTATCGATATCGATAATTTTTTATCAATATCTACGCTTTATTTTCTCAAGTTCACGGACATAATATCTTTTTATCTAACACATAATGTTTAGAAATCAGCCTTTATTTAGAAAATAGGCGTTTAATAGCATCATATTAGTATATAACTTAGTGTGTTTGGGAATATATTTAACTAAAATATGAATTATGAAAATGGTAATAGTACAATCATATTTACCTGGATTGTAATGTTACTTACGACAATAATTTGGGTTATTGTCGTAAGTAACATTACAATCCAGTACAGAACACGACACCATTATTGATTTATATAGCTTTGAGAGCCAAACCGACCCGATCGCGATCAAAATTACAAAATAATCTTGTTGACGCTTTTCACCAAGGTGATAAACGATGATAAATGAAGTCAAACCAGGTTCAGCTGTCAGTTTGTTTTTACTCTTTTTCGCACATCGCATAAGCCGTAAGAATCGGTTTCTCACTCGCACCTTTGTCCGTCTACTTGAGCATAGCGAAAAATTTTCTAAGTCTATGGGGACGACCAAAATTTCGTGACGAAATTTGACATAATATGTTTCTTAAAGAAAGTTGTTTAGTTTCATGGACTGGACATGGATGGTAAGTTCAAAATGACCCGATATAAGAGTAATAGAAGTCAAAACATTTTTTTATATTTTTGTCTGTCTGTCTGTGGGCGGCCGCTAGTATTCAATAAGGCCACGTGACTGACCTGCCAAGTTCTGCCAAGAGCAGCGCCTGAGCAGCCTCCCTGACTTCCAGGCAGTGGTGCTGCCATCTGCGGGCTAACATCTCAACTTGAGGCCGCTTGAAATGTTTCGCTCCTGTAGGGAAAAGCCTTATTTTATACAACCTTCAAGTATAATAGAGGCATCTTATCACATTTTATAACTTTAACTAAAGGTAGGTTTACATTATGGCACTTTGGTGTCATACATATGCTACTGTAAAAGCCCGTATATTGGTAAATCTTCGGTTTAGGAAGCGCACTACACATCGGAACCCTCACCACTGAGGAACTGGTTATCTACCTCTTACTGCTGGAACACAACAATTTTTAAATTGTTGTTATGGCGTCAGACTTAGGTACGATGGTGGTAGCTAGCCAGGCGGGCTTGAAATAAGCCCTACCACCATCTAAACCGAGTACAAATTGTACCCGCCTCCTGGGAATCAAACCCGTTACCTCTGCGTCTTATACGGATGGGCGAAACACTAGACTACAAAGGCGGTTAACTTAACGGTGGCGGTAAAATTCCTAAATATTCAAGTTATTGATGGTAGGGCTTATTTCAAGTCCGCCTGGCTAGCTACTACCATCTTACCTAAGTCTGACGCCATAACAACAATTTAAACATTGTTGTGTTCCGGCAGTTAGAGGTAAGATATCCGGTTCCTCAGTGATGAGGATTCCGGGTGCAGTGCGCTTCCACCTTCGGCCGTATCGTCACTTTGCATCAGGTCAGGTGAAGGCCAAGCACTATCTCGTTGAGTATGAATAAAATTTACCTGCCGCGACAACCTTGTCAGGTAACAGCACGCAATGCAGCGTGGCGAGTAAAGACCAGCCTTGCTTGATGTGGGCTTGCTGGGCGGCCAGCTGTTCCTCTCGCTCCTCATCACCGGCCCAGGATGATGAGCTCCTGGTTGAGGGTCTGAGGAGGTGAAGATAGCTATCAGTATACCGCTTTTTTATACAATACTCAATAATATACTCGAAAAACTTCGACTCGAATATGGTGCGAGACGAATTCAGGCAGCGCAAAATATTGAATAACAAAATCTACATTTAAGAATAACAACGAAGACAAAGCCAGAAATGAAATAAATCACCAGCCGAAGAAACTCCAGTTTTCTTTACTTCTTTGGAAAGAAGAAAATTTTACTTTAAAGAAGACAAAATTGTCTAATCACGAGCAGTTTTTTTATTCAAAGTTTACATTAGTAGTTAGGACAGTAGTTATGCAAATAAATAATTAATTATAATTGAAACCCAACTCCTTATGATAATTATCAGGATATAAGCCGTCCCCATTTGCCAGGCTTGTGTGAGGATACGGGTCCAACACGTAGAGGTCTTTTGAGATATTGTTATTGTTACTTACCTATGAAGTCTCCTAATGTAATTTGTTACTTACCTGCGCAGACTCCTAGCCACCTCCTGCTCGGGCACGAAGCTCGCGTTGCTCATAGACATGAGCTGGGGTGCGATTGCGTAAGTTGATCGTATTCATTTGACAGTTCATATCGTATTCGATCGGCTGCAATTTGTATGGGATGACATATATTATTATACCTACAATATGAACTAACAAATGAATGCGATTGACTTTACGCAATCGCCTAGCGTGTTTGCGAGCGCCACTATGGTCAGCAGGTGGTTGGTCGTCAGAGTCGTGGACATTTCCAAGTGCAGCTTGGATGCAATTAGTTACTTACCTATGCAATCTCCTAATGTAATTAGTTACTTACCTGTGAAGTCTCCTGGTCACCTCCTGCTCGGTCACGAAGCTCGCGTTGCTCATAGACAGACATGAGCGTGTTGGCGAGCGCCACTATGGACAGCAAGTGGTTGGTCGTCAGAGAGGTGGACAGCTTCCAATGAAGCTTGGATGTAATTTGTTACTTACCCGTGAAGTCTCCTAATGTAATTAGTTACTTACCTGTGCAGTCTCCTGGCCACTTCTTGCTCGGGCACGAAGCTCGCGTTGCTCATAGACATGAGCGTGTTGGCGAGCGCCACTATGGACAGCAAGTGGTTGGTCGTCAGAGAGGTGGACAACTCCCAATGAAGCTTGGATGTAATTTGTTACTTACCTGTGAAGTCTCCTAATGTAATTTGTTACTTACCTGTGAAGTCTCCTAATGTAATTTGTTACTTACCTGTGCAGTCTCCTCGCCACCTCCTGCTCGGGCACGAAGCTCGCGTTGCTCATAGACATGAGCGTGTTGGCGCGCGCCACTATGGACAGCAGGTGGTTGGTCGTCAGAGTGGTGGACATTTCCAAGTGCAGCTTGGATGTAATTAGTTACTTACCTGTGCAATCTCCTAATGTAATTTGTTACTTACCTGTGAAGTCTCCTGGCCACCTCCTGCTCAGGCACGAAGCTCGCGTTGCTCATAGACATGAGCGTATTTGCGAGCGCCACTATGGACAGCAGGTGGTTGGTCGTCAGAGTCGTGGACAGTTCCCAGTGAAGCTTGGATGTGAACAACCTGAACAAATAATAATTTATTCAATAATGATGAATTTATACAACAAAGACGAAAAGTCTAACATTTTAAAACAATAAGGATTTTAAATCACAAAAGTTGACACTAACTTAAAATTGATCAATATTTTCATCTAAGAAAAAAATCCGGATTGATTAAAAAGCCGGAAATAAATCCGTGCCTGTCCCCAACCACCAAGTCTGATAAAAAACTAGATATAAACATTTAGTACTATGATGTATCTGCATATTTGTATATTGAGGAGCCGCAGTGGTTTAGCGCCTGGCCAGCGATTGTTAGGTTAACGCAGCCTTAGTGCTATAAAATCTGTCTAACCTAGTAAGCTTAGTTCTGGTGGTAGCGTTGGTAATGAGGAGCGGGTCATAAGGGGCGGCGTCACACGCTTCCGCCCAGTCCTGTGGGCAGTTTCTTCAGATGCTCAATCACTAAACTGACTGCTAGCAGTTTCTAGCTCGCCTCCATTCATAGCACACATCCCTCGCCCAAATCACACATTCCTAGCACAAATCCCTCGCCCAAATCACATTCCTAGCACACATCCCTCGGACACATTCCTCGCATATATCCTTCGCTTGTTTTGTATGTACAAAAACCGGCCAAGTGCGTGTCGGGCCACGCGCAGTAGGGTTCCGTAGTTACCGTATACAATACCATATTGAATACCACTATAATTTTTCGTATGCAAAAATAACTTTGTTTTTCATAGTGTTTGTATGAATGACAAAGTTATATTTGCGGTTTTGGGAAATGTGATATATCTCTAAAAATTATCACCATACCTCGTTCAAACCAATTTTCGTTGAAAGTATTTATTACGATCTACAACATATTTTTTTTTTTGATTTTTCACTCTCTTATTTTAAAAGTTAAAGGGGGGGGGGACACTCATTTTACCACTTTGGCAGTGTATATCTTTCAAACGGTTGACTTTGAGAAAAAAATGTCTTAGGAACCTCAATATCATTTTTAAAGACCTATCTATAGACACCCCGCACGTATAGGTTTGATAAAAAAAAAATTTTCAGTTTCAGTATCATGTATGGGGAGCCCCCCCTTAATCTTTTATTTTTTTATTTTTATGTGAAAACCTTAAAGCGGTTCACAGAATACATCTACCTACCAAGTTTCACTTGTGTAATCCTAATACTTTCGGAATAAAATGGCTGTGACATACGGACGGACAGACAGACAGACAGACAGACATGACGAATCTATAAGGGTTCCGTTTTTGCCATTTTGGCTACGGAACCCTAAAAACCACGGTCCGCTAAGCCGTGTCCACCAGAGCTGTGTTGAACGAGGCAAGGTAAATGAAGCAATAGGGAATATGCATCAATTTTTTTTTAAATCTCAATCAAAAGTATAATGCGTGAGAAAGTTAACTGTAATATTAAAACTTTTCTCTTGCGTTTTTTTCTCGTGATATAGTTACTTGAAGTTAGCGCGCAGCAGCACCCGCCGAAAACGCTCCATACAAGACGGTGACGTCACACATCACGTTTCAGGAGTGTTTCGGCGCGTTTAATATGGAGTTAGCCAATAATCTTCAATTATCTCCCTAAATTTTGCGTTTAAGTACATATGTGTCATACAAAATATTGTTTCTTATTCGATATTCTATCTGACTGCAAAGTGTATTATGTCCGAAAATGAAAAAAAAATATCGTTATTTTCCTCTGATTTCATCGTGTGATAAAACTAGAATTATACATTTTTTAATTTTTTTACCTATTCCATCATGTTTTTATAAGTGTCCGTAGCAATCAAGCTCAAATTCATCAAAATCTATGACTTATGCATATTCCCTATTCTATTGGTTCTTTACAAAGACATCCCCTACGTATCCTCGCACATCTCTAGTGGAAACGCAGCCTTAGTGCTATGCAACCCAACCTGGATGCGGAGCTGCGCAGGATCGATCGTCGTGGATATCCTTGGGGGAGGCCTATACGCAGCAGTGGGTGTCGAGCGGCTGATATGGTGATTATGATGATGAATCTAACCTAGTAAGCTTCTCCTGGCGTAGTAGTTCTGGTGGTAGCTCGCTTGTAATAAGGAGTGGGTCATCAGGGGCGGCGTCACACGCCTCCGCCCAACCGCCCAGCCTCGTGGGCAGTTGGACTGCCATGTGACCGTGACGGGAGACCACGCCGAAGCAGACAGGAACCTGGGCAAATAAACACTTATTTCACACCTCGAATCAGACAAATAATCTTATATATAAAAATGAATTATATACCGAGTCTACACGTTAAGAAGAAGAAGAAGAATGAATTGCTGTTCGTTTGTTTGGCTAAAACTCAAAACACAGCTAGACTGATTTGTTTTTTTTTGTTTTGTTTGCTATGGATTCGGGTGGTTTAGAGAAAAAATATGGTTACCCCAAAAGAACAGCTAAATAATCGAAAATGTAACATTGGCAATTTTTTATAGGATTCGCTGGGGATTTCAGATTACCTACTTTTGACAGCAAAATTTTGATAAAGAGGTCAAATTAAAGTTTTAGTGTAAAAAAGTCTTCTCGCTGGCAAAAGGAAGTGGATGAGGAGATGACGAGTGACAGGAAGGAATAGAAGAGAAGGACGCACTGTACCGACCCCAAATAAATTGGGATAAGGGTAGGGGAATGATTGTTCTTTCCATCCTCACCATAGGCCTCAACAAGCCCAGCTTCGCCTCGCAGACCCTATCCAGGTCTGGGTCCAGACCCCACGCGTGGAGCAGCGAAATGAGGATCTGTGCAATCTCCATGGTGTGCGGTGGCTCCGCGATCGCCACGTCTTTAGGTCTCTGTCGCTTGCCCTGGCTCGCATCATCTTTAACAAGCGATTTTCACATTATTTCAAGAGCCACTCTAATTAGTAACAATAAAAACATAAGAGGGCTCCACACTCGCGCCGCGAAAGCCCACGAAGGCCGCGAACCGCGAGTGTGCAGGGTTTCGCGGCTTCGCGTATGGGCTTCGCGTTCGCGCTTCGCGGCGTTCCCCGTCCGGTGGCGGTTTTTTGGTCCGCGTCAAAAGGACTTGTGTGCCGAACTAATGTTGCCGTGATTCGCGGCCGCGGTTCACGCGCGAGTCTGGAGGGCTATATTTTTCGCACCGTTTTCATGCGCGAACCGCGCCCGTGATTCGCGGCGCGAGTGTGGAGCCCTCTTTAAATACTACACTACAGCAGTCTCTACTATAGTAAACAAAAATACTTGAATACAGCAGTTCGTTGGTTTTAGAAGTCTGTATTCAAGTCGTTATGTCTTGTTACAAACTCGACGTCAGAAAAATCGCACCTCTTTGAAAATAAGTTTCGACTTGGCCACCTGCTATTGCTAGCTAACGTTTTATTTTGTAAATGTTGATATCTATTGAAAGTACATTTAATGAGCTTTCAATTAATAATTGTTTGATTTTATTAACATAACAGTTACCATAATTAAACGCTTAAAGCGTTATTGCTTGCGCCGCCATAAAAGCGAAATAAAACGGGTCGGGAAATGCGGGTAAAACATCTTCTTGATTTATTAAACAACCATGAACGCTAATGTTTTAAAACTTTTATGCACAAATGTTTAAACACTCAGCTAACTAATGCCACACACGTGTTAAGTGAAAAAAATAGGTATCGGCTAAGTTACAACGAATTAAGTGGTCATTTCTGCTAACGAAAAAAGGAGTCAATTTTAACGTTCAGGATAAAATCCAGACATATTTTTATTGCTGACAGTGGGCCGTTATGATCATAATTCGAAATAATAATAAGTAACTGAAGTATCTTTAACATCATAGAAGATATCAGAGCCTCTGTGTGTGAAAAAAAACGGCAATTTTATACTTTAACCTCTATTAATAAGTTATTTTCCCCGACTTAAAGGATTGCTAACTTTCGTAATTTATAGTAATTGTTATTTTCCAATATAATATTATCTATCACATACAAAAATAAATTTATAATTATCTAAATTCATTTTAGAAAAATATAAACTCAACCGAACTGACATAAAACAAAAATTCACAGACATTAAACAATTTACAGCAATTAAAATTTATAAGCCGTGAACAATATTATACACATGGACTAGTGTCGTGACATTTTAAAAATTATCGATATATTACCGGGCCAAAGAATTAAATTAAATAAAAAAAAAGTCACTTATTGCGTGGCGACTATGACGTTTTACAGTTTTAGTATTATATGATGGTCACACCCGAGTTCCAATTTTTAGATATGCAATACCTTAAAACATTTGTTAAATTACATTGCTTATTGCAAGGTAACCTACAATTACCACAATTTTAAAGAGCAACTTTTTAAATGATGAATAGGTACTACGGTAATGGCACAAGTTATGTTTATTTTGGGAGTAAATAGAGTAATTTGTTCATAATACATATTTTATGATATTGTATAATGATGTTTATTTTCATCTAATCTGAAATAAAGGTATTTTTGTACGGTATAAAATTGCAAATATTTTTGTCATTAATCAAACTTTTATTGCACATAAGTAATATGGCTCTTTTTTGATCAAGTTACCTTAAATGCGAAATGCCAATGAAGGCACAATCAAACAATCAATTTCGAAGTAAGTATTGTCAGCAAAAAAAGTCACTTAACAATTGAGTACTTTGACATAGCAACTATTTTGACAGAATCTCTCAGTTTGATTTGAAACACTAATCAAAAAAGTAGCTATGACAAAGTACTAAAATGCTAAGTGACTTTTGTTGCTGACTACATATAAACAAAATGAGACGCCATATCTTTTATCGATAATCATATCGATAACTTTTATCGACTACGAGACATCACTACTTCCGACACGCCTAATAAGCGAGCATTTACAACCGTAATGCTATCACCAACCTTGCGATTCAAGTACAAACACAATGTTATGTGTGAACAAATCATTTTATTGGGGGAACTAATTTGATATGATATTCTTTGTTTATAGCGTATATTAAATTCTGTGGTTTCAATTTTTGCTTTTGTTATTAAAATTACTTTTTAATTATTTCCTGACGTTGGGGTCGTTGACACCAAAATTTTATCTTGCAGTGTTTTCGGTTTTTTATAACGTCGTAGGTTTATCTAATTGGCATAGGGCGGGTATAACATCGCTCTTAGGTTAGCTAAAGTGGCATAGGGCGGGTATAACATCGCCTGTAGGTTAGCTGAAGTGGTCAGCCATTTTTAAGGTCCCCACTACTGGGGCACAGGCTTTCCTTATGGGTGGTAAGGAGGATGGGCCATAAGTAACCCAACACGCGGGCCCATTGCGGGTGTTAACGACTGCAAATGCAACCGGGACCAACGGCTTAACGTGACTTCCGAAGCACGGATTTTTGGTCACACATCCCATGACCGACCCTTGCGAACGTTGCTTAACCTCCGCAATCTCTGGGCCAGGCGCTAAACCACTGCGCAACCGAGCTCCTCTTGCGCCACCGAGCTCCGAAGCGGGTATAACATCGCCTGTAGATTAGCTATAGTGGCATAGGGCGGGACACATTGCAAGATTTGCAAGAAGAACCCATGACCGTTGGTGGAAAGGTTCTGGAATGGCGACCGCGCACCGGACTCGGCTCCGTGGGTAGACCTCCGACAAGGTGAACCGACGTGAGGGTGATGGTCGCCGGAAGCCGCTGGATGCAGGCAGCGCAGGACCGATCGTTGTGGATCTTTAGGGGACAACAATACCGCCTTAGGACATCTATACTGTTTAGACCCTGTGATGCAGGGGTCCCGGGTTCAATCCCCAGTGGAAGGTACAATTTGCACTCGGTCTGGCTGGTGGTAGGGCTTATTTCAAGTGCGCCAGGCTAGCTACCACCATCATAACTAAGTCTGACGCCATAACAACAATTTATAAAAATTGATGTGGCAGTTTGAGGTAAGATAACCAGTTCCTCAGTGATGAGGATTCCGGGTGTAGTGCGCTTCCACCTTCGGCCCTATCGTCACTTAACGTCAGGTGAGGTGAAGCCCAAGCACTATTCCGTTGTGTCGTGTAGATTTTAACTATGATGACGACATGAATTTTACTTTTAAACATAAGTCATAAATCCACGAAACAATTAAAAACCGGCCAAGTGCGTGTTGGGCCACGCGCAGTAGGGTTCCGTAGTTACCTTATACCATACGATATTTAATACCACTATTATTTTCCGTCTGCAAAAATAACTTTGTTTTTCACAGTGTTGGTATGAATGACAAAGTTATATTTGCGGTTTTGGAAAATATAATATATCTCGAAAACTAATTACTACATCTCGTTCAAACCAATTTTCGTTGAAAGTGTTTATTAAGATCTACAGCATATATTTTTTTTAGATTTTTCACTTTCTTATTTCAAAAGTTAGAGGGACACGCATTTTACCACTTTGGCGGTGTTTATCTTTCAAATGGTTGACTTTGAAAAAAAATCGTCTTAGGAACCTCAATGTCATTTTAATAGACCTATCTATAGATACCCCACACGTATTGGTTTGAACAAAATTTTTGTTTTCAGTTTCAGTTCCATGTATGGGGGGGGGGAGACCCCCTTAATCTTTTATTTTTTCTTTTTGTGTTAAATTCGTTAAGCGGTTAACAGAATACATCTACCTACCAAGTTTCAACTGTGTAATCCTAATACTTTCGGAATAAAGTGGCTGTGACATACGGACGGACAGACAGACATCCCGCCCGGGGTTTTTTCCGTTACGTATATAGCAAACTGAGGAGCTCGGTGGCGCAGTGGTTTAACGCCTGGCCCAGCGATTGCGGAGGTTAAGCAACTTTCGCAAGGGTCGGTCATGTGATAGGTGACCAACAATTTATTATCTCGAGCTCCTCCGTGCTTCGGAAGGCACGTTAAGACGTTGGTCCCGGCTGCATTTGCAGTCGTTAACACCCACCAATCCGCATTGGGCCCACGTGGTGGGTTATGCCTCGTCCTTCTTATTCACCCATAAAGGCCTGTGCCCTAGAAGTGGAGCCATAAAAAAATGGCTGATGGACATATAGCAAACTATATTCTAAATGTCACTTTTATTTACTGAAAAACCGACAAAGACAGCATCAGTTTTAAACCGGGATTATGAATGTGAAAGTATGTATGTTTGGATGTTTGTACTCAATTACGCAAAAACGGCACAGATAGTTCAAAACCGAATTGTATGTTCGCGTAAGATAGTTTCTGTGATTTCATAAATAAACTTCCTTTCAAAAGTAAAATAGTTATCTTAAAACTTATAATTACGTCAATTAATAAAAAAACATCCGCATATCATTTTATTATTTCCCAAATACGTCACCGTTTCCTCTTCCTTCAACCAACTCGTTTTCAAACAACTCTTAACACGTAGGTAATACAAAGTTGTACAATTAGTTATTATCGAAACTAAATTCTTTATTCGCATTAACTTGTTTTTGTCTAAATCACGCGTGAGTATCTATTTCCTATTCGTTATTAAAAATTAAACAGGTGCGAAATGCTCTGTCAAATAAAATACTATAGGCTCTACATTTGTAGCGGCATCTACCGTACCGCCGCACATACCTACACATGGTTGCAACCAGATTCATCACCATGTGACTAGATGGCGCTAGTGTCGTATAAACACAAAAGATTAGTAAGGAACAGCAACTCGTAGTATGCAGAATGTATGGAGAAACCTACACCTCGCTATCGGAGTTTTCTCAGCCACCAAACTATATATACAACTTCCAACCATCATCGGTTGGACCGCGGTCCCCGGGCAAATACCACCCAGCCCGGAGGAAGATCTTCCACTTTGGCCTTCCTACTAGTGGCCACCCATCTCCATAATACCATACTACACTTCCTACACTGGTGACCCCGACGTTTCCTAGACTGGTGACCTCGACGCTCCTACACTGGTGACCCCCGACAGAGCACATCAAGCACCTTCAGCAACGCAGCGCAGCCATCACTCCTTATACCTTATCCAGCATCCGCAGCAGTCACACCGCAAGCAGAAGCACAGCAGCCAGCACCAGCCTTCAAGGTTCCATCGCAGCATCATTGACGACGCTTCCTGGACCTTCGGCAACTCTCGACGGCATTATCCCGACCTGGTCTTCGCAGCCCACGACTGGAGCATCACTGGGCCCTTACTCCGGCGTGGCAGCTCTGCGCACCTCACCAGCAGCTCGGACCTACCGTCACCTTCCACTGTCCCGACTCACCGTGGACAGGTCCCGACTCACCGTGGACACGGATCTACCTGCAGCACTGGCGGACGCGCCTTACTTCACCCCACAACGTCTCGACTCACCGTAGACTGTCTTGACTCACCGCAGACTGGGGCATCTCCTGCAGCACCCTACTCTGGCACTTGCATAGCTCTGACGCACTGACAGCTGAGCTTGGACTACCCTTGGACTATCGACCTCCGGTCTCAGGGGGGGAGTGATGTAGCGGCATCTACCGTACCGCCGCACATACCTACACATGGTTGCAACCAGATTCATCACCATGTGACTAGATGGCGCTAGTGTCGTATAAACACAAAAGATTAGTAAGGAACAGCAACTCGTAGTATGCAGAATGTATGGAGAAACCTACACCTCGCTATCGGAGTTTTCTCAGCCACCAAACTATATATACAACTTCCAACCATCATCGGTTGGACCGCGGTCCCCGGGCAAATACCACCCAGCCCGGAGGAAGATCTTCCACTTTGGCCTTCCTACTAGTGGCCACCCATCTCCATAATACCATACTACACTTCCTACACATTTCTGAAAATTTTTCGAAATTACTGAAATACTTTTATTCGATAAGTTGCAAAAAAATCTAAATCGACAAAAAATCTATATAATTATCGAACCTGCTCACAAAATTTCACGAGAATCTGTTGAGAAATGCAACCTGTAGGAATAGACGGACAGACATATGAAAGCATTTTGGTCCAAGCTGAAAAGAAGACGCTTCGTGCTCGCTCGGTCAATTAAGCAGATAGAAAAGCCGTTCAGAAAAGATGCTGTTGCAGCCGGCAATTAGGTTTGAGATAGTAAACTAGTGATCACCCATCTAATGACTGACCGTTACGAAATCGTGGTCAAATAACTTTCCTCTTTATATATTTTCTTTCTAAAAGAAAGCTCTATAAAAGCATAAAGCACGTATCAACTACTTCTAAAAATTGTATTGTTCATACAAAAGACTTCAACGACGCGTTGATGTCTTTTGTATGAACACAATAATTTCGTCAATATTTTTTGAAAACAGATGAACCGATTGAGATTATTCAAACGTTATTATACCAGTTTTAATGGTAATTTTTGATAAGTTTTGAGAAAATTGGGGATTGTATTATTGGTGGACCGTTTTCGCCGCTAATGAGTTCTGCCAAAAATCAGTGAAATTTCAAATGAATTCCTAGGTAATTGTTGAAAAGCGTCAGATTCATGTGCTTTGTATATTTTTTATTTATTTATGTTATTTATACTTACAGAGCAATCATGTTTGCATCTAGATTCTAGTTAATAATTATGAACACTTAAATA
Organism: Agriphila tristella; assembly: GCA_928269145.1. Lineage (NCBI taxonomy): Eukaryota > Metazoa > Arthropoda > Insecta > Lepidoptera > Crambidae > Agriphila > Agriphila tristella. Next base: position 1,009,343 of record OV743451.1, on the reverse strand, counting down.
TTGCATTTTCTGATGACAAACATTAAGGTAAGAACAGCTTTTATAATTGAATAAGTTTCCGTCAAAAATTTAATTTTTGGTACAAGCTTTTATTGTTGACTGCACTTTGTCTGTTGGCTACAACATCTCAAATATAGATGTGGTATTATTAATGACATCTAGTCAAAATTTTGATAACTAATAGTTAGGACTTTTCTCTCTTGCTGTCAAAATGTAACACGCTTTTATACAGACGGACGGACAAACACCGGACAAGTGAAACCAAATAAAATCTTGTAATAGTCACCACCATTCAAAATACAGCTTATCAAGTCTTTTGTTCCTAGTCCAGCAATCAGCACATAGCCAGAAGTAATACTTAAATAAGTACAGTTAGCCTGATTACGCGAACTGGGCGCGGCTCGGACACAGTGCAACCTTGAAGTTATTATAGTCCATATACTGCGCAGGGCTGTGACAAGTCATGCTCTAAAAATGTGGCGACATATCTTTTTACAAGCTTTTATTAACTTGCATTGTAGTATGTATGTTCGGTTGGAATCTCGCAACTCACAGATATCTTCAACTGATTGAGCTGAAATTGTGTAAACGTTTAGTTTGGATGACAATGCATGGTTATCTGTGTGATTTCATTCTAAATCCAACATGGCGGAACATCCAAAATGGCGAACAAGTTATTTTTAGCGTCGTCGCAGACTACAGACTTTCTATCGGCCGATAGTTGGTTTTTATATGAAGAGTCGGCCGATACCAAATCGTTGTAATATGCGCACTTGCATACTTCTTCATAACTACTGACCGACCAAACTATCAGCCGACAGTTTGGTCTGTAGTTTGCGGGGACTCTTAATGCACTTCTACAATATGGGTCTTATCAAATGAAAGGGCTTGCGGAGAATAACTCGAAAAATAAAGTGACGTCACTCTAAATCGAATATGGCGGCCACAAGTACAGTTGCCTATAAAAGCTTGTACCAAAAAATATTTTTTGAGAGAAACTTTCTTACTTTGTCATGACGATAAGCGGTGAAGTGTAGGTAGGTGTGAGGTAGTGGACTCCACATAAGCAAATGTAATGGATGCAATAATAACTCTGTCAAATAAGGCTGCTTTTCTACAGCAGATATGTTGTGAATGGTAGGCGAAAAATAGGCATAGCATCTTTTCACATTTCTAGCATCAACTCAGCGCAAGTAAAAAGGTCTACATAAAAAAAATGTGCGAAAGAGAGGCGAATACTTGCAAGGGATTTATGTGAGGATCACGGAATTTATGAAAAAAGATTAAGTAATTTTTTTGTTATTTTATTTGAGTCTGCCACATGCCATTCATACCATGAATTAAACGTTGATCCACAAACATACATACATTTAGACTACCTCTTTATTAGCTAACGATGGCTTGGCTACCTACTTATTCATTACGAAAACAGTGTCACGAATCAAGCAATCTGCGACAAAATCGCATCGTTTAGGCTGCGTTCAAACGATAACACACGACCCGAGCTCAACTCAAACTCAAATGCATCGCTTACTATTTTGAATCTTGCGACACATTAATAAGCCTCGTTATATTTTGTCGATGCAAGTGCACCAGCCTGCGCTCAACCCGAACTAAACTCAAACTCAACCCGAACTCAAGTCAAACTCAACTGGAAGTCAACCGAATTCACCTCAAACTCAACACAATCGCAGCCTGCGCCTTATTAATGTGTTATGAGACTCAAAATTGTAAGCGATGCATTTCAAGGAATGGACTGCGTTTGAGTTGAGTTCGAGTTGAGTTCAGGTCGTGTGATATCGTCTGAACGTAGCCTTGCTCAGTGGTAATTCGCAAGCACAGTGTAAACCCTAAGTTAAAGCAACTAACCCAAAGTCCGTGTTGTAATGACGGAACCGTCAGTAACGATACACGGGAGCGGCGCACGCGCAAATGGCTTAACTAGCTTTAAGCTAATGCTCTGCCTTATTGCTTAACATCAGTGCATGTGAACGAAATCATAATGCAACTGTTTTTCATGATTTTTTAAGTAGGTCAAGCATTCTACAGTGTAAACCCTAAGTTAAAGCAACTAACCCAAAGTCCGTGTTGTAATGACGGAACCGTCAGTAACGATACACGGGAGCGGCGCACGCGCAAATGGCTTAACTAGCTTTAAGCTAATGCTCTGCCTTATTGCTTAACATCAGTGCATGTGAACGAAATCATAATGCAACTGTTTTTCATGATTTTTTAAGTAGGTCAAGCATTCTACACCGTTATTTTGCAGCCTAACGGATGCAATTTTGACGCAGATTGCTTGATTTGTGACACTGTTTTTGTAATGAGTGAGTAGCCAACCCATCGTTAGCTAATAAAGAGCGTTCGAGTTGAGTCCGGGATGAGATTGAGTTAGAACGCAGCCCGCGCCTTATTAATGTGTCATGATCTCAAAATTGTAAGCGAAATATTTCAAGGAATGGGCTGCGTTTAAGTTGAGTTCGGGTCGTGTGTTATCGTCTGAACGCAGCCTTACTCAGTGGTAATTCGCAAGCACAGTACAAACCCTAAGTTAAAACAACTAACCTATAGTCCGTGTTGTAATGACGGAACCGTCAGTAACGATACACGGCGCGATACAACGGGGGCGGCGCAGGCGCAAATGGCTTTAAGCTAACTAGCTTTAAGCTAATGCTCTGTATTATTGCTCAACATTAGTGCATGTCGACGAAATCATAATGCAACTGTTTTTCAAGATTTTGTTTAGGTAGGTCAAGCATTCTTTACGGTTATTTTGCAGTCGTTTTAACTAACGGGACTATTCTACCCATAAACTAAACATTTTTGCCAAAGATAGAAAGAGGTAGAAAGACGAATTTTTTTTATTACTTTCCCATACTAATAATTACTATGGAAAAGTTATAAAAAATTTCGTCTTTCAGAGGCTCATCTTTCGTTGACCTAACTATAATTTTTCAGTTTCCAATAACTTAACCTCTAAACGTTTTAACAGAAAAGGGGCGCCGCCATTTCAATCTCATGTTTCGTTGACCAGACTACAATGATTTAGCTTTCTAATTAGTACGGGAGGACCAAGTTTTCTTTGTGGTTTTTGGACCGTTTCTTTGGCAAACATGTTTAGTTTCATTAGTAGAGCATTCCTTTAAAGTTAATTTAAACGACAATAAAATAACAGGTGTATAAAAAGCTAAGATTAACTTATATCTTTATTAAAGGAACTCAATCTTCAATTTATCAAATAACACACTAGGTAGTAGTTTAATTGACCCAGCAAGCGCGGAGCATCACCGTTCAGGATGGGCAAAAACGCTTTCGTATGTCTGTCAGTTCCTTCCTACAGGACGCACTTCTCAACCGATTCTCGTGAAATTTTGTAAGCAGAGGCTTATTATTATGTGATTTAAAAAACTAACACAACCGCTTTCATTTGACAGATAGATGTGACACATTGCTGCATTTCCTTGGAAAGTAATTATTTGTGCCAAAAAGAAGTATCAATGTTCTGTCAAATGAAAGCGATTGCGATAGATTCTGAAATTAGACAAATAGTGGGCCGCCGCGCCGCCGGTTCGATATTTATATGGTTTTTGGTCGATTCAGTATTACGATTTTTCAAAATCGAAAAATGTTCAAAAATCATACTCGAGGTCCACACTATAACCCATAGAGCCACTAGTTTAAATAATTACTTAAGCAGTAATAAATCTCTTTTTTGTCACACTAAATAATTCGAAAAAAGTTTTAGCTGACCACATTATAAAATGTCACGAAATAGTACACTTTTGCGGACACCTAATAAGTGCAGTAACTTGGAACCTTGACTTTTGCCGTGTAGGTGCAGACTGTCATATGCGCATACGTCATATATGGTAGATACACGTAACTTGAACACTGGTATTGAAAATTAACAAAACCGGACTTACTTGTTGGTTGGGTTCGACAAGTTAAGTGACATTGACTGCCAAATTGAAAGGATTGATTCTTGTTTGGGGCAAATGATAAAAAAAATTAAACAAATTTATTAAGTGTAAGCTGTTACAAGCACTTGTGAATGTCATAAAAGCTACGCCATCGGTTCGCAAATCCTAAGCGGACCTTGTAACGAGAAGAACCGGCAAGAAACTCGTCAAGGGCTGCTTTTTTTCTTCCTGTATATTTCATACAGTCACCAAAATTGAAAAATAACCTCAGCATTTAAATTTAGATTATTTTCCATCACAATAATTGACAAAAGTTTACACATAATGGGTAGGTATTGAAATTAATTACTAATCAACATATCGGATAGGTAATTGTGAAAGTATTTTTTTATTAACATGTTTTTTTTAAATAAACTTAAAAGATTTAGCAGAGTAGAATAGCACTCATCACTCAAACGTGTTGATACCAGAATTCAAACCCTGGACCTTTGTTTCAGGATCGTGCCAAGCGGTCGTCGAGTATGTAGTAAATCTACCGAAAAACCGACAATGGGAATGACTGAAAAAATCGAATTTGCTGAATATTTTTATAGGTAGTAATAAGCTCCCATACAACAGCTCGCGCAATATAACTTGAACTAAACCATAGACAATGAGGCTAAACATTTTTGTACCTAAAATGGCAACTGCGCAAGTCATGTGGTACTAAAACTTGGGTCAAGTTATTTTGCGCGAGCTGTAATAGAAAAAAGTTTCAGAATTTTCGGGTACGTGAAAAAATAAAATAAAAAACTTACTTCGTCTTCACAAACGTACGGGAGTAACAGCAGAATGGAGATGATTCCTTAGCCACCACCCGCCACCTACAGGGCCACACATCACGGTACTAAAAAAAAGTTTCGACCCAAAGTATCAAATCTTTTTTTTAACCGACTTCAAAAAAAGGAGGAGGTTCTCAAGTCGACGGTATTTTTTTTTTATTTTATTTTTTTTATGTATGTTTTAACATAGCTTCGTCAGTTGTTACCCGATTTGTACAATTCTTTTTTTATCTTAAAGAACATAGTTCGTGTGTGGTCCCATAAAATTTTTTCAGAGATCTGACCAGTAGTTTTCTCATAATCCTGAAAAATATCAATTATTTAACTCGCCATCGTACGAGTTTTTATGGAATTTCGGACATAACATCTTTGTTTATGAACCGATTTAGATGATTCTTTTTTTATTTGAAAGGGTTTACTTCAAGAGTGGTCACAATTTAATTTCATCGTTATTGGACTTCGAACTTCGAAGATACACAAGGGAACTCCTCAAAGTCAAATAGTATATGTAAAGTGATTTAGGTTTTGGTAAGTTTATGGCAATCCAAAACAAACCAAATCATGGTTTGCGATGCAACGTTTTGGACTAGATTTGGACTACGAAAACACAACGGAACTCCTCAAAAACAAACAGCGTGAATTTGGAAATTGAGTTCTGGGCATTTTACCATTGAAAATGTTATAATATAAAGTTAAAAAATATTTACACGCTGCGCTTACATACCTACCACTAAAAAGTTGAAAATAAAAAAGCTTTTTAAAAAAAAAGAAAAACCGCCTTCAAAAAACCTGAAAACAAAAACAGCTTAAAAATTAAATACCTCTAAAAAGCAAGAAATAATATTCGAATCATTCGTTACACATATCAATATTAATAAAACACGTCTAATGAAGTCGGGTGGGGCTGGAGGACAACTTCATTTTTTCTTAAAGCCCCACCCGACTTCATTAGACGTGTTTTATTAATATTGATATGTGTAACGAATGATTCGAATATTATTTCTTGCTTTTTAGAGGTATTTAATTTTTAAGCTGTTTTTGTTTTCAGGTTTTTTGAAGGCGGTTTTTCTTTTTTTTTAAAAAGCTTTTTTATTTTTTAATACGTGTTGTAGTTGTCGCCGATGGTGGTATGTAATCTCCATTCTGCCGTTACTTCCGTACATTTGTGAAGCCAAATTAACTTTATTTCTTTTGAATTTTTTCGCGCAACCGAGAATTTTGAAACTTTTCTATTACTAAGAGAGCTTATTTCTACCTATAAAAAATATTCAGCCAATTTTTCAGACATACTTACCCCATTATCCGTAATTGAATTTTCCTCATTTCACTGTGTCCAGTGCACTGATTAATGCTGTAACCTTGACATTACTGCTCCGGTTGCCGGCGCATGCGTGCGACACGTCACGTGCGTGTGCCTCATACGAGCTTACGTGCATTGCGCGTGAGCTGGTTACTTCCTGTCTTACTTTCTAGATCGTTGAACGAAAGAAGAAAATATGAAGTTTTATAAATAAACCTGAATATGGTTTTTCACCAAAAAAATATTTCGTATACAAGTGGGAAATGTGGTATAATAATATTTATCCCAATATCCCAGACTAGCTTTCTCCGTTCCCGTTCCCGTCCCGTTCAGAATTGAGTCCAGAGTCTTAGGGGGTGAATTTTTAAAAAATCTTTCTTAGTGCTCACCTACACTATTAAAGGTTTCTACCCTCCAAAAATGGTGTCTCTACCTTTAGCCGTTAGGGCTCTACGCGTATGCCAAAAATCAATCAATCAATTTCGATTTTTATATGTATAGACTAGCGACCCGGACTCGCTTCGCTTCGGTGTAGTGTGAAATTTGACACTATGCATTATACATATAAACCTCCCTCTTGAATCACTCTATCTATTTAAAAAAAACCGCATCAAAATCCGTTGCATAGTTTTCAAGATCTAAGCATACATAGGAACAGACAGCGGGAAGCGACTTCGTTTTATTTATACTATTATACTATCTAGTATTGGGCTTGGGCATCTAAATATTTCCTATATATTGTTTTTGCAACCAGGTATTTTTGACTAAGGTCTCCTTAATTTTAAGAGGGCTGTCTGTTTCATACTGGTTCTACAAAATCTGCCGATTAATTTTGAAAATAAGATGCCCTAAACTTGAACAATTTGAGTCTTTGGCTATTATTATCACATTTTATTTATTAGACACAAGAAAAATATCGTTAAAAAAGAAAGATTAAAAATCAAAGAATGTCACCTTCGCTCTCAATTAGGGCACTCGACACCACAAGGTGACCGCAACTGGAATGGCTGCCACCGGATATGGTCGACTAGTGAGCCGCCCATTTAGGGATGGGACAATTAATGTCGATCGTATTTATTGACCGAGTAAGTGCCAAGCGTCTCTATTTAAACTTGAGCAAAAATGCTTTCGTATGTCTGTCCGTCTGTTCTTCTCTACGGGTCGCATTTCTCAACCGATTCTCGTGAAATTTTGTGAGCTGAGGATCTAGCCAAAGTAACATTCGCTAATCTTCGTCATCGCTTCGCTTTCGAAACATGTATGGGATTGACATAAGGTTTCGTTAACAATCGAATTTTCAAACGTCAAATCCATACATGTTTCGAAGCGAAGCGATACCGAAAATTTGCAAATGTTACTTTGGCTATGGGGACAGGTTCTATAATTATATAGTTTTTTTTGGCGATTCAGTTTTTCGTTTTCTTTGTTTTAATGATGGAGATATGGGGAAAATAATATTTCAACCACTTCGAAAAATGATCAAAAATGTCACAAACGCTAGGTCTGTGTAATGTATGTGTAATTGGGGGTATATGTTAAACTTTTGTATGGCCGGTTTGATGTGTGTGTGCTCGCTTCAGTGCCAATACATTTGTACTACCGTGAAGACGTCGTCTTATTGCTCCCGAGTCCCGTTATCCCTCAGTCTGTAGCTTACAGAGCCACTAGTCTATGGAGGAACTGTCGTATGTGCGAAATATAATAAAGCTGGGGCCATACACGAATTAAACATCGTAATTACATGTGTTTAATGTCCAACAACACGAAAATGGCTGATGAAATGATTTCAAAAGGAGTAATACCTACGTGAGTTCTTCCTTACAAATAATACAAATAATCCTTACTAATATCATAAATGCGAAAGTCCGTTTGTTTGTTTATTTGTTTGTTACGCCTTCACGTCTTAACTACTGAACCGATCATCATGAAATTTTGCATACATGTTGTCAGGGGTACAAAAAATGACATAGGGTACCTTTCATCCCGAAAAAAAGCACTTGTTGTGTTTAATTCTGTATTAATATATCTATACGATCCATTGCTTCCTTAAGCCAGTATTCAATAAACGGTCGTACCATAAACATCGCGTTTTCGCTGCACTCTTACCTGTCATTCGAATATCAACCTAATATCCCTCAAAATAACGTACAGCACTGTTCCCGAGGGATAGCAAAAAAAACTTTCCACGCAGACGAAGTCGCGGGCGGCCGCTAGTAGTTACCTATCTATTATGTTTATCGACATTTATTGTCGATAAACCTCCCATCACCACGAACCTTGCACTTTAGGAAAGTTGTCCCCAACTAGCCGTCCTGCTGGCATAACGACCCAATCCGCCTATGATTTAAATATAACACATTATGCATGCGAATTGAAGCCGTCTGACTTTGAAGTGCACTTTTAACATTACCTCTTCGATCATATGTAGATGATCGAAGCATTACATAGTCATTCATAAACGTATAAGCAATGATTTTGTCAGAGAAGTCTTCTACACTTTTTCTTACACATTGAAACCTCTTTGATATCTTATTTGCAGAGAGAGTTAGAATAGAAGATAAAAGCCTTCACATTAGGGAATTCGATTTCACGTAGGTAATCCCGGGATCAATCCCGGGATTGCCTATGTAAAAATCCCGGGATCGAATTCCCTACTTCACATTTAATGCTAGTTCATACAGAGCGGCTCGTTTTTAACCGACTTCCAAAAAGGAGGAGGTTCTCTGTTCGTCTGTATATTTGTTTTTTTTTGTGTATGTCCACCGATTACTGGAAAACGGTTGGACCGATTGAAATGATTCAAACGTTATTACATTTGGTAAACTCCCAAATTGGTCCAATTTTTTTAAATTTGGAAATCGGTTCCGTACTTTTCAAGTAATCTTGAAAAAAAGCACGAAAATAGTATGATTTTGTGTGAATTACCTCGATGATAATGGTCGTATTACTTCTTTGTTTATGAACTGAATAAGATAATTATTTTTTTGTTGGAAGAGGGATATCTGTGTAGTTCTTTAACCGACTTAAAAAAGGAGGTTCTTAGTTTGACCCGTATGTATGTATGTATGTATGTTTCTTCGCAATTATCTCACGTGTGGCTGAGCCGATTTTACTATCTAAATAATATAACTACAAGGTACCTACACTAAAAATAAAAAAAATAAAAAATTGTTTAAAAAAAACAAAAACCGAGTTCAAAAAACCTACCTCTAAAAAGCTAGAAATAATATTCGTAATAATAAAAACACGTCTATTGAAGTCGGGTGGGGCTTTTAGAATAAAAAAAACCGGCCAAGTGCGTGTCGGGCCACGCGCAATAGGGTTCCGTAGTTACCTTATACCATACCATATTGAATACCACATTCATTTTTCGTCGTCAAAAATAACTTTGTTTTTCATAGTGTTTGTATGAATGACAAAGTTATATTTGCGGTTTTGGAAAATGTGCTACATCTCTAAAAGTTATTAATATATCTCGTTCAAACTAATTTTCGTTGAAAGTATTTATTAAGATCTACAGCATACATTTTTTTTTGATTTTTCACTCTTTTATTTCAAAAGTTAAAGGGGGGGGCACACATTTTACCACTTTGGAAGTGTCTATCTTTCAAACGGTTGGCTTTGAGAAAAAATTGTTAGAGAAAACTCAATGTCATTTTTAAAGGCCTATCTATAGACACCCCACACGTATAGGTTGGATGAAAAAATTTTTTTTCAGTTTCAGTTCCATGTATGGTGAGCCCCCCCTTAATCTTTATTTTTTTTATTTTTATGTCAAAATCGTGAAGCGGTTCACAGAATACATCTACCTACTAAGTTTCAACTGTGTAAACTTAATGAAAGTGAAAGTGAAATATATTTTATTTAAATAAGCTCACATAATAAGCATTTTTAAATCGTCAATTCTTTTACCCTGCCACCCATTATGACGTCTTTTAACTGACAAGAAAAATGGGCGCAAAAAACTTGTCAGCTTTATCAATCAGATGGAACGATATTTACAAATATGTATATCGTTTCCAGACTTTATATTAACAAAGATTAACAAATAAATAACATTATTGAATTAGCTCATTTCTTAATGAGTTTCAAATTTCTTAATCAATTTACAGATTTTAAGCTAAATTCAAAGTTTGAACTTGTTATTCAGTCTAGGCTGCTACAATAAATAAAAATAAAAGAAAAACATACAATTCAATATGCATTAAGATAGGTAGTCAGAAGCAGACCCATTCCCACTGGCAGCACCAGTTCCCGAACATGACGCATGAACCAGCCATCTCTTCGCTCAACCATATTTGAGCCTCATACGACACCACCGCAGAAATGATTAAAGATAGCATGACATACTAAGACTACCTATGTTAAGGCATCGAATTGAAAATTTATATCCAAAAGCTTTTCATAGGTCTTTCACTAAACTACTGACTATAGAAAGTAAAAATATTGCAATTAAATAAATCAAAACAAGGTAAGCTATTAAGAATTATATTTTTTGAGTAAGAAGTGCCATACATACAGACAATATAAAACAGATCTTTTATATACGAGTTATACGACGCCCTTAATACAAGCAGACAGAAGCAGACCCATTCCCACTGGCAGCACCCGTTCACGAGCATGACGCATGAACCAGCCATCGCTTCGCTCAACCATATTTGAGGGAACGTAACGACCCGCCTCACACGACACCACCGCAGAAATGTTTGAAGTGAGCATGACATACTAAAGCTACCCATATCAAGTCGTCGAGTCAAGAAGCCAGAAGTACGTTTTTAAGTAGGTAGGATACTTCTCACAATTTTATACTTAGAAAAGAAAATCACGATTCGAGTTTAATCAAAGGACTTTTATCTAGACCTATGAAAGAACCCCGGACTTTTTCTAATCAATACTGAGGTATTAGAGTAATAATTAACAATACAAAAGCTAAGCCCATGCCTTTTTATCCTTCAAATAATCGTCAACAGTGTAATAACCTTTACTCATTAAATTGGATTTAACAGTATTTTTAAATTTTTCCAAGGGCAGTTCTGTGACTTGTTCTGGTATCTTATTATAAAAGGTAATACATCTACACAAAAAAGAGCTTCCGGTTTTATGCAGTCTGCGCCTTGGAACAGCAAGTTTGTTCTTGTTTCTTGTATTGAGTTTATGAACATTACTATTTTTTACAAAGCTATCTAAATTTTTCTTTACATACATTATATTTTCATAGATGTATTGGGAAGCTACCGTTAATATTTTAATTTCTTTAAATAGGTCACGAAGAGTATCTCTAGACCGTAAGTTGTATATAGCGCGCACTGCCCTTTTTTGTAAGATGAATATGTTATTAATATTAGCAGCTGAGCCCCACAACAACAAACCGTAGGTCATAATACTATGAAAATAACTGAAGTAAACCAATCTTGCTGTTTCAATGTCGGTCAGAAGCCTTATTTTCTTAACTGCAAAGGCAGCAGAGCTAAGTCTGCTTGACAGGATATCGATATGAGGGTCCCATTGCAACCGCGAGTCTATAGTAATACCTAAAAATTTTGTTGAGTCAACAAATTCGACTGCTTCACCATTTACATGTATAGTCATATGAACCTGCCTCACATTAGGAAGTGAAAATTTTACACATTTAGTTTTACTAGAGTTAAGCTTCAGATTATTAATAGTAAACCAATGCATCACCTTGGAAAGAGTGCTGTTTACATCGTCACTGCAGTTACATCCTCTATCAACTTTAAAAATTAAAGAAGTATCATCAGCAAACAGTACTATTTCACATAAGTTTTTAGTATAGTAAGGAAGGTCATTAATATAAATAAGAAAAAGCAATGGACCCAATATCGATCCCTGCGGCACGCCCATGGTAATGGGTGCTTCATAGGATTCTGTTTTATTTACAACAACTTTTTGGGTTCTCGCCGACAGATACGATTGCATAAGGCTTATTGCATTTTTTGATACACCATAATGTTCCAATTTATCTAATAAAGTACTGTGACTGACACAATCAAATGCTTTAGAGAGATCACAAAATATACCAATTGCATCTTGTTTACTCTCCCATGCTTCAAAGACGTGTTTGAGAAGTGCAATTCCAGCATCAGTTGTGCATCTACCACGAGTAAAACCAAATTGTTTCTCGTGAAGTAGTTTGTTAGTAGTTTCTGAATAAAGTGGCTGTGACATACGGACGGACAGACAGACAGACGGACAGACATGACGAATCTATAAGGGTTCCGTTTTTTGCCATTTTGTTTTTATTATTACGAATATTATTTCTTGCTTTTTAGAGGTAGGTTTTTTGAAGTCGGTTTATGTTTTTTTTTTAATTTTTTAACGGATATGTTATTACTCGACAATGGAGTACTTTATAATATTATGTTACCATGGCGTATGTAGTTGTATGAGCGTGTTCATACACAACAGAGTATATCGGATCCGGTAAAAATGTCGATCCTTTTAACAGCGCCCTTTTGATTTAAGACCTAGTACTATAATTATTCAGTGATTTAACACTCGTTGGAATCTAGTTTAGGTATAATTTGATTTAACCGTTCTACCGTTCTAGACTCAAGAACGCACTAGAACTATGTACTAGTACTCCGACAACATATAATTTCCTCAGAGTCGATAATTACACGGCCTTTAACGCTGCATTCTCCCAATCCTTACTAATATTATAAATGTGAAAGTCCGTTTGTTTGTTTATTTGTTTGTTACGCCTTCACGTCTTAACTACTTAACCGATCATCATGAAATTTTACATACACGTTGTCAGGGGTACAGAGAAGGACATAGGGTACCTTTTATCCCGAAAAAATTTATTGTTCCCGAGGGATAGCAAAAAAGCTTTCCACGCAGACGAAGTCGCGGGCGGCCGCTAGTGCTAAATATATTTGCAGTTTTTGTACGTTTTAAGTTCATTGGCTTTACTATAATAGCTTTGTTGTCGAATTTACTTCATTATATCGTTATTAAAAACTGATATTATACACTTACGGCCTTTAGCTATTGCACCGTTAAAATATCTTTTATCTTTATCACTTGTCAAAAGAGTAAAAACAAAATCGGCCAAGTCGCGCACGAAGGGTTTCGTACCCAAAAACGGCAAAAAAATCACGTTTGTTGTATCGGAGCCCCACTTAAATATTTATTTTATTCTGTCATTAGTATTTATTGTTACAGCGGCAACAGAAATACATCATCTGTAAAAATTTCAACTATCTAGCTATCACGGTTCATGAGATAAAGCCTGGTGACAGACAGACGGACAGTGGAGTCTTAGTAATAGGGTCCCGTTTTCACGCTTTGGTAACGGAACCCTAAAAACAAAACAATTTTAAGCCTTCTATAATAAATTGTTGGTCACCCATCCCATGACCAACCCTTAGCTGGACTTTGCCATAGTCTGTACGCTTAAGGGGGTTAGATTAGATACTGTCTTGTCGACTCGTATCCGCTGTTGTACAATCATAATCTCGGATCGAATCAGTAATTTCGACAGGCGCAACCTTTACACCGATTATCGATAATATCTCGATTCTTAGCTCGTCATTGTTCGATGCGAATCGAGTTTGCAAGAAAAAAACTACATTTTCAAAACACATAATGACGGACAATCGATTCTTGTACTCGAATATCAAGGTTAAGTAAAGACAACGTTGAACGATAGTGAAGGTTAAGCAATTTAAAAAATAAACGCAAATCAGATGGGTGACCAAAACTAAAAGGAGAAGTATCTAAATGTTTTGTTGTCATGTAATAGGGGTTTATGTATGAAATTGCCAAATTTTCTCACACACAAAGGCTCTCGTATCTTCTATGATAATAATAATGCTTCAGTTACTTGTTAATATAATATGTAACTTACTTCCGTAAACAATATTATGCAAGATGCACCCCGCCCGCCCGCAAGGATATGCACATGCACACCACAATATATCAGTGCACAATACCTGCATTTAGCAAGACAGCAACACACCTTGCACCTTTACCAATTAGGCTACTCTACACGTGTTTCGCCCCAACCCGGAGCATCCTCAGGAGTTAGATCGTGCGTAAACCAACACATTCGGTTAAACCAACACATTCGGTTAATTATTCGTCGTAACTCAGCCGATACTTATTTTGTTAACTTAATACATGTGACATTGTTAGCTGATTAAACAATCAGCACATTTGTGCATAAAAGTTTTAAAACATTGGTTATTTAATAAAATTAAGACAATGTTAGTATGGAAAATGCAAATCCTTTAAAATTTCATACTTAAACCCCAAATAGAATACAAGCCTGGATCGCCAAAGATATAGGTATTATTCCTGTTTGAGGAAATCCCAGAGACCGGTCGGTTATTTAAATACAATGATAGTTAAAACATAACTTCTCATAAAGTTTTAAAAGTGAACAAAATAGCGCGGCAGTCGTTACGCCACGATATTGCGCTTTTGTAAACAATGATTCATAAATCTCTTAAAAAGCAACAAAACATGTTAAAAACTGCTCTAAAATCATATTAAACTGGCAGTTAAGATAGCATCTCGTACGTGGCACTGCAGTTTTTACTGGGTTGCCACACTAAATAAGGTTAGAACAGTTAGCGCATATTAACACTTTATTGCTCAATTCGTTACAATTTTCTTTTCATCTGTATTTGTGATTCTGTTTTTGATATGGCAAAGAAGACTGTTTTTTTTTGTATAGAAATTAGGAAGGGTCTATAAATCAATAGCGATACCTACTGCTGTGTTATACTCATCAACTTTGCCTAGGGATCAAGGTATTTTTTCATACAAACGAGGTAACTTTGAAGCCTTGGTTTCCTGCCAGGGATGTACCGTGCTGTGATCTGATGATGGCTATCCATAGAGTGAATGGAGGAGATTCAGATCGCTATAAACACCCAACTGATCTGATCAGCATTCTAAAAGATGGAAGGGTCAGAGTTCTCAATTTCAAGAATTTACATTTTAATGCTATTTTCGGGTTTTTTTAAGTCCATCTATCTTTTAGAATGCTCAGATTCATCAGATCAGTTGGGTGTGTATAGCGATCTGAATCTCCTCCATTCAATCCCTGGAAATCCATCATCAGATCACAGCACGGTACATCCCTGGCAAGAAAACCAAGGCTTCAAAGTTACCTCGTTTGTATGAAAAAAATACCTTGATCACTAGACAAGGTGGTATTTCTATAGAGGTCAACACACCCTTACGCAAAATTTGATCTGCCAGTTATGAGAAAACAGTATAAATAACAGTTACCAATCATAAATTGGGTCTAATGGGTCTCATAAGGAGGCTCAAGGTCACTCAGCGTGCAATGGAGAGAGCCATGCTCGGCGTTTCTCTACGTGATCAAATCAGAAACGAGGAGATCCGCAGGAGAACTAAAGTAACCGACATCGCTCGAAGGATTGCTCAGCTGAAGTGGCAATGGGCGGGACACATAGCGAGAAGAACCAATGGCCGTTGGGGCAGAAAGGTTCTGGAATGGCGACCGCGCACCGGACGACGCTCCGTGGGTAGGCCCCCGACAAGGTGGACCGACGATCTGGTGGAGGTCGCGGAAAGCCAGTGGATGCAGGTAGCGCAGGACCGATCGTCGTGGAGATCCTTAGGGGAGGCCTATACCCAGCAGTGGGTGTCGTGTGGCTGATATGATGATGATGATGAATCAGAAATTCAAGTTCAGAACTTCTATCATACGAAAAATGTAACCAAAAATGCGTGTTATAAAATCTACTGTTTTTCTCAAAACTGCCGGGTAAATGGCCCTTTGCATATCTGGAACAAACAGCGAACCGAGAAAGGGTCTAATATTTTATGATTAGACCCTTTGCATAATATAAAAGCTATTTTATTTACGAGTATCTTCAAAGTGCTCATTTTCTTTCTTTGACTGCGTTGATGTCTTTTGTATGGACACAAAATGCATAATTGTCAGTGATTTTTAGTAGAGCATTGAAAACGATAAAATTAAAATTAATTATATTACATTTTGATTTAGTTTTCTAACAGCAGATTTTTCAATGCCTAGATTGTGCCTAGATAACACTTTAATATTCGTTTGATAGCGTATTAAACCGCTAAATTGAAAATGTTTGATAAGTTTGTCTGTCTATTGTTTTAAATTTCCATGGTTATTGACGTTAATAGAATAAACTATGTCGGGATTTACACCATGTACCTGTTTATTTTCGAGACTCCGATATTTCGTCTCAAAAATAAACAGGTACATGGTGTAAATCCCGACATAGTTTATTCTAGTTTGTCTGTCATAGTTTTTGAAAGACTTTTATTTCTATTTCACAACCACTTGGTTTGCACGCCGGTTTTCAAGGCGTCACTATCTCTTCAGGTCCCGGGTTCAATCCCCGGCTGGGTCAACGTGGAAAATGAACTTTTCTATATTGTCTCAGGACTGGGTGTTTGTGATACCACCGTTGTCTCTGATTTCCATAACACAAGTGCTTTAACTACATTGGAATCGGAGCAATGTGGGTATGTGACGTTGTCAAATATTTATTTATTTATTTGGTTACTTATTATACTGACAGATATTTAAATGATTTTGACTTTTGAAACAGTTCATAAAAGTAATGTTACAAAATAATCTCTCAATCGCAATTATAAATTTCGGATACATTGCACATGTGATTAGATTAAAGAAATTATGCAACTAATCGAAGGAACACACAGCTTCCCACCAGGAGACCCCGTTATCGACAAAGATAGATCAGATAACTCTGATTGGCCGGAGGTATACACGATCTCATTGTGACTGTTGCATAAATTAATTAGTGATTACGTCAGAGCTGTATCCGTGAAGTTACAAGGAATTGGGGCTTTAGAGTTGATCCACATCTGTAAGCACGTTAATTTTCAAGATAAAACCAAAGCTAGATCGTCATCTTTCAGCTTCGTTTACGGAAAAATACTTGCTTTAGTTTTGATAAAATTGTTGAAAGCTTTATCAAGGAAGCTTAGGATGCCAATCATGGACAGATAGCTTAACCAACGATTTTTAGGTACTTAAATATAACCTAAATGACAACTAACTCTACACGATAAACCTATCGCGTCGAATTCAATGCCGCGGCATGTCAATTTTCATGCAAATATGAAATGTATAGACGTTTTATATTCCTCTGGCAGAGGTAAAATGCGCTCCGACGCGCACCGGTTGGTTGGAATCGTACATTAGTATCTAATTGACGACCAGTTGGTTACAATGGTAGCGATCCTACCTTATGCGCCAAAGGTCCCGGATTAAATCCTGTAGTGATTAAATCCTGTTCTCATGGACATTTTAGAAAATCATTAGTACATATCCTTAAAATGCTGGTAGAAGGCGTTACCATCTTCGTCCTTATCCCTATCCCCTTTCCAAAACCTTTCTTTGTTCTCACCTACACCATGAAAGGTCTACCCTCCAAAATTGTGTTTTTACCTTCAGCCTACACAAATTACCATACAATCTTTCATCCCCTTAGGGGGTGATATTCCAAAATCCTTTCGCTCACCTACATCATGAAAGGTATCCCTTTCATCACCTTCCAAAAATGGTGTCTCTACTTTCAGCCGTTAGGGCTGTAGTCTAGGCGTATCCCAACAACCAACCAATCAATCAATTTAGAGTTTTATGTGTATAGATTTGGTACCCTTATTAAAAACTGCTTTGTTTGGAATTAAATCATTGTAGTGAGTTGTCCAGAATTTATTTATTTATATTCTCATCTCGAGTTCTCAACTCGCGGCTCGAGTTTTACAAGGTCTTAACTGCGTAAGGACACAAATTAACAATTTGCCATATCTAGCCTTTAGCTTGTATAATGATTCATTATAAAACTGTTCCCACGTGTTTAACTGACTTAGGCATTGTTTTAGCAAATAAAACTTAAGGTTATTTCGATTGCTATCTATTTATTGCTTGTCCAAGTAAAAAAAATCCTTTTTGAGAATTCAGACTTTTTATATAAGACTGATAATAAGAAATGGGTGTTTTGAAAATGTGGGGTCTATTGAGAATTCAATTTCGAGACTTTAGTATACATTCTGAACTGTAAAGTATATTTCGTAACCTTTTTAGGCAAAACCAAATGGGAGAAAAAATAGGCCGGTTGAATTGGTAAAAAAATAATGCAAAATTAATTCACAAATACTTATGTATACTTACAATAAAAAAAGCATTTTACGGCTTAGTTTTAACTCTTGCTACTACAGACGAATTGACAGCAAGATGGGTAAAATTTCTATGCCAGAGTGTTGCCAAAACGCGTGAATTAATTTTCCCCAGTGTTGTTATAGAAATAGCATGAACCAATGGGAAAACCTTCCTTTAAAATAATATATAACAGAAGACTGTGACCAAGCAATACATTTCTTCAATCTAAACAAAGTAGTAATTTAATCATTGCAAGCACTTTAAATACCTACTAATATAACTACTAAGTCACAGCTTTTGTTCCTGTTTAAGTCTTTAAGATTCGAATTCGAATATCAATTTTATATGTCTTAAAATGACTAGTCCTTCTTTCTTTGTCCTAAGAACTACTTTTGCATGTTAATTGATTTTAAATTAAATAAATTCTGACATAAGTTAGGTTCGAGGTCGTTCTCTTATGTATATCATTGGTTTGACTGACCGTGGGTAGGAATGTGGGGTGAAAGGTGTGGATACGGTGACAAGAGTAAGCGGGAGCGATTCGCGCGGGCAACGTCTTAGTACGTCATAAAAAGGTGTGATTGATAACTAACAACGTCTTGATACGTCGCTTTCTCTGTCCCTATATCCCTATGTATGCTTAAATCTTTAAAACTACGCAACGGATTTTGATGCGATTTTTTTTAATAGATAGAGTGATTCAAGAGGAAGGCTTATATATGTATAATACATGGTGTCAAATTCCACACTACACTGAAGCGAAGCGAGGGCGGGTCGCTAGTTAAAAATAAAAGGGTGTTTTAGTTGGCAATACTAAATTCTTATAGCGACACCTTTACGTGACAAAATTCTAACATAACAGTGTATGAAAGAGATAGAGAAAGCGAAAGAGAGAGACTGAGAGATGTATTCAAAGGCTCAGAATGTATAATAGTACTAAACGTACAGAAGCCCATCTGCGGGAGGACAAACAAATAATAAGCTACTCTCGGTGCACGACAATAAAGTACAGTTTCAAATTGCACAGCGCTCTGCCTATTATTATAAGCATTTTGTCACGTAGCTGAACCGACATATGACATCTCTCGTGCGCTGGCTCGACTGAGTCAGTCGCGAGCAGTAAGTTAATATAAAAGTTAAAGCGCGGAGTGAGACCCTCCTAATAGAGGTACCGTTTTAACATTATCGCCACCGTTTCATTATGTGAACACACCCTTACACGATCTAGTGAATGGCGGGTGTCTGCCTAGGGCAATAACATTATTACCACAATAAGCTTTCAATGAAAGAATTGTTTAATACTCTTTAATTATTTATTATTAAAACAGGACCTTGAGATAACCAACCAGTATTAATTCTGTATTGACCATGTTTGCAATCGTAATTGTTTTCATGCGTTATTCGTCAAAAGAAAAACAAGAATCCTGTAAAAAGTATTAAAATTTTTGGTCATCCGTCCCATTCTTTTTCTTATCTTATGAGGATTAATGGCCACCTCTAGTGTTAGAGTTTATCAAGCTGCCTGTAAGGCCTCTCACTTGGCTTAACATCTGTTATCAGATGACAACAGCCGGGACAGACGGTTTAACGTGCCCTCCGAAGCACGGAAGCGCTCAGTTGTAATGCCACTTAACGGTCACCCATCGGACACCTGGCCGGACCGAACGTGATCGAGTACGATCATTCTGTCAAGCTCCGTCTTGAGCTCTTCGACCCATCCCATGACCAACCCTTGCGAAAGTTTCTTAACCATTGTTTTCACGGGACGAATACCTAAGCTAACCGTGACATGGAGCTTCTCGATCTTCGAAGCGCTTCGATTGCAGCAGTAAAGCAACTTTCGCAGAGTCGGTCAAGGTATGGGTGGTCAAATACTCCTTCTTGCTTCGGACTTTAAGTCAGGACCTGGCTGCATTTGCAGTCATTAACGCTCACCATTTTTTTTGGACAACGGGATAATGCTTGGCCTTCACCTGGGGCCGTACCGTCTAACGCATCGATTATCGAAAAGTCTAAAATTAAAACAGATAAATCGAGCCCCAATTGGGCTAAAATAGCGAACCCCAATTCATGATGTCACAGGAACATCGATATCTTCCAAATTACGTCAACAGAAAGTACAAAACGAAATTCTTTACTTTGATTTTTCTGTTTTAAGTTGAAACTCGGCAGACTTTTCGATAATCGATTCGTTAGCCGGTACGGCCCCTGACCTGCCCCCCTAGCCAAAGTAACATCTGCAAATTTTCGCTATCGCTTCGCTTCGAAACATGTATATATGGATTTGACGTTTTAAAATTCGATAGTTAACGAAACCTTATATCAATCCCATACATGTTTCGAAAGCGAAGCGATAACGAAGATTTGTCAATGTTACTTTGGCTAGGCCCTCTGATGTTGAGTGACGATAAGGCCGAAGATGGAAGCGAACTACACCCGGAATCCTCACCACTGAGGAACTGGCTATCTTACCTCTAACTGCCGGAACACAACAATTTTTAACTGTTGTTATGGTGTCAGACTTAGGTAAGATGGTGGTAGCTAGCCAGGCGGACTTGAAATAAGCCCTACTACCAACCAAACGGAGTACAAACCCCCCTCCTGGGAATCGAACCTGGGACCCCAGTACTTACTTTGTGACCCCAGCGTCTTACACGTGTTGGCGAACCACTAGATCACAGAAGCGGTTAAAACTGCGTAAGGCAGTGCGTTGCCGCGTACTGACTGGCTGAGCAGCCTCGCGAGTCAGCCTCGGACGTTTGCCGCGCGAGGCAGCCTCGCTCTGTAGATTTATTGCATGAGGGTGCCGCGCGCGGCAAGGCCGAGCCACGACGGTGAGGCTGAGCCAGCATCGAACGCTCAGTTTAACGAGAAGTTACACAGAGACCGCGCATGTTATAAGACCGTATATTCGGAAAGCCATCGCCACCACTGCGTTTCTATCTCTAATTATCTAATTCTTCGACTTATAATCCATCTTTATTTTAATCAGCTATTGGAATATTTGGAATGTTCGTTTCCCGGTTTATGTTTCTCCACTCATCTTCTCTTAGTCCTCTATTATCATAATCAGAACTTTACACATCCCAAAGTATTCTATATTCGCCGTATAATTGTATTAATTTAAGAACCTGTTCTTTATCCATGACGCATGAACCATCAAGCTAGGTGAAGCAAAACAACCGGCTTGAGTGCGCGAGGCAAACCTACCGAGGCGCCTTTGAGCATCGTCAAAAACCGCCACCGTTTGGCTCGGGCCGCGTCACGCTCGGGCAAGGCAGCGTGTGCGTTTGCCTCGGGCGAGGCACGTCCTGACTGACCGAGGATTTGCCTCGCGCGGCTGTCTCGCGAGGCTGCTCGCCCAGTCAGTACGCGGCTAATGCCTAGCTTCCTAATCCATCCTCAAGGAAGGTTTATACTTTTTGCCTCAGCAGCAGTGGGAACTGTAAAATAGCTAATTACGATGGTGTTGAAGGGTTAAAGACCTACATAATACTAAATCCTTATCTTTATCCTTACATATAATAAAACAGTAAAAAAAGTGTGTCTGTTTGTGTGTCTGTTTGAACACGCTAATCTCCGGAAATACAGAACGGATTCGAATGAAACTTTTTTTGTTATATAGCTGTTAAGCCTGGGCGTAACTTAGGGTATAATTGATTTTGGAAAATGGAACACCTGATGGAGAACTATAATGGTCCAACTTAACTATAATAAGGAATATAAAAATGACACCTTTGCAAAAGTTGTTCAGCCTGATGAGAATTTTTTGTTGAGGTATAAAAATCAAAGATCTGGAACACCTGATGCAGAACCATAATGGTTCAGCTAAACTATACAAAATATAAAAATGACACCTTGGCAAAGTTGTTCAGCCTGATGAGCATTTTTGTTGAGCTATAAAATCGAAGATCTAGGTACATTAGTTCATTTATATGCACACGCCGAAGTCATAAAGTCCACGCGTACGAAGTCGCGGGCATCAGCTAGTATCTGAATAAGTCTTTTAGTACATCAAGCCACTCTCACGACACTAGCGGGTTATCTCCAACATCGTATTACAAACACAACAATAGCTAATAACTTTAAAACAGCACTTTATGATCATGCACGTTTTCGAAACAACACTACAACTGGGAACAAAGGTGATTGAAACTAAGCAACGAACTTTATGGTTTGCCGTGGGATGGGTGACCGAAAATTGTTCACCTTAGTAAGTACTACTGGAAAGTTAGGTAGGTACGGCTCGCCTTTGAAATGGTGGTGGGGGAAACCCCCAGCCCCACGCCCCACCTCTTCATTGCCCTGTCAAAAATCGAGTTACCCTACTAAATGGTAAACCTTTTATATTGAGGATATTTCTAAGGGAATTAATTAATTGGGTAACTGGAAATAATTAACGGCGACTGTTAATGGGATGCTTAAATAGTAAACCGGGCAGCGGTTTATATTACCTCAGCCCACCGGCGCCAATCCGTGTGTCGATCCGTGTGCTCATTCAATAGCCCCAGACTTCACGCACACAGTTGCGCGTGTGCAAAAACGTCACTGTGTAGCGTCTGTGTAATATAGGTAGTTGAAACGCGGCGCTTGTATGGAGTGCCTGGGGTGTGTAAAAGGGTATATCCGGTTTCTAGGCTAAAATATCCGGCCAATTTAAGCGTCTAGTCCGGCTTTTGCGTTTTTAGACCTGGCGACCCTAGCCAAGTGTCCAAACAACAGTTAATGCAAGAGTTTAACAGTAGTTTCACAATGCACCAAAATGATCGAGTCAACATACAAAACCACTTATAAATCTAGCCTTCGTTGCCTTATAAATAACTATAATTATATGGCGGGTTACTTGAGGTTCGCTGTCTAATAACTGGCCGAAGTAGGGATGGGACAAAGCAAAGGAATATATCGATAACTCTGTTATAAAATTGCAAAGTTAAATCATATTTTTTATCAAAGATTTTGCTCCAAAAGCTTATCGCACTGTGAAAATTTTAAATCATATTTCATGATCGGAGATTTAAAAACTTCACGTTGCCAAAAGGGTTAGGTTTTGCTTAAGTATCATTTTTGCAGCTTAGTGCAATTGGCCTGGATTCCATATATTTTCTATTCCTACTCTATTATTTTACATTAAGATCCCTATTTTGTGTCAACTTTTACAAATTGTTTTTAGTTCGAGGTGGCGCTAATAACGGCGACACAGTCTTCGACTAATGTTAATTATGTTTCTATTAACAATTTTTACTCACAAATTAATAACTTAAAGACTCATTCTTTAACGGCCGATTTCAATAATCTATCTTTAGTAAGAGATAGGCCTACTACGGATCTGTTACTAAGCAACTGTTGTTATTTCCTGTCATTTAACAGAAATATGTAGGCAACAAATGTTTAGTAAGCCTATCTCTTACTGAGGATAGGTTATTGAAATCGGCCGTAAGTTGGCGATGTCCTTTTCAGGATTATGTTTTAAATATGACAAAAGCAGAAAAAACGGTCTATCACTAGAATAGTCAATGGTTAGCTATGAAAAGAGCTAAGTTAAAAATATTGTTCTATTATAGATCCCATCTAATTTATCTAGAAGTTGAGTGTACATAAAAACTTAATACTGTCAATAATCGATTCTACCGAAATCGATTAAGCAGCGGATGCACATCACTAGTACGAAGATAAAAGGTTATTTTACCACGACACCGCACTACCGTTGTACTGAGATCTCTGCACTTTTGCAAGGAATTCTGCACAACTTAACTATAAAACTTAGTTTATTAAGCTTAGTTATTTGATCTAAATTAAATCTGGGTTAAAAAGGTTGTTTCCGCGCAAATTTGCTAAATAAATACCTTACCTAGAAGTTATAGCAGCGAAACCTACAATTTTAGATCAAACGAGTGTCACTCACATTGTGCGTGACAGTTGTACAGAAATTAGTCATGGTGTAATACACCAAAACTACGCATCTACGCGCGTGATCTACTATTGAAAAGACCAATCGTTTTGTCGATCAAAAGTTATTTTAACCGCCTCTGTAGTTTAGTGGTTCGCCCACCCGTGTAAGACACGGGGGTCCCGAATTCAATACCCAGGGGGTTACAATTTTTACTCGGGCTAGTTGGTGGTAGGGCTTATTTCAAGTCCGCCTGGCTAGCTACCACCATCTTACCTAAGTCTGACGCCATAACAACAATTTAAAAATTGTGTTCCGGCAGTTAGAGGTAAGATAGCCAGTTCCTCAGTGGTGAGGATTCCGGGTGTAGTGCGCTTCCACCTTCGGCTTTATCGTCACCTTACATTAGATGAGGTGAAGGCCAAGCACTACCCCGTTGTGTATAAAAAAAGAACAAACGTACTTCAGTCAACAGGCTTTCGAACATCGGTGGTACAATCTTTACTCAATACTGTACTGCATTACAGAGCGTCTCATGACTATCTCAAACAGTCAATCTATCTAGAAGTGTAACTATTTCATTTATTTCAATTAAAAATTTACTAGATCTTTTCACTGAAAACCCAAGATATATTTGAAAGTTATGAAAGACTAGCGGCCGCCCGTGGTTTCACCCGCGTGGTTCCCGTTCCCGTGGGAATATCGGGATAAAAAGTATCCTATGTTTTAATCTAGGCTATCTACTATCTGTGTGTCAAATTTCAACCAAATCCGTTCAGTAGTTTTTGCATGATTGAGGAACAAACATCCAAACATCTAAATATCCAAACCCACAAACTTTCACATTTATAATATTAGTAGGATATTTCGACCTCCTATTTTCCTTTATCAGCAATAGTCACGTCTGTAACAGAGACGATTTTGTCACAATATCAATTTCAATTGAAATGCGAACTGCTTCAATCAATAAGAAGAAATGAAGGTTTTTACGATATTGAAGCTTTATGAGCTAAAGATATAAAAAAAATATCTTTATGAACAAGCACAGCGATTCCCGAATTCTTTTGGCTACGGAACCCTTTTTGGTTCGCCGTTTTAGGGCATAATCCTAGCTCAAGTAAGAAGTAAACTAACTGTAACATTGTTTTTTTTACGTGGAAACTCCATTTGGAACGCCATTTGGGAGACGCTGGTCTAGCAATCTAGTTAGATAAGCAAAATTCTAAAATTTAAATCAAGATTTTGAAGTGCGAACGAAATTTTGTTAAGTTGATTAAGCTTTTAAGATATTTCATGAACAATTGAAGAATATTCGAAAAACAATACATCGTGCAAGCAAACCATAAAGTAATTCAGTGTTTTTCAACCTGTGGGGTCGCGACCCCCAGACGATCGCGAAGCCTTGCTCGGGGGGTCACGTCGCGGTCGTAAGACGTGTAAAAAAGGCAAGGGTGGTTCTACTCTACAGTAGAAAAAACTACAATTTGAGTGAGAAGGCTGTGCTTCTTTATTTCTAATTATTTTATCGAATCATGGTTTTGTTTTTGAGACGAATAATCAATCATTTTCTAATAGGAGTCTATTTCTAGTTTTTAACCGACTTCAAAAAAAGGAGGAGGTTCTCAAGTCGACGGTTTTTTATTTTATTTTTTTTATGTATGTTTTATCATAGCTTCGTCAGTTGTTACCCGATTTGTACAATTCTTTTTTTATCTCAAAGAACATAGTTCGTGTGTGGTCCCATAAAATTTTTTCAGAGATCTGGCCAGTAGTTTTCTCATAATCCTGAAAAATATCAATTATTTAGCTCGCCATCGCACGAGTTTTTATGGAATTTCGGACATAACATCTTTGTTTATGAACCGATTTAGATGATTCTTTTTTTATTTGAAAGGGTATACTTCAAGAGTGGTCACAATTTAATTTCATCGTTATTGGACTTCGAACTTCGAAGATACACAAGGGAACTCCTCAAAGTCAAATAGTATATGTAAAGTGATTTAGGTTTTGGTAAGTTTATGGCAATCCAAAACAAACCAAATCATGGTTTGCGATGCAACGTTCTGGACTAGACTTGGACTACGAAGACACAACGGAACTCCTCAAAAACAAACAGCGTAAATTTGGAAATTGAGTTCTGGGCATTTTACCATTGAAAATGTTACAATATTAAGTTAAAAAATATTTACACGCTGCGCTTACACACCTACCACTAAAAAGTTGAAAATAAAAAAGCTTTTTAAAAAAAAAGAAAAACCGCCTTCAAAAAACCTGAAAACAAAAACAGCTTAAAAATTAAATACCTCTAAAAAACAAGAAATAATATTCGAATCATTCGTTACACATATCAGTATTAATAAAACACGTCTAATGAAGTCGGGTGGGGCTTTTAGAAAAAATGAAGTTGTCCTCCAGCCCCACCCGACTTCAATAGACGTGTTTTATTAATACTGATATGTGTAATGAATGATTCGAATATTATTTCTTGCTTTTTAGAGGTATTTAATTTTTAAGCTGTTTTTGTTTTCAGGTTTTTTGAAGGCGGTTTTTCTTTTTTTAGTTTATATGTTTACCATTGAAGAAAACGTTAGTTCACATACTACAGGTTTGAAGTGGTGAATGGCACTAGTACTTTCACTGTTTTATTTTTGTCATTTTTGTTTCTTTCTGTTTTTGCCGTATGCAATAAGGCTATTATTGTTATTATTATTTTTAAAGCGTCCCTCGCTAACTCTGGATTCCTTTTTTCTCAATTTATAAGTTTTATTAAGGTCCTGGGGGGTCGCTTGAATTTTCGACCTTGTAAAAGGGTCGCGTTTTAAAAAAGGTTGAAAAACACTGATCTAAAAAATTCATCTACGATACGATTATATCCCGTGGTAGGAATAGGCAAACAAACTTCGATTAAGATTATTTGACTTTGACTTTGATTCAAGAAAGTTAGCACTTGACTTGATGATAAAAACTTTGTCACCGCGATGCAGACATTGACCTTGCTCCACACAGCTCATTACATGAATGTCACAAACGTCCCATGTCATATTACTTACATTACAACACACCGTGCGAACATATACCATCGTGACAAAGACAACTTTGTCTAACTGGTCAATGTGACCCAGTCACTGCCTTCAAAACAATATCACATCTATCGCAAAACAATAAAGATTATTGTCCCTTGAAGTTGTTTCGTATATCGTAAAAGTGATACCACTTTTTTCTTTTTTTAGGCAAAGGAATATGTTTCACGCATACCGCTCACTAATTCTTCGAAACTAGTAATTTTTCGTTAATAAAGAGTTTAAAATATATTTCTTTTTGTAATCTAACGATTGCGAAACATGTTCATATGTCCATGAAATCTAGGACACTTGACCGAATTGCAATAATTAGTTATTGGTATGTGTTAATTAATTTTATTCTGTTAAAATTGATTACACTTTAAAAACTGAAAATTCGCTCTATTTGAGTCCCGAAAATAAAGATACTACTCATTGGGTAATGTAAAAACGTTGTTTAGCGATAAGATGCTAAATATTTTATTAATACATTACAGCCAAGAACGGGAAGTTAGAATTTACATTGTCGAGGATGGTTTAAAGCCCGAGCCGTAGGCGAGACCTTAATTATTCGAGGCAATGTAAATTGCTTCCCGCAAAAGGCTTTCATAGGTAGTGTTTGTCGCAAGAAATGCGAGGAAACTTAAATTTTTTTTTTGGTTCTTGTAGCCATGTAAAACGACCATCATGCAGCTATAAAATTTTAAATAATAACGCTAGCTGAAGAGTTCCAACGTTCTGAATTTAGAATACTACTTCCCGAACTAGGGCGGCAAAATTATTGAAATTAATTTCCGCATTGAATTTCAAATTAAGAACGTAATGAACCAGACCACCACGAAAATGTGGAACCTCCCGCTTTTATTTTTTCATATGAAAATGATAATATTTCAGAGCATAAGCGAGAAAAGACCTTTCAGTATGAGGAATTATCCTTTATACACTTGCGCTATGGTTAATGGCAACTTTAGCTATTGTTCATGTTACTATCATCAACGAAAATCTTCTCCTTTTCCATCTATTTACTAGTGGCTCCGTGAGCTGTAGACCTCGCGAAAAAATGAAAATAAAATGTCGCCATGAAGTTTTCAAAGCACACAGTAGGTACGTGAGTATTGCAGCTAGATGGTGCTTCTAATTTTGATCATTTTTCAAAATGGGTGAGTATTTTTTTTTAATTTGGAAAAATTGGCTTGACCGAACAGTTATATAATTATCGAACCTACTCACTAAATTTCACCAGAATCTGTTGAGAAATGCGACTTGTAGAGGAGATCAAACAGCCGGAAAGCAGGAATGAAATATGGTTTTTTACATATCTCCGTCATTTTAACAAATTTCGAAAAACTGTCTCGACAAAAAAATTCTATTTATTTATCAAATCTGCTCACAAAATTTCACCGAGATCGGTTGAGAAATGCGACCTGTAGAGGAGAACAGACAGCGCCGGAAATACGGACTGAGATTTGAATTTTTCACATTATCTCCGCCATTTAAATAAAAAATGAAAAACTGGCTTGACATAAGAAATCTATACAATTTTCAAACCTGCTTACAAAATTTTACGAGAATCGGTTGAGAAATGCGACCTGTAGAGAAAAAAGGCAGCACTGGAAAGCCGGACTGAAATATGTATTTTTAACATTTCTCCGTCATTTTGAAAAATTTCAAAAAACTGGCATGACAAAAAAAATCTATATTATTTTCGAACCTGCTCACAAAATTTCACGAGAATCGGTTGAGAAATGCGACCTGTAGAGGAGAACAGACAGCGCTGGAAAGCCGAAAAACCTGTTTTTACACGACTGCCCAAATCAAAAAGAGTGTTATGTGTTCAGGATTCATGTATGTTTGTGGGTATGTGAGTTTCTTTATTCCACCATAACTTCTAAATGCCTGAACTGATTTGGATAAATGGGGTATCGTTAGAATCCTTACAGCATTCCGAGTGACACTGGCTATATTTTTTTTAGAAAAAAACAATATGGCGACTATACGACGCCATTTTCAAATGTAAAAAAAAAATTTTTTTCTTCTATTATTACAATATGGGCATCAAATGAAAGGCCTTGACGAGCACATTCCAAAACTATATAATATGTCACTAAAATGTGTGAAATAAAAATAAATAAATTAAAAAAATATTAAAAACACGACTGCCCTGCCAAAAACGAACTAAAAAGTTAAACAACAAGTGTCATTGCAGTCGGGGGACCTCTTTGATCAAAAATTGTTCCATAATAAGGTCCCCCGACTGCAATGACACTTGTTGTTTAACTTTTTAGTTCGTTTTTGGCAGGGCAGTCATGTTTTTAATTTTTTTTTTTTTTTTTAACATATCTCCGCCATTATGAAAAATTAAAAAAATCTGTCTCGACAAAAAAATTCCATATAATTTTCGAACCTGCTCACCAATTTTCACGAGAATCGGTTGAGAAATGCGACCTACTGTAGAAGAGAACATACAGACATACGAAATAATTTTTGCCCAAGCTGAAGCAGAGACGCTTCGCTCGCACTTCGTGCTCGCTCGGTCAATTAAAGAAAAGCCTGTGCCCCACCGTGTGATTTCAAATTGCTGAATTTGAATATTTCATCTTATTCTTCTCAGCTAAAAAAAGTCCTGAATGGGTGGTCGGAAAATACAGGGTATTTGTAAAATACCAACAACCTCGTAGGGATAGATTACTAACATCAAAACAACATTTGTTCTACGGCTTTTCCGAAAACAGACAAAAATATCGAATTTTCATACAAAACTCGATCAGCTGTTCGGGTCATTTGTATGAAAAGTCGATTTATTTTGTAATTTTTCGGAAAAGTCGTAGAACAAATGTTTTTATGATGTTAGTAATCTACTCGTGCGAGGTTGTTGGTGTTTTACAAATAACCCTGTATAGACAATTCAAAAGCACTTAATTTCTAAGTTTATTTGAATAAAGGATTTATTCATATCAGTAACAGACTAAAGTGACAAAAACCGCAGGGCATGTATGAAAAGATTGATGGATATGAATGAAGCGAAAGAAGTGTGCAAGGATCGTAGCAGGTGGCGATCCATAGTCTCTGCCTACCCCCATGGGAAACAGGCGTGAGTGTATGTATGTATGTATGTATGTAGTAACAGACTAACAGTAGAGTTAAGACGAACGACTTATTTCTTCATTAACTTACGAATAACAATTCTAGACACAAATCTGCAATCAATTGTGTCTCTTAAAATATGGCTCTTAATTTCATATGGTTACTGCTATTACACTGTATATGTAACTGTACATTCCATGTTTAGGAGACAGTCAGGCGAAGTTTCGTAACACGCAATGATAAATTTATTGAGGATTTAGTTGCAGGAATTTAGGACGATATCTGAACGCTTTGTAAGTTGATATTTCAACACAAATCAACAAACAGTTTTACAGTATTGTTGTAGGTTTTTCAGAAAATCTAATATTGCTTTCCTATAGAGTTTTAAACCTAGTTAGTACTAAATATTACAATAACCCAAATTATTTTTCAAAAATCCTGGTGAGGGCATTGGAGTATGTTTTTTATACAACGGGATAGAGGCCTTAATCTCACCTGATGTTAATTAAGTTGTTAAGACGATAGGGCCTAAGGTGGAAGCACAGCACACCCAGAATCTTCATCACTGAACAACTATCTAACCTAAGCTTAACCGTATTTAACTACGAGAACACAACAATTTTTAAATTGTTGTTATGGCGTCAGACTTAGGTACGATGGTGGTAGCTAGCCAGGCGGGCTTGAAATAAGCCCTACTACCACCAACCAAACCGAACACAAATTGTACCCCCCTGGGAATCGCTGATGGGAATCGAACCCGGGACCCCTGCGTCTTACACTACCTTTAAGTTATTAATATTTAGATGTACTGCCTCGAAGTCATAATTTGTTTTTAACAACACCCTAAGAGTGAAGGGTTGGTGCTTGAAGATTTTACTTTGAATCACTACATGGTTGAAGTAGTAATTCAAGTATTTATTTTCGATACTTATTTCTGTTAAAGCTGATAAGTTTCTTGCGCCTGTTCTTGTCAGAGTTGTCAGCTCAAAAAGTCTGGAACGGGTGGTAGGAAAATATACACGATTCAAAAGTGCTGATTGTGTTAAAGCTGATAAGTTTCTTGCGCCTGTTCTTGTCAGCTCAAAAAGTCTGGAACGGGTGGTGGTAGGAAAATATAGACGATTCGAAAGTGCTTAATAATCAAGTTTATTTGAATAAAGATATTTTGACTTTGCATCTAAATTACCTATTGTAAGAACACGCACGCATAGACAAAAAACTTAGTTGATAGCCGTTATTCTATTGTGCTCGCAGCAAGCAAAAACAAAATAATTAATCACGAAAGCTTATGAATGTGTTAAAATATTAGGTACTTTCGTTTATAGTTGTAAACATTAAGGTATAAGGTTATTTGTTACTTAAAGGGCCATTTACATAATTTAAATTAACAAATATAGCCTTATAATTACTCTATTTGTTTGTTTAAATTACTAAATAAAGACACGGCTTACAAAATTAACATAAACGCAAGGTTTTAAAATATACCTATGTAAAACGATACCTTTTTCTAAAACTAAAAACCGACCGAAAATTATCAATTTATCACATACAAATTTGAATTCGATTAAATTTATTCAAAAATATTCAGTTGAGCAGAAAATTATACAAATAATACCACAATATTTCAATACTTAAGATTAAAGATCATTCATTTTCAGGCAGTGGTATCGTTACAATTTTCAGAATGTAACCAAATGTAAAATCTTGTTTTCTTTTCTTCACAATATGCCTTTCCAATAAAAAAAATGTGAGCAGCAATATGGCCGATATTGCACGTTGGATAGTGTTCGAAATTTGACCACGCATATTATGTATCTGTCAAAAATTGGCGCGCGCTTCCTGCACCCTTCCCGCCCTTGAGAAAGACCACTTACTTTTTTCACGCGCGTTCCGTTTCACACCGCGCGCGGCCCGACTATAAATACCGTCGACAACGAAATGAGAGCAATCAGTAGCCTTCGTGCAGTCTACAACAGAAGTGCAAGATGAGAGTTCTGGTCAGTTGAACCACCTATCATATGTGTTATAAAAGTGTTGATTAGTGATTTGTGTTGTGCAACAGTGCTATTGGAAGTGAATACAAAAATTTGAAAGGGATGTTTTTTGGTTCACAGATTGTCGCCGCCGCTTTCCTCGCCTGTGCCGCAGCTGTGCCTTCTGGCGCTCTGCTGGCCCACCATGGCCTCGGGTACGCCGGATACGGCGGTTACGCCGCTGGGCCGTTGGCTTTAAGCCATGGCCCAGTAGCCGTGGCCCACGCCGCCCCCGCCCTGCCCACCATCTCCCCCGGGGACATCCAGGGTGCCGCCATCGAAGCCCACGTTGACGCCTCCGACCACGCTCGCGCCGCCGTAGACGCCGTCCGTGAAGCCCATGACCAACACTCTGAGTTGGCTGGCCGTGCTTTGAACGCCGCTGAAGACCACTCATGGCAAGCGTTGGACTCTGTCAAGACCCAGGAAGCTCAGTTGGACGGTGCCGCCGCTGGCGTTGCCCCTATCTTGGCTAAGCAATTGGCCGGTCATGTAGCATACGCCGCTCCCGCTGCGTATGGTGCCCACGCTGCATATGGTGCCCACGCAGCATACGCTGCCCCCGCTGTCCACGGGTACGCTGCCTCCGCTGTCCACGGGTACGGTGCCCCCGCTGTCCACGGGTACGCTGCCCCCGCTCTGTACGCCGCTGGTCCCGCGGTCCACTCTTACGCCGGCGCCGCTAGCAAATCCATCTCCACCCAATCTCTATCCCAGACCCACCCCTCCCCCGTGGTCCACCACGCTGCCCTCGTTGCCCACGCCCCCGTCGGCTACGCCCACGGTCTTTCCCACGGACTCTCCCACGGATGGTAAACTGTGATAACTATTTAGATACCAAAAAATACTCAATTTTGGATTGTACATAAGTTAATTAAAAAAAAAGTATACAGATGCAATAGAGGCGAGGATGTGTGAATAAATGAAAATAGTAATTTATTTGGTTTCTTTCTTTTCTTTCCCTTGATGAACTAATTTATTTGATTTCTTTTTTTTCCCTTCAATAACCAAACACAATAGCAGTACCTACGAAAATAGTAATTTATTTGGTTTCTTTCTCTTGATTAACCAATTCATTTGATTTCTTTTTTTATTTTCCTCGAATAACCAAATCAGTCAGTACCTACGAAAATAGCAATTTATTTGGTTTCTTTCTTTTCTTTCCCTTGATTAACCAATTTATTTGATATCTTTTTTTCTTTCCCTTGAATAACCAAACACTATATCAGTTCAATACATACGCAAAAAGTAATGTATTAGGTTTCTTTCTTTTATTTCCCTCGATGAACCAATTTATTTAATTTTTTTTCTTTCCCATGATTAACCAATTTATTTGATTTCTTTTTTCTTTGTCTTAAATAACCAAACACAATAGCAATACATTAAATGTTAAATTGCAAGATATATCTAATTGCATTTCATAAAGAGAGCCGCTAAAACAGGTCTGCACTATAATCAGAATTAAAGGTTACGTAACTATCCAGTCTTATTTCACTTAGATTAAGTCACTCGATTATTTTTAACGACACACACAAAGTCAATGTCACTTTATTAATTTGCCACGGTATACCGGAAGTCTGATAGAATATCTACTCAAGAACCTTGAACGTGAATTCCTTTGCTTGACGGACACTCGAAAAAAATTACATCGCGGAATTGGAGCGGACGTAAAAAAACCTTCATGTGTAGGTAGCTAATTAAAAAAAAACTTATAAATATTCGAACGTTCTGGCTGCCCGGAAGTGGCTTTGCCATTTCTTTGTTCTTTTTAAATTGTTAGACAAAAGAATGCTTATTTGTACAGCCATAAAAAAACATTCCAAAAAATTAATAACACAGAATTAAGTCAAACAATCCAAATTATAAAAAACTTGTTATTTCGCGTTCTCGTTAACTTTATAATACCATGGCTCACGTATTACTGTAAGTACTTTAACTGACCGAGTTAACAAAGGTCTACGATTGCAGTCCTAGAGTTAACTTGTAAATATGTACACAAGATTCCTTTCTCTTTCCACACAACTATAGGAACAGCGTTATATGGATAACTACACTGGTTTAACTAGGATTAGGGTTGGCTGATACTTTTTTACGACAGAAGACAAAGATACCATAACCAAACCGTAACCAGATACTATAACTTAACCGCCTCGATGGTCTAGTGGTGCGCCCACCCGTTAAGACACAGGGGTCCCGGGTTCGATTCCCAGGAGGGGGTACATTTGTACTCGGTTTGGTTGGGCTTATTTTCAAGTCCGCCTGGCTAGCTATCACCATCTTATCTAAGTCTGATGCAATAACAACAATTCAAAAATTGTTGTTCCGGTAGTTAGAGGTAAGATAGCCAGTTCCTCAGTGATGAGGATTCCGGGTGTAGTACGCTTCCACCTTCGGCCTTATCGTCACTTAACTGATGTTACGTGACGATAAGGTGATGTTAAGGACCTCACCTGATGGTGAGGTGAATGCCAAGCACAATCTTGTTGTTGATCATAAAAAAAAATGGTGAGAAGGGTTGGAGATATTTTACTCGGCCGGACGCCAAAACTAAGCGGTCGCCACAGCACAGAATATTAATAGTATGACCATATTCTTTTGAGCTGTTGCAAAACCATAGCTGTGACACACTAACCCTCACCTATTTTCATAACACGTAGAGCAATTCTGCTCACACAATACTAAAGGATCAAATCGATCAGAATAATTTGACTGCTCAAATAAGTTCATCATATAATCGCAAGACGTTGGCCTCTCCCACCTCCTCTGGGATTGCCTTTTTAGGGTTCCCAAAGGGTAAGATCGGGACGCCATTTCTAATACTCCACTGTCCGTCTATCTGTCTGTCATCAGGCTGTATCTCATGAACCGTGATAGCTAGACAGTTGAAATTTTTACTATTGATTTATTTCTGTTGCCGTTATACAACAAATACTAAAAACAGAATAAAATAAATATTTAAGTGGGGCTTCCATACAACAAACGTTCTTTTTGCCATTTTTTGGTACGGAACCCTTCGTGAGCGAGACCGACTCGCACTTGGCCGGTTTTTTAGGGTTCCGTACCCAAAGGGTAAAAACGGGACCCTATTACTAAGACTCCGCTGTCCGTCTGTCTGTCTGTTTGTCTGTCTGTCTGTCACCAGGCTGTATCTCAAGAACCGTGATAGCTAGACAGCTGAAATTTTCACAGATGATGCATTTCTGTTGCCGCTATAACAACAAATACTAAAAACAATAAATTAAATATTTAAATGGGGCTCCCATACAACAAACATGTTTTATTTTCCGTTTTTTGCTCGATATTAATAACGACAACAGATAGACAGTCGAAATTTTTTACAGATGATGTATTTCTGTTGCCGCTATAACAACAAATACTAAAAACAGAATAAAATAAATATTTAAGTGGGGCTCCCATACAACAAACGTTCTTTTTGCCGTTTTTTGGTACGAAACCCTTCGTGCACGAGACCGACTCGCACTCGGCCGGTTTTTTTTATACCTAGATAGGCAAGCACTTGCCTGATCTCTAGCCTGATGGTAAGCTTTGATGCGATCTACGATGGAACACGCTTGCCTAAAAGTAACCTATTCAGGTATTGCCTAAAAATTAATCTGGGTCAGGCTTATCCCAATCTATTGATTCATTTATTTATTAATTATGGGCGTAAGTGAACTAGAACATATAATTGATATTACGATTATATGCTTTAGTTAAATTACATAGGTGCCATTTTTCGGTGTTCTTTGTTTGCCTAAGCAAATCCATCTTTAGAAAAAACTAGCAACTAAGGATACTTAGCAATATGAGATCAAGGATCCCGAGTGTTTGGTGTCCCTAGGTCTTCATTTATCCTGTTCCCTAAAGATTGGCAACCCTGAATACGATATGGACTCTGATTAGCACATAACTGCGTTATAATTGAAAGTGAGAAAGGGTCGAAATTACTAGAATCACCTTTGTTACAAGAAAGCATTAATTTTAGATTTTGAATGAATTGCAAACTTGTTGAACAATTAATTAACCAAATTATTTACTGCTGCTTTTAAATTCAATGACATCCTTGATTGCTTCAAGGATACGAATCCAAGTAAAATCATACATAATAGGTATTTGTGACATTTTGAATTTTGATATAATTTTGTATGGAATGTTTATTATTTTGGTAATTTCGTTTACTTCTGTTTAATTTCTTGCGCCTATTGTTTTTATTCACTAAAAGACGACAATACCACAAAATAGTAGGAACAAAATGGAACGATTTTAAAGTCCATTTGAATGAAGATTTTTCTTTGATTTTTACACTATAGTAATCATCGAATTCGTATTTTATTATTAGGAATTCACTTATTAACTTGCAGACTTAGGCATGTTTCAGAGGTTAATAAAAAAAACTAGAGAAGTTCTATGTGAATGTATATAAAAAAAGCTCTAAGCAAAGTATGCCCTACTTCTAGTACGGAAATGAGGCACACAAGAACCAAAAATTGTCGAAAGTATAAGAAATATGTTTTTTTTGTCCGAAAGTTTGAATATTCTAAAGTTGGCCTATGTTGAATGGAATTTCCGTTAAGTTTACGCCTGAAATATTTCTCAATACAAACTTTTAACAATCAGTAAACACGATATTGCTTTAAAAGTTTATTCAGGCGGAAAGTTTCAATGTCTATTTTATAACTCGCATTATTTTTATTTAAACAAAAGTACAATCTTATACATTATCTAATTATTTTTTAATAAAATAAATAACTAGTGGCTTTGTAGAGCTGTAAATCACGTTTGTGACTTTTTGAACACTTTTCGAAATAGCTGAAATATGATTTTTTTATTATAATAAATAGTAAAAGCCCACGGAAAAGCACACTTTTCCTTGGGATTCACTATTATTGTCCAAACAGAGGTAAACTCTAAATGGATACAAAACAAACTTCAATCACATAACCCTTTGCTTTTACCCAATTTTATTATTTGATGTCTCCCATAGTGTGGCAACTTTAACATTCAATGTAAGCTGGCAACACTTTTGCGAATGATTATTATAAACATTAATAACGTCCATTATGCAAATACACGCCGCATTTTAGTCCAGATACATACACAATGAAGACTTGATTTACGACAACCTGTATGGAACAAAGACGCAAGTAGTATGCAGCAGTCAATTGAAATAAATCGGACAATTTTTAACGTTACCAATCACTATTCAGAGACACCTGATTCAATTAAACACTATTCAGTGTTCTAACTGAGCGTATAGAATTGGTAAACCCATTAAGCATGGTCTAAACCTGTAAAGATACGCATGCGCCGCCGTAATTTTGATACTGCTCAAACGATTTTTAATCCTAGTTCACCACTTCTTCGTATACTTCTATAGAAAAGAAAAAAAAAGAAAAACCGCCTTCAAAAAACTGAAAACAAAAACAGCTTAAAAATTAAATACCTCTAAAAAGCAAGAAATAATATTCGAATCATTCGTTACACATATCAATATTAATAAAACACGTCTATTGAAGTCGGGTGGGGCTGGAGGACAACTTAATTTTTTTCTTAAAGCCCCACCCGACTTCATTAGACGTGTTTTATTAATATTGATATGTGTAACGAATGATTCGAATATTATTTCTTGCTTTTTAGAGGTATTTAATTTTTAAGCTGTTTTTGTTTTCAGTTTTTTGAAGGCGGTTTTTCTTTTTTTTTAAAAAGCTTTTTTATTTTCAACTTTTTAGTGGTAGGTATGTAAGCGCAGCGTGTAAATATTTTTTAACTTTATATAATGGTAAAATGCCCAGAACTCAATTTCCAAATTTACGCTGTTTGTTTTTGAGGAGTTCCGTTGTGTCATCGTAGTCCAAGTCTAGTCCAGAACGTTGCATCGCAAACCATGATTTGGTTTGTTTTGGATTGCCATAAACTTACCAAAACCTAAATCACTTTACTTATACTATTTGATTTTGAAGAGTTCCTTTATGTATCTTCGAAGTTCGAAGTCCAATAACAATGAAATTAAATTGTGACCACTCTTGAAGTATACCCTTTCAAATAAAAAAAGAATCATCTAAATCGGTTCATAAACAAAGAAGTTATGTCCGAAATTCCATAAAAACTCGTGCGATGGCGAGCTAAATAATTGATATTTTTCAGGATTATGAAAAAACTACTGGCCAGATCTCTGTAAAAAAATTATGGGACCACACACGAACTATGTTCTTTGAGTTAAAAAA
Organism: Agriphila tristella; assembly: GCA_928269145.1. Lineage (NCBI taxonomy): Eukaryota > Metazoa > Arthropoda > Insecta > Lepidoptera > Crambidae > Agriphila > Agriphila tristella. The sequence continues at coordinate 970,852 of OV743451.1, read as the reverse complement.
AGAATTATACAAATCGGGTAATAACTGACGAAGCTATGTTAAAACATACATAAAAAAAAAAAAAATAAAAAAAAAAATACCGTCGACTTGAGAACCTCCTCCTTTTTTTGAAGTCGGTGAAAAACTGAGATTATTTTACTTTTAATTTCTAACTTTATGTAAAGAAAACTTACCTAAAACATAAAAAGACATAAAACGTTCACAGATAAATGTCAAGAGCTCAGTAGCGCAGTGGTTTAGATAGATAGATAGATAATGATTTATTCATAAACCACTACAATACAAATAAACAATAACAGGAACAAGTAAGAGATAACTTAAAACTAACACAGTGTCCATGATAGTACCGTACCGGAGTGTGCAGCAGTGCACCAGACACTGATTTTCAGCCGAGTCCCTGTCATCGTTTGGTCGCAAGCAATAACACAAAACAAAAAACCGCATCTAAATTGGTCAAACCATTCGGAAAATGATTACTACAGCGCCCCCTAGCGGCTGAACACCATAACACCAAGAACCATCGCCGACAAACTACAAAACTGTTACAGAAAACCGCATCCAAATTGGTCAAACCGCTTTGGAAATAAATGAGAAAATTATAACTGCAGCGCCCCCTAGCGGTTAAACACCATAACACAGTTTTAATAACTTTATACTGTGACCATAACATCTATCTGAGAACCATCGCCGATAACTTACAAATCCATTACAGAAAACCGCATCGAAATCAGTTGAGTAGTCTTAGAGAACATCTCAAGCGCGACTTATCTGGTTGCTGCAGCGCCCCCTGGTGGTCTACCGCCATGTAATATATCTAAGAACCTGCTCTGAAATGAAACCTTTTGACTGCAGAAAACCGCATTGAAATAAGCCCAGTAGTTTCCAAGGAAAATGGTATTAGACAAACTTGACTTATCTGGTTGCTGCAGAGCCCCCTGGTAGTCTACCACTATGAAACATGTCTAAGAACTTGCTCTGAAATGAAAACTTTTGAATGCAAAAAACCGCATCGAAATCGGCTTAGTAGTTTCCGAGGAAAATGGTAACAGACAAACACACAAACAAACAAACAAACAAACGCACAACCTCTAACCCCAAACGCATATACCGCCTCCGTTCCGTTCCGTCCGTCGTGGGTAAAAAGAGTGTGCTTCAATACATAAAAAAAATTTATATATAATAATTATACTTATTGTTAATTATATAAATAAACATAGATAATTTAGATACGTAGTGGGTAATAATGTCGCACAGCATCATGGCGTGACCAAAACTTTACTATCTTAAGCTTGTGCTTGTCCGTGCTTCGGTGGGCACGTTAAGCCGTTGGCCCCGGTTGCATTTGCAGTCGTTAATACCCACCTATTCGCATTGGGCCCGCGCGGTGCGTTTTGGCCCATCCTTCTTATCCACCCATAAAGAAAGCCTGTGCCTCAGCAGTGTGGACATTAAAAATAGCTGATGTCGTATCGATCAAATCAGTCCGGTAAATTAATTGGAACTTTACCGGATCTTGACCCTGTGTAGTACACAATAGACAGGCAGTGTCCTAAATAATGAGTCTGTATTACGAATCTTCTAGTACATGCATACACTCACGCCTGTTTCCCATGGGGGTAGGCAGTGACTATGGATCGCCACCTGCTACGATTCTTGCACATTTCTTTCGCTTCATTCTCATCCATCAATCTTTTCAAACACGCCCTGCGGTTTTAGTCACTGCGTACATCAGCCTTTTTTATTAAAATCTATATTTGATCCGCGTAGGTTTTTCTGGGACGCCCTTGCGCAATCGTTCCATCCACATTCGCATAATATATCTCTTTCGTGATTCGCTTTTCATTCATCATCTCTAAGTGACCAAACCACCGGAGCATTCCTTTCCCAATTCTTGTCATTATATCATCTTCTAGTAGGTTTTAGGAAATGACGAATATTCAAGAAAATTTACCAAAAGAATTACCAAACCAAACACGTTCATTAAAGAAAACATTAATCTAAGTTGTTACAGAAACAAATTGTTAGTCATTTATAAAGTCTTCAAATTCACCAAATGACAGCAACACGACAGCTGGGCGTGAGCGCCATTTAAAGTGTAATAAAAATAGCCGTCACACAGCAGACTTAAGATTCAGTAGCTTACCAAAATTATAGGTGAAACGTGGAGTTCTTTAGTTTGCGGTAACTGATTAAAAACCTTGACTCATAATCACACCGAAAAAAAGCAAGATCGTGGTCAAATGCCTGTGTGTGGTCTAAGGTGAAGCATGCTTGCCCAAGAAATGCGACATTAGCCAAAATAGTTACGACTTACGACAAAGTACTCCTGAAATTGTTAAGTGGTTTTCGTAGCTGACCGTAAATTCCGAAAAGAATCGATAGAGAGAGAAAGCAAGAACAAAACGTACACGTTGGTTTTTTTTGAATCGATATGGGGGTAGCTTCTTTAACATTCACAAGAGCTTGTAACAGCCTAGACTTAATAATTTTGAGTTTGGTTTTTTTAGTTTGTATTTGAGGAGGGACTGTGTCCTTGACAAAAAACCTGGCGTGGCTTTGATCATGGTTTAAAAAAAATCAAAGAAAATCTATACGGTTTTACTGTAGTTAGTTCCGCAGTGTCCTTGACAAAAACCTATAGCGTGGCTTTAATCATGGTTGTAAAAATCAAACAAAATCTATACGGTACTCAGAAAAAGTAAACCTATGGAAGTGACACAAACTGCAATAACAAAGGATTCATGACGTCAGGCGCGTGCCGCCATATTGTGTTGCGTTTACATGTTACAATTTCGACTCTATGCTGTTTACGTAAGGTGTATGTTCACTAAGCTAAGCCGCCATGTTTAGTTGCGTTTGAATGGAGAACAATGAAGTAGGTATGCAAGCTTTTTTCGTAGGTATGTTAGGTCCATATTATTTCTTCGTCATTGATACGGTATAACTACCTACTGTAGTTTCGTAAGCTGTGGCGACCGGCGCCCGCGCATCGCCGAGTTCAAGTTCGAACGAAAGTAAGCGCAACTCTCGCGCACTCTTTGTTTAAACTGTATCGAGCGGGTGCTTAACTTTAATCACCTGTGGTTTTTTACTTTATTTACGGTCAACGGCACGCTGGGCTTCCACGATATATTCAATCAATTTTATACTTAAATGCAAAGCTATTAAGGTTCATAATTAATTACAGATTTTTGACGGTTTTCCTCATGTGCTGCTGACTGTACAACAAAGTTCCTGTATTGGTCCAGCATATATTAATTGGAACCTTCGTTTTTACTGTTTTGTAAGGTGTTGTACATTAATAAATTAAGGGGGGAGAGGGGAAATCGCTAAATATCACAAAGTGGGAGAGGGAGGTGTAGTGAGATATCAAGCGTATTAAATTAATCGTTGAAAGCGCGATTTTTAAACCCAAATAACCTGCATCTAATGTTTGCTTGGACATTTTTAAAATAATTACTTTGTACAAAAAAATAAACACGTGACTTTTAAGGGAGGGGGGAATTACTCTACAACCTAATCAAAAAACCAATAACAAGCAATGCTATTAGAAGTAAAAACGGACTATAAAGTCACATTAATGCTTGTCTAACCATTAATCATGATCCATATACGCAAAACAAGTGAGTTACGTCCTTCAGTTAAGTATTTCGACCAATCAAAAATGTCTAGATTTAATTACTTATGCCGGTTTTAGGATATTTGACAAGTTAAGGTACCTGCAGACGTGTTTGATCGAAATGTTTGATCCAATTATCGATAATAGACAAAAATGGGTTATTTATTCGTTTACGAAAGGCATTTTTTTTATAATTTCAAATATAAAGCTTGTTAGCTATATAAAGCTCTTTAATATTTCATATGTCAGTCAGATTTATTTCTTACTTATCAAGTAAACTTATATTTCCAAACTTTGATGCATTAAAAGAAAATATAAGATTATAAGTTTTCCACAACAGGTAACAAATGCTTATTCACTGATTACATTGGCATTTAGGAGTCAAAGTGACATTGATCAAGATTGAATGAAAAAAAAACACAATTGCCCTGCTAAAAACGAACTAAAAAGTTAAATAACAAGTAAGACTTCTTTGATTCAATATTGTTCCACAAAATGGTGACTTTCAGTGCAATGACACTTGTTATTTTAACTTTTTAGTTCGTTTTTGGCAGGGCAGACGTGTTTAATTTTTTTTTTCATACATCAACTCTGAGCACGTTTTTTCGGCAGTCATGTAATAAAAGTAGGATGGTTTCTGAAGCATCGATCATAAATAAAAGTTGGATAAAAAAATATAAGCTTTCTGCCAGAATTGGTACCACTAAGTTGTCACCAAACGTTTTATCTGCAAGTACCTTTACTTGTTTCATTATTGGCAAATACCCTGAATAATGGTACAGAACCAGAACTTGTCACATATCAAGAGTGCAATAAACATTCCGAGCGAGATCATTCGACTACTATTAAACGCAAAAAAAACCGCCTCTTGACATTTAAACGAAACGAGTACTTACTGTGTATATACTTTAACTTCAATAAATCGCCCACAAAGTATGTTAATATTGAAGGTTTGTTCGTATAACTATAATTTTAATGCGGAAATATTTTGTGAGAAAAGGGATGAAAGTGAATGTAACTAAGACTAAAGTGATGGTGTTTGAGAGAGATGAAGAAATGACTGACTGTACGGTAATGTTAGGTGGCGAAAAAGTGGAACAAGTCCGTGAGTTTGTATACTTGGGGAGTTTGTTCACAAGGGACGGAAAGAGTGAGGAAGACATAGAAAGACGAGTGAAGAAAGGAAATTCGGTGAGTGGTGCTATACACTCGGTTATGAGTAGCCAAACCGTTTCTGCAAAGGCGCGAATGGCTATTCATAGCGGAGTGCTGGTACCGACACTGATGTATGGAAGTGAATCTTGGGTATGGCAGAAGAAGAATGAAAGCAGAATAAATGCGGTAGAGATGCGATCGTTGAGGAAAATATGTGGAGTAAAACTGAGTGATAGAGTGAGCAATGAGGTGATTCGCAAAAGGTGTGGTCTGAAAGATGATATAGTGACAAGAATTGAGAAAGGAATGCTCCAGTGGTTTGGTCACTTAGAGAGGATGAATGAAAGGCGAATCACGAAAGAGATATACTGTGCGAATGTGGAAGGAACGATTGCACGAGGGCGTCCCAGAAAAACCTACGCGGACCAAATAGAGGTTATTATAAAAAAGGCTGGTGTACGCAGTGACAAAAACCGCAGGGCATGTATGAAAAGATTGATGGATATGAATGAAGCGAAAGAAGTGTGCAAGGATCGTAGCAGGTGGCGATCCATAGTCTCTGCCTACCCCCATGGGAAACAGGCGTGAGTGTATGTATGTATGTATGTATGTAAATATTGATTTGATATTGATCTAGATATAATTTTTACGCTTATACAACGTGTTACAAAATAACTCCTAATGCCAAATATGGTAGATAGGGACCATCAAACTGAACTACTTTTACTATGGGACTAACTCTGAAATCGCGAAAAAAAATGAATAAAGAAAATATCAAAATGTATGAAACAGCTGATTTTATAGTCCCTATGTACCATATCTTGGCATTAGGGGTTATTTTGTAACACGTTGTATATTATGCTAGGGCACATATTTTGACTAAGGTGTAGAGTTTTTGAAGTTATGGCTTGTAGAGTTAGGGTGCGTAGAGTTAGAAGCTTGGCTCTACATGAGGTCTGATAACTTTTTGACAGTGCGAGCTATAAGGTCTCATCTTGGCAACATTTTGCATGAAAATGTTTTTGGTGGGATTCTATTTTATTCATAAGAAAGGCAATATATATTTATATAAATATTTAAAAAGAAAGGATGAAGGAAGAAATGTTATTACTTACTATCAATCAAAGACAATAAACTAGAAATAAAACTGTTTTTAATCTCTTCAAACGATACGACGTGCTTTAAACATGCAACGAACTAACGAAACAATTAAAAAACATATCAATCATTTAAGACAAGTAACACCGCAGCACTGAGCATGCACACACCCTACGATGCCCTACGTGACGCAACGAGACCACAAATTTCAAAGATGGCGCCGCATCACCTGTCAAAAAGCGCGCGCTTCCTGCATTCTTCCCGCGCGGGCGTTGACGTTTTACTTCTTTTTTTATTTTTTTCGTTGCGGCTGCGGCTAGTGCCCTATATAGTTGAGATATATGAAGATCGATATAAAAAGAGGCTGTGTTCTGATGAACGCAATCAGTAGCCATCCAGCTATCAAGATGAGAGTTCTGGTCAGTGTCATAGTGTTATAGTTTTTTGTGTTATGTATCTTGTAAACTTTTGTGTAAAAAGTGTATTTTTTATTATAAACTTTTTAAAAGTTGTGCAAAATTAAAACTCCCATAAATTAACAGGAAAATAAAACAGTTGATCAAAAACCGAATAAAATTTATTAAAAGACGGTAAAATAATGGCAAATAGATATATGTAACTTAAAAAAAATACTAGTACAGCTATAAAACTGCAGCTTAAAATAAATTTTAATGTAAAAAAAAACCAGCCAAATGCGAGTCGGACTCGCGCACGAAGGATTCCGTACCAAAATACAGAAAAAAAAATCACGTTTGTTGTATGGCAGCGCCACTCAAATATTTATTTTATTGTTTTTAGTATTTGTTATTATAGCGACATCAGAAATACATAATCTGTGAAAATTTCAACTGTCTAGCTATCACGGTTCATAAATACAGCCTGGTGACAGACAGACGGACAGCGGAGTCTTAGTAATAGGTTCCCATTTTTACCCTTTTGATACGGAACCCTAAATAACTGGGTACTAATACTTACTCTTTAAATTAAAATTTCAACTGTTTTTACAATTAAAAGTTTGCTTAGATATAGCAATGTTTTCCTCTTAATGTAGGTAGTCTATTTTTTTTTAATCGTTGTTATAAAGAATCGATGAAAAATAATAACCTAAACAGTTTTGTAGGACACTGCCATTGTAAATGTATATGCTTGTCTCAATAAAGAAAATAAATACAAAATACAAATAATAAATAAAACATAAAATGCAGAAATGCATACAAGTTATTAGCATAAAGCTCTCCTTGATACGTCTTTCAAGTCATCTGAATAATCTCGTATAAATTATCGTTGATTAATTACAAAACAAGTTTTCTTTGAAGAAAATCTTAATAAATATTTTAAACACCATACTAAAGTATAAAATATGATTTTATGACCTAATTTCAATTCTAAATGGAAAATGTGGAAATAGCTTCTAATATTTTTCAAGTGTATGATATAGGATACAGTATCCACTATACTCGATTTTTTTTAAACTCATGGTTTAAAGAATAGGGGGTCAAAGAGGTTTAAAAAGAGATTGGGAAGTGGGAATAGGAAATTTAAAAGTGGTTAAAGGAGATGCGGCACCTTTGGGCTCATCCCTTGGTGAGGCCTGTTGCCCTCCAGTGCCGCATCGGGGACGATATTTGTAACTTCGATATAAATGAAAGTGAAAAAAATATTCAGCACACTTGTTTACAAAAAAAAATACATACTTAATACTATACTAATATTTGTAACTCCTCTGTTAAAAAAGTCTGGAACGTGTGGTAGGAAAATATAGATCAGTAGTCGTTATACTGCGGCCCGCGGACGATATTTGTGCGGCCCGCGACCAAGCAATTAATAGGAGATGATATTCTTTATTATGTCAAATAAGACTTCACATCACAGGTAGCTATTGCCATAAAAAATCCAGAGGGCAATCGGCGGGCTGATTATCTAATTAAAAACCACCTAGCGACTGGTTGCAGTTCACAGATGATCGTGATCCATTGCTACTTCTTTTTGGGTTAAAAAAAACATACCAAAGAAAAGTGGCAATGTATGTCAAATGCAACCGGTCGCTAAATAGTTTCTTTTTATATAATCAGGGTGCGGGTTTTGAAAGGTTACAAAAAACATGTAAACAAATGATTGGATAATCCAAGAATGTGCAGTCCGCAGTGATACCTTACATTGTCCTATGTGGCCCTTGACCAGATAAATGTGACGAGTGACGACCACTGATATATGCGATTTAAAAGTGCTTAATTGTTAAGTTTATTTAAATAAACTTTGACTTTGACCATAACAAATTAAAGCTTTAACAACCGTGTCTACATTTTACTTACTAGTGGCTCTGTAGAGCTGTACACCTCGCGTTTGTGAATTTTTGAACAGTTTTCGAAATGGCTGAAATAAGATTTTTCCCCATATCTCCGCCATTTTGAAAAAAATCGAAACCCTAAATCGACAAAAAATCCATATAATTATCGAATCGGCTCATAAAATTTCACGAGAATCGGTTGAGAAATGCGATCTGTACAGGAGAACAGACGGATAGCAGAACAGCCGGACATACAAAAGCATTTATGCCCAAGCTGAAAAGGAGACGCTTCGCGCTCGCTCGGTCAGTCAATAATAACTGTGTAACTGTCCAATGTGAATTGTTTTACTTCTCAATCAATAGCAAATAGGATAACCACCTGCCACTACTTGATTTAAGTGCTACCAGCATAAAAAATACGGGTTTTAGTTTTTTTACGGGAGACAATTAAAACTGCTGTTTTTTATGAAGATAATTTAGACCACAGATTCTTTTACTCCGTATTATATTTTCTTAATTAAGTACGGTACTAAAAACGCGGTAACCCGTAAAATACATCATAGCATCTGGCAACCCTAATAGCAACATACACATCACTTAAACTTATTAAATCAGTTTTCAATAATTCGAACTTTTCCACAGATTCTGTCCGTTGCTTTCTTCGCTTGCGCCACCGGCGCGCCCTCTGGCGCTTTCGTGGCGCCACTATCCGTCGTCGCACCCGCCATACCTGTAGCCCCAGTCAACCCTGGAGACCTGCAAGGAGCACTCATCGACGCTAAAGTACAAGCAGAGGACTTCATCAGAGCAGCAGCCGACAAAAACAGGGAAGCAGTGGAACAAGTAGTTGAGGACACCAACGAAAAAGTCGTCGAAAGCAACGATCAAGCTAAAGAAAGGAGTTTGGAAGCTTTCTGGGCTAACGAAGAAAAGAAATGGCAAGCGTTGGACGCTATCAAAACAGCTGAAGCTCAAATCGACGGTCAAATCGCTAGCACTTCTGATGTGACAGCTAAGTCTTTGGTAGCACCAGCTGTTGTTGCTCCCGTTGTACCAGTTGTAGCCCCCATCTCTCCTTACTTCTTGCCTGGAGTAGTTGCTCCCGGAATCAAAACTTTTTCGACCTCTTTCTACCAATTCCAGCCCGAAGCACCAAAAACTGAAGAGAAGAAGGAAGAAATCAAAACCGAAAAACAAGAAGAAATTAAAAACGATTCTGTGCAAATTGAATCAGCTGATTTGAAAACTGCTGAAGCTAAGCCAGAGGAGCCGAAAGAGGGGTACAAATACGTGGTAGGACAGTCCCAAATTGTGACACCATTCGCTCTGTCCCCCCTAAAGGTTGCCACCCCATGGGCACCAGCCCCTATCGGACTAGTCCAGCATGATTTAAGAGGCGTAGCTCTAGCATACCCTGGCCAAGTATATGCCCCTACCGTGATCAAAACTGTTTGGTAAGACTGTATTAATTCTAAAGATTACATTGTAAAAAGTTTATTTTAGGCGGAATTCGAATTAAATGGTAATTGAATCCTAATTTTCTTTCAATTGTCAAGACCTCAATAAAATAAAACATGCTTTGGACCTATATCGGCATCAAACTTTACCACTTTTTCGCGCCTGGCACTACTTTTCCACCGGCCAAATGCCTGGCAATGTTATATTCGATTTAAATACATAATTGGCTTGATATTATATCTCACTAAATTCAGAGCTTTGTAAATTGTATACCTTCAATCTGTTTTTCAGACCCTTTGTTGCCCAACCACTCTCACCCCCACTTCTGAAAATCTGCCAGGTGCCCAGTGTTCATAATGATAGTATGGGACACTAACGAAAGGAATTTCGTTGCTCTGTAAATTGTATAATTATTTCCGGGGCTAGTTCTTAGTCCAAGATGCTCCTAGTTTGACCGCATATTTTTCGCATTAGTATTCGCATTAAAATAATTATATCTAGTCTATATAATTATGTATTTTCGTCCAAAATTATTACATCCTACAGGTTGGGCGTAGCCGGAAATAATTTGTTATCAAATCTAAATATTTTGAACAGTATATTGCGCACTACATAACATAATGTGCTAGAAACTACGTTCTGAAATTATTTTTTTGTTCTGCAAACGAATTAATTGAAGTAATGTAAGGTTGCAAATTGCAATGTAAATTTCTGATTTCCATTAAACTTTAACAGATATCGAACCCACGACATTCTTAACGATAATTAAAATTAAAAATAAACATAGGATTAAGCTAAAAAATATCGATTGCCACTGCGCAATCAAGCCCCTACTCAAATGGCCAACATTCTATCCGTTTGAACGCTACGCTAACTATTGAAGCTTTAAAATAAGCAGTAAACTATGAAACTACGTGCTGTAAGCTTGTCAATCTCTTATATAAAAGTGAAGAAGTGACTGACAGACTATTGCCCAGCCCAAACCACAGAACCTAGAGACCTGAAATTTTGTACATAGATATTTTATACAGTGTAAACACCCACTAAGTAGGGATTTCTGGAAATTCCACCCCTAAAGGGTTGAAACGGGGGTACAAAGTATGTTTGGAAAAAAAATATTAAATAGTCATTTCAACTTGAAACTTCGTAGAAGTACTTCTAAAAACAAATGAGCAAACACGTGTTTCATGGTTTTTCGAAACTCAACCCTTTAGGGGTAAATGGGGAAAAAAGCCCAACATCGACATAGGTGTCGCTATCGAAGTTTTATGGGATGTTGATTGCTAAAATGGCATTTATTTTAAGTGGTACACATTAATCAACCCCTTAAGGGGTTAAATGGGGTTCAAACTTTGTATGGAAAAAATATAAAATAGACATTTCGACGTGAATTTCGTAGGAGTACTTCTATAAACAAATGATCAAAGGTTCCATAGTGATTTTCCGAATGTCCACGTGGACGAAGTCGCGGGCAAAAGCTAGTTTCATACATACATCAAATCTGATCTACGTAAGTTTGCGACATGTGATTTAATCGTTTATTAATAGGTACGTACTGTATGAATTTGTATGGTATCACATGCGAATTTTTTTTAAATCTTTGTATACCTTAGAGCAACGCCGGCTTTTGTATATATACAGTTTTTTTTATTTATTTATCAAAAATCAATTATAACATTGATGATACACGCATCAAAAATCCAAAATGTTTTTAAAAACAAAATGAAGTATTCTTTCAGTAAAATTTCCTATATTCAATATTTAAGGTACACACGACAGCATGTTAGGTTATACAGTTAAACTGCGAAAACAGCTTTTATTACTTAGGACATAAAGTCGGTCTCAAGGTCAATATGTATAGTATAGTCTGAGGTTTTGGGACACATTTGTTATGCTACGGAAAAGACTGAGGTTCGAACCCCGTCATGTAGTGCTGCGCAACTGGACTGGCCCGGTCACCCAGTTATCTACGTGATGCGCATACATACAAATATGATTCAGTTTAGTGTAACTGATTGTGTAAAAATCGACAATGTCCTTTTCATTGTTTGTCATTGTTGAAATGCTCGAACTTCCTAGAAATGGTGTTAAATATTTTGTTTGTATGTGCTTTCTTTTTTTTGCACAACGGGATAGTGCTTGGCTTTTTCCTCACCTGATGTTAAGTGACGATAAGGCCGAAGGTGGAAGCGCACTACACCCAGAATCCTCATCACTGAGGAAGTGGCTATCTTACCTCTAACTGCCGGAACACAATTTATAAATTGTTGTTATGGCGTCAGACTTAGGTAAGATGGTGGTAGCTAGCCAGGCGGATTTGAAATAAGCCCAACCAGACTTCGCTCTGCGATGAAATTTTTGCATGTGGTGTGTGTCGAATATTATCTCGAGGTTCTTCGTGAGTATACACCCAGCAATCGGTAGGGCTTCTGTGGTCTTGTGGTGGATTATGGACCAGGACCATACTTCCCTTCATGAGGACTATCAAACTGAACAACTTTTACTATGGAACCAACTCTGAAAAAATGTATGAAACTGCTGTTTTTGAGTTATTCCCATCCGATCCACTGTAACTGATCCACCGAGAATTAAAAATCCCAACCGATCCCCTTATTTATAGTTTTCAATTCCCAACGAATCCATTGTATTTCTAACCAAGAAAAGGTAGGTCAGAAGAAAAAGAAGTATGAAAATCAAATATTAATTTATTGAGCAATTATTTTTAATGTAATAAATAAATATTACAGAATCAGATTTGAACATCAGTACATTCAGTACCACTGCACCTACAAAAAATAAGCTAATAAGTACGAGGGTATCAGATGGGAATAAAAATAATTAAAAATAAAACCGATCCACCAGGGGATCGGTTGCAGGGGATCGGATGGGAATAACTCCTGTTTTTTACGTGATTTCAGATTCAGACATGGTCCCATAGTACAAATTGATCAGTTTGGTGGTCTGTATCTACCATATCCGGCATTAGGGGTTGTTATGTAACACGTTGTAGATAAAGCCTGTGCCCCAGCAGTGGACATTTTAGATTACAAAAATCTGATTTTTTCTGAACTTCCCTTTATTCTCATAAAATAAGAATAAACGACACGCAGTAGATTTTCCAACTGTTCCAAACTATTTGAAAATTTGTATTTTTTTAATGAAAGTAAGTTTTAATAAATAAATCACAATTTCCTGCAGATTTCATATCAAAGGCGAGATAAAGCTAGGCTCGTAATGAGCATAGCGAGGCCAACTGCATAGCTGATGAAATTGCCGACCGACGTTGCCCGCTCTGTGTAGCATTGTTTGACCGCACTATTATATCCCAACTCCAGAAATTAATCCTTTTTAAAGGGGGAAAAACAAAAAACTGGCAAAAAGCGCAAGTCAATGCCGCGAAATGCTTTAGAAAAGAAGTGATACAAATTAAAACTGGAACTCCTTGCCTGAGTCTGCATTTCAGCGCATCATCGCTTACCACCAGGCGTGATAGCGGGCAAGCGCTTGGCTATCTACATTAAAAAAAACTATTTTCCATTCGTCATTATGATGAAACTCCAAAAAAAATACGTTCAACTGTATTTATTATAATAATAAAAAATTGAGTCTGACTATCATATATCATTATCAACAGGAGAGGCGATGCAGGGGGTGCAATATGACGAAGGGAGGTAGTGGCAATCTATCGAGCGGGAGACGCCCAGTGAAACGACCGTTTAAGTTGAGTGTACTTTATTACTAAATCTTATTACATCAGTGCACGCTTTATATATAATATGTATTCATATACGACACCACCGGGGTAATAAAAAAAAAACAGAAAAAAAAGTTCAACCTATAGGTAAAAAAAAAATAATAACAATAAAGTGCATTTTTCTTAACAACAGCAGGTACCTGTTGTTTTACAAATTAAATAAATGCTAGAATTACACATTTTTTTCTTAATTACAGGTTTTTCTTAGAAACTAAACTTATATTTTGTTAAAAGATACTCTATATAACAACAAAGCAAATCATTTACCTACAAAACATAATCTTCAACAACAAACTTACTTTTATTTATACTTCTTAACAATTATTTATTTATTACTCTTTAAAATTAGTTATTTAAAAAGTTTGGTGTTGTTTTTATGTACTATGTATGGTTTATTATTTTTCAAAACTTTTATATTAGGTCCTAAATCTTCTATTATTTCATAGGGACCTAAATAAATATTTTCCATTTTGTCTGATGTTTCATTTTTTATAAGTATTTGATCACCTTGTTTGTAATCTTGCACGCGGACATTGCTATCGTATTTATTTTTCATAATTTGTTTACTGATTAGTAAGTTGTCACGGGCTTGTTTATGAGCTAATTGCAATCTATACCTTAATTGCTTAGAGTAATTTAAAGGATTATACAATGGTTCTAATGAATCATTAACAATGTTACTTGGTAAATTGCATTGTTTTCCGTACACAAGTTCATAAGGTTGATATCCGGTATGTGTATGTATAGATGTGTTAAATGAAAATGTCCAGAAGGGTAACCATGTTGACCAATCGTGTGAGTTACTTAAGCAATACTGTCTAAGAAAAGATCGTAAATTTTTGTGCGTGTTTTCTAATGCTCCTATTGTCTGATGGTGGTATGCGGTTGAATTAAGTTTTTCTATTCCTAGTAATTTGCATACTTCTGACATAGTTGAGGATAAAAATTCCGTCCCTCTATCTGTAACTATACATTTTGGTACTCCGTATTTTAAAATAAAATTACTGACGAAAGAATTTGCAACTGTTATAGTATCTTTGGATTGTAGTGGGTAGGCTTCTACGTATTTAGACATCTCACACTGTATTGTCAATATATAGCTGTTATTATACGTGTCTTTTACTAACGGTCCGACGAGATCTAAAAAAATTTTTTCCATGGGTGTGTACGCTGTAGTTGTTATTTCCATAGGCATTTTATTTGGTGTCGAATGTTTTAAAAGTTGACACTTTTTGCATTTACTCACAAACTGTATTACATCTCTATCTAAAGAAGACCATGTATATTTCCTTTTAATATTGTTTATCATTCTTCGCATTCCAGCATGTCCGCTGCTGGGCAAAATATGGAAATCATTTAATATTTGTTTTTTGTCTCTTTCATTTGTTATTCTAACTACATTAGGCAAGATATTAATTTTAGGAAAGTCCCAGTTTTTCCTACTATATATTTCGCGTTGTATTTCTTTAATAAAATTAATATTATTTTTATCTTTAATTATATTTATATATTTTATACTTAATCTTTTACAAAATTTTAGTAATAAATCAACAAAATCCTCTCGGGTGTAATGTTGTTTATACTCTATATTAAATATAATCATACTTTCACTTGGTATGTATATTAAACATTCTTCTATATCACTTATTTTATTATTTCTTTCGTATTTATTTATCTCTTTCTTATCTTTAAAAACTAAATCTATGCTGTCGCTTTGTTTTCTTAATATTTCTGAAACTATGGGTTGGCCATCCCCTGTTTCAAGAATATTTCGAGAACTGTCGCTGGGCATAACTTGTTTATTTTGTTCTAACAAACGCGTTTGTCTTCTAGTCATCACGTTGCAAAAATCTGAATTATTATTCATTTCTTTTAATTCATTTGAAGTTATAACAATACGTGATAAAGCGTCTGCAACGACGTTATCAGATCCTTTTACGTATAATATTTTAAAATCATATTCCTCTAAAGCTAGACGAAATTTCATACGTCTGCTAGAGATATCCTTCATATTAAATAGATGTACTAACGGTTTATGGTCTGTTTTTATCGTAAATGTTTTTCCGAAAAGATATGGTCGGAAATATTTCACACTCCATACAATTGAAAGTAATTCTTTATCAATTGTTGGATAGTTAAGTTCTGCTTTATTTAATGGTCGACTCGTAAAAGCAACTGGTTTTAAATTGCTATTCATAAGTACACTTCCTATCGCAAATTGGGACGCATCGGTTTGCAAAACGAATTCATTTTGTTCTGAGAAGTCCGGGTAGTCAAGAACCGGGGCAGTGGTCAAACAATGCCTTAACAAATTAAAACAATCGTCACATTGATTTGTCCAAACAAAAGGTGTATTCTTCTTACAAAGTTTGTTAAGTGGTATTGTTATCGTTGCGAAATCGGGAATGAATTTTCGATAATAATTGCAGAAGGCAACGAACCTTCTGACCTCGTCAGCATTTTTAGGTTTTGGGTAGCTTTTTATAATTACAGTTTTTTGTGGATCAGGAAGTACACCATGTTCCGTTACTAGGTGTCCTAAGTACAATATTTCTTTTTTCAGAAAATCGCATTTTAATGGATTTATTTTTAAGTTTAATTTTCTCAGTCTTTCGAAAACATCTATTAAATTTTTATTATGTATATCTAAGTTACGACCATATACACAGATGTCATCGCAGTAAACTAGACATTTTTCTTGTGTGAGTCCTGAGAGTCCAATCGACATTAGACGTGAAAAAGAACTTGGAGATATTTTAAGTCCCATAGGTAAGCGTTTTAGTCTATACTGACCAGTGTTTGTAGTGAATGCTGTGACGTTTCGGGAGTCCTCGTTTAATAGTACTTGATAAAAAGAATTACTCAAGTCCATTTTTGAAAAATATACGGCTCCCGAAAGAGAGTCTAGTACGTCCGTAATGTTCGGTAGGGGAAACTTATCATCTTGTATTACATTATTTACTTTTCTATAATCAATTACTAATCTCCACTTTCTTTCTCCGTTGTTGTCTGTTTTTTTAGGTACAAGCAAAATAGGACTGGACCACTCGCTGTTACTGGGTTCTATAATGTCGTTATCGAGCATTTTTCTTATTTGTTTGTCTATTTCGGGTTTTAATGCTGCGGGTAATCTATATGGTTTAGAATAAATGGGCTTCGTGTTATTTTTTAACGTAATTGATTGTGTTCCGATAGTTGTCGTAGTTAGTATATCACCTTCTAAATGAAATATATCTGAATATTTTGAACATATTTGTTCCATTGATTGTTTTTCTTCCGTATTTAAATGGTTTAAATTTATTTGTTGCAAGATTGTTTCAGTTCTATGTGACTTATTCTCTGAATTACTGAAATTACATGCGATATAGTCATCTAAAAGTACTAAATCGGGTTCATAATTTTTTAAAGTATGTTGTTTTTCACTAGTGTTTAATAATTTAATTGGAATTTTTCCGTTTATGATTTTAACTATCGAACTCGCTAAAAATAAATCCGGTTTCAATTCCGCAGAAAATAATACATAATCTTTTTCTTCGTTATAGTTTGGAGCGTTCACGTGTGCAAAAAATATATGCTCACATCGTGGCTCTATAGTAAATTCATTTACGCGAGTCTCGGAAATCGGCATGGGCTTCGATTGTGATTGTGAACGAGTCGCCTGAATCGTGCCATTGTTTACATTGTGATTCGGATGCCTAAGCCTTATTTTAAAACTTAATTGTTTGTAGCACAGAGTAATGTAATTTCTAGAGACATTTATGGAAGAAATGTAATTTGAGATAAAATCGGTTCCGAGAATTCCATCTATATTTATCGGCAAACTATTAACGATTTGGAACTCTTGTTTTAAATATACTCTAGAATTGGGTATATATAAATTTAGATACAAGCTACCTAAAGTTTCTATATTTCCTCCTATGCCTTTAACATTTGTTGTATTTAGGGAATTGTGTTGCTGATGTTGAATTGACTCTTTTCTTATGAGACATAGGTTTGCACCTGTGTCAACTAAAAATCTTTTTATGTGGTTACGTACAAACAATTTTATAATATAATTGGATTCAGTACTGCATATATAATGCTGTTTATTCCGTTGAGGGACGAAAACATTCTGAATTCTGTTGTAAATGATCGTTTTGAGCTGTTATATGGGCATGCTTGTTTTTGAAATGGAATTGACTACGTCCACCTTGGGCTCGGTAAGAGTTTCCTCTGTGTGTGTTTCTGAAATTTCTATTGTTATTATTGTTTCTATAAAAGTTACTGTGTGTCTGTTGCGAACTGTTTGGAAAGCGTGGTGAAAAGTCTTTATTCGGGTTATAATAATTATTTCTTGGAGGTGTGTTAAAATATCCGCCAAACTGTCTAAACTGTCCTCTACGTTGAGTGGCATATCCTCTCGAAAAGGTATATTGTGGTCTAGGGTGTCTATGTGTAAACTCACCTTTGAAATTTTGAAGAGCCGTCATCGATTGTTGCTGTCGGGACGAGTCTTCGATGTCCTCCTCGACTGCTGCGCTAATAGCATCTCTCAAAGAACTGTAATTCCTGGCTGAAATAATTGTGCTTATACGCCTATTTTTCAGACCATTAATAAATTGGCGAATCGCAATCTTTTCGTTAATGGGTTTTAAAATAATATTTGCCTCATTATATCCGTCACTTTGTGTAATTGTTAATTCGGAAAATAAAGTCTCTAACCTATTACCGAACTGTATTATTGTTGAATCGCTTTGTGTAGCTGATGTCAATTGTGTCATTAACGACGTGTGCGATTTTTTAGTGATCAAGTATTTTTTAATGTCGGAAATAAGATCACTGAAATATTCGTATCTATTTTGGAGTTTTAATTTTGAGTGTTGGTCAAGTCTGGTTTTAAGTATAAAATTAATTAGAATTGGTTCGTCTTTAGAATCAATGCACGAACGGTATAGTTCTGATGAATTGATTAGTTTATCAATTGTTATTTGTTTCCCGTCTAATTCTGGTATTATGGAAGTTGCAGTTTTTATATCGAATCTATCCATCTTTGAAGAATTTGAAAAATATTCCGTAATATTTTTGAAATGTGAAATTATCTTATCAGAGATTAAATTTGTTTCTAATATAAATTCTGCTTTTTTATCTGATGTTTGTATTAATGACTCGTACTTGTTATATAATATTATTGCTTCTTCATATTTTTGTTTTACATATGATAATCTTTCGCTTCGTTTTTTTCCTAGGCTTCTTAAATCTGTGTTTATATTATTTAAACCGATTTCAATTTCATTTAACGAAGGCAAAAATTCCATACCTACCTCTCATTTTACAAAATCATTATTACAGTAGTAAAATTATTTCCATGTCATGTGCACAATTATGTGTCAAATTGACAGAATATTAATTAATCTACATTTACTTAGTAAGTTGCTTACATTTAATTACACAGACATTAGAAATAGAAAAATATCATCTTACGTATATTAATATTACAAAAAACAAAACAAAAAAAAATAAGTTTAGCACACTAAAGATAAAAAAAAAACACTTTCATCAATTATAATTTTGTCTTTCAACGATGATGTAGACACAGGATTTACTCACGCAGGTACCCGATGCTTTTCTTTATTTTATTCACAATGGTCACTATGATGATGAATCTTCGTTTTTTTTTTTTTTTGTCCCAGTTTCCACGACACGAACGTCTCCCGGCCGCATACCTTCAAATCCTCGAGTAATTAAGTTTTGAGCATTGGGCTCTCTCGTTACTTATAATCTTCTGTTTTCATACTCTCTCAGCTTTCAATTTACGTAAATACGTAGACGTAGACGTCATTGTAGAGACTTAATGATTGTATTTTTTTTTTACTTTTATTTACATCAGTTCATTTTATAATTTGAAATGTCTTTATTAATTTCACTCACATCGCAGCCACAGAGGCCGCGACGCAGCGCGCCGAGCGCTTGCGCACGCGTTTACTTTAATGTCTTGGCCGGCAAGGTCGCCATATCGAGCGGGAGACGCCCAGTGAAACGACCGTTTAAGTTGAGTGTACTTTATTACTAAATCTTATTACATCAGTGCACGCTTTATATATAATATGTATTCATATACGACAAATCATGAAGTGCACACATGCAAAAAAGTGATCCTATAAGGAAAAGGTGCCCAAACTGTCGATCGCATTCGCCAAGGATAACAAATTTGACACTTTACACCCCTAATGTAGTTTTACTTATGCGATATTTTTTTTTCTTGACTAATATTTGGTGGGTTAAACGGTCAAAATGTCGATCTCTTAGTCATACATTTTTGCTAGGTTGAACTTAAGAAAAAGTATGGGCACCCCTGCTATAAGGTTTCCGTTTTTTTTTTGAGGTACGGAAACCCTAAAGAAGATAAAAACAGGGATCAATCAAGAAATGTCAATCAACTTTTTTCTTTTTTTAGTTGTCTTAAGTTGAAAGCTCACTTAGTACTGGCTTTAATTTAATGACGTTTTGTTAACCACAGCGATCTTGATGTATTAAGTTGTCAAAAGGTCAAGGTGGAAGCTCCGATATCTTCAACCATTAAAGAACTATATAACAATGGCTACATTTTTGACGGAGTGCTAGAACATAGAAAAAAAGAGATGGCGGTACACCATGGTCAAATGTCTAGACTCTAGATAAGAGTATAGGGTCCGCAGTTGATCCTTTTCTTAATGAAACCACCAATAAAAGATTTTTTTTTATATTAAGCTCGTTTCCTTTTCCTAAAATATTCTTTGACAGGGGTTCGTGGTTAACATTGAAAATGTTGATCAAATCGTTTTCGTGGGGCAGGTAATTTGGCTATATTTCCGAAAGGTGACGTCCCAGCGTTGCCCCAGTTTTTATTTTAACACGTTTTTATTAGGTTGCTTTTTATTTAATTACTTTCATAATTAAAAAATGCTAATTACATTTTATTAAGGTATAGTATCAGTCAAGAATTGTTTTATATTTAGAAAAACAATTACAAAAATAATAAGTTGTTTTCTGAAGTATTTTGTGAACAAAATTTTAGGAAATAGTACTCTAATGATAAAAAATTGTGATTTAAAAGCGTTTTAACTTAAAAATCCCACTTTTTAATGCAGAAAATAAATATTAATCTGATTCTAGAGTAAAATACCTACTCTGACATACTACTTTGATTAAGACGCGATAGACTGTATTTTTTTGAGAATGGTGGGGCAAATGACATAGGCGTGATGGGACATGTCCTTTATAAAGTTAAACGAAAGGCTGTGGTGTCAAAAAATGCAGGAGCTTGCGGAGCATCGTATGGTACTAAATTTTTTAAAATAGGTTCGTAACTTTTTTTAGAAAAGTGGAAAAAAACAACAAATCCCAACTATGGATTCTAATATAGACTTGTTGAGAACTCATGAATAATCTTACGACTGTTGTAAATCTTTCTCTATACCACTCTCTACTATAGATAGAGGAATGCAAAACTTGGGTGGTTCCCGGCCGACCTTCCGAATCATGCTGATGAAATATCAGGCGTCCATTGCAAGGCTGAAAGTAGTTCAGGCAAGTTCACACGACGCACTTAGGACTAACAAAATTATCCATGAATTGTTGTTGAACAAACTACTTAGATTTACGTCTATTAGTGTTTTCTCGAAATTATCCAAGTACAATGCGATTAATTTGACAATGTACAACTGAAGTGACTTGCGAATCTTGCGATACAAAATGACGTATTTCAATAATATGTAAAATTTGATCTTGCCATATTCACTCATTCATTCCATTCTCGAATAAAGTTGCAGCGGACTGTCTATTGTCAATTTAATCGTAGTGCAGACTCATGGGGTCGGAGTCAACACGTGAGACAAGTCAAATTGGGACGAGTTGCCCTTAGTTAATAAATACGCTTAGGCGCATTTGGTCCACTTGCCAAAAAACGTCCATTTCGCAGAACGTCCATTTCGCATTTGGTCCACTTTCTAAAATTTCCTCCTTTGCGAGCACAAAAGTAATAAATTTTTTGTTTTTCATAAATATGGAGAAGGTTATACCAGCGATAGCGATTTATCGATTCTTGACAGCTAAGAATTGATAAATCGGTATAGCTACCGATATCATTTCGGTAGTTATACTACGGAGTCTGAAATGGTACTTAAAACTCCACTATTTGAAGCATCCCTATATGACGTTTTACGAACGTAAAAGTTAAAATTACAAAAACATTTAAGTAAGTACTAAAAAAATCGTTTTAGTACGTAGGTAATTACTGTTTGAAACAAAAAGGAATGATGTGTCAACATAAGTAGGATTTCAATCTGGTACAGAACTTTATTGTTAAATAATTTGTTTGTTATATGATTGTTACTTATCTGTTTTGTTGTCCATATAATAAATAAAATAAAATAAAATGTATTTTGCACCTTTTAACTCAGTAACTTACAAACAGAAGCTATTCCTACGTTTTCGTACTATATCGCACATTAATGAATATCATTCTACGATAAAAGTGAGTGTGAGATACCTACTAGTGTAAACACACCTTTACATTGTAGGCGTATTGTCCAAGTGACATTTCACTGCCCGTTTCGACACTCTCCTATCACCGACAAAACAGGTCTACCACGAAACAGGTCAAGAATTTGTTTGCGTCTAGATGTTTGATGATTTTTGGTTCCTTTGCGTTTTAAGCAGCTAAGCTAGTTCATATGAAATTAGGAGGTTTTTACATAATTTGTTTCGGATATGTTAATACTCCTTTTTCTTCTGACTGTACTCACCTACCTTTTCTTGCTTAGAAATACAATGAGGGGATCCATTGCAAATTGAAAACTATAAGGGGATCGGTTGGGAATAACTCTATGGAAAGTTCCGTTTATCAAAGTTTGTTTTTATAATTTGTTGGAGTTATGCTCTTTCTGCAATACCGAAGCGATTCAATTTGTCTCGTGAGGCGATTAATTTTTTTTTACTTTAAGCTAAAAATACGAGTACAATCCCCGCCAATTAGTAATGAGCAGGAACCTTTGACGCGATCCGCAACTAAAAATGTCATGAAACAAGAAAATTCTAATAGATTATCTAATATATTAATTATTGAATTGTTATTTTCAATAAATAAGGGTCGTATATAAAAAAATTACAATAGTTTTTCGTTTTTGAGGTTAAAAACATGGCCACCAGGCGCAGGGATTATACAATAGAGTTTTCGGTACCTAATGACTGACAGGTAGTATTCGATCTCAATCGATATCCCATATCGCGCCTTAAATGTCAGCCGTGACAGTGACAGTAATTTTTCAACACATCAGAGCGCTTCCTGCTCCACCCAACGATGGATCTACATAGACTTAACAATTACATAGAAAAGATCAATAAAAAAACAAAATATTTAAAGCCGCCTCTGTTGTCTAGTGGTTCGCCCACTCGTGTAAGACGCACTCGGACTCGGTCTCGGGTTTGATTCCCAGGAGGTAGGTAGATTTGAACTCGGTTTGGTTGGCGGTAGGACTCATTTCAAGTCCGCCTGACTAGCTACCACCGTCTTACCTAAGTCTGACGCCATAGCAACAGTTAAAAATTGTTGTCTTCCGGCAGTTAGAGGTAAGATAGCCAGTTCCTCAGTGGTGAGGATTCCGGGTGTAGTACGCTTCCACCTTTCGACCTTATCGTCAGGTAACATCAGGTGAAGTGAAGGTCAAGCACCCATTGTGCATAAAAAACATATTATTTTAATTATCTAATGTGGCAAATACGCATAAGTTGTCACAATGTTTCTCGACGATCGACAAGTGCAAACAATCGAGTACTTGTAACCGCTACGATGTAATTAGGGTTCCGTAGCCTAAATGACAAAAAACGGAACCCTTATAGATTCGCCATGTCTGTCTGTCTGTCCGTCCGTATGTCACAGACACTTTATTCCGAAAGTATTAGGATTAAACAGTTGAAACTTGGTAGGTAGATGTATTCTGTTAACCGCTTCACGAATTTAACACAAAAATAAAAAAAATAAAAGATTAAGGGGGGGGGCTCCCCATACATGGAACTGAAACTGAAAAATAAAAATTGTTGAAACCAATACGTGTGGGGTATCTATAGATAGGTCTTTTAAAATAACATTGAGGTTCCTAAGACGATTTTTTTTCAAAGTCAACCGTTTGAAAGATAAACACCGCCAAAGTGGTAAAATGTGTGTCCCCCCCTTTTACTTTTGAAATAAGAAAGTGAAAAATCTAAAAAAAAAATATGCTGTAGATCTTAATAAACACTTTCAATGAAAATTGGTTTGAACGAGATATAGTAATTAGTTTCCGAGATATATCATATTTTCCAAAACCGCAAATATAACTTTGTCATTCATACCAACACTGTGAAAAACAAAGTTATTTTTGCAGACGAAAAATAATAGTGGTATTAAATATCGTATGGTATAAGGAACCCTAGGGCGCGTGGTCCGACACGCACTTGGCCGGTTTTTTATGGTTTTGCTTAATATTGTTTACATCTGGTGTTGCTGTATTGCATTATTTTTACCAGACTCTGTCTTGTTCAGCTATTTATTTAAATAATTTTATTATAAAATCTTTCAACAGTTTCAAATTGATCTTTGCAAAGCCTCATATTTAGATGTGCATAATATTTAGCTGTTACAAATTTTATATCAAACATGTCTAAAACCTGTAAAACTACGCCCAAGTCTATCACACTAATCTCAAATTCCACCATCACCTACGCCAACATCCTTGTTATCGCGGAAGGCACCAGCCTAGCAAGGAGAACATCTAAACATTCACTAAGTCTATGGCGCTATCAGTACTGCCACTTTCGTACTCAGTGCACTATGGTTAGCAGTATAAAAGCGCTGGCGCAACCACCAACAGTATTCAGTAGCCATCGAGTAGTCTACAAGAAGTACACGATGAGATTTCTGGTACGATTCTATTTTAATTACCTCCAGTGATAACGAAACGCAAAGCCCAAAGGATTTCGCGCACTTTTGTTTAAATAGAAAAAATGACATTTGGATTTCGCTCACTTTTGATTAAAAAGAAAAATTGTCATTTGAATTTCGCGCACTTAAAAAGATAAAATTGACCTTTTCTCTATAAAAAGGCAGTGGAATGTTAATTTTTCTGCCTAGTTTAATTAAGTGATTACATTTTACAGGAAGTAAAATTGTTTAAGTGTTATTAACATAAACGTGAGACAGAATTTTCGCAAGTGATATCGTTAAAGAAGCTTTGAGTTCCGTTGTCATTAACTTTTTGTATTAATTTTAATTAAGTATTTTCATTTTCTTTGCATTAACTTCAAAATATTCTTTAATTTTAACTTAAAAAAAGCAGAGTTATTATAAAAGATTTTAAAACACCTGCTTTGCTTAGTCACTTTAAATGTGATGCTGTTTCTTTCAAACAATATTGTCCAAAAAAGTGACAGCATCACATTCAAACAGTGTCTTAGTTAAACAGGTGTTTAAAAATCTTTTGTAATAACACCCAAGATTTTTAACTTATACAGTTGCACAGAATTACTATTAGTATAACCATACTCATACTATATTACTCTTAACATTCTCAAATTGAAATCTTAATTAAAACAAAAGTAACAAGGTCGCTTATAAATTAATTCATGTATCAATCTAATTTGATTTCAACCCCTTGACAATAAAGATTGAACTGGCATATGATTCAATATTTTCAATGTCAAAACGTCAATCATTCGTTCCGCATATGTCCAACAATGTGTGTACAGCAAAAAAGGCGCGGTGTCATGTTTAATGTGTCGGTCGCGCCCATTACAAATTAAATATTGCTAGTGCCAATTACTATTGAAATACACTCGCGAGCAAAAATATGGAATTACAGGCCTATTTTCATACAAACGAGGTAACTTGGACGCTTTGGTTCTCCGCCCAGGATTAAACAGGGTGTGAATTCAAAGAATGAATGGCGGAGGCCCATAATGCTAACGAAACCTAACGGATTAGATGAGTCGCTCAGAGTTGAATTAAAAAAACAAAAACAAGCTAAAATTACAATCAAAAGTATGGAAAATGTAACACTTAACTCCATACGGTCTCTAGTGTAAACGACTTTTCTGATGTTGGGTTTCTTCAACGATTTGAGCCTCCTCCATTCACTCTTTGAATGGCCATCATCAGATCACACCCCGTTTAATCCTGGGTGGAGAACCAAAGCTTCAAAGTTACCTCGTTTGTATGAAAATAGGCCTATGCTTCCATTCTTTTGCTCGCGAGTGTATTTTATCCCGAGAGAATAACAAACATAGTAAATCACGACTAATAGATAGGTACAGCATATTTTTAAACAGAAAAGATAATATCAATTGAATAACCAACACAATATTTTTGATTTTCAAAAATAACTCTTACGAAAAACGATAAAAGAGTTAAATGAAAAGTTGACAATTTCTAACGTTTAATACCAAAAAAAAGTATCAGTGTTTATAGATTTTTAAATTAATGACGCCAAATGTTAATAAAATTGCAATTAATCAGTTTCTTTTGTGTCTCTAATAATTACTTTACTTTTAGGCTGTATGGTTTAAGTTCCTTTACTCATTTTAGTAAGTAATTAAAAATATAAAAAATAGGGTTGTTATTAAAATGCTAATTGATAAAAAACGTTAATAATTAGCATAATATTCAAAATCTATCGATTAATTATTTTCGTATTAATTTTTATTTGATTTAGGTAATATAAAGCTGAGCCTTAAATACTATAAAGCGAAATTATAGTTATTGTTTGTAGGTTTAGTTTGTAATACTATCACAATATGTAAACTAATATCTAAACTGTGATAATATCGTATTATATCCAGTCAAAGTAACATAATATTGAGTTCTACAATATCATGTGCAGTTTTCTCACAGAAAAAAACCGTTATCCCTAAACAATAACGGTTATTATGATCTATTCTTGGCAGACGAAGGTTGTCCTAATACGGTGCAATGAATAATATAAAAGATGTGATGCACATACAAACTTCAGGTCAAGGCGTTTAGAATGCTATTGAAATGGCAAACGTGTCAATTCGTTACGGATTAGACAAACAATGGATGTAATTAGCTAGATATATATGCTAATAAATCAAACAATGACAGCCGTACTTATTCGGACGACAAAAAATGTTATGGAAATCGTCGTCAAAATATTCGAACCGGATTTTGGTAGCCGGATTTCATTTTTTCAAACCAATTTGTTCAATAGACGCGTACTCACAAGTTACTGTAACAGTATTTAAAAATATTCCAACTACCCAATTAACTTGTTTTCTTAGCATTCTGAACACTAGGAAATTACGTATAATTCACTTCCTATAATACCGATACGCATAGTTGGAATTACAAAAGCCCACCACTATAATCTTAAAAAAAAGCGCGTGAAAAAAATTACCGTTTTTTTCTAGTAAACCTTTTGTAACGGGTTTTGATGCATAAGCTTAAGGTATGCAGGCGTTAGATAGTGATGTGGTTAAAATCGAATTGAGAGTAAAAAAATTCGTTGGTTCTCGATTAAACGGTCTAGCGGTTAGGTAAAGGAAGCTATGCAATGAATATTTCGGCAGATAAATTTTTTTAATACAAAATTTGTATGCATAAACGTCTTACCAATTAGGGTAATTTATTGCCAACGGAAATGTATGATGAATAAATTTAAACGAACATTGTTAAAACTATATCAGAAGCTTAGATCGTGGCATAGATTAAATTCTTTCCAAGATAAACTTATGTAACTGTTTTGAGGTCGTTTATTGGACCTATATTTTTTAGCTGTTGATTTTTTTGTGCGATAGTTTCGGTCAACGACATTGTATCATACAGCCCATTCACTAATTTTATACTATGCATTGATGAGCACTAAATTTCAAAATTAAACATAACAATTAAATCAATACTAATGCAATTAAATGTTTCTAGATGTTTACAAGTGTTTAATTACACAACAATTTATTAGTCTAATTTGTCGAAAGAGGACGAAATCGCGATCGTTTTATTATTATCGTGATAACTCAAGCGTGTGGCAAATTACTTGTCTTTTAGCTGGTTCGTGTTTTTTTTTTGCATTTCATCACTAATTAGGTATTATTAGGTAGATAGGCGCATTATACTGAAGGAATTCCAAATTTTACTACCTCTTCCCAAATTTACATTCCGAGAACTTGGAAATTATAATTGAGCTAAATATAGTCGCGCTTTTTCGGGTTTCAAATTGGAATAGGTCTTGTCAGTCATGTGAGTGACAGAGGGCAACATAATATAAATAAACAACTGCACATACACGGGGCTTAAATCACTTGAAAATCTTTTAAGGTGTTAATAAAATGCAGTATTTCAAGATATAACACATGCACAGGCATTTAAGTCAGACGCAAAAGACAATCTATTGTTTTTCAGTCACAGCTGTCAATGGGTAGTAGTCATTAACTAATTTTAAATCTTATCTCCTTGAGTTTAGATGTAACAATCTCTTGTTCTCCCAACAGGTCGTTATCCTCGCCGTCTTCGGCTATGCCTCCGCCGGTCTTATCTCCCCGTACGTCCTGGGTGTGAACCCTGGCGACGCGCAGGCAGCCGCCATCGACGCCACCGTGGCCGCACAGGACCACGTCCGCGCCGTCGGCGAGGGACAGGCCCGTGCCGCTGAAGCCGCCGTTCAATACAACACTGAGGCTGTCCGTCAGGTATGGTGTCTCTCCTTTGGGCATGTGTGAACCCTGGTGACGAGAAACAGCCGCCATTGACGCCATTGTAGCCATGCAGGACCACGTCCGCGCCGTCGGTGAGGGACAGGCCCGTGCCGCTGAAGCCGCCGTGCAATACAACACTGAGGCTGTCCGTCAGGTATGGTATCTCCCCTTGGGCATGTGTGAACCCTGGCGACAAGAAACAGCCGCCATCGATGCCATTGTAGCCACGCAGAACTATGTCCGCGCCGTCGGCGAGGGACAGGCCCGTGCCGCTGACGCCACCGTGGAATACAACAATGAGGCTGCCCATCAGGTATGGTATCTCCTCTTTGGGCATGTGTGAACCCTGGCGACGAGAAACAGCCGTCATCGACGCCACCGTGGCCACGCAGGACATTTATGCTGATGGTAAACAGGGAATTTCTGAGCAATACCATGCACACGTACAACAAGTAAACCGAAGACGCCTAATGCCTTTTAAGCCGATGAAACAAAAAAAAACAAAATGCCACTGTAAGTTTAAAACTGTGTTTCAGATTTATCTAAATCTAAGTTCCAAGAAAGAGTTTCTTTCTCAAGATAAAACCTTTCAATATGTCATGTCACATCACTATATTTGTCAAACTTCCCAAAATAGCTAACCATCTCCCACTGGCATTATAAAACTGTTAATGATTGAACCCAAAATGATGAACCCAGATTTTTTTCGCGATTTCTGAGTTGGTCCCATAGTAAAAGTTGTTGATTTTAAAGGTCCTTATCTAACCATATTCAGTATTAGGTTATTTTGTAACACGTTGTATATTTAGCCAATCAATTAACAACTCTATCTCCTCCTCTAGGCCGCTGAAACCAACCGTGACATACACGAGAACACCTACTGGAACAACGTCGCCGCCAGCCAGAACTACGTCGCCGCCGCCCAGTCTCAGGCCGCAGCCATCAGCGGGGTAGCCGCAGCCCGCGCCGCCCACTTAGGTGCGAATCTCAAGTCTTATACATATTCCTACTCCTCTTCTTTAAACCATGACCAAGCCAGGGGGGCTCACTTATTAACTTTTATATTAGCCTACTGCTCGCGGCTGACTCAGTCGAGCCAGTGCACAAGGGGTGCTGTGCAATTTGAAATTGTACTCTATTTCCGTGCAGCTAGAGTAGCTTATTATTTGATTGTCTTTTCGCAGATGGACTTCTGTACGTTTAGTACTATTATAAATGCTGTGACCAAGCCTTAAATTAAACTTAAATTAAGTAACTTATTATTCAAATACTAAAGCCTTGCTCATACCGTTATAGCTTGCTCATGCCACACTATTATGTTTTCTGTGTCCATACTTATTTCGCTTTAAATTCAAACACTTTACATTATAGCGAACCACCAACAGTGTTTCAATAAATAACATAAAACGTATATAGTCATTAAAAATATGTGCACTCAATATACTGAAATGAAAATGGTTTCAAAGAATATTTGTTTCAAAAATCAAAGTCAAAAGTAAATAAGCGAGATATATCCCATATGTAGCACTATAAAATAACAGCCAAGCTAATGAAAATGGTATTATTAAATTCAATATCTCAACGACAATTTATCTGATTCAATTTGCAAACTAGATTTCTTAATCCAATGCAGCGAACCAAATGCAAATGCAATATAATATTCCTTTGCTAAGATAAGCAATAAAATCTTTATTTATTCTGTTTGTGAAGTCACAAGTGAGCCTAAATAAGCGGTAAACATAGCACGATTCGGCACATGAACTCGCTGGGTGGGGTGAGGTAATTGATTCTAGGGCGGGGTGCAAGTGTCCTTTCTGTACGTAGTACTTATGTCTATTTTGTGCCGACAGTGTTTTTTTTGCATAATTAACATGTATTTTTTTGTTCAGGTGTCCCAGTAGCCGCCCCTTACGTCGCCGCCGCTCCCTATGGTATCGCGGCTCCTTACGGAGTAGCCGCTCACTACGGAGCCGCCCCTTACGGTCTCGGTGTCGCCGCACCCTACGGCGTTCACGGCCTCGGCTACCGCGCGTGGTAAACGGACTCCGATCAAACCGTTATAAATAACGTCAACAAATAGCACGTTATTTTTAAATAGCTCGTTATTTTTAAATAACTCGTTATTTTTAAATAACGCCTATTTTTAAGCGTTATTTATAACGCTTTTACGTTCGGCAGCCTTATCGATCAGTAACAATACTGATTGGTGATGCTACCGGTGGTCGGTTGCTGGCAACACCGATTCTAAGAATGGGGTTGCCAGCTAAGCGACGTTGTCGAACCTCACAGCGTTTCATAACGGAAACTTGCTCAACTTAGATACAAAGGTCTCATTACAGTAACTCTCTTTGTAAATATTAAATGTCATGCCATCACTGCCAAAGTGTAAATAAACACATGTTTTTACATACTTAATTTTGTTTCTGTTCATTTTCCTTACTACCTAAACCTTATTTTATTAAATGGTCGTTAGACCGTTTAAAGAAATAACACATCTAATAACTCCGTTGACTAGAAAATGGACAGCAGCGTTTTCCGATGAAAAAAACACAAAATAGTCCAACACCAAATGTCGCAGTCAACTGGTTTAATCAGCCACTGAATTAACGGCCTAGTAGTTCAATTGAACAGCGCCGTTCAATCACTGGCCTAAATGACATTTAGCCAATGCATCTAATTCAACATTTAAATAACGGGCTGGCAGATGCTTAGGTTGTAAAAACACAAATTAAATTCATATTTAAACCTGTGACAGTATCATTGTATACTTACATATCGCGTAACAAAAAATACATTGCGAAAAATTACTCAAATAAACACTTTTTAGCTTTCTTGCAATACAACACTGAGGTCCAACATGCTGTTGTTCATATCATATCCAATATTGGTCAACATTTTATTTATAACGTTCGATAACAGATAATATAAATATTTACACTCTATTTTCATAACCATACACTTCCATGTATAATGTATATTCTCGTGAAACTTTTTCAATCTCGTTAAATCGTGAGAAACACCAAAAATATCACAGCTGGTCGACGCCAAACTTACTTAACTTGACGCTTTAACATTGGCACCACTGCATACAGCGCTCTAGGTGACAGAAAACGGAACTACATTTCAATATCTTGGTTAAGCAAGTTATTAAACGTCATTGAACCAAGTCATTTGCCTAGGCATCCATTTAGGCCGATGGCTAGGCCGTTAATTAAACGACTGATTAAGCTAATCGGCTGCGACTTCAACACTACGATCTCCAACCCGCCTGACAACATTTTCATTCCTTCAGATTCTTTCTTTAGAATAATTGTATAAAATTGTGAATTATTATTGCGACCTTACATTCGATGACTATTAAAAATTCATAAATTTATTAAGAATAGAGAGAATAGAAAGTTCTTTCCCTCTCCTCTGCGAAATAATAGTTTCATAAAGACTTTTTACTAGGTATCCTATTTCGATAAACTACCAAAATACCAGCGATTTTCTATTACAAACACAACAGTAAGCACTCGAGGTCTCAAGCCTTATTTTAAGTTTAAATAAAGATGTAAGTATTAATTAACTTAAGCTTAATAAAAGGGTCTCAATGTTTGGAATATTATTAATAAGTGAGTAATGAATGCGACGCACCTTCCGAATCTAGAGCAACCTTGGTTACCACCAATCACAAGTAAAACCCGCCGATATGATAATTAAGTTAATTGAATAGAATAAAAAGGAAGTACTAAAATCTAGGAAAAAGACGGATTTTTTTTAGTTTTGGTAATCTAAAAAGTATAAAGAAAAGAAACCTTGCGTCTGTAACATTTTTAAGATTTTTGTGTAAAAATGAGATGGCTGACATTCTGACATATAATTTTACCCACATCTCTGCTATTTTGAAAAAAAAAATCTAACAGCTGAATCGGAAAAAATATACATAATATATAATTATCAGTGATCGGAGTTCCGGATTTTTTAAAATATTAAGAGTTTTTCCGAAAATTAAAATTTTATAATGTGTAGAATGAAGAACATATCAAGATTTATTACACCTTTCGTCGTCTTTTAACGATATAAGTGATCGGCCTTCTATAGTAAAAAAAATCCGGCCAAGTGCGAGTCAGACTCGCGCACGAAGGGTTCCGTACCAAAAAACTGCAAAAAATCACGTTTGTTGTTTGGGAGCCCCCCTTAAATAATTATTTTATTCTGTTTTTAGCATATGTTGTTATGAAATAAAAGCCTTTTTAACGGATACTAGCGCGGTTTTATTGAAAGTACTTTGGTAATTAGTTGGTATTTGGTTTGATTTTTGATTTTTCCGACGTTTCGGCACCTTTGCAGCTGCCGTGGTCACGGGGGACTGAAGCTACTCGTGAGCTATGATATGATATGTTGTTATAGCAGCAATATAAATACACAATCTGTGAAAATTTCAACTGTCTACCTGTAGTCGTTATCAATATCGAGCAAAAAACGGCAAAAAAATCACGTTTGTTGTATGGGAGCCCCCCTTAAATATCTATTTTATTCTGTTTTTAGTATTTGTTGTTATAGCGGCAACAGAAATACATCATCTGTGAAAATTTCAACTGTCTAGCTATCACGGTTCATGAGATACAGCCTGGTGACAGACAGACAGACAGACAGACGGACAGCGGAGGCTTAGTAATAGGGTCCCGTTTTTACCCTTTGGGTACGGAACCCTAAAAACTATGGCATGGCTAAACTTGAGTAAAAACGTAGCAAACGTAAAGTGGGATTCCATTAATAAAAGTTCCTGAAGTGCGTGCGACGAAAGTAGTAGTTCAAAAATCTTTACATTCACAATATTTGATTCAATCCCGTAAGTACCGAAACGAAATTCCGGAAAAAAGGCTTATCCATGTTATGATTTCCACGACTATTCATGATGCAAGTACGTAAAATCAATCTACCTACTCCGATTATCCATATTCGGTTAAATTTTTTTTTCAGTGGGTTTTTGTAATATTGGTTTTGTACTCTAGATTTGATTCTGAACAACCACTAATTCTGATGTTTGGCCTCAGATGGGTTGGGTACTTAACCCAACCTGTCCGAAGAAAGAAGTTGAAATCTAGACGCCAACGGGCATAGGCAGATATGGCGATTTATCGCTTTTATCTCTCAAAAGATGAGTTTGACATTTTTTTTGGGGGACACAATGGATTTTGACAGTTGAGTTTCACTAAAACACGCGATATTAGTATATCTCTATCTACAAACATAATGCGTTTAATTGAATTTTTAGATTTTAGGTATTCAGGATGCTATTTTCATTTTAAGATAATGATTATTTAAGAGAAAACTAAAAAAAAATCGACTCACCCGTAGCCGCCGATGAGATCGACATTCCGTCTGAGCTGCTACGGGTGAGTCGAGTTTTTCTAGGATTTTTACTAATATATTAATTATCTTAATAATGCTTTTTATTCAAATTTATTATATTGAGCCAATAAATAAAATTAAAATAAAATATCGCGTTTAGGTGGTCATGCTACAGGGCCTAGTATGCCTAGCATAGATAAGAATAAATTTTCTACTACACACTATACGAAATCGAAGGTACTAATTTTATATAGTTAGTCAACCGTTACAAAATAATAGCCAAACCCGCGAAACTGCAGTGAAATGTGCGCAACAAAGAAACCTAGTGTTCCAGAAATTTCAAAACCGGCCCTAATTGTGTGTTAAAGAACTATAAACTCTGTAGCTGTGGCAATAAGATTGAATTATGCTTAAATCTAGACCGTACTAGTTCAATTGAAATCTAGACTACCTTGATGAGGGCGTAGGCTTTCTTGCGACTTGTGACATACGGACTGAAAGTATGTCGAACAAATATTAAAAGTAATAACATTAATCTTACAATAAATAGTGTCATATTTTTGGCAAATAAATACAATAAATACATTGAGAAGCATAATCTCAAATTGATTTTGAATCTGTGTTTTCACAGGCACGAAAAACCAGTTCGGAGAAGCCTGAAAATCCGTAAAAACTCGTGCGATGGTAAGCTAAATAATGGATATTTTTCAGGATTATTAAAAAACTACTAGCCAGGTCTACAGCTACTACAGTCAGGTCTCTGCAAAAAAATATGGGAACACATCTGAACTATGTCCTTTGACATAAAAAAATAATTCTTAAAATAGGTCAGCAACTGGCGAAGTTATGGTAAAACATACATAAAAAATACCGTTGACTTGATAACCTGCTCCTTTTTTGTTGTCGGTTAAAAAGTAAAAAAACATACAAGATTTCAAAAAGAGGCCGGCTCGGCAACATCATCAATGATAGAGCTGCAAGTGACTATGGTTAATCGCTCAAAATCAATCGTGTTCTATGCTCGGTTAGCTCATTTGCCGCCCTTATTGTATAACCGACGTTGACCATTCTCCACGTCAATGTGTCCCCGTATAAATCTCATAAACCAACGAATGCCACTCACCTTGGCGCCCAGCGAATAACTCAACCACTTAATTGTTATGTCTCGTTATTAAATAACTATTCGATCTAAGTACGAGTTCACTTCCGCCTTAACACCCGGCACTTTAATCGAATTTATTGTCGATACTACGTGTTTACGATTGACGAATCTGTGATCACTTCACGATTTCAAGGTTATAATAAGGGCTAAAAAAATCTGCTAAGTATATTATTTGTAACCTAAAATAAAACAAATTGTAACAAAAAAAAATTCCTTACAGTCATTTGTTTTCTTACACGACTGCCCAAAAAAACAGAGTGTAATGTGTTTTTTTAAATATAAATGAGTAGGTATGTTTCTGTACCGGCTAGACATACGATAAAAATACACATTGATAGAAAAATTATCAAGTCACTACAAAATAGGTTTTAAAAACTTTTTGATAACATTGTTTCAATAAATTAAGTGAATGTGGAGCATTTATAAACACTTAAAATGTTATTTTGTGTGTAGATTGTTTATTTATGGCTACGCAAGTATTGGAAAGTAAATCCATTATTGGTATGTTTAGTCTGTTTCGTCTGTGCTGTGAATTTTACATTACTAAAAATTAAAAAAATGCAATGGATGAAAAAATCTGATCGAAGTGACTTTTGCAGCTAAAAGTCACTTCGATCAGATTTTTTCATCCATTGCATTTTTTTAATTTTTTAGTGATGTAAAATTAGCTCTGTGATGATCGACTTTACTGCATACGAAATAAGAGTCGTTTTTGGTAAATTCTACTCGTCCAGTGACCTGCAAATCCACTTACCTTTAGTATCCAGGTGTCCTTTGAGCTGTTCCGCCTTCGCCTGGAGTTTCGTCTGCATCGTCTCGGCACCTTCCTTCATTTTCGCCAGTATACCTAAACAGGAAAAAATATTTGAGTGTACTTTTCTTCGCTCTCACTATTTTTCTCTGTACCTATCTCTCTATTTACATATCTAAAGCCGGATACAGACGGAATTCCGAACGGAATATCGATAATATATAAAAATTCTGTACAGAAAAATCCCGCATGTGTGTGGTAGGTCCATACATTTGTATGGATTAGCTGCGTTCGGAATTTTGTATGTACGAAATTCCGTCTGTATGTAACCAGCCCAACTTGGTTTTGAAAATAGCCGAAGGGGATGTACCTACTCCCTATCTGTTTATCTCTTTCGGTTCAGTATTTCTCTCTATCTGCCTGTCTCCATTTCTCTTTCCGTATCTCTTAATGGTGCACCGAGCGTCCACTAGCGCCGCCAATCAAGAAAAAATCATTACAACGAAATAACTATGTTTAACAAAATTCTGAAACATATAAAAACTAGTATTAGTTATAAACTATTTTTGTATGCGTAAAACTCTAAGTTTAAATGCGTTCGTGTGGTTAAAATCTGAATTAACGCTTAAAGTGGCCACTTTAGGCGTTAATCCAGGTTTTAATTACACAAACACATTTAAACCAGGAAAAAACGCATACAAAAATAGTTTATAACTATTACTAGTTTTTATATGTTTCAGAATTTTGTTAAACATAGTTATTTCGTTGTAATGATTTTTTCTTGATTGCGGCGCTAGTGGACGCTCGGTGCACCCTTAAACTCTTGATTAATATACACAAAAAAATAACAGGAAACATTAGATACAGTCAGCGTCAAACAAGTAAATGCAGTCAAAATGTCTATTCAGGGTGTCCCAAAACTTTGCCACACGAATGGAAAGTACCTTAAATATTGAAGGTAGGAAATTTTACTGAAAGTAGAATTCATTCTGATTTTTAAAGTAATTGGAACTGCATTCAAGGATTTTTGAAAAATCGTCAGCTTCAACCAGGAATAGATTTGATTCCTGGTTGGAGCAGGCGATTTTTTATTTTTATAATATTTTTGCCTTTTAAGATTTTTTTTTCTTGAATAACAGTATCATAAACAATAGGAAGACCATGAAATTTAACAGTTTATCGTATCGTATACAATTTTAAAGTGATAAATAATAATATCGCAATATTTAATTCTTGACAATGTTTTAGATTTCAAATTGTCGGTTATTAGATAACTCTGGTTGTAACGATATTTTCTACAACTTTAAATATTTATATCTTTAATATAGATAGCATAATGGCTGTCCTCAAATAGTTTGACGCTAACTGTACAATGCTTAATAGGCACCCCCGTATACAATAGGCACCCCCGTATACAATAGGCACCACCGTATACAATAGGCGTTCTTATATACCTTAAAGCAATTCTGCTAAGGAAAATCTATATTATCTATTGAATTTTTTCATGGCAAATTAGTCGTACTTCTTAATTCTTTCGCAGTTCATAATTTGTCTCAAACAGAGCCATACGCAATAACAATGTTTCACCTAACAATGTATACCCACCATGTTTGTCCTTCTCTTTCAACAGGCGTTCCATATCGCCAGCCTTGTCTTTTACTCGTCCAAAGAAATCTATCCGAATTTCAAAGCAGCGTGCGAAAAGCATAACAAGTAATTTATCAAACAAAATCTTTGGCAAAAGTCAAAAGATATTAGAATAGAAACATCTTTATAAAAAAGTCGAAACGCAAAAGCAAATGCACGCGCAAAATTGTTCTTTCCCGATTCATTGGAATTTGTACCTTAATGGCACTTGATTTAAAGACGATTTCTTAGTAATCAAATAATTTCAAATTCGAATTCAAAAACTGTTAGTTTAAAGCCAATCAATGTTATATTTTTCGAAAAATTCAGCCTTTATAAATCCAAACACGCAATTTGAGGTCTTACAAACTTTACCCTAATGATCTATCTCTAATGCTACTGCTCCACCTGCGTTAACGTTAATGGTAATGTCCAAGTACGCGTAAGCTAAGGCATTATAAATATTTAGTACTGTCGTTTGTAAATTAACACCGTTAAGTCTTAGCCACATCTGCGTAACGTCTGGCTAGATCAACGCTTTAAGCTATGCGTTAAGACGCAGGTGGAGCCGTAGCAAAACTGAAAATTCTTAAAAAGTCTAAGGCCACGTACGCACTGACAGATGGCATGATTAGCGCCTAGTGCCTAGTGGCTTATACCTATGCCTCGCCCCTACAATACACGCTAGGCGACTAGCGAGGCGCCAAGCGCGCATCCTTGAACGTTTTTTTTACTTCACTACACGCTAGGTGACTAGCTAGGCGTTAAGCAAGCCGCCTGGCAGTGGGTAGTTGGCCTGAAGCCGGGTCAAGACTTGTGTAATGATTGTAATGTAACGTGAAATGTAATGTAAGTTCTGTGTATTGCGCGAGCGTTATATGAAATGCCTGTAATGATCACAAGTCTAGACCCAGCCTAAAACTTAATAAAAATTCTAAAGTACGTATCAAAAAACCTAAATTATCAAAAATGTTTGAAAAACCTCCATACATAAAAATACATTTGATTTGCATTTAACTATTATTATTGGTAGATTTAGATTAATAATAATTCAATAATGTTTACAACACTTTAAACTCGATTCAGACTTGTACCGATGCTACATCCCTAACTAAACCCAAAACCTACCCTCATATCATTTTTATCCATGTTCCTATGGGGGTAAACCGACATCTGGTCGAGTCGGCCATATTACAACACTTCCGATCCTGCCTGCCTCCGTGACAGAGCGTTGAGTCGAGTTTGCGCTCCTCATTATTTCGGTCAAGTTTGAATACCTACTAGGTGATCGCCGCGAGTTATCCAAAGACTCTTTGTGATCACCGGAATAATCGACGCCGGAGATTTCAGAAGAAGTGAGACGCGCGTCCACTACAACCAGCACGCGGGAGCAGCATTCGAACCAGGTTAGCCCCCTAAATTCCTTCTCTTGCAATCTTTCCGTGCGATCTGGTCCTTCGTCCCGATTATCCTTTCGTTTTCGTTAGCATCGGAACATTTTTATCAATATTTTCATCAATTTCATAAAAATTAATTTATAGGAAATATTTTTTTGCATACCTTCAATATTTTTGTAAATTCAACTGGCGTACTTCATTTTCGTACACTGGCAACACTAAAGCATAGACAAGCTGTCAATCATTCATTCAATGTTACGTCAGTAAGCTGTCACTGACTGACTTCAATCAATATCAAAACATAACCTCTAGTTTTCGATTTATTGTTTACTTGTGAAATTTATCAATAATGTCCAAAGATATGAAAATAGCTACTGTCAAGTTTAACATGGCTTATGACTTCGTATGCGAGCTGTATAATTTGACTATAGTTCTTGTGCAAACTTCTCCTACGACACCTCAGGATTTAAGTAAACTTCGTGTTAGATATGTTGATCTCAAAAGAATGCGTGAACAGTTCGATACTAATTTCGCGTTATTGGTTGCTGCTTCACAGCCCGAAGAACAGAGAGAAACTATAGAATCCCGCTATACGGAGTTTTACGAGAAATATTACTCAATTCAGAGTATTTGTTCTGATTTAGGTGTGTCGGATTCCATAACAACAAAAGCTCCTGTAACACAAGATGTAGGTTCCAAATCTGGCTGCGAGTCAAATCGTTTTCATTTACCTAAAATTACATTAACGCATTTTAAGGGAATTCACACTGAATGGCCCAATTTCAAATCAATTTTTGATAGTTTAATTCATCAGAACAATGAAATATCTGCTATACAAAAGTTTCATTATTTATTGAGCGTTTTAGAACAAGAACCTCTCAACTTAATTAAACATTTAAGCATTACTAGTGAAAACTATGGTGTGGCCTATAATCTTTTACAAGAACGTTATGAAAACAAGCGCTTAATAGCCGACAAACATTTAGATTTGCTACTTTCAGTTTCATGTCCCAATCTAAAGAATTTAAAACGTTTTATCAACACTTTAAAGGAAAACACACAAGCATTAAATACTCTTGGATTTGATGTCAATTCTTGGAGTTTTCTTTTATATCATATAGTATCTAAAAAGTTACCGTTGGACTTAAGAACTAAGTTTGAATTTACTTTACAACCAAACGAGATACCACATTTTAATAACTTGTTATCATTTTTAGAACAAAATTTAAAGGTTTTGGAAGTTACAAACTTTACATACATAAACAACAATCCTAAAACATTAGTACCTCATACATCAACCTTGCATGCAACTAATTTAACTTGCTATTATTGTAGTGGGGAACATGCCATCTATCAATGCTTAGAGTTTGATAAACTGAAAGATAAAAAATCATATTTAACTGAAAAAAAACTTTGTTACAATTGTTTAAGGCCGCATTATATTTCACAATGTTTATCTAAACGTTGTTGTCAGGTGTGCAAGAAACGTCATCATACAAAATTACATAACGAGTTTCAATCAGCGGATTCCACTGTGAATCCCGAACCCTCTTCTCCGAGACAGGTGTTACTTAACATGGAACCATTGTCTACCGGCCTCTTAGGTACTGCTCTTGTTGGAGTCCAGGACGTTGATGGTCAGGTACATGTCGTTCGAGCGGTAGTGGACCCTGGTGCTCAGTCATGTTTAATAACTGAATCTTTAGCACAGCAACTTCGACTGCGACGTCGTAAGTCCTGCGATCTGTTCGGTGTCGGTGAACACCGGCAAGCTACTTATGGAAAGGTAGATTGTTCAATCTTGTCTCTCACTGACGATTCCGTTCCGGGTTTGTCCACTGAAGCCATCGTACTTAAGCGCATCACTGGATATCAACCTGCAGCAATGGTCAATCCGATTGTGCCAGAGAAATGTAGCGACCTTCAGCTTGCTGATAAGACTTTCAACATTCCAGGTAAAATCGATCTACTTTTGGGTGTTAATCTTTTCAGTGACATTTTTTGTGGTCCAAAGTTAAAATTAGGTAACGGTTTACCTACAGCTCACTCAACTATCTTTGGTTGGGTCATTATGGGTTCGACCCCAGTGACCACAACTCAGTATCAGCACATTAGCCTACTCACTGATGAGTCTAGGTTACAACTTACTATATCTAAATTCTGGGAATCTGAAGAGTCTCCTTTGCCGCCGATTCCAGATCCTGAGGACATCATATGTGAAAAGCACTTTGTCAACACGCATAGTAGAGATCCCGATGGGAGGTTCGTAGTTAGACTGCCGTTCAAGGTAGAGTCCTCTCAACTCGGTGATACTCGTTTAGTTGCGTTGAAACGGTTTCATAATTTAGAACGTAAACTTATGAAAGAGCCCACACTTCGTGAACTCTACATTCAATTTATGCAAGATTATGTAGAGTCTGGTCATATGAAGTTAGTTGAACCTCGTGATAATGCCCGTAGATATTACATTCCTCACCACGGCGTGCTCAAAGAGAGCAGTAGTACCACCAAATTGAGAGCAGTTTTCGACGCATCGCTGCCCAGCACTACCGGCGTTTCTCTTAATCAGATCTTGTTGTCAGGCCCTAAGTTACAACAGAATATACAGGATATCATCTTAAGGTTTAGAACTTATTTATTTGTCTTCACTTGTGACATTAAACAAATGTATCGGATGGTCAAAGTACATGATGATGATCAGCGGTTTCAAACTATCTTTTGGCGCGAATCTCAAGATCTGCCGTTGCAGGAGTTCGAGTTAACAACCGTCACCTACGGCGTCACTAGTTCTGCATACCAGGCTATCAGGGTGATTCATGAGTTAGCGAATCTTAACGACTCTACATATACTGAGGCTGCACGTGTCCTACGGGAGGACACTTTCGTAGACGACATCGTGAGTGGGTGCGACACGCTAGAGAGTGCTAAAACGCTACAGCACCAAGTCATTGACGTGTTAGCTCAAGGTCGTTTCCATCTTAGGAAATGGTCCAGTAACTCTGACGAGCTACTCAAAGGTTTACCTGCTGATCATTGCGAGACACCTTACCGATTCGAGGATTCCGGTGACAATATATTCAAAATCTTAGGCATTGAATGGAACCCCTCATCCGATAACTTTCTCTATCACGTTTCTAACATGAGTGTGACTCTAACAAAACGGGGTGTTCTATCAAACATCGCTCGCCTCTATGATCCTTGCGGTTTTATCACGCCGGTAACATTTTTTGCCAAATCCCTAATGCAACGGTTGTGGCTCTTAGAGCTGGGTTGGGATGATGCACTCCCTTTGGATGTCCAGCAAACTTGGCTAAAGTTTGTTGACGACTTTAAATCATTAAATCAAATACGGATCCCACGCCACGTTATGGGTGATCCACACTCTCAATATCAATTTCACGGTTTCAGCGACGCATCCGAGCGTGGATATGCCGCATGCGTCTACATACGTTGTGAAAACGGTGACAACGTACAAGTTCATTTGTTGATCGCTAAATCTAGAGTCGCTTCAGTCAAGCAAAAGCAAACAATCCCTAAGCTCGAGCTCTGTGGAGCGGTCCTGTTGGCTCGCCTTATGGCCCATGTTTACAAGGTTTTGCATTCAAAATTAAAATCCATACCAATAACTGCATGGTGCGACTCTAGCATAGTGCTCACTTGGTTGCGAACTTCGCCGCACAAGCTTCAAACTTTTGAAGGAAACCGAGTTTCCCAGGTTCAAGGCACCATCCCGAACGCTACCTGGCGACACGTCCCTTCACATCTTAATCCCGCCGATTGCGCGAGTCGAGGCTTGCTCCCTCGCGAGTTGGTAGCTCAATCACTCTGGTGGAGTCCGTCGTGGCTCAAATCTGATCCCAGTTCATGGCCTTCTACATGTCAACTGCTCGATCCTATCGATTTGCCGGGCGTGAAAGTAAGTCCAGTTGTTGCACATGTCGTGCAGACTGTCGACACAATACTTCACACGGACTCTACATTCATCTCTACACCTACTGTTGCTGCACACGTAGTGCAAACAGTCGAGACGGAACCTGATAAGCACTCTACATTGGCTGTTACAACTCCCTCAGACGAAGTTGTCCAACATGTCATTGTAGAGTACAGCTCTTTATCCCAAGTTACACGAACACTCGGTTGGTGGCTTCGTTATTTGCATAATGTTCGCTCACCAAA
This sequence comes from Agriphila tristella, assembly GCA_928269145.1. Taxonomy (NCBI): domain Eukaryota; kingdom Metazoa; phylum Arthropoda; class Insecta; order Lepidoptera; family Crambidae; genus Agriphila; species Agriphila tristella. The sequence continues at coordinate 928,335 of OV743451.1, read as the reverse complement.
GGATAAACGTGTCGGTAATTTGACGATATTCGAATTAAAATCAGCATTGTTAACTTGTATCAAATCGGTTCAATCTTCAGCGTTTGCCGATACTATAAAATTGTTGCGCAAACGTAAGCCTATCAAGGGCGGTCTACGTCGTCTCCAACCCTTTCTCGACGATCTAGGTTTTCTTCGAGTTGGTGGGCGACTAGTCAATTCCGATCTGCCTTTCGATAGTAAACATCAATTTTTGTTACCTCAGTCACACCCTTTCACAAATCTTCTCATCGATCATTATCATCAGCTCTACGGCCATCCGGGCCCTGCTACTCTCATGGCTATCCTATTGCGTAGGTATTGGATTGTGTCAGCCCGACGTGTAGTGCGGCACAGGATTTTTCAATGTCAGCGCTGCTACAGATTAAAGGCGAAACCTGTGAATCCATTCATGGGCAACTTACCTGCCGATAGAGTCACTCAAGCTAGGCCATTTCAAAGGGTCGGATTAGATTTTGCGGGTGCATTCAGCATCAAGGATTCCCACGCTCGCAAACCTAAAATTTTTAAGGCTTACTTATGCGTATTCATATGCTTTGCAACCAAAGCAATGCATTTGGAAGTAGTATCCAGTCTGTCTACAGACGCGTTCTTGGCCTGTTTGGATCGATTCGTTTCGAGAAGAGGGTTACCTTCTGACATATATTCCGACTGCGGCACCAACTTTTTAGGCGCGCGAAACTATCTCAAAGACATTTATCTTCTTAAAACACAAATCGATAGAGAAGCCGACAAAATTCAATCTCATCTTGCACCTCATGAAATTCAATGGCATCTCAACGTTCCCTCGGGACCACATCTTGGTGGCCTTTGGGAAAGTGCAGTGAAGTCTTCTAAAACATTACTCAAACGTATCATAGGCGAACGTGTATTAACGTTTGAAGAACTTAGTACAGTGTTCTGCAAAATCGAATCAATATTAAACTCACGACCTATCTGTCCAATTAGTAGCGATCCAAGTGATTTGGAAACACTTACACCCGGTCATTTTTTGATTGGACAACCGCTTCTTGCCTTACCGGAGCATGATCTAGATCAAGTTGTTGCTCACCGTCTAAATCGTTGGCAATTGTTGCAGCAAATCACCCAACATTTTTGGAAACGCTGGCACAGCGAATACTTACACACGCTGCAACAACGTGACCGCTGGTTTAAGCCTGAACGTAACTTACAGACGGGCGATCTAGTGTTGGTCATGGAGCCTAATACACCACCGTTACTCTGGAAAAGGGCTAGAATCACCAAGCTCTACCCAGGAAATGACGGTATTGTCCGGGTTGTAGATATCAAAACAGCCAAAGGAGTTCTCAAGCGTCCTGTAGTCAAATTATGTCGCTTAATTCCCGAAAACTAGACAGCAAATTTCAATAGTTTTAAATCAATTTAGCATGTAGGAACTAGAGTAAGATAAAATTTTACATTATTTCTCAATTAGCTTCAATCAACATAGTGTCATTTTATCAGCCTCAATTAAAAGAGCTAGGTCGCTCTTTGGGGGGCGGTATGGTAGATTTAGATTAATAATAATTCAATAATGTTTACAACACTTTAAACTCGATTCAGACTTGTACCGATGCTACATCCCTAACTAAACCCAAAACCTACCCTCATATCATTTTTATCCATGTTCCTATGGGGGTAAACCGACATCTGGTCGAGTCGGCCATATTACAACACTTCCGATCCTGCCTGCCTCCGTGACAGAGCGTTGAGTCGAGTTTGCGCTCCTCATTATTTCGGTCAAGTTTGAATACCTACTAGGTGATCGCCGCGAGTTATCCAAAGACTCTTTGTGATCACCGGAATAATCGACGCCGGAGATTTCAGAAGAAGTGAGACGCGCGTCCACTACAACCAGCACGCGGGAGCAGCATTCGAACCAGGTTAGCCCCCTAAATTCCTTCTCTTGCAATCTTTCCGTGCGAATTATTATTATTAGCAGTAGTAAAAAAACTTCTGAAAAGTTAATTTTAGTTTATTGGAGGTTTATTTAAAAAAACATGCTGAGTAAAGTTTGTAAGAGACTCAAAAATATTGCAATTATTCACACAGACATACTATTGAATTGTCTTTGGTCTATCGAACAGCAGGAGAGCTGGGGTGTCCCACCGCTGGGGTCCGATTTGGGCGTGGGGTTGCCTGATAACGCCAATTAGGTATGTCATAAAATCCATACCGAAAAAGGTAACTTTATCAAGAAATGTGTACAGTAAAGCTAGGCTTCCTAGGATGACGGTGCCGTCATATTGCGGCCGTCATTTAGCGGCGTAGAACGTTGTCTATGTAAACAATACGGCGCGATTTCTGACGTTACGGTGTTGCCATATTGTTTACATAGATAACATTCAAAGCCGCTATATTACGGCCGTAATATGACGGCACCGTAATTCTAGGAAACCCTAGCTTAAGCGCAAAAATGATCTATACCCTTAGGACGTATCAGCTATCGAAAAAAACGCGCGTAAAAACAATCGAAAGAGTTGTTTTGTTTTTGAATTTTTTAAAGCGCCATCTAGCACTGAATTGCAAAATGAAATAGTTTCGAGTACTTTTTTCTAGATAGATGTTCGTGTTAAGGGTACTGAGTATTCAAACTTACCAAAATAAGTAATTATTTGACGAAAATCAACCTTATCTAAAGACATTACGGTGCACTTTCGTTTGTTCTCAGACAGCAAATGAAAGTGCACTTAAATATCTTGACATTAGGTTGATTTTTGTCAAATGATTAGGTATTTTAGTAGGTTTGAATGCTCAAATCATTTTGGCGTTGTCTTTACCATCGCTTCGTAAAATATACATAATAAATTTAAAAAAAAAAATATTTTGTGCAATGTAACATGAACTATATTTCTTTTTAGGGTCCCAAATCTCAAGAAAAATAAGAGTTTTTCGAGTGTTGTCTTTTACACTAACACTTGAATTTCCCTCTGTCTTTTATTTTTTTATTTTAATATTTACCGGAACTAAAACTTACCGGATATCCGTTTTGTGGCATCAGGGCTGGCCGACCGCGTCAACGCAGCTACTTTTATGTACTCGCTTGTTATGTAGCCCGCAGCCTAAAGGAAAAATAATACTTTAAATAACTAAGAATATTGGGCTTTTTTAACACGTTTTTATAAGGTTGCTTTCGCGTTTGTATGTTTGTTTGTTTGTGTGTTTCTCCACAAAGTTTGCGAACTATTTTATCCTAGCTTCCCGACGAGCTAGAGACTTGAAACTATATATGTTGAAACATAGGTCAGGGGCCGTATTATGACCTTTTATTTCCAGGCAGTTTTCTGACTGGCTATCAGTCTATCTCTTTTATTTGCTATACGACGAGAAAGAGATGTCACTACAGCAATTTATAAACCTGGCAGGATTTAAGAGCTCGTAATACAGCCTCTGAACTGGAAGGCAATGCAATATTATGGTATCATTGGGCTGATCTGATGATGGAGCCGGAAGAAGGCCACAGGAACTCTATGATGAAACCATACAACCGCATCGTGTTTGGTCTCGTTAGCATCGTCTTGAAAAGTACTCTAATGGGAGACGAGGTCCAGGGTCTGATGATGAAGCCGAACGACCATGCCATAGGAAGTCAATATTAAAACCGTGCAACCCCATCAAATTTGGGCTCGTTTGAATCGTCTTGACAAGTTCTTTGTTGGGAAATAGTTTTCAGGGTCTGATGATGGAGCCGAAGGAAGGACACAGGAACTCTTTAATAAAACCACGCTACCCCATCGAGATTGGGCTCGTTTGAATCGTCTTGACGAGTACTTTGTTGGGAAATAGTTTCAAGGGTCTGATGATGGAGCCGGAAGGCCACTGGGACTCTGTAATAAAACCATGCAACCCCATCGAGTTTGGGCTCGTTTGAATCGTCTTGACGAGTGCTCCGATAGGAGATGGTATATTTTTTACACGACTGCCCAAAGCAAAAAGAGTGTATATATGTTCAGGGTTCATGTATGTTTGTGGGTATGTGAGTTTCTTTATTCCACCATAACTTCTAAATGCCTGAACTGATTTGGATAAATGAGGTATCGTTAGAATGCTTACAGCATCCCGAGTGACACTGGCTATATTTTTTTTAGAAAAAAACAATATGGCGCCTGTACGACGCCATTTTCAAATGTGAAAAAACATTTTTTTTCTTTTATTATTACAATATGGGCATCAAATGATGGGGCCTTGATGAGCACATTCCAAAATTATATAATACTAGCGGCCGCCCGCGACTTCGTCTGCGTGGACAGTTTTTTGCTATCCCTCGGGAACTGTACGTTTTTTTCTGGATGAAAGGTACCCTATGTCCTTTTCTGTACCCCTAACAACGTCCATGCAAAATTTCATAATGATCGGTTTAGTAGTTAAGACGTGAAGGCGTAACAAACAAACAAACAAATAAACAAACAAACGGACTTTCGCATTTATAATATTAGTAAGGATGTCACTAAAATGTGTGAAATAAAAATTAAAAAATATTAAAAACACGACTGCCCTGCCAAAAACGAACTAAAAAGTTAAACAAGAAGTCTCATTGCAGTCGGGGGACCTCTTTGATAAAAAATTGTTCCATTATAAGGTCCCCCGACTGCAATGACACTTGTTGTTTAACTTTTTAGGTCGTTTTTGGCAGGGCAGTCGTGTTTTTAATATTTTTTTAAATTTATTTTTAGTCTTAGCTCGTTAACTAAAAAGCAGAAAATAAAAATTTACTGAAAAAAAACTTTTTTAAAAACACGTTTTTAAAACGGACTTAATTATTACACAAAAATCGGACTAAAACATTAAAACGGACTAGTAAAAACAGACTAAAAAGTATCAAATAAAATTTTCTGTAAATATTTATAACCCTATACCTACAGAAATTTTAAACCTAAAAACGTGGGGCGCATGCTAAAGACAATATGGATGATAAATTTTACAAAATGCGCCCCACGTTTTTAGGTTTAAAATTTCTGTAGGTATAGGGTTATAAATATTTACAGATAATTTTATTTCATACTTTTTAGTCTGTTTTTACTAGTCCGTTTTAATGTTTTAGTCCGATTTTTTTGTAATAAATTTTATCTCCAACGGAATAGTGCTTGACCTTCACCTGACCTGATGTTAAGTGACGATAAGGCCGAAGGTGGAAGCGCACTACACCCGGAACCCTCACCACTGAGGAACTGACTATCATACCTCTAACTACCGGAACACAACAATTTTAAATTGTTGTTATAGCGTCAGATTTGGGTAAGATGGTGGTAGAAAGGCAGGTTTCTTGGTACAGTCAAACTTATAATACACATTTGAAAATTCAGTAGCCTTATATTTATGCCCTGAAATTGCCCTGAATAAATTTTTGTCCAAAGAGTAAACATATTAAGCTAGGGTTTCCTAGGATAGCAATGCCGTCATATTAAGGCCGTAATATAGCGGCATTGAATGTTGTCTATGTAAACAATACGGCGACACCGTAATGTCAGAAACCGCGCCGTATTGTTTACATAGACAACGTTCTACTCCGCTAAATTACGGCCGTAATATGATGGCACCGTCATCTTAGGAAACCCTAGCTTTATGAAATTCGACTGCTACCTGTAGCCCCATAAGAAGAGTAATGTTCTGACTAATCATACCAAATCTACTCTTAGATAACCCAATCAGTATTCAAGTTTCCAATTGTCCGAAACATACTGGAATTTTTACAAAGATCCTAAAAATTGCTCGGACGATTGCGAAAATCTATCTTAGGTTCCAATTATCCGCTCTTTTACAATCGACCTAGAATTTTTGCAAAGATCCGGTTTATACGATTATCCTATGACATATTTAAACATACGAAGCCATGTACATGATACAGTTGTTCAAAGTGTAATTGGATAACATCTGACAAACCTGGAGCCTTGTATTTCGTTCAAAAAAAATATTTCACAATTACTTTTGATAATGCAAAAAGGTAGTTTTAAACCGGGAATATTATCAACAACTTTATTCAAAGTTCTAAAGAAATATATAATGTTTCTTACCTCTAAACTGGCTGGGCTCATCGCTGAATACTCCTCGCTCAGGAGTTCCACTATCAGCCCCTCAATGTCGAAGAACAGGATGTGACTCTCAGGATCTTCGAGCAATAGAAGGTATCACAATTTCCATTTGACTGTTCACACAGAATATAATAGTACTAAACGTACAGAAGCCCATCCGCGCGGACAATCTAATAATAAGCTAGTCTCGGGCTCCGTCGCAGAATATCCCTTTCGCAAAATGTCTCCTGGTCGCAGAACGTCCCTTTCGCAAAACGTCTCTTTCGCAAAATCCCCTTTCACAGAATGTCCCTTCCGCAGAATGTCCCTTTCACAGAATGCCCTTCTTGCAGCAAAATATCAGTCACACTCTCGTGAAATTGCTATTTTGTTCAAAATTTTCTATGAAAATCAAAAATGAAAGTCAAATTGTAGGTCATATATGTTATTAATCATAAAAAAACAGTAAATATGTTCATTATGTTTAAAAAACAGGTTTTCTAAGTAAATACCTATGCATATCTTTAATTCAACTTATCTAACAATGCAATCAATAAATATTTTTTGTTAATTTTGGCATTCACAATGCTATTTTTACTCTAGAAAATAATGAAATACTAGAATTGATACCAGGGGGACATTCTGCGAAAGGGACATTTTGCGAAAGGGACGTTTTGAGAAAGGGACATTCTGCGAAAGGGACGTTTTGCGAAAGGGACATTCCGCGAAAGGGACGTTTTGCGAAATGGACATTCTGCGAAAGGGACGTTTTGCGACCAGGGTACATTTTGCGAAAGGGACATTCTGCGACGGAACCTACTCTCGCTGCACGGCAATAAAGGACAATTTCAAATTGCACAGCGCTGCGTGACTAAACGCCTCCGAAGCGTTTCCCGTTTTTGTCACGTAGCTCCATCTCAACCGACACATGACACCCCTCGTGGACTGGCTCGACTGAGTCAGCCGCGAGCTGATTAATATAAAAGTTTAGCGCGGAGTGAGACCCCCCTGCTTTTCACCAACTTTAGCAGTTTGAAGACCAGTTAGTTAGTCCTAGATAACACACCTGACATAAATTATTTCATACAAATTCTGTGCCATATTCAAATCAAATCAAAAGATTTTCATACATTTCAAGGTTACTTTCGCGGTTTTTTAAACATATCAATACAGCTCTTAGTGTCCGGGCACGAAAACTGCGACGGCGGAGCGGCAGCGGGGCGGCGCGACAGCGGAGCGGCGGCGATGCATTCAACAGTATGGCACAGTATGGAGACGCGCACGAAACGGGCGGTGGCGGCGCGGGGCGACGAGCGATGCACGGGCGGGAGGAGAGCGACGAAAACAAATGAACAAACTAGTTGGATTTGGTAGCCCGCGATTACAGTAGTGTTGTGTTGAATAATAATAATAGTGTCTGTTTGATTACTAGGTAGGTACACCTATTTATTCAGTATGGATGTCGGCATCTTGGACATCATTTAAAATACACAAGATGAGCAAAGGATCCGATTTTGAAACTAGTTAACGACTATAGACCATTTTTTTTTAACTAAATAAAATTTTTAGACATAGGATATATTTCGTCCTTTGAACATTTTTCGGTATTGACAAGAAATTGTTTCCATAGCAACATCACATTTGACACATCAATAGAAAAGAAAATAAGAAGTTACTTTAGTGGTATACCGTAGTCCTACCAGTAGGTCAAATCGGTAGGTCCACGGGCCCTTAATGGTACTTAGCCCATCTGTCACAACACTACTAGCGCGGCTGACCGACCGCTAAGTTTCGTGCCCACGTTCTCATCGCCCCGCCCCGCCGCCGCTCCGCTGCCGCGCCGCCCCGCCAACGCTCGGCCGCCGCCACTTTCGTGTCCGGACACTTAGAAATGCTAATTGGGAGTCTATAGCGATCTGGATCTGCTTCATTAACTCCCTGAAATTCGACTGGTGTCCTAAACCGCCACTATATGTTTATGTATGTACGCATGCGGTATGTGTGTGTGTGTGTGTGTGTGTGTGTGTGTGTCTGCGTGTGTGTCTGCGTGTGTGTTCGTGCGTGTGTGTGCGTGTTCGTGTGCGTGTGCGTGTGTGTGTGTGCGTGTGTGTGCATGCGAGTGCGTGTTCGTGTGCGTTTTTGTGTGCGTTTGTGTGTATATGTGAGTGTGTGAGAGCACTCACCCTTAGGATTGGACCGGAACCCTTGTATAGTGAGCTGTGCCCTCCTGGCTCGGGCCGGCTCGGCTAGAGGCCCCGCATTGCCCGCGTGCCCGGGGCCCTGTAACGCGGCTAGCCCCCGTTGTGTTGCCGCACGCATCGCGGTTAGATTGCGGTGTCGAAGGCCCCTATATAAACACACTAATATTAAAAATCGGGTAGTATTTAATCGGGTAACAATAAATTCCCATTTTAGGTATCAAAAATAATGAATATAGCGTCCTGAAATACTAAGTGAGCGACGGACCGAGGGCGACTACAAATGTTGAAAATGGGTGACTTTAAAATACAAATTGAGTAACTAGTTAATGAGAACGGGCGACCTAATTACTATTTGGGCGACAACCTTAAGGCACACAAAACATTTAAAATTTGGCATATATTTTAATTAAACAAGGTGACTATTATCCTAATCGAGATGACAAAAATACTATGTTGGGCAGCTTAAATATAGTTATTAATTAGGGGATTAATTAATTCTCTTAAAAATCTAGAATCGATACAGTCAGACATGTCTAGAATCGGATGCATATTTACCTAAAATGCGTTTAAAAAGCCCTTGACACTTGCTCTTGCATTTAGACGGGAAAATTAAACATAAAATAATTTACTTTAACTTTTTTATTGATATTAATTAAGTGATTTTTATTTTGTATTTTTTTCGTATTATTTACATATCGACCTATAAAATGAAAGCGGTTCCAAAAATTAGCCACCCCTATTGTACCACCCGCGCAAATAAAGAATGGGATTGAAAAATAAAAAAAATAAAGTCTCTTAGTTATTTAAAAAAAAATATTTCACGCAACAGAAAATTCTGAAACTTTTTTCTATTACTAAGGGAGCTTAATCCTACCTATAAACAATATTCAGCAAATTTGTTTTTTTCGGACATTCCCCATTACAGACAACAGATAGAAAAACATACAAAAATATAAGTTAAAATTATGAAGGTTATATCTGAGCCCAATAGGGAATATGCATAATTTTTTTTTAAATCTTAATCAAAAGTATAATGCGTGAGAAAATTAACTGTAATATTAAAACTTTTCTCTTGCGTTTTTTTCTCGTGATATAGTTACTTGAAGTTAGCGCTCAGCAGCACCCGCCGAAAACGCTCCATACAAAACGGTGACGTCACATATCACGTTTCAGGTGTGTTTCGGCGCGTTTAATATGGTGTTAGCCAATAATCTTCAATTATCTCCCTAAATTTTGCGTTTAAGTACATATGTGTCATACAAAATATTATTTCTTATTCGATATTCTATCTGACTGTAAAGTGCATTATAACCGAAAATGAAAAAAAAATATCGTTATTTTCCCCTGATTTCATCGTGTGATAAAACTAAACTAATATTTTTTTTCCTGTTCCATCATGTTTTTATAAGTGTCCGCAGTGATCAAGCTCAAATTCATCAAAATAGGTGACTTATGCATATTCCCTATTACAAAAGTGCAATAATTTTACCAAATAATAATTAAAACACAATTAGGAAAATAAATCATTGAAATTGAAAAATACTAAATGGAGTAATGCCAAAAAACACATTACTTAATCAAATAAGTTCTAAACAAAACAAAACAAAAAAATTTACACGGGTTGAATTGAACGTTGTTTTCTTTTATTACAACTAACCTGAAGAAGTGAACAGCTGGATTGGCCAGCCCCTGCAGGTCGCTGGTGCCAGAAGCAAGCGAGCCTCCCAGGTCATCTGCCAACGTTTCGTCGCACGCTGCCAGCACTTCCTCGGCTATCATACCTGGTGGGGTATACGAGAACATTCAGAACTCCTTCAAAGAATTATGTACCCGTTCACCTTAGTGGTTAAACGGGATCACACGCAGGTCGGCACATACGTATTTAGCCACAAAACGCAAGTCGTCGCAACGCAACTCGTCACATCTGCAACTCGTCACATATGCAACTCGTCACATACGTAACTCGTCACTTTTCGCAACTCGCCCCATTTTTCGTTTCAATATAATGTGACAAATGATAACTCTAAATCCTGATATAATCCATCATGTAAAAAGTTTCCAGGTTCAAATAAATAATTTACTGATAAAAACATATTTTTTAAAAACACGTTTTTAAAACGGACTAAATTATTACAAAAAAATCGGACTAAAAATATTAAAACGGACAAGTAAAAACAAACAAAAAAGTAAAAAATAAATTCTTCTGTAAATATTTATGACCCTAATAACCTATACCTACAGAAATTTAAAACCTAAAAATGTTTAACAAAAAAACGTGGGGCGCATGCTATAGACACTATGGATTTTTACCGTTTAGTTTGTTTTTACTTGTCCGTTTAAATATTTTTAGTCCGGTTTTAGGGTTCCGTAGCCAAAATGGCAAAAAACGGAACCCTTATAGATTCGTCATGTCTGTCTGTCTGTCTGTCTGTCTGTCCGTCCGTATGTCACAGCCATTTTATTCCGAAAGTATTAGGATTACACAAGTGAAACTTGGTAGGTAGATGTATTCTGTGAACCGCTTTAAGGTTTTCACATAAAAATAAAAAAATAAAAAAATATTAAGGGGGGGCTCCTCATACATGAAACTGAAACTGAAAAATTTTTTTTCGGCATACCAATACGTGTGGGGTGTCTATAGATAGGTCTTTTTAACTTTTAAAATAAGAGAGTGAAAAATCTAAAAAAAATATATGCTGTAGATCGTAATAAATACTTTCAACGAAAATTAGTTTGAACGAGATATAGTGATAATTTTTAGAGATATATCACATTTTCCAAAACCGCAAATATAACTTTGTCACTCATACAAACACTATGAAAAACAAAGTTATTTTTGCGTACGAAAAATGATAGTGGTATTCAATATGGTATTGTATACGGTAACTACGGAACCCTACTGCGCGTGGCCCGACACGCACTTGGCCGGTTTTTTTTTTTTGTAATAATTTAGTCCGTTTTAAATACGTGTTTTTAAAAAAATATTTTTTTTCAGTATATTATTATTTTATCAAATCAAATCAATTGTTTATTTGCAAACATGTGGTGAAACAAAGGTCTTTATGCTTTTTAGTCAACGAGCTAAGACTAAAAATATACCATCTCCTATCAGAGCACTCGTCAACACGATTCAAACGAGCCCAAACTCGATGGGGTTGCATGGTTTTATTACAGAGTCCCAGTGCCCTTCTTCCTGCTCCATTATCAGACCCTGGACACTATTTCCCAACAAAGTCCTTGACAAGGCGATTCAAAAGAGCCCAAACTCGATGGGTTTGCATGGTTTTATTATAGAGTTCATATGGACTTCTTCCGGCTCCATCATCAGACCTTGGACACTATTTCCCAATAAAGTACTCGTCAAGACGATTCAAACAAGCCCAAACTTGATGGGGTTGCATGGTTTTATTACCGAGTTCCAGAGGTCTTCTTCCGGCTCCATCATCAGACCCTGGACACTATTTCCCAACAAAGTACTCGTCAAGACGATTTAAACGATCCCAAACTCGATGGGATAGTTCCTATGGCCTTCTTCCGGCTCAATCATCAGATCCTCGGTCACTATTTCCCAACAAAGTACTCGTCAAGACAATTCAAACGAGCCCAAACTCGATGGGGTAGCGTGGTTTTATTATAGAGTTCCTATGGTCTTCTTCCGGCTCCATCATCAGATCCTCGGTCACTATTTCCCAACAAAGTACTCGTCAAGACGATTCAAACGAGCCCAAACTCGATGGGGTAGCGTGGTTTTATTATAGAGTTCCTATGGTCTTCTTCCGGCTCCATCATCAGATCCTCGGACACTATTTCCCAACAAAGTACTCGTCAAGACGATTCAAACGAGCCCAAACTCGATGGGGTAGCGTGGTTTTATTATACATAGAGTTCCTATGGCCTTCTTCCGGCTCCATCATCAGATCCTCGGAGACGATTTCCCAACAAAGAACTCGTCAAGACGATTTAAATGAACCCAAACTCGATGGGATTGCACCGTTTCAATATTGAGTTCCTTTGGCATGGCCTTCCAGCTTCATCATCAGACCCTGGACCTTATCTCCCATCAGAGTACTCGTCAAGACAATTGTAAAAAGCCTAATCACAATGGGGTTGTATGGTTTCATCATTAAGTTCCTGTGGTCTTCTTTCAGTTCCATCATCAGACCAGCTCAATGACACCATAATATTGCATTGTATTCCAGTTCTGACCTACGTTCAAAATTTCAAGTGCAGCTCATCGGGAAGCTAGTTTAAAATCGTTCGCAAACTTTGCGGACAAACAAACAAACAAACGAGAAAGCAACCTAATAAAAACATGTTAAAAAAGCATTTTTTACGAATATGTATCTGTTCGTGTTCGCCCCTCAGTGTCATGAGTCAACTTACTAAGATACCGAGTAGCCGTCACTCCAAGTGTTTAAATTTTATCAGCATGCCTATAAACCCATTTTCATCGGCCTCGGGTCACACATCCACTCCATTCGCCACGAGGCATCCATCCACTCCATTCGCCCCGGGGCATCCGTCCACCACATTCGTCACGAGGCATCCGTCTATTCCATTCGCCCCGTGGCATCCGTCCACCCCATTAACTCCGTGGCATCCATCCACCCCACTAGCCCCGGGGCATCCATTCACACCATTATCCCCTGCGCATCCATTACCCCACTAACCCCGGGGCATCCGTCCACTCGGGGCATCCGTCCCCCCACAAGCCCCAGGGGCATCCATCCACCTGACTAGCCCCGGGGCATTCGTCCATTCCATTAGCCCCGGGGCATCTATCCACCCCACTAGCCCCGGGCATCCATCCACCCCGCTAGCCCCAGGGCATCCGTCCAACCCATTAGCCCCAGGGCATCCGTTCGCCCCACTAGCCCCGGGGCATTCGTCCATCCCGTAAGCCCAGGAGCATCCATCCACACCACTAACCCCGGGACATCCGTCATAAGCCCCGGGGCATCCATCTATCCCATTTTCCCCGCGGTATCCGTCCACCCCATTAGCCCCGGCGCATCATTCCACCTCATTAGTCCCCCCACTAGCCCCGCAGCATCCGTCCACCCGGAGCATCCCCCCCCCCCCCACTCACCGTGCAGCACGCGGTCCAGGTGCCCCGTCTCCATCTGCCACACGTACACGGTGCCGTCGCTGCACCCCACCACCATGAAGTCGTCCGCCGGACGCCACTTTATGCTCACTACGGGGAACAGGTGACGGGAACACAGGGTCACGCATTTGCGCTCCGCTAAGCCTAAAAAGTAAGTTAATGTTTGAAAACATCATCCATTCCATAGCGCCTGTAGCACACCGCCGCGAAACACCGCAGAAGGTTCCGCCATCCGCCATGAGTTTCACAAGCGAAACAATGGGGAAGGCAACTGTCAAAGTGGCGCGACGTACGCTTGTTCTACAAAAACCGTCAAAACAAAGGGCTTTTTCTTTCAAAATAGTTTTATAGCTTTCAAATGACCAAATTCTGTGTAATAAATAAGCTGTAAATATGTTGGCAATTGCAAATTTCCGAAAAATCTGGATGTTAAAACAAACTGAAAAATTCTGTGAGAATAAAAACGCCTTAATTTGGCTTTCAATTCCAGCATTTGAATTGTAGAATAGTCTTTAATATCCATTTTGGGCCATCATCAGCCACACGACACCCACTGCTGGGTATAGGCCTCCCCTAAGGATCTCCACGACGATCGGTCCCGCGCTGCCTGCATCCACTGGCTTTCCGCGACCTTCACCAGATCGTCGGTCCCCCTTGTCGGGGGCCTACCCACGGAGCGTCGTCCGGTGCGCGGTCGCCATTCCAGAACCTTTCTGCCCCAACGGCCATCGGTTCTTCTCGCTGTGTGTCCCGCCCATTGCCACTTCAGCTGAGCAATCCTTCGAGCGATGTCGGTTACTTACTACATTTTGGGTCAATGGGTCCTTTTCAGTAAAAAAATACCACAAAACAAATACCAATTCTCCTATAGATTTGTTCTGAACGTCTACTGTCTTAGGAACTAGCGTACGCAGCGACATCTACAAGCTTTGCGTTGCCAACCCCATTGCGAACAGCCTGTTCTTATGCATAGGTTTTTCACGCGCGATTCTGCCAGTTCGGATCCGATCGTTGACACACACGAAAGTAATGACGCGAAACCGCTACGTAGATGTGATCCTCATATATCAATGTCGATAGAAGACTACTCATAGCGGAACTATGGCGAAACTATCGCGGTTTCACTGGCACTGTTTTGCGGCGTAAGTGTCAATGTGTTTGTCAATCAAAGTGTATTCAGTCAATTAAAGCCTATCAATATTCTAATCCTTTCTTTAAATGACGAATTATACAAAACATTGTTTTGTTCAATCCTAAGGGGATTAGTTAGGCCAAATTTCTAAAATAAGTATGATATTATTGAACCTCCAAAAATCATAAGGGGTTACATTGCACTTACCAATGACAGATCAAATAAAAATCTATGATTTTATCGAAAAAGAAAGAAATGCCAATTAATTTAAATAGAAGCATATTTTACTCAGTAGTATGTTGGTGAAATCTTAACTTTAGTAAGTCACTTACTCAACAAAGTGACGCTATGGTCAGATGCAACGGAGCAGATGCACTTCTGAATTCTTGCCTGCGACAACAATAAAGACAATATTTTACTGTGCCAATATAAATATACAGTGGTGGTTGGATAATTAAGGACACCAGTCGATTTTCATACAAACGAGGTGATTTTGAAGCCTTGATTCTCCGCCAGGGATTGAGCTAGCTTTGATCTGATGATGGCCATCCTGGGAGTGAATGGAGGAAATTCAGATCGATATACACACCCAACTGATCAGATCAACATTCTAAGAGATATAAGGATATGTTTAAAAAACCGCGAAATTAGCATAAATATTTATGGAAATCCTGAAAAGCTCGGATCCTTACATCTCTAAGAATATTGATTAGATCAGTTGGTGTGTATAGCGATCTGAATCTCCTCCATTCAGTCTCTGGATGGCCATCATCAGATCACAGCTAGGTCAAATCTTTGGCGGAGAACCAAGGCTTCAAAGTTACCTCGTTTGTATGTAAATCAACGTCCTTAATTATCTAGCCACCACTGTATATAGATTCTGTTGCTATTATCGAATTTTATGCAGAATGACAAAGACGCAAAAAGACACATTCGCAAAACGTCAGGTAGAGTAGCTTGTCGCAAAAAGACAGATTTGCGAAAAGACAAATGCGCGGATTGACATATTCTCAAAACGACAGATTCTGAAAATGTTAAGTGTTTAGTTAGTATGTTTGGGTTCCAAGTGGAAGAATGACAAATGTGTGACAAATGTGTCAAATGGCGATTGAAAGCGGAGATTTCGAAATTATTGCTGATTGCTGAGAAAATCTGATTTATCCTGCTTTTATTACTATTTAGGATACTCTTTATCCCGGTCACACCCTGGACACTCCATACAACCGCCCCATTATAAACAGATGACGTCAGATGACGTTTTTGTACACGCGCAACTGTGTGTGTAAGTCTAGGGCTACCGTGCAGTTTGTACTGTATGAGTGGCGGTCAATTCATAATTTGAACTTGTGGTAAATAAAGTTACGGCGCATTGCTTCAAATATCAAAATAAGTTGACGTTGACAAACACAGAGCACACGATCCGGCACACGAACACACGGGGTGGGGTGAGGTAATTGATTCCGGGGAGGGCAGAGAGTGTCCTTTCTGTACGGTAGTACTTATATCTATTCTGTGTCCCGGTTAAAGTTTTCCTAGGGATTTTTCGAATGTCCACGCAGACAAAGTCGCGAGCAAAAACTAGTAAGCTAGTAATAACGCTAGTACTCACGCTAGTATTATGCGGTGGGACTATAAGCTGCGTGATTTCGCCGGCGTGCACGCAGAATCGGTGCAGCAATGTACCGCTGAACAAATCCCATAGACAAACTGCGAAGTCTATGCCGCCAGAGACGAGGTGGGCTTTGTCGTATCTATGGCAAAAGTATAGAAAATATATTGTACTAGCTTCCGCCCGCGACTTCGTCCGCGTGGATATTAGAGAAAATCCTTAGGGAACCTTCAACCAGAATCCGACCAGCCGATTTTATGCGATTAGGCCGGTCCCCACCAAGCGCGCTGCCTCGCGAGGCAAAACGTTTGCCGCGTGTGGCAGGCCTCGCACGAGGCTGCGCGCTTGGTGGGGACCGGCCTAATCGCATAAAATCGGCTGGTCGGATTCTGGTTGAAGGTTCCCTAAGGATTTTCTCTAATATCCACGCGGACGAAGTCGCGGGCGGAAGCTAGTTTATTACAACAATCAGAAGTGGGTCCATAGATATTAGTAGTATCCTGTTCCCGTTTCTTTACCCTTTTCCGTTCCCGTTTGGTCCCGTTCCTGTCCCCGGTTTCCGTTCCCGTTCGCGTTCGCTTTCGAGCGATCGCGTTTGCGTTCCCGTTCCTTTCTCGTTCCCGTTCCCGTTCCCGTTCCCGTCCCCTGCGGCTGAATCATGTCCACCGTGTTGGACTTCAAAATAAATGTCATTTTCGCATTCCTCATTCCATAAAACCTCATGAACAACATCCACATCGATTTTCATGTTAACTTTCCCCATTTACCCCCTAAGGGATGATTTTCAAAATAACAAAATATATATTTGCCTATTTATTTTTAGACATGCTTTTTAGAATTTCAAAGTTGTAATGTCTCATCATCATCATCATATCAGCCGCACAACACCCACTGCTGGGTATAGGCCTCCCCCAAGGATTTCCATGACGATCGGTCCTGCGCTTCCCACATCCAGTGGCTTCGGGCAACCTTCACCAGATCGTCGGTCCACCTTGTCGGGGGCCTACCCACGGAGCGCCGTCCGGTGCGCGGTCGCCATTCAAGAACCTTTCCGCCCCAACGGCCATCGGTTCTTCTCGCTATGTGTCCAGCCCACTGCCACTTTAGCTGAGCAATCCTTCGAGCGATGTCGGTTACTTTAGTTCGCCTGCGGATCTCCTCATTTCTGATTCGATCACGCAGGGAAACGCCGAGCATGGCTCTCTCCATTGCACGCTGGGTGACCTTGAGCCTCCTTATGAGACCCATAGTAAGCGACCACGTTTCACTGCCGTAAGTCATTTTATATTATTTTACCATACACAATTTGCACCCCATTTTCACCCCTTTAGCAGTTAAATCATGTCCACAGTGTTGTACTTCAAAATAAATGTCATTTTCGCAATCACCATCCCATAAAACCTCAAGAACGACATCCATATCGATTTTTATGTTTACTTACCCCATTTACACACTAAGGGGTTGATTTTAAAAACCACAATATATATGTTTGTCTATTTATTTTTAGACATGCTCGTACGAAGTTTTAAGTTGTAAAGTATATTTTATATTGTTTTCCATACTAAATTTGAACCCAATTTTCACCCCTTTAGTGGTTAAATCATGTCGACCGTGTTGGACTTCAATATGAATGTCATTTTCGCAATCGTCATCCCAGAAAACCCCAATAACGACATCCATATCTATTTTAGGTTTATTTACCCCATTTCATCCCCATAGGGGTTAAAATACTACCAATAACCATATACGTTGCGTTATATTTCCATCCATAAGCCTAAATTATAAATTTAACGATTTTTACTTTGAAAATTAAGGATTTTCTTCTATACTCAACTTCATCCCCCTTTTCACCCCATCGGGGGTAGAATTTTGAAAAACGATGATACACGTATTTATAAATTTTCAATCATCAGCCTGAATACAAAATTTGAAGATCCTAGCATCAAAACTGAGGGACTTCCATACAAACTCTCATCCCTTATTTCATCCCCTTAGGGATGGAATTTTCAAAAATCCGTCCTTAGTGGATGCCTACACTGTATAAGGTACCTGTGTGTAAAATTTCAAGTCTCTAGGTTCAGTAGTTTGGGCTGTGCGTTGATATCTCACTCAGTCAGTCAGGACTTTGAATTTTATATATATAGACTAATCGTACAAAAGCCCATCCGCGCGAGGACAATCAATTAATAAGCTACTCTCGCTGCACGGCAATAAAGTACAATTTCAAATTGCACAGCGCTGCGTGCCTATTATTATAAGCGCCTCCAAAGCGCTTCTCTTTCTGTCGCGTAGCTCTGTCTCAACCGACACGCGCCACCCCTCGCGCGCTGGCTCGACTGAGTCAGCCGGAAGCAGTAGGCTAATATAACAGTTTAAGCGCGGAGTGAGACTTCCTGGCAAAGGAATAAACGTACAGTCTGTCAAAAAAGTATAAACCTAAACAATTATGAGGAGCCACTTTCTTTAATATTTGTTTTATTGTATGGCAACACTCGACCATGTACACAAACACGACGACGAAATGTTGCCAGTAAAATAATTTCTCAAAATCAATGCAAATTTTAATAAGTAGGTACCTAAATAGTGGCGTTTAAATAAATAAATGAACTTTTTGAGTTTGTTAACCATACACTACCCGCATTAACATACGAAATACGATTTACTATTACCTGCATTTCGAAAGGCAATTTCTCAGTATGTATTTTGTAAACATAATAAGACGTCCTCTGTCCTACTGGGTCTATAATGTTCTCATTCTTTAAAATCACCACCTATGTATTCATTTTATGGTATGAAATAAAATATTGAATATATTGAATTGATTTAGCTTTAGTTTAAATGTTTTTTTTATATTACCTTGGATGCACATGATGGGGGTATAGCAGGCAATTCACTCTGCCGTTATGGCCTAGCAGAAGTTGGTGACAGGGCCAATCTAAAACAATAACATAATAAAAGAACGGCGAAACAAGGTTTGAGGTTAGTTTTCGCACAAGTCATTTCGGAAATTAATATGAAATGTGGTATCGATGCATTCAATACGATGCCCTGGGGCCGTATTATGACCTCTTATTTCCTGGCAGTTTTCTGACTGGTTATCAATTTATCTCTTTAATTTGCTATACAGCGAGAAAGAGATGTAACTATAGCAATTCATAAACCTGGCAAGTTTTAAGAGGTTGTGATACCCCCTGAATTCTAAGATGTCTTGTGCGAAAATCGATTTCTTACACTTTTTAAACACTGTTTAACTTAGACTAGACACCAGTTTAAATAGCTTTAGAATAGCTGAAAAACAGCGTTGGTCAAGATCTAGGTCAAGACCAACACAAGCTGAGTTATCTCTTTTTGTCTTTGTGGATGGTATTGTTTTATCTCATGTATGTAAAATATAAACAAAAAGATAGTAAATATTTGTTATTATTATTTATTTTTTTGTTTTTTCTTTCTCAGCTCACGCTATTACGCTTTTATTATTATTAAACATGATGCTGTCACTTTCAAACAAAACTTTCAATTATTTAAACAGTGTTTAAAAATCTTTTATAATAACACGGTTTATTTTAAATAAGGTGATTTAAAGTAACATCTTTCAAACGTGTTAACATATTATTAGTGAACTCAACAGTATTGTTTGAGTAGCGTCCACTCTCATATTTAGGTAAACTTACTGCATGCAAAAATAGATCTTATTTTATAACAGACACACGGCTCACCATCTCGTTGTTGATGGCTTCCATGCAACAACAGTTGTCCCTTTCGAGAAACGAAGCCAATAGCTTGGTTACATCTAAGCCAATAGATTGGTTACATCTCAGAAGTGGGATCACTTTATAAACAAATTGTTTATATAGATAGACCCGCCCATAAGCTCGACTAAAATAGCAACTGATTGTAATTAACTACGCAGTCAACGTATTGACTGCCAGTAGGTATAAATAGACCTTAATATAACAGAGACACGGCTCACCATCTCGTTGTTGATGGCTCCCATGCAACAGTTGTAGCTGAACCGTATGCGTGGCGTTCACGATCACTATGGAACCGTCTTCACGCCCGACAACTAGCCGGTTGGCTGCCAGTAGGTATATGGACGCTGTCAGTTTTATCTCTGGAAATAAAGTTTGATATTTATTTACTGATGATGAGGTGTATGTATCGTTGTAGAGAAAGTGGATTAGTGCATTTTTCCACTATCGCTACGCACGACTTTGAACAGAGCGTGATTAGTTCGTTTGCTTAATATTAATTTTGGCGGTAAATTCTAGAATTAATATACTAATGCCCAGTGTACCAGCAAATGGGGAATTTAAAACGACAACATCGTATTTAGACTTCCCATCGGCTTACCTTTTAACCACCCACCCCACAAATCCACTATGGAGATCATAACATTTTTGTAAAATGGCTTAACTTCACCACAATTTCACCCCTCGCCATTTGTGCCTTTTTATTTTTATTTTTGTTTCTTTTTAGGTTTAAACTTTAAATGAAAAATAATAAAGCATCCTCCTCTCTTTTTAAATTGCTGTGCCCAACAGGGTCTATAATGAATCCAAAATGTATGATTTCCGCCAAAATGTACTTATAGATGCAATAAATGAAATATGAAATAGGTGAATCTGATTCGTTTACCCGGTTCGTCAGTCAGGTGCAACTGGTCTAGTATACCGACTGGACTGGGGTTCATCTCGGCCCACGCGATGTCCAGACTCGTCAACACGTTGGGTGGGTGCGCTAAGAACAAGGAAAAACATTTAACTCATTTGCCGTGCATTCACAAAGCGATCCGTATTACAGGACCGTTTTTAACAGATCTGTCGCTACTGGATACAGTAACGAAATCGCTCGGATTGTACGGAATAGTGTTGTGTCACAGCAGCGACACTCCGCTGTACGTGTGAGCTCTGACGCCGGTGACCTTGAGCTGAGTCGGGGACTAGTTTTGTCTCTCTCTATTTTGCGGTTTCGTGTATATCGCTCTCATTAAGCGCGGAGTCAATTCCTCGCTCCGATTGCTCCGCGGCACTCCCGCGCTCGCGCCACTCACACATAGCCTCGAGCACTTTTACAGCACACATGCGTAAGTGTCCCTTCTTTTCGCGTAGTGTATGATTTCTTTGCGTGGTGAACACGCGCATACATACGCCATCGCTGAACGTAAACGTATCTGATAAAACGGACCTGTAACACGGACCGGTATTTTACTGGATCCGATACACTGTGTTGTATTTGAACACGCTAATACAACTACATGCATCCAAATCCTACTAATATTATAAATGTGAAAGTTTGTGGGTTTGGATGTTTGGATGTTTAGATGTTTGGATGTTTGTTCCTCAATCACGCAAAAACTACTGAACGGATTTGGTTGAAATTTGGCACACAGATAGTAGATAGCCTAGATTAAAACATAGGATACTTTTTATCCCGATATTTCCACGGGAAGGGTAACCACGCGGGTTAAACTGCGGGCGGCCGCTAGTAAAAATATATCTGTAAAACGAATCGCTGTTTCAACGGGTACTTAGAGTACGTGAAAAGTGCTTGTATTCAAAAACACTTTTTGATTTATCAAGATGACACAGTTATAAATAGCATTTTTAGTTGAAAAGAATGGTTTGGAAATGGAAATAAATAGCATTCAGTTCTAAAGAAATAATTTGGCTGTGTTCATTTCATAATTGCCTTTTTTTCATAAATAATTTATTAAAAGATTAGACATGCAGCAATCTGATGAGATTATATCAGGTTATTTTGAACTTACCATCCAAATTTCAAGGATGTCTTTAGTCCATGAAACTAAACAAAACAACTTTCTCTAAGAAACATGTGTCGAATTTTGCCACAAAATTTGGTCATCTCATACTAAACTGATCACGTGATCTCTTTGATTTTTATGGTTAGTCGATTACTTTTTTATATTTGGCCGAGTGTTCTTAAGAGAAAGTTTTTCAGTTTCTTGGACTGAACACATCCTCAAAATTAGGATGGTGAATACAAAATGACCCTGTATAAAAAGCAAAACATAGGAACAGACCAAGCCCTTCTTCATTTTTTGATAAAAAAGTAAACAAATCAGTCTAGTTTTGGAAGAGGAAACAGGGGACTACGAAACGCTGATATTGTCTACTTTCCATAGGAGTTTTTCAATTCTCTCGACCATGGTATTTCCTATTAAAGTACACTCACACGGTATGTCATCAGCGGGCGCGGCGGCGGCGGCCCGGTCCACGTCCCACACAGACACCACCCCGGCCGAGTCCCCGCGCAGGAGCTGGCGCCTCCGGTCGCTAGGACGGAGGTTATTACTAATACTAAGGTACACTCACACGGTATGTCATCAGCGGGCGCGGCAGCGGCGGCCCGGTCCACGTCCCACACAGACACCACCCCGGCCGAGTCCCCGCGCAGGAGCAGGCGCCTGCGGTCGCTAGGACGGAGGTTATTACTAATACTAAGGTACACTCACACGGTATGTCATCAGCGGGCGCGGCAGCGGCGGCCCGGTCCACGTCCCACACAGACACCACCCCGGCCGAGTCCCCGCGCAGGAGCAGGCGCCTGCGGTCGCTAGGACGGAGGTTATTACTAATACTAAGGTACACTCACACGGTATGTCATCAGCGGGCGCGGCAGCGGCGGCCCGGTCCACGTCCCACACAGACACCACCCCGGCCGAGTCCCCGCGCAGGAGCAGGCGCCTGCGGTCGCTAGGACGGAGGTTATTACTAATACTAAGGTACACTCACACGGTATGTCATCAGCGGGCGCGGCAGCGGCGGCCCGGTCCACGTCCCACACAGACACCACCCCGGCCGAGTCCCCGCGCAGGAGCAGGCGCCTGCGGTCGCTAGGACGGAGGTTATTACTAATACTAAGGTACACTCACACGGTATGTCATCAGCGGGCGCGGCAGCGGCGGCCCGGTCCACGTCCCACACAGACACCACCCCGGCCGAGTCCCCGCGCAGGAGCAGGCGCCTCCGGTCGCTAGGACGGAGGTTATTACTAATACTAAGGTACACTCACACGGTATGTCATCAGCGGGCGCGGCAGCGGCGGCCCGGTCCACGTCCCACACAGACACCACCCCGGCCGAGTCCCCGCGCAGGAGCAGGCGCCTCCGGTCGCCGTGGACGGACGTTATCACGAAACGTATGGCCGGAGGACACGAGAGGAGCTGGTGAATGAAGCGCAGGGTTAGATCACAGAATAGATATAAGGTAGAACCAAATGATTTGATGATGTGTGGTTCCTCATGTATTTGGATAAAATTTTAAAACATAATATGTCATACCATAATATGATTTCGCCGAATGATGTTTACGCATAATATTACTTAGTCATAACAGATTATGCATATTGTTTTAAGCATAACTACTTTCAGCATAATCATGTTTAAGCATAGTATTATTTAGCATAAATTTAAACACGCATAATGTTATTAACGCATATTTTTATAAACAAAAACAAATACACCTTGAACTTGCACATTTAAAAATCTATTGCAAAAAATTAACACTTGAAATAAATATAAATACTTAATTGTAAATTAAAGTGAAATAACATAATGCATAACATGGCTATTGTTTGTCACATGCATGGCTAGGGGTAGGTATGTATTAACAATGCCGAAGTTGAAAAGACCGAATTTTACAAGACTAATGGACGAAACACCGAAAATCAAAAGGTCGAACGGTTGTTTGGCCGTGCGTTTAAAATCACGAAAGGACATTTTACCTAAAATACTAAATCCCAAAGGTTAAAAACCGAAGGTTAATTGAGGGTTACATGCCAGCAGGTCGGTTCTGGCGATACGCCGGCCGCTGCCAAGGCACTCTCGCTTCGCTCGCTCGGCTCGTGCGTTGTTGGTCGCAATGGAACCTAACCTCCTCCTCGATCGCTACGCTCGCTCGTCGTCGTATCTAATAGACCTAAACTTTAGGGCTTTTGAACTATCGGCATTTTACCTTTCGGGATTTTTTTAAATTTAATCATTGAGCACTGCCACATGGTACATATTATGACTTACACAACTTATTGTGTCCTATCGCCGTTATTCGAAGCCTAATAAACAGTTTGAGAGTAGCATCCTTCCGTTTCCGTTCACAGTCAATTTTCCTATTGGACAGTCTTACCAACATACAGTAACGTCACGTCCGCCTCACCCCACTTTGTTCACCAGGTCGCCATTGCCGTAGATTTCCCGCGTTCATTGGCGTCCTTTATTTCAAACCGTTCACTTCAATCTTTTAACGCTGTTAGCGTTCGTTTTAAAAGTGGTTTAGTTTTAATTTAGTTCACTTTACTGTTTGAAATTTAATAGAATTTTATAGTGTTTGTTCTTTAATAAGTAGTTTAGTTAACGTTAGTGTTTGTTTAAAAGAAATTAATAGTGAATATTAGTCTTTTGTTTAAAAGAAATTTTTAAGTGAATATTAGTCTTTCTAATAATTCTTTTGTCAAAAGATGAGTGCTAAGATTAGGAAACTTATGCATAAAAGTAGGGTTGACGCTGAGTCCGACTCGAGTTCTTCGTCGACTTCGCGCGCGTCTTCGCCTGCAAGACCTGTAAAACGGAGAGCTGGAAAATCTGCTGGGAGCGGTCACGGCAAGAGACGCAGGACGAATAAAAATACTGAGGTAATTGAGCACCTCAGTCAACAGGTCAGTGACTTACAAAATTTTTTATATCATAATTCTTTCTACCCGCAATCGGTAAATAATGATAAAGATAATAAGTCTATAGAAGATTTAACTGCTTTGAAATGTGATGATAATGTTAAGCCAACGTCCGATGCGCTGCCGTTAGATTTTGAATTAGGCACGAGTTTAAAAGAACCCAGCATCCCTGCTGCCTCAGAAGAGCATTTGAATGTGTTACAGTCATTGCAACATTTTAAGTCTGAAAATTGGAATAGTGTTAGATATAACGAAACTCAGAAAATGTACAGTGCTAAACCGGGTTTTACCAGTCTCGAAGTTAACGATGAGTTTAAATGTTTCGATGAATCGAGTAATTGTGTTTCGGAAGAGAAATTTCTAGGCGCCATGACACATGCACTAGTGATGCAAAGCGAAGCTTTTCAGGCCGGTTTTACGCAATTATTTGAATGGGTGAATTCTTGTGAAACATTAAGTATGGTTGATTTTAAAGAAAAGTTTAACAATTCTTTTAAAGAAAATTTTCAAAAAATTTCAAAAGATTGCTTGCAATTAGTTTGTGGCCGTAGGGCTGACATTATAAAGCGGCGGCGTGATTATTTATTGAATAATTTCGTAAAAGAAAGATATTTACGTAAGAGTTTTAATAAAGTACCACCTTCTAGAGAATTTTTGTTTGATAAGGATTCCTTTTCTGAGATAATAAAAAATAATGGTGGAACAGGGAAAGTGTTGAAATCTAATAACGCAGTGTCAATTGATAAGAAAAAATTTTTTGGGTCCCAGTTTTCACAGCCTGGACCATTTGTAACAAATTCGGCCGGTCGCTCCTGGGCACCGTCGACTGTAAATAGATATACGCCACCTCAAGGTGTTAAAAATTATCCTGCTTACGCAAGTAACAGGGACTTTTTTCGACAAGTCAGACCTCGCACGCCAGGGCCTCGTTTCCAACAGCCGCAAGGCGTTACAAAGCAATCTTATTATTCAGCCGGTCCACCCTTTGTGCCCAGACAGTCTGCTAGATTTTCCGGAAAATCAAATAGAAAATATTGATTCAATGGAGTTTCGGGGGGGGCAGTTGATAAAGTATGTCCAAGAGTGGAGGGCGTTGGGGGCGCCCGATGTTCTCTTGAAGATAATATCAGGATATCGAATGCCATTCAAAGCCAAACCACCGCTTGTGTTACCAGAATTTCTAACAAATCGGTATCAAACTCCAGTATCACCAGAGATGGATCAGATGTTTTTAAAATTAATAGATCAGAAGATTCTAGAGCCGGCTCCCGAGACTCCAAGTTTTGTATCAAAATTCTTCCTGATTCCAAAAAGCGACGGATCATTGCGCCCGATTTTCAATTTGAAGTGTCTGAATCAGTACTTAAGGATAGGAAGGTTTCGTTTGATTTCGGTGAACCGCGTTCCAGATTTCTTACAAGCTCGGGACTGGATGGTCAAGGTAGACTTAACACATGCTTACAATCACGTGCCGATAGCGCCGAGCCATCGCTGTTTTCTCCGCGTCCTATACCGAGAACAACTTCTTCAGATGACTTGTCTACCTTTTGGGCTGGCTACGGTACCCAAGATTTTTGCTATGCTGACCAATTGGACGGCCGAAATCCTCCGCGAGCTGGGTATGCGGGTCGTAGTTTTTTTGGACGATTTTTTGATTGTAAATCAAGACAAATCGATATTGATGAAACAAATAAAACTTGCTATAGAAATTTTCGGTCAATTAGGGTGGATGATCAATACCGAAAAGTCTGTAATAGTCCCTCAGAGAATTATGGAATACTTGGGTTTGATGTGGGATCCATGGGGAAATCGAAAGTTCCTCCCAGAAAAGAAAATTCAAAAATTGTTACATGTCACAGCCCTACTACTAGAGCGCAAAGAAGCGTCCCTACGCCAAGTTCAGTCGTTAGTAGGTCTACTAAATTTTGCTCGATTGGTGATTCCCCTGGGTCGTCTCAACTTCAGACACCTGTTAAACCATTGCAACTCGATTTTGGAGCAAAAACTAGAGACGAGTTTCGTCCTACCAGAGAAAGTGATAGACGAACTCCAGTGGTGGTATCAAAATTGTCGAAATGCAAGCTATTTGCACCCGCCAGGTGTCACTCATTTTCTAACGACGGATGCTTCCGATCTGGGGTGGGGTGCAGATTTAGACGGTTGTCATATAAGCGGAAATTGGACACCCGAAGAAGAGCAGCTTCATTGCAACCAAAAAGAAATGTTGACGATTCTCAAATGTGTGTCAGAGCATGCTCCATACATGAGTCATTCGACCCTTCTTCTACAATGCGACAATCAGTCGGTGGTAGCGTACCTAAGAAACGAGGGAGGGACGAAATCGAAACCCTTAATGAACCTTACATATCAGGTAATGCAGATTCTTCACGACTTCGACATTCACGTGTCACCACATCATATTCCAGGGAGATACAACGGTATAGCAGATCGCCTGTCTCGACTAAAGATGCTTCCAGAATGGCACTTGAGCCCTTCGGTGATGGAACTGGTTTTCAGGAAATGGGGCGTTCCGGAGGTAGATCTATTTGCTTCCAGAAACGCACATGTTGTCGAGAGATATGTGACACTGGATCAACGAGATCAAGAGGCCTGGAGACACAACGCTTTTGCAGTGGAATGGAAATTCAAGCTAGCGTGGGTCTTTCCTCCCCCAAACCTTTTGCCAAGAGTCCTTATGCAGTTGAATCAAGCGGAAGGGGTATATTTGATTGTAGCCCCCCGATGGCCACAAGCGTTTTGGAGAGTAGACCTGAAGGCGAGAGCGATTGCCCCACCTTTCACGATCCACAATCTCGACAAGGTATTAGTAGACACGTCGACGGGTCAACCGCCGCCGAAGGTTCGGGAACTGACGCTCGAGATTTGGAAATGTGGGGGTGGTCAAGTTCGTTGACAACATGGTCGCGAGAACAAAAACAACTTTTAAAGGCTGGTTGGAGATCTTCGACAATAGGTGTCTATAAACCAATTTGGAATAGGTGGATTTCATGGTGCGCAGATGTAAAAGTTGATTATAGTAACCCTTCTCCTAGTGATCTTGCAAAGTATTTAGCAGATTTACACTTAAAGTATAATTTAGCATATAAAACCATTCTTATGCACAAGTCTGTAGTATCTACGTTATGTAATATTGATAGTGAAAACCGATTAAGTTCACATTTTCTCGTTAAGAAAATTCTTAAATCTATTGCATTGCAAAAACCTATTAATCGATCAAGAATAATTTGGGATTGTCAGTTATTAGAAGCATGGCTTGCCAAACAAAATACGGAAAATTTAAATTTGTATAAAATATCCCGCCTCTGTGCAGTTGTATTGTTATTATGTTCGGGTAGGAGAGTTCATGATCTAACTTTGCTGAGTGTCGCCCCTGAAAGTTGCGTTGTGACCGATGACGATATAATATTTTGGCCTATTTTCGGTTCGAAAACAGATTCAGCTACTCATATGCAATCTGGTTGGCGCTTGCTGCGAAATAAGGAAAATCATTCCATAGATCCTGTAAATTTGGTCAAAAAACTAATAGAATCTGGTGCGGAGAGGCGGCGTTTAGCGTCAACGCACAAGTTATTCATTACTGCGTGTGGAGTTCCGAAACCAGCATCTAAAACTTCTATAGCTAATTGGGTTAGGTCAGTTTTAAAAGATGCAGGTATTAAGGCCTCTCCTGGAAGTATACGGTCCGCGGTGGCCTCTCGCAGCTGGTTAGATAATGAACCGTTAGATACAATTATGTCACGAGCAAATTGGAAATCAAGTAATACCTTTT
Organism: Agriphila tristella; assembly: GCA_928269145.1. Classification (NCBI taxonomy): domain Eukaryota; kingdom Metazoa; phylum Arthropoda; class Insecta; order Lepidoptera; family Crambidae; genus Agriphila; species Agriphila tristella. Next base: position 899,764 of record OV743451.1, on the reverse strand, counting down.
TAAAATTTTATAAGAAAGAAATAAGATCAGTTACTAATTTAACATCAAATGTTGCTTTAAGAAATCAATTTCAACCGGTGTGATATTACAATAGGTATGTTTTGGTTAGAATAATTATGTTAAATGATTATTGTTTTCGTTTTTGTGAATTATTATTTTACTAATTCAGTTTAGATCATTTAGTTTGATTATTCTAGTGCATATATTAAATTTTGTTTTCTCATTAAATAGATAATTAAAGTTGTTATAACAAGTATGACTTAAGTTTTATTCAATAGTATTCATATCACATTGGCGTCCTGTTCACCAGGCGATAACAAACAATGTCTCAAACTGTTTATTAGGCTTCGAATAACGGCGATAGGACACAATAGGAGCGTTTTACCTACCATTAAAACGCATGTTGTGTCCGGAGCCTTATTCGAAGCCTAGCTTTAAGAGCTGCCTGTTGTTGTGATTCTATACTTAATAGTTATAAAGTGTGTTTCAGATTTGAGACAACAATGAACGCGGGAAATCTACGGCAATGGCGACCTGGTGAACAAAGTGGGGTGAGGCGGACGTGACGTTACTGTATGTTGGTAAGACTGTCCAATAGGAAAATTGACTGTGAACGGAAACGGAAGGATGCTACTCTCAAACTGTTTATTAGGCTTCGAATAAGGCTCCGGACACAACATGCGTTTTAATGGTAGGTAAAACGCTCCTATTACTGCATACAAAAAAAATATGACATGCACCACAATATCGGCGTGCATAGCACTCAAAATATTATCGGTGGACACTACGGTACAGATTCAGGATTACAGAGACTATTTCGAAAACTATTCTTGGATTTTTATTAAATTGTGTATTTACACGGCAATAATTTTTTTGCGGGAGTGGCACTAGTGTTTCATAATACAATGTAGACTTAAAGTATAAAAATATAAAATACCTTGTTATCGGGATGAGCCAACAGTCCATACAAAGTAGGGCTATCGTGGTCAACAGTAGGTCCATGGAACCCTTTATGATCTGGTACGGAACTGCGAACACAACAACACTCCCAAGAATACACGACAATTCCATACAAGAATACAACTCACTTCCAACGCGTAGAATACATCTAAATTACAAAGAATACATTAACAACAACGATGGGGTATGGAGTGCGGTATGCAAAAAAAGTTAAGTATACGTCTAAGCTTAAAAAAATATATTTACAAAATAATACATAAGGGGAAAATGCTTTTCCGTTTTGAGAGTCTTAAATCAGTGTTAAAATTTTTGTTACTTTAACTAAACTATGTATTCGTAACTAATTTGCTAAAAAAATATTATAAATTAATTACAATACAAATTGAAAACTCTACAAATACAAAAATAACTGTAAATAAGTAGATACCGATAGAAAAATGGCCGACTAAAGGGTGCAAGCAAATGAGATGTAAAAGTCGCTGATGATGCGTAGAATATGACATTTTACAAAATGACTAGGCAGTTTGAGAAGTACCTAATTTTATTAAATAATTACTTAACAAAACATAACAAAAATAGGACATTCAAGTCTTAAGATTTCAACTCAATAATCAAACTAATAAAAGTAGATAAATAATGATTTACCTTATTTACATTTAGGTAGATGTTGATTTTGTGATAAAATTGACATTTCGTAAAGGAGGATGTAAAAAAAACCCATATACCCTAAAATTTCTTAATAATCAATTAATTAATTAAAAAACACAATTAAAAACCTACATACTTTTTTAAACTATCTCCTTGCAATATAAAAATATAATGCAACGTGAAAGCCCAGGGCTGTCAGCCCGATGCAACTCGGGCGAAACATCGAGAAATTCGGGTAGGTGTTTAGTATACGTGTTTAATACCTGTGTTTTACCACAGATAATATCGTTTTATTTAAATTAAAAGCCTTTCAAAAACTGTCCAGTCATTTAATTCATTGTCTAATTCCACCACCAGCGACTACAAAATACACAAAATAAAAAGTTCATAAGTCAAACAAATTGGTGCTGACCTACTTATGGCCCGTCCACGGAGTTTGCTAAAACAGAAACAATGTGTTTAGCTCGGAGAACGGGGTAGCCATTCGCAAGAATTAGCTAAATGGGTTTTTGACTGATTTTTTACATTAAAGGTTGCTTTATGCGTACGGAGCTCGGCCGACGCTGCCTCTCTCGCTTTGTGCGATAGAAAGAGAAATAACAATGGTAAAATGCCGAATATTAAGTTAATAGTATCCGACTCTGTAAATCTCCATAGGTCTATCTTTTTGTCGCTCAGAACAGTAGCCTTAACACATCCATCGAGAAAAAAACGCGCGTCAAAAAATCTCATAGTTCGCTTTTCAGTGGAGGATGGCACTGCACAAAATTACTTAATCGAGTTTTTCTCGCGCGTTTGTTTTAGATAGATGTTAGTTTTAGGAAACAAATACCGACTAACGATGCCAAAAAACTATGTTTCTGTGTGAAGGAAAGAGACAGAGCTAAGGATAAATGTGGGCAAAGTATAATTCTCTACACATTACTAGACAAACATGAGACTCATTTCTTTAAAATACTTCTAAAAAATTTTAATAATACCAGTAAGGTTTTTATTGATGAACATGCAGATTTAAGCCCGTTACCATTTCTAATAACATTTATTCAGGAAACCACTTAAATATTCTCAAAAAACACAAATTAAGAGCCTTAATCCGTTCAATTTATGGTTGGAAATGGAATTGTTATATGTTCATATTAATTGGTTGTTTATTAACAAATAAAATAACATGTTCTGTGTCAGCCTTTAGGATATAAAATAGTACTAAACATACAGAAGCAATCAAATAAATATGTATAATAATAAGCTGCTCTCGCTGCACGGCAATAAAGTACAATTTCGAATTGCACAGCGCTGCGTGCCTATTATTATAAGTGCCTCCGAAGCGCTTCACTTTCTGTCGCGTAGCTCTGTCTCAACCGACACACGCCACCCCTCGAGCCCTGGCTCGACTGAGTCAGCCGCGAGCAGTGGGATAATATAAAAGTTTAAGCGCAAAGTGAGACCCCTCTGTCTTAGCTATTTATTAATGTATTTATTTGTATATGTAACGGCCGAAAGGAATAAGAAATGCGCTGTACCATTTTTGTAATCATACTTTACTAAAAGCAACCTTAGAGTAAAAGAGAATAAAGCCGCATTTTCCGTAAAAAAAAATCTACAAATGTAATTAAAAATGTTTTTATCAAACCATAACAAAGGCAACAGTGCTTTGATGAATGTTTATCTAATGAACCTGTTTATTAAAAAAATTGCGTTGTAAATAAACCTAAGGCTCAATTTACACCGGTGTGTGTACTATAAATTTTGCTTTCACTCCACCGCGGTGTAAACTGAGCCTAATAAGCCCTTAGTAAAACAAAGTGATAATATGGACAAATCGATGCTTTATCTTCTAATAAATACGGTTGAAAACATGATAATGTATGCAAAATTGATTAAATTTATTATTAAAATAAGAATACGATGATTACTTAATTTCAGTACCTCTGTTTCCTTTTGCTAAATGAAAAATGGGAAACCTTTTTAGAGCGTTTTCGCACTTTGTAGCTCAGATAGGCTGTATCACTCACACTTATGAACTTTTTCAAAGACAATTGATTTATTTTTAGTGAATGTTTTCAATACATCGTCAATAGTAAAAGTATTACGGATAATTTACATTTGTTTTCTGCAAAAACTAGTTCAAAAATAATTATTCTAAGAGCCCTCACATACAGACTTTCTATCGGCCTATTTAATCAGTATGAAGAAGTATGCAAGTACGCACATTACAACGATTTGGTACCGTCGATTCTTTATATTAAAAACAGCTATCGGCCAACAATCGGTCGATAGAAAGTCTGTATTCTGCGAAAGCTCAAAGTAAATCCGAAATATATCTATAAATAAATATACGTGAAATATTCGTAATATCATTTATTAACTTAAAAAAAAAAGTTAAAATATGAATGAAACAGCCTATTAAGCTTCAAAATGCAAAAACACTCTTAAGAAATAACTAGTTACTTCAACAACCTATTAAATGTGTCAGTTTGGCCCGTTTGTTTTTTTAACACAAAAGAAAAAACAATCGTCTATGTGACCCCTTGACATTGCACATTTATTTTACTAAGGGTACATACTCACTTTAGAATTAAGTACGTCTTGTATTTTTAGCATTAAAATGATCTGAGCATTCAAATTTACCAAAATACCCGAACATTTGACAAAAATCGACGTTATCTCAAGGCGTGAAGGTGAACTTTCGTTTGATATCTGATAACAAAAAAAGTTTACCAGGTCTTGTCAAAAAAATCAAATTTAACTTTCGCCAAACTGCATAACAGTTTGTTAGTGAAATACACTCGACGTCAGAAAAACCGCACCTCTTCGACACTAAGTTTAGACTTGGCCATCTGCTATTGCTAGCTAACGTTTTATTGTGTAAATGTTGATATCTATTGAAAGTACATTTAATGAGCTTTCTTTGATAATTGTTTGATTTAGTTAACATGACAGTTACCATAATTAAACGATTAAAGCGATATTGCTAGCGCCACCACAAAAGGGAAATAAAAGGGGTCAATTCAGGAAATGCGGGTAAATTCGCTATCGAGATGATGAAGAAAACACACTTCAACAGTTCAATTAAAAAAAGGAATACCCAAGATGGATACTATTGCCCATGAAGTTACTCAAATATTGCAAAAAAAATTAGGCAATGTAATGTGCTCGGAAACTCAATCTCAGTAATTGATTCCGTTCGACGAGTATTCCAACGGTTTCTAGAGACTGTTGGCTATGTCCGAAGGGGAAGAAGTATATAATAACACGTATCATTTAATTATATAGGATTAAATTAACTTTGAAGAAAAGGCGCGGTTTTTCTGACGCCGAGTGTATAACTAATTGGTAGGAAAATGTCGTCTACATTATCCTAACAATTATTTATATTCAAAAGCGCTTAATTACTAAGTTTGTTAGAATAAAGATATTTTGACTTTGGTTTTGAATTATGCTCTAGCACATAATAAAAAACAGGGTCTACTAGTACTTAATGCAAAACAATACTATACATTAATAGAATAAACTATGTCGGGATTTACACCATGTACCTGTTTATTTTTTTTTTTTTTTGAGACTCCGATATTTCGGCGCAGTTGCATGCGCCATGATCACGGAAGAACTGTCGATTGTTGCGTGCGGGTAGATGTTATTGGCAGACGAATCGGTCTACCCTCCGTCTAGTTCTTTTATTACTACGTTCGATACCGGTACCACTGTCTGCAAACTCACTATTCACTCGAATTTGTTCTCGACACACGACACTCACTGTATCTGTACGCGAAACGGCACTTTTTTATTTTTGTTGTTTTACACAACCGGACTACTGGATTCCAGACACTCGACAATTTAAACCCATCCTCACGATTGAAATTTTTGTATTTGGTAATTTCAATCGCTTCCCTGACCATTCTTGGTATGTAGTGGCGTTCTGTTGAAATTATCTGGGGGTTATGTAACTCGATCCAGTGATTTGTGTCCGAATGAATTAAATGTTCAGCAATGGCCGATTTTTGCGTATCGTTGTTTTGGATACAGAAAACCCACACACACAGATCGTTACCTCAAAGCTTCTTCGCATCATCATCCTAGGCACCTAAACTCTGTCGTGGCATCACTAACAAACCGTGCATATGATCTTTGTGATGATGAACACCTGGACAAAGAGTTACAACACGTGCGCCATGTCCTGCAGGGCAATGGATATTCAGGAAAGCTTCCACCTAGACACACGAAAAAGCACCAGTTACAGAGGCAGGATGTAGATAGACAGCCAGTATTTTTGCCATATGTAAAGGGAGTGACAGATAAGGTCTCAAATATTTTGAAAAAGTACGCAATAAAAACTATCTTCACTCCTTTAAAAAAGGTATCGCAATGTCTACGGTCCCCGAAAGATAGTTTTCCTTTGGAGAAACCTGGCGTTTATAAGATCGACTGCAGTTGTGGTAGCTCATATATCGGCCAAACTAAACGCACAATAGCATGCCGTATAAAGGAGCACATAAAAGCTGTCCAAAACAACGATACGCAAAAATCGGCCATTGCTGAACATTTAATTCATTCGGACACAAATCACTGGATCGAGTTACATAACCCCCAGATAATTTCAACAGAACGCCACTACATACCAAGAATGGTCAGGGAAGCGATTGAAATTACCAAATACAAAAATTTCAATCGTGAGGATGGGTTTAAATTGTCGAGTGTCTGGAATCCAGTAGTCCGGTTGTGTAAAAACAACAAAAATAAAAAAAGTGCCGTTTCGCGTACAGATACAGTGAGTGTCGTGTGTCGAGAACAAATTCGAGTGAATAGTGAGTTTGCAGACAGTGGTACCGGTATCGAACGTAGTAATAAAAGAACTAGACGGAGGGTAGACCGATTCGTCTGCCAATAACATCTACCCGCACGCAACAATCGACAGTTCTTCCGTGATCATGGCGCATGCAACTGCGCCGAAATATCGGAGTCTCAAAAATAAACAGGTACATGGTGTAAATCCCGACATAGTTTATTCTATTAACGTCAATAACCATGGAAATTTAAAACAATAAATACTATACATAATCCAATTTAGGTGTTGAAGTTACATTTTGTCAAATTTTCTAGTATTTTAGTAGGTTTGAACTCTCAAATCATTTCTGTCCACTTAATGATTCCCAAAAATATACAAGGCTAAGAATCGAACCCGGAACTCACAACGACCCTATTTAATATCACTTTTTTTTAATACTCACTTAGCAGGCAGTCTGTACAAGTATCCTTTGCCCTCGGTAGACCAGACGAGTATTCTGTCGGGGGCCAGAAAGTCCCCAGACATCCAACGTTCTCCTGAGGGTGCTTGGATGGAGCAGAGAACTGAGAAATCTCCTAAAACAATGGATAAGATTTATGGATAAATAACATTAAAAAAAAAATGCAAAAAATTATTATTTTCTAACAAGTACAGTTAACAACTTTATAGTTACATAGGTTAACAGTTGTGCAACATAACAGGTGTAAAAAGACCCACAACGAAGCCAAAGTCCACGCATTCCGCCCATCATCATCATCATTTTTGTCTTTTAGACTATACCTGGGAAAGCAATAGCTACAAGTATGAAGTTATTGAAGGTCAAAGTCAAAAAAATTTTTCAAAATGTTTATGAAATCTTATTTTATTCGTTATTACCAAATTTTTGTCCAAAGAAAAATTATCATATTTTTTAGTATTTCGTAACATACACGCAGGCGCGGTCTGTTGTCCGCGTTACACTGCATTACGTGGTAAGGGGTCGTCCATTAATCACGTCAGCCTCGAAAGGGGGGGGGGGGGGGGGGGTAGTTGAAAACATCACGAAGTATCACAAGGGGGGACGGGTGGGTGTAGTGAGATATCACGTGTATTATTTTTTTTCGTTTAAAGTGTGACTTTTAACCGAAAACTGTGTGTGATTGTTGACTCACCGTTACCAGGACATGAAAATTGTTGAGATTATTTTGTACCAAAAAAAATACACGTGATTTAGAGGGGGGGGGGGGGGGGGGGGGGTTAACGTAAAACCTCACCATGTAACATCAGGGGGGAGGGGGGGTCAAAAATTGGCCAAAAAAACATCACGTGATTAATGGACGCCCCCTAATGTAGATACACCCAGTTCCTCAGTGGTGAGGATTCCGGGTGTAGTGCGCTTACACTTTCGGCCTTATCGTCACTTAACTAAACGTATGTAGTGACGGCGCGGCGTGCGAGAGATTTTAACCTTAGGAGTACGACGCTGTTGCCAATGGAACACCAACATTTACGAATAACCAAAAAATTTTTTCTTCAAAAAATATTTTTGTACAAAATGTGTAGAAAAGATCATTTTTATTAATGGCAACACTCACCCGCGTCGTATATCTGGCAATACTTGGCACAGACTATCAGCACAGTGCGCTGGTTGTACGCGCAGCAGTTGAGCGACAGAGCGTTGAGGCAGCGAATCTGTTTCGATTCGTTTTCGTAAATCGGTTCCGACTGTTTGTTCTCGTGACCTAGGAGAGACCATACCTGTGGAGAATAAATAATGGTAGCACAATATAGAAAGAGTATACAGTAGTTAAGTTTAGTACTACCAGGGGGGTCTCACTCCGCGGCTTAAACTTTAATATTAGCCTACTGCTCGCGGCTGACTCATTCGAGCCATGGTCGAGGGTATCACCGCGCTGTCTGTGAGCGATGAACGCGTGAACGATACTAACAAGTCAGTTGGTAATTATTATCTATCTATAAGTCACTAAAGTCCATTCCACGAAACGAGCTGCCAAAAAGAATAGGTCCTTGTGATTTTCAATAACCTAGCCCAGGGAAAGCGAACTTATAAGATAAGTATTAAAGTGCCATTTTTCTAAAATCGAAATGTTTAATGAGGTCATAGACGTTAATATATAGATAGCCATTAATGATTTTGACGTTGTGATTTTTGTAAAAAATATAATAATAATAAATACTATCAACTGAAAACTCTTTATTTACTACAAAAATAGGTACATTTTGCAATGTTTCAATTAGACGCGTAATTTAAATTAATTAATTTGTAAATTTTTCGTAGTGAATAATGAATTTGTGATCGGTGACGTGCCCAAAATATTGTGTCGCGTGCCGTTGATGGCACGCGACACACGCGTGTCATTGGTTTGCCATCCCTGGCCTAGCCTATAGCCTAGCTTTAGCCGCGCGCATTGACCAATCAGCTGCGAGTATATTTTAACAAAAATTACTGTTATTTTCCATTGTTTTTGTGGAATATCTGTACCTACTACTAATGTGACCAAAATTATTAAATGTTTGTCTGTTTGTTTGTTACGTTTTCAGCAGGTTTGAACCTTGAATAAGAACATTAAGATTTCTCAAAATTCAATGCGATCAGCCGCTAGTCAAATATAACATAGTTTGATTCTACTGCGGTTTTCAACTTTAAGTCAAACACATTGGGTTCAATATCATATAACATAAAGTTTCATTATAAGCATAAAAAGTGAACTACCCTAATATAATTTATTTACTAGTTCATTATACTTACTTTGACAGTTCCTGTGATGGATATGGCGAGAACAACATCATCTTTTCTTGATGATGGACGTAAAACCTAAAATAAACAATAAAGATGATGACAAGAGTTTTCTTTTAAATTCAATTAATAACACATAAGTTTTTAAGTATTGGGCGTATTTTTTTAGAATTAATCTCTTAGAATGCTGATCAGATCAGTTCAGTTTTATGCCTGCATTTAGTAAGTACTGAAATTATAAAATATACTTACATGTAAAGCCGATATCCAGTCGGGATTCATCTTGGAGCTCAAAGAGAACAATATCTCGAGCGAGAAGGGGTCCATGATAAGTATTTCTGCATAGTAACCATTGCAGAATAGGCGCAGATCTTCACTGTTGCACATGTGGTATGCCTACAAGAAATTAAATTAAAAATATACTATACAATGTGTTAATGAATAAACGCAAAACCTCTTAGGGGGCGTCCATTAATCACGTGATGTTTTTTTGGCCAATTTTTAACCCCCCCTCCCCCCTGGTGATGCATGGTGAGGTTTTACGTTAACCCCCCCACCCCACTCTAAATCACGTGTATTTTTTGGTCCAAAAAAATCTCAAAATTTTTCAGTATAAATATGTCGCGGTGGGCCGGGAAATCGTCCTGGTAACGGTGAGTCAACAATCACACGCAGTTTTCGGTTAAAAATCACGCGTTCAACGAAAAAAATTAATACACGTGATATCTCACTAGGAACACGCTAAAAATATGTGGCAAAATGTGGCCACCTTTAGCAAAAAAAAACTCCATTTAACTAAACAAACAGGCTAGAAAATATTGTTTATCGATAAAAAGTACCTCAAAGCTTCTTCGGAGTGCACTACAGAGAGATAATTCACGATTTCGTCTTTATGCACTACTAGCGGCCGCCCTCGGTTTCACCCGCGTGGTTCCCGTTCCCGTGGGAATATCGGGATAAAAAGTATCCTGTGTTTTAATCTAGGCTATCTACTATCTGTGTGCCAAATTTCAACCAAATTCGTTTAGTAGTTTTTGCGTGATTGAGGAACAAACATCCAAACATCTAAACATCCAAACCAACAAACTTTTACATTTATAATATTAGTAGGATGTTTTTTTGACTCCAATGGCGGCGCAGAATCAGCCTTCTTAATTTAACTTAATTATTTATATGCAAGGTGAATAAACGCAAAACCTCTTAGGTGGTGATTGTGCTCATGAATATGAATAACTTACTATGGGGCCAACTCTGCAACTCTTCATACAAGTTGTCAATAGCTACTCGACCAGAATGTATGAAACAGCTATTTTTTTTTCGCGATTTCAAGGTTGGCCCCATAGTAAGTTGTTCATATTCATGAGCACAATCACCACCTAAGAGGTTTTGCGTTTATTCACCTTGCATATAAATAATTAAGTTAAATTAAGAAGGCTGATTCTGCGCCGCCATTGGAGTCAAAAAAACATCCTATCTTACTAATATTATAAATGTAAAAGTTTGTGGGTTTGGATGTTTAGATGTTTGGATGTTTGTTCCTCAATCACGCAAAAACTACTAAACGGATTTGGTTGAAATTTGGCACACAGATAGTAGATAGCCTAGATTAAAACACAGGATACTTTTTATCCCGATATTCCCACGGGAACGGGAACCACGCGGGTGAAACAGAGGGCGGCCGCTAGTAGTGCATAAAGACGAAATCGTGAATTATATCTCTGTAGTGCACTCCGAAGAAGCTTTGAGGTACTTTTTATCGATAAACAATATTTTCTAGCCTGTTTGTTTAGTTAAATGGAGTTTTTTTTTGCTAAAGGTGGCCACATTTTGCCACTTAATTTTTTTTCAATGACGGCGCCAGTGTTCTGAATAAGCCATCTTAAGGTTAAACATTAGCACGTGATTCGCTACTGTAGGCACATAACGTGGTTTCCCAGTATTTTAGTTTTTACACAATATTTTTAGCGTGTTCCTTAAACTAACGGCAATTGTTCGCTATGAACTAAGTTATCAAAGCAAGATTATCTCATTAAATGCAATATGTTTTAGTGCATACAAATAAGTGAATAAGTACACACTAAAGTTGTATTCGGCCAATACTACCTTCCTCCATATTATACTCCTAGGGTTGCCAGATGGTATCCAAAAGGAGGACATGTCCTCCTTTTTCATGTTTTGTCCTCCCGTCCTAGCTTACCTACCGTACTGTAAGTCCACCTTTTTGCTAAACGTCGTTGAAAACCGTCGTTTTCAGAACTGCTCAAAATCTGCGAGTTTTATTTTTGTATAAGCGCACATAACGCAAATGTGGCAAGAGTTTTTTCACTTATTGAACTCAGCCGAGCAAATAGAGGACCTGACTATGTGCAGTCAGTTGAATCTTTAATTCTTACCCAACACAACCTCAAAAACATGACATGCGAAGATTTTCATAATTATTTGTTGAAAAACCAAGAATTTCTAGCAAAAATTGGCAGCTCAGCTAAATATGATTAAAATAAAGTAATATAAAAAAATCGTTTAATTGTGAATGTCTTCCTTTTTTTGCAGAAAATCCTCCTTTTTAGACCCATATGCCCTCCTTTATCAAATTATCATCTGACAACCCTACATACTCCATACATTTCCTACAAGTGTTTTATTTCATGTCCAGTGAGCACGATAGCTTGAGGTGAACATTTTTTTTATTTTCCAACCTGTATGTTTGTGTGAACTTGGGACAGCTTCACACTCTCCCTGCACTTCCCATCCACAAGATCCCATGTACACATCTCGCCGGCCTCCGACGAACTCACTATGTAATTGTTATCCTGGAAGTTTAAACAAATTCACCAACTTTAACAATTTGCTTTGAATGAGGTTTGGCTATTGATCACCGGTGCTCTAAGCATCATGACATCTGTGGGCTGACTTTGTTAGCGCTCATACGCACTGCCCGGTTGTGCGTACTAGGGCTAACTCTGTTACTAACAACTTTTGAATAAAATTGACATATGTTGCAGTTACATTGCTGCTATAGTTCTTACTATAGTAGTCACATTCGTTCTTACTAAAGCAATGAAACTGCGATTTCTGTCAGTTTCAATCAGAAATTGATTGCAATAGAGTTATAAAATCAGCCACTGGACATTACAAAATTATTCACAAATCATAAGCCTATTCCTTTATAAGACTATCCCCATCAGTGAAATTATGGCAAAGGTAAGCCAATCTACAAAAATGTTATCTGCCTAGTGGATCGGTGTGATGGGGTATTTCATAAGCTGTATTATTATTGAACTCGACTGTACAGAATAATTTAAAACAAACCCACCTGTATAATAGAAGCTCGTGACAAACATGTGACAGGAGCAGTATGACCGACGAGGAGACACCTCGGTGTCATCTTCAACGTCTCCGGATGCACCTGCCATATACAGATCTGGCCATCGTAACAGCCAGTCACTAGGGTCTTCTGGTCCCGGGACAGGTAGATGGAAGAGATGCAGTGTGTCGGAGCATGCTTGCCCCAGAGCACAACGGGCACAATTAAGTTTGTGCCCGGCATGGCTGGAAAAAGTTATGATTACATATTATTTATCCTATTAATATTATAAATGTGAAAGTTGTGGGTTTGGATGTTTGTTCCTCAATCACACAAAAACTACTGGACAGATTTGGTTGAAATTTGGCACACAGATAGTAAATAGCCTAGATTAAAACATAGGATACTTTTTATTCCAATATTCCTACGGGAACGGGAACCACGCAGGTGAAACCGCGGGCGGCCACAAGTTTATGCATATATACACAAGTGATGTGTGCAAAACTTTTAAAGCATTTATTTTGTTTACTTATTTAGCAACATACAGACAGTAAGAGGCATGTCAACAATAATAACAGGGTTGGTTTAACTGGTTAGCAAAATATTTGTTTTTTGATGAGCAGAAAAATCAATTTGTTCAGCCAAAATGGTTAGTCAGCAATTTTTAGCTAACAAATATTTCAAAATCAATCAGTAATTAATGCCGTACTGGACTGCTCTAAATTTTATTAGCTGCAATCAGTGATCTGGCATTAATATTATTTTTTTAAGGGGATTTTCAATGGAAAGGCTCACGTTTAATTAAATTTTGGTGAGCAATTTTAATCACTGACACACAATTAGTTTCATTTTGGTCAGCCAAATGAACAACATTGTTTCTGGAGCTTCACTTCAGAGGGAGGGGGAAAGGCCATGGGGTATGTATGGGGGATGGGCTATGGGCTATGGGGATCGGGTGGTGGATTGGGAGAGACACTCCGCTGAGCACATTCCCTCAATAACTAGCAAATTACTACAGTTATACTATAGGTAGTTATACGTTATTAAACTGTTAACATTAACAGATTCTTGTTAAAACGAACCTGACACTCCGAACCAAGATAAATGATCACACAAGAGAAATGATCTATGCACACCACCTAGTACTTCAGTGGCAAAAACCACTTTTCACTGCTAAATAAACTATTACTTGTAGTTAGCAGATTCATCTGTATACCAGCTTATTCAATGACTATTAGATAACAGACAGCGCAAGTTAATAAATATGCCATGAATGTATTGTTTAAATATCACTAAGATAAAGTATTCATAATCAATTCAGGGACATCGAAAATAAGATAATTACCTGGTCAAAGGACGAAACTGAGGGCTGGATATGAATGTAACTAAATAAACAGCTTACTACGCACCCATCGGGTACAATTAAAAGGAAAGAAACACCAATTAATCAAATGAAATTAATAAAAATATCTTGAACGGCCAAAAATCACTAAACACAGACAGCTAACACTTGACAGCTGACACTCCTTGACAGCTGTTTACAAATGTTGGTAGCACTGCTGCTAGTGAAGTGCCATATAATTTTCCAACACGCAACACACAACGTAAATCGATAAAAAAAACTCTGCTTTGTTTGAGAGAAAAGAAAGCTGCTATTCATCGCATAATATAGCGCCATCCCAATCTAACTGTACTCAAGCAGAGATTTGAGTTCGATTTTGATTCTATAGAACGAGCCTAAGGTTATCATAATACTAATATTAAAGAGAATAAATCAAAATAGCTAACAAACCATCGATAATTGAAACATTCTCATTTTAAATTATTTGACAGACGTGTGATTTCTAATCATTTATGACATGTTTTAAATATCGGTGGTTGTTGAAAATAATCCGAAAAAGTTATTTGATAAATAATGAGTTCTAAGAAACCTAAGTCAAAATCTAATCTCAAGGAAGAGAAGATCACAGAATTATCTTCCAAAATAGACGAGACGGATGAAATGAAACTAAAGATGCTAGCTGCACTTGATAAACCTGATTCGGATGATATTCTGTATCCCCCCGAATTAAATGCTCATCTGATCGAGCAGTTGAAGGTACTTAACTGAAACTTTTTATATTTTATATGCACAACGGGATACTGCTTGGCCTTCGCCTCATCTGATGTTAAGTGACGATAAGACCAGAGGTGGAAGCGCACTACATCCACAATCCTCATCACTGAGAAACGCTATCTAACCTCTAACTGCCGGAACACAACAATTTTTAAATTGTTGTTATGGTGTCAGACTTAGGTATAAGATGGTGTGATGGTAGCTAGCCAGGCGGACTTGAAATAAGGCTTACCGTTGTACTGAAATTGTACGCCCCCGGGCACAGAATAACTAATAGTACCGGAGAATCGAACACGGGACACATGCGTCTTACACGGATGGGCGAACTGGGCCACTAGACCACAGAGGTGGTTTTATCATTATTTCATCAACTCCCCTGACTTGACTGTAGGATTTAAGAAAGAGTGGGAACTATCATGGGTATAGCGAGAGGGGGATTTGGGATTACAAACCCCTCCCCAAAAATAAAGACATACTAGTTCTGTTTTGATAGTTTTTTTACATGGACTTATCCCCCAAAAACCCGCCTCGACTCTCTCCGAAAAACTTGCCTGCCTACGGCTTTGCTATGGGGCCTTACGTCTGCGTGTTTGTATTGAAGAAAATTCTCCTGGACTATAACTTAATTATTATGTATTAGGTCATGACCTGTGAGAACAACCAGCTCCGCAAGTGCATATTTACAAAAGACCAAGAGATAAAAGAACTTAACGGAACAGTATCAGAACTGAACCAACGAATCAGGGATATCATATCTGGTACAGGTCCAGCAATATCTTCAAAATCTGCCGGCATTATTAGCGCAAAAATAACAGAGCTATGCAAGCAGAATCGACATTTGGTTGCTGAAATAGAAGGGTATAAAACTAAAAATTCAATCCTTGAAAGAAAAATGATGCAACTAGATTTAATCAATAAGGAGCATGAACGGCTGGATCTTTGCCTGTGTAAAGAGGAACCGCCTGATTCTAATTCCGATGAATTAAAAGAATTAAACATAAAACTGAATGCAGTCAACAAGAAACTTTATGAAAGTAAAAACAGAAATTTAGAATTGAAAAACGACATACTTATTGCAACTAAAATATTGCAACAAGAACTTGGTGATAAATTCACGAGCATCAAAGAACTGCAAAATGATTTAGCTGGATGGAAAGGGAGGGCTCAACAAATCATTCTTTTGCAAGGAAGAATATCTGAATTAGAACAAAAACTGAATGGGAAACATAAGGATTTGATAGAAGCAAAAAAGAAAGACCAAACACAGGCAGGTATTTTTTTATTTTAATGAACTTAACTCTTCGGGTAATATAATAGTTGCTAAAAATAATCATTAAACCTACTATTTTTACAGTACATAAGAGACATAGAAATGAAACGTAAAAAGGAAATGGAGCAGGCAATGAAAGATCATGATAGTCTTAAAGAGGAGAACCAGGAGTTGAAGAAGAAACTAGATGGTGCCAAATGTAGGATCCGGAATTTAGAATGCGATGCGACGACCATCAGACAGAAGATGCAGACGTTTGTCGAAAAAAGTAACCATGACGACTTGCTGATTAATGAACAGCGAGTCAGTTTTTTTTATTCGACGTATTTTCTAAGTAATTGACTTTTATGGAATAGTGTTTTAGGAATTGGAATTAATATCATATTATTTAATTTTCCAGAATCAAATTAAAAGCCTTGAACTATATTATCAAGAAATTCTCAAAGAAAACACTGCCAAAATGAACAAAATGAATAGTGAAATGACTGAAAATCAAAAGCTAATGAAGAATACTGATGCGAAAATAGATGCTTTACGTAAACAAGCTACTGAAAAAGCTGCTAAGATCGATGAACTACGAGCACAATTACTCAGATACGAAGAATGTTCATTACAGAGCGTATTTTTCACACCCATGAAAACGGCAACAGATAACGAAATAAAAAAGCTTTCAGAGCTGGTGGTCACTCTTAATGAAAGATTGGATGGCGAGCGACATAAATGGGAAGAACTAGAAGTTGCTCATCGAAAACTCAGAGAGAAGAAGAGACGACTCGAAAGAAAACTTGGATCTCTGGAGAACGAGCTAAAAGCTTTGAAAGATTCCAAAAGAGCATCGAGAGCTTCAAAGACTTCTGTTACTGCCAAGGAACTGCAATACGATTTTGCAATGGGTTCTGCATCTGTGACAAAAAAACAATCATCTATCACCGCCGTTGCAGAAAAACCGAGCGAGTCTTCATCAGAGTCTCAACCAGTAGATTATGACTCTCTTGATAAAGAAGATTTGAAATATAAGCTTGAACTATGTGAAGAAAAGCTTAAGATTATGGAAGACAGGTTGAAAATGATTGAAGAAGAGAAACAGGAAGATTACAATCACTTGACTGACATGATTCAAACCTCGAAGCAGTTGTTCAATGAAGCTCTTGCTGTTCTCCAAAGAGAAAAATGCCTTTGTTCGTAAATATTTCATTAACAGAGTTATTTATTATTTGATTATATGTGTTTCAATAAATGTATTCTATCTGTATCGTTAGTAATATATTTAGTTAGGTACTGCTGTGCTGATCCATAGGCATAATGGTAGAATCCAAGAACTTTGATATCGAGTAGAATAGGTACTAGTTAGAATCTATGGGTGCATTCCAGCAGGCCCTGTGAAAAGCAGTCGTCCGTCGGTCACCACAGTACATTTTAACCATGGAAAGTTTTGTGTTGATATTATCCCCGTCAATTGGTAATGCGCTGGAACCTTGCCACATTAACATCCACGTTGACGTGATCCGCAACTAAAAATGCCATGAAACAAGAAAATTCTAATAGGTAATCTAATATATTAATTATTGAATTATTATTTTCAATAAGTTAGGGTCTAGGTCTATAAAAAAATACAATTGTTTTTCGTTTTTGAGGTTAAAATCATGGCCGCCAGGCGCATTACCAATTGACGGGGATAGTAGTGTTGATGTTCAATTTTATTACATCCAAATGTACATGTATGTGTATCGATGACTCGGCGAATAGTCTGGTGGAGTGCACCCTTTGTTTTACTCAGTAGAAATGGTAGAATTTTGACGATAAGGCTGGTAGCATTAAACGCCGCCCAGGGTGACCAGATTTAGCAGAATTCTGCGATTTTAGCAGAATTTGAGGACCAATTTAGGGCTTAGCATAATATGTCGCAGAATAGAGAAGGTTAGCAGTTTTTAGCAGAATCTAATAAAAACTTTACAGAAATTTAGCAGAATTCAATTTTTCTGAGTTATATTGTTGTACTGGCAACCCTTTCAAATGTACTTACTTTATTTTTTAGGGAAACTGGGTGAAAATACACATGAGCAGAGGCTTATGTAGTTGAATTTTTAGTCACTTGAATTTCAATAAATTCGTACATACAATTATGAGGAGTGCATTTTCTTCAGTTCACATGCAGTTGTTAGTACATAAAGCATCTAATAGATTTTTTTTTAGGTAAAGCATGTAATATAAAAAAAAAAATACATGCTTTACTAAAGCAAAATCTTTGGCTCTGGATAGCCAGGACAAAAACATCGATCCTCCTCCAACTCAGAACAATAATTCCGCCATCTATTGTCTCATTTCAAAATCTACCGCAATTGCTTTCAGAATGTGATACATTGACACTTCTTTTTGGCACAAATAAAAACTGCGATAGATTTTGAAATTAGGAGGGTTAGTATCAAGTCTCTCTGTTTTAAAAGATCATGGTAACTTCAACAAAACTCAAAAAAGTTGTTTTTTTATATATTTTCATACAAAATGTGAGTTAGCAGAATTTTAGCATTTTCAAAAAAAAGTTTAGCAGAATTTAGCAGAATTTTACGGAGCTGCTAGCATAATGACAAATTTTAATCTGGTCACCCTGACGCCGCCATTTGTCATTTTTTGGCATGCGCGTACGGGAATGCAACGAAAGTCGTGCTCGTGAGTGTTTTTCCAGTAAAGCGAAACTTAAAACTTTTGTGAATCGTGCTAAACTTGTGTTACTCTGTGAATAAGCTGTGTTGTTATTTTCTTTGTGCCTGTGCATTGGAAATCATTCAAGATGAATAAAACTTGTGCAAGGTGTGAGAAAACAGTTTACCCCACTGAGGAATTAAAATGTTTGGACAAGGTGAGTTCGCATTCTTTTACCTTATTGAGTGTTTGCGAAAGTTTATTTGTAAATTCATTAGTAGCATATTAGCATTAGGTCCTAAAGTTTACTTTTCACTCGACTTTTCAATGCCCTAGAATCTCTTGATTCTAAAGACCTATCCTATTGTATGACCGGTACATCAATTCATACAGCCGGACCGGACGAATGACTCACAAAATTATATAAATTGCCGCTGATATCATTGCGAGCTATAAAGCAACTCTGTACTTGCCGACCTTTTACCTAATTAGAGTCATCTTAGCCAATATTCTCGACCTTGGGTCACATTCTTAAGAATCGATTGTATTCTAATAAACATTCCCAGTGGCTGTATAAGCCTCTATTTCTTCTACTGCAATATTTTAAGAAGTTACGGTGCTAGTTTTTTCATAATTGATGTTTATTTTGTTATCAACAAATATCACTAAGAATTTATGATAAGAATGTGATAACATTGTAGATAAGAGATTGCAAATGTGTCAATGCTTATTTCAGTATGATAAGAGCTATTTTTGTCTGTAAGGTCTATGTAACTTTATTGGGAAAAATAAGTTACATACAGGTAGGTTTTATCGCATAGATATCATTAAGTAACTTTGCTAATAATGGCATGCATTGTAACTATAGACTTTCACAAGTCCTTAAAACGAATTGTTCTTTTACCTCTAAAGCAAAGCAATCATGGGCGTAGCGAGGAGGGATTTGGGGGTTCAATAACCCCCCTCCACCCCGAAATAAGACATACTTACCAAATTGTCTTGTAACTTTCATCCTGAAAAAAAGCACTGTTCCCGGGGGATAGCTAAAAACATTTTTTATGCAGATGAAGACACGAGCGGTCGCTAGTGTTAAATATTTCAAATAGGTACCTATATTTAATCCTTTTTGAAATGGCTAATATGGAAGAGTGTCTCAATAATATTTCAATTCAAAAAGTAACACTTCACCTATGCAATGAGTTCTAATTTTCTTTAAAGTTAGGTTTTGCGGCCCACTGATTCTAAGGTCATAGTAGATTCAGATCGCTGTACACACCCAACTGATCTGATCAACATTCTAAGAGATATAAGGATATGTTTAAAAAACGCAAAATTAGCATAAAATTGTATGGAAATCTTGAACCTGAAAACTCTGATCCTTAAGCTCCGTACAAACTGAGGTTAATTCCGCGCGAAATTCGCGATTGCGATCACGTAACTCAAAGCGATAGCCATAGCCATTGTCAGTGAAATTGCTAGAGAATTGCTATGGCAATGACTATGGCTATTGCTTTGAGTTATGTGATCAAAATCTGTCAAAATGCCCCAATCGCGCGATTCGCTCGCGTCAGTTTGGCCGGAGCCTTATACTCTTAGAATGCTGATCAGGTCAGTTGGGTGTTTCTAGCGATCTAAATCTCCTCCATTCACACCTTGAATGGCTATCATCAGATCACAGCTAGGTCAATCCCTGGCGGAGAACCAAGGCTTCAAAGTTACCTTGTTTGTATGAAAATCGACATGTGTTTCTAATTATCCGGCCACCACTATATATTTAGTATAGTACTAGTGGCCGCCTGCGACTTCGTCTGCGTGGAAAGATTTTTTGAAATCCCTCAGGAACAACACTTTTTTTCACGATGAAAGGTACCCTATGTCCTTTTCTATACCCCTGACAACGTGTATGCAAAATTTCATGATGATCGGTTCAGTAGTTAAGACGTGAAGGCGTAACAAACAAACAAACAAACGGACTTTCGCATTTATAATATTAGTAAGGATTTGGGTGAATCCTACTCTGCTGTGATGTAGATAAATTTACAACAAGCACAAAAATAAAACAAAAAATAGGTTCTTGTCATTGAATGATTGAAATTAATATCTTTATGATAAAATCATAAAAAAATAATTTCTTATCAAATTTCCTGTGCCCAAATATCATTATATTCAAACAGATACAATCAGGTTATGATGTAGTTCGCTTCACGGTGACCTGGTAGCATCACATGAGTCACAATTATGTTTACCTCATCATAATTGGTTAATTACTCACTCGTGTGACTACATACTTTAAATAAAATATCCTGCAGTCACATTATATTACGTTAATTAAACTATAAAGCTGAGTTGACATGTCAAAGTATACTTGGAACAAGTAAATTGGACAAAGTAGCTTTGATCAAAGTATACTTGGATACCTGATGACATGATCCAAGTATACTTTAACCAAATAACTTGACTTGTATACAGCGACGTCCAAGAGCACTTGAATTAGACGACCTCCGTGGTCGAGTGGTTCGCACGCCGGTTTTCAAGGCGTCACCATCTCTTGAGGTCCCGGGTTCAATCCCCGGCTGGGTCAATGTAGAAAATGAACTTTTCAATATTGTCTCAGGTCTGGGTGTGTGTCATACCACCATTGTTTCTCATTTCCATTACACAAGTGCTATAGCTACTTACTTTGGGATTGGAGCAATGTATGTGATGTTGTCAAATATAAAAAAAATATAAAAAATTGCTTGTTTACATGATCCAAGTAGCATACAAATAGTCGTCAAAACTACTTGGTCCAAGCAGACTTGGATGAAAGTAGAGCATGGTCCAAGTTTACTTTGATTAGAATTTTGATCCAAGTGCGCTTTGATTGCTCGTTTACATGATCCAAGTAGCGTCCAAGTAGGCATCCTAACTACTTGGTTCAAGTGTACTTTGATCATGTCAACGCAGCTTAAGGTCTGATGGTCTGAAGGATAAAAGGTTATGTAAAACTCATCCTCAATTTTAACCTAATTAGTAATTTAATTTTCACTCTAATTTCCCCATGCTATTAGCGTTGAAATTCCCAGAAAGAGCTGATATTTTTGGTACACCTTCCTGTAAGTAGAAAAATTTATTTGATTCAATAACTCAATATATTTAAATTAGTTGATAAGCCGGTACAGATTATGTGCAATGCAACATTTTCCATACATTAAAAGTGTTTGCAAATGCACTGCACGCACAAATCCATTTTATTTATGCTGCATTGCATATTGTTTTTGCACATATCTGTACCGGGTTTTATTATTGTGTTAGATTTTTGATGTTTACTATTAAGTTTAGTACCAAATTCTAATATTGTTAATG
Organism: Agriphila tristella; assembly: GCA_928269145.1. Lineage (NCBI taxonomy): Eukaryota > Metazoa > Arthropoda > Insecta > Lepidoptera > Crambidae > Agriphila > Agriphila tristella. The sequence continues at coordinate 877,961 of OV743451.1, read as the reverse complement.
TCTAAGGCTTGGCATATAAGCTTTTTACTACATACACAAAGTAATTTTGGCTTTAATAGGCAAGAAAATGAAGCAATCATGGTAATCTAAATAGTCTCTATAATGATCGATCATGCACTTGGAGGTGATCCTGCATTAAAACTGAGAACTTTGATCCTTATATCTCTTAGAATGCTGATCAGATCAGTTGGGTGTATAAATCGATCTGGATTTTCTCGAATATCCAGGCGGACGAAGTCGCGGGCTGAAGCTGGTAAATTAATAATCGCCGACAGTCGCCGTTGGCGCTTATTCCCTCCGCGCAAGGGCGAATATACAGACTATCATGATGATAATGATAAAAGCCATGATAAATGCCATGCCAACTACAGGCGTATAATATGCCCAGCTATTACTACTTAACTATTAACTTATACTTTGGTCCCACTCCCAAATAATATTATTATTCATGTCATGAAAAGCAGCGCGTGTGTGTTCGTCATATTGTTTTATTTCAATAAATATTCAAGAGGCAAATAAGAAGAAAGTTTATGAACTTAGGTTTTTTTTAATGTGTTTACGTCGTATCGTATCGTACCACGTCGTACTAGTACCAAACACTAACGTCGTATTAGTACTAAACATTAACTGAACTTAACACGCATACTTTGTACATTGATTGTAGTTCTTATAAAACTTTTAAGTATATTTACAAACGCTAATGTTTAAATGATCCCCATATTAACCTAACCTAACCCAAATTACTAAATGCTCACCAAATCTTCTTGGGCGGCTTAGGATTTGGTGAGCATTTAGTAATTTTGGAGAAGAAAATGTTTTTTTGGTATGCTATAGTATCAATTCCCATTTACAAATATACAAAATTAGAAAGGGAAAGAAGTGAAATAAAGTAAAAAATTATAGAAAGGAAACCATGAAAAGGATAGAAATGTTCATTCAAGGGCAACATTATATATCCAAAAAATAATCAACAAAAAAGTGATTCCGGCCAGGATCGAACTGGCGGCCTTCTGCGTGTAAAGCAGATGTGATAACCACTACACCACGGAACCAGATGACTGCGTGCACTAATTTTAGATACAATTTCGTTGCGCGCTAAAAGTAGCTTGATTTGACACACTGACATTGGTTAATTAAGCAAAATAATAGCGCGATTTCATAATAATATTATGAAAGTCGGAAGTGCAAAATTTTGTGTAAAAGGCACAAACCTTAGAATAATTACACCTAGAACGATAATTCTCTACAAAGCGCGCTGTCTAAAGTGAGGCAACAAAATGGCGCCGTTTTCAGATTTTTATTCTCCATTATTACATAATCATACTTAATAAGTACAAAACAGTTTCAATTTCCCTACCTTTATGAGATTAGTTATTTGAAATTACTTATTATATTACTGGATTTTAGTTAGGATTAAGTAACGTATGAAGGATATAAATCTGAATACTGAGCCATTTTGGCTTAGTATTAGTTGCCTCACTTTGCATGCAAGGACACGGCTTCTAGGTGTAATTTTTCTAAGGCACAAACACTGAACGTCGAAAATTAACCTTACAGTGTAACGACCTTGAATAATTAACAAAGTGAACAACTAGAGGTTATAACTTAAAAGTATTTTTTTTTCATGATATGTATTTTGACGATAAATAATCATGAATAAATAATATTAAATTACTGTCGCCGCCAATCGGAAGATGATAACATTTGAAGCTGTAAACAAAATAACACAGCCAACAAACCGAATTATTATTTTCTTTGTTCGTAGACACTTTACGTCCATAATCTTTTCGTATTTCGCGTTAAACATCATATAAAATAAATAAATATGTAAAATAAAGTTTATTAGCTAGTTAGCTAGGCACCTTTACCTAACCTTTAATCTACTAATTTCTTACCTTATAAATTACGTATTCTTTTACCAAACAACCAAATTAAGATTCGCAGTTGAAACAATGTTTGGCAGTTATTTTAAAATTTTACTTCGTATTTTTTTACTTTGCGGTTGAGTGGTGGTTAGTTAGCACGAAGGTTAGGTGCCCGGTTCGATACCCGGAAAAAGTAGTACATATTTTCTTTACTAAATTTAATCTTTCATTGTATTGTTTTATTATAAATTGGAGCTTATTGGCTGTTTTTCCACCTGCAAAAATATTTATGTTGCATCCTGCCTCATTATATTTTTGTGAACGACTACAATTTTTGTCTTAAAGCAAATCTGCCGTAAAGGGAATCTGTCCTAAAGCGAACAAAGGCCTAGCATGACCATAGCATAGACCAGGGGTGCCCATACTTTTTCTTAAGGAGATCGACTTGGCAAAAATTTATGACCAAGAGATCGACATTTAGACCATTTAACCTACCAAATATTTAACAAGAAAAAAATTGCATATGTAAAACTACATTGGGTGCAAAATGTCAAATCTCTTATCCTTGGCGATCGACCTTAAAACCTCTCGCGATCGACCGTTTGGGCACCTCTGGTATAGACCAACGAAACAAGTCCATTAATTACGTGAGGCATTTAGAAGGGGGTGGGGGAGGGTTCCAGTTGAATCTCGCCCAATGGCAGACAGGGCAGGAATTCTCCTTTCTGATCTGTGGTACACCTGCGTGGTTCACCAAGGTGTTCCAAGGGTTGTACCCTTTTTTTACCCAATAAGTGAACCATGGGCATGGGTACTAACTACCCAATATTATATTTATATGCCAAAATGAGTTTATTTGTTATGCATGAAACTACACGACTTCAGGGGTACAGAAAAGGACATAGCATAGGGCACATATTGTCCAGAAAAAATCCCAAAGGTAAAGAATAACTGTCCGCGCAGACGATGTCGCGGTCGGCCGCTAGTGTTGTTAAATAAAAAAAACGTATGTACGGAACAGTGCCGAAGCCCGAATCGCGCTTGCCATCCAGTGTGAACCGTCGCGTGAAATTTTGTTGCAATTTCACAATCTAAAACAATGTTTACAATTAATTGCAAACGTTTGTAATTATCACTAAAGCAAGGTTGGTTTTGTTCTTTTAACTTGCTTTGTCTTTTGAATTAAAGTACATATAGATTATTAACGTCTTTCCCAGAACATCTTTCATAATATCACATTGAAATAAATATTTAGTCTATTTATTATATTCAGAATAGTCTATTTATTATACCGGGTGTAACAAGACTTTCAACGAAGCCGAGGTCTACGTATTCTGCCCATCATCAGGACCATTTCTGTTCAAAATTATTGCTGGGAAACAATTTTGATTTTTGGTGTTAAAAAATCATTGCATACTTTACCACGCAATGTAACGCGTACAACAGCCCGTGCTTGCGAATGTATGCTACACAGCTGCGTGCGGCCGAGTTGAAAGGCAGCGTTTATGTGCGTGCTCATGAGATACATCGAGCGACGACGTTTTGAAGCCATTGTTTGTTATAAAATACTTAAAATTTTGATAACGTTTCATTGGACAAAAAGTAGGCAATAACGAATAAAATAAGATTTCATAAAAATTTTGAAAAAAAAATTTTGATTTTGACCTTCAATAACTTCGTAGCTATTGGTTTCCCAGGTACCTATAGTCTAAAAGACAAAAATGATCCTGATGATGGGCGGAATGCGTGGACTTCGGCTTCGTTGAAGGTCTTGTTACACCTGTTATTATGAGTCCTAGGTTTTACTAGTTTTTCCTTTACAGGCTATGATGAAAATCATCAGGCTATAATGGGCTAATAATAACTGTTTGCCACACATGTTAAAAATAGTATTAAAACATAAGCGTGCCCATAGTTCCGTAAGCACACCACTTTTTGTTAAATAACAAATCTAAATTATAGATAATGAACACAGAACAATATTGCCCTTTTTCGTGTTATCAATAAGAACTCACTGTTCTACAAAAGGCTGTTCTTAAAATATAAATGGTAATTTAACGAATTACCAATGTCTCTGGATGTTAAACGTATGCGGTAACATTATGGGTCATTGCCACTTCACACTAATTGTGTAAAATCACGCCAGTTAATGCATGCCATTCGGTACTATTATACGATAACTGATTCATAATTTAATTACAGACAGACTATTTTTGTTACTTTACTTTCTGTAAAATACTGGTTTTAGATCAAGTGACACAAAAAATTTGGATTAATTTTGCCGGTAAAAACAAAAACAAATTCGAGACAATTTTTATTTCAGGCGGGTTTTTACAAGCATTTCTCAAAGCTACGCCAACGGTTCGCAAAACAGTCAAGAAAAACTTAGCAAGGGCTAATTTTTCTCACTATTTTACTCGTAAAAAGTCGTCTTTGAAAGGTGATCATCTCTATGTTATTCTTTAATGTAAAATTACGACGCCATGATAGTCAGAGCATCAAACCGAACAACGTTTTACTATGGGACCCGGGGACCAACTCGGAAAAACGAAAAAAATCGGCTGTTTCATACAAAAAATAATAGTGAAAATATCAAAATGACGAGCTCATCGGCGAGACGTCGTCACATGAGTGTGACGACGTCATCGAAATCAACGGTGAACCCCAGTGCTCCGCGATCGGTCGTCATTGAAATCGTTGTCGCATACCGTATACAGAACTATCATAACTGCTCGACTTTAGATAGCCCTGACTTCACGTTGTTAGTAGTTTAACATAGGCGTAGCCAGGCCAGGTTTTTGAAGGGGGTCGTTTGGTATGTTAATAAAATGCTTGACAGAAAAAAAGATTTTACTACCTAATTATGTTTTTATTTCGCTGGGTGAACCCCCAAATCCCCTCCCGCGCTACGCCCGTGATATTTAACCTCATTTTTCACATATTTTAACTGAATTCCTTGTGTTAGCGTCGAAAGCAAAACAGTTACCAGAAATAGCACTGCAAATGTAGTATGTGTGTAATATAAGTCTTAACTGCGGCCATCAATGCAATCCAAAGTAGTCGGACTAGCCCCTTAACGATGCCGCTTTGTGTCGGGTATTAAAATGACGAAAGTTGTGAAATGCACTTCGTGCAATATTATTATCGACGAAATGTTGTCGTACGTTCAAAATAAGTTATCCGTGATAGACGAAGATACTCTAGTGCGAATTTGTACGTCTGCATTTTCCAGTGAAGAAATAGTAAAGTCAAAACAGTTATTGTTTGATTCTGTGCCCGTTGATAAAGCCATTATAAAACGCAAAAACAAGGGTAAAGAACAGCGAGATGTGGTGGACATCGTGAATGTTTTCAAGACAATAGAACCGGATCTATTCCCGATTTTTGTTGCAAGAGATCTGGAACGATTACCTCCTATTCTATTCGACCACCTAGATTGTACTAAGCTCCTTAAAGACTTGCTTCGTGTGCAAAACGAATTAAAGGAGGTGAAAGATACAATTGTTACACAGTCACAGTTGAGTGAGTTTAAATCGGAAATACTGCAAATGCGGTATGACTCATTGATACCGTCACCACCATCTGTGTGTAAAGTGAATACGAAGCGAGGAACATGGACGATGGATAGTGGCCCTATGGGCTTATCTCTTGTAAATAATTTATCTGTGGACGATTGTAGCAACGACACTGAAAAAATGTTGAAACAAATATCTGGAAATAATTTTGATCAAATTGATAATGAAATGAAGGTAGACATGAAACAAACCGAGAGCACAGCGAATACTTTGTCGCGACAAGATTGCGAGTATAACACGGCGGCAGCACCGGCGCACTGCGCTGAACCAGTCATTATCCCACGTCCACCCGAGCCGCAGTCGAAGCGGTCGGCGCCCGCGCCGCCGGCGGCGACCATGACGTCATCTCATGCGACCTCAAAGTTATTGCAAACAGCCGAGCGCGACGTTCAAACTAACGCTAGCGCGATCGTTGGCGGGAATGTGGAGTGCCGAAAAGATGCTTTATCGGTTACTGAACAAGGGCAAGGGCCTACAAATGAGAATATTGGTTGGCAACAAGTCAACTACCGCAGGAAACCTACTAAGTATCGATATCTGGGTACGACAGGTATCGCTAGGGATGGCGAAGGACGGTTTAAGGCCGCGATGAGAAGTCTGCCAATCCTCATTACTAAGGTACACAAAGACACGACTGAAAAAGATATCACAGATTATGTTTATGAAAAAACGAAAGAGAAAATTTCACTACAAAAGATTAACGCTAGTTATGATAGAAGTTACAACGCCTACAAATTTTTTGTCTTGGAAAACAAATTGCCATTGTTCCTAGATAGTAATCTATGGCCGGAAGGAATTATATTTAGGCGCTTTGTGAATTTCAAAGCTCAGAAACCAAATACGAATGGTACTGTGTACGGCCCTTCATCTAATTCTTGATGGATATGAAGTCATTATTTAATTTAGTAAGTTTTAACTGCAAAAGCGTTAAGCGGTCGGTGGAAGGTGTCAGGCAGTTATGTAGAACATCTGACATAATTGCTCTACAGGAGACGTGGTTGCTGCCACACGACATTCAGTTCCTGAGTGATATTGACCACGATTTTGGTTATACGGGGACGTCGGCGGTAGATACATCGGCCGGTATGCTCATCGGACGACCGTTTGGCGGAGTTGCCCTTCTTTGGAGGAAAAGTGTTTTTGACGACGTCTCGGTTGTGCAGTGTAATAACCCGCGAGTGTGTGCCATAAAAGTTACCATGTGTCAAAGAACGTTCTTGGTTTTTAGTGTTTACATGCCCACGGATTGTAATTCAAACCTGATGGATTTTACGGACTGCCTTAGTTTGGTAAGCGCTATTATTAATAACTATAATATCGAAGCCGCTTATTTACTCGGAGATTTCAACTCGCATCCTAATGAACAATTTTACAATGAATTGAACTGTTTCTGTATGGAATTAGAATGGACGTGTGCGGATGTTCAATTATTAGGAATAAATTCCGATACTTACACTTTTATAAGCGAAGCAAACGGTGCTAGACGCTGGCTAGACCATTGTGTAGCTACCAACTCCGCTATGGAGACTATTGTGAATACTTTCGTTAAGTACGATGCGCTATGGTCTGACCATTTCCCCCTCGTAGTTCAATGTAAGTTAGATAGTGTAAAGCCTAAATTGTATGACACAAAGGTTCAGCCATGTAGTAGAATAAGATGGGGTGAAAGAAATTCCGAACAAATTGACATTTATACAAAATTATGTAATGACAAATTAAAATTAATTGATTTTCCCTTTGAATTAAATACATGTAGTGACAATATTTGTAATAATTTAGACCATAGAATTATTATTGACAAAATGTATGATGACATTATTAAAGTACTGTGCCAGGTAGCTTGTGAGAGTCATGCGCCGGTTACTCGCAATAGTAAGGGTAAGGGGCCGGTTATAGGGTGGAATAGGCATGTGAGTGAAGCTCACCGGGAGGCTAGGATTAAGTTTCTGTTCTGGAACTCGTGTGGGAGGCCGCGAGAAGGGCCTGTGTGGAGTGATATGCAGACGAGCCGCAATATTTTTAAATCTCGCTTGCGATGGTGTCAAAATAATAGTGACCAAATCAAAATGGACATCCTAGCTTCATGTCACTCCAAACAGGATTTTCGAAGCTTCTGGAAAGCGACCAATAAACTTAATAATAAGCCAGGGCTGCCCATGAGTGTGAATGGGATCAGTGACCTGACCGGTATTGCTGAGATGTTTAGGGAACACTTTACTGTGAAGTCACCTTTGGGGCCACCACAGTCTTCATATGATGCTGGTTGTAGTGAAAGGGAAGTGTGTGTCCGATTTACAGCTAAAGAGGTGCGAAATGTAATTAAATCTATGTCACGTGGCAAGTCACCGGGCCATGACGATCTAAGTGTTGAACATCTTAAATATGCGGGCGTTCACTTACCTAGAATTTTGGCCATGCTTTATTCATTATGTGTGAGTCACTCGCACTTACCAACGCAGATGATGAGGACTGTGGTGGTGCCGATTGTGAAGAACAAGACTGGTGATATAAGTGACAGTCACAATTATAGGCCTATTTCGCTGGCCACTGTAATCGCAAAGGTGCTTGATGGTCTGCTTAACACTCAGCTTAATGAATACCTACATATACATGATAACCAGTTTGGTTTTAAGTCAGGTCACTCCACAGAAACGGCCATATTGTGTTTAAAGCAGACTATCAAGTACTATACTGATAGAAGTACCCCAGTCTTTGCCTGTTTCCTCGACCTGTCGAAGGCATTCGATCTGGTTAGCTATGATATTCTCTGGCGAAAACTACAACAAACGTCAATGCCGAAGGAGCTAATAAATCTTTTTAAATATTGGTACCAGAATCAGATCAATGTTATTCGATGGTCGGGGTCCTATTCCGCTCCATACAGGTTGGAGTGTGGGGTGAGGCAGGGGGGACTGACCTCGCCTAAACTCTTCAACCTCTATGTGAATGCGTTGGTGGAGGAGCTCAGTAGCACACATGTCGGCTGTCATATTGGGGGAGTTTGCCTTAATAACATTAGCTATGCGGACGACATGGTGCTGCTGAGCGCCTCTGTAGGCGGTCTGGTGACATTACTTGACAAATGTGAAAAGTACGCTGACGATCACGGATTGGTTTATAACGTGAAAAAAAGTGAATGCATGGTCTTTCAGGCCCGGGGAAAGCGTCTGGATACCATACCAGCCATTAAACTAAAAGGATGTCCTCTGAAAAGAGTTGATACGTTTAAATACCTTGGGCATATACTAACCCCGGACCTGAAAGACGATGCAGACATAGAAAGGGAGCGTAGGGCGCTGTCTGTTCGTGCGAATATGATAGCCCGCAGATTTGCTCGTTGTTCAAGTGGCGTCAAAATAGCTCTTTTTAGAGCATTTTGTACGTCCTTTTACGGGAGCAGTCTGTGGGTGAGTTATGCGCAAAAACAGTATAGCGCACTACGTGTCCAATATAATAATGCGTTTAGGTTGCTTTTGGGGCTGCCCCGCTTCTGTAGCGCATCGGGGATGTTCGCCGAGGCTCGTGTGGACTGCTTTTATGCGACCATGCGCAAGCGGTGTGCATCCCTGGTGCGCCGGGTGCGGGCCAGCCGCAATGGTATCCTGAGCGCATTTGCTGAAAGATTTGACTGCCTGTACTTGAGTCACTGTAGTATGATTCATGCACCGACTAATGTTAAAATATTATTCTAAATGTGAAATTCAAATAAGATTTATTTAAAAGTATTCTAAATGTAAAATTCAATTTGATTTATTTAATATTATTCTCAATGTAAAATTCAATTTGATTTATTTAATATTATTCTAAATGTAAAATTCAATTTGATTTATTTAATTATTTTGTTAATTCTAATTTATTAATTGTATTAATTTTGTATGACCCTATGTTGGTTGAATAAATAAACATTATCATATCTTATCATATTAACACCTAATTAGGAAACTCGATAATTACCTTCCGGAAAAGGAAGTATTCCATTCAGTATAACACGACCCAGTTACTATATTAGAAAGTGCGATGTGCGCACTTACAAAGTTCATGTTGCTAAATTGGTGGGTGGGGCTGGATTGGGTGAATAAAATTTGTTTAAACGCCACCATACAAACATATTTTTTACAATTCATGGATGAAACACTAAAAATAAATTAACAAAAATAAAAACGTATGTAGAACATATCAGATTTCATACACAATATCAAAAAAAAACGAAAATTTTTTATAAGTTAATTTTAAAATTGAGGTCACCGGTGACCTACGCGGCGTTTAACCTGTTAAAAAAAGTGGAGAAAAAATAAAATAAATTAACTGAAGAAGTGTAGTATTAATAGTAGTAGTAGGAATAAATGCAGGCTAGCGAAATGTTTATATAATCTGTCTGGCAACCGCCACGCATAGAGGACCAACGAGGGACCAAACTACAGAACATCACGACCCGTAGACCCACTGGTGGGTCTACGGGTAAACTGCGTGTACCGTTAGACCCACTGCACTAGAGTTGGGAGCGAAACTTAAAAATATCGATTCTTTGACAACATTAAATACCTAAATTCAAATTCAATAATTTCAATACAATGAAATTCAATACATTTGCACGCCATTAGATTTGGCAAAATATGTGGAACTATTTTTAGAATGTTAAGATCTCAATGTACCATATTTTATGCAAATAAATTATTATTATCTTTAAAGATAACAAATTAATTTAAACATTGTATAAACTCGTGCAGAACTTCTTCCTCACTCTGAAGTTGCACAGCTCACGCATGCGCAGAGTTTGATTAAACATTAAAAACTTTCGTACATTCCTAACATAATAATGCCCGTCCTACAAGGCGCATCAATATTCGCGTGCAACCAAGCGCGGCGACGTCTGTCGCGCTTGGTGACCCTCTAGCTAGGGTGTTGTTCCCACCGACCTGTGCTTGGTTTGGAGAAGAGCCTATTCATTATCCATGGGATAAACGTATCATCAATACTTAGCACTTCTAGATTGTGTTTTGTGGATGGATGGTGGTGTGTGGATTTCATTATAATTAAATTGTGATTCTGTTGAAGTTAGAAGAACAACAATCACAGCCGGACACCTTCAAATATCTGTTTCATTCCCCTTTTTTCCCACCGCCCACCTCCTGAGACCACCTGCCCCCCTGGCATGACCACTGAAATGCGAAAAAGACAATGGGTTTTGACAGTTGTGTGTTCTGTCGCGCTTGGTGACTCTCTAGGGTGTTGTTCCCACCGAGACTGACTTGGATTGGAGAAGGTGCTATTTCTTATCCATGGGATAAACGTATCATCAATACTTAGAACTTATAGATTGTGTTCTTCTAATCTAAGTCATAGAAAAATCAAATAAGTAGGCCAACTCGAGCTGTGAGCGAGCGATAATAGCCTAAACACTGGCTGACTGGTAGGGCTGTCGCTTATAGTTTATTCAATCGTCAAAATGCATATGTAGGCAATCTTTATGTAAAACAATTTTCCCCTGTAGGGTAAACATCAGGGATCTATAATATTTTTTAAAAAATTATTTTTGTACATAGACTAGGAGCTGTCTACAATGTTTAACAACAACCACAACTACAACCTACCTACTCAAGTTTATTGCTTATTTTCCTACCTAAGATTTAGTTTGATTTATACAAATTTCTACTTAAGTAATTGGTCCCTTCTTTTCGCGGTGGGGCATACTTAGTGAACTATTAAATCAAACCACAAATTGGTATCTGGTCAATGAAATTCGGAGCAGAACTAGGTATTTCCTAAACACTTTCAGATATGTAATAGCTATCACATTATTTAATTATGTACGTTCCTACGTATGATAGTGTAGGGTTAAGGGTAGTAGATTAGATAGGTACTCACCGTTCTTGTTCGCTAGGTAATGGCCGGTATACATTTTGATTAGTGTTTAGTGCGAGTGGCTCGTTTAGTGTTTAGCAAAAAACAATTACTTAACACTAAACAGAGACTGTCCTCACGAGTTTTTTGCTAAACACTAAACGAGCCACTCGCACTAAACACTAATCAAAATGTATACCGACCATAATGCGAAGAAAGACAATTCCGAATCAGACAAACTGCTATTTAGACATCCATAAACACTGCAATATTTTCTAGAGGTCATCTTCACGAATTTGTATTTAAAGGAGGTAAGTAGGTAGTGTACATGTACGGCGGAGCGTGCGTGAGCGGCTGAGCGCGGGCGGTATTAAGTACGACGCAGCCACGACTGACGCACCGCTATCACCTTTAAGTTGTGTCAGTGTGTGCGTGCGACGACGCATACGTACGGCCGCGCTCACATACAAACCGCGTTCGGGCGTATAATGAGAGACGACTTACTTATTTGATTTTACTATGTCTAAGTTAGAAGAACAACAATCACATCACGGACCCTCCCAATATCTGTTTCATTCCCCTTTTTTTTCGCACCGTCCACCTCCCGCAACCACCTGTCCCCCTAGCATGACCACTGAAATGCGATATGATATGGCGATTTATCACGTTTAACTGTCAAAAAGACAATGGGTTTTGACAGTTGTGTGTTCTGTCGCGCTTGGTGACTCTCTAGGGTGTTGTTCCCACCGAGACTGACTTGGATTGGAGAAGGTGCTATTTCTTATCCATGGGATAAACGTATCAATACTTAGAACTTATAGATTGTGTTCTTCTAATCTAAGTTAGAAGAACAACAATCACATCACGGACCCCTCCCAATATCTGTTTCATTCCCCTTTTTTTTCGCACCGTCCACCTCCCGCAACCACCTGTCCCCCTAGCATGACCACTGAAATGCGATATGATATGGCGATTTATCACGTTTAACTGTCAAAAGACAAAAAACAAAACTGTCAATCGTGTTTCGGTGGTCATGCTGGGTAAACCGTGAAAAGCTGTTTTTAACCGAAAATCGGTTCAGTACTTTACAAGTACTTAATCTTGAAAAAAGCACGAAAATTGAATGATTTTGTGTGAATTACCTCGATGATAATGATCGTATTACTTTTCTTTGTTTATCAACTGAATAAGATAATTTTTTTTTGTTGGAAGAGGGATATCTGTGTAGTTCTTTAACCGACTTAAAAAAGGAGGTTCTCAGTTTGACTCGTATGTATGTATGTTTCTTCGCAATTATCTCACGTTTGGCTGAGCCGATTTTACTATCTAAATAATATACTTACCTACAAGGTACCTACACTAAAGATAAAAAAAAAAAATTGTTTAAAAAAAACAAAAAACCGACTTCAAAAAACTACCTCTAAAAAGCAAGAAATAATATTCGTAATAATAAAAACACGTCTATTGAAGTCGGGTGGGGCTTTTAGAATAATAAAAGGAACCTGTACTCCAGCCCCACCCGATTTCAGTAGACGTGTTTTTATTATTACGAATATTATTTCTTGCTTTTTAGAGGTAGGTTTTTGAAGTCGGTTTTTTTTTTACAACGGCTCACCTTTGTTCACCTGGATGTTCAATGGGAAATATTTCCCATCCACCTTGTTATTACTATTTAGATTTGAAGCGCAAAGAGATTATGATTATATAATTAAAATATATAATTAATGATAATGCCATTATAAATGTAATGTTTAATATAAGGAAGGAAGTTCCCAGCAATGATACATTTTACGGTAACGGTGATAACTAAACTTAGGCACAAGTTTGGAGAACAACTCAGGATAATGTCAATATAATCATGTTAATATTTCCTTGTAATCTTTTTGGGTATGAAGCTTTAGAATTGGATTTTTGGGCTTTTGTGACTTCAATCAAAGATAATTAGTTCTATATCTTTTTAAATTATATGCTACATTTTAAAGTATACAATTTTATGTTTTAAGGCCTTAAAGTGTTTAAATATCTTGTCATTTGAAATCTCAGTGTGTTTTCTACTAAAGAAACATCATGTTTGCTTGACCAATGACTGTGAAAATTGAACAGTGTGGCCATGATGAAGCGATAAAATTGAATAGATTTAATCAGCCTATATCTCTTGCTGATAGTCACACTGATATAAAGAATAATTATTATAAAAAAAACCGGCCAAGTGCGAGTCGGACTCGCGCACTAAGGGTTCCTACCATAATATTTATTTTATTCTGTTTTTAGTATTTGTTGTCTTAGAATAACATCTTTGCCGTTATAACAGGCAACAGAAATACATCATCCTGTGAAGATTTCAACTGTATAGCTATCACGGTTCATGTATCTTATACAGCCACAGAATCGATAATAGTACAAGTATACAGCCTGATGACAGACATACGGACAGTGGAGTCTTATTAATAGGGTCCCATTATTACCCTTTGGTAAAAATGTCTTGAATTTTTAAATACATAAAAATAATTCATTATATATTTGAATCCTTTTAACAAAACTAGTTTCCTACTAACTGGACCCATTAATTATGGCTGTGTTATTATTTAATCATGAAAACTTATTTAGCAGCATTTTTAAATATGAAAAGGCGAAAATACCACCCATATCTTCTTATAAAGTTTCCGCGAAACACCAAATTTATTTATGCAATAAATCTGAGCTTATCTTTGCTAAATCTTAACGACGTGCTCCAGATAAGGGAGATAAGGTGCATAAAATAGCAACTTTTGTCACTGAGATAAGTAGAATAGTGACTGACGTGGCTTGCCACTTTGGACCTTATCAATAGATTAGATAAGGGACACACTAAATGCCATGACACTTTCACTTACTTACGAGTCTATAATAAACTCAATTGAAGAATTTACACAGGATTCCCAAACAATTTTGGGCAAAAGACCCCCTTTTTCAAAATGAACTGATACCATAGTTCCCCATAACCAAATTACTTTAAAAATCCTATCAAATATCAAGTGTAATTAATAATTAAGTATTATTCTAATTCGTTTAAGTTGACCCCTGTGGGACCACTTTGGGAATCACTGATTTACACTTTAGCTATGCAATTATGTATCTTCATGTTTCTAGTTCGACCAATATTAAAGACTACTGACCATAAAACTTACTTACCATCAGACAGCCATTCACAAAATTGTTATGAAAAAAACCGGCCAAATCTAGTATCTGCAGCATCATTGTCACCCTAACTTGGTGTTCCAGTTATTGATTTAATAATTCAATTTGGTACTTGGAATTTACAAACGTACAGTACAGCCAAGCCAAGTGGAACGGGACAATTTGATCAATAAGTCGTGTAGTTAATAGGTGGCTTTGTTTATAAATTATAAACGAATGATAAATTAAGGACTGAACGCTTGGGAGCGCCGGCTGGCTGATGGATGTACCCAATGGCGAAAAACATTAGGTGGTTACTTGGTTAGGATGTACAGTCAAGGAAGTAAGCGCTCTGTCACCGGCGCAGTACACGGGTAGCCTAGCGTTCTAGAGCGCTGTACACGGGTAGCCTAGCGCTCTAGGGCGCTGTACACAGGTAGCCTAGCGCACTAGGGCGCTGTACACAGGTAGCCTAGCGCACTAGGGCGCTGTACACGGGTAGCCTAGCGCTCTAGGGCGCTATACACGGGTAGCCTAGCGCTCTAGGACGCTGTACACAGATAGCCTAGCGCTTTAGGGAGCTGTACATGGGTTAGCCTAGGGCGGGTAGACTAGCGCTTTAGGGGGCTCTACACGGGTAGAGTAAATAGTAGTCAACTAGCATCCTACTCTACCAGTTCCAAGTACTCTACCAGTTTTAGAAGAGTAACTGTCTACACGTTCTTTACATTTTGTTAGTTGAGTGGTTAGTTGCGTAATTCTTACACCCGGAATCCTCATAAATACATAAAAACAAAGTCGCTTCCCGCTGTCTGTCCCTACGTATGCTTAGATCTTTAAAACTACGCAACGGTTTTTGATGCGAATTTTAATGGATAGAGTGATTCAAGAGGAAGGTTTATATATCGGGTGGCGCAAAAGTAAAGACCCTATTTGGTTCAGCTATAACATTTTTTCTAAATTAGAAAACTAGATTTAGGTTTTTTTAAATGTATATTTGTGCCATTAAATTTCGTACCATTAGGATTTAAAGATGATGTCTTTTAAATGGTGACCTCCAGAGTTGATACACATTTGAGCCCTATTTATGACATTTTGCATAACTTGCCGTAACACTTCCTGCGATATGTTCGTTATTTCTTGACGAATGTTTTCTTTTAGAGCTGCGAGAGTCTGTGGCTTGTTCACATACACCCGAGATTTCAAAAAACCCCAAAGAAAGAAGTCTGGACTGGTCAGATCGGGTGATCTTGCAGGCCAAGGCAAATCGCCAAAACGAGAGATAACTCGGCCTGGAAAAGCGTCCCTCACTAAATCCATATTTATTCCACGTTCTTGGGGAGTAAAATGGTCCATGTTTATTTTCAGTGTATTTTATATTTGTTCACTACACAATTTTCAACAACAGAATGACAGAAAATGTCATATAAAAAAAATAAAAGTATTTTCTTTAGTGCCAGTACTTTTGCGCCACCCGTTATATATACGCTATAGTCGCTAGTCACTGATAAAATCAAACCTACGATTTAAATCTTTGCCTTCCCAAAGAAAAATAACACACAATGGATTAGTTAAAAGAATATTGTATTGTTTGGCCTTGCATTTATTCCAAGTGCAGCGAATTGAACAGATGTGACAGTCACAGTAACGTTAGAAAGCATGCACAATGCACATGTGACTGACCTGATTGCGCCAGGTGGTGTGTAAGGTCACTAACTGCATGAACTTAATATGGTAGCATAACATTTCTCAATGTAGAATTCTAGATGACCTCCCAAGGTAGGGTTGTCAGATTTGCTGACGTCTTTTCCGGAAACCCTTGTTCTGAGTTTTCAGTTTAAGGATTTCTATACATTTTTATGCTACTTTCGCAGTTTTTAAAACATATTCTTATATCTCTTATAATGTTGATCAGATCTGGGGCTGTACCGGCTAACTTACATGGCTAGGCTATCGTAATCGCTTTCATTTGACAGATGTATGTGACGCATTGTTGCTTCTATTTGGCATAAATAAAAATTTACCTTAGAAAAGTAGCAGTTTATCACATCCATCTGTCAAATGAAAGCGATTTCGATAGCCATGTAAGTTAGCCGGTACGGCCACAGTTGGGTGTGTATACCAATCTGAATCTCCTTCATTCAGTCCCTGGATGGCCATCCTCAGACCACAGCTAGGTCGATCCCTGGCGGAGAACCAAGGCTTCAAAGTTACCTCGTTTGCATGAAAATCGACTGGTGTCTTTAATTATCTGGCCATCTGTGGTTGTACTGTAGTTGACTCTTGTCAATTGGGTGCTAGATCCGGCCATGGCAAGGATATGGACATTTCTGGGGTTACGAACGGAGTTGTAGTTTTGAGGTCCATACAACTGTTGAATGTTGGATGGGCAATAGAATAATATATCAAAAAGAGCACCTTTTTATGGTTTAGTAATCAAAACGTGAAAAAAAACTAAGTAGTATTCGGAAATTCCTCGACATATTTCTCCATTCCGGGATCCGGGACGCGAATTTACAAATGCTATACTATTTGAGTCACGA
Organism: Agriphila tristella; assembly: GCA_928269145.1. NCBI lineage: Eukaryota > Metazoa > Arthropoda > Insecta > Lepidoptera > Crambidae > Agriphila > Agriphila tristella. Next base: position 860,981 of record OV743451.1, on the reverse strand, counting down.
GTCAGACTCTAATAGATGAGCTTTTGTTTACGCATATTACTCAACAAAACCTAAACTATCTCAGTAAAAAAATTGACTCAAATGGATTAGCTTTTGCTTTGATATTTTCAAAGAAAGTGCACAAACAAAACCTAGTACTGTATGATACATATTAACTCAAATAGATTAGCTTTTGCCGAGATATTTTCAAACATTACGTACGAACAAAACCTAGTCGAGTAGAGGCTCACCGCCATTTGTTTATCGTGAACGCGATTGGTCGGTGCCGACATGTTCTTTCGTTCACTTCTGTTATGATAATAATATTTAGTGGATTACAAAGTAGCAGCCGCAATCAGTCAGGAAGACCAACTAAACTTGAAAAGAAGAAATCCGTAAGAGCTCACAATATTATAAGTATTAATATAAAAAAAAATCATGCAAGTGCTAAAAATATTAACGTAACTTAAACAATATTTAGGATATCTGTGCCATGCTTCTCTGTCTTTCGATAACATTTGTAATCCTAACTTTACTAGTCGTATGTTTGATGTCATAATGATCATTGTCGACTTTAAAATTCGATATTCAAATACGTACATACAAATCCCTTATGCCAAATAATGGTAGATAGAGATAACAGTGTCTAACTATGTTTTCATTTCTCCGGCACAAAAACGGCGCCTTAGGCGCGAAAAAACTCGCAGCAAAATCGATTTTTGCTGCGAGCGTGAGGCAAAGTCTTTTTTTTTTAATTTCTAACACCAACTTAAAAAAAAGTGACAAGGACGAGACTTGTAAAATTGATATGTTAGAAAAGGATAGATAGAGTGCTTTATGGTGTCATACATGGATTAAAAAGTAAAAAAATAAAATGCACATATACCAAGGAGTTTTTAATAAGGATTGTTTAAAAGAAGGTTGATAATTCGAAATGAAGAGTATGGACAAAATGAGGTCGCATGTATGAAATTAATATGAAAAAAGAAAAATTAATGAAATTTATTAACTAATTCGATTTTTATGATTATTAATAAATAAATAAGATGGGATATTAATGAATAAGAGAAAAATACAACGGAATGTAACCAAAACGACAGGAATCTACTTTAATATATGAAAAAAAAATTCAGCATAGGTTTGATCAAACAATTTTTGTGATAAATAATTACAAAAATGAGTGCGTCCAACGATGAAGATAGTTGTCTAACTCCAAAAGAGTTGAGTGAACAAGTTTTTAATGCTGAATTAAGCTTTAAAAACTTGTTCACTCAACTCACTAAAACTCACGTCAATTTTTTCTCGCTGGTACAGGTGAAAAGTTGTATGTTTTACACGAGACTAAAATTTTGCTCTGTCTCGTGCCTTTAAATCACTTACTGTGCTCAGTAGTCTATATTAGAATCACTCGCTACGCTCGTGATTCAATTCTAGACTACTTCGCTAGTTCGTGATTTAAAGTCGGCACTCGCAGCACAAATTGATTTTGGTCACTTGTATAACAAATAACTATTATCTATTTTAAGGCCCTTATTCCACCGTAAGCAATCCATTTACTTACGAGTATAGTAAGTTTCATATCTTGTGCTTTGTTGTGTTGTGTCATGTGCCATACTCAAATAAGACTGATTGTTAATAGATACGTTTAAATTGTAAAAATACTAAGCTAATCGTAAATTTAATAAAAATACCTAATTATCTGTGATTTGTATTTTAGATTAGAGGTACGCAAAAAAAATGATTTAGTTTTATTATTATTTATTTGTACTCGCAACAAGTGAGTAAAGTGTACTTGTTTGTCACCTAATAAAAGTTCGTTTGTTAATTCTTTTTTATGTCAATCAAATACAGAATTGAAAGAAGTAATTTAATTATTTAAATATTAAAATAATAATAATTGCCATGTACCTATCCACCTATTATTGAAGCTAACGATCGATAAATATTGGTATCAAATTAAATAGCATTTGTTGCTGCAATATGTATAATACAGTACTAGGTTTTGTCCGTGCATTTTCTTTGAAAAATATCAGGACAAAGGCTAATCCATTTGAGTCAACTTTTTTACTGAAATAGATTAGGTTTTGTCGAGTAATATGCATAAACAAAAGCTCAACTATTAGAGTTTGAATCGTGACTCAAATAGTATAGCCTTTGTAAATTCGCATCCGGGACATAATATGGTCTCATTCCGAGACAATCCCGGTTCCCGGCCGCATGGCCACCCTATGCCAAGACCAGTGGTTTTTATAGTTATTACTTATGAATTTGCCTTCAAAACTATAAATAAACAGTCAATGTAAAACTATAAATAGAAACCGACATAACTTGCGTATTTTTTCCATTATCATTGTGTTTTCAATGCAAATACGAAAAAGCAATAAGTACGAGGGTGGTTTGATAAGTCCATGACTTTGAAAAGAAGAAATACTTTTTTTTCATAATTTATATTTGTGTCTTAAAAAGAAACTCCTTAAGGCATCTTTACACTTTTTTTTCAAATTCGGCAAAAGATTATTACTTTTGGAAACAAAAAGCTCAAGCGAGTTCTAACTTTTCTTAATGACCCTGTCGACCCTCTCGGCGGCACTCATGACATCAAAACTCATCGAATGAAGATGCGAATCCTTCCTATTCTCTAGATTCAACCCCAGTGAGATATTTTCTCCTACCAAACATGAATAAATGTCTTGATAAATGTCTTGGAGGGCAAAGATTTTCATCAAGCCAAAGGGTGATGTCTGAAATCGGCCCTCATTTTAGTTACCAGTTTGCAGGCGATGAAAGAAAAAAAGAATGGGTTAAAGAGGTAGGAACTTCGTTGGACTGAATACGCAGAGCTACAATAAGATAATGTACAGAAATAAAACAAAATAATCCGAAAAAAGTCTTTCTTCATTAAAAAGTCATGGACTTATCAATCCACCCTCGTATGTCAGAGGAGTTAAACGTCACTGTGGTGTAGTGGTTCCTCCTTGTAAGACGCAGGGGTCTTATTTGGTTAGTAGGGCTTGCTACCACCATCTTACCTAAATCTGACGCCATAACAACATATAAAATTGTTGTGTTCCGGCAGTTAGAGGTAAGATAGCCAGTTCCTCAGTGGTAAAGATTCCGGGTGTGGTGCTCCACCTTCGGCCTTACTTAAATATTAGGTGAGGTGAAGGCCAAGCACTTGCCTTTTGTGGACAAAAGTTCAATTGACAGATGGATGTGACACATTGCTACTCTTTGGTAAGTTTTAATTTGTGCCAAAAAGAAGTAGCAATGTGTCACATCCATCAAATGAAAGCGATTGCGACAGCAATGGGGAGGCGAAGGCAAAGTGAATTACAGATGGCGCTTCAGTCTTTGGAACAATTGTCAGTTTGAGCTTATATTGTCTTGACTGTGTATTACGTGATTTTACTTTCTTAGATTGTATTTTTTTCGGTTTTGCGGACAAACAATGTATTCTATGCTAACTTTAGCTCATATAAAAGAAGAATTACGGAAAAGAAAAGCCAAAACAACAGGCAAGAAAGTTTATAGCAAAAAATTGCTAACAAGCATTACATTTCTTTAAATTTTGTGTAAGATTTACAAGTAATCTTTTTATTTCAGATTAGAAGCATATGATTTAAATTTTAACAAAGCAACTGAGTGTGAATTTCCGTGTTTATAGTTGCCTGATGATGCCTTCTGTGCAATAGTAAGTTCAGGTTTCTGTACTGGAATTTCTGTACTATCCAAAATTACACGAACCGTTTTACCATATTTATTTTATTATTCTAAGTTTCTTGAATGACTCTGGCATATAAAATTCTATTAATTCTCTGTTTGGCCCCAATATTGGGCTTATTCCATATTTGATATACCTATCAAATTCATCCAAGTTATAAATATGTTAGAAACTGCGGAGGTTGAAATATTAAAGAACAAAGCTGTTATAATTCAAATGTTGTTTTATTTTGGCGAAGCTTCATCAAATTCATGAAACATTCCTTTTGATTTATAATGTTTCTCAGGCTCAGCAAAGGAGAAAATCGAGGGAAAAGCATATTTTTTTTGATATTTTTTTGCCCAATATTTTTTTTGTTACTGGGAAATCGATGAACTCCAATATTTTACAAGTTACATGCATAACAATGCGGCATTTTCTCAGTATTAAATTAAAAAGTGCAATACTCCAAGAGATTCCCATATGTTTTGACACTTTCTTTGAGGCGGCCGGGTACCAACGACCAGACGCCACCTATCGGGATAAAATTGCGCTTTTCCTCCCCATTAAAGTTAGGCGGTAGAGCCCCAAGGAACCAACTGGCTTGGTATATGGATATGTTATGAAAAGGAATGTTGCTATGTTAGAAGAGTGATAGATATGGACGTTTATTGTAGTGGAGAGAGACCGCATATGGATGAATTGTTTGCGGTGTGATGAATGAGAAAATAATAAATGAGGAGATGACGGGTGAAAGGCAAGAGTAGAAGGGTACTGATTGCGTCGACCACAAAATAAATTATATTAGGATGGGTAAGGCAATGATTATGAAGGGTAGGTTATCGAATAGTTTTGTGACCAAGAAAACTTATTTAGTTGCGTTTCTGAATTCCGTAGGTAGCAAAAACAAGAACGATAACGTCACACTCCTTTATATGGTAATTTTATCATCAGTTTTATTATAGTTCGGCTAAACTCGTTTCTCTGTATTTTAGCTTTTGAAGTATTCGCTTGTTTTAAAACGAACATTTGAAAAGAGAATTCGTTATCTATAAGGTCGTTTAGGGACAGATGTAAATCATAAACATCAGAAGATTTAAAAGTAAGCTTTTATGTTACTTACGGTTCGACCACAGGTGAAGGACACCAGTCGATTTTCATACAAACGAGGTAACCCAACTGATCTTGAAAATCGAATTGTAAGAAAATCGACGGGTGTCCTTAATAACCTGGCCAGCCCTAAGCACAGAGTTAGTATACCACAAAAGACAGACTAACTATTCTGTGCTCTCTAAGTGACCTAAGTCACGGTAATGAAGTGTAAAGGTCGGCTTCAGACACATAGTAAAAGCTATATCGAATGGATAAGTTAGGTCCACAATACAAAATTGTTAGGTACCTAACTGTCCCACTTCACAGATCATAATAGTGCTGTACAATCGGCCACATATCTGATGTTACATTCTAATGTCACAATTGCCTTGATTTCGAGGTTGCACTTTATCGCCCGCCAGATACAGACAGAATTTTGATTCGGAATTCCGTGACGGAATCATTCCGTCAGCAAATCCATACAAATCTATGGACCTACTACATATATGCGGTAATTTTGCGCATGAAAATACAGGCTGCATTTATTCACTCTTCAAATTTTAAGGATGTGTGAAAGTTGTTCAGTTCATGAAACTCCAAGAAACATCTGTCGAAAATCGAAATATGCCACAACATTTTGGTCACCCCTTACTAAACTGGGGGTCAAGTCTGCTAATGTTTTCGTCAAAATCGTAGTTCAATGGTGTTCTAATGGTAATGCCTTTTGACACAGTTCTTGTTTCTTAAACCCAAAATCAAGACACAATATCTTTCCGTTTTGGGTTTAAGAAACACAATGTGTTTCAGTTTTCTGTTTAAGAAACAAGAACTGTGTCAAAAAGCATTACTATTCAAACACCATTGAACTAAGTTTTTGACGAAAACATTAGCAGACTTGACCCCCTGATCACGTGATCTCTTATTTGACTCTTTATGTTTCTTTTGAAATTTGGAGAGTAAATAAAAATTCCTGTATAATGAAATGAGCGAGATAGGTAGTGATAGTTGTGACAGTTTTTTGTTTTATTAATCTTTGACATTTTTTTTCAGGTGTGGCACAAAGGATGCTTCAAATGCCAAGAGTGCGGTATGACACTCAACATGCGAACCTACAAAGGATACGGCAAGCTGCCATACTGCGAATCGTAAGTTGGCAGTTATACTTACTTACCTAAGAACCATCTCCATCACGCCAGCTTTCAAATAAAAAAACCGCATCAAAATCGGTCCATTCGTTTTGGAGCATACTTACCTAAGAACCATCTCCATCACGCCAGCTTTTAAATAAAAAAAACCGCATCAAAATCGGTCTATTCGTTTTGGAGCTACGATGATACAACAGATACACACTCGTCTAACTTATAACCCCTCTTTTTGCGTCGGGGGTTAAAAAAAAACATGCCCAGACCCCAGACATGAGTTATCAATTATCAGCTGCACGACACCCACTGCTGGGTATAGGCCTCCCCCAGGATCTCCACTTGGCTCGGTCCTGCGCTGCCCGCATCCAGCGGCGCACCGCGCCCGCGCACCAGATCGTCGGTCCCCGTTGTTTAAACAAATACTCTGATTTCTTCAACCCTACGCTGCCATATTTACAGAGATTTTTATTTAACCCTACTGGGGCCCATGAAAACAGGCAGTAAAGAACGTTCGACGCCTTTCAAAAAAGGGCCCCTGAACTGACTACAAGAAGACAGTAAAACATTGTTTTTTAACCATAGTCCTGTATTTCGACTAGAATTTTCTTTGACATAATCACAAGTAATATGTATAATACTACATAATGAATACAATTATTTTATTAATTGTTTATTACTTTGGGAACAAAATTAATTACTAAATAAATGTAATTTTTTAACAAAAAACTAATTACTAACTGAATATTTTTTTATTAAATTACTAATTAATTATGAGCATACATATTTCGCCAAGCATTGGCATGCAAATGTCAGTAGATGATGTATTATAGTTTTACACTATAATACATTTTTATGAACCAATTCCGAGTATAATCATTACAATTTATTCAAATTTATGATCCAGCGAATATTATCGTTCGTTTGTTCTTACTAGCCATATTCCATAATCGCACGTTCGTTGGTTAGTTCAAAAGATAAAACAATTTAAAGGAAAAAAGACTTTAAAAAAAAAACAACAAAAAGATGACATTAAACTGACACGAGCTGTTAGAAAATTGCACAAGCCATAACAGTAATTGTACCTAACTAATATGTTTACCTCTGAAATAAAAATGAAAGTGACCATGTACAATTGAAACATTAGACACACAAGCACGACACTAAACCACTAATTTGCCACACCAAATTGCACTCTATTCCTTTATGTTACTGTTGAGTGTCCGGATTCGTCATGCCATATCATTGTCATTCACCATACATACTTTCGGTGACATGTCACAGTTACGTACGAACATAGAGTTAAGTGTTATGCGAATAGACATGTGAGAATATTATTATAGTGGCCTGTTTTTAGAACTAGTTTTTTTTATTTGAGATGTTTATTGCTCCAAAACAGTAGATTGTATTTAGTAATAGTATTCTTGCAGTATAGTAAATACATATAATTGCGTAAATAATTATAGTTTCGTACATTTTGCTTTAGAGTTACCGATCAGTAAAAGGAGAATGGCAGGTGTCCATATATTTTCAGAACCACATAAAGGCTTAGCGTGCCAAGAAGTAAATAGCATGACTTTAATCCTCTATTAAATCCTAATAAATTATGTAATCGTAAGATACACTTTAAAGCTGGGGATAAAAAGTTATTTTAAAACCTAACCTCAAAACACCACCCAGTAGGCAATTACTTTGGATACATTACATAACCTACACAGAATGATTTTTATTTAAAAACTATAGGTGAGGCTGGTCATGAAATCTACAAATATTTAGTAATTAGACCGTAATAGACAATTACCTACTACCTATCTATCATTGACCTGAAACATAGTATGATAACGATAGGTAGGTACTAATCCGCGTCAATTGGTAATGCGCCTGGCGGCCATGATTTTAACCTCAAAAACGAAAAACAATTGTATTTTTTTCATATACCTAGACCCTTTCTTATTGAAAATAAGAATTCAATAATTGATACATTATATTACCTATTAGAATTTTACTGTTTTTGTCATTTTTAGTTGCGGATGACGTTGTTTTTCTAAATGTTGCCTCCTTCTTTACGAACACTTTAAATTGAAAAGTAACCACCAAATTATGACCTTTAAATCTCATAAGGTCCGAATTGGGCACGCTCAGTATTTATGAATTTGGAAAATGGTTCCCAGTTTGCCATTCTCTTTTAATTAAATAATACAATACATACACCATAGAAATAAATTTCGGGATATAAAAATACTAATTCTTCACTAGGTAGAAGTTTAATTAAATCTTGTGAATAAGGCATGATTTGCCTAAAATTTTCGTAGGTAACTAGAATGCTATTAATTTAACTAACGAGAATGGATGGCAAAGAACGAGTAAAGTTTACAGATTAAAATACTTAGTTTTGCACCGCAACTGTCCGCAAGCGATCTGAATTTGGTCACTTTTTACCGACTTCAAAAGGAGGGAGGTACTCAATTCGACCCGTTTTTTTTTTGTTTTTTGTATGTACACCGATTACTCGAAGACGGCTGAACCGATTGAAATGATTCAAACGTTATTAGATCAGGTTTGTTCTCAAGTTGGTCCCATTTTTTAAAATTTTGAAATCAGGTCAGTACTTTTCAGGAAAACCTGAAAACACTGTCGTTTTCGTTACCATTTTTATGAACTTATACGGATGATCGACCATATCTTCTTTGTTTATGTACCGATTTAGATGATTCTTTTTTTGTTTGAAAGAGGATACTTTATAGATGATACCATTTTGATTTCATTGTTATTGGACCTTGGATATCAAAGATACGCAAGGGAACTCCTCAAAATCAAATAGGAACTGTTTTGTGATTACACTAAAAAGAATAAAATAAAAAATTGTTTAAAAACAAAAAAACCGACTTAAAAAAACCTGAAAATAAAAACAAAAACAGCTTCAAAATTAAATACCTCTAAAAAGCAAGAAATAATTTTCTAATCACCTACGCATATCACTGTAATAAAACACGTCAATTGAAGTCGGGTGGGGCTCTTAGAATAAAAAAAAGAAGTTGTCCTCCAGCCCCACCCGACTTCAATAGACGTGTTTTATTACAGTGATATGCGTAGGTGATTAGAAAATTATTTCTTGCTTTTTAGAGGTATTTAATTTTGAAGCTGTTTTTGTTTTTATTTTCAGGTTTTTTGAAGTCGGTTTTTTTTTATTTTTAAACAATTTTTTGTCGTGTACCTACATAGTTAATTTAATCTTGAAGCGCTTAAATATACCCATTAAGGATATTCCAGTTTTTTCTTCTCTGTGTCAAATCCCGATTATGCAACATCGCTTTCCTTTTTACTGGCAACTTTAACCGGCCAAATCGCAAATGATTGACGTTATTAATGGACCAGTAATGGACTCATTGTGGTCAGAATAGCACCGGTTCAATCATACAATGGGTTTAATGATGATTTTGAGATCCTTCGGCAAGATATGGCTAGTAAAGATACCTAACTGGTAAAATAATGTTTTTTTACTTGCGTACGTTTCAAAATCTATGATTAGGCTCAAACTTATCGTTTCTCGTTCGTCTAGAATACTAGTAATTTAAAAATTATGCAATAAAAATTAAACTAATAATTTAAAGGACCCCCGACACTTAAAATGTGTTGGTTGGCCCTTCTATATAATTTAATATTTGTACCAAGTAAGTAATGTTTTGATCCTAGAAGACTCGTCGCGTCGGACGGGGTACCGCAAAATGCGCAGATTTCCCAACGTGTTACAAATCAACATTTTCTTCATCTGTTTCATACATTTTGATATTTTCGACATTAATTTTTGTAAGAAATAGCTGATTTTTTTCTCGATTTCAGAGTAGGTCCCAAAGTAAAAGTTGTTCAGTTTGATGGTCCCTGTCTACCATATTTGGCGTTAGGGTTTTTAGGGTTCCGTAGACTAAATGGCAAAAAACGGAACCCTTATAGATTCGTCATGTCTGTCTGTCTGTCCGTATGTCACAGCCACTTTATTCCGAAAGTATTAAGATTACACAGTTGAAACTTGGTAGGTAGATGTATTCTGTTAACCGCTTAACGAATTTAACACAAAAATAAAAGATATATAATATATTAAGGGGGGCCCCATACATAGAATTGAAACTGAAATTGTTTTTTTGTTCAAACCAATACGTGCGGGGTATCTATAGATAGGTCTTTAAAAATGACATTGAGGTTCCTAAGACGAATTTTATTCAAAGTCAACCGTTTGAAAGATAAACACTGCCAAAGTGGTAAAATGTGTGTCCCCCCCTCTAACTTTTGAAATAAGAGAGTGGAAAATCTAAAAAAAATATATGCTGTAGATTTTAATAAACACTTTCAACGAAAATTGGTTTGAACGAGATATAATAATTAGTTTTTGAGATATAGCACATTTTCCAAAACCGCAAATATAACTTTGTCATTCATACCAACACTGTGAAAAACAAAGTTATTTTTGCAGACGAAACATAATAGTGGTATTAAATATCGTATGGTATAAGGTAACTATAGAACCCTACGGTGCGTGGCCCGACACGCACTTGGCCGGTTTTTTTTTCTAATATAAGTCGCGTGTCGAACGAAAGTACGGTATCGAGGCGTACTTGATAATTCTTCACACTTTTACTTAGCGGCCGCAGTTTTTGCACTCATTTGCGCGGATTTTTTGCGGCATTTGTACCGACGTAGCTAAATGTGGCTCGTTCTAAATAAATGTTTTGTTCCGTTAGAAAACTTCGTCGAATATCCGATTAAAGGAAGGGCGATATAATTTGAGAAATCGAAAATCTATCTAGTGCTTGATTATTTGAAAATTTCATACAAAATAACCAAAATTTCCAGATTTTCCAGATCCATAGTGTAAAATAAAAAGATCATCATCGATCCATCTACGGCCACAATTAATAAAAAAAATATCCACAATCGGATAGTGCTTGGCCTTTACCTCACCTGATATTAAGTGACGATAAGTCCGAAAGTGACACTACACCCGAAATCCTCATCACTGAGGACTGGCTACTTTACCTCTAACTGCCGAAAGACAACAATTTTGAAATTGTTGCTAAGACGTCAGATTTAGGTAAGATTGTGGTAGCTAGCCTAGGCGACTTGAAATAAGCACGACTACCAACCAAACCGAGTACAAATGTACCCGGAATCGAACCCGGGATCTTTGCGTCTGCGGACACGGGTGGGCGAACCACTAGACCACAGAGGCGGTTAACCACAGATTGGGATACTCTTGATCCAGTTTAGTTTGATATTATAAAGAATGTTCGACAGTTGTCTAGCAATTAATCTTGATCGGGCTTGTCGCTATCTGTAGATTGATTATTAATTCTGGCCAGTATGTTAAAAATAAACTGTCCTAAAATATTTACTATGTTAAATATTTTAGGTTCAATGAATTTATTTTCATAAATAACATGAAGTTTACATACAATGAAAAACAAGTTTAAATTATAAATATTTTTTGTAGCTATCTTATCTCTCATTCCCTGTTTACGAAGATAAAATGTATAAAAGATCACAAGCGAAAAAATTAGAACCTAAATTAAGGTCCGAAAAACCAAAAACGTTGCTTCTGTAGAAAAAACGGGTAGTATTTAATAGGGTAACAATTAATTCCCATTTTGGGTATCAAAAATACTGATTACAGCGTACTGAAATACTAAGTGGGCGACGGACTGAGGGAGACTACAGATATTAAAAAATAGGTGATTTTAAAATACAAATTGGGTAACTAGTTATTCAGAACAGGCGACCAAATTACTATTTGGGCGACAACCTTGGGGTACACAAAACATTTAAAATTTGGCATTTATATTATTTAAATAATCGGTCAAGAGCGAGTCGGATTCACGCACTGAGGGTTCCATACCATCATAATTGCACCATCAAACCACACTGCAGAGTAGAATAATAAACTAGTATTACAGTTTTAGGTCAGCGCCATCTCTTGACCGATAGTGGAACTAATGTAATTTTTTTTAGAAATTTTATTATTTCCTTCTAAAAAAGTGTGCTATATTGAGACATCGTTTTATTTTTCCTGTAATCTTTATATAAATTGCTATCACATAGAATTATTTCAGATTTTTCTCTTTGCAAACTTCGGAGATAAGGGGGGGGGAACGGTATTTTTTTTTACAATTTTCATTATAAGTCGAAAACTATGCAGCCTAAAAAAAAAAAGAAAAAATTATTGAAAACGTGCAAACGACGCTCTTTCATATGATACCCCACATGCCCTAGTTGCCCCACTTCAAATTTTTAAGACCCCTTTTCAGCCTCTGTTGTAAAAAAGATATTTTTATTTTTATTTATTTCTTATTTGAAAAATAGTTGGGCAAATGTCAACTTAAACTATTCCAAATTTCAAGTTGATACCATTAGTAGTTCTCGAGATATCCAGCTGTGACAGACAGACAGACAGACTGAGTCACACCATAAGGGTTCCTTTTTTACCATTTTGGTACGGAACCCTAAAAAGGTGACTATAATTCTAATCGAGATGCCAAAAATACCATATTGGGCAGCTTAAATCAGTTGTATAGTATACTACTTGGTATAATAGTTACTCATTCAGTATTTTTGTCACTCATTTAGAATTTCCACTGCTAACTTAAATTATTTATCTCCCACATAAAGTCGCCCGTTTTCCTTAGTATTTTTGTAATCCTCAGTTTGTCCCCCGTTTAGTTATTTTGTAACCTAAAAAAATAAACCGCTGCCTGGTTTAGTATTTAAGTATCCCATTAACAGTCGCCTTTAATTATTTCCAGTCACCCAATTAATTAATTCCCAAAAAATAAAACTAAAATGCACAGACAGAAAACTGTTCTTAAACTTGTAATCCAATTCAGCATTAGATGTTTGGGACGCGTATTAAAAATATGACGCTACAATAATTTCCCTGTCAATTTCAGACACGTGCCGAAAGCCAAGCACACAACAATGGCGGAAACGCCGGAGCTGAAGCGGATAGCGGAGAACACCAAGCTGCAGAGCAACGTCAAGTACCACGCCGACTTCGAGAAGAGCAAGGGGAAATTCACACAGGTACGTCCCATTTTGATCGAATCCGTCTGGGATATAGGTATCCCAGGTATGGAATACCTATATCCCAGATGATCATTCATCCCTATCCATATAGGTATGTCAGCAACGAAGGTCGCTTGACACTAGTACTTTGTCATAGCAACTTTTTGGGCAGATGTTTTTTTTATGCATAATGGGGTAGTGCTTGTCCTTCACCTCACCTGATGTTAAGTGACGATAAGGCCGAAGGTGGAAGCGCACTACACCCGGAATCCTCATCACTGAGGAACTGGCTGTCTGACCTCTAACTGCCGGAACACAAAATTTTTTGGTTTAGTCGACAAATGCCAACTTCTACAAATGCCAACTTAGTTTAAAACGCCAGATTCTACAAATGTCAAATTCTACAAATGCCCACTTCTACAAATGCCAAAAAAAGAAGATAAAAAATATCAAAATTCCAAAATTGATTGAAAATACACTATATGTATAAACGCAAAAATATATCTAAAAGTGATTAAAAATTTTAGAACTTAATGTTGGCGTTTGTAGAATTTGGTATTTATAGAAGTTTGCATTTGTGGAATTTGGCATTTGTAGAATTGGTCAATTGTAGAATTTGGCGTTTAAAACTAAGTTGGCATTTGTAGAATTTGGCATTTGTCGACTAAACCCAATTTTAAAATTGTTGTTATGTTGTCAAATTGGCGTCAGACTTAGATAAAATGGTGGTAGCTAGCCAGGCGGACTTTAAATAAGTTCTACCACCGACCAAACCGAGTACAAATTATATTCCTCTGGGAATCGAACCTGGGACCCCTGGGTCTTACACGGGTGGGCGAAACGCCACAGAGGCGGTTAAATATTTCTTCACATGCTCATTCCCAGGTGGCAGACGACCCCGAGACCCTCAGGATCAAAGCGAACACGAGGATCATCAGCAACGTGGCGTACCACGGAGACCTGGAGAAGAAGGCTCAGATGGAGAAGCAGCGGCAGATCAACGAGAACGGGGAGCTCGTCGGTGAGTTTACCTATTGCGACTACGGTCTTTCGAGGCCTTTTCAGTTGATCAACTCCTGTATTTGGAGATTGAAATTGTTGGATCGGTCTCCCAAGTTTGACTTTTGTGTTTCTTTGACTGGATAGAAAAAAAACAGCTATCTATATTTTATATTGCTATTGATACTCGATAATGGTATCAATATTGATAAGTTTCTTGCGCCCATTTTTCTTGTCAGCAAAAAGACGTCCCGAATAGGTGGTAGGTAAAAGAACAGAGGCCCTATTTTTGAATCGCTCGGCTGGCGTCGAGCGCTCGTTTCTACTGATTTTCGTTCGACAGCTCATACATTTGAGTTGATTTGTCGAACGAAAATCAGTAGAAACGAGCGCTCGACGCCAGTCGATCGATTCAAAAATAGTGCCCCTGAACGATTTAAAAGTACTTGTATATAAGTCTATTTCAATAAAAATAAATATTTCTAATACCATTATCCAGTACCCAAACTCCAGTGCCAACTGCCACTTGCCATGTGATTAAGGGCGCACCGAACCTCCACTAGCGCCACCACACATAAAAAAATCATTACAACGAAATAACTAGGTATGTTAAATAAAATTCTGAAAACTATTAAGACTAGTATTACCTAATTATAAACTATTTTTGTAACTGTTTTTTCCTGGTTTAAACGTGTTTGTGTAGTTACAATCCGAATTAACGCCTAAAGTGGCCACTTTGGGCGTTAATCCAGATTGTGATTACATAAAACACATTTAAACTAAGAATTAACGCATACAAAAATAGTTGATAGCTAATACTAGTCTTTATATTTCTCAGAATTTTATTTAACATAGTTATTTCTTTTTAATTATTTTTTTCTTGATTTGCGGCGCTAGTGCGATGCACTCTTAAGGTAATAACGGCATAATTAATAGTGCCGCCGACAAAATCATTGATAGATATAACTATCTATGATGGTATTACTGCCAACATAGCAATAATTTAGTATAGTTTTGATTGGAATCGTAGAATGATCAACTGAAATCGCCTCGAAAGATGATGCATACATGACTGTTCTGTTCAATCACTTTTAGGTGGCATGTTGACAGACTCGTTTAGATATTTTCTTGTCATTCGGAGATAAGACTGATAATGTTTTACAGCCATTTTACTCCTAGAGCACACGAGGGATTGAAACTCATCCTACTTTAGACACTAACAGCTGATATATCTCGTCAACCTAGGATTTTATCTGAGCCAAGCTAGACAACTTTTTAGCAAGGGTTATCATGTAGATTATGTATGCGAAATGCAATCTTACTGTAAAAGCTCAGCGTACATTCTAGCTATTTAGAGAACAGCGAACTAAAATCTATGGAAGTATAATTGCAAACAAAATATTGCTTAAAAAATGGAACCACCACCGGTCCAAAAAATGAGAACTCGCACAGCATTTAGTCACGCGCCCGGTGACACTCTTAGCGTTCTTTACAATAATTGCAGTTTGTATTGTAAAGAAAAGAGAGAAAGTGAGAGTTTATTAGAAATAACATAGTCCTGTGTAGTCAAATGAAATAAAAGACTTAAAGAAGGCAGTAAAAAGATGCAGAAATATATTTTTTCGTTTAAGTATAAAAAACATCTATACAAATTATGGTCGCTATTATGCAACTAGGTGCTGCATAATTAAATGCCAGCATTTTAGCTCCACCCACTTAGTTGTCATTTTATTTTGGTGCCATTTTTTGAGAGGAATGCTTGTTCCATTGATTTTAGTTCGCTGGTAGAGAATGAGAAGTAATAAACAATGAGTGTTTTTCTTAGAACGAGTGTCAACATGCCACCGCGCCACCCTGCACAGTTTGTGTTAATGCCACCACATGTCACGTAACTGCTGGAATGTGGGTCACGATCATGTGGAGTCTGCCATGGCATTCTTTAACTCGTCTGGCTAGAAGAAAATAAGTTGGGAAACAAGATTTTCTTTATAAATTTTCTCCACTTATAGTTTTGTCTTACAAAGTCCTTTCGGCTATGAATGTTGTTAGGCGTGCACATGCACATTATTTTAGTGTGCGTAATACGAGAGCGTGCAGACGCACACTAAACAATGTGCATGTGCACGCCTAACAACATTATTAGCCGAACGGTCTTTGTGAGATAGAAAAAACTATAAAATAGTGCTTTTCCCTATAGTCCAAAGTATTCAATCAGAAACAGGATTTATCTATGGTTTGTTTATATCCAAATATTAAAATAACATCTCGATATCGCAAACACGTTTATTTAGCTGGCAAAATTACTGTTTTTGAAAATACTTTTTCGAATTATTTAATAATACTTGTTTCACTTTTGCATTTGTATTAAATATTGATAATCAAGTTTTTCTAAAATCAAAATGGAAGATATTATTCAACGTGTTATAAAAAAAAACCCTAATGCCGAATATGGTAAATAGAGACCATCAAACTGAACAACTTTTAGTATGGGACCAACTCTGAAATCGCGAAAAAAAAAAAATCAGCTGTTTCATACAAAAATGAACAACGAAAATATCAAAATGTATGAAACAGTTGATTTTTTGGAGATTTCAGAGTTGGTCCCATAGTAAAAGTTGTTCAGTTTGATGGTCACTATCTACCATATTCGACTTTAGAAATTGTTTTATAATGACTATAATGATAGATGTATTGTTACCCTACTTGTTTCCTTCTGGCCACCACCACCATTCATGTGTTCTAATGTATATTCACGCTTTATATGTAAAGAGATGCCAAGTGAAAACTATCACCAACAAATCGAAAGCTACGCGACGGAAATGTTGCCGACCGCAGCGCCGCCACCGCATCTGCCGCCAAAAAACCACTACCAAACCCCAAACGCCCAGTACCAACCCCCAACTACTCAGTATACTCAAAATACTCAGTACAACAACGCTCAGTATCAAAATACTCATTACCAAAATTCCCAGCCTCAGTACCCTCAAAACTCGCAGTACCAACCCCAAAATCATCAAGCCCATACTCAAAGAGAGAGTACGCACCACCAAGCGCAGAGTACGCACCACCAAGTGCAGAGTACGCACCACCAAGAAGTGCAAAATACACAGCATCGCGTACAAAACCCTCCCCAAACTCAGCACTTACCTCAGAACCCGCAATATCAATACCAAGGCCAATACCAACAAGAGAGATACTCGGGGGATCAAAGATCAGAGCAATTGAAAAAGTACGATGATTATCAGTATCAATACGAGTACCAGAATCAGAACCAGTATCAGGGTGCTCAGTATGGGGTTGGGGGGCCGAAGATCGGAAGGATTCAAGATTACGACCCCGTGAGTGATGGGCCCCGAGCGCCGCCGAACACGCAGCGAGCGTCGGCTACCCTCATTTATAACAGTACAAACGACGGGAAAAGAGGTTTGTTCATTGTGTTTTT
This sequence comes from Agriphila tristella, assembly GCA_928269145.1. NCBI lineage: Eukaryota > Metazoa > Arthropoda > Insecta > Lepidoptera > Crambidae > Agriphila > Agriphila tristella. Next base: position 843,580 of record OV743451.1, on the reverse strand, counting down.
GGCATGCATTTTTTATGTCCTGTCTGTTGGTTTTTAGGTCTATGTTGATTTAAGGTTGTGGTATTTGTTATTTATTAATTTTCATAGTTTTGATTTCGGTTTTCTAATAATTTTGTGTAATCTTTAAACCGAACGAACAAAGCGAGTAATTGAAATAAATTATCAGAAACATTCCGATGATTGAAATTACTAACAGTCTTTTAGTTACAACTAATTGCTAATAATAAAGACTTAATTATTCTAATTAATTAGTTATTGGAATATTTATTTCTATATTTTAAAAAATGCATGAACTATAATTTGTGATCTGCCCCCTAGCGTGACCACCGAAACGTGATATGATGTATATAGCAATTTATCACGTTTAACTGTCAAAAGACAATGGATTTTGACAGTTGAGTGTCGATAAAACGCTATATCACGTGATATCATGTATCACGTGTATAGTGATGGCCACATAATTAAGAACATCAGTTTATTATCATACAAACGAGGTAACTTTGAAGCCTTAGCTCTCCGCCAGGGATTGACCTAGCTGTGATCTGATGATGGCCATCCAGGGAGTGAATGGAGGAGATTCAGATCGCTACAGCACCTAACTGATCTGATCAGCGTTCTAAGAGATAAAAGGATATGTTTACAAAAATTGCAAAAATAGCGTTGAAATGTATGGAAATACTGAAAACTCTGGTCTTTCTTTACATTTGTTAGATTAGAATGCTTATTAAATCAGTTGAATGTGTATAGTGATCTGATTCTCCTTAATTCGCTCCCTGGATAGACATAATCAAATCACAGCTGGGTTAATCCTTGGCGGAGAACCAAGGTTTCAAAGTTACCTCGTTTGTATGAAAATCGACTGGCGTCCTCAATTTATCCAACATTTTAGCCAAAATTCATTGGCTTTTGCTAGTTAAACGTGATAAATCGCTATTCCTAATCATATCGCGTTTCGATGGTCATGCTAGGGGGTTGAATTAATAAATTATTAGTTAGATTTTTCAACAAGTTTCCAACAAGTCCAAAACTTTTATAGATTAGTTATAAATGCTTGTTGTTTGGTCAGGGTCCGCGCAGAGCGCTACGCAAGGCGCGCGGCCCATCGGGCGCGTCACGGACCTGGACCCGCTGGCCGCCGACCACGCCAAGCCCGCCCACACCGCGCAGGTAACCAAATATACTCTACTAGCTTTTGCCTACGACTTCGTTCACGTACACATTTTTGTAAATCTTTAGAATTTTTTAAATGCTGTAGGCGTTCCCGTCCCTGTTCAGAATTGGGTCCAGAGATATTAGTATCCTGTTCCCGTCCCACTTTCACTTATACTTCCGCTTACACTTTAACTTACAACTCACTATTACACTTTCACATACACTTACACTTTCACATACAAAGTCCCACTCTCCCCCTCCCCCTTCCCCCTATAACTTTTAATCGTCACGTAAAAACTTTGAAACTGAGGGACTTCCATTCAAACTTTCATCCTCTATTTCATCCCCCAAAGGGATGAATTTTCCAAAATCCTTTCTTAGTGCTCGTTTACACCATGATCCAAAAATGGTGTCTTTTCTTTTAGCCAGCTTTTTTTAGTTAGGTCTCTAGCCGTATTCCAACCATCAATTTAGAGTTTTATATGTATAAATGATGATGTACCTATATTTAAAAGGGCTTACAACGATGGAAAATTATCGTTTTTAATTAATCACTACATAGTATAAAACAAAGTCGCTTTCTCTGTCCCTATGTATGCTTAAATCTTTAAAACTACGCAACGGATTTTGATGCGGTTTTTTTAATAGATAGAGTGATTCAAGAGGACGGTTTATATTGTATAATACATGGTGTCAAATTCCACACTACACCGAAGCGAAGCGAGGGCGGGTCGCTAGTAACTAAAAACTATTGCTTATTTTGGAAAATCACAAAACTAGAGAACTTGCTAAGGTTTTTTTACACGACTGCCCAAAGCAAAAAGAGTGTATATGTGTTCGGGGTTCATGTATGTTTGTGGGTATGTGAGTTTCTTTATTCCACCATAACTTCTAAATGCCTGAACTGATTTGGATAAATGGGGTATCGTTAGAATCCTTACAGCATCCCGAGTGACACTGGCTATATTTTTGTTAGAAATATTCAATATGGCGACTGTACGACGCCATTTTCAAATGTAAAAAAATAATGTTCTTCTATTATTACAATATGGTCATCAAATGAAAGGCCTTGATGAGCACATTCCAAAACTATGATATGTCACTAAAATGTGTGAAATAAAAATAAATAAATTAAAAAATATTAAAAACACGACTGCCCGCCAAAAATGAACTAAAAACTTAATTACAACAAGTGTCATGCAGTCGGGGGACCTCTTTTATCAATTTTTTTCCATAATAAGGTCCCCCGACTGCAATGACACTTGTTGTAATTAACTTTTTAGTTCATTTTTGGCAGGGCAGTCGTGTTTTTAATATTTTTTAATTTATTTATTTTTGTTTCAAAGTCATAGGTTTATGGTCGGATAACACAGCTTAAAAGACTACAAAATTGTAAGTCACTTAACTATTTTTTTTCTATCAAGTAAAGTTTTAGTTATTATTTTTCTATCAATCACATAACTGATTACTATAATCTACTATCTACATTATTTTTTTGGAACCGATAAATCAAGTAGGTAATATTGTGTGAAATCGTTGCTTAAAACTGTGTATTTATGTATGTTTATTACACGTAGGTACAACGGCATGTAATGTATGTACGGCCCCTTAAACTAAATGTATGAATACTAAATAATATAATAGAAAAAATACGATTCGCACCAGGTCATTCTCGGACGGGAGTCGAATCCGCGATCTTTGGATGTCCGGTCTAATGCTTTAACCGCTGAGCTACTACAGTGTCACTAAAATGAATTAAACAATTATTATTTTCTTTTCCAAAATAACTATATAATATTGCAGAACGTTTGGTACAACAAAAAGATACAAATATATATAAATTGATTCTTTAATTTTGAATTTCATTTTAATAAGTATTCCCCTGAAATAGTTAACTAAAATTAAAAATATATCTTCTTAATTATGATAATTGTATTTAATTTTCTCGTTTCAGAATGTGTATATTGCGATGTATGACTACGAAGCAACCGACAGCGATGAGGTAAGAACATGTGCTAAACAATACATCCACTGACTATGGAAATGTTATGTATCTTTATACCATAATTCATTAAAATTGGTTCAGTAGTACAGATGAAAATAACTTTAACATTTAACCGCCATTGTGGTCCAGTGGTTCGCCCACCCGTGTAAAACGCAGGGGTCCCGGGTTCGATTCCCAGGGGGGTGTAGTTTGTACTCGGTTTGGGTGGTGATAGGGCTTATTTCAAGTCCGACTGGCTAGCTACAATAATCTTACCTAAGTCTGACACCATAACAACAATTTAAAACATTGTTGTGTTCCGGCAGTTAGAGGTAAGATAGCCAGTTCCTCAGTGATGAGGATTCCGGGTGTAGTGCGCTTCTACCTTCGGCCTTATCGTCACTTAACATCAGGTGAGGTGAAGGCCAAGCACTAACCCGTTGTACATAAATAAAATACCTATTCGTTATCAACTTTATCCGTCCCAAGGTGTCGTTCCGCGAAGGCGACTACATATCCAACGTGACGTCCATCGACGAGGGCTGGATGACGGGCCAAGTCCTTCGCACCGGCCGCACTGGTATGCTGCCCGCCAACTACGTCGAGCAAGTCAACGCCAGACCATAAACTTTACACTACTACTAATAAATACTAAAAACTTGTGAACATATCTGTACCTTAACAATAATTCGCTAGTTGACACCATAACAGTCGAATGCGGCAATGCTGGACCATAAATAATATACTAATAATAATATTAAAACACTTGTGAATATATATGTACCTTTACAATTGGGTAGTTGACATCTTAGCAGACACTATTGCCCGCCGACTACGTCGAACAAGTCAACGCCAGACCATAAACTTTACACTACTACTAATAATAATATCTTTTACTAAAACATTTATGAACATATCTGTACTTTTACAATTGGGTTGACATCTTAACAGACCCTATTGCCGGCCAAACGCTAGTTTTTTTTTACATTCTCTTTGTTGCCGGCCAATCACGTAGAGCGCGTTTACTCTAGCTTGACCATAAACTATATACTAATAATAATAAGACTAAAACTCTTTTGAACATGCCTTTACAGTTGGATAGGTGAAACTATAACAGACACTATTGCCCGCCAACTACGCGCGGGCCCAAAGCCTATTGGTGGATGGGTGACCCATCCCATGACTGATCCTTGCGAAAGTTGCTTAACTGTTTGAAGGTTACGTGTTGCCATGTATCCGATTTAACCTCACTCGAGTACTTACTTTTGTCATAGAAAGAATAACGTTTTGATAGGTCATAAAAATTTGGTGTCAACTACCTAATTTGGGCCTAGGAACACTCAAGTCTCAACTAAAGGATTATGCCGATTTTACTATACAAGCTAGGCCATGATGCGCTTTGATGAAATTACCAAAATACTATAGTAATTTTATAGTGATTGCGTGGGAAGAATATCATTGAAATATAATGCGGGAAAAAAGAGAAATCTCAATCTCAAGGAGCCGTTTGGGGTTATAATTGTTTGACATATTGTTACCTACCCCTTTTTGACATGACATGAGTCTGTCACAGATATGTATGGTTAATGCGCATCATGGCCCAGAATGGGGCATGATCCTTTCTACTACTAATAACTTTAAAAATATACTAGCCTTTCAAAAATTGCTTCTAGGAGTAGAACGAAATCACTACTACTAATAATCACAAATACCCTACAAATTAATCCAGACCTAATAAAATAAAAATAATAAAAATATTTTTTTTATTCTAGAAATTGACATTTATAGTGTTCCTAGGTTGCTTGATATTTATTCGTACTTGTGATTACTAGTACTAATAAATATATCTAATATTCTATACCTAAAACACACGACTTTTTAAACTATAATTAAAAATGGGCCAAGGTCTTTTTTACAATGCCAACATTTAGAAACACATTTTTCATAACCAGTGATAGGAAACATTACTTAACTACCACAAAGATGATATATTTATTGTTTATAATAATTCTAGGTAGGTACTAACAATTGTTTCGACAATAAAACGTTCTTATGGAAGTATATTTATGATAGTTTTTTATATATTTATAAGAAGTTTGTAATTTATGTTATAGACAGATGATCAATATAGGTATTTAAGGGAAATAATATAATGACATATTTTTTGATAATTGATGTTCTTTTAAACCAGAATTAGGTACTGTTTATGTCATATCATAACATAACAAAGTACCTGTTTATTATATTTTGAACCATAAAAATATATACTTATGATGTGGTGTCATAAGTACCTATAACATTGCCAAATTGAATTTCATATGATTGAATGAAAAAAAAACTGCATTTATCAATAAAAGCATTCCATAATAGTTTGAAATAATAGAAAAAAAACAGAACTGTATATCTATTTTACAATAATATTGCATGAAAACGCTTGCCGTTTTAATTTAAAACACTTTTTTATAATTTACAACTGTATTTTATTGTTTTATTTAAATTAAAATAGTCGCCTGATAAAGATATAATTACTTATCTTGTAAATAAAATATATGTTTTAGTTGTTAAGACTACTTTTTTATATTGATTTTTTCCGCATAATAAAATCTTTTCTTTATACATTCCGAATACTCACCTATCTAAATTCAGGATCATTTTTATACTGTTAAATGTCACCTTTTTAAAAAGAAACAATCTGTGGCGGCCACTTATTACGTGTGAGCGAAATAGCATGATCCACACGCCCACATATTGTGTGAGCGAGATAGCATGACCCACATACATAGGTATGTCCATGCCCACATTGTGTAAACGAGATAGCATGACCGCTGACCGCCATTTACAGACGTCTTGGCGCATAATGTCCTTTTCTCGAAATGTCCTTTCTCAAAAAGTCCTTTTTCTCGAAATGTCATATTCTCAAAATGTCCATTTAAATGCAATATTTTTTTAACAAATACATATTAAAGCTTTTTAGTTGGTCGCTTATCTAAATTATCATCAAAAACACAGACATGCAATGCATGTAAATATTTATTAAGTCTAATGTTATAAAGTAATGAGTAATGTAGTTATAAAATTGTAGAAATATGATGGAATCAGAAGTAAAAAAGTTATAAAAATCATGAACCAGTCTCTTTATTTGTAGTCAAAAATATTATTTATTTATAATTATTAACATATATAAATATTGCATATTAAAAGGACATTTTGAGAAAAGGACATTTCGTGAAAAATACATTTTGAGAAAGGACATTATGCGCCAGGACGTTTACAGATCGTTTCTTTATTTACGCAGGTTATATTTAACTATATGCGCTTGTTCAAGAGCAAGATAGAAGATACACTCTTCTTAAGTGATTATGTCAAAGTGCGCTCAAAACACTGCCACTATACCTTGTCTACAAGTGCCCATACACTTGTACTATTATTTATTCTGTGCCCATACATTTTAACTTCTACTTAAGTGTATAATATACTACAACGTGTTACAAAAAACCCATAAAGCCGAATATGGTAGATAGGGACCATCAAACTGATCAACTTTTACTAGGAGTTCAGAGAGCAATTTCAGAATTGATCCCATAGTAAAAGTTGTTCAGTTTGATGGTCCCTATCTACCATATTCGGCTTTATGGGTTTTTTTAACACTTTGTATATTGTTACTCCATTATATTTAATGCCTAGACATGTTTATTTAAGAAAACTGCGTGCTAATAACAGACTGCGGATATATTAAGCATTTTAACTTATTAATAATTAAGGTAAATAAACAAATTGGTTTTCCCATATAGCTTTGATTTGTATGTATAGTAAATGCCCGGTTTTGTTTTTAAATTGCCATCACAACTTGTCTAGAGGGAACAGTATTATAAGATCGATGTAAAAGTGCCTTTTTTGTAATTGTAATAAAAAATTTAAGCTATTAACACTGTATTTTCAATTAATAGCACTATAGGTAAGGGAAACTCTCCCAGATTTAGGCAACTTTCGTCAGAATAAATTATAGGCTGGTTTTTCTGACGACAACGGACTTTTGGTCAGATTCCGCTTTTGCCAGAAAAAATACAAATTATTCAAAATAGGCCGTAAGTATAAACAAAAATCCTTTAAAGGATGATTCCGATTTAACTATACAAGCTAGGCTAGGCTGTTGCGCTTTGATAAAATTACCGATATAAATTGACCAAAATAGACTGATATTTAAAGAAAAAGGAATTCAGTTTTCGTCAGATAAAAAACAGCCTATAATTTATATTCTGATGAAAACGGCCTAAACCCTGTCCCAACGACGTGCTGGACTACAGCTGGGCCACAAAAAAAAAGTTGGAAATCTGACTTTTTGACTATGCCATGATGAAGTCGATAATTTGTCGGAATTTGTCGCCATAAACCAGAATTTGTCGGTCTTGCGTTTAGGAGATACGTGTGGCTCAGCTGTAGAGACGTCTCTACAGCTGGGCCACACAGATCTCGAAAACGGAAGGTCGTAGCGAAAATCTGATTACTCGTATGTGTAGCCGGTAATTTGTCGGATTTTGTCGCCAAAAACCAGAGTTTGTCGGTCTTGCGTTTAGGAGATACGTGTGGCTCAGCTGTAGAGACGTCTCTACAGCTGGGCCAGACAGATCTCGAAAACGGAAGGTCGTAGCGAAAATCTGATTACTCGTATGTGTAGCCGGTAGTTTGTCGGATTTTGTCACCAAGAACCAGATTTTGTCGATCTTGCGTTTAGGAGATAATATGTGAGGATACGCTGTGGAGACTTTTCTACCTGGATCTTGAGAAAGGAAGGTCATAGCGAAAATCTGATAACTCGAGTGTGTAGCCGTTAGTTTGTCGGAATTTGTCACCAAGAATCAGATTTTGTCGATCTTGCGTTTAGGAGATTTGTGAGGATACGCTTACGACCTTTCGTTCTCGAGATCCAGGTAAAAAGGTCTCCACAGCGCATCCTCACATATCTCCTAAACGCAAGATCGACAAAATCTGATTCTTGGTGACAAATTCTGACAAACTAACGGCTACACACTTGAGTTATCAGATTTTCGCTATGACCTTCCTTTCTCAAGATCCAGGTAGAAAAGTCTCCACAGCGTATCCTCACATATCTCCTAAACGCAAGACCGACAAACTCTGGTTTTTTGGCGACAAAATTCGACAAATTACCGGCTACACATACGAGTAATCAGATTTTCGCTACAACCTTCCGTTTTCGAGATCTGTGTGGCCCAGCTGTAGAGATGTCTCTACAGCTGAGCCACACGTATCTCCTAAACGCAAGACCGACAAATTCTGGTTTTTGGCGACAAATTATCGACTTCATCATGGCATAGTCAAAAAGTCAGATTTCCAACTTTTTTTTTTGTGGCCCAGCTGTAGTCCGGCACGTGCCCCAACGCTCTGGCGCTCCTCCATTTATCGGGCACCCCGATGAAACAAGGAATTTTATCAAGTGTTGTTTCAAAAGAGACTCGTTGATTGTTGTTCTTATTTATGGCAACACTGTACTGTCAAATGTATTATTTTCCATGGGTGCCAAATTGGTCTACTGGTATAAAAGCAAAAAACAAGTATTGCTTAATTGGAAATTCTTGGTCAAAAATGTAATGGAATTTCCATAGCAAATGGTTACTTGTAACAGAAAATAATAAAAAAATATGGTGTAGGAATATTTAATATTACCATAACATTAATAGCTCCTATAAGATTCAAGAGTTAGGGGACAGGTCCTTGGTATAAAAAAGACAAACTTCCTTTATGTACATTTATTAAACAGATAAAACTAGAACATGCAACATTTAATATTTTTTCTATAATAAACTCTTACGAATAAACTATAATTGGACGTAGTTTTGCAAACAAGAACCAACCCTCATTTTAGGTGAAATTGAGTTACATATTTTAATAAACTCCTTAGTACGTTTTCTACGTCCTTAAAAAACTCCCAGACCGATATTCGATGTCACAACAAAAAAAAAGAAGGCTGCTTAGGGTACCAACACTGGATAGAGTCACTTTAGAAAAACTAAATGGATCCATGTCGCATGGTACCTATAAGTCTTCAGCAGTTTAATTACGCAAAACGGAACCAAGCCACATGGTTCTCAAAAAAAAAAAATTTACATTGTTTTTGTCTTTTTTATCTGCTAAAGGGAACCATTATGATACTTGGTTCTGTTTAGCATATTTAATAAAGTAGCTTTTAAAATAACCATGAGGCTTAGTTCTACCTAGATTATTACTTACTGTAACATTAGTCGAAGTTTGAAAGAGTAGAAAAATACTTAGTAACCCACAATAACCTACCAAAACATACCGCTTTTGCAATTTTCTACTCTATCACATTCATTTTAACAGTATAGGTATATGTATGTTCTTAATACAAATAATAATTAAAAACATGTTTAATTTGATTTTCGTTTGACAAAGCTTTATAGAAATCTTTATTTTTAGAAATTTTCTATACAATAATAACCTACCAAAACCTACCACGAATGCAATTTTCATAAATAGCAACACAAAACGAATTATTCCACTTTGCCCCACCATGGCGCCCAACTAGTAGGCAAAGTGGAAATGCCTTAAAATGTAAAAAGTGGAATCGGCAGTTTCTACAGCTAAAAATGTAGTGAATTCTGCCATTTCTGCCCCATTAGGGTTGGCACCATAGACCGACGGACAGACATACAGACAGACAGTTTATGATTTGATCATTATTATATTGTTTTCAGATTTTTCCTTGTATTTGTAGTATGAGATGACATTACTTGCCAAATTTTATAGTTATAGGTCAACGGGAAGTATCCTCTGAGTTTTGATTCCCTTGAGAATGTCAAAATATGCTTTTTTGCGGCATAAACGGCCGTATCTTTTTTTTATGTAAATCTTTAAAAAACATTTTTTTAGAGTTTCAAGGGACTGTGGATTTGAGTATATAGTTTTAATTTCAACTCGATATGCCTTCTCGATATAAAAGGATTAGACTGACCGAGACGGTCAGACATACAGACAGTTTATGATTTAATAACAAATTTAAAGTTTTCAGATTTTTTCCTGTATTTGTAGTATAAGACGATATTATTTGCTAAATTTCATAGTTCTAGGTCAACGGGAAGTACCCTTTTAATTTTGATTCCCTTCAGAGTGTCAAAATATGATTTTTTGCGGCATAAACGGCCGTATCTTTTTTTCATGTTAACTTAGAAGCTTTTTTTTTATAGCTTCAAGGGACTGTAGATTTAAGTATTAGTATATGGTTTAAATTTTAACTCGATACCTCCACGCGTTCCTGAGATAAAAGGTCTTGACAGACAGACAGATGGACAACAAAGTGATCCTATAAGGATTCCGTTTTTTCCTTTTGAGGTACAGAACCCTAAAAATATGTGTTTTAAATTATTATCATTATTATTCTGGTTAACCGTAAAACATAACAAATTGTTAAAAAGAACCAACCCACAAAAGAGTAATTTTTCAATAAGGAACCATCGGGTTTTTATCTAAAATAAATACAAAACAAAAGAAAAATCTGAATTTGCTTGCTTTGATAATATTGTGATCAATATTAAATTTTAATTCCGTAAGTTGATATGACAAATAACCTGCATATTTTTTTGGACACACTTTTAAAACAAAAGTTTAATTATCTCGAAAGTAACTTTTTGTGGGTTGGTTCTAGTTTGCAAAACTACGTCCAATTAATACTCCGTATAGCAACTAGCGCTTGTGCGTGAAGACCTACTAGGACTTAATTACTATCTGCATAAGGTTGATTTTTGCTAGACTTTCACCGTGTTATTTATTACAAAAGATTTTTAAACACTGTTTAACTTAGACACCTGTTTAAGTGTGATGCTGTCATTGTTTGAAAGAGACCATTTAAACAAGTGTTTAAGTTAAACAGTGTTACAATTTTTTTGTAATAACACGGTCAGTGTCTAAACACACTCGGTGTTATTACAAAAGATTTTAAACACTTGTTTCAATTAGACACTGTTTAAATGTGATGTTTCTTTCAAACAATATTGTCAAAAAAGTAACAGAGACATTTAAACAAGTGTCTAAGTTAAACAGGTCTTTAAAAATATTTTGTAATAACACCGATTATGCCGAAGTTACAAACGCTAAGCAACTTTAGTTATTCTCAAGGCATTGTAGGCGTTACTAGGACGAACTTCGGTCGCCATAGAGTGTCTAGACACCTTATATGACAAACTCTTTATAATCAATCAAAGTACAAACCGTACGCAGGCTTTAATCACATTAAATGTCCGTCTCTGTAGACTCTTATATTTTTTTTTTAATATGACAAAGTGTTACAAAGGAATCTTTTATGTTTAAATTTAACATGTCTTCTCTAAAGGCAATAGTGTTTTTAATTCAAAATAACTAACTTAGTAACAATGGTAATCGTTCTTAAGACATAAGATTGACTAAGTGTACAATAATTATCATTCGGTACAAAAATACGTACAAAAATAACATATTATGTCTATGACACTATACACTAACAATAATTATTTAATAATAACAATAGCTGCTAAGCAAGATTTAATAACTATATACATACTTTATTTTAACAGTAAAACCAAATACAGTACAAGGTAAACATCTCGACACTTTTTCGACGGAGTATAAGTTCGCGCACGTGCACTTGCGAGCGCCCAATAGCGCGCCCCTCTCCCGCCGCCCGCGCCCCTCACCGCTACGCATACATAAAATATGCGTTCTGCGAAATACCCACCCAATTTCAAGATGTTTGCCTCGTATTGTACATTTTATTACGAATTTTAAATTCTTTGAATAATTTTAACAATATTAGGACCTGAAATGCCACTGTTTTATTATAGAAATTCATAAAAACACACAAATTGCTAGTTTAAAAGTAAAATAGATCATTCCATAATTATTTTCAACATTACATCAATAAAAATAATCTTATTTATTATTTATAAAAATATGGCAACCCTGACCTTAACCAAAACACTATCATTTAATTAGATAACACACTAGATTCCAAAATGTTTATCAATAATTGAATATTATTTTGTTCAATAATGAACCTTATCGCAAGTACATAGACTTCTTTTTTGAAACAACCTTTCACCAAGTGCGTTATCTTGTTTAAACAATCTATGAAATTAAAATTTGTTTTTTAAAACATAATCTAACATTAATAAACATATAGGTTATACATTAACTTCTTTACTAATACCCAGTGTTGTTATATTTTAACTGTCATAATAACACTGAATTAGTAAAGTCCTAATACTAAAATTATATATTAGTACTTTATGAGATGAATGTTAGTATGAGTTTAATGATATGGCCCCTTTGTAGTCAACAACATCAAAATACATTACATTTAGTCAAATCCGTGTTTTAATATATTTTATTTAAATAACTGCCTTACTAATAAATTAAGAAAAAAAGTATATGCCTGTTATAACCAAAATCTTTTGTCTTTACATTAATAAAACTAAATTCTAGCCGTGTTATTACAAACGATTTTTAAACACTGTTTAACTAAACACCTGTTTAAATGTCTCTGTCAAACAATATTGTCAAAAAAGTGACAGCATCACATTTAAACAGGTGTTTAGTTGAACAGTGTTTAAAAATCTTTTGTAATAACACGGTAAATGTTTGTATATATGTAAACACGCAAAAACCGGTGAACGGATATTGATGGGCATTTCAGTTTGGTAGCTTGGGAACCAAGTTATAATCTAAGCCATATTTATCTAATTCGGATGATAAGAACCAGAGAAACAGCTTGAACTCTCCGTAGTTCTAGCTTTCATACACTAAGGAGGTCATTTAAACTGGTCGCCATATTTTTCTACTGTCCATGCGGGCGGAGGCTAGTTTAGGGATATAATGCTTTATATTATTCAACATCGCTACAATTTTTTGGTTATTCTAGGCATAGACTTTTTCTTATTAGTAAAGCAGTTCGTTTCTCAATGAGTATTTATAAAGTCAATGAGTATTTATATAATAAAAGTAATTTTTAGGAAGACTAGAAAATGTTGCTAGTCATCATTGTATAAAGAACATACACTATTCTCTTCACTTCATACATGATAGTTTTGTCTAAAAATTGACTAAAAAACCTATGCCATACCCTGTTTCATTATAAGGCCCATAATGCTTAAAACATTTCTAAAATATTATCATCTTTATTTTGCATAACACCTGTTTCTATTGTATCTTGCACGGGACACACCAAGGTAATATTTGACTTTTATTTACACCAGTAACAACACAAAACTTGTCTATGACACCATACTTCTATAGGGTGTTAATGAATGAACAAAAAATGGGAAATCTGTTTCTCCGGACCATCAAGCTGAACAACTTTTACCATGGGAGCAACACTGTAATCGCAAAATAATATTAGGCGTTTCATAAATTTTAACATTTTCGTTAATTTTTGTACGTAACAGCAGTTTTTTTTTCGCGATTTCAGAGTTGATCCCATATAGTAAAAGCTGTTTAGTTTGATGGACCGAAGAAACAGTTTTCCCATTTTTGGTTCATTCATTAACACGTTGCATAGTTAGTTCTTTAGTTGTGTGTAGCGCACAGTAGTAACGCACTAGGATCCTCGAGTCTTTCCAGTCTGTAGGTGGAATTATCTGGTAAATGGCGCACTAGCTCGTCTGTGAGGCGCACACGCGCGCCGTTGGGACCCGACACTAGCACTGTGTCGTTATCCTGTATCAACAAAATAGGAATTTTGAAAATTAACTGGACTTACAGTAAGATAAAGAATGGACATCGGAAACAATCGTCTAACATAGCAAAGACAATTAACAAAACAAACAAACAAACGCGAAAGCAACCTAATAAAAACGTGTTAAAAAATAAGGTTGGCCCTAAAAGCAATTTACAATTTCAACTTTATTGCAATGAAATAAAATATGTCAACGTCAAAATCCTTACTAATATTATAAATGCGAAAGTCCGTTTGTTTGTTTGTTAAGCCTTCACGTCTTAAATACTCAACCGGTCATCATGAAATTTTGTATACACGTTGTCAGGGGTACAGAGAAGGATACAGGGTACCGTTCATCCAGAAAAAACTTATAGTTCCCGAGGGATAGCGAAAAAAACTGTCCACGCAGACGAAGTCGCGGGCGACCGCTAGTTTCTAATAAAAGCAAAACACGAAGTTAGCCGATGCCCATTCATCATCTTGAAGTAATGTATTTCGTGTTATTACAAAAAAAATTTAAACACTGTTTAACTTCGACACCTGTTTAAACATGATGCTGATACTTTTTGTCAATTTTGTTGTAAGAGACAGCATCGAATTTAAGCAGGTATCTAAATTAAACAGTGTTTAAAAATGTTTTGTAATAACACGGATAGAATCTAACTAAACATAGGACACTAGGTAAGGTCAATTTGCTTTAAGACTAATGGGACCACATTGGAAGTTAACCAATGTAATAAAATAATGTTTGAATCATTTTAATCGGTCCAGCAGTCTTGAAGATATTGGTGGACATACATACAAAAAAACATACAGGTGAACTGAAAATCTCCTTTTGAAGTCTCCTGTATGATATTATGAATGTACGAATGTATCTATATGTTGAATGTGATGTGTGTTTGTGTGAAAGTGTTGTCTATTTGTCTCTCTGAATATATAGCTATTTGGGTATATGTGTATTTCTGTGTATATGTATTAATAAGTTACCTTATCATGATGTGTAGCGGGCAGTAACGCTCGCAGTTTGATCTGCAGTTCCCGAGCATGACACGCGTGCAGATACAAGGCGCTGTAGATAGTCCCGCCCGACGGACACACGTACAAGGTCAGACGAGGCTCGATGCGTCTGACAGAAACGGAACGATAAATGAAGTCTTTAATGTGTAAAACACTGTATACAACCTGTTAATAAATTAACGCAAAATGAGAAAACCGTTTCTTCGGACCATCAAACAGAACAACTTTTACTATGGGACCCACTCTGAAATCGCGAAAAAAAAATTTGCTGCTTCATACATTTTTATATTTTCATTATTAATTTTTGTATGAAACAGAAGTCCGAAGAAACGGTTTCCTAATTTTGCGTTAATTCATTAACACGTTGTAGATAAATGACCGATTTTTTATAGTACAGTCTGCAGAAAGCAGTCGGTTTAAAGCTTGACGTAATAAAAAATTAATATTTCATCAGACAAGTAATACTTTAGTCCCACGTAACCAAAAATTACTTCGGAGATGCTAGTTGTATCAGTAATTCAGAATCATTCAAAATAATAATAAGAAAAGGAATTTCCGGTCAATAAAATCAACTGTCATTAAAAAGGTAACACAATTAAATATTTAAATTACTTACTTGGCATGTAACGCGTTGAACAGACGAATCCCGTCGGCCAGCCCGCAGATCTGTATGATGTCATCACGGGACAATCTGGACAAAAAGATATTTTTGAATTGAATGCAGATTTCTGCTACTTCTATAGTTCATTTATTTATTTATAGTATTTAATTCTGGTTGTGTCAAAAGCTATGCTTAGAGCGACATTATAATATTTTTTCTTTTCTAATTTTATAAAGACTGATCTTTTTACTTAAAAGTAGCAGCTTTTGTTGGGAAAACAAAAATGCCATGAAATCGTAAACCCTTAAGATGCAGTGGTGTAATGGAGGAGATTCAGATCGCTATACACACCCAACTGATCTGATCAGCATTCTAAGAAAAACAAAGATCAGTATTCTCAATTACAGGATTACTATACATTTTTATGCTCATTTCGTGGTTTTTTTAAACATATTCACATATCTCTTATAATGTTGATCAGATCAGTTGGGTTTGTATAGCTAACTGAATCTCCTTCATTCACTCCCTGGATGGCCATCATTAGATCACAGCTAGATCAATCCTTGGCGGAGAACCAAGGCTTCAAAGGTACAGTTCGAATCACGAAAGATGACCACAAATGGCGCCCATCTTCGCGTCATAACTCACGTATAAAAGACTTTTGTCAAAGAAACATTTCATATATTTAAATAATATCGATGTATCTATATAAATGTGAAATATTATTTTGTCTAAAGTATTTTCTTCATGAGTTATGACGCGAAGATGGGCGCCATTTGTGGTCATCTTTCGTGATTCGAACTATACCTCGTTGGTATGAAAATCAACTGGTGTCCTTAATTATCTGGCCACTACTATACATCTACATGTAGAATTTGTAGAGGATACTATCACTGACCTTAGCAGATCAGCTCCAGAGAAGTTGCCAAATGTGGCCGCGTGCTGCGAGAAGCGGTGGCGAGACAGCCAAGCTTGCGTCTCGTTCGCACTCGCCTCCTTGGAAAGGCCGTAGTTCTGTCGACAAAGTTATATTGCTTCAGTTATTTGGTGTCAAGTCATCTTATGTGTGTTTAGAAATTGAGGCTGGAATCAGACTTGTGCGACGTGTAATGGACAGTTCGAACGAATTCTATGCGAATCATGTATATATTCGATGAGTTGATCCATTCAGTCGTTAAGAAAGGCGATAACGAGGCAACTGTATTGAAGGACAGAGAGAGGGAGGGAGAGAAAGGGGGGGGGGGGGGGAGAAGGAGAGTCAACGCCAAGTAAACTTAATATTGCGCTCTCGTTCGCACTTATGTACCAAAACCAACCAGACACAAACGGCAGACGGTGCAATAAAACGTGGAAATAAGACAGTGCACGTCATGTTCGCATCTCTATTACTATCTCTCTCGCGTAAGCAATCTTTTAAGTGATTTGCACTAGGGATGGGCGAATGAATTAAATATATCGATATATATCGTATCGATATTTTTAAAATATATCGATGTATAATGATAAAAAAATATCGATATATCGATATTTATCGATATTTTTACCCAAAAATTGGCTTGGCTATACAAAAGGTTTCAAAATTAGTAAAATTTACATTAAATACTTGTGTATTTAATGTTAATTTTACTAATAAAACTTGCTTGTGCAAGTTTTATTATTATTTTATGGCTAGCCTAGCCATAAGGTACATTTCGTGTCGACGGTAAAAAAATCGCGCGTTGAAAAATCGCTCGTGTTAACGAGCACTAATTCCTCAATAAAGCAAGTCTGTTCTCTAGAGAGCCATACTGCTGCCCTCACGTGTCAAAACATTAATTGGTTTAAGAAAATAGATTTGATAAATGGACTTGTGAAAGGGTCATGATTTCGACTATAGGTGCGGGCACATTTGTCAAACGCCACGTGTTAACACGCTGTATTTATATGGACGTGTTATAAGTGTGATCCTAGTGCATACATTTACTATGAAAACCTATGTCATCTGTCGGCTGTTTTTTTGTTTTTAAGGCGAAGGAAATTAACACATGCAGCCTACTTATATAAAACTTTTTTTTGGTCGGATATAAGACATGATTAGATCTTTAAAAATATCAAATTTGAATATCGATATATCGAGGAAAATAATATCGCGATATCGATTTATCGAAAAAAAAATATCGACGATATATATCGATATTTAAAAAAATAAATATCGATATTTTTTACCCAATCCTAATTTGCACCGTCTGCTGTGCGTGAGTTTTTCTGTCTAGTATTATTAAACAAAGAATAGAACATAGTCCCACAAACAACATTAAAGGCTTTTTAGCGCCGCACGCACGTTTTATGAGCTCGTGTGGCAGTTTGTTTTGCGTTGACTATAGCAATGTCCGTCCACGCACCTTGTCGGGGTCTATGGTGGGCTGCGGCAGGTCGGGCAGGACGGCGCCGGGCGACTGGCACGGCGGCGTGCTCACCTTCATCTCCCCGCCACTAAGACAAGCAATTATTTTAATTAGCAGATAGAGTAAAAAATCCGTTTATAAACAAAGAGTTATACGACTAATCAATGTACAGATACCGACAGATATCTTGGCAAAACTTTTTGTAATGACAAAAATTTTTGTATGGAACAGCAGATTTTTTTTCACATTTAGTCAGCTGAACAATAAATTTTGTAAGGGAATATGATATTTTTTTTCCGTTATGGAGAAAGTTTAATTTAAGCAACACTATCGCCTGTTACGTAACAGTATCATCACATCAATTGATTCCACGTTAAGTATATAAATTACATTTTGCCATGTGTGTATGCACCTTTACATGACCCATCAACAACTTATTTCAGTCTTGTTTACCATTTTTTTTAATGAGAGTGAATGTGATTTTTGGCAAACGCATCCATCTGCTAGAGAAACAAAAGTAGAAGTGCCAAGATTATTTCTGACGTTGGTTGACACTTGGCATGGAGTTTATTTACCAAAATGCAAGTGCTGATCTAATTGTTTATATCACATAAACATTTAAGAGTTTATCTTTCTTAAATACATACAAAAATTGGTACATTTATAATTTTTTTGCAGAAACTTGAATTTTTTCTTAGTTCTGGCAGGCCAAGCGCACTCCTCTCTTTAGGTATGAAGCTACAAGTAGCCGGCGGGTCAGTCTGCATCCGGTATGGACAATTCCATACCTCAGAAAAGATAAGAGCTATGCGATAAAAAGAGAGGCAACCCATAGGTGAATATAATAGGGAAGAGAGTGCTGTGTGACCTGAATTGCATTTTATTGTGTCGGAGCAAGTCTGTATTTATTTAAATGATTTTGCAGAGTACATCTTTTGTACTTGTACTATTATGTATTCTGTGGTTCTGGCTCAATCTATCTCTAAAACTTAATGGATGCAGCGCCGATTCAATCCTAAAAATCTTGTTTAAAGAGTTCTCTACCTAACCTACCTACCTAAAAAAACATTTTGAGATAAGTGTTGTTAACCAAGAGGTGCAACCTGTCTCAACCGATTCTCGTAAAATTTTGTGAGCAGATTCAATGATTAAATTTTTTTAAAGTTAAAGTGAGGTCTAAAGCTCTGAGCCATTAGCAATAATAGTGGATTAAAATAAAACTCACTCTTGGCAGTACAATGGTTTCATCTGGTTTGATGATGTAAGTAAAGCTGCAACAATAATAAAAAAAATCAGATAGATTCACAATGGCCTGATACTCAAACAACACATAACTTTGAGAGGCTCTCAAACATTGTCCTGTCACATTAGATGTCAAAGATATGACAAAGACAGCATGATGTTAAAGAGCCCCTCAAAGTTGAGTAGTGTTTGAGTAAGCCGTATCAGAACTTTACCTGTGTTATTACAAAAGATTTTTAAAATCTTTTGTAATAACACGGTACAAGTTTAAAAAGTAGTTTTATTTTAGGGTAATCTCACTTATATGGTGGATAGTTTAATTAGTGACATAACAAAATTTTAACTGTGCAAATTCATGAAACTCACCAGGTTGCGGCAGAATCGGTTTGTTAACCGCAATTGGACTGTTGTCAATCTTTGGAGCAACACTGTAACAAATAAGGGACTTCAATCGATTGCTCTAGAGCAGAGGTTCCCAACCTTTTACCCTGGGAGGCCTAGCCAATTGTGTGCTAAAATGTTTGCACCTCTCCCGATAACAATATACCTATGAATTTAATTGACTGAGCGAGCACAAAGCATCTCTGTTCCAGCTTGGGCAAAAACAGTTTCGTATGTCTGTCAGCTCTCCATCTGTTCTCCTTTACAGGGGGGGTATTACAACCTCTAATTATATATTGATTACATATATTGATACAGGGGGGGTATTACAACCTCTAATTATATATATATGATTTAGGTAATTTAAATAATAATATCAGTACATTATGTAGTAGATTTAAAAACTGTCGCTTTGTTGATTTGAAATCACCTAATTTATTTCATATGTGTAAAGCAATTAACCATGAAATCGACAGTATTGACTACCAGAACAAATATCTTAACGTCAAAGAACTGAAAAAAATTATGTTAATGCGCAGCAAGCCACCCATACAAAATAAAAGTCTAAATAAAAAACCCACAAAAGGCACTATCCCATATTACTTTAACCAACTTAAGTCGCAAACAGTGCCAGATATAAGCAATAATATAACCGCATCTCAGAAATCCCTTTCAACAACGAAAGACAAAATAACACATTACTTTCCTATAGTAGACAAAAATAAATTTTTTCGTGAATAAAAATGACAATAAAACATTTACAATATTCCATCAAAATATTGCAAGTGTTTTGGCAAAACAAGAATTACTAGAAATAACAATACAAGAATTGCAAAGTTTGAATAAGGTAGCGGACGTTATTTGTCTTTCAGAATCTTTTTTGCGAATCGGTCATGAGAAATACCTAAAAATTAATAATTATGAATTGGCAACCTCTTTTTGTAGAGAGAAGCAGAGAGGGGGAACATGCATCCTTGTAAAACGTGACATAATCTTTAAAAATATGACTAATTTGAAAAAGCATGCTGTTGAAAAAGTATTTGAGATATGTGGTATTGATATTCCATCTCATAAGCTACTCATAATTTGCCTATATAGAACACCGACAAGTAATCCAATATTTTTTTTGGATAAACTTAACACAGTTCTTGATGAAATTAACAAAAGTATGCCAAATAGACAAATTGTGATAACAGGTGACTTAAACATAAATACATTAAAACCTAACAAAATCACAAGTTATTTCAAAGATTTGTGTCTTAATTACAAATTGAAAATACATATCAATGTCCCTACGCGTAAAGAAGCTTGCATCGACCACATAATAAGCAACATTAATGAAGCCATTCCATTAGTACTACCGCTTTACTTGTCAGATCACGAAACAGCTCAACTTATAACGTTTCCAGTGAATAATAAAATTAGAACAGTGCCGAAATTTTATTATACACATGCTAAAGATTATAGTGTTGACAATATTAGTAAATTCAAAGAATGCCTACGAAGCCTTTCGTGGTCAGAGGTATACAATGAACCTGATTTAAATACAGCATTCAACTTCTTTCATGAACAATTGCTATTATTCTACAATCTATGCTTTCCAAAAATAAGAATAAAAGTAAATAATACACAAGAAAACAAGCAAAAATGGATAAGCAAAGGGCTTAAAACAAGTTGTAAAAGAAAGAGATTTTTGCGGTTTAAATATTATAAAAATAAAACAATATTAAACAAAAATAGTTACTTAACTTATTCTTCTATTTTGGGAAAATGCATACAACTATCGCGAAGAAAAGCCAACATAAAAACGATAAATAACAGTAAAAATAAATGTAAAGCCACCTGGTCTGTAATTAAAAATGAAACTTCTAATACAAATTTTGAAGATGGCATTGAAAAATTAAATATTAATAATAAAAAATTGACAAACCCTATGGACATAGCTACGTGCTTTAATACTCACTTTATTGAATCGACAAATAATTCGTCACTCGGTAGCACCAATAAAAAATTTAATATTAAGGGTATTTCTAATTCTATGTATCTTAGACCAATGACGGACACAGAGGTCATAAAAGAAATAATGACTTTGAACATGACAAATTCTGAAGGATATGACGGGTTAAGTACCAAAATAATCAAAAAGTGTGTTACTGAATTGAGTGCTATATTAACACACCTAATTAATTTATCGTTCGCTTCGGGGACTTTCCCTGAGAACCTAAAACTGTCACTTGTAAAACCTCTATATAAAAAAGGAGAAAAGGATAAAGTAGAAAATTACCGTCCTATTACATTAATATCGATTCTTGCAAAAATTTTTGAAAAATGCATGTATAAGCGGCTACTAGATTATTGCAATAAATTTGATATAATTGATGAAGATCAATTCGGCTTTCAAAAGCAAAAGTCGACAACGCTAGCTGTATTTAACTTAGTACGCTCAGTGTTGACAAATGTAAATAATGACAACATGACCACGGGTCTATTTTTTGATCTATCCAAAGCATTCGACTTTGTTTCACACAAAACACTACTACAAAAGCTCGAATTGATGGGGATCAGAGGGATACCACTTCAATGGTTTAAGTCCTACTTAACGAACCGACGACAATCAGTTGTAATAAAAAAAGTTATAGGTAAGGAGTTGGTCTTGCATGCATCCGAATATCAAGAAAATAAATACGGAGTCCCTCAAGGTAGTATATTAGGACCAATTTTATTTCTTTTATATCTTAACGACATAACTCAAATAACAAATCATAAATTAATATTATTTGCGGATGACATATCAATAATTGTGACTTCTAATAAAAAATACAATTCAAAACTTGACCATGAAATTGACATAAATAATAATATTGACAAAATAATAAAATGGCTCGAATCACATAATTTAAAAATAAATCTCGATAAATGTAATTTTATTCAATTCAATAAAACAAAACAATCTAAATATACTATTAAACTTAACATAGACAAAATAAAGGAAGCGACACAAACTAAGTTTCTTGGTTTAACTATAGACCCGGATTTAAATTGGAAATTACATGTAGACAATCTATGCAATAGAATCAACAAATTTGTATACGCTTTAAGGAAAATTAGGAACGTTACTAATTTAAAAACAGCCGTCATGACCTATCGTGCTTATATCGAATCGATCATTCGCTACGGTATTGTGATATGGGGCAATAGTACAGAAAATAATAGGATATTTGTAGCACAGAAAAAGTGTATTAGAGCAATATGTGGTATTGCAACTGACGTATCTTGTAAACCATATTTTAAAAGTCTTGGCTTGCTGCCGTTACCATCACTTTATATATTTGAAATCTCTAATTTTGTGAAAAAACACAATAACTATTTTAAAAAAGCACTTGACGTAAATACTAGACTTAAAAGAGACCCTAACAGACTTGTATATACTGATATTCCCAGATCAGCTAAATACAGAAAAAGCTGTTTGGCAATGTGTATTAAGATATATAATAAATTACCTGCCAATATTAAGGAAATTAGTTCTAATGCTGTATTTAAAAACAAATTGTTTAGATGGTTGAATGAAAATAACTTTTATGATGTACGGGAATTGTTTGACCTAAAGACATGATTAGAATTAATATGTTTAAGTTAAATTTCATTAATATGTATGATGACACATTGTACGCCTTTAATAGGTTAATTGTGAGAGACTCAACTAAATTATTTTAGTTTGATAAGATCTTATGTAACCACAATTAGGACAATAAAGATGATATTATTATTATTATTAAAACTAGCCAGGTTTATGAATTGCTAAAGATACATCTCTTTCTCGCTGCATAGCAAATAAAAGAGACACGGCGGCAAGTCATTCAGAAAACTGTCAAGTTTTAAGAGGTTGTAATACAGGGGCAGGTCGCATTTATCAACTGATTCTCATAAAATTTTGTGAGCAGGTTCTATAGCTATATGTAATTTTTTGTCGATTATATTATAATTTTTTTTCAAAATGGCTGAGATATAGGGATAAATTATATTTCAGCCATTTAGAAAAATGTTGCAAATGTGAGGTTTATAGCTCTGCAGAGTCAGTTCTATTCATCATCAGGAATAAATTGTAAGACAAACAGTGAAAATATTAATAACATTGAAAGATTTCTGATACTAGAAATCTCAGATATTGATGATTAATCAAATCTTATCATTACTAATAGTTATATAAATATTAAAACCATTCCATGACCTAGATAGCACTCCATTGTTATGACAACAATATATTTTTGGTGGCTATTGTTACTTTCAGAATAAAATAATCTTCAAAAGAATTGTGACAAGGTCACAACAAGGCTAAATGATTAAAAAAATATTTTCTTTACTAAGTAGGTAATCAAAGTGTTGGTAATGAAAATCAAGAAGTTTCCACAACTAAGGGAGGCTTATGGCTTGTGATAGTAATATGATGTATTCTACTTATTTGGCACTTTAGCAATAGTATAGCTATCTTTAGTATTATCTTATCTATCAGTGTTATCACCCTACCTATTTAGATTTAGATAGTATACAAAAAATACAATGTAGTAATAGATAGGCTACTGAAGTAAGAACTGAAACCAAACCCAAAGGTTGACGCACCAGTTATGTTATGAAAAAACTGGATATTTACGGTAAACGCGAGCGTCGCGCCGGTCTCACGTAGACGTTGGCCGCTTTTAGTCTCCTCGCGAGCTCCCTGTATGTTTCAGGATCAGCGTCGATCTCCACTTCAGCTTTCAGCAGGGAGAATTTCATGCGCCACCCTCTCGCCTCCACCCCGTGCACCAGGCGGGCCTTCAGCACGACCCCCCGTCCGAGGTTACGCGCACTCAGTCTCTGCTCGAATACGAGCATAATACTCGTCAGCTGTAATCCTGCCTCGTCAGGTTGAAGAAGATGAAAGCCCCTGAACCAACGCGGTACGCCCTGCGGCCGACAACCACCATAGCTGGTCCACGGAACGCCTCAACAACCATTTGTCACGATTCCACAAAAACACCGAACTGTACGATTCAGACTTCCACGATCTTTCACTTGTCTAACATTATTTCCGCAGGTGTCCGCTGGAAAACGTCTGCACTGTTTCCCTTTCAAACGCCGATAGAAATAAAGTTCACAACAATTTACACTTCACAGCGATACAGAAACACTGGTTATAAGTGGATCAAACAAATTGGATTGGATAATATTTTCAGCGAAAGCAAAATGAAAACAGAAACAAAAGAGTAGGTACAGAACCGATGACAGCGCGAGAAAGACTAAATAAAATGGCCGCTGATTGGTCGCTAGTGAGGCGCGTTCCACGATTGGATCATAACCGGTTGAAATCGGTTCGCGGAGGCCGCGGCCGGCTTCGGTCGGTGCATCGAGTATTCGAGTCGCCCGGCCCGGCACGTCATAATAGTGATGTGACGAATATTGAGTTTTATTTTAAGAACGATTATAGTTTACTTTATACTTATGAATTTTACTCAATTTTATTACGATTCATCATACAGGTGCTCGTTTATTGAGTTTTTTTTTATCAATCTTAGTAAACTTTTTCAAATCTATTTTATTTAGCGAAGTTGAAACTCGAAAGTGTATATTTGTAAAAGTTAATTAATGTGCCGAAAAAAAACGCTAAAACTAATGCAGTTCAAACAACTTACCTAACTATTTAAATCTATTCTAATAAGACCTTGTTTTTTTAACGGGAAGGTAAGTACTTATGCAAGTAGGTACAATATTTTGTTAAAGATATTATTTCTTCAAGTCAGACAATTTGAGCAAGTTTATAAATATTATTTTATATTCAACTACATTTTTTGGAAAAAAAATATGGATATTATAAGTATAGATACAATGCAACACTAACGGTTGGTGACGACAAAGAGTTTACCGGATGAATGAATCAGTCATTAACCAAGACCTAAGGCAACGTTATACATCGTAAGCTTCTTTTCAGTCTAGATCGTGTTTTAAAACTAGAGCTGTTTAATCTAAAAATATTTCACTTCCATCAATTTCATTTGCGCTGCGAAAGGTTCAACTACGCAGGTCAAGACATCAATCGTCATTACGACAAATGGTACCTATCCGAAAAACACAATAGATTGATCAACAACAACGTCTATTCACGTTAATTTGGAGGCCCAAAATGGAATAACAGGGTGGTTGTTATGTTATGATATGAGAATATCTAACAATCTGTACCTACCATACATCATATAGATATATTCTAGAATCCAGTTCAAGAGTCACAAATAATTTATAACTGACGACCGAAAGTTAAAATCTTCGTTTTCATACTTTCATCACCAAATATAAGTTCTTTTTTTTTGTTAGATTATACTTTATTATACTTATTATTTTTTGAATAGTATAAGTTTTCTGTGAATATTAAATACTGTCATGAAGTTCACGGGATTGCAGATGTAACTAGTTAAATACCAAATATTATTATCTTATTGCCATCGCTCAACCTAATATGTAGTTTTCTTAAGAAATTATATGCGATGTGGTGCAAGGTGCAAGATACATATAATTTTAAACGACTACAGAAAAATACACTGTTTGACTGTAGGTACTATTCATTCATCGTTTGTTCAATTAATATAATTATGCGCTTGACCTACGTGGTACGTGACCAGACACATATGTCATGAATTACTGCTAAAGTAAATCACATGAGGATAAAGATGGGTTCAGTTTCAACCAGTTTTCGCCACATTTCACGAGTTGGTTTATGTTTGAGGTGTAAATCGAGTTTTTAGAAGCCGCTGTAGCGCGAACTTATTTTTTTACAGACATTCAATGGCGTTCTTTTCGACATCGTACATTTAGGTTCTATAGCCAATATCACATTAGCGAAAACGATAGTGAATATCTACATCGAAAGTGAATGTTTTCGGAAACCATCTATTTCAGGGGTGCCCATACTTTTTCTTAATGAGATCGACCTAGCAAAAGATAGACATTTTGACAGTTTAACCCACCAAATATTTATCAAGAAAAGAAATTGCACAAGTAAAACTATATTGGGTGTATAAATAAACTGCCAAATGTGTTATCCTTGGCGATCGAATAAAATCTCTCGCGTTCGACCGTTTGAACACCTCTGATCTATCTTAACACGTTTTTATTAGGTTGCTTTCTCGTTTTTTAAAACGTCAAATGTATACTTTTTTTAAACATAAATCATGTTACTTTTTTGTGGCTATTCTAAGGGCAGGTGCTAGGTTCTAATCGAAGCATAAACTGTACTGCACTTCCTTATTACGTAACATTGGAGAGTATTGTGTTGTGTCAACGACCTCATAAAACTTTATTGTAAAAGGGATCAGCAGAGCGTGAACCTACAAGAGGTGAGTAACAATTGAACATTACTGTACTGTGCAAAGATAAAAAAATAAAGAAACTCACATACATACAAACATACATAAACCCTGAACACAATAATACAATGAATAATCCGTGGATAGCGGTGTGGGTTGCACGATTGTTAATATTGGAAATGTAATAGTTTATACATACATACATACATACACTCACGCCTGTTTCCCATGGGGGTAGGCAGAGACTATGGATCGCCACCTGCTACGATCCTTGCACACTTCTTTCGCTTCATTCATATCCATTACTCTTTTCATACATGCCCTGCGGTTTTTGTCACTGCGTACACCAGCCTTTTTTATAATAACCTCTATTTGGTCCGCGTAGGTTTTTCTGGGACGCCCTCGTGCAATCGTTCCTTCCACATTCGCACAGTATATCTCTTTCGTGATTCGCCTTTCATTCATCCTCTCTAAGTGACCAAACCACTGAAGCATTCCTTTCTCAATTCTTGTCACTATATCATCTTTCAGACCACACCTTTTGCGAATCACCTCATTGCTCACTCTATCACTCAGTTTTACTCCGCATATTTTCCTCAACGATCGCATCTCTACCGCATTTATTCTGCTTTCATTCTTCTTCTGCCATACCCAAGATTCACTTCCATACATCAGTGTCGGTACCAGCACTCCGTTATGAATAGCCATTCGCGCCTTTGCAGAAACGGTTTGGCTACTCATAACCGAGTGTATAGCACCACTCACCGAATTTCCTTTCTTCACTCGTCTTTCTATGTCTTCCTCACTCTTTCCGTCCCTTGTGAACAAACTCCCCAAGTATACAAACTCACGGACTTGTTCCACTTTTTCGCCACCTAACATTACCGTACAGTCAGTCATTTCTTCATCTCTCTCAAACACCATCACTTTAGTCTTAGTTACATTCACTTTCATCCCTTTTCTCACAAAATCTTCATTCATAACCGACATCATTTCCTGCAACTCTTGCGCAGAAGACGCAAGTATAACTTGGTCGTCAGCGTAGAGAAGGCACTTGATTTGAGTCCCATTCATCACAACCCCACAGTCACGTTCTTTCAGACCTTTCATACAACTGTCCAAAAACAGATTAAAGAGCCATGGTGACGCAACACATCCCTGTCTGACACCCCTAGAGATGCCAAACCAGTCAGTGTATACGCCGTCAATCCTGACGCATGCACGGGAATCCTCATAGAGAGATTTCAGTGCATGAATCAGTCTGCTCTCCAATCCGTATTCGGACAACACCTTCCATAGCTCATTCCTGTCAACTCGATCGTAGGCCTTCTCCAGGTCCACAAAGGCACAGTAAACCTTTTTGTGCTTAGCCAGGTGTTTTTCGGTTAAGCACCTCAAGGAGAAGACCTGATCCGTGCATCCCATTCCCTTTCTGAATCCCGCTTGCACATCCCAAATACTCTGATCAGTTTTTTGCATCACTCTTTCAATCAGTACCTTTGCATACAATTTACTGACAATGCTGAGAAGACTGATCCCGCGGTAGTTTTTAGCATCCTGCCGTGACCCTTTCCCTTTGTACAGCGGCACGACCACGGCTTTACGCCAATCTTCCGGCACTTTGCCACTGTTCCAACATTTATTAAAGATCAGGCACAGCCAGGACGCAACCAGCTCTTTCCCACCTCTCAGCATTTCAACAGTAATTCTGTCATATCCTGCTGCTTTCCCTTTTTTCATGCTCTTCATTGCACTAATAATCTCATCCATATATATATCTCTTTCATCCACTTCTGTCTCTTCCTCGTCTTCCACCCTTTTATCCGAGGCTTCTAGCATAGAGCCATCCGCCTCAAACAAACTCTCAAAATATTTCATCCACTCCTGTAGTACACCTTTTTCATCTGTCACTAGCTCACCTTTTTCATCTCTTATCACATTCATTTTAGACTTATGTGATCCACTTCGAGACGTTTTCACTTGTTTCCAAAACAATTTTATATTGTCTCGAAAGTTATCACAGAGTTTGAAGTCACACTTTTCTTTCATCTTTCTCTTTTTTTCGTCTACTTTTTCTTTCACTACTTTCTTAATCCTTTTAAACTCCCTTGCAACTGTATCAACATCATCTTCTGTAACACTTGCATTCACTCTTTTACTGGCTTTGATGGCCAGCAGATCCTGCCATACTTTTTTCTTTTCATTCACTATCTGTCTTACCTCACTATCCCACCAGTTTATTGGGGGAGCATTCTTCCTTTTACTCACTCCACATATTTCCTCAGCTGTTTCAGTCACACCTTTTTTAAACTTTTCCCAAACTTCCTCAAGCTTGCCATCTTTCACTTCAGCCACATTTCCCAATCGTTCTTTCAATTTGCACAAATATGTCTTTTGCACTTCCACTTCATCCAGGTTCTCAACTTTTACTCTAGTCAGCTCCGTTGTTGACACTGTGGGACGATGACGCCAACTTTTGAACAGACCACTAACCCGAGACACTACAAGAAAGTGGTCTGTTCCAATGTTACTACCCCTAAAGACCCTGGTGTCTACAACTCTGCCCTTCAGTCTTTCATCAACAATCACAAAATCGATCATACTCTTCTTTTCCCCTCTCTGCCAAGTGTACATATGAATTTCCTTGTGGTCAAACATGGTGTTCGTTACCACAAGATTCTTTTCTAAACATACCTCAATCAAACTCCTGCCATTATCATTTACTCTTTTGTCTCCATATATTCCTAAAACTCCCTCACATCCCTCTCTTCTCACACCTACCCATCCGTTAAAATCTCCAAGCATAACTATCCTTTCATTATCTTTGCATTCATTCAAGATGTCTTCCACACTTTTCCAGAAATCCTCCTTTTCCGTTGCTGACTTGGATATATCGGGAGCATACACGCCAATGACGCGTATTACTGGCTTACATTACTATTGCTGGCTTACATTACCGGGGGTAGGTGCGTTCCTGATGGCAATGACCTTTTCGGGTGATTTCCTAATGCCATTTTTATCAACGATGTAACCTAAGTATGTTAATCCGGTAATCAAATAAAATCCGGTAATGTATCCCCGGTAATGTAAGCCAGTAATAGTTTATAAATAGTATTAATTGTGTCAACTGTTTGTTATCTCAAATAAATAAAATAAAATACACTCCTCTTTTTTGGGCAGTCGTGTAAAAACATTTTTGGTACCTAAATTTTTTCTATGATTTATTTTTAAGGAAAATATGTTATCGAATGTGAATTCTTAGATTCATAATGAAAATAAAGGCTTTTACTAAGCTACTCGACTAGTAGTAGTAAAAACTGGGATCATGATTTAACTCTAACGATTATTGAATTACTGCTAAAACTGATAAATAAACCAATACATTAAATGTGTTCACTTTATCACGCCCACTCCAAGCAGATAACATATCAAATCAACATATCAGGTAGATAGACAAAATTTCCGTGTAAAATACCCAAAACGCACACCACAATTTGATTCTATAAGAAAAAAAAATCTAACATATACACCGTTATTTTTAAAGTATACCTAAAAACAAACAAACAAACAAACGCGAAAGCAACCTACTAAAAACGTGTTAAAAAAGGGGTGTTCAGACCACGTTGATGAACAACTTTTATTATGACGCCAACCACGAAATCGCGAAAAAAAAATCAGCTTTTCCACAGAAAAGTAAAACATCGACTCGACTATAATGTAGGTATGGAACAGCAGATTTTTTTTTCGCGATTTCGTGGTTGGCCCCATAGTAAAAGTTGTTCATTAACGTGGTCTGTACACTCCTTTCAATTTTTAGATATACTTTAAAAATAACGGTGTATAATTAAATACTCTCAAACATAAGTGGGGTGTTGAGGTCGGATGGCAGGAGGCCTGACGGGATGTCACTTGTGCCTTGGAGCATGGGAAGGACTTTAGTTTGGGACGCCACCTGTGTGGATACTTTGGCCCCGTGCCACATTGACGCTACATCAGGCCAATCTTGTGCGGCAGCAATCACAGCAGAGTGTAACAAAACACGTAAATACCGAGACTTGGGGGAGACATACTTTTTCCTCCCTTTTGCAGTGGAGACAATGGGCCCCTGGGGTCCAAATGCAAAATTGTTTTTAAAGGACCTAACTGCTCGCCTGTTGGAGGCAACAGGAGACCGAAAGTCTGGCAACTATTTTGCTCAGCGCATAAGCCTAGCGATACAAAGGGGCAATGCCGCCAGTCTTTTAGGTACCTTGCCTCGAACAGGTGAGTTAGTGGAAATATTTTATTTGTAATTGTTTTCATATTCTTATGTCTGTTGTTGAAATGTAAATAACTTAGTTTTACCATGATAAATACAATTAAGTTGCCTAGTTTATTAAATCGAACTCTTTCCTGGTTCATCAGATAATTTATTGTCATAAAAGTGGAGGGTCATAAAATAAACATCGCCAAGACAACATTTTAATAAAGCTTTATTTTTAGTAGCCAGTCTAAATTATGTTAACTTAAGCCTATTTTATTTAAACTAGGCTTTGTGTGCGTGACTACAGTTGGAGTAAAAATTGCGAGATTGTTCACAATTTTCACGAAATCGTAGCTGTTCTTCCATTGCCAGATCACCATGAAAACTATTTTGGTTTTAGGTACTTTGTTTTGTTTTTGTAAAAAGTTGCGTAAAATGGATTGCAACATTTGCAACTACACACGAATCTAAAACCAATGATTCTTTACGCGACGTAGATGTGTTGATCAAACAATTTCCAAAGGAGACTCGGTCATATCACATCTCAATTCTCAACGAAGCACCAACTCATTCACAGGATGTGCCCGCATATTATGATACCGAGAGCTAAACATAGCAACAATTCACGGACATCGTAATCATGTCCCATCCGGGATGCATTGGCAGAGATATATGATCCTTATATTGGGTGTAATCTTACCTAGGCCATGAAAGAACATAAAAAAAAGATAGATGCGACATCAACAATTGATTCATTCGTCAGATTGAAAAGTCATTTGTATTTACTATTTTATATAAATCATTGTATCCGATCTATAAGAGAAAAGTTAATAGTTGAGAGCCTGTTTCAGAATGTAAAAGTAAGTTCTGAGTAGCTTACTTAAAAGATAATTTGACAGTTGTGATAAGAAAAATATCTCAAATCATCTGTCAAGTCAGCTACTCAGCCTCCCTCTAGCTTGACCATCGAAACACGATATGACTGTCAAAAGACAATGGATTTTGACAGTTGGGTGTCGATAAAATACACGCGACCCCAATTGTCAAAATCCATCGTCTTTTGACATTTAAACGTGATAAATCACTATTATCATACCGTGTTTCTGTGGTCATGCAAGGGGGCAGAACTTACTTTTACGTTGTAAAACAGTAAAGGTTGATGGTTAGTTTAGTAGTACGTATTTTAACCGATTAGACGAATGTTATAGTAGAATTCTATTCTAAAATTGAAGAATTTATCAATAACAACAACCAGCAGTCGTAGCTAAGGAAAGAATGCAGGAAAGTCATAGCACCAATAATAGGTACTACTAACTTATGAGAAACGCCTTCCCTTTATGAAATGGCGCATCAAACCAGACAGTCACGCAAGAACGAGCGGTCAACTAGGGCTATAATTACACAATTGTGTTCACTAACTAGTTGATTATTATTATTAGCATGAGAACATGTTAGACATTCTTGTCCAACACGCCTAACAAAAGATACAATATAAAAAATTCAAAGTCAGTACCACTATTTTACGACACT
This sequence comes from Agriphila tristella, assembly GCA_928269145.1. Lineage (NCBI taxonomy): Eukaryota > Metazoa > Arthropoda > Insecta > Lepidoptera > Crambidae > Agriphila > Agriphila tristella. The sequence goes on along the minus strand of OV743451.1, from coordinate 810,992 downwards.
AATGTTCAAGAATTTGTAAATTTCATTCCTATATTCTCATTCTGGAAAAACAAGCTTTTATTGAAATAAAAATTACACTCTTTTGGACAGCCGCACCGTCTAATAAAATTAGGATTTAAAAAATCATGTGTCATGAAATCGTGTTCATCATTATTAAAATATTTTAAAACGAATCCAATATTATCACAGATCTAAAATACCATTAAAATCAAACTTTTACCATGCACTATCTTACATGATAACAACACAACTAGAGCATATTAAAGTGCAATACCTACTGAATCTTTAAAAAAACTAAATTCGAAATACCTAACGTTCGCAAGGAACTAAGGTAAGGAGCGACTCGAATAAACTAGGCCGTAATTATACAATTGGGAGTTCTGCAACACTAATTAATAGTTGTCGGGAAGAAATAAGGATGCAGCTTAACCAATGGCTTTATTGGTATCAAATCAATAGGAGTGCCATTCATATCTTAAATCAATTCATTTTAACGTCAATCACAAAAAAGGGACCAAAAGCGGTAGCGATTCGTTAATTAAGGTTTCAAATCGATAATAGGACAACACTAGTTTGTCACTTCCGGAAACGAAAAAGTCTTGCCATATCAAATATGAATATTTGGAAAAGGTAGAAAACAATAAGAACTAGGGCTTTACGGCCGAATTCAATAATCTACATAACTTCATTTACTTAGAGATATTTTACTAGGCATCTGACCAATATTTTTTTAATTTTTGTTTATAATTAAACGGGAGACTGTGGTCTTTGTCACTATGACTAGTGCCCACCAGATTTTGTCTGCTGCTGTTTGCCAGAAAGATAGTAAGTAATAAAAAGATTCATTGAGAGTTAGTAACAGGTTTGAATCTTATAGTTTTATTGATATATAGGTAATATAAAAACATATTCATAGCTTTGATTTGAAACCAAGTGAATGATTTGATCGAAATCCGTTTAGTAATGGCTACTATGGTAATGGTTGAGTTATAAGGGTTTGAAGGGAAAGCCAAGCTCAAAGCATTATGTACTTTATCACGTACGACGTAAGGTTCGTTTACGTCGCGGATCACGTCATAAGTGTACCCAAAATAACAGTGCTAAATTTTTACGATATCTCTTAAACATGAGACGGTATACGAGCTAGCTAGCTTGTATAACTTCTCAGGTTTAAGAGATATTGTAAAAAAATCTTCACAGTTAATCATGTGGTGGCATAAGCGTTTTTGTTGGCATTCCATTTAAAAATATATAAATATCCATTAACATAATAAATGTTTTGTTTGTGCTGTCATGCATTGGTTAAAGTTGGCCATTTTGCGAATTAGTCCGTTGGCATTTTGCGAATTACCTAGGCATTATGCGACTAAACGGTATATTTTCCGCTGCGTTGCAGCCGGGCGCTGACCGGTTGTAACCGCACCGCGACCTCGGCAGGTTCATAGCCACAGACAACATAGGTTCATGCGCTCATCGGCTGTTATGCAACGATACGACGTTTCTTTGAGGTGACGACCACGGTCGGGTGAACGCTTTATGTGCCATGGACAACATCGTCGCTTAGCCACTCCTATGGTTAAAATCACTTGCACGCCGCGCCGTAACAACATAAGTTTAGTTCGTGCAGGGGCGATACGCGCGCATACGAATCTTGTTGGCAACTGATTAAGCGAAGCTGTTGCCCATAGTATGTATCTCTCTCTATGTATTTCTGAGGTTTCGAGTTTAATACCGGAAATTTTAAGGCAATATCTGGACAAAGTAGAAAATAAACTTTTCTTTCTAGTGGTTGTTTTTCATTTACTTTTTTTATGATAGATAGGCATGCGCTTGGCCGCTATCAGCCTGATTGTAAGCGAAGATGCGATCTACGATGGAACGCGCTTGCCTAGAAGACCCATTCACTAGCGACTTGAAGGCCTCCAGATTGTACCTATCAGGAAATACAGACTCAGGCAAGGAGTTACACATCTTTGTAAAGTACACCAATTTTAAGTTATTTTACTCACTTATGCTCTGAAATGTTATCATTCCATTTGAAAAAAGAATGCGGGGCGTTCAACATTTCCGTGGGGGTCTGGTTCATCACATTCTAAATTTGAAATTCAGTGCAGAAATGAAATTCAATACTTACTTCCCGCACTGAGTGCGGGAAGTAAGTGTTCCAAATTCAAATCGGTAGAACATATCAGCTAGCATTCTTTTTATGAAACTTTATGGTTACATGACCGGTCAGTAAACATGGCCACGCGAACCAATTTAAACATCAAAGAAAATTGTATTTCCTCGCATTTCGTGAGTAAAGTATTATACAAACCTTGTACTGGAAGCTACTTGCATTGCCTCGAATGATTAAAGCCCTCGCCTGCGGCTCGGGCTTCAAACCATCCTCGACAATGCAATCGCTAGCTTCCCGTTCTCGGATGTAATGTACTATTTCTTAAACATGCGCGGAAATATTGTCATTACTTTTGAATAAAGAACACGCGAAGTATCATATTTACGTAGACTGCAAAACCTAAATCACTTCCCGGCGCGTTCTTTGAATTTGGAACGAAGAGCGCGCCGGCAATTTTGTATGAAACGGTGTGCTGTTTGAATTTAGAACTCTTTCATCAATCGTACACATTGCGTTCTCGTGGCTGTATAGCCACAGATGCGTTTACCTTTCGGCACAAACTGTAAAATAAAATAAAAAAATGGCGGTAAAGCGGAGTTCGTTGTTATTTTGTTAATAAAAAATTATTAAAATGAGTTCCGATGATTCTGAAAGTGAAAATGAAATGAATATTGACTGCACTCTACCAGATGTAAGATCGGAAGCTAAATTTGCGATGGAAAACCTGCTTCCTGCGAAATCAAAAGAAAAATATATGAAAGTATATGAAAATTTCATGTTCTGGAAAAACGAGAAAAATGCTAAATTGTTCTCCGAAACAGTGTTTTTGGCGTATTTCAATGAATAACATTTTCGCTAAATAATTTTGTCCTAACATGAGCAATATAACTTTTACTATTAATTAAATTTATTGTGTAAAAGGCCATTTTTTATTTCCTTGCATTTTTTAAGAAAAGCACTATATATGCCTCGGCCGAAATGGCAATTGCCTGTCTCGTATCATTGAAGTCCTCGCCTGCGGCTCGGCCTTCAAACTCATACTCGACCTGCCATTGCCTATTTCGCTGCCTTTGCAATAATGTAATATTAAAAACAAAATTCATATTAATGTTAATTCGGGCCAAAAGATGACTTTACATCTGCATTTACAAGTAGGCCAATCATCAAACCCAATAAGACAAGTAGTTACAATATACCCTAGGACAAACACTCAAGCAAATCGTCATAAACGACAATAATGCCCGCATGCCGCATCCAAGTGGTCAATTGATCAATTGCGAGGCTAAATTTAGAGCCGAGCGCTGTCCAAATGTGAAACCGGCTTACACTAGTTGCGGTGCGCATCGGAAGTAGGTAAGTACTTAAGTATCCTTCTACGCCGAAAGTAATTTGTCAACTCACAGTCGGGTTTTACAGTGTTGCCAGGTTTGGAGAACGTTAGAGCGTTCGAGTCCGCAGTTTACCAATAAAACTATTGATAAAAGTGTTTTTTTTTTCAAATAAGGTTCGTTTTCTTTTCCAAAAATATTCTATGACACGGGTCCGCGGACTTTTTTAAATTCTGAAAGTGGTCCGTGTCTGTAAAAGGAAATATTCCATTCTAACGACGTATTCCTGAAAACTTCCAGAACTTCCAGCAACTTTGGAAGTTTAAAAAAATAATTAGATACCGTGAAACCCGCCATCTTTGACAGCTTTTTGCACATAATCGAGAGTTGAATCCCGAGCGTAGCGAGGGATTCAAAAGTAGAATCCTGAGCAAAACGAGGGATACAATGGACCGAGATGAAATTTTTTTTCACGAGTTGTGTACTCTACTTTTTACCATTGACTGCGAGAAAACATAATAGCAGTACTTACACCTATAGTACCTATTTCTCCCTGTGAGTATAAATGTTCCTTGACCTATTTATTGTTATCAAATTTTATTATTTAGATAGGTAATCGGTAATTTAACCATTAGAAAATAGTGAAACTATAAGTTTTCCAATGACATAAAACAATCATGCTATGAGGGAAATTACATGATCAGTCTGACATCAGTCCATTTCATCAGTTTGTATAGACTTTGAATTTTTACAGACAGAAGATCGTACTAGACTGATGGAATGGACTGATGCAAGACTGAACATTAATCTCCCTCTAATATAAAGAAAAGAACCCAAAGATAAGACACTAAAACGAACCTAATTAATTTGGCGAGATATTTTTTTAGAAAAGAACCCAAAGATAAGACACTAAAAAGAACCTAAATAAAATTGGTGGGATATTTTTTTTTACCATTGCCACTCGAAAAAGTGCGTTTAATTCAACGATAAGAGTGAATAAAACGCTGTTTTATTCACCGAGTGAATAAAAATATTTTGAATTTGGAACAAGCGCGCATCGTATGAATTATGTACAAAAAAAAATAAAACGTGCTGAAAGTATGGAGCTATTCCATAGATAAAGCCATAGTTATACAATTAAATAAAATAAATATTTAAATATTTTTTTACGTTTATTTTATTTTATTTAATTTTTACGTTTATTTATTTTTACGTTTGTTGTAATACAATTTGTGATTTTTTTGCCGTTTTTAGCTCGATATTTATAACGACAATAGGTAGACAGTTGAAATTTTCACAGATGATGCCGCTATAACAATAAATACTAAAAACATAATAAAATAAATATTTAAAGGAGGCTCCCATGCAAAAAAACGTGTTTTTTGCTTTTTTTTGGTACGGAACCCTTCGTGCGCGAGTCCGACTCGCACTTGGCCGGTTTTTTTATTTGTAAACTAAAATGCAACCTCAACTCTTGATGATAAGACTAGAAAGTCTAAATTTATGAGTTTTAATTACCAAAAAAAAAATATTTTAGTCTCACAAAGTTACCTCAACTTCCTGCCGACATTTGCCACTGCTTATAACTCTTGAACTATAGTAATAAAAACACAGTAAGTAAGGTATAAAGTATCCCCAGTTTTTTTAAGTCAATAAATCTATTTTGCAAACTTCCAAAGTTGCTGGTAATTTGGGAAGTTATTATGAATATTTCCGGAAATAGCCCTGAAATATTCCAAAGTTTCGTAAACATTTCTAGTGTATCTTTCCTACCCCGCGTTCCAAATCACGCCAACAGCACTGTTAGCGTATAATCCATTAAATGAAGTAGGTATACAAATACCCTATCTGTGTAATACTTTGTGACTATTTGATTTGGTTGGATTCGCGCTAACAGCGCTGTGAGCGTGATTCGGAACGCGGGGCTAGTGTATGGAAAGAAGCCAAGGTGGTACCTATATTCAAATCCGGTGAGCCCAATCATGTTGTTAATTTCAGACCTATTTCTATATTGTCCGTTTTCGCAAAGCTCTTTGAGTCCCTTGTGTGTCCTTTTTTGTTGAATCAGACCAAACACATAATAGATGTCAGTCAACACGGTTTTGTGTCATCACGGTCTACTACTAAGAACCTAGTATCATTTGTAAATGACGTTATTAAGGAAGTTGATGGATGTGTACAGATGGATTCCATTTATATGGACTTTAGCAAGGCTTTTGACACCGTTAATCATAACGTATTGCTGAAGAAGTTAGATTTCTATGGTGTTGGGGGTTCCTTGCTGTGTTGGTTTGGTTCCTATCTTACCAACAAACAGTCTTCCGTGGCTTTGAATGGTCAGCTGTCTGATCCATACGTGAATGCTGCTGGTGTCCCACAGGGCTCTCATTTGGGCCCAATCTTGTAAAATATAATAATATAAAAAATTCTAACGCGTACCTTTTTGCGGATGATCTAAAGATTACTAGGCAAATCATCAATGATGTTGATGTTTCTCTGTTGCAAGACGATATCAATAGGGCCCAACAGTGGTGCGTCGATAATGGTATGAGTTTGAATATTAAAAAATGTATGTTTATTAGGTTCAGCAGAAAACACAATCCTTTTCCATCTTGGTACTATATTGATGGAATAGAATTACAGAGAGTGGATCATTTGCGTGATCTGGGGGTAATTCTGGATGACAAATTGACCTTCAAAAAACATTACGACAATATGATAAACAAAAAAGGAAAGGCATTGGGATTTGTCATACGAAATTGCAAAGTTTTTAAGTGGCCAGAAACAAAAAAGAGAGTGTATTATGCTTTGGTGAGAAGTGGCTTGGAGTACTGTGCTATAGTATGGAACCCTCTGTATAATGTTGATGTGATGCGTATTGAGAGACTTCAAAAGCGCTTTATGTGGCATTTGTCCTATAGTTGTGGATTAGCAAAGAGGTTGCCATCCTACTCGGATAGACTGAGATATTTTAATATGCAATCTCTCTCAGATAGAAGAACTATTTTAGATCATTCGTTCCTTCATAGGGTGATCCATGGGAGCATTGAATGTCCCCAGATATTGGGCGCCTTAAATTTTAATGTCCCTAGGAGATATCCTCGTGATAGGGTTCCACTTTTAAGAAAACCGTTTACTAGGAGCAAGTTTGGATCTCACGCTCCTCTTGTTAGGTTGATGAAGCTTCATATGTCTCTGTGCTCGGACTTGGATATATTGTGTAGCTCTCTAAGAAGTTTTAAAAAAGCCCTCCTACGTCATTTGACTGTAAAGTAACATGCGAGTCACCGGAGCATCACTTTCTTTCATTCTCTAGTATTGTACGATTGATGAAGTCTGTAATAAATAATTATAATACATTTTGCAATTATAATTTTTATAGAGTAGGTAATTACGTATAATGTTGGTTACTAAGTTCTGTAACTATGGAAAACATGAATTATACTAAATTTACAAATAATGCTACAATGAATTATATACCAAATGAAAGCACAAATATTTAAGATTATCATGTATTAAAATTATTCGAAATGACCGCCTCTGGCATGAATACACGCCTTTAGACGACGAGGCCAGTCATCGATGGCAGCACGAACTACCACCATATCCAATTCTGCGACTGCCTTGAGAATAGCGCGCTTAAGAGAGTCGAGATTCATGTGGGGCTTAGCACATGCTTTCTCCTCAATAAGTTGCCATATGGCATAATCCAGAGGATTTAAGTCTGGGCTGGAGGATGGCCATTCTTCCTGCGCGATAAAATCAATTTTGTTAGCCCGAAACCATGCTTGTGTAGATTTTGCTTTGTGCGCAGGGGCAGAGTCCTGCTGGAAGACCCATGGCTGGTTTTGAAATAAAGTGTGGCTTAAGGGTTTGACAACAGGTTCCAGAACGGTATCTTGATAGACTCTAGCGCCAGTTTTCACACCTTTTTCACAGAAATGAACCTTACTTAGCCCTGAATAGGACACCCCCAGCCAAATCATCACTGATGAGGGGTGGTGACCTCGTTGGACCCTCGGAGCAATCATGCTGGCTTTTTTACTATTCTTAGCGTATACTCTATCATTTTGACGGTTAAAATTTTCTTCGACTGTGAAGATTTTTTCATCAGTAAACAAGATTTTTCGATGGCCGTTTTGTGCGTACTGCTTTAGTAGAGCGCGACTTCGTGCTAACCTCATAGCCTTCAATCGTGCGTTTAGCAGATGGCCCTTTCGTCTACGGTAAGCGTGAAGCCCAAGGTCATCATTGATATTTTTTTAAGGGAACTTCTCTTCACAGTCATCTGTATTGCCAATAACTTTTGCTTCCGGACGGGATTTCTCGTGATTCTCGCCTTCACTGCCTTGATCACAGCTGGTGTCCGAACGGTGCGTGGTCTTCCTGATCTTTTTCGGTCATCGACGGTCAAGGTATTACTGTACCTATGGATAGTGCGATAAATAAATTGCTTGTTGATTTTCAACTTTTGTAGCAACTTGAAAATCATATTCGGTGGCTGCCCACATTTGTGCAGAGCAATTACAGCGACACGATTCTCCTTCAACCCCCATTCCATGGTGAAATAAACAAAATATGATATACGTGTGGTATGGAATTATAGCTTATAAAACTGTCAATAATATGTCATTTTTATTTTTTCTTTTCATTTGTTTTAATGGCCAGTAATCGATAAAGAAACTCAGTAACAGAACTTTTGACCAACCTGTGTATAGTTTTATATAGAGTAACTATCTGATATCTTAATTGTTTAAGTAGGTACAATCGTTTCTATGCATGATGTGACTGCCTATAATTGATAAGACACTAAAATTGTATGTCTCATGTACTAGTTATAATTATTGTTTGTATCAGTGTACTTATTGTTGGTTGTCCTAATAAATAAAATAAAATAAAATTCCGAAGCGAAGTACTATAGATAGAGCATAACATTGGCGATTATTTGGAGGGGGCAGATTGCGATGATTAATCAATCAATCAATCAATCAATCAATATATTTATTTGCTTGAACATGGGTATAAACAATACAGATGACTTAAAATAAACAAAGTACGCCATATCCTACCCTCGCGGGTGTGCAAATTATTATCATGCGGAACACTTAAACAACATTGAAAATAGTTGCCAAAATTCATTTACCTATTTAAGAAAAACAAAAACATGCCGTGCTAATGAGGTACATATAAATTAATTAAATTATCTAAAATATTCGGGATACGTTACATTAAATAATCATAAAAATTTCAAATGTTGTAAAAGGATAGAAGTGGTGTGAAATTAAATGTCAAATTAAATGTCAAAGAAATTGAAATGTCATGATTGTAAATTAATTCAATAATAAATTGTCCTTGATATATTCGTCAATCGAGTAATATGCTTTGTCAATTAGAAATTTATTTAATTGTTTCTTAAAAATATTAGGATTCTCAATTTCTTTAATATTTTGCGGTAATTTGTTATAAATTTTAACACACATTGAGAACACACTTTTGGAGTACAAACTGGTCTTGCATGCAGTGAATTGTAGTACATTTTTATATCTTTTACTATTTAAGGTTTTGTAATTGGTAATGTTCTTTTTAACATATAAAACTGACTCGCGGATATATAACGAAGGGAGCGTCAGTATTTGGAGTTCTTTAAAATACGGTTTGCAAGAATCTGTTTGTTTTAAGTGACACATTGCCCGTACACACTTTTTTGAGCTTTGAAAGCTGTCTCCTTATCTGTGGAGTTTCCCCAAAATAAGACACCATACTTGATTGTGGAGCCTACATAAGCATGATATGCACTTAAGAGCGCTTCCCTGTTTGCAACTTTTCGTAGCAAGTACAGAGCATATGAAAACCTACCCAGTTTTGAACATATGTGTTCTATATGCGCTTTCCAATTTAGACTGGCGTCGATATAGATTACGCATGTCCGTCGTCAACAGTTCAACATACATCAAATATATTTTATATTGACCACTTTGTCTGTTTTGATTAGATGACTGGATTTGGCGAGATATTTCTAGTGTATGTTCAATTCAACCTTTTTAAAACATATATTATCATGATTTAGACAATACCTACATCAAAATGCCGAGTTAGGCGAGTTTCAACCAGTGTTTTGTTCCAAATGACTCTATATAATATGACAGCCTTTATGAGAAACAATGGAGACCATGTAGAACCAGCGTCTGATAATATAATTATCTTGCGCAGATAGCGCGTACAGTTGACTCGATGATAGCACCATAGCAATAATATGATCTAATTGTGCTAGTATAAAACGTTTCAATCTTATTGGCCGCTGTGAACTTAGTCACTAAGCGCGTAGCCGTGCTCCACGACACGTCTCTACTCTCACACACTTTACATATCAATTTGTGTTCTGCGCGATGTTCACAGAAGTCTATATAGTTTGAATCGGGTAAACAACGTGTTAATGAATGAACCCAAAATAGGAAAACCGTTTCTTTGTACCATCAAACCGAACAACTTTTACTACTTTTACATTTTAATACATATTTTCGGTATTATTTTTTGTATGTAACAGCTGATTTTTTTCGCGATTTCAGAGTTGATCCCATAGTAAAAGTTGTACAGTTTGATGGTCCGAAGAAACGTTTTTCCATTTTGGGTTCATTCATTAACACGTTGCGTTTCATTATTTGCGGCTGTGAAGTTTGCGACTAGTCTGTGCGGAAAGAGAAATTGTCATGGGATTTGTGCTCGATTACTGTTTATGGCATGTTGACGGTGCTGTTATACTAGCCCGTAAGCCCGCGACAATATTGCCTAAGCCATATGACATCACGATGAAATGCATGGCACATGGTCGGAAAAGTTGTGCTGAGCGAGGATTAGAAGATTATTGCAAATAAAATTGGCCGGAAGCTTGAGAAAATCTTCCACTTCCGGTCAAAATTTTAAGATTATATTTACGTCATGTGACATCAGTACGAGACCCGTGGCATCATTTAGTTTTCAATCGTAGAGAGAGTAAACATAAGTCTGTCAGTTCTGAAATGACCTACTACTCGCTTCTCCCCTCCACTTACGAAATCTTTTCGCGCTATATCCGAGCTGCCATTAAGAGTAAGACTGAAACGTATTGTACAGCACGAGATTGTAATTGGTTGGGCCTGATACGAAAATTCGATTGTCGCTCGATAGTTTTTAATGCTAAAGGTACGGTTCGATGCAAACTTAATGGTGGTTGTGAAGTTAGCCACTAATGCACGTGTGCGTTCTCCACCACTCGCCTCAGCCACCCTCTAGAGCCTTATCACGCTGCGATTTGCCAGCGAACACGCGGGCGCGCATCGAGCTCGCGGCGTGCGATCCGCGGTTTGATGGCAAACCATTCTGTATTTATGTTATATGAAAGTGAAAGTGAAATATATTTTATTTAAATAAGCTCACATAATAAGCATTTTTAAATCGTGAATTCTTTTACCCTACCACCCATTATGACGTCTTTTAACTGACAAGAAAAATGGGCGCAAAAAACTTGTCAGCTTTATCAATCAGATGGAACGATATTTACAAATATGTTTATCGTTTCCAGACTTTATATTAACAAAGATTAACAAATAAATAACATTATTGGATTAGCTCATTTCTTAATGAGTTTCAAATTTCTTAATCAATTTACAGATTTTAAGCTAAATTCAAAGTTTGAACTTGTTATTCAGTCTAGGCTGTTACAATAAATAAAAATAAAAGAAAAACATACAATTCAATATGCATTAAGATAGGTAGTCAGAAGCAGACCCATTCCCACTGGCAGCACCAGTTCCCGAACATGACGCATGAACCAGCCATCTCTTCGCTCAACCATATTTGAGCCTCATACGACACCACCGCAGAAATGATTAAAGAGAGCATGACATACTAAGACTACCTATGTTAAGGCATCGAATTGAAAATTTATATCCAAAAGCTTTTCATAGGTCTTTCACTAAACTACTGACTATAGAAAGTAAAAATATTGCAATTAAATAAATCAAAACAAGGTAAGCTATTAAGAATTATATTTTTTGAGTAAGAAGTGCCATACATACAGACAATATAAAACAGATCTTTTATATACGAGTTATACGACGCCCTTAATACAAGCAGACAGAAGCAGACCCATTCCCACTGGCAGCACCCGTTCACGAGCATGACGCATGAACCAGCCATCGCTTCGCTCAACCATATTTGAGGGAACGTAACGACCCGCCTCACACGACACCACCGCAGAAATGTTTGAAGTGAGCATGACATACTAAAGCTACCCATATTAAGTCGTCGAGTCAAGAAGCCAGAAGTACGTTTTTAAGTAGGTAGGATACTTCTCACAATTTTATACTTAGAAAAGAAAATCACGATTCGAGTTTAATTAAAGGACTTTTATCTAGACCTATGAAAGAACCCCGGACTTTTTCTAATCAACACTGAGGTATTAGAGTAATAATTAACAATACAAAAGCTATGCCCATGCCTTTTTATCCTTCAAATAATCGTCAACAGTGTAATAACCTTTACTCATTAAATTGGATTTAACAGTATTTTTAAATTTTTCCAAGGGCAGTTCTGTGACTTGTTCTGGTATCTTATTATAAAAGGTAATACATCTACACAAAAAAGAGCTTCCGGTTTTATGCAGTCTGCGCCTTGGAATATTATATTGTGTTCAATATATTATATTGTGTTGAAATATAATATTGTGTTCAAGTCACTCTGTATTTATGTTATGTTGTGTTCACGTCATCCTGTATTTATGTTATATTGTGTTCAAGTCACCCTGTATTTATAATATATTGTGTTCAAGTCAAGTCATCCTGTATTTAATGTCAATACCTTGATCTGAAACGCGGCGGCGGCGGTGGCGGCGTGGGCCGCGAGGTACGTCTCTACTTGTATACTGTTATATTGTGTTCAAGTCATCCTGTATTTATGTTATATAATATTCAAGTCACCCTGTCTTTATGTTATATTGTGTTCAAGTTATCCTGTACGTATGTTATATTGTATTCAAGTCATTATGTACATAAGTTTTATTGTGTTCAAGTCAACCTGTATTTATGTCATATTGTGTTCGCGTCATCATCGCACGCCGCGAGCTCGCTGCGCGCCCACGATGTATTCGCGGTGAGCTCGCCGCGCACTCGTTGGTAAGTTCGCTTCGGTTTGAACTCGCTGGCAAATCGCCAGTGTGATAAGGATCTTACATCTAAATTCTCATCTTGCGCGAAGTTCTGAGCCAAGCCAGTAAGTTTACATCGAACTGTACATAGATTTTTTTCATAATTTACCATCTGTTCTGTGGAAGTTATTGCTAGATATTGTTATATGCATCCATTATTTATTTTATTTCTTGGAAAACTTACAGCTACTATGTTTATATAATATATAATATAATATATTATATAATATAATATATTATATAATATATTATAGGTTATACTAGAGATCATTAGCAACAAATTAAGCCCATTGAACCAGGGGTCAAAACTTGATGGTTACCGAGCTGCAGCAGTTCTTCGATATTTAAGAAATTTTCCGACTTGTTACTAAAAACTATAATTATGAATAAACTACTTCACTCTAAACATTGAATTAATACTTTTCTGAAAGCTGAAAAATAAGTGATTAATTTAAAAAAAAATGTTGGCCCAAAACATACATAATCACAGAAATAAAAGGTCCTAAGTAGCAATAACTTTTATTTTCTGTATTTTTTCCCGAACATCGTCGTAAGTTATTGAAAAAAAACTGTATGAAAGTTCGCGTACAAATTAGTAAAATAACTAACTAGTTTTATTAGCTTTCCAAAAAGGTACAAATGTCATTAACTTTTCCAGCTGTTTTAAAAAAAATCGGCATAAGGGCGCCGTAGGTCAAAGTTTTGATTTGGATTTGTTAATTGAATTCAGCTCGAAAGTCAACAGTGTTACTCTAACTACACTGTGAAATAAAAATAAATGTAAGTTGATAAAGTTTAGTAAAAAAAACAGTTAACATAAATTTCAAATCCTGTTCAAACTGCCTACCATTGTTGCGTATGCAAGCACGGAGCCTACGGCGTGAAATACATAGAAGCGATGCGGCGGAGATAAGGCGCAGATACGGCGGCGACGGCAGCGATACGTGTATTTGATTGGCCGAAAGCATCCGAAAGTCTCACATATCAAAACCATGAACTACGGCGCCCTTTTGCCGAATTTTTTTAAAACAGCTGGGAAAGTTAATGAAATTTGTACCTTTTTGGAAAGCTAATGAAACTAGTTAGTTATTTTAGTAATTTGTACGCGAACTTTCATACAGTTTTTTTTCAATAACTTACGACGATGTTCGGGAAAAAATACAGAAAATAAAAGTTATTGCTACTTAGGACCTTTTATTTCTGTGATTATGTATGTTTTGGGCGACGTTTTATTTTAAATTGATCACTTATTTTTCAGCTTTCAGAAAAGTATCAATTCAATGTTTAGAGTGAAGTAGTTTATTCATAATTAATGGTTTTTGGTAACAAGTCGGAAAATTTCTTAAATATCGATGAACTGCTGCAGCTCGGTAACCATCAAGTTTTGACCCCTGGTTCACTGGACTTAATTTGTTGCTAATGACCTCTAGTATAACCCCTTTCAAGGAATAGGTCGAATTTCCATGTCACCCTGTATAATATAAGTATACTATGGTCATTAGCCAACCATTAAGTTTTCACATGTAGAAAATAATACGTTTAATACTAAACTTACCACAATTCGGGCGAGTACGGCGGGGAGGCGGTCACCAGCGATGGGGGAGGCATCAGTGCGTCGTTGGACAACTGTGCACAACATTACAATATTATTAAGACTCCATGATAGGAAAACATGGTTGGCGCGGGCCATATTTTTATGTAGGAAACGTAAAGTTGTAGCCACAAAAAAACATACGACAAGCTAAAGAGACGACAAAGAGTAGCTACAAGTATTAAATTGCGTATAAACCTCACAGATGATTGTAAAAAAAATCAGAATATCAACAAAAGCGCTTGTCGCGGGCCATATTTTTTGCGTAAATAAAAGCGGAAACGTATTGAATTTTACATCAAAATACACTTTAACGTACTGTGCAGTTGCTCAAATAACTTTTTTCAAGAAAGATAATTGTGCTAAAAGATAATGATGAAAAAACAACGAAAAACATCGAAAAAGTGAAGAAGTGAGGTTATTTTCCATACCCTACACGTAAAGAAAAAGACAGAGACAAATGTTTCCGCATAACCACAGAATAGATAATAGTACTAGCGTACAGAATTTGCACTCCGCAGAATCGTTTAAATAAATAGCGACTCTAGCCCCGACACAATAAAGTGCAATTCAGGTCGCACAGCGCTCCCTTTGCTCCAAAACAATCTCTTAGTAGTTGCCTCTCCATTCTATGGCGTATGTCCTTTCTGACGTATGAAATTTGTCCTCTCAGAGGACGCCGAGCGCTTCAAACTCGCGCGCGGAGTGACGGAGCCCTGGCATAACCGAGACTTTAGGGGCCGTATACGATATACTGGTCTCTCGCTCGCACATTTCATGTCTTCTCAAGTAAAAAACGTAAGTAAGTTAAAAAACGTGTACCGAACACTTTGCGCAATATAAGATTACGGACATTTTAACATAATGTATTTCAATTTTGTGTCGCTGAAGTACTAAAAGTTGTCGTTTCTGACAGTTCAAATAACTTTCAGAAACGACAACCTATTGTACTTCAGCAACACGATAATGAAATACTCCTTAAAAGTGGCGGTCACATATAAAAGACATCAGTCGATTTTTATAACAAACGAGGTAACTTTGAAGCCTTTGTTCTCGGCCAAGGATTGACCTAGCTGTGATCTGATGATAGCCATCCAGGGAGTGAATGGAGGAGATTCAGATCGTTATAAATACCCAACTGATCTGATCAGCATTCTAAGAGATATAACTGTGGCTGTAGCTGTCAATGTGCGCATTTTCAGTGTGGGACAAATTTGATGTTTGTGGACAATCTGGGACGTTTCTGATAACAGCTATGATCACACTACATAACGTGTGTAACAAGACCCTTAACGAAGCCGAAGTCCATGCATTCCGCCCATCATCAGGATCATTTTTGTCTTTTAGACTATACCTGGGAAACCTAAGTACGAAGTTATTGAAGACCAAAGTGAAAATTATTTTTTTAGAAATTTTTGGGTAATCTTATTTTATTCGTTATTTCCTTACTTTTGTGAAAAAAAACATCATCAAATGTATTAGTATTTCGTAACAAACAATGTCTTCAAAATGTCATCACTCAATGTATTTCATGAGCACGCATATAAACGTTGCCTTTTAACTCTGCCGCACGCAGCTGTGTAGCATACACTCGCAGGCGCGGTCTGTTGTACGCGTTACATTGCGTGATAATGTATACAATGCTTTTTAACATCAACAATTAAAACCGTTAGCCAGCAATAATGTTGAACAGAAATGGTCCTGATGATAGGCAGAATACGTAGAGCTCGGCTTCGTTGAGGGTCTTGTTGCACCTGTATAGTGTATAGTTACCGTAGTGAGCACGGTGGCGTCGCAGCCCGGCTGGTACTTGTCGAGGTCGGGGCGGCCGCGGCGCAGCACCTTCTCTCTGTCTTGTTTATGCTTGCGGTCCGCGCCTTTTAGCTTGAACACCTACGGTACACAACGAAGGTTTAAGAGAGCTTATTCTGCACACGAGCGCCGCCATTGAAACAAGAATCGTAGTGCTTAAATAAAGACGAAATTGTGAATGATCTCTCTGCAATGCACTCCGAACACGCTTTTTGGTACTTTTTATCACTTCTTTTAGGCCTTTTATAGCTAAAAGTGACCAGTTTTCGCAATAAAAGTCCATTAAACTACCAAACCACAGGCTAAAAAAATATTGTTAAAGTGATAAAAAATACCACAAAGCTTGTTCGAAGTGCACTACAGAAAGATCATTCACAATAGACAATTTGACAACATTGAAAATATACTACAAATTGTGGTCATCCTAACAGATAATGGCGCAAAAAAACATATTCAACTATTATATGGACTAAATTAAGTCTATTAATTGATTAATTTCACCTAGAAAAATGCAATAATTTTTGAATTTTTTTCTGTGGCGAAAACGCTCTAAAATGACTGATGACGTCATATGCCTGTAAATAAATATGACTTCAGGCGTTTGACACGACCATAGACTTAAGATCCGCGATTGATGGCTGTCAAAAGGCTAAGGATATTACAATCCCCGCGTTCCGAATCACGCTCACAGCGCTGTTAGCGCGTATCCGACCAAATTAAATAGTCACAAACTATTCCACAAATAGGGTATTTGTGTACCTTCTTAATTTGATGGATTATACGCTAACAGTGCTGTTGGCGTGATTTGGAACTAGGCAAATGTTTACAGGCTTGTGACGTCAACAAGTCACGTGTCCAGCGCCATAGCGTTTTTGGCGCGGTTTTAAAATTTTAAACTTTAACATTGATTTTTTAATGAAATACATTGATTTTTCCTGAAATACCAACGTGGTGCACTTATTAAGCAATAAGGAATAATTTAAAATTATTTAAATAGTCTATTACGTCTTTATTTAAGAACTATGATTTTCGTTTCAATAATGGTGCTAGTGTGCAGACTGCGCCGTCTTAAATACGAACTTATGTTGAATGCGAATACATAAAAAAATAGTAGTTGTGGCGCGATTTTAAGTTCATTGTTTTATTTTTTGTGAATCACAGCCGAACTAAACTATAGGTACTGCGAAACGGAACGCAAAATGGGACTAATTTTCGGACGTAACGTATTCGGACCTATTTTTTAAAGAAAGTTGTTGAATGTTTATCTCGTGGCTTTAAAATCACCCTATATTTAGTTACAATAGCAGCGTACAGGCGGCTGTCGTCGGCCGAAAGATACGTCTTCACTTGTATACTTTTAAATTGTTTTCAAGTCATTCTGTATTTATGTTATATTGTGTTCAAGTCAACCTGTATTTATGTTATACAAGGTGCATTTATCACCACTCTCCAAATTTTAAGGATGTGTTCAGTCTATGAAACTGAACAACTTTCTCCATGAAACATGTGTCGAAATACGCCAAAAAATTTTGGTCATCCCATACTAAACTGATCACGTGATCTCTTTGATTTGTATGAAAAGTCATTTTTTTTACATATTTGACCCTATGTTTCTTAGAGAAAGTTGTTCAGTTTCATGGACTGAACACATCCTTAAAATTTGCAGAGTGGTTACAAATGCACCCTGTATTGTGTTCCAAGTCAACCTGTAATTATGTTATATTGTGTTCAAGTTATCTTGTATTTATGTTATATTATGTTCACGTCATCCTGTATTTATGTTATATTGTGTTCAAGGTTGTCATTTTTATAATTCATTTGGAATTAAATCAGTGTTATAAAGACATATCATTGTGTTTGTTGCGTACATTTACTTTCAAATATTTATTTTCAAAACTTTACAGATCTTCTCGCACTCATCTCATAAATTGTAAACACACTACACAAATCATCTTGTATTTAATGTCACTAGAATAGAAATAGAATAAATCTTTATTTCTTCTCTCATATATACATTACTAGCTTCTGCCCGCGACTTCGTCCGCGTGGATATTAGAAAAAATCCTTAGGGAACCTTCAACCAGGATCCGACCAGCCATTTTTACGCGATTAGGTGAGTCCCCATCAAGCGCGCTGCCTCACGAGGCAAGACATTTGCCGCGTGTGGCGGGCCTCGCACGAGGGTCCCGTTCCAGTTCCGTTCCCGTTCCGTTTCCGTTCTGTTTCCGTCCCGTTCCCGTTTCCGCTCCCGTTCCCGTTCCCGTTTCCGGGATGTGCATGTCCAGGTCCAATCATGTCCAACGTGTAGGACTTCAAAATAAATGTCATTTTCGCAATCACCATCCCATAAAACCTCAAGAACGATATCCATATCGATTTTTATCTTTACTCACCCCATTTACCCCCTAAGGGGTTGATTTCCAAAATTACAAAATATATGTTTGCCTATTTATTTTTAGACGGACTCCTACGAACTTTACAGTTGTAATGTCTATTTTATATTATTTTTCCACCCAAAATTTGAACCCCATTTTCACCCTTATAGGGGTTAAATCGTTGGAGTGTTGGACTTCAAAATAAATGTCATTTTTGCAATCGTCATCCCAGAAAACCCCAGTAACTACATCTATATCGATTTTTACGTTTACTTATCCCATTTACCCCCTAAGGGGTTGATTTTTAAAATAACAAATATATATTTGCCTATTATTTTTACATGTGCTCCTACGAAGTTTAAAATTGTAATGTCTATTTTATATTATTTTTCCTTACAAAATTTGAACCCTATTTTCACCCCTTTAGGGGTTAAATCATGTATACCGCTTTGGACTTCAAAATAAATGTCATTTTTGCAATCGTCATCCCAGAAAACCCCGATAACGACATCCATATCTATTTTTAAGTTTTTTATCCCTTTTCACCCCCATTCCACCCCCATAGGGGTAGAAATACTTACAAAAACAAGACACGTTGCGTTAGATTTATATCCATAAGCCTAAATTATAAATTTTGCGATTTTTACTTCGAAAATAAAGGATTTTCTTTAATACACAACATCATCCCCCTTTTGACCCCTCCGGGGGTAGAATTTTGAAAAACGCTGATACCCGTATTTATTAATTTTCAATCGTCAGCCTAAACACAAAATTTGAAGATTCTAGCTTGAAAACTGAGGGACTTTCATACAAACTTTCATCCCCTTAGGGATAGAATTTTCAAAAATCCTTCCTTAGTGGATGCCTACACTGTATAAAGTATGTGTGTGCAAAATTTCAAGTTTCTAGGTCCAGCGGTTTGGGCTGTGCGTTGATAGATCAGTCAGTCAGTCAGTCATTCAGTTTACGATTTTATATATTAAGATACTTAGCTTGTCAAGAATCATAAAATATGATGGAAGTCTATCAATACCTTGATCTGGCACGCGGCGGCGTGCAGGCGGCTGTCGTCGGGCTCGAGGTACGTCTCTACTTGTATACTGTTATATTGTGTTCAAGTCACCCTGTATTTATGTTATATTGTGTTTATGTCATCCTGTATTTATGTTGAATTGTGTTCATGTCATTCTGTATTTATGTTATATTGTGTTCAAGTCAACCTGTATTTGTGTTATATTGTGTTCAAGTCAAGTCATCCTGTATTTAGTGCCAATACCTTGATCTGGCAGGCGGCGGCGTGCAGGCGGCTGTCGTCGGCCGCGAGGTACGTCTCCACTTGTATACGGAACGGGACGCCTTTTTCGCCGCCATGTTTCTTGGCCGTGAACTCCGTCGAGATGCAGTTCACCTGCATAAGTGCATACAATGCAATTAATCGGACAATTTCGATATACAATCGTACATCGAATACATCGTATTGTACAGTAGTGCAGTATTTAGTGGCATCAACCTTGCAGATTGTCAACAAAGGAAGCCGCTTGGCACAGGCGTACTTTGTGGTCATCTGAGCTGATTTAGCCTTGTACCCACGTGGTACCATCATGGTGGTAGCCAGGGGTGGGGGGGAGAGGTCCCTTCTACCACGCTGCACTTTTACATCCATATCTCCATAAGTTTAGCAAATAGGTCGTGTTTGGTATCGTTTTCACATAATTCAAGGATGAGGAATTCATTTCTAGAACAACTTTTTCACTCGTTCATAGAAAAAACAAAAGTTATGCACAAAATAAGAAAAATAAGAAAACAAAAATCTTACAAAATCTATGCCTACAAATAAACCACGAGATTGTGCTTTATAAAAAAAATATGATACACAGCCCTGTTTATCTAGAATATATAAATATCAACTTTTCCATACAAATTATATTTATAAATGTGTCAAAAAAAAACATTTGCGACGCGCGGCGGTATTTTGGCGCAGTATATTTGGATAGGATTTATCACTTATTGTTTAATAATGACACAAATAGGTCATGTTTGGTATCGTTTTCATATAATTCAAGGACAGAGAATTCAATTCTGTAATAACATTTTTACTTGTTCGTAGAAAAAAATGAAGTTCAGCGCAAAAAAAAAAGAAAAAAGAACTTACAAAATCTATGCCTACAATTAAACCGCGAGAATTAGATTATGCTTTTTAAAAAAATATGTTTAAACAGCCCTATTTATCTTAAATATATAAACATCAACTTTTTTACAGAAATTATATTTATAAATATGTCAAAAAATCAGTTCCGCCGCGCGGCGGTATTTTAGTGCAGTATTTTTTTTTTATTTGAATTTTTTACTTATTTTTTTAATAATGACACGGATTAGTATTGGTAGTCCCATAATTTTACTTTAAAAAAGAGTTAAAGTAATAATAAAGAAAAAAAAATGATTTTACCTACCTAATTATAACAAATTTTATTGACAGTTTCCGCTGCATCCACATAGTTCGGTGAGCTTTATTTCTCTTTTTAAACAATCGCACCTTCCTGCGCATTTTTGCTTACACTTACACCACACCTTATTAACTCCATGCAAACTGTGGCTGCTGCCGGTAGGGTGGTCCACATAGGCTCCCATACCTAAGCCATTATGTTAAGCCCCATACATTCCTCCTCGATAAATCACTCGCAAAATATGGTTGCACAGGGCGTCTCTGGTTGGTGGGAGATTCTCCAGCTGCCTGTCTGTTTTCGTGGATAGCACTTTTCTGCATTGATTAAGTAATATCAAAAGCATTGATTTAAATCAAGGACATGTATTCCAACATTTTCAACAATAACTTAAATCACAAAAACCAATCACCATAGTAACTTACTTGTCATACAAAGCAAGGACAATTTTTTCTAATACTTATTGGCAAAGGCTGCTCCACATTTCCTTCTTTAGCGTATTTATCCTTCCGTTGCAATTGGATAAGCGCCTACAGCTTCGAAAACGCTTTTTTCCCTTCACCAGCAAAAGACAATACGATATCACAGTATCACACCTGGAAACGGCGTGGAACAGTGGCCAGTTTGCCTTGGCAATATTTCTGCTTTTTCCCGTCCTAGAAGATAAACTGTTTTAAATAATTATAGCTGAATTATTTTTAGATTTTAAAGTGTGAAAACACTATAATTATTTGGGTTACTTAATGAAGCTGCAATTGCATGGCAAGGCAGGAATTGATGATTTTTACCCGTGCCAACATGAACCCACAATTCCTCAAGCAGTGAATACAGTTTATCTTCTTTTAAGACCGGCAAAAGCAGAACTACTTTTCCGGGTGTGATACCGTATCGTCTTTTGCTGGTAAAAGGAAAAAAGCGCTTTCGAAGCTTGGGGCGCTTATCCAATTGCAACGGAAGGATTTAAATACTAAATAAGGAAATGTGGAGCAGGCTTTGCCAATAAGTATATTAGAAAAAAATTACATTGCATTGTATGACAAGTAAGTTACGTGGTGATCGGCTATTGTGATTTAAGTTATTGTTTTGCTATTGAATGCTTTTGATATTAATCAGTGCAGAAAAGTGCTATCCACGAAAAGGGACAGGCAGCTGGCAGCTGGAGAATCTCCCACTAACCAGAGACGCCCTGTGTAACCATATTTTGCGAGCGATTTAGCAGGGCGGGGGTCAACTTTTAAAACCAATCCAAAACCTGCCATGTCCTGCAGATTGGGGTTGAGCCAAAAATAATGGCTTATGGGAGCCTATGTGGACCACCCTACCGGCAGCAGCCACAGCTTGTATGGAGTTAATAAGGTGTAAGTGTAAGCAAAAATGCGAAGGAAGGTGGGATGCAGCGGAAACTGCCAATAAAATTTGTTATAACTAGATAGGTAAAATATTTTCTTTTACTTAATTTTATATATTATTAACTCTTTTTTAAAGTAAAATTATGGGACTATTTTACCAATACTAATCCGTGTCATTATTAAACAATAAGTGATTAATCCAAATAAAAAAAATCTGTACTAAAATAAGGCCGCGCGACGCAACTGATTTTTTGACACATTTATAAATGTAATTTCTGTAAAAAAGTTGATGTTTATATATTAAGGTATAATAGGGCTGTTTAAACATATTTTTTATAAAGCATAATCTCGTGGTTTAATTGTAGGCATAGATTTTATAAGTTCTTTTTCTTATTTTTATGTTTTTTGCGCTGAACTTTATTTTTTTCTATGAATGAGTATAAATGTTGTTGCAGAATTAAATTCCCCGTCCTTGAATTATATGAAAACGATACCACACATGACCTATTTGTGTCGTCATAAAACAATAAGTGATAAATCCTATCCAAATATACTGCGCCAAAATAGCGCCGCGCGTCGCAAATATTTTTTTTGACACATTTATAAATATCATTTGTATGGGAAAGTTGATATTTATATATTTTAGATAAACAGGGCTGTGTAATCATATTTTTTTTATAAAGCACAATCTCGTGGTTTATTTGTAGGCATAGATTTTGTAAGATTTTTGTTTTCTTATTTTTCTTATTTTATGCATAACTTTTGTTTTTTCTATGAACGAGTGAAAGAGTTGTTCCAGAAATGAATTCCTCATCCTTGAATTATATGAAAACGATACCAAACACGACCTATTTTCTAAACTTATGGAGATATGGATGTAAAAGTGCAGCGTGGTAGAAGGGACCTCTCCCCCCCCACCCCTGGCTACCACCATGGTGGTACCACGTGGGTACAGGGCTAAATCAGCTCAGATGACCACAAAGTACGCCTGTGCCAAGCGGCTTCCTTTGTTGACGATCTGCAAGGTCCCCATACAAATGATGCCACTAAATACTGCACTACAGGCCTCGGCATGGATCTCGAGCGGTGACATTTAATGCGCAGAAGTTATTTCTTGATCTCATTGGCGGGGGACGTGATGCGGGACGACTGCTAAGATTAGTAAGTAAATAGAGTGATCCCCTCAAATTTATCATTGATCACGATTCGTGCTGAGGCTTGTACTATTATTTGAGAAGAATTCCTTCCTTGCTATTGGCCAAATACTCAAAAGCTACTCGACTTTGAGAGGCTCCCAAACATTATCCTGTCTTTGTCATATCTTTGACATTTAATGATCAGGACAATTTGTGATGTTTGACAACGTCTCAAAGTCTAGTGACGTTTAAGTATTCAGCCATATGTTAATTAAAAATAAAATATCACAATAGCGAAATTCAGTGTCTTTATTTTCGTATTTAGTTATAAACAGGTTGGTCCTTCGAGCCGGATACCACAATAATAAAACAAATAAATATTAGATATTGTTAAATCCTTACCTTGATATAGACGCCGACATCTTTGGTAGGGTCCCAGTACACGTGCAGCGCGTTCAGCGATGCTGGCTGTTCTACGCGCGTCACTCCGTACGAGAGAGGGACGTCCAACTGTGGGACACATTATACTTCTATAGACCGGTTTACATATACATAAGTATGGAATAAGAATAAATTAACTTATAAGAATAAATTTATGGCCCATCCTACTTATCCAATCATAAAAAAAACCGGCCAAGTGAGTGTCGGGCCACGCGCAGTAGGGTTCCGTAGTTACCTTATACCATACCATATAATTTAATACCAGTATATTTTTTCGTCTGCAAAAATAACTTTGTTTTTCATAGTGTTTGTATGAATGACAAAGTTATATTTGCGGTTTCGGAAAATGTGCTATATCTCTAAAAAATATCCCTATATCTCGTTCAAACCAATTTTCGTTGAAAGTATTTATAAGGATCTATAGCATATATTCTTTTTAGATTTTTCACTCTCTTATTTTAAAAGTTAAACGAGGGGGGAGGACACAAATTTTACCACTTTAGCAGTGTATATCTTTCAAACGGTCGACTTTGACGAAAAATAATCCTAGGAACCTCAATGTCATATTTAAAGACCTATCTATAGACACCCCGCACGTATAGGTTTGTTGAAAAACATTTTTTACAGTTTAAGTTCCATGTATAGGGAGCCCCCTCTTTATCTTTTATTTTTTTATTTTTATGTAAAAATCGTAAAGCGGTTCGCAGAATACATCTACCTACCAAGTTTCAACTGTGTAATCTTAATAGTTTCGGAATAAAGTGGCTGTGACATACGGACGACCAGACAGACAGACATGACGAAACTATAAGGGTTCCGTTTTTTGCCATTAGGCTACGGAACCCTAATAAATCGCTGTTATTCTACATTATTAACATTACCTCTATGATCCGCTCCTGCGGGCGCTCGGCGTGCCACTGCGCGATCTGCTCGCGCTCCATGTACTGCAGCCGGCGCTCGTGGAAGCAGATCTTGATCACGCTCTAACCAAACCAAACAATTATCATTATTATTCAAGAAAAATTGGAATTAAAATACAATGTACATACTTAGAAGCTACTATAGAGCTGATACAACCCTCTTTTTTAACAACAAACACAACTAATCATTATGTTTTCTCAAGGTGGTTGTAACAACTTTATATCATTATTTTTTTGGGTTATATGTATTACAATGCCGAAGTAGAAATCACAGTCACAAGACCTATGAACGAAAGACCGGAAATTAATAGGTAGAATGGTTGTTTGGCCGTACGTTTAAAATCACGAAAGGACATTTTACCTAAAATACCATCCGTATTCAAGAACAATACTTGTACTCAAGATATTTGCATTATACTATGAAGCTAATAGTAATAAATTATGCCACTGTCTATTAGGTGCGAAGTTAGGTTGTATTGCGACCAACAACGCACGAAACCGGCGAAGTGCCAGAACCAACCTGCTGAAGTTAGTGATGTACAAAACTCGAGTCGTCGAGTTCTACTTTTGAAGACTCGAGTCGGATTGGCAGGACTCGGTGAGCTCGGTAGGCTCGTAAGCCCGAGCCTAGCCGAGAAACGAGCTCTCTGAGCCACGCCTCGAGGCTTCAAAAGAGTTCAAGCCATCAAAAGAGCTCGAACCTATCAAAAGAGCTCGAGCCTTCAAAAAAGCTCGAGTCTTAAAATGAACGCGAGCCTCATAAAAAGCTTAAGGTGCTCCCTCACCGAGAGCATTCGCCTGTAATGTAACGTTACAGATTTGAGCATTACATCAGTGAAGGAGGAGAACCGAGCATTACAATGCACACCTTGTAATGAATACATCAGTGAAGGAGGAGAACCAAGCGAATGCTCGTCAGTCAGGGAGGTATTAATGTAATGTAATGCTCAAAGACGAATCTATAATGTACACGTGAAGGTTCCCGCGTTCATTTTAAGTTTGTGATGTTTATGACTTTTATATCTCTTATATATTTTATATTGTAAATACTATTATTTACGGAGATATTAAAACCGAGCCTATCGAGCTCACAGAGCCCTAAAAATCTGACTCTAGTGTCCAAAATTAGAACTCAAAAAGATGAATGTCTTATGTTATAAAGAGCACCGTAGATGCTTAATCTATTGTGCTTTAGGTCTACTTATCCTCGTTCATCAGCAGCCCATCACAACTAGTGCGCCGAAAAAGACTCGAGTCGTGAAAAAGCCTCGAGATCGGCCGAACTCTGAAAAAGGCTCGAGCTCTGAAAAAGACTCCCGAGGGAAGATCCATGGTCACTTACTTACATTTTTTTGTTGAAAATATTGATTAAAACTGTTTTTCAGAAGCAACTTTCATGCAATTTCAGATCAATTAACAAAATTATATAGGGATCAATCTATTTGATGCAACTAAAACAAGAAATTTGAGAAAAAAAAACAATTCTTTATATTTTTAATCAATTTTTAACGCGCAGTCACTTTCGTTCCATAAAAAGGAACTCCATTTTTAGTATTTCACCTAATAAGTATTTTCTCTTCTAACATTATAACATATAATTGTAACTTCTTTTAAATCAATACAAAAAGAACTTAGAAAAGAATCTGTAAAATAACTGAGCAAATATTTATGACATTTAAGCCAAAAATCCAAATTTTCATGGTCACTTACATTACATAATTGAAGTTCGCCGCCGTACAAAAAACGGCACTTTAAAGTGACATAATTTAAAAATAAATGAAGGTAGTACATAAAAAGTGTTGAATTATGAAATATAAGTATTTATTGTATATAAAAGAGTTTTGTTTCGTGTGTAATAGCAATAATTTATTTTTCCCTAAATTCCTCATTTGCATCGATCTACCCCCGAGTCGTCGAGATTCATACAAACGAGGCGAGCTCTGTAAAACGACTCCGAGTTCTAGACAAAAGGACTCAGAGGACTCGAGTCTTGTACATCACTAGCTGAAGTTATGTGTTGGTAAGTATCGACATTTTAACTTTCGGGATTTCGAACTATATCTGTCATTTTAACTTTCGAAATTTCGAACTATATCGGTCATTTTAACTTTCGAAATTTCGAACTATATCGGTCATTTTAACTTTCGAAATTTCGAACCATATCGGTCATTTTAACTTTCGAAATTTCGAACTATATCGGTCATTTTAACTTTCGAAATTTCGAACTATATCGGTCATTTTAACTTTCGAAATTTCGAACTATATCGGTCATTTTAACTTTCGAAATTTCAAATTATATCGGTCATTTTAACTTTCGAAATTTCGAACTATCGGTCATTTGATAACCGCTCTTTCAAATTTCGGTCTATCAGATATCGACATTGAGGATTTTCAGTATTTTGGAAATAGGTATTTTATGAATTATCGGTATTGTAATATTTGTAAAACATACCCATTTTTCGACATTATAACTAATGCAAATTCGAAGCATGCCGTTTAGTCTCAATTCGACTAGATGGCGCTGTTTTACGCTGACCTTCAGTATCTTCCCCTTGTAGTGGGACAGATCTCCCAGTTTCTTCAGTTTGATCTCGTAAGGCTGTCCCTGATTCAAGTACGTGAGAGTTTCTTCATTTTGCTTGGTGGCTATCGATGTTGCCGCGGCGAGAACGTATTGGAATCTAGAATACAAAAGCAATATAAGATTAATATTGTGTTTCATTAGACACTAGAATAAGTTTTGAAAGTGCGGAAATCGTCTCCTTTAAGAAAAATTTCGCACTTTAACTGACTCGACCAGTAAATCTGCAGATTAACGGATTCCGTACATTATCGGTAAAATATACTTCTAAGACTTCCGCGTATACAGTTTATTAGAAATAAACACAATTTAGGGATTACAGCGCGTATATTCAGTTAATTCAGTTGTTTTTTTTTATTATTTTTTATTATTTATTATACATAGAAGAGCATACAATTTTTAGAAAAACCGAGTGACTAAAACCCGATTAGGTTTGTCCAGTCACTGCGTAATCGGCAAAAAAGATATACAAATATAACTAAGCAGTATTGAAAAAAAAATATACAATTTGCTTCGTTACTATAAATTAAACAAACATATATATCATTCTAAGATTTAAAAAATAATAGGCAAAATATTTAATTGTCCTGGCCTATCTAAAAACGCCGATGGTTTGCGTCAGTAATTTTCATTAGTAAAATTTGTTGATAAAAACAAGTAGAACAAAAAGGTCCAACTGGCAAGTACAATGCTGTTCACTAAATTGTACGTGAGGTAGGTTACAGGGGTCGAAACTGATTGCAGTGTCAAAAATACTGATTTTACTGACTGTAAGACTCAAAAATACTGACCTATTACTGACTTAATTTCTATGTTTAAATGTGTATTAGTGAGTATAAAGACAGAGTTTGACAGAACTAACAATTTTTATTGAGATTTATACAATAGGTATAATTTTAAAGTACGAGAAAAAATCGACCTACCATTAAATGGTTCTCATACAGGCAATAAATAGCCATATAAAGCCGAATGTGTTAGATTAGGTACCATGCATACAACACACGACCCCGGAAAACTTATAAACCGTGAATTTTGCCACTTTTTGGAAAAAAATAGTTTTTTTTCTTTATGATAAATACACTGAACAGTGGCAACCCTAGACCAAATTTTTTTGTCAGTTTCATCCATTAATCTTGCCTGCCTTTTGTAAAGAAACGGCCACGCAGCGCGATTTTTAGTCAATTTCATCTGCTACCTAATCTTGTACTCTTGCCTGTCCATAGTAAAAAAGGGCCGCGCAGCGCGATTTTTAGTAGTTTCATCAAGTAATCTTGTACTCTTGCCTGTCAATAGTAAAAAAAATGCCGCGTAGCGCGGTTTTTAGTCAATTTTATCAAGTCATCTTGTACTCTTACGGCCTCGCAGCGCGATTTTTAGTTAGTTTCATTCACCAATACTGTACTGTTGCCTGTCTACAGTAAAAACAAACGGTAATAATAAAAAGTGTATAAAAATGAACGTAGATAGCTAAAAAACTGACTTTACTGACAATTTTTCAGAAAAATTGTCTTTTACTGACCGAAGTCAAAAAAACTGACTTTTACTGACTTTACTGACCAGTTTCGTCCCCTGTTGTTATTTTAGAAGAACACCGAAGTTCTATTTCAACTAGCTTTTGCCCGCGTTTCCGTCCGCGTGGACATTCGGAAAATCCCTAGGGAATATTTGACCAGGATAAAAAGTTATATGTTTTAACCCAGGCTATTACTATATGTGTGCCATTCCAAATCAGTTCAGCCTTTTTTTACGTGATTGAATAATATTAATAGTTCCCTTTCCCGTCCTCGTTGTCATTCCTGTTCCCGTTCCCGTATTATACATCCCGTATTGTACATCCTGTGTATAAGGCTGGGGAGAAAGACCGTGTCAGTAATTACCGCCCAATTTCTGTTCTGACTTCCTTATCTAAAATATTGGAAAAGATCATGAACGGCAGTTTAAAGAATCACCTTGAAACGAATAACCTTCTTCATGGTAACCAATATGGTTTCCGTGAGAAAAGGTCTACCAATGACGCCGTTCATGACCTGACTAATCAATTGGTCGAGTCAATGGACAAAGGGAAGAAAGTCATTGCTACTTTCCTTGACCTAGCAAAAGCATTCGACACGGTCTCGATCCCCAAGCTTTTAGACAAACTGGAATCGCTAGGAGTAAGGGGAAACCAATTAAAACTTTTCAAGAGCTACCTGCAGAATAGAACACAATGTGTCAAAATTGGTGACCTCATTAGTGACAAACTACCTATTGAGTATGGCGTTCCTCAAGGTAGTGTCCTGGGACCAACATTATTCCTAGCATATGTTAATGATATGTGTAATATCAATTTGCAAAACACTAATTTAATCGCTTTTGCCGATGATACCGTGCTCGTGACTGTGGCTGAAACTTGGGGTGACGCATTTCATTTTGCTCAAACAAGCTTTGACAGAGTTTCCGAATGGCTAAGAGACAACACTTTAACTTTAAATGTAGACAAGACCAAGTATATGACGTTCTACTTGCGTACCGTACCACCAATCGCTGAGCAGTCTATTGTTGCACATAGACATTCTCATGCATATGATGACAGCGCTAATCAACAATGTGTCTGTCCTAAGCTCTCTAGGTCCACTTCTATTAAATACCTAGGTATCACCCTAGATGAGAGGTTGTCGTTTTCTACCCACATTGATATTATGACATCCAGAATTCGAAAACTTATATACATTTTTAAAAACCTTCGACACGTTGCGGATGACAAGGTCATAAGGATGGTATACTTTGCCCTTTGCCAGTCCGTCTTAAGCTACTGTATCTTGGTATGGGGGGGTACATCGAAAACAAATATGCTGAAATTAGAGCGTGCACAGCGAGCAGTGCTAAAAGTGATAAAATTTAAACCCTTCCGTTACCCAACTTCAGACCTATATACAATTTGTGAGGTCCTGACGGTTCGACAACTGTTTATTCTGCAGATAATATTAAAACAACACTCTTCTAGTGGTAACCTACACCCACAACAAAGTGACAAGCGAAGACCACTAGTGGCTATACTAAGAGCAACTAAGACCACCTTTAGTAAGGGCTTCTACTACTTCCTTGGAGCATTTCTGTACAACAAAATTAATAAAATATTATCAATACACAAATTAAATAAATATCACTGCAAACAAACATTGACTAAATGGCTGCTTAAACTAAATTATGACGAAACAGAAAGTTTACTACTTATAACTAAGTAAAACTAAAAACAAATACCTATTATAAACTACAACCTAGATATCTAAAACTAAACAAAACAGAAAGTCTATTACCTAAAACTAAATAAAACTAAAAACTGATATTATAAACTAAAACTAAGACTATCTACAACTAAAACAAAAATAAATCCATATTTAATAATCACACAAAGCAAATGATGGTGGTATAATTGGTATGCAATTCGCGTTTGATATTGAATGTATTTATTAACTAGATTAGCAACATCTTTAACATTAATTTACTTTAAATTGTTTCCTTTTGAAATGATTTCAGTGTAATTTATCTTAAACATTCTAAACAATTAGTGCAAATGGAAGGGTGCTGGTACATATGACACGGGTTTTCCCAGTATATTGTACCAGCGGTAATAATATTTACTGTAACTAGAATAAGTAGGATAAATGGGACTGTACAAATTTTTCTTTTTTGTAAAAAGGTGAAATAAAGATTTTTATTATTATTTTATTATTATTATTATTTCCCATTAAAAAGTTGATTTTTCAGTCCTTTAGGGGTTGAATACTATACTGTCCATCGTATCGTGTTGGACCCCAAAATAAATGCAATTTTCGCAATAAACATGCCATAAAACCTCAATAACGACATCCAATTCAGTTTGTTTACAAATTTTTTTAGAAGTACTCATACAAAGTTTCAAGTCGAAATGTCTATTTAAAATATGAAGTTTTCACCCCTTTAGGATTTGAATACTGGCACCTGGCACCGTGTTGGACTTTAAAATAAATGTAATTTTCGCTATCAACATCCCATAAAACCTCAATAACGACATTCTATAGATTGGAAACCGAACCCCTTAGGGGTAAAAGGGTAAATAATAGGGTTAATTATCGGAAAATCACGAAATACGTGTTTGCTTAGTTTCAAAAGTACTGCTACGAAGTTTCAATTCGAAATGTACCTATAAATTTAATATTATTCTTACATAAAAAATATGAACCAACCCCATTTCACCCCTTTCGAGGTTGAATTGCAACATGGCCATTATGTTGGACTTCAAAAAATAGTAGATTATACAACAAGTGAATAAAAAGGGAATTTAGTTCGAGGGACTAAGTTGGATCCCGAGAGTAGCGAAGGATTCAAAAGTAGAATCCTGAGCAAAGCGAGGGATAAGAAGGACCGAGAGGAAATTTTTTTTTCACGAGTTGTGTACTCTACTTTTTACCATCGACTGCGAGAAAACAAATACCTAGCAGTACTTATAGTATGTATTTATAGTCATTTTTCATTTTTAATGTCCCCACTGCTGGGGCACAGGCCTTCCTTATGGGTGGGAGGATGGGCCATAACCCACCACGTGGGCCCAATGCGGATTGATGGGTGTTAACGACTGCAAATGCAGCCGGGACCAACGGCTTAACGTGCCTTCCGAAGCACGGAGAAGCTCGAGATAATACATTTTTAGTTACCCATCCCATGACCGACCCCTGCGAAAGTTGCTTTACTTCCACAACTGCTGAGCCACTGTGCCGTCGAGCGCCTCTTTATAGTTATCATTTTATTATTGAGGTAATCGCTAATATTTAAACATAGAAAATAGTGAAATTAGAAGTTTTCCAATGACAACCACGCTAAGAGAGAGATCGTGATCAGTCTGGCATCAGTCCATTTCATCAGTCTGTATAGACTTTGAATTTTTGCAGACTGAATATCGTAAGAGACTGGTGGAATGGACTGATGCAAGACTGAACATTTAAACAGTGCAGTGCGATGCGCGCTCGGAAACGGTCGTGCACATTGCATAAGTGAGAGTTATTTAAATTCACGTTTCGCGCGGCAGTAGCCGCTGCGCGTAATACACTATGAGCTCCCAGCAAATAATAGTGAACGAAGTTTTGGCTTTCATTCAGAATGCCATCGACACCATGGACGAAGTCAGCATCGTGCAAATTTGCAAATCTAACTTCAACGAAGCTGAGGTTTGTAGCAGCAAGGCGCTGCTGTTCCAGAGCATCGGGAAGGCCGATGAGATGCCATCTCGCCGGAGGGATGGAGGTGAGAAGAGTCTCCAGGACATTATCACCTGTCTGAAGGAGAACGACCCTGACGACGTGCCAACATTCGTGGCGAAGGAGCTGCACAAGCTGCCCCCCGTCACATTCGACCACGTCGACGTCACCAGGCTGCTTAAGGACATCATCTCCCTAAAAGCGAGCCTGGCAGAAGTGCAAAGTAAGCTAGAAGCCTCGGATAACACCATCAGTGAATTGCGAGCCCAAGTTGTATTGTTACGCAATACGGCTTCGGTAAGTAGGTCACCCGAGGTTTCCAACGTGAACACTCGTCGTGGGGCGCAAAATGCATCCATCGGCAGTTTTGAGTCGGCGCACATGGATTCGTCACCGGTCGCCGGCGCCGTCGAGTGCGAGCGGTTGGAGTACCGCCACAATGTAAACTTCAATTCATTTGTGGTAAGGGCACCGACCGAACATCTGTCGACCTTCATGAAAGAAGATTTTTGGCCGAAGGGTGTTTTGTTCCGACGGTTTCGCGGTCGGATACCGGACACTGCATTGCGCAACACGCCGCCGCCATCAATGCGTGTAAAATAGTTGTAAAAATGTAATTTAAATATAATGTATGTATGTTAGTCTGTAAGGTATATATTGTATGGGCCTAGTTGCCTGAATTAAATAAATAAATAAAAAAAAAAAAAAAAACTCCCTCTAATAGATAGAAAAGAACTCAAAGATAAGACACTAAAAAGAACCTAATTTTTTTCGTTTATTTTTTTTTCTCTATGGAATAGCTCCATAGCAGCCAGTACGTGCGTATACTTTCAGCACTTTTTAGGGTTCCGTAGCCAAAATGGCAAAAAACGGAACCCTTATAGATTCGTCATGTCTGTCTGTCTGTCCGTCCGTATGTCACAGCCATTTTATTCCGAAAGTATTAGAATTACACAGTTGAAACTTAGTAAGTAGATGTAATCTGCCGCTTAACGATTTTAACACAAAAGTAAAAAAAAAATAACACGAAGGGGGGGCTCCCCATACATGGAACTGAAACTGAAAAAAAAAATTCCTTCATAACATAACGTGTGGGGTGTCTATAGATAGGTCTTTAAAAATGACATTGAGGTTTTTTAAGACAATTTTTTCTAAAAGTCAACCGTTTCAAAGATAAACACTGCCAAAGTGGTAAAATGTGTGTCCCCCCCCCTCTAACTTTTGAAATAAGAGAGTGAAAAATAAAAAAAAATATATGCTATAAATCTTAATAAAAACTTTCAACGAAAATTGGTTTGAACGAGATATAGTAATTAGATTTTGAGATATATCATATTTTCCAAAACCGCAAATATAACTTTGTCATTCATACCAACACTGTGAAAAACAAAGTTATTTTTACAGACGAATTATAGTGGTATTAAATAAAGTATGGTAGGTATAAGGTAACTACGGAATCTATGGCGCGTGGCCCGACACGCACTTGGCCGGTTTTGTTTTGTTCTAATTCATGATGCGCGCTTGTTCCAAATTCAAATTATTTTTAATCACTCGGTGAATAAAACCGCTTATTATACACTCTTTTCGTTGAATTAAACGCACTTTTTTGAGTGGCGATGGTAAAAATGTTATTTTCGCGATCAGCATCCCATAAAACCTCAATAACGACATCCCTTCGACATCGACGATTTATATGTTCCATATTATACCGTTATTTTTTTGTCAACATATTTTGGTCAACATATTGTATAATGTAGTATTTAATAGTATACGTTATAAGTTGAGAAACACTCTCTTGTATTTAATTAGTATTTTAAATTCAATAATTTCAAGTTATCATGTATCACGTCGCCATTCAGCTATTTCTCATGTTTTCAGTATAGAAATAATAAGATATTATACTCATACATTTCAATTAATTTGTATAGTGTGCATGCTAAAGATTTATGCTGGTCATCTCACAATAAATAAACATAACGCTGTCGTATTATGCCTGGTCATTGTATTCACTTTTTTTTGCAAACTCAAAAGCGTAATAATAACTGATTATTATCACTTCATTGCCTCGCGGTCGCTGCTATACACTGACATCAGAGCGCCTTATACTATTTTAATTTTTCATTTTAAAATGGATTACTACGATTTTTATTTTTATTGCAGTCACTTTCTCTTAGCACACTTAATGAACAGCTATTTACTAATGGTTACAAATAGGTTAGAATAATGCCGCCTAATAGTTTGAATATCTTTTATCAAAATGTGCGCGGTTTACGCACCAAATGTGCAGAATTAAAACAAAGTATCCTATGTTCTAATTACGACGTTATAGTTTTAACAGAGACGTGGCTGTATGATGGTATATTTGATGCGGAACTGTGCGATAACAGATACGAAGTGTTTCGTAGCGATCGCGACTTGAATGCTAGTGGTAAAAAAATCGGAGGAGGCATATTGATAATGACGCAGCGGCAACTGTGCGCGGCGCGCGTCGACATGGCGGTTCGTCCGCCGACTGAGCTGATAACGGTGACTATCCCCGCTCGCATCTTTGCCTCCACGCACGATCTATTTATAAGCGCTGTTTACGTGCCACCTGACTATCAACGTTTACCGACCGATGTTAGAATTATAACACAGTTAATCACTTCCGAGGTGTGTGCTAAAAATCATAGTAAATTTTTAATTGTAGGAGACTTTAATTTACCATGCGTTGCTTGGAATAATACTAATCCGATATATAAAAAAACCGGTCCTATTGACGTTCAAAATTCTGCATATCATTTGTTAGATAATTTCACTATGGCCGGCTTAACACAGTACAACTCGATCACTAATAAGTATGGCAATACGCTTGACTTAGCGTTCGCAAATTGTCCCCTGACCATCAATGAAAGCCCACTTCCACTGGTGAAGATGGATAAGGCACATCCCGTTTTTTCGATTGAAGTGCTGGATCTTTTCGTCTTGCCGTTAAGGGAAAAGTGTATACCAAGATACAATTTTAAAAAGGGAAATTACATGGAAATAAATGCATATTTAAACAGTATTAATTGGCTTTCAGTACTTGATCAAAAAGACCCAGATAAGGCTACTAACACTTTATACGAAATTATTAATAATTGTGTAAAAAAATTTATACCTTTATGCAAAGCTAGAAACAGTAATTTTCCAATATGGTACAGTAAGCCTTTGATCAAAATTACTAAAGAAAAAATGAAGGCCCATGCACGATGGAAGAAGTACAAAAACGAATTAGATTATGATGAATTTGCAATGTTACGTAAACGTCAACTTCGAGTTCAGGACAAATGTTATAAACATCATTTAAAAAGTATACAAGAGGCCATTAAATCTAACCCTAAACTATTTTGGTCTTATTCCAAATCTTTACGCGCTGAATCTAATTATCCAAAAAAGGTAACATATGGTGATATCTCGTATGATGAGGGTAAAACAATTTGCGACGCGTTTAATGCATTTTTCCACAGTGTTTTTGGCACCTCCTCCTCTGGCAGCGTTGTTGAGTCGGGGGTGGAAAGTAGCGTCGATTCAGTTTGTAGTTTGCAGTTTTCTGAAGAAACCATAGAAAAGGCACTAAAGAAACTTAATTTATCTAAAGGAGCTGGTTATGATGAAATTCCACCTATTTTCTGGGTAAATTGTGCGAAGGCATTAACCGTTCCCATACATATTATTTTCAATAGTTCACTTAATTTAGGCATATTTCCATCTATATGGAAAAAGGCACATATCTTACCGTTACATAAAAAAGGCTCTAGAACTAAGGTTGAAAATTATAGAGGAATTTCAATACTGTGCACTATTGGAAAGGTGTTCGAAAAGCTAGTGTACGACTTCATCTATCTCACGATTTCACGCGGTATTCCAAACGAACAACATGGTTTCTTGAGGAGGCGCTCGACAGTGACTAACTTGGCCTGTTTTACAAATCGTGTGTTACGGGACATGGAACGGGGTGGCCAGGTTGATGTGATCTACACTGATTTTGAAAAAGCTTTCGATCGTGTGGATCACATCATCCTGCTTAATAAGCTTATGTCGCTGGGCATACGTGGTAACTTGCTGAGGTGGGTACAGTCTTATCTAACTAATAGGTCGCAGGCGGTAGTTATGGGTGGCTATAGATCGGACTTTGTAAGTATTCCCAGCGGGGTTCCCCAGGGATCACATTTGGGTCCATTGCTCTACAACGCATATATCCACGATATAAATAAATGCTTCACATTTACTAAACATTTAACGTACGCGGACGATAAAAAGATATTTTTCAAAATTAATAATTTGCATGACTGTGAAAAAGTTCAATCTGATTTAAATAATTTAACCAAATATTATGAGGAAAATAAAATTTCAATTAATGTTAATAAATGCTTATGTATTCGCTTTACTCGTAAATTACAACCCATAACATATGAGTACAACTTCAATGGTGTGAAAATCAATGTTAGTAATAACGTCCGCGATTTGGGAGTTGTACTCGATGAGAAAATGCTCTTCTCTGGTCACATAGATAGTATAGCAACGAAAGCCTTTAAAAACCTAGGTTTTGTCTTACGCGTGTGTAAGTCCTTCAATGACCCTCATGCACTAAAATCAATTTACTTTGCATACGTTCGTAGCTTACTTGAATACGCTAGTCCCATATGGTCACCTCGGTATGCTGTGTATGTGACTAGTTTAGAGCGTATACAAAAGAAATTTGTTAGCTACCTAGACTATCGCTTGCGCAACTCAGCCAATTCTTACATTGAATCATGTCGTACTTATAACATCCTGACGCTTGAGGAACGTCGACTCTTGTTGGATATGAGCTTTCTTCATGATATTCTTAACGGAAACTTAGACTGTCCCGAATTGGTTGAGAATATCGGGTTCTGTACACCCAGGCGCCGTACGCGTCACACTCCCTTGTTACATGTCCCTAGATGTGCCACTAACTATGCTCGCAATAGTATATTGGTCCGCCTTCCCCATACTTACAATAAGGAATTTGGAGAGCTTGACATATTTTCTCTTTCTAAGACAGCCTTTAAAATCAACATTAAAAACAAATTCTTGGAAAAATAAAATATTTATAATGATGTGTAAGTCTTTGGCATGGCATTTTAATAAATACTTAAAATAATAAATGAAAATATGTTTATTTTAGATGAATCTGAATTAGGAATGAAATGAATGATATACCTAGTATAAGTATAACAAGCGATTTTCTTTTTTAAGTTAATTAAGTATAGAGTGTTGACTAATAACTTTGCGACTGTATCATTGCATTATTGTACTAATTTCTTGTATGGAATTTACTAAGTAAGGTAACTTTATGGAAAACCTGTAATTGGCCTTGCTAATAGTTAGAATTAGTAGTAAAAATAAATTGTAACGCTGTTGGTTTTCAAATAAAATAAAATAAAATAAAATAAATCCCTATGGATTTTATTTTATTTTATTTTTATTTATTAATGTATAGAAACAAACAGTCATACAAAGAATTTGACTTAAATAAAGTGTTAATTATAGGCTCTGAAAGAAGTTAACGAGCAGCCACTAAACAAATCAATTTTGGACAAGTTTTCGTCATAATATTTACAGGCTCTTCTGATAAAGCTATTTTGAACATAACAAGTCCTACTTCGAGGAATAGAGAATAAACGTTTTTTAGTGCATAAACGCTCACATCTACGAGGCACTCGGAATGATATATTGTGCAGTAGTGCGGGTGCATCAACAAAGTTATTAACGATTTTGAATAACATCATAGTGTCAAAATAATTGCGACGATGCTCTAGGGTCATCAAATTGTGTCGTTCGGTAGCGGTGAAACTATCACTATAAGAAAAACCAGTTCTATAATCTAAGGATTTTAAAAATTTATTTTGTATGTTTTCGATTCTATCAATATGACATTTAAAATAAGGATGCCAAACAGTACTAGCAAATTCTAAATGACTACGAACAAAGCTATTATATAGAACTTTATAAGTGAAAGCATGTTTAAATGGTTAATTTTAGGCTTTTTACCCATTTACCTCCTAAGGGGCTGATTTTCAGCAATTCACGAAATACCTTTTTCTTCTTTGTTTCTAGAAACACTCCTACGAACTTTCAAGTTGTTATACTCGTAATGTCTATTTTTTTTCAATACAAAGTTTGAACCCCCTATTCAACCCTTCAGGTGTTGAATAATGTCTACCATGTTTGACTTAAAAATAAATGCCATTTTTGCAATCAACATCCCATAAAACCTCAATAACGATACTCATATCGATTTTGGTCTTTTTCACCCCATTTACCCCCTAAGGAGTTGATTTTGAGAAATTCTCGAAATAGTTGTTTGATTATTTGTTTATAGAAGTAGGTACTCCTACGAAGTTTCAAGTCGTAATGTCGATTTTATATTTTTTATATGCAAAATTTTAACCCCGATTTCACCCCTTCAGGGGTTGAATCATGTCTACTTTATCTGACTTCAAAATAAATGCTATTTTCGCAATCAACATCCCATAAAACCTCAATAACGATACCCATATCGATTTTGGCCTTTTTTACCACCATTACCTCATACACCATTTACCTCTAAATGGTTGATTTTCAGAAAACCACGAAACACGTTTTTAATTACTTGTTTTAAGAAATACTCCTACGAAGTTTCAAGTCGAAATGTCTATTTTGTAATTTTTCCTTACAAACTTTGAACCCCCATTTTACCCCTTTAGGGTTAGGATTTCCAAAAATCCTTTTTTAGTGAATGTCTACACAGTGTTAAGTATCTTTGTACATAATTTCAAGTCTCTAGCTCCAGTGGTTTGGGCTGTACGTTGATTTTTCAATCGATTTTGGACTTCTTTACCCCATTGACCCCCTAAAGGGTTGATTTTCGAAAAACAATGAAACACGTGTTTGATTATTTGTTTTAAGAAGTACTCTTTTAAGTCTTTTAAGTCGAAATGTCTATCTAATATTTTTTTTCCATACAAACTTTGAACCCCCATTTCACCCCTTTAGGGTCGGAATTTCCAAAAATCCTTTCTTAGTGGATGCCTACACTGTGTAAAGTATCTATGTACAAAATTTCAAGTCTCTAAGTTAAGTGGTTTGGGCTGTACGTTGATATGTCAGTCACCCCTTCACTTTTATATAAGAGAAGACTAGCTTCCGCCCGCGACTTCGTCCGCGTGGATATTAGAGAAAATCCTTAGGGAACCTTCAACCAGGATCCGACCAGACGTTTTTACGCGATTAGGCGGGGTAAGGATTTTCTCTAATATCCACGCGGACGAAGTCGCGGGCGGAAGCTAGTTTATTACAATAATCAGAATTAGGTCCAGAGATATTAGTGGGTATCCCGTTCCCGTTTCTTTACACTTTCCCGTTCCCGTTCGCGCTCGCGTTCCCGTTCCTGTTCCCGTTCCCATTCCCATTCCCGTCCCCTGAGGCTGAATCATGTCCACCGTGTTGGACTTCAAAATAAATGTCATTTTCGCAATCACCATCCCAGAAAACCCCAAAAACGACATCCATATCTGTTTGAGGTTTATTTACCCCATTTCATCCCCATAGGGGTTAAAATACTGTCAATAACAATATACGTTGCGTTAGATTTCCATCCATAAGCCTTAATTATAAATTTAGCGATTTTTACTTCGAAAACGAAGGATTAACTTCTAAACACAACTTCATCCCTATTTTCACCCCTTCGGGGGTAGAATTTTGAAAAACGCTGAGACACGTATTTATTAATTTTCAATCATTAGCCTAAATAGAGAGTTTTACCTACCAATAAAACTTACCTATTATTTTTCCTGAGATATCCGGAATCCATATTGAGTTAAGCCTTCCGTTTTTCTTGCGTTTCCGTCTGTCTTACCCTCTTTCCGCTAGGAGCGCCACCTGTTTCCGTATCCTGTTGTCCGTATTTCCGGCAAATGGACGCCATGTTTGCGGCCGTTTATTTCGTCATTATACGTCTTAATACCAGGTAGGAATTACTTGGATTCCGGATATCTCAGGAAAAATAATAGGTAAGTTTTATTGGTAGGTAAAACTCTCTATTATTTGTTCCGTCATCGATATCCGGAATCCATATTGAGTGATGTGTTTGGTTTCTCCTGGTATACGATGTGATGCTATAATGTGTAGTATAAAGGTAAACGAAGTGTGACCTTGAAGTTGTAAAAGATCATGATAAAAACAGACAACAATTTACGTATTCGCTTTAAAATAAAATCTAACTTAACAATTTTGTAACATGTTAAGTAAATTCAGAACTGCATAATGTAGCTTATTCGACAGATTTCATAAAATAATAGCAAATAAAATTGCATTTTGGTAATAATACTAAAATTTCTGTTCTTGTCACCAGTTTCCATTGGCAAAAATATGATATATAAAAAGTTTTCTAACCGAATCAATGAAGAAACCGCTGATCGAACAGATCCAGGTGACGCCTCAATTCCAGCCTCCTCGAGGTACAGCTTACAATGGTGAGGGATAATACCTGATAAGGACGCTTGTCTGTCCTAGTTGTGCTCCTTAGACCATATTCGATCTGTGGTGAGCTCGTCGAGTGCTTGTGCAGCGGTGTTGAACTCGAA
The DNA here is from genome assembly GCA_928269145.1 of Agriphila tristella. Classification (NCBI taxonomy): domain Eukaryota; kingdom Metazoa; phylum Arthropoda; class Insecta; order Lepidoptera; family Crambidae; genus Agriphila; species Agriphila tristella. The sequence goes on along the minus strand of OV743451.1, from coordinate 769,896 downwards.
GCCATCTTTACTCACCATTTAGTCGGCTGAATAATTGCAGTGTCCGACAGCGGTGCATATCCCTCGAGATTACGGACGAGGCAAAATAGAGTCTCCTCATTAGGCACTGGGCCTGTCTGAGGGACCAACTGCTTCTCTGTTCTGTAAGTGCACTGCGGAGTGCGTAGCACTACGGTTCCGACAGGGACTTGAGTTGCCTCGTGTATCCCAGGTAACGCCTAAAAACTACAGACGTTACGTCGGAACCAGAACAGATATCTCGAAATTGAGACTGTCCGTCCCAGTCATAGTAGTAAAATGACTATTCCTGATCTATAGTTCAAGCCAATAGTAGAAACCATCCAGGCACACAATGCAAGTGAACGTTGAGTCTGAGGTGAGGCCTGAGGTGTTCTGCGAATCATTTGGTGACTGAAGCGGAAATACCTGGCGCTGCAGACAGGCTGCAAGGCAGGCATGTCAACTAGTAAACGTGGCTCACCTTGAAAAGCTGCGGTACTGCTGAGCGGTGCTGTTGAGCTACAGAAACAAGCCAGGTTCAGGTTAAATAACTAAATTAGGTAAACGTTACTTTTTCCACTTACTCGATGTAGATGCATATAGGTATGTTTGAATGGTCGACTATCTGCAGTTTGCCGTAAACGAACAGTGACTTTACATGCAAAAATAGAATTGTCTCAAGAACACGTTGCAAACATTCGCCGGATTTTGATTTTATCTCGAAAAACTTGTAGCAGGTTCGGAATCTAACGTGACATCTGAACAGCTTCTGCTTTAGATCCATCGACCAAAATACTTTGTCCCATTTAGAAGTTACAAAAGGTCACGAGCTGAGTTGAGGTGATGAGACCACGAGCCGAGATGAAGCGATAAGGCCACGAGTTGAGTCAAGACGATTTAGCCTTAGGGTACAAGGTTGGGCGCTAGAAACTACTATGCAAGCTATAGGTAGGTTGTCCTATCGACGGAGAAATGCATTGTGAAATGCAGCATCGTGGTCTCGTGCATATAAATATTGATACGAATTGCGACACGACGTGTGTTGCTCTAGAAACAAACAGGACCACCACTGGCTTCCCTTGGGGCTAGAGCATGGTTGTCGTTGCCAGCGGTAACGGGTAACAGGACTCACTCTGGATCGGTTTTATGTGACAGTGCAATCTACTTCTTCATAGTATCGCCCGGGGAAGTACTGAGTTATCAAAGTTACGTTTAGATAATCGAACAGGGTCTGCAGCTGTCTGGTCAGTTCTACAACTATTGTGGTCCTCGTTCTTCCTTCTAAATTTAGGCAATGATAGTACAGTTACCTGTTTATAGGAGTATGTCAGGATGTCTCGGATGCTGTTAGACAGATGTATCGCAGCCAGCTCCTTGCAGTAGAGGTGCCAGTTCCATTGTTTCGTGGACGACTGACCTGGTACGGACTTCTGTCCTAGTTGTGCTCCACGTCGGATGCGTGCTGAGCACGATGGACTTCGTGTTCACTTGTGCAGTGGTGTTGAACTCGATGCCATCATTACTTACGAATTCATTTCGGCAAGACTGGTTCCGGGAATAAATATGTAAGTATGGTTGGGATTTAGCCAGCTGTCGGCTGAAGTATTGCAGTGTCCGACTGCTGTGCCTTTCCCTCGGGATGACGGACGAGGCAAAGTTGGGTCACCCCATTAGGAGCTAGGCCTGTCTGAGGGACCAACTGCCTCTCTGTTCTGTAAGTGCACTGCGGCGCGTGTGGCACTAAGGTTCCGACAGGGACTTGAGTTGCCTCGTGAGTCCCAGGTAACGTCTAGAAACTTCAGACGTTACGTCGGAACCAGAACAGATTTCTCAAAATTGAGACCGTCCATCCCAGTCGTAGTAAAGCGACAGTATTTCTGACCTGTTGTTGCAGCCACTTGTACGACCGATTAGCCAGTAGAAAATCAGCCAGGTAGATGAAGCAGCGAATGTCGAGGTTCGTGAGGGGTTTTGTAACCAAATTGGTGACTGATGTAAGAATACCTGGCGTTGCAGACAGCCCGAAAGGCAAGTTTGTCTGGTAAAGTGTATCAGTAGCTCGGCCTGAGAAAACTGCGGCGCTGTTGAGTTATTAACAATAGAACATAAGCATAGCTCAAATGTAACTGTATTGTACGCCGTCCAATTGCAGGACTAAGGCAAGTAATAAAGGTAAATGAAAGTAACTTCCTTACATACAAACCCGTTCAGTCTTATCAAACTGATAATTGATCGAAATGATCCGTCCAACCTCGAATTCAGGAAAAGAGTTGACAGGAAGTTGGATGACGGAATCGCTCCCTCGAACACACAGTGCTAATCATGTCATTTATCTGAAGAGACATTTGATATGATCGTTTTGTTGCAAAACTTGACATTACCAGACATGAGGTGGTTTTAAAATGAAATATTTTGTATATTTACCTTCAGAGTTTGTGGATATGTTTAATGCACCATGCAGTCAGATGTAATAGGTGAAAGACCTTACGATTAACCTCGAACGGTCGTCAAATCAAGCATGACAATTTCTGCATCTTGCTGAGGAGCGGCAGCAAGTCGTCCTGTCCTTGACTGCTTTCGTTTCTGTCGTGAATTGATTGGTCTTACCTTTGCTTTAGTAGCCATGGAATGAAAGAGTTTATTCTTTCAGTTGGTTGTAGGCAGGCACCTTCCTTCTGGGACCACTACTAGTACTGAGCCTGCTGAGGATGCCTCGACTAAGTATCTGAATTAGAATTGACTATAAAAAGCGATAAGCATCAATCAATACCTCTGGACGGAGCAGATAAGGCAACCCAACCAGGCACTTAAATAATCATAAAAGATTTCAAGGAATAATTACGTTATCATCATCGTTACATTATCTTTTATAATCCTCATAACACAGGCTGACCTCATATGAGAGCAACTCAATATTGCAATGTAAAAGTGTTTTTGAAAATAAATGTTTTTATTTTTATTTTATTTTATTTATCATTACAACCATCCTATATTCCACCGCTCCTTGGGTAGGCCCCCGAACAAGGTGGACCGACGATCCGGCGCGCGGTCGCGGCGCGCCGCCAGATGCGGGCAGCGCAGGACCGACCGTCGCGGAGACCTCCGGTGAAGGCCCACACCCAGCCGTGGGCGTGGCGCGGCCGATATGATGATGGTGATGATATATTCCACCGCAAGACAAAAACCTCTTAGTTGCGAGGATGTCGCTATAATCTCCATGCTTGGCAGCCAGGATGGAGATCGCAGCGTTAACTAATCTGGTTTATGTGCCGCATGTTATTTGTAAATTATTGTCGCTCACTTTCATAAAAGCTAACTATTTAAAATAACTGGTATCGGTGTCCACTCAGTTTTACGCGACTAATCAAGAATATGATTAAAAATTATCCTAATTCTAAATAACCGTTACATTCGTAACTGGCAATGGCAAGTTACTGCACAGTAAAGGAGAGTTATAAACATAAATCCTTGTTATTGAAAGACTACTCATAAGTCTTTATAATATCTTGTTATTAATTTTAAAATAGATAAAGCCAGGATTTAAAAATATTTCTTTTTCACATCGGCAACAAATTGGATAGAATGTTACTCGCCGGTATTTAAAACGACGTACTACTAACGTCGGATCAACTTTGGATTAGGATCCTTGCTTCCACTGCGCAGAATACCCGATACACGTGGCAGATAGTGGTCACAAAATTAATACATCAACAGCATCGCTATTTTCTAAACTGTGCGTAATATCGAGTGTGACTCATTTTCATGCCAAATATTACAATGATTAACTGTGGGTGCGTAATCAATTCAATTCAATTCTTTATTGTTTCCATGGTTTACAAGGTCACAAGGTAAAAAAAAGTACAAACATGGAACCCCGTTGGGGCACAACAATTACAAAGTATCTTACATTAATAATTAGGTGCTAGGTAGTAATTACAAATAATAATAATCAGTAAAAACAACAATTAGGAATAATATAAATAAGTAGGTACTACATTATGCATTGAATAATTTTTAAATATGCAAAATGAAAAATTTAATAGTATTTATTTAATATTAGAATGTCAATATGATAGTAATTAAAATTGAAAATTGCATTAATTATCAGTATAAATTCCAGGCATGTCATTTTCTGAAAAATTCTTCTAAACTATAAAATGCTTTTCCTATTAGGTATTCTTTAAGTACTCTTGCAAATGACTTGTCACTAACTTCCGACCTAAGGTACTCCGGAATTCTGTTATATATTTTAATGCACATGACCAATGTGCTTGAGCTATGCATTTTTAGTCTGCTAACGGGAAGGCAGAGATTGTGTTTAGAGCGTGTGTTTATTTCTTTACTTCGCATTTGCTCATTTGTTTTAAAATAACTCTGATTTTGTCTTACGAATTTACAAATTTCTAGGATGTATAGGCATGTTAAGGTAAGAACTTTATAGGAAATGAAATGTGGTCTGCAGCTTTCTGTCTGTCTGATGTTAGCAAGGATTCTTATGCATTTCTTTTGTATCACAAATAGGTCATGAGCGCTAGTACTATTTCCCCACAGAATAACACCATACTGCAGCCAAGAATACGCGTAGGCGTAGTACGCTGTAAGAGCTGTTTGTAAATCGGTGCTACGTTTTATTTCAAATAGGGCATATATGAAGCGAGATAGTTTTATTTTTATTTTTTCAATATGAGGCTTCCATGTTAAACATGTGTCTATTTCAAAACCAAGCAGTGGAAAACTGTCAACACACTCAATTGTGGATTGGCCTACAGCGAAATTTATATCCACTGGGTCCCTTTGGCGTGGTCTAAACTGCATTAGCTTGGTTTTGTTCAAATTAATTTCCAAATTATGGTCATTTAGCCACCTCATAAGGTTTTCTAATATTTCAGAAAGTTTATAATTTAATGTGGAAGGTTGATCGCATGGCAACAATATAGAAACATCATCGGCAAAAGCCACACAATGTTCATTAACTATTTTCGGCAAATCGTTGACATACACCAAAAAAAGGACACATCCTAGAACAGTGCCTAGAACAGTGTGTGTCAAAGTAGTAATAAAAAAAAAACTCACTTGTTACTATAAAACACAGATTTGGAATCACTTACGTGACATGGCCCGCATTCCAGGCCGCGGGCCGGCCCCAGTTGCTGCCAGCTTACCCGACACCGTCTCCGCAGTTTGAACATGATGACTGCGACGCACTTGCTTTTACTTGACGATTGCACTTTTTTACTTTTAATCGCGAAAAAGAGGGCAAAATAACTAAATTTAAAATAGGGAAATCTCCCGTAATATTTCATAGACGTGTGAACGCTACGAAAAACGACGCTATAATGACGAAATAAACGGCCGCAAACATGGCGTCCATTTGCCGGAAATACGGACAACAGGATACGGAAACAGGTGGCGCTCCTAGAGGGTAAGACAGACGGAAACGCAAGAAAAACGGAAGGCTTAACTCAATATGGATTCCGGATATCGATGACGGAACAAATAATACAAAATTTTAAGATCCTTGCTTCAAAACTGAGGGACTTTCATACAAACTTTTATCCCTTATTTCATCCCCTTAGAGATATAATTTTCAAAAATCCTTCCTTAGTGGATGCCTACACTGTCTAAGGTATCTGTGTGCAAAGTTTCAACCTTCTAGGTTCAGCGGTTTGGGCTGTGCGTTGATATCTCACTCAGTCAGTCAGTCAGGACTTTGAATTTTATATATATAGAAGATATCAAAGTTTGTAAAGTCATGTTCTCAAAACTTAAAATACCTTATTAATAAATGAATTATAATTCAAACACGGGCGAGTGCATTGAATGGTCTTGAGATTTCGTGTAGGTGAGAGGTGTGTAAGTGTACGTTAAGAGGTGTGTGTGTGTTGTTGGAGCCCTATAACGTACCTGGTGTCATCCTTGAAGCTGCTATCAGGTCTAGCGGGGGGCGCGTGCAGGAACCCGTCCAGCGAGCTGCCCGGCGAGCACATCAGCAGTCCCGCCGCTGAGACAAACGAACCGGTACATTTACAACTACATTTTAAGATGTAAAAGGCATATGTCTTGATCTCTTAACTCTATTAATCAAGTATGTGCAGTTAAAAGTTTCAATATTTCATAATCAATTAAGGTATTGTCAGCAGAGTTGCCACCCGTCCCGATTTTGCCGGGACAGTAACGATTTCAATGATATTGTCCCGCGTCCCGACGATCCATCAGTTTTGTCCCGATTTTTTATGATAACACGCGATTAAATCAAAGTTTTAATAAAAATCGGTCAAGAGCGAGTCGGACTCACGCACTGAGGGTTCCATACCATCATAATTGCACCATCAAACCACACTGCAGAGTAGAATAATAAATTAGTATTACAGTTTTAGGTCAGCGCCATCTCTTGACCGATAGTGGAACTAATGTTAACTTTTTTAGAAATTTGATCATTTCTAAAAAAGTGTGCTATATTGAGACATCGTTTTATTTTTCCTGTAATCTTTATATAAATTGCTATCACATAGAATTATTTCAGATTTTTCTCTTTGCAAACTTCGGAGATAAGGGGGGGGGAACGGTATTTTTTTTACAATTTTCATTATAAGTCGAAAACTATGCGGCCTAAAAAAAAATGATTAAAAACGTGCAAACGACGCTCTTTCATATGATACCCCACATGCCCTAGTTGCCCTACTTCAAATTGTTAAGACCCCTTTTCAGCCCCTGTTGTAAAAAAGATATTTTTATTTATTTCTTATTTGCAAAATAGTTGGGCAAATGTCAACTTAAACTATTCCAAATTTCAAGTTGATACCATTAGTAGTTCTCGAGATATCCAGCTGTGACAGACAGACAGACAGACTGAGTCACACCATAAGGGTTCCTTTTTGGTACGGAACCCTAAAAATGGGTCCAAAAGTTTAAAAGAATAAAGGACTACAAGTTAAATACCTTATTAATAATAATAATAATAATAAGTAATTTATTTCAGACAAAAAAGTAGTCCATAGTGTGTTAGTAACAATGAGTCTTAAAACTATGTTAGTAAGTAATGAGTAGGTAAGTTGTACGTTAGACACAAGTTGCGTTCTACATACGCGCAGGTGGCCTCGCATGCAGACGCAACCAGTGTGCTAGCAGTGGAGAGTCCCATCGATCAACAACTGCCGTCAGGATGCTGTTGGGACTACTACGTGTTCTGCTTAGCAATGCCTCACAGCGTTTCCTGATTATGGCATGAAAACCATCAACATGCGCTTCTGCGAACATATTGGAGGCACTACAAAATCTAGGCAGTCCCAGCAGCACCCTAAAGGCATCGTTGTACTGGACTCGCAGTGCGCTGTAAGCCCTCTGCGTATAACTGACCCACAGGCTACACATGTAGAAAGACTGGCAATATGCTTTGAAGAGTGTGATTTTAACTTCCTTGGTACAGCGTGCAAACCTGCGGGCCAGCATATTACATCGAACTGCCAGCGCCCTGCGTTCCCTATCTATATCAACAACATCACTTAAATTATCAGTGACCCAGTGGCCCAGGTACTTATATTGTGACACTCTCTTTAGAAATGTGTTACACAATTTCACAGGCAACTCGTAATCAATACATTTTGTTCCAGCTTTAAAAATCATATACTCAGTTTTACTGGCATTATACCGAAGCCCGTGAGCCTTTGCAAAACGCTCACAAATGTTCAACAGTTTCCTTAAACCACCCACTGAGGGGCTCAGAAGCACCATATCATCAGCATAACTGATATTATTTATGCTGACTCCGTCTATATGACAACCTATACCAGTGCTACTGAGCTCCTCAATGAGCGCATTTATGTAAAGGTTAAACAGACGTGGCGAGGTTATCCCGCCCTGCCTCACCCCACACTCAAGCTTGTACACGTCCGAGTATGCACCCGCCCATCGAACACTATTCCTCTGATTACCATACCAGTACCTAAACAACGATATATATTCCTCAGAAAGACTGGTTTCATGTTGTAGTTTTTTCCATAGGATACTGTATGATACCAGATCAAAAGCCTTCGAAAGGTCTAGATAACAGGCGTAGACAGGCGTTTTACGAGCTGAATAGTATTGCACAGTCTGTTTGAGGCAAAGAATTGCACTTTCTGTTGATAGTCCAGGTTTGAAACCAAACTGTGCGTCATGCAGTTGCAGATGTTTATTTAAGCACCTATCAAGCAGACTGTCCAATATTTTCGCTATGATAGTGGCTAAAGAAATCGGCCTATAATTTGACAAATTAGATACGTCTTCTGTCTTGTTTTTTACAATGGGTGTCACAATAGTAAACATTAACTCGTCAGGCAGATAGGAATGATTCAGACACAGTGAGAAAAACATTGCCAAGACTCGCGGCAGGTGAACGCCCGCATTTTGCAGGTGCTCAATGCTGAGGCCGTCGTGACCAGGCGATTTTCCTCCTGTCATCTTATTGCATGCATTGTATCTCTTCAAATGCTTCTGTTGAGCGAGTATTTTTCAATATGACGCTTAAATGATCTAATGTCAGAAATCGTTGTTCTGCAGATTAAATGAAAGCAGAATTGCAAAAGTGATGCCTTGTTCGAAATTCGTAAGTAATTTAATATAAAAATGACACGGTATTAATGAGAGAGGCCCGTAGCAATACAAAATATGAATGGAAACATAGTCAAAATAAAAAAAAACATTAAATCAAAAGTATTTTTTTTCACTTCAGCTAGGTAGTTCTTATTTTTTATTTAGGTACCTCTTACTTTGCTGACCCGCCCGTTTGCTTCCATTGATTTTGAGTATTTTAATTACATCCACATACGTACAACATGTCCTTCATTTACCAGTTACCAGTCTCTACAGTAGTTTTACTGCCAGTTTTAATGATATCAACGTATACATTTAGAAAATTTACCAAAACATTTTTAGCCGCCATTGTCCCGACTTTTATGTTCCGAAAGGTGGCAACCCTGTTTGTCAGTGAGTCAAAATGTGACTGAAATTCGGAATTTTGGAGTGATGCACTCATGGTAAATAATTGATTATTCTATTCTATAATTATTATATTAGACTTACTTTTGGTCTCCTGTAGCGGCGGCGAGTGGTACCCGACTTGCATCATAGCGCCGCCTGACATCGGTTGGCATTGCATACTTTCTGGGCTTGCTGGACGGAAACACGTTTACAATAGAATAGAAACGGGTTTATTTAGTAGCACAAAATGAATAGGTACATGCTTAAATAAAATACAGAATGTGACACTAAATAGACAACCCACTCAGCATATACAAAGCGTGTTGATGAATAAACGCAAAACCTCTTAGGTGGTGATTGTGCTCATGAATATGAACAACATTTACTATGGGGCCAACTCTGCAACTCAACAAAAAAATCAGCTGTTTCATACATTCTGGTCGAGTAGGTATTGACAACTTGTATAAAACAGCATTTTTTTTGTTGAGTTGCAGAGTTGGCCCCATAATAAAAGTTGTTCATTTCATATTTATGAGCACAATCACCACCTAAGAGGTTTTGCGTTTATTCATTAACACGTTGTGGTGGTGGAAGGATAATGAGGATCAGTAACAGGTTTGAATCCTATAGTTTTATTGATATAATATAAAATCATATTAATAGCTATGAAACTCAATGAAATTGTTTTTTGTAATCCGTGTAGAAATGGTTGAGTTATAAGGGTTTTGAAGGAAATGCCAAGCTCAATGCAATATGTGCTTTATCATGTACGACATAAGGTTCGCGAACGTCTCGATGACGTCATAAAGACCCCAAAATAACAGTGTTTTAGCACGTTTTAGCTCGTTTAACTTCTCAGGTTTAAGAAATATCGTAAAAATTTATTTACTGTGGTGGCCTAAGCTTTCTGATAAGCTACTAAAAAAATCGTTACTGATCCTCATTAGAAACACCAGTCGATTTTCATAGAAACGAGATAACTATGAAGCCTTGATTGTCTGCTCGGGATTGATCGAGCTGTGATCTGATGATGGCTATCCAGGGAGTGAATGAAGGAGATCCAGATCACTATACACACCCAACTGATCTGATCAGCATTATGAGCTGGTTGGATATTTAAAAAAAAACGTGAAAATAGCATTAAAATGTAAACCTCCTCCTGGAACTGAGAACTCTGATCCTTGCAGCTCTTAGAATGCTTATCAGACCCGTTGGGTGTGTACAGCGATCTGGATCTCCTCTGTTCACTCCCTGGATAGCCATCATCAGATCACAGCTAGGTCAATCCCTGGCGGAGAACCAAGGCTTCAAAGTTACCTCGTTTGTATGAAAATCGACTAGTGTTTCTAGTTATCCGGCTACCACTATATGTCGGGTGTCGCAGACATTCCGTGTTTATCTAGGTATCTTTTTTGAGAGCACTATAGAGTTTATGATAAAAGTCCTCATTTAATTTTTTGTGACTGTCTAGCTTAGCTATCAAGGTTCATGAGATACAGCCTGGTGACAGACGGACAGCGGAGTCTTAGTAATAGGGTCCCGTTTTTACCCTTTGGGTACGGTACCCTAAAAATGTGTACGCTAACTCACCGTGGTGCGGCATCATGGCGGCGTGCGAGGGGGACGGGTGACAGCCGCTCTCGTCCATCGGCTCGCGCCCGTCCACCACCATGCTCGTCACCTGCACAGGGTAACCATTCATGAGCATCGACCGTTTTATGTCTGCGATACATTAGATTGATATCGATCGAATCGATCGACTTTATCCTACTAATATTATAAATGTGAAAGTTTGTGGGTTTGGATGTTTGTTCCTCAATCACGCAAAAACTACTGAACGGATTTGGTTGGAATTTGGCACACAGATAGTAGATAGCCTAGATTAAAACATAGGATATTAGATAGGAAACTCGGCAGACTTTTCGATAATTGATGCGTTAGCCGGTACGGCCCCTGGTGGCACTTGTCGTGACAAAAATTTAAGAAACTGCTCATGTAACATGAAACTTGATGCGACTTCAACAAAGTTCAAAAGTTTGGCGGCTGTTTTAAAAAATAACTGTTACTAATGAATTAATGATTCAGTTTTACTTTAATTCAACACAGTTTGTTGATTAAAATCTTCTTATAATGTTAAGTTTATGGGGCCGGTAAATTGCGGGGGCCAAAATTGGGACGATTTACCCCTCACCTCACCTGTCGGTCATCAGTCCGACGTGGGGGCGACAGCACGGCGTCGGTGGGCGACGACACTTCGTGCTTAAACACAGCCAACAAAGGCAGTGATAGCAGTGCCTCGCTGGGGAAACTGTTCCTGTTCCTTTATATGGGCTCACCTGTCGGTCATCGGCCCGACGCGGGGCGACAGCACGGCGCCGGTGGGCGACGGCGCCTCTTGCTTGAACACTGCTAGAGAAGGCAGCGATAGCAACGCCTCGCTAGGGAACAGTTACTGCTCCTTATATGGGGCTCACCTGTCGGTCATCAGCCAGACGCGGGGGCGACAGCACGGCGCCGGTGGGCGACGGCGCTTCTTGCTTGAACACCGCTAGAGAAGGCAGCGATAGCAACGCCTCGCTAGGGGACAGTTACTGCTCCTTATATGGGGCTCACCTGTCGGTCATCGGGCCGACGCGGAGGCGACAGCACGGCGTCGGTGGGCGACATCGCTTCTTGCTTGATCACCGCTAGAGAAGGCAGCGACAGTAAGCTGGGAAACAGTTACTGCTCCTTATATGGGGCTCACCTGTCGGTCATCGGCCCGACGCGGCCAGGCGCGGCGCGGGGGCGACAGTACGGCGCCGGTGGGCGACGGCGCTTCTTGCTTGAATACGGCAAGCGAAGGCAGCGACAGCAACGCCTCGCTGGGAAAACAATTACTGCTCCTTTATATAAGGTGGAACCAAATGATGTGATGATACTAAAACAGGTGATAATGTTGCTAAAACTGAACAACATTCGGCAAGGAACATAGATCGAAAAACGAATTCATTTTTCGCTGCTGAGCAATACATTTTTTTTGGGAGTATGTTGTTTTTCGAAAGTTGTTTAGTTTAAGTTTCATTTGGTTCCACCTTATATTTACGTTAAATCCTTACTAATATTATAAATGCGAAAGTCCGTTTGTTTGTTTGTTTATTTGTTTATTACGCGTTCACGTCTTAACTACTGAACCGATCATCATGAAAATTTGCATACACGTTCTCAGGGGTACAGAAAAGGACTTAGGGTACCTTTCATCCCGAAAAAAGAAACCGTTCCCGAGGGATAGACAAAATAATATCCACGCAGACGAAGTCGCGGGCGGTCGCTAGTATCCTTACTAATATTATAAATGCGAAAGTCCGTTTGTTTCTTTATTAGTTTGTTTGTTTGTTACGCCTTCAGTCTAGTTATAAATACAATAGAAAAAATCGACTCGTCACCAGTCCCAGATGGAACACGAACCCACAAGCTTAGGAATTTAGCCTAATGCTCTAAAACTAGGGCTTCTCTCCCCCCCCCCCCTGAAAACTGTCCGCAACCTCCCTGGGGGTGCCCTACTGGTAGAGAAACCCTACTCTAATTAAGCTACTTTTAGCTGCAAGCCAGCGTTATCTGAACAATGTGAGGAAGTACCCTCGACATTCAAAATGAAACATCTTAAGCTTATATCAGTTGGATCAAATGATATCCTACCTACAGTCTTGAAAATAAGTTCATAATCTTGAGTGTTTAAGGAATTTGAATTACTCAAAGCACTTAGAACTTGTGTGTTATTGTAAGTTCTAAACAAACATTTTATCCAACTGAAATGTTTGAGTAACTTAGCAAAGTAAACCCCAAAACTTATGTATGTAAGATTATGTAAATTAAAGCGACCCTTCATTTTGGCAACCATGTTTTATACTGTGTACGTTTAATACTGGCATACGCGGTTTTATGTTATTTTGAGAATCGAAGATTGTCTAAAAGAACTGGACTTTATGTCAGTTGTGACGTGATGGTGGAAAATAAAATATAGTGATGAAGACCTGAATTGAGTTTATTTTTATAGAAGGCTACCGAATCCCATACTGCTGCTACTCAAATTATAAAAGGTTATGGGCTTTACCTATAAAAGGTAAAATTGAGTAAGTAACAAAAATGTCAGAAAACCGAAATTTGTCGAGTACAATAATGAACTACGATAAACTCAAAGGACGCGCAAATTACCAAGAGTGGAGATTTGTGATGCGTAATGCACTCGTTTTCGACAACTTATGGAGATCGATCATAGGGTATGATAAAGACGACCAGTCTACACCCGAAGCCCGAAAAAGGGATAGTGACAAAGCCTTATCCAAGATATGCTTGAGTGTTGAAAGGAGCTGTTTTTCTCATCTCATGCAAGCAAAAACTGCCAAAGAAGCATGGGAAATCCTTGAGAAAACCTATGATGACAAAGGTTTGAACAGGAGACTTAAATTACTAAGGTCTATTCTGTCTGTCAAGTTGATAGACCACACAGACATGGAAGCATATGTTAATGCTATTCAGTCCTTGGCTCAACAACTGGAAAACATGAAGAAACCCTTAGATGATGAGTTTTTGGCTGCCTTATTATTACAAGGACTACCAGATTCGTACGAACCAATGATCATGGCTCTCGAACATTCATGTATACAAATCACGTCTGACTTAGTGAAAACTAAACTGTTACAAGACAAAATTTGGACGGGAAACGACATTGCAAGTAACAATGAATGCTTACATTCTAAGAAGCTTGGAAATCGTAGGTACAAAAACTTTGATTACGCAAATCAACCCAGCTCATCAAAATCTATTCCACAACAACCTAACCAACATGGCAATGCTTACGATGGTGCACAGAAAGTATCCAACAATAAGCCAAAATGTTCCCGTTGCAAGAAGCGTGGACATAAAGCTAAAGATTGCCGTACTGCACTGATAGCACAGTCGCAACCACATATGCAACTTCTAGCTTGTAATGCAATACAGGGAGATTCAACTACGTGGATCCTAGACTCTGGAGCTACAAGTCATATGACTGGAGTACGAGATTGGTTTGAAACTTTCGTCTCAGTTACCAACGAGGAAGTATGTGTAGCTAATGGTGACAAGTTATGGTGTACAGGTGTAGGTGATGTGTTAGTTCATTTTAATGTCTTAGGAGTAGAAAAGTCTTGTACAATAAGAGAAGTTATGTTTGTTCCTGGGTTAGCTGTCAATCTCTTGTCTGTACCTCAATTAACCGAGAGAGGAAACAACATTGTATTCACAAAAACTGGTTGTAATATAATAAGTTCCGGTAAAGTAATTTTAACTGCACCAAAAGTAGGGAGAATTTACAAACTTGCAAATGTAAATAAAATTCATAGCTATTCAACCTCTTCGAATGACATTACACTATGGCACGAAAGGTTGGGTCATATAAACTATGACAGTTTAAAGTCACTTAGACATTTAGTAAATGACATTGACTTCAAAATAAATAATATTCCGGATAGCTGTGATATTTGCATAATGGGGAGGAAAAGCGCAATTTTATCCCGATAGGTGGCGTCTTGTCGTTGGTACCGAGCCGCCTCAAAGAAACTGTCAAAACATATGGGAATCTCTTGGAGTATCGCACTTTTTAATTTTATACTGAGAAAATGCCGCATTGTTATGCATGTAACTTGTAAAATATTGGAGTTCATCGATTTCCCAGTAACAAAAAAAATAGTGGGCAAAAAAATATCAAAAAAAATATGCTATTTCCTCGATTTTCTCCTTTGCTGAGCCTGAGAAACATTATAAATCAAAAGGAATGTTTCATGAATTTGATGAAGCTTCGCCAAAATAAAACAACATTTGAATTATAACAGATTTGTTCTTTAATATTTCAACCTCAGCAGTTTCTAACATATTTATAACTTGGATGAATTTGATAGGTATATCAAATATGGAATAAGCCCAATATTGGGGCCAAACAGAGAATTAATAGAATTTTATATGCCAGAGTCATTCAAGAAACTTAGAATAATAAAATAAATATGATGAAACGGTTCGTGTAATTTTGGATGGTACAGAAATTCCAGTACAGAAACTTTAAATTACTATTGCACAGAAGGCATCATCAGGCAACTATAAACACGGAAATTCACACTCAGTTGCTTTGTTAAAATTTAAATCATATGCTTCTAATCTGAAATAAAAAGATTACTTGTAAATCTTACACGAAATTTAAAGAAATGTAATGCTTGTTAGCAATTTTTTGTAAGTTGCTATAAACTTTCTTGCCTGTTGTTTTGGCTTTTCTTTTCCGTAATTCTTCTTTTATATGAGCTAAAGTTAGCATAGAATACATTGTTTGTCCGCAAAACCGGAAAAAAATACAATCTAAGAATGTAAAATCACGTAATACACAGTCAAGACAATATAAGCTCAAACTGACAATTGTTCCAAAGACTAAGCGCCATCTGTAATTCACTTTGCCTTCGCCTCCCCATTAGTAAACAATGTAGGAGTCCGTATCCTTCTAACCCTAATAAACAGGTTGTAGAACAAAAATTACAGCTTATTCACACGGATGTATGCGAAATGCCGGTGACATCTCTCGGAGGAAACAAATACATCCTTACATTTCTAGACGACCACACAAGGAAAGTCTTCGTGTATCCAATTACCAAGAAAAGTGAAGTATGTAAGTATACTACACAATTTATTAATCTTGTAGAAAATCAGTGCAATGCAAAAGTAAAAGTACTGCGTTCAGACAATGGCACAGAATATATTAATTCAAATATGGATAGACTTTTTAAAGAAAAAGGTATAATTCATCAAAAATCTGTAGCCTATTGCCCTCAACAAAACATAGCAGCTGAACGATTAAACCGTACATTACTTGAAAAGACTAGATGTTTACTACTAAATGGTAATTTAGATGCGACGATGTGGGTACCTGCGGTAAAAACTGCAGCGTATTTGATTAACCTATCACCAAGCACACGCTTAGGAGGTAAAATTCCTGAAGAGGTATGGTCAGGAAAGAAGATCAGTCTGTCTCATCTACGAGTTTTTGGCTGTGAGGCATTCGCCCTAGTCAACAAACATAAGCGTTCAAAACTTGAACCTAAGAGTAAAAAACTGATATTCATTGGTTACGAGGATAATGTAAAAGGCTACAGGCTTTTTAACCCAGAAAACAACCAAGTTGTTATATCGCGAGATGTAGTTTTCAATGAAAAAATGTTTCCTGGTAGACCAAACTACAATATCAGAAATAATATAATACCTTTATTAATTTCAGAAAACGACTGTACAGATGGCATCTGCCCAAGTACGTCGATTGAGGCGGAGCATGTTCCAGTAAATTCAAATACAGAAATTCAGGCGGAGCTTGAGCCTGACTTGGATAATATTATCAATGGTGGTCCATCAGGTGAATTAGAAACTGACGTTGAACCAAGATACAATTTAAGATCTAGAAAAACATGTCAACAAAACAATTGTCTTGACAAAGCTGATGCACACCTGGCTAGTTCCTCAGAACCCAAAACCATCAAACAAGCCTTGGAATCTAAGGATAAAGAACTATGGATACAAGCCATGAAAGAAGAGTTAGATTCTTTCGCGTTGCATGATGCATGGCAACTTGTTGACAGACCAGCTGATAAAAACGTAGTAAAGAACAAGTGGATATTTACCATAAAGCGGGATGCAGAAGGAAATATTACACGCTATAAAGCACGATTAGTTGCTAAAGGGTTCACTCAACGATATGGTGAAGACTACGATGAAATTTTTTCACCAGTAGTACGACACAGTTCGATTAGAATCCTGTTCTCGTTAGCTGCACAAATGGACTTAAAAGTAGATCATCTTGATGTTCAAACAGCGTTCCTGAATGGAGAGTTAAAAGAAGATATTTATATGCTTCAGCCAGAAGGTTTTATTGCATCAGGCAATGAAAACAAAGTCTACAAGCTTAAAAAGGCAGTATATGGGCTAAAACAAGCTTCACGTTCGTGGTACCAGAAAGTGAAACAGGTACTTTTGTCATTAAATTTTGAACAGTGCAAGCAAGAGGACTGCATATTTATCCAACGGACAGGTAAGTTTCTCACAATAATAGCTCTATATGTAGACGACTTTTTCGTATTTTACAATGATGTGGATACAGTAACGAACCTTAAAAAGCATCTAGGTTCATATTTTAAAATAAAGGACCTAGGTAAAGTTTCAAATATGCTTGGAATTAAAGTTGACAGAGATATAGAATCAGGTACTATAATTTTAAGTCAAGAACACAAAATCGATTTACTACTCGAACGTTTTAACATGGTTGACTGCAAGTCTGTAAAAACACCTTTGCCTATAAATATTAATTCTATTGACACTGGTGATTGTACTAGTGTTGGAGGCAAAAAGTTACCTTACCAGGAACTAATAGGTAGTTTAATGTATTTAAGTGTCACTACTCGACCTGATATTTCCTATGCTATATCCTATTTAAGCCAATTTAATAACTGTTATACAAGTGTACATTGGGAATTTGCTAAACGTGTACTTAGATATCTAAAGGGTACTAAAAAGTTAGGACTTATATTTAAAAAGGTTGATGACTGTAACTTTAATTTAGATGGCTACGCTGATGCAGACTGGGGTTCAGATTTGAATCGAAAGTCTTAGACGGGATATGTATACAAGTTTTGTGGTAATACTATCTCATGGGGGTGCTACAAACAGTCTTGTATAGCGCTTTCGTCCACCGAGGCGGAGTATATAGCTATAAGTGAGGCAGCTAGAGAAGCGGTGTATCTGAAAAGCTTTATTAATGAAATAGTAGTATGTAACTCTGTAACATTATACAATGACAACCAGTCAGCACAAAAACTAGCCACAAACCCTGTTTATCACAAGCGAACGAAACACATTAGTGTTCGATATCACTACATACGTGATGTTATAGAACGAGGAAAACTTAACCTGCTTTACATGCCGACCGAGACGATGATAGCAGATATTTTAACTAAAGCTCTGGCGGCACCAAAGCACATTAAATTTTCTCGTGACATAGGTTTAGCTTAGATAATTATTTTATGTAATAACAATAATAACGATGCCACTATTATGGGGGCGTTTTATACTGTGTACGTTTAATACTGGCATACGCGGTTTTATGTTATTTTGAGAATCGAAGATTGTCTAAAAGAACTGGACTTTATGTCAGTTGTGACGTGATGGTGGAAAATAAAATATAGTGATGAAGACCTGAATTGAGTTTATTTTTATAGAAGGCTACCGAATCCCATACTGCTGCTACTCAAATTATAAAACCATGCTTGTCCGCGCTAGATAGATATACATTGAGATGGCCAGAATAAATTATACTCTCGCACGTAGTGATTCGATGCGTTGTCACTTAATTTGGGTAGAGTCAACGACAGCAGGGCTTACAACGACAGGATAATCAAATTACAATCAATCAAATCAATTTTACACTTAAAAGAAGGTTCAAAATAAATACTAGATTTTAGTCAGTTTTAACCTGACCTCAACGGAGTCTCACTCCGCGGTTAATATTCATATTAGCCTACTGCTCGCGGCTGACTCAGTCGAGCCAGCGCACGAGGGGTGTCATGTCGGTTGAGACAGAGCTACGCGACAGAAAGAGAAGCGCTTTGGAGGCGCTTATAATAATAGGCACGCAGCGCAGCGGTATGCAATTTGAAATTGTACTTTATTTCCGTGCAGCTAGAGTAGCTTATTATTAAATTATCCTTGCGCAGATGGGCTTCTGTACGTTTAGTATGTTGACTGCATACACGACAAGTAGATTTTCATTAAGATGTGTTTTCATTAAAATTGAACTTTAAGGAACATTAGTAGAGTATACTCACTTCATACTGAGCTCCCCTGGCAAATCCAAGTCGAGGTCGTTGACCTGCCACCCCGGGGACATGTGAGAGGAGGACGAGCTGGTGCCGCTGCCCCCCATGTCGCCAAGCGCCGCTGTAATACCAAAAGTAGTCTATATTGATAAAGTGACGCCATCTATCACACTTAACGGCTCGAAAGTCTCTGGATTTTAATAAGAGATGGCGCTAATAGTAAAATTATGAGCTACTGCCTTATTATGTATTCTCCAGTCAGGGGCCGTACCGGCTAACGAATCGATTTTCATAAAAGTCTGCTGGGTTTCAAATTAAAACAGATAAATCGAGCCCCAATTGGGCCAAAATGACGAACCCAAATTCATGATGTCACACGAACATCGATATCTTCCGAATCACGTCAACAAAAAGTACAAAACGAAATTGCTTACTTTGATTTCTCTGTTTTAAGTTGAAACCCAGCAGACTTTTATGAAAATCGATTCGTTAGCCGGTACGGCCCCTGCTCCGACTTTCGGTATCTCAGTTTACTTATGCAAGGCGATGGCGAAGTAGATCAGACTGTCAAACAAAGAATAAACAGGGTGAATGAAATGGCGACAGGTCACGGGAAGTATTTGCGGCCCCCGAATCTCCCTTAAACTTAAAGGGAAGATATACAAATCAATCAAGATAAGACTTGCTGTCATGTATGGATCGGAGTGTTGGGCCACCAAGGAGATGAATGAAAGACAAATGCGCGTAGCTGAAATGAGAAAGTTAAGAGGAATGTGTGGTGTTACGCCAAACGACAAAATTAGAAATGAATACAAAAGAGGGAGTTTGAAAGAGGCGACAATAACGGAAAACTTAAGAGGAAACCGGTCGTCGTGGTATAGACATGTAATGCGGAGGAATGAAGAGCATGTTACGCGAAAGGTTTTAAGTATGGTGGATGGATATAAGGGTAGACGAAGGCCAAAGAAAAGATGGATGGACTGTATAAAAGAGGATATGGCTATAAAGGAGGATAGAGATGTATGGAAGAAATGGACATGCTGCCCCGACCTTAAATAAATGGGATAAGGGCAGGAGGATGATGTGTTACTGTGTAATTCTATTGCGAATCAGAATAGCACTTAACATAATTTTAACAATGCAGTTTGCAAAGTCCGTTTTGTATTTGGTATTGGTATCAATCTGGACTAGTTAGTAAGAAGCTGTTGGCATAGGGTCGTGTTTTAATCGTCATCAACTTCACCTTTCTATCGACTCAAGTTGGGAGATAACTTTGTGATAAGAGAACGAGGTCTTCCGCATATTTGGCAATAGCAACACATACAATCGGTGGCTATCGCAAATACTTAATTAAGTATACAATATCATTCACAACATTATACTACTACATTTCAGCATTCGATAGGATAGGCAAGTTTCCATCGGCAATGGTACCCGCATATGATCAGTAGAATATATACCTACTTGTCTTGTCAACCTTGTAATGTTGTAGAATTCTGCCCCCTTATAAACCTCTCTTACCAACCTCTTAAAACTTGCCAGTTTTCTAAAAGAGATCAAAAAGAGAGGCATTGAGCGTCTCTTTTATCACAGCGAAAACAGATTTAACTATAGCAATTCATAAACTTGGCAAGTCTTAAGAGGTTGTATTACCCCCCTGCGATGTTCTACTTTAGAAAATTCCTCCATGATCAACCCATAAAGACATAACAAAATAAATGTATTGTAAGTATTGATAGCAATATCCAGAATATGTTAGTTTGACGTCGGTTGACATCGATCATCTTTTGAACCCTGAGACCACTGATAGACTGCGCGTGTTTGAGATAACGCCAGTCTCATCGAACGCGGGTAGAAAAATCCGTCTGGTGTAATTGAGGTTAAATGGCATTTATGCTTCTACATCTACCGTTTTCACTTCTTGCTAAGATCGTCTTTTGTTAGTGAGATGACTCGATCTTATGTTCGACGCTTGGTAGAATGCTGTGCATAAATGGGTTTGCAGATCTTTGGATATTTAGTAGGTAGTAGTTTTGTTCATTTGACCTATTACTTAGTATTCTTAGTTCTTCGTAATCATCTTGAATATGTATGCCACACGAAAATATTCCATGCTGTAATGTAACAACTTGAAGAAGGTTATCAATCATACAATAATGTGACACGTGGCCAAAGACTATGTAGCTTTTGTGCGAATCTTGCAGTTCTTTACAATGTATATTTGCAAGTTACAGTTAGTATTTCAAAGCTAATAAAACCACAATTTGCTTTGGAAAATACCTTATTATGAGCCTGGCGTTGAAAGACACGTCTAAACAAGAGGACGTCCAGATACTAAGATGTTCAGCCTTCGATATTTTCTGGGAGCACAAACGCGCCAGAAACAGAGGTTCGTAGTATAATGGTGTCCCATTAGTATTTAAAGAAATCGAGTCTTTTTCATGATATTCGCAGGTTTTTTTATGCACAACGGGATAGTACTTGGCCTTCACCTCACCTGATGTTAAGTGACGATAAGGCTGAAGGTGGAAGCGCACTACACACGGAACCCTCATCATTGAGGAACTGGCTATCTTACTTCTGACTGCAGGAAAATATCAATTTTTAAATTGTTGGCGTCAGACTTAGGTAAGATGGTGGTAGCTAGCCAGACGGACTTAAAATAAGCCCTACCATCAACCAAACCGAGTACAATAGTACCCCCCTCTTAGGAATCGAACCCGGGACCCCTGCTTACACGGGTGGGCGAACCCCTAGACCACAGAGGCGGTATTCGCAGATTCGCAGGTAAAAGTAATATTGTATTACATCTTCGTGAGACGAGACGTAGATACAAATAATTTAACGAAAATATAGCGTAGTGAGTGACTTTAACCAGGGTTTCACTTACCACATGCAATTATATTTGCAGAACAGAGACTAATATCTGAACAACGCACCGTCTCTAAAAGTTATTGAAATTGAATTTCATTAAAAAGGTCTACTGAAGTTACCCTATCACCGCGTCGTCGCCATCTTTACTTGCACAAGCGCACGCGAACTTTGGCAAGTGCGACAACAGATAAGCAGTAATAACTAGATCAGCGACTCGAAGGTCGAAGGTTCAGAGATAGCGGGAGCGAGACGGGTTTATCTAACTGTCTACTGGCCATAAGTTAATTACTACTATGTATTTGTTTCCTAAATACATTCATATAACAAACAGCATGAGCACCGAACTTTGACAGCTTCGGTGTGCAACTCAGTGTGGCATAAGGTATAAGTATCATGGGCAACAGCGTCATTTAACCAGTTAGCAACAAAATTCGTGTGCGCGCGTATCGCCCCTCCACGAACTAAACGTTTGTTGTGACGGCGCGGCGTGCAACCGATTTTAACCTTAGGAGTGGTTCAGGGACGCTGTTGCCCATGGTACATTGCTGACAGTTGCAGTAAAATTAATGCAACAACTTTATTAAAAACACTGCAATGTATGCAAAACCTTATCCCAAACTCGGTTGTCCACCGAAGATGTCAAAGTTACAAAATATCCCTGCTGACACATATAACAGCATGAGCAGCGAGAGGTGGACCAGAAGGATACTGGAATAGAGACTATGCCAATCTCAGTTGTCCACCGAAGCTGTCAAAGTTACAAAATAGGCCTGCTGGTACATTTAAAAGGATGACCAGCGAGCGGTGGACCAGAAGGGTACTGGAATAGAGACTGAGGAGACATGCTAATGTCAGCTGGCTCCAAGTGGGGAAAGATCGTGAAAGGCTTGGAGAAGGTCGATCTCGACTCTTTACCCTGATGAAAATTGGTTTCAATTCTTACATTAAGTATTGATCCTGGCTGTTTCAAGATACAGTAGCTTCCAGAGAACAGCTTCAAATCCACATTAGTGTGGATTTGGGTAGGAAACATTAGATTCAGATAGCTTGAAGGTCTCGACAATCTCGACTATTGACCCTGATGAAAAGTGGTTTCAATTCCTACATCAAGTGGTGATCCTACACTAGCTATTTCACGATAGTTCCCCTATAACGCTTTAAATCTACATTTTAGAGAATTTGGGTAGGAAACAGGTTCAGTTTACAATGAAGGGTAGGTGGTCAATCTTCTACTTGTAACCGACTACAGAAACAAGATCTGATGTATTAGGATAGACTCCAGACTATTAAAGGAGCGAGCAGATGTTGCTATAGCGTATAATTTTATGCAACAGAAGTCGATTCTTAAGTTAATTTCGTCAAAAGATTGCGAATCGAAAAGTATTTTTTTTTCTATAGCAACAGATCACATGACTGTAATAACACTTGTTTAAACAAATGAAGTTATTTAGAGTGATTAAACAATATCTGCTTTCCAGTGTAATGAATTCCAGTAATAAGTGGATTGTAAAGAAACTAGCGTTATTTTAAAGCAAGTTGGATCATTAAAATAAAAACCCAAATACGGATTACAACGCGGATCCTGCAGGGGCTAATTTAGAATTATTTAATTTGGATTTTTTTTTTCATTTACCGACGTTTTAGTACTTTTCCAAGGGCCGTGGCCACGGGATGACATCGTGACAGGGTGTGATTATCCTTTATCATCATTCTGTATGAGTAATGAGTTTTCTACCAAACATTATGGTTGACCTGACCAGCACCACTCCCCATTGGGGGCACAGGTGGATAAGGAGAATGGGCCGTAACCAACCACGCGGGCCTAATGAAAAATGGTGGGTGTTAACAACTGCAAATGCAGCTGGGACCAGTGGCTTAACGTGCCTTTCAAAGCACGGAGGAGCTCGAGATAGTAAATTTTTGGTCATCACCCATCCCATGACTGACCTTTCTAAAGTTGCTTAACCTGCAATCGCTGGGCCAGGCGCTAAACTACAGCGCCATCGAGCTCCTCATTTTTTTTTCAAAAAGCTACTCCAAGCGCTTTGCCAGTACATTTCTTATGCCAACTGCTAAAGAATGGAATGCGTTGCCTGCTCATGTGTTCCCGATAGATACACCCTTGGTCTCTTCAAGGCAAGAGTGAAAAGGCATTAGGCACCCTGTTTATCAAGTAAGATGGTGCTCAAATGTCTGCCCAGTTACCAATAAAAAAAGCTATAAAATCATAGAAATACTACCGTAACTATTGTAAGTGACGCTCGCAAACGCATGGGCGCCAAATTCGGCCAATCGGCGTCCTTCCCGCGCTTCTCTTGCGACGAATTGCAGCACAGCTGCTGCCGATACTCCATCCGTCTGCTGCTGCATCGTGTGCGACGTGCCTTCTACCATTTTTAATGTTTACTTCGTAGTGTCGGTTCAGAACAGGAGATGGCGCTTCTTCTGTTAGTTAGGTTGCTTGGATAAGAGATGGCGCTTTAACTGATTGCTTTTATTCAATAATATGTTAATGTTTTGAATTAAAGATGGCGTTTATAATGTTTGTCACTATTTTCACAACTTCTAAGATGAGATAAGATAAGGTAGTTACTACAGATTCTTCAACAGTCATAGACAGCTTAAGCAACTGTCAGAAAACACTAGCTAGTCTGCGTGTCCATATGTGTGACAGTTGCGACACAGATTGGTTAAATTTTATCACTTTTGGTTCATGCGGTCTTGTCATTTTTCCTCGATACATTCGTTTCTTGATCACTTTGCACTTTATTCACTTCACTGACATTCAAATAAATTTCATAAGCTAAGTGTAATGTTACAGATTATTTAATTGTTACTTAAATTATATCAACAATAGAAAGAAATGAGCTTTGAATTTAAAATGAGTTAAAGGCAACAAGGACAATCCTTGATGTTATGCCAAAATATGTCTAAAGAAATTGGACTGATCTATTAATCAAAATATATCTCTAATTGATATTACTTTAGCTAATTACATGATGGTGCCGCGTTGTTATACTAATATTTCTACTGCCGTACTGAGTAACTACTTCTCTGGCCCTTAATCATTAAAACGAATAAATTAGTCAACTTCCTTCTTTCTCTCACGTTTAGGGTTACATGGTATACCTATAAAATCCCGACAAAATGCCTGATTTCTACTAAAAAGTCCTGTTGTATGTTTTATTATAATCCAAAAAATAAATTTTCCAACTCCTACCGGAATCCTGACAGAGACCCAAAAAGTCCGACATGTCAGGACAAATTCTGACGTTTAGTGACCCTACAACGTTTCAGTTTATTTGCTTTCACCTACGTAGTATTACCGGTTTCTAAGTGATAAGTGATAATAATCGCATCTGATAACGAACTCGTGATCTCGCTATTTTGACAATGAACTTGTTCATGTCTCGTATCAGTCATGATTTGTCCTTTGTCAAAGTGTGAGGTAACATTTTTGGAATGGCAGGATAATTTAGCCGATTCAGAAATCGTCCACCAGTCAGCGCACTACCACTAACTTGGAACTAGTGGACTTATAGATGTAAATCTGTCATTTTGTTGTTTGCTATCAATTTTTGGATATTGGAAGCGAATTTAGTAAATATCTATTTTTCATCCAACATATTTTGGTTTTCTTCAATCGCTAATTCGTTTACTGTCAAACTTCCATAATAATAATTATTAGTATCAACAATTTTTAGATATACTTAATTTAAAATAAATGGGAAAATTGGTGGTAAATGCCCGTACAAAAGTCTCCAGCAGTAGTAGTGCCACCAAGCGGGGTAATTTTTGTGACATCCCGCCATTGAATGCATTCGAAACAGAACATATTTACAGATGGCACCACATTCGACTGTGCTTTGCGATATAGTATTCTATTATAAATTAATAGATGGCGCTTTTAAATAAATAGTTAAGTTTTATCGATGTAAATTTGCCCAAATACATATTTTTAAATATCTATATTTTCACACATTCCGTGACTGAGAGGTGTGTCTTGTTTGATGTGTCAATTTTAACCTATTTCTATTTAAATAAGATCCTTATGACGTGTATTTCGTACGATATGTGATTCCCCACAAAACTGATGGTCCTTGCTGTAGAAATGGGTCTAGAAATATATCAGCTTATCAAAAATACAGCATTATTTAAACGGGAATTTAGATGAAGAGATAGTGGTGGCTAGATAATTAAAGACACCAGTCGATTTTCATACAAACGAGGTAACTTTGAAGCCTTGGTTCTCCGCCAGGGATCGACCTAGCTGTGATATGATGATGGCCATCTATGGAGTGAATGGAGGAGATTCAGATCGCTATACATACCCAACTGATCTGATAAACATTCTAAGAGATATAAGGATCAGAGTCTAGTTTCAGGATTTCCCTACATTTTACGGTAATTTAGCGGTCTTTTTTAAATATCCTTATATCTCTTAGAATGTTGATCGGATCAGTTCGGTGTACTATGGGCAACAGCGACGCTTAACCAGTTTGCAACAAAATTCGTGTGCGCGCGTATCGCCCCTACACGAACTAAACGTATGGTTGTGACGGCGCGGCGTGCAAGCGATTTTGACCTTAGCAGTGGTTAAGCGTCGCTGTTGCCCATGGTACATAGGGATTCTTCTCATTGGTCTTTAAAGTTACCTCTTTGGTATGAAAATCGACTGGTGTCCTTAATTTTTCTGGCCACTTATTCATAATTTCTGTGGACAATGAGTCTACAATACAATAACGTTTGAAATGTTAAATACTAATGGACGCATTACGATGTATCTCAAGTTTCTGATTATTTTATTCGGATTCCATTACTTCTAATGAATGATAACATTGACATATCATATTTCAATTAAACGTGACACACTTTTTTCAGAGTTGAAATGCAATATTAGGTTCATTGTTATTTCTAATGATACATTTTAAAAATTGCTAACGTGGAACTAAAATAAATATTTCGATGTCTAGATAAATTGTCTATCATTTTATACATTCAATTCTGCCTTTATGGAGTGGGAAAGTAATTATGAAATAATATAAAAATATAGTTTCTGGTATAGTAGTGAATAAATGCCTATTTACAGCAGAGCTGTATAACCTAAAGAGAATAATGAAACTATTTAAACCCAATAATATACTAAACAAACGTTTAACGTGGATCTGGAAAAATATGTTTTAATTGTTGATCCAAGCACTGTAACATTACACTTGCTTTGTCACTGTCACTGTTTACAATGTCACACTCGATTGTAAATCCATTGTAAATAAATCATCGATTGTAAAATATGACGGCAAACGTCCCGCGCGACGCGATCCGAACGTACTGTTCTCATTACAATATTTCTTTGGTTCATTATCAAAGTGACATAGAGTGATAACTCGTCGTATTTACCCGCGTTATGCCTAATAGCAAAGAGCATCTGAGAGATAAGGACTATTAAATGGTTTAGATAAAGATACCTTTACTGCTAATGTTAATAAGAAGTTACAAAGGATTGATATGAATATCGCTTTATGGTTCAAGTCCACATTATGTACTAGACGACGCGACGATTTAAATACATTATGTTTTCCACATAAAGCCAGAAGAACTTGTCTTAATAAAGATTGAAAGTAATTAAATAATATTTTGCGCGTTATTATTATTCAATAGACTAGTTTTTTTGTCAAATCGTTAGGTTAATTTAAGCGTTTATGTTTGAAAGTCACTATCTTTAAAACCTTTAATGTCAACCGTCTGGACTCTGGACTCCACTTTCATTTAACATTCAGTGGAAGTGGAACAGATCCTATAGATACAAAACTGGGGGTTACCCCGGGGGCCCCGAAGCAATCGAGAATCTGATATCAAATTAGTATCGAGTAAACGTCAAAAGATACAATGGAAATTACCAAAATAACAGATTTTTGCCATTTATTCGATCCTGATGTGAACTCGATCTCATTAATTCCTGTCGAGAGTAGGGGGACACGTTACAAAAAAGCCATATTTTTGTCTGTGAAAGTAGGCATATAAGTTAGCAACGATGACACTTCTGCACATTGCTTACACTTAACACTCTGGTGACGCTTGACCGTCTTGTATCAACAAAGACGATTCGTGCTAACTGAACCAAGATTGTCCTCACTGGGAATCAAGGTAGTTCTATTTGATCTTTTTAAATCACTACATTATAGGCTTGGACGCTAAATTTAAAGAAAATATGCTGTTAGTGGCAGAGAAAAAGATCTTCCAGAAGATTCTAGGACCTGCTAAAAGGAACGATGGCACCTGGCGCGTGAAGAAAAACAAGGAAATAGAAGACCTAGTAGACCATCAGCCATTTTTTAATAAGTGGATAAGGAGGATGAGTCATAACCCACCACGCGGGCCCAATGCGAATTGGTGGGTGTTAACGACTGCAAATGCACCCGGGACCAACGGCTCAACGTGCTTTCCGAAGCACATCAAGATTATACATTTTTGATCACTCCTCCCATGACCGACCCTTGCGAAAGTTGCTTAACCTCCGCAATCGCAGGGCCAGGCGCTAAACCACTGCGCCACCGAGCTCCTCAGAAGACCTAGTATCCACTCCTAACATCATGGGAGAAATGAAATCAGCGCAACTACGTTGGCTGGGGCACGTCATTCGAATGGGGACGGATCGAGCGGTGAAAAGAGCGTAAATGGTCCCCTATAGGGGCTCCACTGAGATATTGCTGGGCAGACCAGGGGCCGTACCGGCTAACGAATCGATTATCGAAAAATCTGCTGGGTTTCAAATTAAAACAGATAAATCGAGCCCCAATTGACAACATTTCATTTTGAGAAAGTACTAAAATTAGAAAACCATTTCGAGATTTTAGTGTTCTAAGCTCATATATTTTTTTTCAGAATTTTTAGATCAGTATTTTTTACGTTAATTAAAAAAAACTAAAATAAACGCGATATAGGGAGTCTGAGATGAGTCTCTTTGCCTTCTATTTAAAAAAAAACAGTGGTGCCAGCCAGGGTAATTTACCCTAGATTTAGGGTAAACATTATGCGGCACTAATAATAATAATAATATAATAATAATATTTATTTATTTCCCAGCATAAATAACAAAGTAGCACAGTACAAACATTTCAGGTATACAGGGTCATTTTTGGACCCCTTTTCAAATTTTGTCAGGTTATTCTATAACAGCAGTACAATCAATTTGTGAAGTAAAAAATTTTTTTTTTTACATTTTTACCCCAAACTTTTCCCTATACAAATTGTTGTCACTGTTTGCGCATCGCATGGTCGACCCGCGCGAGCCCCCCTCCCGCCACCCACCTTCCCCCGCTCGCGTCGCTTGCGCGAGGGCGAGCGTGCGCGCCTAAATTTTTTGGACATAAAAAGTGGCTAAAAACTGTGAATTTGAAAAGAAAAGAAAAATATAATTATCTCACCAAATTTTTTTTTATTACTCCCTTGAACTTATATTTCATTTTGTAAAACGGTCGGAAAATTACCCTGTATAGGCGAATATTACATATATTACGGTCATCTGTGTCCGAACTAGGTTGAAAAACCTGTATCTCTGACTAAAGAGAGACATAAGATATATTGCTCGTTCGAGAGTTCAAGAAAAATATATCTTTCCACTATTTCTTTCTATAAAAATTATAGCTTTCTTTTGTCATTTTGATAAGCCCTCATTCTCCCATGTACATGTAAGATGGGCGCGGAGAGTGTCCTTTTTCTGTGCGGGAGTACTTATATAATTATTCTGTGATCTAGGGTAAATTGAGACCCAGCCCACTGAACACTGGAAAAATAGTAGATTATACAACAAGTGAATAAAAAGGGAATTTAGTTCGAGGGACTAAGTTGGATCCCGAGAGTAGCGAAGGATTCTAGAATTGAATCCCGAGCGTAGCGAGGGATTCAAAAGTAGAATCCTGAGCGAAGCGAGGGATACAAAGGACCGAGATGAAATTTTTTTTCACGAGTTGTGTACTCTACTTTTTACCATTGACTGCGAGAAAACAAATAGGTACCTCTAGCAGTACTTTATACTTAGTATTTATAGTTGACCATCAGCCATTTTTAATGTCCCCGCTGCTGGGGCACAGGCCTTCCTTATGAGTGGGAGGATGGGCCATAAACCACCACGCGGGCCCAATGCGGATTGATGGGTGTTAACGATTGCAAATGCAGCCGGGACTAACGGCTTAACGTGCCTTCCGAGGCACTGAGGAGCTCGAGATAATACAGTTTTGGTCACCCATCCCATGACCGACCCATGCGTGATATTAGAAGTTTTCAAATGACATAAAACAACCACGCTAAGAGAGAGATTACAGTCATGATCAGACATCAGTCTGGTATCAATCCATTTTATCAGTCTGTATAGACTTCGAATTTTTGCAGACTAAATATCGTACCAGACTGATAGAATGAAGACTGAACATTCAATCTCCCTCTAATACATAGAAAAGCACCCAAAGATAAGACACTAAAAAGAACCTAATTAAATTGACACAAAAAAGAACCTAATTAAATTTGGCGGGATATTTTTTTTCGTTTAATTTTATTGTGTAACTATGGAATAGCTCCATAGCGGCCAGTAGGTATTGGAACTTTTTTGTACGAATTCATGATGCACGCTTGTTCCAAATTCAAATTATTTTTATTCACTCGGTGAATAAAATCGCTTATTATTCACTCTTATCGTTGAATTAAACGCACTTTTTAGAGTGGCGATGGTAAAAAACAATTATCATAATATTGTCATAATGACTGAATGTCATTTATATGAGTGCACTTCGAGTGTTTAGTAAAATTATTTAGATATATTTATAAAGTATTCTTGTAAGAATAATCAAAAGAAAGTCGTAGCATCGTTTGTGATACTTCTGCATTACTTGCGACATTATGTATTGTGTGATTAAGGGCTGGAAATCTCACACAGGAACATAAGAAAATAATCAATAGATATTATAATTTAATCGGTGAGTTCATATTGTTTTCATTTTGTTATGTTATGTAAGTAGCCTTAAAGTATTATAATATACTAATAATTTGTGCAAATAGTCATTTGTGTCCAGTTCTTTGCCGATTTTTGCAAATACCAGATCTGTTTATTACAGGTCGTTGAAGTATGTTTTTTCGCCTAGTGATGTGCATTTCTATATCGATATATGTTTTATTGTACTTTCTTACTTTATATTTTGATGGGAACAAAAGTAGAAAACATTCACTTGGCTTGGCTAGCCTGGCACATCTTTATTTTAAATAAATAATGATAAAGTTTTTTAATTCAATTTAACTCAAATCAGTTTCAACATAATGTTCTGTATGTAGATACTACTACAAGCTCAATTTATTTGTTTTAGATGCTGCTATCCAACATAACACAAAAATGCAATGAGCCTGCGTGCCGTCGTCGACATGAAGCAATTATTCCTAGTTTGCAGCGACAACTTATAGAAAGAGTTAAAAAAGTTTCCCAGCGAACGCCTTAAAAGAATAAACACTGTATTTTTTTAACTGTTCTTTTATTTCCTTGACTTTGTCTGCATGGACATTCGAGAAACTTCGTAGGGATCCGGATACTAGAGACCGTACTCTTAGCTCTGATAGCAACCTCAAAGTGGTGTTGTTATAGAGACAGAGCATATAGCGCACTCTCAATCACAACATCTCGCTTAGATATTACTTTTGACAATCATTGTATGGGGGCTTTAGGTTGAAACTGTTTTTAGAAAGCGACATCGAAAGAAAAATTGACCCACCTCTTCTTAAAAAAATACTCATACACCTTTAGGTACTACAATAATTTAATATACTTAGTTGTTATTTGAGAAATATTAGTTTCTTATTTATTATGAAACATGAAACAAAAATACCATTATTATCGATATAAAATAAAATACTAGCGTGCCTACATCTCTATAGACAGTTTTTTTTTATTTGACGTTTGAAGAGGCAAGGCAAAGGCATCGCTTATATTCTCCCTATATCTTGTACTTACGTCCTTTTAGAATAATCCATTTTCTATGAATTAATATCTTAGTAATATATGAAAATAAATGGTAAAGAAAAAATATGTGTTGACTAAAAAACGATAAATTTTCATTATATCCATAAAAACATGTACCTAAATATTTTAAAAAAATGGCGAAACCCAATTCATGATGTCACACGAACATCGTTATCTTCAAAATTACGTCAACAGAAAGTACAAGACAAAATTCCTTACTTTTATTTTAAACCCGGCAGACTTTTCGATAATCGATTCGTTAGCCGATACGGCCCCTGGTCACCAAAGATCTCGCCCAGTTAGAAGTCACAGATTGGTCAGAGCCGGCACTAAGTAGGAAGGAATGGCGTGCTTTGTTTTCGGAGGCCAAGATCCACTTCGGGTCCCTGAGCCACAGCAGAAAGTAAATAACTACATTACAATAGCAGTGGACGACGATAGGCTGATGATGATGATGATGAATTTGTCATAAAGGAAAATAATTTCTACTTCTGAAAAGAATAGAGCATGAAAAAATGCTATTCCTTGCTGACAGATGTTGGTCAAAGAGATTAGGATCAGTCATGTGATAGAGTCCTATAGTTTTATTGATACAGTGTTAACACATCTTCATAGCTATAAATCCTGTGAAAGAATTATTGAAATCCGTTTTGAAATGCCTAAGTTATAAGGGTTTTAAGGATATGCCAAGCGCACTGAAATATGCGCTTTAATATGAACTACGTAAACTAAGGTTCAACGGGTGTGCAATGACGTCATAATACACCCCAAAATAACAGTGTTCTAGTCCATTTAGATAGATTCTCAGGTTTAAGATAGGAATATGGTAAAAATTTCGTCGCAGTTATTCATCTGGTATCATTTGGAAAAGTCACTAAACAAAAATAGTGACTAGGGTCCTACCGCCTAAGTTACATGGCTATCGTAATCGCTTTCATTTGACAGATCGATGTGACACATTGCTACTTTTCTTTGGTAAGTTTTTATTTGTGCCAAAAAGAAAATATACAGGGTGTCCCAAAACTTTCACACGAAAGGAAAGTACCTTAAATATTGAAGATAGGAAGTTTTACTGAATTACATTTTGTTTTAAAAAATAATTGGAAGTGCATTCAAAGATTTTTGAAAAATCTCCTTCCATAACCAGGAATCGAACCTAAAAAAACGATTTTTTTACGATACCAATCGAAAGGATTACTCATAGGGATTATTTTTTCTTAAGTAACACATCATCTTTAACTAAAGAAAGACCATGAAACATTTAAATTTTATTTTTTACGGATTGTACCAATTTGTATCGAATCGTATGCGATTAAAAAAATATCTTTGAATGCAGTTAAGTTTCTTTTTAAAAACAAAATGAAGTCTTCTTTCTGAAACATTTCCTATCTTCATTATTTAAGGTACTTAAGTTTTGGGACATCCTGTATAATGCAACCAACAATTAAGTTAGGCGGTAGGGCCCTTGAATTCCTGATCCCTATTAAATATAAGAAAAATTAGACATACCCATAATTTTCTTCGGCGGCACCTTCCGCTGCTCCCTGTCCTCGTCTTCCCTGCGCATCGTCTTCCCGTCGTGCCACTTCCTTTTTCTTCCCTCTTTCTCCTCCAAATACATCCCCAACTCCTCCTCTCTCCCCACCATAGTCAATCTCACAGAAGATTCCCAGGAATAGTCCTCCTTACGGGGATCATGCATAATATAGTCTTGTCGGAACTCCATCACAGGGGCATGGCCCCGAACGATCACTGAATGAGATGAATGAACGAGATGAAAGATGAAACGATGCTAAAGTGAACACGTTAAAAGAGAACGAAGAAGGAGTTGTACAGCTTCTTTATTCCAGTGGTTTCTCTTTGTCGATGACTTTGCAGGAGTTCGTTCTCGATACGCAAGAGCATATTGGTGTTATATCTGCAGAGATGGTACTGTATGTGGGGGCAGAGGCCCGGGATCAGTTTTGTGGTAAAACGGCTTCCGATCAAATATGTTGGTTGGCAGCTATGGGTCTCCATCAGGCCACTATGTGCTATGGTCGCGCACTGCTTGTCTTCACTACGGCGTGATGCTATGGCTCCTGTAACAAAGATGTTGACTTTCATACGTGTGGGTACCAGATTGTGTTTGGGTGTAACAAGACACTCAACGAAGCCGATTTCTGTTCAAAATTATTGCTGGGAAATGATTTTAATTTTTGGTGTTAAAAAAGCATTTTATACATTACCACTCAATGTAACGCGTACAAAAGACCGCGCCTGTGAGTTAGTGCTACATTGTAGCGTGCGGCCGAGTTGAAAGGCTGCGGTTATGTGCGTACTCATGAGATACAGAGATATATTGAATGTTGACGTTTTGAACTATTTTGATAATGTTTTTTTGGACAAAAATTAGAAATTAACGAATAACACACCATTTCATAAAAAAAAATTACTTTGACCTTCAATAACTTCGTAGCTATTGGTTTCCTAGGTATAGTCTAAAAGACAAAAATGATCCTGATGATGGGCGGAATGCATGGACTTCGGCTTCGTTGAGGGTCTTGTTACATCCGTAATACAGAAATGGAGGGAGAAGTGGAGAGCACTTCACTGGCAAGAGCTTTGCTCTGAGTTATATGAAAGAAACCCGATCTGTAGCTTTACCATGAGTTGATGCCAAACTGTTTCCGCTACCGTAAACTCTCGGATAGATGTACTGCTCACAGTCAATGCGAGTGAAAGAGAGAAAACGATAGTTTACGATAGCGAAAACAGTTTGCATTAACTCATGGTAGGAGGGACAAAGATTTTTGATTTTAACAATCATCAATGTCTGAATTTTTGTAAAGGCTCCGTTAAGCGAAATCATTTATCTCTGTCATTTTCTCTACGTGTAAAGAGTATGGAAAATAACCTCTTTTTCATCAGTAACTTTAGCACAATTATCTTTCTTGAAAAAAAGTTATTGGAGCAACTTCACGATACGTTAAAGTGTATTTTGATGTAGAATTCAATACGTTTCCGCTATTATTTACGCCAAAAATATGACCCGCGACAAGCGCTTTTGATGATATTCGGTTTTTTTAGGGTTCCGTACCCAAAGGGTGAAAACGGGACCCTATTACTAAGCCTCCGCTGTCCGTCTGTCTGTCTGTCTGTCACCAGGCTGTATCTCATGAACCGTGATAGCTAGACAGTTGAAATTTTCACAGATGATGTATTTCTGTTGCCGCTTTAACAACAAATACTAAAAACAGAATAAAATAAATATTTAAGGGGGGCTCCCATACAACAAACGTGATTTGTATGCCGTTTTTGGTACGGAACCCTTCGTGCGCGAGTCCGACTCGCACTTGGCCGGTTTTTTACAATCATCTGGAGGTTTATACGCACTTTAATACTTGTAGCTACTAGACAATCTCTTTAGCTTGTCGTATGTTTTTTTTTGTGGCTACAACTTTACGTTTTCTTTATAAAAATATGGCCCTTAACTCATGGTAGGAGGGCCCATGTTTTTTTTTATTTTAACACTCATCAAAGTCTCAACGTTTTGTTAAAAAATGTTCTACACTACTCAACAGCGAAAATGACGTAAATGCAAATGACAAATCACGTTTTATCGACGCTCTTTGTGATATTTCTCGCCATGAAGAATTTGACCACTAGTATCAATTTTCTTCGGTTTCCATTTATAGAGAACTAATATTTTTAAATTAAAAGTTTTTAATATTTTTATGTATTTACTTTAGGTTTAATCATAGACTTAGAAAATTTTTCGCTATGCTCAAGTAGACGGACAAAGGTGCGAGTGAGAAACCGATTCTTACGGCTTATGCGATGTGCGAAAAAGAGTAAAAACAAACTGACAGCTAAACCGGGTTTGACTTCATATATCATCGTTTATCACCTTGGTGAAAAGCGTCAACAAGATTATTTTGTAATTTTGATCGCGATCGGGTCGGTTTGGCTCTCAAAGCTATATAAATCAATAATGGTGTCGTGTTCTGTACTGGATTGTAATGTTACTTACGACAATAACCCAAATAAGCACTCATTTCACAGGTAAATATGATTGTACTATTACCATTTTCATAATTCATATTTTAGTTGAATATATTCCCAAACACACCAAGTTATATACTAATATGATGCTATTAAACGCCTATTTCCTAAATAAAGGCTGATTTCTAAACATTATGTGTTAGATAAAAAGATATTATGTCCGTGAACTTGAGAAAATAAGGCGTAGATATTGATCAAAAATTATCGATATCGATACTCATGTCGATGATTTCCAATATAACTTTGTTTGTCTTTGTGAACACTGATAGTTTTATTTAAAGCTGCTTGTAACCGACAGTTTTCAAATGGTAAATTATACCAACTTAAGTACTAATTTAACAATTATTTCCAGGTTTTCTGTAAATCCAGTGATTAAATTAAACTGGATAAATGTCATAAATAAATAAGCAGGGAGCCTTAAAGGAGACCTTAAGGAATTATTTAAATAAAATAGTTCGAAATCTTGTTTGTGTTTTATTTATTAGAGCAATAATACATTATGGTTATCGAAAACCTTAAATGGACTTCAGTGCATCTCTAAATTCACGCATACGTTTACATATTTACAAACACTGGCACATCTCACTTTTGGTTTCGCAGCCAAGTGAACTCTGTTCGTCTATTCCAGTGGATATTAGGTTTATGGGTTTAATTGTGCGCATTAACAGTATAATGGAGTAAAGTAATATAGAGTTTTATAAATTAGTTTTTTTTTCCGACCTAAAAATATGAATCCTTACTAATATTATAAATGCGAAAGTCCGTTTGTTTGTTTGTTACGCCTTCACGTCTTAACTACTGAACCGATCATAATGAAATTTTGCATATACGTTGTCAGGGGTACAGAGAAGGACATAGGGTACCTTTTATCCCGAAAGACTGTATTGTTCCCGAGGGATAGCTAAAAACATTTCACGCAGACGAAGTCGCGGGCGGCCGCTAGTATGCAAATAATTATTAGTTAGCAAG
Organism: Agriphila tristella; assembly: GCA_928269145.1. Taxonomy (NCBI): domain Eukaryota; kingdom Metazoa; phylum Arthropoda; class Insecta; order Lepidoptera; family Crambidae; genus Agriphila; species Agriphila tristella. The sequence goes on along the minus strand of OV743451.1, from coordinate 733,194 downwards.
CTACATTATTTGTGCGGAACTTATACAATGCTTTAGCTAAAATAACTTAGATCTTTAGCTGGGATTTCCATAATGCCGGTTTATACGGGGTCAGTAACAAGGCAGTACAGAGGCCGTATTACAAGCTCTTAAATCCTGCCTGGTTTATAAATTGCTGTAGTGACATCTCTTTCTCGTCGTATAGCAAATAAAAGAGATAGATTGATAGCCAGTCAGAAAATTGCCTGGAAATAAGAGGTCATAATATGGCCCCAGTAATCCAGTCCAGCGCTGACTTGCTACTAGGCTCGTGTAGACACTAGTTTCAACCTAGTTCAGGGGGAGTATTACAACCTCTTAAAACTTGCCAGGTTTATGAATTGCTATAGTTACATCTCTTTCTCGCTGTACAGCAAATAAAAGAGACGCATTGATAGCCATTCAGAAAACTAGCAAGTTTTAAGAGGTTGTAATACTCGGGCTGTGCTAACTTCTCGCTCGCAAGTTCGTCCAGCTGACTAGCCACCTGTTCTATTTTCGGGCACAGTACGACTTACTGCCGATCCTGTCTACATGTACCCAGTTACTGGGTCCGAAATTCCAAGTCGCTGAGTCCAGCGACTGACCTCGTATATCATCATCATATCAGCCGCACGACATCCACTGCTGGGTATAGGCCTCCCCTAAGGATCTCCACGACGATCGGTCCTGCGCTGCCCGCATCCACTGGCTTCCCGCAACCTTCACCCTCACGTCGGTCCACCTTGTCGGGGGCCTACCCACAGAGCGTCGTCCGGTGCGCGGTCGCCATTCCAGAACCTTTCCGCCCCAACGGCCATCGGTTCTTCTCGCTATGTGTCCCGCCCATTGCCACTTCAGCTGAGCAATCCTTCGAGCGATGTCGGTTACTTTAGTTCTCCTGCGGATCTCCTCGTTTCTGATTCGACCACGCAGGGAAACGCCGAGCATGGCTCTCTTCATTGCACGCTGGGTGACCTTGAGCCTCCTTATGAGACCCATAGTTAGCGACCACGTTTTACTGCCATAAATTATCACTGGCATGGCAACACACACTGTTCATAGACTTTCGTTTTGAGACACTGAGGTAAGTCGGACGCGAAGATTTTAAGAGCTTATTTTAATATTTTAAGACCTCGTAAAAACCAGCCCTAACTTGAAAACTGTCACTTCAAATCTAACAACTTGTTTGAAAATAAGATGACCCGTTTGAGACAATGTAAACTTACGTTTAAGACCACCATGTAACGATTAAGTAGTAAGCACTGAACTTGCGTAAACTGAATGACTCGATGATACATCCAAATCGAAGGCTGATCGTAACGTAAGTAACGACACCCGATACTTTGTAAATATGCAACGTTTCAGACAAAACGTGTGGGGAATTAGGTCATAAAACAATGAGTAATCTTGAATACTATTGTTGATTAAAATAGAATAGTAATCAATGAAATACCGAACAAATCGAGACTTTTATTGAAATAACAAATTAAGCAGAGCTTTTTATAGATTACTATATTATAATGTTATGTAGAAGTCAATATTTTCAAGCTAGAATAGTGGTTTAATTTCTCATGAGTGGTTCGGCGTGGACGTGGCTCTTACGAAACGGCGAAGCCATACATTTTTAACCACCGACGTAAAAAGAGGGGTGTTATAAGATCGACGTGTGTATGTGTCTGTACTTTACCGATAGTCCAATCAACGGGGCTTATGCAACCCGAATAATTCTCCCGTCTATGAAATTTGGCATGTGATGAAGTTAGGTAATACAGATTACAGATGAACAATAATCCAATAAATTTTGTTACGAGAAGTTAGGTATTTTTACCTAAACATGAAAATCGCTTATATCTCTCTGTGAATATTTCCTCGGGCTAAAATACTTTCTGTTTACGTACTTATGTATTAGTTAGAATAAGGATGTAAAGAAATCCAATATTTTTTCGATTTCAGAGATACCCCAAATTTAAATTTCAATATTTTTCAATATATCTTCTATTGAACATTTTATTTGCTTATTATTATTTTTTAATATGTTTTTATACCTTTAGTATATAGCTTTGTTCAGTAAGCCAATAAATTTTCTTCTTTAATCATATTTATACATAAACTTATAAAAATGGACCGACTATTTTTTCACATTACCTCTTTAGACCAAAAAATAAAAAAATATTATTAAAGAATAAAATTTATTGGCTTACTGAACAAAGCTTTATATTAAAGGTATAAAAACATATTAAAAAATAATAATCAGCAAATAAATTTTTCAACAAAAGGTATCATCATCATCATCATCATCATATCAGCCACACGACACCCACTGCTGGGTATAGGCCTCCCCTAAGGATCTCCACGACGATCGGTCCTGCGCTGCCTGCATCCACTGGCTTTCCGCGACCTTCACCAGATCGTCGGTCCACCTTGTCGGGGGCCTACCCACGGAGCGTCGTCCGGTGCGCGGTCGCCATTCCAGAACCTTTCTGCCCCAACGGCCATCGGTTCTTCTCGCTATGTGTCCCGCCCATTGCCACTTCAGCTGAGCAATCCTTCGAGCGATGTCGGTTACTTTAGTTCTCCTGCGGATCTCCTCGTTTCTGATTTGATCACGTAGGGAAACGCCGAGCATGGCTCTCTCCATTGCACGCTGAGCGACCTTGAGCCTCCTTATGAGACCCATAGTTAGCGGCCACGTTTCACTGCCGTAAGTCATCACTGGCAACACACACTGTTCATAGACTTTCGTCTTGAGACACTGAGGTAAGTCGGACGCGAAGATTTTTCGAAGCTTCCCGAATGCTGCCCACCCGAGTTGGATTCGGCGAGAGATCTCTTTCTCGAAGTTGGACCTACCTAACTGGACTGCCTGTCCTAGGTATACGTAATGGTCAACAACTTCAAGTGTAGTGTTCCCAACATGAACTGGAGAGGGTACAACATGGGCATTTGACATAATTTTCGTCTTTTCCATGTTCATCCTAAGACCCACTCTTTGGGAAGCACTACGGAGATCTTCGAGCATTGTGTTCAGGTCTTCCATGGTCTCAGCCATAAGGACTATATCATCGGCAAAACGAAGGTGTGTTAGGTACTCGCCATTAATGTTGATGCCGAGTCCTTTCCAGTCCAAGAGCTTAAAGATGTCCTCCAACGCAGCTGTGAACAGTTTCGGAGAAATAACGTCTCCCTGTCTCACACCACGCTGCAGTTGGATAGGATTTGTGTTCTGGTTCTGTACTCGGATCGTCATGGTGGCATTTTGGTATAAGTACCTCAACACCTCGATATACCTATAGTCCACTTGGCACCTTTGGAGAGACTGCAGCACCGCCCAGGTTTCAATCGAATCAAAGGCTTTCTCATAGTCCACGAACGCCAAGCAAAGTGGCTCATTATACTCCTCGGTCTTCTGTATAACCTGCCGCAGCGTATGGATGTGGTCTATGGTGCTAAAGCCTTTTCGGAACCCGGCTTGTTCGGGAGGTTGGAAGTCGTCGAACTTGCGAGCGAGACGATTCGTAAGGACTCTCGAAAACAACTTATAGACATGACTCAGAAGCGAGATGGGTCTATAGTTCTTTAAGAGGGACTTGTCACCCTTTTTAAAGAACAAGATCACCTCACTTATGTTCCATGTCTTTGGCGTTCTGCCCTGGACGATGACGGAATTAAAGAGCTTCTGGAGGACTTTGAGTATCGGCTTACCGCCCGCTCTCAGAAGCTCTGTAGTGATTCCATCGTCACCCGCCGCCTTGTTGTTTTTCAGCTGTTTGAGAGCCATACTAATCTCGTACAGGCTGACGTCCGGGATATCTTGAGTATAGTGTCGGGTAAGCTTGGCTCTGGGGTCTTTAGCCTTGCTTTCAACAGGTGTCTGCGTGGAATATAACTGCCCATAGAAGCTCTCGATCTCCCTCAGGATTTCAGGCTTTGATGAAATGATGCGTCCGTCGTCAGTTTTCAGCTTCGTCATCTGGCTTTGCCCAATAGACAGATCTCTCGCGAACACTTTGGAGCCTTTATTCCGCTCGATAGCCTCTTTAATACGATTCGTATTAAATTGGCGAAGGTCGCTCGTCAAAGACTTAGATATCTGTCTATTAAGCTGCCGATAACGATTAGCATCTACTGAACTCTGGAGCCTCATTTCACGTCTCTGATCCATGAGTAGGAGTGTGTGGTCGGAGAGTTTCTTTATCTTGGGACGGCGGGTCTTAAAGAGCTTGGACCCTACCGTACGGACAGTATCCACCACCATGTTGTTTAGATCGTCCACATCTATGCTGTTCTCAAGGGCTTCGAAGCGGTTTTGGAGTTCGAGTTGAAAGCTCTCGGGGTTTTGAATATGGGCCGGCAATGGTCGAATTGTTGATTTTATCAGTCGAGATCTTTCCAGCTTTGGGTTGATATTCAATGTGCCACGTACCAATCGGTGATCGCTCCCCGTCTTAACAGCGTTGATCACAGTGACATCATTGAATATTTGCTTTTTCGTCGACATGATAAAATCTATCTCATTTCTGACTTTACCGTCCGGACTGACCCAGGTCCACTTCCGGCATTCCGGCTTTCTGAAGAAGGAGTTCATCATAAAGAGGTTCTCCTTCTCCATAAAGTCAGCCAGCATCTGGCCTCTGTCATTCCGTTGCCCAACTCCAAATTGCCCCACTCTCAGCTCATCACCGCATCGTTTCCCCAACTTTGCATTGAAGTCCCCCATCACAACAGTGTAGTGGGTTTTGTAGCTATGCATGGCTTTAGAGATCTCCTCATACATAGCCTCCACTTCGTCATCTTGGTGTGTCGAGGTCGGTGCGTAAACCTGTATAACATTCAGCGAACACCGTTTGGATATTCTGAGTATAAGGTACGCCACCCTGGTCGACACACTTCCGATGGTAATCACGTTGTTGACAAGGGACTTGTGGACGATGAACCCGACACCACCTTGGGACTGTTGGTCGCCCTCCCGGTAGTAAAGCAAGTTACCGGAGTTGAGGATTATCGAGTCCTCTCCCGCTCTTCGGACTTCAGATAACCCGATAATGTCCCAGTGTACCTTGCTGATAACTTCTTCCAACTCGGTTAACTTCGCGTCTTCCCTTAGTGTGCGCGTGTTATAGGTTGCCAGGTGCAGTTGTCGTCGTTATTATGCATGAGGGGGGGGGTTTGCCATAATCGCCACGCTTGGCAGGCGGGTTGGCGATCGCAGTAGGCCAAGGTTTTTTGGAGACGCTGCTGCCCGTCTCTTGAAGGCTATGCTCCCTTAGTCGCCTTTTACGACACCCACGGGATGATAGGGGGTAGTGCTATCTAGTAGTACAAAAGGTATATTAAAAAATATTATAATTTAAATTTGGGGTATCTCTGAAATCGAAAAAATATTGGATTTCTTTACATACTTATTCTAATTAATACATAAGTACGTATACAGAAATTATTTTAGCCCGAGGAAATATTCACAGAGAGATATAAGCGATTTCCATGTTTAGGTAAAAATACCTAACTTCTCATAACAAAGTTTATTGGATTATTGTTCATCTGTAATCTGTATTACCTAACTTCATCACATGCCAAATTTCATAAACGGGAGAATTATTCGGAAGTCGCCATACAACAAATATCCTCATTGATTGGACTACGAGGCACATAGCTATAAAAGTAATGGGTTGATTTAAATGCGGTTTTTTTATTTTAAAAGCATGCGTGATCAAAATGCTTCTTAGCTTTAAATTTATGAAGATCATCAGCTCATTTCCTACTTGATAAGCTGACTACAAACGGCTGAACAGAGCTTCATAAATTATAGCTAAGAAGAGAACCATCTCGATGACCCCAGCCTTCAAATAAAAAAACCGCATCAAAATCAGTCCATTCTTTTGGGAGCTACGACGGTGCCTCCTCAAACACTGTTACAGTCTTATCAACTTAAATAGACAGGACCGAATTTTTTTTTATATAGAGTTAGCGAGCTTGGTTCTTCATGAGATAAGTTGATGATGTAGGTACTGACTCGATGACAATATTTTAATTACATGAATATGTTTTCGCAGCATTTGTTTATTTCAACATATTTTGTAAAGGGTTGATTGAGGGGTGATTTTTTGAAACATGCTAAAATACGTCTTTAAATAAATTGTAAAATACTAAAATAGTCTTTATATTTTTTTTGTCTTAGTTAGCTTTTAAATTAATGAAATTTCCATGCAAACTTTTACCATCCCTATTTTTAGGGATGGGGGGCAAAAGGTATATATTTGCACTACCGGGAAATAATTCATCAATTTACTTTGACAAGGTTCCATCCCATTCTCATCTCATCGCACGCGGATTATAAAAACAAAATAATTTTCAATGTAGGTAATCTATGATACGAAACCACAGTACATATATAAGTTTTATATGTACTGTGCCGAAACCCATACCATACCTAAACGCATGACTTCTATTCTAAATACATTTGCCGCCAATTCTATTCTACGCATGGTAAGAACAATATTAATTATAGTGTTGGTGTAGCTAATGAATGGAAAGATTTTAGGCAATAACTAGGCTCGGGCACAGAATAATTCATAGTACAAGGGCCCAAGGTTAAAAACGTGGGTTCAGTCTAAAATCTTCCATTCATTCGTTTAATGCAAGTAGTAGTAGCTAATCTGTCCCTCCCTGCATGAGGTGCATAACAGTAAGAACTAGGGACTGGCTTTATTGCTTAACTCAAAATCTATCACGATCACTTTTAATTTTTCAATCGTAAACATCCATCACTGGGTCTTAAGACAGTATGTCACAGTGCCTTGTAATGCCACAGCAATGGACGTAGCGTTCGTTGCAAATTGCGATAGATTTGGAGTCAGATAATTAGGACATAGAGTATGCGCAAATTGAAAGAGTCAGGATCGCTGTAGGCTGACAAAACTGCTAATACGTTTTTGCGCAGTATTTTTTTTTAATGCAAAAGCAACGGGATAGTGCTTTGCCTTCACCTGAAGGTGGAAACGCACTACACCCGGAATCCTCATCAGTCATCACTGAGGAACTGGCTATCTTACCTCTAACTGCCGGAACACAACAATTTTTAAATTGTTGTTATGGCGTCAGACTTAGGTAAGATGGTGGTAGCTGGCCAGGCGGACTTGAAATAAGCCTTACCACCAACCAAGCCGAGTACAAATTGTACCCCCCTGGGAATCGAACCCGGGACCCCTGCGTCTCACACGCTGGGCGAACCACTAGACCACAGAGGCGGTTAATGATGATTAAAAAGAACAATAAAAAACATAATACTTTTACGTGTTAATTCTGATGTTGATAAAATCCAATACAGAAACCAATATCGACACTCCGACAAAATCTCACCTTTTAATGAGTCCTAAAGCACTTCAACAATCACTTTCGATAATGTCCAAATAATCACAAATTTTACTGTACAAATGCCATGTTGGCGAACAACCACATGAGCACGGCCATTACCCAACCATCTTCGTCTTTTAAATACATCATAAACTAATTCTCCATTTTGGACTCAATCATCGGCCAACCAAATTGCAATTTTTTTGGAATAATTCGCGAATCTTGAGATGGCTAGAGTTTTGCACGAGTAAAGATCATGTAAGGTACTGGATGGATAAATTGATGTTCCAGAGACGGTCAAATGAATAAGTACGCAATATTGTTGTTAATTTGCCAACCAATGGCGTGCGTCGACGACGTCGTTTGTGGACGTCTAGAATTGGGACCACTTGGCTTACAGGGTCATGTAATAGTCAGGTCAAGACGGAGCGGGGTACTGGGCATCGGTTTGTAAGGTTCAGTACCTATATTTGAAATAGAAATAGAAAATATTTATTTGCCACAAACATGGTACATTTGATGTTCGAACAGTAAATAAAGTTTCTCATATTTGACCCATAACAAAGGCATGCAAATTTGGAAAATTTGCTGTCAGTTTCGATATAACATGTACGACTGATCTTAGCAGTACACTCTTTAACTAAATACCAGGAGTCAGAACTACTCTTAATAAGATAAGATCTCACGAATAGTAAAAAATAACAGCACTGTTAAAAAAAAATTGTACATTTTTTTAGCAGACAACACTAGGTTTAGCGTTGGGGAGCCCTACGTATGGACGTTGGAGTTTTCTTGTACAAGAAAACTTGTACTTTAACATTAAAAATATATTTATTAAATTAAATGGAGGAAAATTAGATACAATCATTCAAAAATTATTAACTTGAGAGAACGATGAACATATTGTATTACAGCTTCTTGTTTCTGCGAAAAGTTTATTACTAAGTGCTGATTGGTTTAATGACAACATCGTTTGTGTATGTATAAGCTCAATTTCTCAGTAAATGATTTCAGACTTTGGAAAGGGATGATTTTAGTAAGGCATTGGCCAGCGAATTATTAATACACATTTTGTCATCACGCAAAAACGGTTTCCCATGCAAAGTAATGTTAATTTTCTTGTCTAATTCTTATGATACCTTTATTCTGACTAATATGATTCAGGATTTCCTTCAATTTAAGAAACGGCAATTATTTAGTAACTATTGTTTAACATTACTCGTATACTTTTTGATTTATAATAACCATCACGCGTCCCAATCTTTTATCGAAGTTATAAGGTTCGTCACCACCAAACTTTTGCGAATGTGAACTCCAAAGTTGACCTTCACCTTTGGTGCGACATAGTTCTTCGTCAACGTCTCAACATATCAGAATAGTCTTACTCACGACATCCGCTCTTACAAACCGGACGGAGTATTTGGGTTCATTTGCTTTTTCCTAATTTTCTGCTTTGACGTTAATTGTGATGATCTCGTCATTATAATCATGGTTTATGACTATAACAGCCTTGGAATTTGCATTCTATAGTGTGTTGACTTAAGATGAAAATTTTTTAGAGACTTAAATAATTTGAATTGGCGGACGTAAATATGTTTTAAGATATTACCATATTTGTAACACACCAGCCACCTCGCTGGAGTGAATTTTACGATAAGTATACGAGATCTGTTACTAACATCATAAACAACAACAGTTTGTTCTACGACTTTTCCGAAAAAGACCAAAAATTCGACTAGTCATACAAATATCTGAACAGCTGATCGAGTTTTGTATGAAAAGTAGTTTTTTATGTTAGGTGTGACATTCTAATTCTAAAGAAAATGTTTACATCGTCTCATTTTCATTCTCGTCATTGGAAACACTATTTCCACAGGAATAATAAACTACCAGCACAATTTTGTTTTCTCTGTAGTAAACCTATATCACAAGATACTTCGCCATTTAAAAATCAAGAACATATCGACCATTTTAAATATAATTCTATTTGCAATTTAACATTTTCTGGATCATACATATCACTCATCGCAGTATCAGCAGTATCACAGTAATGACCATGAAGTTACATACAATTCCCAATTTTTTTATTAGTTCGCACGCGAATCGCAACTTATCAAAGTTCGTCAAGAGCCAAGCGCGTCAATTAAGAACAATCACAAACGCTGTGCGAGTACGCCAACCGTCCCAGGATTTTAATTGAAATTTATTACGCCAATTAAAGGAATCGAGATATTTGGGTTTCGTAAATTCTTTGAGATATCAAAGTTTTAAAACGTGTAGAAGAATCGAATAATCCGAAGAAAAGGGGAGATCCTAAGCCAAACGTGGAGTAAATAAATTTTAGCTACGTATTTTAATTTTACTCCATTATTTTTCCACACACGAGGTCATATAAGCAGGGCTCCGTCACTCCGCGAGCGACTATGAGTGTCCGGACACGAAAGTGGCGGCGGCCGAGCGGTGGCGGGGCGGCGCGGCAGCGGAGCGGCGGCGGGGCGGGGCGATGAGAACGTGGGCACGAAACATAGCGGTCGGTCAGCCGCGCTAGTAGTGTTGTGACAGATGGGCTAAATACCATTAAGGGCCCGTGGACCTACCGATTTGACCTACTGGTAGGACCACGGTATACCACTAAAGTAACTTCTTATTTTTTTTCTATTGATGTGTCAAATGTGATGTTGCTATGGAAACAATTTCTTGTCAATACCGAAAAATGTTCAAAGGACGAAATATATCCTATGTCTAAAAATTTTATTTAGTTAAAAAAAATTGGTCTATAGGTGTTAACTAGTTTCAAAATCGGATCCTTTGCTCATCTTGTGTTTTTTAAATGATGTCCAAGATGCCGACATCCATACTGAATAAATAGGTGTACCTACCTAGTAATCAAACAGACACTATTATATTTTTCAACACAACACTACTGTAATCGCGGGCTACCAAATCAAACTAGTTTGTTCATTTGTTTTCGTCGCTCTCCTCCCGCCCGTGCATCGCTCGTCGCCCCGCGCCGCCACCGCCCGTTTCGTGCGCGTCTCCATACTGTGCCATACTGTTGAATGCATCGCCGCCGCTCCGCTGTCGCGCCGCCCCGCTGCCGCTCCGCCGTCGCAGTTTTCGTGCCCGGACACTCAAGCGCTCGGCGTCCTCTGAGAGGACAAATTTCATACATCAGAAAGGATAAGACCTACGCGATAGAAAGAGAGGCAACTACTAATTGAATGTTTTAGAGCGAAGGGAGCGCTGTGTGACCTGAATTGCACTTTATTGTGTCGGGGCTAGAGTCGCAATTTATTTAAGCGATTCTGCGGAGTGCAAATTCTGTACGCTAGTACTATTATCTATTCTGTGATATAAGTCATACAAAATTGGTCATTCAGAGAGCTTTCCACATGCATTAACTACCACACACGCATAGTTGTCAGTAAAATTGTCAACAATGAGATAAATTGTCGCATGTCGCGTGAAAAATGCAACTTATTTTCCACATGCCTAATGGTTCAATCCGCCAGTCGATAACTTTGCCGACGACAGCGTTTGTAAGAGACCATTAGTAAGCGACGCCGCTGTAAGCGGCAGACATCATAAATAGGAAACCATGGCTTCAAGCCTTGTGACGCTGACGCTGAAAGCGGCAGACAGCATAAATAGGAAACCATGGCTTCAAGCCTTGTGACGCTGACGCTGAAAGCGGCAGACAGCATAAATAGGAAACCATGGCTTCAAGCCTTGTGACGCTGACGCTGAAAGCGGCAGACAGCATAAATAGGAAACCAAGGCTTAAGAGACCAAGGTTTCAAGCCTTGTGACGCTGACGTTGTAAGCGGCAGACAGCATAAATAGGAAACCAAGGCTTATAGGAAACCAAGGCTTCAGTCCCTTGATTACGTAACTATGTTACTAACAATTTTCGATTGAAACCACAGTTACATTGCTACTTTAAGTAAAATAGTTTTCACATTGGTTCTTACTAAACCATCAATGTAACTGCGATTTCTGACGGAGTTGATTGCAACAAAGTTACAAAATCAGGGGGCAGGAAAGGAAGTGGGAGCCAGAAAATTGTCTGGTGTAAACAGTATAATAATTATTAATTTATCAAGAATAATACATACCATTCACTGCGATGGCAGTACACCTCTGAATTCAGCTACTTTCAGTCCAACTTCTGCTTCGAGAACGTAATTTTCATTAGTATCATCCAATTCACGTTAGCAACTATTTCCATCAATAAATATTGCGGAGACGAAATCTAAGGAATCTATCTGTCCCTCTTCAGCGTCTTGTTCTGGTATATCTCTTTCTCGAATTTTCTAGTAAGGCACAGTTGAGTTTTTGTCTGCAAAGAAAAAAATACGGTCCTTTAGATATTTACAGAATTTCCTGTATTGTAATGTAAGGGTTGTAAATTGTAGAGAAGCTCGATGGCGCAGTGGTTTAACGCCTGACCCAGCCCAGGTTAAGCAACTTTAGCAAGGGTCGGTCAAGGGATGGGTGACCAATAATGTATTGTCTTGAGCTCCTCCCTACTTCGGAACGCACGTTAAGACGGTGGTCCCGACTGCATTTGCAGTCGTTAACACCCTCCGATCCGCGTTGGGCCTGTGGCGGGTTATGGGTCCTAACTTATGACTCATCTTCCTTATCCATCCATAAAGAAAGCCTTTGCCCCAGGTAGTGGAGACAATAAAAATGGCTGATGGTCAAGGGTTCTAAATAACTCTGGCAGGTTCTAAATAATATATCGTCGTTTCTTTACATGAAAAAAGTAAAAGGCAACCCACAGGTATGACATTTTTTTTACCATACATACAATAATATGGTAGATCGTTCGTTATAGCCAGTTTATTGTATATACTAGAACTGGACCGTAGGTTCGCGTTCAGTTTAAGACTTCAAAGTAAGGCCTGTGCACCCAACAGCGACGTAGATTTACGTGTTATGGCATATTTGAATATTTTGAGACAGTTCCATTTAGAGAAAATTGCTTCAAGAAAGATATACTGCTATGTTGCATAAACATGGAGTACACCAAAGGATCCAGTTTCCAATACTCATACGAACGTGATTTGATAAGTCCATGACTACAAAGTCACAAAATGAAGAAACACTTTTTTTCGACATAAGTATTTTGTTTTATTTCTCTACATAATCTTTTTGTAGCTCTGCGTATTCAGTCCAACGAAGTTCCTACCTCTTTAACCCATTTTTTTTCTTTCTTCGCCTGAAAACTGTGGTAATTGAAATAAGGGCCCATTTCAGACACCACCTTGTGACTTGATGAAAATCTTTGCTCGCCAAGACATTTATTCATATTTGGTAGAAGAAAAAATCTCAGGGGGCTAAATCTTGAGAACAGAAAGGATACGCATCTTCATTCCATGAGTTTTGACGTCATGAGTGCCGCCGAGAGGGTCATTAAGGAAAGTTAGAAGTCACTTGAGCTTTTTGTTTCCATTTGTCGAATTCTAAAATAATGAAGTGTAAAGATTCCTAAGGAGTTTCTTTTTAAGATACAAAAATAAATAATAAAAAAGTATTCCTTCTTTGCAAAGGCATGGACTTATCAAACTGCCCTCGTAAATTTTACAAAAGGTCATCATAACAAAATCATCAACATGCAGTTTTCTTAGCCTTCAGAATGGCAATACGATCCTATCTCAAATGAAAATCTAAAAGCGCCACGTGAAAGGAAGATCGTTGTTTAACAATTGGTTGACAAACTGTATAGAGTTACGTCAGGCGAATATGCTCCTTAATTCGTTGTAATAGAAGCTAATGGGAGGCCAGGATGGCATGTGGCACGGATGTCGTCAAAATGTCGTTCGTTAGAGTGAGATTTATTGTGGATAGGTTTAGTTCGAACTGGACATTGCGAGTTAACTGCAGTATTACCAGTTTTGCGAGTAGGTCTGACCATACAAACATCTCCATTAAAAAAAATACAAGTTCTTTCCTGAAAGACAAGCTTTAAAGTACCTTAATCTCTTAAGTTTACCACATCATGGTACAATATATTCAAATATCAAAGATTCTAGCATAAAGAAGATAAAGTAAGATTTAAAAGAATGGCAGATAAATTGGCCAAAATATTTAGAGAAACGTTAAAGAATTGTTAACAAGAGTATCATTGAAACAGGCATATTTATCAGAGAAAACCAAACAAAACTATGTTTGGCATTTTTAATAGAGAAGACGAAAACTACTATAACTACTTGTTAATTATCATTAAGAAAAATAAATGATAAATATCATGCATTTATTTTCTTAACACGTATGTTAGTTTTAAAATCTGAGGCATCGAACGCTTCAGAAAATATGAGCGTTTATTTATGAAGAAAAGAAATTGTTGCAAAAAAGAAAAGTTAACTTGATTCTTCTTAGACAAGTGCCACAGACATTTGTTTAAGAAACGTAACGATATTATTTTGGATGTTTAAGAGTCGAAGAGTTTGTGAGTGATTATTGCTTTTCTCAACCATTCGTTTAATGAAATCATTGCAAATATGACAAGTTGAAAATATAATTTCTTTTAAGAGTAACATAAGTTAAACTCACCAGAAAGCGTCAAACGCTACAACAAAATCGTGAACATCCATCTTTAACGGTTACGGAATTTTCAAAATCGTCAAAAAAACTAAAATAACCTCCAAATAAGGTATGTCTAGGTGACCGGACGACGCGGGCGCACGATCAAATCCGACAAGTGTCTGCTGGATTGCATTGCCCAGTTAATGTAACAATGAGGGGAGCAACAATTGGGAGCTAGAACCGCCTCTTAATAATGTACGCTTAGATTTGGGCATGTCTACAATAGTAATAGTTCAGCTGGAATAAATTACGTAGTAGCAGAACGAGTGAAGAATAAAATAAAAATGAATGAAAAGATAAATAATACATCCATGGACAAAATAATAGTTGTAACATAATGTTGAGTAAAGAAAACCAACAAAATGTAGCTAGGAAGCGAGATGTTGGCTGTACTGGATGAAAATTCAGCGATAGAGAAATACAATGAAGTCTTCCGTTAGTAAACAGCACCAAACTCACAAAATTTGAAAAAAATTAATAACTAACTAGTTTTATCTGCCTGTTTGTCACATCCCTGCAGATCGACAATGTTATTGCATGATAAAGTACGCTAGCAAGTGAAGTGAACTATATTTTTATTGCCATCGAACTAGATCGATCCGGATATAAATATGTGTATCTGTGTTACACAACACAACACGAATGAAACTGAAGCTTTTGATAATGTTGCACTGTACTAAATTATGGACTTTCACAGGGTTCCATTCTAGGTCCACATATTTAGTATTTGTTTTTGAAAAATTGGATAAATAAGCCTCTTACGCAATTTAAGCTTTGTTTGCAGTAAGAGAAAGTCATCATCATATCAGCCACACGACACCCACTGCTGGGTATAGGCCTCCCCCAAGGATCTCCACAGCGATCAGTCCTGCGCTGCCCGCATCCAGTGGTTTTCCGCGACTTTCACCCTCACGTCGTCGGTCGGTCCACCTTGTCAAGGGCCTACCCACGGAGCGTGGTCCGGTGCGCGGTCGCCATTCCAGAACCTTTCTGCCGCAACGGTTAACGCTCTCGCTATGTGTCCCGCCCACTGCCACTTCAGCTGAGCAATCGTTCGAGCGATGTCGGTTACTTTAGTTCTCCTACGGATCTCATTTCTGATTCGATCACGTAGGGAAAAGCCGAGCATGGCTCTCTCCATCGCACGCGGGGTGACCTTGAGCCTTCTTATGAGACCTTGGACGAATCAATGAGACCCATAGTTGGCGACCAGTTTCACTGCCGTAACTCATCACTGACAACACACCCTGGTCATAGACCTTCGTCTTAAGACACTGAGGTAAGTTGAACGCGAAGATTTTTCGAAACTTCTGAAGAGAAAGTATATTCCTTATTGAATTTCTGTATCAAAGTTCCAATAAGGCAGGCATGGTAACAGTAACAGGATAAGCCAAAGTTGATACGCGCGAAAAAACCTCATTCATTTCATTATGCGAAACTGGTATAGTGAGCCTTTTGCGAAGTGCTTATCCTGCCAATGCATTCTTGTCCAGGGAACATTTTGCGAAGTGTACATGATATCTTTTCGCGTGCACATCTTGGGTCAAACAAAGCTTATCATTTGAGAGTATTATCATTCGAGTGATATTCAGACTGTTCCTGAGTAGAACATTTTCATTTCTTTGTAGATGAAAATAAAGTACCACATCGTTTTGTATTGAATCTTCATGGCGTAATTACGAACCGGCTGCACCCAAGCAATTTGCTCTGTGATTGTGTATGACCGAAGGTCCTGATTATCCAAGGTTACAATCGTTCAAGTTTATTCAGCCATTGCAACTATTACTGCCTGATTATAAGCTTTGAAGGTGAACAAAATATCTCTTTTCGTGCAAAAGGATGAGGCACATGGGCAACAGCGTCGCTTAACCAGTTAAGCATCAAAATTCGAGTGCGCGCGTATCGCCCCTGCACGAACTAAACGTATGTTGTAACGGCGCGGCGGCCTAGGAGTGGTTAAGCGACGCTGTTGCCCACTGAGCACCCTCAAAAGCGGTTTCCTCTAGTCTCTAGATATTCCTCTAAATCTAAAGAATAAGCCAGCCGGCCGCCGCTGGCAGGCAAATTGAAATGCCTTGACGGGGGATCTAAGTTTGCCCGGCATTGTTCTAACTAAAGTAACTTAACTTGTACTATCATGTATTCTGTGCCTCTACATAAATAAAAACTAAAACTCGACTACGGAAAAATCGTGCTCTAAAAAGTAAGAAACAAGAAAATATTCATAAAAAAAGGATAACCGTAGTCGCATGCCACTTTGTCCTAGACACGCACGGCACGGGCTGGAGGTGGCATGCGACTACGGTTATCCTTTTTATGAATATTTTCTTGTTAAGATGAATAAATAATGAAAAATATTAGAAAAAATCGGCTCACCCGTGTAGCAACTTAGACGGGGTGAGCCGATTTTTTTCTAATATTTTTCATTATTTATTCATCTTAATATAAAAATAGCATTGTGAATGCAAAAATCTAAAAGTTAAAATATTTTCTTGTTTCTTACTTTTTAGAGCACGATTTTTCCATAGTCGGGTTTTAGTTTTTAAACTTCTTTTTTATTTTAAATATTTTGGAGTTGTCAATAGGGTGAAAGCAAGCAAAGCCACGGGCAAAAGCTAACAATTTATATATTTTTGAAAAGTGCTCATTAAGCCCTTTCATTTGGTACCCAACACGGCATTATTAAAAAATGTTTTTTTTTTAGTTCATGTCTTTAACTCCTCTAGAGGGCGCCACATTCAATTTAATGTAACGTCATATAGCCTATGTTCATTGGACGATTAAGACGCTTCTAACGATACCTCATTTGTCAAATTATAACAAGTTAGAAGTTATGAGGGAACAGATGAATTTACAAACATACATACATACAGGTCAAAATCATATACCCTCCGTTTTTGCTTCGCCGTAGTCGGGTAAAAACAAACATCAAAATCGGTCCATTGGTTTGGGAGCTACATTACCTCAGAAAGACACACGTTAAACTTATAACACCCCTCTTTTTGCGTCAAGGGTTAAAAACTACTTTCTAATCAAAACAGCTTCCGCCCGCGACGTGCGTCGTCTGCCTGAAATTCCGCTTCCCTTGTAAATTTTGTAATAAAAGATAGGATAGCTGACTATGGCATTCAGGGAGAGTATTTTTCTAATGATTAATGAATTTTTAAATTCTGATGAGTGGTTTTAGAGATTATCTCCTACATCTAAACTTTATAATATTAGTGCAGACAAGTGATTGTGTATAATGGTCAAATTAAAATGAATTATAACAATACATGTAATTCTTAAAAATATTTATTCAAAAATCTTTCTGTACAGTATAGACAACAACACATTATACTATAAAAAACCAGTAAAGACTTCATAATGGTGATTTAACGAAGAAACTGTATGCAGCTTGGTCTTGGACTTTAAAGCTCCACTATCAGGTTTATCAAAACAGAAGAATACTCGTTTTATTCTAGCATGTACTAAGGCCATGGCACACATGAGACACGGTTCTCTCAACGTGTAAACATAGTAATTCGTACATAAGTACGGTCCGTCAGCTGCTGATTTCTCATCATCTATTAAATCTTGTTTACTAAAGTATTTCTTCGCCCCAAACTTGATTTCCGGACAATTTTCTCGCAGGTACACCAATAAGTTTTCATCTATACCATCAAGTACACAATCTGCATCAAATTCTTTGGCTATGCGATTCCAAGCTCCTCCATTTTGAGTTTTAGCTACATTGTCTATGGCTAACATGGCGGAGTGTTGCACAGGATGTGTTGATCTGTTATCCAGACCAACAGCTACGACAGAGTCGATGCTGGGATCAACAACAACGGAGACATTTACCGATGCAAATATACTCTCTGTAACTTCTTCTATATTGACGGATTCAAAATGCCACATTGCTACTTTAAATGCCAACGTCATGTAATGATTATGTAATTCAACTTCATTTTCTG
The DNA here is from genome assembly GCA_928269145.1 of Agriphila tristella. Classification (NCBI taxonomy): domain Eukaryota; kingdom Metazoa; phylum Arthropoda; class Insecta; order Lepidoptera; family Crambidae; genus Agriphila; species Agriphila tristella. Next base: position 715,297 of record OV743451.1, on the reverse strand, counting down.
AAAAAAATTTGTCACCGGTTAATCTTTCTAAATACGCATCAGGATGAAAGTTACACGACCATATTTTATTGATTTCAGCGTGTTGTTTTTTTAGCTTCAACGGGTATTTTGGAACTGGGATTTTTTTGAAGTTTCCAAACATTTCCACTAATTCCGGAACTTTCAACTTCATATAGTCTTCAATACGTACTTCATTTAGTGATTCTATTGAACATATCAAAACAGTATCATTGCGTACCCTTTTTAAATGGCCAAGTCCATTTAATGGCACTTTCTCATTCAAAACTTTTATCACTTTGGATATATCTTTGCGATGTTTTATACTGCCAGCATACATTTGTGTCATCTGTACTGGATTCGTGAATTCTTCACTTACAATGGCTTTCAAATTATTTGTAGAACAGCGTATTCGGTCTATGTAATTTGTGATAACTTTGTGTTTACTAGAATTATCTAATTTAGGCTTCTTGCAGCACGGTTCTCCCTCCATTGTGAACAATCACTACACAGACGTGTCGTTATGTACCTCAGTGCTGAAATGAGACAAAATAACACCACTGTTTCACAAAAAACCGGCCAAGTGCGAGTTGGACACATGCACAAAGGGTTCCATACCAAAAAATTACAAAAAAGTCACGTTTGTTGTATTGGAGCCCTCCTTAAATATTTATTTTATTCTGTTTTTGGTATTTGGTGCATAGCGGCCATAGAAATATATCATCTGTAAAAATATCAACTGTCTAGCTATCACGGGTTATGAGATACAGCCTGGTGACAGACGGACAGCGGAGTCTTAGTAATAGGGTCCCACTTTTACCCTTTGGGTACGGAACGCTAAAAACACTGTCACTTTTGATTAATTCACAGCACACAACTTTAAATAACTTCATAATTGAAAGTTGACAAGAATTACAACTTATAAAAATATTTTTAAGAAACACTTTTAATTTTGTTCAAAAATACATATATGAATTTGCCACACAATTGTTAGTCTTTGAATCTATACAATAACAATCTATTATTGTATAAGAATATCAGAAAATCTATACTGTATAATCCTAAATGGTATTGTTAAGAACTTAAGTAAACATAATCTTTAAGCGCAGTCTTGTCAAGCTGAAAGAAACTTGTTTGAATAAACCAGAATTGAAACTATGTATAGGTATTATGGCCAAGGTCATTACTTTGTCATTAACAAAAAAATTATTAGGTATCATAAATCGTCCTATGCTATACTACTTTTTTGTTGGGAAGGAATTTAATAGCTTTCCTTTCAACTCAAGCGATAAACAAATTAGGCTGTTATCAGTATTATACTATTCACTGAATAAAGTGATAACTATCTTAAAATTAACACTATTGTTGACATAAAATTGATAATTTTACATGCTCAATAATGACCTTCCAAGAAACTTGATTTTAAGTAAGATTTTCAATATATATCAATAGAATAAATACAAGTTCATACGCGTGACTAGTTAAACATGTGGGTTTAAATGTTAGCGAATTGCTCCAATGTTTAAATGAGCGTGAAAATTAGAATATTGATGGAAATTTTTACCTTACTTCGACGTAGCAATATCAGGCCGTTTTCTCCAAAAAATATATATCTCTTAGTAGCAGCCACAAATTATCACTTGTACAACAAGTTACAGCACCATAAAAAGTGGTGTTATTTATTATTTATTAAAAAGAATTTTAAAATTCAGAGCAAATCACGAACACTATCGCAGCCATCAGCCATTAATAAATTTGTTTTCATTGGCTAAGCATGGCTATCATATCAGAAGTTTTTGATTGGTTGTTTAGAGCGAAACGTCACATTTGCCCAATCACCACTCATTTTATCTCACATAGTACTCTGTGCAGAGAAAACAGACTGTAAAACGTTTCATATCATGCAGGTTTTTTAAGTAGTGTACAGCTTGGCCATAAAGAGTTAAATTAAATAAAATGGAACTTTTGTTCACTCTTATTGACCGAGTAGCCCAGGACTTTTAGCAAAACACCTAGGACTAATTCCGGCGGAAGGTTTTTTGTTTTTAAAGTGTTCCTTAGGTCCCCCTGAATATATCTGGAAAGTTCCCCGTGAATCCCATGTACGCTCCCCCCCTCCCCCCTCAAACGTCTCCCTGATTTTAGTTTTTTCTATTTATCTCAGAAAGATAGAAGAAAGTTGTCAAAGAATGATATAATATATTGTTATAGCTGCATCGGTTCTCGATTCACATGGAATGGTGTCAACGCCACGATGTACTTTTTAGCCCAATACTTTTATATAAAAATATCGCGATACCTAGGACTAATTCCGGTGGTAAGTTTTTGTCTTTTAAAGTGTTCCTTAGGTTAAAACATTGTTTTAGCAGTATTGGTTCTCGATTTACGAGGTAGGTATCAAGTGATACTACATGTAATTAATAGTACCTACTAATATCTTCGGACGAATCCTTCGTGTAATTATGATAGAACTTCACTTACAGGTAAGTTCGTTTAATCATTAACTATACACAGATTATGCTCCTTCACTCACCCGCATCGTAGGTACATACGAAAGATTTCTATGTATATATGTTTGAACGAATTAACTCAGAAATTACTAAAGCTAGTACTACAATAAATTTATTTGGCGTTTGACACCACTCGCTATAAATCGGGAACCAATGCTGCTAAAACAATGTATTATACTACGTTTTATTTCTCAATGTATCATAATTCATATGAACTCAGATTATTTTGCCACAACTCCACTAATTTTCCTTAAAAATTTGTACAAATAATGATTTTTGGGCAAATCATTTTTTTAGTGAATAGTCTGTAGGTATATTTCAGAGACTACAGCTCACATCGAAACGATCAAAGTGTCGACGGGTCGGATATTTTATAAGAATTATATCATACGTTGACATCTTTCTTCTATCAACAACCATTTCTGAGATAAATGGGAAAAACTTAAATCAGGGAGACGTTTGAGGGGGGAGGGGCAGCGGACACGGGATCCACGGGGAACTTTCCAGATATGTTCAGGAAGACCTAAGAAACACTTTAAAAGACAAAAACTTACCACCGGAATTAGTCCTAGGTAACGCGAAGTTTTTATATAAAAGTATTGGGCTAAAAAGTACATCGTGGCGTTTACACCATTCCGTGTGAATCGAGAACCGATGCTGCTATAACAATGTATTATACGTCGTTTTATTCCTCAATGTATCAAGATTCATGTGACCTTACATAATTTTGCTACAACTCCAGTCACTTTTCTTTAAAACTAGTACAAAGAACGATTTTTGGGCAAAAACATTTTTTTGGCGAAATGTCTGTAGGTATATTTCAGAGACTACAGCTCACATTGAAATGATTGAAGTGTCAATGGGTTGGATATTTTATAACAATTATATCATACGTTGACAACTTTCTTCTATCTTCAACCGTTTCTGAGATAAATAGAAAAAACTAAAATCAGGGAGACGTTTGAGGGGGGGGGGGAAGGGGGAGCGTATATGGGATTCACGGCGAACTTTCCAGATATATTCAGAGAGACCCAAGGAACACTTTAAAAACAAAAAACCTTCCGCCGGAATTAGTCCTAGGTTTCTTTGAAATTTTTGCAAAAAGTCCTGGGCTACGAGCGAGCACGAAGTGCGAGCGAAGCGTCTCTGCTTCAGCTTGGGCAAAAATTCTTTCGTATGTCTGTATGTTCTCTTCTACAGGTCGCATTTCTCAACCGATTCTCGTGAAAATTTGTGAGCAGGTTCGAAAATTATATGGATTTTTTTGTCGAGCCAGATTTTTTAATTTTTCAAAATGGCGGAGATATGTTAAAAAAACAGGTTTTTCGGCTTTCCAGCGCTGTCTGTTCTCCTCTACAGGTCGCATTTCTCAACCGATTCTCGTGAAATTTTTTGAGCAGGTTTGAAAATGATATAGATTTTTTTTATCACGCCACTTTTTCGATTTTTTTCAAAATGGCGGAGATATGTGAAAAAAACATATTGCAGTCCAGCTTTCCGGCTCTGTCTTTTCTCCTCTACAGGTCGCATTTCTTAACCGAATGTCGTGAAATTTTGTGGGCAGGTTCGAAAATCATATAGATTTTTTCAAGTTGAGACAGTTTTTCTAAATTTTTCGTAACGGCGGAGATATGTAAGAAAAATGTATTTCAGCCCGGGTTGACGCTGTATGTTCTCCTCTACAGGTCGCATTTCTAAACCGATTCTCGTAAAATTTTGTAAGCAGGTTTGAAAATTGTATAGATTTCTTATGTCAAGCCAGTTTTTCATTTTTTTTTAAATGGCGGAGATAATGTAAAAAATTCAAATTTCAGCCCGTATTTCCGGCGCTGTCTGTTCTCCTCTACAGGTCGCATTTCTCAACCGATCTCGGTAAAATTTTGTGAACAGGTTTGATAAATATATAGAATTTTTTTGTCGAGACAGTTTTTCGAAATTTGTTAAAATGACGGAGATATGTAAAAAACCTTATTTCATTCCAGCTTTCCGGCTGTTTGATTTCCTCTAAAAGTCGCATTTCTCAACAGATTCTGGTGAAATTTTGTGAGTAGGTTCGATAATTATATATATATAACTGTTCAGTCAATCCAATTTTTCCAAATTTATAAAAAAATACTCATTTTGAAAAATGATCAAAATTAGAAGCACCATCTAGCTACAATACTCACGTACCTACTGTGTGCTTTGAAAACTTCATGGCGACATTTTATTTTATTTTTTCGCGAGGTCTACAGCTCACGGAGCCACTAGTATAGAGTCAGTGTTGTCAAATTATTCGTGATTTTGACGTGTTTGCATAGAAAGTGGAGCTCTCAATTTTTGTCAACTCTTTATGGTCAAGCTGTAAGTAAAATTACAAAAGGAGTTTTACCGGTTCGGAGTCTTCGGTGACTACTGACTATTCCATAAACTTAATATTCCATAGCGAAAAATTTTCTAAGTCTTTTGATTCATAGCTTAGTGGATCTTGTGTCTTAAATTTGGTGCAGTTTTATTTTATGGTACGTAGCGTGCACGGCCGCCGCATGCAAGCGTGCAAAACGTGCACCGCAGTCAGCACGCGGGCGCGGCGGCCGGCACGTCTAGTCTAGGGGCGGCAAATCGGCGGGCTGATTATCTAATTAAAAACCACCTAGCGACTGGTTGCAGTTCACAGATGATCGTGTCGTGATCCATTGCTACTTCTTTTTGGGTTAAAAAAAACATACGAAAGAAAAGTGGCAATATGTCAAATGCAACCGGTCGCTAAATAGTTTCTTTTTAGATAATCAGGGTGCGGGCGATCCAAGCGTCGAAGCTAGGGTCATGACACTCATGACATGAGCGCTCCTGGCGACATTTGAATTTTGCGCCCCACGGTTTATTTCTAGGATCATTCATGAGCAACCCTTGCAAGATTTGAATTTTGCGAAAAATATGAATTTTAGGTATAGTCAAGAGCACCTAGTGAATTTATATTCAAGTTTTAAGATGCGGGACTCCAAAGGAGGTAACTTTGCAGTTGACTACATTTTTTTAACCCTGCCCACTATTGGCGACGCCCTTGGGTATGATTATGATAAATCGAAGTTTTGGAGGTAGAAAAATGCATGCTTACCTAACAACTTAAGGCTGTTAGAGCAAGTTCCAAGCGTTAATCTAAGTCCACAATATGTGGAAATCTCTCACTCCCCAAACAAATTACAGCTTTTCTTCTAGGTACCTACATATTATCCGCGTCAATGAGCGGTTTTCAAAAGGCAGTTTAAGAAAAAAAAGTAGTTCATAAAATAGAACTAGATGTCGTTGTACTTAGTAGGTAGCTTTTTATGAAAAATATGAAATGTAATTACTTTTTTATTATACGTTTGTTGAGTATGTGGTTTGTTGCATTGTGCGTTGGTTGTCCGATGGCGTGGCGTGTTACGAAGAACTTTTATATGACCAACATGACCATTAGTGGGAAATAATATTTAAAAAATCGACTTAGTTGAAGTAACGCCATCTGTCGACATAAAATTATACTAAAAATCTCTGCTGTCAGAAAACCGCTCATTGGTAATGCGCCTGGCGGCCATGATTTTAACCTCAAAAACGAAAAACAATTGTTATTTTCTCATATACCTATACCCTTTCTTATTGAAAATAAGGATTCAAAAAATTATATATTATATTACCTATTAGAATTTTACTGTATTTTGTCATTTTTAGTTGCGGATGACGATGATGTGTCTGTTAATTTGACAAGGTTCCAGCGCTTTACCAATTGACGGGGATAGTACTACTTATAGTTTGTACGGTCGACATCGACTTTGGTTACCCTTACACTGCAGCTGTTATTATTGGACATGGTAATAATAATACAGGTGCTTCGTAAGTAGGATAAAAGCGTCCACTAATTCGTCCAAGCCACTCGCATGTAGGTAGATATCTACCTCACTTTTAAGCACCTGTCTTAATTTATCACTACAAGTTTTATGAAGTAAAACTAAATAATACCTACTAATGGTAAAACTGAAAAGACATATTAATATAAATTATTAATTTTAATTCTTGGTTTATGTGGTTGGTTACATTATACTTTGGTAATAATCGGATACAGTCTCAAAAGATATTAATAAGTTGCTTAACTGAATTTAGTCATATTTTCACTTTTCCATGCTTTGGTACCACGCCTGACACGTTTCTGATGCGATTTCGCAGAGAGCTATCAGGGCTTTGCCAGTAGATTCATATTCTGAAACAACAAAGTTTAGTTAGATAGGTACCTACTTGAGATTGAGATCAGGCGCGGTCGCAACCTGAAATTTTGGGGGGGGGGGAGGTCACTAATAATAATACAATTGCTTTTTGTTAATTTTTTATGCTTTTTCTATGTGACATGTACGATTTGGGGGGGGGGGGGGTCATGTCCCCTGTGACCCCCCCTCGGACCGCGCCTGATTGAGATTAACATTTCAGTTAGATATTTCTGCTCTCAGTCTTCTGAAGTTAGTTATGTAAATTTTTACACCGATCTTATAAGATCTATGCAACAAACCTATGTTTCGGTAGTCAGCAACCCTAGAGAAGACCATTGAAACCTTAGAGCATTTAATGAGAGATTTGTTCAGACTTTCATACTAATGCCATGGAAATTGGACAGCGCCATCTAGGTGATTTTAAAGGAACGTTGCCTGGAAAATCCCTCATTGGTTAAATGCTCTAAGATTCAAACGCGCTATGAAATAGCAATTTATTGTGCACGTTAACTGTAAAAAATCATTGATGGATTTTGATTAAGTTTCGATAAAACGCTATTCTACCTACTCATCAGTTTCAGTAATGCCGGGTCTATAGCGCGTGTTTTGACATCTCAACATTCAAAAAAAAAAAGTATGAGGATTTTGTTTCGCGAACACATGTGTAGGACAAAACACGCGCTATGGACCCGGCCTTAAGGCAGCCATTACATGGTCATGCAAGCGTCAGTCAAATTTCCATCAGTCATGAATTACGTTTGACTGATTGACTGATGGAAAGAACAAATCACATCATGCAACCATCAGTCACTACATTACACGGTAGGTTAATCGTCAGTCACAGCCCGTGACTGTGGTTAAACTGACAGCAAAACCTACCGTGTAATGGCTGCCTAAGGGGGCTGATAATCGGCATATTCCGGTTGGCCCCCAGTGGGGAATATAAAAAAAAAGGTTTTTTTCTGTACTTTATTTCCCGATATCCCCCAGTGGGGGCCAAAGTGGCGGACATCGGGAATAGTTCATATAATCAAGGTTTTAAGAGTCTATTTACTATTTAGTGTATTTACCGACAGTTCCCCTTTTCCCGAAGATGGATCCGTTAAACGGTGGTTTTCTATAGTTGGCTTCAGTAGAATGGATGAGATATAAGACCATGGCGACGAGGAAGATAGCGAAGGCACAACGCATTTTGATGTCCTGGGAGCAAAAATGCACATTAAGTATAATAATTAATAAACAATCAACGACGGAGTTAGGGTAATGAGCGCCCTTGGCAAAATTTTAATTTTGCACCTTCGGACCAAATAAAAAAAGTAAGACGGAGTCGTCCGAACGAAGCGGTGAGGCCTGTAAAACTACGCCTTGGCTGTGTCCATACACAGTTCACGGTAACAAAACTATGCCTTGGCTTTCAATATAAAACCCTGCCGCCCGCCCCCGCGTGCCCCCTTGTACGCACACATGTACCATCAAAAACCGGCCTCACTTCATTGTTCGCAACGCTCCATCTTTCTTTTTTTATTTTGATCTGAGTTTGCACCCTAAAAGCTAAATAGTCAAATCAAAAAAGTTGTCAGATTTGACAGAAACTCTATTAAACTGACAGCTTCCTTAAACTTAATAGGTAAAAAGCTATTGATTATTCGGCGGTAAGACTTATAAACTTTTTTCTAGCTATTGGTCAGCAAAGTGCGCCCCCCTGAGGGTTGGCCTCTGGCAGCTGCCCCCCTTGTCAGCCCCTAGTTACGATGTTGTTAATAAGTAGCTACTTTATTCTACAGAGAAATGCAAGAATCTTAAATTCTTATTTTGGAGAAATGTAAATGTGAGGATTCTCGATTTGATGATAAAGAGTTAACAAAAATTTAGGGCGCCACTTACTATGCAAACACGTCAAAGTCACGAATAAATTATTATCAACTTGACTGTAATTTTGTACTGAAAAACTTCAGTTCCATTTTATTTAAATTTCTAGTCTTTCTGGCCAAGCTCTACAAAACAAGAATCTTATATTCTTATTCTATACAAACTATAGTCGAGGTGTTAATTCGACGAAAAAAATTAAACAAAACAAATGAAGAATCGATGCTGAAAATAATAAAAAAAAAAACTACTAACAGTTGGCGCCTATAAAATTTTAATAGCAATGTTTAAAGGATCAAAACGGAGTAGCAGTAATTAGTAATACTATAGTTGTCTACTTACTGTTTATAAAAGTTGGTGTTTACGAAACTCTATTTTTCAGTTTGTCTTCTCCTGAAGTTTTATGAGGAATGATACGAGTTCCGTGTTGCGAGCCCTTTTTATACGTCGCGAAAATTGCATCTGTCCTTTGAGAATATAACGGATTGATTGGTTATTAATAAGATTGCAGTATCCTGTGTGTGATAGGGGTGTTTTCTTTAGATGCAACAGAACTAAATGAAATGATACGATGATATAACGAATATTCGTTTCAGCATTATTTTTGTAAAAAATAATATACCACCATTTCCGTACCTACCTATTTTCGGACGATTCACCCTTTCGGGCCCGTGGACCTACCGATTTGTCCTACTAGTAGGACCACGGTAGCGATGCGCGACTCCGAATGATTTTGCTTTTCGACTAATTTGTAACTACTAATGTGGTTATTCGAATGGCAAATTAGTAGTATACTAATCTCTGTGTTCGAATAACGACTACTAATTAGTAACTACTAATGTCAAAATGTACAGAGATCCCGACCAAGCCCGAGTCGAACCGAATCATACCGAACGAACGTTTCGACTGCTTTTACTAACTACTAATGCCAAATGTACCGGTGTGCGGCGATTTCGACCAAGCCCGAGTCGAACCGAACGTATCGACTGACTGTTCGTTCGTATTGTGGTTCGTATCGTGCGTTCGTCGACTCCAGTCGAATAATCTGCGCGCCAGTCGACTAAGTCGAATGATTCGGGGAGTCGAATGATTAGTATTAGTATTATTCGAAGTCGCGCATCGCTAGACCACGGTATTCCACTATGTACTCGAAGGCTACACGTTTGTAGGTTTACTTAGGTTACCTACCACCTAACTACAAAATTAAAGTTGGTTGTTGTACTCGTACCTACTTATTAATCTTCCATTCAATCGTGAAGGTATGTAAAAGTGCATTTATCTTAGTGGTTAAAGGTTAGTAGCTTAGTTAAAAGTACTTATCTACTAAAAAGCTACGTACCTACCAAAGAAAAACAAATACTGAACCGATGGAGTATCTACTCAGCAAGTTATTAACTCCAATATTGCTAATCTTATGCACTAACCAAGTTCTAATCCCTGTGGGTTTGTCCCATATCAACTCATTACTTACATGCGGTCAGTACCCAGTAATCCAATAAGTGGCCGGTAAGCCGCCATTTTGAAGTTTCCCGGTATAAAATGGCGGGAAAATCTTGGTACAGCATCAGTTGCCAGCTCAACTCCCGAGGAATACCAGCAAGAATCACGATTTACTCAAAGGTATTTAATATAAGTAGTAGTTTTTTATTTCTTTAAGCTTGTAACACATTTATTTAATTTTACAATCCAGTATGAAAAAAATGTTGTGCTTTGGTATTATTTCGCCAGCGAAGCGAGGTGCTGACTATTGGGATGGGTGACCTCACTGAGGATCGAAGTTTTCACCTTAGTGAACCTTAGGTTCTTAATTTCTAAATAGAAGCATACGACACCAGCCATTTTAATGTCCCCACTGCTGTACTGGGGCACAGACCTTCCATATGTGTGGATCTGGATAAGGAGGATGGGCTTAGAGGGAATAATCCACCACGCAGGCTCAATGCGGATTGGTGGGTGTTAATAACGACTACAAATGTAGCCGGGACCAACGGTTTGACGAGCCTTCCGAAACACGGAGGAACTCGAGATAATACATTTTTGGTCACCACATCCCAGGACCCTAGCGTTAGTTGCTTCACTTCCGCAATCGCATGGCGAGGCCAGTATATATTCTGTGGCGAGGCGCTAAACCATTGCCACAGAATAAATAATCTGCGCCACCGAGCTTCTCAATATGTAGGGTACTTCAATACCCTTATTTGTCGATTATTTATTTTTTCTTGTTTCAGAAAATGGCTTCAGGAGACATGTTGAAAGTCACCATTGCCGTAGCCTGCGTCATCGTCGTGCTGCTATCCCTGGTGCAAGTAAGCGAGGCGAACTACAAGAATGCTCCCATGAACGGAATTATGTTCGGGAAGAGGGGGCCGTCAGGTTTGTTTCAATTTTTAAATAAATATTTAGTCAGTCTCTTTAATATTTTATCAGCTAGCTAGATGGCGCACGTCCACTACTATAAGTACCTGTAGACACATTGTAAAAATTCAGTAAAGCGCCCTCCCCCCAAACTTTAATATTGTCACGATTTATCTGTCCCATACTATACTTTTTAGCCTATAATATATTTTTTTTTAACCTTCGACATAAGAATAAACAAAACCTTCGACGCAAAAAAGAGGCGTGTTATAAGTTTGACGTGTCTGTGGGTCTGTCTATCTGTCTGAGGCAACGTATTTCATCATCATCATATCAGCCACACGACACCCACTGCTGGGTATAGGCCTCCCCTAAGGATCTCCACGACGATCGGTCCTGCGCTGCCTGCATCCACTGGCTTTCCGCGACCTTCACCAGATCGTCGGTCCACCTTGTCGGGGGCCTACCCACGGAGCGTCGTCCGGTGCGCGGTCGCCATTCCAGAACCTTTATGCCCCAACGGCCATCGGTTCTTCTCGCTATGTGTCCCGCCCATTGCCACTTCAGCTGAGCAATCCTTCGAGCGATGTCGGTTACTTTAGTTCTCCTGCGGATCTCCTCGTTTCTGATTTGATCACGTAGGGAAACGCCGAGCATGGCTCTCTCCATTGCACGCTGAGCGACCTTGAGCCTCCTTATGAGACCCATAGTTAGCGGCCACGTTTCACTGCCGTAAGTCATCACTGGCAACACACACTGTTCATAGACTTTCGTCTTGAGACACTGAGGTAAGTCGGACGCGAAGATTTTTCGAAGCTTCCCGAATGCTGCCCACCCGAGTTGGATTCGGCGAGAGATCTCTTTCTCGAAGTTGGACCTACCTAACTGGACTGCCTGTCCTAGGTATACGTAATGGTCAACAACTTCAAGTGTAGTGTTCCCAACATGAACTGGAGAGGGTACAACATGGGCATTTGACATAATTTTCGTCTTTTCCATGTTCATCCTAAGACCCACTCTATTGGAAGCACTACGGAGATCTTCGAGCATTGTGTTCAGGTCTTCCATGGTCTCAGCCATAAGGACTATATCATCGGCAAAACGAAGGTGTGTTAGGTACTCGCCATTAATGTTGATGCCGAGTCCTTTCCAGTCCAAGAGCTTAAAGATGTCCTCCAACGCAGCTGTGAACAGTTTCGGAGAAATAACGTCTCCCTGTCTCACACCACGCTGCAGTTGGATAGGATTTGTGTTCTGGTTCTGTACTCGGATCGTCATGGTGGCATTTTGGTATAAGTACCTCAACACCTCGATATACCTATAGTCCACTTGGCACCTTTGGAGAGACTGCAGCACCGCCCAGGTTTCAATCGAATCAAAGGCTTTCTCATAGTCCACGAACGCCAAGCAGAGTGGCTCATTATACTCCTCGGTCTTCTGTATAACCTGCCGCAGCGTATGGATGTGGTCTATGGTGCTAAAGCCTTTTCGGAACCCGGCTTGTTCGGGAGGTTGGAAGTCGTCGAACTTGCGAGCGAGACGATTCGTAAGGACTCTCGAAAACAACTTATAGACATGACTCAGAAGCGAGATGGGTCTATAGTTCTTTAAGAGGGACTTGTCACCCTTTTTAAAGAACAAGATCACCTCACTTATGTTCCATGTCTTTGGCGTTCTGCCCTGGACGATGACGGAATTAAAGAGCTTCTGGAGGACTTTAAGTATCGGCTTACCGCCCGCTCTCAGAAGTTCTGTAGTGATTCCATCGTCACCCGCCGCCTTGTTGTTTTTCAGCTGTTTGAGAGCCATACTAATCTCGTACAGGCTGACGTCCGGGATATCTTCGGTATAGTGTCGGGTAAGCTTGGCTCTGGGGTCTTTAGCCTTGCTTTCAACAGGTGTCTGCGTGGAATATAACTGCCCATAGAAGCTCTCGATCTCCCTCAGGATTTCAGGCTTTGATGAAATGATGCGTCCGTCGTCAGTTTTCAGCTTCGTCATCTGGCTTTGCCCAATAGACAGATCTCTCGCGAACACTTTGGAGCCTTTATTCCGCTCGATAGCCTCTTTAATACGATTCGTATTAAATTGGCGAAGGTCGCTCGTCAAAGACTTAGATATCTGTCTATTAAGCTGCCGATAACGATTAGCATCTACTGAACTCTGGAGCCTCATTTCACGTCTCTGATCTATGAGTAGGAGTGTGTGGTCGGAGAGTTTCTTTATCTTGGGACGGCGGGTCTTAAAGAGCTTGGACCCTACCGTACGGACAGTATCCACCACCATGTTGTTTAGATCGTCCACATCTATGCTGTTCTCAAGGGCTTCGAAGCGGTTTTGGAGTTCGAGTTGAAAGCTGTCGGGGTTTTGAATATGGGCCGGCAATGGTCGAATTGTTGATTTTATCAGTCGAGATCTTTCCAGCTTTGGGTTGATATTCAATGTGCCACGTACCAATCGGTGATCGCTCCCCGTCTTAACAGCGTTGATCACAGTGACATCATTGAATATTTGCTTTTTCGTCGACATGATAAAATCTATCTCATTTCTGACTTTACCGTCCGGACTGACCCAGGTCCACTTCCGGCTTTCCGGCTTTCTGAAGAAGGAGTTCATCATAAAGAGGTTCTCCTTCTCCATAAAGTCAGCCAGCATCTGGCCTCTGTCATTCCGTTGCCCAACTCCAAATTGCCCCACTCTCAGCTCATCACCGCATCGTTTCCCCAACTTTGCATTGAAGTCCCCCATAACAACAGTGTAGTGGGTTTTGTAGCTATGCATGGCTTTAGAGATCTCCTCATACATAGCCTCCACTTCGTCATCTTGGTGTGTCGAGGTCGGTGCGTAAACCTGTATAACATTCAGCGAACACCGTTTGGATATTCTGAGTATAAGGTACGCCACCCTGGTCGACACACTTCCGATGGTAGTCACGTTGTTGACAAGGGACTTGTGGACGATGAACCCGACACCACCTTGGGACTGTTGGTCGCCCTCCCGGTAGTAAAGCAAGTTACCGGAGTTGAGGATTATCGAGTCCTCTCCCGCTCTTCGGACTTCAGATAACCCGATAATGTCCCAGTGTACCTTGCTGATAACTTCTTCCAACTCGGTTAACTTCGCGTCGGTCCTTAGTGTGCGCGTGTTATAGGTTGCCAGGTGCAGTTGTCGTCGTTTTTGGTAGCCGAGCCGCACCCGGGGATTCTTAGCACCCCCTGCCCCGCCGTTACCGTAGCCGCTACCGTAGCTAGGAATAGCGGGGCTGCCGGGGACTGGGGGCCAATTTTTTGATCCATTGTGCATGAGGGGGGGGGTTTGCCATAATCGCCACGCTTGGCAGGCGGGTTGGCGATCGCAGTAGGCAACGTATTTACGTTGCTATTTAGCAGCCAAACTTAAGCACTTATTTATGTGTATTTATCAGCTTGGTGATGAGATTTTGAGTGATTATCATAGAATACATACGTAATACCAGTACAATTTGATAATCCTAATATTTCTTACAGATTATGACTCCAGAGGAAAAACATTCACCGCCCTGTGTGAAATAGCGACAGAAGCTTGCCAGGCGTGGTTCCCGTCTCAAGAAAATAAGTGAAAAGTGTTGAAATTATGATTTAGGTGCAAAAACGACAGTAATTTAGCATGCCTTTCGGTGAAAATGATTATGTAATGAAACTTTTATTGTATTTTGAAAAGAATTAAAGCTTCAACGAGGCTATTGAGAGTATCAAAGGCTGGATTGTAAGAAAAATATGAAATAAAAATATTACAGCGCAGACGTCTTGTGTTATTTCCTTATAAATCTGATAATTTATCGGAAACATGTTGGAAAATATTTTTTGTTATTTTGAAAAGTTGAACGCAACGTGGTGGAACGAAACGCAACTTTAACCTACTTTGCGCAATATTTTTATCATGGTAACACCCATGGGAAAATTATGATAAGCACTTTCCCTACTTTCCGCATTGTCTGCATTTTTTATGATCTAATAAGATTCTTAAAAGAATTTCCATTTCCTATTGGAAATAGGGAAACAGTTCAATAGAAAGGAAATTAAACCGTCTCGTCTAAAAAGTTTACAGTTCACAGATGGAAGTTCGATTGGAACAGCTGATAACACTGTCGTGTAAAATGTCAATATACAATCAATGACGTTTCGTGTTGAGTTGAGAAATTAGTAAAATATTTCGAATCTACCTTCTTTCTAAAATGGATTTATTAAGTTCTGGCCTCGTGGTGAAATAATGTTGCAGCAATAATTCATTATTATTAACAATTACAATATAAAATAATCATAATGACTACGAAAGAGCTATACACAAAGGTAATTTTTTACTTTCATGTTTTGATTGTATTTTGTTTTAGTACTACATACTCCTTGTTTGTTCTCTAATTAGTTAGAAGGAGGAAGCATGTTTCTTTTGTAGTTAAAGTAGTACCTAATTAAATTTCGACAGTGATACAAAACAAAATGAAAAAATTAATACTTTTACTATCTGTGTCACTATGCATGAAATTTTTATGTAGTGGTTGGGTGCTCTTGAAATATTAACATAGTTGTAAGTACATAATTTTACGGTAGTTGATTGCTATGTTGCGGTAGATCGTTTTAATAAATCTGCAAGTGTTTATTGCAATTAAAAACTTCAGTACCAGATAACAATCTTGACTTGACTACATGATGACTTCATAATCTGTTTTTTTTTCTTTTTCTATAGTGTATATTACAACCTCTTTGCATGCCTCATATAAATAATAATGAATGAATGAGGTTTGGTTCACTTGTTTTTATTTTAATTTAGGTAAACAATAGAAAAATAAAAATTTAGTTAAGCAAAATAAATTCTGACTTGCACTTATGTACCTACATGATGTTATTTAATTTACTATATTTAGTTACAAAATTACACTAAGTACAGTACGAGGCAAACATCTTGATATCTTTTTCGACGGAGTGGGGATAAGTTGTGCATTATGCACTTGTGAGCGACCAATAATAATAATAATAATAAAAGCCTTTATTCAGACATTCACACAATAAATACATACATTTTTTTTGACAATCATTTTCATGTTCATATTATATAATTATTTATAAATCATTAGTACAATTATCTATTTTATATATTTATAATATATTTTTTTTTATGCCTATTGTAGACAAAGGCCTCCCCCAACTCTTTCCACCTCTCCCTGTCTTTGGCTATTGTTGTCCATCCTCCACCTGCTGTGGTTGTGTGCCCTTATTTCATCAACCCATCTCCTTAGCGGCCTGCCACGTTTCCTTTTTCTATTTCCAGTAAACCAAGACATAATTGTTTCTGACAATTTTTCCTTTCCCCTAATTGTATGCGCCCAATAGTGCGAAGCTAATTGATTGCTAACAGTCTAGGAATTGGTAGTGCTGGGGAGACACATTAAACTTCTGGATACTAACATAGTTGTAAGAAAGTACTAACAGCATCATTCTAACATACTCGTAGTTTGACAGATGTTAAGCTAACGATTATAGGGACAAACTTGATCTAAAATAAAAAAAACAATATTGTCTATAAAGAAACATCACTTCACACTTTCTGCAGTTAACTAAACGTGCTGTAGTCTGTACATTAATATTATTTCAGAGTTAGGGGTTCTGCAGCTCTGACAGAGCTGTAGTCATGGGTAATCTTTAGAAATGGGGCGCCTGAAATGAGGATTGAGATAGGAGGGGTAAGGAGGGAGAGGGAAACCCCCCTTGCACCTAACGTTTATTAGCATAACAGTTTGTGGCATAATGCATACACACCAGCAGGTCGCTTCTGGCACTTCGCCGGCCGCTGCCACAGAACGCTCGCTTCGCTCGCTCGGCTCGTGCGTTGTTGGTTGCAATACAGTCTAACCACTTGCTACGCTTGCTCGTCATCACACCTAATCGTCTGTTTAGCAAAGGTCTTTCTTTAAATAGTGTGTAAATGTGTTCCGTCTCACACAAAAATACGAAATACTGACATTTTGTCATACAAAATTTTGTTTCTTTTAACAAACACTAAAATAATAATAAAAAACAAAAATATCAATTTCCTCGCCGGGAGTATAGTATCATTTGAAAAGCAGTTTGAAACTACAAAATGTGATATATTTCAATTCCAAAATCAGGCGTCCCATTTCTATAGTAGTCACTGTGACCTAAAGCAGCTGTCTACGTGATCTGACCTAAGTGATCTGTGGTCTGTACATAGAATAAACATTTGCAATATTTCCAGGGTGCCCGTATTTGGGTGGAGCATCCAGAAAAAGTATGGGAAAGTGCAACAGTTACATCGGATTACCGATCCGGTGTTCTCATTGTGAAACTCGACCAGTCCGGAGATGTACGACAAATAAAGGTCAGTGTTCTTTTCAATTGATTTGACGGTGCTTACTTGAAGCATTCAACTGACTGATCCATTTATTGTTGTGTGTAGTCCTTTAGAAACTTGATGTACTTAACTTTAAAATTGATGATGACATACACATTACCCACCAAGAAGTTTTTAATGACTTATACTGTAAAATGTTATTAATGGACAAAAAACAACCCTGGCATCAGCTAATTTTAATGTCCCCACTGCTGGGGCATAGGCCTTATGGGTGGATAAGGAGGATAGGTCATAAACCCACCACGTGGGCCCAATTCAGGTGGGTGTTAACAACTGCAAGTGCATCCGGGACCAATGACTTAACGTGCCTTTCGATCCGAAGCACGGAGGAGCTCGAGATAATACATTTTTGGTCACCTATCCCATGACCAACCCTTGCGAAAGTTGCTTAACCTCAGCAATCGCAGAGCCAGGCGTTAATCCACTGCGCTCCTCGATATAAAAAACAACCCTGGTTTTGTCCTACCATAATGGTCATACTCAGAAATAGCTGTATATGTTAACACGCTTGTGCAGTAAGATACAATGTTACTCTATTGATGCATGTGGAGCTCGGTGGCTCAGATTAGCGCATTCGCTCTGTGATCGCAGCAGTTAAGTAACTTTCACAATGGTCAGTCATGGAATGGGTGACCAAATATTATTTTGAGTTTATCTATGCTATGCATTGGAGGAAGGCACGTAAAGCCGGACTGCATTTGTAATCCATTCACATTGGTCCCGCGTAATAATGGTATGGCCCATTCTTCTTACCCACCCGTCTGGAAGGCTTGTGCCCTAGTAGTGAGGATATTAATAAAGGCTGCATTTTGGCGTGAACTAGCACTAAAATATAGCCTCCACTCGCGACTTCGTCCGCGTGGACAGTAGAAAAATATAGCGACCAGTTCAAATGTCCTCCTTAGTGTATGAAAGCTAGTACTACGGCGAGTTCAAGCTGTTGCCCTGATTCGACCCACACGAATTTGTTGAAACATGGCGTAGATTTTAAGTTGTACCACACTCCAGACACTCCATACAACCAAGCTAATATAAGCAGATGACGTTGTTGTACGCGTGCAACTGTGTGTAAGTCTGGGGCTACCGTGCAGTTTGTACTGTATGAGCGGGGTTCAATTCATAACTCGAACTATTTGGTAAAAAAGATATGACGCATTGCTTTGAATATCAAAATAAGTTGGCAGTTGACAAACACGACTAAACAAGCATACGTTTTGGCACACGAATTCGCGGGTTGGGGTGAAGTAATTGATTCTAGGGCGGGGCGGGGAGTGTCCTTTCTGTACGTAGTACTTATATCTATTCTGTGGTTGGGCCCCAAGCTACTAAACTTTGAAAAGCCTATCAAATCCGTTCTGCGGTTTTTGCGTCATTTGCGTGTTCTGTAATTCGACCTAAAAAAAAAGAACCCAATCTCCCTTGTATTAAGAAGTAATTTCCATCAACAGATAACGGATGAGAAACATATGCCGCCTCTACGGAATCCCTCGCTGCTGATTGGTCAGAATGATCTCACGTCTCTGTCTTACTTACACGAACCAGCTGTTCTACACAATCTGAAAGTTAGGTGAGTAAAAACTTGAAAAAAGTATGAAAAAAATTTATTTTTAAGTTCTACCAGTGACCCTTCTTTAGTTGCTTGTTATTATTTCGAATTATGATCATGACGGCAACTACTAGCAATCAAGTATTTCTGATTTTCTTTTCTTTCTTTTCTTACCGTTAAAAAAGTATCTCAAAAGTGATTCCCTTTTTTAGGGTTCCGTACCCAAAGGGTAAAAACGGGACCCTATTACTAAGACTCCGCTGTCCGTCTGTCTGTCTGTCTGTCTGTCTGTCATCAGGCTGTATCTCATGAACCGTGATATCTAGACAGCTGAAAAATTTTCACAGATGATGTATTTATATTGCCGCCATAACAATAAATACTAAAAACAGAAAAAAATAAGGGGGGCTCCCATACAACAAACGTGATTTTTTGCCGATTTTTGGTACGGAACCCTTCGTGCGCGAGTCCGACTCGCACTTAGCCGGTTTTTAACATATTTTTATGAGGTCGCTTTCTTATTTGTTTGTTTCTTTGTTTGTCCACTTTAGCAAACGATTTTATACTAGCTTCTCGATGAGCTAGAGACTTGAAACTTTCAACATAGGTCAGAACTGGAAGGCAATGCAATATTTGGCAAAATTGTAACTTATCCTATACTTATTTTATGTCCACTTAAAACAAAGCTTGTTAAATAAAGAAAACGTTATTATGGAAAATAAAACTGCTTTAAAATTGTCCATACATATCGGCAATTTCATAACCATCGTAGGCACAACAAAACAGTATCTAAATGGAGGACAAGGCCACACCAATTAGTGGTCAAGAGACACCCAGGGAATTAAGCTTCACGCTTCATTTGTGGCAGTATTAGAGATAATTATGAAAGCCTTTTAATACCTTACTTTGGTGAGCAAAAATTTAATAATATTGAAGTTTTCTTTGATAAAAATATACTTGTTTTCGTGACTTCCTTACTTTGGAATAAGATGCGAGAATTTGGCGAATATAAATCCTTTGTCCTTCTCATTTACAATTTTATCTATAGGTAAACAAGAATTAGCTGATTAGGTATGAAAATGTAACAAACAGACAACTTTCGCATGTATAATATTCACTGCAATCTGTCAACCGGTTGCCAAGCCTGAAGATTTGAAGAAGAAAGGCCTTTGTGTCTAGGGTTGCCAACCCTACTATATAATATAGTATCCTACTATATTGAAGGCTCGCCTACTATATTTTTTGAAAACATATATAGTAGGCAAAACTACTATATTTTTTTTCAAGTGAAAAAAATACACAAAAGCAACAAAAAAAATATTACTTATATGCACATAAGTACCTAATTGCATAATTTTTTTTTGTGATTAAACACTTGTCTTTGGTTGTTGAATAATATGAAAATGTCAGTACTTTTAAGTATGAAAAATGCAACTTCTTTAAAATCCTCCATACAAAACGGCAACCTACTATATTTTTTTGGACTTTTTCGCCGCCTACTATAGTCCGGCAACTTCGTGCGCGACCGTCCCGCGGCGTGACAGACGGTGGCGGGGACGAGGTAGCGGGGGCGGGGGGTGGGAGGAGGGGAGGCAGATGCACGAGTTTCTCTTCCCCGTCCCCGCCCCCGCCACCGTCTGTCACCCCGCGGGACGGTCGCGCACGAAGTTGCCGGACTATATATTTTTACACAAAAAATCTTGAAACTACTATACACGCTGAAATTTTAATCATTTGGTTCCCGCCGTGTGGTGGTTCCACTCATGATTACAAGCAACTTTTACTATGGGGCCAACTCTCCTGCTCGCAAAAAAAAATCAGCTGTTCCATACATTAAGGTCGAGTAGTATTGCACTTTTGTATGGAACAGCTGTTTAATGTATAAGGTTTCGTTAACTATCGAATTTTAAAACGTCAAATCCATAGGGTAAATATAAGATTCTTGGGTAAAACCCGGAAAGTCGCCTCGGGGGTATAGTCGCCTCGATTGCAATTACTCTAGTTTCGCGAATGAAACACATGGCATATTAATTATCTATCGAGAGACTCTGCAACTACAACTAAGTTGACCGTGTTGCATGTCTCTGTGCGATTTTATGGGACAGCTAGGTGCGATCAAAGTTTTTGCGGGATAAATGTCCTCTGTCGCGACGAGGCATATGTCCTAAACGTAATTTATATAGATTTGGCAACTATCCCTTTATATGGGATAGTTGTCCCAAAATTTAGAGGTCCGCAAAAATCGCCAATACTCTGGAAATATCAAAGATAATATTTATTCCTTTCATAAATTTGAAGATAATAAACCAAAGTAGCTTAGCTACCCGTTTAACAACTAAAGAATCTTGCTTTTTGTACTAAGAGATATAAAGTAATTTCAAAAAGTGGGGCAAATATCCGGGTTTTACCCTACATGTTTCGAAGCGGAGCGATAGCGAAAATTTGCAAATGTTACTTTGGCTAGGGGGCAGTTTACGCCCCGTCGGTCGCTTACAGTGTCAGCGGCACAATGTTTACTCTAAAATTACTGTTGTGTTGTTGTTTCTTTCAAACGCTGACGTCGGCGTATGAAATGTATTGAATAGTTTACGCTGACGTCAGACGTCGCCTATAGCATAAAATAGGTGAGGCCTTTCGGCGATATCTTTCCACTAGAGAGGCCTACGCTACATCCATAATGCTGACATTGGACTGTTCTATTCTGTTATTCAACTTGGATGAGATTGAATCAAGTTGAATCATTTAAAATTGTAAACATACAAGTCAATCATTCAGTGTTATTGCTAATTTTCATACATGTAGGTATGTACCTTTTAACCAAAGTGAATCAATTTGGTTGAACCGTTAAATGTCAGCGTTAGAGTCCTCGCAAACTACAGACTTTCTATCGGCCGAAAGTTGGGTGGGACTTTTTTTTTATATGAAGAATAGGCTGATATCAAATCGTTGTAATGTGCTCACTTGCATTCTTCTTCATACTGACTAAAGGCCCGACCTAATAATCGGCCGATAGAAAATCGGTAAACTACCGATTTTCTATCGGCGAGGGCTCTAAGTGTTAGATATTATGATATTTTTCAGCACTTGCCTATAAAAATGTTGTTTCCCAGGTTTTGCGATCGCAACGCCATCTACACATACTGCGGCATCGTGCTGGTCGCTATCAACCCTTACAATGATTTACCAATTTATGGTGAGTGAACTCATTTTGATGAAACTTTGATGCTTTTGATAAAAAAATAGAACGGCCAAATACTCAAACGAACCTTAAAGTTAAGGCCACCTTAAATTGAAAAAAAGTTTTTGACAGAAACTATATGAAACTGAGAGCTTCCTTAAAGTTAAGGAGACCTTCACTTAAAATTTTAGCTAAGAAGCCTTTGAGTATTCGGCTTTTATCTCAAAGTCAATATTATGGTGACAATAATCTAATAAAATATCCCTTTGCATGGTTTATCTATTGGATTGGTATAACTGTAAACAGACTGCCACGCCATTTTGAGTCTAACCTGTCATGAAATAAAGTGCATTATCACCAGGCGTGGAAACCATTATGACATACCGACTGAGGGTATAGTGAAATAGTATAGTCCAGGTTTTGAAATGTGCTCATCAAGGCCTTTCATTTGATGCATATCGTAATAATTGAAGAAAATATTTTTTTTTTCACATTTGAAAATGGCGTCGTACAGTAGCCATATTGACTTTTTTCAAAAAAATATAGCTAGTGTCACTCGGAATGATGTAAGGATTCTAACGATACCCCATACATCCAAATTGTTGGGCCATTTAGAAGTTATGGTGGAATTAAGAAACTCACATACCCACAAACATAATAATATAATCCTCGTCAATTGGTAATGAGCTGGAACCTTGTCACATTAACATCCACGTTGACGTGATCCGCAACTAAAAATGACATAAAACAAGAAAATTCTAATAGGTAATCTAATATATTAATAATTGAATATAATTTTCAATAAGATAGGGTCGAGGTATATAAAATTTTTACAATTGTTTTTACCATTGAAAATGGTTATCAGATGCATATCGCCTGAGACGTATTTTTGACCATATCTCCGAGGATTTTCATCATATCAGCCACACGACACCCACTGCTGGGTATAGGCCTCCCCTAAGGATCTCCACGACGATCGGTCCTGCGCTGCCTGCATCCACTGGCTTTCCGCGACCTCCACCAGATCGTCGGTCCACCTTGTCGGGGGCCTACCCACGGAGCGTCGTCCGGTGCGCGGTCGCCATTCCAGAACCTTTCTGCCCCAACGGCCATCGGTTCTTCTCGCTATGTGTCCCGCCCATTGCCACTTCAGCTGAGCAATCCTTCGAGCGATGTCGGTTACTTTAGTTCTCCTGCGGATCTCCTCGTTTCTGATTTGATCACGTAGAGAAACGCCGAGCATGGCTCTCTCCATTGCACGCTGAGCGACCTTGAGCCTCCTTATGAGACCCATAGTTAGCGGCCACGTTTCACTGCCGTAAGTCATCACTGGCAACACACACTGTTCATAGACTTTCGTCTTGAGACACTGAGGTAAGTCGGACGCGAAGATTTTTCGAAGCTTCCCGAATGCTGCCCACCCGAGTTGGATTCGGCGAGAGATCTCTTTCTCGAAGTTGGACCTACCTAACTGGACTGCCTGTCCTAGGTATACGTAATGGTCAACAACTTCAAGTGTAGTGTTCCCAACATGAACTGGAGAGGGTACAACATGGGCATTTGACATAATTTTCGTCTTTTCCATGTTCATCCTAAGACCCACTCTTTGGAAAGCACTACGGAGATCTTCGAGCATTGTGTTCAGGTCTTCCATGGTCTCAGCCATAAGGACTATATCATCGGCAAAACGAAGGTGTGTTAGGTACTCGCCATTAATGTTGATGCCGAGTCCTTTCCAGTCCAAGAGCTTAAAGATGTCCTCCAACGCAGCTGTGAACAGTTTCGGAGAAATAACGTCTCCCTGTCTCACACCACGCTGCAGTTGGATAGGATTTGTGTTCTGGTTCTGTACTCGGATCGTCATGGTGGCATTTTGGTATAGGTACCTCAACACCTCGATATACCTATAGTCCACTTGGCACCTTTGGAGAGACTGCAGCACCGCCCAGGTTTCAATCGAATCAAAGGCTTTCTCATAGTCCACGAACGCCAAGCAAAGTGGCTCATTATACTCCTCGGTCTTCTGTATAACCTGCCGCAGCGTATGGATGTGGTCTATGGTGCTAAAGCCTTTTCGGAACCCGGCTTGTTCGGGAGGTTGGAAGTCGTCGAACTTGCGAGCGAGACGATTCGTAAGGACTCTCGAAAACAACTTATAGATATGACTCAGAAGCGAGATGGGTCTATAGTTCTTTAAGAGGGACTTGTCACCCTTTTTAAAGAACAAGATCACCTCACTTATGTTCCATGTCTTTGGCGTTCTGCCCTGGACGATGACGGAATTAAAGAGCTTCTGGAGGACTTTGAGTATCGGCTTACCGCCCGCTCTCAGAAGTTCTGTAGTGATTCCATCGTCACCCGCCGCCTTGTTGTTTTTCAGCTGTTTGAGAGCCATACTAATCTCGTACAGGCTGACGTCCGGGATATCTTGGGTATAGTGTCGGGTAAGCTTGGGTCTGGGGTCTTTAGCCTTGCTTTCAACAGGTGTCTGCGTGGAATATAACTGCCCATAGAAGCTCTCGATCTCCCTCAGGATTTCAGGCTTTGATGAAATGATGCGTCCGTCGTCAGTTTTCAGCTTCGTCATCTGGCTTTGCCCAATAGACAGATCTCTCGCGAACACTTTGGAGCCTTTATTCCGCTTGATAGCCTCTTTAATACGATTCGTATTAAATTGGCGAAGGTCGCTCGTCAAAGACTTAGATATCTGTCTATTAAGCTGCCGATAACGATTAGCATCTACTGAACTCTGGAGCCTCATTTCACGTCTCTGATCCATGAGTAGGAGTGTGTGGTCGGAGAGTTTCTTTATCTTGGGACGGCGGGTCTTAAAGAGCTTGGACCCTACCGTACGGACAGTATCCACCACCATGTTGTTTAGATCGTCCACATCTATGCTGTTCTCAAGGGCTTCGAAGCGGTTTTGGAGTTCGAGTTGAAAGCTCTCGGGGTTTTGAATATGGGCCGGCAATGGTCGAATTGTTGATTTTATCAGTCGAGATCTTTCCAGCTTTGGGTTGATATTCAATGTGCCACGCACAGAACATAGAAGTAGATAGAAGTAGTATGAGCCCAATTTAGTATGAAAACCAGTGTAACCAAACAAACACATTAAACATCGAAGCCAAGCCCCCCACTTAATAGTTACATGCTACGCACACACACTTTGTGAACACGTAATTGGATGAAAAGTAAAAATGTGTAATATCCAGAAAGCCATAAATCACAAAGTTTATTTATTTAGATTC
The DNA here is from genome assembly GCA_928269145.1 of Agriphila tristella. Lineage (NCBI taxonomy): Eukaryota > Metazoa > Arthropoda > Insecta > Lepidoptera > Crambidae > Agriphila > Agriphila tristella. The sequence continues at coordinate 689,972 of OV743451.1, read as the reverse complement.
AGTCGTATTACCATAGCAACTTGGTACCAAATTAAATAATACGTATATTTATAATGCTGCTACTCAGCCGCTAGATGGTGCAAGCTAATTTTAATAGTGCGATTTACCACCTTATTCATTATATCATAAAGTACTTTAAGAAAATTTTATGAGATAAGGGAGACCGGGTTGGTTGCATTAAGGGCGGGGTGGACCTACCGATTTGACCTACCGGTAGGACCACGATATACAACTATGTACCCGTGGTCCTACTGGACTAGGGCTATTTAGAATATCGTAGTGTCCGTATCGATAGATAAGTAATAAAGAACGATTACCAATTCCGAACCTAACCCAAAATCCTATATTTATTTTATGTTCAATTACGAAATAATGTTATATTCAGTCAAAAATACCAAGGCAACATGACTTACAAGGAGTTGTTAAGATTTATATTTTTGAAAAATTAAAGAGCTAAGACATATCTTCGATTCTTCGCGGTACCAAATTAAATTCACTCCTCGTAAGTTATGTTGCCCTGGTACTTTTGACTGAATATTTCATTTTTTCATAATTTAATATAACATTTATTTGAAATCGATAAATAGCGATCCTAAATTATCGATACTTATTAAGCCCTAGCAGCCTTGTAAGAGAAGCAATTTTTATTAAAATCCTTGACAATAAAAATGCTAGCTTGCCGCACTCGCCTGTAACGTACTACACTCGACGTCAGAAAAACCGCACCTCTTCGGCACTAAGTTTAGACTTGGCCATCTGCTATTGCTAGCTAACGTTTTATTGTGTAAATGTTGATATCTATTGAAAGTACATTTAATGAGCTTTCTTTTAATAAGTGTTTGATTTATTTAACATAACAGTTACCATAATTAAACGATTAAAGCGTTATTGCTAGCGCCACCACAAAAGGGAAATAAAAGGGGTCAATTCAGGAAATGCGGGTAAATTCGCTATCGAGATGATGGAGAAAACACACTTCAACAATTCAATAAAAAAAACGAATACCCAAGATGGATACTATTGCCCATGAAGTTATTCAAATATTGCAATAAAATTAGGCAATGTAATGTGCTCGGAAACTCAATCTCAGAAATTGATTCCGTTCGACGAGTATTCCAACGGTTTCTAAAGACTGTTGGCTATGTCCGAAGGGGAAGAAGTATATAATAACACTTATCATTAAATTATATGGGATTAAATTAACTTTGAAGAAAAGGTGCGGTTTTTCTGACGCCGAGTGTATTTATGAAAGTGAAAGTGAAAGTGAAAGTGAAATATATTTTATTTAAATAAGCTCACATAATAAGCATTTTTAAATCGTCAATTCTTTTACCCTACCACCCATTATGACGTCTTTTAACTGACAAGAAAAATGGGCGCAAAAAACTTGTCAGCTTTATCAATCAGATGGAACGATATTTACAAATATGTATATCGTTTCCAGACTTTATATTAACAAAGATTAACAAATAAATAACATTATTGAATTAGCTCATTTCTTAATGAGTTTCAAATTTCTTAATCAATTTACAGATTTTAAGCTAAATTCAAAGTTTGAACTTGTTATTCAGTCTAGGATAAAAATAAAAGAAAAACATACAATTCAATATGCATTAAGATAGGTAGTCAGAAGCAGACCCATTCCCACTGGCAGCACCAGTTCCCGAACATGACGCATGAACCAGCCATCTCTTCGCTCAACCATATTTGAGGGAACGTAACGACCCGCCTCATACGACACCACCGCAGAAATGATTAAAGAGAGCATGACATACTAAGACTACCTATGTTAAGGCATCGAATTGAAAATTTATATCCAAAAGCTTTTCATAGGTCTTTCACTAAACTACTGACTATAGAAAGTAAAAATATTGCAATTAAATAAATCAAAACAAGGTAAGCTATTAAGAATTATATTTTTTGAGTAAGAAGTGCCATACATACAGACAATATAAAACAGATCTTTTATATACGAGTTATACGACGCCCTTAATACAAGCAGACAGAAGCAGACCCATTCCCACTGGCAGCACCCGTTCACGAGCATGACGCATGAACCAGCCATCGCTTCGCTCAACCATATTTGAGGGAACGTAACGACCCGCCTCACACGACACCACCGCAGAAATGTTTGAAGTGAGCATGACATACTAAAGCTACCCATATTAAGTCGTCGAGTCAGGAAGCCAGAAGTACGTTTTTAAGTAGGTAGGATACTTCTCACAATTTTATACTTAGAAAAGAAAATCACGATTCGAGTTTAATTAAAAGACTTTTATCTAGACCTATGAAAGAATTCCGGACTTGTTCTAATCAATACTGAGGTATTAGAGTAATAATTAACAATACAAAAACTATGCCCATGCCTTTTTATCCTTCAAATAATCGTCAACAGTGTAATAACCTTTACTCATTAAATTGGATTTAACAGTATTTTTAAATTTTTCCAAGGGCAGTTCTGTGACTTGTTCTGGTATCTTATTATAAAAGGTAATACATCTACACAAAAAAGAGCTTCCGGTTTTATGCAGTCTGCGCCTTGGAACAGCAAGTTTGTTCTTGTTTCTTGTATTGAGTTTATGAACATTACTATTTTTTACAAAGCTATCTAAATTTTTCTTTACATACATTATATTTTCATAGATGTATTGGGAAGCTACCGTTAATATTTTAATTTCTTTAAATAGGTCACGAAGAGTATCTCTAGACCGTAAGTTGTATATAGCGCGCACTGCCCTTTTTTGTAAGATGAATATGTTATTAATATTAGCAGCTGAGCCCCACAACAACAAACCGTAGGTCATAATACTATGAAAATAACTGAAGTAAACCAATCTTGCTGTTTCAATGTCGGTCAGAAGCCTTATTTTCTTAACTGCAAAGGCAGCAGAGCTAAGTCTGCTTGACAGGATATCGATATGAGGGTCCCATTGCAACCGCGAGTCTATAGTAATACCTAAAAATTTTGTTGAGTCAACAAATTCGACTGCTTCGCCATTTACATGTATAGTCATATGAACCTGCCTCACATTAGGAAGTGAAAATTTGACACATTTAGTTTTACTAGAGTTAAGCTTCAGATTATTAATAGTAAACCAATGCATCACCTTGGAAAGAGTGCTGTTTACATCGTCACTGCAGTTACATCCTCTATCAACTTTAAAAATTAAAGAAGTATCATCAGCAAACAGTACTATTTCACATAAGTTTTTAGTATAGTAAGGAAGGTCATTAATATAAATAAGAAAAAGCAATGGACCCAATATCGATCCCTGCGGCACGCCCATAGTAATAGGTGCTTCATAGGATTCTGTTTTATTTACAACAACTTTTTGGGTTCTCGCCGACAGATACGATTGCATAAGGCTTACTGCATTTTTTGATACACCATAATGTTCCAATTTATCTAATAAAGTACTGTGACTGACACAATCAAATGCTTTAGAGAGATCACAAAATATACCAATTGCATCTTGTTTACTCTCCCATGCTTCAAAGACGTGTTTGAGAAGTGCAATTCCAGCATCAGTTGTGCATCTACCACGAGTAAAACCAAATTGTTTCTCGTGAAGTAGTTTGTTGATAAGAAAATGTGCTAATAATTGATCATAAATGATCTTTTCAAAAATTTTGCTTAGTGCTGGCAAAATGGAAATGGGTCTAAAGTTAGCGGGATCGCTTTTGTCCCCAGATTTAAAAAGAGGGATGATTTTACTATATTTCATTAAGTCTGGAAATATCCCTTCATCAACACACTTATTGAAAATAAAAGCAAGATGGGGAGCAATAGTAGTTATTATAGACTTAATTATGTGAGTTGAAATGCCCCAGAGATCTTCAGTCTTTTTTATATTTATTGAATTAAATGTTTTAAGAATGGTATCACTATTGATATGTCTAAATTTAAATACATTATTGCACTTATCAACACATGATTCCAAGAGGGAGACAGCAATTTTTGGAGATGAATTTAAATTACTGGTAGTTGCAATAGGTATTTTAGAAAAGAAATCTTGAAAAATTGTTGCCACTCCTTCATCTGACTCAATAATTTTATTGTCTGATACTAATGAGTATTCACGGTCATTATTTTTAGTTTTCTCAGTCTCTTTATTTATAATATTCCAAGTGGCTCTTATTTTATTATCTGACTGATGAATTATTGAAGATATACATTTTGCTTTTGCTAAAGTACATACTTTATTAAACATTTTTGAATAGTTTCTTACATATTCATGAAATTCGGGATCATTTGAAATTGTTTTCTGACCATATAATTCAAACAACTTATTTCTGCTAACATATATGCCTGGTGTTGCCCAATCACTAAATTTCTTTTTAAAGTCTTTGGATTTAATAGATCTTTGCTTAAATGTTTTATCAAATTCTACTTTAATTAAATTAAATAAATCATCATAATGAGTATTGGGATTATCATTACTAGGTAAGCAAAGAGTTTTGGCAGTGACATTATTATGAAAATTTTCCAATTTATTTTTAGTTAGAGGTCTGCAAATTATATTACACTGATGAGGAACATGATGGTGCTCAAGGGAAGCTATTTGTCCGCTATGGTCAGAACGAATACAATTTATTATTTCTTTATCAAGTACATTACAATTGCTAAAAATATTGTCTAGGCAAGTTTTAGATGTAGCAGTGATTCTTGTAGGTTCACAAAAGGTGTTTGCTAAATTGAAGGACTTAAACAAATTCAGAAACCTACTTGCAATTGAGGACGGCTTTAAGATGTCTACGTTAAAATCACCGCACACCACAATTTTTTTATTCTTTTTGATGACTAATTTTAGAGCGTCCTCCATAGCGGACTCAAATTGAGGGTAGTTACCAGTTGGTGGGCGATACACACAAATCATTATCAACTGATCTAATTCCACACATGACAGTTCAACGTGTTGTTCAATAGAGAGGGATATCACATCTTTTCGTTCCTTAAAATTCATATTGTTTTGCAAAATTATTAAAGATCCCCCTCTAGTGGTGGATTTCCTACTGAATGAACTAGCAATTTTATAACATTGAAATCCTGTAATTAATTCATATTCCTTAAGCCAGTGCTCAGTGACACATAAAATATTAACATTTTTTTCAGTTAAAAAAAGTTCTAATTCTAATTCTTTGCCAGAAAAGCCCTGAATGTTTTGGTGAACTATAGTTAAATATTTAGGCTTTTCCTTAGTCATTACACGGCTAGAGACTTCCTCTATTGTCTTATTATGTAATTTAAATTACTAATAAAAGAATTACTTGGGACAAATGCCAAAGTGTTATTTTTAATGTCAACAATTTTTTGCTCAATAGGAGCAGGAGTAAAAATTGTATTATTATTACTTGGAACGGATTCCAAGGTCACATTTAAAATGTCAAAACTATTCTGCTCAATAGAAGCAGAAGTGATAGCCAAGTTCTTGGCTAAATGTTTAAAATAAAATGATAGCGCTAAAGCTACTTGTCTTTTAAAATAATTTGTAAGATAATATTTATCTTTTGTCAATTTAAAATTAAATATTAATTTATTTATGTCTATTATGTGACATCTCTGACTATTATAATAAGTCATATTACTTAGTGTTAAATTTAAATTATATCTGATATTATTTTCTTCCTGTGGCAAGCTAGCACTGTAAGGTAGTGTAAACAATACAAATTTATTTATATTTAAACTGCATAACTTATTGTAGTATGAAATGAGATCCTTCTTGTTTACATTACCTCTTTGACCAACTAATATAATTAAATTGGTATTTTCATTTAAGTTTAGAGTTATTACTTTTCTCATAATGTCATGTAGGGACGCACCCGGTATACAATAATTTAAAACTTTTTCTCCCAATTGATTATTGAATAAGTAGCCTAAATCTTTTCCAATTTCATCACACAACATAATGTTTGAACATTTGTTAGTGGTAAAGGAATTATTTTCACTTGTGCTTGCTAAAATATTTACATGTTCTGAGATTAAGGGCTCATACACTGTTTGGTCTTGTAAATGGTCCCGAGCATCTAGGCCTGACGCTAAGGAGCTATCATTATGGGTTGAATGGTTTTCTGACAGAGAGGGGGTGGATAAACATTTAAGTGCCAGTATATGAATTAAGTTGACTAAAATTACGTGCTGTTTTTGCGTGTTTTCAGTGGTGAGTGTATCAAATCAACTGTTACTTAGACGTTTATCATTTACCTATCAATTTTTTGCTATGGTGATAGATAATACTTTTCAACTCTTCACAGTCACAACTTTTCTCGGTCTCCCCTATTGAGTGACATTTCCGCCATTTTATATTTTAGTGTTTATGACACTTCAAGAATATGTCAAATTGTGCGTTGGAATATGGATCTTAAGTGTATGACGCATAAAGCCGGTTATTTATTGTTTTGAATTTTAAAAGGAAAATATCCGTTTAATTTTTAATTAAAATCAAAATTATTTAAATAAAGCTCGCCTCTGATATTTTATGCACCCGTTTGCTAAATGATATATGTGGATATCGATTTTGCTCTTTTGTATAATGCAACTCAGCATTTTTATATTATTTTTGAAGATGTTTTTGTTTGGCGTTCGTTCATACGACTGCCGGAGCAAAATTCAAAGATGTGCGGAGCTACGCAGATATGATGTTACACGGGTGCCGCCCACATGCGACTTCTACCCGGGGGAAAAATTTTTCTTTGTTCTGTGGTGCCACGTACCAATCGGTGATCGCTCCCCGTCTTAACAGCGTTGATCACAGTGACATCATTGAATATTTGCTTTTTCGTCGACATGATAAAATCTATCTCATTTCTGACTTTACCGTCCGGACTGACCCAGGTCCACTTCCGGCTTTCCGGCTTTCTGAAGAAGGAGTTCATCATAAAGAGGTTCTCCTTCTCCATAAAGTCAGCCAGCATCTGGCCTCTGTCATTCCGTTGCCCAACTCCAAATTGCCCCACTCTCAGCTCATCACCGCATCGTTTCCCCAACTTTGCATTGAAGTCCCCCATCACAACAGTGTAGTGGGTTTTGTAGCTATGCATGGCTTTAGAGATCTCCTCATACATAGCCTCCACTTCGTCATCTTGGTGTGTCGAAGTCGGTGCGTAAACCTGTATAACATTCAGCGAACACCGTTTGGATATTCTGAGTATAAGGTACGCCACCCTGGTCGACACACTTCCGATGGTAATCACGTTGTTGACAAGGGACTTTTGGATGATGAACCCGACACCACCTTGTTGGTCGCCCTCCCGGTAGTAAAGCAAGTTACCGGAGTTGAGGATTATCGAGTCCTCTCCCGCTCTTCGGACTTCAGATAACCCGATAATGTCCCAGTGTACCTTGCTGATAACTTCTTCCAACTCGGTTAACTTCGCGTCGGTCCTTAGTGTGCGCGTGTTATAGGTTGCCAGGTGCAGTTTTCGTCGTTTTTGATCCATTGTGCATGAGGGGGGGGGGGGGGGTTTGCCATAATCGCCACGCTTGGCAGGCGGGTTGGCGATCGCAGTAGGCCAAGGTTTTTTGGAGACGCTGCAGAAGCGGACGAGAAGTGCATTCGTTGAAATTTTGAAAATTGGTTTCTATTATTTCGGCCGCGTAGTCAGCGGGCGCTTTTGTGACACGAGGCGGAGCCGAGTGTCACAATCGTAAAAATAAATAGGTACTACCTAGGTAACTTTAAAAATATAATAGGACTTTGCATTTGATTTTGGTTTTTCGAAAATTTTTGTGTTCATTTTCAATGCTCCGATTCTTGCGGGGACTGTAAAATCTGTGAATTTTTGTTTTTGAGGTTAAATCATGGCCGCCAGGCGCATTACCAATTGACGGAGATAGTACATGAACCCTGAACACATATACACTCCTTTTTGGGCAGTCGTGTTAAAATATATCACTTTGCAATGTTTATTTGTTGGTATCATAAAATAAAGTGAATTATAACCAGGTGATGAGACCATCATGGCGTACCGAGGCCAGTCCATGGGTGATTTGGACCCTCACATATTCGCGGTGGCGGAGGAAGCATACACGAAGTTGGAGAGGGAGAGGAGAGATCAGAGTATTATCGGTAAGATAATTGATTTAATAGAAAAAATACTAGAAAATATCGTCTCACCCGTAGCAGCTCAGACGAGATTCGAACCCACACCCTTGGGCCCCAGGCCCAATGCCATGAATGATACCATGAAAAATAGCATTGTGGATCCCTAAAAATTCTATAACTAAAACTTCAATTATTATCGGTACCTAAGTTTATTTGAGGCAGTTGTGTGATTGAAAGTGAATAGCACAAAAATAAAAAAGCTTTTTAAAAAAAGCACAACCTCCTTCAAAAATCTTAAGCTCTATAAAAAGCAAGAAATAATGTTCAAATCGATTACCTAATTAAAACACGTCTATTGAAGTCGGGTGGAGCTAGAAGTATTTTTTTTACTTATTGTATTGTTTATATTCTAAAAGCCCCACCCGACTTCCATAGACGTGTTTTAATTAGGTAATCGATTTGAACATTATTTCTTGCTTTTTATGATTTTTGAAGGAGGTTGTGCTTTTTTTAAAAAGCTTTTTTATTTTAAACTTTTTTGTGGTAGGTATCTATGTAAGAGATGATTTTATAAAATAAAACGTTATAATGTTTAAAATTTTTCAATGGTATACCCCGAGTAACTCAATTTCCACGAGTTCCGTTGAGCCTTCGCAGTTCAACTCTAGTCCAGAACGTCCTTTACAATAGATAGGTACTTAAGTTGTTTTTGATTGTCAAAAACCTACCAATATTTCAATCACTGTACAGTTCCTATTTGATTTTGAGGAGTTCCCTCGTGTATCTTCAAAATCCATAGTCCAATACCAATGAAATTAATATGGTATCATCCTTAAGGTGTCTTCTTTCAAACAAAAAAAGAATCATCTAAATCGGTTCACAAACAAAAAAGTAATGGTTGAAAATCCGTCTCAATTCATATAAAACGGTAACAAAAACGACAGTATTTTCAAGATTACTTGAAAACTACTGAACCGATTTCAAAATTTCAAAAAATGGGACCAACTTGGAAACAAACCTCATGTTATAACGTTTGAATCATTTCAATCGGTTCAGCCGTCTTCGAGTAATCGGTGTACATACATATTATAAAAAAATATATATTCATACGCGACGAATAGATAACCTCCTCCTTTTCAAATTTTTGAAGTCGGTTAAAAATAGATAGTGACAACATGTGTTTTTAAATAGTATCTTAAGTTTCATGATCCCTATCTACCATATTCGGCTTTAGGGGATTTTTTGTTACGTTACATAATGCTGTAGTTATATGTCTGTAGCATGTGAAGCTACCACTTTTTTATCTGTCATTATTGTGTTCAAGTGAGCGGCGAATCCGGGGCGGGTAAGACAGTGTCGGCCAAATATGCGATGAGGTACTTCGCGGCCGTCGGCGGGAATGCGAGCGAGACACAAGTCGAGAAGAAAGTGCTCGCCTCCAGCCCTATTATGGAGGTATGTATCACACCCAGGGATTGAAATACCGTTAAAAAAATATAACGATAAAAAAAATAACGCTAAAAATACCGTTAAAACATTTTTATCGGTAAATTTACCGGTAAAAATAACGTTAAAAATATTATACCGGTAAAATTAGCGTTAAATATAGCGTTAAACTTTACCGGTACAATATACCGGTAAAATTATCGCTAAAAAATAACGTTAATAATTAGAATAACGTTAATTTTAAAGTTTAACGGTAACAAAAGTAAGAAATAACGTTAAAATTATCGTTATTTACTGAAATAATGTTAATTTCAATGTAACGTTATCTAAATTAACGTTATTTATTGACATAACGTTAATTTTAAAATTAACGGTAAAAAAAGTTAGAAATAACGTTATATTTAAAAATAACGTTATCATTCCCTGATCACACCACACCAACCAACCAACTTGACCTACAAGAACTACACAAACATGCAAACTCAAACAGAAATATTATCACAAACTCTCTCTATCTATCTCTTTATCTCTCTCATACACACACACACACACACACACTAACTTACACACTTATACATCCACACACACACACACACACACACACTAACTTACACACTTATACATCCACACACACATATACACACACACACATACATGTCAATATTTTAACATTCACACACAAACACACAAATCAACACAAGCTTCTACAAACATACTCACAGACTCACACTCAGGGCTTTATAACGTTACCAATTAACATTAAACATAACGTTACGTAACGATATTTTCAGTAAAATATGATACCTTGATAACGTTATTTTTTTTAACGATACCTAATAACATAACCTTAATATAACGTTAAATTAATGTCGATAACGTTAAAAAATTACGTTATTTTTAACGGTAATTTTATAAATATTGCGTATTGTAGGTAGGTAGGTACCTCTACTACCTAGTACTTACCGCAGAGACTGATCACGTCACGGCGGCGTCAACGTCAATTACACATTGCTTTTAAATATTTTATAGAGTAACATAATAACGTTATCAAGGAACGAAAAAATAACGATAAATTCTGTTTTACCGTTATTAATTTCCATTTTTATCATTTTTTTAACGTTACTAATTTTTAACGGTATTTGAAGCCCTGCTCACACTTTTGTTGTCATCATAGCCCTATGGCTATAGGTTCTTCGCGAGATTATGATAATATTTTGACACACACACACGCACACACACACACACACACACACACGAAATTGCCAAAGAAATGCAGCAATGTGTCACATTCACCTGTCAAATGAAAGCGATTGCGATAGATTTTGAAAATAGACAAGTAGCCCCCTGGATCTCCTGACAAACTTATCATCATATCTACAAACTAGACTCTTCTTCCAGGCAATAGGCAACGCCAAAACCACTCGCAACGACAACTCGTCCCGCTTCGGCAAGTTCATAGAGATCCACTTCGACAACACCTACCGGATATCCGGCGCCAGTATGCGGACTTATCTCTTAGAGAAGTCTCGTGTGGTATACCAGAGCACTGGAGAAAGAAACTACCACGTTTTTTACCAGTTGTGCGCTGCGGGAGGACATATGCCAGAACTGAGGCTGGGTGAGTAAACTTTATTATTGTCTTCTTTATTGCAGAAATACTTAGGGGTCTCACTCCGCATAAACTTTTATATTATCCTACTGCTCTTGGCTGACTCAGTGGAGCCAGCGCGCGAGGGGTGGCGCGTGTCGGTTGAGACAGAGCTACGCGACAGAAAGAGAAGCGCTTCGGAGGCGCTTATAATAATAGGCACGCAGCGCTGTGCAATTTAAAATTGTACTTTATCCACTCTCATATCGTAAAATTCGAATTATGAATTTCAAATCCAATTTATATTGACATACTTTATACACGCAATACCGAAAAAAAATTAAAAAGTTATTTTATAACATACCTTCGCTATACTAAGCAATGTTATAAAATAACTTTTTTTCTCATTACGATACAGGGCAAATCCAACAAGAAGGCAGTGCCGTGATATTAAAAAGAAACAACGATATTTCCACATACTTTCCATGATTAAAATGTACTCTATGGTAATCGATGACTTATCGTAGCGATTAGTCTTCTGGAATGCACTCATCTCATTATTTATTTTTCTAATTGAATACGCGCCATTTTTATTATTAGATTTCAATTTTTACTTTTGCTTAAAAATTTCTTAGTAGTGAGTGAAAATTTTTACTCCACCCGATATTTTAGATGCGGCGACGGAAAAGTAAGTAGTGCCGAGAAACTACAAACTTACTCTTTTGATCATTGATATTTTGTTTTGTAGAAGTTTTGTAGGTTCAATCGATCCAATCACAAATTGTATGAGTGTAGATAAAGTAGTGTATGAAACTGCACATAACTAGGTATTAAAACACTCATGTGATACTATTAAAAACCTCGCCTACGACTCGGTTTTAAACACACACTCATGTTTTAATACCTTTCATTATGCGCCAGTTTCATAAACTACTATTATTGCCGTGCAGCGAGAGTAGCTTGTTATTTGATCGTCCTCGCGTGAATGGGCTTTTCTACTTCAATATTACCCATTCTTGCATTCACTCCCTTTACAATCATGTCATTGCTCAATCTATTCCAAGAATCTTATATTCATCTATCCACTTCTATATGTATAAGAAAAAAATTCTATGAAATTATCTGCGAAATAAATAAATAGCGACTTCACCGAAACCTGTAAAACTTGTTCCAGACCACCAAGACTCGTTTCACTACTTGAACCAAGGCGGCAGTCCGGACATAGATGGCGTTGACGACCTCAAAGCATTCAATGAGACCAAAAACGCTCTCTTCACTTTAGGTATGTATTGTCTGTAAAAAAAATCACGAAAACTCATTAGTTATCTTGTAGAGTTTCACTATTTCATATATTTTAATAATAATAAAAAAATCGAATATGTGCGAGCTTGACTTGTATACTTGCAATCCGTACTTACATACATATATTTTTATCCAGATCTAAGATTTTTTCATTATTTATGTTTGAAAACCAGATTTCATTATTGACACGAATAAACTAGAACAACGAGAAATACCCCATAAGTTTGATTTATAAGCGAGAGCCAATACGTGCGAAATGGCTGTAACTTTGATGGAGTTGTTTTTACTTAACTAGCTTTTGTATAGCCTATTTATTTGACCATAACTATCGTAGGTGTAACGGAAACGGAACAACAGAACATGTTCACGATCCTGGCGGCCATACTGCACCTGGGGAACGTGGACTTTGCTGAGAGCGACCCCGATGTGAGCCCTGGACAGGAGACTGAAGATGGCGCTTATATCAGTGTGAGAAGGTTTAATTTAGCGTAGCAAGGGTTTGAAATAGCTCTTAGTGTTTTATTTCCTTCCGTCGCAGAATGTCCCTTTCGCAAAATGTCCCCTAGTCGCAAAACATCCCTTTCGCAGAATGTCCCTTTCGCAAAACGTCCTTTTCGCAAAATGTCCCTTTCGCAAAATGTTCTTTTCGCAGAATGTGCCCCTGGTATCAATTCTAGTATTTCATTATTTTCTAGAGTAAAAATAGCATTGTGAATGCAAAAAAAAAAAAATAGTTGATTGTATTGTTAGATAAGTTGAATTAAAGATATGTGTAGGTATTTACTTAGAAAACCTGCTTTTTTTAAACATAATGAACATATTAATTACTGATTTTTTATGATTAATAATATACATGACCTACAATTTTACTTTCATTTTTTGATTTTCATAGAAAACTTTGATCAAAATAGCAATTTCGCGAGAGCGTGATATGATATTTTGCTACAAGGGGGACATTCTGCGAAAGGGACATTTTGTGAAAGGGACGTTCTGCGACGGAGCCTTTTATTTTAATAAAACTAATCGACTATCTGAAGAAAGATGTGTCGATACAATCAGAGTAATCGATAATGTTTATTTTAGCGTAGCAAGTGTTACTTAGGTGTAATGTAAACTTCGCAGAGAGCGATTCTGATGTGAGCCCTGGACAGGAGACCAAAGACAGCGCTTATATCAGTGTGAGAAGGTTTATTTTAGCGTAGCAAGGGTTTGGGATAGCTCCAAATACACGGTTAAAAAAACCACGAGTGTTCTGATCTGTAAAAAAATCATGTGTTCATAAAATCAGAGTGATTGATAATGGGAGATCTGTTAAACAGAGGAAAGCGCTTATATCAATGTGAGAAGGATTATTTTAGCGTAGCAAGCGTTTGGGATAGCTCTAAATACAGGGTTAAAAAGTCACAAGTGTTCTGATCTGTAAAAAAAAACCAGCCAAGTGCGTGTCGGGCCACGCGCAGTAAGGTTCCGTAGTTACCGTATACAATACCATATTGAATACCACTATAATTTTTCGTATGCAAAAGTAACTTTGTTTTTCATAGTGTTTGTATGAATGACAAAGTGATATTTGCGGTTTTGGAAAATGTGATATATCTCTAAAAATTATCACTATATCTCGTTCAAACCAATTTTCGTTGAAAGTATTTATTACGATCTACAGCATATATTTTTTTTAGATTTTTCACTCCCTTATTTTAAAAGTTAAAGGGGGGGGGGGGGGACACTCATTTTACCACTTTGGCAGTGTATATCTTTCATACGGTTGACTTTGAGAAAAAATAGTCTTAAGAACCTCAATGTAATTTTTAAAGACCTATCTATAGACACCCCGCACGTATAAGTTTGATGAAAAAACAATTTTTCGGTTTCGGTTTCATGTATGGAGAGCCCCCCCTTATTCTTTTATTTTTTTATTTTTATTAGAAAACCTTAAAGCGGTTCACAGAATACATCTACCTACCAAGTTTCACTTGTGTAATCCAAATACTTTCGGAATAAAATGGCTGTGACATACGGACGGACAGACAGACAGACAGACATGACGAATCTATAAGGGTTCCGTTTTTTGCCATTTTGGCTACGGAACCCTAAAAAATCATGTGTTCTTGAAATCAGAGTGTTTGATAATGGGCGGTCTGTTAAACAGAGGAAAGTGCGAAGGAAATGTGAGAAGGTTTATTTTAGCGCAGCAAGTGTTTGGAATATCTCGGTTCTAACAGATTTTTTTGCTCTCTATTCTGTGAGTGTTTTCCCAGCAGCAGAATTATGATTTTCTATATTGCTTTAAACAGGGGTCATTTTTCCAAATTTTTAGGATGAGTTCAGTCCATTAAACTTAACAACTTTCTCTAAGGGACACATGGCCAAATATGTAAAAAAAACGACAATCCATACAAATCAAAGAGATCTCGTGATCAATTTAGTATGGGATGACTAACATTTTGTGGAGAAATTCGTCACATGTTTCTTAGAGAAAGTTGTTTAGTTTCATGGACTGCACACATCCTCGTTTGGATGGTAAGTAGAATGACCCGATTTAGTTTTTACCTGACGGAAATGAAAGGATTATGTTTTTCGCGCGTATCTTGTATTTTAGCAATTTATTTTCATTAATACATAATGTATTATTTTTATTTTTTTTATTTTTAGCATTCATACAGTGCTATTTCTATATCCCATCTGAGAAACTAAGAGTGAATCGATTTTCTCTTATAACTATTTAATACAATAATGCGTTTTTCCCCACAGACCAACGACAAACATCTAGCCATAGTCTGCTCCCTTCTCGGCCTATCAAAAACAGAACTCCTAAGATGGCTGACTCACAGACGAATAGCTTCGGCCCACGAAGTTATAGTCTCAAGAATGGATATACAGAGAGCTATGTTTGCGAGAGATGCACTAGCAAAAAGATTGTATGGAGAACTGTTTGCATGGCTTGTTCAAGCAGTGAACAGAGCATTGGACACTGGACATACGAAAAAACACTTTATTGGTAAGTAAATAAGGTGTACATAAAACACTTTATTGGGAAGTAAATAAGGTGTAGATTAGTTTGTGTAACTATGAAAGTTTGACATACAAAGAGCTATGTTTGCGAGAGATGCTTTAGCAAAAAGATTGTTTGGAGAACTGTTTGCATGGCTAGTTCAAGCGGTGAACAGGGCATTGGACACTTGAAAAACACTTTATTGGTAAGTAATAGTGTGTATATTAGCTTTTGTAAGTATGAAAGTTGGTGATACAAAGATGTATGTTCACAAGAGATGCTTTAGCAATAATATTGTATGGAGAACAGTTTAAACGGTTAGTTCAAACAGTGAACAGGGCATTGGACACTGGACAAGTGAAAAAACACTTTATGGGTAAGTAATAGGGTGTATATTAGCTTTTGAAAGTATGAAAGTTGGTGATACAAAGAGCTATGTTTGCGAGAGATGCTTTAGCAAAAAAAAGGTATGAGAAACTGTTTAAACGGTTAGTTCAAGCAGTGAATAGGGCATTGGACACTGGACATGCGAAAAAACACTTTATTGGTAAGTATATTAGCATATTAGTTTGTATAGTTTAACAGAGAAATGGTGTATCTCAGAGGAGCTATATTTATGAACCGCTGTAGCGAAGACTAGATTTACAACAATACAATTTGTGAGTAAGTAGTAGTATGTAGATTAGCCTGTAATAAGGTTGATCAGTGACATTTATTGGAAGAGATATTCGTACATTTATTCGAGAAATTCGCAAAGACAGACAAAAACACACTTTATGGATAAGTAAATAGGGCGTAGATTCGCTTGTAATTAAGAGCTTTTTAGGTACCATCTGCAGAGTTATTTTAAGACGACCACGAAGTTATAGCAGCGCTCTGTCACTCCGCGCGCGAGTATGAAGCGCTCGGCGTCCTTTGATAGGACACATTTCATACGTCAGAAAAGATATTACCTACGCGATAGAAAGATAGGCAACTACTAGATAAATATTTTGTAGCGAAGGGAGCGCTGTGCGACCTGAATTGCACTTTATTGTGTCGGAGCAAGAGTCGCAATTTATTTAAACGATTTTGCGTAGTGCATATTCTGTACGCAAGTACTATTATCTATTCTGTGGTTATAGTCTCAAGAGAGGATATACAAAGAGCTATGTTCGCGAGAGATACGTTGGCGAAAGGATTGTATTCGCTTGGTTGATTCGAACAGTTAATAGAGCACTGGACCCACGAAAAGCACTTTATCGTTAGGTAAATAGGGTTCAAATTAGCTTGTAAAAAGTGTAGGTGTGTTTAAAGTTTGTAAGATATATGCGTTAGCGAAGAATTAACATGTTTCGTACAATCGTTCTTGATTTACGTATGAAAAAATGATTTCGTTTTCATAATGTGCAGTGTGCATTTAAAATCTTATCAGTTCGCTCATTCTTCTTTATGGTGCTTTTATTTCATCCATGTGGAAGGCATGTAGTCCATATGTGTACTGTTTATATCATCCAAAGATGTCTGAAAATATATTCTTTCATAGGTGTCCTCGATATATACGGCTTTGAAACGTTCGAGATCAACTCGTTCGAGCAGTTCTGCATAAACTACGCCAATGAGAAGCTGCAACAGCAGTTTAACTCACACGTGTTCAAGCTAGAGCAGGACGAGTATATCAAGGTATCTTTCTCTAACAATTTGTTTGATATTAATTTGTGAAAACAGCCTCTCTCTCGATGGGAATACGCTTCAAAATCGGTCCATTAGTATGGGAGATACGATGCCTTAGAGTCCTTAGACAGACAAAAATAGTATGGAAATAACACTATTGATTGCTAAAACCATCTTATTTTACATACAGGAAGAGATATGCTGGAAAATGATTGAGTTCTACGACAACCAGCCTTGCATAGACTTGATAGAGGACCGTCTCGGGATTCTAGCATTACTGGACGAAGAGTGTCGCGTGCCACAAGGTTCAGACCAGGGATTTGTGGGAAAATTGCATCAGAAGTGTGTGCAGTACCCGCATTTTATGAAGCCACGGTTTGGGAACGCTGGTGAGTATACACACACACACACACACACACACACACACACACACACACACACACACACACACACAGAGTGACAGAGAGAGAAATGAGATGGAAAGTGTGATAGAAGATAGCCTCAGAGACCTTGAGAACCCCAGTGAGTATTAGGTAGTAAATTATATGTGATTGCACCAGATAGGGCTCTGACCAAAACTGGTGAGTATCTAGGGACAAAGAGAGAGCGAGAGAGAGTAATTAAGACTGTATATACGCATTTCAAAGAAATTAGCGTTTTTCGAAACAAGTTATCTAAAGAATTAAAGCATTACTATTGATGTAAACTTTAGTTTTAGGAAGCAAAATTCTTCAAATTAATAATCAGCTTGAGAAAATAGCAAGTTGGTTAGAGGATAATAATTTAAATGTTAATGTTACGAAAACAAAATATGTACAATTTAGTAATAAAAATTGTGTTCCCTTACCAATGTCCATTCACCATCGTGGTCAACCTATTATGGAAACTACATCTGCTACATTTCTTGGCATTGTGATAGACGCAAAACTAACCTGGCAACTTCATGTTGATATGGTATGTCGGAAGATAAATAGATTCATTTACGCTCTATATCGTCTTACGCAATTAGCTAATCAAAAGACAGCTTTGATGGCTTATCACGCTTATGTAGGTTCTATACTCAGGTATGGGCTGGTCTTATGGGGAAATGCAACGAACACCAATCGTGCTTTCATATTACAAAAGAAATGTATTAGAAGTATTTGTGGAGTGGGACAGCTAGAATCATGTAGACCTCTTTTTAAGAAGTTAAATATACTTGCATTGCCTTCACTATACATATTTGAAGTTTTGATATTTGTCAAAAAAAATCTGCATCTTTTTACTAAGAAACACGAAACGTGCAACTTCCGAACCAGATATCCAGATATCCCAACAGGCTTAGAGTAAGACGGGCTTCTACAGAAAGAGAAGCCATACGAAGCGTTTCCCCTCTGCCGAAGTACAAGCCCAAATGGGCATACGCGTTAGTAAAACCAGTTGCGCCCGGATTTCTTTCTAGACCGAGTCCAGTCGCGCATGTGAACGCTGCTCTGTTTAAAATGTCGAATTGATGAGTTTTTTGCTGTTAAAAGTGATCTTGAACATCAAGTATACAAAAAGACGGTTTTACATTTCACATAAAAGTATTTTTTTATCGTATTATTACTATTTGTTTACATTTAAACATTAAATTCGTATATTTTATTCTTGATTAGTTGTCAAATTTGTTCAGTGACATCGGGTCTGCTAGTCCATGGCTCGTCCGTACAAATTTCAGATCTGTCGCTAGATAAATCCGAGTTCTCGCCGATGGGCAACTTAGTGATGTTACCGTTAAATAATGTTTGTCGATAAAGTGTTGGTCAATCTGGCCCTGATTCTGCGCCAAATTCATTTGCGAGATTTTTGCATGATTTGCTCTGCACTGATGTGATCGCGACAGATATCGCAAAATAAATGTCGAAATAGTAGATTATACAACAAGTGAATGAAAAGAGAATTTAGTTCGAGGGACTAACGGCCGTCTCTCGAGCAAGATAATTAGGCGCATGATAGCTGCATGACAGCTAAGTTCATGACACCGTTTTAATTTGGTCGAGTTGTAGTTAGGAAAGACTTATGCGATTCTTATCCAAGCTGAATACTGACCGTAAGTAGTACTGTTAAATAAACTATATTCAAATTAAAGCAAATAACACTGCTAAGAGCTGAATAGTAGCCGAAGATTCAGCATCGCTCTGTATAACTTAAAATCGCTTATTATTCACTCTTATTGTTGAATTAAACGCACTTTTTGGAGTGGCGATGGTAAAAAAGCAATTATTCAATGATGTAACTGTGATCAACGTTAAGACGGGGAGCGATCACCGATTGTTGTAAATTCAAATTGTTGGGTGTGCAGATGGCAGTACTGTCATGGAGAGATGTTCAGTGTCAGCAGCCTGAGCCCAACTTCCCTGGGTACACATTAGTCCCAACCCAATCACCTACACTCTCGAGCTTTTTGTATAAAGCTCGAGCGTATAAAAATTACCTCTTTGTTGTTATTCACCCCATCGTAAAATGATTGAGTTTGTAATCTTTATTCCTTTTTCCGTATCGATATTGCTGCATCGACAGTTGAGCCCAGCCCTTTATGTCAAAAATCTGTCATATTTTGATGTGTGACTCATCCGTACACAAATTTTTGCTGTTTTGTTTTATTTTTTATGTGTGAGTGTCGTCATTACAGTGTAGTTTTTGTATGTGGGTATGCGGAACTGCACTTGTGTGCATTTCCCCCCCCGCAAAAAATGCCAGAATAATTTGAATAGAGTAATATCGCTAAGGCTTCTCCCTTCGTGACAAACGAAGCCTTTTGTTGCTCGAAGCCAACAGGTTATGTATACCACCTTCAGTGACAAACTGTTATAGTAGAAATAGTCACAGCATGTGTATTAAATTATATAATTTACTAACAGATCCTATTCTAAGTCTTCCGACCGTACGTTTCAAAAGAATAATGTTTAAAGTTTTGGTTGATCATTGTTTTTATGACTTGGATGAATTCACAACTTTTTGTCGTAATGGGAATTTAAATAAGATTAAGATTTAGTAAATTGAAATTTGACATTGTTTTTGTATGATTTTGTTGTGCAATTGACATTTTGAGCTATAGTATTCCACGTATTCCACATTTTTGTAATTTGTTATTTTAATTATTGACTTATAAGCCTGTTGATATTTTTATTTTTTTGATATTTTTATTTTTTTGTTTGACTTTATTGACTTTATGAATACCTTACTTTGACACCTATATTGTTGACATTTTTATTTTATTTTTTGACATTATGGTGCACGATTGGACGTCTAGACATTTTAAAATTGTAAACAGAATATCATTGTTATTTTTCATTTAATTTAATTTGTTTTGTATTGTTTTTTTTTTAATTATTATTTGATTTGATTATTTAATTTGATATGATTGTATTTATTATTTAATTTTATTTGATTTCGTTGATTTTATTTGATTTAATTTTTTTATTGATTTTATTCTAATTAGATGCATGACGGCTAAAATATTTGCATATCGCTAAAGAGCGGTAAAACATGTATGAACTTTATAATTATATTAAGACCTAAATTGTACCATGCTTTCTGCAAATAAACAAATTCTATTCTATTCTATTCTATTCTTAAATTAGTGCCGTATAGAGAGAAAAACATAATAAATTATCAGGTATTTTAAAACAAAGACAATCTGTTCAAGTGGAATTCCAAATTTGCTTGTCAGAGGTATTTTTCAAACACGTTTCAGCTGTAACAAATAATAATACGACTCATATTTATTTTTTCATTTATTGTTTGTATTGTCAAGGAGTGCCCTATAGAGAGAAAATTTTAAAAAATAATTTTAATCACAGAGAAATAAAATATTAAAAAATGCTCAAATAGGTACACTTTGACATGTTTTTTTACTGGCATTTACAGATTTTAAAGTAATTTATTATTTTCCTTAGAAATAATGAGGTAATTTTCTATTGTATTGAGTATTTTGTATATTCTTATATCTAATATATAATTTAATAGGAATTTTCAAAGTTCGCCCTCATTACGGTTCGCGCAGAGATGTTTCGATCTTTTGTATGTGTTATAGTCAAACCCCGAAGTCCAGGCGCTCCTAGGTTTGCCTAGTCAAAGCTCAGGTTTGACAAGACGTCTTAGTCAAAGTCCGAAGCAATAGCGTGTTTCGGGCTTTGACTAATGAATTCATGACTAATCCTAGGAGTGCCTAACTTGGGCAGTCAAAGTCCGAAACTCAATACGGTTAAAACGGGGGTTGACTAGTCAAACCTAGAAACATGAGCTTTTCTTCCTAGAATTAAGAAAATCAAATTGTTTATTCCAGTTTAATTGGACTGTAGTGGATTAATATAACAAATAACGACTCATATTTATGTTTATTCATTGATACAACATGAACAAATAATATAAAAATTTAATAAAGCATTCAATAAAAATATAGCAAAGACACTGCTACTTAATTTTTACTACTATTTCTTATATTAATTTATTTTTACACGGCGATTGTTGTGTATAGTTCGTATCACGAAAGATGACCACAAATGTCACCCATCTTCACATCATAACTCATAAGAAAAGACTTAAAATAATATTTCATATACAAATAGATATACTTATGTATTATTATTATATGATATTATTTTGTCTTAAGTCTTTTATTCATGGGTTATGATGCGAAGATGGGCGCCATTTGTGGTCATCTTTCGTAATTCGCACTATACCATGATGGTATGTGCAGTTTTTCTGCAATTGACAGATTCGAAGGCCCTCCTCACTCAAACGATTAGTTTTATTATCGTCCATCCAAGCAAATAGTATTTTCTGTACGTCTTGGTTGGTACGCTCGACGCTTCCCTGACTTTGTGAGTGGCGCGTTTTGCCATGGACAATGGACAATTCGGGCCACGTGACATAACTTTCAGCTCTTCTACGACACGACTAGGAAATTCTCGCCCATTATCTGATTGAAGCACAGATGGTGCGCCCTAAGTACAGAAAATATCAAGAAGAATGTGAGCTACTTCCTGTGCTGTTTTTGTATGAAGGGGACATAGTATCAAAAATGTTGTCTAATGATCTTTATAGTTTAAAATGTATTTGTAATCACGATCAGGACACTTTGCATATCTTTAAGATCCACTTGTCCTCGTGCATGAATCTCTTTAAATAGCAACGGTTTAACTACTAGCCCCTTTTAGGGTGTTTTTTTTTCTTGTGACGCGTTTGGCATAAATCTCAATAAAAGTTAATGGACTCTTTTGCGATATTTGTCTAAACCTGACGAAATATCTAACTTAACCTGTTAAAATATGCAACTAGTGTAGTACAAATCAACATTTGACGAAAAAACCTGTTAAAGCAAGCAACATATGCAGTGCAAATCAATGTTTTAACAGCACAATTAATCGACTGTTGATAAATAAACCCTGTTTTATAATGCATCAAATGCAGTACAAATCGACGTTTGACGAATTTGCCTTAGTCGTTTCTAGGATTGACTAGGCAAAGTCCGAAACAGATTATTTTGCATTTGAGGTTTGACTAAACATTTAGGCACTTCTAGGTTTGCCTAAAAATATATCTGTCAAAGTCCGAAAAAAGAATTCATTTCGGGCTTTGCCGAAAGTCGTCAGTCAAACCTAGGATTAACCAGTCATTCCGCGAAGAGACTACACATCGGGCTTTGACTATAACATATGGAAAATTTAAAAATGGAACGTGATGCGCGTCTACAGCCTTAAGTATGAAAGAGAAGCGTAGCGTGATCGACTGTTTAAGAGTCCTAGCGTTGTTAGACAACGACGTGATCACTATATAGAGCTTTGACCAAAACTGGCGAAAATCCAGGAAGAAAGAGAGAGCTAGAGAGAGTAAATAAGTATGAGAGAGAAAGAGAGATCTAGAGAAAGTAAATAAGTATGAGAGAGAGGCGTATTGTGATAGACTGTTTAAGAGGCCACGGTTTGGGAACGCTGGTGAGTATACACACACTCATACACACACACACACTCACACACATACACTCACACACATACACACACACAAACGCATAGGGCTCTGACCAAAACTGGTGAGTTGGTGGGTATCTAAAGGGAAAGAGACAGCGAGAGCGAGTAAGTATGAGAGAGAGGCGAAGTGTGATAGACTGTTTAGAAGTCTGTTGGTCAGTGTATGTAAAATTCAAAACACTGAGCCATTTAACCTTAAATTTCTTTCTAGCCTTCATAATAAAGCACTTCGCCGACAACGTGGAATACCAATGCGGTGGATTCCTCGAAAAAAACAGAGACACAGTATCCGAGGAGCAGTTGGAGTGCATAAGATCAGCCACTTCGTGTCGTCTCATTCACACCATGCTCACGCCGGAGAGACAGATAGATCAGACTTCTACGTTACCGCCGCCTTCTAGAAGAAGAACTACTCCTACTGTACAACCCGCCAGTTTGACGGTGAGTTTATTGTCATAGAATAGATATAGCGGAGCGAGGATATAATGGGAGCGTTCAAGTATTACGTAACGCAATTTTTGGAGATTCTTTTGACCACCCCTCCCGCCATGTAACGCGCCGTAAGATTTTTCTGTACCCCTCCCCCCCTAGTAAAACGTTACGTAACCACCAAGTGTGGCGTAAAGTACCGGAAAGCCGCTAAAATACCTTCGCGTTAATATGATTAAAACCCCAGTTTACCCCTTTAATAAAAATCTATGTTTCTCGTCTAGCAACCCAGTTTATCACTTTTATAAAAATCTATGTTTCTCTTCTAGCAACCCCATTTACCCCTTTTATAAAAAATTATATTTCGCGTCTAGCAACCTTAGTTTACCCCTTTTATAAAAATCTATGTTTCTCTTCTAGCAGGGATCCCTTGTTTTCGCATAATGGATTTATACCTAATTTGATTTGGCATAACGGATTTGGCATAATTTTTTTGTCATAATAATACTTTGGCATAATTGTTTTTTGGCATACTATTTATATAAGCATAATAATCATTTAGATTAATTTGTTTTCGCATAATGTTATTAGGCATATTGTCTGTTCGCCTAATATTATTTAGACATAAAAATCAAAAACAATAAAAATAATCAATTTTACGTAACGTACTTATTTATTTTCTTGCAAGAGGGGTATGTATTAAAATGCCGAAAATTTCATATTAATTTATTTACGACCGAAATATCGACGTATAAAACACTTATTTTAAATTTAATTAATTAAAAAATACCGAAAATCCTAAATATCGATATCCGATAGACCGTAACTTAAAAGATCGATTATTAAATGACCGATAGTTCGAAATCCCGAAAGTTAGAATGCCGATAGTTCAAAATCCCAAAAGTCTGTTAGGTGCGACGACGAGCGAGCGTAGCGAGCTAGGAGGAGGTTAAGTTTCATTGCGACCTACAACGCACGAGCCGAGCGAGCGAAGCGAGCGTGCCGCGGTAGCGGTCGGCGAAGTGCCAGAACCGACCTGCTGGGATTTAGTATTTTAGTTAAAATGTCCTTTCGTGATTTTAAACGCACAGCCAAACAACCGTTCGACCATTTGATTTTCGGTGTTTCGTCCATAAGTCTTGTAAAATTAGGTGTTTTCAACTTCAGCATTGTAAATACATACCCCTAGTCATGCATGTGACGATATTTATATTTATTTCAAGTGTAAATTTTTAGCAATAGCTAAATTTAAATGTGTAAGTTTCGAAGTGTATTCATTTTTTTTGTTTATTAAAATATGCGTTAATAACATTATGCGTGTTTAAATTTATGCAAAGAATATTATGCTTAAACATGATTATGCTTAAATTAGTTATGCCTAAAAAAAATATGCATAAGCTGTTATGACTAAGTAATATTATGCGTAAACATCATTCGGCGAAATCATATTATGCTAAGACATATTATGCCTTAAAATTTTATCTATACATATAAAATTCTAAATTGATTAAATTTGATTGTTGGGATAGGCGTGGAGCCCTAACGGCTGAAGGTAGAGACACCATTTTTGGAGGGTAGATACCTTTCATGATGTAGATGAGCACCAACGAACTAAGATACTAAGGAAGTGTAATTCCGCTCAAAAAATAGCACCACGCAAACTAACACAGAGTGGGCGGGGCTAAAAAAGTACTAGCGAAGCACGATTAGTCATGTCTGCCACGCGCTCGGCGACAGTCGTTAGCGTTACCACAAAAAAATAATTAGAAAAATGATTAAAATGACGTCATGTGTGGTCAAGTGGCGAAAAAGACCAAAAGAAGGCAGCAAAACTATACAGACATAACATAACATAGGAAAGTAACATATTTTTCGTTTTTTAGAAATATCTATGAGCGTATACATACAAAATATGGTCGTTATTATGCAACAAGTGTTCAGTCGCTTTGTGGGGCAGAGTCAAATCTTCACATTCACTGCTATCACACATTTTTAAACAAGAATAAAACTCTCTCATGGAATTCAGTACAACAAAAAAAAAGGAAAATTTAAATCAAAGTTTTGTAATGCTAAAAATGGCGCGTCCTGCAATATGCAATACATAGAAAACGAGTAATCTGATGTAATCTCCTTGTTTTTTATTATTAAACAGGGTGTAACAAAAACGCTGTCCAATCCGTGAAGGGATGATTAGGTAGGTACTACTAGGTACCTATAAAGATTCTATTCACGCAATCCTCTTTGATTAACGAGTAAAAATCCCTGGTTAAAATAGAATAAATAAAAAAATTTAGAACTGACATTGCAACACCGAAGGCAGCAGAGTGGCACGATAAGTAGTGACGTCATGAGGTCAAGACCGTCAGATCAGAACACAAAGTAATGACAATTTCCAGAAACTATGATTTTTATGCAGCTCTGAAAACAGCTTTTTAATATGGAGTTTGATCCGCGGATCATTCTGCTGGAACCCCAATGTGAGATCTGCTGCGAAAATGCTACTTTATATTTCCACCACCAATAGAAATACATGCCTAGCAACGGTGTATAGATTGTCCCGAACACTTTGCAGCACACCTGTATTCCACTTAATTAGTACAAATGTGGCTATTATTCGCAAACGCATTACGGATTCACTCTCACAAATGTTTTTAAACATCAACTGTAAACATGACCTCACAAATAAAAATCAAGGGGTGTCAAATCTGGAGATCGCGCTGGCTACGGAGTTGGTCCACCTCTTCCAATCCACCGTCACCCATATTGCTAGTTTAGGTATTTGCGCACCGGTCAATAAGCATGTTAAAATAGTCTGCATTTGAAAAAGATCTTGACAAGAATAAACTTTGACTTGGTGGAATACGCAGCTATAAAAAATACATTACGACAAACTGAGAACCTCCTCCTTTT
The DNA here is from genome assembly GCA_928269145.1 of Agriphila tristella. NCBI lineage: Eukaryota > Metazoa > Arthropoda > Insecta > Lepidoptera > Crambidae > Agriphila > Agriphila tristella. Next base: position 663,617 of record OV743451.1, on the reverse strand, counting down.
TTAAAGTCGGTTAAAAAGGTGTCGCTATAAGAATTTTGTATTGCCAATTAAGGCATGCTTTTTTAAGTAAAAAATAAAAATAAAGCGACGTATTAATACTGTTGTTCTTTATCAGTCACACCTCTAAAAGACGTATTAAGGTGTTGCTCGCGCAAATGTGATAATTATCTACATAATATGTACTTACATGTTATGAAAAAAAAATCTTTACAGAATACATTGTCTTTTATCAAGCATACCTATTTTATTTCAATAGCTTAATTTTAGTCCTTGAAATCATATGTCTTACCAATTCGTGACAAATAATATGATCATCATTCATCAACATCATCATTTTATAATTTTCATAAAATAAAATAACAATAAAATCATCACAGCCGAAAGACGTCCACTGCTGACATAGGTCTCCTTTAGTTTTTTAGAGCGACTAGTTACAGGCGACTTGCATCAAGCGTATTCGAGCGGTCTTTACCAAGTCGTCCGTCTACATAATAAAACAAACATTATATCTAACAAACAATAATGTACTAATTTCATAAAACAATTTTATGATGCCGCCCAGCGCGCCGTAGTAGGTTAGGTGTACTGACTGCATTCTACGTTACACCGTCCTCGCCTCAACGAGGCGAGTCAAATATCCAATCATGTTTGATCTGCGTTCAAACCCCAGCCAATAGAAAACGTCATATGCGTTAGAATACGACGCAAAAAAAAAAAAAAAAAAAAAACTGTACCTATTGCTTCCTACTTACTCCGACGTTAAATTGAGTTATAAAGTGTCTCCGCTGTGTATTGGAGGTCTAAAACGTGATCAGTGCAACAAGACAACATAGGATTATTATTATCTCCGAGTGAAATGATCGCAAACTCAACCTTTTCAACAAAATACAAGTGGGCCTATTGTAAATATTGTTTGTCCTACCGCCAACATTGTTTGATAAATAAGTTAATACTGTTGTCAAACTCAATTGACAGACAGGAGTGAACGACATTGGATGCATTCCAGCAGGCCAATCACCAGGTCATCGATCACCACAACAATTAGTGTTGCCACCTTATAAATTTTCCATAATTTCTGGGGAAATAGTGCCGAGTTCGGAAATTAAACGAATTCGGAGATATTTTTTTTATATCCCGGTGCTTCAATACGTCAGACAATAAGTATAAGATAACAGTGCTGCCAACATAACAAACGTAAACGGCTTCGTTCAGAAAAAGCTAAATAATGCCTAATCATAGTTCTCGTATCAACTGGGGCTGCTGCGGGGACGGAGAAGTTAATGACAATCATCTCATTTGTTCCGCTTGCAGCCACGCATTTCATCACAAATGCATACATACGGAAGTAAAGGAACCAAAAGCGTGGAAATGCCAAAATTGTGCGGTTAGGAAGACTACTAAGGACAATACACCCATTCGCAACTCTTCCAATAAGAACGCTTCATTTGCGAGTGAAGAAAGTGTTACTAAACGCTTGGCAAAGCGTCCAGCTGTGTCTTCACCGCCAATGGACAGAAACTTGCATCTGACGCGGGACGATGTCACTGACATCGTGAGGAACGTCTTCAAAGCTGAAATGAGTGAACTATTCTCACAGATTAACAAGAATACGAGTGCAATAACAACAGAGATGAAGGTCCTGAGAACAGATATTCAAGAAATGAAAGACTCAATGAGTTTTCTCAGCGAGCGATATGAAGAGTTTAAAAACCAGCACAACTCTACTTTAAAAACTATAGACAACCTACAAAATGAAAACACCAAAGTCCAGGCTACTATTGACACTCTTAGTCATAAAATTAATCACCTAGAACAGCAAGCTCGGGCCTGTAATTTAGAGGTGCAATGCGTCCCCGAGAGAAAAACAGAAAATCTAGTTTCTATCATAACCTCTATAGGTAAAACTGTTGGCTTTGATGTCAAGACTGATGATATCATTCATTGCACCAGAATAGCTAAGGCTGACTCTGCTTCCTCAAGGCCCCGTTCAATAGTCTTACAATTGAAGTCAACCAAAATTCGTGACCAGTTCTTGGCGTCAGCAATATCTTACAACAAAGCTAAGAAAAACCCTCAAGATAAGTTAAACACTGCAGACATTGGTATGCCCGGGGAAAAGAATCCAATCTTCATAACAGAACACTTGTCGCCTGGCAATAAAGCACTCCATGCGGAAGCTAGATTGAGAGCAAAGGAAAAATCGTACAAATTTGTCTGGGTCCGAGGTGGAAAAATATTTGTCCGCAAAGATGAAAGCTCCGATTATATTTTAATAAGGGATAAAGCCTCTCTCAATAAGATGAAGTAAATATCCACTTTACACTTTCCTTTTATTTATTTTTTGTAACAACTTCTAAAGAAGTTACACTTTGCATGTATCTTAATTCATTTTAATTTTTAACATTCAATTCTTTAAAAATTTATTATCAGAACACTAGGGGTCTTCGCTCTAAAACGCTAAATTTTTATCGTAACTTATGTCAAAATAACTTTGATATCATTGTAATAACTGAAACCTGGTTGAATAAAAGTGTATCTGACTCTGAACTTTTTGACCAACGATACTCAGTTCACAGGAGGGACAGAATTATTAATAAGAACTCTAAAAAGAAAGACGGTGGAGGGGTCCTTATTGCAGTCCGTAAGTCATTAAATTCAAAAAGATTGAAGGAATGGGAAAGTACTAGTACTGAGGACCTATGGATTAGTATTGAAATAAAACACAATAAATCCTTGTATCGGTACGCTCTTTGTGCGGTTTACCTTCCACCACCTGTGACCAGGGCTTCGTTGGAGTGTTTTCTTGATAACTGTAACTGTGTATTCGACAAATCAGACACTAGTAAACTTATAATAGGCGATTTCAATTTGGGTCAAATTGACTGGTGCGCGGTTCAAAACCAAGGTTTTAGTCCACTACCGGGGCTGGCTCAAGTTCTTGTGGACTTTGTATCCCTAAATAGCTTTAAACAATTAAATTCGATTCCTAACTGTAGCAATAAAATGCTGGACCTAGTTCTTACTGATGACAATGACGTAGAGGTTTTCCTTTCAGATGAGATTCTTAGTAAAGTTGATCAATTACATCCTCCACTTTTCATCAAAGTACATCTACCGCGATCTGATAGTGCTGAGGTCAATTTAAACGTCAAAAAGTTTAACTTTTTCAAGGCGGATTACGAAAAGATTAACAAAAGCTTAAATGAGAGAGACTGGACTGCTATATTCAAAGACTGTGCTGATAATGTAAATGAAATGTTAAAACTTTTTCATGAAATCGTCAGTGATGTCATTAAGGCTAATGTCCCTTTATGTGCAATTAGTAACAAAGTGCATCCTCCATGGTATTCGAGGAATTTAATAAGAAGGATAAAAGAAAAAGAAAATAAAAGGCTGAATTTTAAAAAATACAAGAATCCATTAGATAAAATAGAATTAAAGCTGCTTAAGAAAAGATGCAATAAGCTCGCATTGGATTGCTATAATTGGTATATCAGTAAAATAGAGACTCAATTAACGAAAGACCCAAAGCGATTTTGGTCATATATTAAAACTAAAAAATCTAATCATAGTAGTTATCCCGCTTCACTTACTGATAATATTATTACTACTAGTGAGGGCAATGAGATTTGCAATCTGTTTGGATCATATTTTTCATCTGTTCACGATAAAAGCGGTCAAAGATGTACAACGACTATGAGTACACAATCCAATGTAGGAGTTTCAGAAACTTTTCATTGCATACAATTAAGTGAGGAAGATTTGGCCGGAAAAATTCAAGGATTGAATACAAATAAAGGCCCAGGTCCCGATGGTATCCCTCCCTATTTCATAAAATGCTGCGCAAATGCCCTGGTAAAACCATTATTAGAAATATTTAATACCTCATTAAGAACAGGTGTATTCCCAGATCTTTGGAAAATTGCCAAAGTTGTCCCTGTTTTTAAAAGTGACGATAAAAACGTGGTCAGTAACTACAGGCCGATCTCAATTCTAAACGCTTTTGGGAAATTACTCGAATCATTTGTTGCCTCTGCAATCCAAGCTTTTTTAACGCAGCACATGACTGTACATCAGCATGGCTTCTTGCGCGCAAGATCAACTACCTCTAATTTAGTTACATTTACTGAAAAGGTGGCTGCTGCCATGGATGGTGGCAAGCAAGTTCATGTGGTCTATACAGATTTTAAAAAGGCCTTTGATAAGGTCCCCCATAACTCTCTAATCATGAAACTTCATACTCACGGTATCACAGGTCCTCTATTAAGGTGGATTGAGTCTTATCTCACAGGAAGATCTTTCTTGGTGGTTGTGAATGGGTTTCATTCTTCAACTTTTCCAATAACTTCTGGGGTTCCCCAAGGTTCTCATCTGGGCCCAATTTTGTTCAACGTTTATGTCAACGATATACCTAACTGTATTGAAAAATCCACTCCTTTCATGTACGCTGATGACTTAAAAATTCTAAAAGTTGTTGAGTCTCTGGCAGATGCGAATGATTTACAGCAAGATATTAATCATCTCGTCACGTGGTGTGAGGCTAACGGAATGTACCTTAATCCTAATAAATGTGTCCAAATTAATTTTACTCGTAGTAATAGTAAGACAATACACTATAAATACAAAATTAATGACCTAGTGCTGAATGAAGTGGAAACCGTCAAAGACTTGGGGATCATATTAGATAAAAAACTTACTTACATTCCACATATCGAGCATACTGTAAATAAGGCGTCAAGAACACTTGGGTTTGTGTTGCGAAATATAAAAGAATTTCAAAATCCGGTTACTAAAATAACATTGTATAAAAGCTTAGTTCGCAGTATACTCGAATACGGATCAACAATCTGGAGGCCTCACTATGCTACTCACATATTAAGAATTGAAAGGATACAGAAAAGGTTCTTGTGGCACTTGATTTACGCGGAAGGGGCGGCAAGGAGAGTTAGATCATACGAAGATAGACTTAAGCACTATAAGCTAAGCAGTTTGGAAAATCGCCGAGAGTTGTTGGACTTGACGTTTTTTCTAAAGTTAATGACGAATGGGATAGATTGTCCCCAACTTCTAGGCCAAATTAATCTCAAAATTCCTTTTCGCTACCCTCGTCATGCGGTTGAGAAGCTTTTTGAGATTCCGCCGCGCAGAACCAATTTCGGTCGAAACTCACCAATCCCACGTCTCTGTAGAACATACAATCAAGTCAGTGCTGACTTAGATATTTCTTATCCCTATACTAAGAATCGTAGACTGTTTATAACCCTGCACCAGGACACGTAGTTGGATCATTTAAATTTTAAGTTATACCTACCTATTTCTAGTTATAATTATTTCCTATAGGTTATAGTATATATATGTAAATTTTAAGTACCATTAGACTTTATTTAGTGCATGTTGTGTTTGTCTATAATAGATTGTGCAATTAGATCACTATTCCTTTGTGTAATTTAGAATGTAAGCTTAATTGTTACAATTGTTGACAAACCATTAATAAATAAATAAAAAAAAAAAAAAAAAAAAATACAATCTAATGCCGATTATGCGTGCATTGTAATAAGGTATGTTTTTACTAGTTCATTGTTGAGTTTGCGACCTTTAGTGTTACAGAATATGTGAAGGTGCCATTTTTTATGCAATATTTGTTAGGAGTTAGGCTTCCTTAGATCTTAGTTCGTTGATGAGCACTAAGAAAGGATTTTAGAAAATTCCCGTTATACAGGGTGCTACAGGTTGTTCAAGTTTGTATGAAAATTTGTATAGGGTTAAAGGTAGAGACACCATTTTTGGAGGGTAGATACCTTTCATGGTGTAGGTAAGCACTAACAAAGGGTTTTGTAAAATTTTCGTTATACAGGGTGCTACAGGGTATTCCAGTTTGTATGGGAATTTGTATAGGGCTGAAGTTGAGACACCATTTTTGGAGGGTAAATACCTTTTATGGTTTAGGTAAGCACTAAGAAAGGGTTTTGTGAAATTTCCGTTATTCAGGGTGCTACAGGGTGTTCCAGTTTGTATGGGAATTTGTATAGGGCTGAAGGTAGAAGCACCATTTTTGGAGGGTAGATTCCTTTTATAATGTACGTGAGCACTACGAAAAGGGTTTTGGAAAATTCCCGTTATACAGAGTGCTACAGGGTGTTGAAGTTTGTATGAAGGTAGAGACACCATTTTTGGAGGGTAAATACCTTTTATGGTGTAGGTGAGCACTAAGAAAGGGTTTTGGAAAATTCCCATCATACAGGGTGCTACAGAGTGTTCCAGTTTGTACCTACATGAATTTTTATGAGAAAATTTAAATGTGTGAAATGAGGTCTACAAATAAATACCTAGGTATATTGGCAATCCGTGACTTTCAAAATAAACGCAAAACTATCTTAATCACGCGTACGAAGTCGCGGGCAAAAGCTAGTGCAAATACATAGGGAACCCTTCTAGCAACCCCATTTACCCCTTTTATAAAAATCAATGTTTCTCGTCTAGCAACGCAGTTTACCCCTTTTATTAAAATCAATGTTTATTGAATAGCAACCGCCCCGGCGCGCCTCCGGTCAGAAGCAGACAGTGGGCGCCCAGTTCCGGGCGTCACTATTCGCGCTCATGGGAACGCTTTCAGCCACCACCCCCCACTACGTGCGATGCATCAAACCAAACGACAGCAAAAAGGCATTTGAGTTCCACCCAGCAAGGGCCGTTAACCAACTCAGGTAACTAGAGAAAAAAAACCTTCAAAATATCCTTGAAAATAAAAACAAAAACAGCTTCAAAATTATATTGTTTCCCAGAGCATGCGGAGTGTTGGAGACTATCAGGATATCAGCAGCCGGATTCCCGTCTCGATGGCTCTACCAGGACTTCTTCCATAGGTAATATAAAGGCCCAACTGGTTATCTAAGGGCCTTAATAGAAGCAACATTAAGTTTATGAAATTGACATTCCAAAACGCCCTGTTTAATGACATCCAAAATTTTCGTTCTATTCTAATTGTAGAATGCCACTTGGGCTACAGCGGTTTACGTATCAAATTGCCGTTTTTTCCTACACATAAAGTTCCTCATGATTTCTATAATTTAAATATGCATCAGTCGCATCATGTTAAACTACCTTTCAAAATATTGAAAGTGACTTTTTTATTGTTAGCAAATTTACTCGTTGTAACTTAGCAGATAAGTTTTGTACATATATACAGCGTCGTAAAGTGGTTTTTTAATATATAAAGAAAGAGTGTTTTTTTTTCCATAAAATAATTACATGCTTACCGCTATTTCATCTCGTCAGATACCGCCTTCTATGCCTTCACAAAGAAGTAGACCGAAGCGACATCAAACGCACCTGCAGTCGGATCTTGGTGAAACAACTGAAAGAACCCGACAAATACCAGTTCGGGAGGACCAAGATATTCTTCAGAGCTGGACAGGTTAGTACTACCAAGGGGGTCTCACTCCGCGCATTTATTAACTAATTTCGTACTCTTGCTTGTCTACAATAAAAAAAAACGGTCGGCCGCGGTTTTTAAGTCACTTTCATCCACTAATCTTGTAATCTGACCTGGTTTAATACGAGAAATTAAAAAATGCCTGTCTCAGCTTGACGCCGCCGGACGCACGCCTCTAAGTAATTCTGTTCACTGTCACTGTACTTAAATATAAAAAAAATATACGTACCACTTAAAGGATTATAAAAAAATACACACATACACTTAACAGCTAGATAAAAAATAAACTTAGATGTAGGAAAATTATTTCTTTAAACTTCTACATACGATGCGATGCGATTTGTCTGGTCAGAACTGGACAAATCGTATCCGGTCAGAAGTAAGCGACCTGACTGCAAAAACCCATTCTAAAACCCAACAAGTCCGGTCGTTGGCAATCCGGTGTCGTGTGTCGGTTGAGACAGAGCTACGCGACAGGAAGCGAAGCGCTTCGGAGGCGCTTATAGTAATAGGCACGCAGCGCTGTGCCATATGAAATTGTACTTTATTGCCGTGCAGTGAGAGTAGCTTATTATTAGATTGTCTTCGCGTAGATGGGCTTCTGTACGTTTAGTGCTATTAAACATCGTGAAATTTGAATCATTTGGTTCCCGCAGTGGTTCCATTCATGATTACAAGCAACTTTTACTATAGTAAACTCTGACATCGTCAACTCTGATATCGCGAAAAAATAATCAGCTCTTCCATAATTGACAACATATCAAAATTTTTATCCTGTTTTTTTATTTGTTATTTAGAAATTACTGGTGAAAACAAGAGACACGTATTTTTTTATTTTCCAAAATTTTTATTTTAAGTCAACGTCATATTAATTTGAAAACTTATCTATTCTAAAAGAGCGTAAGTGCCGTTTAAAGGATTTTTGGCGGACAATATCCTTTGCCCATATGGATAAAAAAAATCATTATGACGTCAACCTGCCAATCTAATCTATGGACGGTAATGACGTTTGTTTGTTTATCTTTTGCTCGAGGTTGTTTTCTTTTATTGTCGCTATTTTTACCTTATTTTCAACAATAATAAATAAAGATATTCGTAAATTAGATTCCATAATCTCATGTGTAGTTCCTGCCTGCAAAAATACTGTGATTGAATGCCCACACAAACACTGTTTTACGTGCCAAATCAAAGTCTACACGTTTACAAGTGGTGTGTTGCTTTAAAGATTTATGGAAATTGAAACTAATACACTTCAAAACACAAGTTTAGTCCTGTCAATTTAGTTAAGTCGTTGCTAACCGAATCGACACCAATATCTTTTTATTTCTAAAAATAAAATGTTTCGCAGAAGAATTCAGCTTTTGCAGCATGATGAAGTCCATTTTGATAAGGTTGCGACTGTCTGCTATTAAAAATCCTTTAGAAAACTTGATATTATATTTCGATAGATGTTAAATTTAACCAAAATACTAATTCAAGTTAAAAATATCATGAATACATTCAAAACAAAACTAATCAAAGTGAACAATATTTTGATTCTTGACACAGACTTTGACATAAATTGTAACCTTGACAGCGACAGTTTTTATGATTATTATTTTTTTAAGATAAAATCACACAACTTTTTCACGCAAAGGAGTTAAATATTTAATATTCCTTTATCTCGATGATACAGTGTTTTTTCTACATATTTCGTTAAATTATTGATCAAAAGCCCCGAAAAATTATGTACGGTGTCAGAAATTTAAAAACCTCGAAATGGTTTTCGATTTAAGGTACCTTGTAAAAAATGAAAACATGTCAATTCCTAGTCGACCGACTAGGTATGGCGCTTTTGTATGGAATAGCAGACTTTTTGTCGCGTTATCAAAGTTGGCCCCATAGTAAAAGTTGCTTGTAATCATGAGTGGAACCACCCCACTGCGGTTACCAAATGATTAAAATTTCAGCGTGAGTGAACCTGCAATTTGTCCTATCTTAAAATTTTAAGCTAAACACTTATTAATGGAATTTGGTACTATATTCTATTATGAGTAGTAGGAAATTGGGCTTTCTGACTCACGGTCTTTCAACATAATTGAAGTTTTAGTTTTCAGTCTAAAGTGAATCATTCAACTTAGGGCGCGCACAAGAGGCGCCGCTGTTGAAAGACCGCGAGTCAGAAAGCCCAATTTCCTACTTTTACACCTACAAACTGGATTTATAGAGAGTGGTGTGATAGCTTCACATAAGCATAGGATGAGTAAGTATACTTAGGTAAGTTCCCTACACTCGAACTAGATTTTGGAGAGTGCTTTATGTTAGTAATCCTATTTATGCAAAGGATGAGATGTCCATTACAAATAGATAGGTTACCATGCTACCTTTCAGTGATTATCATTATTCTAGAGCAGTTTTATCTAGTTAAGTACCCATATAAAATGTATTGATAGGTAGGTAGGTATAAAATGAAAGAGACAATTTTATTTAAAAAAGTTTATTATCTTCACACCATTTGTTTAAACAAAATACATTTTTTAATGCACACACCTGAGTGTGATACATGCAACTAAATACATCGTTTGAGTCTTTATACTTATCATACAAATTAAGTAAACTAGGACAAAACTTATCTTCTAAATTATAAACATTGTTATTTTCTGTTACATCTTTTAACCACTTCACTTTTTCTATTCCCTTAGTATAAATAATTTTGTTTGACAACAGTCGCACGATATGTTCCTTATGATTGGGATATGGTATGAAACCCTCTTTCCAGTAAACTGCTCTGTTTCTCTCAATCCAATTTACCTGTTTCCTCTCTGTTTTGCTTAGCTCGTAATAAGGATATGGAGGTTTTATAAGAAGAACTTGTAAGTGTTGTTTGTTTAGAATAGCAATTTCTTTTAGAATGAATGTATTATCATCTGTTTTAAAACCCTGTACATCTACAATAACCCTCATGATAATTTTCGAACTATTTTACTCAGAGGCTTGTATTCAAACAGACGATCATTAATAATTAAACAATATGCTGTTGTATCATCTGGTAAATATTCAGAACATTCAATTTCTATTCGCACATCTACAGGTCCAGTTTTCAAATTATCGTTTTGTCTTGAGCAATCAATGATGAATAAGGGAGCCTTGTTTTTAAAATTATCTAGATTGAGCAATGGGTCTGGTGAAATGTTGTAATAAGAGTGACGGAATTTAGTGTACATATCGTATAATATACTATATTTATTCTCATTAAACTTCAAATTCATAGATTCGTAGGGGTAATATTGCGAATTCAAAAATAATGTAACGTTTGTTAATTTACAGTGATCAAACTCAGAGCAGTCCAGAGTTCTACTATTCTTTCTGTTTGTTTGTAAGCCTAAAATCACATAACGAGGTTTTTCTATTTGTGAACTACTCTTTACTGACCATGAATGTTTTACTGTTTTAGGCAATACAGGATATTCATATAAATCCCAGTTTCTAAAAGCAATTTGGATAGGCTTATCTTTGTCAAGAAGTTTAAGCAAAGATAGCTTCTCATAATCCGAAACTTTAATATGTGGAACTCGCCACTGTACTTTTTGTATATTTATTTTAATGTGTTTGACATCATCTGGCAAAATTACACTATTCAATACGCTATGACCTCTGTTTAAAATAAGTTCATGCTTGCAGTTAATTATAATTTTCTTATAATCTTCTGCGAATCCTAATATTTTATCAAGGGGCACAACTGCACTGAAACTATTATTAATCCTAATAGTTCCATTCAAACTCCATCCCCATATAGCTGCAACTTTGCTCTCCCCTTCATTCATTGATATATACGATTTCATACATGTGGTTATGCCAGAATTTTTGATGCGATCTATTTCAATACCATTCATCTCATATCTAATATCTTGAAATAGAAATAAAACCGGGTTATTAGTGAGCTTAACAGCTTTTTGCATAGGTTTACCGCCTTTATCATAGAGTTGTATATCTCCTTCAATATATATAGCACTTGCCGATGGTAATATGTATATATCCTGCTGATGAATTGGAATTCTTATTTCATCATTTTCATTGAAATTATTATTGTAAGGATTATAAGTATGAATTTCATAGCTTTCAATTGAGTTATCGTATTGAGGTAAATCACTTATTCCGAGAATACTCATGTTTTAAATCCTAGGGTCTGAAGAAATTTTTTATTGACTTTAGTTATTTTTTTAACAGGTTTAACACGTGTGGAGACTTTAACGCTATGTCGGGTATTGACACGCTTGGTGTTCGTATTCTGAACTTTATAAAACACTATCATGTCGCTCTACGTAAATGAAGACGCAATTGAATACTTTCTCCTCTGAAATCAATGTAGTTTCCGTGTTCATCTAGAATCTTTACACTCAGAGATGATATATTGTTTTTGTTAACTGGTAGATATACAATATTTTTCGGTATTTCTATATATCGGTGACCAGGTGATACGTCCGGCACAAATTCATGTATAATATGTGAGGGCGAGCCGTTGTTATACGATCCTTGCACTAGATCACATTCAATCCTGATCACAGATAGAGGCAGAATGTTTACTGGACTTACAGATTCATGCCATTTATTTGCTTGTAACTTTACGTTCTGAAAGCCGAATAACTGTCCAATGCTGTTATTTACGCTGAAGTCTACTTTTTGAGAACAATAAAAATAACACTTTAACGTATTGTTGTTAGCTTTAATCTTGATTTCACAATCGGTGATATTTGTTTCAAGATATTCAGCAATATCGTAAAGATCGTAAGTTCCGACAGGTATTTTTAACTGCTTATTATCATCACCATAAGTAAATATGTTGTTTAGAGAAGTTACATTTGGTATGGAATTTAAAGCGGAAAAGTATAATAATCCACATTCACATTTTTCCCATAAAGTTAAAGGGGGTTGGAATTGTGATTCCAAGTAGGACTTTTCTCCAGTGATGGTTAAAGTAATAGACATTATTTAATACTAACTAATTTAAAAGTTTTACTATCTATTTATCTAATATTTTAGACCAAAAATTTCTAAGAAATTGAAGACATAAATGCCCACAGTTAAAAGGGTGATTGCGCTGTATATTTTCATTATTATATTTTATATTACTAGTACCAACATAAGAAATAAATTCTTTTGGTGGCTTCAAATTACCATAGCTATCGAAATACATTATACTTTTATGATATTTAGCGTAGGCTACCCAGTGAGAACCTGGATTTTTGGAGCTATCTAGATTAATAATACCACATTCTTTTGAAAGTGGATACTCCGGCAATTGATCACGCATATAAACACCTCGAAAGAATGGAATATCTTTAGCATTTTTAATAATATCGATATTGCTCAAAGCTCGATTGGGTAGCCAATTAGTTAGTTTTTTTTATTAGAAATAAAAATTCCTAATCCATTATGATGAGGTCTAATTTCTAAACCTTTTCCTATACACAAAGTTTCCATCTTTTCGTTGTGTCTTTTTAGTTCGGAATAACGTTTTTTAGCGGCTTTAAATTCATTAATAGCTTTAGTAATTGCTGCTGCTCCGCTGGCTAAGCTTCCAGCCGCAGACAATCCAGCAAATATAGGTATGAGAGGAAGAACTCCACCAGTTTTTGGCATAGGAATTATTCGAGGTAGTTTTACAGAAGAATCTTTCATGCACTCTTTAGCTGCTGCTATTGCTAGCTCAATAGCCATTTTTTTACATTTGGGCTTTAGTTTTTGTAAACGTTTTTTTGTATGAGAAACGATTTTTTTTAAATGTTTTTTCATACCACCTCCACTTTTAAGAGTTTCTTCATTTTCTTTCTTATTTTTTCTCAAACCATAGCCTGTGCATACTTTAGCTAACATAGCTTTATTCACTAGATGAGCTGCAACCTTTTCTCCTAGACCAGCATTTAAAGCTTGAATACGTTTTCGTGCCATTTTCATTAATTTTATATCAGCTTTATGACGATCACTTAATGAAGATGATTTGTAATAAGCTATATCGTGTTCTTTACAGTATTCGTCTAATAAATTAATACCCCTTTCTCTGCGATCAAGTCGTTTTGGTAGTTTAGTTCCAGGACCACAATAATTATATCCAGGTAAGTGAAGTTCAAAAGGTAAATTATTTATAAACCAATTTAGTAGACTGCTGTCTACCATAACTCGTATGGAACTAGTTTTGTGGAAGAATGTTCCCATATTAATATACTACTGAACTATTTTTGACTTATTAATCCAACTGTTTTCATTCGAGGGTAAACCCAACCATTTCACAAATACCTTTTTTCCCCTTGTTTTTAATACTTTTTCTATTAAGTATATATCAGGATGCTTTGCTTTCAATAATTCTTGCTCATAAAATGCTCCTAAAATAACCCGATTTCTTGCATCTTCTATTAAGTATGTTGGTGGAGACGTTTTTTGTAATTTAATTATCTTAAATATTTCGGCTGACCAATTAGGTGTATAACCTTTTTCAAATACTCCTTTGTATTTGCTTATTCGCACAAAATCCCCGACTTTAAACTTGTGTCTCTTCACTATTTTATTAGATAGGTTAGCATACCTGTCATATAATATTTTAACATTATTTTTATTTACATTTACAGGCTTTAGACCTATAGTTCTATGATAAGTGTGATTATATTCATGAATCACATCATTTAAAGTTCCATCATTCCACTTATAATTACCTTTTAAACTAAATAATTTATACATTTTCATTTTCAATGTTCTGATAAGTCTTTCTGCAATAGAGGCCTTTTTAACAGAATACGTGGAATAATGTCTGATATTATATTTCGCAAAAACTTTTTTCAGTTCCTCATTATAAAACTCTGTCCCAAGATCAGTTTGTAAATTTTTCGGGACACGTCCATTACTGAATAAATCAGTAAAAGCCTTGCATGTATCGTATTTTGTTTTTCGTTTTAATGGATAGGCCCATGCATATTTTGAGAATGTATCAATTACTACTAAAATATATTTATAACCATCGTTTTCTTTAGAGACAGCTTGCATATCAATTAGATCAGCTTGCCACAAGTCATCAATATCTTTCATAATAACTCTTCGTCGTAGAAAATTCACCCTAACATTTTTATGTATTTCATTAACCACATCGGATTTACTCATTTTTTGGATTTATTATTTATACTTTTTTCAAAACTATTTAATTTAACAGTTAACTCACTCAACTTCTTATCTTGACTGAATGGCTTTTAAACATTTTTCTAAGGATTTATATAATAACTCTTTGTCTGTAGTATTTTTATTATCTATCTTTTTATAGATGTCTTCAATAGACTTATCAACATATTCTTTGTTTGCACTATCTGTTACGTAAACTGGAAATTTTACATTTCGTATGATTTTATTTTGAGCATCCAAATTGTTATCACTCAAATGTTTTAGAGCACATTCAACTACTATTAAATCATTTTTAATTCTTTTGTTTTTATGTACATGGTGACCAAATTTGTCGACGTTCATATTGAATGTTTATTTGATACTAAATATTCATTTTATCGAGTTCATGGTTTTATTCTTTAATAATTCCAGATTCTTTCAATTCTTCAATAATAGATAAAATTTCATTATCATGATTAGTATTACCAGCTTCTTTGGAAGCAATCAGTAATTTTAATCTTTCTATCAACTCATTAGGATCATCCCAGTATACCAAATCAGTATTAGATCTATACGTTTTAAACTTTGGCAAATTTCCACCATGCTTTTCTATGTCGGTGTTATTGAATAATGGTTTGATTATTTCACGATATTTAGCGCTTTTATCACCTTTGATTTGTCCATTAGGATGATAATCTCTTCTATGTGCGTTAGTTATAGACAGCATGTGTTTATATTTAACTTTATCATTTTCAGAAACCAAACTTAAATCGGGTTTCTTAGATAACAGCAATTCTTTTAGTCCTGGTGTTAATTCACATCGTTCACTATCTATAGTAATGAAATACTTGGAGTCATAACCCGGGGCATTGTCCATTTTAGATAAAATTACTTTTGAGTCACCCATAAATAGATTTTGATTTAGACTTCTTATTCCACATGGAATATTTAGGTTTTCATAAATATTTAATAAATCATCTTTCACTAATGACTTTAATAAAATATTTTGTTCATCGTCATAAAAATCAGAGCTTTTGTATGAAATGTTTATGTCTTCACTTTCATCTTCATCATCGTCATATTTTTTTCCAATAACAGTATTGTTAGAATTTGAATCTTTGAAATCATCACTTGCTGTACTAAAGCTGTGCACTGAATTAGATTTTTTCATATTGTTATGTTGCAAAAGTTGATTATTATCATTATTTTTATTACAGCTATTTTCAACTAAGGTTTTAATTGGAACGCTCACAGGTTTCAGCAACTTTTTCATAGTTAATTCAGTTTGGTCGTCTTCATTTTTCATTTGTTTTATTTTAGCCTGTATAGAGTTAACTGACTTAATTAATTGTTGTTTAATATTTTCCTCCATCATTAACACACAACCATTAATTGTAATAGAAATAAAGATACTAATATTATTATTATCGTTTCAACTGGTTTATATATATATAGTAGTAGTATATATATATATATAGTGTTATAATGATAGCTTAATACTTTTCAGAATATTATAAATATGTCAAACTTTTTTCTGTATCTTCCTTGTGCTATAGGCCTGTCTTTATCAATTATTAAAAAATTGTGCTGGTCTTTCCAAATTTCTGAGCACATGTTTTTAAAAGAAAGCCAAACCATATCAGTATTAACATGCTCATTGTAAATATGCTTTAGATTAATATCGTCTTGTTTGAAGATTATTAAGAAGTTAGCGTTATCACGTATCAATTGTTTTGGTATTTTAGAGTATGTTTGTGACAAATAAAAGCTGTCAATATTGTTGTGTCTACCCATGGTAAAATAATTACGAATATTTGATTGTCGATCACATACAACATCATCAAATATAATGATGGAATTTGGAAGAGCATCTCTGGGGTGAATAACTTCATCATGGTCATTGAATCCAAAAAACTTCACTCCTTCTACTCTTTTTAACACATTTTGTAGAAATTGTATTTAGGTTGAAAAGTTGTTTTGGAATATAAATAAACGTTACGAAACCTCAAGCCATTTTCATGTAATAATAAACTTATCATAACATTTGTTTTCCCACAATTTGATGGGCCACAAATTATGCACCGTACTAGGTAATAGCTTGCTATGCCTTGCATTATGCAATTTGGTATCAATGTTCAAATCATTGACCTCCAACGAAAGAGTTTGCTTTACGAGCTTCATTATGAGTATAAAGGCTGAAAGAATGTGTAGCTTCCTTAAATAAGATCCAGATTATGTTAAATAAATGAAATATAGGTAAATTATTTATTGGATCTGAATGCAAACAATTTCATCATCGTCTTCTTCCAAATTAGCAATAGCTTCCTCAAAATTATCAGTATATTTATTTTCAAAGGTACACTGCTCCAAAAGCTGCGTGTTCCATGGATTGTCTGTCACCAAACTACAAATCTTGAAAAACAGCTTCATATTATCCATAAACACATGGGGCTCTAGTTTAAAGTTTGCATCGTCAATGTTTCCCAGCAAATCAAAATAATACAGAAAAATATCTGAACTCAAGCATTGGTTTCTAAAAGTTTCGAAATCTTTAAACAACCAATATTTCGATTTATCAATTAGTAAATTTTCAAGCTTCAATAAAGTAAGCTGTAGACTCATTTTCAACGTTTTTTGTTATCTTTGCACATGTCACAGTAAGCTAAGCAGTTGGGCGACCGGCACATACGTCGTAACGGAACTGTCTGCTTACTGGAACCCCAATTATCCACTACTTATATTTTATTTTCAGCTTTTTAAATAGATAGTGTATCTTTTAGGTCTTTGTATAGATTTAGGAAATTTCAAAATCAAGATAATAAATTTATTATATTTCACTCCTTACATAATAATAAAATTGTATACAATTTTAACAAAATACAAACAATACAGCTATCTTAATTTAACATTTAAAATAAAGTGTCACAATGCCCCCATGGTAAAGTATAAATTTGATTTGAAAGAACTTGTCGTTTATCGTCTTGTCTATTTAACACCAGTTTATTAACTCTCTGTGAATATAATACATGTTTTAAAGATCTAATTAAATTCATACTACATCTTATATTTATATTTTTATTCAGTGTGTTTTCATAGTGACTTGGTTTCAGTTTCTTAGTTACAGACTTTGATATACCTTTTGCTTTTTTTATCTGAGTTTTTGTACTTTCGATACAATAGAGTTTTGCTCTCAAACCAATAAATTGTTTAATAATATCACCACCCATTTCATCCTTAAAAAGACCTGGTATTTTTGCATTCAAAGCAGGCATACCGTAAACATTATTCTTTTCAAAGTTACTAGTATCATAATAAGCAATATCTCTTTTCATTTCAGTATAGAAATCATTACTATTTATTAAATATAGCAAACTATCGGTGTCAGTATAACATAACTTTACGTTTTCGTTATACTTCTTTTTAATACAATTATAATGAAAATTATACATGTGTTGTTTAGCATATTCAAGTACTGAAAATCCTATGTATATTGGTCTATCTAAAATAATCTTTTCTAATTTTAACTGAATTGCAACAAAATTATCTGAAAATATGGATATACTTTTCAAGTTGGGTCTCGAAATTAGTTTTTCTGCTCCAATTATTTTATTTGTTTTATTATTAGTGTCTCTCCATTTTGTAACCAATTTGACATTTACCTGTTTTCTTCTGTTTTCAATTGTCTTCCCAAAAATAGCGTTATTTAAAAGTTTGAAAAAGTCTTTATCAAATGTGGAAGATGAATTTTGACGCAAATATGTATTTAAATTTATGTATTTAGCTAAAAAATTTTGCTGTCGAAAACTGATCACTCGGTGAATTTTTTTTAACACCAAACCATTTCTCATACACTCTTTTAAATATACATAATGGATAACATAATAAAATTTGTCATATAAATTTGCAATAAGTTTTTTAGTTTTGCCACCCGGTGGAACATGTTTTTCCGGTGCAAATGGTAAATCACTATGACTTGAATGTAAATCAGTAGGATAAACCAGATCAACTTCTAAGATGTATCCAAATTCAGCATCATCTTTAATCCTTAATATGTTTAAATTTTGAATTTCATCGTCAGATAAAAATCTAAAGTCAGACATAGGCATTTTTTGCATCATAGCATAACCATACAGATTATTACAGTCTAAGTAAATAAGGTAGCTAGATGGTACTGATTCATCATAGTTTGACAAGTATTTATTATTCGCCTTAGCATGTCTAAGCGAGCACTGAGCTAGGCCACCACGTATTCCTTTCTCTATCATTTCATACATATCTTTATCATCTAGCAAGTCTAATTTAACACCTGTATATAAAAGCATGGCATCCCAACTTAAGCCTGGAGAAGTAACATAATAAACTGGGTCGAGTTTATAATACTTAAGACTACTATTTCTAAACTTTTCGAAAATATCACATAGAAGCAACACATCACATTTCAAATATAAGTCGGTATATTCACCGAGCGATTTAATGTTAAAGACTTTCCAAATTTTATGTGCGCGAGAATAATCTTCTTCATGTATGTGCTCACCGGTTAAACTATTGTAAAAGTAGTCTCTTACTGGTAAACTTGTTTCTTCAAATCGTTTAAATGCATCCATATAATCATAAGGATATACACCTTTTTGACGAAGTAAATAAAACTGTTCTTCGAAATTAAATATTTTTTGTAAATGTTTTAAATCTATATCTGCTAAGTTTTTACTTAAAGTGTCTAAACTGGAACTGAGAAACTGAAATGAGTCCAAAAATTTAATTTGAATTGCTGAAGGAAAATTAGGGTTTTTCAAAAATTTTGTAAAAGATAAATACTTTTCTTTAGTCTTCGGAATAACTTTGATATCACCTTCATAATTAGCTAATTCTTTTATGAACAAATGAGCATCATAGTTTGCTAAATTGTGAAAAATTACTGGCACAAAGGGACACACTCTATATAATAAGTTGCATTTAGTATGAGCAGCACCTCTGTATACACCGGTTATATGGTCATGATCAGCAACTTTATCATTAACTAGTGGTAATTTACAAACATGACAAATACTTGCATTCCGATGCTCATCTTTTTGTGATTGAGTCATCGGTAGCATAGGTTTTTTCTTTCTAAGTATGCATTCGATATATTTTACATCCTCGATTAGACGTTTTATAAACACTTCAACACAATCTGAACCTCTATACAGCACAAGTTTATTTAAACTTTCATCATGTGAACAACAAATGTAATATGCAAAACATGAAGGTTGATGTAATTTATATGTTTCGGTATTACAACTGTTTTTTTCATGCGTGTTTAATAGTAAACTTTCGAAATCAGCATAAATTACAAAATTAATTTTCTGTTGTCTTTCATAATTTTTGAATTCTAATTTACTATTTTTACCTGGTAATACTGTTAAAACTTTAGAACAAGTGTGTGAGTTATATTTTTCCTGTGTTATAAAAAACTGAAGACAGCTTTCGCATAAGTATGTTTTACCATGATGTTTACTGAGTTGTCGTCTAGTAAGTTTTGTCAAGTCTTTTATTAAACAATAATGACCTCTGGATTTCTGTTCAAAATACAATAGGTTGATATGATTTTCTTTTCTCTGACTTGTCATGTATAATGGGCCTGTGATATGATTCTTGTTATCTAAACCATAAATGCTGACACTAATAGAAGGATTCGTTTTTTCGAATAATCTAATATCTGTGTATGATGGCGGGAAATTCATTCCTTTGATATTTAAAACTGAAGAATAAAATGGATATGAACTCGTACGATTGACGTTTTTGGTACAAGGAAATAAAGCAGCCACTATACTCCATGCAAAACAATGATTGTCATAATTTTTCACATTTAGACAACTTTTAGTACTACTAATTTCTTTTGATAATTCTAAATAGCTACCACCCCTAAGAGGGGAGTATTTATTAACGTTTATTTCTAAATGACTGACAGAGTTAAAACACCAGCCTGACTCACGGTGCTGAAATTCACTTAGTTTATTAATCAATATATTCTGAGTTTTTGAATACAGTTCAGATAAATCAGTATTTCTAAATATGGTCTCATACTTAGTATTGAATGATTTCATATGGATTTCATCCGATGTAGGTAATTTGAAATTAGCAAACAATTCAAAATTAAGTTTTACGGAACCATGTTTAGACAAATTCATGACTATAAGTTTTTTAACATCATCCATAATTTTATGTAAAAAATCCTCAGGAGTTGAACAAACATTATCATCAGAGTTTACTCTATAAGTAACTATTCTCTCTCGAAAAGCTGACGCTATAATATAAATGTTATCGAAAGTAGTTTTCAATAAGCAATTTTTTTATGTAAATTAGTTCTTAAATGAAATCTGTAAGAGCTTTCCAAAACTTGAATATTACATTCAGTACAAATTTTTATTTTATTTTTATTTTTATTTTTATTTTTATTTTTATTTAGTTTTTCATTCATTGCTTTGGTGGGGTTTTTGTCTGAAAGAATAAAAATATATTAATTAATATTAATGTTTTAATAATCATCTTAAACAATAAAACTATTCTATGCTTACTTATACAATGAAACTGGGATAAAAATAGGTATATTGTATGAATACTATATTATATTATATCTATGATTAAGTGCTTAATTCAACAAAGTATTCAAAAACTTAGGAATTTAGTATGTACAATGCGATAATTCAAGAATTCAGTAAGTATTTTATTTTAATATTTACTGATTCGGCGTACTAACATAGGTGATCGGACAATCCTTGAAGTTATTTTTAACTTTTTTTAAAAAATTTACCAAATAACGGTATGCTGGATTGTCGTCGTCTATTTTAGTTTTCAATGTTACTACAGCATGACGCCACCTGTTCATAGGTGAAATACTTTCAATTTCACTACACATATAAAGCTTAAGATCTACAAAACGTAAGCCTCCAATATCTGGATTGAACTGTTTGGAAATGCCGTTAGATCCGCGACGACACAAATAAGATATAAGCTCATCTTTTTTACCGGCTTTTTGATTTTCATCCGCATCCGAATCGGTTCCCATAATATCTTTCGCAGTGACCTTGGCGGAAGACGTCTCAGCTGGTGGTTGTGCCACACGCTCATCACTCTTCACCTTATGCTTCTGACTCTTCTTTGATTTTTCTCCATGTTTAGCTCTAGAATAAAAATGTTTTAGGTCAGTGTTTTAGTTAGACTAGTTTTATTATAATATACCAGCTTTCCGCCCGCGGTATCGCACGCGCGCGGAATACACAGAGCTAAAAAGTAATCTATGTAGTGCTCTAGCCTTCAAACTATAACCCGTGCAATTATCAGACTAATTCATAGCTCCGGTTCTTTCAACATTCAACAAACACACTTTTCAAATATATAACTTGTACAAGAATTATGTAAATTCTAAAATAATATCATTTGACGAATATATAAGAGAGTTTTAAATGAAGTAACTGAGTTAATAGCATACAATAAATAAACCTCTATCTTTATGATAACTATTTAAAATATAATAAAAGGAATATTTTATGAAACCATAGAAAAAAATATAAGTAATATATTATGGCTACCTTTTATTAGAAGTATGTGAGTGTGTGTACTTCCTCTTCCGCTCATGTGCTGCAGGCTCCGGCAATGGTTGGGGCGCACGCTCGGGGGATGACTCCCGACTGTTCGATGAGCTGCTATCGCTCGATGAGCTACTCTCGCTCAAGTGCGCTTGTACTTCTTGTTTGCTCGACCTTATAAAGATTATTTTAAAACATTAATCACGTTAAAAATATCACAGAAAATGTATGGAGAAAATCTAGTCACTTATATTATAAAGAACATCTTTGTAAAACTCAATCGTATACTTACATGATTAATCCTCTTGCTCCTTTTAAAACACTTATTTTTTAAAACTGAAGTTATTTGAAAACGCGATAACTTGAATTACTTAGTAGTAAAATCTGCAATGTGTGGCGTCGGGAGACGAAATAACACAATAAAAGTTGATTTTTTATTGACCGGGTTTTTATAGTAATTCCAAATAGGTCAACACGTAATGTTTTACAATGACATTTAGCTTGTTTAGAAAAGTATCCGATTACATGTTACATGTTTACTTTAAATAAGAAAATAGAATATTAATTTATAATAAAAACAATTATTAGCTTTACACATCATCGATGTCACGTACAAGTCTATAAATAGATTCAGGAGGTGCATTAGTGGTGGTTCGTTGTAAGACGAAAGAAACTTACCCGATATGGAATACACACTGGTGTGTGCGCGCACTTCACGACGCGTGGTGCATATGTCACCAAAATTTCCATATTAGAAAGGCAATCAATATCTTTGTAAGTAATACTAATATTGTCATACGTTTTTCCTCATACTATTTATTAATTTATTTTAAAGTGTAAGTACCTATGCTATACCAATTTGAATATCCATAAAGTAAGTAGCTACTTGATTAACAGATTTGCGCACAGTAGGTAACAGTTTCTATGTAAGTATTTTTTGTTATAATAAAATGCTGTAGAAACAATTGTGGAATTTACCAGTTCATCTGTATTTTTACAGTCTTAAAATATTGTTGAGTGTGGTCGCACGTGTGCCTATCTGTTCAAAACTGAAGATCAAAGGACAATGTCGGTAAGTTTAATAAAACTTAAACTACATAATTTGTGAAAGCAAGCTAAATCGATAACGAGAAGCAATAAAATGTTCACATTTCTTTTTAATATTCACTTCTCAAGCTTATATATTTTTTTTAATTTCAGGATACCGAGTCTCTGTTTAATTTTATTCGTCCTAATCAAGTTCAAGAAAATTATGGAAAACAAGTTGGTGAAGGATCAGACGTCTCAAGAAAGCGAACCAAAGAAAACGAGACATATTCTTATATCAAAATTCCTGCCATGGGGCGCAAAGTTATCAAGTTAGAAATCTATGATGCGGAGCGATTTAACAGCGTGGGTATTTGTAAATGTACCGCTGAAATATGTTGTCAGCATTTCGTTCAAAATATTTTCAAGGATGAAATATATAAAGCTGCACGTGAAATACTTGATAAAATGAGTGAGCAAATATGTAAAGAAGAGTATTTTTAAAATTATTTCCCTAATAAATATTAAGTGTGTTATATCTTTACTGTTTTATTTTCCCTTTGTTTATGCAATACAGAACTAAATTACGCATGACTCAGTTTACAGTTGACCTACTTACTTATTTCTATTTATAACATAAATAGCGAAAAGATAATCATTATTAATAAAATATTATACTTTTATGCAGAATTGTAGGTTCTGAATTGCAAACTTTTCGAACACAGAAGTTTTAAGTAGTTACTATTCACTCTAACTGAAAGCTGAGACCTTAACAAGGCCTAATTCAGAATATAGGTACTACTATTCACTTTAACTGAGAGCTAATAGTAGGTTCCCTAGTTAGGATTATTTACTTACCTACTACAATAATATCTCATTTTCTATAGGTTATGAACAATATCGCTGATGTTCACCAATAAGGAACCTAGCTAGGTAGTAATACTCATCCTATGTGAAGCTGTCACACTAAACGATTCCAATAAATCCAGTTTGTGGATGTGAAGATGTAAAAACGTGAAAGTAGGAAATTGGGCTTTCTGACTCGCGGTATTTCAACATAATTGAAGTTTTAGTTTTCAGTCAAGCGCGCTCTCAAGTTGAATGATTCACTTTAGACTGAAAACTAAAACTTCAATTATGTTGAAAGACCGTGAGTCAGAAAGCCCAATTTCCTACTACTATTATGTACCGTTTCGAAATGTAATATCTACTAGGAAAATTCTGAATTTACTGCCATAATCTAGTTGATTCAACTTATCCTCCCGCTAACTAACAGTGTTTCCGCTTCATAATAATCGCCGCAAATTTACTAAAAATCTAGTTTTTTCTCCTCTCCCAAAAGTTGTCAAAATTAAGATAGGACAATTTGACGGTTCACAGTCAATATACATGCTGAAATTTTAATCATTTAATCAATTAAATGTCAAAATTAAAAACAATTTCATCAATAATATACTATTGTATCTCAGGTGGCGTACCTAGAAAAAATCCGCGCAGACATCCAACGGTTGTACTGCGTTAGGGTTCAAAGTTGCGTGCGCCGATTCGTCGCTCGCAAGAAGTATTTAAGACTCATGAAAGCCATAAGGGGACTGCAGGCGAGAGCTAGAGGATTCTTGGCGAGACGGTGAGCTAATTTGAACTTTTATTATAACGTAAACTGTAAGGCGTTAGGGTTCAAAGTTGAGTGCGCTGGTTCGTCGTCCGCAAGAAGTATTTGAGGCGCATGAAAGCTATAAGAGGACTGCAGGCCAGGGCTAGAGGATTCTTGGCGAGACGGTGAGCGAAATTGAACTCATATTGTAATGTAAACTGTAAGGCGTTAGGGTTCAAAGTTGCGTGCGCTGGTTCGTCGCTTGTAAGAAGTATTTGAGGCTCATGAAAGCTATAAGAAGACTGCAGGCGAGAGCTAGAGGATTCTTGGCGAGACGGTAAGCTTATTTGAACTCTTATTATTACGTTAACTGCAAGGCGTTAGGGTTCAAAGTTGCGTGCGCCGGTTTGTCGCCCTCAAGAAGTATTTGAGGCGCATGAAAGCTATAAGAGGACTGCAGGCCAGGGCTAGAGGATTCTTGGCGAGACGGTGAGCGAGATTGAACTCATATTGTAATGTAAACTGTAAGGCGTTAGGGTTCAAAGTTGCGTGCGCTGGTTCGTCGCTTGTAAGAAGTATTTGAGGCTCATGAAAGCTATAAGAAGACTGCAAGTGAGGGCTAGAGGATTCTTGGCGAGACGGTGAGCTAATTTAAACTCTTATTATAATGTAAACTGTAAGGCGTTAGGGTTCAAAGTTGCGTGCGCCGATTCGTCGCCCGGAAGAAGTATTTGAGGCTCATGAAGGCTATAAAAGGACTGCAGGCGAGAGTTAGGAGATTCTTGGCGAGACGGTGAGTGTATTTGAACTCTTATTGTAATGTAAACTGTAAGGCGTTAGGGTTTAAATTGTGTCGTTCGTCGCTCGCAAGAAGTATTTGAGGCTCATGAAAGCTATAATGGGACTGCAGGCGAGAGCTAGAGGATTCTTGGCGAGATGGTGAGCTAATTTGAACTCTTATTGTAATGTAAACGGTAAGGCGTTAGGGTTCAAAGTTGCGTGCGCTGGTTTCAATCGCAAGAAGTATTTGATTTGAGGCTCATGAAAGCTATACGAGGATTACAGGCGAGAGCTAGAGGATTCTTGGCGAGACAGTGAGCTAATATGAACACTTATTATAATGTTAACTGTACGGCGTTAGGGTTCAAAGTTGCATAATGAGTTAAAATTACATGTTTTATTTTTTATTTAGGGATTTTAGGAGACCAGAGGGCCTAGCCAAAGTAACATTCGCTAATCTTCGTTATCGCTTCGCTTTCGAAACATGTATGGGATTGACATAAGGTTTCGTTAACAATCGAATTTTAAAACGTCGAGTTTCATCGATACTCTACTTAAATCCATTCTTTTGACAGTTAAACGCGATAAATCGTTAATCATATCGCGTTTCGGGGGTCATGCTAGGGGTGGTGATAGGGTTTAAAAAGCTTATTAACTTATCACTATTATAATTTAGGTTTTGAATTTAGTTCATGTTTGAAACGTCAGTAGAATCCAATTAAATAGTGAAACATTTTTTATGATCATTAATAAAAAATATACAACTTGTTACAAAATAATCCCTAAAGCCGAATATGGTAGATAGGGACCATCCAAAAATCTTATATTCATATGTTATTGGGACCAGGGGTTTAATTTTATAAAACAAACAGTTCAAAATGTTTACAAGTGTTTTTTTTGGTTTTTTTACATTACTTTAAACCATCACTTTCAAATCAATTAGACCTATCATATTAAAATTTCTAGACTATTTTCAAATTCGCCTTAGAATCCTTAGTAAATATTTACAAAAATCGATTAGTTAATAAACATATTTTATTTTATATCTCATCAATACTGAACCCTTTACTTACCTTGTAAATAGGTACTACGGTCTATGTTCTCTGATGTTCATAAATAATAAGGGAAACCCCAATATATAGGATGGAGGTACCAGTTTTCGACAAGGACCAGGAGCCCTATTTTTGGTTCAAAAATAGGGCCCCTGTCTTCGTTTTTTTTAATCGATGGTAAAATGGCTAATACCTACTTAGTTAAAATTTGTCATCTTGGCAAAAGATATCCGATAACATCACACGTTATCTTCAGTGAAATCTAAAGTTGTTAAACATAATTTTTGGGAAAAAAGTGCACTACTTTACGAAAATCACCATTTATTCTCAATTAATAGTAGTTTTAAACCCTGTTTTTTAGGGTTCCGTACCAAAATGGTAAAAAAGGAACCCTTATGGTGTGACTCAGTCTGTTTGTCTGTCTGTCTGTCTGTCACAGCTGGATATCTTGAGAACTACTAATGGTATCAACTTGAAATTTGGAATAGTTTAAGTTGACATTTGCCCAACTATTTTGCAAATAAGAAATAAATAAAAATAAAAATATCTTTTTTACAACAGGGGCTGAAAAGGGGTCTTAAAAATTTTAAGTGGGGTAACTAGGGCATGTGGGGTATCATATGAAAGAGCGTCGTTTGCACGTTTTCAATCATTTTTTCTTTTTTTTAGGCCGCATAGTTTTCGACTTATAATGAAAATTGTAAAAAAAATACCGTTCCCCCCCCCCTTATCTCCGAAGTTTGCATAGAGAAAAATCTGAAATAATTCTATGTGATAGCAATTTATATAAAGATTACAGGAAAAATAAAATGATCTCTCAATATAGCACACTTTTTTAGAAATGATCAAATTTCTAAAAAAGTTAACATTAGATCCACTATCGGTCAAGAGATGGCGCTGACCTAAAACTGTAATACTAATTTATTATTCTACTCTGCAGTGTGGTTTGATGGTGCAATTATGATGGTATGGAACCCTCAGTGCGTGAGTCCGACTCGCTCTTGACCGATTATTTCTTAATGTTTTTGACATTGTTTAAAACTTGTTTTAAACTGTGTTTTTAAACACATAATAAAAAACATAGTTTTATTTCGAATTCTTCAAACACTGTTTAAAACAGTAAAAGTAAAACAACTTGTCATGCCAACCCTGATTGGGACCATCAAACTGAAAACTTTTACCACGCATTTTTATGCGCGAAAATAAATCAGCTGTTTCATATAAAAATTAATAACAAAAGTATATAACAGCTGATTTTTTTTCTTGATTTCAGAGTTGGTCCCATTAAAAGTTGCACAGTTTGATGGTCCCTACCTGCCGCACTCGGTATTAGGGGTATTTTGTAACACGTATACAAAATGAGACAATAAGTATAAGTATTTCGTGGCCAAAGCAAAGTTTTCGCTAGCGTTTTTGAGGAAAAACCCTTTCGTAACTTTTTGTCTTTCGACTTCTTATCCTACATCCCTAATGAGGTTTTGATTTCTATTCGTAAGTTTTATAAAGAGATCTTATTTCTTTTTTTATTATTATATATTCCCACAGTTCTGACTATTACAGATTTTATTTCATTACATGTTGTACAGTACTAATATCAAAACTGTTCCTACAGCAAAGCCCAAGAAGTTCGCCGCAATCGTGCCGCCATCAAACTCCAGAAGACAATCCGCGGTTGGTTAGCTCGCGTCAAGTACCAACGGCTCAGAAAACTGGCCATCGGGATACAGGCGCGAGCTAGGGGCTTGCTGGCCAGGAGATTGTACCGAGACAGAAGGAGGGTTAAAGCGGTGAGAATATAGCTTATTTTATTTATTTCTAGGAAGGCCAACAGCACCAAACAATAAAAGTATGGAATCATAGGCCTATTTTCATACAAACGAGGTATCTTTGAAGCCTTGGTTCTCCGCCAGGGATTAAATGTGGTGTGATCTGATGATGGCCATCCAGGGAGTGAATGGAGAAGATTCAGATCCCCATACACACCCAATTGATCTGATCAGCATTCTAAGAGCTGTTTGGATATGTTTAAAAAAACCATGAAAATAGCATTAAAATGTATGGAAATGCTGTAACTGATGACTCTGATCCTTACAGCTCTTAGAATGCTGATCAGATCAAATGGGTGTGTATGGGGATCTGAATTATTATTATATTATTATTATTATTTATTTTTATTTATTTATTATTATAAAGTTTACATGAATATCTTAAAAGTACGGTACAAACACAAGTTACATTAACTTTACCGTGTACCGGTGTAGCCGACAAATTCATTGTGTGTATGCAAGGTAAATATTACTTAGGTGACAGAATGTCTTTTACGATAAACTATTTAGAAAAAAAAAAAACACTTAGAAACTCAGACACAGCAGGCCGCGGAATAAAGGAATGATCATGCCCCTACTGCGTGGTCAACGGCGGCAGCCAGCGCCGAGCAACCGCCGCCGGCGATCGTCGCGCCAACTCGTGTATCTCCGCCTCCGTGCTCGTCGTACTGCTATCGGAATTGTTTATAAGGGGTGTTTTTTTTTTATTATTATTTTATTATAATTTATTAATGAAGTAATTCTTTAGCTTGTTTTTTATGTTTTTAGTTGTAATTTCTTCTTTTAATTGTGACGGTAATCGATTTATAAGATCAGGAATCATATATTCAAGGGTACGTTTTCCGTATAAATTATTAAATTTTGGTAAGACGTATTTGTTATTATTAGCACTGCGAGTTGAGCCAGTATATTTTCGTAATGTTTTGTTATTTTTTTCATTAAAATATTCTTCTAACAATAATGTGTAATTTACTTTTTCGTGGATTGGGATTATTTTACAATGACTAAAAAGATTATGGTAACCGAAAGATTTAGATTTATTTTTAACCTTTTTAGGGACGATTGTTTTTAAGATTCGTAGTTGTAGTGTGTAGATGAGATCAAGGTGTGACTTATATGTTCTGCCATAGCTAGACAGACCGTACGCAATTTTTGATTCCACTAGCGCCTTGTACAATTGTACCATAATTGGATATGGTATTTTATACCTTATGACAGAAAATTTCGCAAGCATACCTCTAAGTTTATCACATACACTTTTGATATGTGCTTGAATCTTCTCCATTCACTCCCTGGATAGCCATCATCAGATCACACCTCGTTTCATCCTGGGCGGAGAACCAAAGCTTCAAAGTTACCTCGTTTGTATGAAAATAAGCCTATGGTTCCATACTTTTGCTCGCAAGTGTATTATGGGTATTGCAGTACATAGCCATAGGGAAATCGTAAACATATTAAACTTTTGGAGTAGCTTGTATGCCTCTTGGTTTTATATACTTATTGCGTATTATTTGTTTTATGACCCTTCAAAGTTGGGCGGACAAGTCCATTTAAAAAGTATAAAATTTATTCCAATAAATAATACCTTCAATTAGTCCATAAAATTGTGGCAACAAATGTGGCCAGTGGAATACAGGGGCTTGCTAGTTAGGAGGATGTACCAAGACAGGAGGGTCAAAGCGGTCAGAATGTAGCTTTTATAGGAGTACAGCCATTGGGATACAGGCGTGAGTCAAATAATTACACTATTGTGATATTTGGGACGGGAATCATAAATAAAGCAACAAGGGTATCTCTACAAAACAAAATAGGTGGACAATTTACAGAGCGACGAAATCCCTCTAGTTAATTTACCAAACTTTACCACTTTTTACGCACATTTGATACTTATCCATCAGTAAAAATTCCTGGCAATGTTATATTCGATTTAGATACATGATTAGCTTGCTATTATACCACACCAAATCTAGAGCTCTGTAAATTGTATACCTTCCATCGCTTTTTCAGCGCCTTTGTTAATCAACCACTCCCACTGGTTATAATGATCTGTTAATAATGATAGTCTAACTAACAAGAGGGATTTCCTCACTGTGTAAATTATCCACCTGTTTCCGGGGCTAGCTCTTAGTCCATTATTGTCTCTATTACAACTATCATCATCAAAAAGAGAGAATTTTTGTAGCATACATTTAAAATGTAGTCCTAAATGTTGAATTTAATTGCAGGTGATGGAGTTACAGCGCTACGCTCGCGGCTACCTGGCGCGGCGGAAGGCCCACACGATGAGGCAGCATATCATCATCGCTCAAGCTGCAGTAAGTACTCTACTAATTAGAATAAATAAAATGAAAACCGAATATACCGGGTGTCCCAAAACTTTGCCACATGGAGGGAATAGTACATTACATCCGAGAACGGGAAGCTAGGGAATGCAAGTAGCTTCCAGTACAAGGTTTGTGTAATACTTTACTCACGAAATGCGAGGAAATACAATTTTCTTTGTAAAAATGTGATATTTAAATTGGTTCGCGTGGCCATTTTTACTGACCGGTCATGCAACCATAAAGTTTCATAAAAAGAAAGCTAGCTGATAAGTTCTACTGATTTGAATTTGGGACATTTTCTTCCCGCTCTCAGTGCGGGAAGTAAGTATTGAATTTCATTTCCGCACTGAATTTCAAATTTAGAATGTGATGAACCAGACCCCCACGGAAATGTTGAACGCCCCGCATTCTTTTTTCAAATGGAATGATAACATTTCAAAGCATAAGTGAGTAAAGTACCTTAAATATTGAAGATAGGAAATTTTACTGAAAGAAGACTTCATTTTATTTTAAAAATTAAAGCGAACTGCATTCAAAGATTTTTTTAAATATCGCATTATTTTCTATACAAATTGATACAATACGTAATCATTAAAATTTAAATGTATAAATTCATGGTCTTCCTTTTGTTTAAGATGCTGTGTTACTTAACAAAAAATAATCCTAACGAGTAACCCTTTCGATCGGTATCGTAAAAATAAAAGATTGTATTTTTTTCTAATTTGGTGGGTTCGATTCCTGGTTAAGGCATGCGATTTTTCGAAAATCTTTGAATACAGTTCCAATTATTTTAAAAATCAAAATGAAGTCTTCTTTCAGTAAAATTTCCTATCTCAAAATTTAAGGTACTTTCCCTCCGTGTGGCAAAGTTTTGGGACACCCGGTAAGGTCCTTCTTAAATAGTGCACAAAATTTTAAGGGGTCAATGTACTTTTGCATATAAACAACTTTTACTATGGTACCAACATTGAAATCGCGAAAAAAAAATCAGCTGTTTCATACATTTTGATCTATTCGATTTTAAATTTTATATGGAACAGCTGATTTGTTTTCGCGATTTCAATGTTCGTTTCGTAGTAAAAGTTGTTTGTATGCATGAGTACATTGACCCCTTAAAATTTTGTGCACTATTTAAGAAGGACCTTATATTTAACACATATGACGAGGTACAGAGTTTTTAAAAAGACCTTCCTTACATAGTTTGAATTTAAAATCGCTTACAAAACTTGCATTAACAAAAAATATGTTTCAGTAATAAACTTTCACTTGCAAAACAATTCAAGTGTATACTAAATAACCCCCTAATGCCGAATATGGTAGATAGGGACCATCAAACTGAACAACTTTTACTATAGGACCAGTAAAAGCTGTTTTATACAAAAACTAGCGGCCGCCCGCGGTTTCACCCGCTTGGTTCCCGTTCCCGTGGAAATATCGGGATAAAAAGTATCGTATGTTTTAATCTAGGCTATCTACTATCTGTGTGCCAAATTTTAACCAAATACGTTCAGTAGTTTTTGCGTGATTGAGGAACAAAGATCCAAACATTTAAACGTCCATAGACACATCCACAGATCTTTTGTATGCAAACTCCTCAATCCTCAATCGATGAAAATTTTCAGGGATGTAATATAGTATGAATCAAAACTTATGTACAAATATCCAAAAACAAAAAAAAAACGATTTGGCTGATTTAAAAAATATGTTTCATTCATGATACTTTATCAAACTGTAAATAAAGTTTCGTCTACTGAAGATTTACTGTGTCCATTACCTTCCTTTCCTACACTAACTAATTTAATTACCTATTCTTTTACCAGATACGTCGCTTCCTAGCCCGTAGACAATACAAACGCCTCCGCATCGAAGCTCGAAGCTTAGACCACGTGAAATCCCTCAACAAGGGACTCGAGAACAAGATTATCAGTCTACAACAGAAGTTGGGAACTGCCCTGGAGAGGGCCAGGGGCATAGAGCCGCTACAACAACAAGTGGCGGAACTCAGGTCAGTAACTCTAATTTTTAGGCATTAAAGAACTCAGGCTAGCCTTAAGGGGTTCTATTGCAGCTTCAAAAACTGAGGATAGCCTTATGGAGCTCCATTGCAGCTTCAAAAACTCAGGATAGCCTTAAGGAGTTCTATTGCAGCTTCAAAAACTCAGGATGGCTTTATGGACCTCCATTGCAGCTTCAAAAACTCAGGATGGTCAAAAGGCTCTCAACTGCAGCTTCAAACAGGCACATATCATAATTAATAAGTGGGTGTTAGGCAAATAAATGATAGAGACTTCTGACGTACCTAAGCTATAATAAATGTATATAGATTTTGTTAACCAATAAAGTATAATCAAATTACAAGATAACTAAAGACAAAAATTATAGTATAAAACCCCTTCTATCCACTTGATACCCCCCC
Source organism: Agriphila tristella (assembly GCA_928269145.1). Classification (NCBI taxonomy): domain Eukaryota; kingdom Metazoa; phylum Arthropoda; class Insecta; order Lepidoptera; family Crambidae; genus Agriphila; species Agriphila tristella. The sequence goes on along the minus strand of OV743451.1, from coordinate 630,480 downwards.
CCCCCCCTAGAAAAATCAGAGTGAAAATAACAGTGACAGATCCACTTGTCTTCCGCTCTTTAAGCTTCGAAGATACCTATTCACTTGCGACTTTTTATTTAGGGTTCCGTGCCCAAAGGGTAAAAACGGGACCCTATCACTAAGACTCCGCTGTCCGTCTGTCTGTCTGTCACCAGGCTGTATCTCATAAGCCGTGATAGCTAGACAGTTGAAATTTTCACAGATGATCTATTTCTGTTGCCACTATAACAACAAATACTTAAAACAGAGTAAAATAAATATTTAAGGGGGGCACCCATATAACAAACGTGATTTTTTTTGCCGTTTTTTTGTACGGAACCTTTCGTGCGCGAGTCCGACTCGCACTTGGCCAGTTTTTACTTTAACTTGCTTGTTGATTACTAATCAAAACAAATTATCAACAGGGCGAAACTAGAAATATTGAAAGTGGTTGAAATCGAGGCTAAAGCATTAAAAGTGGGCAACAATGAGAAAGACAGCCTGATAGCCGCACTGCAAGCGGAACTCACGAGCGAGAGAGACAGCAACAAGCGGCTTATAGAGGAGAAGAAAGAGACAGAGAAGGCGTATAAGAAAGAGAGGGAGGAGTGGCAAGCGGAGAGCAAGAAGTTGGAAGATGAGCTGAGGAGCAGGAAAGAGCATTTGGACATGGCTATTGAAGGTAAGGCGGTTTCATATTCAACAGTTTTGTGCGAGGGACTTCGAAGATGACGAATATAGTAAACTTATCTTTATAATTCAAAGCGTAAAGTTGGAACTTGTTCGTATAAGTATAAAAAATAACTCGTCTTTATAATTCAAAGCATAAAGTTGAACTTGTTCATACATAAAATTAACTCATCTTTATAATTCAAAGCATAGAGTTGAACTTGTTTGTGTATAAAATTAACTCATCTTTGTAATTCAAAACGTGAAGTTGAACTTGTTCGTTGATAAAATTAACTCATCTTTATTATCCAAAGCGTAAAATTGAAAGATCTTTCCGAAAGTTTTTTAGCGATCTACTTAACATACTGTTTTCTACTTCTTTTTTTTACTCACAACGGGGTAATGCTTGGCCTTCACCTCACCTGATGTTAAGTGACGATAAGGCCGCAGGTGGAAGCGCACTACACCCGGAATCCTCACCACTGAGGAACTGGCTATCTTACCTCTAACTGCCGGAACACAATTTTCAAATTGTTGTTATGGCGTCAGACTTAGGTAAGATGGTGGTAGCTAGCCAGGCGGACTTTAAATAAGCCCTACCTCCAACCAAACCGAGTACAACTTATACCCCCCCTTGGAATCGAACCCGGGACCCCTGCGTCTTACACGCTAGGGCGAACCACTAGACCACAGAGGCGGTTCTACATTTTAATAACCACCTCTCTTCCTATATCTAAATTAAAAACAAATATTTCCTCAACACAATTCGGTATCAAAACCGAACACAAACTTAATTGATTAGAACAAGATAAAAAGCGATAATTCCTTAATTGTTCGCACATTTATCAGTTATCAGCAAATCAATATTCAGAATTTGATCACAGTTTCGTACTGTGATATTAAATAAGGTTAGGTTTGTAAACAAAGTTACTGATTTTTTAACAAGTATTAAAAAATACTAATTTTATTAATGGTAAATTCACAAGTTATTAAAATAGTGCCTTTTTGAGTTAAGTGATTTTTGTATTAGTGCAGTGCTAAAATTGATCTATTGCTAAAATACCGAGAGAAATTATTAGAAGATAAAAACCGTTGCGTTGTATGATTCTCACATTATGCTTCATATAAAAATCTATTTACAGTTAATAGATAGACCTACATATTTGTTGCTTAGATATTTCTGTTAAATAACGGGGTACAGCAATAGAAACTGATACATAGCATAGTAGACCATTTTTTTGCTGAAAATAGGGTAGGTTTTTGTGGAGATAGGTATGAGCAATCTTTTGAATGTATATTAAATAGTACCTAACCATAGATTATCAACCTTTTCTTTCGTGTGTGATGTAAGAAACAAGTGGCATATATTTGTTTATAAAAACAGTGAAATGTAAAACAGAAATGTTTTAAGTTTAAATGTGTGTCATATGACCGAAATAGTAATGCCTCCGGAAATAGTAGTGGAGGAAGTGAAAGACGCTTCTAATGATATGAGTCTTGTGCCTTGGACGAAGGAATTCGAGAGCAGAGCCAACTTTTGGAGAGGTTAGTTTTTGCCTCTGTCTTATGTGTCTGAAAGTTTGTTATTCTGTTTGCATACAAACAAATTATAGTTATTTGTGCAACTGTTGTATAATTAGGGGTATTAAAAGGGTATATATTGGAATGCCTATTTTTTTTTGTCCTAATTGTCTTTGGCACACTAATTATTGGCCTAAAAACTTTTTGCATAATTTTCATTTGACCTAAATTTGTTTGGCCCCCTTATTACCTATTACCACTTCGCCTAAAATTTTTTCGCCGCATGTTTACTTCCCAAATTCATTAAGCATAACTATTCATAATTCCTAATTGACCGAGCGAGCACAAAGTGCGAGCGAAGCGTCTCTGCTTCAGCTTGGGCAAAAATTCTTTCGTATGTCTGTATGTTCTCTTCTACAGGTCGCATCTCTCAACCGATTCTCGTGAAAATTTGTGAGCAGGTTCAAAAATTATATGGAATTTTTTTGTCGAGCCAGATTTTTTTAATTTTTCAAAATGGCGGAGAAATGTAAAAAAACAGGTTTTTCGGCTTTCCAGCGCTGTCTGTTCTCCTCTACAGGTCACATTTCTCAACCGATTCTCGTGAAATTTTGTGAGCAGGTTTAAAAATAATATAGTTTTTTTTGTCACGCCACTTTTTCGATTTTTTTCAAAATAGCGGAGATATGGAAAAAAAAACATATCGCAGTCCAGCTTTCCGGGTCTGTCTTTTCTCCTCTACAGGTCGCATTTCTTAACCGAATTTAGTGAAATTTTGTGGGCAGGTTTGAAAATCATATGGATTTTTTCAAGTTGAGACAGTTTTTCAAAATTTTTCGTAATGGCGATATGTAAGAAAAATGTATTTCAGTCCGGCTTTCTGACGCTGGATGTTCTCCTCTACAGGTCGCATTTCTCAACCGATTCTCGTGAAATTTTGTGAGCAGGTTCGAAAATAATATAGATTTTTTTGTCACGCCACTTTTTCGATTTTTTTCAAAATAGCGGACATATGTTAAAAATAATTTACTGAAAAAATCATTTTTTAAAAACACGTTTTTAAAACGGACTAAATTATTACAAAAAATCGGACTAAAAATATTAAAACGGACAAGTAAAAACAAACTAAAAAGTAAAAAATAAATTCTTCTGTAAATATTTATAACTCTAATAACCTATACCTACCTACAGAAATTTTAAACCAAAAAACGTGGGGCGCATGCTATAGACAATATCGATGATAAATTTTACAAAACGCTATTTAGTTAACGAGCTAAGACTAAAAATATACCATCTCCTATCGGAGCACTCGTCAAAACGATTCAAACGAGCCCAAACTCGATGGTGTTGCATGGTTTTATTACAGAGTCCCAGTGCCCTGCAAAAACGGATTTTTTTGCAGTTTTTCACGTATCACGCCGGTAGCACAACTTTTTTTTGCTTGCAAAACATAGTTCTACACACCTCTAAGGGGTCCAAATAACATACAAAAATGCAGCTTTACATCGCGCTTTGCGTTTTTAACCGACTTCCAAAAAGGAGGAGGTTCTCTGTTTGGCTGTATGTATGTTTTTTTTTTGGAGAATAACTTCTTTTTTTATTCTAGAAGCCCCACCCGACTTCATTATACGTGTTTAATTACAATGATATGCGTATCTAATGATTTGAAAATTATTTCTTGCTTTTTAGGGGTATTTAATTTTGAAGCTAATTTTGTTTTTATTTTCAGGTTTTTTGAAGTCGGTTTTGTTGTTTTTAAACAATTTTTTATTTTTTAATATAGAATTTTACTGGCCTATGAAGGTCAAAGTGAAAAAAAAACTTATTTTATTTGTTATTTCCTATTTTTTATCCAAAGAAACAGTAGCAAAGTTTTACGTATTGCGTTACAAACAATGGCTTCAAAACGTTATCACTCAATGTATCTCATGAGCACGCAATCGCACATAAACGTTGCTTTTCAACTCGGCCGTACGCAGCTGTGTAGCATACACTCGCAGGCGCGGTCTTTTGTACGCGTTACATATTCTTTTGTAACACCAAAAATTAAAATCGTTTCCCAGCAATAATTTTTTGAAGCGCTCATGGCGGAACTTGACAGGCTGATCGTACTCGATCACGTTTGTTAAGCAACGCTTAGTCCGGCTAGGTGTCGGATGGGTGACCGTTAAGTGGCATTACAACTGAGCGCTTCCGTGCTTCGGAGGGCACGTTAAACCGTCGGTCCCGGCTGTTGTCATCTGATAACAGTCGTTAAGCCAAGTTAGAGGCCTTACAGGCGGCTTGATAAACTCTAACACCAGAGGTGGCCACTATTCCTCATTCGATAAGAAAGAAGAAAGCAATAATTTTGAACAGAAATGGTCAGGAAAATCTTAATATATAAAATCGTAAACTGAATGACTGACTGACTGACTGACTGATCTATCAACGCACAGCCCAAACCGCTGGACCTAGAGACTTGAAATTTTGCACACAGATACTTTATACAGTGTAGGCATCCACTAAGGAAGGATTTTTGAAAATTCCATCCCTAAGGGGATGAAATAAGGGATGAAAGTTTGTATGAAAGTCCCTCAGTTTTGAAGCTAGAATCTTCAAATTTTGTGTTTAGGCTGACGATTGAAAATTAATAAATACGGGTCTCAGCGTTTTTCAAAATTCTACCCCCGAAGGGGTCAAAAGGGGGGTGAAGTTGTGTATTAAAGAAAATCCTTTATTTTCGAAGTAAAAATCGCTAAATTTATAATTTAGGCTTATGGATAGCAATCTAAAGCAACGTATATTGTTTTTGTTAGGATTTCAACTCCAAAGGGGATGAAATGGGGGTGAAAAGGGTTAAAAAAACCTAAAAATAGATATGGATGTCGTTATCGGGGTTTTGTGGGATGATGATTGCAAAAATGACATTTATTTTGAAGTCCAACCACGGTGGACATGATTTAACCCCTAAAGGGGTGAAAATGGGGTCCAAATTTTGTATGGAAAAATAATATAAAATAGACATTACAACTTTAAACTTCGTAGGCGCACATCTAAAAATAAATAGGCAAATATATATTTTGTTATTTTGAAAATCAACCCCTTAGGGGGTAAATGGGGTGAGTAAACATAAAAATCGATATAGATGTCGTTATTGGGGTTTTCTGGGATGACGATTGCAAAAATGACATTTATTTTGAAGTCCAACACGGTGGACATGATTTAACCCCTAAAGAGGTAAAAATGGGGTTCAAATTTTGTATGGAAAGAGAATACAAAATCGAAATTACAACTTTAAAATTCGTAGGAGCACGTCTAAATATATATTTTGGGATTTTGAAAATCAACCCCTTAGAGGGTAAGTGGGGTGAGTAACATAAAAATCGATATGGATGTCGTTTTTGAGGTTTTATGGGATGGTGATTGCGAAAATTAGATTTATTTTGAAGTCCAACGCGGTGGATATGACACATATGGACCTGGACCTGGACATGCACATCCAGGGAACGGGAACCGGAACGGGCACGGGCATGGGAACGGGAACGGAACGGAACGGAACGGAACGGAACGGAACGGAACGGAACGGAACGGAACGGAACGGAACGAAACGAACCGGAACAGAACGGAACGGAGCGGAACGGAACGGAACGGAACGGAACGGAACGTGAACGAGACAGTAACGGGAACTAGAATGGGACGGGTACGGGAACGGGAACGGAAGGGGTACGGGACGAGTACGGGAACGGGAACGGGAACGGGAACGGGAACGGGAACGGGAACGGGACGTTTACGGGACGTGAACGCAAACGGGACGGGAACGGAACGGGAACGGGAACGGGAGCGGGAGCGGGAACGGAAACGGGAACTGGAAGCCTTGTGCGAGGCCCGCCACACGCGGCAAATGTCTTGCCTCGCGATGCAGCGCGCTTGATGGCAGGCGCGGTCGCAGCCTGAAATTTTGGGGGGGGTCACTAAAAAATAATAATACAATTGCTTTTTTTTTGCCGGTTTTAGCACTACCAGCGCCCTGGGGGGTGATTTTGTAACTTTGTTGCAATCAACTCTGACAGAAATCGCAGTTACATCGCTGCTTTAGTAAGAACCAATGTGACAACTATCTTAACTAAAGCAGCAATGCAACCGCGCTTTCAATCGATTTCAATCGAGAATTGTTAGCAACAGCTTTACGTAATCAAGGTACTGGGCGATATTTCTACGGGGCGCCCCTTATATGCGATTCCAAGATTTTCAATTTTGCTTGTTAGTTTGCCTTTTTTTAGTCAGAGTAACCTACTAATCTTGTAATCTTGCTTGTTTATAGTAAAAAAAACGGCCGCGCAGCGCGATTTTTAGTCAGTTTCAACTTTTAAACTTGTAACCTTGCATGTATATAGCGAAAAAATGGCCGCGCAGCGCAGTTTCTATTCAGTTTCATCTACTAATCTTCTAATTTTGTTTATTACAGTAAAAAACCGCCACGTAGCGAGAATTTTAGTCAGTTTCATCTACTAATCTTGCTTGTTTATAGTAAAAAAAAAACGGCCGCGCAGCGCAATTTTTAGGCAGTTTCAACTACTAATCTTATAACCTTGCTTGTTTATAGTAAAAAAATGGCCGCGCAGCGCAGTTTCTAGTCAGTTTCATCTACTAATCTTGTAACCTTGCTTGTTTACAGTAAAGAAAAACGGCCGCGCAGCGCGATTTTTAGTCAGTTTCATCTACTAATCTTGTAATCTCGCTTGATTATAGAAAAAAATCAGTTTCATCGACTAATCCTGCTTGTTTATATTTGAAAATGGCCGCGCAGTGCGATTTTTAGTCAGTTTCATTCGTCGCTTCGTCGCTCATCGCCAGGCAACAATTAAATGCGATTGATAGTCGACCGGTGGTCGGGCGTTTTCGGCGCCCCACACACGAGGGCGCCCAGTGCAGTCGCACCGCTTGCACCGCCCTACTGTCGGTACTGTATAGAAGATTTTTCTATTTGACGTGTACGATTTTGGGGGGGGACGCTTCGGACCGCGCAAAAATGTAAAAATCGTAAAAATGGCTGGCCGGATCCTGGTTGAACTTCGTAGGAGCACATCTAAAAATAAATAGGCAAATATATATTTTGTTATTTTGAAAATCAACCCCTTAGGGGGTAAATGGGGTGAGTAAACATAAAAATCGATATAGATGTCGTTATTGGGGTTTTCTGGGCTGACGATTGCAAAAATGACATTTATTTTGAAGTCCAACATGGTGGACATGATTTAACCCCTAAAGGGGTGAAAATGGGGTCCAAATTTTGTATGGAAGAATAATATAAAATAGACATTACAACTTTAAACTTCGTAGGAGCACATCTAAAAATAAATAGGCAAATATATATTTTGTTATTTTGAAAATCAACCCCTTAGGGGGTAAATGGGGTGAGTAAACATAAAAATCGATATAGATGTCGTTATTGGGGTTTTCTGGGATGACGATTGCAAAATCGACATTTATTTTGAAGTCCTACGCGGTGGACATGATTGAAACCCTAAAGGGGTAAAAATGGGGTTCAAATTTTGTTTGGAAAATAATATAAAATTGAAATTACAACTTTAAAATTCGAAGGAGCACGTCTAAAAATAATATATATTTTGTGATTTTGAAAATCAACCCCTTAGAGGGTAAGTGGGGTGAGTAAACATAAAAATCGATATGGATGTCGGTCTTGAGGTTTTATGGGATGGTGATTGCGAAAACAGATTTATTTTGAATTCCAACGCGGTGGACAAGACACATCATGGACCTGGACATACACATCCAGGGAACGGGACCGGGAACCGGAACGGGCACGGTAACGGGTACGGGAACAGAACGGGAATGGAACGGAAACGGAACGGAACGGGAACGGAAAGGGAATGGAACGGGAACGAGAACAGGACGGGAACGGGAACGGAAGGGGTACGGGACGGGTACGGGATGGGAACAAGAACGGAACGAGAAAGGAACGGGAATGAAACGGTAACGTAACGGGAACGAAACGGGAACGTGACGGGAAGGCAACGGGAACTGAACGGGAATGGTAACGGGAACTAAACGGGAACGGAACGGGAACTAAACGGGAACGGAAAGGGAACGAAACGGGAACTTAACTGGAACAAAATGGGAACGGAACGGGAATAGAACGGGACCGGAACGGGAACAGGAACGGGAATCGGAACTGGAACGGGAACGGGAAGCATAAAAATGACTGGTCGGATCCTGGTTGAAGGTTCTCTAAGGATTTTCTTTAACATCCACGCGGACGAAGTCGCGGGCAGAAGCTAGTAAAAATTATAAATTTCAGCTAATTCGAAAAATGTTACAAACGCAGACCCACGAGTAATAACTACTAAATGATGTTTGTTTATGTTGTTCTAGAACGGGACAAACAACATGAGCTCGAAAAGCGCACCCTCAGCGAAGAGTTGGAGGCGGAGAGGCAGAGCCGCCAGAAACTGCTGTCAGCTCAGTACGAGTTACAAGAGAGGCTCGATTCTATGCAGAGGTAAGATTTAGATTATTATTGCACTAGCGGCCGCTCGCGGTTCCACCCGCGTGGTTCCTGTTCCCGTGGGAATATCGGGATAAAAAGTATCCTATGTTTTAATCTAGGCTATCTTCTATCTGTGTGCCAAATTTTAACCAAATCTGTTCAGTAGTTTTTGCGTGATTGAGGAACAAACATCCAAACATCTAAACATCCAAACCCACAAACTTTCACATTTGTAATATTAGTAGGATTCTTAATCCGAGCGAGATCTCCGAGCAGCTCGGTGGCGCAGTGGTTTAGCGCCTGGCCCAGCGATTGTGGAGGGTAAGCAACTTTCACAAGGGTCGGTCATAGGATGGGGGACCAAAAATGTATTATTTTGAGCTTCGTGCTTCGGAAGGCACGTTAAGCCGTTGGTCCCGGCTGCATTTGCAGCCGTTAACACCCACCAATCCGCATTAGGCCCGCGTGGTGGGTTATGGCCCGTCTTCCTTATCCACCCATAAGGAAGGCCTATGCCCCAGCAGTGGGGACATAAAAATGGCTGATGGACAATCCGAGCGAGAGCGAAGCGTAAACGAAGCGTCTCTGATTCAGCTTGGACAAACATTCTTTCGTATGTCTGTCCGTTTGTTCTCTACAGGTCGCATTTCTCAACCGGTTCTCGTGAAATTTTGTGAGCAGGTTTGTCAATTATATGGATTATTTTTTGTCGAACCAGCAAATCGAAAAGTTCCTCAAAAACACATTACAGCAATTTCGAAAAATGTTCAAATATGTCGCAAATTCGAGGTTTCCAGCCCACAGAGGTGAACATACGTAAAATAAATGAGAAAACAACCTAATAGTGTTTCTCAGGTTGTCTGGTTCGCAATTCATCTGACAGACAAACTGCGTTTTTTTTATTAACTAAAAATAAGTTTGTATATGCGATAGGGGTCTGCCGTACGAGCGTACGCTGATATGAAAAATTTGTAGTTTGTCTGTTGGACGAACTGATATCAAAAATTAGCATGTGCTATTTTAAAAAGAAACTAGACGAATTGTAGAATACAATTTGCGAACCAGACAACTTGCAAAACACTCATAAAAACGTCTTAAAAATACGATTCTCCTTGTTATTGAAGTAAGCTAAATAAGATCAGTTAAATTGGTGGAAAGGGTAATTTTAAATAACCGTTTTTTAGGTACAGCTCAAATTCACCAACACATAAACAGCTGATTAAGTTTTAACCGTCTGACTTTTTTATGTATCAAATTTTGAATCATAAATAAGGTATTTTGGAGTTGCAAGCTCAAACTGTATTTGTATAAAGTTTTTAGCAAACAGTATTTGTTCGCAGAGCACCACCGGGTAAGGAACATAGGAGATCTTTGTCTGATGCCAGCAACCACTCGCAGCAAGAAACTACAGTCGACGACGTAAGATTTATCTATAACCTATTGTAAGGATATTTTATAGAAGTAAGGTCAACAAAAAAAAACTCTTTAGACGAACCAGAGAGATAAATATTTGATTATAATTATTATAATGAATTCGAGAGAGAGGTCCTAACTCGACCATTTCACAGAGAAATATGTTTAGTTTCAAGGAGTGAACACATTCTTAAAGTTTTTTATGGTGCATAAATCACTATTTGTAACGACCATAACGACCTAAAATGGGAAACCGTTTCTTTGGACCATCAAACTGAACAAATCAGTCATTTCATACATTTTGATATTTTCGTTATAAATTTGTGCATGAAACTGCTGATATTTTTCGCGATTTCAGAGTTGGTCCTATTTTTTTTAATTGGTATCTGGGCAGGCATTTGACCACCAACTTGCTTGGTAAACAGGATGCGGTCTAAGGTGTAGCACGCTTGTTGGAAATGCCTATTCACTCTTGCCTTGAAGATACCAAGGTTGTAACTATCGGGAACACATGAGCAGGCAGAGTATTCCATTCTTTAGCAGTTCGCATAAGAAATGTATTGGCAAAGCGCTTGGTACGGACCTTGGAGTATCTACTATGTAAGGGTGATATGCTAACCTGCGTCTGGTAAAAGTCTATAGTAAAAGTTGTTCAGTTTGATGGTCCGAAGAAACGGTTTTCCCATTTTGGGTTCATTCATTAAGACCCTGTATTAACTATGCTTTTTTTTAATTAGGATTATGGGTACGGTTCTGTACGGTCCGTGGAAAGCACGCGGCCCGCGCTCGAAGCTGTTAACTGGTCTGCTGGATCTCATAACGGACCAATGCCGGTCAGTTATATGTATTTTATTATTTTTTGTGTCTGTCTGCATGTTGAGGATAGCTTTCCAATAATTTATTAGAAGAAAATATTGTTTAGCTAGCAGCCGCACGCGACTAAGTCTGCGTGGAAAGGTTTTTTGCTACTTCGGGAACAATACTTTTTTTCGGGATGAAAGGTATGGTCCTTCTCTGTACCCCTGACAACGTGTATGCAAAATTTCATGATGATCGGTTCAGTAGTTCCTTTGTTCGCTTTAGGACAGATTCGCTTTACGACAGATTCGCTTCACGGCAGATTCGCTTTACGGCAGATTCGCTATACGACAGAAGTACAGTCAACTCGATATAGAAAATCTGACTTAAGCGAAAACTTTTTTGTAGAGACTTTTTAAAACGACTGTATACGTACAATTTCTGTCTTAAAGCGAATCTGGCGTTAAGCGAATCTACCGTAAAGCGAATCTGGCGTAAAGCGAATCTGTCCTAAAGCGAACAAGGGCAGTAGTTAAGACGTGAAGGCGTAACAAACAAACAAACGGACTTTCGCATTTATAATATTAGTAAGGATTTTTATGTTAAATTTTTCGGCTTTCTTTTAAAGGAGAAAGTTTTTTCCGTTTTTACCCAAAGGGTGATAACGGGACCCTATTACTAACACTCCACAGTCTGTCTGTCACCAGGCTGTATCTCATGAACCGTGATAGCTAGACAGTTGAAATTTTCAAGATGATGTATTTCTGTTGCCGCTATAATAACTAATACAACAATATAAAATACATTATTTAAATGTGGCTAAAATACAACAAACGTGATTTTTTGTCGTTTTTTGGTACCGAACTTTTCGTGCGTGAGTCCGACTCGCACTTGGCCGGTTTTTTCTCTTATTTAAATCTGTAATAATCTTTGGTTTTCTTGATTATACATACCTATTCACCGTTAATTTTTAAGTATATCTAAAAATTAAATGAAGATATCAGACCACGTTTCTAAATTGAACATGCACTTAAAAGTAAAAAATTAACAGTTTGAAAATATCGGAATAAAATCTTGATTAATCGGCAAACTCACAAAAATAGGTAAATAAAAAAGTCTCTTTGGATTATGCGCATGTAATTCTATGAATGAGCTCTAATTCCAGAAATCAGTAAAATTTTGGGACATAAACAAACCTCAATATCTTAACTAATTATTAAATATTGAAACTTTAAAACTGTACATACTCGATTAGAATAGGGAAGAGATACACTCGTTAATTTTTTTGACGATCTCCGTGGTCGAGTGGGTGCACGCCGGTTTTCAAGGCGTCACCATCTCTTTAGGTTCCGGGTTCGATCCCCGGCTGGGTCAATGTAGAAAATGAAATATTCAATATTGTCTCAGGTCTGGGGCCGTACCGGCTAACGAATCGATTTTCATAAAAGTCTGCTGGGTTTCAAATAAAAACAGATAAATCGAGCCCCAATTGGGCCAAAATGACGAACCCAAATTCATGATGTCACACGAACATCGATATCTTCCGAATCACGTCAACAAAAAGTACAAAACGAAATTGCTTACTTTGATTTCTCTGTTTTAAGTTGAAACCCAGCAGACTTTTATGAAAATCGATTCGTTAGCTGGTACGGCCCCTGGGTGTGTGTCATACCACCGTTGTTTCTGATTTCCATAACACAAGTGCTATAGCTACTTACTTTGGAATTGGAGCAATGTATGTGATGTTGTCAAATATTTATTTATTTATTTGATATAGGTACTTAAAAATTAACCGTGGTTATATCTTATTATAATAGATTGCCGACGCCGGCTTAGTTCTAAGGATGCAGAACCGAATCTCCGCACTCCAGAGCGAACTGTCCAGGACCGCCAAACGGGCCAACGACTTGGAAGAGAGGCTTATGAGTGAGTTACCTTTTATATTTTTTATTTTAAAATGTAAAAAATAAATTAAAAAATATATATTAAAAACACGACTGCCCTGCCAAAAACGAACTAAAAAGTTAAACAACAAGTGTCATTGCAGTCGGGGGACCTTATTATGGAACAATTTTTGATCAAAGAGGTCCCCCGACTGCAATGACACTTGTTGTTTAACTTTTTAGTTCATTTTTGGCAGGGCAGTCGTGTTTTTAATATTTTTTTAATTAATTTATTTGTATTTGACACATTTCAGTGACATTATATAGTTTTGGAATGTGCTCATCAAGGCCTTTCATTTGATGCCCATATTGTAATAATAGAAGAATTTTTTTTTCACATTTGAAAATGGCGTCGTACAGTCGCCATATCGATTGTTTCTTAAAAAATATAGTCAGTGTCACTCGGGATGTTGTAAGGATTCTAACGATACCCCATTTACCCAAATCAGTTCAGGCATTTAGAAGTTATGGTGGAATAAAGAAACTCACATACCCACAAACATACATGAACCCTGAACACATATACACTCTTTTTGCTTTAGGCAGTCGTGTAAAAATTGTTTTTTGTGGCGGTTACATAAGACACCAGTCGATTTTAATAGAAATGATGTAACTTTGAAGCTTTAGTTCTCCGCCAGGGATTGACCTAGCTGTGATCTGATGATGGAGATTCAGATCACTATACACACCCAACTGATCTGACCCTAAGAGATATAAGGATATTAAAAAAAGCCGCGAAATAAACATAAAATGTACTGAAATTCCTAAAACTGAAAACTCAGATCCTTACATGTGACATCAATATTTTGTGACGTCACATTTCACACCGGGCGGCCGATATGTATGGGGCGCAAAAGAAATTTGTGAATTGTGATTATCTAAGCAAAAAAATTAAAAACCCGCCTGCATAAAAAGTTTTTTTTTTATTTTTTTCTTTTTAGTTATTATATATGACGGTCATGATATACCTTTTTGAAATCCTTATAATAAGCCCTTTAATTTGACACCCATATTGCAATATTCTAAAAAAAAAAAAACCCACTTCGTATAATAGCACCGTACAGCTGCCATGTTGGTTTTTTTATAACGCCACCTTCTTATGAACACTTGGGCTGACAAGACAAATCTAACGATATCTTAATCATAGAAATCCGTTCAGCCGTTTGAAAGATATGAGGTAATAAAGAATATTACATACAAACACACAAACAAACAAACAAACTTACAGATACGCGCGAAAAACATAACCCTCTTGCAGTTGGGTAAAAATGTTTCTAAAATAATAATGCTTGTATAACAACATTGTTTTGTAATTACGTATGGATTATAATATAATATAATAATCATCACTATTTTGTCACTGCATTTTGATATGTTGTCATTATTGTTATTTTCTAACTATCTTTATTTTTCAATATTCTTTAACATTGTGAGAGAAAAATATTTCTCATTATACCGGTAATTAATTAAGCACCTCTCCTTCAAAAAATTAATAACCTAATTTTTCTTTTATCTACTTAGTAAATGATCTAATTACAATCATATTATTCATTTCGATACTTCCTCATTTTCATTCAAAGGGCTTTTTCATTATCAATAATTAATTTTCAATAACAAATCACCTAATTTGGTCTTAAATCGATTTACTAAGTGATCTTATTTAAAACACGCCTTTCTATACTCATTTGTTCAACAGACCGGCTATCGTCACCTCCTTCGAACCCGAACATAGACAGATTTAAGCTGGAAGAGCTGGAGATTGAGAACAAGAAGCTGCGGGAACACCTGGACCGGCTGAGAGCAGCTGGAGATAGTATACTCATCTCGAAAGAAGTTATAGGTCAGTACATCTAAAGTGTAACAATATATCTTTTCATACAGTGTGGTAACTCCTTTGTTTCGACGCAAATGCAGAAAAATGTCGACTAGTACTACGGTACCTTACTTTCAGTAGGGAAAAGTTAGGTACTTTTCGCCTGCGAGGAAGCGGTAAGGGTATATTTTTAGCTATGTACAGTTAGCCAAAAATATGGTCTACCATCCAATAGTTGTAGTTTATTTGCACTGCATTATACAGCAAGGATTATTTTTTCTTGTAATAATATCCTGACAGTTATGTCAATCTTAACGCTATTTTGGTTACACAGGAAGTTTTATCAAAAATGGTAGACCATTTTCTTAGCCGATTGTACATTTGTGTCGATTATCGCCTTCGAACCCGAACATAGACAGATTTAAGCTGGAAGAGCTCGAGATTGAGAACAAGAAGCTGCGGGAACATTCGGACCGGCTGAGAGCAGCTTTTTAGAGCTGGTTAATTTTGAAGTTGTTTTGTTAGGTAGTCTTTTTCTCAGGTTTTTAAAGGTTTTCTCTTTTTTAAAGCTTTTAAAATGTTATATTGTTTGTTTAGAACAACTAGGCGTTATGCAGCAAGAATTGGACAGAAGACGAGACGAATGCGTACAGTTGAAGAGTGTACTCAGCAATCAGGTATGTAATAAAATACGAATATGTACCTAAACACTTCAATTTAGAAATATATTTCTTCTCAAGCAAAGCGAAATATTCTAAACTACACGGTTATATCTAAAAATGAGATGCGTGTGTCTCTTCCCCATGGCCGTTTTTAACAATACGGAGGCCCTGGGCACTTTCCATTTTGGGGCCTTCTGCTTCAAGAAAGTCGGTTGTTATGTTAAAAAAAGCTTTTTAAAGAAAGCAAAACCTCCTTCAAAAATCTTTAAAAAAACAGTTCTATAAATAGCATGAAATAATGTTAAAAGCCCCACCCGACTTCAATAGACGTGTTTTAATTACTTAATCGATTTGGACATTATTTCTTGCTTTTTATAGAGCTGTTTTTTTTAAGATTTTTGAAGGAGGTTTTGCCAAACTTATTTTTAAAAGCTTTTTTATTTCAAACTTTTTTGTGGTAGGTTTTATTAAATAAAACGTTATAACGTTTCACATTTTTCAATGGTATACCCCGAGTAACTCAATTTCCACATGAGTTCCGTTGGGCCTTCGCAGTTCATCTCTAGTCCAGAACATTTTTGACAATAGATAGGTACTTAACTTGTTTTTTATTGTCATAATCATAAACCTACCAATATTTCAAGCACTGTCCAGTTCCTATTTGATTTTGAGGAGTTCCCTCGTGTATCTTAAAAATCCAAAGTCCAATACCAACGAAATTAATATGGTGTCATTCTTAAGGTGTCTTCTTTCAAACAAAAAAGAATCATCTAAATGGGTTCCTAAACAAAAAAGTAATGGTTGAAAATCCGTCAGAATTCATATAAAATGGTAACGAAAACGACAGTATTTTCAAAATTACTTGAAAACTACTGAACCGATTTCAAAATTTCAAAAAATGGGACCAACTTGGAAACTAACCTCATATTATGACGTTTGAATCATTTCAATCGGTTCAGCCGTCTTCAAGTAATCGGTGTACATACATATAAAAAAATATATGCGACGAATAGATAACCTCCTCCTTTTAAAATTTATGAAGTCGGTTAAAAATAATTACAGCTTACCTACGAAGAGAGACATTTAGCCGTCTTCAAGTAATCGGTGTACATACATATAAAAAAATATATGCGACGAATAGATAACCTCCTCCTTTTAAAATTTATGAAGTCGGTTAAAAATAATTTTACAGCTTACCTACGAAGAGAGACATTGCAATCATTGCATGATTGCAGAGCCATCATACAAAGATTAGTTTATTTATACAAGTAACTAGCAACCGCTCGCGACTTCGTCTGCGTGGAAAGTTTTATTGCTATCTCTCGGGAACAATTTTTTTTTCGGGATGAAAGGTACTCTTACTTACTATTCGTTGGCGCAGCAGGCGAAGATAGGTACAATCGCCCAACGAGACGAGAGTGTTTGTTTGAATTTTTTCGTTTTCTTAATTTAATGACTTTTGGGCACCACCCGACCCAAATAACCGTTATTTGCATTGCAACTTATTGCATAACTTGCAAGCCTTATAAAATATTTAAGTAGGTACCAATTCTTACTTTACTTTTATTCGTACATTGTCAATTTTTATAATTGTGAATTGTGATAACAAAAATTTTTAATTTTGCCATTTTATTTTAAACTTTTTAAAGAATACATACGTAATCTACTCTAAAAACCGCATCTAAATCGGTCAAACCATTCGGAAAATGATTACTACAGCGCCCCCTAGCGGCTGAACACCATAACACCAAGAACCATCGCCGACAAACTACAAAACTATTACAGGAAACCGCATCCAAATTGGTCAAACCGCTTTGGAAATAAATGAAAAAATGATAACTGCAGCGCCTTCTAGCGGTTAAACACCATAACATCTATCTGAGAACCATCGCCGATAACCTACAAACCCATTACAGAAAACCGCATCAAAATCAGTTGAGTAGTTTTAGAGAACTTCTTCAAGCGCGACTTATCTGGTTGCTGCAGCGCCCCCTGGTGGTCTACCACCATGTAACGTATCTAAGAACCTGCTCTGAAATGAAACCTTTTGATTGCAAAAAACCGCATTGAAATCGGCCCAGTAGTTTCCAAGGAAAATGGTAATAGACAAACTTGACTTATCTGGTTGCTGCAGAGCCCCCAGGTGGTCTACCACTATGAAACATGTTTAAGAACCTGCTCTGAAATGAAACCTTTTGAATGCAAAAAACCGCATCGAAATCGGCTTAGTAGTTTCCGAGGAAAATGGTAACAGACAAACACACAAACAAACAAACAAACAAACACACAACCTCTAACCCCAAACGCATATACCGCCTCCGTTCCGTTCCGTCCGTCGTGGGTAAAAATGAAATGAATTGTTTGGCTCGTTTGCCTAAATGAGAAAAGACATTAAAATTTCCATAGCATAAACATAACGCTAGACTACCAAGTGACAAACAATAACGTAATGTAATATAATAAGTCTATGCGTAAAGCGGACAGTTAGAAGGACAAACGACCTTTTGTTAAAAAAAACATTTGTATTAACATAGCGGTCTAGAACCGGCCATCTGGCAAGCAAAACAGACCAAGAACGCAATGGTTTCTCCATTGCTAATTTTTTGTCATAGTAGCTAGGTAGAAGCACAGTGACCTCTTAGTAAAAAAACTTAAAAAAAAAGAACCCCTTTAGGCTCATCCCATATGCCCATCTGGCACACAAAGACAGACCACTGAAACTAAAAATGAACCTTAGGAGGCGCAAGTAATTACTTAAAAATTTATATCTAAATAGCACCTAATAATTTACTACTATAGCGTATAAACTTTGTTTCAATATTTGTTTTGTTTTAAATCAAGATTTGTTTTTCGATATTTTCTAACTATTAATTTTTAACTGCACTTTCATATTCAGAAACGTGTTCTGATATCTCCATTTCATTTTTAGATCGGTGTATACAAAGTATTACAAAAAACCCCTAATGCTGACTACGATAGATAGGTACCATCAAACTGAACCACTTTACTATGGGACCAACTCTGAAATCTCGAAAAAAATCTGCTGTTTTATACATTTTGATATTTTCTTAATTACTTTTTGTATAAAACAGCTGTTTTTTATCGCCATTTCAGAGTTGGTCCCTTAGTAAAAGTTGATCAGTTTGATGGTCCCTATCTACCATAGTCGGCATTAGGGGAATTTTTGTAATACGTTGTATATTATAAAAAGATTAGATATCCTCCAGTGGCTTGTACCGATAAATAATTCAAGAAAACATATTTGAAACCTTTCTATGACATTATAAACATGTCTTACAATAAATTCGAGGATTAGGTACTTTTTCATTAAATAGGAATTCTTTATTGAATTTTGGGGGGTAAAGTTTTAATATTTTCGAAGTTGTACTATTTAGAACAAATACTTATATTAAAAAGCTTTTTAAAAAAAAGCACAACCTCCTTCAAAAATCTTAAAAAACAGCTCTATAAAAAGCAAGAAATAATGTTCAAATCGATTGATTAAAACACGTCTATTGAAGTCGGGTGGAGCTGGAAGTATTTTTTTTGTTTATTGTATTGTTTATATTCTTAAAGCTCCACCCGACTTCAATAGACGTGTTTGAATCAATCGATTTGAACATTATTTCTTGCTTTTTATAGAGCTGTTTTTTAAGATTTTTGAAGGAGGTTGTGCTTTTTTTAAAAAGCTTTTTTATTTTAAACTTTTTTGTGGAAGGTATGTAAGTGATGATCTTATAAAATAAAACGTTATAATGTTTCACATTTTTCAATGGTATACCCCGAGTAACTCAATTTCCACAAGAGTTCCGTAGGGCCTTCGCAGTTCAACCATAGTCCAGCAGGTCCTTGACAATAAATAGGTATACTTGTTTTTGATTGTCATAAACCTGCCAATATTTCAATCACTGTACAGTTCCTATTTGATTTCAAGGAGTTCTTGTGTATCTTCAAAATCCAAAGTCCAATACCAATGAAATTAATATGGTGGACATTCTTAAGGTGTCTTCTTTCAAACAAAAAAAGAATCATCTAAATCGGTGCATAAACAAAAAAGTAATGGTTGAAAATCCGCCTGAATTCATATAAAATGGTAACGAAAACGACAGTTTTTTCAAGATTACTTGAAAACTACTAAACCGATTTCAAAATTTAAAAAAATGGGACCAACTTGGAAATTAACGTCATGTTATAACTTTTGAATCATTTCAATCGGTTCAGCCGTCTTCGAGTAATCGGTGTACATACATATGAATAAAAAAAATATGCGACGAATAGATAACCTCCGCCTTTTCAAATTTTTGAAGTCGGTTAAAAAATAAGTAATTCACGCACCGGGTATTAACGGATTGGGGCCAAAACTTCATTCTCAACAGCTACG
The DNA here is from genome assembly GCA_928269145.1 of Agriphila tristella. Taxonomy (NCBI): domain Eukaryota; kingdom Metazoa; phylum Arthropoda; class Insecta; order Lepidoptera; family Crambidae; genus Agriphila; species Agriphila tristella. The sequence goes on along the minus strand of OV743451.1, from coordinate 610,790 downwards.
TAATTTAATGACTCATTCATTCGTTCAACGCAGTCGTATAGTCCAAATTGAACAGATTATGAAATAGTAATGTGACATATATGTTTTTCATTCAGCGTTATCTGGCATAACGCAAGGTTGACATATCGGACAAGTGATAACGAACACGTAGGAAATCTTACGGTACTGAAATTATTAAGGTTCCGTACTTGAAATGGTTTAGTCGAAAAATGCCAACTTCTACAAATGCCAACTTAGTTTAAAACGCCAGATTCTACAAATATCCAATTCTACAAATGCCAACTTCAACAAATGCCCACTTATACTAATGCCCACTTCTACAAATGCCAAATTCTACAAATGCCAACATTTAGTTGTAATATTTTCAATCACTTTTTCATCTACATTTTTGCGTTTAAATACGAGGGTGGATTGATAAGTCCATGACTTTTTAATGAAGAAAGATTTTTTTTCGGAATATTTTGTTTTATTTCTGTACATAATCTTATTGTAGCTCGGCGTATTTAGTCCAACGAAGTTCCTATCTCTTTAATCCATTATTTTTTTCTTTCATCGCCTGAAAACTGGTAACTGAAATGAGGGCCCATTTCAGACATCACCTTTTGGCTTGATGAAAATCTTTGCCCGCCAAGACATTTATCAAGACATTTGTGCTTACGAGTGAAGGACATCACGAAACATTTATCGGTATTGAACTCCATCTCATTTGTTTTACTCCATTTCTGTAAGGCGCCAATGTCATTTTGAATACGTTCACAGTCTCTTTCGTCTCTGACATCTGCGAATAATTTTAGATCGTCCGCATAAAGCAGACACTTTGCGTAGTTAAGGACCCTCCATACGTCGTTTATCATTAATAAAAACAAAAGTGGCCCAAGAACGGACCCCTGAGTCACTCCAGAGGCAGTGGGATAACAATGTGATACGTAGCATCCGTAATGCACGTACTGCTGCCGATCCCTGCAATAATCGGTTAATAAACGTATAAGTTTAGGAGAAAAACCAAATGCGTCGAGCTTCGATAGAAGAATTTTGCAGTTTACTCTATCAAATGCCTTACGATAGTCAAAATATAAGACATCTACCTGTCCACCCCTGTCTATCGTATTCGATATGTTCTCGACCAAAGTCAGTAGATTTGTGTTCACAGACCTCTTTGGTCTAAAACCGTGCTGTTCATTGCAGAGATACGGTTGAACTTGTTTTAAGAGAACGCCGTGAAGAAGAATCTCAAAGACTTTAGCAGGTGCAGAGAGTATTGCAATGGGTCGATGCTCTTCAACTAGCGACTTGTTATTGCCCTTAGGAATTGGAGTCACACGAGCCTTTTTCCAAGCTGGAGGGTAAACACCGTGTTGCACGATCAAATTTATTAGGTGACAAAGAGGGACGGCAAAGGTTTTTTTACAACTTTTCAAGAGATCTGTAGGTACTCCATCTGGGCCTACAGACGAGGTAGACTTTAGCTTATCAATCGAACGCTCGACATCTGCAACAGAGAAATTGTCTACATTTATGTATTCGGAAGTGGAAGCGATTTTGGAATCCAAAGGGAACGAATCAGGACACGAAGCCTCATCTGTGTACACACTAGCGAAATGATAAGCGAAAGCATTAGCAGCATCAGGACCAGAACATTGATGCCCCTGGTATGTTACATTAGGCTCAAAGCCACCACCAGATTTCAAGTTGTTGATATGACTCCAAAAACCACGAGGATTCCTGTGAAGATTATATTCTAAATTATTTATATAGCATTTGTATGCTGAATTTATTCTATCTTTAAGACCAGCGCGAAGATTCGAAAAACGAGTATAAGTCATTTGGCACTTTGTGTGCTTCCAAGTATGATGTAAACATGTCTTCTGTTTAATATCCCTGATTATGTCGGCAGTGAACCAAACGGGATATCGCCTTGAAGGGATTTTCGGCCTATGTTTCTTTGGAACATGTGAATTAAACGTTGCGTATAAACTATTGTAAAAAGATTCCGTAGCCTCAAGGACGTTTTGAGATTGAAGTGTAGAGTTCCAATCTTTATTATGTAGTGAGTGACATAGAGTAGCATGATCGACTTTTTTAAAATTCCAATCCTTCCCCACATTAATGTTACTTGGCGGCATGGATTCACCTCGAACATCTGTTTCAATGCTAATGGCAATATCAAGCGGTGGGTGATATAAATCTGCAGGTACAAGACCTTCGTTTTCAGCGTTTGTTACATAAGTCGCGTTAACACACTCTTGAGTTAATACTACATCAAGTTTACCACCATGACTATTAAGAATCTGATTTCTATCTACCAGATTACAAAAAGACAGAAAATAACAATAATAATTTAGAGTATTCATAGATGCACTATTCAGATTAAAATCTCCTAAAATAAAGACAAGTCCTTTTAAGTTATGGATAAAACTTTCTATCTTTGTGAATAATTCTAGGTAAACATTGTCACCAGATCTAGGTGGTATATACACAACACAGATAAATACAGTTTGAGAATATAATTTAACAGACACCCACAAATCTTCTCCGGTCGCAGTCTCTAAGTCTTTGCGGCGATAAAGAGTAAGGCCCGGTCGTGCAACTAGCATCGCACCTCCACCCCACGAGCCACGATCACGGCGGATGATATTCCAACCATTAGTTGCGACTTCAGCATCATTTACTGAGTTATCTAAATACGTTTCGGTCACAGCTATCAAGTCCTTATCAAGCAATGCTAGGTTTGTATTCCAGGTCCGAAGTTTCGTTTTTAGCCCGCGTACATTTTGGTATACAATATCGATGGTACAAGATGGTTTCGTCTTACGGCAGGGTCTGTTGGTAATACTATTGATCTTCTTGTCGCTGATCTGGACGAAAGGAACGCCTCCATGGCTTGACACATACGTTTTCTGGCCAGCTATCAGGGGCTAGAATGTGGTCAGAGGTAGCTGCTGGAACACAAAGTTTAAAAGATGCGTAGGGACCACGGGCCTTGAGACCTTCCACTTTAAAGTCTTTGCAACCAGTGAGATTCGAAACGTGTTTTTGTACCTGTTCGACGGTGGTGCCTAATTTGAGGTAGTAAAGATGGAAGCTTCGTTGTCTTTCCGAGGCCTGAAGTTCAACAGTTCCGGGAGCAGCAGTGCCCCGCAATAATCCAACAGGTGGAGCTTTTGCGCGACGTGGTCGGCTGTAATCACTTTGGGATGCGGCGGTTTCCAATGGAACATTACCAGGCGTGAGGATAGGAAAACTCTTGTTGCGAAGAGACGGTGGCTGTCCGCCTAATTCGGTTCCACCTATCTTGACCTCCGTAGTTGAAATAGGAGTATTGACAGACAATGATGCCAAGTTACGTTGCTTTGAAGTTATTTCGTTTGTTGCTGGAGCAGCACCAGTAGGCCCAACAGCTTCCGGTGGTGACACCAAAGTAGCCTCGTTGTGAGATTTAGTTTTTTTGACCCTCTCCAATCCTTCTCCCAGTGCAGCCACTTTATCGGTTAAGTGAGAGATTGCATCAGAGAGCACTGATGTTAATGCTTCGTTAATAGATTTAGAAAACCAATCATTCATTCGTTCAGACATAAAATGGTGCAGTTCTTCTCGCACAATGGTTCTGATTTGATCAAGAGATGGGAAGTGTTCACATTCAGCAGGCAGAAACTCGTCCATGTACTGGGATGCGACAGGGCGTCGAACAGTTACATTATCAGGGCTATTATACTTAGAGGAATGGGCCGGCGGCGGCGCGTGCGTGTTAGTATCGTCTCTTTTTGGTGTTTTATTTATACAGGCTTCACATCTCCATGCTGCTTTATGATCCTTTGTCATAGTATTGAGGAATCGCTTTTCTGAGACATTTGCACATGAAAGATCATAGAATTTATGACAGAGACAGCATTTCAAATATTGTCTGCCTTGCACAGCCTTCCGACAGCTCTCACAGGTAATAGATGCGGTCGACATTTCAATGAATTACAAAAGTGTATGTTAAAAATGAAACTTTTACCACGAAATCCAAATGTTGAATCCAGTATCGCTCGTTTGTCGCAATGTATCGCGGTAGCGGTCGTGACGCGCAATAGACCGCTTGGACAGCGCGGCCGGCAGCAGCGGTGCGGTAACTCACCCTCACAAAGTAAGCAACTTGCGGGTTGGTTGAGAATGTTGCGTTGATGCACGACGTACGGTACAAGTGTTCAGAATAATTTGTCTTGAATAAAAGTGAGTTTGATAATGGTTCTTCCACTAATAATCAAGGAATAACTTAAAACTTCGCATGAGTTAATGCACGTAAGTGAATCTTTAGTTTAAACACGGTTTTAACACAGTTAAATCGGGAGTGATTTGACACAGATGTTGCTACAAACGCGCGCTCTAGCGGAACATGAACATTTATTCATATTTGGTAGGAGAAAATATCTCACTGGGGTTGAATCTAGAGAATAGGAAGGATTCGCATCTTCATTCGATGAGTTTTGATGTCATGAGTGCCGCCGAGAGGTTCGACAGGGTCATTAAGAAAAGTTAGAACTCGCTTGAACTTTTTGTTTCCAAAAGTAATAATCTTTTGCCGAATTTGAAAAAAAAATAGTGTAAAGATGCCTTAAGGAGTTTCTTTTCAAGACTCAAAAATAAATTATGAAAAAAAAAGTATTTCTTCTTTTCAAAGTCATGGACTTATCAAACCACCCTCGTAGTGTATTTTCAATCAATTTTAGAATTTTGATATTTTTTTGCTTTTCTTTCCTTACATACATACATACACACACGCCTGTTTCCCATGGGGGTAGGCAGAGACTATGGATCGCCACCTGCTACGATCCTTGCACACTTCTTTCGCTTCATTCACATCCATCAATCTTTTCATACATGCCCTGCGGTTTTTGTCAAGCCTTTCTTTCCTTCGTAATAAAAACGTCTCCAAAGTACCAGGATCACATAAATATGGAGAAGGTAAATAAATAAAAAAAAATATGGAAACGCATTAATATATATCAAAAAGTGATTGTAAATATAACAACTAAATGTTGGCATTTGTAGAAGTTGTTATTTGTAGAATTTGGCATTTGTAGAAGTGGACATTTGTAGAATTGGACATTTGTAGAATCTGGCGTTTTAAACTAAGTTAACATTTGTAGAAGTTGGCATTTGTCGACTAAACCCTTGAAATATATATTATCGTGTTGCATATTCGATAGCCATGGCTGTCGAATGAAAATGAGTAGTTAGTTATGTTATGTTACGTTACGTCATCCGTCGTCCGTGAATGTTTTATGAGGGGTTGGCAACGCAAAGCTAATTGTAGATGTCGCTACGTACGCTTGTTCCTAAGACAGTAGACGTTCAGAACAAAATATATGGGAAAATTGGTATTTATTTTGTGATATTTTTTTACCGAAAAAGACCCATTGACCCAAAATGGATATAAAAGACTACTATGCAAATGCCGGAATTTAAAGCAAAATTAAGACGTTTTGATTCTTACAGAATTTATAAATTTTTTCTATATCCAGATTTTTCAGAAATTTGTAAGTGCCAACATTTTTATAGCCTATAAAACAGAATTTAATCATTTTAAAGCATAAAAAACGATTTTTTAAGTAAAAGTCCTTTGTTTTCATAGTTCTCGTGGAACAAGCGTACGCAACGCCATTTTGACAGTTGCCTTCCCCATTGGTTTAGCCATAGCCTTCTATATCTTCCAAGCCCTGAAGTTGAGCAGAACGGCAACATCGCATGTGGTCAAGCACATAGTATAAAATTATTTTAAAAATAATTTATTATTTGTTTTTCCTATATTATCTATGTTTAAACTAGTTGTAAATTGTGATGTAAGATTATTTCAATAAAGTTTTATATTTATTATTATTATTTATTTATTAGAACATAAGGTTTGAGTCAAATTATTTGAACTTTTCGGGGGTCTTTTAGTACGATGAGAATTTTGATCTAAGCCTCCTCTAGCAATAAATCTTATATCATTGGAAAGGTCTTTAAATTTGAAACACTTTATTGTATCACAATAAACGTCAACTATTAGTACTTTGAGAGTTATAACGCTCTGAACTTGACCAATTTTTTTATCATTTATGACCTAAAACTCCGAAAATACTAACAATTAATAGAAAGTATGTTTGCAGCAAATATTTATCATATGAAAACCTTTCTAATGATATTTCATTTATTGCTAGAGGTGGGGTAAATCAACTCCCATAGACAATAAACCACTTTTATACTTTAATAACCTTTAACTCTAAAAGTATAAACAATTGAAATAAAGTATATTAACAGCAAATATTTGTCTTTAAAAGACCTTTCTAATGATATATCATTTATTGCTAGAGGGCGTGTTAATCAACTCCCTGCTGAAGAAAATCAACAAAAAAGATGACATCTTTGACAGCCATTTTTTCCTGGTTAACATTGATATTTTTCTTATTGTTTAATATACAAAGCATTTCAATAAAGGAACTAAATTATTTTCATATTTTAAACCTTACACGATTACTAGGAAAAAAAATATCGACCTCTTAAAATTTAAATATTCCCATACATTTAGTATGGAGACTGGCCGACGACATGACCACGAACTGACAGTAACAGACGTTGCCAAACTTATGTTCACGGCTTGCAATTATAGAAGGCTATGGTTTAGCCAAAAACGAAGAAGGCTTTATATGAATATTGTTGCTTCCGTTTTAAAGATTAACCAATGAATGATTATCTGTGAAAATGAATGAATGATTCTCTGTGAAAGTGAATTTTAATTTTTCGTCAGATCTTAGAGGATGATTCTGTGTGAAAATGGTTTTCATTTATCTAATTATGTCACTTAACATCAGGAGAGACAAGCGTTATAGAATAAAAAGGCTAAACATAATTTTCTTTAAGTATTCGACAGTGGAACCCTACCTTGAATCTTTTTGCTATCTCAGTAAACAAGAGTTACCAAACCCGACTTGATACTAAATTAATATTGATATTTGTTTATTCTTTTTCTACACAACTTTGCAAACAAACATAGTTACAAGTAATTATGAGCTTTGTTTACGAAGCTTTAGACTTCAGAATTGATTGTCAGTGTTATTTCGAAGTTGCACATTCGTTTTTAATGAAGTTACCAGTTAAGAAGAAATTATGAAGGTAAACCAAGTGCTTAGTGATTTTAAGAAGGAATTCAAAATGTCCAAAACTTTGTTTTTGGATAAACCGAAGAGTTTTTTCATTGATAAAGATTCTCCTTTGATACAGAGTGGCTTGAAATTTAAAAACAAACAGGTAAAGCAAAGACAACTTATTAGTTAGTAAGGATTTTAGTTGATTGTATTGGTGACCAAGTGACCCATCTCAAGAGTTTCTGATGTCAAAACGTTAATTGCTTGCAATCAATAGTATTGTGTGTGCTATAAATAATTTGAAAGAGTTTAGTGAAATAATGAACTCAATTGAAACTTTATAATGTAGGTCAAGATTTAGGTAAGACTTAGGGCGACTTGCACCAATATTGTTTAAGAACCACTTAAGCACAATTTTGTATACGAAATACGAAGTTTAAGTGATACTTAAACATATTTAATTTGTCACCTTAACTATTTAGATCAGGTAAAAGTCTTTGGAGGATTACTTGCCTATTTCATCTGTGTGATAACATCGGAAATATAATAAAAATAATTAAACTTAAATGATTTTACTTACTAGAAATGAAATCACATATTATAATGACAGACTTGTTTTTAGATGGGTGGAGCTGTGGAATAAGCTTGTAATTATAATAGAATATTTAGCTGCTTATTTACTAACCTAATTATTAAAAAAAAAATATCTCAACCATTATTGGTGAATTTTTTGGCCTTTCGATCGAATTTTAGTGACAAATTAAAAACAAATGTTCCACAGGTGTTAACTTCGAATTATGTTAAAATAATATTTTGTTGAATAATAGAAAAAGTTCTGTAGGATTATTTAAAAAATATATATTTTTGTTAATTAGCAGAAACCGTGGTTCCAAGCCCTGAAGAACGTCGTGAGTAGATTAGTGAAATGGCATGCTTTTAATGTATGCATCCTTATTAACTGCATGATGAATGATTTAATATCACAGTCGAAAATAAACTTTGCTTTTTAAATTTGAGGTTTTAGCATTCACTAAATAATATGCAAAAATTCGACTCGTCACCGGATCATTAATATTTTAAAGTTATTTTATTAATAAGCAATTTATTCTTGTAATAAACAATTGTTATGCTGTTTTTATTAATTATTTAATAATTTATGTTTCTTTTTATTATTAATTTTAACCTTTTTTTCGCATGCCTTCTATTGCTGTCACTGCATGGTACAGTTTTTTTATTTTGCATCGAAAAGCATGAAATTCTAGTTAAGTTTTTAATCGGTAATTTTACTTTGCATCCTTTTTAAATTCATTTTTTTTAAGTATAATGAACTCAAAATGCGAAAACCGTTTCTTCGGACCATCGAACTGTTTTTACTATGGGACCAACTCTGAAATCGCAAAAAAAGAATCTGTCGTTTCATACAAAAAACAATAACGAACATATCAAAATGTATGAAACAGCTGTTTTTTTACGATTTCAGAGTTGGTCCCATAGTAAAAGTTGTTCAGTTTGATGGTCCGAAGAAACAGGTTTCCCATTTTGGGTTTATTCATTAACACATTGTATACTTTCACGTCTGCATATTACTAAAGCCAGTATTTATAATCCGCTCTCAAAGTTGAGAGCTATCTTGAGATCATACCTGAAATGCTCTTCTTAAAGAAACAGCATCACAGGTATGATCTCAAGATAGCTCTCAACGTTGAGAGCGGTTTATAAATAGGGGCCTAAAGCTAGGGTTTCCTAGGATGACGGTGCCGTCATATTACGGCCGTAATAGCGCTATGGCGACACCGTAACGTCAGAAGCCGCGCCGTATTGTTTACATAGACAACGTTCTACGCCGCTAAATTACGGCTGTAATATGACGGCACCGTTATCCTAGGAAACCCTAGCTTAAGATTAGCTCGCTAGTGTACTCCCCAAATACGCAATGTCCGAAAAGTAATATAAACCTTATCCCCATAGACGGTGAACCTAAAGTCGCTCGCTACATCTAACTACGGGTCGGACGTGGACATCATCAATGAGGATGGCGAGCTGGCGTCGGCATACGAAGCACAGAAGGGAATCAATAGGTTTGTATAATAGGTCTTTATCCATGAAATTGCCGATTTGTAAAGAGAATTTTCAAGAAGTTGCATTTTTAGGGTTCCGTAGCCTAAATGGCAAAAAACGGAACCCTTATAGATTCGTCATGTCTGTCAGTCTGTCTGTCCGTCCGTATGTCACAGCCACTTCATTCCGAAAGTATTAGGATTACACAGTTGAAACTTGGTAGGTAGATGTATTCTGTTAACCGCTTAACGAATTTAACACAAAAATAAAAATAAAAAAGATTAAGGGGGGCTCCCATACATGGAACTGAAAGTGAAAAATTTTTTTCCTTCATAACAACACGTGCGGGGTATCTATCGATAGGTCTTTAAAAATGGCGTTGAAGTTCCTAAGACGATTTTTTTTCAAAGTCAACCGTTTGAAAGATAAACACTGCCAAAGTGGTAAAATGTGTGTCCCCCCTCTAACTTTTGAAATAAGAGACTGAAAAATCTAAAAAAATATATGCTGTAGATCTTAATAAATACTTTCAACGAAAATTGTTTTGAACGAGATATGATAATTAGTTTTTGAGATATAGCACATTTTCCAAAACCCCAAATATGACTTTGTCTTGTCATTCATACAAACACTGTAAAAACAAAGTTATTTTTGCAGACGAAAAATAATAGTGGTATTAAATATCGTACCTATGGTATAAGGTAACTACGGAACCCTACGGCGCGTGGCCCGACCGCCCGACACGCACTTGGTCGGTTTTTAGTTTTTATTTAATGTTAAGAAACCTAAAATAAGGACTTTATTTTCACTGATAGTTGACTATCATGGTCATAATTCGATATAATATCAAGATGTTGTTAAATATTTTAAATCATAGAAATTATTATTTCCTCTGTATGTGACAAAATATCGGCAATTTCATAGGTAAAGACCTAATATTATGTTAGGGTCCCATAACATAATATGCTATGTTATGTAACCGTCTGGCCATAGGAAGCCCAGAACAGTAAAGCAGATATAAAGGCTTACGCCCATCTACGGCCCAACTTTAAAATACCGTGTACAAACTTTCCATAAAATTTAAAAATCATTATTCAATTTATTATGAATAATACAATTGGAATTATTGTGTAATAAAGTCGCCATCACCAAAACCATTTTAATAACAATTCAAAGATTTTTATGCGAGTGACGTTGCTCGAGGTACGAAAAAATCTCGTAAACAATCGATGCGATATAAAAATCGATACCAACAAAATATATTATTAATTACTAACATTATTTGTAACGGCAATTCTTGTTTGACTGAGTATAACTTCAAAAAATATAGTTTTTATTAAAACCAGTGAAATGATAAAATATTTTTTAGATTATAACAGTATTGGACAAGATTAAAATCGATTTAGTAATCGATTCCAATAGAACAATGGCAGCACTATGTACTCGGCTGATCTACTGTCAGTTTGACAATGGTGACAGTACGACGACGGCGACGTCACAACGTTTGATTGTCGTTTGTTTGTGTTTTGTTGTTTTGTTTCGTATTGGAAGTGTTTTGCTTTGCAGTGAGTGTGTATTTCTCGTGCATCCTTTACTTTTTGACCCATTTTACGCTAATGGACTCCGAGTCTCCGACCCTATCCCGAACTTTGGAGTTAGGCCCCGCTATTTTATATAACGATAATCTTGGAATGGAAATGCCCACTTGACTCTCGCATGCATTGGATTCTGGAAGCAGCTCTGGTTAGTTTATTCAAAGTGAACAACATTACATTTAGTTAAAATTGACTTCGAGTGACTAAAACGATAAAACAAATGCCTCTGATATGAAAATTGTTGAAATAAATTGTGCCCATACTGACGAAAAAAAAGTCGATTTATCTAGAAAAGGCGACTTATTTTCTTAACCAACATTCAGTTTATTGAGTTTTTGACATGCCATGCTTTCATTTAATACACAATTCGTCTGTGTACACCACGATGTACCGTGGGCCGGAACTTCTATAGACCCATGGGCATGGTCCTTTAAAGAATCCACTATTTTTAACAGAATAACAAAGAAGATAGATAGGGGTTATTAAATCTTGTCTGTATATAATATATAAACAGGATGGTATATTTATCATCTACTGTTATTTCGCACTCTTTAATACAGTTCCATCGAGTTAATTTCGCCACAGTTTATCAACAACTAAATAAGAAGATTTTCAATAAACGTTATTAAGAAATGTCTTTTATTGCAGACAACTGCAAGAAGAGTTAACATCAGAGAAGAAGTTCTACTCGGAACACATCTCCAAAACGAAGGCAGAGATCGACAGGCTGCGGGAGGAGAACGAGAAATATCAAAAGTAAGTACTATAATCCTACTAATATTATAAATGTGAAAGTTTGTGGGTTTGGATGTTTAGATGTTTGGATGTTTGTTCCTCAATCACGCAAAAACTACTGAACGGATTTGGTTGAAATTTGGCATACAGATAGAAGATAGCCTGGATTAAAACATAGGATACTTTTTATGCCGATATTCACACGGGAACGGGAACCAAGCGGGTGAAACCGCGGGCGGCCGCTAGTTTATTTATAAAAGTCTTGGTAACTATGGTCTAAATAGATAGTCACTCAACTTTTAAAATCCATAGTCTTGACAGTTAAAAGCGAAATCGGTACCATATCGCATTTCGATTGTCATGCTAGGGGGCTGGATGTACAATAAGGTCATCAAACTACACAGCTTTATATCAAACTATTAGTTTAGTCAAACCGGAACAAGGATTATCTGACATATATGTATAACACCATATCAACAGGCAGTTCTCGCGTCCGTCTGTACAAAAGTCTATCATTTGCTTATGTAGTATTAGTGTAGGATACTTTTATAATTTCTTACAGCGAAGAAGAACAAATACAGAATTTAAGACAGAAGAATGTGAGAAGAGAAACAGGAAATAAAACTCGTAGGCTTGGCATCAGTAGTTTTATAAACAGCGACAATATATTTATAGATTTGACTTTTTCCTTGTTAGGTGTGTTAAGATTAATTTATTGTTTTGTTTTACGTTTTTAATATTGTTGTGAATAAATAAAAAGCCTTATTTGTGTTTTTTAAAGTTTATTGACGGATTGATGAAATATTTAAATGAAGTACATTATTGATGCCTCTTTCTTTAAATAGTAAATTCGAGCTGCAACTAAAGTTTCTTAATACAGATTATATAAGCAGGTTCAAGACAGAAATCATTGACGAGCATTGAGCTTAAAAGTTGTTGTCATAGGATGTCAAAAGGCTCTTTTTAGTAGCCTGTAACCACTTTAAATTGTAATCATTGGCTCTTTTAAAAGCCGATTTACCACACCAGATAATAACCACTGGTTCTTTTTAACTCCCGACTTAAAAATGAGGGTGTCATTTCGGAACCAGAAGTCGTAACCACAGGTTCTTTCAGGGCCGTTTTATAACTACAACAGATTAGTTACTGAGTCTTTGTTACTTGTACCAATAAATGAATTAAATCAAATAGAATTTCTCTTTCGGAGCGTTTAATAGCCACACAAAGTTGTAACCACAGGTTTTATTAAGAGACAATTAGTACATAGAGTAATAACCAAAGGTTCTTGTCAGAGCCGATTAGTAACCACAGATTCTTATCAGAGCTTTATAGTAATCACCAAAAGCTCTTTTTAGAGCTAATTAGTAACCACACCGAGTGGTAACCACAGGTTCTTTTCAGATCCGATTAGGAACCACACAGAGTTGTAACCAAAGGCTCTTTCAGAGCCGATTAGTAACCACACAAAGTTGTAACCACAGGTTCTTTTCAGAGCCAATTTGTAACCACACAGAGTTGTAATCACATGTTCTTTTCAGAGCCGTTTAGTAACCACTCAGAGTTGTAACCACAGGTTCTTTTCAGAGCCAATTAGTTACCACATAGAGTTGTAACCACAGGTTCTTGTCAGAGCCGATTAGTAACCACATAGAGTTGTAACCACTGGTTCTTTTCAGAGCCGATTTGTAACCACACAAAGTTGTAATCACGTGTTATTTTCCGACCCGTTTAGTAACCACTCAGAGTTGTAACCACAGGTTCTTTTCAGAGCCGATTAGTAATCACAGAGTTGTTACCACAGGTTTTTTTCAGAGCTGATTAGTAACCACACAGAGTTGTAACTAAAAGCTCTTTTCAGAGCCGATTAGTAACCACGCAGAGTTGTAACCACAGGTTCTTTTCAGAGCCGATTAGTAACCACACAAAGTTGTAACCAAATGCTCTTTTCAGAGCTGATTAGTAACCACACAGAGTTGTAACCAAATGCTCTTTTCAGAGCCTATTAGTAACCACAGGTTGTTTTCAGTACCGATAAGTAACCACAGAGTTGTAACCAAATGCTCCTTACAAAGCCGATTAGTAACCACATAGAATTGTAACCAAAGGCTCTTTTCAGAGCCAATTAGTAACCACAGGTTCTTTTCAGAGCCGATTAGTGACCACATTGAGTTGTAACGACAGGTTCTTTACCGATTAGTAACTACACAGAGTTGTAACTAACGTTTCTTTTCAGAGCCAGAAGATGTAACCAACGGCTCTTTTCAGAGCCCCTTTATAAAAACAGGCTCTTTTCAGAGCCCTATTGTAACCACACCAACATGTAACCACATCAGGTTATACAGATAGCAGCACTTCAGGGTTCCACAAAATGATATTTTTTGAAATTTGAAATTTCTCATCAAATCAATTGAGGAAGTCTGTTAGCTTCCTGAATTGATTTTTGAACTTTAAATCCACACGTTAAGGTAATAAATTGATTAGAGAAATTTGACTGTTTTAGAAACTTGAAATGCTGCTATCTGAATGTACAATCGCCCTCAGAAGTAGCCGAACACTTTAGTACGATGTCACACCAATTATTGTATTCATACAGTACGGTGAGAAGGGCAATAGTTGGTGCGATAAAGTACTAAAGAGATCAGTATCCTTAGCATGAAAATTGAAAATTTATAGTGCAAGTCGAATTCGTATCGAGCGCTTTGCCACACGTACACGTTCACACTGACTTGCGTAATGTAATGTAACGCAAATTCTGTTTCCGAATTAACGTGAGCTTTACATGGAATGTTCGTTGTGTTGTCCGTCGAGATGTGTTTTTGAGAGATTTATTAAGTTCCTTATATCAACTGAATAAAAACAAATAATTATTATTCGAAAATACATTTTATTCAGTAAGGAAGCGCACTCCGCGCTTTAGGCACGAAGGGTCCGTCCGGACGGACCAATTTCATATGTCAGAAAAGATAAGAGCTACGCAATAGAAAGAGAGGCAACCATAGGTGAATATAATGTAGGGAACGGAGCGCTGTGCGACCTGAATTGCACTTTATTGTGTCGGAGCAAGAGTCGGTATTTATTTAAATGACTTTGCGGAGTGCATCTTCTGTATTTGTACGTTTATGTATTCTGTGGTTCGACTACACTTTAATTCCCTTTACAAATGTTTTTATACAAACAATTACGCAAAAAAATAAACATTTGTGCTCGAGATTTTCATGCTAAGTGTATAGTTACTTCTGAGGCTGTCGTATGGTTGGAAAACAGTGGTACTCTTTTGTAGGATGCTCAGCGTGGATCTCAGCCAGGAGCCCAAGAACAAGAACCAGGAGTTTGCGCAGAACGAGATCATCCGATTGGCTGCAGAAAGCTTGGTTTTGCAGGTAAGGCGAAAGCGATATAATGAGGGCTTTTCAAAATGAAAAAAAAAAACTGTAGGCTCGATAGATGGCGTTGATGAAAATGTATGTGTCAATGTATTTTTTTTACTAAGCTTCGAAGAGTACTCAGTTAGGCAGGCAAATGTAAACCTAAAATGTTTCTATTTGGGCAGACGTCAGCCAGCGAGCGCCGAGCGTTTACTTTTCTCTTTGGTACAGGCCCTTTATTTTTAAAAGCCAATTTTGACACTTCTCTTTTCATCAACGCCATCTCGTAAGGCAAATAGTTACTTTTTTTTTCAAATGTCACTTTGAAAATCCCTCATTGGATACCTATTTGACTTGAATATGGATTCTACTTTGAAGGTATAATAGAGCAGAAAGGAAAGCAAAATAAACCCCTACGCGAAACTTTGGTTCGATTAGACGAATTTTACTATTATTTCTAAGACTCCAAAGTTGGCAAAAAATCAAAATGCTCCAGTGACAAAACAGTGTTGAAACACAGTCACAGAATAGTGACGTCACATTTCACAATGCGCGCCCGATATGTGTGGCGCGCAAAAGAAATTTGTAATGGCGGAATGTCACAAAATTTATCCCGCTTGGTGGCGCTACTGCTGCTTTATACGCGGGCATTTATCCCGGATTTTCTCATTTATTTTATATTATATCCAAAAATTGTTGATACTAATAAATAATTATTATGGAAGTCAGACAGTAAAAGAATCAAAGATTGAAGAAAACCATAATATGTTGGGAAAAATGGATATTTACGAAAAATCGCTTCCAACATCCAAAAATTGATAGCAAACACATAGAAAACAACAAATTGACAGGTCTACATCTACACTAGCGCCAAGTTAGTGGTAGTGCGCCGACTTGTGGACGGTTTGCGAATCAGCAAAATTATCCTGCCATTATTTATGCAAAAAATGATTTTACAATAATGTTTCCATAACATTTTTTTTATTACATTTGGATTCTAAATAAACAACACTATTTTGTCACTGGAACATTTCGATTTTTACCAAATTTGTAGTCTTAGAAATCATAGTAAAATTCTTCAAATCGAGCAAAAATTTCGCGTGAGGGTTTATTTTGCTTCCCTTTCTACTCAATTATACCTAAGTAGAATCTGTTTTCAAATCAAATACCCTATTGTCTGCGTGGACAATTATTTTCGAATCGCTCGGTAACAAATCCATTTCTTCTGAATGAAAGGTATCAAATGTCCTTTTCTGTACCCCTGACAATGTGTATGCGAAATTTCATTATGATCGGTTGAGTTCTTCTTTTGTAAGTTATTTAAAAATTAAAAGATGTCGCCATCTTTGTGAAAGATTACGTAAGTTGTTAATATAAATTAAAAAAATCGATTGTAACAAGTGATGTGAATTTTAGGAACGTGTGGACAAACTGTCTGAGAGCTGTCGCCGGTACAAGAACCAGATACGACTGTTGGTGAACAAACTGAAGGAGGTGGGAGTGGATGATGTCAACGATATACTGGAGAGCAGTGGTAAGATATGCTAAGGGTCCATGCAAGCCGATTCCCATCGGCTTACCTTGTAGAAATCCCACCCCACCGATCCACTAAGCTGATTATAACATTTTTGTAGAACGACTTATCTTCGCCATAATTTCACTCCTCGCTACTGATTCTTAGGCACATGAACTAAAGGGTAATCGTCCATCAGCCATTTTAATGTCCCCATTGCTGGGGCACAGGCCTTCCTTATGGGTGGATAAGGAGGACGGGTCATAACCCAACACGCGGGCCCAATGCGGATTGGTGGGTGTTAACGACTGCAAATGCAGCCGGGACTAACGGCTTAACGTGTCTTCCGAAGCACGGAGGAGCTTGAAATAATAATTTTTTGGTCACCCATCCCATGACTGAACCTTGCGAACGTTACTTAACATTCGCAATTGCTAGGTCAGGCGCTAAATCACTGCGCCACTGGGCTCCTCCCATCGACATGTAGAAATCCCACCCCACCGATCCACTATGCAGATCATAACATTTTTGTAGAACGACTTATCTTCGCCATAATTTCACTCCTCGCCACTGATTCTTAGGCACATGCACTTAAGGGTAAACATTGATTCGCTATTCTAGGCACATAACGTGGTTTACCAGGATTTTAACTTTTGCACGATATATTTTAGCGTGTTCCTACAACTAAATATGAACTATGTTATCAAAGCATTTTTTATGTACTACGGGATAGTGCTTGGCCTTCACCTCACTTGATGTTTAGTGACGATAAGGCCGAAGGTGGAAGTGCACTACACCCGGAATCCTCACCACTGAGGAACTGGTTATCTTACCTCTAACTGCCGGAACACAACAACGTTTAAATTGTTGTTATGGTGTCAGACTTAGGTATTGGTGGTAGCCAGGCGGACTTAATAACCCCTACCACCAACCAAACCAAGTCCAAATGTACTCCCCTTGGGAAACGAACCCGGGACCCCTGCGTCTTACACTGGTGGTCGAACCACCAGACCATAGAGGCGGTTAATAATCTCCATTCTGCTGTTACTCCCTTACTTTTGCTTTTGGTTCGAAATTACTTCGTTTTATAGCTGCTAATTCTGGTCTATGTGATATCCTTAACAAATTTCTCCCCATACAGACACAGTGGCAGCGCCGAACTCGTCTCTACCGACGGAAGTAGCAATCGTGACTCGCAAGAAGGAGCGCGAGTACCTGGGCATGTTCGAGTACCGGCGCCAGGATGAACCGGCCATCATCAAGAAACTCATCACCGGTTAGTGAATAGGATACATAATAAACTACACTAATAAAAAAAATAGCTAGCTTCCGTCCGCGTGGACTCTAAAGAACCTTTCACCAAGATAAAAAGTATCCTTAAAAAAATTTCGCTGTGTCCAGCCCACTGCCATTTCAGCTGAGCAATCCTTCAAGCGATGTCGGTTATTTTATTTCTTCTGCGGATCTCCCCATTTCTGATTCGATTACGTAGGGAAACGCCAAGCGTGGCGTCCATTGATGGGTAGTGATGTTGAGCCTTCTTATAAGACCCATAGCACCCATAGTTAGCGACTACGTTTCACTGCCGTAAGTCATCGTCCGAACTCCTCTATACCGACGCTAACAATGGGTGCTTTTGTCGATTGTAGTTTGAGTAATATCTTAAAACTTATTTAAATATTGAGATCGGAAGGACTTCGACGCGACACGTAAAAGTTTTTGTTAGTTTAACTTTTTAAAATATGATATTTTTCCTGTCAGATCTGAAGCCCAAAATAGCAGTGACCCTCCTCCCCGGTCTCCCCGCGTACATCTTGTTCATGATGCTCCGCCACACCGACCACGTGGACGACGAGCCCAAAATGCACCAGCTGATGAAGGCTGTCCGTATAGCTGTCAAGAAGACGGTCAAGAAGCGGTCCGACAGCGTCGAGTACAACGCTCTGTGGCTCGCCAATATGCTCAGGTCAGTGTCATATACATAGGTACATATAATGAAGGCTGTCCGTATAGCTGTCAAGAAGACGGTCAAGAAGCGGTCCGACAGCGTCGAGTACAACGCTCTGTGGCTCGCCAATATGCTCAGGTCAGTGTCATATACATAGGTACATATAATGAAGGCTGTCCGTATAGCTGTCAAGAAGACGGTCAAGAAGCGGTCCGACAGCGTCGAGTACAACGCTCTGTGGCTCGCCAATATGCTCAGGTCAGTGTCATATACATAGGTACATATAATGAAGGCTGTCCGTATAGCTGTCAAGAAGACGGTCAAGAAGCGGTCCGACAGCGTCAAGTACAACGCTCTGTGGCTCGCCAATATGCTCAGGTCAGTATATACATAGGTACATATAATGAAGGCTGTCCGTATAGCTGTCAAGAAGACGGTCAAGAAGCGGTCCGACAGCGTCGAGTACAACGCTCTGTGGCTCGCCAATATGCTCAGGTCAGTGTCATATACATAGGTACATATAATGAAGGCTGTCCGTATAGCTGTCAAGAAGACGGTCAAGAAGCGGTCCGACAGCGTCGAGTACAACGCTCTGTGGCTCGCCAATATGCTCAGGTCAGTGTCATATACATAGGTACATATAATGAAGGCTGTCCGTATAGCTGTCAAGAAGACGGTCAAGAAGCGGTCCGACAGCGTCGAGTACAACGCTCTGTGGCTCGCCAATATGCTCAGGTCAGTGTCATATACATAGGTACATATAATGAAGGCTGTCCGTATAGCTGTCAAGAAGACGGTCAAGAAGCGGTCCGACAGCGTCAAGTACAACGCTCTGTGGCTCGCCAATATGCTCAGGTCAGTATATACATAGGTACATATAATGAAGGCTGTCCGTATAGCTGTCAAGAAGACGGTCAAGAAGCGGTCCGACAGCGTCGAGTACAACGCTCTGTGGCTCGCCAATATGCTCAGGTCAGTGTCATATACATAGGTACATATAATGAAGGCTGTCCGTATAGCTGTCAAGAAGACGGTCAAGAAGCGGTCCGACAGCGTCGAGTACAACGCTCTGTGGCTCGCCAATATGCTCAGGTCAGTGTCATATACATAGGTACATATAATGAAGGCTGTCCGTATAGCTGTCAAGAAGACGGTCAAGAAGCGGTCCGACAGCGTCGAGTACAACGCTCTGTGGCTCGCCAATATGCTCAGGTCAGTGTCATATACATAGGTACATATAATGAAGGCTGTCCGTATAGCTGTCAAGAAGACGGTCAAGAAGCGGTCCGACAGCGTCGAGTACAACGCTCTGTGGCTCGCCAATATGCTCAGGTCAGTGTCATATACATAGGTACATATAATGAAGGCTGTCCGTATAGCTGTCAAGAAGACGGTCAAGAAGCGGTCCGACAGCGTCAAGTACAACGCTCTGTGGCTCGCCAATATGCTCAGGTCAGTATATACATAGGTACATATAATGAAGGCTGTCCGTATAGCTGTCAAGAAGACGGTCAAGAAGCGGTCCGACAGCGTCGAGTACAACGCTCTGTGGCTCGCCAATATGCTCAGGTCAGTGTCATATACATAGGTACATATAATGAAGGCTGTCCGTATAGCTGTCAAGAAGACGGTCAAGAAGCGGTCCGTCAGCGTCGAGTACAACGCTCTGTGGCTCGCCAATATGCTCAGGTCAGTATATACATAGGTACATATAATGAAGGCTGTCCGTATAGCTGTCAAGAAGACGGTCAAGAAGCGGTCCGTCAGCGTCGAGTACAACGCTCTGTGGCTCGCCAATATGCTCAGGTCAGTATATACATAGGTACATATAATGAAGGCTGTCCGTATAGCTGTCAAGAAGACGGTCAAGAAGCGGTCCGACAGCGTCGAGTACAACGCTCTGTGGCTCGCCAATATGCTCAGGTCAGTGTAGAGATGTGAAGCTGGTTACTAACATTTCTAGCCTAGCGGCTAGAAACGGCTTATATGGCTCATTATCATTTCTAGCAATAACTAGCGGAACGAGTTACATTTCATTTCATTGATATATTCACATGATTTAGTTTGTTGTTTCTCTTCTGATTTATTTCCTATAGGATACATTTAACATAAATAGACATAAACCATGACATTTACATCTGTATTAAGTGTTGAAAACTCAAAATTATTACACAAAATGTGACACAGCAGTGGAAGGACTATTTTAATAATTTATTTGTGAGATATGTTTTGAAAAAAGATATTTATCCATTAAATAAGTGTGAACAGATACCTAGTATAATAGTAAACATTTAGTTGTATTTTTTTAATGCACCAAAAACAAAAATAGCAGATCAATGATGTATTATAAAAATAAGAGTTTAACAATAAAAAATGTAATAAAAGTTTTTTTTCCGATGCTCAGATCGGGTATCTACCCACTATCAAGCGGCTCGTTATTCGTTTCTAGCCGTTCGTTTCAGTTACTAACAGCTTACGAGCCGCTCGTTTACAACTATAGGTCAGTGTCATATACATACAGGGTAATTTTTGGACCCCTTTTCAAAGTTTGTCAGGTCATTCTATAACAGCAGTACAATCAATTTGTGAAGTAAGAGCCGCGCGAGCTCCCCTCCCACCACCCGCCTTCCCCCGCTTGCGTCGCTTGCGCGACGGTGAGCGTGCGCGCATAAATTTTTTGAACATAAAAAGTGGCTGAAAACTGTGTATTTAAAAAGAAATAATTCATAATTATCTCACCAAATTTTTTTTCATTACCTCCTTGATCTTATATTTGATTTTGTAAAGAGGTCGCAAAATTACCCTGTAGGTACATATAATAAAGGCTATCCGTATAGCTGTCAAGAAACGGTCCGACAGCGTCAATATGCTCAGGTAATGGCGGCTACACACGACACATGTTTCAGTAAAAAGTAAAAACTGGTAAAAATTACAAGGCTTGAAACCGGGTGGGGATTGCGCAGAACGCGTATTTTGTGTATACATAGTGGTGAGGGGCGCGGGCGGCGGGAGAGGGGTGCGCGTTATTGGTCGCTCGCATGTGCATATGCGAGAACTTATCCCCACTCCTGCGAAAAAGTGACAAGATGTTTGCCTCGTACTATATAACTGACAGTTTTCATCCTACACACCAAGAATTTTATATTTATACTAGAGGCCGCCTGCGACTTCGTCTGCGTGGATAGTAATTTTTCTATCCCTTGAGAATAGTGCTTTTTTCGATATTAAAGGTACCCTATGTCCTTCTCTGTACCCCTGCGAACATGTATGCAAAATTTCATGATTATCGGTTCAGTAGTTAAGATGTGAAGGCGTAATAATCAATAAAACTGACTTTCTCATTTACTAGGTGAGAAAATAAGGATTCTTTTGCTACAATAGGCATAAATCTTGAAATTTTTCGACAGTGTGGGGATAAGTTCGTGAATGTGCTCTTGAGAGCGACCAATAGCGCGCGCCCCTCTCCCGCCCGCGACCCTCACCGCTACGCATACACAAAATACGCGTTCCGCGCAATCCCCACCCGATTTCTAGATATATTCCTCGTACTGTACACACCTTACACATGATCCTACACACGGAATATAAACTGTGACTATCTTTTCTTTGCACGGAATCTTCGAACACTGGGGAACCATCCATAACATTACTCAATTAACATTGGGAGCTTTGTAAATCTATCAAAACGCATTTTTTTATAGTCATACTAGCGGCCGCCTGCGACTTCGTCTGCGTGGAAAGATTTTTCGTTATCCCTCGGGAATTATACTTTTTTTTCGGGATAAAAGGTACCCTATGTCCTTTTCTGTACCCTTGACTACGTGTATGCAAAATTTCATGATGATCGGTTCAGTAGTTAGGCATAAAGTTAATATACCTACGGAATAAAGGAACAAACATGAGCTGTCAATCGAAACCGAAATCGATTTACATTTGTGTGTGTATTTTTTTTATGTATTAGTCTCAGTGATGTAATCTTGTCACTATTGATATAAATATCGATATCGATAGTATTAATTTAGAATTTTGCACGGGTGTCCTAAAATTACGATTCTGATATGAATTATGACTATTAGAAAAAGTTCAGGAGATATTTAAAATCATTTATTTAACATAAAAAAGATAAGAAGAATGTTTTCAGTTCGTTACAGTTAGAAGTTGATTGAGATAATATCCATAGATTTAGAACGCTCAAGTAGACGGACAATGGTGCGAGTGAGAAACCGTTTCTTACGGCTTATGCGATGTGCGAGAAAGAGTTGAAAAAAAGACAGCAGAACCTAGTTTGACTTCATTTATCATCTTTTATCATCTTGGTGAAAAGCGTCCACACGATTATTTTGTTATTTTGATTGCGATCGGGTTGATTTGGCTCTTATAACTACACTAGCTTCCGCCCGCGACTTCGTCCGCGTGGATATTAGAGAAAATCCTTAGGGAACCTTCAACCAGGATCCGACCAACCGTTTTATACGCGATTAGGCGGGTCCCCACCAAGCGCGCTGCCTCGCGAGGCAAAACATTTGCGACGTGTGACAGGCCTCGCACGAGGCTGCGCGCTTGGTGGGGACCCGCGTAATCGCGTATAAAACGGTTGGTCGGATCCTGGTTGAAGGTTCCCTAAGGATTTTCTCTAATATCCACGCGGACGAAGTCGCGGGCGGAAGCTAGTTTATTACAATAATCAGAATTAGGTCCAGAGATATTAAGAGTATCACGTTCCCGTTTCTTTACTCTTTCCCGTTTCCGTCCCCGCCCCCGTTCCCGTTCCTGTTCCCGTGTCCGTCCCCGTCCCCTTGGGCTGAATCATGTCCACCGTGTTGGACTTCAAAACAAATGTCATTTTCGCATTCCTCATCCCATAAAACCTCAAGAACGACATCCACATCGGCTTTCATGTTTACTTACCCCATTTACCCCCTAACGGATGATTTTCAAAATAAGAAAATATGTGTTTGCCTATTTATTTTTAGACATGCTCCTACGAATTTTTAAGCTGTAAACTATGTAATGTCTATTTTATATTATTTTTCCATATATAATTTGTACCCCATTTTCACCCCTTTAGCGGTTAAATTGGACTTCAAAATTAATGTCATTTTCGCAATCACCATCCCATAAAACCTCAAGAACGACATCCATATCGATTTCTACGTTTACTTAGCCCATTTACCCCCTAAGGGGTTGATTTTCAAAACCACAAAATATATGTTTGCCTATTTATTTTAAGACATGCTCCTACGAAGTTTTAAGTTGTAATGTCTATTTTATATTGTTTTCAATACCAAATTTAAATCCAATTTTCACCCCTTTAGGGGTTAAATCATGTCGACCGTGTTGGACTTCAAAATAAATGTCATTTTCGCAATCTTCATCCCAGAAAACCCCAATAACGACATCCATATCGATTTTTAGGTTTATTTACCCCATTGCACCCCCATTTCATCACCATGGGGGTTGAAATTATACCAATACAATATGCGTTGCGTTAGATTTCCATCCATAAGCCTAAATTACAAATCTAGCGATTTCTACTTCAAAAATGAAGGATTATCTTCTAAACACAACTTCATCCCCCTTTTCACCCCTTTGGGGGTAGAATTTTGAAAAACGCTGAGACACGTATTTATTTATTTTCAATCATCAGCCTAAACACAAAATTTGAAGATCCTAGCTTCAAAACTGAGGGACTTTCATACAAACTTTCATCCCTTATTTCATCCCCTTAGGGATGGAATTTTCAAAAATCCTTCCTTAGTGGATGCCTACACTGTATAAAGTATCTGTGTGCAAAATTTCAAGTCTCTAGGTTCAGCGGTTTGGGCTGTGCGTTGATATCTCACTCAGTCAGGACTTTGAATTTTATATATATAGATAAATCAATAATGGTGTCGTGTTCTGTGTTGAATTGTTATTTTACTTTTTTTTTTTTTTTTTTTTTAATTTATTATCAATAAAGTTTTACAATTTTCATTCACATTTAAAGCACATCAGAAACCACTGAGATTTAAATTAATGTGCTAGAATTCGCTATTGGTATCTATTTTAATCTATGATTATACTAATATTATGACCTAAATTATTATTTTACATTATCTTGCTTATAATAAAACAATAACTTACGACAATAACCCAAAGAAATACTTATTTCACAGGTAAATATGATTGTACAAGTACCATTTTCATATTTTAGTTGAATATATTCCCAAACACACTAAGTTATATATATATATATGAATGGTTCTTTTAAACGCCTATTTCCTAAATAAAGGCTGATTTCTAAACATTATGACTCTATAAACGTAGGATGACACTGTGCGTCTAGGCTTTATATTGACCTGTAACAAAGACAGAAATGAGTGTCTATTGAGTGAGTTAGTATGCTGCTATTAAAATTGAAGCTGAAATTGCAGTTGTAATACTTACTTAGAAATAAAATAGTATTATTATTTTATAGTATCATTTTATTAATGCTTACCGGAACAAACTTAGATGGAACTGCAGATTTTTTCAAAATCCGACAGGTATATTAACTTTATGGTAGGTATATAACACCAACTACGAAAGTAAAATACGTAGCAAGCTTTATGTGTCGTTAGCTTGTTGCTTTCAGCTTTTGCTCTGCAGGGAGAAAATGGCGTCGCATCTGGAAATATTTTTCCTCAAAATGCTTACTGCATAGATATGAAGTTTTCTTTGGAGTCCAGTTTGGACGGCCAATTAATGTAAGCCATGCATTTTTTGTATCTAAGTTGGTAGGAAATCTGAAATACACAGGTTGGTCAAAAGTTCTGTTACTGAGTTTCTTTATCGACTACTGGCCATTAAAACAAATGAAAAGAAAAAATAAAAATGACGTATTATTGACAGTTTTATAAGCTATAATTCCATACCACACGTATATCATATTTTGTTTATTTCACCATGGAATGGGGGTTGAAGGAGAATCGTGTCGCTGTAATTGCTCTGCACAAATGTGGGCAGCCACCGAATATGATTTTCAAGTTGCTACAAAAGTTGAAAATCAACAAGCAATTTATTTATCGCACTATCCATAGGAACAGTAATACCTTGACCGTCGATGACCGAAAAAGATCAGGAAGACCACGCACCGTTCGGACACCAGCTGTGATCAAGGCAGTGAAGGCGAGAATCACGAGAAATCCCGTCCGGAAGCAAAAGTTATTGGCAATACAGATGACTGTGAAGAGAAGTTCCCTTAAAAAAAATATCAATGATGACCTTGGGCTTCACGCTTACCGTAGACGAAAGGGCCATCTGCTAAACGCACGATTGAAGGCTATGAGGTTAGCACGAAGTCGCGCTCTACTAAAGCGGTACGCACAAAACGGCCATCGAAAAATGTTGTTTACTGATGAAAAAATCTTCACAGTCGAAGAAAATTTTAACCGTCAAAATGATAGAGTATACGCTAAGAATAGTAAAGAAGCCAGCATGATTGCTCCGAGGGTCCAACGAGGTCACCACCCCTCATCAGTGATGATTTGGCTGGGGGTGTCCTATTCAGGGCTAAGTAAGGTTCATTTCTGTGAAAAAGGTGTGAAAACTGGCGCTAGAGTCTATCAAGATACCGTTCTGGAACCTGTTGTCAAACCCTTAAGCCACACTTTATTTCAAAACCAGCCATGGGTCTTCCAGCAGGACTCTGCCCCAGCGCACAAAGCAAAATCTACACAAGCATGGTTTCGGGCTAACAAAATTGATTTTATCGCGCAGGAAGAATGACCATCCTCCAGCCCAGACTTAAATCCTCTGGATTATGCCATATGGCAACTTATTGAGGAGAAAGCATGTGCTAAGCCCCACATGAATCTCGACTCTCTTAAGCGCGCTATTCTCAAGGCAGTCGCAGAATTGGATATGGTGGTAGTTCGTGCTGCCATCGATGACTGGCCTCGTCGTCTAAAGGCGTGTATTCATGCCAGAGGCGGTCATTTCGAATAATTTTAATACATGATAATCTTAAATATTTGTGCTTTCATTTGGTATATAATTCATTGTAGCATTATTTGTAAATTTAGTATTATTCATGTTTTCCATAGTTACAGAACTTAGTAACCAACTAGGTATAGTTAAATTACTTATGATGGTATTCTAATAGTCAGAAACTGATATCTATGGATCGGCTTAAGTATCTTAAATGGGATTACATTCCAAGATGATTATTAACTAAACATCATATAAGTACTTTTACAACAGTGAAACATATTCGTTTACCGCGTGATGCGGCGTGATAGACAATCGACAAAAAATATCGATAACTTTATGCACCCCTACTGTAAAATGAAAATTATTTCTTTACACAAAATATTCGTTAATTTTGCATTTTGTCTAGCCGATCTTTGCTTCTTACAAAAATGAGTGTTTACAGAAGAGAATAATCACGCTCAGTGCTAAAATTTCGAAACGTATTGGCAAAAATAAACACAAAGTTAGGCGGGGTCGATTTGGAATAATTTACCTGTGAAATGAACATTTTTCTGGGTTATTTCGATGTGTTGTACTACAATCAATCACTGAACAGGGCACCATGTTTCCGAAGCATTATTTTGCAAAAATGTCCACGATTTCAAGAAAAATCGGAAATATTTTCAGAACTCAAATTCTCAGCGGACTGATAAGTGCTGACAAACTGTCAATCAGTTGCGAAAAAGAGTTCTGCACGTCATAATCACGCATTTCTTTTTATCACACATGTTGCTGATTAGTGACATCTCGCTTGCTCAGCCCTTTGTTACTTTATTCCGCTAGGTAATATTAACTTTATGTAGTTAGGACGTGAAGGCGTAACAAACAAACAAACAAACGGACTTTCGCATTTATAATATTAGTAAGGATTGTAGTTTTATAATAAAGCTACGTGTTTTTCACAGGTTACTGAATAACCTTCGCCAATACAGCGGCGACGAAATGTACCAAGTATCGAACACAGTACGGCAAAACCAACAGTGCCTGCGCATATTCGACCTCTCCCAGTACCGGCAGGTGGTGAGCGACTGCGCCGTGTGGATATACCAGGGTATGTTATATTAGGTTCTTACTTACGTATGAAAGTACCAGGGTATGTTATATTAGGTCCTTACTTACATATGAAAGTATTAGGGTATGTTTATTAGCTCCTTACATATGAAAGTACCAGGGTATGTTATATTAGGTCCTTACTTATGAAAGTACCAGGGTATGTTATGTTAGGTCCTTACTTACATATGAAAGTACCAGAAAGAGAGGTCTTATCTTTTCTGATGTATAAAATTTGTCCTCTCAGAGGACTCCGAGCGCTTCATACTCGCGCGCGGAGTGACAGAGCCCTGGTAATAAGGTCCCGTTTTTACAATATGGGTACGGAACCCTAAAAACAAGAAAAAGTTATAAACAAAAACCTGTCGTTATCCACCAGGCCTCATCCACCTGCTGGAGCGTCAGCTAGAGCGTTTGATCGTGCCCGCGATCTAGCCTGTCTAGCATGACCGATTTACATTGCGTGATATAGCATTTTATCGACACTCAACTGTCAAATTCCTTTGTCTTTTTGACAGTTAAACGTGATAAAACGCTATATCACGCGATATAAATCAGTCATGCTAGGCAGGCTGGAGCACGAGAAGATATCGGGCCTGTCGGGCTCCCCGCGCGGTTGTTATAACGGCAATAGAAAAACATCGTCTGTGAAAATTTCCACTGTCTAGTTATCGCGGTTTATGAGAAACAGTCTGGTGACAGAAAGACGGACGGTCTGGAGTCTTAGTAATAGGGTCCCGTTTTTACCCTTTGGGTACGTAACTTTAAAAACAAGAAAAAGTTATAAACACAAACTTCTCGTTATCGACCAGGATAAAAGTATTCAAGTATTCAACAAGTATACAATGGTTAAAGTATTCAACCACATTCCTCAACTTTTATGAGAGTAAAAAGAAACTGAAGCTTGGCTCCTTGAAAAAAGTTTTTATTCAATAAATAAATTCTCTCAGTGCAAAATATAAATATTTTTTATATTGTATGATTTGCAATGCAACTATAGTTATTTGTTATACAAGTGACCAAAATCAAATTGTGCTGCGAGTGGCGACTTTAAATCACGAACTAGCGAAGTAGTCTAGAATTGAATCACGAGCGTAGCGAGTGATTCTAATATAGACTACTGAGCACAGTGAGTGATTTAAAGGCACGAGGCAGAACAACATTTTGGTCGCGTGTAAAACATACAACTTTTCACCTCGACCAGCGAGAAAATTTTCACGTGACTTTCCTGGTAAAAAAGCTTAATTCAGCATTAGAAACTTGTTCACTTAACTCTTTTGAAGTTAGACAACTATCTTCATCGTTGGACGCATTCATTTTTGTAATTTATCACAAAAATAATTCAATCAAACCCATGCTGAAAAATTTTATTCATAGAGTCAGTAAAGTCGATTCCCGTCGTTTTGATTACATTGCGTTGTGTTTTTCTCTTATTCATTAATATTCCGTCTTATTTATTTATTTATAATCATAAAACATATAATTTGTTAACAAATTTCATTAATTTTTCTTATTTCATATTTGTTTCATACATGTGACCTCATTCCTACATACTCTTTATTTCGAATTATCAACCTTCTTTTTTAACAATCCTTATTTAAAACTCCTTGGTATATACGTGCATTTTATTTTTTTACTTTTTAATCCGTGTATGACACCATAAAGCACTCTATCTATCCTTTTCTCACATATCAATTCTACAAGTGTCATCCTTGTCACTTTATTTGTTTTTTCTTTATAATTTTAAAAGTTAGTGTAAGAAATTTAAAAAAACACTTTGTCTCACGCTCGCAGCAAAAATCGATTTTGCTGCGAGTTTTTACACGCCAAAAGCACCCTTTTCGTGCTGGAGAGGTGAAAATTATATTTTACCATTGAAAATGGTTATCAGATGCAAATCGCCTGAGACGTATTTTTGCCCATATTTCCAAGGATTTTGGGAGGATCGAGATGGAAATAGTATCAAAAGTTTAGGAATTTATCGAGACACGTGTGAACGTTTGAATTTTGAAAATCGCCTGGTAACTTTTTTGAAATTTTGCAAATTTCCAAAAATTCCTGGTTTTTTGGGGGGTGTTTGTTTACTAAATTGTAATATATATATTTCGGATATAAATAGTTTGTTTACTAAATAGTATATTTCGGAAAAAAAAAACTGACTTAAGAAAAAATTAAAAAAAGGGTCCTAGAGAATGCTGATCAGATCAATTGGTTGTGTATGGAGATCTAAATCTTCTCTATTCACTCCCTGGACGGCCATCATCAGATCACATCCTCCGGTATGAAAATAGATCTCTGTAGTACTTAGTTTTGCAGGCCAGTGTATCTATATTTTGTATTACCATCCATAACAAACTATGTTCCAAGTAAATAAACAATTTCATTTCATTCCAGGCCTGATCCACCTGCTGGAGCGCCAGCTGGAGCGTCTAATCGTGCCCGCGATCCTGGAGCACGAGGAGATATCGGGGCTGTCGGGCCCGCCGCGCGCGCCCGCGCCGCCCGCGCCCGGCCCCGCGCGCCTCAAGCTGGAGCTGTCCGCCACGCGCGACCAGCTGCGCGCGCACGCCGTCGCGCCGCCGCTCGTCGTCAGCATATTCAAGCAGGTGCGTGTGTAGTATAGGCCCGCCCCGAGCAGGAGCTGTCCGCCACGCGCGACCAGCTGCGCGCGCACGCCGTCGCGCCGCCGCTCGTCGTCAGCATATTCAAGCAGGTGCGTGTGTAGTATAGGCCCGCCCCGAGCAGGAGCTGTCCGCCACGCGCGACCAGCTGCGCGCGCACGCCGTCGCGCCGCCGCTCGTCGTCAGCATATTCAAGCAGGTGCGTGTGTAGTATAGGCCCGCCCCGAGCAGGAGCTGTCCGCCACGCGCGACCAGCTGCGCGCGCACGCCGTCGCGCCGCCGCTCGTCGTCAGCATATTCAAGCAGGTGCGTGTGTAGTATAGGCCCGCCCCGAGCAGGAGCTGTCCGCCACGCGCGACCAGCTGCGCGCGCACGCCGTCGCGCCGCCGCTCGTCGTCAGCATATTCAAGCAGGTGCGTGTGTAGTATAGGCCCGCCCCGAGCAGGAGCTGTCCGCCACGCGCGACCAGCTGCGCGCGCACGCCGTCGCGCCGCCGCTCGTCGTCAGCATATTCAAGCAGGTGCGTGTGTAGTATAGGCCCGCCCCGAGCAGGAGCTGTCCGCCACGCGCGACCAGCTGCGCGCGCACGCCGTCGCGCCGCCGCTCGTCGTCAGCATATTCAAGCAGGTGCGTGTGTAGTATAGGCCCGCCCCGAGCAGGAGCTGTCCGCCACGCGCGACCAGCTGCGCGCGCACGCCGTCGCGCCGCCGCTCGTCGTCAGCATATTCAAGCAGGTGCGTGTGTAGTATAGGCCCGCCCCGAGCAGGAGCTGTCCGCCACCCGCGACCAGCTGCGCGCGCACGCCGTCGCGCCGCCGCTCGTCGTCAGCATATTTAAGCAGGTGAGGATCTAAAGGCTGGTGTACGCAGTGACAAAAACGGGCCAAGTGCGAGTCAGACCCGCGCACGAAGGGTTCCGTACCAAAAAAAACACCAAAAAATCACGTTTGTTGTATGGGAGCCCCCCTTAAATATTTATTTTATTCTGTTTTTAGTATTTGTTGTTATAGCGGCAACTAAAATACATCATCTGTGAAAATTTTAGGTGTCTAGCTATCACGGTTCATGAAATACAGCCTGGTGACAGACAAACAGACAGACGGACAACGAAGGCTTAATAATAGAGTCCCGTTTTTACCCTTTGGATACGGAACCCTAAAAACCGCAGGGAATGTATGAAAACATTGATGAATGAGAATAAAGCGAAAGAAGTATGCAAAAATCTTAGCCAGTGGCGATCCATAGTCCCCGCCTACCTGCCTCCTCCCACGGGAAACAGGCGTAAGTGTGT
Organism: Agriphila tristella; assembly: GCA_928269145.1. NCBI lineage: Eukaryota > Metazoa > Arthropoda > Insecta > Lepidoptera > Crambidae > Agriphila > Agriphila tristella. The sequence goes on along the minus strand of OV743451.1, from coordinate 579,520 downwards.
ATGAGTGTGCTACAACGTACGTCTGTGCTACGGCCCGTAGCGCTGGTGAGAGCCGTAGCGGGTTATAGGTGAGGAGCGCTCGCAAAGTTCGCAGCTGAGCGTTCTACGACTACGACATATTCAAGCAAGTGAATGTAGGCCACTACGACTACGGGCTACGGGTGTTCGTAGCACTGGTGACAACTATATCAGCGTAGAAGCTGCTCATAGACTGATGGATTATTCGATCAGATGAGTATGATGATGGATGTAGCGATATTAACAGGCTAGCAGTGGGTGGATATCTGTTAGTATGAGGATGGTTTTAACGCTGGCAAATGCCATAGCAGTATAAAGATACTGGGCCTGTCTGCCCGCGCCCGGTCCAAATTTTGAGGATGTGTTCAGTCCATGAAACTAAACAACTTTCTATACATGGTCACATGGTACACATGGTCAAATATGTAAAATGAAAATCTACTTACCATATAAATCAAAGAGATCACCGTGCCGTAGTCAGTCTTCAAATAGTGAGTATTAGCATAGATTACTAACTAGGTACTAGGATGAATGCGCTGTAATGAGGGTTGTGTGTATGTAGCCAAACTAACGTAAAATATAAGAACGATTGTAGGAATACTGACAGGACACTGTCCATTAAACAGACTCTAATCAGTGATCAAATGGACAGAGGATCCCATCTGTCCGCAATGTAAAGAAAGAGAAGAAACAAGCTACCACTTCATGGCAGAATGCCCGATGTACGCATCACTGCGCTAGGAGCTCTTTGGAGCGGACAAGCTTAAGAAAGAGGATTTAAAGCAGTTAATGATAAGTCAACTCAGCAGGTACTGTAAGCTTACAGGTAGGTTCGAGGGTCCGACGCCGGAAGGGTAAATGATAACCCGCCTCCCCCTGTGGGGATTTAGGGAAATGGGTGAAATGGTTCCAATCAAGTTGACTGATCACCCGTCCGGCTTCGCTGGTGTCCCCCCTTCTAAATAATAAAAAATAATAATGTAGCCAACTATGAGCGTAGCGTGTTACTATCGTCGTCAGCATATTCAAGCAGGTGAGAGTGCTACCATAGGTCTGTGCTATTGTTCGTAGCATTAATGAGAGCCGTAGTAGTATGGACGTCCGTAGTCAGTATATTCAAGTGTTTCTACCCGTAGCGCTGATGTCGATTGTAGTAGCGTGTAGCTATTATATAGGTAGGTGTGTATTTTTGGGTATGTATTACAATACCGAAGTTGAAAAGACCAAATTTTACAACACCCATGGAAGAAATACCGAAAATTGAAAGGCCGAATGTTTGTTTGGCTAAATCCCGAAGCTTAAAAAACCGAAGCTCAAAAAACCGAAGGTTATTTGAGGATTAAACGCCATCAGATCGGTTCTGGCACTTCGCCGGCCGCTGCCGCGGCACTAAATACACTTTCGGTATTTCGAACTTTCGGCATTTTAGCATTCAGGATTTCGAACCTTCGGTCATTTAATAATCGATCTTTCAAGTTTCGGTCTATTGGATATCGACATTTAGGCTTTTCGGTATTTTTAAAGTAGGTGTTTTATGCGTCGATATTTCGGTCATTTTAATGCATATCCATGTTTCTAGTTTCTACCCGAAGCCCTATAAAGTGTATACCTGCCGATATCTATTGATATCAAGCTTATCAAATTAGACATTTAAGTACTTAAAGATAAAATAATACCAGACCGGAGTGTGCAGCAGTGGTCTGAAAAAAAAACAACAAGGAATTATTTGTAAGAATACACAAAATTGATCTTACACACAACAATTACTATACCATCGAGTGTCATTTCCCGACATCTTTCTTTCTGACATTGTCCTCAACGTGACCAATTGTTGCAGCTATTCTACTACATCTGCGCGTACAGCCTGAATCAGCTGCTACTCCGTAAAGACCTGTGCTGTTGGGCTAAAGGCCTGCAGATCAGGTACAACATCTCGCACCTCGAGACCTGGATCAAGGAACATCTGGCCGAGTTCGGACAGAAGAACGTGAGTTTGAACTACCAAAAATATTGAACTTGAATTTTAAGGCGGCCGCATATTGTAAGAAAATTTGTCAGAAAAATTCTGACGGTCGCCGGAAGGCATTCGGTGCATGCATACATCTTCTATTAGACCCCGCACACTGTTAGAAAAGTTCTAATGCTGATCTATATCTCTTAATTTTTATTTCTCCTTACTTTCTTCTTTCTATGGTGCTTGATGCATGCGTCAGAGAACGCAAGATGAATGCGAAAGCGCTTTGATGTAGACGTTACAGATAGGGGTCTACTATCCCCGCCAATTGATAGTACGCCTGGCGGCTATTTTTTTAACCTCAAAAAGGAGAATCAATTGTATTTTTTTATATACCTAGACCCTATGTTATTGAAAATAATAATTTACTTATCTATTTGATTTTTTTTGTTTCATGTCGTTTTTAGTTGCGATGACGTTAACGTGTATGTTAATGTGACAAAGTTCCTGCGCATTAGCAATTGGCGGGGATAGTAGGTGCTGAAGCAATCGTCTTCAGAGTGCCATAATAAAGTCAGGTGTTATTTTGCGGAAGTCATTATAATATATCCAAAAACAATATCTAGCAATAACTTCTACACAATACAGCGTGAAATTTTAATCATTTGGTTCCCGCCGGGTGGTGGTTCCACTCATGATTACAATCAACTTTTACTATGGGGCCAACTCTCCTGCTCGCAAAAAAAAATCAGCTGTTCCATACAAAAGTGCAGTACCTACTCGAACTTAATGCATGGAACAGCTGATTTTTTTTTGCGAGCAGGAGAGTCGGCCCCATAGTAAAAGTTGCTTGTAATTATGAGTGGAACCACCACACGACGGGAACCAAATGATTAAAATTTCAGCGTGTATATGGTGAAACAAGCAAGAAATATGTGCAACAAATTAATGCACATGCAAAACAGCAGACATGCTGATAGCAATGTACCTTGTTTTTTTTATCAGCAACGGGATAGTGCTTGGCCTTCACCTCACCTGATGTTAAGTGACGATAAGGCCGCAGGTGGAAGCGCACTACACACGGAATCCTCACCACCGAGGAACTGGCTACCTTAACTCTAACTGCCGGAACACAACAATTTTTAAATTGTTATGGCGTCAGACTTACGTAAGATGGTGGTAGCTAGTCAGGAGCTACCAACAACCAAAACGATAATGTACCTCCTTTATGTAAATCGAACCCGGGACAACTGCGTCTTACACTGGTGAACCACTAGACCACAAAAGCGGTTGAAGGATTTATAAAGTAAAAGCATGGAATGAGGATCAGTAACGATTTTTGTTTAGTAGCATATCAGAAAGCTTATGCCACTACATGATTAGCTGTGTAGAAATTTTTACGATATCTCTAACCTGCGAAATTATACGAGCTAAAACGTGCTAAAACACTGTTATTTTAGGGGGTTCTTATGACGTCATCGAGACGTACGCGAACCTTATGTCGTACATGATATAGCACATATTGCATTGAGCTTGGCATTTCCTTCAAAACCCTTATAATTCAACCATTACTAAACGGATTTCAAAAAGTCTTTCACCAAGTTTCATAGCTATGAATATGTTTTTGTACTATACCAATAAAACTATAGGATTCAAACCTGTTACTGATCTTCATTACGTGATAGTACATTATGATACAAGTAAGCTTAGGTTGCTCATTGCACACAAGGCTGTGGGTTGCAGCCCGAGCCGTAGGCGAGGGCGTAACTCAGCCGAGTGTGCAAGAAGCAAGAGCTCACGAGTTTCATACGACGTTTTTCAACACATTTGCGAGGAAAAAACAAAGTAATTTACCACACAGCAACAAATACGACAAAAACAAAATATGATAATAATGAGTAGAAATGGTGCGCAGGTTTTTTTTTGTCTTTTTTTCACACGCCCAATGCAAGAATATTTTGCGAACAAAGGAGTTAGTGAGCATACTGCCAACATACAGCCTACTTCAAAATTATAATTTTAAGTGATAAAATGCAAATATTTTATAACAAAATATTGTAAATTATGAATAATTTGATAATAATAAATATTTGTTTGACTTAATCAAGGACTTACACATTTATTTATTCCAAAAATGTATATGAATTTTCAGCAATATAAAACCTCTTTGTTGTTACTAAAAAAGTAACTGTATTACCCGGTTAAATTGGGAATGCTCTGTTTACTCTCATAGAACCTTCAGTTAGGTACTAATTTAACTTTGTAGGGATAATTCTATAACGTACTAGTGTTTTATATATTATTGCACGCGTTTGTTATAGCTCGGTTTATGGCCCTAAAAGCGATGCATTAGGGCTCACTTTACGAGCAAGTGTGTTGAAAAATCTCTTAATACGCGGCAGGTGGAGGAGATCCTGGGCGTACTGAAGCCGATCACGCAGGCCGTGCAGCTCCTGCAGGCGCGCAAGTCCATGGCCGACGTGACCAGCACCGTGGACATGTGCGCCGACTTGACCGCCATGCAAGTCTGCAAGGTATCTACACACATACATACATACTATCTACTGCAGGCGCGCAAGTCCATGGCCGACGTGACCAGCACCGTGGACATGTGCGCCGACTTGACCGCCATGCAAGTCTGCAAGGTATCTACACACATACATACATACTATCTACTGCAGGCGCGCAAGTCCATGGCCGACGTGACCAGCACCGTGGACATGTGCGCCGACTTGACCGCCATGCAAGTCTGCAAGGTATCTACACACATACATACATACTATCTACTGCAGGCGCGCAAGTCCATGGCCGACGTGACCAGCACCGTGGACATGTGCGCCGACTTGACCGCCATGCAAGTCTGCAAGGTATCTACACACATACATACATACTATCTACTGCAGGCGCGCAAGTCCATGGCCGACGTGACCAGCACCGTGGACATGTGCGCCGACTTGACCGCCATGCAAGTCTGCAAGGTATCTACACACATACATACATACTATCTACTGCAGGCGCGCAAGTCCATGGCCGACGTGACCAGCACCGTGGACATGTGCGCCGACTTGACCGCCATGCAAGTCTGCAAGGTATCTACACACATACATACATACTATCTACTGCAGGCGCGCAAGTCCATGGCCGACGTGACCAGCACCGTGGACATGTGCGCCGACTTGACCGCCATGCAAGTCTGCAAGGTATCTACACACATACATACATACTATCTACTGCAGGCGCGCAAGTCCATGGCCGACGTGACCAGCACCGTGGACATGTGCGCCGACTTGACCGCCATGCAAGTCTGCAAGGTATCTACACACATACATACATACTATCTACTGCAGGCGCGCAAGTCCATGGCCGACGTGACCAGCACCGTGGACATGTGCGCCGACTTGACCGCCATGCAAGTCTGCAAGGTATCTACACACATACATACATACTATCTACTGCAGGCGCGCAAGTCCATGGCCGACGTGACCAGCACCGTGGACATGTGCGCCGACTTGACCGCCATGCAAGTCTGCAAGGTATCTACACACATACATACATACTATCTACTGCAGGCGCGCAAGTCCATGGCCGACGTGACCAGCACCGTGGACATGTGCGCCGACTTGACCGCCATGCAAGTCTGCAAGGTATCTACACACATACATACATACTATCTACTGCAGGCGCGCAAGTCCATGGCCGACGTGACCAGCACCGTGGACATGTGCGCCGACTTGACCGCCATGCAAGTCTGCAAGGTATCTACACACATACATACATACTATCTACTGCAGGCGCGCAAGTCCATGGCCGACGTGACCAGCACCGTGGACATGTGCGCCGACTTGACCGCCATGCAAGTCTGCAAGGTATCTACACACATACATACATACTATCTACTGCAGGCGCGCAAGTCCATGGCCGACGTGACCAGCACCGTGGACATGTGCGCCGACTTGACCGCCATGCAAGTCTGCAAGGTATCTACACACATACATACATACTATCTACTGCAGGCGCGCAAGTCCATGGCCGACGTGACCAGCACCGTGGACATGTGCGCCGACTTGACCGCCATGCAAGTCTGCAAGGTATCTACACACATACATACATACTATCTACTGCAGGCGCGCAAGTCCATGGCCGACGTGACCAGCACCGTGGACATGTGCGCCGACTTGACCGCCATGCAAGTCTGCAAGGTATCTACACACATACATACATACTATCTACTGCAGGCGCGCAAGTCCATGGCCGACGTGACCAGCACCGTGGACATGTGCGCCGACTTGACCGCCATGCAAGTCTGCAAGGTATCTACACACATACATACATACTATCTACTGCAGGCGCGCAAGTCCATGGCCGACGTGACCAGCACCGTGGACATGTGCGCCGACTTGACCGCCATGCAAGTCTGCAAGGTATCTACACACATACATACATACTATCTACTGCAGGCGCGCAAGTCCATGGCCGACGTGACCAGCACCGTGGACATGTGCGCCGACTTGACCGCCATGCAAGTCTGCAAGGTATCTACACACATACATACATACTATCTACTGCAGGCGCGCAAGTCCATGGCCGACGTGACCAGCACCGTGGACATGTGCGCCGACTTGACCGCCATGCAAGTCTGCAAGGTATCTACACACATACATACATACTATCTACTGCAGGCGCGCAAGTCCATGGCCGACGTGACCAGCACCGTGGACATGTGCGCCGACTTGACCGCCATGCAAGTCTGCAAGGTATCTACACACATACATACATACTATCTACTGCAGGCGCGCAAGTCCATGGCCGACGTGACCAGCACCGTGGACATGTGCGCCGACTTGACCGCCATGCAAGTCTGCAAGGTATCTACACACATACATACATACTATCTACTGCAGGCGCGCAAGTCCATGGCCGACGTGACCAGCACCGTGGACATGTGCGCCGACTTGACCGCCATGCAAGTCTGCAAGGTATCTACACACATACATACATACTATCTACTGCAGGCGCGCAAGTCCATGGCCGACGTGACCAGCACCGTGGACATGTGCGCCGACTTGACCGCCATGCAAGTCTGCAAGGTATCTACACACATACATACATACTATCTACTGCAGGCGCGCAAGTCCATGGCCGACGTGACCAGCACCGTGGACATGTGCGCCGACTTGACCGCCATGCAAGTCTGCAAGGTATCTACACACATACATACATACTATCTACTGCAGGCGCGCAAGTCCATGGCCGACGTGACCAGCACCGTGGACATGTGCGCCGACTTGACCGCCATGCAAGTCTGCAAGGTATCTACACACATACATACATACTATCTACTGCAGGCGCGCAAGTCCATGGCCGACGTGACCAGCACCGTGGACATGTGCGCCGACTTGACCGCCATGCAAGTCTGCAAGGTATCTACACACATACATACATACTATCTACACACAAACACACCACAAATTATATGTAACTAGCGGCCGCCCGCGACTTCGTCCGCGTGGATAGTGTTTTGTCCATAGACATAGAAAAATTTTCGCTGCGCTCAAGAAGACCAACAAAGTGTGGAAAAGAGAAGATAACATCGTACGGACACGGTCTATGTAAAAAAGAGACAAAGGATCGAGTGACATGTGCCAACATTTTTTACAGTAAGAGCCCCTAGCGTCCCGCCTAGCAAATGATCAATCACAGTTTGTTTAAAATATTTGTTAATCTTAATTAGAATTTAAAATAAAGGTATCGTGGAGCCATTGTGTCTTGTGCTCTAAGTGATTGTGATGTGACAAAAAGAAATAATCCAAGTAATCACACTTTTCACAGGTAAATAAGATATTGCCACACATTTCTCTAAAACCAAATTTCGCTACATTTATTCGTTTATCGACGAAGAAAACAGTATGGAACATAGTTTATTAATTTCCTTTGCCATATACACCGTCATTTTGTAGTCGTTTTAATTAACTTAAGGGTGTGTTGTACCAATGAAAATAAACATTTCTGCCCAAGAAACATGGGTCGAAAAACGACAAAAAAAATTGGGTCTCCCATACTAACTAGACAGCTAAAACATTTTATTAGTATGGGAAAGTCAATTTTTTTTGTCGTTTTTCGACCCATGTTTCTTTGGCAAAAATGTTTAGTTTCGTAAGTAGAACACTCCCTTAAGTTAATTAAAACGACTACAAAATGACGGTGTATAGTCATATTTTATGAATCTAAGTCATATTTTACGTATCTCATATAAAATGTATGCATTCTTTTTCGGATCACCTGTATATTGACATTGTTGTTCTTTGACATTCTATTTCTATAGTTTTGTCTATCCTTCAGGAAAAGTTCCGTTTTCGGGACGAAAGGTACCCTATGTCCTTCTCTGCACCCCTGACAACGTGTATGCAAAATTTTATGATGATCAGTTGAGTAGTTAAGACGTGAAAGCGTAACAAAAAAAAAACTTACAAATAAACAAACAGACTTTCGCATTTATAATATTAGTAAAGATTGTACTGTACACACTTTCACAAACAGTTGCCTACTTCACACTCGCACAAAATCACACGTGCAGTAGGCAAATATGCCAAAAGTGGCCACTTTTTGTTTACTACAACGAACTGTTGAGGCAGGATCTCTTCACCATATATTCAGCGAAAAGGGAAGTACTTCCACCGAGCCAGGTATCTGTGCTCGGGGACCGCGGTCCAACTGCTTGATGTTGGAATTTGTATTTAGTGCTTAGAAAACTTCGATATCGTGAGTCAGGTCTCCATACATTTGTCTCGATATTAGCTTGACGTGCGACGTCACGTCTGCGTAATGTTTACATATTGTCACTTTTCGCTCGATCCTGCATTTCTTCGTCATTCGTCGATTGCTTATGTAGCGGTATAATCGCGCCGTTACACGAACTATATTTTACAGAGGTTTTTGTTGTTTTAAAAAAAAATATAGAACCTTAGCTTCAATCGGTACGTGTGAATTTTCGATACATTATGTACATACTTAGAGAGCAATAAATTTAATTAAGATGGGGGCGCTACTTTGAAAGCGCTAATCGCCTTAATAAGGCCGTAGCGTTTAAAGTTCATCTGCTGATCCTAACGATGTAGTACAGTGACGTTTAAAAACATGTTAACAGCTTGGGACTATGTCACTTTGTTGTAGTTATCATTTGTCATTAAATTCCGTTAAAAAAAGTAATAGTTTTTAGAGTGACTGAGTTCTAAACCGTATACATATGGTATTTAAATTATGTTTTAACACCCACAATATGCAAAAGTTTCTCCCATGATAAGCAGAGATTACTACTTTCTCCTTCCTACGTTTCTTACACGTGTCTTTTGCTTCATCTACTTTTACAAAATTATGTAAAACATTATACTATTCTAGATCCTGAATATGTACACCCCTGCTGAGGAGTATGAAGTTAAAGTGACCCGAGAGTTCATCCACGAAATCCAGAAGAAGATGCAGGAGAAGGCAGGCCCTCATGCTGACAAGGAGCCGGTAAGAATTAATGGGTGCATTCCAGCAGACCAATCGCTGAGTCATCGATCATCAAAGTATACATTTTAACCATGGAAAGTACAGTACTTTAAGATAAAGAATAGGCATCGGAAAATATCGCAAACAATAGTTTACATTTACATTACAAAGACAATTATCAAAAAGCAGTTTGGCCCTAAAAGATTTTACAATTTTAACTTTATTACAATGAAATAAAATGTCAACGTTATTTCTATGAAAAGCAAAAACACGATTCTTTATCTTGACGTACTGCAACTTGTTTTAAAATAATTTTTGGTTAAAATGCTCTCTATGGCGATCTATGACTCAGCGATTAGTCTGCTGAAATGTATCCAACGTTGAACTTTGACAGAGGCCGGGTATAAGATGGGTGACCGAATCAATTCTTATCAACTGCTACAAAACTTGTGTTAGTGAATTTTGAAATAGAGTCTATCTGACTCGTGATTCCATCAAGAAGTCGATTTTTATAGTTTTTCATTGATAGATTTAAAAGTTAGGAGATCATTTTCGAAATAGTTGTTTATGTTGTGTAACTGTAGTAATTTGTGTAAGAAATTGTTTTCTAGATTTATTTTAAGGGTTGCTTGTGTTGTCTGTACTGACATATTTTTAGTTCATTCACGCCCGTTTTCACTAAACGAAATCTCCTAAGTCTTTTCCTAACTACAACTTGACCAAGACAATTAGCTGCGTGATAGCTAAGTTTTTATGACAATCAGTCTGTTTCGTTCCGAGAATTTGCAGCCGAGATAAAATAATAATAATAACAACCTTCTATTTTCATTTCAAACTACAAATCCATTTGTTGTTTCTAGTTTTTAAGGCTCGTTTATGTGGAAACATTTGTCTCTGTATTTTTCTTTACGTGTAAAAAGTACTTATGGAAAATAACATCACTTCTGCACTTTTTCGATGTTTTTCCTTTTTTTTCACCATTATCTTTTCCAATCTCTTTTACAATTAACTTTCTCAAATAAAATTTATTGGAGCTACTGCGCAGTACCTTAAGTGTATTTTAATGTAGAATTTAATTCGTTTCTGCTATTATTTACGCCAAAAATATGACCCGCGACAAGCGCTTTTGATTCTGATTTTTTTACAATCATCTGTGAGGTTTATACGTAATTTAACACTTGTAGCTACTAGAGAATCTCTTTAGCTTGTCGTATGATTTTTTATGTGGCTACAACTTTACGTTTTCTATATAAAAATGGTCCCTGCAAACCATGTTTTCCTATTATAAACCCTTAATGTCATGTTAAAAACTATGTGATTTAAAATAACCAACTGTTTTTTTCACAGCAAAACCTCCTAATGGATTCGAAGATGATATTCTCAGTTCAGTTCCCCTTCGACCCGTCGCCTATCCGCCTAGAAGCTATCGAGCTACCAGAAGTGTTGGAGCTGGAGGGGCTACTTGTTAAGATATAAGGCGTTAAAAAGCCTTTAAAACCAAGATGGGAAGTGTTAAAACACCTTTCAAATCAGGAGACGACAATACGACAGTAAATTAAAAAAGAAATATACATATATCTGTTCGAAAAATCTAGAGTAAAGGATCAGTAAAATCAGGGATTCTAAACTCATGATAGCAAATGCGTGCCTCGTACCACAAAACTTGGATTGCGATGCGATAGTAAAACGACAGTCGGTAGACGTTTTCATAATATTTATCGACTTGCAATAGTTTTGATTGTCTTTTTCGTACGTTATGTTATATGTGCATTCTTATACATACATTTTGGTCGAATTATTGACGTTTTCTATCTTTCTTTCTATTTTTTTTTGCTCTGATTAAGTTGGTCCCAAAGACAAAGTTATTTAGTTTAACAGTCTAAGCTACACCAGAAAATTTGGTCGAGTGTTCAAAAAATCACCCTGTAATATATCAGCGATATCTGTTCGTAAAGTCGAGAGTAAAGGATCAGTAAAATCAGGGATTCTAAACACATGATAAGATAACAAATGCGTGCCCCGTACCACGAAACTCGGATTTCGATGCGATAATTAAACGACAGTCGCTAGTCCTAGACGTTTTCATAATATTTATTGATTTGCGGCTATCAAACTATAGTTTTGATTGGATATTCCGTACGTTAGGTGATGTTAAATATACAATGCGATTAAATTGACAATAGACAGTGATCGGCTGCAACTTCACTCTAGAATGTATGGCAACTAGAGAAAATTTTACAGATTAAAATACATCGTTTTGTACCGCAAACGCTCTCAAATTAGTCACTTCAGTTGTACACTGTTAAGTTAATCGAATTATCTGCGAAATCTGTTCGTAAAGTCGAGAGTAAAATATCAGTAAAATCTGTAAAAATCTTGTTTGAGAGCAAATGCGTGCCTCGTACCACAAAACTCGGATTTAAAATGCGATAATTAAACGACAGTCGATATTCCTAGATGTTTTCATAATACATATTGATAACAATAATTTTGATTGTCTTTTTCGTACGTTATGTGATATGTGTTAATTCAAAGCATTCTTATTTTTTTTAAATCATGTGGAAAATGATAAGAAGTCATGATATATTGTAATTTTGGTATGATCGATAAGAGTTTGATTTACTGTCGTATTTTCGTCTCCACCACGTATATTATACGACGAAAGAATAAATAAAAATTACGCCGTCAAGATATAACCAGGTATGTGCTGTTTCATATTATTGTATTATAACACTGTTTATGGGCATAAAAACGAGACAAAAAAAGGCCACTTATGTAATAATGATTGAAAAATTATTAAATAATACGCAAACTTAAAATCCGTATAGACAGGACACTAAGTAGATGCTTTATATTGTTCTACAGTTCGTGTATTGTCAACGACACCACTGGATGACACCACTAGGGTCTCGTTTACAATTTTATTTGCACACAGTAGTGAAATTCTAATACTAAACTTGCATTCGTCGATATCAATTATTTATTATTCGTAAGATCACGATAAAACATGTTACACATCACTAGTCGGCAGTAGTGTGGCTACCAAAAAAATGTAAATGACACCCCAGTGGTGTCGTCCAGTGGTGTCGTTAACAATACAATACTGCAGTTACATAGACTTTATAACAAAGATTACGAGATGAAAAATTTCATTTAAAAATCTATAAACTGCTTTATAGAGTGTTGAGAAACTCAATTAAATAAATTAATTGTTATAGACATGAAATAAAAGACTTTTTAACGGATACTAGCGCGGTTTTATTGAAAGTACTTTGGTAATTAGTTAGTATTTGGTTTATTTTGGTTAGTCCCCCGTGACCACGGCAGCTGCAAAGGTGCCGAAACGTCGGAAAAATCAAAAATCAAACCAAATACCAACTAATTACCAAAGTACTTTCAATAAAACCGCGCTAGTATCCGTTAAAAAGTCTTTTATTTCATGTTTAGTGAGCGCGTAAGCTTGAGAAGTGAATAATTGTTATAGGTCTATAGTCGTGTCTTTAGAAACATTAAATTAAAATATAAAATATTTGATGCGAGCTTTACATACTGCATATAGTGAAAAAATCACTGCATTGCCAAAAAAGAAAAAATATTTAAAAAAAAATATGATGATGCAAACTCTTCAATCAATTCGACAAATGCCAATTTACACTTTATGTCGATCGTTGGACAGTCCATTTTACATCAAAACAGCCTTAACTCTTTTACATACTTGGAGTCTTATGATATTAATAGTATTTCTATTTATTTTTAAAGAATACGACGAATATACAATGCGATTTGACGTCTGATTTCAATAATCTATCTTCAGTAAGAAATAGGCCTACCATGAATCTGTTACAAGGCAACTGTTGGAGTTTTTGGCGCCATTTTGTCTAGTACGGTTTGGTATCTATTTTAATTAATTGAAAATTGATTCATAGTGGATATTGTGTCTTAAAATTGGTGCAGTTTTGTGGTACAAGTGTCTACGCAACTGAACAATATGTGGGATAATTGAAATAGGCGCGATCTTGGTTGTGTGAAGCTGAGACTTTTATTGCAGTGGTAGCTACCTCGGCAGAACTTTCCGAGTAAACTGTCTTGATATACTTGTTGCCAAATGCTCCAAGCAGCATTAGAATGCAATACACCCGCATTCTAATGTAAACTTAAACTGAAACAATACCTACCACTGAACTATTAAACACTTGACACTGGCAAAAATTACTTCCAAAAGGAAAGTAGATTGCCAAAATAAAAATAAAAGAAGAAGAAGGCAACTGTTGTTATTTCCTGTCATTTAACAGAAATATTTAAGCAACAAGTCTTTAGTAAGCCTATCTCTTACTGAGGATAGGTTATTGAAATTGGTCTAAAATTGACAATATTCAGTGACTCGCTGCAACTTCACTCTAGAATGTATGGCAAAGAGATTTTTTACAGATTAAAATACGTGCTCTGAAGTTAGTCACGTTGTACATTGTTATATTAATCGTATTGTATTCGTCGCGATCGTTTATATTTATTTAAATAATCATGTTTATATTAAAATTATTACAAATCATTCCAATAATTATATGCCATATTATTTTGCAAACATCGAAAGATTTATTATTAAATTGTTAAATGTTTTTTGTTAAGTGCCATTTTTGTTAAATGAATTCAAACTATTTATTATGTATTTTTCACGTTTACAATGTTGAAAGAGTTATATAAAATAACAATAACTTATTAATTATACAATAATAATATACAAAAATGATATTCAATTCATTTGGAGGATAAAAAAATACCTTTAATTAAATATTGGTCAGAAGTAGAACTGACATAACATAAGTAGGTAATCATTTCATTAATTAAATTATTTAATTTACAATTCAGTTCCTTATTATATTAATTTCTCTGAAGATACATAATATTTATTTATTAAATGAAATTTTGCAAATGAATTAAATATCATTATAACATATAAATGAGTGCTTTATATTGAAATAGCATAGCAAATATAGACCAACAGTAGTTAAAAGCACGGCAAACGTATTATATAAGTAAAAGTAGACCTTATTATTATGTGCAATTAAGTTTATTATTGTCAGGCACGTGGCAGAAAGCATATACCTTAATGTTTGAAGTCTCGATCTCTCAAATGTCATTTTAAAGAGAAAAAGAGATGGAAATATGTATGCCGCGGACTGATAATCTCTTTCCTATATCTGTACCGAAGGTAGCACATCAAACGTAACACATCTCTTCCTAAATTGTCGATACATTCCAAAGTGCCACACTTGATATGTTGCCATCCGTACATAGTTATATTATTTACATTATTTATAATTTATTACTTTTATAATGTATCAACGAAGTTAAGTTTAAAATGATATAGTATTTTGTATGCTAGATATTTGACATAAAGTTCCATTTTTGCATTCGATATTATTATTTATTTCGAGTATTTTCATATGAAAGAAAAGGATGGTATATTTTATTTATTTATGTCAATTATATGATGACCGAAGGAATTATTAGATAAATCGGTTTCTTTCTACAATAAGGTTGCATTTATTATTCCCAATATTGATTTGAATATTTTTTTCACATATTTTTCTAGTTTTTTTGGTAAACAACATTTTTTTACTTATGATGATATTAAATAGATTTTGGTCACATTTATCTGGTAATGGTTTACAATGTAAACCATTTCTTTTTTTATTTTACCATGTAAACTTTACATGGTGAAATAAAAAAAGAAACCACTTAATTTCCTTTTTTTCATATGTAAATACTCAAGTAATGTATTTTTTATTTAAAATAATTAAGGTAAGATTGCTTAATGCATAGATATATAGTGTGAAGTGTTCTTAGTTTGAAAGTATATTTACAAGTATAAAATATCTGCTAATGTATTTTTTTTTCTAATAATATTTCAGTTTGCTCATTTAGGCATATATTCGCCACATTTACTATTACCTAAGCTTTCTGATTCTAGACCAAAAGTATAGTCGTGATCAAAATACATAGCAGATATTTTAAACGAAATAGAATTTTAAAAGAGAACTAAAATCAGTGTTACCATTTTATAATAGGTGCTTGGACACAGCAAGTTTTTTGTAATAAGAAATTATATACTTAGCTAAATATTGAAGAAATAATAATATAGCATAATAGTGAAATAAACATTGGGTGCTTTCCAACAGACAAATTTCTGAGTTATCGATCGCCATAAATTTTAACCATAGAAAGTAATTTGTATAGAAGGTTCAATATTTTACTTTCCATGGTTAAAATGTACTCTATGGCGATCGATGACTCAGAGATTTATCTGTTGGAATGCACCCATTGCTTGTACTTATTCGAGATGTACTTAATTATTCGTTTATTAAGATCGTGTTATCAAAGTGTTATTAGCGAATTTATTTATTTCCCTGTATTGTTATTGATTAAACTATATATAAATGAGAGATATTACTTGTAATGGTACTAAAAGTATTATTATTATTATATATTATAAATATTATAATATTTATGTTATTGTGTACTGTATTATCTGTCTTAACGTTTAGGTGCTCAAGTTAAAATTTACCTGTTAAATTATATTCCAAATATTATTGATGTTATAGATTGAAAATTTAGAAAAATACGCGTATTAAATTGACATTGCTTCTGAAATTAGCTTCTTTAATACACACGAGACATTAAATTAACTCAAATCAAAGTTTTACGGACACTTACGTTAAACTCTAATTTTATTAATTGTGAAATCTGACCCTTTTACTGATTACATAGAGATTTTTTGAAAAGTAACATTATTTTAGGAAAATCTGGTCTTTTTGGAAGCTTAAATGCTAAAAAAATTCTTAAATGATACGGATATTATCCGCCTGACTGTACTTTGCCATATAATATAATATTAAAATTACATATATTTGTTCCTATTATTTATCATTGTCAATTATCCTAATCATAGTTTTTCTTGCAATTTTTTCGAATACATTAAAAGGAAATATCCAATTTATTAACTAAAAAATTAAGTTAAAATAATAATCTAACTTATTACGATAGCTCAAGCAAAATACGAGTGAGTCCCATCCAGCCCGGTGGCTCTGTCCCGGTACCGGGACCGATGGGAAAAAAGTTCCATCCGCCCCGAATCGTATCTCGACGTTTAACGATGTCCTAAAGTTAAACGCAATTCCGGCGGTATGATAAAAGATCTGTGCCATCCGCCCTTTTAAATAAAATTCTGGGGTGGGTCATACTTTGCGAGTGCGATCCTCTCCGTTAAACATCGAGATACGATTCACCGGGGCGGATGGAACTTTTTTTCCCATCAGTCCCGGTACCGGGACAGAGCCACCGGGGTGGATGGGACTCACCCCAAAATACAAATTCTTCTGCGCCTAAATATTTATTAAATGCTTTAAGATCTCAAGGCTACGCATCACGCTGCGTCATACGGTGACTGCAGACTCTAAAAACGTACTATGGGCAACAGCGTCGCCTAATCAGCAACAAAATTCGTGTGCGCGCGTATCGCCCCTGCACGAACTAAAAGTATGCAGTGACGGCGCGGCGTGCGAGCGATTTTAACCTTAGGAGTGGTTAAGCGACGCTGTTGCCCATGCTACCTAACGGGCAAATTTGTATGGAAATCACTCGTAGTGCAATATACCAACAACGCATTTCGCCGCTTAGGCGGAAATAGTCCAATTCATATTTCGTCCAATGGTGAAAAAATACGACCTTTTCGCAGTTGGTCTCATTCGCGATAGGTCCAATCCAATTTGGGGTTGTTACAAAAATATACTCAGCGGCACAAAAATCGGTTCAGTTTGCAATTTTCATATTTTTTTATACATGTGTATATTAGTTGTGTGTTGTACATTAGTTTGTACATGAATTCTTTACATTCTCATAAATTTAAAAATACACGTATCACTGCATTGACTTTTATGTTGATGGATAGACCACATGTTAATCTCTCAAATAAGCATTTCAGACATCTTCAAAACTTAAAAAATAAAAATAAAATAAGTTTTCGCATTTCATATAACTTTGTTTGGAGTTTTGAATCAATGTGCCGCTGAGTTTAAATTTCATAGCTACTTCATAAGGCATTCTTATAATACTAATGGGTAATATAATATAATTTTGAAAATACACTTTTTGTCCAACCGCGAAATCGTCTAATTGTGAATTTGACTAACCGAGAAAAAGGCGAATCGGACCAAATGCGAATAGCTTTTTCTAATAAAATCTTTATGACGGAGCGTGAAGCGTATGCGTGTAATGTGCATATTGTTGCATACATGGCAAACACTATTATATTCATATTTTTGTATATTGTATTCCATTGTATTATTTAATGATCTCTTTGTAGTTCCTTATATAATTATTATTATTATATTTGATTTGTAACAAGAGCAATATGTTGCATATCTATCTATAGTTATTTATGTGAATAAAGTTATCAAAACTAGGGGAGTTTATTTTCTTTTAATTTTATTAGACGCACTCCATTGGACGTCCCATTAATGGGACACTGGAAAAAATAATTTTAACCGTAATCCCATTGACTAATGGAGTCACAGAAAATTGTTTTTACTCCGCAATTCGCAGAATGTCCCTTTCGCAAAATGTCCCCTGGTCGCAAAACGTCCCTTTCGCAGAATGTCCTTTTGGAAAACGTCCCTTTCGCAAAATTTCCCTTTCGCAAAACGCCCCTTTCGCAGAGTGTCCCCTTGGTATCAAATAAATATCACTCATGCCATAGCCTTCTATATCTTCCAAGCCCTGAAGTTGAGCAGAACGGCAACATCGCATGTGGTCAAGCACATAGTATAAAATTATTTTAATAATTATTTATTATTTGTTTTTCCTATATTATCTATGTTTAAACTAGTTGTAAATTATGATGTAAGATTATTTCAATAAAGTTTTATATTTATTATTATTATTTATTTATTAGAACAAGGTTTGAGTCAAATTATTTGAACTTTTCGGGGGTCCTTTAGTACGATGAGCATTTTGATCTAAGCCTCCTCTAGCAATAAATCTTACATCATTGGAAAGGTATTTAAATTTGAAACACTTTATTGTATCACTATAATCGTCAACTATTAGTACTTTGAGAGTTATAAGTTATAACGCTCTGAACTTGACATTTTTTTTTAACATTAATGACCTAAAACTCCGAAAATACTAGCAATTAATAGAAAGTATGTTTAAAACAAATATTTGTCATATAAAAACCTTTCTTATGATATATCTTTCATTTCTATAAGTGTGGTAGATCAACTCCCATAGACAATAAACCACTTTTATACTTTAATAACCTTTAACTCCAAAAGCATTAACAATTGATATAAAGTATATTAACAGCAAATATTTGTCTTTAAAAGACATTTCTAATGATATATCATTTATTGCTAGAGGGCGTGTGAATCAACTCCCTGCTGAAGAAAATCAACAAAAAAGATGACATCTTTGACAGGCATTTTTTCCTGGTTAACATTGATATTTTTCTTATTGTTTAATATACAAAGCATTTCAATAAAAGAACTAAATTATTTTTATATTTTGAACCTCACACAATTACTACGAAAAAAAAATATCGACCTCTTAAAATTGAAATATTCCCATACATTTAGTATGGAGACTGGCCGACGACATGACCACGAACTGACAGTAACAGACGTTGCCAAACTTATGTTCACGGCTTGGAAATGAAGAAGGCTATGCTCATGCCAAATTTCCATTTTGTTCGAAATGATCTATGAAACTTAAAAATATACTACCCACTTGGGAGAATTTTTAAGCTACTTACAACACTAATAATCATCAGTTAAGAGGGTACTTATGAACATTTCAAACAAAATGGAAATTTGGCATGCGTGATATTTGTTTGATACCAAGGGGACGTTCTGCCAAAGGGGCGTTTTGCGAAAGGGACATTTTGCGAAAAGGACGTTTTGCGAAAGGGACGTTTTGCGACCAGGGGACATTTTGCGAAAGGGACATTCTGCGACGGAGCCTCGATACGAAATGAAAAGTCATTATTTTAAGTAAATATATTAATGCTTGTATTACAGAAAATAGTAAAACGACACAACGTGAAATGATACCACTTCTGTCGACTTGAGATGTAGAAAAGTTATACAACGTGTATTTGTAACCACTCTCTCAATTTTAAGGATGTGTTCAGTCCATGAAACTGAACTACTTTCTTCATGAAACATTTGCGAAATACGCCAAAAAATATTGGTCATCCCATACTAAACTGATCACGTGATCTCGTTGATTTGTATGAATAGTCATTTCTTTTTTAATATTTGACCCTATGTTTCTTAGAGAAAGTTGTTCAGTTTCATGTACTGAACACATCCATAAAATTTGGAGAGTGGTTACACATACACCTTGTATATTTTTTTTTTTAAGTTTTTTTTCTGCAGAAAAAAATATAGGCACTTACTCGTTTGGTGGAAGGAAATCGAACAGGGGCAAGACAAAGATCAGACAGCCCGCGCGTAAGTCATTCCACCATGAAGGTACGAAAATTAAGAAATTTTTGAATATGTAAATATATCGAGTTCCTTTGTTCTTTACCAATAGGGTATTTGACTGTTGTTGAAATGTAGATATTTAATTGGACATTCAGAAATATCATAGTTATCATTATCATATCAGCCGCACGACACTCACTGCTGTGTATAGGCCTCCCCTAAGGACCTCCACGACGATCGGTCCTGCGCTGCCTGCATCCATTGGCTTCCGGAAATCTTCACCCTCACGTCGGTCCGCCTTGTCGGGGGCCTACCCACGGAGCGTCGTCCGGTGCGCGGTCGCCATTCCAGAACCTTTCTGCCCCAACGGCCATCGGTTCTTCTCGCTATGTGTCCCGCCATAGCCTTCTATATCTTCCAAGCCCTGAAGTTGAGCAGAACGGCAACATCGCATGTGGTCAAGCACATAGTATAAAATTATTTTAAAAATTATTTATTATTTGTTTTTCCTATATTATCTATGTTTAAACTAGTTGTAAATTGTGATGTTAGATTATTTCAATAAAGTTTTATATTTATTATTATTATTTATTTATTAGAACATAAGGTTTGAGTCAAATTATTTGAACTTTTCGGGGGTTCTTTAGTACGATGACCATTTTGATCTAAGCCTCCTCTAGCAATAAATCTTACGTCATTGGAAAGGTATTTAAATTTGAAACACTTTATTGTATTACTATAATCGTGAACTATTAGTACTTTGAGAGAGAGAGAGCTCTAAACTTGACCAATTTTTTTAACATTAATGACCTAAAACTCCGAAATTACTAACAATTAATAGAAAGTATGTTTGCAGCAAATATTTCTCATATAAAAACCTTTCTTATGATATATTATTCATTTCTATAGGTGTGGTAGATCAACCCCCATAGACAATAAACCACTTTTATACTTTAACTAGCTTCTGCCCGCGACTTCGTCCGCGTGGATATTAGACGAAATCCTTTTAAGGAACCTTCAACCAGGATTCGGCCAGTCATTTTTACGCGATTTGGCGAGTCCCCATCAAGCGCGCTGCCTCGCGAGGCAAGACATTTGCCGCGTGTGGCGGGCCTCGCACAAGGCTTCCAGTTCCCGTTCCCGTTCCCGTTCCCGTTCCCCGTTCCCGTTCCGTTCCCGTCCCGTTTGCGTTCCCGTCCCGTAAACGTCCCGTAACCGTACCGTACCCCTTCCGTTTCCGTTTCCGTTCCCGTTCCCATCCCGTTCCTGTCAGGTTCCCATCCTGTTCTCGTTTCCGTTCCCGTCCCGTTATATTCCCGTTCCGTTCCCGTTTCGTTCCCGTTCCGTTCACGTTTCGTTCCCGTTCCCATTCCCGTTCCGTTCCCGCTGCGTTCCCGTCCCGTAAACGTCCCCTAACCGTCCCGTACGCCTTACGTTCCCGTTCTTGTTCCCGTTCCGTTCCCGTCCGGTTCTTGTTCCCGTTCCCGTTCCCATCCTGTTCTATTCCCGTTCCGTTCCCGTTTCATTCCAGTTTCGTTCCCGTTCCGTTCCCGTTACGTTCCTGTTTCATTCCCGTTTCGTTCCGTTCCCGTTCGATCCCGTCCCGTACCCCTTATGTTCCCGTTCCCGTACCCGTCTCGTTCTAGTTCCCGTTACCGTCTCGTTCCCGTTGTAGTTCCGTTCCGTTCCGTTCCGTTCCGTTCCGTTCCGCGCCGTTCCGTTCCGTTCCGTTCCGCTCCGCTTCGTTCCGTTCCGTTCCGTTCCGTTCCGTTCCGTTCCGTTCCGTTCCGTTCCGGTCCGGTCCGTTCCGTTCCGTTCCATTCCGTTCCGTTCCGTTCCGTTCCGTTCCGTTCCGTTCCATTCCGTTCCGTTCCCGTTCCCGTGCCCGTGCCCGTTCCGGTTCCCGTTCCCGTTCCCTGGATGTGCATGTCCAGGTCCAGGTCCATATGTGTCATGCCCACCGCGTTGGACTTCAAAATAAATCTCATTTTCGCAATCACCATCCCATAAAACCTCAAGAACGACATCCATATCGATTTTTATGTTTACTCACCCCATTTACCCCCTAAGGGGTTGATTTTCAAAATAACAAAATATATATTGGCCTATTTATTTTTACATGTGCTCCTACGAAGTTTAAAGTTGTAATGTCTATTTTATATTATTTTTCCACACAGAATTTGGACCCCATTTTCACCCCTTTAGGGGTTAAATCATGTCCACCGTGTTGGACTTCAAAATAAATGTCATTTTTGCAATCGTCATCCCAGAAAACCCCAATAACGACATCTATATCGATTTTTATATTTACTCACCCCATTTACCCTCTAAGGGGTTGATTTTCAAAATAACAAAATATATATTTGCCTATTTATTTTTAGATGTGCTCCTAAGAAGTTTAAAGTTGTAATGTCTATTTTATATTATTTTTCCATACAAAATTTGGACCCCATTTTCACCCCTTTAGGGGTTAAATCATGTCCACCGTGGTTGGACTTCAAAATAAATGTCATTTTTGCAATCGTCATCCCACAAAACCCCAATAACGACATCCATATCTATTTTTAGGTTTTTTTAACCCTTTTCACCCCCATTTCATCCCCTTTGGAGTTGAAATCCTAAAAAAAACAATATACGTTGCTTTAGATTTCTATCCATAAGCCTAAATTATAAATTTAGCGATTTTTACTTCGAAAATGAAGGATTTTCTTTAATACACAACTTCATCCCCCTTTTGACCCCTTCGGGGGTAGAATTTTCAAAAACGCTGAGACCCGTATTTATTAATTTTCAATCGTCAGCCTAAACACAAAATTTGAACATTCTAGCTTCAAAACTGAGGGACTTTCATACAAACTTTCATCCCTTATTTCATCCCCTTAGGGATGGAATTTTCAAAAATCCTTCCTTAGTGGATGCCTACACTGTATAAAGTATCTGTGTGCAAAATTTCAAGTCTCTAGGTCCAGCGGTTTGGGCTGTGCGTTGATAGATCAGTCAGTCAGTCAGTCAGTCAGTCAGTCAGTCAGTCAGTCAGTCAGTCAGTCATTCAGTTTACGATTTTATATATTAAGATAACCTTTAACTCCAAAAGTATTAACAATTGATATAAAGTATATTAACAGCAAATATTTGTCTTTAAAAGACCTTTCTAATGATATATCATTTATTGCTAGAGGGCGTGTTAATCAACTCCCTGCTGAAGAAAATCAACAAAAAAGATGACATCTTTGACAGCCATTTTTTCCTGGTTAACATTGATATTTTTCTTATTGTTTAATATACAAAGCATTTCAATAAAAGAACTAAATTATTTTCATATTTTAAACCTCACACGATTTCTATGAAAAAAAAATCGACCTCTTAAAATTGAAATATTCCCATACATTTACTATGGAGACTGGCGGACGACATGACCACGAACTGACAGTAACAGACGTTGCCAAACTTATGTTCACGGCTTGGAAATAAAGAAGGCGTTGGTCCCGCCCATTGCCACTTCAGCTTAGCAATCCTTCGAGCGATGTCGGCTACTTTAGTTCTCCTGCGGATCTCCTCGTTTCTGATTCGACCACGCAGGGAAACGCCGAGCATGGCTCTCTCCATTGCACGCTGGGTGACCTTGAGCCTCCTTATGAGACTCAGAGTTAGCGACCACGTTTCACTGCCGTAAGTCATCACTGGCAACACACACTGTTCATAGACTTTCGTCTTGAGACACCGAGGTAAGTCAGTCAGACTAGCTATCTCTTTCTAAAATGAATGGCGAGAGTATGGCGGTTTAGGCTGGCCCCAGACCTACCGGTTTCATTTCTTTGCTTTGCTGTTCTACCATGGACCGCCGGCCAACAGGCTCATTTTCAATCTATCGCATATTTTGACCAGACCACATTGGCAAGATAGCCATTAGTTTGGTGTTATCAAATATCATCGTATGGGTTGCAATGCAACGCGAAGTTTTAATTTTAGTTTAAATTATCAAAATATATGAAACAGCTCATTATTTTTTTCGCGATTTCAGATTTGGTCCCATAGTAAAAGTTGTTCAGTTTTATGGTCCCTATCTATCTACCATATTCAGCTCTATAAGTCTTTACCAAACATCTTGCATAACTATTCATTTATTTTTAACGATCGGAGTCCATGTTCAGGGTGGCATATCTCCTAAAAGCTTCCTACTTCGCAATCCCAGGCTATCTTGCTAATTTAGTCTAGTCCTAAAATGCGATAGATTGAAAATTACCCTGGTTGGCCGGCGGTCTTTCAAGCAAGGTAGAACAGCAAAGCAAAGAAATGAAACCGGTAGGTCTGGGGCCAGCCTTAAGCATGTGACGTTACTTGCTTATAGCGCGCTCCTTGTCTAATTAGAAAGTTTGTTGCTCTATATCGCCGAAAATATGCAAGGTATTTAAAAATAAATACCCATGTTGTGTTACTAATATTTCAATAAACATGTTAAGTCAATAAAAAAATTCAGTCAAATACCCTATTCTTATGCAGTGCGCTTCACTTGTGTTGTCACTTGTACAAGAATTAGGTAGGTAGGTGAAACGAATATATATCCTGTGGTATATCACCAAAAACTATTAGTAAATCAGACAAAATCATCAAAACTTTAACTCTGCAAAGTCGTTGACATTTTTGGACGCAGAACCAGTTTTTGGACAGTCATTATCAAAATTGGCTATTAAAGTAATTTGTGTTGCGAGTTAAGTATGTTACAGTAATTCACTCAGAAAATTTCCAAGTAGGTATTTAGCTTCTCTATATTTAGCAGCTTGTTGGGCCACGCATCATCATCAACCTTTATAATACCTTCATTTCATGTCCCACGGCTGGGCATAAACAGTATTTTTGGATAGATCATCAGGACCATAAGTAAATACGTATTCTGCCCATCATCAGGACCATAAATACCTATGGTCCTGATGATGGGCAGAATACGTAGACCTCGGCTTCGTTGAGGGTCTTGTTACACCCGGTATATAAGGTGATAGCACAGATTTACAATCATATAAATTTTTGTATGAAACAGCAGTTTTTTTTCGCGATTTCGGAGTTGGTTTCCCAGTAAAAGTCCTTCAGTTTGATGGTCATCTACCATATTCTGGTTTAGTCATTAGTTCTGTTAGACGTTGTATAGAGGCTATAGGTACTCTGAATTTTTTTAATATTCCTTCTTATATAGGTAAGTACTTGCTATAGTTTCATACCTAAGTACCTAGTTCTACTACCTAAGTTATGATAAATCATAAGTCCTGTGCTTGTCCTAGGTTGTCCCACGATTTATATAGTTGCCTCACTATCTTCATTTTAGTTAACTTTTTCCAGCTAATAAATAGCTTCGTTCGTGGCCGTTCATTCAATAACACGTTAGCGTGCGAAACCGTGACGAAGCCGTGACGCGGATGACATCTGCGATATTATTTTCCTTTCGGTCGGTCTCTTTGAAATAAATGTACCTATTATTAATCTTAATTTTTCTGTGAATGACTGAGGTCGTGGAAGTCATTTTTAGGGTTCCATAACCAAAGCGTAAAACGAGACCCTATTACTAAGATTCCACTGTCCGTCTGTCTGTCACCAGGCTGTATCTCATGAACCGTGATAGCTAGACAGTTGAAATTTTCACAGATAATGTATTTTTATTGCCGCAATAACAACAAATACTAAAATCAATAAAATAAATATTTAAGTGGGGCTCCCATACAACAAACGCGATTTTTTACGTATTTTTGTAAGGAACCCTTCGTGCGCGAGTCCGACTTGCACTTGACCGGTTATTTTTCTGTTTGGAAGTGCCTAGGTTTCAAACGCAATCGTCTCAAAAGATGATAACAAGATTAAAACGTTAATAATCTTACATATCGTTTTGAAGGTCTTTAATTAATTAAGTAATATAAGGAAACTGTGTCAAGTTCACGAATACTTGTACGTATTTATATCGTAAACAACAAAAACATCTGTTTTTCACGGTTAATAATTGAATACCTATCGACTTCTTTTATTCTGCATTTTTAACACAATATTCCTTTGAAATACAAGTTCTGTGATTTTAAGAATACTATAAAACTACATACTTCCTACTCTCTAAATTCTATTAAAGAAAATAAGCGGTAGTCATAAAAATAATACTAATGAAGTTTTTAGCGTTAAACTACACTAGTTGCGGCTCATCAAATTCTTTTTAAACTGCACCCATTCGCCATCTCTTTATTCGAGAGCCATGACTACACCCGTAAAGAAAAACAAAAACAAATCGCGCTCGTCCCGCGCCGGCCTTCAGTTCCCGGTAGGCAGAATACACAAGATTCTTCGCAAAGGGCACTACGCGCCGAGGATCGGCGGTGGAGCACCCATCTACCTAGCAGCAGCCTTGGAGTACCTCGCAGCGGAAATTCTGGAGCTAGCCGCAAACGCTGCCAAAGAGCAGGAAAAGAAAAGATTGGGCGCAAGACACATACTGTTAGCGATCAGGAACGACGACGAGCTGAACAGAATGCTGACTGGAGTGACCATATCGCAGGGAGGCGTGGTGCCTTCCATACAACCTCAGCTGCTGCCGAAGAAGACCATGAAGAGCGGTGGATAGTTTGAAGCTGTCGTTTCACTTGATGAAGGTCGAAGGAATGGCCTGATTGACAAAGTCCCTTTAGGGACTGCATTTTTTGTTTCACTAGTATATGTCATGATTACTCATGATTATGATAAGAAAAATATAATAAAGGCGGTAGGTGCTCGCGCCTTAGATAATTGTGGGTAGCTATTTTATTGCGTATTGTCATCTCTGACGATCCCAGGCCCGCCACATTCCGGGTCATTTTGTATTCACCATCCAAATTTTGAGGATTTGTTCAGTCCATGAAACTGAACAACTTTCTCTACGGAACACATGGCCAAATATGGAAAAAAAACCGGCTAAGTAAGAGTCGAACTCACGCACGAAGGGTTCCGTACCAGAAACAGCAAAAAAATCACGTTTGTTGTATGGAAGCCCCCCTTGTTTTTAGTATTTAATGTTATAGCAGCAATAGAAATACATCATCTGTGAAAATTTCAACTGTCTACCTGCAGTCGTTATTAACAGCAAGCAAAAAACGGCAAAAAAAATCACGTTTGTTGTATGGGAGCCCCCCTTAAATCTTAATTTTATTCTGTTTTTAGTATTTGTTGTTATAGCGGCAACAAAAATACATCATCTGTGAAAATTTCACCTGTCTAGCTATCACGGTTCATGAGATACAGCCTGGTGACAGACAGACAGACAGACAGACGGACAGCGGAGTCTTAGTAATAGGGTCACTTTACCCTTTGGGTACGGAACCCTAAACACGACTATCCATACAAATCAAATACGTCACGTAATCAATTTAGTATGGGATGACCAAAATTTTCTGGCGAAATTCGACACATGTTTCTTAGAGAAAGTTATTTAGTTTCATGGACTGGAACATATCCTTGAAATTTGGATGGTAAGTTCAAAATGACCCGATGATAGACAAAATCTGATTCCGAAGCGAAATATCGTAGGACCATTTAGTAAATGGATTTGCCGTTCGAGATGATTCGGTTTCGGAATTTCGAATCAAAATTCCTTCCATATGCGGCGGGCCCAATGTGGAGCTTTTCTCTTTATTAATATACTTAGTACCTATATATGACGTAATGTCTAATGAAACCTGAATTGCAGCCCTGAAAAGGGGCTTTGTCATAACTTCTAGAATGGGTGGTAGGAAAATATAGACGATTCAAATATTTCAATAAAGCAATTTTTGCCTTTGACTTCGCACTCGCCGCGTCAAACACCAAAAAAGGTTACGCCCGCTCGCCCCTCACCCTCCTGGCCAGCTGGATATCCTTCGGCATAATGGTGACCCTCTTCGCGTGAATGGCACAAAGATTGGTATCCTCGAACAATCCGACGAGATACGCTTCACTCGCTTCCTGCAGAGCCATCACAGCCGAGCTCTGGAAGCGCAAATCAGTCTTGAAATCTTGAGCTATTTCTCTCACAAGCCTTTGAAAGGGCAGCTTTCTAATCAAAAGCTCCGTGCTTTTCTGGTATCTTCTTATTTCTCGTAGGGCGACGGTACCGGGGCGGTAGCGGTGAGGTTTTTTCACTCCGCCTGTCGCTGGGGCGCTTTTTCTGGCGGCTTTTGTTGCTAGCTGTTTCCTCGGTGCTTTCCCACCGGTGGATTTGCGAGCGGTCTGTTTCGTACGGGCCATTGCGATGTCTGTGCTCGTTTGAGGGTGTACCAACTTATATACTGGTGGATATCCCCACTTGGTTGAGGTTTCGTCTTGTAGGCAGTTTTATTTTATCCAGTTTCTAGGTACCCTCATTTGATATGGCAATCAAACTTGAATGGTAGCAAGTATTTGTGGGCAAGTAATAGTACATTACTGACGCGGTCAATAATGACTGCATTGCTGGCAGCGCGATGATGATGGCCGATAGCGTAGCTTAGCGCAGGTCCAGGCCGTCACAGCGCGGTCAGCATTGCAGCCCTTGATGGCCAAGCTGGAATAAAGCGCTTTATAGCGCGGACAGCAAGGGCTCCAATGATGACCAAGCTTGAAGGCCGAGAGCGTAGTCAAGCTCAGCTTGAGGCCATCATAGCGTGGCCAGCAGTGCAGTCATTGTGGACCAAGTCTTGTATAGTGCTTTACTCAAAAATGTCCAAAAAGTAAAAATGTCAAAAATGACAAAAATGACAAAAATGTCCAAAATTACCAAAATGATCATTTTTGATTTTTTTGTTATTTTTGACATTTTTGATTTTTTCGACATTTTTGATATTTTTACCATCTTTGAAATTTTTGAAATTTTGACATTTTTGACATTTATGTCATTTTTTACTTTTTTGTCATTTTTGAGTAAAGCACTATACAAGACTTGGTCCAAAATGACAAAAAAATAAAAAGGCAAGAAAGTCAAAAATATCAAAATAGAAAAATAGTAAAAAAAAAATACAAAAACATCATCTACAACAATACAACACCCGCGCAAATAAAGAATGGGATTGAAAATGGCGGCTCACTGCGCTTACCACAACGAGTGTAATCCCATTCATTAACTGCACGGGTTGTACAATGTACTTTTTTCACGAACTATGTTTGAAACAAAACTCGACAATAATGGATTCTCAAAGGAAATTGCTGGTGGCCAAAACGCGACAATAATGAAATCCCATACAACTTTGTTGCGTCACTATCGGAGGAGCACGGCAACCTCGACTTTGTTCAAAGAAGGTTGTCAAAATAATGGCCATATTACAAGCATTTTTGAGTAAATAATGTTACACCCTCTTTAATTTCAATTAGAATAATACGAGTTTAGTTTTGTTTAACAAAAAAAAGAGTATCCTAAGACTATGTCATTGTAGTGCTTTAATTCCCCTACAAACCTTTAACCGCCTCTGTGGTCTAGTGGTCCGCTCACCTGTGTAAGACGCAGTGGTCCCAGGTTCCATTCCCAGGAAGGGGTACATTTGAGCTCGGTTTAGTTGGTGGTAGGGCTAATTTCAAGTCCGCCTGGCTAGCTATACCACCTTACCTAAGTCTGACGCCATAATAATGAGAAGAAAATCACCTATCAGGGTTTCTATTTATATCCCCACACCACGTGGCTATAATTATAGAAGGAAAGATGATTTTAATAACAAACCTCCTCACGTATTTTCCTTGTTGTTTTTCACACAACCTTCTTAAGTAACATTTTATAATCTGTAAAGCCTTTTTGGCGCCTAGTGTGGCGCTAACCGGTGTAGTGCGCAGACGCACGCAGGGTTTTTGCGTCACCCATAACTTTTTAAGTTTTATAATATTGTGTCCTAATTTCGTATTTGTGAATACTGTGAGTGATTTACCCTCTGGAATGATGAGGGTAGCTTTTTTTAATTAAATTATTTTTCTATCTGTGTGTATGACTAGTATTAAAAGTGCTGGTTAAGTTGGTAGTCAAGGATAAATGGTAATTATCTTTAAAACTATGATACTTACTAATAATTTAAAAATATTTTTCGGAAGTCCATGATATTCAGTTTTTATAAGTACCATGTTTTTCATTTATAAAATGCCTACTATTTTAATTGACCGAGCGATCGCGAAGCGTCCCCGTTCCAGTTTGGGCAAAAATGCTCGTATGTCTGTCCGTCTGTTCTTCTCTACAGGTCGCATTTCTCAACTGATTCTCGTGAAATTTTGTGAGCAGGTTCGATAAAAATATATAGGTTTTTATTATCGATTCAGTTTTTCGAAATTTTTCGAAAAAAAAACATATTTCAGTAATTTTGTTAAATGTATTTTTTGACACAGTTTTATATTAAGTATACCTACATTACCTACATATAATCCAACCAGTAATATGATAATTCTTCTTTTTTGTGCTTTAATGGTTCCCGTTATTTAAAAGTGAAAGTATTGCGACATTCAAAAGTTGGCTAAGTTACAACTTTCCTTTTATGCCAAAAATATCCTGATGACTTTTCAAAGAAGCATTTGTAACTTAATCTCATAATCTAAATGATTTAAAACACGTTAAAAGCATTAAAAAACATTTTTAATGTAGCCATGAATGGTTAAGGAAAAAAACATATTATTTTCTCAGAAAAGGAAGATGAAGTTGAGGATAAAAATACATAACGTAACAAGATTTTTTTAACACTCGTCATAAAAAATTTAGAACCTACCTTCAATATGTCGGTGAAGACATCACATTATTCTTAAATGCGATGAGTATCGTTAATTAATAAAAAAAAATACACTATAATAAACCTAAGTTACCATGTAGATAAGATTACAGTATTTAGTATAGTTAAGTCGGAACTAGGTGGTATGAATCGTATGAAACTATGCGTTGAAGATAAACATGTATAATTTTATGTTTATCATCAACAATAAAATTTTAGTATATAAATACTTTTAAGTATGTTTAAGTGAATAATTCAATCGCACTCTATCGCATTATAATCCACGAAAAATAAAACGTCACAATTTGAGTCCCATCCATCGTTTAATGACGTTTCAAGAGTCCCTCAAATTGTGACGGGACTCAAATTTTAAACATGTGACGTTTCAGTTTCAATTTTTGTATGTTATTTTAAAGTTAGATACTTCGTCTAATCCATAGTTACGATGCACCAAGAACTTTAAGTTCATTCGATGACACAATGAATTTAAAGTTTTTGCCCAGCACTATAGGTAAGTAGGATTCCTTATCCTTTCAGCAAACAAAAGTAACAGCCTTAGCTTTAAACCAGCCCCAAGCACCTAGAATGTAACAATTATCAGGAAAAATGTGTTTGATTTACCTACTACTTGCGCCTTGTGCGTATCAAGAATTTTGAATTTATTGGTCTATCTATATTAAGCAGGATTATTTAAATGTACCTGCCTACCAAACATTATTATCTAAGATAGTGCCTGTTTAAGATAGAGGTAGGAACGGAAAAAGCTTTGTTAAGTTCGTATGCACTTTGATAATAGCATATTATTATTTATTTAAATAATAAAGCATATTTATGCTATTAAGCAATTTGAGGTTTCACAAAATAACAATGGTATTAATACCTAGATACCTAAGATAAAAGTAATTCAGATTTTAATTTGATTTCATTCGTCTGCTGATGTGAGATAACTTTTCAAAAGTAAGTTAGGTACATTTTGAACATGAACTTCAAACTAATAATTTTAAACATATTTTAATTGCTGAACTTATATTATTACTACCTACTCTTAAGGATTCCTTTGTAGGGCAACCAAAATAAATAATTTGCTGGGATAGCCAGCCATGCAAACCCAAATACCTACAAATAATATTGCATCGCATTCTCCTCCCATCATGACTGAATTAATAAAACGCTATCATAATTATTTAAATAAAATCAACTAGGTACGCACGCCAAAACATTATTTACTCAGTTCGCTGCCTCTTGCAGTCTCAATGGTTGTATACATTTGAGGCTACAACTACTTACATTTTATATCTATTAGTTGAATATTTCATTATTACAAAATACTAATTTGTGTTCGTGTGTGTTTTAAATTGCATAAATAGCCTTAGCCAGTTTGTAGTCAGCATTGCGGTAATTTCATAGGTTTTTATTTTAATTTTAAAGAAAACTACAGATCTGTAAATCCTTTGTAAGATCGTGTGTCATAGTCTCCCTACTTTTCATTATCAGCGGTATATCTCGCTCATTATCAAAAAACAATCAAATTGCTCATTTCTACAGCTGTTACGTTAGAAAGTAACCGTTCTTGTGATAAATGGTATTGTAAACTGTTAGGTAACTGAAAACATGGGACAGAACTGTATATAATGTGTAATTGGAAGTAAGTAGACTTTTAAAACCGATTAGTCTAGCGTTTAACTAATTGTTATAGGCATTAAATTAAGTATTATAGTGTTAAGTATCCTAAAATGTACACCGTATTATTGTTTAGTTAATTGATAAAGTTATTATGGATTTGCATTTAATCGTTCAAAGAAGTCGTTTTGAGTATAATGTACGTTCAATGCAACTGCGTAAATAATTTTAATGACACACATACTTAGAATCAATAAAGGTAATAGTCATGATATTATTTGCACGTTCTATGCATTTAGCGACATAAAAAATATTTATGTTGTTTTTAAATAAGAGTCCACATTCACCAGTGGGGACACTTGGTGGGGCAAAGTGCAATAATTCGAGTCCACTATCATAAAGTGATTTAATGTAATATGTTTATCTTAGGTAGGTATTGTGTTTGTGGAGTAAGTAGGTTGTCAGAAAATGAGAGTGTCAAAAAACAAATGTTTAAGTACTTAGTCTATAGCTTACCCACTTATTTGTCAGAAAAGAATAGTTTTCAAGTGAAAGATTATAAATAAGTAGAATATACATGTTGTATATTATGATAATGTGACTGTTTTAATTTTTATTCTGTTTCAGATAAAATGTCGAGTCCGTCCAGATATATACTCCAGTCTCCATCAAAAATCCCAGTTGTGATTGAAAAGTGCTTAATAAAGTTATAGGTTAAATATCCATAGAAAGTGACGAATACTGAAGTGAGTGAAAATGGAGCCTACACAAGTGACACAAAGGAGATCGGTAAGTGGCAATCTTTTTGACTAAAATCTTTTATTCCGTCTTTTAATTTGGCAGGAGCTTAAGATTGTATACTTTACCAATTTATTGTAGAGGTTTTGATGCAAATTAGGCAGGAAGTTAGGTACTCAAATATCCATAACATTAGATTTTTACTAAAGTACCTTGTTTTTGATCAATGTAGCGTTTAATTTAAGAATTGGATTATACCAATTGGCAATCGCAAATTCGCAATTAGTTCCCTAAATTATCGCAAAAAGTTCTCCATATAGCGCTGGTAACGCAAATCAAGAGTGCCAATTCGAACGAACGTAACAATTCCAATGAAGATAGGTATTTCAAGAGTAAGCTTCCGTGCATCTTTATGAGTGCATCGTGCGTCCACTAGCGCCGCCGATCAAGAAAAAAAATCATTACAACGAAATAACTATACGACTAGAAAAATTCTGAAAAGTATAAAAACTAGTTATTAGTTATAAACTATTTTTATATATGTTTTTTTTCTGGTTTAAATGTGTTTGTGTAGTAACAGTCTGAATTAACGCCTAAAGTCACCACTTTAGGTTAGGCATTAATCCAGATTATAACTACAATAATATTATATATTTTGTAATTACTCATATTCATATTGTATCTCAGAAATGTAAGTTTTCCTAACGAAATAAAATAAAATAAAATACTGTAATAATTTTTTCTTGATTGGCGGCGCTATTGGAGGCTCGGTGCGCCCTTATCCCTAATCGGGTGGATATGCAAAATAACACGAACGATTATACTTATAAGTATTATTGTAGGAGATTACATTCCTACAATAATACTTACCTAGATATACACATCTATGTAGGCAATAGAATTCCTTAACAGTTATCAATAAAGAAATCTATTGCCGAAATAATTAATTCCTTACCGACAACGTGGTATCAGTTATAGATAAATCGTTTCTACCGACAATATTTTACTACCTACCTACGCAGATCAGATTACAAAAAAATGGGCGTATTTCTTACTAAACTCATACCTAGGTAGGTAGTATCCAACCTTCAGGCGCATAATATCAGAAACGCAAAATAGCCGATTCGCAAAATATGAGAATCTTATAATAAAAGATTCTCAAAATAGCCAAAGTACAGTCGATGACAAAGAAACTAATAGGTCATTTATAAGTTTTTTATTTTGTCATATGTGGGTGTTTGTTAATAAGAAAGTCTAACTAGAAGTACCAGGACTACATAGTTACAAAGGAGGTACTTGATATCTTCTTTTATTTAAAATCAGGTACATGAGTATGTTGAAAATATTTTGATATTTTCGTTATTAATTTTTGTATGAACACGAAGAGCGCGAAAATTAAATTAGCCAATTGGCGTAAACAATAGCTGTTTTTTTTTCGCGATTTCAGAGTTGGTCCCATAGTAAAAGTTTTTCAGTTTGATGGTCCCTATCTACCATATTCGGCTTTATAAGGCTATTAGTATTGTGTTGTATTAAGTTAATTAATTTAATAGAAAAAATACTAGAAAAAATCGACTCACCCGTAGCAGCAATCCCGTCTGAGCTGCTACGGGTGAATCGATTTTTTCTTGTATTTTTTTCTATTAAATTAAATATCCAATTAAAAAATAAAATAAAATAAAATATTTTCAACATACCTACGTACAACGTACCTGAATTTAAAAGAAGATATCAAGTACCTCCTTTGTAACTATGTAGTCCTGGTACTTCTAGTTAGACTTTATTTTATTATTTTCAATATATTTCAACATCAGATAATATAGTCACCTATTATAGGTAACTAAACTACCTACAATTAAAAATGTGATCTTTGTTTTAGCTTCATTAGAACACGGGGCGATCCATATGGTATCGCAAATTTCTATGGAACTAAACATTTTTTTAGTTAATTTTGCGTTTTTGATTTCCTGACATTTTTCCTCGTATATGTACAATTTTGGCTATTTTGAGAATCTGTTATTATAAGAATCTCATATTATGCGAATCGGCTATTTTGCGTTTCTGATATTATGCGCCTAAAGGGTATCCAAGTAGTAAAAAGATAAAAAAAAGCTCAAGCAATAGACATCTTCATGCATACTTTCATATAATTTACTAACTTGCTTTGGGTTAAAATGTAAAAAAAAAACTTAAATAAAAAAATCTTTTTCATAAAAAAATATTTAAACGTCACTTAACGATGTCGATGGGACTCAAATAAGTTAACGTCATTTAACGATGTCGATGGGACTCAAATAAGTTAACGTCATTTAACGATGTCATCGTTTTCGAACTCAATTTTTAAATAACGTTTGGGACTCAATCTGACGTATTTAGGGTAGGTTAGTCAGTGTATAAATTTGGAGACTTAATTTTGGATAATATTAAATACTGTAATCAATATTAAAGAATTTTTATACCGAAAATAATGTGCAAACAAAGTTTTCGAGAAAAGTATACTACCTAAACAAAAGAGTGCGTCCTGAAAAGACGTCATCATATCAGCCACACGACTAGGGCTTGCAAATATTCGACGAATTCAATATTCGAATATTCAAATTTTTTTTAAGGAGGTATTCGAATATATTCGAATATTATTCGAATATTTCTGTAAAGTAAAAGGTGGTCGTAATTATTAAATATTGTTTATTTTTGAAATGAAACCAACGTTAAATGCTTCGTTTAATAGGGCGCATTTTGTAAGATTTATCATCAATTGACTTTTGCATTCGCCTCACAGTTTTAGGTTTAAAACTTCTTTATATGGCCATAAATCTTTACGTGGGTAATTATTTTATACATATTAGCCCGTTTTTATAAGTATGTTTTGACTTAAGTCCGATTTTTATACTTTTTAGTTCGTTTTTAAAACGCATTTTTTTTTTGTTTTTTTGTCAGTAAATATTTATTTTTTGCTTTTTAGTCTAATCTGTGCTTTTTTTCTCTGGTGTTTTCCAACTTCATCATCACACCAGGGTTTGATACTATTTTTCAACAGAGTACTTGTCAAGACGAATCAAACTACCCAAAACTTGATGAATTTGTATGGTTTCTTTTTTTTTATCGGAAACTGGGCTTTGACTACCATCTTGCTTTGTAAACAGGATGTGGTCTAAGGTGTAGCACACTTGCCCAAGAAATGCCTATTCACTGTTACCTTGAAGAGACAAAGGTTGTAACTATCGGGGAACATATGAGCAGCGCAATCTATTCTTCAGCAGTCAAATGTATTGGCAAAGCGCTTGGTACGGACCCTTGTAGCATCTACTATGTAAGGAAAGGGTGATATGCTAACCTGCGCCTGGTACCCCGATGGTGGAAAGGGGCTAGAGGAACAAGGTTGTGCAGTTCCCTCGCACACTCTTTAACTTTGCGACGGTGACTAAGGCTATGAAGTTCCGCCGCGGCCAATTTTGAGTTGCCGATGAGCCTCCTGACTTTCAATCTGTTTTCAATTGATTCAGGAAGTTTAAGCTGATACTTAGCAGAACCATCCCACAGGTGACAACAGTACTCCATGGTTGGACGAATCTGCGCGTTGTATAACAGAAGCAGTTGGTTGGGTGAGAACTGAGAAGTACCGCTTAGCCCGTGAGAGGGTGGAATTTAATACAGAATTCCTGTGGTTTTCTTCCGGCTCCATCATCAGACCCTGGACACTATTTCCCAACAGAATACTTGTTAAGATGAATCAAACGAGCCCTAACTCAATGGATTTGTAAGGTTTTGTTACAGAGTGTGAAACATGGGCACTGACTCAAAACACTATTTGAATCTCAGAACATGCCAGAGTAACATGGAAAGAAGCCTAATAAGTGTAACGCTGAAAGACCGGCAAATCAGAGTAAATGAGAACAAAAACGAAAGTAGAAGACATAATAAGGAAAATAAGACAGTTAAAATGGCAATGGGCTGGTCATATGGCAAGAGAAAGCAAGAAGAAATGGACCAAAATTATAACAGAGAGACGGAAAAGGAAAAGAGGAAGACAAACCAAAATATGGGCAGATGATATTATGAAAACTGGAGGAACACTTTGGACGCGAAAAGCAAGAGATAGAACAAAATGGAAACAGCTGGAAGAGGCAACGTGTTGCAATGCAAGACACGATGCTCACTAACGCCAAGAAGAAATAAAATGCCAATGTTTGTGTTATTTGCTTAGTGTCAGCATTAAAGTAAAGTATTACAGAGTTCCTGTGGTCTTCTCCCGGCCCTGGCCACTATTTCCTAACAGAGTACTCATCAAGACAAATCAAACGAGTACAAACATGGGGTCACATTGTTTTATTATAAAGTTCCTGTGGCCTTCTTCCGGCTCCATCACCAGACCCTGGAAACCGTTACCCATCTCCTTTTAGAGTACTAGTCAAGACGAATCAAACAAGCCCAAACCAGATGGGGTTGCATGGTTTTATCACAGAGTTCTTGTGGCCTTCTTTCGGCTTCATCAGACCCTGGACACTACTTCACAACAGAGTACGTGTCAAGACGAATCAAACGAGCCTAAACTCGATGGGTTTGTATGGTTTTATTACAGATTTCCTGTAGCCTTCTTCCAGTTCCATCATCAGGTCAGCTCAATGACACTATAATACGTTATTGTCTTCCTGTTTGACTGACCTATGTTATAAGTTTAAAGTCTTTTGCTCATTGGGAACTAGATTAAAATCGTTTGCAATTTGTGGACAAACAAACAACATAGCTAAACAAATAAATAAACGAGAAAGTGAACGTTAACGATCGCTTCAGTCTATGCTCACAAATGCTATTCGGGTTTTTAATTAATGTCTTTTGCCTAAATCTAACAAAATAGAAAATATTCGAATATTCGAATTTCACCGACTTTAGTATTCGAATACCAAAATAGGGCGAATATTCGAATAATTCGAATATTCGATTTGCAAGCCCTACACACGACACCCACTGCTGGGTATAGGCCTCCCCTAAGGATCTCCACGATGATCGGTCCTGCGCTACCTGCATCCACTGGCTTTCCGCGACCTTCACCAGATCGTCGGTCCACCTTGTCGGGGGCCTACCCACGGAGCGTCGTCCGGTGCGCGGTCGCCATTCCAGAACCTTTCTGCCCCAACGGCCATCGGTTCTTCTCGCTATGTGTCCCGCCCATTGCCACTTCAGCTGAGCAATCCTTCGAGCGATGTCGGTTACTTTAGTT
Source organism: Agriphila tristella (assembly GCA_928269145.1). Classification (NCBI taxonomy): domain Eukaryota; kingdom Metazoa; phylum Arthropoda; class Insecta; order Lepidoptera; family Crambidae; genus Agriphila; species Agriphila tristella. Next base: position 541,306 of record OV743451.1, on the reverse strand, counting down.
CTCCTGCGGATCTCCTCGTTTCTGATTTGATCACGTAGAGAAACGCCGAGCTGAAAAGACGTGTTGATTATAATTATAACTTGGTTTGGTGCTTACCTAGCTAAGCTAGCTGGATATCTACCTATAATATGTAATTGATTTTGACAAGTTTGTAATAAGTAATTAACCCAAGTATCTTTGCTTAATTGACATACGTATCTTCATTTCTCATAAACATTGTACAGCTATTCTTGTAAACCCATTTCATGGTGTTGAACGGTAACTTTTTGCATTTCCCACCGATAAGGTTTTACGATTACGAGGCACATAGCCATTTTCCAAACTAACTTGTTAGTTTCAAATCACGTTTAACGAGATGAAGCTGTATTGAATCGCCTGCGCACGTTTACATGTATGTATACATTGTTATTTTAAAGTTCCACACTTCCTTTTAGAGGGTAATGGGAAAGTAAAAAAATAAAGAGACCACCCTTATTTTGTGGTGGCACCATTTCCCAAGCACAAGGTTATTCACGACTGTCGGAAATCTACTCGCAAGCATTCTATTCGAATCCGTATCCTCCGATAGATTCGAAAACTGCTATTCACAAATATATTCCGACTGGCATTCGCTTCACTTTCTGACGGGAGAGCGCCATGCATTTACAAAGTTTGGTAGCATAAGGTAGAAAAAAATTTACTGAAAAAAAACTTTTTAAAAACACGTTTTTAAAACGGACTAAATTATTACAAAAAAATCGGACTAAAACATTAAAACGGACTAGTAAAAACAGACTAAAAAGAGTCAAATATTTACAGAAAATTTTATTTGACACTTTTTAGTCTGTTTTTACTAATCCGTTTTAATGTTTTAGTCCGTATTTTTTGTAATAATTTAGTCCGTTTTAAAAACGTGTTTTTAAAAAAGTTTTTTTTTCAGTAAATTTTTATTTTCTGCTTTTTAGTTAACGAGCTAAGACCAAAAATATACCATCTCCTATTGGAGCACTCGTCAAGACGATTCAAACGAGCCCAAACTCGATGGGGTTGCATGGTTTTATTACAGAGTCCCAGTGGCCTTCTTCCGGCTCCATCATCAAACCCTGGAAACTATTTCCCAATAAAGTACTCATCAAGACGATTCAAATGAGTCCAAACTCGATGGGGTAACATGGTTTTATAAAAGAGTTCCTGTGTCCTTCTTCCGGCTCCATCATCAGACCCTGGAAACTATTTCCCAACAAAGAACTCGTCAAGATGATTCAAATGAGCCCAAACTTGATGGAGTTGCATGGTTTTATTATAGAGTTCCTATGGCCTTCCTCCGGCTCCATCATCAGATCCTCGGAAACTATTTCCTAATAAAGTACTCGTCAAGACGATTCAAACGAGTCCAAATTTGATGGGGTTGCATGGTTCCAATATTGAGTTCCTATGGCATGGCCTTCCAGCTTCATCATCAGACCCTGGACTTCGTCTCCCATTAGAGTACTCGTCAAGACGATTCTAATGAGATGAGTCCAACCACGATGGGGTTGTATGGTTTCATCATAGAGTTCCTGTGGCCTTCTTCCGGCTTCATCATCAGATCAGCTCAATGACACCATAATATTGAATTGCCTTCTAGTTCTGACCTATGTTCAAAGTTTCAAGTCTCTAGCTCATCGGGAAGCTAATATAAAATCGTTCGCAAACTTTGTGGAGAAACAAACAAACAAACACACAAACGAGAAAGCAACCTAATAAAAACATGTTAAAATAAGATCGAAGACTATAGACTTTCCGATTCGATTCGGAATTCGGTTGGTTTCCGACAATCGTGAATAACCCCCCTGGATAGTGGTGAAAACTTCGGGAATGTTTACGAAACTAAAAACGAATGGTTACGGAATATTTTAGGAATACATCCAAAAATATTTTTAATAACTTCCAAAATTTATAAAATTCATTAAAAATAGGGAAGAAATTGATATCCTTAAACTGTAACTACACTTACCGTAACAACTCTAAGGCCCGTATTTATAAACCGCTCTCAACGTTGAGAGCTATCTTGAGATCATACTCGAGATGCTGTTCTAATTAATAGATCATACTTGAGTACAGGTTTAAGTTCGTGGTATCAACTGAGATCACTCATATTAATAAACAAAACTCTGCACTTGAGATCACTCTTGAGATGATGATTGAGAGCGTGTTCGCCAAGTACTGCAAAACCGTGACTTGAGAGCGTGCGCGCGCGGGATAGTTATTTTATTTTGAACTGCTACGTATGTATTTGTACCTATGTACGTGTATAAAACTATGTATTTAGGAGTTTCAAAATATAACAAACGAAGAATCATTATAATGATATTAATTACGCAATTACATAAATTACGAAATGTATTAATAATAACAATTACAATTTCCCGCCAATTTTTTTCCGTTTTTTTTGTTCATTTTAACCACACGAACGCATTTAAACTTAGAATTTTACGCATACAAAAATAGTTTATAACTAATACTAGTTTTCATATGTTTCAGAATTTTGTTAAACATAGTTATTTCGTTGTAATTATTTTTTCTTGATTGGCGGCGCTAGTGGACGCTCGGTGCACCCTTAAGAGCTGAGATCGATCTCATTTGATACGCTCTTGATATCTGACTATTAATTAATAATCAACTTAAGATACTGCTCAAATCTTGAGAGCGTATCAGCTGAGATCGCTCTTGAGATCGGTATTGAGAGCGGTTTATAAATACGGGCCTAAGGCTCGTATTATAGAACGAGACTCAAGCACAGCTTGAACTCTAATCACCTGATCTCTACTTAATTACTGAATCTAGTCTCAAGCACCCCCCTGTTGATTCCAAAACTATGCTTGAGTCTAGCTAGACTCAGCTGATCTCTACTTAAATAGAGATTTGCGACTATCTATGGTTACAGTCTGTTTCCTATTACGAAATTTGTTTTTAGCAGAATGAGTTTCATTTTACGCATAATTAGGCCAAGTAAATGTTGCGTCACAACGTGATTTATACATTTTTATGAGTGACATTGGCCAATTAAACGTAAATTTTAATAAATAAGGTATTTGTGCTTAGAATTAAAGGAATATTGCGAAGATTATAACGGGTGGTTTTGTCACTGCAGTAAGTTTTTCGTAAAACGGAATATGATGAACTCGACCTCATCAATTCAACAAACTAAACTCAACTCAGATCATGCTAATTTTCAAACGATACTCGAGCAATGCTCTACTAATTTTAGAACTAAAATCTCTGCTTAGAAAGAATTTGATCTCTGTTTACGTAAGTATTCAAAATTCAAAAAAATTCAAAATTCAAAAATAATTTATTCAGTCTAGGCTGTTACAAGCACTTGTGAATGTCATAGAAGCTACGCCATCGGTTCGCAAACCCTAAGCGGGAGACCTTGTAACGAGAAGAACCGGCAAGAAACTCGTCAAGGGCTGCTTTTTTCTCCCTGTATATTTCATACAGAGTCGTCAACATTGAAAAATGAGCTCCACATTTAAAGTGAGGTCATTTTCCATCACAATAATTAACAAAAGTTTGCACACAATGGGTAAGTAGGTTGAAATTAAATACCTACTACATATCGGATATCGGATATCGGACTACATATCGGAATAAAGGCTCCAAAGTGTTCGCGAGAGATCTGTCTATTGGGCAAAGCCAGATGACGAAGCTGAAAACTGACGACGGACGCATCATTTCATCAAAGCCTGAAATCCTGAGGGAGATCGAGAGCTTCTATGGGCAGTTATATTCCACGCAGACACCTGTTGAAAGCAAGGCTAAAGACCCCAGAGCCAAGCTTACCCGACACTATACCGAAGATATCCCGGACGTCAGCCTGTGCGAGATTAGTATGGCTCTCAAACAGCTAAAAAACAACAAGGCGGCGGGTGACGATGGAATCACTACAGAACTTCTGAGAGCGGGCGGTGAGCCGATACTCAAAGTCCTCCAGAAGCTCTTTAATTCCGTCATCGTCCAGGGCAGAACGCCAAAGACATGGAACATAAGTGAGGTGATCTTGTTCTTTAAAAAGGGTGACAAGTCCCTCTTGAAGAACTATAGACCCATCTCGCTTCTGAGTCATGTCTATAAGTTGTTTTCGAGAGTCCTTACGAATCGTCTCGCTCGCAAGTTCGACGACTTCCAACCTCCCGAACAAGCCGGGTTCCGAAAAGGCTTTAGCACCATAGACCACATCCATACGCTGCGGCAGGTTATACAGAAGACTGAGGAGTATAATGAGCCACTTTGCTTGGCGTTCGTGGACTATGAGAAAGCATTAGCCTTAGCTTACCTTGTTTTGATTTATTTAATTGCAATATTTTTACTTTCCATAGTCAGTAGTTTAGTGAAAGACCTATGAAAAGCTTTTGGATATAAATTTTCAATTCGATGCCTTAACATGGGTAGTCTTAGTATGTCATGCTCTCTTTAATCATTTCTGCGGTGGTGTCGTATGAGGCTCAAATATGGTTGAGCGAAGAGATGGCTGGTTCATGCGTCATGTTCGGGAACTGGTGCTGCCAGTGGGAATGGGTCTGCTTCTGACTACCTATCTTAATGCATATTGAATTGTATGTTTTTCTTTTATTTTTATTTATTGTAACAGCCTAGACTGAATAACAAGTTCAAACTTTGAATTTAGCTTAAAATCTGTAAATTGATTAAGAAATTTGAAACTCATTAAGAAATGAGCTAATTCAATAATGTTATTTATTTGTTAATCTTTGTTAATATAAAGTCTGGAAACGATATACATATTTGTAAATATCGTTCCATCTGATTGATAAAGCTGACAAGTTTTTTGCGCCCATTTTTCTTGTCAGTTAAAAGACGTCATAATGGGTGGTAGGGTAAAAGAATTGACGATTTAAAAATGCTTATTATGTGAGCTTATTTAAATAAAATATATTTCACTTTCACTTTCACTTTCACTTTCGCCTTTGATTCGATTGAAACCTGGGCGGTGCTGCAGTCTCTCCAAAGGTGCCAAGTGGACTATAGGTATATCGAGGTGTTGAGGTACTTATACCAAAATGCCACCATGACGATCCGAGTACAGAACCAGAGCACAAATCCTATCCAACTGCAGCGTGGTGTGAGACAGGGAGACGTTATTTCTCCGAAACTGTTCACAGCTGCGTTGGAGGACATCTTTAAGCTCTTGGACTGGAAAGGACTCGGCATCAACATTAATGGCCAGTACCTAACACACCTTCGTTTTGCCGATGATATAGTCCTTATGGCTGAGACCATGGAAGACCTGAACACAATGCTCGAAGATCTCCGTAGTGCTTCCCAAAGAGTGGGTCTTAGGATGAACATGGATAAGACGAAAATTATGTCAAATGCCCATGTTGTACCCTCTCCAGTTCATGTTGGGAACACTACACTTGAAGTTGTTGACCATTACGTATACCTAGGACAGGCAGTCCAGTTAGGTAGGTCCAACTTCGAGAAAGAGATCTCTCGTCGAATCCAACTCGGGTGGGCAGCATTCGGGAAGCTTCGAAAAATCTTCGCGTCCGACTTACCTCAGTGTCTCAAGACGAAAGTCTATGAACAGTGTGTGTTGCCAGTGATGACTTACGGCAGTGAAACGTGGCCGCTAACTATGGGTCTCATAAGGAGGCTCAAGGTCACTCAGCGTGCAATGGAGAGAGCCATGCTCGGCGTTTCCCTACGTGATCAAATCAGAAACGAGGAGATCCGCAGGAGAACTAAAGTAACCGACATCGCTCGAAGGATTGCTCAGCTGAAGTGGCAATGGGCGGGACACATAGCGAGAAGAACCGATGGCCGTTGGGGCAGAAAGGTTCTGGAATGGCGACCGCGCACCGGACGACGCTCCGTGGGTAGGCCCCCGACAAGGTGGACCGACGATCTGGTGGAGGTCGCGGAAAGCCAGTGGATGCAGGCAGCGCAGGACCGATCGTTGTGGAGATCCTTAGGGGAGGCCTATACCCAGCAGTGGGTGTCGTGTGGCTGATATGATGATGATGATGATGACATATCGGATAGGTAATTGTGAGATTAAATAAATTTCAACTAGTTAGGAAATCGCTCTGTCTGCTATTCGAAAGTGCACCTAAGTAGGCAAAATTTACTAAAAAACACATGTTACAATGACATAAAAAAATAAATAAAAGAAAACGCAATTTTTACAATTCAATATGCGTTAAGATAGGCACTCAGAAGCAGACCCATTCCCACTGGCAGCACCCGTTCACGAGCACGACGCATGGACCAGCCATCGCTTCGCTCAACCATATTTGAGGGAACGTAACGACCCGCCCCACACGACACCACCGCAGAAATGATTAAAGAGAGCATGACATACTTAGGCTACCCATCCTAAGGCACTGAATTGAAAACTAATATCCAATAGCTTTTCATAGGCCTTTACTTACAAAACTACTGACTATAGAAAGCAAAAAGATTGCAATTTAAAAAAAAAAATAGAAATCAAAACAAGGTTTAGTTATTAATTTTATGTTTTGAGTAAGAAGTGCCATACATATTGATAATATTAAACAGAAAAATATATATATAAATATACGACGCCCTTAGTACAAGCAGACAGAAGCAGACCCATTCCCACTGGCAGCACCCGTTCACGAGTTCTATGGTCGAGACCACGCTTGATGAGCTTTGATTTGGGTTCATATTTACATTAGATAAGGTCGAATTTAAGGGAGCGGATGGTTAGGAGAGCCCCCATGCCCTTAATCAAAGCATTTTGATTTTTTTAAATGAATTTTGAAATTTTACCAATCCTAACCTCAAAATGTATAAAAGCTAAAAAACATTGAAGGGAGGCGAGTGAGGGGAAAAAGAGTAGAGTAAAGAGGGGGACTCTCCCATCCCCCCTTAATTTTTGATTTAATGACTTTTTCATACATTTTGAGGTTAGGTTTAGTAAAATTTCAATGTTCATTTAGACAAAAACTGTGCATTGCCGCACAAAATGCTTTGGAGGGGTTAGGTCCCCTCTCTCCCTCCCATCCACCTTTCCCTTAAAATTCAATCTTAATAAATAAACCCTGGCAACACTAGTGAAAAACATAAACCTAACATAAAGTCAAGCATCGTTCTAAAATAAGCTTTAATCTGAATCGCGTACTCAGTCATCGTTTTAAAATTAGCATGATCTGAGTTTGAGTTTAGTTTGTTGAATCTCTGCTCAAGCACAGTTCTAGAATTAATGCTCGACTTAAAACTAGTTTTAAGTAGAGATCAAAGCTTGAGTCTCGTTCTGTAATACGAGCCTAACAAACACTCATCGCATACAACCGAACAATATGAAAGCATCTACGATTGTCTGTACACAACAATATGTGTGTTGTTTACAAACTATCTTCGCGTGCAAACAGTTCCTACAACGACCAGAATCAACAGGACAGTAGTGTTTTGGGTTGCATGGTGGACGTGTACAACTCTATCACTATAGTGAAGTATAGTTATAGTTAACTAGAAAAAAATAATAGAAAAAGTAATAGTGACTTTATGAACTCAAATAAGAAGAACTGTCTTCGGTTGCACGGAGGACGTGTACAACTCTATCACTATAGATATGTATACATACATATAGTTATATATATACATATAGTTAACTAGAGTTAGTGAGAATAAATTAACAGTGAGTTTATGAACCTCTTTATGATGAACTCCTTCTTCAGAAAGCCGGAATGCCGGAAGTGGACCTGGGTCAGTCCGGACGGTAAAGTCAGAAATGAGATAGATTTTATCATGTCGACGAAAAAGCAAATATTCAATGATGTCACTGTGATCAACGCTGTTAAGACGGGGAGCGATCACCGATTGGTACGTGGCACATTGAATATCAACCCAAAGCTGGAAAGATCTCGACTGATAAAATCAACAATTCGACCATTGCCGGCCCATATTCAAAACCCCGAGAGCTTTCAACTCGAACTCCAAAACCGCTTCGAAGCCCTTGAGAACAGCATAGATGTGGACGATCTAAACAACATGGTGGTGGATACTGTCCGTACGGTAGGGTCCAAGCTCTTTAAGACCCGCCGTCCCAAGATAAAGAAACTCTCCGACCACACACTCCTACTCATGGATCAGAGACGTGAAATGAGGCTCCAGAGTTCAGTAGATGCTAATCGTTATCGGCAGCTTAATAGACAGATATCTAAGTCTTTGACGAGCGACCTTCGCCAATTTAATACGAATCGTATTAAAGAGGCTATCGAGCGGAATAAAGGCTCCAAAGTGTTCGCGAGAGATCTGTCTATTGGGCAAAGCCAGATGACGAAGCTGAAAACTGACGACGGACGCATCATTTCATCAAAGCCTGAAATCCTGAGGGAGATCGAGAGCTTCTATGGGCAGTTATATTCCACGCAGACACCTGTTGAAAGCAAGGCTAAAGACCCCAGAGCCAAGCTTACCCGACACTATACTCAAGATATCCCGGACGTCAGCCTGTACGAGATTAGTATGGCTCTCAAACAGCTGAAAAACAACAAGGCGGCGGGTGACGATGGAATCACTACAGAACTTCTGAGAGCGGGCGGTAAGCCGATACTCAAAGTCCTCCAGAAGCTCTTTAATTCCGTCATCGTCCAGGGCAGAACGCCAAAGACATGGAACATAAGTGAGGTGATCTTGTTCTTTAAAAAGGGTGACAAGTCCCTCTTAAAGAACTATAGACCCATCTCGCTTCTGAGTCATGTCTATAAGTTGTTTTCGAGAGTCCTTACGAATCGTCTCGCTCGCAAGTTCGACGACTTCCAACCTCCCGAACAAGCCGGGTTCCGAAAAGGCTTTAGCACCATAGACCACATCCATACGCTGCGGCAGGTTATACAGAAGACCGAGGAGTATAATGAGCCACTTTGCTTGGCGTTCGTGGACTATGAGAAAGCCTTTGATTCGATTGAAACCTGGGCGGTGCTGCAGTCTCTCCAAAGGTGCCAAGTGGACTATAGGTATATCGAGGTGTTGAGGTACTTATACCAAAATGCCACCATGACGATCCGAGTACAGAACCAGAACACAAATCCTATCCAACTGCAGCGTGGTGTGAGACAGGGAGACGTTATTTCTCCGAAACTGTTCACAGCTGCGTTGGAGGACATCTTTAAGCTCTTGGACTGGAAAGGACTCGGCATCAACATTAATGGCGAGTACCTAACACACCTTCGTTTTGCCGATGATATAGTCCTTATGGCTGAGACCATGGAAGACCTGAACACAATGCTCGAAGATCTCCGTAGTGCTTCCCAAAGAGTGGGTCTTAGGATGAACATGGAAAAGACGAAAATTATGTCAAATGCCCATGTTGTACCCTCTCCAGTTCATGTTGGGAACACTACACTTGAAGTTGTTGACCATTACGTATACCTAGGACAGGCAGTCCAGTTAGGTAGGTCCAACTTCGAGAAAGAGATCTCTCGCCGAATCCAACTCGGGTGGGCAGCATTCGGGAAGCTTCGAAAAATCTTCGCGTCCGACTTACCTCAGTGTCTCAAGACGAAAGTCTATGAACAGTGTGTGTTGCCAGTGATGACTTACGGCAGTGAAACGTGGCCGCTAACTATGGGTCTCACAAGGAGGCTCAAGGTCGCTCAGCGTGCAATGGAGAGAGCCATGCTCGGCGTTTCCCTACGTGATCAAATCAGAAACGAGGAGATCCGCAGGAGAACTAAAGTAACCGACATCGCTCGAAGGATTGCTCAGCTGAAGTGGCAATGGGCGGGACACATAGCGAGAAGAACCGATGGCCGTTGGGGCAGAAAGGTTCTGGAATGGCGACCGCGCACCGGACGACGCTCCGTGGGTAGGCCCCCGACAAGGTGGACCGACGATCTGGTGAAGGTCGCGGAAAGCCAGTGGATGCAGGCAGCGCAGGACCGATCGTCGTGGAGATCCTTAGGGGAGGCCTATACCCAGCAGTGGGTGTCGTGTGGCTGATATGATGATGATGATGATGATTATGAACCCAGTTAAAAAGAACTGTCTTCGGTTGCACGGTGGACGTGTTTCAACTCTATCACTATAGTTAAGTGTAGTTATTGTTAAATAGAGTTGATCAGAATAAATTACTAGTGAGTTTTTGAACCCAGTAAAGAACTGTCTTCGGTTGCACGGTGAACGTGTACCACTATCACTATTAGTTAATTATAGTTATAGTTAACTAGAGTTGATGAGAATAAAGTAATAGTGAGTTTATGAACCCATTTAAGAAAAGCTGTTTTCGGTTGCACGGAGGATGTGTACGACTGACTCTATCACTATAGTTATGTATAGTTAGTTACCTACAGTTACTAGAGTTAATGAGAATAAATTCATAGTGAGTTTATGAACTCAGTTAGGAAGAACTGTCTTCGGTTGCACGGAGGACGTGTACAACTCTATCACTATAGTTATGTATAGTTACCTATAGTTAACTAGAGTTAGTGAGAATAAATTAAGAGTGAGTTTATGAACCCAGTTAAAAAGAACTGGCTTCAGTTGCACGGTGGACGTGTTACAACTCTATCACTATAGTTAAGTGTAGTTATTGTTAAATAGAGTTGATCAGAATAAATTACTAGTGAGTTTTTGAACCCAGTAAAGAACTGTCTTCGGTTGCACGGTGAACGTGTACCACTATCACTATTAGTTAATTATAGTTATAGTTAACTAGAGTTGATGAGAATAAAGTATAGTTAGTTACCTACAGTTACTTGAGTTAATGAGAATAAATTCATAGTGAGTTTATGAACCCAGTTAAGAAGAAATGCCTTCGTATTCCGCTCCGCTCACAGCTACCGGAATTTAGGGTGTCCGCGCTGGGACCTGGACGGGATTTTAGGTCCCAGCGCGGGCACGGCGTGGGAATATAGATTGCTGGTTTTCTGACGGACAGATGCTTGCAGTGCATGAGTAAGCTCGAGCCTCCAATCTATGTCGACCCGCGCTCGTATCTTGCTTAACGCAGCGAACGCCCTTAAAGTTGTATTTGATTGAGGTCTTCTGAAAATAATGGGTAATAGTTAGATAAGTTAACTCGTCAACGCCCGGAAAACGAAACACAATAGATTTTCTATTGTTATCCGGTCGCCGGAGACCACTCGGACGTTGATGAACAATAAGTTAGTAATAGTTGAAGGTTAAAGTTTATAGTCCATGAGAACATTAGTGGCACGCGAGGTTGTAAAATGTGTGAACGGAGTAGCTATATTGTGCGCTACCTTGCACTTATAGGCCTTATGGGTGGGCTCGGACTCATTTCAATGGCACGCGCAACCCTAATGACTGACGCGTTTTACAACCCCGCGTGCCACGAACGTTCTAATGGACTATAGTTAGCGGTTCCTTAGGGCTTTGCAGTCAGCTTTCTTCTTTCTTTCATGTCATGTCAGTTTGTGCCGTATCAAAGTAATGAAAAAGTCCCTCATTTTCAGGAGGCGAATGGAGACAACGTTGAGATGAGCTACGTTGAGGTGCAAAAAAATGGAACGAACGTTGACGTACAAAAAAATGGAACGACGAATGGCGCGGTAAGTAAATGTCTGTAAGGCAAAACTGCCTTTTCCGATTGCTTTATCGATTTCAGACACATCGTTCACTAGGCGAGAAAACTGCTTGACTATTTTCGCGCTCACTAGGCTTTGTCAGCAGGCCTATTACAAAAACAATTGCGATAAGCGGACGATGTTCGTCTGTAATACTATCAACTTACGAATAACGTTCAATGTCAATATAACCTTAAATATAAACTTAAAATTATGACCGGAAGTGAAGGATTTTCTTAAACTTCCGGCCAATTTTATTTGCGATAATCTTCTGATCCTCACTCAGCACAACTTTTCCGACCGTGTGCCATGCATTTCATCGTGATGTCATATGACGTAGGCAATAGTGTCGCGGGCTCACGGACTACAAGTAAATTAAACGACGGTTCCGACCTACAGTTTCGTGTCAATATAATCGCGATGGTTTCACTGACAATCTAGTTAAAGAGCTAATTAGTGATGTCAGCGTGTCATACCTATAGGTACGCAACTACAAATTCTATAAAACACCCCTTGGTCAGTGTTCTGGTTCTGGAATGGCAAATACGCACCGTTCGGCGCTCCATGCATTTACGCACCCCCCCTGCAGGTGAGCAGGGGTTTGAAATGTGGCGCTCGCCAGGAGGGGACCGCAACATTCAACGATGCGGTACCCTCCACGACGGTCTCCCGTGGTCCCACTAAGCCAAGGGGCTCAGTGAGATCTCGGGAGGGGTTAATAGTGGTTAGGCCCTCTAAAAGTACTGACGATCTAGTAAAGGTCGCGGGAAGCCGCTGAATACGGGCAGCACAAGACAGATCGTAGTGGAGATCCTTGGGGGAGGCCTATGCCAGCAGCGGGTTTTGGGTGTCTTGTTTTGCGGCTGATGATGTAGTATGATGATGATGAACACTTTATTGCACACACACACACACATTATAAAAGAACAATCACAAACTATGGCTCAAGGCGGTCTTATTGCTGAAATCTCTTCCAGGTAACCTTTGATTTAGGATAGCTGAGAAGAGATTTGAAGGGCAGAAGGGCTACATATAAAAAAGAAAATTAAATAAATATCTGCATATTTTTAGACTTGCGTTATCAAATCCATAGATTTACACTCATACAATACAAATAACAAAAAATAAACTACATTAAGCTAAATAGATAAATGGTGTTGCAAAAAGTTAAACGTGCAGTTTTGAATACGGCAATGGATTTGAATCGAACCTCAGTGGGAGGTTATTCCATAGACTAGTCACAGAATAAGTAATAGTACAAGACTAGTTCCGTAGACTATGATCATAGTAGAATCAACTATGCTATGATGATGAGTCGTAACTTATTTACCTTTCTCGTCAGGTAATCCACGATAGCCTAGACTACGAGCCATCAGGGTGGCTAGAGGTGACACTGTCCAGGGTAGGCAGTTCCAGTGACCAGTTCTTCAAGAGCAACAGCTCCTCCATGAAGACTATCTTCGCATTTGTCTTTAACGGCCTGGTGATTGGATACTTCATCGGGTGTTGGTACTATTGGGCTTATATCAGTGAGTACCTAGTATTTATGCTGAGGTTGTGGAATTCCATGGGCGCCGGCAGCAGGGTGCAAGGGGGTGCACTTGCACTTGTGTACAAATTTGTACACACCAAAGTTGTATACGCAAAACACTACAAACATATAGCATTTAATGAGATAATTTTGCTTTGGTAACATAGTTCATAGTGAACAATTGCCGTTAGTTGGCCGACGGAACTCGCTAAAATATAAAAGCTAAAACCTAGGGATACCTCGTTAGTACATACAATAGAGTCACTTACTAATGTTTAACCTTCATTGAGTTATGTGTAGATGCAGATGCACCTCCCTGAAAAAAATCTTGGCGGGCGCCCATGTGGATGCTATTAAGGATTGTAGCAAGTGGAAAAAAGTGGTACCTGCCTACCCTCATGGAAGAAAAGTGGTGTATCAATTTATATTGGGTCTAGACTCGTCACATTGGGATTACTAAATCACTGTGTCTGTTACTCTGTACAGTGATCTATTCTGCTACTATTGAAGTTCTGTTTTTTTTTCGTCAAAATCTGATGGCTGCTGTTTTGATACCTATCAGATATCTCATATATCTCTACCGAAACCAAAATTATCAAAGCTGCGTGGGACATCTTCACTTTTATAATATACGGGTTATAATATAGGTTCTGACTCACTAGCATATTTAATGTTTTGATCTCAGAGAGAAAGATATAAATTACCTAATTTTGCCTTTTTATTCGCAGCAAAAATCCCGTTAGAGATATGCAACGGCTTCGGCAGCCTGATTGCGTTCCTGGGCATCATTTACTTCTTCGTCCTCTACTTTATGGTTATCAAGAGGTTCTTCGGCAAGTGGTTCGAGCGCTGCGTGTGGGACAAAGGTGCTAAGGGAGCGGGATACCTCTGGGATATTGTGTAGGTTATATATATCCTTTATTGATTGTACCTTTATATCTATACTAGCTTCTGCTCGCGACTTCGTCCGCGTGGATATTCGAGAAAATCCTTAGGGAACCTTTAACTAGGATACATATAATTTTATGTTTTAATTTCATCAAAATTAGATCAACGTTTTTACGTTATTAGACGGATTCCCACCAAGCGCACTGCCCCCTTTTTCCACTTTGATGAAATGAATATGAATTGATTGATGAATATGAAATAAATATTATTATTATTATTATTATATAGCAAATTGTTGAACTGCGAACTTGCATGGTCTCGCAAAGTGGTATAAGTACTCGCTCTAGATAATGATGTTTCTAAGCGGCGGAAAGAGATAAAGTTGCTTGCTGTACTTATTGTGGAGCGGTTGAATCAAAATTCAAAATATAAAGTCCATGAAAACGTTCGTGGCACGCGGGGTCGTAAAATGCGTCAGTGACGTCAGTCATTGGGGTTGCGCGTGCCATTGAAATGAGCCATTGACATGAGGCCTATAAGTGCAAGGGAGCGCGCAATATAGCTACTCCGTTCACACATTTTACCACCTCGCGTGCCACTAACGTAATCTTCTCTAACCATACAAGTAGGTCTCGAAGTCCTGACCTATATTTGCAGTATGTCTGTTATGCCAGATTGTTCCGCTGGTGTTTCGTGGGGGCGATATTGCTGGCCGTCGCATTATACCTGTACTTCGACACTCGAGGCGCGCCGGAGCGACTCATCTCACTGCTCGGCCTCTCCATACTGCTTATGTTAGGTAAGATGAAGGAAGCAAGAATGTTAGAAACTGTAGTTGTAGATGGTATAGAAACACAAAGACAAACACGTTATGAAGAGAAATTACTTCTTTCATAAAGGAAAACAAATAAATGTACTTATAGACTAGAGTCTGGTCAACGAAAGATGAGACGCGGTTGGAAAAAAAAACTAATTTTAAACGTTAATTTAACAGGGAAAGTGGCACCACCATTTCAGTCTCATCTTTCGTTAACCATATTTTGTTTCATCAATGTTTCAAACATGTGTAATAAATACCTCGAAAAAAATTGGTAAACAGTATTTAGATGTTAGGTCCCTACTAAGTTAGTAAGGAAATCGATTACACTGGTATAAGTTAACTATTTTAAGACACCGAAAACGGAATCTTAAAACAGTACCCCAGGGGACTGTTTTAGGTCCCCAACTATACTCGGAAGCAAGGGCGGATCCAGGATTTAAATTTGGGGGAGGCCCTCGGAGACTCGGGTCTAGGGCAGGGACTATGTTAGGGATCCCTGTCAAGGATGTACAAAATGCCTGATTTAGGAAAAATTACTGCCTATAAAATTTTTTTGCCACTAATTATGTGGTGTTGTCTATGGTAAAAAAACTGCCGCGCAGCGCGATTTTTCGTCTTTTTAGCCACTTGTATGTACTCTTATCTATAGTAAAAAAACGGCCGCGCAGCGCGATTTTTAGTCAGTTTCATTCGCTAATCTTGTAGGTACTTTTGTCTACCTATAGTAAAAGAAATGGCCGCGCAACCAAAGGCGAATCGAGTCAGGATTTTAAATTGGTGGATTTTTTAGTGGAGTAAGGACACAAAATAAATACAAGGTAAGGACTTCAATTACACTGATATGAGTAAACAAGCGTCTTTTTATTTTAAGATACGAACAGTAATGGAGGAACACGAAATCTTGAAAAAGAGTACCTCAGGGATCCGTTTTAGGTCCTCAACTATTATCGGAAGCTACAAAAATGATGAACGTTAAATTAATTCGGATTCAGGATTCGTATTCTCGGCGCACCCGGGGCGCGTGAACTGGCGCAGCGTGAGCATAGGGCTGATGCTGCAGTTCCTCCTAGGGATTATATTCATCAGGTGGAGCCCTGGACGGATCGCCTTGCAGTGCTTCTCTGAAAAGGTGAATTGGGTTTTATTTCGATTGTTTTATGACTGATATTGAAATCTTAATTATTTTAGTGTTGTGTTTCCCGTTCCACTCATGATTGCAAGCAACTTTTACTATTATTAAGGTCGAGTAGGTATTGCGTTTATGTTTGGAACAGCTGTTTTTTTTTCGCAATATCAGAGATGGCCCCATAGTAAAGTTGGATCATGGAATCATGAGTGGAACCATCTCACTGCGGGAACCAAATGAGTAAAATTTCAACGTGTAGTGTCTGGATAATGGTGTTATTACATCGTATAGGTATAGTATCGTTTTAATTGTATTAGTTTTTTTATGTTAGATGATTTAACGCTTTGCAGAGGCATTTAAATTAACGCCTTATTAAAGTTAAGTAAATTCTTATTGAAATTTCTCGCAAAACAGAATAAGTACTTACTTTTTTATCTGATTTCAAGTGGGATAACGTTTTGTGCATTGTTTCATTAATTTCGTGTTTATTACCTAATAGAGTTTATGGGAAATCACAACTTACTTTTTTTCTACTAGAAATATAAAAGATATTGTAAATGAAACATTATCATCAGCAACTAGAGTCTAATTTTGATGAATTATTTTGTGTAGGTGGCAACGTTCTTGATGTATGGCGTGGACGGCGCCGCGTTTGTGTTCGGAGATCTGTTGGTGCGGACCGAAGGAGTGTTCGCGTTTAGTGTAAGTTTAGTGTATGTATACACTCATTATTTAATAATATGTAAGCACCTTTGACAGTTCGTCAACCTTGTGCCTTTGTAATAAAAGTCAACATCTGTCCAAAAGCCTCAATATTTATGAACTCGACTGTATAACCCACTGATATGTAACTACTAGCCTCCGCCCGCGACTTCGTCTGCGAGGACAGTAGAAGAATCCCCAGTAGACAGTAGGTTTCCCTTTTGCCCTTGACCACAGAATATATATAAGTACTAATAGTACAGATAGGAATTTCTCCGCCCCGCCCCAGAATCAATTACGTCACCCCACCCCGCGAGTTCGTGTGCCGAATCGTGTGCTCGTTTAGTCGTGTTTGTCAACGTCAACTTATTTTGATATTCAAAGCAATGCGTTGTAACTTTATTTACCAAAAAAATCGAATTATGAATTGAACGCCGCCCATACAGTGCAATCTGCACGGTAGCCCTAGACTTACACACACAGTACATCACACAAACACATGCACACACATTCACACACACTATTCACACATAACACACATACATAACACAGTCACCTTTAATTAGTAGTTTTCTTTATAGTTTTAATTTTTAAATAACAATATATGTTCTGTAAGTTTTTTCCAGTAACTACTGTTTTTATAATCTTTATTACTTCTAGTGTTCAATGTGTACCTACCACATCCAACAAAATACTAAATAATTTTAAAATAACCTCTTACCTGATTCCACCTGGGGCCGTACCGGCTAACGAATCGATTTTCATAAAAGTCTGCTGGGTTTCAACTTAAAACAGAGAAATCAAAGTAAGCAATTTCGTTTTGTACTTTTTGTTGACGTGATTCGGAAGATATCGATGTTCGTGTGACATCATGAATTTGGGTTCGTCATTTGAAACCCAGCAGACTTTTATGAAAATCGATTCGTTAGCCGGTACGGCCCCTGGTCCGGTTGTGGAGAGACTGGTTATCCGTCACACAGGTTCTCCTAGCACAGAGGCCAGTCTCTCACATAGACTACCATTATTTTGGTTCTTAGAATAAGCTTTATAGTTGAATGTTTAATTATCATGTACGTATATGTGAGAGAAGAAATAAATATTTATTTATTATTTATTATTATTACAGTTGCGCGTGTACAACAACGTCATCTGACGTCATCTGTTTGTATGGAGTGCCCAGGGTGTGCCGTGACTTAAAATAAGACGACCAGTTTAAATGATCTCCTTAGTGTATGAAAGCTAGTACTACGGAGAGTTCAGCTTTTCCCTGGTTCTACCCATCCGTATCAGATGTAACAGCCAACGATATTCCACAGCTTAGATTTTAGTTGAACCCCAAGCTACCGAACGTTGAAAACCCAATAAAAATCTATTCAGTGGTTATTGCGTGATTCGCGCACAATTATTTAGAATTTACAGTTTTATTATATGTATAGATTTTTTATATGGTCATATTGGTTTTCTCGCAGACGCTGCCTGTGATATTCTTCTTCAGCATGCTGGTGGAAGTTCTGTTCTACTGGGGCGCGCTCCAGTGGTTCTGCCTCAAGTTGGGCATGTTGCTACGAGCTGCCACTTCTACAACAGTTTGTGAGAGTGTTATAGCTGTTGGCAACGTGTTCTTAGGAATGGTGAGTGTTAAATATCTTCTGCTAGTAGGTACACCAGAAGGGTGGTTTTAGTTAGAATGATGGTGGCACTAATAGGGTGGTTTTAGTTAGAATGATGGTAGAATTTGTAGGGTGGTTTTAGTTAGAATGATGGTAGAACTAGTAGGGTGGTTTTAGTTAGAATTATGGTAGAACTAGTAGGGTGGTTTTAGTTAGAATGATGGTAGAACTAGTAGGGTGGTTTTAGTTAGAATTATGGTAGAACTAGTAGGGTGGTTTGAGTTAGAATTATGGTAGAACTAGTAGGGTGGTTTTAGTTAGAATGATGGTAGAATTATGGTAGAACTAGTAGTGTGGTTTTAGTTAGAATGATGGTAGAACTAGTAGGGTGGTTTTATTTAGAACCAGAGACCGGATAAACCCCTTAAAACCCCTTCGTGCGTTTGGGTTTTAAGTATTCACAGAAAAATACGATAAATAGATTCTTTGATAAGGAAACCCTATTCGATATGCAAAGAAAACAATCATAGCATCATGAGAATACGAGATATCGTAGATCAAAATCGAAAGGGTTCCGGTCCCTGTTTAGAACTAACTTCCGCCCGCGACTTTGTCCGCGTGGACATTCGGAAAATCCCTAGAGAACCTTTGAATACCGGGATAAAAAGCATCCTATGTTTTTGTGTAATAAATAAATAAATAAATATTTAACAACATCACATACATTGCTCCAATCCCAAAGTAAGTAGCTATAGCATTTGTGTTATGGAAATCAGAAACAACGGTGGTATGACACACCAACCCCTGAGACAATATTGAAAAGTTCATTTTCTACATTGACCCAGCCGGGGATCGAACCCGGGACCTCAAGAAATCGTGGCGCCTTGAAAACCGGCGTGCAAACCACTCGACCACGGAGGTCGTCAAGTGGAGGAACAAACATCCAAACCCACAAACTTTCACATTTATGATCGGGTGGTATTATTTAGAATGATAGTAGAACTAGTTGGGTGGTTTTATTTAAACCAGAGACCGGATTAACCCCTTCAACCCCTTTGTGTGTTTGGGTTTTTAGTATTCACAGAAAAATAGAATTAGAATGGTAGAACTAGTTGGGTGGTATTATTTAGAATGTTGGTGGAACAAGTAGGGTGGTATTATTTAAAATGATAGTAGATTTAGATTATTATGTAGTTAAGTTATATTGGTTTTTTACATAAGCTAACTTCTTATATAGGTATGTATTACTAGATTCCACCCGCTTGAATCACTGACTAGATTTTGCCGTTAAACTTCGTTTCCTCTTAAAGTTTCGGGAATAATAGTTTCGTTCCTTCCGCAGACGGAGTCGATCCTGTTTATCAAACCGTACCTCCACCTGTTGACCTTATCGGAGCTGCACGTAGTCATGTCTTCGGGGTTCGCCACTGTGTCTGGTAAGTAGGGATTTTTAATACCTAACGTATCATATTTATCATATCATTATCATATTTAGGCATATTTTAATAACCTATCATATCATTTCATATTTAGGCATTATTTTAATAAACTATCATATCATATTTAGGCGTATATTTTAATTTTTAAACACCTATCATATCACATCATGTTTAGGCATTATTTTTAATAACCTATCAAACCGTACCTTTACCTGCTGACCTTATTGGAGCTGCACGTAGTAATGTCTTCAGGGTTCGCCACTGTGTCTGGTAAGTAGGGATTTTTAATAACCTATCATAATCATTTTTAATAACCTATCATAATCATATCCTTATCATATTAAAGCATTATTTTTAATAACCTAACATATCACATCATATTTAGGCATTATTTTTAATAACCTATCATATCCTTACTAATATTATAAATGCGAAAGTCCGTTTGTTTGTTTGTTACGCCTTCACGTCTTAACTACTGATCCGATCATCATGAAATTTTGCATTGTTAGGGGTACAGAGAAGGACATAACGTACCTTTTATCCCGAATAACAGAATTGTTCCCGAGGGATAGCAAAAAAACTCTACGCAGACGAAGTCGCGGGCGGCCGCTAGTAATATTATAAATGCGAAAGTACGTTTGTTTGTTTGTTACGCCTTCACGTCTTAACTACTAAACCGATTATCATGAAATTTTGCATACCTACACGTTGTCAGGATTACAGAGAAGGACATAGGGTACCTTTCATCCCGAAAAAAGGATTGTTCCTGAGGGATAGCAAAAAAAGCTTTCCACGCAGACGAAGTCGCGGGCGACCGCTAGTCATATCATATTTAGGGGTATTTTTAATAACGTATCATATCATTATTGAGGCATTACTTTTAATAACCTAAGTATTAAACCGTACATTCACCTGCTGACCTTATCGGAACTGCACTTGTCTGTTTTGAAAATGTTTTTTGGTTTAATTTAAAACAAGTGGCTGAAATATAACGATGTGATATATTTTTAGAACCGGCTCAGTGAGCCCTTTCATTCAATACCATACACGATAGGTTTTAGAACAAAAAAAATTTTTTCTCATACAAAAAAAAGATGACACCATAGCTCCTCTCCTAAGGGAAGAATTTTTAAGAACTGCGGGTCCAAAATTTTGTTTTCACCTCAAGTATACGTGTACCAAACGGCTATACTGTACATCGATTTGCGGTATTCCATTGGTTTTGAGCTCGTAGAACACCCACTATATGTCTGGTAAGTAAGTAGGGATTTTTCATAAATTATCATATCATTTCATATTTTTAACCGCTTTTGCGGTCTAATGGTTCGCCCACTCGTGTAAGACGCAAGGGTCCTGGGTTCGATTCCCAGGAGGGTACATTTGCACTCGGGTTGGTTGGTTGTAGAACTTATTTCAAGTCCGCCTGGCTACCACCATTCAAATTGAGCTAAAATGCTTTTGGTTGTCCGGCTGTCCGTCTGTTCTCCTCTACGGGTCGCATTTCTCTACCGATTCTCGTGAAATTTTGTGAATAGGTTCAATAATTAACTAGATATATTTTGTCAATTTAGACCGAAATTTAAAAAAAATGGGGAAAAAAAATTAGGCATTTCGAAAAATGATCAAAAATATCAATAACACAGTAGTAATATTTTTACTTTGACTGATTGATCTATTTAAACTAAGTCTAACTTAAACCTAATTATAAGCTACAATACGTAAGCAATGATACGTCAGTAACAATACGTACAACGAAGCTTTATTGATGCAATTTAGATTAAATAAATTAAACTGCTTAAGCCAAGGTCGTGTCATGATTATTGTACCGATAAACTTTAAGAAAGTGAAAATACAAAGAAAGAAAGATACGATAATAATTATGATAAGCGTTTTATATCGGGCGTCAACGTCAGTCGTGTTGTATTAATGTAATGCGAATATTTAGTTTGCCAATATTTTTAAAATGGTGTCAAGGGTACCATGGTTTTGCAAAATGAAATGAGTTGTAGTCGAAGTCGAAGGGCAATTGTGTAGCTTATTGTACAGAACCGACTAAAGAAAATATATTTAATCAATTTTTGAATTAGAAATTTTAGCATTCACAATGCAATACTGAATAACATAGGAAAAAAGAGACTCTGCAGGAATCAAACCTGCGAACTTTGGAAGTCCGGTCTAATGCTCTGATCGCTGAGCTACGGAGTCACTGTGTCATCGTCAAAATTGTTCTAGTATGTAAGTATATCCCACTCTTACGCTGTAAGCTAGCGTTATTTCATCAATGTGAGGAACATGAAATAAAACAATTTTTAACAGATACTGGCGCGGTTTTATTGAAAGTACTTTGGTTATTAGTTTGGTATTTGGTTTAATTTTTGGTTTTCCCGACGTTTCGGCACCTTTGAAGCTGCCGTGATCACGGGGGACTGAAGTCACTCGTGAGCCTACCCTCAAGCGATGAATTTTTTAAGACGTTCAGAAATTAATATTTAACAAAAATTTTAATTGATTTTAGTTAATTTATAATTTAATTTTGTGATTTAATTAATGTTTAAAAGAGAGAATCTACTGAAACTACCACCATTTCACAAGATTGGGAGGCCCCTCCGAGAAATAAATGGCGAAAGAAAACTTGGAGAGGAATGTGAGAAATTACCTCGACATTCAATTGAAACATCTTTCCAGATATTTTTACAATTGATTAAGGTGAAACAGCTATATTTGTTAACTAGCGGCCGCCCGCGCAAAGCCCAAAGGGACCGCTAACTATATAGTCTGCTAGCGGCCGCCCGCCGTATCACCCGCGTGGTTCCCGTTCCCGTGGGAATATCGGGATAAAAAGTATCCTATGTTTTAATCTAGGCTACTACTATCTGTGTGCCAAATTTCAACCAAATCCGTTCAGTAGTATTTGCGTGAGTGAGGAACAAACATCCAAACATCTAAACTTCCAAACCCACAAACTTTTGCGCAAATGTATCTATGCGAAAGAGTTCTTTACTAAAGATCTTGCTCGCAGTCGAAGGATGTTTGTAATAGTCAAAGCTGATGCGTAAGAGCAGCGGCCAATTTTTGGAATCACGAAGCACCATCGAAGCAATAAAGCTTATTAGTGTTAGACGCAGATATTCCGAGCTCCGACAATCTACAGATCATTATGACAATTCCTGTCGTAGTCTACATTATCATTTTACACCAGAGGTCCTATTCAAATGGCTATTCTACTAAAATTAACTCTAGTAGAATATAATAGTCACGAAATACCTTATGACAATTTCATACACTGTCATTATATTCTAATAGCGTTAATTTTAGTAGCCTACTTATTTGGTTAGGCTCTCTGTGAGTGACAAATAAAAAACACCATCTCCTATCTTCCTCCAGGCACAATCCTCGCCGCATACATCGGTTTCGGCGCGGAACCGGCACATTTAGTGACGGCCAGCGTGATGTCGGCACCCGCCGCCATCTGCTACTCCAAACTACTGATGCCCGAGACTAAACGATCTCTCACCACAGTAGATAACATACAGCCAGTCGTCAGGTAAGGAGGGAACCACTTGTACCATTTAGTGACGGCTAGTGTGATGTCATCATCTGCTACTTTAACCTACTGCTGCCCGAAACTAAACGATCTCTTACCACAGTGAATAACATACAGCCAGTCGTCAGTTAAGGAAACCACTTGTCATACAAAATGGCTTGTTGTACCATTTAGTGACGGCCAGCGTGATGTCATAATCTGCTACTTTAAACTACTGATGCCCGAAACTAAACGATCTCTCACCACAGTGGATAACATACAGCCAGTCGTCAGGTAAGGAAACCACTTGTCATACAAAATGGCTTGGCTTGTTGTACCATTTAGTTAAGACCAGCTAGATGTCAGGGGCTGCCACCATCTGCTACTCCAAACTACTGATGCCCGAGACTAAACGATCTCTCACCACAGTGAATAACATTCAGCCAGTCGGCAGGGAGATACTTACTTAAAAAATCATCATTATATGCACATTAAGGCCTATTACAAAAAAAGTATCGTGATGCACTTAACTGTGATGCGAGGTCTGTAGATAGTCTGACTCTGAACCACAGAACATAGAAGTAAAATGTTCTTTATTCTGTGCTCTGAACCATGTTTAAATTACCTATTTCTGTGGTTAAGGTTTCATAAAAGGAAATCTACATGATACCTTAAAAAATTCTAGATGTTTTTGAGACTAACCATGAATGCTTCGATTTTATTCATATGATTTTTAAATATAATTTCTTCTGTATTCACATCTGAGATTTGTATCAAGGAGATTCTGGTTGTATCTTCTTGTTATGTTCATATTTTCTTCTCTCCACTAGTGAAGACCAATCGGCACTAACAGCTGCGACGCGCGGCGCGACGAATGGCATAGCGCTCGTGCTGAACATCGTCGCGAATCTCGTCGCGTTCGTAGCGTTCGTCGCGTTCGTGAACGGCGTGCTCGCGTACGGGGGCGGGATGTTGGGATATCCGGAATTAACCCTGGAATGGATATTGGGAAAGGTGTTCATACCGCTATGCTGGGTTATGGGTGAGTAGGTGCCATAAGTAACTCTGAACTCGTCACTAAAAACTCTACATTTGTCAGTCAAGGCTCCGCACTTGTAATTTCAAACTCTGTACACTTCACACCAAGCTAGGAACTCCTCATAGCGAACACTGCACTCTGCACTCGTCTCTCTAAACTCTGCACTTGTAACTCCAAACACTGCAATTTACACACCAAAATCTACACTTGTCATTTCAAACTCTTTACACCAAGCTAGGCACTCATTATACCGGATATAGCACTTTTAATCCCAAACTCTGCACTCCTCACCTAAACTCTGCACTCCTCACTCCAAACTTTGCACACTTCACTCCGAATTCTGCACAGTTCACTCCAAACTCTGAACACTTCACTCCAAACTCTGCCCGCTTCACTCTAAACTCTGTCCGCTTCACTCCAAACTCTGTCCGCTTCACTCCAAACTCTGCACACTTCACTCCAAACTCTGCCCGTTTCACTCCGAACTCTGCACTCGTCACACCGATTTACGATTTCATTGTTTGTAGGTGTTCCGTGGGAGGAGTGCGAGCTGGTGGGCTCCCTGATCGGGCTCAAGACGGTGGTCAACGAGTTCGTGGCCTACCAGCGCATGGGGCAGATGAAGGCAGAGGGACTTCTCTCGGTGAGGGATCCCAACTTGATTCTAGAAAAACAGCCTATGCAATGAGTTATATTTTGACGGTTCCTTTAACTTTGTTGTCCGTTTGTCTGCCTGTCAAGAACCTTTATGTCGGGAACGCATGGAGGTATCGAAATTAAAACCATATAAAGTAGGTACATAGGAGCTCAATGGCGCAGTGGTTTACCGCCTGGCCCTACGATTGCGGAGGTTAAGCAACTTTCGCAAGGGTCGGTCATGGGGTGGGTGACCAATTTATTATCTCGAGCTTTTCCGTGCTTCGGAAGGCACGTTAAGCCGTTGGTCCCGGGTGCATTTGCAGTCGATAACACCCACCAATCCGCATTGGGCCCGCGTTGTGGGTTATCGCCCATCCTCCTTATCCACCCGTAAGGCAGGCCTGTGTCCCAGCAGTGGGGACATTAAAAATGGCTGATGGTCAAGTAGGTACTTGGTCTACCAGTCTATTACAAGACCGTCGTTCATACTTTAGCCCAGTAAAAATCTACATTTAAAACGCAAAATGCGATGTAAAGCTGCATTTTTGGTATGTTATTTGGAACCCTTAAGGGAATGTGGAACCATGTTTTGCAAGCAAAAAAAAGTTGTGCTAGCTGCGTTATACGTGAAAAACTGCATTTTTTTTTTAGTTTTCTATGGGCTTTTGACATTAGTTGCCAATATCATTTTAAAAATGTATTAAATTTCAAAAAACATAGCTACCCCACAGCTCTGTATGTCTAATAGTTTTTGAGATATGATGCTTGAAACATTGACACTCAACGGCACATCTAACCGCCTACACCGTTATTTTCTTCCCGCACTCAGTGCGGGAAGTAAGTATTGAATTTCATTTCCGCACTGAATTTCAAATTTATAATGTGATGAACCAGACCCCCACGGAAATTTTGAATGCCCCGCATTCTTTTTTCAAATGTAATGATAACATTTCAGAGCATAAGTGAGTAAAAAACATTTGTAAGATTTTACTGGCCTACGAATCAAATACAACTCCATGGAAAGGAACCCTTAACACTCAATTCTTTGTTTCTTTTCTAAGTACCTAGTAATAGTACAATTTCTTCTCGAATGTTCAACAAGTTTTTCATTAAACATTTTACCAATACCTAGTAATGTTGTTTGCAGCCCCGTGCGGAGTTGATCGCGACGTACTCCCTGTGCGGCTTCACTAACCCCAGTTCAGCTGGAATCATGATCGGGGCCATGGGCGCCATAGCGCCCAACCAGCGGGAGGCGCTCTCTAGCGTGAGTATGCGGAAACTTTGGCACTACTTGCATAACTGTCTTTAAAAAAATTGTTTTCGATATCATTGAGCCGATCGTTGCCGAATATTTTTGCAATAACAAACGCGAATTCCGTTCTGTGTGACGAAAAGAATAGATTCTTTTGAAAAATTTGATCTAACCTAAAAATATCCGTGTAAAAGACCGGGCGTATACTTGATACGCTTCGTAGCTGAAATCTTTAGTTGAGGTCTCCTTCAAGGAAGGAAGACTTTAAGGAAGCTGTCAGTTTCATAGTGTTACTGTCAAATCAAATCTGTAAACATTTTTTAATGAGGTCTTTTCAAAGTGACATTAAAAAAATAAAAATAGTAACTATTTGCCTCACTAGATGGCGTTGATGGAAAGTAAAGTCTAAAAATTGGCTTTTAAAAATAAACGGCCTGAACCAAAGAGGAAAGTAACCGCTCGCTGGCTGACATCTGCCAAAAGAGAAACATTTTAGGACTACATCTTCTACCTACCTGAGTACTCTTCGAAGCTTAGTAAAAAATCTCATTGACACATACATTTTTATCAACGTCATCTATCGAGCCTACAGTTTTTTGTCATTTTGAAAAGCTCTCATTTAATATGGTCTTTACTTTAACAATCGTTTTGAGTATTTGGATGTACAGAGAAAGCGAGATTTCGTTAATTTCAACTCTTTGCCTGAGATAAGATAAGATAAGATAAGATAAGATAATCATTTATTTGCTGTTTAACATGGTATAAAGGATGTTACATACATTAATTAGGACAACATGTTAAGCTAACTTAAAGTAGCATGCAAAATTATTAAAATCATATAAGATTTCTAGGATTTCCAGTAAAATATTAACTTAATTACTACATTGAATTACATTATTTAATTGAATATTAAAATTATTATTATTACAAAATTAGATCATGTCAAAAAATTCCTTAATACTATAAAAGTTTTTATCATGCAACCATTTAAATAATTGTTTTTTAAATAATTTTTCATGTAAATTTTTTATGTCACAAGGTATTTTATTAAATATACGTACGCACATAGTCAAGCAGCTTTTACTATATTTCGCAGAATTTGGCACAACTTTCAGAATGAGTCTATGAGGGTTTCTCTTTAGTCTCGAATTAGATTCACTAGCTGTTTTAAATAAAGACTTATATTTTTTAACAAAACAACATATTTCGTAAATGTACAACGATGGTAGTGGTAGTAAACCCAGCTCCCTGAATAAAGGTTCACAGGATTCATCAGGGGCGACACCAGTAATGGCCCGGATACATTTCTTCTGTGAAATAAATACCCTTCCAATATCCGTACTGTTACCCCACGTTATGAGGCCGTAGCGTAGTATTGACGCTATATAGGCATGGTAGCACGTTACTGCTATTTTTTTATTTGATATACGTCTCACCTGCCTGAGAGCATAAACAAACTTATTTACTCTGCTACACAAATCTTTCACATGTTGTTTCCAGTCTAAGTTTTGGTCAATTATTAAGCCAAGAAATTTAATTTGTGTGACTTCATTAATTTTTGAAATATTCAATTTAAAATTGTATTGTGGATGTTTTGACTGATTAAATTGTATGAAATTTGATTTGTCAAGATTAATTTTTAAGTTATTTAGTTCTAGCCATTGTATAATGTTGTCAACTGTATTATTTATTTCTATTTCATGATTACTAATTGAATTTTTATCTGATGTCACAATAATAGAGATGTCATCGGCGAATAGAATGCATTTATGTCTAGTTATTTCTGGAATGTCATTTAAGTACAAAATAAATAAGATTGGTCCTAGCACGCTACCTTGAGGAACGCCAACAACATTTTCTCTGTAATTGGAACAATATGAATTTACTTCATTATTTTTTAATGCGTCGACAGCAACACATTGCTTCCGGCCAGTTAAGTAAGAAGATATCCAGTTTTTCACTGGGCCTCTAATGCCAATACGCTCTAATTTATTAATTAAAAGATCGTGCGGAACAAAATCAAAGGCTTTTGTGAGGTCAAAGAAAAGTCCAGTTGTGTGAACATTGTTGTTGATACTTGCCAGAATGTGACTTAAAAGCGTAAAGATTGCAAGTACAGTCGATTTCTGTTTTTGAAATCCAAACTGTGCCTTCGTTATAATATTGAACTTACGGCAGAATTCTATAAGCCTGTCAAGCATACACTTCTCGAATATTTTTGACATAACGGATATAATGGTGATTGGACGATAATTGTCGATTTCATCTCTTCTGCCTTTTTTATGCAATGGTTTTATAATGGATAGTTTTAACACTTCTGGAAAAGTACCCGAAGCAAATGATAAGTTAACTAGGTAAGTCAGAACAGTAATTAACTCATTAATACTAGCTTTAATAATCCTAGTGCTTAATCCATCAAAGCCCTCCGAATTTGTGTTTTTTAAGGACCTTATGACACACCTAACTTCGTCTTCTGTCATTGGCAGTAAGAACATAGAGTTAGACATATGGATGGATCCAAGATGGTTCGAAGCTCGTGCTTGTACTTTTGAGTTGTTTGATGTTGCAGTGTTTGTTAATTCAATAAAGTAATTATTGAAAGCAGTCGCTATGACTTGAGGATCAGATATGTACTCATCTTTTATTCTTAATTCCGCAGCTCCGGTACCCACATTTTTGTTACCAATTTCATTGTTAATCAAAGACCATGTAGCTCTACATTTGTTTTGACTTCTGTCTATGAATTTCATGTTGGAATTGCTTTTCGCTCTTTGTATGCACTTTTTTAACAGCTGCGAGTAATTTATGTACTTATTTTTATATGAATTACTTTTGTTTTTGTAGTATAAGCATCGTAAAGACCGTTTGGTTTTACAACTTATTCTGAGGCCTTTGCTTATCCAATGCTGGTTATTGCCCAGTTTATTGGATACTTTAACTCTAATAAGTGGAAAACAAAGAGAGTAGAACATGCACACAAGTTCGTGAAAGTTACCATATGCTTTGTTCAATTCATTTTCTATATATACACTGGACCATGACAAACTAGAGAGGCAAGCTTTGAATTTTCTTATGTTGTCCGGACAATAGTCTCTCTTAAAGATATAATAAGATTTTGGTTCTGAGCTTTTTTGTTTAACCGGAAATGCCAACATTTGAGCAGTGTCATGATCGGATAAATATAGAGGTAATACGTCTGCCTCCGCATGCCGTATGTTGCTCAATATGTGGTCAATGCAAGATTTCTTTCTGGTAGGAACTTTGATATGAATTTGCAAGTTGTAGTTGAGACAAATATCTTGAAAATGATCATTGATTCTCCCTGTTTTCAATGTGTCAATGTTAAGATCACCCGTGATAATAATATTGGTATTATTTCTGTACTTCTTAGAAATTTCATATAGATATTGCTCTAGTTTTTTTAAGAAAATATTGGGATCTGATGTGGGTGTTCGATATACACAGATAATCAGCAAATTATGTAATGGTATTTCGATTCCACATGCTTCAAAAGTATTTTGAGATACGTGACTTTTGATATTGCTCAGTTCTTTGAACACTATGCCTTGTTTTACCAATATACAAGAGCCCCCTCTACTTTTTTCCCTACAATAGACTGTAGCTAGTTCGTAGTCTTTAAGTCTGAGGAATCTTTCATTTTCTGCTCGCAAGAAAGTTTCAGTGAAACATAAAACGTCCGGCTTAATACCTTTCTGATAAAGTTCCAATAAAGTCACTTCTAATATTTCACATTTTGATAATATGCTTGCAATGTTTTGGTGCATTACCCGAAACAATAATAAAGAATCGTTATTCACGAAAAAACTGCGGCTTTTTTTGAACGGGATAATAGTCCAATAATGTACGCTTTATCGGAGCAGGGGTTTTCACACAAGAAACACCGGTGTCACGCCCAGACTGTGCCCTTGCAAAATAGTACGGAATCGTCCCCTTAGGGTATTTTGAGATAGACGAATTAGAATCTACAGAGAACCTGTTTGATTTACCACGCACTACCAAGTTCTTTAACGATTTAGCATTCAGATATTTAGCATCATAATCGACACAATCAATGACGTAATTAATTGACCTACACATATCAAACAATTTGCTGTTCAAACATTCAACAAAATGACAATTTTTAAAATCTTTACAAATGTTCTTTATGTTCTTATTTAACTCACTTACATTTAAATACATATTTTTTTGTTGATTAAGAACTATTACACTATTATTACTGAATTGGTTTAGAAGTTTACGTATATGTGAAGACAATATACCAATGTCATAATCATTTTCACCGATACAAAAAATAATTTTGTCATTTGGTTTTAAATGGAGATCTCTACATTGTTTTATTACATCTGCAGTAAGTGCGTGTGGGTATGTTTGTGACATAATAGAATAATTCTCATACATCGTATTTTTTCTTGATAACGTAAGGGCTGATGATAGGCCAACACATTGCTGAGTTCCAAATATAAATATTTTGTTCGGACATTTAATTTCCTTTTGGGTAACTGATGTGTTGCGAGAAGGCGGCAGGATAGTATTATTAACTTCGTATAACTTTAGTTTTTGTTGATAATCGTCGATTTGTTTCTCTAACACTGAGATCTCATTGCATGTTTGTTTTAACTGTTTCTCCATTTCATCTACTTTCCGGAGGAGGGAGCTTTTATCACTCAGTCGTTCTTCCGTAACCTTGGTATTATAATGTAACTGATGCAAAGAAGATGAGCTACCAGACGGCTGCAATGGACTCATATTTTTCTTTTTGCCGCTGCTGTACACTGCTTTGTCCCTCAGAGGCGATTGACATAAAGTTTTTAACATTTTGTTTTCGTTAGTTAACTTCATATTATGTTTTCGTAGGTCATTATTTTCTAGGATAGTATTTTCAAGTTCATTTTGTAAGCTAGCTAGTTCCAACTGCAATTTTTCAATTCTTTCTTTCATATCATGTACTTGAATAGTTTCAGTAACTGTATAATCTACACTTCTTGACAACTTTTCGTTTGATGTGTCCTGAAACTCGTCGGGTGATTGCGTTACAGGAAGTACATGCGAATCATGTGAATATAAGCTGTCAATGCTTGACTGTTTAGAAATAGGCGTGCATATTTGCTTTTGTACTTGTGTATTATCTATGAACTCGTCATTAAGTTCGCTGGAAAAAGGTGTCGATTTTTGTGAAGTATTTGACGTCACTTTTTCATTGGTCTTTAGGGATGCCAAATGCATTTTCCTAGTTGTTACATTACTTTTGTCAGAATTATTGGAGTGGTGACCTGACGATGAATGCTCACTACAAATAAAACACTTCCATTTGCTTCTCATTTCTGGATCTTTAAGGCGATGGAGTTTTTCCGAGTATCCAATACAATCGAACTCGTAGTGGTTCTTACATACAGAGCATAACACTGTTTTATTCGAGTCCACCTCTTTATTGCATTTTTTACATTTGACTCTCGGCGCCATCTTACGACTGCCAGTGGCGTTTTTTGCTTTTATCAAAGACATCTTCTTCCTTTATTCCTCGGAGCACTAATATATTTTATTGTGTAATTATAGGGAATAATTGTTATTTATTTTGCCGAAGACAGTGATTGTAAATGTTCAAGAACTTGAGATAAAAAAAAGAAAAAAATAGCAAAATAAAAACAAGAAAGAAAAAAGTTCAACAATAGTCGGGTTTGAACTGTAGACTGCAGCAGTCTTTTGGTTAGTACGAGCGCGGCACCACTACGCTGCGTAAGCTACGATCACTACGACGAAATTTTGCATTGTACTTGTATCAACGAGTAATACGCAAAGTCGCTGCACCAATGGGAAGAGGTGGGCGGAGTTTAAGCACAATCACTTGCTACCACTTGCTACAAACCGTTCTGTTTTTGCGGAGATTTAAAAAATCAGTCACTTTGGCACTAAATTATTGAAATGTTTTGTTTATAATTATTTCGTACCACTATTGACAACACTTTTTGCGTTTCAGTTCGTTATAATTATCACTGTATTTTGGTTTTTAATGTAAATCACTGTTTTTTGTTACACATTCAGTTTTTTCTGCCAATTCTAAACGAAAATCGTGAATAACACTCACACTGGATACTCTAAGGATATACTTTAGAATAATAACATTCAATATGATTTTAAAACACTTTAACTATTTTAAATAATAAATAAACACGGAGCCAATGTTACTTCGACCGCCATCTAGCGGGAAAAAAAGGTACTAAAAAAGGTGACTGTAGGTAAATGATATACAGGGTGTCCCAAAACTTTGCCACACGGAGGGAAAGTACCTTAAATATTGAAGATGGGAAATTTTACTGAAAGAAGACTTCATATTGTTTTTAAAAATAATTGGAACTGCACTCAAAGATTTTTGAAAAATCGCCCGCCTTAACCAGGAATCAAACCTACCAAAAACGAAAAAAAAAAAATTATTAATTTTTACGACACCAATCGAAAAGGTTACTTATAAGGATATTTTTTTCATAAGTAACACAGCATCTTAAACAAAAGGAAGACCATGAAATTTAACATTTAAATTTTAATTATTACGGATTGTAACAATTTGTATGGAATCGTATGCGATTTAAAAAAAACTTTGAATGCAGTTCCGTTTCTTTTTAAAAACAAAATGAAGTCTTCTTTCAGTAAAATTTTCTATCTTCAATATTCAAGGAACTTTCCCTCCATGTGGCACAGTTTTGGGACACCCTGTATACCAGGGGTGCCCATATTTTTCTTAAGGAGATCGACTTGGCAAAAATTTATGACTAAGAGATCGACATTTTGACCATTTAACCTACCAATTTTTTAACAAGAAAAAAAATTGCATATGCAGAACTACATTGGGTGCAAAATGTCAAATCTCTTATCCTTGGCGATCGACCTTAAAACCTCTCGCGATCGACCTTAAAACCTCTCGCGATCGACCTTAAAACCTCTCGCGATCGACCGGTCGATCGCGATCGACCGTTTGGGCACCTCTGCTGTATACCTTACTACTTATAAAGGTACTACAATAAAATTTATTAATTCATTTCAGATTGCGATCCGAGCGTTCTTCGCCGGCTGCGGTATATGTTTCATGACGGCATGTATAGCTGGTAAGTTAGAAGGTAGAAATATGAGAAAACTATAATTTTCCGATCCGATTTATATATTGTTAGGTAGTTGTTCATAAATTAAATAAAAAAAACTGTTGGTCCTACGAGCATGATAGTATGTTATTCTCGAATCAAAGGTTGGTGAGATCAATTTCAAAATTTTTGTGATTATAAATTGCTGAAAGATCAGAAAAATATAATTTTTGGGTCCGATTTATGTTTTGTTAGGTAGTTGTCCATAAATAAAATAAAAAAAACTGTTGGTCCTTCGAGCATGATAGTATGTTATTCTCGAGTCAAAGGTTAAGTTAAATTTAAAAAAAATTGTGATTATAAATGGATAAAAAATTCAGAAAACTATTATTTTTCGGCCCATGTATGTTTTGTTAGGTAGTTGTCCATCAATAAAATAAAATAAAATTTGGTCCTTCGAGCATGATAAGTATGTTATTTTTAAACGGAATCAAAAGGCTAGTGAATTCAATGTTTACCTTTTTATGATCATAAATTGCTGAAAAATCATAACACTGTAATTTTCCAATCAAAATTATGCCAATTTTAGTAAATAACATAAATAAAACTGTTGGTCCTTCGAGCACGATAATTCATTAATTATTCTCAAACGGAATCAAAAGGTTAGTAATTTTAATGTTTTCTGATTTTTCAGTAATTTATGATCTTATAGATGAAAAAACAGGAAACCGATTACGGTTTCCTGTTTTTTCATCGGAATTCGGAAAATTATTTCCGATACGATTTTGACTTGGTCCTTGTTTGACTGTAATGTCGGCAAGTTCACTATTACAGCTTTCGAACAATAATAAATTAAATTTATCAAAAAATATAATATTTCAGAACTTAGCTCTAAAGTACGGAAAATCATATGGTGGCAGTATATTTTCGTGTTTCGTATATGGTCATGCTAGCAGCGATTCTTAACCTCGGGTCGCGACCCAAATTCGGGTCGCGATAGGTATTGGGTTGGGTCGCGGGCCCCCAGAGGCTTTAATAAGTGATAAAATGTTACGTTTTAAATTGCGAATATTTTTATTTTTTATTCGATCGATGTCATAACACAAAGTATTCTCAAATTTATTATTACTCCCATTCTAAACTGACCAAAAACGCAATTTTTTTGTTATAGACAGGCAAGTACAAGATTAGTGGATAAAACTGATTAAAAATCGCGCTGCGCGGCCGTTTTTTTTACGATAGACAGGCATATTAATAAGATAAGTGGATGAAACTGAATAAAAAAAACAACCCCAAAATGCCGACATTACATTTTCAAATTTTATAAATATAATTATCCCCACACATATACACAAACGAACAGTTTCCCAGGTATAGCAAAAAATCAGTCCACGCGGCCACTAGTAAAAAATAAATAACATGTCATTTTAGTACCTCTCACTGGAAAATAAAATAAAAAATTAGGATTAGGGTCGCGGACTTCAAATATTTTTTCTACTTTGGGTCGCCAGCCAAAAAGGTTAAGCACTGTGCTAGAGGATATATTTTGCATTATATGCTTATTTTAAATTTAATTGCGTAGCTGTAAGTATATACCTACCACGTGTTAATGAATTAACGCAAAATTAGAAAACCGTTTTTACGGACCATCAAACTGAACAACTTTTACTATGAGACCAACTCTGAAATCGCGAAAAAAAAACATCTGTTTCATACAAAAAATTATGACGGAAATATAGAAAATTTTTTTCGCGATTTCAGAGTTGGTCCCGTTGACCTGTACTATTATTTATTCTGTGCCCATAGTAAAAATTGTCCAGTTTTGTTCCGGATTCGTCATGTTTCTGATTCATCGTATTCCAGATTCGCCGTATTCCAGATTCGACGTATTCCAGATTCGTCGGAATACAGTTGATGACATATTTTTTTATATAAGTATTTTTTTCATTATGCCTAAGGTACAAAAACAGCATAATAGGCATTACATTTTAGTTCAAATATTAATTAATCTGAAGCATGTTCGTAATAATAAAAAATAAAATAAAAACTGACACTTATTTTACCGATAATTTGTCCATTTCAGTAGTTTATTTTATTGTGAGACCATTTCTGACACGCGTAACATAATGGCGCGGCTCACAAGCAATTTTTAACTCAAAAATTATTACGACGAATCAGGAAATCGGCGAATCTGGAATACGGCGAATCTGGAATATGACGAATCAGGAACAAATCGTTGTTCAGTCGGTTCAGTCCGAAGAAACAGTTTTCTCATTTTGCGTTAATTCAATAACACGTATAGAATGATGAGCGGATGTTAATTTATAATTTTTTTCAGGTTTGCTTATGCCGGATGGATCTTTCGGTTAACGAAAATGATATTATTATTTATAAGTTTTATTTAATTCATAAGTAGGTAGATATTCAACTTGACAAGACGCTATGAAATGTAACTAGACAATAATAAAATATTCCTCCGTGCCTCAAAGGTGCTATTATTTAAGTATTATTATTATTATAGTATGGATAAAACATGATTAAATAATCACAATGGTCAGTTTCACAATATATCTGGTTTATTAAGTTAAAATTGTAACTTAACCAAAATCTGTGAAACAGGCCCCAAAGTCTACTTAAAAGTAAAAGGAAACTTCAAATTCAGTGAAAAATGCAAGGCCCCAAGTTTACTTAAAAGAGAACTTCCAAATCTGTGGAAAAGGCTCCGAGTTTACTTAAAAGTGAAAAGGCCTCAAGTTACTTAAAAGTGAACTTCAAAATTTGTTGAAAACGACCCAAGTTTACTTAAAAGTGAACTTCAAAATGTAAGAAATAGGCCCCAAGTTTATTTAAAAGTGAACTTCAAAATGTAAGAAATAGGCCCCAAGTTTATTTAAAAGTGAACTTCAAAATGTAAGAAATAGGCCCCAAGTTTATTTAAAAGTGAACTTCAAAATGTAAGAAATAGGCCCCAAGTTTATTTAAAAGTGAACTTCAAAATGTAAGAAATAGGCCCCAAGTTTATTTAAAAGTGAACTTCAAAATGTAAGAAATAGGCCCCAAGTTTATTTAAAAGTGAATTTCAAAATCTGTTAAAAAGGCTAAGTCGACTTAAAAGTGAACTTCAAAATCTGTAAAAAAGGCCCCAAGTCTTCTTAATAGTGAAATTATATTGTCTGTGTTATTAGTTATTATTTTACTCAGGTGCTCATAATGATTAAGGAAAACAGAGTAGGTAGAAAAGTAATAGTATATTAATTATACATTTAATAGGTATCTACAGGATTTTTTGGCGATAAAAGGTTATGATATTTCCTACTTCGATAGGTAGGTATGTACTTAACTATTTATTTACCTATTATAATCAATAGATTTTAAGCGTTTGACATCATTATATAGATACAAAATAAATATGTAGGTAGTTGGTATAAATTATTGGACATATTTTGTATTATATTTTCAAGTAGTACCTAAGTAAGTACTAGGAAAGTGACAACATTTCATTTTGAGAAAGTACTAAAATTAGAAAACCATCGATATAAAATACAATACTAGCGTGCCTGCATCTCTATAGACATCACAATTCACATCACAGACAGTTTTTTTTATTTGACGTTTGAAAAGGCAAGGCAAAGGGATCGCTTTTATTTTACCTATATCTTGTACTTACGTCCTTTTAAAATAAACCGTTTTCTATTAATTAATATATTTCAGTAATGTATGAAAATAAATAGAAAAGAAAAAAATACGTGTTGCCTAAAAAACGTTAATTTTTCATTATATCCATAAAAAACATGAACCTAAAAATTATGAAATGTTGTCAATTGTAAGACAACTGTAAAAATGCAAATTATTCGTAGGTATTAAGTTTTACGAAAGGCTTGTGACTCTGCTATTATAAATAATAATTATGGAGAATATTTGTATAGATCCGAGTGCGTGTTTTTGTAAATAAAAAGTTTATTTTTATTTTTTGTTTCTTTTATTTTTATAAATAAGTAACAATAACAAGCAACAGTCACGTAAATTCGACTAAGAATACAGCATAAATCAAATAAAATATAGGTACAGATTTTTTTTTAGATTTTTCACTCTTTTATTTTAAAAGTTAAAGGGGGGGTGACACACATTTTACCGCTTTCGCAGTGAAACTGTTGTCTTTGAGAAAAAATAGTCCAAAACCTCAATGTCATTTTTAAAGACCTATTCATAGACACACCGCACGTATTGGTTTGATGAAAAAATAATTTTTCAGATTCAGTTCCATGTATAGGGAGCCCGCATTAATCTTTATTTTTTTTGTTTTTGTGTAAAATCGTAAAGCGGTTTACAGAAGACATATACCTAGCAAGTTTGGACTGTGTAGTCTTAATACTTTAGGAATAAAGTGGCTGTGACATACGGACGGATGCACAGACAGACATGACGAATCTATAAGGGTTCCGTTTTTTGCCATTTAGGCTACGGAACCCTAAAAATGATCTAAGTATGTTCTTTACCAACCTCCTTCAACAACTACAAAATACTGGCGATAAACATTCAGTGATACACTGACAGCAGCATGACAGCAGTTCCAATTTTCCGAAACCTGTCATCATAACATTAAAAATGTCACTACACTATGCACGCGATGGGAGGGAGTTTATACAATCAAAATTCACCTAAACGCTGTGGCCTTCCGTTATTATGATAATGCAAGACTGGGAGATATATGTTAGCATACTATTCGTCTTGCTAACCAAAATTATTAGTATTGCGGTACGAAAACGAAGGCTATCGATGTTTACTAACAAGTCAGGGTCAGTGCTGACCAGCATACCTGAGAAGAACGAAGAGGAGGAGGTCAAGAAATGGGTGCCGAAGAAAAAACACGAAGTGCTGAAGGCCAAATACAAGTGCCTAAAGAAGTTGTTCCAGATTTACGACGCCAGCGTTATAGGTGAGACGACTTTTATTAGACTAGCTTATATCTCTTACAATGCTGATCAGATCAGTTGGAAACGATCTGAATCTCCTCCATTCACTCCCTGGATAGCCATCATCAGATCACAGCTAGGTCAATCCTTGACGGAGAACCAAGGCTTCAAAGTTACCTCGTTTGTAAGAAAATTAACTGCTGTAGATAGTGTACCGGTAGTTGATGGTGATAGTCAATAGCATTAAAGATCAGAAAAACTTGTTCCAGTAGTTCCTAAATCTAAGTAACAATTATTAAGTTCCAATAGTTCCAAGATCCAAAGACCTTCCCTGATATGTTTAACACAATGAAACCCGAATCTAGAGTTAAGCTTTAATCGTATGCTGATGAGACGCAGGCACAGCACAGAACAATACAGATTTTGCAGAGCAGCTCTCCTACTCAAATGGCCACTTTTATTTTCGTTCGCTAACTTAAAGCTTAAAAAAAATCGGACAAAAAACATTAAAATGGAGTAGTAAAAACAGACTAAAAAGTAAAAAATAAATTCTGTAAATATTTATAACCCTATAACTATACTTACAGAAATTTTAAACCTAAAAACTTTACTTTTTAGTCTGTTTTTACTAGTCCATTTTAATGTTTTTGTCCGTTTTTTTTAGTAATTTTTTTTAAGCTTTAAGTTAGCGAACGAAAAGAAAAGTGGTCATTTGAGTAGGGAGGCTGGACAGACAGACGTAGGCCACAAACTGGGTTATTCACAATCGCCGGGGGCAAACGTTAGTGCCGGACCACACGGCGCGTTGCGTCGTCGCAAGCTCTTCTTATAAGAGCAGCATCTCAAATATGATCACAAGATAGCTCTCAACGTTGAGAGCGGTTCATAAATACAGGCCTAAATGAGCTTCGACTTACATTTCATAATATTCTCCACATCTGTAGGCATTCTGCCGGAGACGTGCGAAACGGAAGGTGATGAGTACGAAGCCGTCAGTAGAAGCCACCGCAGCCGACGCAGGCACTCGCACCGCGCCAAGTCGGACGCGTGCGCCGGCACCACCGAGCCCACCAGTGGTGACGTCACAGAGAACGAGGATAACGACAAAGGTACGTCATCTGTACTGTAGGCACTGTCGGAGACGTGCGAGACGGAAGGCGACGAGTATAAGGTACTTGGGCAGGTCCAGTCAGCGCCAAAATGGACTGAACCATCAAACCTACCAAAACATTTGAGCATTTGACATAGATCAACCTTATCTCAAGACATTAAGGTGCACGAGATAAGGTTGATTTAAGTCAAATGCTGTTTGGGTAGATTTTAACGCTCCGATCATTTTGGCGCTGACTGTCCCACAGGCCCACAGGAGATGAGTAGCGACGATGTCACGGAGACTTCGCTATTGAATTTTTTTTTTAAAGTATAAGGATTACTTTACTTTCTGGATGAATACTTCAACTCCATGGGTTTAGCTTAACTATTGTGTGCAACGACTACACAATTTTGATGCAGCATTGTTTTATATTCCATGTGTTTTTCTATGTAGGTCCTCCCTCTTGTACTAGGATTGGAAATAATAATTTACCCCAAAAAGAACCCTTGTCATATATGCCACTAAAATCTTCGCCTTTCAACAGTGTCAACAGCCGCCACAGCGGTAATACGAGACCTGAAGCTGCCTCAACACTCCTGCACCTCAACCCAGTTCGACGCCGCTACTTCCACCAGCCAGTCAAAACTCGACCGTTACGCTACAACAGACGACTCAAAATCCAACATCACCGAAACTGACTTCAGGGGAAGCGAAATCACTGAAACAGTAGACAAATGCCCACACCAAGTGCCATACCTCATGATGAGAGAGAAGCCGAAATTGACAAGGTTCCAGTGCTTCATTCAGAGACTGTTTGGGATCAGGCGAGAACGGTCTTTCAAGAACTTAATGCATGGAAACGGACATGTGTACGCTGCTAGCGATAATAATTTAACCCCTCATTACTACGAGAAGAGGCGGAGAAGAGGGTTGAGATTTAGGAAATTGAGAAGACCCAAGAAGGTTCAGTCTGATAGCGCTGTTAATGTGAAGAGTCCAATGATTCTGACATATGTGCAGTCAGTGCAGAAAAACTGCTTGATGGACACGACGCCGAGGCAGTGTCCTATTTTGGGGTGCAGGATGATATTCTATGGTAAGTTCTGTACGTCATCAGTAGAATAATAATTAAAACTAATATCTGTAAGCTATAGACGTCGCATTAAAAAGTAGCTCAAATTGTATGTTATTTAAAATTAATCTAATAGATGTCGCCACGAGGTTTTCAAAGCACATAGTACGTGCTGTTTGGTATAACTTACTATTTGGTATACCTATCTAACTATTCGCATCTAGACGACGTTTCTAATTTTGAACATTTTTCGAAATGGGTTTTTTTGATAAATTTTGGAAAACTGGCTTGACTAAAAATCTGTCTTGCAGCTGAATAAAAATTTCATTCATTCATTCATTGATTCATATAATTATTGAACTTGGTCACAAAATTTCACGAGAATCGGTTGAGAATTGCGATCCGGACAGCGGGAAGGACATACGAATGAATATCTGCCCAAGCTGAAGCAGAGACGCTTCACTCGCACTTGGCACTCGCTCGGGTAAATAGAAGTCTCGCTGATTGGTTATTGGCCTAATTCTTTTATTGTCTTGGATCTAGGGCGTACTTTCTGCTTAAGCGCCATGGCAAAGGCAAAATTAGCACGATATCAATGCTATTTTCACTGGCATTACTTAAGATTTTTCGCAAAATACACACAACACATTTTTTTTGTTTCCTAGGCATCATCAACTACAATGACCACCTAAACCTGTGCCACTTCACCGGCCGCAAGTTCGTCTGCCACTACTGCCACGAAGGTTTCGAGACGGAAGCCGACAAGTACATCCACGAAAACGAGCACATCGGCATCGGCAAACTCAGCCTACCCAACATCTCTTCGAATAAGCAACGAGTGGCTAGCGTGACGCAAACAGATCCAGAGCTCACTAGAAGCGAAATACCAGAAGACAAATTGAAGAAGATCGTCTCCTTCTTCGATAAACTCGCAAACCCAGACCTAATCTTGTCGGAAATTAAAAAGAATAGATACTCTGAGTCGAACCTGCATTCGATACATAGGTCTAAAGGCGATTGTACGACGGATAATGGAAGTAATTCCGAGACAGATAAGAGAACGATCAGCTGTGTGAGTCTGCATCGGAGTAAACTGAAGAAGGTGCGTCCTGACTCGAGAATGACGTCTAAGAGATCTTTTGACAACGAGCAGGTGACCTGCCAGTTGTGTGGTGAAAACTTTGACTACAGGTAGGAGAAAAATTATTATCTACTCATAATTACTTATGTGAATAGAAATTATAGATTACTAGATACTATACCTATAGATACTACAACAGATTTTTTTAATTAATACTTAAGTACTTTGTTCCTTTTCTGTTAATATACACTCACCAGCAAAAATAAGTAGTCACAGGCCTATTTTATACAAACTAGATAATTTTGAGGCTTTGGTTCTCTGCCCAGGATTAAACGGGGTGTGATCTGATGATGGCCATCAAAGAGTAAATGGAGGAGGCCCTGATCGCTATAGAAACCCAATGGATTAGAAGAGACCCCAGACATCAGAAACCTAACGGACTTTTCAGTGTTACATTTTCCATACTTTTGATGTAATTTAAACTTTTAAGTTCAACCCTGAGCTAAACGACCCATCTAATCCGTGAGGTTACTCTTCTTAATTTCTTGACGCCGACCCGGCCGCATGAGGCCGGCAACTTGTTCACGTGTTCTTCTTTTGTCTCTTTTCTTCTTTGGTGCTAATTATTTTTAGGGGGATATACGACAGCGGCAGGCGCGGATGAGTTATGCAATATAGGCCTCCGCACCATTTATTCTTTAAATTGCTGTCATCCGATCACACTCCGTTTCAGCCTGGGCGGCAAACCAAAGCTTCAAATTTACCTGGTGAGGTATGAAAATAGGCCTGTGACTACTTATTTTTGGAGTGTAGTCTTAGTTAAATATTTTGTTCTCCACTTCTGAATAGGTACTGCTTTGAGAGCCCACAGGCATGCCCTAGTACGCGAATGAGGACTTTGCAGAATTCGATAAGTGTGCATGTTTTTGCACTAAAATAGCATTGTGCATGTTTGGGTAATATCCCAAAAATTTGTCCATTTTGCGAAGTGCTCATATTGCAAAATGCTCATTTTGCGAAATGCTCCTTGTAAGAATAGTGCATATTTGGCAACTCAACCGACTCTATGGTCTAGTAGTTCGCCCACTCGTGTAAGACACTGGTCCCGAGTTCGATCCGCAGAAGGGTACAATTTGTACTTGGTTTGGTTGGTGGTAGGGCTTTTTTCCAGTCCGCCTGGCTAGCTACCACCATCTTACCTAAGTCTGACACCATAAAAACAATAAAAAAATTGTTGTGTTCTGGCAGTTAGAGGTAAGATAGCCATCATAGCCAGTTCTTCAGTGGTGAAGATTTCGGGTGTACTGCGCTTACACTTTCGGCCTTATCGTCACTTTAACATCAGATCATCATCATCAGATACAAATCATCAGATCAGATAAAAAACTATACAATATTCTACTCGGACTCCATTCACATAACCCTTTTCTTATTCGACAGGCGCCAACTCAGCCTCCACGTGGACTTAGAGCACAGAGTCCACGACAAATTCTCCAAGTTCCACAGCTGTGCCGGAATCCTCAACGGCCGTCGACGCTGTAGTCAAATCACAGAACACGGCAAAACAGACGTTAAATCCGAAGTCAAGAAGGACAAAATGGACAACCTACGGCGTAAATCTGAAGAGAGCTTAACCTATGATCCTTCAACTAATATTGTTTATTATACTTCGATGGAATCTGTAAACTCGAAAACCCCCGTAGGCTATAAGTGGGAGCCGGGAACTAAAATAATACGTGTGTGATGTAATTGTATAAGTCTAGTAGTGTGTATCGTGAAGTGGCATTTGTGGTCGTCCAATATATTTTTAAATTCACTAAGTACTTGTTTTATTTTGTAGTTTTTCTTTTTAGGGTTCCGTACCAAAATGGTAAAAATAAGGAACCCTTATGGTCAAAGTCAAAATCAAATAAGCTTTATTAAAATAAACTTAATTTGAATCGCCTATATTTTCCTACCACCCGTTCCAGACTTTTTTAGCTGACAAGAAGAACGGGCGCAAGAAACTTATCAGCTGTAACAGCCATAAGTAACGATATTTACAAACTTGAATATATCGTTACCAGATAATTACAACAGGGTGACAGGATTATTGGCAACAACATAGACTTATTATATTACTTCAACAAAGCACTTATAGTAGCAAGTTATGTGTTACATCCCTTCATTCTCAGTAGTTCCATTGGCCAGATCCACAATGGATCTAGTGAGATTTTTTTTTCTCATAAACGCATTTTGATCTTTAAGATAATCATCTACTTTATAATAACCCATAAGCATTTTTAAACATGGATTTTTAATTCATGCAAAGGCAGATCAATCACTTGTTGCGGAACTTTATTAATAAAGGCTATGCCTTTCCCCATAAATGAACCTCTAGTTTTTGCAAGCCTAAATCTTGGAACGGCAAGTTTATCTTTATTTCTTGTATTAAACTGGTGAATATTGCTGTTCTTAGGAAATGAATCATAGTGTTTCCTTACATAAACTAAATTTTTATTGACCTGCCAAAGTTAAGATAATATTTAAGATTATGGTGTGGCTAAGTCTGTCTGTCTGTCACAGCTGGATATCTCGAGAACTACTAATGGTATCAATCAACTTCAAATTTGGAATAGTTTAAGATGACGTTTGCCCAACTATTTTGCAAAAAAGAAAGAAAAAAAAAACAATATTTTATTACAACAGGGATTGAAAAGGGATCTTAAAAATTTTAAGTGGGGCGACTAGGGCATGTGGGGTGTCATATGAAAAAACGCTATTTGCTCATTTTTTTAGGCCGCATAGTTTTCG
The DNA here is from genome assembly GCA_928269145.1 of Agriphila tristella. Classification (NCBI taxonomy): domain Eukaryota; kingdom Metazoa; phylum Arthropoda; class Insecta; order Lepidoptera; family Crambidae; genus Agriphila; species Agriphila tristella. Next base: position 497,157 of record OV743451.1, on the reverse strand, counting down.
ACTGATGATGAAAAATGTAAATAAAAAAATACCGTTCCCCCCCCCCCCCCCCCCTTATCTCCGAAATTTGCAAAGAGAAAAATCTGAAATAATTCAATGTGATAGTAGTTTATGTAAAGATTACAGGAAAATTAAAACGATGTCTAACACACTTTTGTAGAAATTCAAAAAACAACAAAAAAATCATTAGTTACACTACCAGTCAACAGATGGCGCTGACCTAAAATATTAACTTAGTTTCACTATAGATCAAGAGATGGCGCTGTCCCAAGAAAATAAAATAGTTCCACTATTGGTCGAGAGATGGCGCTGACTTAATAGGTACTGCAATAATAATAGTACATTACTGACGCGGTCAATAATGACTGCATTGCTGGCAGCGCGATGATGATGGCCGATAGCGAAGCTTAGCGCAGGTCCAGGCCGTCACAGCGCGGTCAGCATTGCAGCCCTTGATGGCCAAGCTGGAATAAAGGCCGAGACCGGAGGTCGAGGCCTTTATAGCGCGGACAGCAAGGGCTACAATGATGACCAAGCTTGAAGGCCGAGAGCGTAGTTAAGCTCAGCTTGAGGCCATCATAGCGTGGCCAGCAGTGCAGTCATTGTGGACCAAGTCTTGTATAGTGCTTTACTGAAAAATGTCAAAAAAGTAAAAATGTCTGTGATATTTTTGATATTATTGAAATTTTTGAAATTGCTGAAATTTTTGACATTTTTGACATTTTTGACATTATCGACATTATTGACATTATGACATTTTTTACTTTATTGTCATTTTTGAGTAAAGCACTATACAAGACTTGGTCCAAAATGACAAAAAAATAAAAAAGGCAAGAAAGTCAAAAATATCAAAAAGGAAAAATAGTAAAAAAGTAAAAAAAAAAAATACAAAAACATCATCTACAACAATACAACACCCGCGCAAATAAAGAATGGGATTGAAAATGGCGGGTCACGGCGCTTACCACAACGAGTGTAATCCGCTACGCTACCCCATCGAGATTGGGCTCGTTTGAATTATCTTGACGAGTACTTTATTAGGAAATAGTTTCCGAGGATCTGATGATGGAGCCGGAGGAAGGCCATAGGAACTCTATAATAAAACCATGCAACTCCATCGAGTTTGGGCTCATTTGAATCATCTTGACGAGTTCTTTGTTGGGAAATAGTTTCCAGGGTCTGATGATGGAGCCGGAAGAAGGCCACTGGGACTCTGTAATAAAACCATGCAACCCCATCGAGTATGGGCTCGTTTGAATCGTCTTGACGAGTGCTCCGATAGGAGATGGTATATTTTTGGTTTTAGCTCGTTAACTAAAAAGCAGAAAATAAAAATTAACTGAAAAAAAACTTTTTTAAAAACACGTTTTTAAAATGGACTAAATTATTACAACAAAAAATCGGACTAAAAAAATTACAAAGGTCTAGTAAAAACAGACTAAAAAGTAAAAAATAAATTCTTCTGTAAATATTTATAACACTATAATATTTATACCTACAGAAAATTTAAACCTAAAAACGTGGGGCGCATGCTAAAGACTACATGGATGATAAATTTTATAAGATGCGCCCCACGTTTTTAGGTTTAAATTTTCTGTAGGTATAAATACAGGGTGTTTCTTTTAAGGTGTCAAGCCAATGCGAGGTGATAGCTGAGTACTATACCTATCGATTGAACCCCTATGTATGTTCCGCGATTTTTTTGTAGTTAAGGAGTTATAATTTTTTTCATTATTTTTTATGATTTAAAGACTGAACGGCTTTAAAAAATCATATCTTTTTTTGGGGTGAGCTTTTCTCGGTTTATTTTTTTGCAACACAATGCCTATTAATTATAGTTTTATGAGTAAAATAATCACCTTCCTTACTTTGTCACAAAAAAAAATGATCGATAGTAAAAAAATTTCGATCAAACAAAACAGAATGGAATCTTCAACTGTGAAAATAAAATAATTAAAGATTATTCCATAGCTTTTGACTAACTTTAAAAACTGTGCGATAGCCTAAGCTTTTATAACAATACAAAAAGGATGTACTTTATGGGGCATTATTTGCTGAAATCGGCCCCTGAAGGTGGTGAATTGGAAATTTTGTAATTTTATGATTTGTTATTATTTTCGCATATTTTTTTAATTCCAAAGAATAATTTTTCCATTTAAGTTTAAATTGAGCTCAATTTATGGTATAGACATTCATTTTATCACTACTACTATCCAATAACCACTATAGCATGGAGGCAGTTTAAGGCCGAAGTTCACCAATACCAAAACAGGCGATCAAGTCTCAAACGTCTGTTTTTGACGTTTTTATGTATGGAGAAAATGTCAAAATCAGACGGTTAAAAATTAATCGGCCGTTCAAGTTATTGGTGAAATCGGGTCTTACTGTCTTATTCATAAAAAACTTTAAAATAGAGTCATAGTAAATTTTAGCTCAAATGCGGCATATTTAACGTCATATTTGAAAACAACGTCATATTAAATGGTAAAGACAGACATTTTAACACTACTACTATGCAATAACAATATTTTAGTCAAAAATTCTGTGATAAGGCTTATTAAACGTTGTATTATATTCACAAACTTTTCTAAGAAAAAGCTACTTTAGCGTTATTATGTGGTCGTTCTGATGAATCCATAGACAAAACAGGCAAATCTACTGACTGATATCGACATTTTGCGCAAAAAGAAAACAATGTGTCATTAAATGTCAATATGATTTTTGCATTCACAATGCTATTTTTATATTAAGATGAATAAATAATGAAAAATATTAGAAAAAATCGGCTCACCCGTAGCATCCCGTCTAAGTTGCTACGGGTGAGCCGATTTTTTCTAATATTTTTCATTATTTATTCATCTGTCAATATGAAGTTTAATAAGCCGCATGTTAGCTAAAATTGACTATAACTCTATTTAAAAGATTTTTTAAGAATACGACGCTTATTGGATAGTAGTAGTGATAAAATTACTGTCTTTACCATAAACTGAGCTCAACTTAAACTCAAATTTGTTAATTAATCTTAAGAATGACAAAAAAAAGCGAAAATAATAACAAATTATACAAAATGAAAATTATAAAATTTCCGATTCACCTCTTTCAGGGGCCGATTTCAGCAAATAATGCCGCATGAAGTACATCTTTTTTTGCATTATTATGAAAGCTTAAGCTGTCGCACAGTTTTTAAAGTTAGCAAGAAGCTATGGAATAATCTTTAATTTTATTTATTTTTAACGTTGAAGATTCCATTCTGTTTTGTTTGTTCCCAATTTTTTTATTATCGATCTATTTTTTTGTAACTTGTGTCAAAGTAAGGAAGGTGATTATTTTACTCATAAAACTACAATTAATAGGCATTGTGTTGCAAAAAAATATACCGAGAAAAACTCACCCAAAAAAAAGATATAATTTTTTAAAGCCATTCAGTCCTTAAATCATAAAAAATAATGATAAAAATTATAACTCCTAAACTACAGGAAATCACGGAACATACATAGGGGTTCAATCGATAGGTCTAGTACTCAGCTATTACCTCGCATTGGCTTGACACCTTAAAAGAAACACCCTGTATTATAGTGTTTTAATTTTTACAGAAGAATTTATTTTTTACTTTTTAGTCTGTTTTTCCTTCTATGATGTTTGATTACAAACATCATTCAAACATCATAGAAGTGGGGCAGGCTTCCGTGTCATATCGCGACGTTGAAAATTCGACCGTTTGGAATAAAAAGGTTCCATCTATCATTTTTTACAAAATTGATGTTTTAACATAAAATGGTTCCATGTGGCCATATCTTTGAAATTAGACCGTATTGACGCCATCTATAAGGCCCTTTTATAAATTAGCTGCATGAAAAAGTTTCATCTCTTTAATGAACTATCTAAAAGGCTCTAAAAAAGTTCCATTTGCCTCATGGAACCTTTTTTAATAAAATTATTGCTAAGCCGAAAGTGCACGGTACTTAAAAAGGTTTCATCTGCACTCAAATGGAACCTTTTTATTTTTTTATTGTAGCTATACTGATTAGTTAGACCATAGACTGTTATCTCGAGTGTCAATGTCAAACCAAACCGGCCAAATACTTTAATACCAAATAGGTACAGCGTGTAAATTTTCTTTTCAATGAAACTTTTCTGAACAAACTTTTAGTTATTTTGGTACGATTCCCCATATGTTTAGTAAGATAATTTAAGTCTGTAAATGAAAGAAAACATTTGAGAGTTCTTTTGATGCTAAAAGATATTTTTAAGATGTGGATTACTGCTTATTTATTGGCTAATTAAAATAAAGTTAAAGTAAATAAAGTTTTTAAAAGTTTTCACCATACTATAATTACCAACTAGGCAACTTATGGCCGAATACTCAAACGCTACTTAACTTTGAGCGGCTCTCAAACAGCATGCTGTCTTTGTCATATCTTTGACATTTAATGCGACAGGACGACATTTGAGAGCCCCTCAAAGTTAATTGGCGTTTGAGTATTCTTCCATTAAGGTTACAAAGTTGGCCTAGAAGGAATGTATCATGCACAGAATCAACATTCATCACTCCTGAATTGTATAAAAATCCTTAAAAGTTAAATTAAATTCATAATTTCTAAGCTTTTACCTCACGTGTGTTTAATATCACAAGATATAGTTAAGTTAAAAGTACTTAATTAACTTATGTCCTGATACAACAAAAACATAGGTATTTACCTACTTAGTAAGTGACCATCATCCATTTTTAAATGTCCCCACTGTAGGGGCACAGGCCTTTCTTATGGGTGGATGAGGAGGATGGGCATAGCCTACCACGCGGGCCCAATGCGGATTTGCGGGTGTTAACGACTGCAAATGCATCCGAGACCAACGTTTTAACGTGCCGAAGCACGCAGGAGCTCAAGATAATATTTTTTTTGGTCACCCATCTCATGACCGACCCTTGCGAAAGTTGCTTAACTTCCGCAATCACTGGGCCGGGCGCTAAACCATTGCGCCATCGAGTTCCTCAACCTCAATTACCTCCTCAATTACAAATACTTAGTAAGAGTAATTGTTATAAAAAAAAAAATTGAATATTTTTCAATAGGTAAGTACCTACTTATACTTACAATAGTTTTGTATTGTAATACACCATACTAAATTTTATCTCAAGATATACCTACTTCAGTTATAAGTAATTAATTTATATCCTGAGATAACATTTAAGAAAATTTAGTTCCTTGTGCCTTAATTAATGTGATAGATGAATGAAAAAGATTCCATCTGCCAATTGAAACCTTATTAACTTACTGTATGATTCTTAATATAAAATAAAAAGGTTGTATCGCATTTTATGTACTGTTATTTTATATGGTTCTTAACTTTATTCAGATAATTTATAAATTAAAACTAGCTAATAATGTCATATGTAAGCCAATTAATTAAAAAAAATAAGTCATTTTGAGAGTTATGTGGTTAAATTTTAACTTCAAAACTTTCACCTTGATTATCTCCATTCCTGTAACAAGCATGATGGAACCTTCTTATTCCAAACGGTCGAATTATCAAAAAACCATAAAATTCGGAGTGTGTGATTCCAAAATTATAATAATTGTATTTATCCTGTGTGCTAGCATCAATATAATCGTTTTCCAAACAATCGAGTTCGTGAGATTCCCAGTTTCGTGAACCATCTTATGGGGCCCACCCACCACATCGCTCACTCTGAAGGAATACAACTGCTGTGAGCTGGAGGATACGTAGGAAGACTCAAGGTAGGTGGATAACTACTTGCGTTGGTGTTAGCTTGATAAGACACGACAAATTCATTAGAATTTGTCGTATCTTATCAAGTGTGATAAGACACGACAAATTCATTAGAATTTGTCGTATCTTATCAAGTGTGATAAGACACGACAAATTCATTAGAATTTGTCGTATCTTATCAAGTGTGATAAGACACGACAAATTCATTAGAATTTGTCGTATCTTATCAAGTGGCCGATCATTCTACCTCTTCTGCCTTCTTTTGACTTTTCATGCTACCAGTTTAGGGACCTAGTTAAAGAGCTCGGTGGCGCAGTGGTTTAGCGCCTGGCCTAACGATTGCGGAGGTTAAGCAACGTTCGCAAGGGTCGGTCATGGGATGGGTGACCAAAAATGTATTATCTCGAGCTCCTCCGTGCTTCGGAAGGCACGTTAAGCCGTTGGTCCCGGCTGCATTTGCAGTCGTTAATACTCACCAATCCGCATTGGGCCCGCGTGGTGGGTTAATGGCCCGTCCTCCTTACCACCCATAAGGAAGACCTGTCCCCAGCAGTGGGGACATTTAAAATGGCTGATGGACAAGTTTAGGGACGCTAGAGCGGTGGTTTCCCTCTTGCCTTCCGCCCCGCAGTACTCTGTCTTACGCATGTGAGTCGGCGTCCAGAGAAGTCTACTTCAGAGCCGTGCAAGGCCTCCTGCCCTCCGCCTCTGGGTGGTACTGACAGTTACTGCTGCCCCTCTGTCAGGTCCTTACTATGAGCTCTTATAGCAGGACATATTGAACTGCCTTACTTTTTCGTACTATGACCTCAAAGGTTACTTCAGAAGCAGGCCTTAAGCAGTCCTGTTTGAGGCCTACTTTTGAACTGAACGGTTCCTTATTTGCTAATGGTAAGCCCCCATGATCCAGGTTTTAGTCCCTGTGACTTGCCCCTTCCGCCTGTATTTCCGTACTATTGGCTTCCATATCCGCTTCTGCAGCCGTTCAGGTCTTCACCCGTACCCTAAGCAAGGGTTCTACGATATACCCCGTAGGACTGGGCCCCCATCCGAACTTCGCCACCATCTCACTGATTCTCACTCCACCTATTTGAATTGAGCGGTACCCACGGAATTACCCAGTGGGAGACAGAGAAGGTGACTCTGTCATCCTTGAGGCGGGGTTAATGGTTTTGTATGAAGCCAAAACTAAAGGCCGTTTTTCTTCGGTTAAAAACCGGTGGAATTAAAAACCGGTTTTCATTTCACTTCGGTTTTGCATTCACTAGTTATCTCCCACTATTTGCTAATAGATGTCGCTAGTAGTCCTCAAAACTCGCCATAGACGGAATCGTATTATTAGTCCAGTCAGTACTGGCACTCATGTATGGCGAGGTCAAAATTTGTCATTAGATGAATTCACTTGGAACATATGTAGCTTAGGTAAAACTGAGCTGATTTAGCCCGGTAGCCATCAGCCACCCCTTGGCAGGTAGGGAGGGGTGGCATTTAAAGTTTCACGCCGCCGCACTTCAGAAATAAAATCATATCTCCTTCAATATACCTACCACCTCGAGTGTGATATCATTTTATAATGAATTAGAGATGATGAATTCATGTTTAAAACTTTTAATGTACAGTGTCATAGAAAAAAGGTAAAATATTGACGATAGTTTCAAAAAAAAATTGCTATTTTTTTATTCAACAGTCAGTATCTGTAAAAATACAAAATTTTTGCAATGAAATTTTTTTTTATCTAATAGTACATTTATTCAGCTTTTGAAAAATATATACTTTATGTATAGTTATCGTTCAATGTATATCTGAAAAAAAATCGAACATGGTATGCGACGCTGTTTCCAAGCGAAGCGTCTACAATTAATAAGTTAAGTACCTAGGTATAAGTTGTTTTTTTTCAATTAAAATATGATAAATCTAAGATGTGTTTTTTATTTTTGGTACAATAATGACACCCTTTCATTTTCATATACATTTTGCAATTCCCGGGAATTCCCAGGAATCGGGTATTTTCGACATTTTGGTACCATAGAAGAAGTTGTTTAGTTTGATGGTCCCTTCTATCGTATTCGGAATTATGAGTTTTTTTTTGTAACACCCTGTATATCAAAATAAGAGAATTAAAAAATAATTTTGTTAATGATTTTCTTTTTTGGTGTTAAATAAAAAACACTGCAAGCATTCGTTTGTTACGAAATACTTAAAATATTGATAATGATTTATGGACAAAAATTAAAAAGAACGTTTATATATTTAAATAAAAATATTTAATTTTCTTTTACTTTTACCTTCAATATCTTCATTGCTTTTGATTTCCCAGGTATGCAAAAACTATCCTGATGGTGGGCAGAATATGGAGGTCCTGGCTTAGTCAAGGGTCTTTTAATACTTGTCGTATTAGTTGTCTCTAAAAGCTTTTGTTTTTTCTCTCTGCTACAATTTACGGTCACAATGTCATTGATATTTTCTTGTTTAAATGTAAAACGAAACGCTTAAATAATATAATAGTTATTAAACTTTTTAACCGCAATATAAACTCCCGTCGTTCCGGGTATCCTGGCGCATATTTTTCGGGATCGGGTTTAAAAAACATCCCGGTAATTCCCAGAAATGGGAACCCAGGAACGCAACCCTAATCACAGTCCAATTTTCATATAAACGAGGTAACTTTGAAGCTTTTGTTCTTCGTCAGGGATTGAACAAGGTGTGGTCTGATGATGGTTATCCAAAGAGTGAATGGAGGAGGTCAAGATTGCTTAAAAAACCCAACGGATCAGAAGAGTCGTTTACACTAGAGACCGTCTGGAGCTTTTAGTGTTACATTTTCCATACTTCTTAATTTTCATTTGATATTTTTTTAAGTTCAACCCTGAGCTAAACCGCTCATCTAATCTGTTAGGTTTTTTTAGCATAATGAGCCTCCGTCATTCATTCTTTAATTTGCCATCATCAGCACACACCTCGTTCAATCCTGGGCAGAGAACCAAAGCTGTAGGTTTACCCCGTTTGTTCGAAAATTGGTCTGTGATTTAATTTTTCTGCTCACGAGTGTACAAAAAATACTCAATGGAAAATATTTTAATTTCTACGGTATATTTATATGCCTAGGTCCTTAAGGAACCTACCTATTAAAACTTTAAAAATTTTTGCACTTTAGTTTTAATGTGGTAAGACATTTTCCTCCCTGACCGTTCTCAGATCTAATTTTTTGACGTCACGACGCTTCGTCGTTTTATGACTTTCTTATACATAGATCAAGTCTGTCTATTTTTTTATATAGTCTTTATGACTCCTACAAAAAGATCTAAGTATGTATCAGACCGTAAGATAGTTGAGAGAGACTTTATGACCGTAAGAACATAAGCGGCAGTCGAACGCAAAGTTAAGTTTGTATTCCATACATGTTGTATGAAAAAACCAACTTAACTTGCAATCGCAGACATCTGGAAACACCGTTGCATACCATGTTAGATTTTTTTTCAGATGGAAATTGTATGATAACTATATATAAAGTTTGTATTAGTTTAAAGCTGAATAAATGTTCTTTAAGGTAGTATTTTTTCCTTTGCATAAAATTAGCATTTTAAAAGATACCCGACTGTTGAACAAAAACAATTGTAAACCGATTTTTGACACTTTAGTCAACATATTTTTTTTTCAATGAAACTATACATTAAATGTCCCAAAAATAAATTCCTCATGCCTGCTACAAAAAGAACTAAATATGCATCAAAACATAAAATAGTTAAAAGAGACTATAAGATCGTAAGACCATAAGCGGCAGCCGAACGCAAAGTTAAGTTTGTACTCTATACATTTTGTATGAAAAAACCAACTTAACTTTCAATCGCGCTTCAATCAATACAGCCTGTACGAGATTAGTATGGCTCTCAAACAGCTGAAAAACTCATGGATCAGAGACGTGAAATGAGGCTCCAGAGTTCAGTAGATGCTAATCGTTATCGGCAGCTTAATAGACAGATATCTAAGTCTTTGACGAGCGACCTTCGCCAATTTAATACGAATCGTATTTAAGAGGCTATCGAGCGGAATAAAGGCTCCAAAGTGTTCGCGAGAGATCTGTCTATTGGGCAAAGCCAGATGACGAAGCTGAAAACTGACGACGGACGCATCATTTCATCAAAGCCTGAAATCCTGAGGGAGATCGAGAGCTTCTATGGGCAGTTATATTCCACGCAGACACCTGTTGAAAGCAAGGCTAAAGACCCCAGAGCCAAGCTTACCCGACACTATACCCAAGATATCCCGGACGTCAGCCTGTACGAGATTAGTATGGCTCTCAAACAGCTGAAAAACAACAAGGCGGCGGGTGACGATGGAATCACTACAGAACTTCTGAGAGCGGGCGGTAAGCCGATACTCAAAGTCCTCCAGAAGCTCTTTAATTCCGTCATCGTCCAGGGCAGAACGCCAAAGACATGGAACATAAGTGAGGTGATCTTGTTCTTTAAAAAGGGTGACAAGTCCCTCTTAAAGAACTATAGACCCATCTCGCTTCTGAGTCATGTCTATAAGTTGTTTTCGAGAGTCCTTACGAATCGTCTCGCTCGCAAGTTCGACGACTTCCAACCTCCCGAACAAGCCGGGTTCCGAAAAGGCTTTAGCACCATAGACCACATCCATACGCTGCGGCAGGTTATACAGAAGACCGAGGAGTATAATGAGCCACTTTGCTTGGCGTTCGTGGACTATGAGAAAGCCTTTGATTCGATTGAAACCTGGGCGGTGCTGCAGTCTCTCCAAAGGTGCCAAGTGGACTATAGGTATATCGAGGTGTTGAGGTACTTATACCAAAATGCCACCATGACGATCCGAGTACAGAACCAGAACACAAATCCTATCCAACTGCAGCGTGGTGTGAGACAGGGAGACGTTATTTCTCCGAAACTGTTCACAGCTGCGTTCGAGGACATCTTTAAGCTCTTGGACTGGAAAGGACTCGGCATCCACATTAATGGCGAGTACCTAACACACCTTCGTTTTGCCGAAGATATAGTCCTTATGGCTGAGACCATGGAAGACCTGAACACAATGCTCGAAGATCTCCGTAGTGCTTCCCAAAGAGTGGGTCTTAGGATGAACATGGAAAAGACGAAAATTATGTCAAATGCCCATGTTGTACCCTCTCCAGTTCATGTTGGGAACACTACACTTGAAGTTGTTGACCATTACGTATACCTAGGACAGGCAGTCCAGTTAGGTAGGTCCAACTTCGAGAAAGAGATCTCTCGCCGAATCCAACTCGGGTGGGCAGCATTCGGGAAGCTTCGAAAAATCTTCGCGTCCGACTTACCTCAGTGTCTCAAGACGAAAGTCTATGAACAGTGTGTGTTGCCAGTGATGACTTACGGCAGTGAAACGTGGCCGCTAACTATGGGTCTCATAAGGAGGCTCAAGGTCACTCAGCGTGCAATGGAGAGAGCCATGCTCGGCGTTTCCCTACGTGATCAAATCAGAAACGAGGAGATCCGCAGGAGAACTAAAGTAACCGACATCGCTCGAAGGATTGCTCAGCTGAAGTGGCAATGGGCGGGACACATAGCGAGAAGAACCGATGGCCGTTGGGGCAGAAAGGTTCTGGAATGGCGACCGCGCACCGGACGACGCTCCGTGGGTAGGCCCCCGACAAGGTGGACCGACGATCTGGTGGAGGTCGCGGAAAGCCAGTGGATGCAGGCAGCGCAGGACCGATCGCCGTGGAGATCCTTAGGGGAGGCCTATACCCAGCAGTGGGTGTCGTGTGGCTGATATGATGATGATGATATGATGAAATGTCACTTTATATACATACCATTTCTCTTACGGGATGTTTTCTGAATACCTACTTATGTATAAATAAAAATGTAATTACGCTTTGTGTCATGCAATAAATATTTGTAATGTAATTAAATAATAATTATGACTTTCGCAAAAATGCGAAATATTTTGTTGGAAGGCTGCTATTTTTCTTCTAATAAAATGATGTTTTTCTTAAATAATATTTTATGACTAATTGAATGGATGTACTCAGAGTTATAAAAGATATTGTTTTACGCGATGGGACTCGCTCTAGCAGGATGGCCGACTGTAAGGTTACTGTATAAATTACTTTATCTACACTCACAACGTAATGTTCCAAATATGAATTCAAAAAAGGTAATATAAATACGTACTTTATTTTCGTGGATAGGTAAAATTAAAAAATAAACTCATTACGATGCAGTCAACTGCATCATAAAATAACTTTTTTTCTCATTACGATACAGGGCAAATCCAAAAAGAAGGCAGTGCCGTAAAGTTAAAAAAAAACAACGATATTTTCCCTTGTTTCCCACATATTTTCATTGATTAAAATGCACTCTATGGTAATCGATAACTTAGTGCGATTAAATTGTTGGAATGCACTCATCTTTTTTTTTCTAATGGAATGCGCGCCATTTCTAAAGCATTTCAAATAAAGTTTTGATTTTAATTTTTACATTTTGTTATACTTACTGAATTTTGTAGGTTTTTTTAATTCTTGCTTTAAAATGTGAAAAAAAATGGACTCTGCCCGATATTTTAGATGCAGCTAAGGAAATGACTTATTACAAGGTAGGTACCTAGCTTATACAAACAAAGTCTCTCTCTCTTTTCTAACGTTGATCTTTTATTTAGTAGGTTCAATCCCAAATGTATGAGTGTAGATAAAGTAGTGTATGAAACTGCACATAACTAGGTATTAAAACACTCGTGTGATACTATTAAAAACCTCGCCTGCGGCTCGGTTTTTAAACACACACTCGTGTTTTAATACCCCTCTTTATGTGTCAGTTTCATAAACTACTATTAATTATTATTGGTGATGAACCATGTAGTACAATTAAATTTGTGTGTTTATTCCATTAAAAGTACTTAAACGGTAGTTGTAGTAATCAGGTGACCGCAGTCGCCCCTACCACGCCACGCTCGCCCCTACCACGCCACGCATAACGTTTAAATATGCGGTGACGGGGTGGAGGCGCGCTCAGTCGTGCTCAAGTCGTCACAGTGAAAGGTTGAACGGTGAAATAAGTGTTTTCAATAAAGTTGTTAAGTAAAGTCGTAATACCAGAAGACTTTGATGAATTTGTCGTGATACGCTATTCCTGCTGGAGAGATACCACTGCTTAAGGTCAGGTATTAGTGTATTATTGTATTGAATACTGTTTAAATTGGTAATAGTAGTACTTTCTCATGATATCGAGTAGTTGTATGCTTTGGAATTCTTGTTAAAAACCAAAAATAATTATACATAGATACAATTAAAACTAGAACTTTTAATTGCTCGTGACATTTTATTTTAATTCCTTTTACAATGTGGTAGAAAAATATGGTAATGATGCATGTTATGTAACGCAGGCGGCAAATGCCGGGCTTGGGGCGGCACCGGCACTTGCGGCAACATTTGTTCCGGCGGCCCCGGCGGTTCCTGCGGTGGAGAAATTGTAGAGTTAGGAATCTGATTGGGGAAATCCATAAATTACGTCACACGTTAAGGGGGAGGGAGGGGGTCAACAAAGTGTGTATTGTGTGACAAGCGGTGGGAGGGGTCCTAAATTTCGTGACGTCACATTTCAAAATCATTTAAATTGAAATATAACAAGTTTCGAAACTGCCGTTTTAATTCAATACTTAATTAATTTTAAAGATGTAAAATTGTAAAATATGCGACGTCACACTAGGGAGGAGAGGGTCTTACAAATGTGATCAGCTGTGACAAGGACGGGGCAAAATCATGAAATTCGTGAGACGTAATTTATTATGGATGGCCTTTTAGGTCAGAAGAATTAAGCCAAGAAGAACTTATCAGATTAAATTTAGGTTCCCCCCCGCCGAATATCGAAAACTGTCACACATTTTTAGGGTTCCGTACCAAAATGGTAAAAAAGGAACCCTTATGGTATGACTTTGTCTGTCTCTCTGTCACAGCGGATATCTCGAGAACTACTAATGAACTTGAAATTTGGAATAGTTTCGCCCAACTATTATGTAATAGTATGGCTCATTTCAACTAAGTATAGGTATATTATACCTAGGTACGGTCCCATCCGGCAGAAAGCATGAAACTTGGCATGCATGTAGCTTTTACGTATATAATAAAATATAGAAGTAGCAGCAATTCTTAAAGTGATTCCCCCCCCCCCCCTGTTTTGTGTCCCCAATTGCAGTTTTTTTTTTTTATAAAAAACGGTGAAGGCTACAACAAAACTGTTAATAATATAATAATCAATTTGATATCTAAAATAAGAACGTATACCGTCGGTACATTACTTCTAGGCTGTTTTAGAATGGAATTATTCATGTGGTACGGAGAGTCGCATGCTCACTAATGTCGGCGCATCCGGTAGAAAGGGCAAAGTTACCAAATAACGACCTGATGGGTCGCGAGTGATTGTGGTGCGGAAAATTTCCTCGCACTGCTCTTGTAATGGGCCGGTTTTTATATGAGGTTGGGGTTCTTCCGACTCCCAAAATCTCTCAAGGCTCTTGCGAATTTCATGCGTAGAAACGTCGGATTCTGGCAGTGTGAGCTGATAATATGAGCTGAGTTAGACTGGTTCGACGGTGCTGTACATAGGTCCTGAATGGGCCCTATCAATGTGAAGTCATAAATCGTGCCGAAGGATAGCCTCGGGGGAAGCCCATAGGGGCTTCCTCCGGCCTAACGAGACCTTAGTCCCGTCCAAAACTTGGCCGAGAACGTCGCAAGTCGCAACTAGGGAATGCAATCCGGATAATCCGTAATCCGAAAAATCCGGATATCCGCGCATTTTTACTAGACTTCCAAATCCGGATTTGAAAATCAAATTCGGATTTTTCGAATAATAAGAAATAGTTACAAAAAAAATTTAAACAAGCAAGTTTCTCGGAAGTATTCCACTTACGAGTAGAGCAATCGAGCGAATAGCAACTGGGCTAATAGCAAGTAATAGCAACTGAAGTATTACAATTAGAACAACTTTCAATATTTAACAAAATGACTTACAAAAATATTGATAGTTGCTTTAAGTGGAATACTTTAGTTGTTATTCGCCCAATTGCTATTCACCCAGTTGCTTTAAGTGGAATACTTCATTTCTCGCACTAGCTAGACGATAGATGCTATTTTCTAGATGACGCCATTCACGCGTCTTGCTAGTGCCGTGTCTCAGGTCTGTCACATTAAGTCCCAAAAAGTTCGTTTGGTTGAACCAGCTCTCCTGGTGTTCCTGCCGATACAACTCTCCTTCTTCAACGTCAATTTCGGAGTGTACTTGCAGCGTCTCTAGCTCGACCAGTGGGTCTACCGCGCAAGTGTCATTGGCATCGTTATATCTGCTTCATTTGACAGATAGGTATGACACATTGCTACTTTTCTGTGATAAGTATTAATTTATGCCAAAAAGAAAGAGCAATGTGTGCGATCCTGATGAAACTTGCGCGGTAGGGGCCCTGGACCACCTTCCACTTCGCTTCGGCTTCGCTTCGCTTCTTGGTGATCGTACGGAGCGCGCATCTAATCTTCGAATCACTTCCATTAGTGCGTGTGGCGCGCTGGCTTCTTGTCGACTGGAGAATGTAAAATGGTCATCATCTTATATGCGAACTTCTTGGCTGTTTTCACTGGCGCACGTAGGGTCTCTTCTTCCCATTGGCGTGGTGGCGTATAGTCTTTCGGATGTAGCGCGGGTGACACTCCTCCTAACCTCCTAAGGAACGAGTGGCTAATACGGCACGTCTCTCAATCTCTCACGGCTATATCACATTAAGTCCCAAATAATAATTTGTATTTTTAAAATTCACATAAACTAAACAACATAATTATGTTATTTAGTTTATGTACAATTTTAATCATATTAATATATAATTCTTAATTTGTATAATTTTATAAGGAGTATGATTTTTAGTTTTATTATGCGAACGATCGCTTACGTCACCTACTCACAAATCTCACGCGAATCAAACACTGACTATTTTCTAACATTTGAGCAATAGGTGACATCATAATATTAGTATTTTATGACAAAAAAATATTGGATTTGATTAATATTCTCCATTTCAATTAATCCACTTACATAAATATAAAAGACATCACATTAATTACCACTTACAGAAATATGGACAGAAATGACTTATTTTTATGAAATAGAAAATATTTTTACAAAAAATCCGTAATATCCGGATAATCCGGATTTGACCAATATCCGTTCTTAAAAATCCGGATTTTGAAATATATACGGATTTGCATTCCCTAGTCGCAACCTTGCAAGAGATCAATCGGAGCTGGTGTATCGTATTCCTGATCTGCTAAAGGAATCGGTGGTTGCCCTCTCACCCGTGCAATGTGTGGGACCTTTTGCAATGGTAAGTAGCCGGTAACGCTTTCCAAAATATGCGCTGTAGCCGTAATCGTAGGTGTGTCATGGCGACATACTATTGTGATTGATACTTTTGATTCCTGTGTGTGGTGGTTGCCCACTCCTGCGATTTTTAGTGATGTTGAGTTGAGCGGTAAATTTAAAATCCGAGCCATGCGCTGAGTTATTAGCGTTAGCATGCTGCCGCAATCTAACAAGGCTCGCGCTGTGTGAAACTGGCCATGCACGTCTGCTATTTTTAGCGAGACGGTAGGCAATAAAATGGGTTGAGTAGTGACGTGCTCGTCACATTGAGCAGAATTAGAGCAACAATTATGTTTCGCTATTGGAGCTGATATCGCAGAGTGGGCTTGTGATGTCTGTGTATGGGCTGAGTGTGTATGTATTTTGTGTGAGCGTGAGTGTGTGAGCTGATTTTCGTCATCCTCGTTGTGTTCGGTTATTGTAGATAGTCATTGTTGACCACCTACACGTGACCTACTGGGCGAGCGTGAGTGACTAGATGGATTGTTAGGAGTGGTGGTGTCACCTGTGAGGCGTGTGCCGATGAATGCTGGTACTCGTGAGCTGGGCGCTGTCTGGGCTGATCTCTCAGATGTGGAGGCAGGAGATGAGCGGATGAGTTGACTGGAGAAGGAGCACCGAGACGATGAAGGGATGTGTGGTGCCTATCGC
The DNA here is from genome assembly GCA_928269145.1 of Agriphila tristella. Classification (NCBI taxonomy): domain Eukaryota; kingdom Metazoa; phylum Arthropoda; class Insecta; order Lepidoptera; family Crambidae; genus Agriphila; species Agriphila tristella. The sequence continues at coordinate 480,376 of OV743451.1, read as the reverse complement.
TTCCACACTCTTTGAAAGCCCGCGTTGACTTACATTCGTTCTCATAGTGGGGGCCGAGGCAGCGTCGGCAGCGGTTGCGAGCCTCAATGAAGTCCCAACGGCCTTGTATCGGCCGGGCCGGGCCGGGCCCGGGCTGGGCTGGCGCTGGGCTGCGGTAAAATGGCTGACTATCGACCGGGCCGGGCCGGGCCGGGCCTACGGGCCGAAATTGTTGGTACATGGGCTGTCGGGGCGGGCCTCGTGGAGAAGCAACGGGAGACTGCCTGCGGTATGGGCCGGGCTGTGGCGAGGGCTGATTTACATGTGAGGGACCTGGACTGGACCACTCGGTCTCAACACAACGCGCGTGTTCTTCTAAAAATGCGATCAAATTTTTGAGAGTGGGCAGAGTCTGGCGCGATCCATATTTGCGCCCGAAAAGGGTCCGGAGCTCACCCTTAAGCTTTCGCACCACTATCGACACAAAGACATAATCGCAGTCTTTCATGGGCAGATCTAAGTTATTGAGCGTCGATTGAGCTGAATGAGCGGAGTGAGAAATAACGTGCGGATATCTGAGCGGGCATGAATTTGTGGTAACCCCATAATGATGTCCACGAAGCGGTCGATGAGAACGCAGTGGTTCTCGTAGCGCCTGGTCAAGATTTCCATGGCTACGGCAACGTTGTCACCGGTGAGCTGAAGGTGAGTGACCATACTGCGTGCCTCGCCTGATAGGCACGAGAGCAGGTAATGGAGCTTTAATCATCCGAAATGTGAGTCATCTCATCCGTGAGGCTTCTGAAAATGGCGATGACTGACGGCCAGTCTTCAACCTTTGAGCTGAATTTGGGCAGCGCAATTTTGGCCAGAACGTTGGGAGTTGAGGGCGTGGATAAAGCCTCTGAGGGAGCTGAGATCACACTCAGTTGTTTGAATGCGACGAGGATGCCGTCGTAATCACTGAGCGCGTTTTCGTAATTTTTTGTGTATGTCGCCTCGGTTTCATCTGAGAGATCGTCATCGTCCAAGATCTCACCTTTCGAGCTTGGACTTATGCTCTTCCAGCTTTGGGTAGCGAGCAGTGAAATCTGTGAGCGTGTACTTTTTGGTGTCCTTGGCGAGCACTGCCGCAGCAATTTCCTTGAGCAAGGTAATTGCTTTGACTGCCTGACGGAAGATGGCGGCTTGGGATTTGGCCGGCATTGTTTTATAAAAAAAAAGTATATACTGAGTGGATGTCGTTGAGCGGTCGGCAGCTTAGCGGCAGCAAATTTGCAAAAGGTTGAAAGTGAGGAGCAGAGAAAAAAAAAATTTTTAAGAAAAAATATTTTTATGACACCCTGTATAATTTCAAATGTGCTGAAAATACCTAATAATAACTATGTGTGAGATACCAAATCGAAATTGTAAGAAAAAAAATAATGAGAAAAAATAATATTTGCACACTGTATATCAGTTATATACGATTGCCACCCTGTATATCAATTACACAAGTGAATTTAAATAGCACCCTATATGAAAATTAGTTAAGTATGCTAATTTTAGTAACAACACGAAAAAACAATAATAATGTGATAGGGAAAAATTAATTTATCAGGCGAACCCTTTTTTACGACACTACCTATGTGTAATTTACTTACGCCACTGCTAGGTAAATTCAAGTTCGAAATCTAATCAACTATCAATAACAATTATCAATAACAATACGTGTTTACGTAGGTAATATAAAAAAAGCGCGCTGACAGCCCGCCGCCGCCGTTGACTTTTTCTTATTGACATTATGAAATATATTTTATCTACACTCACAACGTAATGTTCCAAATATGAATTCAAAAAGGGTAATATAAATACGTACTTTATTTTCGTGGATAGGTAAAATTAAAAAATAAACTCATTACGATGCAGTCAACTGCATCATAAAATAACTTTTTTTCTCATTACGATACAGGGCAAATCCAAGAAGAAGGCAGTGCTGTGAAATTAAAAAAAAACTACGATATTTTCCCATATACTTTTGATGATTAAAATGCGCTCTATGGTGATCGATGAATTAGTGCGATTAGTTTGCAGGAATGCACCCATCTTATGTTTTAATTTTCTAATGGAATGCGCGCCATTTTCAGAGCATTACAAAAAACTTTTGATTTCAATTTCTACATTTTGTTGTTCTGAATTTCGCAGGTTTTTCTTTATTCTTGCTTTAAAATGTGAAAAAATTGAATCTGCCCGATATTTTAGTTGTAACTATAAGGAAATGACTTATTACAAGGTAGGTACCTAGCTAATACAAAGTCTCTCTCTCTTTTCTAACGTTGATCTTTCATTTAGTAGGTTCAATCCCAAATGTATGAGTGTAGATAAAGTAGTGTATGAAACTGCACATAACTAGGTATTAAAACACTCGTGTGATACTATTAAAAACCTCGCCTACGGCTCGGTTTTTAAACACACACTCGTGTTTTAATACCCCTCTTTATGTATCAGTTTCATAAACTACTATTACGACACATTATTTAAAGCTCTAATTCGAATGACAAGTTAATTGCTGGGTTGGAGCGGTGCTGTTGCTATGCCGTTTTATGTGCCATGACCTTAAGTGCCGATTTCACCGTTAACCGAGTTAAATTGAACTTGGTTTTACTTAAGCGAGTTCAGAAATTCGTTTTGATCGCGGTCTACGTTGCACCGGTTTCACCGTCTTCATTTTGATAACCGTAGTTCAGCTTTGACAAAGAATGAAGTTGCGTTCAAAGTATTGCAATTAAAGAAATTTTCCCTTCATAAATGGGAAAAAAAATACAGATCATGATATTCTTCGTGGCGCAAACCACATTCACTCGTGGTGTGAACCCTGTGAAACATACCTACTCAGTGAATTTAAAGAAATAGGCTACGCACTTATTCATTCATTACCTACGCACAAAATAAATTTCAGGGTCAGTTGTCAAGAACGTCAAAAACAAAAGTAAGTAATGAAAAATTTGATGTCAAGTTTACGGCGGTCTTTTTAAATTTAGAACAATAAACAGCTTGTAAACAGTTGACAAAAAAAGGTCGCCAATTTATTTTTCAATAACTTACAATTTTTATTATTTTTCAATAATTTATAACAACTTTCTTTTGCATAGGTCAACACTTCAAAATCAAATTGACTATCTTTTGTACTTAAAAATATTAGTTCCATTAAAATTCTTTCCGGCCCAAGTATAATTTTTAATTTTGAAATGATCGAAATTATTTAGGGTAAAACTAAAACTTGGTAGTGGAAACACTGACTTATAATCTCTTTGATTTTTGTCAAATTTTTCTATGGAATTTGTTTTTGTCAGTTTGTCAATTTTAAAACAATGTTTATCTGATATTTTTGAGTTTTATGCAGTATTTTTATTTTCCGCAGTGATATTTTGCTCAATTGTTTATTTCGAACGGATTGTGGATATAATAATTTAAGTACCTAGGTACTGAATACATGTTATTTAAGTAAGTGTCGTGAAACTTGTGAATTGTGAATTTTCGACATGGTAGGTAATGAATCAGTGAAATAAATTGTTGTCCGTTTTTTATTTATTATTATTAGTTGTATGTAGAAGAACTAGGTACGTAGTTAACGGGATATCTACTAGCATAATAGTAAAAGTTAGGTAGGTCATAGGTAAGTAAGTGTACTTTACAATATTCTATTATGTTTTGATTTACGGTGCCTATAAAACATTATTAGGCGTTGGATTCATAATGTTTTGAACGCTTATTATTATAATGGGTGTTTAATTACTGTTTTTAAAGGCGCCGCTCGTAATTCAAAACATAATAAACTCGAGAGCAGAAAAATCGCACCACACAGGCCTATTTTCATACAAGCGAGGTAAATTTGAAGATCTGGTTCTCCGCCCAGGATTAAACGGGCTCTGATCTGATGATGGCAAATTAAGAAAGGTGGTTGAGGAAAAAAGGTAAATAGAAAAAAGCTGAATAAAGCATTGGCACTAGCTAAGGCTCTATTCATCTTTTTTTTATTCAAATACGAAAAGAATATTTCTTTCCACTACTTATTTCTTTCTATGCAATAATCAATTCTCCCATGTACACCGTACATACCTACTCCACAATCATGGCAATGAAACAATATTATCTACCACTGAACTATTCAACATTTGACACTGGCAAAAATTACTTCCAAGAGGAAAGTAGATTGCCAAAACAAAAAAGAAGAAGAAGAAGACATCATGGCAGACAGATGACAGACAGTTCTTGAACGTGTTCAAACCATAGATAAGTTCAAATACGCTAACCGTCGTAAATCGGCCGTTCAGAAACTGAAACCAAGTTCAAAAGTTTAAGCGCGTGAGCTGAGGTTAACTCGAATTGAGCGCGTTCAATTTAAGCGGTGAAATCGGCTCTAAGTCTCTAACTTCCATAACTTGCTCCAGAGGCACGCCACACAGCGTATAGGCAGTGTAAATAGGATTCTTTTTCTTAGTGAAACTCTGTGAAACTAATATGACAACACTTGGCAGGATTCAGCAGCATATTGTTGTTTTGGTGGATTTACAGATTTTAGCCCCGCTCACCTGCGGGGCGGGAAGTGCATAATTGCGTTTTCTACGGCTTATATAAAAAATCGGTCAAGAGCGAGTCGGACTCACGCACTGAGGGTTCCATACCATCATAATTGCACCATCAAACCACACTGCAGAGTAGAATAATAAATTAGTATTACAGTTTTAGGTCAGCGCCATCTCTTGACCGATAGTGGAACTAATGTTAACTTTTTTAGAAATCTCATCATTTCTAAAAAAGTGTGCTATATTGAGACATCGTTTTATTTTTTCTGTAATCTTTATATAAATTGCTATCACATAGAATTATTTCAGATTATTCTCTTTGCAAACTTCGGAGATAAGGGGGGGGAACGGTATTTTTTTTACAATTTTCATTAAAAGTCGAAAACTATGCGGCCTAAAAAAAAAAGAAAAAATGATTGAAAACGTGCAAACGACGTTCTTTCATATGATACCCCACATGCCCTAGTTGCCCCACTTCAAATTTTTAAGACCCCTTTTCAGCCCCTGTTGTAAAAAAGATATTTTTATTTTTATTTATTTCTTATTTGCAAAATAGTTGGGCAAATGTCAACTTAACTATTCCAAATTTCAAGTTGATACCATTAGTAGTTCTCGAGATATCCCGCTGTGACAGACAGACAGACAGACTGAGTCACACCATAAGGGTTCCTTTTTTACCATTTTGGTACGGAACCCTAAAAAGGGTTGCCACCTCTAGGAATATAAAAGTCGGGAATGTCGGGATTGGGACAAGCGCGGAAAATTTTTTGGTCTATTTTCTAATTAATGTTTACGTTGAATTCATTAAAACTGGCTAAAAATTAATAAAGATACTGGTAACTGGCAAAAATGAAGGACAGTATATTGAATGTATGTCGATATTTGTAATAAAAATACTCAAAATCAATGGAACCAAACGGGCAGGTCAGCAAAGTAAGAGGTACTTAAATAAAAAAACTGGTTAAGAGCGAGTCGGACTCGCGCACCGAAGGTTTCCGTACCATTATAATAAATACACTGCAGAGTAGAATAATAAAATTATTGCAGTATTAGGTCAGCGCCATCTCTTAACCGATAGTGAAACTATTTTTAAAACCTAAAACTTACCTGAATCGGCGGCACGCCGACGCGGGGCTCTTCCACCGGCGGCGGTCGCTCCACCGGCGGCGGTTGCTCCACCGGCCGGTCTCGGCGCCGGGCATTACGGATCCAATTATCGACCTGTTTTGAGAATTGGTTTTGGGTCATACAACGATCTCAGAACCTAAGGATGCACAGATGCACTAGGTACGCAATACAAGCAAAGCTGAAATGTGGCACATGCGTTCAATTTCACCACATTATGCTTCGACTGGCTCTGTCCATACATTGCTGCTGACACTTGAGTCCTATAAAATTTATTCGGTCATGAAACACGAATGTAAAACAAACGGCCAGTTGAAGCTACATAAGTTAATTTTAGAAGCTGACAGAAGGCTTTTAGGAACAAAGAGCAGTGGAGTAGCAAAATGCTATTTTTTTATTTTATTTCTATCAGACTTTTAGAATTCTTTAAAATGATATAATTACTAGCTTCCGCCCGCGACTTCGTCCGCGTGCACATTAAGAAAATCCTTAAAGAACCTTCAATCAGGATCCGACCAGCTGCTTTTACGCGATTAGGCGGGTCCCCACCAAGCGCGCTGCCTCGCGTGGCAAGACTTTAACCGCGTGTGGCGGGACTCCTTCTCCCTCTCCCTCATCCTTTCCATCATCCTTTCGCATACCCCTTCTCGTCCCCGACCTCTTAACAAAACTTTGAGTCCCTATTTCACCTTTATAGGGGCTGAATCATGTCCACCGTGTTGGACTTCAAAATAAATGTCCTTTTAAGAATTATGGTTACGTGGATTCTATCCTGAGATATGGAATCATAGTTTGGGGAAATTCAGTTGACATTGGAAAAGCTTTCATTGCCCAAAAGCAGTGCATACGATCTCTATGTAACATATCGTCCAGAACGAGCTGTAAACTGTACTTCCTGAAACTTAAATTGCTACCATTGCCATGTATTTATTACCCACGACGGACGGAACGGAACGGAGACGGTATATGCGTTTGGGATTAGAGGTTGTTTGTTTGTTTGTTTGTGTGTTTGTCTGTTACCATTTTCCTCAGAAACTACTGGGTCGATTTCGATGCGGTTTTTTGCATTCAAAAGGTTTAATTTCAGAGCAGGTTCTTAGACATGTTTCATGGTGGTAGACCACCAGGGGGTGCTGCAGCAACCAGATAAGTCGAACTTGAAAAGTTCTCGAGAACTACTCGACTGATTTCGATGCGGTTTTCTGTAATGGGTTTGTAGGTTATCGGCTATAGTTCTCAGATAGGTGTTAAGCCGCTAGGGGCGCTGCAGTTATCATTTTCCCTTTTATCTTCAGAGCGATTTGACCGATTTGGATGCGGTTTTCTGTAATAGGAATAGGTTTGTAGTGTGTCGGCGATGGTTTTTGGTGTTGAGCCGCTAGGGGGCACTGCAGTAATCATTTTCCGTACGGTTTGACTGGCGGTTTTTAGAGTACTTAGATAACGTACGAAATCTTTAAAAAATTTAAACTTTTAGATTTTTGCATTCACAATGATATTTTTATATTAAGGTGAATAAATAATCAAAAATGTTAGAAAAAATCGACTCACCCGTAGCAACGATTTTTCATTTTAATCTTTAAAAACCTCGTTTTAGCCGGCTAAAACTAAGTGTAGCCGCTAGCTGTTGGCTAAAACTAGGTGTAGCCGATTTCCTCGCGGCTAATACTAGATGTAGCCGGCTAAAACTAGGTCCAGCATGGGAAATAAAGTTTTTTCTGTTGTCTGTTAAAAAAATAACCTCGAAATTTAAGGCTCACGCACGCTCCGCTGCGCTGCGAGCTCGCCTTAAATTTCAAACCTAACAGGGAAGAAGACGTTCAGGTAAGTGGACATTCGGGGAATGGACGTTCCGTGAAATAAATATAATGACACATAATATATAATTATGATAATGACCCGACTGGACATTCCGGTAAAAGGACCTAACGTGCCTAAAGGAAATGAGGCGGAGACTTGTGTCACGGAATGTGGCAAAATCTATGGCCTGATTAAGGTTAATGATGTTAAATGTGCTCACCTGAACTGGGGTGATGCCGCATTCAGCCGCCAATGCTTGCTTCTCGCCGCTGGTGACCCCTCGCCGGGCCCGGTTGGCGGCGAACCATTCCCGGAGGCGCTGCACTGCCGTTTCCAGGACCAGCGCCACCTAGTAAAAGCCATGAGAACGTTTTTATTACAACTTTTGGTTTAACTATGCTCAACTGGTTGTGCCGTTGGTACTTTTGATTCCCGTCTACACAACTGATTGGTCCGTTGGGAAAAAAAATGAACCTATGGCCCAACTAGAACTGACGAAAACTCGAATCCTTGCTTGTGCCGTGGGTGCTTTTGAGACACAACTGATTGCCACCACTGCTTGTGATTGGGCCATAGGTTCATTTCTTGTGAGCCATGTGTGGGTAGATGCGAATAGATAGTGGAACTAATGTTAACTTTTTTAGAAATCTCATCATTTCTAAAAAAGTGTGCTATATTGAGACATCGTTTTATTTTTTCTGTAATTTTTATATAAATTGCTATCACATAGAATTATTTCAGATTATTCTCTTTGCAAACTTCGAAGATAAGGGGGGGGGAACGGTATTTTTTTTTACAATTTTCATTAAAAGTCGAAAACTATGCGGCCTAAAAAAAAGAAAAAATGATTGAAAACGTGCAAACGACGTTCTTTCATATGATACCCCACATGCCCTAGTTGCCCCACTTCAAATTTTTAAGACCCCTTTTCAGCCCCTGTTATAAAAAAGATATTTTTATTTTTATTTATTTCTTATTTGCAAAATAGTTGGGCAAATGTCAACTTAAAGTTATTATAGACCAATTGCTTTGCTAACAGTATTCTCAAAAATTATTGAAAAAATTATTTATAACATTCTGAATGATTATTTTGAAAAACACAATATAATTGCTAAGGAACAAATGGGATTCCGCAAAAACAAATCTATAGCTATGGCTATACTAGCTTTTCTTAAAAAGGTTTATGGTTGTCTTGATGCTAAAAAACGGGTAGTAGCCTTATTTATGGACATGTCAAAAGCTTTCGACAACGTAGATCACAAAATTTTACTCCGAAAACTCGAAATGTACGGTGTTAGGGGTAATGCGCTTCAATTGATAAAATCTTATCTAGACAATAGACAGCAAGTCACGGTAATAACAAGGTTAGACGCGAACTCAAAAATAGAACAAAAATATAGTTCACAGCCTAGAACGGTAAAGTTCGGAGTACCACAGGGAAGTGTATTGGGACCTCTACTGTTCCTTATTTATATAAATGATCTTCCCAAAGCTATTAACCACACCATGATTTTATTTGCCGATGACAGTATCGCTATTTTTGCTGACGATGGCTCGAATGTAGATGGATTTGAAAACGAAGTTAATAAATCTTTGACATGTATAATTCAGTGGTTAAATCAAAATAATTTAAAAATAAATCTTTCTAAGACAAATACTATGACATTTAAAAATAAAAACGCAAAATTTGACAAGCTAAATATCAACTATCTAGACCAATCAATAGAAGAGGTTCATAATACAAAATTCCTAGGTATACATATAGATGATAATTTATCATGGAAAACACACATCGAAAACATATGTGCATGGCTAAATCAGTACGCATATGCTCTATATATGCTACGTAAGGTTGCGAGTATCAACACTTTGCTTTGTGCCTACCATGCTCATGTAGTTTCAATATTGAGATATGGTCTTTTGTTTTGGGGAAACTCCGTTGATAAAGAAAATATATTCAAAACACAAAAAAAATGCATTCGATCAATGTGTAAGCTCCACCAAACTGATTCGTGTAAGCCATTTTTTATCAAATTGAAGATACTAACACTCTCTTCGCTATATATTTATGAAGCAGCATTATACATCAGAAACAATCTGAAAAATTATGACACTCTAAACAGTAAGAGACATAAGTATACTTTAAAAACGCTAGGCTGCAAAACTAGCAACCATAGGAAAAGCATATTTTTTTTGGGAATAAAAATTTACAATAAACTACCTCAGCATTTGAAAACAGAGGCATCGTTAAATTGTTTTAAATATAAACTAAAGCAAATTTTACTGGATAAGGCCTACTACTCTGTAAATGAATTTCTTAATGATGATAGCATTAATTAGCCATTTGACATAGAATTCTTGACATTTGACTATGGTTTGAATGCATGATTTTATATTAATTTATTTCTTCTTCTTCCTGTGGCAACACCGACGGCACCAGTTGTCAAATTTTGCTCCCGTATTTAAATTTGAAATATTTTAATTATTAGCATAATAATTGTGGCTAATTCCATTGAATCACGTAACATTTACGTATAAAATTAAGTGTAGTGAATACCAACAGTGAGTTGTTTGTGTATTTTGTGTGTTTTGTGACGTCGAACTACGGTCACTTTCACTTACCGGTATGACATGACATTGCATTTTTATCTGTAAATCATTGTTATCTCTTTCAAAGTAGTAATTTTTGTATGTGCTTTTAGTCTAATCTGTTCAGTTTATAACTAGTAAGGCTACATTTAAAGCCGATAGTGTAGTGTTATCATTTGGATAACCTCACTATAGTTGATTAAACATCCCCTTGGAATTACTTAGGTTTAACAAACACCTTTTTATTTTAACAATGTTGACCCGTAAGGCCGCATCTCGCCAGGAGGAGGCTAAACTCCATCAAACCCTACAGGAACTAAAGGCCACCAAGGAGTTGGTTAAGCAACTGCATTTGGAAAGAGATGAGAATGAAAAGGAATTGTTAGATGTGCTTCAAAGCAATACACAACTCAAAAAGGAAATGTCTGAGTTACATTTGTCACAACAGAATATGTTTGAGGAACGTAATAGGTTACAAACTTTAATCGATGGGTTCGACCAGTGCAGAGATGAGTATGAGAAGGCCCTCAGACTCATCTCTGGACTGGAAAAGCAGCTACATGACGCTAATAACCGTATTTATAAGTTAGAGTCAGAACAAAACCAAGCGGTAGTCACTCAGAACTTGAGTCTTTACGATGAGTTAGTCGGCTGTGACCCAAAACTTGTTTCTCCCTCACTTAACCATAAGCCAACAATCACAATTGATTTAACTTCTGAAGACTCAATTAATTGCACTATGAGTCAGGCAATGGTTGGTTGTAGTAGAAACAAGCTAAAGAAATATGTAAAAATTAACAAGTATATTTCAAAAACGAAAAAGTTACTAAATAAGCAGAAACACTTTTTCAAAAATATTAGTCACATTAGAGAGCGTAGACAACTAATTGAAAAGCTGGATACATGTCAAATTATAATCAATGAGAATAGACTGACATATGAAAATAACATTGCTATGTTAAATACTAAAATTCACTCATTACAGGAGTCATTATCCAGGATGACCCAAAATTATGACCGTTCCAAAAAAGAGATAGGGGAATATATACTGGCACTTAAATGTTTATCCACCCCCTCTCTGTCAGAAAACCATTCAACCCATAATGATAGCTCCTTAGCGTCAGGCCTAGATGCTCGGGACCATTTACAGGACCAAACAGTATATGAGCCCTTAATCTCAGAACATGCAAGCACAAGTGAAAATAATTCCTTTGCCACTAACAAATGTTCAAACATTATGTTGTGTGATGAAATTGGAAAAGATTTAGGCTACTTATTCAATAATCAATTGGGAGAAAAAGTTTTAAATTATTGTATACCGGGTGCGACCCTACATGACATTATGAGAAAAGTAATAACTTTAAACTTAAATGAAAATACCAATTTAATTATATTAGTTGGTCAAAGAGGTAATGTAAACAAGAAGGATCTCATTTCATACTACAATAAGTTATGCAGTTTAAATATAAATAAATTTGTATTGTTTACACTACCTTACAGTGCTAGCTTGCCACAGGAAGAAAATAATATCAGATATAATTTGAATTTAACACTAAGCAATATGACTTATTATAATAGTCAGAGATGTCACATAATAGACATAAATAAATTAATATTTAATTTTAAATTGACAAAAGATAAATATTATCTTACAAATTATTTTAAAAGACAAGTAGCTTTAGCGCTATCATTTTATTTTAAACATTTAGCCAAGAACTTGGCTATCACTTCTGCTTCTATTGAGCAGAATAGTTTTGACATTTTGAATCTGACCTTGGAATCCGTTCCAAGTAATAATAATATAATTTTTACTCCTGCTCCTATTGAGCAAAAAATTGTTGACATTAAAAATAACACTTTGGCATTTGTCCCAAGTAATTCTTTAATTAGTAATTTAAATTACATAATAAGACAATAGAGGAAGTCTCTAGCCGTGTCATGACTAAGGAAAAGCCTAAATATTTAACTATAGTTCACCAAAACATTCAGGGCTTTTCTGGCAAAGAATTAGAATTAGAACTTTTTTTAACTGAAAAAAATGTTAATATTTTATGTGTCACTGAGCACTGGCTTAAGGAATATGAATTAATTACAGGATTTCAATGTTATAAAATTGCTAGTTCATTCAGTAGGAAATCCACCACTAGAGGGGGATCTTTGATAATTTTGCAAAACAATATGAATTTTAAGGAACGAAAAGATGTGATATCCCTCTCTATTGAACAACACGTTGAACTGTCATGTGTGGAATTAGATCAGTTGATAATGATTTGTGTGTATCGCCCACCAACTGGTAACTACCCTCAATTTGAGTCCGCTATGGAGGACGCTCTAAAATTAGTCATCAAAAAGAATAAAAAAATTGTAGTGTGCGGTGATTTTAACGTAGACATCTTAAAGCCGTCCTCAATTGCAAGTAGGTTTCGGAATTTGTTTAAGTCCTTCAATTTAGCAAACACCTTTTGTGAACCTACAAGAATCACTGCTACATCTAAAACTTGCCTAGACAATATTTTTAGCAACTGTAATGTACTTGATAAAGAAATAATAAATTGTATTCGTTCTGACCATAGCGGACAAATAGCTTCCCTTGAGCACCATCATGTTCCTCATCAGTGTAATATAATTTGCAGACCTCTAACTAAAAATAAATTGGAAACTTTTCATAATAATGTCACTGCCAAAACTCTTTGCTTACCTAGTAATGATAATCCCAATACTCATTATGATGATTTATTTAATTTAATTAAAGTAGAATTTGATAAAACATTTAAGCAAAGATCTATTAAATCCAAAGACTTTAAAAAGAAATTTAGTGATTGGGCAACACCAGGCATATATGTTAGCAGAAATAAGTTGTTTGAATTATATGGTCAGAAAACAATTTCAAATGATCCCGAATTTCATGAATATGTAAGAAACTATTCAAAAATGTTTAATAAAGTATGTACTTTAGCAAAAGCAAAATGTATATCTACAATAATTCATCAGTCAGATAATAAAATAAGAGCCACTTGGAATATTATAAATAAAGAGACTGGGAAAACTAAAAATAATGACCGTGAATACTCATTAGTATCAGACAATAAAATAATTGAGTCAGATGAAGGAGTGGCAACAATTTTTCAAGATTTCTTTTCTAAAATACCTATTGCAACTACCAGTAATTTAAATTCATCTCCAAAAATTGCTGTCTCCCTCTTGGAATCATGTGTTGATAAGTGCAATAATGTATTTAAATTTAGACATATCAATAGTGATACCATTCTTAAAACATTTAATTCAATAAATATAAAAAAGACTGAAGATCTCTGGGGCATTTCAACTCACATAAGTCTATAATAACTACCATTGCTCCCCATCTTGCTTTTATTTTCAATAAGTGTGTTGATATAGGGATATTTCCAGACTTAATGAAATATAGTAAAATCATCCCTCTTTTTAAATCTGGGGACAAAAGCGATCCCGCTAACTTTAGACCCATTTCCATTTTGCCAGCACTAAGCAAAATTTTTGAAAAGATCATTTATGATCAATTATTAGCACATTTTCTTATCAACAAACTACTTCACGAGAAACAATTTGGTTTTACTCGTGGTAGATGCACAACTGATGCTGGAATTGCACTTCTCAAACACGTCTTTGAAGCATGGGAGAGTAAACAAGATGCAATTGGTATATTTTGTGATCTCTCTAAAGCATTTGATTGTGTCAGTCACAGTACTTTATTAGATAAATTGGAATATTATGGTGTATCAAAAAATGCAGTAAGCCTTATGCAATCGTATCTGTCGGCGAGAACCCAAAAAGTTGTTGTAAATAAAACAGAATCCTATGAAGCACCCATTACCATGGGCGTGCCGCAGGGATCGATATTGGGTCCATTGCTTTTTCTTATTTATATTAATGACCTTCCTTACTATACTAAAAACTTATGTGAAATAGTACTGTTTGCTGATGATACTTCTTTAATTTTTAAAGTTGATAGAGGATGTAACTGCAGTGACGATGTAAACAGCACTCTTTCCAAGGTGATGCATTGGTTTACTATTAATAATCTGAAGCTTAACTCTAGTAAAACTAAATGTGTCAAATTTTCACTTCCTAATGTGAGGCAGGTTCATATGACTATACATGTAAATGGCGAAGCAGTCGAATTTGTTGACTCAACAAAATTTTTAGGTATTACTATAGACTCGCGGTTGCAATGGGACCCTCATATCGATATCCTGTCAAGCAGACTTAGCTCTGCTGCCTTTGCAGTTAAGAAAATAAGGCTTCTGACCGACATTGAAACAGCAAGATTGGTTTACTTCAGTTATTTTCATAGTATTATGACCTACGGTTTGTTGTTGTGGGGCTCAGCTGCTAATATTAATAACATATTCATCTTACAAAAAAGGGCAGTGCGCGCTATATACAACTTACGGTCTAGAGATACTCTTCATGACCTATTTAAAGAAATTAAAATATTAACGGTAGCTTCCCAATACATCTATGAAAATATAATGTATGTAAAGAAAAATTTAGATAGCTTTGTAAAAAATAGTAATGTTCATAAACTCAATACAAGAAACAAGAACAAACTTGCTGTTCCAAGGCGCAGACTGCATAAAACCGGAAGCTCTTTTTTGTGTAGATGTATTACCTTTTATAATAAGATACCAGAACAAGTCACAGAACTGCCCTTGGAAAAATTTAAAAATACTGTTAAATCCAATTTAATGAGTAAAGGTTATTACACTGTTGACGATTATTTGAAGGATAAAAAGGCATGGGCATAGCTTTTGTATTGTTAATTATTACTCTAATACCTCAGTATTGATTAGAAAAAGTCCGGGGTTCTTTCATAGGTCTAGATAAAAGTCCTTTAATTAAACTCGAATCGTGATTTTCTTTTCTAAGTATAAAATTGTGAGAAGTATCCTACCTACTTAAAAACGTACTTCTGGCTTCTTGACTCGACGACTTAATATGGGTAGCTTTAGTATGTCATGCTCACTTCAAACATTTCTGCGGTGGTGTCGTGTGAGGCGGGTCGTTACGTTCCCTCAAATATGGTTGAGCGAAGCGATGGCTGGTTCATGCGTCATGCTCGTGAACGGGTGCTGCCAGTGGGAATGGGTCTGCTTCTGTCTGCTTGTATTAAGGGCGTCGTATAACTCGTATATAAAATATCTGTTTTATATTGTCTGTATGTATGGCACTTCTTCAAAAATATAATTCTTAATAGCTTACCTTGTTTTGATTTATTTAATTGCAATATTTTTACTTTCTATAGTCAGTAGTTTAGTGAAAGACCTATGAAAAGCTTTTGGATATAAATTTTCAATTCGATGCCTTAACATAGGTAGTCTTAGTATGTCATGCTCTCTTTAATCATTTCTGCGGTGGTGTCGTATGAGGCTCAAATATGGTTGAGCGAAGAGATGGCTGGTTCATGCGTCATGTTCGGGAACTGGTGCTGCCAGTGGGAATGGGTCTGCTTCTGACTACCTATCTTAATGCATATTGAATTGTATGTTTTTCTTTTATTTTTATTTATTGTAACAGCCTAGACTGAATAACAAGTTCAAACTTTGAATTTAGCTTAAAGTCTGTAAATTGATTAAGAAATTTGAAACTCATTAAGAAATGAGCTAATTCAATAATGTTATTTATTTGTTAATCTTTGTTAACATAAAGTCTGGAAACGATATACATATTTGTAAATATCGTTCCATCTGATTGATAAAGCTGACAAGTTTTTTGCGCCCATTTTTCTTGTCAGTTAAAAGACGTCTTAATGGGTGGTAGGGTAAAAGAATTGACGATTTAAAAATGCTTATTATGTGAGCTTATTTAAATAAAATATATTTCACTTTCACTTTCACTTTCACTTTCTGACATTATACTTGCTATTATTTATTTTATTAACTATGATTATTATTAAGTTGAAAAGATATAAATGTTTTGAATTGTTGGTATTTATTTTAATGTAATTAATGATTCATAATTTTGGAATGTAACAAATTAAAATGTAATTAAATTGATTAGATTATAAACGAATTTTGCACGCCTAGTAAGGTTGAATATGGAGAGCCAAAATTTTCTTTACATCACATTTATTGTAATCCACCCATAATCATGCAAATAAATGGGGATCCCTTGTTTTCGCATAATGGTTTTATACCTAATTTGATTTGGCATAACGGATTTGGCATAATTTTTTTTGTCATAATTATACTTTGGCATAATTGATTTTTGGCATACTATTTAAATTGGCATAATTATCATTTAGACTAATTTGTTTTGGCATAATGTTATTAGGCATATTATCATTTCGCCTAATATTATTTAGACATAAGAATCAAAAACAATAAAAATAACTGTTTTTACGTAGGCTTTTATTTATTTTCATGCAAATATATAAGATGAATGAAATTTATAATCGATATTAACTTATGTATGTATAACCAATCTTACTTGGGTAATATAGTGTAATGATAGGTTAGGGTGCGGCGTGGGTGGCCCTTGGGCCACCCTTAAGCCGCCAACATGATTGTAATTATAATAATAATACTTTATTTAAGAATACAAAGATTCCATATTCATTTAACATTCAATAATCATAATAATAATAAAACTAATGTCAATTTAGATTTAGAATAATCATAAAATAAATTAAATTAAATAATATAATTAATAAAAAAATACACAAGTAAAGTAAATACACAATAATTATTTAATAAAATGTAAACACATAATTTACCTTTTCTCTAAGTGCATTTGGTTCTTGATTGTGATTCTGCATATGTTTTGAAAATAATTCATGTTGTTGCTCATCATTCGGTTTCGTATTAAAATTATGCGTTATTAACATTATGAGTGTTTAAATTTATGCTAAAGAATATTATGCTTAAACATTATTATGCTTAAAGTAGTTATGCTTAAAAAAATTATGCATAAGCTGTTATGACTAAGTAATATTATGCGTAAACATCATTCGGCGAAATCATATTATGCTATGACATATTATGCTTTAAAATTTTATGCAAATTCATAGGGAACCTACAGGAAATTTACAATAAACTACCTCAGCATTTGAAAACAGAGGCATCGTTAAATTGTTTTAAATATAAACTAAAGCAAATTTTACTGGATAAGGCCTACTACTCTGTAAATGAATTTCTTAATGATGATAGCATTAATTAGCCATTTGACATAGAATTCTTGACATTTGACTATGGTTTGAATGCATGATTTTATATTAATTTATTTCTGACATTATACTTGCTATTATTTATTTTATTAACTATGATTATTATTAAGTTGAAAAGATATAAATGTTTTGAATTGTTGGTATTTATTTTAATGTAATTAATGATTCATAATTTTGGAATGTAACAAATTAAAATGTAATTAAATTGATTAGATTATAAACGAATTTTGCACGCCTAGTAAGGTTGAATATGGAGAGCCAAAATTTTCTTTACATCACATTTATTGTAATCCACCCATAATCATGCAAATAAATGATTTGATTTGATTAACTATTCCAAATTTCAAGTTGATACCATTAGTAGTTCTCGAGATATCCCGCTGTGACAGACAGACAGACAGACTGAGTCACACCATAAGGGTTCCTTTTTTACCATTTTGGTACGGAACCCTAAAAAGGGTTGCCACCTCTAGGAATATAAAAGTCGGGAATGTCGGGATTGGGACAAGCGCGGAAAAATTTTTGGTCTATTTTTTAATTAATGTTTAAATACACTGCAGAGTAGAATAATAAAATTATTGCAGTATTAGGTCAGCGCCATCTCTTAACCGATAGTGAAACTATTTTTAAAACCTAAAACTTACCTGAATCGGCGGCGGCGGCACGCCGACGCGGGGCTCCTCCACCGGACCCACCGGACCGCCGGGTCCACCCGGACCGCCGGGTCGCACCACCGGCGGCGGTCGCACCACCGGCGGCGGTCGCACCACCGGCGGCGGTCGCACCACCGGCGGCGGTCGCTCCACCGGCGGCGGTCGCACCACCGGCGGCGGTCGCACCACCGGCGGCGGTCGCTCCACCAGCGGCGGTTGCTCCACCGGCCGGTCCCGGCGCCGGGTATAGCGGATCCAATTATCGACCTGTTTTGAGAATTGGTTTTGGGTCATACAACGATCTCAGAACCTAAGGATGCACAGATGCACTACACAATACAATAGCAAAGCTGAAATGTGGCACATGCGTTGAATTTCACCATATTATGCTTCGACTGGCTCTGTCCATACATTGCTGCTGACACTTGAGTCCTATAAAATTTATTCGGTCATGAAACACGAATGTAAAACAAACGGCCAGTTGAAGCTATATAAGTTAATTTTAGAAGCTGACAGAAGGCTTTCAGGAACAAAGAGCAGTGGAGTAGCAAAATGCTATTTTTTTATTTTATTTCTATCAGACTTTTAGAATTCTTTAAAGTGGTATAATTACTAGCTTACGCCCGCGACTTCGTCCGCGTGCACATTAAGAAAATCCTTAAAGAACCATCAATCAGGATCCGACCAGCTGCTTTTACGCGATTAGGCGGGTCCCCACCAAGCGCGCTGCCTCGCGTGGCAAGACTTTAACCGCGTGTGGCGGGCCTCCTTCTCCCTCATCCTTTCCATCATCCTTTCGCATACCCCTTCTCGTCCCCGACCTCTTAACAAAACTTTGAGTCCCTATTTCACCTTTATAGGGGCTGAATCATGTCCACCGTGTTGGACTTCAAAATAAATGTCCTTTTAAGAATTATGGTTACGTGGATTCTATCCTGAGATATGGAATCATAGTTTGGGGAAATTCAGTTGACATTGGAAAAGCTTTCATTGCCCAAAAGCAGTGCATACGATCAATATGTAACATATCGTCCAGAACGAGCTGTAAACCGTACTTCCTGAAACTTAAATTGCTACCATTGCCATGTATTTATTTTATTACCCACGACGGACGGAACGGAACGGAGACGGTATTAGAGGTGGTTAATATAGCATCTAGCGCCATATTATAGCGCGCTATATTTACATAGCGCATATAGCGCGCTATGTAAGTAGACGTTATGGCGCTATGAATATCGCGCGTGGCAACTGGCAACAAGTAGCATCGTTGGCCGGACGGCGGCGCGGGCATTCATCGCGTGCGCGCTGTTGCTACCGGACACGTTATGCGCGTTTCTTTCGCAGCACGCTAGGTACGAGTATAATATCGCGCGCGACCTTATATTTTGTTAGTTCGATTAGGACTTTTATAACACAACTAAGACCATTAGTTAGTATTATTTAAAAGCTATTTAGCTAAGCAAAGTTAGTGAACGAGAGATATTATGGTAAAAACAACCGAATTTCAAACGTCAATTAGGTCGAAAATCGCTTCCACCTGTTTTTTTTTTAACTAGAAATCATTGTCTAGTGATCATCATATCAGCCACACGACACCCACTGCTGGGTATAGGCCTCCCCTAAGGATCTCCACAACGATCGGTCCTGCGCTGCCTGCATCCACTGGCTTTCCGCGACCTCCACCAGATCGTCGGTCCACCTTGTCGGGGGCCTACCCACGGAGCGTCGTCCGGTGCGCGGTCGCCATTCCAGAACCTTTCTGCCCCAACGGCCATCGGTTCTTCTCGCTATGTGTCCCGCCCATTGCCACTTCAGCTGAGCAATCCTTCGAGCGATGTCGGTTACTTCAGTTCTCCTGCGGATCTCCTCGTTTCTGATTTGATCACGTAGGGAAACGCCGAGCATGGCTCTCTCCATTGCACGCTGAGTGACCTTGAGCCTCCTTATGAGACCCATAGTTAGCGGCCACGTTTCACTGCCGTAAGTCATCACTGGCAACACACACTGTTCATAGACTTTCGTCTTGAGACACTGAGGTAAGTCGGACGCGAAGATTTTTCGAAGCTTCCCGAATGCTGCCCACCCGAGTTGGATTCGACGAGAGATCTCTTTCTCGAAGTTGGACCTACCTAACTGGACTGCCTGTCCTAGGTATACGTAATGGTCAACAACTTCAAGTGTAGTGTTCCCAACATGAACTGGAGTGGGTACAACATGGGCATTTGACATAATTTTCGTCTTATCCATGTTCATCCTAAGACCCACTCTTTGAGAAGCACTACGGAGATCTTCGAGCATTGTGTTCAGGTCTTCCATGGTCTCAGCCATAAGGACTATATCATCGGCAAAACGAAGGTGTGTTAGGTACTGGCCATTAATGTTGATGCCGAGTCCTTTCCAGTCCAAGAGCTTAAAGATGTCCTCCAACGCAGCTGTGAACAGTTTCGGAGAAATAACGTCTCCCTGTCTCACACCACGCTGCAGTTGGATAGGATTTGTGTTCTGGTTCTGCACTCGGATCGTCATGGTGGCATTTTGGTATAAGTACCTCAACACCTCGATATACCTATAGTCCACTTGGCACCTTTGGAGAAACTGCAGCACCGCCCAGGTTTCAATCGAATCAAAGGCTTTCTCATAGTCCACGAACGCCAAGCAAAGTGGCTCATTATACTCCTCGGTCTTCTGTATAACCTGCCGCAGCGTATGGATGTGGTCTATGGTGCTAAAGCCTTTTCGGAACCCGGCTTGTTCGGGAGGTTGGAAGTCGTCGAACTTGCGAGCGAGACGATTCGTAAGGACTCTCGAAAACAACTTATAGACATGACTCAGAAGCGAGATGGGTCTATAGTTCTTTAAGAGGGACTTGTCACCCTTTTTAAAGAACAAGATCACCTCACTTATGTTCCATGTCTTTGGCGTTCTGCCCTGGACGATGACGGAATTAAAGAGCTTCTGGAGGACTTTGAGTATCGGCTTACCGCTCGCTCTCAGAAGTTCTGTAGTGATTCCATCGTCACCCGCCGCCTTGTTGTTTTTCAGCTGTTTGAGAGCCATACTAATCTCGCACAGGCTGACGTCCGGGATATCTTCGGTATAGTGTCGGTTAAGCTTGGCTCTGGGGTCTTTAGCCTTGCTTTCAACAGGTGTCTGCGTGGAATATAACTGCCCATAGAAGCTCTCGATCTCCCTCAGGATTTCAGGCTTTGATGAAATGATGCGTCCGTCGTCAGTTTTCAGCTTCGTCATCTGGCTTTGCCCAATAGACAGATCTCTCGCGAACACTTTGGAGCCTTTATTCCGCTCGATGGCCTCTTTAATACGATTCGTATTAAATTGGCGAAGGTCGCTCGTCAAAGACTTAGATATCTGTCTATTAAGCTGCCGATAACGATTAGCATCTACTGAACTCTGGAGCCTCATTTCACGTCTCTGATCCATGAGTAGGAGTGTGTGGTCGGAGAGTTTCTTTATCTTGGGACGGCGGGTCTTAAAGAGCTTGGACCCTACCGTACGGACAGTATCCACCACCATGTTGTTTAGATCGTCCACATCTATGCTGTTCTCAAGGGCTTCGAAGCGGTTTTGGAGTTCGAGTTGAAAGCTCTCGGGGTTTTGAATATGGGCCGGCAATGGTCGAATTGTTGATTTTATCAGTCGAGATCTTTCCAGCTTTGGGTTGATATTCAATGTGCCACGTACCAATCGGTGATCGCTCCCCGTCTTAACAGCGTTGATCACAGTGACATCATTGAATATTTGCTTTTTCGTCGACATGATAAAATCTATCTCATTTCTGACTTTACCGTCCGGACTGACCCAGGTCCACTTCCGGCATTCCGGCTTTCTGAAGAAGGAGTTCATCATAAAGAGGTTCTCCTTCTCCATAAAGTCAGCCAGCATCTGGCCTCTGTCATTCCGTTGCCCAACTCCAAATTGCCCCACTCTCAGCTCATCACCGCATCGTTTCCACAACTTTGCATTGAAGTCCCCCATCACAACAGTGTAGTGGGTTTTGAAGCTATGCATGGCTTTAGAGATCTCCTCATACATAGCCTCCACTTCGTCATCTTGGTGTGTCGAGGTCGGTGCGTAAACCTGTATAACATTCAGCGAACACCGTTTGGATATTCTGAGTATAAGGTACGCCACCCTGGTCGACACACTTCCGATGGTAGTCACGTTGTTGACAAGGGACTTGTGGACGATGAACCCGATACCACCTTGGGACTGTTGGTCGCCCTCCCGGTAGTAAAGCAAGTTACCGGAGTTGAGGATTATCGAGTCCTCTCCCGCTCTTCGGACTTCAGATAAGCCGATAATGTCCCAGTGTACCTTGCTGATAACTTCTTCCAACTCGGTTAACTTCGCGTCGGTCCTTAGTGTGCGCGTGTTATAGGTTGCCAGGTGCAGTAGTCGTCGTTTTTGGTAGCCGAGCCGCACCCGAGGATTCTTAGCACCCCCTGCCCCGCCGTTACCGTAGCCGCTACCGTAGCTAGGAATAGCGGGGCTGCCGGGGACTGGGGGCCAATTTTTTGATCCATTGTGCATGAGGGGGGGGGGGGGGAGGGTTTGCCATAATCGCCACGCTTGGCAGGCGGGTTGGCGATCGCAGTAGGCCAAGGTTTTTTGGAGACGCTGCTGCCCGTCTCTTGAAGGCTATGCTCCCTTAGTCGCCTTTTACGACACCCACGGGATGATAGGGGGTAGTGCTATTCTAGGCCGGCACATACACGGCAATGGGTTTGTAGGTTATCGGCTATAGTTCTCAGATAGGTGTTAAGCCGCTAGGGGGCGCTGCAGTTATCATTTTCCCTTTTATCTTCAGAGCGATTTGACTGATTTGGATGCGGTTTTCTGTAATAGGAATAGGTTTGTAGTGTGTCGGCGATGGTTTTTGGTGTTGAGCCGCTAGGGGGCACTGCAGTAATCATTTTCCGTACGGTTTGACTGATTTAGATGCGGTTTTTAGAGTACTTAGATAACGTACGAAATCTTTAAAAAATTTAAACTTTTAGATTTTTGCATTCACAATGATATTTTTATATTAAGGTGAATAAATAATCAAAAATGTTAGAAAAAATCGACTCACCCGTAGCAACGATTTTTCATTTTAATCTTTAAAACCTCGTTTTAGCCGGCTAAAACTAAGTGTAGCCGCTAGCTGTTGGCTAAAACTAGGTGTAGCCGATTTCCTCGCGGCTAATACTAGATGTAGCCGGCTAACACTAGGTCCAGCATGGGAATTAAAGTTATTTCTGTTGTCTGTTAAAAAAATAACCTCGAAATTTAAGGCTCACGCACGCTCCGCTGCGCTGCGAGCTCGCCTTAAATTTCAAACCTAACAGGGAAGAAGACGTTCAGGTAAGTGGACATTCGGGGAATGGACGTTCCGTGAAATAAACATAATGACACATAATATATAATTATGATAATGACCCGACTGGACATTCCGGTAAAAGGACCTAACGTGCCTAAAGGAAATGAGGCGGAGACTTGTGTCACGGAATGTGGCAAAATCTATGGCCTGATTAAGGTTAATAATGATAAATGTGCTCACTTGCGTAACTGTGACACCGCACTCGGCCGCCAGTGCGCGCTTTTCTGCGATGGGCACGCCTCGCCGGGCCCGGTTGGCGGCGAACCATTCCCGGAGGCGCTGCACCGCCGTTTCCGGCGGATGGCCGCGGCCCAGCGCCACCTAGTAAAAGCCATGAGAACGTTTTTATTACAACTTTTGGTTTAACTATGCTCAACTGGTTGTGCCGTTGGTACTTTTGATTCCCGTCTACACAACTGATTGGTCCGTTGGGAAAAAAAATGAACCTATGGCCCAACTAGAACTGACGAAAACTCGAATCCTTGCTTGTGCCGTGGGTGCTTTTGAGACACAACTGATTGCCACCACTGCTTGTGATTGGGCCATAGGTTCATTTCTTGTGAGCCATGTGTGGGTAGATGCGAAAAGATAGTGGAACTAATGTTAACTTTTTTAGAAATCTCATCATTTCTAAAAAAGTGTGCTATATTGAGACATCGTTTTATTTTTTCTGTAATCTTTATATAAATTGCTATCACATAGAATTATTTCAGATTATTCTCTTTGCAAACTTCGGAGATAAGGGGGGGAACGGTATTTTTTTTTACAATTTTCATTAAAAGTCGAAAACTATGCGGCCTAAAAAAAAAGAAAAAATTATTGAAAACGTGCAAACGACGTTCTTTCATATGATACCCCACATGCCCTAGTTGCCCCACTTCAAATTTTTAAGACCCCTTTTCAGCCCCTGTTGTAAAAAAGATATTTTTATTTTTATTTATTTCTTATTTGCAAAATAGTTGGGCACTATTCCAAATTTCAAGTTGATACCATTAGTAGTTCTCGAGATATCCCGCTGTGACAGACAGACAGACAGACTGAGTCACACCATAAGGGTTCCTTTTTTACCATTTTGGTACGGAACCCTAAAAAGGGTTGCCACCTCTAGGAATATAAAAGTCGGGAATGTCGGGATTGGGACAAGCGCGGAAAAATTTTTGGTCTATTTTCTAATTAATGTTTACGTTGAATTCATTAAAACTGGCTAAAAATTAATAAAGATACTGGTAACTGGTAAAAATGAAGGACAGTATATTGAATGTATGTCGATATTTGTAATAAAAATACTCAAAATCAATGGAACCAAACGGGCAGGTCAGCAAAGTAAGAGGTACTTAAATAAAAAAACTGGTTAAGAGCGAGTCGGACTCGCGCACCGAAGGTTTCCGTACCATTATAATAAATACACTGCAGAGTAGAATAATAAAATTATTGCAGTATTAGGTCAGCGCCATCTCTTAACCGATAGTGAAACTATTTTTAAAACCTAAAACTTACCTGAATCGGCGGCACGCCGACGCGGGGCTCTTCCACCGGCGGCGGTCGCTCCACCGGCGGCGGTTGCTCCACCGGCCGGTCTCGGCGCCGGGCATTACGGATCCAATTATCGACCTGTTTTGAGAATTGGTTTTGGGTCATACAACGATCTCAGAACCTAAGGATGCACAGATGCACTACACAATACAATAGCAAAGCTGAAATGTGGCACATGCGTTGAATTTCACCATATTATGCTTCGACTGGCTCTGTCCATACATTGCTGCTGACACTTGAGTCCTATAAAATTTATTCGGTCATGAAACACGAATGTAAAACAAACGGCCAGTTGAAGCTATATAAGTTAATTTTAGAAGCTGACAGAAGGCTTTCAGGAACAAAGAGCAGTGGAGTAGCAAAATGCTATTTTTTTATTTTATTTCTATCAGACTTTTAGAATTCTTTAAAATGATATAATTACTAGCTTACGCCCGCGACTTCGTCCGCGTGCACATTAAGAAAATCCTTAAAGAACCATCAATCAGGATCCGACCAGCTGCTTTTACGCGATTAGGCGGGTCCCCACCAAGCGCGCTGCCTCGCGTGGCAAGACTTTAAACGCGTGTGGCGGGCCTCCTTCTCCCTCATCCTTTCCATCATCCTTTCGCATACCCCTTCTCGTCCCCGACCTCTTAACAAAACTTTGAGTCCCTATTTCACCTTTATAGGGGCTGAATCATGTCCACCGTGTTGGACTTCAAAATAAATGTCCTTTTAAGAATTATGGTTACGTGGATTCTATCCTGAGATATGGAATCATAGTTTGGGGAAATTCAGTTGACATTGAAAAAGCTTTCATTGCCCAAAAGCAGTGCATACGATCTATATGTAACATATTGTCCAGAACGAGCTGTAAACCGTACTTCCTGAAACTTAAATTGCTACCATTGCCAACGAACTAAGATCTAAGGAAGCCTAACTCCTAACAAATATTGCATAAAAAATGGCACCTTCACATATTCTGTAACACAAAAGGTCGCAAACTCAACAATGAACTAGTAAAAACATACCTTATTACAATGCACGCATAATCGGCATTAGATTGTATTCTAACGCATATGACGTTTTCTATTGGCTGGGGTTTGAACGCAGATCAAACATGATTGGATATTTGACTCGCCTCGTGTCACTCATTGGGCCGTTGTCGTGCCTTTGTCATTGAGGCGAGGACGGTGTAACGTAGAATGCAGTCAGTACACCTAACCTACTACGGCGCGCTGGGCGGCATCATAAAATTGTTTTATGAAATTAGTACATTATTGTTTGTTAGATATAATGTTTGTTTTATTATGTAGACGGACGACTTGGTAAAGACCGCTCGAATACGCTTGATGCAAGTCGCCTGTAACTAGTCGCTCTAAAAAACTAAAGGAGACCTATGTCAGCAGTGGACGTCTTTCGGCTGTGATGATTTTATTGTTATTTTATTTTATGAAAATTATAAAATGATGATGTTGATGAATGATGATCATATTATTTGTCACGAATTGGTAAGACATATGATTTCAAGAAGGACTAAAATTAGGCAAGCTATTGAAATAAAATAGGTATGCTTGATAAAAGACAATGTATTCTGTAAAGATTTTTTTTTCATAACATGTAAGTACATATTATGTAGATAATTATCACATTTGCGCGAGCAACACCTTAATACGTCTTTTAGAGGTGTGACTGATAAAGAACAACAGTATTAATACGTCGCTTTATTTTTATTTTTTACTTAAAAAAGCATGCCTTAATTGGCAATACAAAATTCTTATAGCGACACCTTTTTAACCGACTTCAAAAAAGGAGGAGGTTCTCAGTCTGTCGTAATGTATTTTTTATAGCAGCGTATTCCACCAAGTCAAAGTTTATTATTGTCAAGATCTTTTTCAAATGCAGACTATTTTAACATGCTTATTGACCGGTGCGCAAATACCTAAACTAGCAATATGGGTGACGGTGGATTGAAAGAGGTGGACCAACTCCGTAGCCAGCGTGATCTCCAGATTTGACACCCCTTGATTTTTATTTGTGAGGTCATGTTTACAGTTGATGTTTAAAAACATTTGTGAGAGTGAATCCGTAATGCGTTTGCGAATAATAGCCACATTTGTACTAATTAAGTGGAATACAGGTGTGCTGCAAAGTGTTCGGGACAATCTAGTGCACCGTTGCTAGGCATGTATTTCTATTGGTGGTGGAAATATAAAGTAGCATTTTCGCAGCAGATCTCACATTGGGGTTCCAGCAGAATGATCCGCGGATCAAACTCCATATTAAAAAGCTGTTTTCAGAGCTGCATAAAAATCATAGTTTCTGGAAATTGTCATTACTTTGTGTTCTGATCTGACGGTCTTGACCTCATGACGTCACTACTTGTCGTGCCACTCTGCTGCCTTCGGTGTTGCAATGTGAGTTCTCCATTTTTTATTTATTCTATTTTAACCAGGGATTTTTACTCATTAATCAAAGAGGATTGCGTGAATAGAATCTTTATAGGTACCTACCTAATCATCCCTTCACGGATTGGACAGCGTTTTTGTTACACCCTGTATAATAATAAAAAACAAGGAGATTACATCAGATTACTCGTTTTCTATGTATTGCATATTGCAGGACGCGCCATTTTTTGCATTACAAAATTTTGATTTAAATTTTCCTTTTTTTTGTTGTACTGAATTCCATGAGAGAGTTTTATTCTTGTTTAAAAATGTGTGATAGCAGTGAATGTGAAGATTTGACTCTGCCCCACAAATCGACTGAACACTTGTTGCATAATAACGACCATATTTTGTATGTATACGCTCATAGATATTTCTAAAAAACGAAAAATATGTTACTTTCCTATGTTATGTTATGTCTGTATAGTTTTGCTGCCTTCTTTTGGTCTTTTTCGCCACTTGACCACACATGACGTCAGTTTAATCATTTTTCTAATTATTTTTTTGTGGAAACGCTAACGACTGTCGCCGAGCGCGTGGCAGACATGACTAATCGTGCTTCGCTAGTACTTTTTTAGCCCCGCCCACTCTGTGTTAGTTTGCGTGGTGCTATTTTTTGAGCGGAATTACACTTCCTTAGTATCTTAGTTCGTTGACCATTGCCATGTATTTATTACCCACGACGGACGGAACGGAACGGAGACGGTATATGCGTTTGGGATTAGAGGTTGTTTGTTTTAGCGAGTTACATCAATGTGATTCTGCAATATATTATGACAATTCAACCTTGGCATGTAATAACTATAATGACAAATCTGTTGTCATTAGAAATAATTCTCAGAAACTACTGGGTCGATTTCGATGCGGTTTTTTGCATTCAAAAGGTTTAATTTCAGAGCAGGTTCTTAGACATGTTTCATGGTGGTAGACCACAAGGGGGTGCTGCAGCAACCAGATAAGTCGAACTTGAAAAGTTCTCGAGAACTACTCGACTGATTTCGATGCGGTTTTCTGTAATGGGTTTGTAGGTTATCGGCTATAGTTCTCAGATAGGTGTTAAGCCGCTAGGGGGCGCTGCAGTTATCATTTTCCCTTTTATCTTCAGAGCGATTTGACCGATTTGGATGCGGTTTTCTGTAATAGGAATAGGTTTGTAGTGTGTCGGCGATGGTTTTTGGTGTTGAGCCGCTAGGGGGCACTGCAGTAATCATTTTCCGTACGGTTTGACTGATTTAGATGCGGTTTTTAGAGTACTTAGATAACGTACGAAATCTTTAAAAAATTTAAACTTTTAGATTTTTGCATTCACAATGATATTTTTATATTAAGGTGAATAAATAATGAAAAATGTTAGAAAAAATCGACTCACCCGTAGCAACGATTTTTAATTTTAATCTTTAAAAACCTCGTTTTAGCCGGCTAAAACTAAGTGTAGCCGCTAGCTGTTGGCTAAAACTAGGTGTAGCCGATTTCCTCGCGGCTAATACTAGATGTAGCCGGCTAAAACTAGGTCCAGCATGGGAAATAAAGTTTTTTCTGTTGTCTGTTAAAAAAATAACCTCGAAATTTAAGGCTCACGCACGCTCCGCTGCGCTGCGAGCTCGCCTTAAATTTCAAACCTAACAGGGAAGAAGACGTTCAGGTAAGTGGACATTCGGGGAATGGACGTTCCGTGAAATAAACATAATGACACATAATATATAATTATGATAATGACCCGACTGGACATTCCGGTAAAAGGACCTAACGTGCCTAAAGGAAATGAGGCGGAGACTTGTGTCACGGAATGTGGCAAAATCTATGGCCTGATTAAGGTTAATGATGTTAAATGTGCTCACCTGAACTGGGGTGATGCCGCATTCAGCCGCCAATGCTTGCTTCTCGCCGCTGGTGACCCCTCGCCGGGCCCGGTTGGCGGCGAACCATTCCCGGAGGCGCTGCACTGCCGTTTCCAGGACCAGCGCCACCTAGTAAAAGCCATGAGAACGTTTTTATTACAACTTTTGGTTTAACTATGCTCAACTGGTTGTGCCGTTGGTACTTTTGATTCCCGTCTACACAACTGATTGGTCCGTTGGGAAAAAAAATGAACCTATGGCCCAACTAGAACTGACGAAAACTCGAATCCTTGCTTGTGCCGTGGGTGCTTTTGAGACACAACTGATTGCCACCACTGCTTGTGATTGGGCCATAGGTTCATTTCTTGTGAGCCATGTGTGGGTAGATGCGAAAAGATAGTGGAACTTATGTTAACTTTTTTAGAAATCTCATCATTTCTAAAAAAGTGTGCTATATTGAGACATCGTTTTATTTTTTCTGTAATTTTTATATAAATTGCTATCACATAGAATTATTTCAGATTATTCTCTTTGCAAACTTCGGAGATAAGGGGGGGGGAACGGTATTTTTTTTACAATTTTCATTAAAAGTCGAAAACTATGCGGCCTAAAAAAAAAGAAAAAATGATTGAAAACGTGCAAACGACGTTCTTTCATATGATACCCCACATGCCCTAGTTGCCCCACTTCAAATTTTTAAGACTTCTTTTCAGCCCCTGTTGTAAAATAGTTATTTGTTATACAAGTGACCAAAATCAAATTGTGCTGCGAGTGGCGACTTTAAATCACGAACTAGCGAAGTAGTCTAGAATTGAATCACGAGCGTAGCGAGTGATTCTAATATAGACTACTGAGCACAGTGAGTGATTTAAAGGCACGAGGCAGAACAACATTTTGGTCTCGTGTAAAACATACAACTTTTCACCTCGACCAGCGAGAAAATTTTCACGTGACTTTCCTGGTAAAAAAGCTTAATTCAGCATTAGAAACTTATTCACTTAACTCTTTTGGAGTTAGGAAACTATCTTCATCGTTGGAGGCATTCATTTTTGTAATTTATCACAAAAATAATTAAATCAAACTGAAAATGCTGAAAAATTTTATTCATAGAGTCTGTTAAGTAGATTCCCGTCGTTTTGATTACATTACGTTGTGTTTTTCTCTTATTCATTAATATTCCGTCTTATTTATTTATTTATAATCATAAAACATATAATTTGTTAATAAATTTCATTAATTTTTCTTATTTCATACTTGTTTCATACATGTGACCTCATTACCTCCATACTCTTTAATTCGAATTATCAACCTTATTTTTTAACAATCCTTATTTAAAACTCCTTGGTATATCCGTGCATTTTATTTTTTTACTTTTTAATCCGTGTATGACACCATAAAGCACTCTATCTATCCTTTTCTCACATATCAATTTTACAAGTGTCATCCTTGTCACTTTATTTGTTTTTTCTTTATTCATTTAAAAGTTGGTGTTAGAAATTAAAAAAGTACTTTGTCTCACGCTCGCAGCAAAAATCGATTTTGCTGCGAGTTTTTACACGCCAAAAGCACCCTTTTCGTGCTGGAGAGGTGAAAAAGATATTTTTATTTTTATTTATTTCTTATTTGCAAAATAGTTGAGCAAATGTCAACTTAACTACTCCAAATTTCAAGTTGATACCATTAGTAGTTCTCGAGATATCCCGCTGTGACAGACAGACAGACAGACTGAGTCAGTTAGGGCTGAACCATTTTTGCTGGTAGAGATAACATTTTTGGAGGGTAGGTACCTTTCCTGGTGTAGGTGACCACTAAGAAAGGGTTTTGGAAAATTGCCATTATACAGGATGCTACAGAGTGTTCCAGTTTGTACATGAATTTTTATGGGAAAATTTAAATGTGTGAAATTAGGTCTAAGTACTGCTAAATACCTAGGTTGTTAATCCGTGACTTTCAAAATAAATGCACATCAGAATCAATCTTAACCACGCGAATGAAATCGCGAGCAAAAGCTAGTGTTTTATTGTAACACGCTTTACTTTAAAGGCGCATTAATGTTTTGAAATTTTCTTTATAAAACGATTTTATCCTTTCGGTTCACAATTTCGTTTCTATTCCTTGTGAAACATAGTTTTATTGGTATAATATAAAAAACACTAGCGGCCGCCCGCGGTTTAACCCGCGTGGTTCCCGTTTCCGTGAGAATATCGGGATAAAAAGTATTCTATGTTTAAATCTAGACTATGTACTAACTGTGTGCCAAATTTCAACCAAATCCGTTTAGTAGTTTTTGCGTGATTGAGGAACTAACATCCAAACCAACAAACTTTCATCCGTTTAGAAATGGTTGAGTTAAAAGGGTTTTGAAGGAAATGCCAAGCTCAATGCAATATGTGCTTTATCAAATACGACATAAGGTTCGCGTACGTCTCGATGACGTCATAAGGACCCCCCATAATAACAGTGTTTTTGCACATTTTAACCCGTATATCTATCGTAAAAATTTCTTCACAGTTAATCATGTGGTGGCATAAGCTGTCTGATAAGCCACTAAACAAAAATCGTTACTGATCCTCATTGCACAAAGAAATGAAACAAGGTTTACATATTATTGAAATTAATATTGAATCTATATTGATTGTGCAGCTGGTAAATTCGAATTGACGTCTATATTTCTATGGGAATGTCACTTTATTGGTATTGTATGCGATCAAGAAGCTTATACCCACAATGGAGATTGCACGCCTAGTATCATAGTGAAGATTGAAAAAAGACTCTTTAGTGACGTCACGGCATATTGCTATCTCTTTCTTTTCGTTTTACAATACGTTTTCGTTTCTCACGAACGAACGAACGACGAACAACGAACACGTATTGTAACACTAAAGAAAGAGGTTGCAATAAGCCGTCACGTCACTCAAGGACATTTTTTCTATCTTCACTATGACACTGGCCGTGCAATCTCCATTGGAGGGAGGTATATGCTTCTTGTATGTGATGATATTTCGTTTTTACTGTAGCGCTCCAAAGATATCTGAAATTTCGTCAATTTATAACAATACATTTAAAGGGTTTTAAAGATTTAAGGTCAGCCATTGTTGTACAAGTCATCACATCAATAGACTATTATTTGTCTGTAATATGCGATCGAGCGCCATTGCTATTTGTTTTGCTTTAATAAAAATAAATAATTATAATTTTGTTTTATTAAATTCTTAATAGGACATTTATAAAATATGTTGTTATATATGAAAGACATATAACAGGATGATGAACTGAAACTGTATGTATTGACAAAGTTTTTGTTTTACGTTAACAAAACCAACTGTTGAATAAAAGGTATATTTAATAGTTAGACTTATATCTTTATATTATATTGAAGTCATCCATAATTCCACTATATAATCATTATATTAAGGTTTTTTAAAAATGTTTTTAGACCAACAAGTAACAATACGTTATTAGATGTTACAATAATGTCCCCATTTTGATGATATTGTCTTAAAAAAACCTTTTTACGACTGAAACGTTCTTACGACTTACCATTATATTACTGTTACTTAATTGAGTTGAAAAAACGGATATTCGAGGTTGTAATGAGACTAGTTAGACGACTTAATCATCAGATGTACTTTGTCTATAAGAACGATAACAGAGTTAGTTAATAACCAATATAAAACTTTAAAAGTAAGTAGTACATAACCCTTCATTTATACGACTTGTTTGCTTGTACAGTACTAGGTTTTGTCCGTGCATTTTCTTTGAAAATATCAACGCAAAAGCTAATCCATTTGAGTAATTTTTTTTACTGAAATAGTTTAGATATTGTTGAGTAATATGCATAAACAAAAGCTCAACCATTAGAGTCTGACTCGTGACTGAAATAGTATAGGCTTTGTAAATTCGCAGCCCGGTTGCAAGCCAACGAGTGCGAGAGAGATGTAGTGTATTGTTCGATTAATACGCTATATTATGCAGTTTAACGACTTGACTATCGATCAGTGGTTTGAAATATTGAATCTTTGGTTGATTTTGATTGAAAATTTACGTTCTTGAATAATCGTTGTTGTCATTAATTGAGATTCATTAGTAGTGTAAATAAGATTTTGTTTAGGCTTTTGGGCTTCTATGGAGGTACCGCCACTGCACTGTACTATAGCTATTGTAACCATAGACAGGAAGATCGTCATTGATTAGATAACATGCAACCATTTCAATTCAAATATAGACAAGGAATTGGCGAAAATTTAAAAAAAAAAGAAGAAATAACGGATAAAATTAGGCGAAGTTATAGGAGTTGACGGTACTTATGATTGTTACATTCAAATCATCATAAAGTTTTTGGGTTTTGTTCAATCGGGAATGTCTCCGCGGTTCTGACGTCAGAATTACGGTCCACTTTAAATTAGGTATAAGTTAATACACGTTTAGGTACTAACGTTTTAAGTAAAGGTACTGATTGAGAATTAACTACATAGGTACTATGGGCAACAGCGTCGCTTAACCAGTTTGCAACAAAATTCGTGTGCGCGCGTATCGCCCCTGCACTAACTAAACGTATGTGACAGCGAGCGCGGCGTGCAAGCGATTTTAACCTTAGCAGTGGTTAAGCGACGCTGTTGCCCATGGTACATGAAGAATATTCAAAATTATGACTTGATTCCGGCCGCGGTTCTGTCTGACATTCACAAATTGCTTCTCACAACACAACAAGTACTACCTATAGTACTTTTCTCAAGAAATGTGAGGATAAAAATTTTACTTAACGCACTAACTTACCGGTTGACGTGGACGTTTTTTAAGTGCGCCCTCAATGACGCGTTTCTAGTGAAAGACGCCCTACAGAGAGGGCACTGGACCTGTAATTAAAAATATTTAACTATAGGGGCCGTCCTCTAACGTCTGCGTGATGTGTGGTGGGGGCACAGAGGTAACACGCAGTTTTTTAACCTAATTAATTAGGTACCTAAATGAAAGAAAGGCATAAGTAAATTCTATACGTCATTATAATGTATTTGGACTATTTGACATTTTAAGTTTTGATCATTTGAACTTAGAAATTTTTATTTAGGACTATCTGACAGTTTGCCATTTTCGTTTTTGACATTTTGAACTTACGACATTTTAATCGTTAGACATTAAAAATTTTGACATTTTGAACTTTGCCATTTTAAGTTTAGACTTTAGATATTCTGATACGTACCCGTAGGTACTGCTAATTGTTTTCTCGCAGTCGATGGCAAAAAGTAGAATGCACAACTCGTGAAAATAAAAAAATAGTACATTATACAACAAGTGAATAAAAAGGGAATTTAGTTCGAGGGACTAAGTTGGATCCCGAGAGTAGCGAAGGATTCAAAAGTAGAATCCTGAGCCACAGAATACATACGGAGCGAAGCGAGGGATACAAAGGACCGAGATGAAATTTTTTTTTCACGAGTTGTGTACTCTAACTTTTTACCATTGACTGCGAGAAAACAAATACCTAGCAGTAAGATTTCGGGGAATCCGCCTCTACAGTCTCTACTTTATACAATTAGTATTTATAGTTGACCATTAGCCATTTTCAATGTCCCCATTGCTGGGGCACAGGCCTTTCTTATGGGTGGGAGGATGGGCCATAACCCATCGCGCGGGCCCAATGCGGATTGATGGGTGTTAACGACTGCAAATGCAGCCGGGACCAACGGCTTAACGTGCCTTCCGAGGCACGGAGGAGCTCGAGATAATACATTTTTGGTCACCCATCCCATGACCGACCCATGCGTGATATTAGAAGTTTTCCATTGACATAAAACAACCACACTAAGAGAGAGATTACATGATCAGTCTGGCATCAGTCCATTTCATCAGTCTGTATAGACTTTGAATTTTTACAGACTGAAGATCGTAACAGACTGATGGAATGGACTGATGCAAGACTGAACATCTAATCTCCCTCTAATATAAATAAAAGAACTCAAAGATAAGACACTAAAAAGAACCTAATTAATTTGGCGAGATATTTTTTTTAAAAGAACCCAAAGATAAGACACTAAAAAGAACCTAAATAAAATTGGAGGGATATTTTTTTTTATTTAATTGTATAACTATGGCTTTATCTATGGAATAGCTCAATCATAGCCTTCTTCATTTCCAAGCCGTGAACATAAGTTTGGCAACGTCTGTTACTGTCAGTTCGTGGTCATGTCGTCCGCCAGTCTCCATACTAAATGTATGGGAATATTTCAATTTTAAGAGGTCGATATTTTTTTTTTTCATAGTTATCGTGTGAGGTTTAAAATATGAAAATAATTTAGTTCTTTTATTGAAATGCTTTGTATATTAAACAATAAGAAAAATATCAATGTTAACCAGGAAAAAATGACTGTCAAAGATGTCATCTTTTTTGTTGATTTTCCTCAGCAGGGAGTTGATTAAGACGCCCTCTAGCAATAAATGATATATCATTAGAAAGGTCTTTTAAAGACAAATATTTGCTGTTAATATACTTTATATCAATTGTTAATACTTTTGGAGTTAAAGGTTATTAAAGTATAAAAGTGGTTTATTGTCTATGGGAGTTGATCTATCACACCTATAGAAATGAATGATATATCATAAAAAAGGTTTTTATATGACAAATATTTGCTGCAAACGTACTTTCTATTGTTCGTAATTTCGGAGTTTTAGGTCATTAATGTTAAAAAAATTGGTCAAGTTTAGAGCGTTATAACTCTCAAAGTACTAATAGTTCACGATTATAGTAATACAATAAAGTGTTTCGAATTTAAATACCTTTCCAATGATGTAAGATTTATTGCTAAAGGAGGCTTAGATCAAAATGCTCATCGTACTAAAGACCCCCGAAAAGTTCACATAATTTGACTCAAACCTTATGTTCTAATAAATAAATAATAATAATAAATATAAAACTTTATTGAAATAATCTTACATCACAGTTTACAACTATAAACTAGTTAACATAGATAATATAGGAAAAACAAATAATACATAATTTTTAAAATAATTTTATACTATGTGCTTGACCATATGCGATGTTGCCGTTCTGCTCAACTTCAGGGCTTGGAAGATATAGAAGGCTATGGCTCAATACTTTCAGCACATTTTTTTTTTGTACATAATTCATACGATGCGCGCTTGTTCCAAATTCAAATTATTGTTATTCACTCGGTGAATAAAATCGCTTATTATTGAATTAAACGCACTTTTTAGAGTGGCGATGGTAAAAAAAACATTTCGGTCCTTTGTATCCCTCGCTTCGCTCAGGATCCTACTCTTGAATCCTTCGCTACTCTCGGGAACTTAGTCCCTCGAACTAAATTCCCTTTTCTTTCACTTGTTGTATAATCTACTAGTTTCCCCCAGGTCTTACCCTTTGGCGGACTTGAGGGGGGGCGGCGGCAGCTCGCCGGGTCCTGCGGCGGTGGCGGGGCGGGCGACGGCGGCCGCCGGGCCACGGTAATGTCTGCAAACAATAGTATATTTCATAACGAGTGCGGAAAGCCTGTCATTGCAAAGAGTTCCGACAAATGTCTACCCGACAGTCGGTTGACAGTCGGAACAAGTTGCAATGACGGTTCCGCACGTGTACTGAACAACTATTTTTAATACATTGCGAAAAAATTAAGCAATTTAATAAAATAATAAAAACACAATAAATTCAACTAACTAATCATTTATTTCTTATAAAAGTTATAATTCACATATACATTGAAATTGGTACAGTTTTTTATACTAACTGGGGAAGTTTTAGGTTGCATATTTACTGTTTGAGACAAACTATTATTAATTTCGTATGTAATATTTGTCAAAGGTGATAAACAATGGCGTTTGCTAGTTGATGGAATTGGATCTGATCAATTATCATTATCAACCAAGGTAGATGGACGAACGGTCTCTTCAGTATTGTCATGAGAAGGAGACGGACTGGACTTTAAATTAATGGATTGTGTGTTTTTTTCCCAATTTCTAGTTTGTTGTTTAATGAATCAGCAATATAGCCTTCTGCAACTTTGTCTGACTTCCAACCTTCTAGTCGCTTTAAGAATGTTGACGTCCTCGATTGGCTCCTGAATCTGCCAATAATGTAACAGAGGTCCTCCTGAAGCTGTGCCCAGTATAATACTCAGCATCCGGCAGACCAAGAAACGTAGCTATTTCTTTTGGCATATTACCAAATTTGTATATCCCGATTGCTTGAGCTGTACACTTCCCTTTTTATTTTGGAAAAAACAGTCGGTTTTTGCTTTTTAGGAACGGTGATTCATATATTTTTGCACTATGCTAAGAAAATCTCCTTCAACAACAAAGTTTCTCGGTACCTATCTTATTTTTTGGAATTCGGAATCTTGATTAGTAAGCATTTTATTGAGTGTATTTTGCGATTTCTTCTACACTAAATACTAACACGTCTTCTTCAAAACACTAAATACTAAAATTTCCTTATTGTCACTAGTAACCGCTTTGATAGTAGTTGTTTTGATAGTTTAGGTATTATGTCAGCAGTTTGACATAACGATCTTATACATTCAATACTTCTTTTTACACTTTTGCAGTTATAGCTTATTAGCTTAAGTAAATTCCTTGTGTCAGCCATTAGTATTCCTTTGGCTTTTGGGTCCAGTCGCTTTTGGGTATTGATATTACAATACGGACTTTGGTTGACCGTTTTATATGACATTTTCATACTTTCTAGTTCCTTCATAATAACACTGACTTGATCTTGAGTTGCATAAACACTTTTAATACTTTGAATTTCATTACGCATTTGCACTATGTCTTTCAAAACAATTATTAGCACTTGGTCGGATTCGCAAAAAGTCGGGTTCTCATTTTGCCGGAAGATAGTCATAACGTCTACATGATCTATAGACACTGGCGGCAGTTTTTGTAGGTCTCGGGCAACAAACACGGGTATACTATCGGGATCCACATCCTTAAACAGACTGATGATGTCCTCCAAGTTCTTCTTTTCTTTCTTTCCTTCTTTTCGGCGTGAGATTTTTCGCTTGTCAGTCGGTATGGACTGAAATAATAACGTTTTCGCTTCTTCAATCTCATCTGACGTAAACGCAGATCCACATATACGAATCAAGCTCTCCGTATCCATCGTTCACTGATTACTACATTGCAACTGTTACATTTTAATTTGTCTGTAGACATTTTTCCGAAACACACCCGAACGTCATCTTTATTTATAATAATAACTTTTTGTATGTAACACCTTTATTTATAATAAAATATTATGAAAAAAAACGAAACAAATATTACCAAATATAAATATATACAAGGTGTTTGGTAAAAGCCTTATAAAGCCGAATATGGTAGATAGGGACCATCAAATTGAACAACTTTTACTATGGGAGTTATGTATGGGACCAACTCTGAAATCGCGAAAAAAAAACAGCTGTTTCGTTTCATACAAAAATTAATAACGAAAATAGCAAAATGTATGGAACATGGTAAGTAAACAATCAAACTGAACAATTTTTACTATGGGAGTTATGTATGGGACCAAAAACCGCCCCGAACCTGACTCTCCGACCCAACTTTGAAATCGCGACAAATAAATCAGCTGTTCCCAACAGCTGATTTCAACGAACCAAGTGCGAGTCGGACTCGCGCACGAAGGGTTCCATACTAAAAAACGGCAAAAAAAAATCAAGTTTGTTGAATAGGAGCCCCCCTTGAAATGTTTATTTTATACTGTTTTTAGTATTTGTTGTTATAGCGGCAACAGAAATACATCATCTGTGAAAATTTCAGCTGTCTAGCTATCACGGTTCATGAGATAGGTACAGCCTGGTGACAGACAGACAGACGGACAGCGGAGTCTTAGTAATAGGGTTCCGTTTTTACCCCTTGGATACGGAGCCCTAAAAACTAGGTACTTACTTCCAGTTTACGATGGCTGCAAAATCTATTGCAAGCGACGTAGGTTCTAACTTGCTGTAAATCGACCCCATTCTGTAAAATAAGTAGGTGCACGTTTTACTCTAACGTAATCTCAGATAAAGAGTATGTAATAAAATATGTACCTTCTTTAATTCCGGTAATTTATATTTTACTAAAATTTTATAACACTTTATGTTGTATTTTTACAATTTTTTTTGTTGGATTGTCAACTAGGTATTAGGTACCTACTTATAATTTTCAATGCTGACAGATTGTCATGTGGTTGTCTTCTTCTTTTTCTTCTTTTTTTTTTTTTTAAGATTTTTTGGCTTGGATGCAAAGTCCTTTAAGCCATGTCTTGATTACTTCTCGTTTCCTTCATAGCTTTTCTATTGTCGATTTTATGTAATTGTAAAATGGTACAAAGTTTTTTGAAGTTTTTAAATAGTCTTGTAAGCGGCGGGTTTCGTTATTTTCACTAGCACTATTACCATTATTATCACTGGTATCACTTTCTTCCACTGACAGTTCGCACGCTAACAAAAGACGCTGGATGTTGAACTGATTGCATTTGAATAACAAATGTTGAATGTCACCAACTTGATCACTATTGCAATAAGTGCATAAATTGGATGGTATTATCTTGAGGCGTCCCAAATGTGCAGGAGTTTTATGGTGGCCAAAACGTAGTCTATTCATGGTTGTAATGAAGTCCCGGCTAGCTATCTTCAACTTAGTGTACCAAGGCTTTGCAGGTATTCCTTCTTGTATGCTTCCATACCATTTGCCTTTAGTTTCTTTATCTTTGTTCCAGACATCATCCCATAATATTAACACATCTTTTCTTATTTCAGAATGACAATCAGTAAATGGAATCTCTGTTATGTATCTAACATCTAAAGAGTTTATTCCTTCATATGCAGTCTTATCAGCTATTTCATTACCAGTGATTCCTTTGTGTGAAGGAATCCACAAAAAGGCGACCTCAATGCCTTTTTGTCTCAAGTTAAGTATAAGTTCCTTTATATTATAAACAATGTAATTGGTTTTAAAATGAACAGTGTAATTTTCTAGAGATGTGAGTAAGCTAAGAGAATCAGTCAATATTATAAAATATTTACAACTATTTATAGTACAAATACGCTTAAGTGCTTCAAAAACTGCATATGCCTCCGCTGTAAAAATACTACAAGTGGAATCAAGTATAAAGCTTTGGCAAAACTTTATCTGGGGATCATATACAGCACTTCTGACGTGGGAATTAGTTTTACTACCATCTGTATACAATGTATAATATTTGTTCTCATCTAAAAACATTTGTAAGTCTAGATTATTATTTATCTGTGTTTTGATAACATTTACTTCATTGATTAATGTGCAAAACTGTTTAGAGTAGAATGGCCACAAACTGTCCTTTTGTAATTTTTGGTATTTAATTTCCAGGTCAACAAGAATATGGGGTAATTTTGGAAATTTATGACTGAGCATATCGGAGGCAGTGGTTAATGGAGTCTGAATTGGTATTGGATAAGGTACTATCTTTTTAACAACTTGTTGATTATTTGTAGATAACAATTTTACACAAAATCTTTTTATAAGTAATAGACGTCTAAGTGAAAGTGGCATTATAACCGTTTCAACTTCCATAGCTCTAATGGGAGTAGAACACATGGCCCCAGATATAGTTCTCAAAGCCTTATTCTGCACTATGTCAAGTTTATTTACATATTTACTATCATGATAAGCAATACAGCTATAATCAAAATGGCTTCTTACAATAGCTTTATATAGTATGGAGAGGGTTAGTGGGTCTGCACCCCAAGATACTCCAGCTAAACATTTGATAATATTTAGCCCTTTCATTGCTCTTTGTAGAATATAATTAATGTGTGGTTTAAAGGATAAAACTTTATCTATTATAACACCTAGAAACTTATGTTGGTTAACTACAGGAATAGGCAGATCATTGTACATAACTGACGTAGAAGGAAAATCTTTGCTAAATATCATTGTACTACTTTTATATGGATTAATTTTTAACTGTAGTTTATCATAATATACTTTTAAGTTACAAAGAGCTGAATTTACATTTTCAATGGCAGTATCAATATTATTATTTACACTATAAATCACTAAATCATCGGCAAACTGCAGAATATTTACATTTTCAGTATTTACATATTTACATATTTCAGCAGTGTATAGATTATAGAGTAGAGGGGACAATGTAGCCCCCTGCATTGTGCCTTTAGAGACAGTTCTAGGGCCATGTAAGATATTATTGAATTTTACATATAAGATTCGATTAATAAGAAATTCGTAAATCCACTTACAGAGTAGACCAGGTATACCCAACCCTGATAACACATTAACTAAGATTTCTGGTTGAACATTGTCAAATGCCCCTTGAACATCAAGAAAGGCACATGCTACACTCTTATTATTTTGTTTTCCATTTTTCAGATCAGAGATGAGACCTGCAAAGCTGTCAGCACAACTTCTGCCACGTCTGAAGCCATATTGAATATTAGGAATAATATTATTAGATTCAGTGAAATGATCTAAGCGTAGTTTAATCATATTTTCAAATATTTTTCCTAAACATGAAGATAACGAAATAGGTCTGTAGGAGTCACAATTATCAGGAAGTTTGTCTGGTTTAAGAACTGGGATAACACATTGTGTTTTCCATGATTGTGGTATTATTTGTTTGAGCCAAAGATTATTGAGGATATTTAAAAATAGTTTCTGAGCTTTAATATTTAATTTTTTGATTAATATATAAGGAAAATCATCTAAACCAGGAGTAGTGTTTTTCCGAGATTCAAGACTAATCAAGAATTCGCACCATGTAAAAGGTTCCAATAAGTGTTTTGATTTAATATCATTATTGTGTAAATTAAAAAGAGTGTTTAGATTATCTGTACTTTCACAAACATTACCTGATAATTTATTCAAAAATTGTGGAATAAATTCGTCACAATAGGATTTAGTATTTGTTTTAATTCCTTTAAATCTCTTAATATTATTCCAAATGGTTGAGATGGGTGTCATTCTATTAAAACTGTCACACAAAGATCTCCAACTATTCTTTTTTTCCTCTGCAATAGTTCTCTTTTTTAAGGCATCCACTCTCTTATAAGCAATATAATTTTCAATGCTGGGAAAACGTCTGTATAATTTTAAAGCGTCTTTTGATCTGATAACACATTCCTTGCATTTATCGTTCCACCAGGGTTTTGGAGGTCTACTTTTGTGCTCTGAAGTTTTTGAATATTTTGGTACACACTCTGATTTCAGGGTGGTAAGTGTATTACAAAAAGCATCATAGGAACTAAGAGGATCGTCTAGACTAGGGATAATATTATCAAAAGAGGTTTTCGAAAGTTCATTGTATTTAATCCAATCAGCTTTACTATACAGAAACTTATCCATAGGAGGATTAACGTTATAACGATCTATTGCGAGAGTTATTTCAGTAATTGTCGGAAAATGATAACTACCCATGTTATCATCATGGACTGACCATTTACAAAGAGGTGTTATAGATGGACTAGACAAAGAAATATCTATAGCAGATGGATTACGATTTGGATAATGCATAGTGGTTACGTCACCTTCATTTAGTATGCATAGATCTAAGTCATCTATAAGAGTATACAAATGCTCACCTCTACTTTTGTTGGATAAGCAACCAAAAGCTATGTGGTGAGCGTTAAAATCTCCAGCCACGAAAATAGGATTCGAAAGATTGTGAATAATGTTACGCAAGTTATTAGTACGTAGGGGACCTGAAGGAGGGCAATAAACGCACAGAATAGTAATGTCGCCACGAGAAGTAGATAGAGACAATGCCACAGTTTGTAATTCTTCATAAAAAACAGTGGTAAGAGGTTTATATTTTAGAAATGGTTTGATAAGTATGGCTACTCCACCATGTTCATTGGAAGCGTTCTTAAACAACATGTTGTAGCCTGGTATTCTACAAGGCTTACTATATTTTAACCAGGTTTCATTTAATAAACAGATATCAATATCATTTTCTCGAAGGAAATTAATCAAAAGTGGCACTTTATTATAGATACTTTGTATATTATATTGAGCTATTCTTAATACAGACGCTTTAGGACCGCTATTATCCATTAAGAAAGATTTTTAACTAATAAATCTTTAATTGAATTTGAATTAATTGGCGTATCGTCCACTTTGTTAGCTATAGCAATAAGAGTGCGAACTATTGCATTGGTTATTTCAACGTTATTAATTAATTGGCTTTTCAATTCATCTAATGACAGAGTTTTTTGTGTAGCAACTTTAGTAGTTTGAGTCTTATTTACAGTTTTTTGTACATGAACAGCAGGGCGTCCCTGCTCAATGTTCATTTTATTTACATTATTATTATGTACAAGTGCTGGGAATTCAGTTTCGTACTTATTTTCGTTTGTAAAGGCAACAGTGCTTGCGTAAGTAACTTTGTTTTTCTTTTCTTGATTTTTTTTTATTTTAACAGGACATAAATTCGAGATTGCTAAATGTGGTCCACTGCAATTAACACAGTTTAAATCATTAGGTTTATCACATTCTTTATAATAGTGTTCTCCCGAACAAACGCTGCAGCGCTGTTTGCCGTTACAAACCTTTGCTGAATGATTAAATTTGAAACATCTATAGCATTGCTGCAGAGGAGGAATGTACTCAGATACCCGGTAAGAAAATAAGTCATATTGTACATTGTCAGGTAATGAATTTGCAAGGAAAGTTATGCTGACCGTTTGCAAAGGGACTTTTTCATGGCCGACTTTTTTAATAAAGCGTCGCACAGCAATGATTTCATAAAGGGATGTTAATTTATAATACAATTCTTTATTTGATATGTTAGTTGGAACATGTCTGATTATTCCAGTTTTTTCAATTTGAGCTGCTGGGATATAAGCCTTTAATTTGTATTTCTCCAGAAATGTAGAATTCATAATAAAATTGTTGGCAGTGTTGTATTGCTTGAATACAACCGCAATTTTGCTTGCGTTGACCCTATGTATGGCCACCACTCCTTTGACATCTGTTGTAAATATGTGATTCAAGTAAATGGGACTTTTGTTGCCCAAACGATCAGCACTATTGTCACTTTCGACGAACACTTTAAATTCATAGTTTGTAGAATTTTCTGGGTATAGTCTTTTATAGTTTGGTTTAAAAAAAGGAAGAAAGTTTAAATTGTCCTCACCACCGCCGCTTACATTATTTTCTTCATTATTCATTTTTCTAGCGCGTTTTCCCGCCGAGCCCGGGCCTTTGGTGGCCGGGGGCATTTCACCCCCGGCCTCATCGCTAAACATCTTGTTTATTTACAAAAGAATTAAATATAGACTATTTACAACAAATTAAGTAAAATATGCAACAAAAATAAAACTTGGAAAAAGATTTCCAAACTACAGAAAATTTTTCGACCTTTCGCTTGAAATTCCCGCCGAAGAATCCTCTTTTTCTTCTTTTTTGTTTCAGTCACAGAACACAGAAGTTTGGAAAAAAAATCTTTGTTCTGTGGTTTCAGTTTAAGCAGGCTCCACATTCGCGGCGTGAACACCCGTGAAAGGCGTGAAGCGCGAAT
Source organism: Agriphila tristella (assembly GCA_928269145.1). Classification (NCBI taxonomy): domain Eukaryota; kingdom Metazoa; phylum Arthropoda; class Insecta; order Lepidoptera; family Crambidae; genus Agriphila; species Agriphila tristella. The sequence goes on along the minus strand of OV743451.1, from coordinate 435,782 downwards.
GTGGATGGTTTTCGCGGCCGTTCACGGGCTTCGCGCCTGTTCACGCCTTGTTCCCCGTTCGGTGTCGGTATTTGCGCCCGCTTCAAAGGGTTCGCGGTGCGCGAACCTCCCGTGAACGCAAGCGCATCCACACTCGCGCGTGAAAACAGTACCGTGCCTTGAGGTTTTTATTTATTTGCGGAGTACAGTGCGTCAAAATGACCGTCATTTGGACGAACGAGCAGGAACTTGTGATGATTGAGTGTTATCATGCCGAAACCATTTTATGGGATGCTAAAAAACAAAGATAGCAGTGCATAACTCGGCGTCCATTCTCGACGAGCGCGCGAACTAAACTGTGAACGATAGCGAGTGTGGAGGGTCATGCTTTTCACGCTGACTTCGCGGCAAAATTACGGCGTGAATTCACGCCGTGAATCACGCAGGAATCTGGAGCGGGCTTTACATTAGAATGTGGGTGCATCGGTGTCCATCGTTTTGGCAGCGCCACGGTCTCCGATTTACGTGAAAAAAAATCACCATGTAGGTCGATTTTTTCCCAGTCGGGAAAAAATACGTTTGATTTTTTCCCTCCACTAGATCCGAAGATATACGAGGTTTTTTGTGGCGCTGCCAAAACGACGTCGTTCTGGCAGCGCCACGGCTATATCTCATTAATGGGGAGGCGAAGGCAAAGTGAATTACAGATGGCGCTTCATTCTTTGGAACAATTGTCAGTTTGAGCTTATATTGTCTTGACTGTGTATTACGTGATTTTACCTTCTTAGATTGTATTTTTTTCGGTTTTGCGGACAAACAATGTATTATATGCTAACTTTAGCTCATATAAAAGAAGAATTACAGAAAAGAAAGGCCAAAACAACAGGCAAGAAAGTTTATAGCAACTTACAAAAAATTGCTAACAAGCATTACATTTCTTTAAATTTCGTGTAAGATTTACAAGTAATCTTTTTATTTCAGATTAGAAGCATATGATTTAAATTTTAACAAAGCAACTGAGTGTGAATTTCCGTGTTTATAGTTGCCTGATGATGCCTTCTGTGCAATAGTAATTTCAGGTTTCTGTACTGGAATTTCTGTACCATCCAAAATTACACGAACCGTTTTATCATATTTATTTTATTATTCTAAGTTTCTTGAATGACTCTGGCATATAAAATTCTATTAATTCTCTGTTTGGCCCCAATATTGGGCTTATTCCATATTTGATATACCTATCAAATTCATCCAAGTTATAAATATGTTAGAAACTGCTAAGGTGTAAATATTAAAGAACAAAGCTGTTATAATTCAAATGTTGTTTTATTTTGGCGAAGCTTCATCAAATTCATGAAATATTCCTTTTGATTTATAATGTTTCTCAGGCTCAGCAAAGGAGAAAATCGAGGGAAAAGCATCTTTTTTTTGATATTTTTTTGCCCAATATTTTTTTTGTTACTGGGAAATCGATGAACTCCAATATTTTACAAGTTACATGCATAACAATGCGGAATTTTTTCAGTATAAAATTAAAAAGTGCAATACTCCAAGAGATTCCCATATGTTTTGACACTTTCTTTGAGGCGGCCCGGTACCAAAGACCAGACGCCACCTATCGGGATAAAATTGCGCTTTTCCTCCCCATTACAAATGGGTCAATATCTCAAGCGTAATTTTAATGCGTCCGGGCTGAGAATCGTACTGTTTTTACAAGACAGAACTTTGTTTATTTTTTTTCTTAAAAATTAACGTTAGTATCCATACCAAGCCATAAATATAATTTGAATAAAATGTATAAGTAGCTTGAAAAAAATATTTTACATCGAAATTCAAAGTCAGGTGGCTTGTCCGGAATCTGTTTTGCTGGATATTTCCATCGGTCTAAAGAAAATTTTAGGAAATTAGTCAAAGTAATTTATTTTAGTTCTATTAGGATTAATTTTCCCATCCGCTGTTAGTGATATTTTCATATTTAGTGCCTTACCTAATCCTAGAGCATGCCAAGATGGTCTGTCCGCGCGAAATTAGCAATTTTGGTGTCATTAATGAAAGAGACAACCTAGCCCGCAGGAACAAACAAAAACAAATATCATTCCCGTACCTCACTCCAGTCAGTCAGGCGCTCACCAGCCGTGGTGACAATAGTGCACAATCCATTTGCGTTTTCACGACAAAAATATAAGTATTCCGTTTTTTAACACTGTGACAAAAAATCAGCAATTTTGGTGTTCCTGTTTTTTATTATTATTATTATTATTATTATTAACAGGCAAGCAGTTGTTATAACTGATGACGCCTGTATCCTGATATCTATGCGTTTTGTTCACTGTTTATTTTTAAGATATCCGTCCAGTCGATTTTTGAACTGATTTACATTTGAGGCAGTTACAACATCATCCGGAAGCTTATTCCATTCTTTGACAACTCTGTTGTTGATGAAGTTCTTGCATGGGTTGTTATGTGCGATGGTAGTACTTAGCTTGAAACTGTGGCCCCTGAGATTATGGTTTTCATTACGTTTATACAAGTTGTCAAAATCATGGAGGTCATAATGTCCATTAAGTATTTTATAAGTCTCAATTAGATCTCCACGGTTCCTGCGGTCTTTCAATGTTGTAAGTTTGAGCACATCCAACCGTTCCTCATAGGTTCGTCGTTTCAGCGTTCTGGGAATTTTAGTGAAACTTCTCTGCACTTTCTCCAACTGATCGATGTCCTTGACAAAATAGGGACTCCAGACTTGAAATGCGTACTCCAAAATTGGTCTGACATATGTTTTGTAAATCTTTAACATCATTTCAGGAGTCAGGGCTCCAAAAGCTTTTCTGATGAGGTAGATTAGACTTTTGGCTTTTTTTGATATAGAAGAAATATGATCTTCCCACTTCAAATCCTCAGATATATTCACTCCTAAATCAGTCTGGACTTTGACCCCCGACAGTTGTACATCTTCTAATTTATAAATCAGGCGAGGATTTCGATTACCTATGTGCAATACAGTGCATTTAGAAGCATTGAGGTTCAGAAGCCAATTTTTAGACCAGTTAGCAATGGCATTCAGATCAGATTGGAGTCGATCATAATCAATAAGTGGGTTAGCAAATAACTTTGTGTCATCTGCAAACATGCTGACATTGCATTGCAGGCAGCGCGGAAGGTCAAAGGTGTAAATAATAAAGAGCACCGGTCCAAGAACTGACCCTTGGGGCACGCCACTGGGAGCCTGGCGCTGGGCAGACAGTTCATCTCCTATTCTTACTTGAAAGGTTCTTTGCCGCAGAAATGCCTCTATCCAGTTAAGTAGTTTTCCTCTTACTCCCACAAATTCCAGCTTATGCAGCAGCCTGTTTATTGAAACCTTGCCAAATGCTTTCTCGTAGTCAAGGTAAATGACGTCGATTGGTTGTCTCTCGTTGAATTGTTCGATCCATTTCGACATGCATGACAGTAAGTTAGTCACAGTTGACCGGCGTGGACAGAAGCCATGCTGGTGATCAGTAATAACTTGATGGTTCGCAAAAAATTTTCTGAGTAGTTTAACTATAATTTTCTCCATCAACTTGCATGCCACACTAGTGAGACTTATGGGTCTATAATTGGCAGGATCAAGCTTGTTTCCTTTTTTAAATATGGGAGTAACTGTTGCATTTCGCCAGGAGTCGGGTATGACTCCAGTGTCATAAGACTTCTGCATTATAGATGCTAGGCTAGCCGTAAGGTCGCATCTCTGTAACACGGCTACTGGAATGTCATCTGGTCCCGGCGAGGAATCTCTATTCATTTCTTTAAGGGCTTGTTGAATGGTGTCTTCGGAGAATAAGATGTCCTCAACTGTATCTTCAACTCGAAGAAGCGGATCCAGATCTGGTAACGGAGTAAGTGGTTCTTCTTGATAGACACTTGAGAATTGTTCCGCAAATACTTCAGCAATATCATAAGCTCCAGTTATAGTTAGGCCTTGCTTATTTCGTAAGGCTGTTGGTATGCTAACTTTCGAAGATATTTGCTTCCTTATACAGGGTGGCCCAAACGGTGACACTAAAAATTTTTTTTTTGATTCCTCACATCTAGTTGTACCCGGAAATACCCTATGTATGTTCAGCGATTTTTTGTAGTTTTCGAGCTATGATTTTTTTTTTAAATTTTGAGATTTTTTTACTTGACAGACTAAAATATTTTTTTTACCGGAAATTATACATCTTTTTTTTATTTATTTTTTGTTACATAGACCTCATGACTTGTTCTTTAACACATAAAATACCCAGCTTCCTATCATCAAAATAAGTTCCAAAAATATTGACCGACAATAAAAAATTGAGGTAAAAGCAAGTCATAGTTAAAATTTCAACTTTGAATTAAAAATTAAAAAAAAGGTTCCATGACTTTTTAGTAATTTTAAAAACTTAACAAGACCCTAAGCTTTAATTCTAATTAAAAAAAAGTGGTGCTTAATAGGCTTTTTTTAGCCGAAATCTGCCTTCAAATGTACAAAGGTAATTTATTTTAAAAGCACTCATTGTTATTATCTAAGGTTAATTAGGTTTGATATAACATAATAATTGACATTTAGTATAGTTTATAAATTTAGAGTTCTAAATTAGTTTAGTGGTAGTTAGTATGTTGTCACTTCAACAGCACAAGTTGGTCTTTGTACAAAGAAAATGGTCTTTACCTCCAACCGGTTTATCTTTAGCGACATCATAAATAACAATAGTTCTGGCAGACACTAGAATCACAAACAATAGACTTCCCGCGCGCCGAACAAAAGAAGGGGGACCAACACAGCGTCGTCTATAAGCACGTCCTCTCTTTCTCATCTAGGCCGTCTTGCTCTATCTATCTTGCTGTCTTGCTCTATCTATCTTGCTATCTTGCTCTATTCATCTCATGTCGGTCGCATTCCTCCCTCCTTCACCTCAGTTGTTCACAGCTTTCGCTCGTGTTACTACTACTCCTGGTTTTGTTTTCAATTCTGATACAACTACTCTCGCTTGCTAACTGGACTCTGATTCTTCCTGTGACTGATTTACCTGTGCTTGTGTTTCGGACTTTGATTACCTACCTTGTGATTTGGACCTTTGTGCTGCAACATGAGCTATTCTTTGCGTGAATACGCAGAGATGCACTATTTTTACGGTGTTGCCCAAGGAAATGCTAGTTTGGCAGCAAGGCTTTATCGAGAGCAATTGGAACGGCGAGGAGAACAACGGGAGCATTACCCGAATTACAGAGTATTTCAAAATACTCACCATACATTTATGGAGGGACGAATTCCTGGACGTTCATCTCAGGAAGGAATACCCAGAATGGATCCAGATATTATGGATCAAGTCGTGGAACAAGTGGAAAGGGATTCATCGACTAGCACCAGAGCAATCGCAAGAAGGACTGGTGTACCACGAACCTCAGTTATGAGGATACTGAAGTCAGGTGGGTTAATTTCATCTTGTCTTTAAACCTCATAATTACGCACCCATTAGCTCGCCCACTATGCCCACGTGCTATTTTTTTTAGCTGTAATTATTGTGACTTAAAAAAAATAGCACGCACGTGCTTTATGAGCGACTTTTTGTAGCACGTGGTCTTTTTAAGTATTGAACTCTGACTGAATGTGTATTTGGCAACAAAATAATCACTCGCTAGTGGGCGAGAAAGCGTGGTACATACCAGTGATTATCACTAGCCTACTATTTGGTGAAACTGAAAAAAGACTATCTTACCTATGCTTTGAATTTACAATTTCGGTGTTTTTTTTTTCAGAGGGATACCACGCTTTTCATATCCAACGCGTGCAACAATTGCAACCTGCAGATTATCCAAGACGAGTGACTTTCTGTGAAACAATGCTTCAAAAAACTCAAGACGATCCTGATTTCTTCGACAAAATTTTGTGGACAGACGAATCACGCTTTGAAAGAACCGGAGTTTTCAATATTCATAATTATCACAGTTGGGCCATTGAAAACCCACACAAGGCAAGACCATCCAATTTTCAAACAAGGTTTAGTGTAAATTTGTGGTCAGGAATTGTCAATGGGGAATTTATAGGACCATTTGAATTGCCGGCTAGGTTGAACGGAGCGCAATATTTGGATTTTCTACGAAATAGCTTGAACGGTTTATTAGAGGATGTGAATCTACTAACAAGAAGAAGAATGATATTTCAAAACGATGGTGCTCCGTGCCACTATGCTAGAGAAGTACGAGAGCACCTTAACCAGACTTTTCCGAGACGGTGGATTGGGCGTGGCGGCCCGATTCCTTGGCCTGCGCGTTCACCAGACTTAAACCCCATAGATTTTTTTCTGTGGGGCTATTACAAAGAGATGGTTTACGCAAACGAAACAAACACTGAAGCAGAGCTGCGTCAAAAACTAAGAGAAGCAGAAATAAAAATCAAAGAAAATACTAATGCTTTCCGAAATTTAAAACAAAATTTTTTAAGGCGATGTAGGTTGTGCATTGAAGCGGGAGGGAGACATTTTGAAAACTTATTGTGAAATAAATTTAATTGTTGAATTTGTAGTAATTGTTTTATTTAATATGATTTATCCTTAAAATAACCAAAATAACTATAACTAAATGACATCGATGTTACCGCTTCGTAATAACATACTTTTAAAGGTTGTTTTTAATTCTTTATTCAATAAACAGTACCATTTTAAACTTTATTTTGGTAAGAATCATTTTGTGAATGACAAAATAGCCAATAAAAAATCTTAGAAAATTTCACCTTTGTGCATTTGAAGGCAGATTTCGGCTAAAAAAACCTTATTAAGCACATTTTTTTTTTAATTAGAATTAAAGCTTAGGGTCTTGTGAAGTTTTTAAAATTACTCAGAAGTCATGGAACCTTTTTTTTAATTTTTAATTCAAAGTTGAAAATTTAACTATGATTTGATTTTACGTCAATTTTTCACTGTCGGTCAATATTTTTGTAACTTATTTTGATGACAGGAAGCTGGGTATTTTATGTGTTAAAGTTCAAGTCATGAGGTCTATGTAACAAAAAAATAATTCAAAAAAAGATGTATAATTTCCGAAAGAAAAATATTTTAGTCTGTCAAGTCAAAAATTCTCAAAATTTAAAAAAATAATTCATAGCTCGAAAACTACAAAAAATCGCTGAACATACATAGGGTATTTCCGGGTACAACGAGATGTGAGGAAACAAAAAAAAAATTTTTAGCGTCACCGTTTGGGCCACCCTGTATATGAGTAGAATTTCTTTGGTCCAGCTTTCAGTAGGTCACTCTCGTAGGTAATGCGGGCGGCTTTATTTTGATTCGACAATTTGTTGTTGACTTTTCTATAATCATCGTACGCCTCATCCAATCCAGTCAAGATATATCTTTTCCATAAAGTATGTTTTTGGTTAACTAGCTTTTTTGTATCTTTTGATATCCATGGTTTATCTGTAGCTCCGGGTCGTACTTTAATTTTCGGTGTGCACATAATAATAGCTTCCTTAACAGTCTCAGCAAATATCCTATACTGAGCCTTAGGGCAACTGAGATCTTTAAGTTTAGCAGGCAGAGAATTCTGTAGTTTCGTGTTCATTGTGTTATAGTCAGCTTTTTTGTGGTTTAAACGGAATTTAGTTTCAGAATCTTGCTGGTGAGTTTGTAACTGAATCGAAGCAAGTAAACAGGTGTGATCGCTCTTTCCAATGGGGGTATGGTGTTCAATGTCAGCAATGAGTGTTTCATCATTTGTTAAAATTAAGTCTAGTAAAGATGGTTGGTTCCCCGGTCTAAATCTTGTGCATTTATCCACTAATTGTTCAAGCCTGCTATCTTTGTACCACTGTAAGAAATTGGTTTCCATTGGTGTGACATATCCAGTATCTTCATTTATCCATTTTACTCCACCATAATTAAAATCACCAAATATTGCCACTACGTTGGTTTCTGACGCGTCTTTAAGTTCTTCCAGTAGTATGTTGTCCTGTTCCATAGTGGAATCATGCCCCCTATAAAGTCCACATAACAGAAATCTTGTCCTTGCAACACTTACGTCCAGCCATATGCGTTCAGTAGCTTTATGTTTAGTGGTATAGTTGTTGTATGGCTTTATTACTACACTGTCAATTTCCCGTGAGGCATATATCGCCACGCCACCACTTCTTTTACCAATGCGATCATCGCGGTATAGGTCATATCCGGGTATATTTATTAATGAATTAGGTATATCTGGTTTCAGCCAAGTTTCAGTGATTATAATCAACGTAGGCCTTAATGAGTTTACTCTTGCAACAAATAGATCCAGCTTTGAATTAATAGATTGTATGTTTGTATAAAAAATGGTGACTGTAATAAGTGCAAATGAAAGTTTATTCTGTAAAGTTGAGTTAGTATTTATATTTTTATAGCTTGTCTTCGGTGTAGGTAGCGGCTTTAAAGTAGATTTTTTTAGTTTTTTTGGTTTTTTACAATCATTGGATGTCCACGGACATACTTTATGGTAATATCGGTCTCTCCATTATTAATGCGCTTATTCAGTTCGTCTCTCAAGTGTGCCATATATTCCCTTTGGAGGGGAGTTAGGTCAGCGGTAATAGAGGAGGGCTTCTTCAGTTTGTTTTTATTGCGGAGGATTTCTAATGCATCAGTTTTACTATGTAATATAACCTTCAGTGGGCGCGGTCTTAATCCTGTGCCAGATTTTGGGGCACCGAGACGGAACAGCTTTATTCCATTACACTTCACTTTATTAGTAACAGTGTTAATGACAGACTCGCATTCTTTCATGTCATGTTCCTTTCTTTCATCGGGTACATCACTAGTTGATTCGGGTACATCGTAGATTATAACATTAGTAGCCCTGTGGGCTCTTTCGGATATCTCTTGTATCGCCGATTCAGTTGCAAGCATACTTTGGCGAAGGCGCAGCTGCTGGACTTCTTCCGTAAGATCGTTCAATTTTTTCAGTATTAAAGGTAGCTGGGACATCATGGATCTAACTACAACCCTCACAAAGGAAGGTCATTACTCGAGCTACAGTCTTTAACTCAAGAACACGAACTTCAGTGGGCGACAATCCATGACAATCTCCACATATAAGCACCTTACATGAATCACAAGTCACATTTGCTTTTTTCTCGTTAGGTGTTTTTTTACATTTAGCACATTTTTCCAGGGGCAATTTTGCATTGGTATTTTTTTTTGCGCTCATTTTGGGATAATGGAATTACACTTGCAACACTGAGATGACAACTTTTCAAAAATAAATATTGGTAATTATGTGGGTAGTTATCAAACACTGCTAAATGAAATGTCAAATGTCTTATTTTACACTAATTTTCGTCTATTATTATGTGTTTTGCGTGGGAATAACACTATCACAGTAAATCCAGGTTTGGGTGAACACTTTGGTGCAGTTTTTGTTATTATAATCACACTTTTAAACACTAAAATCGCCTCAAATCACGAGCGCGGTTTTTCCGTGACAACAGCTTTGACAGAAATGTTTTAATTACGTTTTAGTAATTAATTTGTTGTGACAATACAGTGTTTTAGGAACGCATGGTGTGCTTTAAAAGTGATAGAAAGTTAAGTAGAATATTCCCAACAGTTTTTATTTTACGTATTTTTTTTTACATGATTTCAACTTTGGTGGTACAATTTTGGTGATTTTGGTGGTATTTTGGTACCAAATTGCTTAACTTACACTAAAATATGAACTCTCTCGTCGTTTATTTGACGAGAGATCTCTTTCTCGATGTTGGAATTACTTAACTGGACTGCCTGTCTTAGTTATACGTAATAGTCAACAACTTCGAGTGTAGTATTCCCAACATGAGCTAAAGTGGGTACAACACATCCAAGTTCATCCTTAGACCTCTTTGGGAAGCGCCACGAAGATTTAAGAGCATTGTGTTCAGGTCTTCCAAGGTCTCAGCCATAAGAACTATATCATCGTCAAAACGAAGGTGTGTTAGGTACGGTTCACTATGTATTTGCATACAATTTTAAGGCATAATATGTCATAGCATAATATGATTTCGCCGAATGATGTTTACGCATAATATTATTTTGTCATAACAGCTTATGCATAATTTTTTTAAGCATAACTACTTTAAGCATTATCATGTTTAAGCATAATATTCCTTAGCATAAATTTAAACACGCATAATGTTATTTACGCATATTTTTAATACGAAACGGAACGACGACCAACAACATGAATTATTTTCAAAATATATGCAGAATCACAATCATGAACCAAATGCACTTAGAGAAAAGGTAAATTTTGTGTTTACATTTTATGAAATAATTATCGTGTGTATTACTGTACTTGTGTATTTTGTTTTATTAATTTAATTTAATTTATTTTACGATTATTCTAAATTGACGTAGTTTATTATTATTATTGATTATTAAATGTTAAATGAAAATGGAACTCTTTGTATTCTGAAATAAAGTATTATTATTATTACAATCATGTTGGCGGCTTAAGCCGCACCCTAACCTATTATTACACTATTACCCAACTAAGATTAGTTATACATACATAAGTTAATATCGATTATAAATTTCATTCATCTTATATATTTGTATAATGTCTTTGGCATGAAAATAAATAAGTACCTACGTAGCAATACTTATTCTTATTGTTTTTGATTTTTATGTTAAAATAATATTAGGCGAATAGATAATATGCCTAATAAAATTATGCGAAAACAAATTAGTCAAAATGATAATTATTCTAATATAAATAGTATGCCAAAAATCAATTATGCCAAAGAATTATTATGACAAAAAAATATATGCCAAATCCGTTATGCCAAATCAAATTAGGTATAAAACCATTATGCGAAAACAAGGGATCCCGTTAGGTACTGACCACTAATGTTGATGCCGAGTCCTTTCCAGTCCAAAAGCTTAAAGATGACGCTCCAACGTAGATGTGAACAGTTTCGGAGAAATAATGTTGTCTCCGCCCAGGTCTCTATCGAATCAAAGACTTTCTCATAGTCCACGAACGCCAACGCCAAGCAAAGTGGCAGATTATACTCCTCGGTCTTATGTATAACTTGCCGCAGCGTATGGATGATGGTCTATGCTACTTATGCCTTTTCGGAACCTGGCTTGTTCGGGAGGTTAGAAGTCGTCAAACCTGCGAACGAGACGATTCATAAGGACTCTCGGAAACAACTTATAAACATGTCTCAAAAGAGAGATGGGTCTGTAGTGCTTCAAAAGGGTCTTGTCACACTTGTTTTTAAAGAACAGTATCGCCTCGCTTATGTTCCATGTCTTCGGCGTTCTGCCCTCGGCGGTAACGGAATTGAAAAGCTTCTGGAAGACTTTCAGTATCGGCTTACCGCCCGCTCTCAGAAGTTTTGTAGTGATTCCGTTTCGTCATCACCCGCTACTTTGTCGTTTTTAAGCTGTTTGACAGCCATACTACAGCTCTCAAACAAGACTTCTCAATTTCGTACAGGCTGGCGTCCGGGATATCTTCGGTATAGTGTCGGGTAAGCTTGGCACTGGGGTCTTTAGTTTTGCTTGCAACAGGTGTCTGCGTGGAATGTAACTGCGTATAAAAGCTCTCGACCTCCCTCACGATTACAGGCTTCGATGAAAATCATCTGGGGGCCTACTCAAATGGCCACTTACTACAATGAACGCTAGTAGAATAGAAAGACAATGTATGGGATTGACATATGTCACGTGATCAAGCGTAACGAATTTGTTGATTCGTACTCAAATGTACAATGTTTCTATTTGATCAAATAAAACTATGATCTTACCTTAAATTAAACAAATAGTCGTCCATCGGATGCCTGTGACTGTTTTACACACATAACCACAGAAAAAAATTCTTTGTTCTGTGCACATAACATTGCATTATTGTTAATTTAAAACCATAAGTAATCCAAAATCAAGTCAAATCAAATTGCATAAAAATACTATCCGCGTCAATTGGTAATGCGCCTGGCCATGATTTAAACCTCAAAAACGAAAAACAATTGTAATTTTCTCATATACCTAGACCCTTTCTTATTGAAAATAAGAATTCAATAATTAATATATTATATGACCTATTAGAATTTTACTGTTTTTTGTGATTTTTAGTTGCGGATGACGATGATGTACGTGTATGTTAATTTGACAAGGTTCCAGCGCATTACCAATTGACGGGGATAGTATTTCTTAAAGCGTTTCTCTATACAAAATTCTACCAGTGTTGCCAGTAAAGATTGGAGATTTAGAACGTCGAGATGTCTGAAAAGGAACGAAATTCGTGGTGAAGGAACGCAAATGAAAAATAAGTATAAAAAAAACCGGCCAAGAGCATGTCGGGCTACGCGCCGTAGGGTTCCGTGTTCCGTAGTTACCTTATACCATACTATATTTAATACCAGTATCATTTTTCGTCTACAAAAATAACTTTGTTTTTCAGTGTTGGTATGAATGACAAAGTTATATTTGCAGTTTTGGAAAATATATCTCGAAAACTAATTACTTTGTCTCGTTCAAACCAATTTTAGTTGAAAGTGTTTATTAAGACCTATAGCATATATTTTTCATAGATTTTTCACTCTTTTTTTTCAAAAGTTAGAGGGGGGGGGACACACATTTTACCACTTTGGCAGTGTTTATCTTTCAAACGGTTGACTTTGAAAAAAAATTGTCTTAAGAACCTCAATGTCATTTTTAAAGACCTATCTATAGACACCGCACGTATTGGAATGAAGAAAATTTTTTTTTCTGTTTCAGTTCCATTCCATGTATGGGGAGCCCCCCTTAATCTATATTTATTTTTATTTTTGTGTTAAAATCCTTAAGCGGTTAACACACCTACTACCTACCTACTAAGTTTCAACTGTGTCATCCTAATACTTTCGGAATAAAATGGCTGTGACATACGGACGGACAGACAGACATGACGAATGTATAAGGGTTCCGTTTTTTGCCAGTTTAGCTACGGAACCTTTAAACTGAAAGGTTTCTTATTTGCTGATGGTAAGCCCCCTGATCTTGCAGATTATTCATCATTATCGCTCGCAAAGTACAAAGTTAGTAATATGTAGCAGGTATGCAGTTTAGTTTTAAAAATTGAAACGCGTTTTTTAAATTAAAAGGCTACATACAGTACTCAGACTTACAAATAACAACTTTTGTATTTTGTATACTTACTAGCCATTTTGAGCACAGTGCCTAAAATGCAACATGCCCTCGCTGGTACAATGCCTAACGGTCGATTGACTAAGATGCACGTGGCATAGTAGCCGCGTCGTTAGTGGTGAAGCAGTACCAGTTTAAAAGGAACGAAAAGAACGCACGAAAGATGGGAACGAAAAGGGAACGCGTGACAGCAAAATAGAACGCAAAATGTTCCTAAAGGAACGATCTGGCAACACTGAATCCTACGCACAGAGTACTTTTGTATATAGGAAAATCCTACGCTTAAACGATAATCACTTTCAGCGTTGATCACGATAACAAGCGTACCGATTCAGATAATCGCGCTTATGACAGTTGGCACTATCAATGAGTCGGAACGCTCGTGAGCGCGCTCACCGATGTCTTGACCTACATAACCTCAATATACATTTAAAAGTTCGGAATTTGTACCTTTTTGCTTTATATATGTTCATATATCTTCGACTATTTACTTCCACGGTATGCGAAAAGAATTTTCAACAAATTTTGAACTTTCATTTAAATGCACCTGAGGTAAACAAAACAAACAAGTGTCACTTTTGACAGAACGCTCACAGTGATTATGCCTCGTAGAATGGGCGGCGTAATCGCAAGATGGCGGATTTTATGACGCAATCAATGACGTCACACGGGCTGTCGTTATCGCGCTCACGGTGACTCGGTACGCAAATCAGCGCGATGAAATCGCTGTTGGCGTGACTCGGAATGCACTACAAATAGACTGACCGTGTGTGTCCACCTTAATGCATACATTTACTATGAAAACCGATGTCATCTGACGGCGTGTTAACACGTGTTAATGCGTGGCGTCAGACAAATGTGCCCACACCTTGAACCTAGTGCATACATTTACTATAAAAACCGATGTCGTCTGAGGCCCTCCGCTGCCTTGAGCGGGATCCCGGCGCGGGTGTCCGCTCCGGGTGCTGTTTTCTGTATATTCATAGAGCAGCGCTGCGTGTGGCGGATTATCCGCCGCACGCGGCGCGGGCGGTGAGCCCGCCTCGCGGGGCAGGAGAGCACGCTCGCGGGTCCCGCGCGACGGGTCACGCGAGTGGAGCTGATACGTGTATATTCATAGAGCAGCGCTGCGTGTGGCGGAGTGCCCGCCGCATATTTCTCCGCAACGGAGCACGGCGCGGGTCCCCGCGACGGGCTGTTTGTCCGCGACGGAGCATGGCGCGGGCCCCCGCAACGGGCTCCCGCACCGTGTACCCGCGCCGGGATCCCGCTCAACGCAGCGGAGGGCCTGACGGCGTGTTAATGCGTGGCGTCAGACAAATGCCCGCACTTTTAATACTCTGTCTCAAGGTCCAAACAAATTATCGGACGCGGCTTATGGACGCGGCTTACTGCCGCGGCTGATCTGAGGTGTGCAAACTATCGGATGTAGTAGGTCGCGGACGTAACCATAGACTAATATGACGTCATCGGACGTCCGATAGCTATCTGGCACGCAGGATGTTATGAGAGTGTGCACACTTATCAGCCGCAGCAGTAAGCCGCGTCCATAAGCCGCGTCCGATAATTTGTTTGGACCTTCACACGCACAAGAGAGCAACACTCAATATATTATTGGGCGCATTCTGCCAGATAAATCTTTGAGTCATGGATCGCCCATTTTTTAACCATGGAAAGTAATTTGTATTAAAAGTTGAAATATTTTACTTTCCATGGTTAAAATGTACTCTATGGTGATCGATGACCCAAAGATTTGTCAGTAGAATGCGTCCATCCATTGTACGTGCATTGTACCATCATTAGGATCGATCCATGGATCGATCTTATAAAATTGATACGATTTTTTGGATCGATCCAGTATCGAATTAATATTTACAAAAAGTTGAAATTTTTAAACACACTTTAATGCCAGCGGGTCTATCGGCTAAAAACATTGAAGTTAATGTAAACTGTAATTTGACATATTTATGTGATACATTGCTACTTTTCTTTGGTAAGTTTTTATTTGTGCCAAAACGAAGTAGCAATGTATCACATACATCTGTCAAATTACAGTTTACATTAACTTCAATGTTTTTAGCCGATAGACCCGGTCCATAGCACGTGTTTTGCTTTTGCTCTACACAATCAACAAAAACATCTCAACATTCAACAAAAAAAACGTATGAGGATTTTGTTGAATGTTGAGATGTTTTGTTGATTGTGTAGGGCAAACATTCGACATGAAGCCGACAGAATAGAAACATGATAGTAAATTATTTTAAAGTATGCAAAAGCAATATTAAAAGTTGCGATGCGAACTAAACTTACTTTACGTTATAAAAATTGTTCTCTCCTCAAACTAAACATTTTGTCTTTGTGCTACAGATTGTATGAACTATTGAAAAATTCGGCTAAGTGCGATAGTGGGCACCCCGCTATTAAATCGTTATGACGAAGTCGAAGGTAGGTACATTGAAATATGATATGTCAACAAGACGTGTCCAAGTGATTAGAGTTATATTACTACATAGTATAAAACAGAGTCGCTTTCTCTGTCCCGATATCCCTATCAAATCAAATCAAATCGCTTTATTCACACAAAACAGAGTGCATACAGTTGTTATTGATTACAATTCCGGTTCTCTGCCTTGCCCTGCAAAGGGCATGTGAAATGTCAGTTTAGATTAAGAAGTAATAACAATTAAATTAACATTACTGTGACTAAAGAAAAAAAAATGTATGCTTAAATCTTTTAAACTACGCAACGGATTTTGATGCGGTTTTTAGGGTTCCGTAGCCTAAATGGCAAAAAACGGAACCCTTATAGATTCGTCATGTCTGTCTGTCTGTCTGTCCGTATGTCACAACCACTTTATTCCGAAAGTATTAGGATTACACAGTTGAAACTTGGTAGGTAGATGTATTCTGTTAACCGCTTAACGAATTTAACGCAAAATTTAACACAAAAATAAAAAAATAAAATATTAAGGGGGGGCTCCCCATACATGGAACTGAAACTCAAAAATTTTTTTATGGACAAACCAATACGTGCGGGGTATCTATAGATAGGTATTTAAAAATGACATTGAGGTTCCTAAGACGAATTTTATTCAAAGTTAACCGTTTGAAAGATAAACACTGCCAAAGTGGTAAAATGTGTGTCTCTCTAACTTTTGAAATAAGAGAGTGAAAAATCTAAAAAAATATATGCTGTAAATCTTAATAAACAATTTCAACGAAAATTGGTTTGAACAAAATATAATAATTAGTTTTTGAGATATAGCACATTTTCCAAAACCGCAAATATAACTTTGTCATTCATACCAACTCTGTGAAAAACAAAGTTATTTTTGCAGACGTAACATAATAGTGGTATTAAATATCGTATTGTATAAGGTAACTACGGAACCCTACGGCGCGTGGCCCGACACGCACTTGCCCGGTTTTTTATTTTAATAGATAGAGGGATTCAAGAGGAAGGTTTATTATGTATAATACATGGTGTCAAATTCCACACTACACCGAAGCGAAGCGAGGGCGGGTCAGTTGTTAAGCCTCGATTACATACGCCGATTTAGCATCCTAGCTAGGAACCAATTTAGAGTTGCCACCCGTATAAATAAGTTCAATTTTAACAGTAAATTTGCACAAATAACGGAAAGTCATCATTTTAAATGATTTTTTATTTTCTTTTCTCATCTACAATCTTAAACAATGTTTACTTTTCCGTTAAAGTGTTAATTCAATTTTAAAATCGATGTTACTGTACAATATTTTATTATATAGTACGGGTGGCAACCCGAAATTGGTTCCTAGCTAGGAAGCTAAATTGGCGTATGTAATCGAGGCATTAGTAATATATGGATATGTTTGCCCGCTATGTACCTACCTATTTTAAACAAAGAATGCGGGTATCATTAGGCAGCCATTACATGGTCATGCAAGCGTCAGTCAAATTCCATCAGTCATGAATTAGGTACGTTTGACTGATTGACTGATGGAAAGAACAAATCACATCATGCAACCATCAGTCACTACATTACACGGTAGGTTAATCGTCAGTCACAGCCCGTGACTGTGGTTAAACTGACAGCAAAACCTACCGTGTAATGGGTGCCTTAGTATAACGAATTATTGTTTTGACTAAATATTCTGTTCAAGTTCCATATTATCTAAGTAATCACTCTATAATACGATCTCGTACATAAATCGATTCTTTCGACCCGATCCTTTATATGCATTAGATCGAATGCTATTGTATCGATTCAAAAATCGAGTGGATCGTATCATCGAACATCCCTATCCCTACTCTGCTGTGTTGTGTGTGGGTGGGTGGGTGGTGGGTGATCCTATTCCTATATACAAAAAGTACTCTGTGGTTTGATGGCGGCGGGTGTGTTTGTTATTTTTTGGATGTTTTTTGGTTATTTTATTATTATGTTGGATTGGATGAACGCCAAATAATAATAATGTTATGGGAGTTTCCTGGTGTACAGAAGGCTGGTGGTGAAGTGCCCTGTCTTGGTGCGTTGGTGAACAGGATTCCGGTTCCTTGTCCTTGTTGCATATTATTCAGTATTGTTGATACTAAAATATCACCCGTTTAAACTCAGAAACAGCGTTGCCAGATCGTTCTTTTAGGAACATTTTGCGTTCTATTTTACGGTCAAGCGTTCCCTTTTCGTTCCCATCTTTCGTGCGTTCTTTTCGTTCCTTTTTAACTGGTACTTACTGCAGACTGCTTCACCTCACCACTACTAACGATAGTAACGATGCCGTGCCGCCACATGCCATGCCAACAGGGGCCTTACATGAGCTCTTATAGCAGGACTTATATTGAAGTGCCTTATTTTTTTCGTACTATGACCTCAACTGTTAGTATGAAAGCAGGCCTTAAGCAGTCCTGTTTAAGACCTGCTTTTGAACTGAACGGTTTCTTATTTGCTGATGGCTGATGGTAAGCCCCCAGCTGGTAAGTTTAGAAAAGTTTTACAAAAGTTGTAAGTTGTACTGTATTGTATACAGCATTTCGATTTTTTAAACGTGTTTAAATTTTTAAAACTTAACTGCCCACTACATATTATTATTACTAATTTTGAACTTTGCGAGTGACAATGATGAATAATCTGCAAGATCAAGATGTTTGCCGCTTGCATGACACTGACTAACTAACATAACTTCGAAAACCGATTCTAAATGAACAAATTCTATTTTAGAGTTCCGTAGCCAAAATGGCAAAAAACGGAACCCTTATAGATTCGTCATGTCTGTTTCTCTGTCCGTATGTCTGTCTGTCTGTCCGTCCGTATGTCACAGCCATTTTATTCCGAAAGTATTAGGATTACACAGTTGAAACTTAGTAAGTAGGTCTGTTGACCCAAGGACATAGAAAAATTTTCGCTGCGCTCAAGAAGACCAACAAAGCGTGGAAAAGAGAAGTTAACATCATACTGACACGGTCTATGTAAAAAAGAGACAAAGAATCAAGTGACATGTGCCAACATTTTTTACTGTAAGAGCCTTTAAGAGCCTGCCTAGCAAATGAGCAATCACAGTTTAAAATATTTGTTAATCTTAATTAGAATTTGAAATAAAGGTATCGTGGAGCCGTGGTGTCTTGTGCTCTAAGTAATTGTGATGTGACAAAAAGAAACAATCCAAGTAATCACACTTTTCACAGGTAAATAAGATATTGCCACACATTTCTCTAAAACCAAATTTCGCTACATTTATACGTTTATCGACGAAGAAAACAGTATGGAACATAATTAATTACTCACCCGTATATAGCAAATCCCGTCTGAGTTGCTACGGGTGAGTCGATTTTTTCTAATATTTTTCATTATTTATTCATCTTAATATAAAAATAGCATTGTGAATGCAAAAATCTAAAAGTTTAAAAATAATTAATTAATTAAATTTGCCATATATAGTCATATTTTATGTACGAGTATCTAAGTCATATTTTACGTATCTCATATAAAATGTATGTATTAGTTTTCGGATCACCTGTTTATTGACATTGTTGTTCTTTGACATTCTATTTCTATGTGTTGACCGCTTAATGATTTTAACATAAAAATAAAGATTAAGGGGGGGCTCCCCATACATGGAAATGAAACTGAAAAAAGTTTTTCTTCACACCAATACGTGCGGGGTGTCTATGGATAGGTCTTTAAAAATGACATTGAGGTTTCTAAAGTCAACCGTTTGAAGGATAAACACTGCCAAAGTGGTAAAAAGTGTGTCCCCCTCCCCCCCTCTAACTTTTGAAATAAGAAAGTGAAAAATCTAAAAAAAATATAGGCTATAGATCCTAATAAACACTTTCAACGAAAATTGGTTTGAACGAGATAAAAGATTCAGTTTTTGAGATATATCATATTTTCCAAAACCGCAAATATAACTTTGTCATTCATACCAACACTGTGAAAAACAAAGTTATTTTTGTAAACCAAAAATGATAGTGGTATTAAATATGGTATGGTATAAGGTAACTACGGAATCCTACGGCGCGTGGCCCGACATGCACTTGGCCGTTTTTTTTACTTATTTTTTATTTGCGTTCCTTCCCCACGAATTTCGTTCCTTTTCAGACATCCCGACGTGCTAAATCTCCAATCTCTACTGGCAACACTGCTCAGAAAGGATCTGAGCGTTTAAATAGGTACCTACTATTTTGAAAAGTCTTCCCTCATACCACAGGGTAGATTATCATAAAAGTCCGCTATAAAACCTTTTTTGTACCGTAATATGGACACTGTTATGTCAGTTTAAAATACTTACCTACTTGTTTGACTATTCGACAACCATTTAAAATTATATAAGAAAAATAATGACATAAAAACAAAACACTAAAAATTTTCTCAAGACTTCGGCGTCGTTCATAATTTTCTAATTTGTTTCTGATTATAGATTTGTTTCTGATTATTATAACGCATTTCTTGTGAAAAACATGACAGACAGACAGACAAGCCTTGTACGAAAAGCAAAATAAGTGAACTTTCGGGTCGTGGAAATTGTGTTGTGTTACACTTTTCGAAGTCTGGTATCACACTTTTAGCATTGAGATCTAGATACTGATTTTCATCAAAGATTTTTGGTTTTAATACTTAAAGTGATTGTATGGTGGATATCCGTGTTCAGGATCCTTTCCTCAGTTCGTAATTTCCTGCGTAGCTTCTTCTCTTTACTCATAAATCTTTATCTCACCTATTTAAGGGCCGGTTGGATAGGTACTTACTTCCTCCGTATTGTCGCTCTGCTATCACTCGATGGTGTTAAATTTTACTGTTTTGATGTGCACAAATCGTTGATACTACTTTAATGTGTAAAAAGGCAGTCGTTGTTATAATTATTCTCCCGAAAATACTTATCCATCGCACATAACAACCCTTGTAAGAACTTTATCAGCAACGGAGTAGTCAAAGAATGGAATAAGCTTCTGGATGTTGTAGCTCAATAAATCAGTTCAAAAATCGACTGGACAGATATCTTGACACAGTGAACCAAACGCATAGATATCAGGATACAGGCGTTATCAGTTATTTATAACAACTACTTGTCTGTTAATAATAATAATAATGAAATAGCCGGCATTGTCCAGTGTCAGTATGACGGTATACCATTATGTACCTGTGGTCCTACAAAATTATATGTTTTTCTCCAAAAATAGCACACTTTGGTCCGGCGTTGCTTAATGAAAGTTTTTTGAAAATCACAAGATTTTGAAAGAATTTTCAAAATATTTTTTTGTTTGTATAGAAATTCTGTAGGTACGTAATGATTTGACCACTTGAAATACTGACGTTTTGAAAATGGTCACCATTTGAAATGGTCAAAGTACCTGTCACAGCTTCATCAAAAATCATTAAGCGACATCAACATTGCATTTAAGCCGGGTTGACACGGTAAGAGTCAGCTCGGACCGAGTGCACTCACATTACTACTCGGACGCTACTCGTACTGTGTAAACATGAAATCCGAGCACACTCGGAAGTGCTACATATGAAGCTGCTTCATACGAGTGGACTCGGACATGACTCGATCCGAGCTGACTCTTATCATGCTAACCCGGCTTAAAAGTCTACCACTATGTAATGTACCTGTGGTTCCTACTAAATTATATGTTTTTTAACCGACTTCATCAAAAGGAGGAGGTTCTCAATTCGATTGTATGTTTTTTTTTATCGTTGTTCGCGCGTATCTTCGACATTTATGGATCGATTTTGATGATTCTTTTTTTGTTCGATTGTGTTTGCTTGCGAGATGGTCCCATTTAATTCTTTTTCAAATCGGTCGAGTAGTTTTTAAGTAATCGTGAAAATACTATCATTTTGCATCAACTACCTTGACGACTTTCTTATTTATGAACCGAATTAGATGATTTTTTTGTTGGAAAGGAGATACTTTAGTGTAGTATTTTTAACCGACTTCAAAAAAAGGAGGTTCTCAGTTTGACCCGTATGTATGTATGTTTCTCCGCGATTATGTCACGTTTGGCTGAGTCGATTTTTTTACCTAAATAATATACCTAATACAGAAGGTACTTACACTAAAAATAAAAAATTGATTAAAAAACCGACTTCAAAAAGCCTGCCTATAAAAAGAGCAAGAAATAATATTTAAATCATTAGATATGCATTATCATTGTTATAATAAAAACACGGCTATTGAAGTCGGGTGGGGCTTTTAGAATAAAAAGAGAAAGTTGTACTCCAGCCCCACCCGACTTCAATAGAAGTGTTTTTATTATAACAATGATAATGCATATCTAATGATTTAAATATTATTTCTTGCTTTTTATAGGCAGGTTTTTTGAAGTCGGTTTTTTGTTTTTTAAACAATTTTTCTCCCAAAAATAGCACACTTTGGTCCGGCGTCGCTTAATGAAAGTTTTTCAAAATCACAAGATTTTGAGAGAGTTTTCAAAATATTTTTTGTTTGTCAATGATTTGACCACTTGAAATAGTGACGTTTTGAAAATGGACACCATTTGAAATGGTCAGAGTACAGTCACAGCTCCATCAAAATAAACAATCATTAACATTGCATTAAAATGGTCCCACTGGTAGGACCACGGACCACGGTATACCATTATGTACCCGTCCGTGGTCCTGGTCCTAAACTACACTCGGCGTCAGAAAAATCGCACTTTTTCAAAAATTTCTTCAAAGTTAATTTAATCCTATCTAATTTAATGGTAAGTGTTGTTGTATACTTCTTCCCCTTGGGAGATAGCCAACAGTCTCGAGAAACCATTGTAATACTCGTCGAAAGGAATCAATTAGTGAGATTCAGTTTCCGAGAAACTTACATCGCCTAATTTTTTTGTAATATTTGAGCAACTTCATGGGCAGTAGTATCCATCTTGGGTATTCCTTTTTTTAATTGAACTGTTTAACTAAGTGTGTTTTCTCCTTCATCTCGATAGCGAATTTACCCGCATTTCCTGTTGTTGAGTTGAGTTGACACCTTTTATTTATCCTTTTATTTATCCCTTTTATGACGGCGCAAGCAATAACGCTTTAAACGTTTAATTATGGTAACTGTTATGTTAATTAAATCAAACAATTATTAATTGAAAGCTCATTAAGAGGCATATTACATTTCGACTGATTTTTGCGTAAAATGGCTAATTTTGGCGTTCTCGATCTCAGAAACAAAAATACATTAACACTTTTGACTTATTGAATAGTGCAGAATAGCTATTGGAATAGTTCATAGCGGCCTCGCTTTTTTGAAAGTTTGCTTAACTTTATAATTAAACCCGAAATTGCAGAGAAAGATTTTCATAAAATGCGCGAAGGCACTTTTTTGAGTTCATGGATTGAACAACTGTGCTAAACAATTGAAATAAAAAATATTGAATGTTATCTCTTATATAGTCGAATAGTTCATAGCGGCCTCGGAATTTTGAAATTATGTATGGAATATGTGAAAAAAAAATCCCAATCAAAACAATAAAACTACTAAAAAAGCTAACTGTGGATTTCTCCTAGATACATTGTTATTATTACGTAAAAATTATATCATAATAATCTTTACTTCATAAGAAAATCAAATTTTATACTTTTATTAGTTGTTTGTACTTGTTTGTCTTTCTGTGTATGTTCAAAGTTGACTATAAGAAATCGTTCACCAACTTTCAAATCCGTCAAAATCGGAATTTCGACGAAAAAATGTGATAGGGCCCTTAAATGTACTTTCAATTTAATATCATCATTTATACAATAAAACGTTAGCAGCAATAGCAATAGCAGGTGGCCAAGTCTAAACTTATTTTCGAAGAGGTGCGATTTTTCTGACGTCGAGTATATTTGTTATTCTCCCAAAATAGCACACTTGGTCCGGCGGGAAAGTTTTTTCAAAATCTTGGGATTTTGAAAGAATTTTCAAAATATTTTTTTGTTTGTCTAGGAATTCTCCTGTACGCGAGTGTTTCGCAGGTTGTCGGTTCGCAATTTGCCTGTATTCTACAATTCGTCATTAACATTACATTAAAATGGTCCCACTGGTAGGACCACGTGTATACCACTAAAATATATACCCGTGTTCCTGCTAAACCAGGGACGAATGACATTTGTATGGATGAGTGAATTGTACGAATGTGTCTGAAGGCATGATTCGTACAATTTCCGCAGGTTGTATTGGGCGCACCGAGCCTCCACTAGCCGCCTTTTGATTGGCACCCCTAGTGGCTGCACGATGCACCCTCAAAAAGAAATCCTGTTATTTTTATGAGATTTTACAATTGATAGCTAGGGGTGACCTCCCTTCGGACTCGTGTCTCCCTTATGATGTCTCCCTTAGGGGAGCCATTAGTATTTTTCCTAGACCTGGTGTCTCCCCAGGCTGGTCAGACATCAGAGGGCCTAGCCAAAGTAACGTTCGCAAATCTTCGTTATCGCTTCGCTTTCGAAACATGTATGGGTATGACATAAGCCCCCCTAGCCAAAGTAACATTTGAAAATTTTCGTTATCGCTTCGCTTTCGAAACATGTATGGATTTGACGTTTTATAATTCGATTGTTAACGAAACCTTATGTCAAATCCATACATGTTTCGAAGCGAAGCGATAGCGAAAATTTGCAAATGTTACTTTGGCTAGGTAGGCAGATCTTGCTTTTAAATGGACCGAGCAATCACAGAGTGCGAGCGAAGCGTCTCTGCTTCAGCTTGGGCAAAAATTCTTTTGTATGTCTGGCTGTCTGTTCTCAGAGTTCTCACCTACAGGTCGCATCACATTTCTCAACCGATTCTCGTGAAATTTTGTGAGCAGGTTTGAAAATTATATAGATTTTTTGTCCAGCTAGTTTTTCGAAAATTTTCAAAATGACGGAGCTATATGTTAAAAAAAACATATTTCAGTCATTTCCAGCGCTGTCTGTTCTACTCTACAAGTCGCATTTCTCAACCGATACTCGTGAAATTTTATAAGCAAGTTTGAAAATGATATAGAAATTTCTTAGCAAGACAGATTTTTGATTTTTTTAAATGGCGGAGATATTGGAAAATATCTAAAATAAATTATGGAAAAAAACATATTTCAGTCCGGCTTTCCGGCGCTGGCTGTTCTCCTCTACAGGTCGCATTTCTCAACTGATCCCGGTGAAATTTTGTGAGCAGGTTTGAAAAATATATAGATTTTTTATGTTGAGACAGTTTTTAGAAATTTATTAAAATGACCGAGATACAATGTAAAAAACCATATTTCAGTCCAGCTTTCTGGCTGTTTGTTCTCTACACGTCGCATTTCTCAACCTATTCTGGTGAAATTTTGTACGAAGGTTCAATAATTATATAAAAAGTCAAGCCAGTTTTTCCAAATTTATAAAAAAAAATCACCCATTTCGAAAAATTATCAAAATTAGAAGCACCATCTAGCTGCGAATACTCACGTACTGTGGGCTTTGAAAACTTCATGGCGACATTTTATTTATTTTATCGCGAGGTCTACAGCTCACAGAGCCACTTGTTGATGTTGAGTAAGTAGGTACTCGTGAATTCCCTGTCATGCACAAAAAAAAACTATGGTCATCAATCAGCAACAAACATACGGACAGACATACAGGCAGAGAGACATGACAAATCTATAAGGCAGCCGTTTTTTGCCATTTAGGTTACGGAACTCTAATAATTATCCTATCCTACCTAGGTATAAGCTAAAATGAATAAAAAATAGCATTGTGAATGCAAAAATCTAAAAGTTTATAAGCTAAAACTTAAAAATCGGCCAAGTGCGAGTCGGAGTCGCGCACGAAGGGTCCGAAAAACGGCAAATTATTCTGTCTTTAGTATTTGTTGTTATAGTGGCAACAGAAATAGGTACCTACATCATCTGTGAAAATTTCAACTATCTACCTGTTGTCGTTATTAATATCGAGCAAAAAACGCCAAAAAATCACGTTGTATGGGAGCTCCCCTTAAATATTTATTTTATTCTGTTGTTATTTGTTGTTATAGAGGCAATAGAAACACATCATCTGTGAAAATTTCAACTGTCTAGCTATCACGGTTCACGAGATACAGCCTGGTGACAGACAGACAGACGGACAGCGGAGTCTTAGTAATAGGGTCCCGTTTTTACCCTTTGGGTACAGAACCCTAAAAATATGATACATCATCGTAGTTGTTCCATAAAATGGCCAAATCTCTTCATGAGGGGGTCAGCCGGCTCGAGGGTCTTCTCCAAGGTCTAATTTGGAGATATCACAGGTGTATGACGTAAATCATCGCCGTGAGAAAGACGACGTAAGGCAAACTCTCAAACAAACAAAACATTGTCTCTTCATGAACCTACTGTAGTTGTACATTCAGAATAAAAACCTCCTTCAAAAACCTTAAAAATAACCTAACAAAAACAGCTTCAAAAATAATTGGCTTTACAAAATACTGCTTTTCCTGACGCAGGGGCGTTAATTGTTGAGGAGTTTTCCTGGTACTTCACTATCAGCTCCACTTCACCATAATATGTATTAATTATGATGAGCATAAATAGCCTAGCAACCATATTAAAGTAATGGTATCGTACCAGTGAAATACTTAGTATTGAATAGTTCCGATGATCATCTATGCTGGTCTTCATCATCAGTTCCAGTTCACCAAAATGGTACTTTTTGAAAGCAAATGCACAAGTTACTTAAGAAAATACCAAAATCGCTATGGGTGTGCATATAATATTTGAAGAGTTCCCTTGATTTCTCCAGGATCCCATCATCAGATCCTGACATCATGACAATGGGACCAACTTGGAAGTATATACTTTCAAACAAAAAAAAAGATTTTTTCAAATCGGTCCAGCCGTCTTCGAGTAATCGAGTAACATACATAAAAAAATAAAAAAACAAAGATTCCGACGAACTGAGAACCTCCTCCTTTTTTTGAAGTCGGTTAAAAAGCATCTCTTTCGGTTTGAATTTTCCTGCGTTTACTGGAGTGTATGCCATTTTCAAAGTGTATTATTTCTATTTTATTCATCGAGATAGGAAAATTAATAAGAATTATGTAGGTATACCTGGGCAAATCTCAACAACCGTGATTTTTTGTCTAATTTTGGTGATAATTTTTGTTTTTAGCTTTTCGTCCAAATTTGTTTAATCATAAGCAAGAGTATTATTTACAGTTACATAAAATGTCAGTGACATTAAAATAATTATAATAATTTTTGAAATATTTGAAACACCGAAATTGGTCACCCACCAAAATTGTCATTACGCCACCAAAATTTGAAAATCAGACACCAAAATTGATCAACTCCACCAAAATTGGAAATCCGTATAATCCGTACTAATATTCATACTAAACGAATATTTAGGAAGCATTATTAGTAACTAACCGTATGTTTGGTTGTTAATGTAAATATTAAGTACCAGTGAGTGGTAGTAGAGTGTCAGTGAGTGGTGTATGTGCCGGCCTAGAATAGCACTACCCCCTGTCATCCCGTGGGTGTAGTAAAAGGCGACTAAGGGAGTACAGGCATCAGGAGACGTGCAGCAGCATCTTCTAAAAACTTGCTACTACTGCAATCGCCAACCCGACTGCCAAACATGGCAATTATGGCAAACCCCCTAAGATGATGAGATGATAAGAATCCCCACAAGCTCTTATAGCAATGACAAATTATAACACCTGCACACTGAGAACTGATGCGAAGTTAACCAAGTCATGCGCACTGAGAACTGACGCACAGTTAACCAAGTTGGAAGAAGTTATTAGCAAATTTCTACGAAGTGGAGGCTATACAAAGTGGAGAGGACGATGCAACAATAAATTAAATTTCGTATATTTAGTAACGCTCCCAGTCTGCCTGTAAAATATCAATTAAAAATACCCAGTAGTTTAGTCACAAGAATCATTTTTTAGTTTTTAACATTTTCTACATGCTGTATCTATTACTAAGTTATTGCCGACAAGTCAAAAACCCCTACATCAGTATAAATTAACACAACGTTGCCAAATTGTACCTTAGGCTTAAGCCGTAAGAGTCGTTTTTAAATGACACGCTTAAGCGTGTCATTTAAAAATGTGCGAATGAGACAAAATCTACTTCGAACAAACAATAAAGTTGACAACGTTTCAAAATCTTTTACCTGTGTAAAAATGTGTATTTATTATTATTAAATTACTTACGAAAACAGGAGACACGTATTTTTTCCTTTTGCAAAATTTTATTTTGATGAAATGTCCAAACAAACACATTTTTACGTCCCAAAGTCCTACACCTTGTCTACACGTTTACCTACAGTGGGGTCTCTTTAAAGTTTTATGGAAATTGAAATAAATGCACTTCAAACTAACCTGTATTTTATTAAACAGATTCAAACGTTAACAATATCGACTTTAATTTCGGAATTCAAAAAATTGTTTCGCTGAAAACTTCGGTTTTGGCAGTATCATGAATTCCACGTAGGGACTGTTACATTACGACTGTCTGCCATTACCAACGAACTAAGGCCCTTCAGAAACCTTGATGTTATTTTCGAATAAAGTTAAACACTTGTACTATTATGTATTCTGTGGTTAAACTAAAATACTTGGTTGCGCCGGTATATATTTAAAATGTGCCGCGTTATTTATTTGAATGTTGCATCGCCGATTTTGATTTCTTTAATTAAATAATTGTCGACACTCCCATCCAAATTTCCATTTCCTTTCTCCCTCGCAAATACCTTGGCTCGCGTATGGAAGAGCGAGACAACTGTGGCCATCTAGCGGTACAAAATTACACTGCAGCGCTGCCACCACTCTGACATCGATGCAATATGGACGCATAGTAGCCGCTCGCTCGCTCGCTTCGAATTTTCGCAATAATTTTGGATATAGCGGCCTGAACAATCAAAAAACGTGTGTGAACTATTTAGTGCAGTGCTGGAACCTAGAACTGCTGCAGCCAAGCCCAGGGACGTCCCCAGGAGCCTCAAGCAAAGCATCTCGCACACTACGAGGCGGTCAAAGGTATTGTGCCCCTTTCCTTTTCCACTGTTTTGTCGACACTCGCGTACCTATTATTTTTCAGTGGCTTTCTCCGCAAATTTACAGTCCATTTTTATCAATATTTCATCGCCCGCTCATCCATTTCCTGGTCCATACGATCCGGATTTTGATCCGTCTTTAGTTCGTAGTAGGTACCTATATTTACCGACCTATAGTTCGCAAGTTTCGCAATAGTTCGTCATAGAATCGCATTAGTTTTTATTCCATAGGGAATAAACGCATTATAGTTTTTCATTCCATAGGGAGTGAACGCATTTAAATACTTTATTTAAATACTTTATTTCGCATAATAATTCATAGTTTCGGCCGTACCGCATAGTAATATATTTTGTGCGCGGGTAGGCATAGTTCGTTCCCGCCGAGTAGGTACTTACGCTCGCTCGCGGTCGCGTCTCGCTGTTCTTTACCGCTTCCATTTTAATCGTTCGTTATATATTATTTTACTCTTTGCGTTCGTTACTTTAGCATTTTAGTTAGTTTGTTGTTGTAGCAATGCCTCCGAAAATGCCTCCGGAGACACAGTTAAAAATATTACACGCTAAAAAGGATAGCCTTTTTAGGCGTATGCAATTAATTTGTGATTATTCATCGCAGACCGCCGATGAATCAATAAAAGATTTGTTTTTATCCTCGATAGAAACCGTAGATACTTTACGCTTAGATTTTGAAAATATTCTCGATAAAATAAACTCCGTTGAATTAGAAATTAATCCCGAGTTCTTAGTAAATTATGACGCCATGTCGTCATTCGAAGATTTAATTTGTCGAATAAAACGTGTCGCTAAGTCATTGCAAGCGCCCGTAGTAGTTACCGAGTCGAAACCCGGGTTAGCCGGTTTTGATTTGTTAAAACGGGACCGACCTAAATTGCCTCCCCTCCAAATTCTCGAATTTGATGGCGATATAAAAAATTGGCCTTTATTTTTCGCTAGTTTTGAAAACACGATCCATAATAATATTTCGTTATCGGATCACGAAAAATTACATTATTTAGTCAGTAAGCTTACCGGGAAAGCAAAAACTGTTGGGAATAATATTTTTGCTTTCCTAACCTAACCCCCATGGGGGTTAGGTTTTGGGGTTAGGTTCGGAATAAACGGGAATAACGCTTTGCGCCGAAAATTATAGTTTGATTTTGAATACTTTGAAGGTCAAATACGAAGATAAACGTTTAGTAGCAACCGCTTATTTAGATCAAATATTTAATTTGAAAAATAGTTCTTCCTGCAATGAACACGACTTAGAAAAATTCTTAGATACTTTTGCATCAGCTGTTCGTGCGATTAAGAATCTCAAGGTCGATGACCTCTGTGACTTTTTGTTTTTGTATATTGGATTAAAGAAATTAGATTCCGAAACCGTTCGCTTATTTGAAATGGATAGACGTGGCTATCAAATACCTAAGTTCGACGATTTAGAAACTTTCGTTCGTCAACACATTCGAATTTTGCAACGAACTTCGTTAAACCACGGAGTTACGAAAAATAGCCCGAATAATCGTAGTAAGCCCACGAAGCCCACGCATTCTTTTGTTAATTTTGAACCCGCAACTTCGCAAACATCGCATTCGAAAAAATGTTCTTTGTGTCAAGGTCACCATGACCAACTTTATAAATGTTCCGAGTTCAATAAGCTTACCCCTAACGATCGCTCTAAAATTTGTTCGCGCTAATAATTTATGTATCAACTGTCTTAGTGAGAAACATCGTGTTTCATTTTGTAATTCGAATCATTTTTGTCGCAAGTGTAATGGTAAACACCATTCATTATTACACTTTGAAAATAATAATGCCGCGTCCAATTTAAGCGCAGTTGGTAATTCGCACGTTAATGGAAATAATTCACTTGTAGTTAGCAATGCACTTGCACCCGCTGCTGTGTCCGACCACGCCATACCTAGCCGTAGTCCGCCGGCTGTTACGTCACAGCCGCCCGCGCCGCCGAGTGTCGACTCGGAGCGCTCTCGCGTGGTTTCGTCTCCGTCCGCACCCAGAGACGGCGGCGCCACTGCCGCGCGGCCCGCGCGTCTCCAGTCGAACGATGTTGCTTTGTGTTCATCGTTGAGTTTGCACACAAGCCCTACTACGGTACTTCTCGCAACCGCTCGGGTTATTGTTTACGATTCGCATGGTAGGGGACATAGTGTACGCGCACTTTTAGATAGTGCATCTCAAAGTAATTTTATTAGTAAAAATTGTTGTAGTCGTCTTGGTTTGCACATAAATAACCGCCCTGCCTGTAATGTTGTGAAAGGTATTGGGGGTTCCACGAAAGCCGTGCAAGGTTCTGTAGGAATTAAATTCCACTCGCGTTTAAATTATAGCGTTAGTTTTTCGATGGATTCGTTAGTTGTCGATAAAGTTACCGAACTTTTACCGAATGTCGCAGTCAATACCGCATTATTGACTAATTTTAGAGATTTGCCTTTGGCCGATGATACTTACGCCGTTCCAGGAGATATTGATTTGTTAGTTGGCGCTTCGATTTTCCCGCACCTCCTTTTGCAGCATAAGGTTCAAGGTCACTCGTCGCACCCCGCGCCGCTCGCCTTAGAGACGGTTCTTGGTTTTGTTATTGTTGGTTCCGCACCCGCTTGTTTAGATTGTAACTCGACAGTGTCATATTGTTGCGCCGCCGAGCCGCTGGGCTCCACCGTCCGTAAATTCTGGGAGCTGGAAGAGGTGCACGTTCCTCCTGTTGTCAGTCCCGATGATAAACTTTGTGAAGAGTTTTATAGCCGCACGACTACTCGCGATAGTGATGGTCGTTATATTGTCGCACTCCCCTTTAAGGGTGATGTTAATTCGCTCGGAGATTCGTTTCAGTCAGCCGAAAAACGCTTCTTTTGTTTAGAACGAAAAATGCAAGCATCTCCAAAGTTGAAGAAGGCTTACGATAACGTAATAATCGAATATTTGGATAAGGGCTTTATTAGACCCGCGCCTCCCGAAACTGAAGGGACGAAGCATGCTCCTTCGTATATCATACCGCACCATGGAGTAATCCGTGAGGATAAACTAACCACCAAGTTGCGCGTTGTTTTAGATGGCAGCGCCAAAACTAGTTCGAATGTTTCGGTAAACGATATTTTGCATAGTGGTCAAAATCTCCAAGGTAATTTGTTCGAAATTATAGTTAACTTTCGCTTATTCGCTGTCGCGCTTTCAGCCGACATTAGACAAATGTTTCTTTGTATTGGTGTTCGCGAATCGGATCGCCGATTCCAACGCATTTTGTATAGATTTTCGCCGCAGGAACCTTTACAGGTTTACGAATTTAATCGCGTTTGTTTTGGACTTAAATCCAGTCCCTTCCACGCTCTTCGCACTGTCAAGCAGCTCGCCGCCGATGAGGGGGACAAATACCCGAAGGCTAAGGAGACTGTAGAAACCGGTCTATATATGGACGACTATATTTATTCTGTGCAGAGTGAAGATCAAGCTGTCGCAACTGCGGCTGAAGTAATTGATCTCATGAAGGCTGGTAATTTTGATCTAGTAAAATGGAATAGTAATTCGCAATCGGTCTTGGATTCGATTCCACCGACGCATCGCTTGTCAACTGTCAAGGAGTTTGATGGTAACGACACGCATAAGGTTCTCGGTTTGTGTTGGTCACCTTCGTCCGACATGTTTAGTTTGAAAGTTTGCCCTACACCGTCAACCTGTACTAAGCGCACCATATTGTCGTGTATCGCACGCATATGGGATGTTATGGGATTTGTAGCGCCTGTCGTCTTGTATGCAAAGCTTCTTATAAAAGAACTTTGGCTGTCCAACTGTGACTGGGACGACACTCCTCCTGACCACATTCTTAAACTGTGGGACCGCTTTAGAGCCGAGCTTCCTTTGCTCGAGCAAATAAGAATACCGCGCCATGTTGGCATCTCTAATGATAGTATTGTAACAATCTTAGGTTTCGCAGACGCTAGCGAGAAAGCGTACGGGGGTGTTGTGTACTTCCACGTTCGTAATGGTGATGATATTTCACTCCACCTCATCAGCGCTAAATCTAAAGTAGCCCCTAGTAAAGTAGTTTCTCTCGCTCGTCTCGAGCTGTGCGCTATATTGCTTCTAGCCCAGCTCATTAGTTCGATTGTTAATAGTTGTCGCAACCGCATAAATATAGATAGAATTTTCGCATTCTCGGATTCAACCGTAGCTTTGTGTTGGACACATTCTTCGCCCCATCGTTGGGATACATTCGTCGCAAATAGGGTGGCAAAAATTCAGTCGGAATTGGCGCCGCAGAACTTTTATCACATCTCAGGTACGGACAACCCTGCCGATTGTTTGTCTCGTAGGTTAACACCTGCACAAATTTTGAATCATCCGTTGTGGTTTCATGGCTCTTCCTGGTGCCAAACCCCACCTGATAAATGGCCTGTTAGTCCTTTCAACCCTGCCACTGTGTCCACACCACCAGAGGAAAATAAAACTTCTTTAGTTGCTACCGCACCGCCCGCCGAAAGATCGACTATTTTAGCGTTGGCTAGTCGTGTTTCATCGTGGTCGATTCTTTTACGTAGTGTCGTTTATATTTGTCGTTTTTTGAAAATCCTTCCGCGTCGCGAGTACGTTACCGCCTCTGACTTGAACAAGGCCGAGTTAATTGTACTTCGTGAACTTCAGCGATTTTATTTTTCGTCTGAAATTAGAAATTTAGAATTAAATAAACCTTGTAGTCGCGCTTTCCAACACTTGAAACCTTTTTTGAGGGATGGCCTCATTCGAGTTGGTGGTCGCTTGAGCCAGTCTGAACTGAACTATGATCAAATGCATCCTATAGTTCTTCCGCGCAAAGATCATATCGTTGATCTTTTAGTCGAATATCACCATAAGGTGAATTGTCACGCTGGTCCAGATTTATTAATGTCAATTTTGCGCCAGAAATACTGGATTCTTTCCGCACGCAATTTGATTCGTTCGGTAGTTCATAGATGTATTCCGTGTTTCAAACTTCGCCCGAAGTTAACCGCGCCCGAAATGGCCGACCATCGTTCTTGTCGTGTCGTTCAGGCTGCGAAAGCGTTTGTCCACGCAGGCACCGATTATTGTGGCCCTTTCAGGACAACAGTTTCTCGTGGTCGTGGTATACGCTCCACGAAAGCTTATGTTTGTCTTTTCATTTGTATGACGACTCGCGCCGTTCATATCGAATTAGCTAGTGATTTGAGCACGCCGTGCTTCATGGCTGCCTTTAAAAGATTCTTGTCGCGTCGGGGTTCGGTATCTCGAATGTATTCGGACAACGGCACGAATTACGTTGGAGCTCGTCGTAGCCTTTCTGAATTACATAATTTTCTACGTTCGAAACATTTTAACACGGAATTTGCCCACGTATTAGCTGAAAACCGCATAGAGTGGTCGTTCAATACGCCCGCTGCAAGCCACTTTGGTGGCAATTGGGAAGCTAATATTAAAAGTTTAAAGTCGCATCTGTTTCGCGTTATAGGCGAGCAGATCCTTACGTTCGAAGAGCTGAGTACCGTGCTCACTCAAGTCGAGGCCGTTATGAATACGCGTCCTCTTTGTAGAACCTTGTCTAGTGATCCCTCGGAGCTGCTTGCACTGACTCCAGCGCACTTTTTAAACGTGACACCGTTAAAATATTTACCCGCTTTAGAAATAGAGGAAGATCGACTTCATCTTCTCTCGCGTCATGCCTTATTGGATAAGCTCGTTCAATCGTTTTGGAAGCGTTGGAGAACAGATTATTTGCATACGCTACAGTCACGTCAGAAATGGAATACTCCATCGAACCCTATTACTGTCGGTACTGTCGTAGTTATTTTAACTGAAAACATACCTCCGTTACATTGGCCGCTTGGGGTAGTAGAGGAAGTTTTTCCGGGGTCAAATGGGATCACCCGAATAGTTCGTGTTAAAACTGCAACTGGCTCGTACTTACGACCAGTTATTCGTCTTTGTCCTTTGCCTAATCAACAGTAACTTCAACAACATTAATAATTTAGCCTGTTTGATTAGGATTAGCTTAGTTTAGTTCGATAGCATTATAGTTTAGTTAGCAGTTTAGCTTAGTATAGCAACTATATAGGTAGTTGTTCTTTCTTTATTTTGAAGGTAGCCCTTCAAGCCGGGGGGAAATGGTTGCGCCGGTATATAACGGGTGGCGCAAAAGTACTAGCACTAAAGAAAATACTTTTATTTTTTTTTATATGACATTTTCTGTCATTCTGTTGTTGAAAATTGTGTAGTGAACAAATATAAAATACACTGAAAATAAACATGGACCGTTTTACTCCCCAAGAACGTGGAATAATTGTGTCAATGGACGTGAGGGACGCTTTTCCAGGCCGAGTTATCTCTCGTTTTGGCGATTTGCCTTGGCCTGCAAGATCACCCGATCTGACCAGTCCAGACTTCTTTCTTTGGGGTTTTTTGAAATCTCGGGTGTATGTGAACAAGCCACAGACTCTCGCAGCTCTAAAAGAAAACATTCGTCAAGAAATAACGAACATATCGCAGGAAGTGTTACGGCAAGTTATGCAAAATGTCATAAATAGGGCTCAAATGTGTATCAACTCTGGAGGTCACCATTTAAAAGACATCATCTTAATCCTAATGGTACGAAATTTAATGGCACAAATACACATTTAAAAAAACCTAAATCTAGTTTTCTAATTTAGAAAAAATGTTATAGCTGAACCAAATAGGGTCTTTACTTTTGCGCCACCCGTTATTTAAAATGTGCCGCGTTATTTATTTGAATGTTGCATCGCCGATTTTGATTTCTTAAATAATTGTCGACACTCCCATCCAAATTTCCATTTCCTTTCTCCCTCGCAAATACCTTGGCTCGCGTATGGAAGAGCGAGACAACTGTGGCCATCTAGCGGTACAAAATTACACTGCAGCGCTGCCACCACTCTGACATCGATGCAATATGGACGCATAGTAGCCGCTCGCTCGCTCGCTTCGAATTTTCGCAATAATTTTGGATATATCGGCCTGAACAATCAAAAAACGTGTGTGAACTATTTAGTGCAGTGCTGGAACCTAGAACTGCTGCAGCCAAGCCCAGGGACGTCCCCAGGAGCCTCAAGCAAAGCATCTCGCACACTACGAGGCGGTCAAAGGTATTGTGCCCCTTTCCTTTTCCACTGTTTTGTCGACACTCGCGTACCTATTATTTTTCAGTGGCTTTCTCCGCAAATTTACAGTCCATTTTTATCAATATTTCATCGCCCGCTCATCCAATACTAGTATAGGCAATTCAATTCAAAACATTCAAAGCACAAGCGAAAAATATTTTGGCACTTGACAGCAACAGTTTTTTTTGTGAATGCTCGGTGTCGGGTTTTTTATTTTTCATAGCAGCAGATATAACAATGTGTTCTCTAAGAGCTAGTAGTGGAGAAAATTCATTCAACTATGGTATAATAAATTAACTTCACCAACAAAATAGGTAAATAAGCTTAGTTAACTTAAATGTTTAAGGCTTTGCCAAACAGACGGACAAGCCTAGGTTTAAGAAATACAAATTCCCGTAAAATTATGTAAATCATAATTAATCTAATAATAATAATAATAATAAATTCTGTTTTCACCATTATACTGTAATTTTTAGTCTGTGACTTTTTAATATTTTATTTTTATTCTGTTTACTTTTTGTACAACACAACACAAAAACGCCCAAAGAGCATGATGACTTGACGTCTCATTGACGCAGTCTTATAAAGACTGCGTCAAAGGTGTTAAAATCTGTTAGAATACGAATAAGTATTACTTCTACATAAGATTCTTGACTTCTACTACCTATGCCTTATTATAATTTCACAGTTTTCGAGTACACCGACGTGATTTTAATTTATGGGGAATGTCGCTACTTTAGCTTTACGGACATACCGAGAGAGATATTATGGTGACACTTGTGTTTGTCCTACCAAGCAATAGTCGCACTATTGTTCAAGCTGTCCCAAGAAGCTTGTATAAGCTTCTTGAGCTGTCCAAAGGATACAAAAATATTTAATTTGTGACTAGGTATTCAGTGTATTGAGCTGTCCAAAGGATACAAAAATATTTAATTTGTGACTAGGTATTCAGTGTACAGAATAACTTTAAATCAGTGATCACTGGTCAGCTCGAGTCGCTGCCGTAGATATCAAGAAAAACACTGTTTTAATTCAGTATTAATTGGCGCCAAAAGTTCATTCCGCGGCTTGTCACCTGTCAATACTATTCTGTGACCTAACACCGCGCTGTTGCCGCTCTTACTATATGTAAGTAACCAATACTTACAAAGGGTGTTTAATTTCGTACTTGTTTTTGTGGTATTTAGTTTGTTCGAAAAAAATTTTTTTTTTATTTCGCTCCTAGGAATTATTTGATAGTTTCAAAATACTTCTATGAACTAGTGTCTACAGTGTTATCATTAATTGTTGCATTGTCATATCCACGTTGTATATAAGGAGATCTCTAAAGCCATGCATAGCTTCAAAACCCGCTACACCGTTGTGATGGGGGACTTTAATCCAAAGTTGGGGAAACGATGCGGTAGTGAGTTGAGAGTTGGGCCATCTGGATTGGGCAACGGAATGCTAGAGGCCAGACGCTGGTCAACTTTATGGAGAGGTAGAACCATTTTAAAATGAACACCTTCTTCAGGAACCCGGAAAGCCGAAAGTGGACCTGGATCATTCCAGACGTTACAGTAAAAAATGAGATAAATTCTATCATGTCGCCGAAAAAGCAAAATGATATCACTGTGATCAACAAGACGGGGAGCGGTCACCGATTGGTACGTGGCACATTGAATATCAACGTAAGGCTAGAAAGTTCTCGACTGATAAAGTCTACGCTCCGACTATTACCGGCTCACATTCAAAACCCCGAGCTTTCAATTCGAGCTCCAAAACTGTTTTGAATCCCTTGAGAAGAGCATAGATGTGAATGATGAACAACATGGCAATGGATAGGTACTGTCCGTACGGTAGGGTCTAAGTTCTCCGCCGTCCCAAGTTAAAAAAACTCTCCGACCACACACTTCTACTCATGAATCAGAGACGGGAAATGACGCTTCCGAACTCAGCGGATGCTCATCGTTATCGACAGCTAAATAGGCAGATATCTAAGTCTTTGACGAGCGACCTTCGTCAATTTAATACGAAGCGTATTAAAGAGGCTATCGAGTGGAAATAAAGGCTCCAAAGTGTTCGTGAGAGATCTGTCTATTAGGCGAAACCAGATGATGAAGATGAAAACTGACGACGGTCTCATCATTTTCATCGAAGCCTGTAATCTTGAGGGAGATCGAGAGCTTTTATACGCAGTTACATTTCACGCAGACACCTGTTGCAAGCAAGACTGAAGACTCCAGTGCCAAGCTTACCCGACACTATACCGAAGATATCCCGGACGCTAGCCTGTACGAGATTGAGAAGTCTTGTTTGAGTGCTGTAGTTTGGCTGTCAAACAGCTTAAAAACAACAAAGCAGCGGGTGATGACGGAACGGAATCACAACATAACTTCTGAGAACGGGCGGTAAGCCGATACTGAAAGTCCTCCAGAAGCATTTCAATTCCGTTACCGCCGAAGCTAGAACGCCGAAGACATGGAACATAAGCGAGGCGATACTGTTCTTTAAATACAAGGGTGACAAGACCCTTTTGAAGCACTACAGACCCATCTCTCTTTTGGGACATGTTTATAAGTTGTTTCCGAGAGTCCTTTATGAATCGTCTCGTTCGCAGGTTCGACGACTTCCAACCTCCCGAACAAGCCGGGTTCCGAAAAGGCATTAGTACCATAGTCCATCATCCATACGCTGCGGGAAGTTATACAGAAGACCGAGGAGTATAATCTGCCACTTTGCTAGGCGTTGGCGTTCGTGGACTATGAGAAAGTCTTTGATTCGATAGAGACCTGGGCGGTTCTGCAGACTCTTACTTCTACGAAGAAGTCATCATGTCAGTATGAGTACAGAACCAGAGCACAAATCCCATCCAACTGCAGTGAGGTGTGAGACAAGGAGACAACATTATTTCTCCGAAACTGATCACATCTACGTTGGAGGGTCATCTTTAAGCTTTTGTACTGGAAAAGACTCGGCATCAATATTAGTGGTCAGTACCTAACACACCTTCGTTTTGACGATGATATAGTTCTTATGGCTGAGACCTTGGAATACCTGAACACAATGTTCTAAAATCTTCGTAGCACTTCCCAAAGAGGTCTTAGGATGAACTTGGATGTGTTGTACCCACTTTAGCTCATGTTGGAAATACTACACTCGAAGTTGTTGACTATTACGTATAACTAGGATAGGCAGTCCAATTAAGTAAGTCCAACATCGAAAAAGAAATCTCTCGTCAAATCAACGACCAGAGAGTTCATATTTTAGTGTAAGTTAAGCAATTTGGTACCAAAATGCCACCAAAATCACCAAAATTGCACCACCAAAGTTGAAATCATGTAAAAAAAAATACGTAATATAAAAACTGTTGGGAATATTCTACTTAA
This sequence comes from Agriphila tristella, assembly GCA_928269145.1. NCBI lineage: Eukaryota > Metazoa > Arthropoda > Insecta > Lepidoptera > Crambidae > Agriphila > Agriphila tristella. The sequence continues at coordinate 396,711 of OV743451.1, read as the reverse complement.
CTTTCTATCACTTTTAAAGCACACCATGCGTTCCTAAAACACTGTATTGTCACAACAAATGAATTACTAAAACGTAATTAAAACAGGAACACCAAAATTGCTGATTTTTTGGCACATTGTTAAAAAACGGAATACTTATATTTTTGTCGGGAAAACGCAAATGGATTGTGCACTATTGTCACCACTTGTTTCTGCGGGCTAGGTTGTCTCTTTCATTAATGACACCAAAATTGATAATTTCGCGCGGACAGACCATTTTGGCATGCTCTAGGATTAGATAAGGCACTAAATATGAAAAAATCACTATCAGCGGATGGGAAAATTAATCCTAATAGAAATAAAATAAATTAATTTGACTAATTTCCTAAAAATTTCTTTAGACCAACGGAAATATCAAGCAAAACAGATTCCGGACAAGCCACCTGACTTTGAATTTCGATGTAAAATATTTTTTTTTCAAGCTACTTATACATTTTATTCAAATTATATTTATGGCTTGGTATGGATACTAACGTTAATTTTTATGAAAAAAATTAAACAAAGTTCTGTCTTTTAAAAACAGTACGATTCTCAGCCCGGACGCATTAAAATTACGCTTGAGATATTCACCCACCTACATAATTCATATTAATTTTCCGATTAAGCTTTGAATGGCAAACCTTCTGCAAAATTGTTCGTTCTGTGGTGTAGATCATAAATGCACCATTCTGATGTAAGTTGCTTATTATGTAACCACGTCTTTTGCGTGTATGAAAGAAATTACTTTAATTAAATCTAATCAGTTAACCTTACACTGGGTAACAATAATTTAATCAGTTAACCTTACACTGGGTAACTATCTCAAAACATACTTCAGGGCTGGCACCGCCAACACAAAACTCATACTCACACTATTACATCATACACATCACTCCACACTCACCCCTTCACAGTCCAAAAACCCTTCAACTATGTCATAATATTGTGTCAAAATTTAAAGTAGATTTTGTTGCTTTCTGTGTTCATATATCAATATTTTATTACTACATTCTTCTTTTTATCAGTGGTCGCTCAAGCACTGTAACTGTGTATGTAAAATGATTACCTACAGGACAGGCTACGCCTAGTGTAGGGATCATAGCAATTTTTTTTTGAAATGACCTCATTCAATGTTAATGTAACTTTATGAATCTGAAGCTTATCAACTGACTCTTTCTGTTAACATTGTGTCAATAAATATATATATATATATATATATTTGATTTCGTATATTCATTTAGACTTTCTTCAGGTTTTTAATGTATCGGTATCCCTCTAAGACTTTATCACGAAGTAAGAGTGGAAGGATTGAACACAAACCAACGGTCGATGTAGTTTCCATTTTATGTTCATAGCCTTCGCCTTTCTCCACAAACAATGCAACGATAGTGTGACATCTTTTCAAATTAATATGTGGGAAAAAATCCTTAACGGGTTTGTTAAACCCATTTCGAAGTCAGCATGACATTTTTAGGCTCCCTATTTAGGAAGCCTAATAAATGTGACGGCGACTTCGAAATTTAATGAAATTATAGTGACATCTTTCATCAATCATTAAGACATGTTACGTCGAAATCTCTTATCAACCAGATTTATGTTGCACTGGTTCAATCGGTTATACCTATAGTATATTCTATCCATATACCTATATGGGGTGGTGCAACTAAAGTAAAATTTCTAGAAGTAGAAAGGGCCCAAAGATGTTTACTGAAGGTCATGTATCACAAGCCATATAGATTTCCTACTAAAGAACTTTATGAATATGGTGAACTATTGTCAGTCAGAAAATTATTTGTTTTACATTCTATTCTGAAATTACATAAGAATTTACCATTTGATACTAACAGTCTAAATAAAAGGAAAAACAAAAATGTTATGGTAACTAGAAAAACCAACACAAAGTCAGCTAAACGTCAGTATAAAGTTCTATCTGTCAGCTTATAACGGGTGGCGCAAAAGTAAAGACCCTATTTGGTTCAGCTATAACATTTTTTCTAAATTAGAAAACTAAATTTAGGTTTTTTTAAATGTATATTTGTGCCATTAAATTTCGTACCATTAGGATTTAAAGATGATGTCTTTTAAATGGTGACCTCCAGAGTTGATACACATTTGAGCCCTATTTATGACATTTTGCATAACTTGCCGTAACACTTCCTGCGATATGTTCGTTATTTCTTGACGAATGTTTTCTTTTAGAGCTGCGAGAGTCTGTGGCTTGTTCACATACACCCGAGATTTCAAAAAACCCCAAAGAAAGAAGTCTGGACTGGTCAGATCGGGTGATCTTGCAGGCCAAGGCAAATCGCCAAAACGAGAGATAACTCGGCCTGGAAAAGCGTCCCTCACGTCCATTGACACAATTATTCCACGTTCTTGGGGAGTAAAACGGTCCATGTTTATTTTCAGTGTATTTTATATTTGTTCACTACACAATTTTCAACAACAGAATGACAGAAAATGTCATATAAAAAAAATAAAAGTATTTTCTTTAGTGCCAGTACTTTTGCGCCACCCGTTACAAAGTGGAGAGGTCAATGCGACAATTAATTAAATTTCGTATATCTAGTAACGCTCCCAGTCTGCCTGTAAAATATCAATGAAAAATATCCAGTAGTTTAGTCACAAGAATAATTTTTTCGTTTTTAACATTTTCTACATGCTGTATCTATTACTAAGCTATTGCCGACAAGTTAAAAACCCCTACATCAGTATAAATTAACACAATATTGCCAAATTGTACCTTATGCTACAGCCGTAAGAGTCATTTTTAATTACGTGTCATCTAAAAATGTGCGAATGAGACAAAATCTACTTCGAACAAACAATAAAGTTGACAACGTTACTTTCTTCTTCTTCATCTTTTACCTGTGTAAAAATGAGTATTTATTATGATTAAATTACTTACGAAAAGAGGAGACACGTATTTTTCCTTTTCCTAAATTTTATTTTGGTGAAATTTCCAAACAAACACTTTTTTACGTTCCAAAGTCCTACACCTTATCTACACGTTTACCTACAGTGGTGTTTCTTTAAAGTTTTATGGAAAAGAGAAATAAATGCACTTCAAACCAACCTGTATTTTATGAAACAGATTCAGAACTGATATTATTTTCGAATAAGTTAAAATTAACTAAAATACTCAATTCAATTCAAAACATTCAACTTTAACAGCGACAGTTTTTTTTGTGAATGCTCGTTGTCCGGTTTTTTATTTTTCATAGCAGCAGATATGACAATATGTGTTCTCTGAGTGCTAGGTAGTGGAGAAAATTCATTCAACTATGGTATAATGTTTTCACTATTATACTGTAATTTTTAGTCTGTGACTTTTTAATATTTTATTTTTATTCTGTTTACTTTTTGTACAACACAACACAAAAACGCCCAAAGAGCATGTCGATGATGACTTGACGTCTCATTGACGCAGTCTTATTAAAATCTGATATAATACGAATAAGTATTACTTCTACTATGCCTTATTATAATTTCACAGTTTTCGAGTACACCTACATGATTTTAATTTATGGAGAATGTCGCTGCTTTAGCTCTACGGACATACCGAGAGAGATACTATGGTAACCCATGGGTAACACTTGTGTTTGTCCTACCAATGGTCGCACTATTGTTCAAGCTGTCCAAAGGATACAAGAAATATTTAATTTGTGACTAGGTATTCAGTGGACAGAAAAACTTTAAATCAGTGATTTAGGATTCAAATTTAGGACTGCCGTATTCAATCAAAATAAAAAGTTACCGTAACAAGCAAAAACTTATTAAATATTTGCCATGGTTTTGAAAAATATCAAATCTCGTTGTTGCAGTAGATATCAAGAAAAACACTGTTTTAATTCAGCATTAAATGGCGCCAAAAGTTGATTTCGCGGCTTGTCACCTGTCAATACTATTCTGTGATCTATCTAACACCGCGCTGTTGCCGCTCTTACCATACGTAAGTAACCAATATTTACAAAGGGTGTTTAATTGCGTACTTGTTTTTGAGGTATTTAGTTTGTTCGAAAAAAAAAAAAAATATTTCGCTCCTAGAAATTATTTGATAGTTTCAAAATACTTCTATGAACTAGTGTCTACAGTGTTACATTTATTGTCGCATTGTCCTCTCCACGTTGTATAATAAAATAAATAAAAGTATTGAATTGTACTCATTAAAGTTAAAAGATTGTAAGAAAGCTCTGAATAACTGGCTACAGCCACTTACTTATAATGAAGTAGAAGATTTACTACAGAATCAATCTTAAAAAGGAATCTTAAGGCAGAATTCCCCCCTCCCCCCACCTGCTTGAAAAATCTAGGTGGCTCCACTTCGTAAACCTATCTTAGGAACCCAAGGATCAATCCTACCGAAGGCAATCTTTGGTTCATGGATAGCCGTATTCTTCGTTTTTTTGCCTTCTACGAATGAGGCTATTATATCGTTTGCCAAAGTAAGCTACATAATGTATTTCATTTTCAAAATGAGTACTTGATGGTTGTGAGGTATTATGTGATGATGGCTGTAATTGATGAGGGCTCTGGTAGCCCGGCGGCGATATTAGAAATGCCTGTGGGGTACAGACACTACCTGCTCTGTACCGCTCTGGGTTTTTCTAACTAATAACGTTAGAAAAAGCCTGTGTAATTCAGAGCATCGCTTGCTCTGGAGCGCGCGGGGTTTTTCGACTAAAAATTTAATAATATCGCCGTAAAAAGCCTGTGGAACACAGACAATTCAGAAAATTACAGTTGTGGTTAAAGTATTCCTTCTTCATGTTTCGGTAAATTATGTAGAATATTAAAATAGTGATTTATAGTCATATCCTACTAATAATATTAATTTATTGTGTATGTTAAAATATTTTTTCTCTTAAACCCATAAAAATGGCAGGCTATGCTAAATGGGATGGATTGGGATGAAAGGCACACAGATAGTTTTTTTTAACCTGGATTAAGCGGGCGGTAGCTTGATAGAGCGCATTTTCAAGTTTCTTGGATAATTAATAAACAATACCTAATTATGTTTTATTGTATCACTAATCTGACATAAGTAATATTTGGTGATACTTAATGTGTTTTTCATTTCGATTTATTATTTTTTCATTAATATTTTTGTTACAAATAAAAAATATTACAAAAAAGACAAAAAAACACATTATCAGTGATTATAATTTTCTTGTTAACAGAAAAAGCCAGCAAGATTCTTTATTTCCTAGAAAAGTACTCTTGATGTGGGTATACAAGACAGCACGTTAAGTTAAACAGTTGAACTCCAAAACAGCTTTTATAACGTACGGCATAAAGGCGGTCACAAGGTCAAGTACCTATAGTCTAAATCTGATGTGCTGTTGACTGTAGGTACAAACATTATCAAACAAAATAAAAAAAATGAAATAACGTTCGGCTGTTAGTTATTGCACTCGGAAATTGCGAAAAACTAACAAAATAAGTACTTTTCTTTTATAAAAATATATTTTTTTGTAAAACTCTCAATTAATAATTTTTATGGTAGGATATTTTCACACACCTTGCGCTGTGATCCACAGTAATTTTCTAAAAATAAGAGATACCTACGTAAGGCACTATAAGTATCGTGAAACTTGGATATTTAAACTAAAATACTTATCAAAATAACTTTTAATTCGTTAAAAAACATGGGACGAAATTTATTTTTGGTAGGTTCTTTTAGAATCTCCAAAGAACAGCTGTTTTTATCGTAATTTGCAAATTTTCTCGAAAACGGCATAGCACAGTCAAGATTTTTTTATTATGTTTTTACCTTTTTTACAATGTGTGTATAAATAAAGGCAAAAGACTTGAAAATACCCTATAAAACATTTTAATTGAGAGTTATTTTTATAAAAGAAGAATTTTTTTACACATTTACGTAATTTCCGAGCGTAATAACTAACAACCGAACATTATTTCATTTTTTTTATTTAGTTTGATAATAATTGTACCTGCAGTCAACAGCACACCAGATTTAGACTATACACTTGACCTTGTGAGTGTTGTGAGGTTGTGACAGCTTTTTTGCCGTACGTAATAAAAGCTGTTTTCGCAATTCAAATGTTTAACTTAAGGCTTTAACATGCCTCAATCTGAGCGGGTCGGGTGTGAAATCGAACGTAACTCTACTCACTTTGGGTTCAAATCAGTGCGCATTCCAACGCGGCGGCGGTTGCGTTGAGAACTAGCATTCTCAATTTTTACATGTTTTTATTAAATTTCTTCGCTATCAAGTGAATTAAAAAAAATCTGTACAATTAAGATTGGTGTTTGGTTGGTGTGTTGGTTTTAACATTAACGAATGTTCTGTTTCCGAGAAATTTTGCAAATAGGACCAGAAACAGGGTCCACGGAATATTTTTTTACATCAAAGGTGGTAACATTTTTACAAATGCTTTCAATTAAATCTATTGTGTATTATTCCAAGTAAATTATATATTTTTTCCATGATAGCTTCACGCGCGTAATCTTTCAATAATTTGAATTGAATATTGGGATTTGACCCTTCTTAGCGCCTTAACGTGCTGTCTTGTATACCCACATCAAAAAGTACTTTTGTAATATAGGAAATAAAGAATCTTGCTGACTTTTTCTGTTAAAAAGAAAATTATAATTACTGATGTTGTGTTTTTTGTTTCTTAATTAAATAGTTTTGTTTTGTAATATTCTTTATTTAAAACAAAAAATATTGATGAAAAAAGAATAAATCGAAATGAAAAACACATAAATTATCACATTTATATTATGTCAGATTAGTGATAAGTAACGGGTGGCGCAAAAGTACTGGCACTAAAGAAAATACTTTTATTTTTTTTATATGACATTTTCTGTCATTCTGTTGTTGAAAATTGTGTAGTGAACAAATATAAAATACACTGAAAATAAACATGGACCGTTTTACTGCCCAAGAACGTGGAATAAATATGGATTTAGTGAGGGACGCTTTTCCAGGCCGAGTTATCTCTCGTTTTGGCGATTTGCCTTGGCCTGCAAGATCACCCGATCTGACCAGTCCAGACTTCTTTCTTTGGGGTTTTTTGAAATCTCGGGTGTATGTGAACAAGCCACAGACTCTCGCAGCTCTAAAAGAAAACATTCGTCAAGAAATAACGAACATATCGCAGGAAGTGTTACGGCAAGTTATGCAAAATGTCATAAATAGGGCTCAAATGTGTATCAACTCTGGAGGTCACCATTTAAAAGACATCATCTTTAAATCCTAATGGTACGAAATTTAATGGCACAAATATACATTTAAAAAAACCTAAATCTAGTTTTCTAATTTAGAAAAAAATTTATAGCTGAACCAAATAGGGTCTTTACTTTTGCGCCACCCGTTATAATAAAACATAACTAGGTAGGTATTGTTTATTAATTATCCAAGAAACTTGAAAATGCGCACTATCAAGCTACCGCCCGCGACGTTATTAAGGCCAAGTCTGCTATCTTTTAATGCAGGTTAAAAAAAACTATCTGTGTGGCTTTGCCTTTCATCCCAATCCATCTCATCTAGCATAGCCTGCCATTTTGATAGGTTTGATAGAAGAAACATTTTAACATTTACAATAAATTAATATTAAATTATAAAATTATACCACTTTGTTTAAAAAAAAAGGTTAATAGTATAAGTATAACTCTAGTATAAATCACTATTTAATTATATACATAATTTACCAAAACATAAAGAAGGAATACTTTAATCACAATTGTAATTTTCTGAATTGTCTGTGTTCCACAGGCTTTTTAGGATGATATCATGAAATGTTTAGTCGAAAAACCCTGCGCGCTACAGAGCAAGCGATGCTCTGAAACACACAGGCTTTTTCGACGTTTTTAATTAGAAAAACCCAGAGCGGTACAGAGCAGGTAGTGTCTGTACCCCACAGGCATTTCTAATATCGCAGCCCGGCGATAGCGATAAAAACGACGGTGAATCCTGATTCGAATGGCTCTGGTAGACCGGCGAGTGTGGTGAACCTTGTGGATACTGGATTCTTAGCGATTGTTGTGGACTAGGAATGGTTTGAGTACTTGGTGGTTGTGACTGTTGTGAGGGAGTATAACATGATCGCTGCGAATTATAGGGGCTCAGGGGGCCTACTCCCACCTTTTTTATAAGTAAGCTTATATCCAGCAAGCTTGTTACAAGCTCTAAATGATATCACTCAAATTCGTACCACGACATCAAATAACAATCTTGTTTTGTGCTGGGAATGAACGAATGATTACACATATATTGCTTGGAAAAAGCAAAGAAATTATGCTTTGTAAATAGTATACCATTTTATAAGAAATATATGTACCTAGAATAAAACTTTATGTATAACTAGTTTCCGCCCGCGACTTCGTCCGCGTGGATATTAGACAAAAACATTTGGGAACCTTCAACCAGGATCAGACCAGCCGTTTTTACGCGATTAGGCGGGTCCACACCAAGCGCACTGCCTCATGAGGCAAGACGTTAGCCGCGTTTGGCAGACCTCGCACGAAGCTACTCGCTTGGTATTAGTTATTCTGTGGCTTGGTGGGGTGCCTAACCACGTTAAAATGGCTGGTCGGGTCCTGGTTGCAGTTTCCCAAATGATTTTCTCTAATATCTACGCGGACGAAGTCGCGGGTGGAAGCTAGTTTATTACAATAAACAGAAATGGGTCGAGAGATATAAATATCCCGTTCCCGTTTCTTTACCCTTTCCCGTTCCCGTTTGGACCCGTCCCCGTTAGGTGCAGTGCAGTTCCCCTTTGTGCTCGTTCCCGTCCCCAATCCTGTTCAGAATTGAATCCACATTTATGTCTCCTCTCCCTCTCACTCTCAATCTCCCTCTCCCATCCCCCTTCCCGTCTATTTGGGTGACACTAAATTCCCATTTTGGGTATCAAAAATACTGAACATAGCGTACTGAAATACTAAGTGAGTGAAGGACCGAGGGCGACTACAGATATTGAAAATGGGTGACTTTAAAATACAAATTGGGTAACGGGCGACCAAATTACTATTTGGACGACAACCTTAGGGCACACAAAATATAAAAAAGGATCATGCCGGATTCTGGGCCATGATGCGCATTAACCATACATATCTCATTGACTTTGACTTTGAAATGTCATATAATAGGAAAATGTCAAACAATTATAACTGTAAACAGCTCCTTGAGATTGAGATTTCTCTTTTCTCCCGCATTATATTTTAATGACATTCTTCCCACGCAATCAGTATAAAATTACTATAGTATATTGGTAATTTCATCAAAGCGCATCATGGCCTAGCTTGTATAGAAAAATCGGCATAATCCTTTGGCATTTATTTTATTTAAAAAAGATGACTACTATCCTAACCGATATGACAAAAAACAAACAAACGAGAAAGCAGCCTAATAAAAACGTGTTAAAAATACCATGTTGGGCAGCTTAAATCAGTTATAATAGTTACCTACTTGGTATAATAGTTACCCACTCAGTATTTTTGTCACCCATTTAGAGTTTTCTCTGCTAACTTAAATTATTTATCACCCATATGTACCTAGTCGCCGATTTTGAGTATTTTTGTAAGTTAGTCGCCCGTTTAGTTATTTTGTCGCCCAAAAAATAAACTGCTGTCCAGTTTAGTATTTAAGTATCCCATTTACAGTTGCCTTTAATTATTTCCAGTTACCCATTTAATTAATTCCCTTTTTCATGTCATCATTTATAACTCGTTCACTCAATCCGTACCATAAATCCGTACCATGAGCTGCCTTTTTGACAACTAGCGATCTTGTTTTACGTCAATTATGTCAAATCTAGCGATCTTTCAGCGATCTTAAAAAGGGTGTTTTTGTGCGACACAATCAACATGATTTAAAGTAAAATGTTCCAAAAGTAGATTGTTCATAGTGCACAATATGCACATTATGCATATTTCTAGGCATATTGAGTGAACTTTCTTTAAAATATGACTTATAAATAAGTTATCTTTTACAATTATTTTTAGATGACAAAAGAATGGTACGAAATCACGAAGATTTACTGTGAAGAAAAAGGCGTCGTATTTAACTACGCCCAGAATGTGAAATTTTTTAACTTGATGATTATTTGTTCATCGGGTGATTTCATTTGTAGCAGAACCAGCTTGTTCATAACCTGTGCGACAATTGGAGGCTTGTGATGAAAAATCTCAAATTCTACTGGTATTTTGTTCGTGAGTTTTCATTCTGTGAGTGAGCTTGTGCTCTTATAAATCTACACAACTTCCTTTTAAAATAAAACAGTACATGTATTGTATTATTGCCTTTTTATTAATCATCTTCTAATGGGAACATATTACTTAGACAAGTTGTCCCTACTAAATAAACAAAATCAACATTAATTACAGCACGCCCACCTATGATAGTGCTAAGCTATGTTTAGGTCAACATTAATTACAGCACGCCCACCTATGATAGTGCTAAGCTATGTTTAGGTAGGTACCCTAGATTTTTTGTCGTAGAACATGCACAAAACCTAACTACAAATTTTACAAAACCAATTTATAGAAATAAAGTCACGGCCCTTTTGCTAAGCCTAGCTATAGCTAACGCAATGGTACAAAATAAATAAGAGCAAAGAAAATGATTACTTTATTACTTGATATGGGTATTTATTTATGATATTCACTTTTCAAAATGAAACATCTTTTCTATAAGTATGTAATAAAATTGTCACAGTATTGTTGTACAAAATTATCCTTTTTAAGTCGGAAGCTTATGGCGTTTATGGGTTTATCACCGTATGATTCCCTGGCAAACCTGCAAATAACCAAAAATAATGTAAGTAGGTAGATAGATACTCTAACATAATTCAATCAAGCGGTTACGAGCACTTCAGTATAAAACGACTTATTTACACTAGGTACTTGGTTTTAAGACCATAAAACAATAAATATAATACTCCAATTTACTTACATGAACTTAAAAGACGTTGTGACGATATTCGGCTCTTTGGAGTAGAATCCTATCCTGTTTACTGCAAAAGTATTAAATTGTCCACTTTTAAGATATCATGTGTGTGGTTGATTTATCAATAAATTATTAATACGTGGTTATAAATTATATCAATCGAAGGATTATAGCTGTTTAGTGTTTAAAATAAGTAAATATTTTTTTGATCACGAGACGAGTGACACATTTACGCTACGCATGACATAAGTAGGTAGGTACCTCTTTGTTCATGGCTATTGTTGAAACCACAGAATAAATAATCACAACATAGCGTATTTTTTCCTATATCTAAGCAAGGTATAGACAAATTATTAGTAAAATTATTCGTTCTTTCCCAGTACTTTGCGGGAATAATATAAGGTTGTTATATTATCATAGTTTGTTTGACAGAAATGTCATGGTACGAATCTATGTAGAGCTCATATCAACATCGCTGGAAAAAAGATCGTTTTGAAAAAGGCTGGTTTAAACAAGCTGTTATTGCTTTGTCATTATAACACATTACATTTTGCATTAATAATTTTCATCATCAAGACTTCCTCATCACGAGCACAGGTAAGTCTTTGTTATACAAACGAACGGCCTCCACAGTGTGCGTCAAAAATCTTCTAAAATATTTTGTTGTTCAGTGTGAAAGTGTTGTATTTATAGTGTTCGTGTTCACTCTGATAATTTATTTAAAAATAATAATAAATTACGCTTTATTGCACACAAGTAGAAATATTACAGAAAAGGGGACAAAAATACAAAGAAGAAAGTATAGAAGAGGCGGTCTTATTGCCAATCAGCAATCTCTTCCAGGCAACCATTGGGTGTAAAATAAATAGAAAAAATGAAATATAGGGGAGTGGGTGCAATGATAAAAAAAGGAAGAACAAGTGTGTTGTATGAATACAAACAATAGTTATACCTAAAGATAAATACAATTAAAATAAAGGAGAAATTAAATAAATGGTCAATCAGAAGAAGAGGAAAGGAAATGCCTCCTAACTCTAATCTCTAAAGGACTTGGGAGTCTGAGATTTATGTTTACACGGACAGTTGCCATCAGTATCAGTATATCATAGCAGACAAGGTGACCAAATACTTCTGATCAGTTTAAAATGTCAATAAGTTCCATGCACTACAAGTTACCTTTACAAGTTCTGATGGTGACTGTGCGAACCAAATAAATATTCGTAAATGTTCGTGTTCATCATGCTCTTGTTCGTTCGTGTCTACACGCCTTAATAATTTTGATTCCATCCTGCCTGTCACTTTTATGATCGCCAAAGGATCGCTAGATTTGACGTATTAAAATGTATGCTTAGGGTTGCTAACAATAATCTACTATGTTATTTTTCTTTTTCATGGGTAGTTACAAAATAAGTATCGAAAACACTTTATACTTAGATAGACTTACTTAGACGTATTAATGCTTACGATTATGGGAAGAATGTTAATGTTAGGTATAAGAATGGGACGGATTTCTGTAAGCGTTAGAATGGCTGGTTGTCTGTATCGATTCACGTCAGGCTGGAGACCAAAAGTTGCTCCCTATTTGCTACCATTTACGATTTACCTACAGACAAATAATTGCTAAACTTTGAAACAAAATAAAGGGACTTCAAAATGACCAGCCATTCGGATATCATGCATAAGAATAAATAAAACTTATTCTTATGTATCAGGATAGCCGGTCAAATCGGGGGCTAATTGTCTAATTTCAAAAATCTATCGCAATCGCTTTCATTTGACAGATGGATGTGACACATTGCTGCATTTCTTTGGTAAGTTTTTATTTGTGCCAAAAAGAAGCATCAATGTATTACGTCCTGAAAGCGATTGCGATAGATTTTGAAATTAGACAATAGAAAGGCCGGTTGTATAAACTATTCAAATTCTGGGCACTCGTTGTCTACACCATTAACTCTAAAAGTTCATGTTATTATTTACTTGAGTAATTACTACCTCTGTGCAGAACAAAGAAAATATGATTTGTGAGTAATTAATTAGTTTCTTCCAGAAAAAAATGTCATAGAACTTGTAAAAAATAAGTAGTAACTTACTTAAACTTGCGCTAAGTTGGCAACCTTAGATATTTTTTGACAAAGAGTGAACAAGTTAAAGATGATCGCAACAAAATTGCTAAGAAATTTGAGGTAGAAACAACCTTCTTTATAGGACGTCGTGGTACGAAAAGTCAATGTAAGACCTAAAAGACATTGCTATAAGAGCTCGTTGTAGGCCCCCTGGTAGGCCGAAACGTTCAATAAAGATGACGGTGAATACTGTGGTGGATGATAGGGGAATCCGAAGGGATCCAAGTGTCGGGGAGGTCTGATGGCAGTCGGTCCAATGTTACTTGGTTGATAAAAGACTTCTGTCATCTGCGCACTATTACGTCCTGTTGACTGTTGGTCTTTTTCTAGTCGTTTCAGATTAAACACCAATTTATCTATTTCCATCATTGCTATTTCTCGCGTGTTTTCCTGAAGACCCCTTAATTTTTCAGCTAATAAATCGCAATACTTAGTTAGATGACACATCTTTTCGTGGCTTTTGGCCTAGTTGTTTGAGACAAGCGTAGGCTACCATACGATTTTGAGTCCTAGTCTCATCTACTTTCTTTTTTTCTCTGGTGTTTTTCCGGAGTTTTAAACTCGTCATCATCATTCTCCTCTTCTATCTGAAAGTAAATGGGAATGAAATATAAAAAAGTAGGAAACTATAACTATGTACCTGGGGTTTAAAGTTCAACTATTAGTTATTCTGTGGTTTAACTTTTTTGCTATCGCTTTTAAAGAAGAATGCCACAAAAAACCCAGAGTCGATTAAAATAATGTATGTATGGTGAGGTAGACAAGACATACTCGTAGTATGTCTCAAATATTCAATTTGATTTCGCCTAAACAATCCCCAACATTTATAAAAAGGTGTGAGACCGCGGGGTATTACATAGTCACTGTGTACTATCTCATAGTGCGTTTGTGTACATGTAAGTAGTTTTGTTACAGTGCCGCTCAGACTCAGAAGCGCTCTTGGCGGAGCTTGACAGCTGATCGTACTCAATCACGTTTGTTAAGCAACGCTCGGTCCGGCCAGGTATCGGATGGGTGACCATTACAACTGAGCGCTTCCGTGCTTTGGAGCTTGGCTTGTCATCAGATAACAGTCGTTAAGCCAAGTTAGAGGCTTGATAAACTCTTACACCAGATGTGGCTAATACCTAATCCTCATAAGATAAGAAGAAGAAGAAGTTTAATTTGCCTGAATAAATGAAAATTCTATTCTATTCTATTTGTACAACGTTACGTAAATATTTTGCGTATTTCAACGGTAATATTATATGTTCTACATATTCTATTAATCTATTAGAACGCTATCTCAAAACGCAGCTGGTTGTAGCAGCCCTTCATACCTTGCAAAGCCAAGGTAGTAGATCACGCTAATAAATATTATGCCCCTAACTGACCAAGTTATGCCTAGTGTGATAGAGTGTTGCTAGGAGATTCTAAATGCGCATTTTGTTTCTCATCAAAAGTCACCAAAACAGCAATAGTGAATCTATACCAAACTGCGTTAAATATCGATTTGACGTGCACTCCGAAGCACGGAAGCGCTGCACCATCGGTCACCCATCCGACACTTGACCAGACCGAAGTTGCATACCAAATACGTGATCGAGTTCGATCAGCTTGTCAAGCTCCGCTATGAGCGCTCCTGAGCGGCGCTGTAACAAAACTACTTAGGTACCTACATGTTATACACAAACGCACTAAGTAGTACCCCGCCTTCTCGATAACTTTTTTAATGTTGGGGATTGTTTTAGCGAAATCAAAGTGCATATTTGAGACATACTATAACTGGTCTACCTCACCATACATGAATTAATTTATTCGACTCTGGGTTTTCTTTGATTTCGTAGTATTGTCTTTTATTAGCTTAATATAAAAAAATTACTGAAAAAAATCTTTTTTAAAAACACGTTTTTAAATACGTAATTTATTATGGATGGCCTTTTAGGTCAGAAGAATTAAACCAAAATATTTTTTAAAAACACGTTTTTAAAACGGACTAAATTATTACAAAAAAATCGGACTAAAAATATTAAAACGGACAAGTAAAAACAAACTAAAAAGTAAAAAATAAATTCTTCTGTAAATATTTTTAACCCTAATAACCTATACCTACAGAAATTTTAAACCTAAAAATTTTAAACCAAAAAACGTGGGGCGCATGCTATAGGCAATATGGATGATTTAAACCATTGATGATTTAAAATTTTCAAACGAGCTGAAACTCGATGGGGTAGCGTGGTTTTATTATATGGCATTCTTCTGGCTCCATCATCAAATCCTCGGACACTATTTCCCAACAAAGTACTCGTCAAGACGATTCAAACGAGCCCAAACTCGATGGGGTAGCGTGGTTTTATCATAGAGTTCCTATGGCCTTCTTCCGGCTCCATCTTTAGATACTCGGACACTATTTCCCAACAAAGTACTCGTCAAGACGATTCAAACGAGCCCAAACTCGATGGGGTAGCGTGGTTTTATCATAGAGTTCCTATGGTCCGATTTCTTCGCGGCTAATACTAGGTGTAGCCGGCTAAAGCTAGGTCCAGCATGGCAAATAAAGAAAGTTTTTTCTGTTGTCTGTTAAAAAAAATAACCTCGAAATTTAAATTTCAAACCCAACCCGGGACCTACAGGAGTAAAGCAGATCGGGGACACCTTGTAGGGAAGAAGACGTTCAGGTAAGTGGACATTCGGGGAATGGACGTTCCGTGAAATAGACATAATGACACAGAATATACCTATGATAATGACCCGACTGGACATTCCGGTAAAAGGACCTAACGTGCCTAAAGGAAATGAGGCGGAGACTTGTGTCACGGAATGTGGCAAAATCATGGCCTGACCCATATATATTAAGGTTAAGTATGTTAATGATGTGCTCTTACTTGTATTTCTGTTAGTCCACATTGGGAAGCGATCGTTTGCAGGCACGTATCCAGACTTTTAATTCGGGGGGGGGGGGACAACTGCATCCCGCAAACCGGCAAAAATTCTTTCGTATGTCTGTATGTTCTCTTCTACAGGTCGCATTTCTCAACCGATTCTCGTGAAAATTTGTGAGCAGGTTCGAAAATTATATGGATTTTTTTTTGTCGAGCCAGATTTTTTTAATTTTTCAAAATGGCGGAGATATGTAAAAAAACAGGTATTTCGGCTTTCCAGCGCTGTCTGTTCTCCTCTACAGGTCGCATTTCTCAAGCGATTCTCGTGAAATTTTGTGAGCAGGTTTGAAAATGATATACAAATTTTTGTCACGCCACTTTTTCGATTTTTTTCGAAATGGCGGAGATATGTAAAAAAAAACCTATTGCTGTCCAGCTTTCCGGCTCTGTCTTTTCTCCTCTATAGGTCGCATCTCTTAACCGAATTTCGTGAAATTTTGTGGGCAGGTTTGAAAATCATATAGATTTTTCAAGTTGAGACAGTTTTTCTAAATTTTTCGTAACGGCGGAGATATGTAAGAAAAATGTATTTCAGTCCGGCTTTCTGACGCTGGATGTTCTCCTCTACAGGTCGCATTTCTCAACCGATTCTCGTGAAATTTTGTGAGCCATTTTGAAAATAATATAGATTTTTTTTGTCACGCCAGTTTTTGGAAATTTTTCAAAATGACGGAGAAATGTTAAAAATACATATTTCAGTCCGGCTTTCCAGGGCTGTCTGTTTTCCTCTACAGGTAGCATTTCTCAACCGATTCTCGTAAAATTTTGTAAGCAGGTTTGAAAATTGTATAGATTTCTTATGTCAAGCCAGTTTTTCATTTTTTTTCTAAATGGCGAAGATAATGTAAAAAAATCAAATTTCAGTCCGTATTTCCAGTGCTGGCTGTTCTCCTCTACAGGTCGCATTTCTCAACCGATCTCGGTGAAATTTTGTGAGCAGGTTCGATAAATATATAAAAAAAAAAATGTCGAGACAGTTTTTCGAAATTTGTGAAAATGACGGAGATATGTAAAAAAACATATTTCATTCCAGCTTTCCGGCTGTTTGATCTCCTCTACAAGTCGCATTTCTCAACAGATTCTGGTGAAATTTTGTGAGTAGGTTCGATAATTATATATAACTATTCAGTCAAGCCAATTTTTCCAAATTTATAAAAAAAATACTCACCCATTATGAAAAATGATCAAAATTAGAAGCACCATCTAGCTGCAATACTCACGTACCTACTGTGTGCTTTGAAAACTTCATAGCGACATTTTATTTTATTTTTTCGCGAGGTCTACAGCTCACGGAGCCACTATTCGTCCAAGTTTAATACATAACAGAAATGAGTAAAAAATAATGACACTCTTTTATCAGGTCTAAAACTTCTTGGTTTAGAAATAAATATTTTTTGCTGATTTTACTTCTAAATTCATTGATGAACGGATCAGACGAAGCCTGAAGCATGTTCATAATATCCTCATTTGACCATTCGCCGGAGCATTTTCGGGAATGAGAGAGGCGGGATTGCCGATAGTCCTTATTAGACCCTCATTAGATAAATGAATTGTATGTCAAGGGTAGCAGATATTAGCAGCTAATATATAATAGGGTAATTACTAGAAGGACTAAGGAATCTCTTGAAACATAGATCTGCAGTAGGATCGAGAAGGCAAAAAAGTTACGATCCAAGAAAAGTAATAATTTCGAATATAAATGCGCGTCTTTTAAATAGGTCAAGTAGGACATGACGACAGCAATTATTTGCAAAACATAGTTTGTGTAAACACACAAAGCTTCATAAAAGACAATTAAAAAAAGAAAATTGCTAATACTATCATCAATATCTCAAGAAATACATTCGTAGACATCCGAGCATAAAAATTACACTTAAATAATATATTTCGTGTTTAATAAATTTATGAGGCATATTTCCTTTAAAACACGGTAATTTTTTTTTTGTGATTGATCCCAGTATCCCATAACTATACTACAATAAGGCTACTATGATAATTTTAATGAATTAGAACCTTCCAATTTTCGCCTTTTTTCCGCTTGCCGACCACTGTGCGCCGGGTCCGGTTTGCGGCAAACCAGTCCCGGAGGTACTGCACCGCCCGTTCTGGCATCCTCCGGGACGGCTGCCGCGGACCCGCGTTCGGGACGCAAAAATCTAAAAAGTTTAATGATAAAATTAAATGTGCTCACTTGAGCTGCTGTAACGCCGCACTCGGCCGCCAGTGCGCGCTTTTCTCCCATGGTCACGCCTCGCCGGGCCCGGTTGGCGGCGTACCATTCCCGGAGGCGCTGCACCGCCGTTTCCGGCAGCCTCCGGGATGGCCGCGGCCCAGCGCCACCTAGTAAAAGCCATGAGAACGTTTTTATTACAACTTTTGGCTTAACTATGCTCAACTGGTTGTGCCGTTGGTACTTTTGATTCCCGTCTACACAACTGATTGGTCCGTTGGGAAAAAAAAATGAACCTATGGCCCAACTGACGAAAACTCGAATCCTTGGTTGTGCCGTAGGTGCTTTTGAGATACAACTGATTGCCACCACTGCTTGTGAGCCATGTATGGGTAGATGCGAATAGTTGAGCAGTGGGAATATGTTGATAAGCGGAGTTTTATGAACGTAGAAAGGTTTCATCGGCATAATTCTTACTTACTCTAATCTCCTTTAAGAGCCATATGACAAATCTGCACTCTGCGTATATTCACAGACTAGTAAGAAATACTGAAGCGTTAACGACAACTCACGAGTTCACAATATTGTGTTGAAACTAATGACCAAGCGATTTTGATACTTTGCCCAAAGTTTTATGTTTGTTAGTATTTCTATGGAGTAATTTGTTATCCCCATGCCGCACATTTTTAGACTGCCATGGATTTGCATGTGAAGAAACAGATTATAGGAAGATGATACCATAAATGGGACAGATGATATATTTGTTAAAAATAAAAAAAAAAATTATTACCTAGTGCTTTATCTAGCAAAGGAAGTTTTTCGTTTTAGATTAAAACTATAGCTTAGTTAGAACATGGGTCGCCAAACTTTTTAGCCTAAGGGCCTAAATAGGTTTTTGTGACACTGTTATAAGAAATGTAACAATGTATTATTACATCCACAATCCACAACAAAAAAAAACAAAGGCCTGTTCCTCAGCAGCAGGTGCATTAAAAATGGCTGATATGCATGGTTATTTGTGATGCCGTCTGTTTAAAATTTTGCGGAAAATAATCCTGTCCTGTACTGTCTCAGGGTGTGTCCCCACTTAGGCCGCGCTCCGCGCTCCGCGCTCCGCGAACCTCGGAGCATATGTGGACGCGCGAACTCCGTCTGCTCCGCGCTCCGTTCCCGTAATCAAATAAGCTTTATTCATATAAACTTAATTATTAAGTACTTTTGTCTCCACATTATTATTATTGTGTAATTAATAATGAGTGGAAAAGAAGGGGTAAAACTTTGAATTAACAATCATGCCTATGTATAGTCAGCAGCACATCAGGTTATACAAAGTGTCAAAAAATTTCAATTTATTTTGGACCTTGTCTTGAAGGCTCAATAGGCTTTTCGTAATGAAAAAAAACTGTTGGCTCGATAGATGGCGTTGATAAAAATTTGTGTCAACCAAACTACTTACTTCTCTTATCTAAGGTGTGTAGGCTGTGGAATCATGGATCACAGTATTTTCTTGATTTATCTGAATTCCGGAATGCAAATTCCACGATTTCTAGTGTTGCCAGTAGTCGTTTCTAAAAAAGTACTTACATTTTATGTTACTATGGAGTATGGTTATGTCTTTTTGTTTATGGGCCGATTTGACCGTTTTCGGTGAAACTCGGTTTTTGGTGTTATTTTGACAAAAAAATAGCAACACAATATTAAAAATATAAAAAATCCAGGATAGCGGGCAACTTTTTTGCTTGGTAGCCAATTTCTATGAAACTCGGTTTTTGTTACTGCTTTAACAAGAAAACAGCAACGCAATGTTAATAAAAATACAAAAATCCAACATGGCGGCCAACTTTTCTGTTTGTGGGCCGATTCCGCCGATTACAATGAAACTCGATTTTTGGTACTATTTTGACAAGAAAACAGCAACGCAAAGTTAAAAATAGCAAAAATCCAAGATGGCGGTCAACTTTTTTATTTGTGGGCCGATTTCAATGAAACTCAGTTTTTCTTTTTATTTTGACAAGGAAACAGCAACGATATATTCAAAAATATAAAAATTCCAAGATGCCGGCCAACTTTTTTGTTTTTGGGCCGATTTCGATGAAACTCGGTTTTGGGTACTATTTCGAAAATAAAACAGCAACGCAATAATAAAAATTGAAAAAAATTCAAGATGGCGGCCAACTTTTTTGTTTTTGGGCCGATTTCAATGAAACTCGGTTTTTAGTACTATTTCGACAAGAAAACAGCAACGCAATAATAACAATATAAAATATCCAAGATGGCGGCCAACTTTTTTGTTTTTGGGCCGGTTTCGATGAAAATTGTTTTTTGGAACTATTTCGACAGTAAAACAGCAACGCAATAATAAAAATATAAAAAATCCAAGATGGCGGCCAACTTTTTGTTTTTGAGCCGATTTCGATGAAACTCGGTTTTGGGTACTATTTCGAAAATAAAACAGCAACGCAATAATAAAAATTGAAAAAATCCAAGATGGCGGCCAACTTTTTTGTTTTTGAGCCGATTTCGATAAAACTCGGTTTTGGGTACTTTTTCGAAAAAAAATCAGCGACGCAATAATAAAAATTGAAAAAAAACCAAGATGGCGGCCAACTTTTTTGTTTTTGGGCCGATTTTGATAGAACTCGGTTTTTAGTACTATTTCGACAAGAAAACAGCAACGCAATAATAAAAATATAAAATATCCAAGATGGCGGCCAACTTTTTTGTTTTTGGGCTAATTTCGATGAAACTCGGTTTTTAGTACTATTTCGACAAAAAAACAGCAACGCAATAATAAAAATTGAAAAAAATCCAAAATCGCGGCCAACTTTTTTGTTTTTGGGCCGATTTCGATGAAACTCGATTTTTGGTACTATTTCGACAAGAAAACAGCAACGCAATAATAAAAATATAAAATATCTAAGATGGCGGCCAACTTTTTTGTTTTTGGGCCGGTTTCGATGAAACTTGTTTTTTGGAACTATTTCGACAATAAAACAGCAACGCAATAATAAAAATATTAAATATCCAAGATGGCGGCCAACTTTTTTGTTTTTGGGCTAATTTTGATGAAAATTTAAAAGCTTCTGGAGGACTTTAAGTATCGGCTTACCACGCTCTCAGAAGTTCTATAGTGATTCCGTCGTCACCCACCGCCTTGTTGTTTTTCAGCTGTTTGAGAGCCATACTAATCTCGTGCATGCTGACGTCCGAAGTATCTTGGGTATAGTGTAGTGTAAGCTTGGCTCTGGGGTCTTTAGCTTTGCTTTCAACAGGTATCTGCGTGGAATATAACTGCCCATAGAAACTATCGATCTCCCTCAGGATTTCAGGCTTTGCTGAGATGATGCGTCCGTCGTCAGTTTTTAGCTTCGTCATCTGGCTTTGCCCAATAGACAGATCTTGAAAAGTATGAAACAGGAATGAAACTTGTTTCGAAATATCGATATTATCATTAGGGCTGACTTTTACTAAGGCACCAAAATATCTATCCTGGTGAAAAAAAGTTACAACTGCACTGAAGCCAAAAAAAATATGAACGATTTTTTTCTGGCGTTAGTGGCACCTAAGATTTTTTGGTGCCATAGTAAAAGTTAACCCTAATGATAAAATTTATAGTTACTTGGAAACAAGTTTCATTCCTGTACCATACCTTTAAAAAAATTGGGCCAATAAGTTGCATTGTCTATTTGATTTAAAGATAAAAAATAATGAAAAATGTTAAAACCTTAATATTAACAATATTAACAGTCGATGACGTTTAAAATTTGCAATGCTGCTGCATCAATAAGTCATTTTTGACAAATACCCTTCATTGCCGCCTTTGATTCTATACGACTCACTTGTTATAGATAAATGTTATAGTCTTTACCTGTTTCTATAGTATTATGTAGTCTGCGCTTGTAGTAAGACTAGTAAGTGAGTAACTCGATGTTTTTTGTCAGTTCTAAAATATCTTTACGTAAAACGCTAGTTTTTTACATTCTCTTTGTACTTACCTACCTAAGTAATAGTATAATAGTATTTACCTACATAATGTTGTCATACGTACTAGCATCAAATCAATCCGCACCGGACAAATCTACGTGATTTTTGGTGCGTGTAACACTAATGTAATGTTTTATTTTTGACTAGCTGATGCCTGCGACTTCGTACGCGTGGACATTATTACTCCGGCGTATTCATATAAGGTCATCCAGGTGTTCCAGATCTTAGATTTTTATATCTCAACAAAAAATGCTCATCAGGCTGAACAACTTTTGTTAAGGTGTCATTTTTGTAATTTGTATAGTTTTGTATGGTAATGCATCAGGTGTTCCAATTTCCAAAATCATTATACTCTTAACTATACCCAGGCTTAACAGCTATATTACAAAAAAAGTTTTATTAGAATCCGTTCAGTATTCCCTGAGATTAGCGTGTTCAAACAGACAAACAAACAGACACACTTTTTTTCTAAATTCTTACTCTATTACTATGTCTCCATCGTCCCACATATTTTTTTTTTGAAATATATGTAATGTAAATGTTAATAATTTTTACTGCTTTATTATATGTAAGGATAAATAAATAAAAAAAGGGAAGCATAGTTTACAATTGCAATAAAATGAGGGTTGTTATAGCACTGATTGGCCCGTCACACATATTTTAATGTAATTAGTTGGTTTTGTTTTTATTTTTGTTTGTTTGTTGTTCCTTGCTGTTTCTTGGTATGTAAGTGTGATGTGTGTCAATAAAATTTTATTCATTCATTCATTCATTCATTCATTCACATTCGAGTGATGATGAAGTCGGCGCGAGAGTCTCGCATGCTGAATTTAATTTTGATTATTTTTTTTATTAGGTTATTTCAGAAAAAGTTTTAAAATTTTTAGAAAAATTCAATAAAATAAGTCACCATTCAATAAAATATTAAAATATATAAGAATGGAATAAAAATAAATATTTTGTTAAATTCATTAAATTAATTTTCAATGTACCAGAAGGTCGTGAGAGGCACGAGATCTGTTAATTTTTGTTTTCAGATCATTTTGGCTACTCTAGACGCTCATATCAATTTAACGCTGACTGTACTTTAACCCGATTAAATAATACCCAAACTTAATTTCTCCCATAATGGACAAGAATAACGCAATGTAAACAATGACAAAAGGTCAAGATGACTGCGAACTTACTTGACTTTGATTTTGGTTTGATTTTGATGTAACTCGGTTGTAAAAAAAAGTAAAACAATTAAAGAATTTGGCCGCGTCCTGGAATTTTAATATTTTTAATATTGCGTTGCTGTTTTCTTGTCAAAATAGAAACAAAAACCGAGTTTTATTTAAATCGGACCACAAACAAAAAGTTGGCTGCCATCTTGGATTTTTTATTATAATTGCGTTGCTGATTTCTTATCAAAATAGTAACAAAAACCGAGTTTTATTTAAATCGGACCACAAACAAAAAGCTGGCCGCAATCTTGGATTTTTTATATTTTTATTATTGCGTTGCTCTTTTATTGTCGAAATAGTACCAAAAATAGAGTTTCATCGAAATCGGCCCAAAAACAAAAAAGTTGGCCACCATTTTGGATTTTTTTTATATTTTATTATTGCGTTGGTGTTTTATTGTCGAAATAGTACCAAAAATCAAGTTTCATCGAAATCGGCCCAAAAACAAAAAAGTTGGCCGCCATTTTGGATTTTTTTCAATTTTTATTATTGCGTTGCTGTTTTTTTGTCGAAATAGTACTAAAAACCGAGTTTCATCGAAATTAGCCCAAAAACAAAAAAGTTGGCCGCCATCTTGGATGTTTTATATTTTTATTATTGCGTTGCTGTTTTCTTGTCGAAATAGTACTAAAAACCGAGTTCTATCATAATCGGCCCAAAAACAAAAAAGTTGGCCGCAATCTTGGATTTTTTCAATTTTTATTATTGCGTTGCTGTTTTATTTTCGAAATAGTACCTAAAACCGAGTTTCATCGAAATCGGCCCAAAAACAAAAAAGTTGGCCGCCGTCTTGGATTTTTTTTCAATTTTTATTATTGCGTTGCTGTTTTATTTTTGAAATAGTACCTAAAACCGAATTTCATCGAAATCGGCTTAAAAACAAAAAGTTGGCCGCCATCTTGGATTTTTTTCAATTTTTATTATTGCTTTGCTGTTTTATTTTTGAAATAGTACCCAAAACCGAGTTTCATCGAAATCGGCCCAAAAACAAAAAAGTTGGCCGCCATCTTGGATTTTTTTCAATTTTTATTATTGCGTTGCTGTTTTATTTTTGAAATAGTACCCAAAACCGAGTTTCATCGAAATCGGCCCAAAAACAAAAAGTTGGCCGCCATCTTGGATTTTTTAATATTTCAACATTGCGTTGCTGTTTTGTTGTCAAAATAGTACCATAACAGAATTTCATCAAAATCGACCCACAAACAAAAAGTTGGCTGCCATTTGTGATTTATTAATATTTTCAACATTGCGTTGCTGTTGTTGCTGAACAAAAAGAAAATAAAGAAGTTAGCGACCATCTTGGATTTTTGTCATTATCAACATGGCGTTCCTGTTTTCTTTTAAAAATAGTACCCGAAACCGAGGTTCATCGAAATCGGCCCACAAACAAAAAAGTTGGCCGCCATCTTGGATTTTTTTTAACATGGCATTGTTATTTTCTTGTCAAAATAGAACCAAAAACCGGGTTTCATCGAAATCAGCCTACAAACATAAAAGATGGCCGCCATCTTGGATTTTTTATTTTTTTTAACATAGCATTGTTGTTTTTTTGTCAAAATAGTACCAAAAACCGAGTTTCATCGAAATCGGCCCACAAATAACATGGCCGCCATCTTGGATTTTTATTTTCTTAACAAAGCATTGTTATTTTCTTGTCAAAATAGAACCAAAAACCGAGTTTAATCGAAATCGGCCTACAAACAAAAAAGATGGCCGCCATCTTGGATTTTTTAGTTTTTTAACATTTCATTGTTATTTTCTTGTCAAAATAGTACAAAAAACCGAGTTTCATCGAAATCGGCCCACAAACAAAAATCAACCAGTATAAACAAATACAGCAATGTGCGGCTGCCATTTTGAATTCCAAATCTAACATCAAAATCGTGCCAAAAATACTTTTCATGACACCAACGTAAAAAAAATTGCAAATACAATTTTCAATCAATATAAATATAACCCAATCGAAAGCGTAAGCCCTGTCGGGATAGGGCCCGAGATGCATACATTGCCAAAGTATGGCCTCTCGGGCCCTCCCACCCCCCTCCTATACCGCACCACCCCGCACAATTGCTCTGTCTAGACGCCTCCGATGATCGACTGTATGAACTATCTTTAGGCTGTGCCTGTACTGTGCTTAGATGATCAAATCTTATTAGTCGCACTATACTACAGACTAGTACTGAGGCGCGTTCAATTCCCTGATCATGTTTTTGTGTTTTTGTTATTAAAATTTTATGGTGCTCCTCAGAAAAACATTTTATTTGATTTAGAATATAGGAAAGTTTAAATTATTCGTATTCCAAACGGAAAACGAAGTTTTTCTAATTAAAAGTTCTTCGGTCGTTCCGAATCCTAACACAAGAGCGAAATATGAAACAACCGCGTTCGTCGGCAGAACGTGCCTCTGACGCAGAAATTCGACACACGTCCAACACTGAGGAGCGCTCGTGTGCGGTACTGACAAAGAGTGAAATATTTGACGGTCGGTGCATCGCATTTTGTAGTAATTTTGCAGTTAGATTTCTCATTATTATTGAATTCAAATAACAAATTCATGCTTAAAAATTATTAAATCTTTATTCCGTATGAAGTAACAATTATTTGGGTATAAATTTTGCTCAATAATATGTTCGTAGATAGGAGAAATTCACAGTTAACTCAAAGCGATTTTCGTAGTTTTTTGGTTTAGAATAAGATTTTTTTTCTATATTATTTCAATGATATTTCAAAATTCCGAGGCCGCTATGAACTATTCTACTATATAAGAAATAACATTCAATTTTTTTTATTTCATTTGTTTATACCAGTAGTCCAATCCATGAGCTCAAAAACGTGCCCTCGCGCATTTTATGAAAATCTTTCTCTGCAATTTTGGGTTTAATTAAAAAGTTAAGCAAAATTTACAAAAAGCGAGGCCGCTACGAACTATTCCAATAGCTATTCTGCACTATTCAATAAGTCAAAATTGTTAATGTATGTTTGTTTCTGAGATCGACAACGCCAAAATTCCCCATTTTAACCAAAAATCACAGTCGATACGTCATATGGCTCTTAACATAATTTTAATTACCATAAAATCAAAGGGCATAATTTTTATATGTCTAAAGGTAATTTATCATAAAACACGAAGTGCATAATGGATAACCATACATTTTCAAGTCAGAAACGATTTTTGGAAGAATTATATCACTTCACTACCCAAGTAACATTCATTGGGGCCTAGGTCGTATTGTAACAAATGCCTTTAGGTTCTATTAAGGACTTAAAAAGCGTAAAGCTGTGCTATCTGGTCATATTAAATACTTGAAAATTATTTATATAAGTTTTAGTTAATATAAGTTACATTTCGGTATCTGAAACAAAACAACCCATATATATTAAGGTGATGTGCTCTTACTTGGTTTACCGAGAGTCCCGTTTCCCGGGCGAGCTCCTCCTTCATCGGCTTCGTTACTACGGCCCGGGTGCGTTTCGCGGCAAACCATTGCTTGAGGTACCGTACGGCCTCTTCTGGCAGCCGCTGGTACGGCTGCCCCTGCTCCCCCGGAGCCGGGTTCGGTGGGACGCCACCTAGTCGACATAAAAGCCATGAGAACGTTTTTATTACAACTTTTGGCTGCAGTGCAGTGGTTATCATATAATGGTGTGTGTAAGCTTTTATTCAGCCGGTTTGGGCGCACTTTATACAAGGTGTTTGGTAAAAGCCTTATAAAGCCGAATATGGTAAATAGGGACCATCAAACTGAACAACTTTTACTATGGGACCAACTCTGAAATCGCGAAAAAAAATCTGCTGTTCCATACATTTTGATATTTTCGTTATTAATTTTTGTATGAAACAGCAGATTTTTTTTTCGCGATTTCAGAATTGGTCCCATAGTAAAAGTTGTTCAGTTTGATGGTCCCTATCTACCATATTCGGCTTTATAAGGCTTTTACCTAACACCTTGTATAGCATTTCTCTGATGCATAATAAGCTGTAAAGTAGCTATTTCATAGGCGCTTCAATTGTCAAATAATTGCTTAATAGGCAACTTTTATATGACTCCAAATGATATAGATGTAGTGTACTGTCAACGAACAGGTATGTCCCAAATATGCAATTTGATTTCGCCTAAACAATCCCCAACATTTAAAAAGGTGTGAGACCGCGGGGTATTACATAGTCACTGTGTACTATCTCATAGTGCGTTTGTGTACATGTAAGTAGTTTTGTTACAGTGCCGCTCAGACTCAGAAGCGCTCTTGGCGGAGCTTGACAGCTGATCGTACTCAATCACGTTTGTTAAGCAACGCTCGGTCCGGCCAGGTATCGGATGGGTGACCATTACAACTGAGCGCTTCCGTGCTTTGGAGCTTGGCTTGTCATCAGATAACAGTCGTTAAGCCAAGTTAGAGGCTTGATAAACTCTTACACCAGATGTGGCTAATACCTAATCCTCATAAGATAAGAAGAAGAAGAAGTTTAATTTGCCTGAATAAATGAAAATTCTATTCTATTCTATTTGTACAACGTTACGTAAATCCTTTCGGGGCGTTAGGACCAAGGTGCTAAAATGACCAAGGTTCTGAAATGTCCAAAGTTGCAAAATTACTAATATTTTCGGATCCTAATGACCCTAGTCACCACGGCTCCGAGGAATAATTAATAGGAAGCAGCCGTCGAAGCGTTTCTCTACTAAACAGACTCGCTGCGAGTTATTCTAATAGGTACCACCAGTTAACTTTCAAATCTATTTAACCCCTAAACTAACCGAAGTAGAAGAATCCAGCATTCCGTACTTAGGCCTCTGAGTACAACCTACGAGCTCGATTTATGTTAGATAATTACAACACACCTGATATCCGACAGGGCAGGCAACCCTTACCCACATAACGCTCTGCGAGTAGTTTTAAGTTTAACCTTTTAAAATAACCCCTAGGGAAGAATAGTAGATTTCTAGCTTCGTATTCTTCGTGTCATATCACCGTGTACAAGTTCAAGGTCTGCGATTGCAACGTTGATATTTTTGTATTGTATAGAATCCCTTATATTTAAATAAAACTGTAGTTTGGCATTGACTGTAATTTAAGTGGTTTATTTATTTTCCCTTGAGGTTAAGGTGAGTCAATCGCATGAGGTTATATTTATTAATTACTGTTTCTTAAGCCAAAAAGGCAATAAGAGAGAGGCAATCATATGACAATACATGTTTGTAAATATCGTTCCATCTGATAAAGCTGACAAGTTTTTTGCGCCCATTTTCTTGTCAGCTAAAAGACGTCATAATGGGTGGTAGGGTAAAAGAATTGACGATTTAAAAATGCTTATTATGTGAGCTTATTAAAGTAAAATATATTTCACTTTCACTTTCATAACATTTGCCTCATTTTGTTGCAATATTTGAGCAACTTTATCGGCAATAGTATCCATCTTGGGAATTCAATTTTTTTATTGAAGTGTTGAAGTGTGTTTTCTCCATCATCCCGATAACGAATTTACCCGCATTTGCTAAATTTACCCCTTTTATTTCCCTTTTATCGCGGCGCAAGCAATAACGCTTTAAGCGTTTAATTTGACTGTTATGTTAATTAAATCAAACAAATATGAATTGAAAGCTCATTAAATATGGCCGGTATACATTTTGATTAGTGTTTAGTGCGAGTGGCTCGTTTAGTGTTTAGCAAAAAACACGTTCGGACAGTCTCTGATTAGTGTTTAGTGTTTAGTGCGAGCGAAGTACAGTGTTTAGAAGCGCGTTCTATTTTTTCTGCGAGTAGCTCCTCCCGCGCGTCCCGCACGTCCCGCCTTCACCCCTCACTTGCCGGCAAACGTTGCAAACCGGCCATAATGGTCGGTATACATTTTGATTAGTGTTTAGTGCGAGTGGCTCGTTTAGTGTTTAGCAAAAAACACGTTCGGACAGTCTCTGTTTAGTGTTAAGTGTTTAGTGCGAGCGAAGTACAGTGTTTAGAAGCGCGTTCTATTTTTTCTGCGAGTAGCTCCTCCCGCGCGTCCCGCACGTCCCGCCTCCACCCCTCACTTGCAGCTAAACACGCACTAAGCACGTCCGGACAGGACTGTTAAGTGTTTAGTTTATATCAACAAAGCCTGTACTAAACAGCGTATGCTAAACAGTATGGGACATCACCTACTAATCACTACACACTAAACAGTGCACTAAACACTAAGCACTTTGCTAATCAAAATGTATACCGGCCATGCATCATTACCATATTTTCCTACTGAGGTAGGAAAATATGATAATGATGCATGTTCATTATCGCTGGCGGCAAATGCCGGGCCTGTGGTGGCACAATTATTAGTGCTGGCGCCGGCGGCGGTTCCTGCGGTGGAGAAATTGTAGAGTTAGGAATCTGATTGGGGCAATCCATAAATTACGTCCTACTGAGGTAGGAAAATATGATAATGATGCATGTTCATTATCGCTGGCGGCAAATGCCGGGCCTGTGGTGGCACAATTATTAGTGCTGGCGCCGGCGGCGGTTCCTGCGGTGGAGAAATTGTAGAGTTAGGAATCTGATTGGGGCAATCCATAAATTACGTCCTACTGAGGTAGGAAAATATGATAATGATGCATGTTCATTATCGCTGGCGGCAAATGCCGGGCCTGTGGTGGCACAATTATTAGTGCTGGCGCCGGCGGCGGTTCCTGCGGTGGAGAAATTGTAGAGTTAGGAATCTGATTGGGGCAATCCATAAATTACGTCCTACTGAGGTAGGAAAATATGATAATGATGCATGTTCATTATCGCTGGCGGCAAATGCCGGGCCTGTGGTGGCACAATTATTAGTGCTGGCGCCGGCGGCGGTTCCTGCGGTGGAGAAATTGTAGAGTTAGGAATCTGATTGGGGCAATCCATAAATTACGTCCTACTGAGGTAGGAAAATATGATAATGATGCATGTTCATTATCGCTGGCGGCAAATGCCGGGCCTGTGGTGGCACAATTATTAGTGCTGGCGCCGGCGGCGGTTCCTGCGGTGGAGAAATTGTAGAGTTAGGAATCTGATTGGGGACTGAGTTAGGAATCTGATTTTCCTACTGAGGTAGGAAAATATGATAATGATGCATGTTCATTATCGCTGGCGGCAAATGCCGGGCCTGTGGTGGCACAATTATTAGTGCTGGCGCCGGCGGCGGTTCCTGCGGTGGAGAAATTGTAGAGTTAGGAATCTGATTGGGGCAATCCATAAATTACGTCCTACTGAGGTAGGAAAATATGATAATGATGCATGTTCATTATCGCTGGCGGCAAATGCCGGGCCTGTGGTGGCACAATTATTAGTGCTGGCGCCGGCGGCGGTTCCTGCGGTGGAGAAATTGTAGAGTTAGGAATCTGATTGGGGCAATCCATAAATTACGTCCTACTGAGGTAGAAAAATATGATAATGATGCATGTTCATTATCGCTGGCGGCAAATGCCGGGCCTGTGGTGGCACAATTATTAGTGCTGGCGCCGGCGGCGGTTCCTGCGGTGGAGAAATTGTAGAGTTAGGAATCTGATTGGGGCAATCCATAAATTACGTCCTACTGAGGTAGGAAAATATGATAATGATGCATGTTCATTATCGCTGGCGGCAAATGCCGGGCCTGTGGTGGCACAATTATTAGTGCTGGCGCCGGCGGCGGTTCCTGCGGTGGAGAAATTGTAGAGTTAGGAATCTGATTGGGGCAATCCATAAATTACGTCCTACTGAGGTAGGAAAATATGATAATGATGCATGTTCATTATCGCTGGCGGCAAATGCCGGGCCTGTGGTGGCACAATTATTAGTGCTGGCGCCGGCGGCGGTTCCTGCGGTGGAGAAATTGTAGAGTTAGGAATCTGATTGGGGCAATCCATAAATTACGTCACACGTTAAGGGGGAGGTAGGGGGTCAACAAAGTGTGAATTGTGTGACAAGGGGTGGGAGGGGTCCTAAATTTCGTGACGTCACATTTCAAAATCATTTAAATTGAAATATAACAAGTTTCGAAACTGCCGTTTTAATTCAATACTGTAGGCGGTCTAGCTCAGTGGGGCGGGCGGATGAGGAAAGAAAGAAGAAGACTGCGATGAGTTTAAAGCCAACGGCGTATATTAGAGTACGTAAACTTCGCGATAGTCGGTAACAAATATAATAGAATTCCTATCGTGATTTGGAGGCGCAATAACCGTACGGCCCGAAAGTACCGTATCTAAACGGAAGCAATCGGGTACGTAAGTGTTATCGGCGTTTTCTACTAAAGCGTCCAAAAGTTCCGTCACCGGAAGCAATCGTACAACGTAGTAGGTAGGTCCTAGTCCCTACCCTGAGAAAGGATACAAAACAAATATTCATCAAAGGTCTTAAGGAAATGAAAAAGCGAAACGATACCGCGATGTAGGAGGCTACAGCGCCATCTAGTTAAGACTTTGGGAACTATTCGTTTGTATGAACGTTGTGTTGTGTTGCGGTTGCTACAGGCTCCCCCTCTGGCTCCGAAGACGTCCCGGCGAGGTAGACAGGATAAACGGGCTCCTATTGCTTCGTTTTTGGTGGTCGTCCTCTTGGGCGGCTGGTACTCGCTGCGTCACCTTCTGGTTGCACCTTCTTCGGCCGGCCTCGCTTCCGGATCGGTAAAGCAGGTTGAGGCGGAGGAGCATCACTCGCGCCTTCATAGGGATGGAGGGCAGATGAGTGATATAAACCAATTGGTTTGTTAGGTTCGTTAGGGGATGCTATTTTATAAGAGCTCGGTCCATGATTGCGCAAAATGATGTAAGGTCCATCGCGGCGAGGAGCAAATTTAGCGCAGAACCCTTGAGCAGATTTACTTAATGGATGAGAAGTAACTAAAACGTAATCACCGGGTTTATAAGAAGGACTCGGTCGGCGATTCTTGTCAGCGTATTCTTTTCTTTTTTCTTCGTTCATCTCCTGTATTTCTTTTGCTCTCTTCAGTGTATCAACTAGTAGATGTAATTTTGGAGTAATTTCTGGTATAAAATTTTCGGATATAATTATCTCTTTCAGATCATTTCTACAATCATCAGGAGTGCGGAGGTGGCGACCAAAAGTTAAATAAGCGGGGGAGTATCCCGTTGACGACATTACCGCAGTATTCATGGCAAACCGGATGCTTGCTAATTTATCTGGCCATGACGCATGGCAGTCGCTAACAAATATTGCGAGTTGTACCTTCACGTCTCGGTTACGGCGTTCTACTGGATTTGTTTCAGGGTGGTAAACAGGTGTGAACCCATGGGTAATGTTTAAACAATAGGCCAACTGTTGCATTACTCCACTTACAAATTGAGTGCCATTATCGCTTATAAATCGGCGTGGGGTACCATATCGTAATATTATTTCATTGAGTAATACTTTGGCACATTCTTCAGCAGTTGCTTGTTCTATTGCAAACAACTCAAGCCACCTTGTAGCCATGTCTTCAACTATGAAAATCCAACATTTGTTGTCTACAGATTTTGGTAAAGGGCCAAATAAGTCGAAAGCGATAACTTCGAAACGCTGATTAATGGCTGTTGTTTGCAGTAAACCAGCTGGCTTAAGGTTACTTGGTTTGTATCTTTGGCATTCTATGCATTTTTTGATGTAGGCTTCCACTTGCGTTCTCAAACCTTTCCAAGTATATCTTCTAGAAATGCGCTCAATTGTTTTATCCGCACCAAAGTGACCCGCCATAGGATCATCATGATATGCAACGATTACATTATTTTGTTCGTGTTTAGGTACCACTAACTGATAATCTTCATTACTATTTTCAGGACTGTATCTGTACAGTATTCCATTATTAATTAAATAACCCTTTTGACTCCAGTATCGTGCGTTTTCATCTTGGTTTTCTTCAAAAGCTTGAATTATTTTAAGTATATGGTCATCTTTTAGTTGTTCGTCCCTTATTTCCTTAGCACTTCTTCTAGGTATATCAACAACGACTGTACATACACCACAATCTTCTTTTGTGTCCGCTTCACAACTTGGTCGAGATAGCGCATCTGCAACTACATTAGTTTTGCCCTTTATATATTTGACTGTTATATCGTAGGATTGTAATTGTAAAGCCCATCTTGCGAGGCGACCCATCGGTGATTTTAGTGACATAAGCCACTTAAGAGCTTGGTGGTCTGTTAACACTGTAGTTGATGCCCCTTCAATATAACCTCTAAATTTGTTACAGGCCCACACCACTGCTAACGCTTCCCTTTCCGTCGTGGAGTAGTTTTTCTCTGCTGCAGTTAGCAATCGACTAGCGTACTCTACCGGGTGTTCTTGTTCGCCCTCCCCCTGCACTAAAACAGCACCGATAGCATAGTTGCTTGCGTCCGTCTTTAAAATGAAAGGCTTAGATGCATCGGCTTGAGCGAGGATTGGAGCGGTTGCTAGCGCTTGACAAAGAGTTCGAAAAGCTTTCCTTTGCTCATCGCTCCAAGTCCAGGAAACATTTTTCCTCGTGAGACGAGTTAAAGGCTCAGAAGTTTTAGCGAAATTGGGTACAAATCTTCGGTACCATGAGCACATTTGCAGGAACGACAAGAGATGTTTTAGATTAGAGGGAGGTGGCATTTTGAGAATACAGCTCACTTTGTCAGGATCTACTTCTAGCCCTTGCGGTGTGATATAATGGCCCAAGTATTTCACCTTTGAACAACACCAATTACATTTATCTCTATTAATTGTTAGGTTGTACTCTTTTAAACGATCAAATACATTTTGCAGGTCCTGAAGATGTTGAGTCAGGGTTGGAGACAGTATTATTAAATCATCCAAGTAGGTTAACAGCTTTATGTGGCTAAGTGAAATTCTGAATCTGTCCATCATTCGCTGAAATGTTGCTGGTGCGTTGCGCAAACCGAATGGCATCCTAACAAATTTATATATACCGAACGGTGTTATAAATGCTGTTTTGATTTGGTCTTCCTCCTTAACTTTAATTTGATGGTAACCTGCGCGTAAATCTATTGTCGTCATGAATGGAGTTACTTTGGCATCATGTAGCAGATCATCAATCCGTGGCATTGGGTAAACATCAGGAACAGTTATCTTGTTCAATTGACGGTAATCGATACATAGGCGCAAACCGCCATCCTTCTTATTTATCATTACGACTGGAGCTGACCAAGGCGAAGAGCAATGAACGATTATGTTTTCCTCAATTAATCTCTCAATCTCTTTCTTTAAAATTTCAACTTTCGGTGTAGGTAAGCGGTATGGAGCTACAGATATTGGTGCATTGTTTCCGGTATCTATGGCATGTTCGACTTGCGAAGCTGGTTGATTATTGGGAGAGAATACTTCTTTGTTTTTCTCCAGCAGTTGGCCAAGAAGTAGTTCTACGTCAGTTGACGCTATATCTGTGCTTGGGAACAAACTCGCAGATGTTGGTGATAGCTCTCCAGGATAATCAATTAAGTTCTCCATTGCATCCTTATATAAAGCATCCATTACTGGAGAATAACCATCAAAGAGTTCAGGGCGCTTTCTTTTATTCATTGGTGACAGCTCTATAGGAATTAGTGGTCCATAAGTAGTCGCTTCTTTTTGACAGCTATCAGGTACACATGCCGCTATTGGGAGATCAGCTTCCATTTTATGTTTGTTCACATGTGCCATTGACTGACTCGTAGCATATTCAGTTAAACTAGAGGAAGGATAGTTTGGCTCAGATTGCTTACATAAGCTTGCAACTGTTGGCATAAACTTCGGTGAGACGGTAGGTGTGAAGCTGCTTCGGCCTACCATTTTTTCTCCTATGAGGTCGTATATCTTAGAAGGATCGTCCATAAAGGAGCATGTCATTTGAGCCAAAGTTATCGTTAATAAAGAGTCCTCTATGAAACCTACACCCAATAATGTTTTATTATTTTTCGCCTCTGGTAACACAATAAACGAGGTCATTATGGTTTTACCGTACATGGTAACTGGAGCATTAAAATTCAAAGCAGTTTGTTTCTTTGTTACTCCATCTGCGAGGGTTATCCACATAGTCTCCTCATGGAAAGTATAACCTTTGGTTTCAAGAGCTTTATATAATTTATATGATGCTACGCTAGTTTTAGCGCATGTATCTAAATAAGCCATTCCTTCGTGTCCGTCAATTGAAACAGGAACCGTAGTACGTTGACGAATATCGACTCTCTCTGATCCGAAAGCACAAAATTCCATTTCAGGTTTTTCTTTGTTATTACATTTTCCGCATTGACTACGAACCACGCCGGGTTCGCCACAACCGTAACAGAAATACTTAGACTGCGTGCTTGTCGATTTTCTAGGTGCCATTGACTTCGAAATAGCACTCAATGTCCCTTTATTATTGGGATTACCAACAGGCTCCTCTTTGTAAGGCTTTTTCCTGCATTGCTCGATACTATGCCCAGGTATGCGGCAGTAATTGCATCGTAACTTTTTCTTCGAAAAGTCGCGCTTCATCTCATATGCTATTTCATTATTTGATGTCATATCTTTAAAAAGTTCTTCGACGGCTCGGCTTTTGTTAAGAAGATCATCGAAGCTTTTGATCGAGTCCCGAGTAACATGCTCACGGATTTTGACATTCAATTGGCCAAAAACCATATCCAGCTGCTGCTGTTCTGTGTGTTCGGGTTTTGGCAGTTGCGAAATGAGCACGCGCTTTTGAGCAATGAAGTTCTCTGTACTTTCATTGTTTTTCTGCTTGATGTTAACGATATCCTGGTAGATGCAAAATGCTGGCTTTTTAG
Source organism: Agriphila tristella (assembly GCA_928269145.1). Classification (NCBI taxonomy): domain Eukaryota; kingdom Metazoa; phylum Arthropoda; class Insecta; order Lepidoptera; family Crambidae; genus Agriphila; species Agriphila tristella. Next base: position 360,650 of record OV743451.1, on the reverse strand, counting down.
GAGCAAAGGCATGTCTCAATCTTTGTTCGAACTCGGACCAGCTAGTGACTTGGGTTTTAATTCCCTGCCACCAAATTCCAGCATCTCCCTTCAAAATAAGGGGTAAGCTATCTAGCGCATCAGTATCGGAAATTTGTTCCATCTTCTTAAAAATGCTCGCGGCAGCAATAAAAGATTCGACTGCTTCAGTCTGCCTTTTACCGTCAAAGGTCGTATTGCATGTTGTGAAAGATTTCCGATTTCCAGATGTTACGGCAGCTAAAAGCTGCCTAAATTGGTCGTCGCTGAGGCTCATTTTGCTTGTCTTGCCTATTTCTTCGACACTACTTCGTCGCCTAACCGTAGTTTGCCGACCCGCGCGCGTAACTACAAACTTCGGTGCTACTTTCTTGTTTTTGTCGTTGGGCGCCAGATTGTAGGCGGTCTAGCTCAGTGGGGCGGGCGGATGAGGAAAGAAAGAAGAAGACTGCGATGAGTTTAAAGCCAACGGCGTATATTAGAGTACGTAAACTTCGCGATAGTCGGTAACAAATATAATAGAATTCCTATCGTGATTTGGAGGCGCAATAACCGTACGGCCCGAAAGTACCGTATCTAAACGGAAGCAATCGGGTACGTAAGTGTTATCGGCGTTTTCTACTAAAGCGTCCAAAAGTTCCGTCACCGGAAGCAATCGTACAACGGAGTAGGTAGGTCCTAGTCCCTACCCTGAGAAAGGATACAAAACAAATATTCATCAAAGGTCTTAAGGAAATGAAAAAGCGAAACGATACCGCGATGTAGGAGGCTACAGCGCCATCTAGTTAAGACTTTGGGAACTATTCGTTTGTATGAACGTTGTGTTGTGTTGCGGTTGCTACAATACTTAATTAATTTTAAAGATGTAAAATTTTAAAATATGCGACGTCACACTAGGGAGGAGAGGGTCTTACAAATGTGATCAGCTGTGACAAGGACGGGGCAAAATCATGAAATTCGTGAGTGTCCGGACACGAAAGTGGCGGCGGCCGAGCGGTGGCGGGGCGGCGCACAGTGGACTGAAAATCGTGTCTGAAAGACATAGGGACATCAATTTATAAATGTCGTTTTTTTTGTTGTATTCGGCTTTTGTTTACAATCACTATGCTCAATTATGCTGAAAAAGTTATCATAGTGTATTAACGGCTGACTTATAATTATTTTGCAAAATATTTGTATGGAGCTCGCATGAAAAATCCAATTATCTTTGAAACTGCAAGTCAAACCGTAATATCCTTATAGGAGGTTTTAGAACTATTTATTTGTAATTTTTCAACATACCACATATAACGGTTATAGCTGCAGGATTTTTATAAAAAAATTGTTAATACTACATATGTTTACGCCATTTGGCTAATTTCATTTTCGCGCTCTTCGTGATGTGGCGTCCTTCAGGTTGTTCCTTTCCCATTCCCTCATACATCACCATACGCCGAGTGAACGAGAAAGAACATTGTGCCTACAACAGCGCCAATAGTGATGAACTATTTTGACCACCGCTATACAGACGTTATCGAGAACCAAATTCAGCGTGATGCAGTGATTTTTCATCTCCGCTTTAAATCTAAGTAAACCGCAAAATATACTATTACCGCTTCCATAAACTTGTTATAAACTTTAATTAGCGCTTTAGTGCATTGTGTGTGGTGTGGAATACGCCGGCCGGCAGTGAAAGAACTAAATTGCCTGTGCATCCGAGGTATTGGGTGTGAGACGCTCAAGTACGGCGTTTCCTGAAGGAGAAGCTGATGCAGAACGTGCGTTGGTGAGTTCCCTTTGCCTTTTCCACTACCTTCGAAGTCTCCACATCACATTATCTCAACCGCCCCGCTCCGCAAACTACAGTCCACAGATCCGCCATACCATTTGTTGGTCACTTCGAACCGAATAGGACCTTCCTTTCGCGTTTTTCATTATTTTTGGTGTTAAACTCTGATAGTTTACACGTATTTAACCCGCTTATTTCATGGGATCCCTTGTTTTCGCATAATGGATTTATACCTAATTTGATTTGGCATAACGGATTTGGCATATTTTTTTTGTCATAATAATACTTTGGCATAATTGTTTTTTGGCATACTATTTATATAAGCATAATAATCATTTAGACTAATTTGTTTTCGCATAATGTTATTAGGCATATTGTCTATTCGCCTAATATTATTTAGACATAAAAATCAAAAACAATAAGAATAAAGAATTTTACGTAACGTACTTATTTATTTTCTTGCAAGAGGGGTATGTATTAAAATGCCGAAAATTTCATATTAATTTATTTACGACTGAAATATCGACGTATAAAACACCTATTTTCAAAATACCGAAAATCCTAAAATATCGATATCCGATAGACCGTAACTTAAAAGATCGATTATTAAATGACCGATAGTTCGAAATCCCGAAAGTTAGAATGCCGATAGTTCAAAATCCCAAAAGTCTGTTAGGTGCGACGACGAGCGAGCGTAGCGAGCTAGGAGGAGGTTAAGTTTCATTGCGACCTACAACGCACGAGCCGAGCGAGCGAAGCGAGCGTGCCGCGGCAGCGGTCGGCGAAGTGCCAGAACCGACCTGCTGGCATGTAACCCTCAATTAACCTTCAGTTTTTAAAGCTTCGGGATTTAGTAGTTAAAATGTCCTTTCGGGATTTTAAACGTACAGCCAAACAACCGTTCGACCATTTGATTTTCGGTGTTTCGTCCATAGGTCTTGTAAAATTCTGTGTTTTCAACTTCGGCATTGTAAAAACATACCCCTAGCCATGCATGTGACAAACATTATTAATATTTATTTCAAGTGTAAATTTTTAGCAATAGCTTTTAAATGTGTAAGTTTCGAAGTGTATTCATTTTTTTTGTTTATTAAAATATGCGTTAATAGCATTATGCGTGTTTGAATTTATGCTAAAGAATATTATGCTTAAACATGATTATGCTTAAATTAGTTATGCCTAAAATAATTATGCATAAGCTGTTATGACTAAGTAATATTATGCGTAAACATCATTCGGCGAAATCATATTATGCTGAGACATATTATGCCTTAAAATTTTATGCAAAAACATAGGGAACCCAATTTTATTTCATACTTATTTAGTGCCAAACTCCGATAGTTTTGCACGTAAATCAAACCGCCATCTTGTATTGTAATTACACGTCGATCGTACGTACCTACGAGTCGATCGCGTTTCCCGCCTTCTCCCGCGCCGCTTATAATTTACCTAATTAGGTGTTCATTTATTTCCAAATACTTGCTTATTTTATTGTTTTCACACGCTTATCGTGATAGGAAACGTAGAAGTTTACCGCATATACATAGGTAATTACCTATTTTACATCGCATTCTACCATATTTACTCATTAAACCTACCTACCTATAGGCGTACTATAGGTGTATTAATTACGCAAATACCCAGGTATTTACCTATCTAAACTACCTGATTATCCGTATTAGTTAGTAGGCATACTATACGTCTCTCGTGTATACCTACATAATTGTAACCGCTTACTTTACTTACTTACCTAAGTTACTTACTTACGGTACTTACTTACATATTTTCCTTACCTACGCACCATTTGTTCAACATGGCAGCTAAAATAGCAATATTACAAGCTAAAAACAGTGCAATTTTCGCTCGTTTAACTAGTCTCAATGATTTATCTAAGAAAATATCTTTAACTACCTCCGATCGTCGTTCCACGGAAACATTCATGGCAGAAACCGAGACATTATCGGTCATACGTCAAGAATTCATTTGTAATCTAGACTCCATTAATGAGCTAGGATTTGTCGATAACCCAAAGTTTGTGCCTAATTACGAAGCTCTCAATGCATTTGAAGATGTTTACGCTAGGATACAAAGGGCGCGTTCCCGTATCATCGAGAATTCGTCTCAGCAAAACTCGAGCTCGTGCGAAAATAAAGCTCCGTTTTCGCCACTCAAAATTAAATTGCCGCCGATAAGCCTTCCTTCGTTTGATGGAAAAATGGATAGTTGGCCCATATTTTATGAGTCGTTTAAAACTAATATACATTTAAATGAATCGTTAACGGATGCTCAAAGAATTCAATATTTGACTGGGAAATTGACTGGTCCCGCATTAAAAATAATCGCTGGCATCATTCCATCAGGCGAAAATTACTCATGTATTTGGGAAAGTTTAGTTAAAAAATACCAAGATAAGAGAGCTTTAGGGTGTCATTACATGTCTATACTTTTTAATATAAAAGCCGCGACTAATAATTCCTCGTCTTTAAATACTTTTGTTGAAACTTTCGACGCCGCTGTCTCCGCTTTGGAACAATTAAAATTTGACGATTTAAAAGATTTCATTTTATTAAATATTGCAATGCGTAAAATCGATTCTGCCACCGCACATGCCTTTGAATCTTTTATCAGAGACAAGGAAATTCCTTCTTATAAGGATTTCATAGAATTCACAAAGAGTCAAGTAAAAATATTAGATCGTACTTCGTCATCGCAATCAAACCACTCAGTGCAACCGAAACTTATCCGCGCGCGCGACAGCTATCAGTCGCAGACGTTTTTCACGAGTAACGGCAAAGGTGAGTCTTGTATGATGTGTAACAAGTCTGATCATCTGCAGTTATACAAATGTCCCGCATTTAAATCGCTTCCCGCCAAAGCTCGTTTCGATTTCGTTAAATCCAAACGAGGATGTATAAATTGTCTTAGTTTATCTCATACTGCTTCGCATTGTAACTCCACTTTTACGTGCAAATCTTGTAAAAGGGCCCATCATAGCCTGCTACATTTTGAGAGTAATAATAACGCGCCATCTTGTCAACAACAATCATTGACAGCTAACCCGCCCGCGGGGTCGCCCCCCGCGCCCTCGATCCCTGCGTCTTCACACTACGCGCCCGCGCCCGCGCGCCCTGCGCAATCGCTTCCCGCGTCGGGCGCTGCCGCCTCCACCGATGCCGCGAAGTTGCCGTCCCGCTCGCACTCGCGTCCCGCTCGCACTCGCAGCATGCTCCCGCTAACGTGTCGCTATGCGCTCGCTCTGATAAAACACCGCTTCATAATATAACTAGCTCGCCGCGTACTACGGTACTTCTTTCAACCGCTCAAGTAAATATTTTAAATAATGACAAACAAAACATTACGGTTAGATGTTTAATTGATAACGCTTCGCAGAATAACTTGATTACTTCCGCATGTTGTGAACAACTCAAACTAAAACCTATTTCGCTTACAAATTCGTTTATTAAGGGCATCGGGTCCGCTTCACAAACGGTTCATGGCTACGTTCAGCTACTTGTTACTACAAAGGATAAACAATGTTCTTATAACATTACCGCTTTGGTTGTCGATAACATAACGGACCGCATGCCTTCCGAATATGTTGACACTTCGATAGTGCGACATTTGGTTGACTTACCGCTCGCTGATCCGTTTTGGCACATTCCGGGTGAGGTCGAATTGATACTCGGCGCTCAGCTGTTTCCGCATTTGTTGTTAAGTGGTAGGGTTGTCGCGCCCCCCGCACCGTCCGCTATTGAAACCGTGTTTGGTTATATTCTAATGGGTGACGCTCCTATTAATAATTTTAATAAAAATGACACCGCATGCGCATTTCAAAATATAAATACCGCTACTTTCTTCACGTGTTCTAATGACATGGAGACGCGTGATCGCTTCGATGAACTTCATCTTAATAAAACATTGACTAAATTTTGGGAAATGGAGGAAATGCCTTCCAAGGGGTTTCTTAGTCCAGAGGATAGTCAATGTGAAGACATTTACACCGCTACCGTGTCGCGTGATATGACTGGTCGGTATTGCACCGCTTTACCTTTTTGCCGGGATCCGTCTGAACTAGGGAATTCTCGCGCAGTCGCTGTTCGCCGATTGCTCTCATTAGAGCGCAAACTTCAGGATCCTGAGCTACGGGCCAGTTACAATGAGGTTATACAGGACTACATGGATAACGATTATTTATGCGAGGTCCCGCCTGACAGCGAGGATTATTCGCAAGGTTACTTCATTCCGCATCATGCCGTAGTTCGCCGCGATAAAGATACTACGAAAGTTCGTATTGTACTGGACGCTAGTGCTAAATGTCATAATGACATTTCACTCAATGACATTCTCCATACAGGGCCGAATCTCCAGGCCGACATTTTTGTGCTGTTACTTAATTTCCGCTTGTTTGCAGTCGCGTTAGCGGCAGACATAAAACAAATGTATCTTAGAATTCTTCTTCAACCAGAGCACCGCAAATATCAAAAGATTTTATTCCGCTTTGACCCCGCGCAACCTATACGCGAATTTCAGTTTAATCGAGTCGCGTTCGGTTTAAAGTGCAGCCCTTTTTTAGCTATGCGCACAGTGCGACAGCTAGCGATCGACGAACGCGATCGTTTTCCGCGCGCCGCTGATGTGGCGTCTCACGAGTTATATATGGACGATTTAACCACTTCTGTCCCAACGGTGGACGAGGGAAAATCGCTTTCACGCGAGCTCATTGACTTATTTAAGTCTGGTGGGTTTCATTTGACTAAATGGGCCAGTAACTCACCTGAGTTATTAGATGCTGTGCCGCAGTCTAACCGCGCCGCTATAGAATTTTCAGATAATCAAAATATGAAGGTGTTAGGCCTTAAATGGCTACCTACCCTGGATATATTTACCTTTTCAACTTCTCCTATTAAGGAAACATTTACTAAAAGGACCATTCTTTCAAGCATCGCCCGCTTATGGGACGTACTTGGGTTTGCCGCTCCAGTGATATTATTCGCCAAACTCTTAATTAAAGAGCTATGGCTACTCAAAGTCGATTGGGACGATCCCTTACCCGACAATATACTTTCTTTATTTCAAAGTTTTAATGAACAACTACCGCTTCTTTCCGCATGTAAAATCCCGCGTCATCTAGGAGTAACCAGTGGTTGCACCACCAACATTGTAGCGTTCGCGGACGCAAGCATGAAGGCGTACGGTTGCGTCGTATATCTACACGTCACTGACAGCGAGGGAAATGTGCATGTCAATTTAATATGCGCCAAATCTAAAGTGGCCCCTGTCAAAGTGGTTTCGTTAGCCAGACTGGAATTATGCGCCGCAGTCCTTATGTCAAAACTAGTGCGTCTGATTCATGAAACATACAGTGCTCGTACAAAAATTGATAATATATTCGCATTTTCAGATTCGAAAATAGCGCTTTCATGGATTAATTCTTTACCGCATAGATGGGATATTTACGTTAGTAACCGTGTTGCAAAATGTCACGAAAATCTCGATTCGCGACATTTCTATCATGTCAGTGGGATAGAGAATCCCAGTGATTGCCTTTCACGAGGTCTTTTGCCAGAACAATTGCTCTCTCATCCGCTGTGGTGGCACGGCCCTCCTTGGCTTTGTGCTCCAGTGTCAAACTGGCCGATCACACCTTTTATTCCAGAGGCCTGTGAGACCTTACCTGAATATAAGAGTAAAACTTTAGTGTGTTCGACTTCTAAATCCGCTCCTGGCTTACTTTATGACCTTACACAGAAATTTTCCTCTTGGAATAAAATTATCCGCATTATTGCATATATTCTTATACTTACTAAAAAATTACCGCGTAATAACCGACTGTTGAGAATATTACCTGAAAACGTGCTGAAAACACTCGGCTTTCTTCTCTTCCTTAATTTGTTAAATAATTTGTTTCTGACTCCTATAATAATGTATGTTTCTCAATTTTTTAAGATATAAAGGCACGCGTGCTAGTATGAGATAAAAACGCCATCTTGGAATTGATATTTTTGGTCGGAGGGGGCGCTCGTGCGCACCCTTCGCCCCTCGCCCCGCACAGCTTGCGTTCCGTTTGCTGCTGCGGGGATGCTATTTAAACGTTTAGTTAACATCCTCCCCCCCCTTGAAAGGACAACTTTCAAGAGGCTCATGGGATTCTACAATCATGGGACACAATTTGGATATTGCTCTTCTTAGAAGACCTTTCTTCGTAGTGACGTCGACGACTCTGGTGACACCATCTTCACCAGGGTAGAGTTTGCTGATCCTGCCCAACAGCCATTGTAGTGGAGGCAACTGGTCGTCCTTCACCAGCACGAGGTCTCCGACGTTGACGTTTTGCCCCTTGGTGCGCCATTTCACCCGGTGTTGCATAGCAGAGAGCACCTCTTGTGTCCACCTTCTCCAGAATTGGTGTCGCAAGCTTTCCAGTAGGCGGTAACGGTTCGATTTGACTGGTTCGGATACGGGAGCAGGTAAAGCCGTCAAAGGTCGACCAATTAAAAAATGCCCAGGAGTGAGCGGTGATAGATCAGATGGATCAGAAGACATACATGTTAACGGACGCGAATTTAAAATTGCTTCGATCTGAGCGAATAATGTGGACAATTCCTCAAAAGTTAAACTAGTACTACCAGCGATTCGTTTTAAGTGGAACTTCGCGGATTTTACGCCCGCCTCCCAGATTCCACCGAAGTTAGGCGAGTATGCAGGACTAAATTTGAAGTTGATACCTTCATTTGAAGCGAAAGTGCCTATCGACTGGTCGCACTTTTTGACCAATCTGGCCAACTCGTTGTTTGCTCCTACGAAGTTTTTTCCGTTATCACAATAAATGGTTCGAGGTTTGCCACGACGAGCAATAAACCTTCGTAGGCATAAGATAAAAGCGTTGGTACTGAGGTCGCTGACAAGTTCTAAATGAACGGCCTTGGTGCAGAGACAAACGAAAATACAAAGATAACATTTACTAGTGCGTGAGCCACGACCCTTGCGACTAGATATTAAAAATGGTCCAGCGTAGTCGGTTCCGCAAGACTCGAAAGCTGGAGCTGGATTAACACGTGGATGAGGTAAATTCCCCATCAAAGGTTGAAACGTTTGGCCCTTAAACCTTTTACATTTGATACATTTAAAAACAGTTGATGAACTCAGGGCTCTGCCCCCAATAGGCCAAAATTGTTCGCGTACCGAACTTAATAATTGCTGCGGACCGCAGTGAAGAAGTCGCAGGTGTTCACTTTCAAATAAAAGTTTGCAGAAATTATGCTTTGAATCAATTAACATAGGATGAATTTTATTAAATGAGCAATGTGACGCATTCTGAATGCGACCTCCTACGCGTAATATATTATTTTCATCAAGAAAAGGGTTCAAAGATAAAATATTCGATTTTGACTTAATTGATTTTGATGTTGACAAGGAATGTATATCTTCTGGAAAGGAATCATTTTGCGATTGCTTGACTAAAACTATCAACGATTGCTGCAATTCATCAGCGGTAAGTACGCCGGTAAGTTTTTTTACTTTGTTTTTAGAATTATTTATGAAACGCAGCGCATATGCCATAATTCTTTGTAATTTGTTAAAGTTTGAATATTTTTCAAATGGGACAATGTTTTCTAGACGTTGTAATTTAAGACTTAATTTGGTTTCAGGTAAATCGACACGTGACGGTCTAGAAGCTGGCCAGCATTCTTCCGACTTCGCGAGGAAAGGAGGACCCTGCCACCACAGAAGACTGCCATGAAGCTGGCGAGGTGAAATGCCCCGAGAAGCTAAGTCTGCCGGATTTGCATCGGTGGGAACATGACGCCATGCCGATGAATCTGTTAACTCACGTATCTCCTGAACTCTGTTACAAATAAAAGTTTTAAGGATTTTTGGTACACTTTTAACCCAACCCAAGACGATGGTCGAATCAGACCAAAACACAGATCTAGATACCGTTATTCTAGATGAATTAATTACTTTGGAATACAATCGAGCACCGAGCAGCGCGCCCAGTAATTCTAATCTTGGAACGGTCATTTCAGGCTTTAAAGGTGCTACTTTCGACTTCGCACATAAGAGTTTAATTTCCTCGTTAGATTTTATATAGATACATGCAGCGTAAGCCTTCTGAGAGGCGTCTGTAAAACAATGAATTTCGACATTCAATGAATTATTAGACAAAACACATCTAGGAATTTGAATATTTGACAAATAGGTGAGATTGTTATAAAACGATTCCCACTGAACTTTAATTTCATTAGGAACTGGGTCATCCCAACCAGACTTTAAGGACCACAATTCTTGTAGTATAAGTTTAGGTGTAATTGTACATGCAGACAACAAACCGAGTGGGTCAAAAAGCTTACTTGACTTGGACAAAATACTTCGTTTTGTAAATTTGGACACCGTTTCATGTTGAGTAGAAATTTCTAAAACATCGTTAGTGGGCGACCATTTCAAGCCCAGAACATTAGAATCTTTAGAGAAATCTTGTGTTTGAGTTTCTATAGGAAGATCATTAAACACTTCTGACACGTTAGAACGAAATTTACGCAATGGAAAGCAACCTTCATTTAATTTATTTATAACACCTTTTACTATTGATTTTAATTCATCTACAGAGTTCGCCCCAGTTATGAGGTCATCAACATAAAAATCTTTGCGAATGACATTAGCAATGGTTTCATCCTGACACTCATTAGCTAATTCTATTAGACAACGTGTACTTAAGAAAGAAGCACATGCCGTTCCGTAACTCACGGTGTTTAGCTGGAGAATTTTCAAAGGTTCTGTCTCATTATTACGCCAAAGAATTAATTGCAAGTGACGTTGCGATTCATCGAGGAAAATTTGCCTATACATTTTTGTTATATCGCCAGTAACGACGTAGATGTTTTGACGAAATCGCAAAAGAATTGAAAACAAATCATCTTGTATTGTCGGACCTACTAACATTAACTCATTTAACGATTTGCCAGTCGAGGTCTTAAACGAAGCATTAAAGACGACCCTTAATTTTGTCGTTTCACTTTGTGAACGCAGGACTGCATGATGAGGAATGTAGTACCCAAACGACGGACGAGACACCTCTGACAAGTGCCCTAATTGTTCATATTCTTGCAAAAACTCTGAATAATCCAACTGAATGTTTGATTTAATTAGACGTTTTTCTAAATTAAAGAAACGTTTTCGAGCGACATGGTATGATTCACCAAGCGACTCTTCTGGATTTTCACGAAATGGAATTTTGACACAAAATCTTCCATCTGGAAGACGTTTATGATTTTCGACGAAGTGAGCCTCACACTCCTCTTCTTCTTTGGATAACAATTTTACTGACTGTGGGAGCTCTTCAACTTCCCAAAATTTAGCAAGAGAGTCTTTTATCTCTTGAGAGAAGTTGCAATTAACTTTAGAGTTATTAGAATTAGACTTTGCACCTATTGGACCACCCACAAGCCAACCAAACTTGGATTCTTGTAAAGTAGGTTTTTTTTTTTTTTTTTTATTTATTTAATTGGAATAACAGACAGCCTTATTAACTACTTAAATTTTAACATAATATTGTCTCCTTAATTACTTCGGCCAAAAGAGTTACTCACAGATTAAGCCAAATTTGATAACACCAAAATTTAACAATACTATGTAATTTTATAGTTGAAAAAAAAAACAGATAAACCCTAAAACTCAGTACATTTGAACAAAATATTTACTATTTACTATTAACAAAATCAGTACCAATTACCAATTAGGTTTAGGTTGATTCGAACTCAACTTAATTTGATTGGACATAATAATATCCCAGAAAACATCAGCTCCCAAAAGGATTTGAATTTCAGAACTTTTGAAGAAAGTTGTATCTGCCAATTTGATATTAGAAGGGAGATTTAATTTAGATACATCAACTGGAACGTTTGGTACATTACTAGTTATTTGTGGAATTACCAAACAGCTAACATTAATAGAGAAATTATTTATTCGAGATTTGACTTGTAAGTCACAAACTTTGACTGTTTTTGTTACAGTATGATTGACACCACATACCGAAATTGGGTTGGTCCGAGAACACAAAATATTCATGGTTTGTTGCATTTTTTCAGTCAAAAAAGAAGTTTGGCTGCCGCTATCAAGTAAAGCCTTAGCAGGAAAAGATTTATTATTATTGACGTCTACTAAGACAACTTCAGCAGTACACAATAAGACTTGATTAGGAACCACAGCAGACAGAGCAACACTGGACGATGGAGACTGATCATTTGTTTCTACTGGCATACTAGACGTGGAACTATTATTTTTATCATCATCAGATTTTTTATGCAATAAGGAATTATGCCTTTTTTTACAAATTTTACAAGGACCCAAACGACACTGCGATAGATGATGCCCAGAACGAAGGCAATTATGACACAATTGATTTTTATTTACTAAAGAAATTTTATCACTTAACGACATGGTTTTAAATTTATCACACACGTAAAGCAAATGAATTTGTTTACAAACAATGCAGGGTTTAAATTTGGAATCATTATTTGTGTTAACAAAAGTCTTGGTGAATTTATTAACTTCTTTAACTATATTTTTTTCGGGTTTGTTAGAATCAAAACGACTATATTGAATTGTTTCCAAAACATCGGCACGACCCCGAAGGAATTCGAAAAAATCTGCAAGTTTGGGTGACGATTCAAAAGTATTTCTATGTTCTTCCCACTTGCGACTAGTGGCGCCATCCAATCTTGATGCCATAATATAGATAATCATGGTGTACCAATACTGAACGGGTTCACCCAATTCCTCCAAGGCACGTAAATTTTTTGAATAATAATCAATCATGTAACGGATAGACTTATATGACTCTTTAGAAATCGCTTCAAAACTAAACAATGCTTTTGTATGGTTATTTATAAGAATTCTTTTATTGTTAAAACGTTCACATAGTGTTGACCAAGCAACTTCATAGTTAGACGACGTAAAACTGATTGATTTAATCACCACAGCGGCTCCACCTTCCAACGAATTACGAAGATAATGAAATTTACTTATTGCAGGCAGCGACTCATTATTGTGGATGAGAGACTCAAATGTGTCTCGGAACTCCAACCACTTTAAATGATTTCCGTCAAATAACGTTAAATTAATTGTTGGCAACCGTACATTTAATTGGTTATGGTTGCCACATGAGGCTGAACCATGACAGGATGCTTGACTATTATTTGGAGAAGTACGCTTTTGAGACTTATCAAAGGTTTCGATAAAGTTTTGAGCAACAGAAATAATTTTACAAAAAGTTGTCTCAATTGAATCACGTTCCTCAATTTGAGAATTAATATCTGACACTGAACATTCTATTTTGTTTTGAATTTCATCAAAAACAATTAACAATTCCTGGATTCTAGTTAATTTCAATTGTAATTCACCGATAATGATACTATCAAGTTCCTTTGAACTAAGTTTACTTAAATTGTTTACATATTTTTGAAACACTGTAACTCTAGCCTTAATAGTACCTCTTTGTTGTATAAGGTCCTTTAGATTGCTATTACTATCTTTATCCGACTTAGGCTTCTCGGGATCGGTCATTATTAATGTTGATGGACAACGTAGGAGCAAACAACGAAAATACAAAAAGAATCAAAAAACAAAAATAAAATAATAAAGGTATCAAACCGTAAAGGCCGCTCGCAAAGTACTGCGAAGCGGCAATGTTGCAATCGGCCCGCGATAATGTTTTTCGCGTCACCGTGACTCGACTCGGCGTCAAAGTCCGACTCGCAGCTCACTATAAGTCGGCGGAATCGAGGAGGTCGGCTAGTAAGTCGACAACCGAACCTGGAAAGTTTATTTAATTTAGTCGGGTTATACCGGACGATCTTCGCGTCCGACTTACCTCAGTGTCTCAAGACGAAAGTCTATGAACAGTGTGTGTTGCCAGTGATGACTTACGGCAGTGAAACGTGGCCGCTAACTATGGGTCTCATAAGGAGGCTCAAGGTCGCTCAGCGTGCAATGGAGAGAGCCATGCTCGACGTTTCCCTACGTGATCAAATCAGAAACGAGGAGATCCGCAGGAGAACTAAAGTAACCGACATCGCTCGAAGGATTGCTCAGCTGAAGTGGCAATGGGCGGGACACATAGCGAGAAGAACCGATGGCCGTTGGGGCAGAAAGGTTCTGGAATGGCGACCGCGCACCGGACGACGCTCCGTGGGTAGGCCCCCGACAAGGTGGACCGACGATCTGGTGAAGGTCGCGGAAAGCCAGTGGATGCAGGCAGCGCAGGACCGATCGTCGTGGAGATCCTTAGGGGAGGCCTATACCCAGCAGTGGGTGTCGTGTGGCTGATATGATGATGATGATGATGATACCGAACGTTCGAGAACGAAAGACAAAAATTTAAAATTTTGTTTATTTTTAGTTAAGTTTTATGGACAAAATAGCAATTAATGATGAAAAATGACAATCATCGTTATTAAAAACAGCTGACTGCAAACGAAAGTGAAGTAGGTTACAAGCATACGATTGCCAAAATATAGGTAACCTAGGACTTGAAAGAAGTCTTAGCACTTTGCACAGCAAATGAATAAAATAACATTCGGTGAAGTGAAGTAGGCTACAGCTGTTTTCACAGCTAAAAATTAGGTAACCTAGGGCTTAAACTAAACCTTAGCACTTCCCAGATGAAAAGGTGATGTCCAAAAATGTATGAGGTCTGGGCCACGTCTTTGTACAGTATACCAAAAAATAGATAAAGACACGATAAACAGTTTCTAATTATTCAATTTCTTTAAAATCGCTTTGTTTTCTGGAAGGAACATAAAACAAAATGCAAAAACGCATAAAAAAAAACATCATGGCGGAAGATGTTAACAACTTCTTATACGTCTGTGTTAACTACAACCCACAGCACAGAGTAGGTAGAACTCAATGACAGTGACAATGGGCGCATTCTGCCAGACAAATCTTTGAGTCATCGATCGCCATAGAGAGTACATTTTAACCATGGATAGTAAAATATTGAACAATACCGGCAGCTAGACCGCCTATCTCAAAGCGAAAGCAATGCTCTATCCGTCCTTGTCATATCATAACACGATGACAAGGATGGAAAGTGCACTGACGTCATAAACCAAAAAATAGACAAAGCAATCAAGCCGCAGGCCTCCTACACTCGCTCGTCGGTCGCGCGATAAGAGTGCTGCACGGTGCATGTATCTTGTGCACGTTGAGGCACGGGTTACTTGCGCGGGTGTACAATGCTATGGAGCTAGACCCGCTTTACGTGTTTCCACGCGGGGCATGTAACTTGCGCAAGTGCTCAAGTTGCGCGGGCTACTTGCACCGTGTAGAAACACTCACTATCGCTATACTTTCCATGGTTAAAAATGGCAATCGATGACTCCACGATTTGTCTGGCAGAATGCGCCCACTCACGGCTTTTTAACGGAGAGTTGCCATATTTGACGCTTTATTTCAAGTAAAAAATATTGATCTGTTTTTATTAATAACCATTTAACCATGCATTCTATAAAATTATTTGTTTTTTTCTCAGAATCAGCATATTTTTCTCCATCTTTGAGGGTGGTGTACATAGACGTGGCCCAAATTAGGACATGTCCTTTGACTTAGATTTTTTACTTTGCGATAGCAACTTAGTTAGCAATTAAAATAAGATGGGTCACTCATTTAGCAAACACTTTGACGTGCAAAATGATAAAACATACATAAAATTGAAGCAACGCAACTTGCGTTCAATGCGGCGCGGCGTGGCGTTGACCTTTATGTAGGTACTTACTTGCGAATTAATCGATTGGCAAAATCTTTGGAAAAAACACTATTAGCACGGATGGAGCAATTTTAAATAGACGAATTATTGGTAAAACGCGCAAAATGATACTAAAATTGGTTTCACTTAACTTTGGTCACACGTTATTGTAGATTAGATACCATTCCCGCCATTTCCCGCTGTTTCCTTTGCTTTGCTCGCTGGACACACTCAGTTTTCGTAACTTGTTTTATCACAAGAGGTTGCTCCGACGATAATTATTTCGTGTTATTGAATATTCACTTTGCCGGATCACAATTCTCAACTCTTTTTTGGTGCCAACAAACCACGCTTGTTGTTCAGTTGCTTCAGTGCTTTTGATTTGATCACGTCGGGGTCACCATGTTGAGAATATTACCTGAAAACGTGCTGAAAACACTCGGCTTTCTTCTCTTCCTTAATTTGTTAAATAATTTGTTTCTGACTCTTATAATAATGTATGTTTCTCAATTTTTTTAGATATAAAGGCACGCGTGCTAGTATGAGATAAAAACGCCATCTTGGAATTGATATTTTTGGTCGGAGGGGGCGCTCGTGCGCACCCCTCGCCCCGCACAGCTTGCGTTCCGTTTGCTGCTGCGGGCTATATGCTATTTAAACGTTTAGTTAACACCGACTATCCGCTTCTCAGCTCATAATAGCTGAAAGATATTTAATCCAAATTGTTCAGGGTTTTCACTTTGCTCAATTAATTCATGACTTAAAAACGAATAAAGTTGTTTCTTCGCCGCTGAGAAAATTAGACTTGTTCCTCGATGAACACAGAATTGTAAGAGTAGGAGGTAGACTTTCAAATAGTAACCTACCATACGAAGCTCAACATCCCGCGTTATTACCTAAACATGACCATGTTACTCATCTTTTAATCGATTACTATCACCGCCTGCATTGTCACACTGGTGCCAATGTTTTGAGTTCTTTATTGCGCCAAAAATATTGGATTTTAGCTTCAAGAAATGTAATTAGGCAACGTGTTCACGCCTGTAATTCTTGTTTTAAAAATTCTCCATCGCATCTTAATACTAAAATGGCTGATTTGCCATCTTACCGCGTGCAAGAAACTAAAGCATTCGTTCATTCAGCCGCTGACCTAGCCGGGCCTATCAAAATTACTTTATGTAGACGCCGAGGACAAAGAAGCCAGAAGGCTTATATTTGTTTGTTTATCTGCTTGGTAACCAAAGCAATTCACATTGAATTGGTGTCTAATCTGTCATCTGAAGCTTTCATTTCCGCGTTCAAACGCTTCATTTCGAGGCGTGGCCCAGTTTCGCATATGTATTCCGATAATGGGACGAATTTTGTGGGCGCTAAGTCTCAGATAAACGAACTGCTTACCGACCATCGCATCGAATGGCATATGATCCCGCCCCGTGCTCCTCATTTCGGAGGGCTCTGGGAGTCTAATATTAAAAGCATGAAGCTTCATTTATACCGCGTTATTGGATCTCAGTTACTTACCTATGAAGAACTGTTGACTGTTTTGACACAAGTCGAAACCATTTTAAACTCTAGACCGCTTTGTATTTTATCAGAGGACCCGCATCCCGAGCCTCTTACTCCCGCTCATTTTATAATGGCTTCTCCATTGACATACCTACCTACCGCGCCTATTTCCGAAGAAACTAACACTCTGCGTCATAGAAAACAACTGTTAGATCAAATGGTGCACAGTTATTGGAAAAGATGGCGTTTAGAATATCTTAATTCATTACAAGTGAGACAAAAATGGCTTACTAATACGGAAAACGTTAAACCCGGTATTATCGTATTGATACATCAGGATGATGTTCCCCCGCTCCGCTGGCCGTTGGGCATTATACAGGAGGTTTATCCGGGTAAAGATGGTAGAGTTCGCGTCGCCTTAGTTAAAACTGCATCTGGCACGTTTAAACGACCCATCGTTAAACTTTGTCCCTTGCCTTCTCAATAACTTATAAAATAGTTTAATCCCCATAGTTTAGGTAGGTAATTAAAATAAGTATTTCGCATGTTATTTTGATAATTTATTCCCTTTGTTTTGACCGCTTTTTTTGATAATACTACGTATTATCAAGGCCGGGAGGATGTTTACGCCATTTGGCTAATTTCATTTTCGCGCTCTTCGTGATGTGGCGTCCTTCAGGTTGTTCCTTTCCCATTCCCTCATACATCACCATACGCCGAGTGAACGAGAAAGAACATTGTGCCTACAACAGCGCCAATAGTGATGAACTATTTTGACCACCGCTATACAGACGTTATCGAGAACCAAATTCAGCGTGATGCAGTGATTTTTCATCTCCGCTTTAAATCTAAGTAAACCGCAAAATATACTATTACCGCTTCCATAAACTTGTTATAAACTTTAATTAGCGCTTTAGTGCATTGTGTGTGGTGTGGAATACGCCGGCCGGCAGTGAAAGAACTAAATTGCCTGTGCATCCGAGGTATTGGGTGTGAGACGCTCAAGTACGGCGTTTCCTGAAGGAGAAGCTGATGCAGAACGTGCGTTGGTGAGTTCCCTTTGCCTTTTCCACTACCTTCGAAGTCTCCACATCACATTATCTCAACCGCCCCGCTCCGCAAACTACAGTCCACAGATCCGCCATACCAACATATTTTTTAAATTCGTTAAGATCATATATATCATCAAGTCAAAATAGTAAATACCAATAAGCTTTTACTATCTTCCTGGTCTGAATAAGTGATAACAATTAACCAACAGTAAGCCTCCATTCGCGCCTAGCCTTAGGTGTAGCATGCTACAACAAAAATCAACCTTATTATATATTCTGGGGAGGTGAATTAATTATTTGGATTAGGAGTTTCGGTAAATAACTTTCTATTGTTGAGCACTATTGTCACTCTTCTAATGAGAGAGCATAAGACTCTCATTACATAGGTATAGGTACATAGAAAGAGGTTTAATAAGAATTTAAGAATCTAAAAACTATATGAAGTTCTTATAAAATGTTTTCTATCGAAATATCAAAGTTCTGTTAAAATAAAATACTTTATCTTTAGAAATATATTTTGATTTTATTTCACATGATTCTTAAATAAAATCAAAATACAATCAAACAATAAAAAGTAAATAAAAAAATAAAACAGTACATACGCCAATATTAAAACAAAAATCATAAAATACATTAATTAACATTCAACATCGCTCTCGTCGGATTCTATTTCGGAATCAGGATCTAAATTAGACACATCCAAAAACTCGAACGGTCCTGACGACTTGATCAGTTCTAAGGTATCAACGAAAAAATCCTGACTTTTCTTAACGTCCAACTTCGGTCTTTGAGCAGAGATCAAGGGATCAGACGAAAGAAAAAGCATATTGAGGATATCCTCATTGGAAGCTTGTCTGGTCCTTTTCCGCGAGTGATGTTCCCGGAACCTCCTAAAATCTTTGTTGCGGGCCTCTGAGGCTTCTTCTGAGAGGCTTCCAATCGGCAAAATATTGTTACTGGCGATTATGTCTGCACCATGTATCAGCAACTTATGAACGGTCGAAGACATGTGGTACCAGTCATATAACTCCACGTACCTTTTTGCTGTTTTGAATGCATATTCTTTAAATTTGATAACATCTATATGCTCCCCAGATGTTATTGCTTGTAGAATCACAGCGAATCGTCTAACGAGCTCTTCATCCAACCCAGTAATGGCTGCAGTTTTATCGGGGGATGGAAGAATCTCCTTGCTGTATTCCCGTCATTCGTGGTCCCTGAGCCTTGTTTAACAATATCAATCAAAAGATTGAGCTCGTCTTTAAATTTATCTTGAATAACTTTCTTTCTAGTTTCTAACAATTCCTTGTGCTCATCTCCTCGTGCAGCCCACTTCTTGAAGTCAAGTCTGTAGGCGATATGTAAGAGACATTCCATCGTATTTATACGGGCATGTAAAGATGACAATCCAAATTCATATGCACTACTGGAAACAGTCTTTGATGTTGCAGCATCCAAATGGTTCATTTCTGTAGGCGTGGCTAAACACAGGTAACAGGATGCGTTAGACCTAGCTTCAGAGAGGATAGTGCAGATTTTTCCGTCGATCATCGTCATCTTCAGTTGATGATGCACCTTATTACTGTTGTACTCAGTGGGAATGAGAGCTTTGATTTCGTCATCCATTCATTTGCCTCTTGTGACTTATTACTAATTCTTCGTTCTCCTTCTCAAATGTGAACTGCACCGGACGACAATATAAAACTGAACATGGCTTTGGATTTGTCCATAAACTGTCGTCTCCAGCAGTCAGCTGCAATGGCACCAAGGACGTCATAAATATACTGGAATCTTCTTGCTGCCCCTCCATTTTCTGTTTATATCGGCTTTGGTTGGAAGCACCATCGAATCCCCACTTAGAAATTAACTTCAAATCTTTATTTTGCACCTGTTCAGGAAGACTTTCAAGGATCCTCTTCACTGTGACATTAAGTAATGCTTGAAGTGTAATTCTTGCTGAAGCTTGCTGAATCTGTTATAGTCACTGATTGCTTCGGAGGATAACATTGAAGTTTGGCTTTTTGCACTTTATAGTAAGACGGGTATATATCTTTTGCACCTTCTCGAATAGTTGTTTCGCGTAGGGTGATGTATTGCCACTTTGTCAGTTTTAATGAAAGAAGTAACCCGAGTGCTTTTTCTGCTGTAAATATTATTGTTTTAACTGGTTTAGTAAGCATTTCCTTAATTTTTGTAGCTGCTTCTGGATTTTTCAACATGTGTTCGATAACAGATGCGATATCCTCACGACCTTCTTCTTTTAAAAGTAATGCAGCTGAATACGCCAATTGATTTGAATCTTCGCCCTTATAATCGTCAGATCTTCTCTTCTTTTGTTTGCTTCCTAAATCTTCGAAGGCTTTTCTAGGTCTTTTTGTCATTGTGCCAGTAGATGATGTCGACGGACCTGGACAGATTAAATGTGCACTGGGTCCTTGGTCTTCTTCATTTGATTGTGGCATGCCAAAACTGATTGGTACGCAACTTGGCCAATCAATATTAGCCTGAAGCCAATTTTCATACTGCTTTCTGAATACATCGAGGATACGGTGAGATTTTTGCCACCTCTGTGAAGCAGCTCGCGTAAATCTTCTACAAAACTCCTTGAGCGTTACACAATCTTCGTCAGAAATGCGACCACCTAAGCGATCTGTCACTGCACTGAATAATACTTCATGATTAAAATGAAGGGAAGGTACTTCACCTTCCCTTCTCAGAACAACAAACAAGTCTAAGTTCGTAGTTAGACTTTCCATTATAAATATTTTACGTTTGCAGAGTAAAGATTGTGACAGTCCGAAAGTTTAAAATAAACTGAAGTACGAATTGTCAAATTACTTAATTTATAGTAGTTTATTGATTGTTGTTAGTTGTTATGTACGATGACTATTAAAAATATAAGAGATTTGCAAATTAACTTCTGAATTACCCTAATTAACAAATTATTTTTTCGTTTGGCAATTTACTGCCACAAGGAAGTGTCCTCGGACCACTCCTTTTTCTACTGTATGTGAATGACTTGCCAAATGTTACAGAGCATAAAATGATTTTGTTTGCTGATGACGTTTCAGTTATAGTAACGTCTGATAAAAAATGTACTTTGGATCAGCATAAAAAGGAAATTATTGACACCCTGTCCTCGGTGATAGACTGGTTAAATATAAATAATTTACAATTAAATTTAAAAAAGACGAAACTAGTAAATTTTAATAATTTTAAAGACAAATTAGTTGATATTGAATTCAATGGCAATGTTATAAAAAATGAAAGTACTGTGACATTTTTAGGGTTAATTATAGGACCATGTTTAAACTGGAAAGACCAGACAGAGAAAGTAAGCAGTAAAATAAACAGTTTTGCATTTGCTCTTTTCAAACTTGCAAAAGTTGCGAATATAGATACAGCTATCACGGCGTATTTTGCGTATGTTGAATCATTGCTAAGATATGGACTCTTAATATGGGGTAATGGTATACAAGTGGACAAAACATTTAAATCCCAAAAGAGATGCATACGTGCCATTTGCAATATCGCTTCGGATGTCTCCTGCCGACCCTACTTCAAACAACTTAACATATTACCATTAGTCTGTTTATACATATTGGAAATAGGCATATTTGTAAAGCAACACATCAATATGTTTACAAAGGCAAAAGACACTACAAATAGAAGTCTTAGACTTCCTGATAAATTAGTACAATGCACGATACCAAAAACAAAACGGTTCCAATCTAACGCACCAGCAATGGCAATTAAGATATTCAACAAAATACCGGAAGATATAAAACAACTCTCTTTTAATAACTTCAAAAAAGCACTACGAAATTGGTTGATAGAAAATACATTCTACAGTATTGACGAGTTTTTGAAATACCGCAAATAACGTACTAACTTCTGTGTGACTAACTTTGTGCATGGATTGACATGAAATGTTAATTTTAATTTGTATGTAATGTGAGTTTGTGTGCTATTTGACATCATTTAATTTTATTTTTTATTTATTATCCATGAATTGAATTTGACATTGAATTTGACATTGAAATCCGTTTATTATTGAATAATTTCTACTACCAATATTGTGTAAACATTGTACCTACCTTGGAAAAATATATTTAAATTTTTGCATGTCATTGTAATGGCTAAATAGGTATAAGATACTATAAATTGATGTACGAACACCTTAATGTAAACCCTATTTAATGCGAATAAAATTCTATTCTATTCTATTCTCTCCTCATTAGGGAGTAATTTTTGCCAGTGTCATGTATTGAATAGTTCAGTGGTAGGTATTGTTTCAGTTTACATTAAAATGTGGGTGCATCGCATTCCAATGCTGCTTGGAGCATTTGGCACCAAGTATATCAAGATGAAATTTATATTTAATGAAATGAATTTGTGATTGCAAATTAATATTATTGTTGTGAATGTGGAATCAATAAAGCTATTTTATTATTATTCATTATTATATCAAGATGGTTTACTCGGTATGATCCACTTATTATGATTGATTGTCATTAGTCATTTAACATTTTCCTTTGTGAACTAGGTAGGTATGCTCATTAAAATGTGGAATGCTGCTAAATGATAGAAAGTATTTACCGGAAATTCTAATATATTATTATATCATAATTAAGTCACTTCCCAGTGTAAAATCATAGTTTATTTGTGTTATTGCATGCTACTAGTAACTGAAAGTAGCTAATATCGCTTAGGCATACTAGAGAGGTAATAAATAACTAATTGGTTTCTAGTATTTTGATTTGAAGAATTAAAAAAATATTAACTAAATAAAAAAATAATTCGTTATATTTGTCAATTTTTTAAAAAAATCCTGCAGCTGCAACCGTTATATGTGGTATGTTAAAAAATCACAAATAAATAGTTCTAAGACCTCCTATAAGGATATTACGGTTTGACTTGCAGTTGCAAAGATAATCGGATTTTTCATGCAAGCTCCATACAAATATTTTGCAAAATAATTATAAGTCAGCCGTTTATACACTGTAATAACCTTTTTAGCATAATTGAGCATAGTGATTGTAAACAAAAGCCGAATACAACAAAAAAAACGACATTTATAAATTCATGTCCCTAAGTCTTTGAGAGTCGATTTTCAGCCCACTGTGCGGCGCGGCAGCGGAGCGGCGGCGGGGCGGGGCGATGAGAACGTGGGCACGAAACTTAGCGGTCGGTCAGCCGCGCTAGTAGTGTTGTGACAGATGGGCTAAATACCATTAAGGGCCCGTGGACCTACCGATTTGACCTACTGGTAGGACTACGGTATACCACTAAAGTAACTTCTTATTTTTTTTTATTTCTATTGATGTGTCAAATGTGATGTTGCTATGGAAACAATTTCTTGTTAAATCAATACCGAAAAATATTCAAAGCACGAAATATATCCTATGTCTAAAAATTTTATTTAGTTCGAAAAAATGGTCTAAGTATAGGCGTTAACTAGTTTCAAAACCGGATTCTTTGCTCATCTTGTGTTTTTTAAATGATGTCCAAGATGCCGACATCCATACTGAATAAATAGGTACTACCTAGTAATCAAACAGACACTATTATATTATTCAACACAACACTACTGTAATCGCGGGCTACCAAATCCAACTAGTTTGTTCATTTGTTTTCGTCGCTCTCCTCCCGCCCGTGCATCGCTCGTCGCCCCGCGCCGCCACCGCCCGTTTCGTGCGCGTCTCCATACTGTGCCATACTGTTGAATGCATCGCCGCCGCTCCGCTGTCGCGCCGCCCCGCTGCCGCTCCGCCGTCGCAGTTTTCGTGCCCGGACACTGAGACGTAATTTATTATGGATGGCCTTTTAGGTCAGAAGAATTAAGCCAAAAAGAACTTATCAGATTAAATTTAGGTTCCCCCCCGCCGAATATCGAAAACTGTCCGCCATAAAAGTTGTAGGGCATTTAATTCGCAAAGAATAAGACACAGATTCACATTTTTAGGGATCCGTACCAAAATGGTAAAAAAGGAACCCTTTTGGTATGACTTTGTCTGTCTCTCTGTCACAGCGGATATCTCGAGAACTACTAATGAACTTGAAATTTGGAATAGTTTAAGATGACATTCGCCCAACTATTATGTAATAGTATGGCTCATTTCAACTAAGTATATTATACCTAGGTACGGTCCCATCCGGCAGAAAGCATGAAACTTGGCATGCATGTAGCTTTTACGTATATAATAAAACTAGTGTTTCGCCCTGGTGCGCGGGCTGCTGAAGCAGCCCGCGGGCATCGCCCTGTTGGGCTGTTAGTAACTTTGGAGAGTCGGACTGCGAATTGTGGAATAGGCATATTTCCGTCCTATCAAATCACATTGCAATTTCTCTGCAATTTTCAGTGGTGATGCACTGTGAAAACTAAATGCTCTATTATTTTTTCTAAAAACTTTGCTGGCTGATATGAAAATCATAGAGAAACTAATATAGTTACTACGTGAAAGATCTAATTAAAGCTAAGGCTCTCCGCTGTGTTAAGCGGGGCACGCGCGCGGGGTGCCATAGATTAGAGCTTACTCATGCACTGCGCAAGCATCTGTCCGTGAAAAACCAGCAATCTATATTCCCGCGCCGTGTACCCGCGGCGGGATCCCGCTCAAGGCAGCGGACGGCCTAAGAATCCCCGGGTGCGGCTCGGCTGCCATCAACCACAAAAACTGAACCTGGCAACTTACAACACGCGCAAACTGAGATTAGACACGAAGTCAACCTATTATTAGCAAGTTACACTGGGATATCATAGGGTTATCTGAAATCCGAAGAGAGGGAGAGGACTCGATAATCTTCAAATCCGGTAACTTGCTATACTACCGGGAGGGCGACCAACGTCCCTAGGTGGTGTCGGGTAATCGTCCACAAGTCCCTTGTCAACAACGTGATTACAATCGGAAGGGTTTCGACCAGGGTAGCGTACCTTATTCTCAGAATATCCAAACGTTAAACCCCAGTACACCGTTATGATCGGGTAGTTTACTGCAAAGTTGGGAAAACGATGCGGTGATGAGCTGAGAGTGGGGCAATTTGGAGTTGGGCAACGGAATGCCAGAGGCCAGATGCTGGCCGAATTTATGGAGAAGGAGAAACTCTTTATGATGAAGTCCTTCTTCAGGAATCCTGAAAGCCGGAAGTGGACCTGGATCAGTCCAGACGGAGATTTTATCATGTAGGCGAAAAAGCAAATTTTCAATGTCACTGCGATCACCGATTGGTACGTGGCACATTGAATATCAACGTAAAACTGGAAAGATCTCAACTGATACAACCCACGCTCCGACCATTACCGGCTCATATCTAAAACCCCGAAAGCTTTCAACTTTATCTTCAGAACCGCTTCGAAACCCTTGAAACCAACATAGATGTGGACAATCTAAACAACATGGTGCTGGATACTGTCCGTACGGTAAGGTTCTATATCTTTAAGACCCGCCGTCCCAAGCTAAAGAAACTCTCCAACCAAACTCTCGTACTCATGGATCAGAGTCGTGAAATGAGGCTCTAGAGCTCAGCGGATGATCATCGTTATCGGCAGCTTAATAGGCAGATACTAAGTATTTGACGAGTGACCTTCTTCAATTTAATAGGAATCGTAAAAGACTATCAAGAGGAATAAAGTTTCCAAAAGTTTCGGGAGAGATCCGTTTAATGTGCAAAGTTGATAAAGCTGAAAACTGATAACGGACGCATCATTTCATCGAAGCCTGAAATTCTGAGGGAGATCGATAGTTTCTATAGGCAGTAATATTCCACGCAGAAACCTGTTGAAAGCAAGGCTAAAGACCATAGAGCCAAGCTTACCCGATACTACACCGAAGATATCCCGGATGTCAGCCTGTACGAGATTAGTATGGCTCTCAAGCAGCTGAAAAAAGAGGGCTGCGGGTGACGACGAAATTACTACAGAACTTCGGAGATCTTTAAACTCTTAGACTGGAAAGGACTCGGCATCAACAGTACTGGCCAAGACTTAACACACCTTCGTTTTGGCGATGGTATAGTTCTTATGGCTGAGACCTTAGAAGACCTGAACACAATGCTCGAAGATCTCCGTAGTGCTTCCCAAAGATTAGGTCTCAGTATGAACATGAATAAGACGAAAATCATGTTGCATGCCCATTTTGTGCCTGCTCCGTTACTCAAGACGAAAGTATACCAGTGTGTGTTGCCAAGGATGGCTTGCGGCAGTGAAAAGTGGTGGCTAACTATAGGTCACATAAGTAGGCTCAAGATCACCCAGCGTGCAATGGAAAGAGCTATGCTTGGCGTTTCCCTGCGTGATTGCATCATAAATGAGGAGATCCGTAGGATCCGTACGATGTAATGATAATATTGTATATTGTTATAATAATGATACTCCTATGACTTTAAATTTTGTGACTCTGTGCTTCTTCAGTTAAGTTCAGACTGCCTGACAGCCATCTCCACTCTCCCATTTGATCGTAGATCGCCAAAATTACTGTAGCAATATCTTTCCTTTAATCAAAAAGGGGTATAAATAAACCCAGTGGGTCAAAAACTGAAATCTCGCGATTTGTTGGTGGTCGCAAACCTTCGGTGATCTCTTTGCCTTCTTCAAGTTTAAACCAAACCCTAAAATATCTGTGGCTGGTTTCCAATCGTTCGGTCGATTAAGGGCCCAACTTCTTATGTCACAACGTCCTGCCTTATGAATCAAATTTGACACCAAAGGTCATCGAGTTCATCTAATAAGTTTCTGGGGGCTTCTTTTTTTTTATTACCCTCCAAAGGAAGCACTGAGCGTTTTGATTCTGATCATTTACCTCACCTGCAGGAACATTTCCCTGATCTCTGCAAAAATGGCTAATTCTCTCTTTCGGAAACTAAGCAGGACTGGAACTAATGAATTCAGTAGATCTGGGCCAGTCAGTAATTCAGTTTTCAGTGACACTCCTTGAGTTTCAGCGTTCGCGCCATGAACATGTCTGAGTTTTCCAGGTTTGTTAATATTCCGATCCCCAAAATGTGGGGGATACCGTACTGAGCAGTTCAATTTTCTTGGCATAATTATTTTTTCAACATTTTATGCATCGAGTGGTCTATCCAATATCTTCTCAATCAAGCGTGATCGATTTTTATTTTGTTGTTCGAAAGCTTAATGCCATAGTAAAGCATACTCCCAGTGGTCGTGGATTTTCTTCGACTTAATATCGAGTGAGAATGCCAAGCGTTCGTCGTTCATCTGGAGAATATCTAGGTAGCTTAGAATTCCTGATGCCAATGCTATCAAATCTGAAGTATTTCTCTACAAATAGGTGGAGTTCATCCTCTTTCTCAGACTCAAGGTGATAAGCAAACTCAAGCATAATCTTCCTCGACATTGACGACAAAACTCCATGCAGGATCCAATCGAGTTCAATGAGAGAGGCGACAGGATCATCCTCTATACCCTCTTTTATTTCTCGGCGTAAAATCTAATGCCAATAATCTTGGCCTGTCAAGTTCACTGTCGGTCGACCGAGGTGGTCGTACTAAGAAATCAAGTTGCCATCAATTACCTAAATGTCTTGGAAGCGTAATGTATGAATGTATAAACTCGTTCAAGGTTGAAGGATCCTGTATCTGTCACAAGCGTCAGAGAAGACGATCTTGCTTTCCAGGTTGTTATAGCCGCCCACTGCCCTCTGAAACTCCAAGTCGACGTTCCGATTTCCGGCTCCTACCTCGTTGGCTACACTGCTCTCTACGAGTGGGACGGTGAACCCTTCATCAAGCAGAGCACACCTGTTAAAGCTATCTTCAGGCCCCTGGACGGTCACTGGAAGCTCCTTCAAAAAGGACCTGTTTGGCACTTGCCGAAATGGATGTTTGCAGTAGCCACGGTAATCTTTGGTCTTTCTTCCTCTTGATCTCCGCCTTCGTTCAGTCATCACGGTGAAGTAACTTATGGCGAATACCATTGCAAGCTCAGGCATCAGAAGCATAGTCGGCGCTTGAAAATCCATTCCCAGCGTTAGTTAACGTCTTCTCTTTTGAACTTGTCACAGGCAGTAATCTGATGACACGGGCCATCAGATTACTGCCTGTGACAAGTTCAAAAGAGAAGACGTTAACTAACGCTGGGAATGGATTTTCAAGCGCCGACTATGCTTCTGATGCCTGAGCTTGCAATGGTATTCGCCATAAGTTACTTCACCGTGATGACTGAACGAAGGCGGAGATCAAGAGGAAGAAAGACCAAAGATTACCGTGGCTACTGCAAACATCCATTTCGGCAAGTGCCAAACAGGTCCTTTTTGAAGGAGCTTCCAGTGACATACCTAGCTTGTTGCTTAGGTACCTTTGTGCTGTTCAATAAAATTACCTCATCGGCACAGCCGTGACACACTCTGTACATGAGAGTTCGAGCGCCAGCGACCTTGAGCCAGAGCGTGGAAGCGCTAGGGTTGATACCGAATTTAAAAAGGAGATAACATAGTATGTTAGGAAATATAAACTTGTGCAAGGACATGTTAATAAAAGATAGGTTTGATTTATAATAACTTTTTGTAATCTTTAAATTATATTAGGTAGGGTAGATACATCATAAATTGCAACTCTTATACTATATTTTCTGTTATTTATAATAAATTTATTAATCTTTAACATGTTAATGAAAGATTTGATTTGTGTTTTTTTATTTATTGTCTATTTTACCTACTTGCGAGTTTACGAGTTTAATCGTCTGAAATCCTTGTTTTCAGATCTTTTTTTATAATTAAAGTAAGGTAAAAGGAAGGGTAAGGGCATGACTAATATTTCGTATATTTTAACTTTTAAAATACGAAGATACTTTTATCAGGATTTTGTTTTTGGTTGCTGTCGCAACAACAAACACAACAATAATGCCCGCCGCCGGGCATGATTATCTAACAATTAAATAATGTTGCGTCGCGTGGCGTAGTCAGTCCGTGAGAAATGCGGTACAATGCGGATTGCGATGGGCCAAGCGAGCGGCGAGCGACAGTAGAACCCTTGGCCGGGCAAGTCGACGACTAACGGCTGCACTCCCCGCGCGCCGCGCGCTGCCCCCGCACGCCTCCAGACACGCACACATAGCCGCGAGCGATTTTACGAGCATACATGCGCAAGTGTCGTTTCTTTTCGCGTTAGAGTATATATTCTGTGTCATCGGGCACCTCCGAGCTAAACGTCTAGTTCGGTCGTTTGCATGTAACTGATTTAAAGGACTTCGGTGGGTGTGGTTCTATGCCGCCTTTCCGATCCCGCAGGTGGAGGGCATTGATTCGTCATTACAAGAGACACGAGATGTAATGATTCGAGCGCTGTTTTTTTTTCTAGCAAGCGGGGCGCAAGGGTGTGCACCCACTTAGGATCGGGAACCTCCACGCTTTTGACGGATTTTAACCTAGACTTCCACTTATAATATTTTTTTCTGAGAGTTAACAAAACTCTCCTGTCCTAATACTTTTTCATATTATTATACCCCTCTTCAATTGCTCCTTCCGTACCCAAAGGGTAAAACGGGTGAAAGGGACCCTATTACTAAGACTTCGCTGTCCGTCTGTCTGTCTGTCACCAGGCTGTATCTCATGACCCGTGATAGCTAGACAGTTGAAATTTTCACAGATGATGTATTTCTGTGTCCGATATAACAACAAACACTAAAAACAGAATAAAATAAATATTTAAATGAGGCTTCCATATAAAGAACGTGTTTTTAGGGTTCCGTACCCAAAGGGTAAAAACGGGACCCTATTACTAAGCCTCCGCTGTCCGTCCATCTGTCTGTCTGTCTGTCTGTATCTCATGAACCGTGATAGCTAGACAAATGAAATTTTCACAGATGATGATTTCTGTTGCCGCTATAACAACAAATACTAAAAATATAATAAAATAAATATTTAAGGGGGGCTCCCATACAATAAACGTATTTTTTTTGCCGTTTTTTGCATTATATTAATAACGACAACAGGTAGACAGTTGAAATTTTCACAGATGATGTATCTTTGTTGCCGCTATAACAACAATTACTAAAAACTGAATAAAATAAATGTTTAAGGGGGGCTCCCATACAACGTGGTTTTTTTTCCGTTTTTTGGTACGGAACCCTTCGTGCGTGAGTCCGACTCGCACTTGGCCGGTTTTTTTTATGCCATTTTAGAATGTGGCGGTACCTGCAAAATAAACCTTACTTTCAATTCCAGTATTGCTATAAGTATTGGCCAAAATCTAATGGTTTTAGATAAAAAATATTAAAAACTGCCGCTATTTCTATTTTTTTTTTCAATTTGTTTTGTAAATCTCGAAAACTACCTTTAAATTGGGTATTTTTCTACAAGGCAAAACTCATTGTTATGTTGCATACATCGTCGATACATGCCAACTTTTTCAAGTGTCGTAAACGGCCTCAAAATATAGCCTTAAAATATTTTAAAAATTCATAAAATTTTAAAAATTGCCGCCACTGCGAACTTTGTATTGATTTTTCTATTTGACATAACTTTCCTATATTTTGCAACATATACTGCAAGCAATTAAGTTTCGATTTACTTTCTCTCTTGCACCCAGCCGTCGCAATAGGACTTGAAAAAAGAAAGGATATCTCAAAAATGATTTTTTCCTCTGCAGTTTGCAGGGTATCCAGACATTGTCAACCGTAACACCAAAATGTCGTTTCTATATGTACGTTTTGGTGTTTAATAAATCCTCTCACTCGAAATTTCCATAATGTAGTTGATATACTTTTATGCATTTGGAGAATGGGCAAAATGTCCCAAGTGTTGTAGCACTTTGAGTTGTATATCATTAGAAAGGTCTCATTTAGTTGATCAAAGTATTGTATGACAGCAAAGCTGAATTCCGCGTCAGTAAAAAGTTACAGGAGTTTGAAGATCGTATAATAGTATTAAAGTCATAGACTTATTATGAAATCATTGATTAAAGTGATAGTGTTTTGTATCATAGTTGACCATCAATATGAATGAAAACTCTAAAAAGTACATTCATATTTAAAAAATACTACACATTTTAAAAGGTAACACTTCTTCATCATCATCATCATATCAGCCGCACGACACCCACTCCTTAACATAAGCCTCCCCCACGGATCTCTACGACCATCGGTCCTACACTTCCCGTATCCAGGGGCTTCCCGTGACCTTCGCCCTCACGTTGGTCCACCTTGTCGAGGGCATACCCACGGAGCCGAGTCCAGTGCGTTGTCACCATTCCAAAACCATTTCGCCCCAACGGCCATCGATTCTTCTCGCTATGAGTCCAGCCCACTGCCACTTGAGCTGAGCTATCCTTCTCCGGAATCTCCTACGGATCTTATCCATGTTTATTCTGAGACCCACTCTTTAGGAAGTACTATGGATATCTTCGAGCATCGTGTTCAGGTCTTCCAACGTCTCAGCCATTAGAACTAATCATCAGCAAAACGAAGGTTTGTTGTGTGAACAGTTTTGAGAAATAAGATCTCCCTGTAACCACATCTTGCTGCAGTAAGATGGGATTTGTGCTCTGATTCTGTACTCGGACCGACATGGTGGCATTTTCGTATAAGTGCCTCAATACCTTGATATACCTATAGTCCACTTGGCACCTCTGGAAAGACTGCAGCACCGCCCAGGTTTCTATCGAATCAAAGTTTTTCTCATAGTACACGAACGCCAAGCAAAGTGGAGATTATACTCCTCGGTCTTCTGTATAAACTGCCACTGCGTAAGGATGTGGTCTATTGTTTTATGAAAATACTGTCTGCGCGTTTGTCCTCACTTTCACCTGATGGAAAGTGAAGGAAGTGGAGGACGAAGATTGAGCACGCACAGTCAGTCAAGTGCGTATTTACTCTCGCCTTAAGGCTAAGGTCTTTAAAGACGCCTAAGTTATATTGTTCGGGGAATACAGACGCAGGGAGGGCATTCCACATCTTAGCTGTTCGAATTAAAAAGTTGGAACCGAAGCGTTTCGGCGGGTACGTGGAATATCGACAACATAAGGATGAAAAGCCACCCTGGGGCTTGTAGTCCAAAGATGAAATGGGGAAGGAGGTATGAGGTTGTGTATGTATGTGGTCTATGGAGCTAAATCCTTTTCGGAATCCGGCTTGTTTGGGAGATAGGAAGTCGTCGAACCTGTGAGCGAGACGATTCCTAAGGACATTTGAAAAAACTTATAAACGTGGCTCAGAAGTGAGATGGTTCTGTAGTTCTTTAGAAGGGACTTGACTTTTTAAAGAACAAAATCACCTTATGTTCCATGCCTTCGGCTTTCTGCCCTCGATAATGACGAAATTGAAAAGCTTCTGTAGGACCTTAAGTATCGGCTTATATACCGCCCGCTCTCAGAAGTTCTGTAGTGATTCCTTCGTCAGTGGGGGTTTGCCATAATCGCCATGCTTGGATGGCGGGTTGGCGATCGCAGTAGACCAAGGTTTTTGGAGACGCTGCTACCCATCTCTTGATGGCTGTGCTGCCTTAGTCGCCAAACATGGTTCTCTCTATTGCACTTTGGGTGACTTTGCGCCTTCTTATGAGACCGATGGGTCTCCGTTAGTGACTACGTTTCACTCTCGTATGTCGTCACCAACAACCCACACTGGTCAAAAACTTTCCTGTTGCGACACTAAGGTACCTAAGTAGGACGCGAGATTTTCCGAATCTTCCCGAATGATACACATCCGAGCTGTATTCGACGAGAGATCTTCTTCTCGAAATTGAACTTACCTGACTGGTTTGTCGTCTGACCTAACCAGTTAATGGTCAAAACATTCAAGTGTAGTGTATTTATTGTCGTCAAATAAAAAATAATGGTCAATGAACATGATTCTCTGATTTTCTATATTTCTAAACCTTTACTCGCCACGGTATACTGAAAAATAGAACACTAAGCTCATCATATTAGGTTGCCTGTCCCTTGACGCAAAGCGAGGCAGCAGAGCGGAGAAACGAAGCAATATTACTAATAGGATAGCATAAAATCTCCGCTCCGCTGTTCTATTGGTTAATATTTCTTCGTTTCTCCGCTCCACTGCCTCGCCCCGCATCAATGGACGGGCAGCCTTATACAGAGTACATAGAATAGTGCTCATCATATGGAGTATTCTCTCAATGGAGGGCATACTTGTCGCAATCAATGATTGAGACAACGGATTCACCTAAAGTGGCTAACTGATTTTAGATTATGCAAACAAACAAAAAAAATACACAGAGTTCATCAGTGGATCAGCCCTGACACCTAGCAGAGGAACCACCGAGGCTGAAATCGGCAAGGAGAGCCTCATAGTAATCATTTATATACACAATACTAAAAAAACTCCGACAAAAACGTAGCAAAAACCGATATTTTTTGTTCTTGATGCTATTTTTTTCAATTATCTTCGAACATATTTTTTCTGACTTTGACGTTACTTAGAAGAAAATATACTAATTAAATGTGATGAGGACAACATATATAACATTTAAATACATATATGTCATATATTGCTACAAGGGTTGGGACATTCTTCATATAAAATTGCCCACTCTTTTCGAAGAAAATCGACATTTAAATTGGCATGATTTCGTACCTCAAAAGAAATGGCCACTACAACAGTGAACATCTTGATTTTTTTTTCCAAGATTGGTCATAATCATAATATAAATGAGGGTTCTTGTAGTGAAACGGAAAAATATTTTTCTCTAACCAAACAACACTTTAGAGTTGTGGCCCCGCGGTTTGCGGTCTAAAAATCTATGTTTTTCAGAACTCTCCAGCGCGCGCGCCATTCGGTTTTTAATGTCAAAATCAACCACTCTTGTATGTTTGATCAAAATCGGTTGGAAAACAAAAAAATTGCAAACATCGCCACAACCACCATCTTGTTTTTCCCAAATGTCATATTTTTTCCCCAGTTCGATTGAGGTTTTGCACTTTCCTCCAAACATCATTATACCCTTTTCCACCTCCTTCTGGGAGAACAATTATGTCAATGAGTCAGTGGTATATGTAGTTTCATTCGTCAATACATGCCAACTTTTTCAAGTATCGTAAACTGCCTCAAAATAGCCTTAAAGTATTCTTAAAAAATATAAAATTTACGAAATGGCCACCAGCGCGTCCGCCATATTGTTTTTTTTATTGTTCATATTTTTCCTATATTTTGCAGCATATATTACGTTTTGGTCTTTTTTCTCACTTGCACCCAGCCGCCGCAATAGAACTTCAAAAAAGATATCTCGAAAATTAAACAAATTCGTTTTCGCTTTAAGGCTGGCCCCAGACCTACCGGTTCCGTTTCTTTGCTTTGCTGTGCTACCTTGCTTGAAAGACCGCCGGCCAACCATGTCGCATTTTGGGACTAGACCAAATTGGCAAGATAGCCATTAGCTTGGTTTTATCAAATATCATCGCCTGGATTGCGAAGTAGGAAGCTTTTAGGCGATATGCCACCCTGAACATGAACTCCGATCGTTAAAAATAACTCGATCGCTTATTTATACAAGATGTTTGGTAAAGCCCTATAAAACTGAATATGGTAGATAGGGACCATAATAAAACTGAACAACTTTTACTATAGGACCAAATCTGAACTCGCGAAAAAAATGAACTGTTTCATACATTTTGATAATTTCGTTATTATTTTTTGTATAAAACAGCAGTTTTTTTTTAAAACGAAAACTAAAACTTCTCATCGCACCCCAGACGACGATATTTGATAACACCAAACTAATGGCTATCTTGCCAATGTGGTCAGGTCAAAATATGCGATAGATTGAAAATGAGCCTCTTGGCCGGCGGTCCATGGTAGAACAGCAAAGCAAAGAAATGGAACCGGTAGGTCTGTGGCCAGCCTAAGGAGACTAAGATGCGTAGCAGGGAAGAAAGTAGCTCTTACCGCTTACTATGGCTATGTAGCTTCTGTGCTGCGATACGGTCTTATATTGTGGGGTAGATCCCCTGAATCAATAAGGCTTTCATTTTACAGAAAAAGTGTCTAAGAGCTATCTGTGGCGCAGGTCCTATGGAGAGTTGTCGCCCTTTGTTTAGTCAACTAAAATTATTGACTTTAACAGGTTTATATGTCATAGAAGTAGCAAGCTTTATACGAACTCTCATACTCGAAATTTCCAAAAAGGTGTTATTTCACTTTTTTGAATTTTGGGGTAAATGTCGAAAGTTACCCCGAATTAGTTCGATTGGGGTTTCGCACATTTTCCCCAAATATCATTATACCATTTTTCACCTCCTTCTAAAAGGATAATTATTTTAATCAGTGAGTCAGTCAGTCAGTAAGTGAGTAATCGAGCTGTATATTCTGGGTTTTCTGTAAATTTGTATGGCGGCCATTTTGTTTTTCGACTATTTTGAATTTTTTTTCTCGCTTCAGGATCTGCTTAGAGTCCTTTACAACTTTAGTTTGAGCACCATCTACCTATGTAGTACCATTTTGGCGGGCAGTTCTCCGTCATGAGGATCTTGACCTGGACTTCCACTTTTAATTTTTTTTTCAACAGTTTTCTAAATTCTTGATACTTCTTCCGTACATTGTACCTATCTACAAATGCTTTTTTTGGTAATAAAAATGTAAGGTACTTGGAAATTACCCTTACTTTAAATTCAAGTGCTGCCATCTTTTCGATATGTAAATAGTCAAATGTCATTAGTATTGGCAAAATCTAATGGTTTTTATTAAAAAATATTTAAAAACGCCGCTTTTTTTATTTTTCACTTTTTTGGGGTAAATCTCAAAAAGTACCCTAAAAATGGGTATTTTTTTTTACAAGGCAATACTTCTTTATAATATGGCTAATTCGTCGTTACATGCCAAGTTTCTCAATTGTCGTAAACTGCCTCAAAATTGCATTAAAATATTAAAAAAATGTATAAAATTTACAAAATGGCCGCCACCGCGTCCGCCATATTGTTTTTTTTATATTTCATATTTTTCCTATACTAAGCAACATAAACTGCGTGCAATGACGTTTTGTTTTTTTTTCTCACTTGCACCCAGTCGCCGCAATAGGACTTGAAAAAAGGGTATCTCGAAAATGTCTTTTTCCTTAGCAGTTTCTAGGGTTGCCAGACGTTGCCAACCAAAATACCATAAAGTCATTTGTTCACAAGTCCTCATACTCGAAATTGTCAAAAAGTGGTTATTTCACTTTTTTGCATTTTGGGGTAAATCTAAAAAGTTACCCCGAAATGGGGTAAAAATATTTTACTGATGAATACCTTGCACCTTTAGCTATAGCCGTTTTATGAACCTCAAAGCGCTCCGGTGTTGCCATCTGGAAGAAAATCGACTTTAAAAATGGCGTGTTTTCGTACCCCAAACAAAATGGCCTCTACGACAGGCGCCATCTTGAATTTTTAAAAAGTTTCCCAAATCGCTAAAATTTGAGGGTAATTGTGATGAAACAATAAAGTTTTTTTTCTTAAATCAAATAACACTTCTGAGCTGTGGCCCCGCGGTTTGGGGTCCAAAAATCAAAATTTTCAAAACTCTCCAAAGCGGCCGCCATTTTGTTTTTTTATTTTTTAAATATTTTTCCTTATCATAAATGTCAAAATCTACCACTCTTGCAAGTTTGAACAAAATCGGTTGGAAAACAAAAAAGTTACAAACTTTACCACAGCCGCCATCTTGTTTTTCCCAAATGTCATAATTTTTCCCCAGTTCGATTGGGGTATTGCACATTTTCCCCAAACATCATTATACCCTTTTCCACCTCCTTCTGGGAGAACAATTGTGTCAATCAGTGAGTCAGTGGTAATCGAGCTATATATAATATAACTAGTGTTTCGCCCTGGTGCGCGGTGCGCGGGCTGCTGAAGCAGCCCGCGGGCATTGCCCTGTTGGACTGTAAACAGCGGCCTTTGGACAGTCTGACTGCGAATTGTGGAATGCGGTATTTATTGCCATGCCATCCGATAAAATCACATTGGAATTTGTCTGCAAGTTGCAGTGCGGTGTGGTGACGGTGATGCATGGTGAAAATTAATACTGTTTTTTTTCTAAAACTTTGCTGGCTTATATTAAAATCATCATCATATCGGCCCCCCGACATCCACTGCTGGGTATAGGCCTCCCCCAAAGAGTACCACGACGATCGGTCTTGCGCTGCTTATATAGCATGAGCATCCGCTGAGCTC
Source organism: Agriphila tristella (assembly GCA_928269145.1). Taxonomy (NCBI): domain Eukaryota; kingdom Metazoa; phylum Arthropoda; class Insecta; order Lepidoptera; family Crambidae; genus Agriphila; species Agriphila tristella. The sequence continues at coordinate 323,449 of OV743451.1, read as the reverse complement.
TGAAACTTCATTGCATATGCTGTTTTCAAGGGCTTCAAAGCGGTTTTGCAGTTTAAGCATTAAAACCATAGAGAAACTAATAATAAATTCTGTTTTCGTGGCTTTCTATTAATCCATTTCCAAACTATTTGTGAATTTGTCCAGAATAATCGTTTTGCTATTTCGAGTTTCTGTTCTTGCTTTTACCATTCATGGTGTGACCTAAACGGGATCCCATTAAAGCAACCTGCAGCTCTAGCTTAGGGATCGTTGCAGTTTTCAGGTGCAACTTTATATTTCCCAGCTACAAAGGCCACGTCGTCATCTCTACTCAGTAAGCGAAAGTGGCATAATGCTTGCTCAGAGGCGTCAATAGAAATGTGTAATCTTAACTTAGTCATCTGTGAGAAACCATAACATCTGGGTACTGAAAATAATTTGTAAGTCTCAAGCTTCTGAACCAATACCAATCTTTGTTCATCTTCTCGACGATTTGATCATCCCATTTGATCGTAGACCGCCAAATTTCCTGCAGCAATATCTTTCAATAAATCAGGAAGGGACATAAACATACCCAGTGACATTAAAATTTTTAGCAACTCGCGATTTGTTGGCGGTCACAAACCTTCGTTGATCTCTTTGTCCACCTACTTAAAGCTGAGCTCAAACCCTAAAGTATCTGTGGCTGGTTTCCAATTGCTGGGTCTATTAGAGGCCCAACTTTAAGTCAAAACCTCCTGCCTTATGAATCACAATTAGTCGCTTCATCCCCTTTTCGTTAATTATCCGTGGAGTCAAGATGGTCATCAACGTAGTGCCTTTCCTTAATGGTTTCCACTGCTTGTGGATGATGACATGAAACAAAATCATCAGTATTACGACGAATAATACAAGTAGCTGTGCATGGAGATGATGTGGCACCAAAGGTCATCGAGGTGAACTTATAAGTTTCTGAGAGCTTCTTTCTTTCCATAACCCTCCAAAAGAAGCACTGGGCATTTTGATCCTGATCATTTACTTAAACTGCAGGAACAATCAGTGGCGTGCACTCCATACATGCAAATAAGCACTGCATACCCTGTAGTCCCATAAATATATGACCCAAATTCCCTATCCTATTATTTGTAAACTACTTGTAATTAAAAAGTTATGTATGACCCATCATTGTGCACAGTGTGTATTAGTTTAAGCGCCATCTATTTGTGGTTTTTGAAACTAACTTCAATTTAACCAAAAATCACAAGAACCAACGATCGGCCGGGTGACAGAGGCGCCAATTTTTTACCGCGTGTCCATAAGCAGTACTACGGCCTGCTTCTTTTTCATAGAACGAATCTCGTGTAGTACACTTCAAAAGTGTGACTGTGTGCGTGAAAATGTATGCGCGTGTTTATGTTTTGGAGGCACTGCTTATTTGCAACCCGACCGCGTCATGATTGCATTGCAGAGTGTAGCGTTTTTTAGTTTGCCCTTGCAGTTGCAGTTAGTTTTGCTTTGTTTTGATTGTTTTTCTTGGCGCAAGTAAATGACTATTTTAAGTGTAATTATTTCGTTAATTTACTGTTTAATTTACTGTGAAAAATACAATAATTTACATGTGAGACCTATGCTGGTAAAGTTTATTTAAATAAATTAAAAATTGCCGCTTTATCGAGGCTATCTTTTGAGGATAAAGTTTAATTAAATTGATTGCAAAAGGAAGATGCGTTGGGTTGGTTTAAAAAAAAATAGTAGGTAGGTTATGAATGCCCCTCGTTCTTTTCATAAAAAGTTTTATTATAATTAATGATAACTGGCTAACTGCTTGTGAACGTACACACAAACCAATTGTATTGTTTTCTATGCATTTTGTTTTCCAATCAAGATGATAAAAATGTTTGGATTTCGTTCAGTATAGGTTGGTAGATACCGAAACAGTGATAAAATTGGTATGTTTCTTATCTGTGCCTACCCTGACTAAAATCTCTGTGCACGCCACTGGGAACAATTCCCTGATATCTGTAGTAACGGCTACTTTTCTTTTTCGGAACCTAACCAGGACATCATCTAATGAATTCTAAATATCTGGGCCAGTCAGTAATTCGCTATTCAGAGACACTTCTTGAGTTTCGGCTTTCGCATCAAAAACAAGTCTAAGTTTTCCAAGTTTTTTGATATTTCTAACGCCAAAATGTAGGAGATGCCAAACTCGAGCAACTGGTGCCTGAGCAGTTTTCTTGGCATAATCTTTTTCCAACATGTTATGCGTCTGCTTCGTGAAGTCTACTGCGAAGCTCGGATCAAAATCCATTATCTTCTCAATCAAACGTAATCTACTTCCGGCGTTTCTCTTGTTGTTGGGTTGGGAAGCTTGATGTCATCGTTTCTTCACAGCAAAGCAGACTCCCAGAGCCGTCGATTTTCTTCGACTTAGTATCGATAATGTGAAGTGCTCGTCATTTTTCTCGAGAATATCTAGGTAGCTTAGAATTCCTAATGCCTATGCTATCAAGTCTAAAGAAATTCTCTAATAAGAAGTGAATTTCATCCTCTTTTTCGGACTGTAGTGACAAGCAAACTCGGGCATAATCTTCCTCGAAATTGACGACGAAACTTCATGCAAAATCCAACTAAGTTCAGTGAGAGAGGCAACAGGCTCATCCTTCCTGCCTTCTTTTATTTCTCGGCTTATATTCAAATGACAATAACCTTGGCCTATGAGGAATTGAGGATTGTCTGTCGATCGAGATGGTCGTATTAAGAAATCATATTGCCATCAATAGGGAATATGCAGCATTTTTTTTTGTATCAAATCAAAAGTATAATGCGTGAGAAAATCAACTGTAATATTAAAACCTTTCCCTTCCTTTTTTTCGTGATATAGTTAGGTACTTGAAGCTAGCACGCATCAGCACCCGCCGAAAACACTCTGTACAAAATGGTCATGTTTTGTGACTTCACCAACCATGATTTTAGGCGCAATTTTTATGGAGTTAGCCAAAAAAATGATATCCCTAAATTTTGCGTCTAAGTACCAACATACATGTTGTGGAATGGCACGTAGATGTAGGACTGTAGATGATTGAAACTCACTGGTAGCTTGACTGAAGGCAGGGTTTATTTTTGGAAGCAAAATACACATACAAACTTGTATATTTTAACTCAAATTACTTATAAAAGTATGGAACACGAACCACACGCAATGGTGCCCGGAAACGAAGAGAGAGTGGGAAGCGAACCTCCAATTGAAGCGAACCTCCATTAAGAACAACAGTCTCGAATTTTTCTATAACGTAAGAGGAGATCCATTTAAATAAATTACCCTTAATACCTATAGCTTGCAGTTTACGTAAAAGTGTTGTGTGATCAAATTTCAATTGAAGCAGTGATGTACAATAAAAATAGTGTTTGGTAACATGCCAACACATGTGTCATACAAAATATTATTTCTCATTCAATATTCTATCTGACTGTAAAGTGCATTATATCCAAAAATGAAAAAAAATCGTTATGTTCCCCTGATTTCATCGTGTGATAAAACTAAAATAATACATTGTTTTTCTGTTCCATCATGTTTTTAATACGTATCCGCAGCGATCAATCTCAATTTTTTTATCAAAATCGGTGACTTATGCATATTCCCTGTTGAGTATCTTGGAAACGTGAAGTTCTTCGTACGAACTCATTCAAGGCTGAAGGATACTGTATCTGTCATAATAAGCGTGAAAGAGACGATCTTGCCAGGTTGTTACAGCCGCCCACCGCATCCTGAAACGCCAACTCAACGCTCCACCTTCCGGCTCCTGCCACGTTGGCTACACTGCTCTCCACGAGTGACACGGTGGACCCTTCATCAAGCAGAGCACACGTGTTAAAGTTGCCTTCAGTTCCCTGGACGGTCACGGGAAGCACCTTCAAAAAGACTCATTTTTGAAACTTGCTGATGCCGACCAGATGTTTGCGGTAGTCGCGGTAGTCTTTGGGTCTTTCTTCTATGCGTTTTTCGTCTGCGTTCAGACATTTTATTTTATTTTATTTTAACAATCTTCGGGAAGCTTACAGCTAGGTTAAGAATAAAGTGGTTAACTTAAATAAATATCAAGGGCCAATTACAAGCTTCCACATATAGGTGAAAATCATTAATAAGAACAGTGTTGGCCTACATTATGTTAAAAATTTAAGGTAAGTACCTATATTACACCCAGTAATTAAAGTATAAATAAGTAGGAAGTAGTTTTCAAAAATATTTGTTAGAAAAATAACTATTACCTAACATTCGCCTAAATTTACTTGAAGAAGTGTTGAAAATGTCTATTTCAAATTGTTTTGCAACACTATTGAAACACCTGCTTGTTCTGATAAAGAAAGAATTTCGCCGATACTTCGTTTTGCACCAGGGAACGTGAAGTACTTTAGGTTTACGGAAGGAAGCTACTAAACGTAAACTAATGCCACTCAAAAGCTCAGGACAATCAACAGAGCCACCTGCTATGCTGAGAAGGTGCGATAGATCTGCAATGCGTCTTCTTTCTACAAGTGGTAAAAATGAAACTTACGACATCGCTGATCGTAATCACGAGTATATTTATTCGTTTTAAACTGTAAATACCGCATAAACCGTTTCTGAATCCTTTCAATTCGCGTTTCATATAGTTTGTGACAGGGGCTCCATACTTGAGAGGCATATTCTAAATGACTACGTACGTAAGCACAGTAAAGTATTTTTAGAGCTTTTATAGAGTTGAATCGTGTAACATCATCATAACGAAGCCGAGAGCTTTAGATGCCTTAGCCACAATGTTGTCTATGTGTTCATCAAAAAGCAAATTAGCTATCAAAGGTTACTCCTAGGTCACGTATGGTAGTAACTCTGGTAACATCAGTGCCTAATAGTTTGTAAGATGATAACATGGGTTTAGATTTTCGGGTATAAATACAGACATAGCATTTGGAGACATTAATGTCAAGTTTGTTAACATGGCAGTAATGCTCAAATCTAGTGTATCTAGCAATGGTCCTAGTAAAGAGCCTTGAGGAACGCCCGATGGTATTAACATGGGAGAAGAAGTGTGGCCATTAAGAACAACAGTCTCGAATTTTTCTATAACGTAAGAGGAGATCCATTTAAATAAATTACCCTTAATACCTATAGCTTGCAGTTTACGTAAAAGTGTTGTGTGATCAATACGATCAAAACATTTATTATAGTCCGTGTAAACTACATCAACCTGAGATGGTACAGTCAAATGTTTTGTCAGGAAGTCGCTACATAAGATAAGGTTAGTCGTCTTCGATCTGCCCTTAACGAAGCCGTGCTGCTCTGGACATAAAGATTGCGTAACGGATGCGTAGACTTGTTTGTAGACAATTTTTTCCAAATATTTTGCAAACAAACTAAGGTTGGAAATCGGTCTATAATTGTCGACTACATTTTTAAGCCCTTTTTTGTGAATTGGCGTAATAAAGGCAGATTTCCAGATATCAGGCATAATGCCTTTACCCAGTGAACGCCTAAACAGGATACTAAGCGGAACAACTCGCAATAATTATAATTGCTGGGATATTGTCGGGGCCGGCAGACTTATTTAAGTCGAGTGATGCTAATAGTTTGGAAACTTCTAATGTGTCAACTTCAATCTTCACAGGAAGAGTCCATGTCCACTACGTCATCCAAAATATTAACGGACTGAGTATTGTGTGAAAAAGTGGAGTGAAATTAATCGCTAAACATTTCACAGATAACTTCCCCGTCTTCAGATGTGCGCTGTCCAAAGTGAAAAACAGAAGTATAGTAGAGTATTATGTTGATTTTTCAGCTTTACATCACGTCATTTCACATCACATCAGGGTGAAGTAACTTATGGTGACTGCCTTTGCAAGTTGAGCACCAGACTTTTAATATGCTTATTTTGCGCTTGCAGATCCACTTCCAGCGTTGGATAACGTCTTCACTTTTGAACTTGTCACAGGCAGTAGGTAATCTGATGGCCCGTGTCATCACAAAAATGCATTTAGCTTGTAGCTCGGGTTTTTTCTTCGTGTTGTTCGTCAAATCTACCTTATTGGGCGGGATCGGTCGTTTGTATGTAACTGATTTAGAAGACTTTGGTGGTGGTGGTTCTATGCCGCCCTTCCGAGTCCGCAAGCGGTGCTCATTGATTCATTATTGCAGGCGGGATGAAACGATCCGTTTTATTTTTAGCAAGCAAGAGGGGTTTTGGTAATAACAATGTGGCGGTACTTGGAAAATAACTTTACTTTCAAATTCCAGTGCCATCTTTTCGATATAAAAATAGTCAAATGTCATTAGTATTGGCAATATCTAACGGTTTTTAAGATAATGATTGTTTAATTGAAAATAATAGTCTTTGAAGAAAAAATTTGAGAGTAATTGTGGTGAAACAAAAAGGTTTTTGTCTTAAACTCTACAGCACTTCAGAGTTGTGGCCCCGCGGTTTGGGGTCCAAAAATCGAATTTTCAAAACTCTCCAGCGTGGCCGCCATTTTGTTTTGAGTTTTTTTCTTATTTTTCTAAATTTGAAATGTCAAAATCTACCACTGTTGTAAGTTTGAACAAAATCGGTTGGAAAACAAAAAGTTACAAACCTCGCCACAGCCGCCATCTTGTTTTTCCCGAAAGTAATAATTTTTACTTAGTTCGATTAAGATTTTGCACATTTCCCCCAAACATCATTATACTCTTTTCCAACAGCCAGTGAGTGAGTAGTTATTAAACAATACTAAATAGAGTAGTTATTATCGAGTTATTTAAGTAATCAGCCAGCTGCGACCAAATAGGTTTTCTGTAATTTTGTGTGGCGGTCATTTTGTTTTTCACCATTTCGATTTTTTTTTCTCGCTTCAGGATCTGCTTAGTCTTCTACAACTTTAATTTGAGCACCATCTACCTATGTAGTGCCATTTTGGCAGGCAGTACCCCGTCGTGAGGATCTTGACCTGGACTTCAACTTTTAATTTTTCCCCAGTTCCACTGGGTTTTGCACATACCTTTTTCCACCTCCTTCTGGGAGAACAATTATGTGAGTAAGTGGTGTTTAATTTGGTTTTCTGTAATTTTGTATGGTGTCCATTTTGTTTTTCCACCATTTTGATTTTTTTTTCTCGCTTCAGGATTTTCTTAGAGTCTTCTACAACTTTAGCTTGAGCACCATCTACCTATGTAGTACCATTTCGGCAGGCATTACCCCGTCATGAGGATCTTGACTTGGGCTTCCACTTTTAATATTTTTTTCTGATAGTTTTATAAATTTTAAATACTTTTTCCATACATTGTAAACATCTACAAATGCTCCTTTTTGGTAATAAAAATGTAAGGTTCTTGGAAAATAAACCTTTTTCAATTTCAGTGTTGCCATCTTTTCGTTACGAAAATAGTCAAATGTCATTAGTATTGATAAAATCTAACGGTTTTTGATAAAAAATATTAAAAAATGCTGCTTTTTTTATTTTTCACTTTTTTGGGGTAAATCTCAAAAAGCACCCTAAAAATGGGTTTCTTTTTTCAATACTTCTTCATAATATGCATAATTTCTCAGTACATGCCATGCCAACTTTCTCAATTGTTGTAAACTGCCTCAAAATAGCCTTAAAATATTTTTAAAAATGTATAAAATTTACAAAATGGCCGCCACCGCGTCCGCCATATTGTTTTTTTTTTTGCACATTTTCTTAAAATATCATTATACCATTTTTCACCTTCTTCTGGGAGAACAATTATTTTAATCAGTGAGTCAGTCAGTAAGTGAGTAATCGAGCTGTATATGCTGGGTTTTCTGTAAATTTGTATGGCGGCCATTTTGTTTTTCGACCATTTTGAATTTTTTTTCTCGCTTTAGGATCTGCTTAGAGTCCTCTAAAACTTTAGTTTGAGCACTATCTACCTATGTAGTACCATTTTGGCGGGCAGTACTCCGTCATGAGGATCTTGACCTGGACTTCCACTTTTAATTTTTTTTTTCAACAGTTTTCTAAATTCTGAATACTTTTTCTGTACATTGTACCTATCTACAAATGCTTCTTTTTGGTAATAAAAATGTAAGGTACTTGGAAATTACCCTTACTTTAAATTCAAGTGTTGCCATCTTTTCGATATATAAATAGTCAAATGTCATTAGTATTGGCAAATGCACATTTTCCTTAAATATCATTATACCATTTTTCATCTCCTTCTGGGAGAACAATTATTTTAATCAGTGAGTCAGTCAGTAAGTATGCTGGGTTTTCTGTAAATTTGTATGGCGGCCATTTTGTTTTTCGACCATTTTGATTTTTTTTTCTCGCTTCAGGATCTGCTTAGAGTCCTCTACAACTTTAGTTTGAGCACCATTTACCTATGTAGTACCATTTTGGCGGGCAGTTCTCCGTCATGAGGATCTTGACCTGGACTTCCACTTTTAATTTTTTTTGTAATAGTTTTATAAATTGTGAATACTTTTTCCGTACATTGTACACATCTACAAATGCTCCTTTTAGGTAATAAAAATGTAAGGTTCTTGGAAACTCATCCTTCTTTCAATTTCAGTGTTGCCATCTTTTCGATATACAAATAGTCAAATTCCATTAGTATTCGCAAAATTTAATGGTTTTTGATAAAAAATATTTAAAAATGCCGCTTTTTCTATTTTTCACTTTTTTGGGGTAAATCTCAAAAAGTACCCTAAAAATGGGTATTTTTTTTTCACAAGGCAATACTTCTTTATAATTTGCGTAATTTGTCAGTACATGCCAACTTTCTCAATTGTCGTAAACTGCCTCAAAATAGCCTTGACATATTTAAAAAATGTATAAAATTTACAAAATGGCCGCCACCGCGTCCGCCATGTTGTTTTTTTTATATTTCGTATTTTTCCTATACTAAACAACATAAACTGCGTGCAATGACGTTTTGTTTTTTTTTCTCACTTGCACCCAGTCGCCGCAATAGGACTTGAAAAAAGGGTATCTCGAAAATGTCTTTTTCCTTAGCAGTTTCTAGGGTTGCCAGACGTTGCCAACCAAAATACCATAAAGTCATTTGTATACAGACTATACACAAGTCCTCATACACGAAATTGTCAAAAAGTGGTTATTTCACTTTTTTGCATTTTGGGGTAAATCTCAAAAGTTACCCCGAAATGGGGTAAAAATATTGTACTAATGAATACCTTGTACCTATAGCTATAGCCGTTTTATGAACCTCAAAGCGCTCCGGTGTTGTCATCTGGAAGAAAATCGACTTTAAAAATGGCGTGTTTTCGTACCCCAAACAAAATGGCCTCTACGACAGGCGCCATCTTGAATTTTTAAAAAGTTTCCAAAATTGCTAAAATTTGAGGGTAATTGTGATAATACAATAAAGTTTTTTTTCTTAAATCAAATAACACTTTAGAGCTGTGGCCCCGCGGTTTGGGGTCCAAAAATCAAAATTTTCAAAACTCTCCAAAGCGGCCGCCATTTTGTTTTTTTATTTTTTAAATATTTGTCCTTATCTTAAATGTTAAAATCTACCACTCTTGCAAGTTTGAACAAAATCGGTTGGAAAACAAAAAAGTTACAAACTTCGCCACAGCCGCCATCTTGTTTTTTCCAAATGTCATAATTTTTCCCCAGTTCGATTGGGGTATTGCACATTTTCCCCAAACATCATTATACCCTTTTCCACCTCCTTCTGGGAGAACAATTGTGTCAATCAGTGAGTCAGTGGTAATCGAGCTATATATAATATAATAATATAGAAGTAGCAGCAAGTCTTAAAGTGATTCCCCCCCCCCCCCCCCCCCTGTTTTGGTTTTTTTTTTTTTTTTATAAAAAACGGTGAAGGCTACAACAAAACTGTTAATAATATAATAATCAATTTGATATCTGAAATAAGAACGTATATCGTCGGTACATTACTTCTAGGCTGGAATTATTCATGTGGTACGGAGAGTCGCATGCTCACTAATGTCGGCGCATCCGGTAGAAAGGGCAAAGTTACCAAATAACGACCTGATGGGTCGCGAGTGGTTGTGGTGCGGAAAATTTCCTCGCACTGCTCTTGTAATGGGCCGGTTTTTATATGAGGTTGGGGTTCTTCCGACTCCCAAAATCTCTCAAGGCTCTTGCGAATTTCATGCGTAGAAACGTCGGATTCTGGCAGTGTGAGCTGATAATATGAGCTGAGTTAGACTGGTTCGACGGTGCTGTACATAGGTCCTGAATGGGCCCTATCAATGTGAAGTCATAAATCGTGCCGAAGGATGCCCTCGGGGGAAGCCCATAGGGGCTTCCTCCGGCCTAACGAGACCTTAGTCCCGTCCAAAACTTGGCCGAGAACGTCGCAAGTCGCAACCTTGCAAGAGATCAATCGGAGCTGGTGTATCGTATTCCTGATCTGCTAAAGGAATCGGTGGTTGCCCTCTCACCCGTACAATGTGTGGGACCTTTTGCAATGGTAAGTAGCCGGTAACGCTTTCCAAAATATGCGCTGTAGCATAGCCTTCTATATCTTCCAAGCCCTGAAGTTGAGCAGAACGGCAACATCGCATGTGGTCAAGCACATAGTATTAAATTATATTAAAAATTATTTATTATTTGTTTTTCCTATATTATCTATGTTTAAACTAGTTGTAAATTGTGATGTAAGATTATTACAATAAAGTTTTATATTTATTATTATTATTTATTTATTAGAACATAAAGTTTGAGTCAAATTATTTGAACTTTTCGGGGGTCCTTTAGTACGATGAGCATTTTGATTTAAGCCTCCTCTAGCAATAAATCTTACATCATTGGAAAGGTATTTAAATTTGAAACACTTTATTGTAGCACTATAATCGTGAATTATTAGTACTTTGAGAGTTATAACGCTCTAAACTTGACCAATTTTTTTAAAATTAATGACCTAAAACTCCGAAATTACTAACAATTAATACAAAGTATGTTTGCAGCAAATATTTGTCATATAAAAACCGTTCTTATGATATATCATTCATTTCTATAGGTGTGGTAGATCAACTCCCATAGACAATAAACCACTTTTATACTTTAATAACCTTTAACTCCAAAAGTATTAACAATTAATATAAAGTATATTAACAGCAAATATTTGTCTTTAAAAGACCTTTCTAATGATATATCATTTATTGCTAGAGGGCGTGTTAATCAACTCCCTGCTGAAGAAAATCAACAAAAAAGATGACATCTTTGACAGGCATTTTTTCCTGGTTAACATTAATATTTTTCTTATTGTTTAATATACAAAGCATTTCAATAAAGGAACTAAATTATTTTCATATTTTTAACCTCACACGATTGCTAGGAAAAAAAAATATCGACCTCTTAAAATTGAAATATTCCCATACATTTAGTATGGAGACTGGCCGATGACATGACCACGAACTGACAGTAACAGACGTTGCCAAACTTATGTTCACGGCTTGCAATTATAGAAGGCTATGGCTGTAGCCGTAATCGTAGGTGTGTCATGGCGACATACTATTGTGATTGATACTTTTGATTCCTGTGTGTGGTGGTTGCCCACTCCTGCGATTTTTAGTGATGTTGAGTTGAGCGGTAAATTTAAAATCCGAGCCATGCGCTGAGTTATTAGCGTTAGCATGCTGCCGCAATCTAACAAGGCTCGCGCTGTGTGAAACTGGCCATGCACGTCTGCTATTTTTAGCGAGACGGTAGGCAATAAAATGGGTTGAGTAGTGACGTGCTCGTCACATTGAGCAGAATTAGAGCAACAATTATGTTTCGCTATTGGAGCTGATATCGCAGAGTGGGCTTGTGATGTCTGTGTATGGGCTGAGTGTGTATGTATTTTGTGTGAGCGTGAGTGTGTGAGCTGATTTTCGTCATCCTCGTTGTGTTCGGTTATTGTAGATAGTCATTGTTGACCACCTACACGTGACCTACTGGGCGAGCGTGAGTGACTAGATGGATTGTTAGGAGTGGTGGTGTCACCTGTGAGGCGTGTGCCGATGAATGCTGGTACTCGTGAGCTGGGCGCTGTCTGGGCTGATCTCTCAGATGTGGAGGCAGGAGATGAGCGGATGAGTTGACTGGAGAAGGAGCACCGAGACGATGAAGGGATGTGTGGTGCCTATCGCTTCCACACTCTTTGAAAGCCCGCGTTGACTTACATTCGTTCTCATAGTGGGGGCCGAGGCAGCGTCGGCAGCGGTTGCGAGCCTCAATGAAGTCCCAACGGCCTTGTATCGGCCGGGCCGGGCCGGGCCCGGGCTGGGCTGGCGCTGGGCTGCGGTAAAATGGCTGACTATCGACCGGGCCGGGCCGGGCCGGGCCTACGGGCCGAAATTGTTGGTACATGGGCTGTCGGGGCGGGCCTCGTGGAGAAGCAACGGGAGACTGCCTGCGGTATGGGCCGGGCTGTGGCGAGGGCTGATTTACATGTGAGGGACCTGGACTGGACCACTCGGTCTCAACACAACGCGCGTGTTCTTCTAAAAATGCGATCAAATTTTTGAGAGTGGGCAGAGTCTGGCGCGATCCATATTTGCGCCCGAAAAGGGTCCGGAGCTCACCCTTAAGCTTTCGCACCACTATGGACACAAAGACATAATCGCAGTCTTTCATGGGCAGATCTAAGTTATTGAGCGTCGATTGAGCTGAATGAGCGGAGTGAGAAATAACGTGCGGATATCTGAGCGGGCATGAATTTGTGGTAACCCCATAATGATGTCCACGAAGCGGTCGATGAGAACGCAGTGGTTCTCGTAGCGCCTGGTCGAGATTTCCATGGCTACGGCAACGTTGTTACCGGTGAGCTGAAGGTGAGTGACCATACTGCGTGCCTCGCCTGATAGGCACGAGAGCAGGTAATGGAGCTTTAATCATCCGAAATGTGAGTCATCTCATCCGTGAGGCTTCTGAAAATGGCGATGAATGACGGCCAGTCTTCAACCTTTGAGCTGAATTTGGGCAGCGCAATTTTGGCCAGAACGTTGGGAGTTGAGGGCGTGGATAAAGCCTCTGAGGGAGCTGAGATCACACTCAGTTGTTTGAATGCGACGAGGATGCCGTCGTAATCACTGAGCGCGTTTTCGTAATTTTTTGTGTATGTCGCCTCGGTTTCATCTGAGAGATCGTCATCGTCCAAGATCTCCAAGTAGATATTTTCGAGCTTGGACTTATGCTCTTCCAGCTTTGGGTAGCGAGCAGTGAAGTCTGTGAGCGTGTACTTTTTGGTGTCCTTGGCGAGCACTGCCGCAGCAATTTCCTTGAGCAAGGTAATTGCTTTGACTGCCTGACGGAAGATGGCGGCTTGGGATTTGGCCGGCATTGTTTTATAAAAAAAAAGTATATACTGAGTGGATGTAGTTGAGCGGTCGGCAGCTTAGCGGCAGCAAATTTGCAAAAGGTTGAAAGTGAGGAGCAGAGAAAAAAAAAATTAGGAAAAAATATTTTTATGACACCCTGTATAATTTCAAATGTGCTGAAAATACCTAATAATAACAATGTGTGAGATACCAAATCGAAATTGTAAGAAAAAAAATAATGAGAAAAAATAATATTTGCACATTGTATATCAGTTATATACGATTGCCACCCTGTATATCAATTACACAAGTGAATTTAAACGGCACCCTATATGAAAATTAGTTAAGTATGCTAATTTTAGTAACAACACGAAAAAACAATAATAATGTGATAGGGAAAAATTAATTTATCTGGCGAACCCTTTTTTACGGCACTACCTATGTGTAATTTACTTACGCCACTGCTAGGTAAATTCGCTAAAAGTTCGAAATCTAATCAACTATCAATAACAAATTATCAATAACAATACGTGTTTTAGTGGAGAAGCCACTTTTACGAAAGTCGTCTAATTACGATTCCCGTCGGACAAGAGAGTGCTCCACCGACAACCGGTATCATTGTCTTCAGCATGATCTCCTGAACAAGAATACAGCGGTTGTCGCATTATAAAGTGGTGGAGGGGGGAGGGGGGGAGGGAAAAGCCGCGGAAGTCGAGTATCGGGAATTGGTTAATTTTCTCAACAACCACTTGTCCGATTTAAACAAATAAGCTGTCGTATGATAGATAATATCCTTAGCAACATATTTTATACTACAATAGTTATTGTAAATACTATAGTTTATTAAATAATTAGAAAAAAGTCGAATTTCAAACAAAAACATTTTTAGTTTTGTAGATTTGAAGCAGTAAATTAAAATAAAGTACAAACATATATATAGTATAAAGTACTGCTTAAAATTGCCATAGTCATTAGCTTGCTGTCTGTTTTTTAATTTTGAAATTTGACTGGAAAACAACAAAATTATCATCGATATTGTGCGGGAGGTCACTGTCCGAATAATATCGAAGATGCTTTAAGGATCATTCACACAGCTCCGGCGCGTCAACGGCGCGTCACCGGCCCGTCAACGTCAAAAATATAGTTACATACAAGTTGTACTACACTGTTCACACACATCAGTCATGGCGCGTCAACGGCGCGTCACCGGCCCGTCAACGTCAAACGCATATTGCTACGGCATGCCGGCGACGCGCCGGTGACGTGACGGCCGGCGCGTCACCGGCACGGCGCGTTGCCGGCGAGTCACCGGCAAGGCAAACAGGGTTGCTACTTTTTTGTTTAAATAAATTATTGGTTGCTATAATCGGTAAAGAAAAGTACACTGTGGTATGGAAATAAAGTAGGTATTATTTATTTATTTCAACTTTGAAAAACATTTATTTTTATTACTTTTGGTAATATTTTGGTAAATTTTTTAGACTTATTTTACACCACCAGTTTAGGATGAGTATTTTTCAAGATAAATTTCTGTTTTAAGATTGACAGATATGACAGCTGTCAAACTTAAAACAGCAATATCTCAAAAAGAAATTGTTAACCTTCACTTGTTTTTCCGACATTCATTTGTTTACCCGAAATCCACACACATTCACACACAAAATTCGAAGAAACAGTACCTTTACTAGAACTCGGTGGAAAGGGTGAATTAAGGATCAGTTGCACTACCCAATTTTAAGGATAACAGGCTAGTTCTAGTACCGGTTAAGCATAAGTTAGCCAAAAAAAGAGGTTGTGAATTAAGGCTCAGTTGCACCACCTAACTTTAACGATAACAGGCTAGTTATAGTACCGGTTAAGCATAAGTTAGCCAAAAAAAGAGGTTGTTAGCCAGCTTGATGTCCTTTGACAAGTTTGACGTGACAAATAGGTAGCATTACCCTTTGACGATAACTTTAACTTTGACAGCGTTTTGGTACAGAATAAAGTTACCAAAATATTAACAAAGTAATAAAAAAAGATTTTTAAAGTTGAAATAAATAAATAATATTTCATTTCCATGCCACAATGTTTGTACCAATAATAAATAAGCGGCAACCCTGTTTGTCATGCCGGGGACGCGCCGGTGACGTGACGGCCGGTGACGCGCCGGTGACGTGACGGCCGGCGACGCGCCGGTGACGTGACGGCCGGCGCGTCACCGGCAAGACAAACAGGGTTGCTACTTTTTTGTTTTAATAAATTATTGGTTGCTATAATCGGTAGAGAAAAAGTATATTGTGGTATAAAAATAAAGTATTATTTATTTATTACAACTTTGAAAATCATTTTTTTATTACTTTTGTTAGCTTTATGAGACTTAATTCACCTGTTCCACTAAGTTCTAGCACAGCCGATATTTAGTTCATACAGTTGATCATCGAAGGAGTCTAGAGTCTAGACAGAGCAATCGTGCGGGGTGGTGCAGTATAGAAGGGGGGTGGGAGGTCCCGAGAGGCTAATATCAACGCAATGTTAAAAATGAAAGAAATCAAGATGGCGGCCAACTTTTTACTTTGCGGGCCGATTTAGATAAAACTCGGTTTTGGTACTATTTTGACAAACAAACAGCAACGCAATGTCAAAAAAGTAAAAAATTCAAGATGGCGGCCAACTTTTTTGTTTGGAGGCCGATTTCGATGAAACTCGGTTTTTGGTCCTATTTTGACAAGAAAACAGAAACGCAATATTAAAAAAGGAAAAAAATAAAGATGGCAGCCAACTTCTCTGTTTGCGGGCCAATTTCGATGAAACTCTGTCTTTGGTACTATTTTGACAAGAAAACGGCAATGCACTGTTAAAAATGTAAATAATTCAAGATGGCGGCCAACTTTTTTGTTTGTGGGCCGATTTCAATGAAACTTGGTTTTGGGTACTATTTTGACAAGAAAACAGCAACGCAGTGTTAAAAGTCTAAAAAAATCAAGATGGCGGCCAACTTTTTTGTTTGTGGGCCGATTTCGATGAAATTCGGTTTTTAGTACTATTTTGACAAGAAAACAGCAACGCAATGTTAAAAATGTAAAAAAATTCAAGATGGCGGCCAACTTTTTTACTTGTGGGCCGATTAAGATGAAATTTGGTTTTTGGTACTATTTTGTCATGAGAACAGCTACGCAAAGTTAAAAATGTAAAAATTCAAGATGGTGGCCAATTTCTCTGTTTGCGGGCCGATTTAGATGAAATTCAGTTTTTGGTACTATTTTGACAAGCAAACAGCGACGCAATGTTAAAAAAGTAAAAAATTCAAGATAGCGGCCAACTTTTTTGTTTGCAGGCCGATTTCGATGAAACTCGGTTTTTGGTCCTATTTTGACAAGAAAACAGAAACGCAATATTAAAAAGTAAAAAAATAAAGATGGCAGCCAACTTCTCTGTTTGCGGGCCAATTTCGATGAAACTCTGTTTTTGGTACTATTCTGACAAGAAAACGGCAATGCACTGTTAAAAATGTAAATAATTCAAGATGGCGGCCAACTTTATTGTTTGTGGGCCGATTTCAATGAAACTTGGTTTTGGGTACTATTTTGACTAGAAAACAGCAACGCAGTGTTAAAAATCTAAAAAAATCAAGATGGCGGCCAACTTTTTTGTTTGTGGGCCGATTTCGATGAAATTCGGTTTTTAGTACTATTTTGACAAGAAAACAGCAACGCAATGTTAAAAATGTAAAAAACTTCAAGATGGCGGCCAACTTTTTTGCTTGTGGGCCGATTTTGATGAAATTTGGTTTTTGGTATTATTTTGACATGAGAACAGCTACGCAAAGTTAAAAATGTTAAAATTCAAGATAGTGGCCAACTCCTTTATTTGTGGGCCGATTTCGATGAAACTCAGTTTTTGTACTTTTTTTACAAGAAAACGGCAACGCAATGTTAAAAATGTCAAAGTTCAAGATGGCAGCCAACTTTTTTGCTTGTGGGCTGATTTCAATGAAACTCGGTTTTTGCTAGTATTTTGACAAGAGAACAGCTACGCAAAGTTAAAAATGGAATAAATTCAAGATGGTGGCCAACTCCTTTGTTGTTGGGCCTATTTCGATAAAACTCGGTTTTTTGTACTATTTTGACAAGACGACAGCAACGCAATGTTAAAAATATAAAAATATCTAAGATGGCGGCAAACTTTTTTGCTCGCAGGGCGATTTAATGAAACTCGGTTTTTGACACTATTTTGATCAGAAAACAGCAATGCAAAGATAAAAATGTGAAAATTCAAGATAGCGGCCAACTTTTTCGCTTGTGAGCTGATTTCGATGAAACTCGGTGATGCCGTTTTCTGGCCAAAATGGGCCAAAAAACCGAGTTTCATCAAAATCGGCCCGCAAGCAAAAAGTTGGCCGCCATCTTGAATTTTTTATTTGTAACTTTGCGTTGCTGTTTTCTTGTCAAAATAGTTTCAAAAACCGTGTTTCATCGAAATCGCCCTGCCAAAAAAAGTTGGCCGCCATCTTAGATATTTTTGTATTTTTAACATTGCGTTGATGTTTTCTTGGCAAAATAGTACCAAAAACCGAGATTCATCGAAATCGGCCCGAAAACAAAAAATTTGGCCGCCATCTTTAATTTTTTACATTTTTAACACTGCGTTGCTGTTTTCTTGTCAAAATAGTAGCAAAAACCGAGTTTCATCGAAATCAGCCCACAAGCAAAAAAGTTTGCCGCTATTTTGAATTTTTTAATGTTTTCAACATTGCGTTGTTATTTTCGTGTCAAAGTTATATCAAAAAGCGAGCTTCATAGAAATCGGCCCATAAACAAAAAGAAAAGGAGCAAAAACTAAGTCATATTTTTTTCTATTCTTTATTTGAAGAGCATAAAAAGAAGAAAAAGAGATTAATTTAAAAAAAAAATCTTACCTTTTAGAAAAAAATGACAATTTTTTTTCAAAGAATATAACTTGAATTTTGAAGTACCAATCTTATTTTTCTTATTAATTTTTGATATTCAAAAAGGCAAATCACAGAGTGCCAACCCTTACACCTTTAGTCGTTGCGTCAACTGCCTAGCTAGACGAACAGCGGTTCTAGTAAGGGTAACATTTTTCGAATTTAAATGAAAATACAACAATGTGTGTGGATTTTGGGTAAACAAATGAATGACGTAAAATTAATTGAAACTCAACAATTTCTATTTGAGATAGATATTGCTGTTTTAAGTTTGACAGCTGTCATCTGTCAATCTTAAAACAGCAATATCTCGAAAAAACTAGACTGGTGGTGTAAATTAAGTCTAATAAATTTACCAAAATATTACCAAAAGTAATAAAAGTAAATGTTTTTCAAAGTTGAGATAAATAAATAATACTCTATTTCCATACCACAGTGTATTTATCTATACCGATTATAGCAATTAATAATTTATAATAACAAAAAAGTAGCAGCCCTGTTTGTCTTGCCGGTGCCTCGCCGGTGCCTCGCCGGCGACGCGCCGTGCCGGTGACGTGCCGGCCGTCACGTCACCGGCGCGTCACCGGCCGTCACGTCACCGGTGCGTCGCCGGCCGTCACGTCACCGGCGCGTCCCCGGCATGGCAAACAGGGTTGCCACTTATTTATTATAATAAATTATTGGTTGTTATAATAGGTAGAAAAAAGTACATTGTGGTGTAGAAATAAAGTATTATTTATTTATTTCAACTTTAAAAACATTTTATTTACACTTTTCTTAATATTTTGGTAAATTTTATAGACTAAATTTACACCACCACTTTAGGATGAGTATTTTTCGAGATATATTCTGTTTTAAGATTGACAAATGACAACTTAAAACAACAATTTCGCAAAAAGAAATTGTTGACCTTCACTTGTTTTTCTGGGATTCATTTGTTTACACGAAATCCACACACGTTGTATTTTTATTAAAAATCGAAAAATTGTACCCTTACCAAAATTTAGTGGAACAGATGAATAAGGTCTCATAAAGTTACCGAAATATTAACAAAAGTTATAAAAAATGTTTTTCAAGGCTGAAATAAATAAATTATACTTTTTCTGTACCGATTATAGTAACCAATAATTTATTAAAACAAAAAGTAGCAGCCCTGTTTGTCTCGCCGGTGCCTCGCCGGAAACTCGGTGATGCCGTTTTCTGGCCAAAACGTGCCAAAAAACCGAGTTTCATCAAAATCGGCCCGCAAGCAAAAAGTTGGCCGCCATCTTGCATATTTTATGTTTTTAATATAGCGTTGCTGTTTTCTTGTCAAAATAGTACCAAAAATCAAGTTTCATCGAAATCCGCCCACAAGCCAAAAAGTTGGCCGCCATCTTGAATTTTTTATTTGTAACTTTGCGTTGCTGTTTTCTTGTCAAAATAGTGTCAAAAACCGTGTTTCATCGAAATCGCCATGCCAAAAAAAAGTTGGCCGCCATTTTAGATATTTTTGTATTTTTAACATTGCGTTGCTGTTTTCTTGGCAAAATAGTACCAAAAACCGAGATTCATCGAAATCGGCCCGCAAACAAAAAATTTGGCCGCCATCTTTAATTTTTTACATTTTTAACACTGCGTTGCTGTTTTCTTGTCAAAACAGTACCAAAAACCGAGTTTCATCGAAATCGACCCACAAGCAAAAAAGTTAGCCGCCATCTTGAATATTTTACATTTTTAAGAGTGCGTTGCTGTTTTCTTGTCAAAATTGTAGCAAAAACCGAGTTTCATCGAAATCAGCCCACAAGCAAAAAAGTTTGCCGCTATTTTGAATTTTTTAATGTTTTCAACATTGCGTTGTTATTTTCGTGTCAAAGTTATATCAAAAAGCGAGCTTCATAGAAATCTGCCCATAAACAAAAAGAAAAGGAGCAAAAACTAAGTCATATTTTTTTCTATTCTTTATTTGAAGAGCATAAAAAGAAGAAAAAGAGACTAATTTAAAAAAAAAATTCTTACCTTTTAGAAAAAAATGACAATTTTTTTTCAAAGAATATAACTTGAATTTTGAAGTACCAATCTTATTTTTCTTATTAATTTTTGATATTCAAAAAGGCAAATCACAGAGTGCCAACCCTTACACCTTTAGTCGTTGCGTCAACTGCCTAGCTAGACGAACAGCGGTTCTAGTAAGGGTAACATTTTTCGAATTTAAATGAAAATACAACAATGTGTGTGGATTTTGGGTAAACAAATGAATGACGTAAAATTAATTGAAACTCAACAATTTCTATTTGAGATAGGTATTGCTGTTTTAAGTTTGACAGCTGTCATCTGTCAATCTTAAAACAGCAATATCTCGAAAAAACTAGACTGGTGGTGTAAATTAAGTCTAATAAATTTACCAAAATATTACCAAAAGTAATAAAAGTAAATGTTTTTCAAAGTTGAGATAAATAAATAATACTCTATTTCCATACCACAGTGTATTTATCTATACCGATTATAGCAATTAATAATTTATAAAAACAAAAAAGTAGCAGCCCTGTTTGTCTTGCCGGTGCCTCGCCGGTGCCTCGCCGGCGACGCGCCGTGCCGGTGACGTGCCGGCCGTCACGTCACCGGCGCGTCACCGGCCGTCACGTCACCGGCGCGTCGCCGGCCGTCACGTCACCGGCGCGTCCCCGGCATGGCAAACAGGGTTGCCACTTATTTATTATAATAAATTATTGGTTGTTATAATAGGTAGAAAAAAGTACATTGTGGTGTAGAAATAAAGTATTTATTTATTTATTTCAACTTTAAGAACCTACTGTTTAAGTATTGCTTTTGGTAGTATTTTGGTAACTTTGTTAGACTTAATTCACCTTTACCACTAAGTTCAAGCAAAGGTACTATTTTTCGAATTTTAATAATAATACAACAATTTCTGTAGACAATGTTTTTATGCCTTCACTTGTGTTCCGGCATTCATTTGTTTACCCGAAAATCCGACATTCGCATACGTTGTTGTATTTCTATTATAATTCGAGAAAATAATACTTACCTTTACTTGAACTTAGTGGAATAAGTAAATTAAGTCTAATAAATTTACCAAAATATTTCCAAAAAACAATACTTAAACAGTAGGTTTTTAAAGTTAGGATAAATAAAAATTCTATATTTCCATACCACAATGTACTTTTTTCTACCTATTATAGCAACCTATACTTTATTAAAACAAAAAAGTGGCAACCCTGCTTGCCTTGCCGGTGAAGCGACGTTGACTTGACTGAAACGAGCCGGCGACGCGCCGTCGACGTGCCGGCGCCGGTGATCTGAACTGCTTGTTCACACATATTTTTGACGTTGACGGACGGGCCGGTGACGCGCCGGTGACGCGCCGGAGCTGTGGGAATGATCCTTTAAAGAAAGTCGTCTAATGACGATTCCCGTCGGACCGGAGAGTTCTCTACCGACAACTGGTAACATTGTCTTCAGCATGATCTCTTGAACAAGAATATAGGGGTTGTCGCATTATAAAGTGGTTGAGGGGGGAGGGAGGGGAGGGAAAATATGCGGAAATCGGGTATCAGGGTTTGGATAATTTCTCAGTAACCGCTTGTCCGATTTAAACAAATAAGGTGTCATATAGTAAGGTGTCAGATAATATCCGTAAAAACAAATTTTACCTTTCAATGTTTTTTGTAAATACTAAAGTTTATTACAAAAATAGAAAAAAGACGAATTTCAAAGAAAGGCTTTTTAGTTTTGTAGAATTGAAGCAGTAAATTAAAAGAAAGTACTATGAAATTAAAACTATGAGGATTTGCCCCAGAAAAAAAATATTTGTACGTAGCACAGTTGTCCCACTATATGGAGTAATAAACTTGTGAAACATATTTATCTAGTAACTCTGCTAAAAAAAATTTTTGGTTCGCAAGGCGAAATTTTTTCTACCGTTTTTTTTCGAAATTCCTCTACAGAACTAAAACTATGAAGATTATCCTCGGAAAAAAAATACTGGTGAATAGCATAGTTATTTTACTATTTAAAATAATAAACATGTTTAACATTTTTGTGTAGTAACTATGTTAAAAAAATATTTATTTAGTGTCGAAGCGAAATTTATGCTACCATTTTTTTCGAAAATCCTCTACAGAATTAAAACCATAAGGATTTACCCCAGAAAAAAAATAGAAGTAAATAGGCCAGTTATTCCATTATATAGAATAATAAACTTGTCAAACATTTTTGTGTCGTAACTGTGTTAGAAAATATTTTGTGTCGTGCAAACTCATTTAAACATAACTTTGCAGGTCCACCGTGTTATGCGACACAAAACATTTTTTAACACAGTTACTAGACCAAAATGTTTGATAATTTTATTAATCAATATTGTGGGATAACTGGTCTATTAACTATTTTTTTTCTGGAGCAAATCCTCATAGTTTTACTTCTGTGGAAGATTTTTGAAAAAAAATAATGTTAGAGAAATTTTAGCTGCGCGACAAAAAACATTTTTTTTACATAATTTCTAGACAAGAATGTTTGACAAGTTTATTATTCTATATAGTGCAATAACTAAGCTATTCACCAGCATTTTTTTCTGGAGCAGATCATCATAGTATTATTCTGTAGAGGATTTTCGAAAAAAAAAATGGTAGAGTTAATTTCGCCACGCAACACAAAACATTTTTTAACACAGTTACTAAAGAAAAATGTTTAAGAAGTTTGTTATTCTAACATAAAATAACTGAACTATTTATTACATTTTTTTTAAGGGGAAAATGTTCATAGTCTTAATGTTGTAGAGGATTTTCGAAAAAAAATGATAAAGAAAATTTGTCACGCAACAAAAACATTTTTTTAAAACATAATTACTACACAAAGATGTTTGATAAGTTTATTATTCTATATAATGGGATAACTAGGCTTTTCACCAGTATTTTTTTCTGAGTCAAATCTTCATAGTTTTAATTCTGTAGAGGATTTTCGAAAAAAAAATGGTAGACAAAATTTCGCCACGCGATACAAAAAATTTTTTTTTTGCCAGTTACGACAAAAATCTTTAAATAGTTTATTACTCTATATAGGGGAATGACTGGGTTATTCACGGATATTTTTTTTCTGGAGCAATTTTTTATAGTTTTAATAACAAAGTAGTTTATTTCAATTTACTGCTTCAATTCTACAAAACAAAAAAAATATTTATTTGAAATTCGTATTTTTTCTAATTATTTAATAAACTATAGTATTTACAAAAACCATTGTTTGATCAAATATGTCGTTAAGGATATTACCTACCATATGGCACCTTATTTGTTTAAATCGGACAAGTGGTTATTGAGAAATTAGCCAAACTCTGATACCCGAGTTTTGCACCTTTTCCCTCCCCCCCCTTCCCCCTCCACCACTTTATAATGCGACAACCGCTATATTCTTGTTCAGGAGATCATGCTGAAGACAATGATACCAATTGTCGGTAGTGCACTCGCTTGTCCGACGGGATTTCAATTTTGACGGCCTGGCTTCTCGGCTATTTACGTAGGTAATATAAAAAAAGCGCGCTGACCGCCCGCCGCCGCCGTTGACTTTTTCTTATTGACATTATGAAATATATTTTACGACACATTATTTAAAGCTCTAATTCGAATGACAAGTTAATTGCTGGGTTGGAGCGGTGCTGTTGCTATGCCGTTTTATGTGCCATGACCTTAAGTCTCTAACTTCCATAACTTGCTCCAGAGGCACGCCACACAGCGTATAGGCAGGCAGTGTAAATAGAATTCTTTTTCTTAGTGAAACTCTGTGAAACTAATATGACAACACTTGGCAGGATTCAGCAGCATATTGTTGTTTTGGTGGATTTACAGATTTTAGCCCCGCTCACCTGCGGGGCGGGAAGTGCATAATTGCGTTTTCTACGGCTTATATAAAAAATCGGTCAAGAGCGAGTCGGACTCACGCACTGAGGGTTCCATACCATCATAATTGCACCATCAAACCACACTGCAGAGTAGAATAATAAATTAGTATTACAGTTTTAGGTCAGCGCCATCTCTTGACCGATAGTGGAACTAATGTTAACTTTTTTAGAAATTTCATCATTTCTAAAAAAGTGTGCTATATTGAGACATCGTTTTATTTTTTCTGTAATCTTTATATAAATTGCTATCACATAGAATTATTTCAGATTATTCTCTTTGCAAACTTCGGAGATAAGGGGGGGGGGGGGGGGACGGTATTTTTTTTACAATTTTCATTAAAAGTCGAAAACTATGCGGCCTAAAAAAAAAGAAAAAATGATTGAAAACGTGCAAACGACGTTCTTTCATATGATACCCCACATGCCCTAGTTGCCCCACTTCAAATTTTTAAGACCCCTTTTCAGCCCCTGTTGTAAAAAAGATATTTTTATTTTTATTTATTTCTTATTTGCAAAATGGTTGGGCAAATGTCAACTTAACTATTCCAAATTTCAAGTTGATACCATTAGTAGTTCTCGAGATATCCCGCTGTGACAGACAGACAGACAGACTGAGTCACACCATAAGGGTTCCTTTTTTACCATTTTGGTACGGAACCCTAAAAAGGGTTGCCACCTCTAGGAATATAAAAGTCGGGAATGTCGGGATTGGGTTGGGACAAGCGCGGAAAAATTTTTGGTCTATTTTCTAATTAATGTTTACGTTGAATTCATTAAAACTGGCTAAAAATTAATAAAGATACTGGTAACTGGTAAAAATTAAGGACAGTATATTGAATGTATGTCGATATTTGTAATAAAAATACTCAAAATCAATGGAACCAAACGGGCAGGTCAGCAAAGTAAGAGGTACTTAAATAAAAAAAACTGGTTAAGAGCGAGTCGGACTCGCGCACCGAAGGTTTCCGTACCATTATAATAAATACACTGCAGAGTAGAATAATAAAATTATTGCAGTATTAGGTCAGCGCCATCTCTTAACCGATAGTGAAACTATTTTTAAAACCTAAAACTTACCTGAATCGGCGGCGGCGGCACGCCGACGCGGGGCTCCTCCACCGGACCCACCGGACCGCCGGGTCCACCCGGACCGCCGGGTCGCACCACCGGTGGCGGTCGCACCACCGGCGGCGGTCGCTCCACCAGCGGCGGTTGCTCCACCGGCACCGGCCGGTCCCGGCGCCGGGTATATCGGATCCAGTTATCTACCTGTTTTGAGAATTGGTTTTGGGTCATACAACGATCTCAGAACCTAAGGATGCACAGATGCACTACACAATACAATAGCAAAGCTGAAATGTGGCACATGCGTTGAATTTCACCATATTATGCTTCGACTGGCTCTGTCCATACATTGCTGCTGACACTTGAGTCCTATAAAATTTATTCGGTCATGAAACACGAATGTAAAACAAACGGCCAGTTGAAGCTATATAAGTTAATTTTAGAAGCTGACAGAAGGCTTTCAGGAACAAAGAGCAGTGGAGTAGCAAAATGCTATTTTTTTATTTTATTTCTATCAGACTTTTAGAATTCTTTAAAATGATATAATTACTAGCTTACGCCCGCGACTTCGTCCGCGTGCACATTAAGAAAATCCTTAAAGAACCATCAATCAGGATCCGACCAGCTGCTTTTACGCGGGTGCGATTTGGTTCCCATAAAAACAGTTAATCTAATTTCAATGTCACTAACGTTGACTTCATCTAATTTTTATTTGACCTAAAAATAAAAGACATAATTTTTATTTAACCTATTATTCATTTGTCATCATTATTATTTGCCATATTTACATTTGCTGTAACGTTCATATCCCATAAGTATCATTTGATATATTGCTTTTTTTATCTAACTTACATTTCTTAAACATATCATTTGATCTAATTTTACATGTTATAATCAACTTTTACTATAAAATAGAAATAACTAGCTTTTGTTATTACGATGCTTGCTTAATTATCAAATCCACTATTTTTTAATGTAATAACATCAATAGCATACATATATATCTATAACATAACAATGACTAGACATGCAAGCAAGCATACAAGCATGCATGTAGCTTGCCTGTAGGTTAGGTTAGGTTAGTGTTTTGACCACTCGCAGCGGAGCGAGCGAAGCAAGCGGAGCTCCTCAATGCTTGCTTGCGTGCTGCATGCTTGCTTGCATGTATGCTGCATCCTTGCTTGCATGTTGCATGCTTGCTTGCATGCTGCATGCTTGCTTGCATGCTGCGTGCTTGCTTGCATGCTGTATACTTGCTTGCAAAATGCTTGCCGGGGGGTGCAGGGGGGCTGGCCCCCCTGCTCGGGGGGGTCGGGGGGCCTGAGGCCCCCCGCTATAAAGAAAAACTTTTAATGCACCTACCAGTAGGTTAGGTTAGGTTAGTGTTTTGACCACTCGCAGCGGAGCGAGCGAAGCGAGCGGAGCTCCACAATGCTTGCATGCATGTTGCATGCTTGCGTGCATGCGGCATGCTTCCTTGCATGCTGCATGCTTGCTTACTGCATGCTTGCTTGCATGCTGCATGCTTGATCGCAAGCTGCATGCTTGCATGTTGGGTGCTTGCTTGCAAAATGCTTGCTGGGGGGTGCAGGGGGCTGGCCCTAGGCAACCCGCTATAAATAAAAACTTAATGCATCAGGTAGGTTAGGTTAGTGTTTTGACCACTCGCAGCGGAGCGATACTGTAATGTTGGCAGTAAGCTGTTTCAGAACCCTTTATGGAGGATTTAAAGCGTGGGTGTAGATAAAAATATATAAGTGATGAAATCATAATATTTTTTGGCTATGCTTGTTTTTATAGCATTTAAATCATAGGTCAAATAAAATTATTTTAAATGTTGAATGGAGTAAATGAATGTTATATGAATTGTGCTTTATATCATCTGTTAATTAGATCAAATGTTTATTATGTCTAATAATTTTTATATCACATGTATTTAGGTCAAGTGAAATTATATTAACCGTATGTTATATTATTCGATCGGTATGTCAAATGAAATTATATGAAATGTTATTATATCCTCTGATCGTTAGTGCATGTAAATTTAGGTCATACATTACACACCCCTTTTACGCGATTAGGCGGGTCCCCACCAAGCGCGCTGCCTCGCGTGGCAAGACTTTAACCGCGTGTGGCGGGACTCCTTCTCCCTCTCCCTCATCCTTTCCATCATCCTTTCGCATACCTACCCCTTCTCGTCCCCGACCTCTTAACAAAACTTTGAGTCCCTATTTCACCTTTATAGGGGCTGAATCATGTCCACCGTGTTGGACTTCAAAATAAATGTCCTTTTAAGAATTATGGTTACGTGGATTCTATCCTGAGATATGGAATCATAGTTTGGGGAAATTCAGTTGACATTGGAAAAGCTTTCATTGCCCAAAAGCAGTGCATACGATCAATATGTAACATATCGTCCAGAACGAGCTGTAAACCGTACTTCCTGAAACTTAAATTGCTACCATTGCCATGTATTTATTTTATTACCCACGACGGACGGAACGGAACGGAGACGGTATTAGAGGTGGTTAATATAGCATCTAGCGCCATATTATAGCGCGCTATATTTACATAGCGCATATAGCGCGCTATGTAAGTAGACGTTATGGCGCTATGAATATCGCGCGTGGCAACTGGCAACAAGTAGCATCGTTGGCCGGACGGCGGCGCGGGCATTCATCGCGTGCGCGCTGTTGCTACCGGACACGTTATGCGCGTTTCTTTCGCAGCACGCTAGGTACGAGTATAATATCGCGCGCGACCTTATATTTTGTTAGTTCGATTAGGACTTTTATAACACAACTAAGACCATTAGTTAGTATTATTTAAAAGCTATTTAGCTAAGCAAAGTTAGTGAACGAGAGATATTATGGTAAAAACAACCGAATTTCAAACGTCAATTAGGTCGAAAATCGCTTCCACCTGTTTTTTTTTTAACTAGAAATCATTGTCTAGTGATCATCATATCAGCCACACGACACCCACTGCTGGGTATAGGCCTCCCCTAAGGATCTCCACAACGATCGGTCCTGCGCTGCCTGCATCCACTGGCTTTCCGCGACCTCCACCAGATCGTCGGTCCACCTTGTCGGGGGCCTACCCACGGAGCGTCGTCCGGTGCGCGGTCGCCATTCCAGAACCTTTCTGCCCCAACGGCCATCGGTTCTTCTCGCTATGTGTCCCGCCCATTGCCACTTCAGCTGAGCAATCCTTCGAGCGATGTCGGTTACTTCAGTTCTCCTGCGGATCTCCTCGTTTCTGATTTGATCACGTAGGGAAACGCCGAGCATGGCTCTCTCCATTGCACGTTGAGTGACCTTGAGCCTCCTTATGAGACCCATAGTTAGCGGCCACGTTTCACTGCCGTAAGTCATCACTGGCAACACACACTGTTCATAGACTTTCGTCTTGAGACACTGAGGTAAGTCGGACGCGAAGATTTTTCGAAGCTTCCCGAATGCTGCCCACCCGAGTTGGATTCGACGAGAGATCTCTTTCTCGAAGTTGGACCTACCTAACTGGACTGCCTGTCCTAGGTATACGTAATGGTCAACAACTTCAAGTGTAGTGTTCCCAACATGAACTGGAGTGGGTACAACATGGGCATTTGACATAATTTTCGTCTTATCCATGTTCATCCTAAGACCCACTCTTTGAGAAGCACTACGGAGATCTTCGAGCATTGTGTTCAGGTCTTCCATGGTCTCAGCCATAAGGACTATATCATCGGCAAAACGAAGGTGTGTTAGGTACTGGCCATTAATGTTGATGCCGAGTCCTTTCCAGTCCAAGAGCTTAAAGATGTCCTCCAACGCAGCTGTGAACAGTTTCGGAGAAATAACGTCTCCCTGTCTCACACCACGCTGCAGTTGGATAGGATTTGTGTTCTGGTTCTGCACTCGGATCGTCATGGTGGCATTTTGGTATAAGTACCTCAACACCTCGATATACCTATAGTCCACTTGGCACCTTTGGAGAAACTGCAGCACCGCCCAGGTTTCAATCGAATCAAAGGCTTTCTCATAGTCCACGAACGTCAAGCAAAGTGGCTCATTATACTCCTCAGTCTTCTGTATAACCTGCCGCAGCGTATGGATGTGGTCTATGGTGCTAAAGCCTTTTCGGAACCCGGCTTGTTCGGGAGGTTGGAAGTCGTTGAACTTGCGAGCGAGACGATTCGTAAGGACTCTCGAAAACAACTTATAGACATGACTCAGAAGCGAGATGGGTCTATAGTTCTTTAAGAGGGACTTGTCACCCTTTTTAAAGAACAAGATCACCTCACTTATGTTCCATGTCTTTGGCGTTCTGCCCTGGACGATGACGGAATTAAAGAGCTTCTGGAGGACTTTGAGTATCGGCTTACCGCCCGCTCTCAGAAGTTCTGTAGTGATTCCATCGTCACCCGCCGCCTTGTTGTTTTTCAGCTGTTTGAGAGCCATACTAATCTCGCACAGGCTGACGTCCGGGATATCTTCGGTATAGTGTCGGTTAAGCTTGGCTCTGGGGTCTTTAGCCTTGCTTTCAACAGGTGTCTGCGTGGAATATAACTGCCCATAGAAGCTCTCGATCTCCCTCAGGATTTCAGGCTTTGATGAAATGATGCGTCCGTCGTCAGTTTTCAGCTTCGTCATCTGGCTTTGCCCAATAGACAGATCTCTCGGGAACACTTTGGAGCCTTTATTCCGCTCGATGGCCTCTTTAATACGATTCGTATTAAATTGGCGAAGGTCGCTCGTCAAAGACTTAGATATCTGTCTATTAAGCTGCCGATAACGATTAGCACCTACTGAACTCTGGAGCCTCATTTCACGTCTCTGATCCATGAGTAGGAGTGTGTGGTCGGAGAGTTTCTTTATCTTGGGACGGCGGGTCTTAAAGAGCTTGGACCCTACCGTACGGACAGCATCCACCACCATGTTGTTTAGATCGTCCACATCTATGCTGTTCTCAAGGGCTTCGAAGCGGTTTTGGAGTTCGAGTTGAAAGCTCTCGGGGTTTTGAATATGTTTTTATTTTTATTTCATACAAAGTTCGTCCACCCAAGGAAAAGCTTCGAGTACTGAAACAGCGTAATTTTGGTGGTATTGACATCGATAGTCTTCGCAGTGATGCCAAGGCTATAGATTGGAGCTCACTTGTGGAGCTGGAGAATGTAGACGATAAGCTTCTGATAATCTGCACGCCCCGGTGCGTAGCGTCAAAATGAAACATCAACCTTCCCCGTGGCTAACCGATGATATGAAATTACTAGTACATCGTAAAGCAGTTGCAAAAACAAAATATAAATGTAAACCCACCAATTCCAATTGGGAAAAATTTGTTGAAATCCGTAATCACTGCCATAGGGTGTGTAGGAAAGCACAACGCCACTTCTTTCATAATTCCGTCGAAAATGGAGACCCAGCTAAAGTCTGGAAATTTTTAAACTCAATGGGGATCGGAAAACAGCAACAAGCTGTTATTTCAAGGAATATTAACATCAATTCATTAAATCAACATTTCTCTTCTTCGCCACAGTTTGATGTGATAGCAAAAAATAATACTTTACAAACTCTTTCATCACTTCCCCGTCCCAATCATGAATCTTTCTCTTTTAATCAACTTACTGAATGTGATGTTAAAAAGAGCGTTTTGTCTGTTACGTCTAATGCAGTTGGTAGCGACTGTGTTAGCAGGAAAATGATAGTGCTTATCTTTGACGAAATCCTTCCTTTCCTTACGCACATCCTGAATTACTCCTTGTCTAGTGGCGTCTTTCCACCGATGTGGAAGGATGCTCAGCTTACCCCACTCCCAAAAAAATCGAAACCTTCATCCTTCTCTGATTATCGTCCGATTTCCATACTTCCTTTCCTATCCAAAGTCCTAGAACGTCTTGTTCACAATCAACTAAGCCTATTCCTTTGTAAGAACAAACTGATGAACTCCTATCAATCCGGTTTCCGTCCTGGCCATAGCACTACTACAGCACTTATCAACATCACTGACGACATAAGGTCCGGAATGGAGGCTGGAAAACTCACTATTCTATCGCTGCTCGATTTCAGCAATGCCTTCAATACTGTTGACTTTGACGTCCTGCTTGAGACTCTTCGCTCTATTAACATATCTCCATCAGTTGTTGAATGGTTTCGAAGTTACCTGCTTAATCGCCGGCAGCGGATTCGCACGGAAAATTCCTTCTCTTCCTGGTGCAACACCATTGCCGGGGTGCCGCAGGGTGGCGTTCTATCTCCTCTTCTTTTCGCTATATTTATCAACTCTATTTCCAATCATTTAATTTCTTCCTACCACCTATATGCAGATGACTTACAAATTTACACTCAGGCCACCGTAAATGACATCTCCATAGCCATTGATAACATGAACACTGATCTGGCAAAAATCTGTGAATGGAGTAAAGCACATGGGTTAAATGTCAATCCTGCCAAAACACAAGTAGTCATAATTGGAAGCACTAGGTTAAGATCTAAAGTCGACTTTTCCCTATTGCCACCTGTCACTTTCAACGGAACAAATCTACAGCTCAGTGACCAGGTTAGGAACCTGGGACCCTATTTTTGAATCGCTCGGCCGGCGTCGAGCGCTCGTTTCTACTGATTTTCGTTCGACAAATCAACTCAAATGTATGAGATGTCGAACGAAAATCAGTAGAAACGAGCGCTCGACGCCAGGCGAGCGATTCAAAAATAGGGGCCCTGGGCGTGTACTTCGACCGCAACTTGAGTTGGTGCGTGCAACTACAGGAAGTGAGCCGAAAACTTTTTGCTGCTGCCGGTTCTTTGCGTAGGCTCAGAAACTTCTTGCCAACTGCCACCAAGATTTCGCTAGCACAGTCCTTGTTGTTGCCCATACTTGACTATGCTGATGTCAGCTATCTCGATCTCACTGAAGAGCAACTAAATAAACTTGAGCGACTTCAAAACTTCTGTATCAGATTTGTGTTTGGACTTCGCAAATACGACCATATCTCCGAATTTCGTACGAAGCTCAAGTGGTTGCCTATTCGCCTTCGCCGGAATATGCACATTCTTTCCTTATTGTATAATATTCTCTTTAATCCCACCACCCCTTCTTATCTTAAAGATCGTTTCAAATTTGCAAAAGACTCCCATTCCCGTTCTTTAAGGTCATCAGAAAACTTGCTACTGGAAATGCCAATGCATTCTACTGTGTTCTACGATCGGTCCTTTTCAGTACAGGCTGCTCGTCTATGGAATGCTTTGCCGGTGACGATAAGGACTGCTCAATCTCACCACACTTTTAAAAAAGTTGTCAAAGAGCACTATCTTGCTTTTTAGGTTATTATTATTCTTATTATTTTTTTCCTAGATTGTCACTGGATTTAAGTTTAATAATTTCCTTCTCTTCGCACTGTAGGTATACTATATAAGTTTATGTAGGTTTATTTTATTTTGGTATGTAGGTATATGAATAGGTATATATAAAATGTTTTTTTATTTTTATTTAAGGTATATTTGTGTAGGTATCTAGGTATTCAAGTTTAGTAGGATTTTTATTGGTATTTTATTGTAATTTGCACACTCCCAGCTACCCCATCGCATTTACTTTTATTCCTGTCCATCCCAAGGTTGCCTGGAAGAAATCGCTTTTTAGTGATAAGGCCGCCATTTGTATATATCCTATAAGTTTGTTTCTTGTTATTTGTTCTGTGTGTATGTATACAATAAAGAGTATATAAATAAAAAATAAATAAAAAATAAAATATGGGCCGGCAATGGTCGAATTGTTGATTTTATCAGTCGAGATCTTTCCAGCTTTGGGTTGATATTCAATGTGCCACGTACCAATCGGTGATCGCTCCCCGTCTTAACAGCGTTGATCAAAGTGACATCTTAATATATAAAATCGTAAACTGAATGACTGACTGACTGACTGACTGACTGACTGACTGACTGACTGACTGATCTATCAACGCACAGCCCAAACCGCTGGACCTAGAGACTTGAAATTTTGCACACAGATACTTTATACAGTGTAGGCATCCACTAAGGAAGGATTTTTGAAAATTCCATCCCAAAGGGGATGAAATAAGGGATGAAAGTTTGTATGAAAGTCCCTCAGTTTTGAAGCTAGAATCTTCAAATTTTGTGTTTAGGCTGACGATTGAAAATTAATAAATACGGGTCTCGGCGTTTTTCAAAATTCTTCCCCCGAAGGGGTCAAAAGGGGGATGAAGTTGTGTATTAAAGAAAATCCTTCATTTTCGAAGTAAAAATCGCTAAATTTATAATTTAGGCTTATGGATAGAAATCTAAAGCAACGTTTATTGTTTTTGTTAGGATTTCAACTCCAAAGGGGATGAAATGGGGGTGAAAAGGGTTAAAAAAACCTAAAAATAGATATGGATGTCGTTATCGGGGTTTTGTGGGATGACGATTGCAAAAATGATATTTATTTTGAAGTCCAACCACGGTGGACATGATTTAACCCCTAAAGGGGTGAAAATGGGGTCCAAATTTGTATGGAAAAATAATATAAAATAGACATTACAACTTTAAACTTCGTTGGAGTACATCTAAAAATAAATAGGCAAATATATATTTTATTATTTTGAAAATCAACCCCTTAGGGGGTAAATGGAGTGAGTAAACATAAAAATCGATATAGATGTCGTTATTGGGGTTTTCTGGGATGACGATTGCAAAAATGACATTTATTTTGAAGTCCAACCACGGTGGACATGATTTAACCCCTAAAGGGGTGAAAATGGGGTCCAAATTTTGTATGGAAAAATAATATAAAATAGACATTACAACTTTAAACGTCGTTGGAGTACATCTAAAAATAAATAGGCAAATATATATTTTATTATTTAGAAAATCAACCCCTTAGGGGGGTAAATGGGGTGAGTAAACATAAAAATCGATATAGATGTCGTTATTGGGGTTTTCTGGGATGACGATTGCAAAAATGACATTTATTTTGAAGTCCAACACGGTGGACATGATTTAACCCCTAAAGGGGTGAAAATGGGGTCCAAATTTTGTATGGAAAAATAATATAAAATAGACATTACAACTTTAAACTTCGTAGGAGCACATCTAAAAATAAATAGGCAAATATATATTTTGTTATTTTGAAAATCAACCCCTTAGGGGGTAAATGGGGTGAGTAAACATAAAAATCGATGTAGATGTCGTTATTGGGGTTTTCTGGGATGACGATTGCAAAAATGATATTTATTTTGAAGTCCAACACGGTAGATATGATGTTAAATCATAATGTTAATCACCCCTAAAGGGGTAAAAATGGGGTTCAAATTTTGTATGGAAAAAGAATGCAAAATCGAAATTACAACTTTAAAATTCGTAGGAGCACGTCTAAATATATATTTTGGGATTTTGAAAATCAACCCTTAGAGGGTAAGTGGGGTGAGTAACATAAAAATCGATATGGATGTCGTTCTTGAGGTTTTATGGGATGATGATTGCGAAAATGAGATTTATTTTGAAGTCCAACGCGGTGGACATGACACATATGGACCTGGACCTGGACCTGCACATACAGGGAACGGGAACGGGAACCGGAACGGGCACGGGCACGGGAACGGGAATGGGAACGGAACGGGAACGGGAACGGAACGGAACGGAACGGAACGGAACGGAACGGAACGGAACGGAACGGAACGGAACGGAACGGAATGGAACGGAACGGAACGGGAACGAGACGGTAACGGGAACTAGAACGGGAGGGGTACGGGAACGGGAACGGAAGGGGTACGGGACGAGTACGGGACGGGATCGGACGGGAACGGAACGGGAACGGAACGAAACGGGAATGAAACAGGAACGTAACGGGAACGGAACGGGAACGAAACTGGAATGAAACGGGAACGGAACGGGAATAGAACAGGATGGGAACGGGAACGGGAACAAGAACCGGACGGGAACGGAACGGGAACAAGAACGGAAACGTAAGGCGTACGGGACGGTTAGGGGATGTTTACGGGACGGGAACGCAGCGGGAACGGAACGGGAATGGGAACGGGAACGAAACGTGAACGGAACGGGAACGGAACGGGAATATAACGGGACGGGAACGGGAACGAGAACAGGATGGGAACGGGACAGGAACGGGATGGGAACGGGAACGAAAACGGAAGGGGTACGGGACGGTTACGGGACGTTTACGGGACGGGAACGCAAACGGGTCGGGAACGGAACGGGAACGGGGAACGGGAGCGGGAACGGGAACTGGAAGCCTTGTGCGAGGCCCGCCACACGCGGCAAATGTCTTATTGTCGGGGACTCGCCTAATCGCGTAAAAATGGCTGGCCGGATCCTGGTTGAAGGTTCCTTAAAAGGATTTCGTCTAATATCCACGCGGACGAAGTCGCGGGCAGAAGCTAGTCATTGAATATTTGCTTTTTCGTCGACATGATAAAATCTATCTCATTTCTGACTTTACCGTCCGGACTGACCCAGGTCCACTTCCGGCATTCCGGCTTTCTGAAGAAGGAGTTCATCATAAAGAGGTTCTCCTTCTCCATAAAGTCAGCCAGCATCTAGCCTCTGTCATTCCGTTGCCCAACTCCAAATTGCCCCACTCTCAGCTCATCACCGCATCGTTTCCCCAACTTTGCATTGAAGTCCCCCATCACAACAGTGTTGTGGGTTTTGAAGCTATGCATGGCTTTAGAGATCAGCGAACACCGTTTGGATATTCTGAGTATAAGGTACGCCACCCTGGTCGACACACTTCCGATGGTAGTCACGTTGTTGACAAGGGACTTGTGGACGATGAACCCGATACCACCTTGGGACTGTTGGTCGCCCTCCCGGTAGTAAAGCAAGTTACCGGAGTTGAGGATTATCGAGTCCTCTCCCGCTCTTCGGACTTCAGATAAGCCGATAATGTCCCAGTGTACCTTGCTGATAACTTCTTCCAACTCGGTTAACTTCGCGTCGGTCCTTAGTGGGCGCGTGTTATAGGTTGCCAGGTGCAGTTGTCGTCGTTTTTGGTAGCCGAGCCGCACCCGGGGATTCTTAGCACCCCCTGCCCCGCCGTTACCGTAGCCGCTACCGTAGCTAGGAATAGCGGGGCTGCCGGGGACTGGGGGCCAATTTTTTGATCCATTGTGCATGAGGGGGGGGGGGGGGGTTTGCCATAATCGCCACGCTTGGCAGGCGGGTTGGCGATCGCAGTAGGCCAAGGTTTTTTGGAGACGCTGCTGCCCGTCTCTTAAAGGCTATGCTCCCTTAGTCGCCTTTTACGACACCCACGGGATGATAGGGGGTAGTGCTATTCTAGGCCGGCACATACACGGCAATGGGTTTATAGGTTATCGGCTATAGTTCTCAGATAGGTGTTAAGCCGCTAGGGGGCGCTGCAGTTATCATTTTCCCTTTTATCTTCAGAGCGATTTGACTGATTTGGATGCGGATTTCTGTAATAGGAATAGGTTTGTAGTGTGTCGGCGATGGTTTTTGGTGTTGAGCCGCTAGGGGGCACTGCAGTAATCATTTTCCGTACGGTTTGACTTATTTAGATGCGGTTTTTAGAGTACTTAGATAACGTACGAAATCTTTAAAAAATTTTAACTTTTAGATTTTTGCATTCACAATGATATTTTTATATTAAGGTGAATAAATAATCAAAAATGTTAGAAAAAATCGACTCACCCGTAGCAACGATTTTTCATTTTAATCTTTAAAAACCTCGTTTTAGCCGGCTAAAACTAAGTGTAGCCGCTAGCTGTTGGCTAAAACTAGGTGTAGCCGATTTCCTCGCGGCTAATACTAGATGTAGCCGGCTAAAACTAGGTCCAGCATGGGAATTAAAGTTTTTTCTGTTGTCTGTTAAAAAAATAACCTCGAAATTTAAGGCTCACGCACGCTCCGCTGCGCTGCGAGCTCGCCTTAAATTTCAAACCTAACAGGGAAGAAGACGTTCAGGTAAGTGGACATTCGGGGAATGGACGTTCCGTGAAATAAACATAATGACACAAAATATATAATTATGATAATGACCCGACTGGACATTCCGGTAAAAGGACCTAACGTGCCTAAAGGAAATGAGGCGGAGACTTGTGTCACGGAATGTGGCAAAATCTATGGCCTGATGCTCACTTGAGCTGCTGTAACGCCGCACTCGGCCGCCAGTGCGCGCTTTTCTCCCATGGTCACGCCTCGCCGGGCCCGGTTGGCGGCGTACCATTCCCGGAGGCGCTGCACCGCCGTTTCCGGCAGCCTCCGGGATGGCCGCGGCCCAGCGCCACCTAGTAAAAGCCATGAGAACGTTTTTATTACAATTTTTGGTTTAACTATGCTCAACTGGTTGTGTCGTTGGTACTTTTGATTCCCGTCTACACAACTGATTGGTCCGTTGGGAAAAAAAACGAACCTATGGCCCAACTAGAAGTCTAGAACTGACGAAAACTCGAATCCTTGCTTGTGCCGTGGGTGCTTTTGAGACACAACTGATTGCCACCACTGCTTGTGATTGGGCCATAGGTTCGTTTCTTGTGAGCCATGTGTGGGTAGATGCGAATAGTTGAGCAGTGGGAATATGTTGATAAGCGGAGTTTTATGAACGCAGAAAGGTTTCATCGGCATAATTCTTACTTACTCTAATCTCCTTTAACATAATTTTAATTACCATAAAATCAAAGCATAATTTGTTATACGTCTAAAGGTAATTTATCATAAAACACGAAGTGCATAATGGATAACCAATATAACCATACATTTTCAAGTCAGAAACGATTTTTGGAAGAATCATATTACTTCACTACCCAAGTAACATTCCATTGGGGTCGTATCGTAAGATTCGTAAGGAATGCCTTTAGGTTCTATTATGGACTTAAAAAGGTTAAACCTGTGCTATCTGGTCATATTAAGTACATACTTGAAAATTATTTATGAGTCCTAAAACTGATTGTTTATTAATAGCGTTATTTTGACCTGTGTTTCAAGAGCATGCAGTGTTGGCGGTTCGGGATGTTTAATGAAAGACTGACTGCGACCAAATACTACTTTATTATAGAACTGCACAGGGCTTATATACGAGGAGAGATGAGTGTGTGTTTAGGTACATGTTAGTACACACACTACAAGCATATATGCTTGATCTACGAGATCTCGTAGACTCCTGATTAAGTTCTGAAAAGGCTATCATTATGCTAAAGTGGGAGCTAAAGGTTAAATTTTTTACTTAGATACAACCATAAAGTTATGGAATGTAGAAATCACTTTTAAGTTAATTCTATAACCTACCTGAAACCTTTAGAGCTAATTTCACCATACTCTGTTAGTTGTTTAACATCCTTGTTAAATCATTTAACGGACTGTTAAGGTTAATGAGTGTCCCACCATGCTTTAACAACTGATTAATTTCCTTAATCAGTTGTTAAACTTAATTGCAGCTCTATTGGTCCGTTAAATATGTAACCGACGATTAATTTCTCTTTGGTTTACATCAAAACTGTCAAGATCAAGATGGATATGTCGTTTGATTTTATTTTTGAAAATAATGATATTTTGGAAAAAAACGATAAATTGGATAATATAGTACGACTTCCTAGAATTTTCAAGAAGCGGCGTCATTATTTCGAAGAGTACGATGATGTCGATTCAGATCGGTAAGTAAATATACCAATATTTGCATTGTAAAATATTTCCTTGTTCTATATAAAATACAATAATTGTGTACCTACGCTACTACTATTACCTACTTAAAACGCCAGTACTCTCTATTGTACACGTTTACTAAATATTAAACCTTAATTTTGTTGCAGGAATGACTTTATTACACCTTTGAAACCTTTGAGATACCTACTATGCCACTGGTTGCAGTAAGAGATTACTTACAGTGGAGTAAAAAAGTCTACTCATTACAAACCAATAAATAATGAAGTTTATTCCCATTGTCATGTACCTACCTACATCAATAAACAAGATTTGGGTTTAATTTAAGACTTTTATTTCATATTTATATGAGGTACATTTTGAACAGTACCTATCTAGTGCACATTTTATCTGTTAAAAATACCAAAGTAGGTACGCCAATACCTGGGAATACATATCTTGTGTTACATTTTATATTAATGTTTTGATCTGGTCGCTGCTGTTTCGAACACAGAAAGAACTCAAAGAATAAAAAAACTCTACTGATAATTTTCCTTTTTTCTTCATCCTTCGTTTTGTTGGCGGTTGTCACGGCATCCTACTTTTATTTTCAACTACATCTTTGTAGGTATTTAGTGATAAGATGTATAGGAATTTCCTTCTCGTTTGAAAAACAATTCGGCCCGTGTGCTTTCTTATTCTTAGACATTTTTACGAATTAATTTATTCATATATATTTAAACAACACAAAGCTCTCGCAAAAATAAGCTGTTTGTTTTTATTTGAAAAAAGTTTGACGTTTCAAGCAAAGAGAATATAATCCATAGAACAAAGTAATAAAAAATAGAATATAATCAGTTAATCACTTGGTTTTAAGTAGCAAAATGTAATGTAAGCCGAATCATATAGAAATCT
Source organism: Agriphila tristella (assembly GCA_928269145.1). NCBI lineage: Eukaryota > Metazoa > Arthropoda > Insecta > Lepidoptera > Crambidae > Agriphila > Agriphila tristella. Next base: position 283,840 of record OV743451.1, on the reverse strand, counting down.
ACACTAGAAACGGTGTCTCAAATAAGTCGCATTACCGCACGCTCAACGTGTAATACCTACGACTCGTAAAAATAGTACTATTCCTCATTCGATAAGAAAGAAAGAAAAGTACCATGGGCGTAGCCACGGTGGGGCAGGGTGGGGCGCTTGCCCCACCCTGGCTCTGACCTGTAAGGTACCTACCTAATCTTACATAAGTAAGTAGGTACCTAAATATAAAAAAACCGGCCAAGTGCGAGTCGGACTCGCGCACGAAGGACTCCGTACCAAAAAACGGCAATAAAATCACGTTTGTTGTATGGGAGCCTAACTTAAATATTTATTTTATTCTATTTTTGGTATTTGTTATTACAGCGGCAACAGAAATACATCATCTGTGGAAATTTCAACTGTCTTCTTGTTGTCGTTATTAATATGGAGCAAAAAAAACACGTTTGTTGTATGGGAGCCCCCCATAAATATTTATTTTCTTCTATTTTTAGTATTTGCTGTTATAGCGGCAACAGAAATACATCATCTGTAAAAATTTCAACCGTCTAGCTATCACGGTTCATGAGATACAGCCTGGTGACAGACAGAGACAGAAAGCGGAGGTTTAGTAATAGGGTCCCGTTTTTACCTTTTGGGTACAGACAGAACCCTAAAAATGACGCGGAATTAATGAGAGAGGCCCATAGCAATACAAATAATGCATGGAAAAATAGTCAAAAAAACGGACAAGTAAAAACAAACTAAAAAGTAAAAAATAAATTCTTCTGTAAATATTTTTAACCCTAATAACCTATACCTACAGAAAATTAAAACCTAAAAATTTTAAACCAAAAACCGTGGTGCGCAGCGCATGCTAAAGATAATATAGATGATAAATTTTACAAAACGCGCCCCATGTTTTTAGGTTTAAAATTTTTTGGTTTAAAATTTCTGTAGGTGTAGGCATATAGGTTATTAGGATTAAAAATATTTATAGAAGAAATTATTTTTTACTTTTTAGTTTGTTTTTACTTGTCCGTTTTAATACTTTTAGTCCGATTTTTTTGTAATAATTTAGTCCGTTTAAAAAACGTGTTTTTAAAAAAAAATTTTTTTCAGTAAATTATTATTTTATGCTTTTTAGTTAACGAGCTAAGACTAAAAATATACCATCTCATATTGGAGCACTCGTCAAAACGAGTCAAACGAGCCCAAACTCGATGGGGTTGCATGGTTTTATTACAGAGTCCCAGAGCCCTTCTTCCGGCTCCATCATCAGACCCTGAAACCTATTTCCCAACAAAGAACTCGTCAACACGATTCAAACGAGCCCAAACTCGATTAGGTTGCATGGTTTAATTACAGAGTCCCAGTGCCCTTCTTCCTGCTCCATCATCAGACACTGGAAACTATTTCCCAACAAAGAACTCGTCAAGACGATTCAAACGAGCCCAAACTCGATGGGGTAGCGTGGTTTTATTAAAGAGTTCCTATGGCCTTCTTCCGGCTCCATCATCAGATCCTCGGACACTATTTCCCGACAAAGTACTCGTAAAGACAATTCAAATGAGCCCAAACTCGGTGGGATTGCACGGTTTCAATATTGAGTTCCTTTGGCATGGCCTTCCAGCTTCATCATCAGACCCTGGACCTTATCTCCCATCAGAGTACTCGTCAAGACAATTCTAACAAGCTTAATCACAATGGGGTTGTATGGTTTCATCATTAAGTTCCTGTGGCCTTCTTCCAGTTCCATCATCAGATCAGCTCAATGACACCATAATATAGCATTGTATTCCAGTTCTGACCTATGTTCAAAGTTTCAAGTCTCTAGCTCATCGGGAAGCTAGTTTAAAATCGTTCGCAAACTTTGCGGACAAACAAACAAACACACAAACAAACAAACAAACGAGAAAGCAACCTAATAAAAACGTGTTAAAACATACCTCTTTTTTCCCTTCAGCTAGGTAGTTCTCCTTTTTTAATTTTTACTATTTGTTTCCATTGATTTTGAGTATTTTTAATTACATACATTCACATACCTTCAATATGTCCTTTATTTACCAGTTACCAGACTCTACAGTAGTTTTAATGATATTATGATTATAATAGACCCAAAATTTTTCAAGGCTCGCGCTTCGCGCTCGCCACGCAACCTTCTCCCGACTTTTCTGTTCCTAAAGGTGGCAACCCTGGTTAATTTACTTCTTATTTGAGCTAGGGTTCCGCTCAAAAAGGGTACCGTAGCCAAAAAAATTCGGAAACCGCTGCTATGGGGAGTAACGGGAGACATGACGCCCCCTCAAAATCGTACGCGTCAAATAGAAAAATCTTCTATATAGGGGGTCAAGTCTGCTAATGTTTTCGGCAAAATCGTAGTTCAATGGTGTTCTATAATGGTAATGCTTTTTGACACAGTTCTTGTTTCTTAAACCCTAAAACAAGACAATATGTTACCGTTTTGGGTTTAATAAACACAATAGTGTTTCAGTTTTGGGTTTAAGAAAAAAGAACTGTGTCAAAAAGCAATACCATTCAAACACCATTGAACTACGATTTTGACGAAAACATTAGCAGACTTGACGCCCAGTACCGACAGCGGTACAAGCGCCCTCGTGTGTGGGGCGCATCAGCGCATGCCAAAGACAATATGGATGATAAATTTTACAAAATGCGCCCCACTTTTTAGGTTTAAAATTTCTGTAGGTATAGGGTTATAAATATTTACAGAAAAATTTATTTAACACTTTTTAGTCTGTTTTTACTATATACTTAGTCCGTTTTAATGTTTTTAGTCCGATTTTTTTTATACCAGAAATGAATTCCACATTATTGATTTATCCGAAAATGATACCACATTTGACCTATTAGCTAAACCTAGACAATTATAATTTTTAGAATGAAGCCGGGAAAAGAGCGCTTTTAACCCGCCGCCGCGTATGGAATGGTTTGTTAGGACATTTTGGCCCAGCTCAATATTAGTTAGGAAAAGCCTACAGATCAGTTTCCACCATGTGGCCAAACTTTATCACGACTTGTAACTCCCAACTTTTTTTGTATAGACGTTCATACTACTATATTGCAGTATTACAGACCGTTTAGTAACAAATCTTTTGATGCTATTTTCATTTCTCTATCTTAATAATTGAGGACGCTAGCACAGAATATATAATAGTAACGCTAGCCCCCATAATGCGGCGCGGGCCATATAAACTTCGAGCGACTCGGACCGCGTGACGTCACACGCACTGGCCGCCCTGGCTGCCCGTCGATAAATTTTGGCTGTACCTAGGTATAAAATGTGTTATAAAATCGCAACGGATGGACCGATTTCGACGATTTAAAGATTATATTGATGAGAAGGCTTAGTGGAACACTTTTATGTTAGTTTTGAGTTGATTTGTCGACCTAGTACTGATCTTCATTTGTAAATACTATACTGTAACCAACCTGTACATAATGTGTAAATATAAATATATTTTAATATTTATATAGGTAGCTAAATAATAATACTACCTGGGTTCGGTCGCTGCGGGGGCGGCTGCTCCGGCTGCACTTCAGGCTGCTGAAGTGGCTGCTCGTGCTCCTGCTGGGGCGGAACCGCCAGCAGGGGCGGCACTGCCTGCAGCGGTGGCTGCCGTAGCGGATCCACCTGCAGGGACGGCACCGCCGCCTGCTGCATCGGCACATTGTTCGTCATTGTGATTGCGTCTTCTGGAAATATAAGACATATGTAGGAAATGGGTCAGACATGCTGAATAAGAAGGCAGAATCACAGGAATTAACAATCTTTAATTAATTTCAAAGCAGTGATTTTAACAATGATCAACGTTATTTTAGCCTTAATTTGTAGAAAATGACTAAAATAATTCACTACAATTAACGATTATTTTATTAATTATAAATTGCACTAAGACAGTTTTATAATTAACGATAATAATTAATTCGGTGAACAAATTAATTATCCGAAGTCGTCTAGGATAAGCTAGCAATGGTACAACTTGTGCACCGTGCCACGCCAGAGCCAAGACTGCCCGCTGCGTCGCTACGCGCTCCTTTTATACCAGTTGCAAAACAAATCGAGCGTAGTGGGGAGGGTGGGGAGAATCGTATGACGCGCTCGCTCGGTAGTGGCGTGACCGGTGCACGTGCTGTTTTTACAAAGTCGTACGACGACTCCGCCGTCACGGCCATTCTGACTTGCGGACGTCCTCGTACGCTTCATGACACACATTAACTACCTGCAGATTTCTGAAACAATAACAAAATTTGATCATCTTTGAAAAAAAAGACTTAACACTATCTGGTCCGGTCCACATTGACCCTGCAGATTAGTTACAAATGGCTCTGGTCCGGTCTACATTGACCCTGCAGATTAGTAACAAACAATCAGCTCTGGTCCGGTCTACATTGACCCTACAGATTAGTAACAATCAATTCTGGTCCGGTCTATAAAGACCCTACAGACTAGTAATGCTGGTCTGGTCTATTTTGACCCTTCAGACAAATATCATTTTTTTTTAACCATGCAGCATACCAGTTTTGGTCCGGCTGTAAGCCCTTCAAAACGTTTTTTTTTTTTTTACTTATCTCATAAACACTATCATTGGACCGGCTAAGCCCTACAACGATAAATCATCAAACAGCTCTATGGACATCAGCTGGTGTTACTATATCTACCCTCTAAAGCGTGGAGTTTTCACTAGTTTCCATGGTCCCGCGTGCAGACTTGGAGCACAGGTTGACCTGCTTGCTGATCGTAGTGCCGTCTTCTTTCTTCGTATACCGTTTGGGACAGGTGCTGGCTATGTGGCCGGTGTCATGGCAGATATAGCAGGATGTAGTCGTCTTCACTGGCTCTGTTTTATATAATGCAGAATCATTATTATTAATCAAACGAAATTTGTCTCGACATTCGCTGCCGCGATGTCCAACTCTTCCGCAGAAGTGACAATTACCCTTGAAGCTCGTAGAGAGGCGGAATTCTTTAGGTTCTCTTGCGGAAGAAATAGGTTCCTCATTACATCTTTTAAGTGTAACGCCTCTTAGTGTTCGGAATAACTGATGTTTATCATGAATGACAACAGAATTCAATTCACGACGAATTTTATCATCGCACTGAGATAGTACTGAGATCACAAAACCAGTAACAACGTGGTCGGGTAAATTGGCACCTGGGATTTTTTCTATGAGTTGCCATAAACGCATGCCTGCCTCAGCTGGACTATCCTTATTACTAAGGCGAAATTTAATTATTTGATCAAAGTGATCTTGCATCATCATGGGCTTCGAAAATTTAGAAAGAAGCATGTCCTTAATAGTAGGCCAAGAAATTTTGTCAGGCTGTACTTTTGTAAGACAGGTAGCGGCACGACCCTTAAGAGAATGGGTAAGAGCGATAATCAGATCAATACCTGCCAGTTTTCTTTTTTCGATTATCATTTCACTCAGAGCACACCAGTCGGTGATATCGGACTCAGGTGCGTCTGGATCAAAAGACATTAGAATGGTTTGTGTAAACGAAGAAGAAGACTGTCGTGAGCCCATATTATCTGCGATTTTTTGAAGAATTGCCTCCATGCTAGAAGTAAAAACGGACATTTGATGTGCCGTGTCACTTCCCCTTATTTATTTGGTTCTGAAGTTGGGGCTGATCCGATCCCACTTCTGATGTAGGAAATGGGTCAGACATGCTGAATAAGAAGGCAGAATCACAGGAATTAACAATCTTTAATTAATTTCAAAGCAGTGATTTTAACAATGATCAACGTTATTTTAGCCTTAATTTGTAGAAAATGACTAAAATAATTCACTACAATTAACGATTATTTTATTAATTATAAATTGCACTAAGACAGTTTTATAATTAACGATAATAATTAATTCGGTGAACAAATTAATTATCCGAAGTCGTCTAGGATAAGCTAGCAATGGTACAACTTGTGCACCGTGCCACGCCAGAGCCAAGACTGCCCGCTGCGTCGCTACGCGCTCCTTTTATACCAGTTGCAAAACAAATCGAGCGTAGTGGGGAGGGTGGGGAGAATCGTATGACGCGCTCGCTCGGTAGTGGCGTGACCGGTGCACGTGCTGTTTTTACAAAGTCGTACGACGACTCCGCCGTCACATACATTTTATTAATCAATGTACTTGTCAAAAAGGAAATGATACTGATTTGATTCGACGGCCCGAGCGTGTAAAGAGGCCGACAGTTCACATCTCACCTTTTCAAACATCTCGCAGACTTGTGTGGAATCCAGCTTCGCCACACAACTGCATACCATCCGGCAGCTAACGGAATGATCGAAAGATTCCATCGGTCCTTGAAAGCTGCCATCATGGCACACGGAGAAAAGCGATGGACTGACATCCTGCCTGTTATTTTACTTGGTTTACGATCAGCCTGGAAGGAAGACCTGCAGTGCTCTGTGGCTGACATGGTCTACGGCGAGCCGTTAAGAATACCCGGCGAGTTCTTCAAGGCATCTTCGCCCGATCAACTTAAGCCCTCCGACTTTGTGTCACAGCTCAGGCACAACATCTCACTCCTGAGACCGCAAGAGGCGTCACGTCACTCTTCTTCCAAAATATTTGTGCACGAAGACCTGAAATCCACGTCACACGTATTTTTGCGAAAGGACGCTTTGCGGGGTGCACTCGAAGCTCCATACACTGGACCGCACAAGGTCTTGAGCAGATCAGAGAAGACCATCACAATCGACACTGGCAGAGGACCTGTCTCCGTGTCGATAGACAGAGTTAAGCCTGCGTATGTTGAGGAAGATACTTTGCAGGAGGCGGCAAATAGCCGCATACAGACAGACGGTGCCCGCTTTACACGCTCGGGCCGTCGAATCAAATCAGTATCATTTTCTTTTCCACAGGTTCCCATCATCCAACATTAATTCTCCACGGGGGGTGGTGTGGCCAGCACCGCGAGTTATAGCTATTACAATAGTATTCGCGTCAAAAACATTTCGGCAATATTATTGTAATAGCGGTTATCATTTTATTCGCGAAATAAATTCCTTAGCATTGGTGAGTAATAGTTCATTACTAAAACTTTTGATGGAGAAAGGAACAGCAAAGTTATGTTGTAATTTTTTGTTGCAAGGCCTGGACTAAATGGATGAAAGAAATAGCTAAAATTATAGTTGTTTTTAATCTCATTCAGTGTTCTCTCGGACGGAGACTTAGCTATTAACATTTTTTTGTCGCTCATGAACCTTTTGACTCTTTCTATATTTACACCGTGACCAGTGCAGCAACTCGCTGAGCCCTTCCAAAGGTAGCTGCAGTGTTCCATTCCATGCAAGGTTGGACTTTCTTAGCAAACTAGGAGTCAGGTTGAAAATACTCCTTTTTACCGTGAACAACCTAGACCTTTTGTGATCCTACCCAGCCCTAGTGGGTCGATGGGATCTCGGCAGGGGGGAATACCCACATTACCCACTAAAAACTTCGGCACTTGCTCTCTCGCCGCTGGTTGGCCTAGAGCAGGGATTCCCAAAGTGGCTGATATTGGACCCCTTGGGGTCGAAATCAGTTTCCCAGGGGTCGACATCCTACTTAATATTATAAATGTGAAAGTTTGTGGGTTTGGATGTTTGTTCCTCAATCACGCAAATACGGCTGAACGGAATTTGACACACGGATAGTTTATTTATAGCCTGGATAAAACATAGGATACTTTTTATCCCGGTCAAAGATTCCCTAGGGATTTTACCAGAATATCCACGCGATAAAAATTGCGGGCGGAAGCTAGTAAACGAATAGTTTTTAAATGATACTTGATATTTGATGGGATTTTTAAGTTTCTGATGTATTTTGGAAAAGAAGTCTCTTGCCCAAAATAGTTTGAGAATCTCTGGCCTAGAGGAACTCGAATCTTCTCATTAAGCCCGGTGGCTGGTCCGGTCATCCGGGCTTCCTCGCGGTTAAATGGCCGAGTAAGATTAGTCATCTCTCCAGACCATTGAGACAGTGCAAAGTAGGTGAAGTGTCACCCTCCACAGCCCACTTGGTCTCATTTAAGGAGCGATGAAGTTCGCGTAGCGACGCCTTTTTTTTTAACCCCTGTCCGTCTGCGTCGGAGAAGAGCCGCGTGAGTGAGGGTCCTCTTTGCGGACCCTCTCTACTATTTCCTTCTGGAGTATGACATGCTCACAGACTGCCACGTGCCATAATCTTCCATTGTTTAGCATTGCATCGATGATGCTGGGCAGCGAGAGATCCCTTCCTATAAACAGGTACGCCTGTGTTATGGAAGTGCTACAATTGATGAGGTTGCAGTTTCCACACTGTATAACATGACTTTAACTTCAATCTGTTGATCATGGCCTCTCTCATTAACTTCACGACTAACGTGACGACGACGCTGCCAGCTCTTGCACTTGACTGGTATCTCATCGTGACAGTACTCTTATCAGCATATTCATATCACATCAATAACGTATGTAACTGCGTAATGATACCGGTACATAAGTAATTTACGAATTACGAAGAATGCAAGATCAGCAAAAAGTACAAATTATAAACATTATACAGGCGTGACTTCGCACTACGTCAAGCAAACATATACATGGAGACTTGACTCAGGGTATCAAAGTTTTCTATGCACTTCGCATAAATAAAAATTCCAAAACCGAACAGCTGTTGGTGCGAGGTCCCCGAGCCGAGCACAGACAGCTAGCTCGGCAGAAGTATTTCCCTTTCCTGAATACCTATATAGTGAGATATCCTGCCTAAACAATCTACTAATTCCTGATATTAGTAAGTCAAAGATGTGCAGCAAAAAAATTGACACACAGTGTAGCTGTACGCAAGAAGCTTGCTCAGCAAACTTGCGTGCCAGGCCAGAACTGTCTGGCCTTTGAGATGTCAACCGACACGGCAAGTGCTTTGCAGTGCATCTCAATGGCCTCACCCGAGCAGTACGTCTCATACTACATCAAAACATCCGCAGTCGATCGTCCCCGCTGAAAGTCATATTTACGGTTTCAGAGGAGGTTTTGTCCTTTAGGTATTAGAGTAATCACTGTTCAGCACTCTTTCCTTACAGAGAATGAAAGTGATCACGATTCTTGAGTACTGGCTGCTCATTGTCAAGCTTCTAGCAATTGTTTTGAGAGTGGCTATACATAGCACAGAATAAAACTAAAGCATGCTCTAACTCGTTTATCATTGGGACCACTGAGATCTTATTCCCGTATAGACTTAGGTTTTATGAACCTCTTTTTTGTAAAGTGATTAATTAGTATCACAGCTAGGTTTCTTGGGATCAGTTGTCAGCAGAAGCAACCATCAGAACAATAAAACAAAACAATAGATAAAGAATTTGCCAGCAATCCTTATTGATAATAAAAGTTGGGGATTTTTGTACAACATCGCATCTGCGGAACATCTGTTTCATTTGATCATTGAATATTTTTTCATTTCATCTGTTTACGAAAAAGCCGCATTTCTTTGTAGAATGTTGTTAGTCCGCGTCATTGTATTCTTTCTTTACCTATGAAGTTGCCGATATTGTTTCACAAACAGAGAACCACCTAGCTTCTTTGATTTAAAATATTCATCTATTTTATTGAATTATGGCCATGATAGTCAACTATCAGTAATAAAAAAAACCTAATTTTAGTTTTCTTAACATTAAAAAAAATTACTAATTGACTCCATTTTTGTTAGCAAAAATCAACAAAAAAAAGGGCTGGAGGTTTTTTTAACTTTTAGGCTTTTAGTGTTGTTTTCTCAAGTAGGTATTGTAATTTTTTAACCGACTTCAAAAAAGGAGGAGGTTCTCAGTTCGTCAGAATGATTGTTTTTATTCTAAAACCGTACCCGACTTCATTAGACGTTTTTAATTTATTGATTGGAAAATTATTTCTTGCTTTTCAGAGCTGTTTTTTTTTCTACTTTTTTGTGGTAGGTAAATGTAAGCGATGATATTATAAATAAAACGTTTCAATATTTCACATTTTTCAATGGTATAGGTATAGGTAAACCTACCTAGATTACCTAGCCCTAGTAGGTAACTTAATTTCCATATTCCGCGCTGTTTGTTGTTGAGTTGAGTTCCGTTGGACTTTCGCAGTTCAAGTCTATAGTCCAGAACGTTCTTGACAATTGTAAAATTGTCTTTAGCATGCGCCCCACGTTTTTAGGTTTAATATTTATAATATGAATATTTACAGAAGACTTTATTTTTTACTTTTTAGTCTGTTTAAATGTTTTAGTCCGATTTTTATAATTTTTAGTCCAGTTTAAAAAGGTGTTCTTAAAAAAGTTTTTTTTTTCAAGAAATCATTATTTTCTGCTTTTAAGTTAACCAGCTTAGATTAAAGATATACCATCTCCTATCGGAGCACTCGTCATGACGATTCAAACTAGCCCAAACTCTATGGGGTTGTATTTGCATGGTTTTGTTATAGAGTTCTAGTGGACTTCTTCCGGCTCCTTCATCAGAACCTGGAAACTTTTTCCCAAAAAAGTACTTCTCAAGACGATTCAAACGAGCCCAAACTCGATGGGGTTGCAATGGTTTTATTATAAAGTTCCTATGGCCTTCTTCCGGTTCCATCATCAGATCCTTGGACACTATTTCCTATAAGAGTACTCATCAAGACGATTCATACGAGCCCAAACTCGATGGGGTTGCACGGTTCCAATATTGAGTTCCTATGGCATGTTTTACCAGCTTCATCATCAGATCCTGAGCTTCGTCTCTCATTAGAGAACTCGTCAAGACCATTCTAACGAGCCCAAACACGGTGGGGTTGTATGGTTTCATCATAGAGTTCCTGTGGCCTTCTTCCGGCTCCATCATCAGATCAGCTCAATAATATTGCATTCTTTTCCAGTTCTGACATATGTTCAAAGTTTCAAGTCTCTAGCTCATCGGGAAGCTAGTATAAAGTCGTTCGCAAACTTTGTGGACAAACAAACGAGAGAGCAACCTAATAAAACGTGTTAAAAAATCATTTCAATCGGTTCAGCCGTCTTCGAGTAATCGGTGTAAGTACATATACCTACATATAAAAAAAATATTATTATACGCGACTAATACATACCCTCCTTTTCAATTTTTTTAAGTCGGTTAAAATTTTCTACTTCTTGAAGATTCCCCCCCCCCCTCCCGCGCGCGCCCCGCCTACCTTGCGCCCCCCCTTTGATATTTTTCTGTATCCACCACTGCCACGCGTGCACCAAATTTTAACTAGCAAAGTTATTACTACCCAAATATATTACTACGTTTGCCATAAAATGTATGCATATAACCAAGTATATTATATTGAAGGCAAATTGGCAATTGATAATATTATACACGCTGAAATTTTAATCATTTGGGTCCCGCCGTGGCGGGTGGTTCCACTCATGATAACAAGCAACTTTTACTATGGGGCCAACACTCCTGCTCGCAAAAAAAAAATCTGCTGTTTCATACATTAAGGTCGAGTAGGTACTGCACTTTTGTATGGAACAGCTGATTTGTTTTTGCGAGCAGGAGTGTTGGCCTCATAGTAAAAGTTGCTTGTAATCATGAGTGGAACCACACCACGGCGGGAACTTAAATTTCGAGGTTATTTTTTTATAACAGACAACAGAAATAAACTTATTTTACACATTGCCGGTGGACCAGCAGGCATTGTATCCAATGCCTAGGCAATGTATAAAATGAATATCATTTCATACATTGCCTGATCTTTTCAGGCATTGTATACAATGCCGGATTATACACATTGCCGGTAACAGATACAAGGAGGAGCTCGGTGGCGCAGTGGTTTAGCGCCTGGCCCAGCGATTGCGGAGGTTAAGCAACGTTCGCAAGGGTCAGTCATGGGATGGGTGACCAAAAATTTATTATCTCGAGCTCCTCCGTGCTTCGAAAGGCACGTTAAGCCGTTGGTCCCGGCTGCATTTGCAGTCGTTAACACCCACCAATCCGCATTGGGCCCGCGTGGTGGGTTATGGCCCATCCTCCTTACCACCCATAAGGAAGGCCTGTGCCCCTGCAGTGGGGACATTAAAATGGCTGATAGACAGTAGATACAAAAATAAAATATTCACTTTTTCTGGGTAAGTATTTACCTACTCCTGAGTTTGTATAAATAGCCTTTAGTAAATATTTTACGGTGTATCGGTAAACCTTTAGAACTTCATTTATATTTTTGGGTAAACAATGATTTATTGGGATAAAATTGTGATTCTGAAGATAGGTACTTGCCTTTTTTAGGTAAGCGGACTATACGTTTATTGGTTATAATTTCATATTAAAATGGGGATTAAATTCTGGTAAGTACTTACGATTTTTAGGGCGCTATATTTCATTATATCTGGTGGTTGCTTAAACCTAAGCCATTGTTTTTTCTATATGTGAAAACTTGTAATTGGCTTGACATTATTATAGGTACCATACTTACTAAACTATGTAGTAGCTGTAAGTTTTCCGCAAAAGCTTAAAATAAAATGACCTATAATAAATAACGGGTGGCGCAAAAGTACTGGCACTAAAGAAAATACTTTTATTTTTTTCATATGACATTTTCTGTCATTCTGTTGTTGAAAATTGTGTAGTGAACAAATATAAAATACACTGAAAATAAACATGGACCGTTTTACTCCCCAAGAACGTGGAATAAATATGGATTTAGTGAGGGACGCTTTTCCAGGCCGAGTTATCTCTCGTTTTGGCGATTTGCCTTGGCCTGCAAGATCACCCGATCTGACCAGTCCAGACTTCTTTCTTTGGGGTTTTTTGAAATCTCGGGTGTATGTGAACAAGCCACAGACTCTCGCAGCTCTAAAAGAAAACATTCGTCAAGAAATAACGAACATATCGCAGGAAGTGTTACGGCAAGTTATGCAAAATGTCATAAATAGGGCTCAAATGTGTATCAACTCTGGAGGTCACCATTTAAAAGACATCATCTTTAAATCCTAATGGTACGAAATTTAATGGCACAAATATACATTTAAAAAAACCTAAATCTAGTTTTCTAATTTAGAAAAAATGTTATAGCTGAACCAAATAGGGTCTTTACTTTTGCGCCACCCGTTACTTACATTCTCTTACTCGACAGTCAGGCTTTTCTGCATCCAACTCTTGCTTTTGCCAGTATATTCGATACAAAAATGCTCGATTTTCGCTATTTCTTGAATAAGTAGTACACGATATGACAATCGGTAATAATGACAATAATTTCCTTTATTTTTTTATTTTTCTGTATGGATATGTCCAAAGAGTTTTTTTTACACGATGCCCAAAGCAATAAGAGTGTATATGTAAGGTACCTATGTTTATATGTAGCCCAGTAAACGAAAAGGTGTAGTAGTTAGAGAGCTATTGAAAATTACTGCAAGAGTTCTCTCAAGGCACCTACTCCCAGCGCCAGGAAGTGGAACACCTGGCGTCAGCACCCTTCCAAACATGTAGCATTTCGACATGCTCTACAAGAGTTATCTCAAGGTTCAAATTTGGCAGTATGGTAGAGAATAGCACAAAAAAAATAAGACGGCAGTCAGACCGCAGTGTCATGGAACATGCCGAGTCAGCACGCCACGTAAGTGGTATGAATTTCGAGGTCGGTACAAGAGTTATCTCAAGGCTGAAAATTTGTATACTGCTTAATTATTGGTCATGGGACAACTTTCTTTTCATTTCCATGTATAGGTATAACTTGCCTTTCAAAGGGCTAGTAAATTCAATGAAAAATTCATGAGTATGCTAATTGTGCACGGAGAGAAAATCTGACAAAAATTCATTATTTTTTACTAAAATATTCATAAACCCGAGGACAACAAATGGCCTGTAATAATTGTAAATCGATTTTTGTAATTGCAGTTAGTAAATATCACATGTATTTTTTTGTAATTTCAAGTTAATTTTTGTTTTTTAGTAATGATGACGTCATAGCCAAAATCTAACTGTTTTGTAATTTTAAGAGTTCATTACTAATATCGGAAATGATGACGTCATAGACAAAAACTAACTGTTTTGTAATTTTAAGAGTTCAATACTAATATCGGAAATAATGACGTCATAGACAAAAACTAAGTGTTTTGTAATTTTAAGAGCTTAATAGTAATATCGGAATTTATGACGTCATAAGTAAATACTAATTTTTAGTTTATTTAGTGCTCTAGTTTTAGTAATCATAAGTAAAGACCCAAACAGGTGTTTTAACAGAGGTATCGAAAGCGATTTGAGAGGTGATTCTATGAGTCGTCATTGCGAGTAATTTCTACTCATAACGACGTAAAGATTCACCTCTCAAATCTCTTTCGATACCGCTGTTAAAACACCTGTTTGGGTCTTTACTTATAATTACTGAAACTAGAGCACGAAATAAACTAAAAATTAGTATTTTATATACCTATGACGTCATCAATTCCGATATTACTATTAAATCTCTTTCGTCCCCTCTGTTACAATATGTTACTGTGTTTATTCAATAAAATACTAATTTTATTTTCTTATTTTATTTATTAATAGTTAACCATATTAATAGTTAGCTACACATTTACATAATTAGACAAATAAGCGATCGTTCAAATTAAAAGGGATCAAGATCTCTGCGGTGAGATTGTCCATTATAATTATTTTTTTCACAACACTGAAACACTGAAATTTGAAGAATACACAATCGAAAAGTTGATTGTTTTGGCACACCCATCGTTTTTATGAACAAGTATTAGTAAAAATAAAATGAAAATAAAGAAGATTCAAATAACAAGAATGATAATAATAATAACAACACTAAGTATATCACCAAAAATTTGATTGAAGACATATAAAAAAAATTAATTCATTATGCAATTTAATAAATAAAACAATTCAATTTAAAATAATCAAATTAAAATTCAATTGGACTAAAATAAATAAACTTATTTAAAATATTAACAATTCATTCACTTAAAAATAAATTGGAATAAAAATATGATAGAAATTAAAATAACGACATTACGAAAAGCATGATAATAATAAAAAATTTTTCAGTGCTCTGCGGTTAAGAATTGGTCATTACTGAAACGATAAATTTTTCTTTGCTTTTGATACGTTTTCTATCACTGACCAGAACGTGTCACCCGTATCTTGTGCGAAATCGAAATGGCAGATCCCTCTTGTTCTGGTCGCATAAGTGCGGTGAAATGGTTACTTGGAATTATAAAACGTATACTTATTGGTTTTATTTCAACAAATACGTTAGTAATTTCTAGTAAATCTTAAGTAAATATAAAGATGTTGTTACTATATATCACAAAAGTTTGTAATGCTTACATGTACTAAAATTATTTTTTGAAACTACAAATGACCTTTTTAAAAGATACTAAATAGGTTTTCAAAAATTACAAAACTTTCACAACATTTACTATAATTTGCGAAAGCAAATACGTTAGTAATTTCTAGTAAATCTTAAGTAAATATAAAGATGTTGTTACTATATTTCACAAAAGTTTGTAATGTTTACATGTACTAAAATCATTTTTTGAAACTACAAATGACCTTTTTAGAAGATACTAAATAGGTTTTCAAAAATTACAAAACTTTCAGAATATTTACTATAATTTGCGAAAACCATGAAAATATGTAATATCTTACATTGACTAAAACTATATTTTAGGAATTACAATTACAAATACTAAGGTTGTGCTAAAAATTAATAATAGTTGCAAAAACTGCAAAACTTTTTTAAGTAATATTAAAACTTAGTTTTTTCGTCAAATACAATACAGTTTTTTAATTTCTGGTGGTCTCTTTTTTCTCCGTGTGTAACGTTTATTGGTGCATTATTAATTATATCCTATAATAAATAGTTTTCTTGTATTGATAATTTTTGTCCTTGATTTTTAATTCGGTGTTTTCATTTCGGTTGATTCGGTGGACTAATCTGTCAACCGAAATGATAAAAAACTAACCGAAATGAAAAAAAAAATCATTTCGGTGAGTGATAAGAATTTCGGTGTATAATTGTTTCATGTCGGTGGATTGTTTTATCATTTTGGTTTATTATTATTTCATTTCGGTGAAAATCCAGGCCAGCAGGTGATTTCTCAAAATATTTGACTGCATTTTTTATGGGATGTTTTACCTTTTATGGGATGGAATATTAATATAAACAATTGTCCATCTGCGTCTAGGATTGTTACATTACCGTTTTCCGTACCTACAAATAAAAAGCTCAATATCTCAGCTATGTGATGGATTTCAGATTTTATAATAATTTTCATCATCATCATCATCATATCAGCTGCAAGACACCCACTGCTGGGTTTAGGCCTCCCCCAAGGATCTCCACGACGATCGGTCCTGCGTTGCCCGCATCCAGTGGCTTCCCGCGACCTTCACCAGATTGCCGGTCCACCTTGCCGGTGCGCGGTTGCCATTCTAGGTTTACATAATGGTCAACAACTTCAAGTGTAGTGTTCCCAACATGAACTGGAGCGGGCAAAACATGGGCATTTGACATGATTTTCGTCTTATCCATGTTCATCCTAAGACCCACTCTTTGGCAAGCACTACGGAGGAGCATTGTATTCAGGTCTTCCAAGGTCTCAGCCATAAGAACTATATCATCTGCAAAACGAAGGTGTGCTAGGTACTGGCCATTAATGTTGATGCCGAGTCCTTTCCAGTCTATGAGTTTAAATTTATGTCCTCCAACGCAGCTGTGAACAGTTTCGGAGAAATAACATCTCCCTGTCTCACACCTCGCTGCAGTTGGATAGGATTTGTGCTCTGGTTCTGTACTCGGACCGATATGGTGGCATTTTTGTATAAATACCTCAACACCTCGATATACCTGTAGTCCACCTGTGTTATCTTATTTTAAATAAGAACACGTTTTATAGAATCACCATGTTTTATTATTCGACCAACACACACATAAACAATCAAGTGTTACCATGTCATTAATGTTACCATGCTATGTTATGCAACTTCTACAACATCTCCCTTTTCATCTTATTAAATGATTTTAGCAAGGTTTTAGTCTAATACAAAATCTCTAAATCTAACAGGCATTGAAACCTGTCTTTTAGGTCTCCCAATCATTTCTTGATTATTATTCCGATTATTTTCATCCAAGCTCTGTGTAACTACTGACATTTCTGAACTATTAATGTTACTATTACTATCATTCCCTTCATAATTGATTGGAACTATGGTACTTCTTCTTTTATTAATGTGTTTACTATTTCGCCTGATGACATTATTATTCATTAGATCTTTGACATAATAAGACCTAGGCGTGTTATTATGTTTATTTACAATCAGTCCAGGTGTCCATTCTTTCCCCTTTTGTATTAAAACTTTATCATTTACATTAAAATCACTGCTTGTTGCACTTGTTTTATCATAATACTGTTTATATTTAGTTTGATGTTCAACAATAGAGTTATTTAAATTATTAATACAATATGGTTTTAGTACAGAAGGGTGTACAGGCAACTTTGTTCTCAACTTTCTGCTCATCAAAATTTCAGCAGGGGAATAATTTAAGTGTGGGATTGGAGAAGTCCTATAATTTAACATTGCAAGATCTAAGTCAGTACCATCTTCAAATGATTTTTTAATTAAATTTTTAGCAATATGCACTGCCTTTTCAGCCATACCATTCGATTTAGGGTATCTAGGACTACTAGTTACAATTTTAAAATTCCACTCTTGTGAAAACTGCCTAAACTTTTCAGAACTGAATGGCATATTATCAGCAATCATTGTACAAGGTATACCATGACAGGAAAAAACATTTTTTAAAATACAAATTATTTCCTCACTATCATTACTTTTAAGAATTTTGACCTCTATCCATTTTGACAAGTAATCAATAACAACTAAGTAGTCTTTTCCCTGACATATTAGCACATCTACACCTATTTTATTAAACGGTAACTCTGGAATTTCATGTGGTATCAAAGATTCATTAATTTTAGAGCTTCTAAATTTTTCACAGATGTGACAGCTTAGTATATACTTTTCTACTCATTCATTCCAGGTCAGTACACCATTTGCCTAGCTTTTAGCTTAGTTTTGGTAATCCCTATATGGCCTTCATGTAACGACTTTAAAGTCTTAGTTTGCAAGCTCTTAGGTATTATTATTTTATTATTTAAAAATAACACATCATTTTCACAATAAATGTCATTCTTAACATTCCAGTATTTTCTTATTTCTTTTGACACATATTTACATGTTTGTGGCCAATTTGTTTTACAATATTTTATTATAGTATTCAAATCTGGATCACATTTTGTCTGCTTCGCTATCTCCTGTTTATCAAACTGGTCAAACTGCTCTACACTATGTACAATTCTATCAATATTTAATTCAGTCTCATAACTTTGTTTAATATAATTTCTTGACAACAAATCGGCAATAAGCATATCTTTTCCTGGAATAAACTTCAAGTCAATCTTGTACTTACATAACTTTAATTTCATTTTTTGTAACCTGTCTGACACTGTATGCAAATCTTTTTCAATTATTCTGATTGCCACCTTCTCTAAATGGCAGATTCTGGAAACGGCAGATTCTGGAAATGGCAGATTCTCTAAAAGGCAGATTATGTAAATGGCAGAAGTACAGTCCCAAACAACATCTTAATTATACAGAAAATTTATTTAAAGAAATATTTACAATTAAAAATATAACTGGGCACATCGGCTGTGTAGACACGCGCGTGGTCACGCGTGCGTAGACACGTGCGTAGTTAGGTACGCACGCAGCAAAGATACGTGCGTGTTCGAATTTGTGACGTCCAATAGGGACTGCCATTGACTACAACGTCATCAATACGTTCCGCTCTGCGTAGGTACGCAGCCTGTTTGTCTGATGGGAGCTGCAATGCGTAGGGTTACGCATCGTTCTACGTGCACGCGTACATTATGCAAGCGGTGTGCCATGTCTCATAAAGTTTCAGAGATTACAACGTCATGGTACGTCTACGCGTACGTGCACGCTTACGCTTAGGCATCCGGTGTGTTTCGCTTCTTAAAATTAACTTTTTTTCACTCGACATAAACGTTCTAAACAGTCTATTGTTGATACTTGATTATTTAAACTCGATAATTTTTTCTATCTGTTGATCTTTTTCTAAGTCAAATTTCCTGCGTTTTTTTCCTTTTACATACAAGTCATTTTTCATCAATTTGACATCTTGAAATTTCGCCTCCTTTTTTAATAAATGTAAAAAATAATAAAGAGAAGGTTTTTTTGGAATCAATCCATTGATACGACGGTGCCACCCTTCAATTGAATTGGTTGTACGAAATTTATGCCCATAGCAACAGAAGATGTCGTATGTTATTAGCTCCATCCATTGTTTTACGAAATAATTTTTAAAATTATTAAATTCGGTAGTATCTGGCGCCATTTCACAAATCGCAAGAAATGCCTCTGGAATTATGATTCTAGGAAGAAGAGCCAAATTTGCAAAAAGTTTCGTAAAGTGGACGCCTTCTGGAGAATCATGGAGTCCAATTTTCTTACTCATTTTCCAAATAGCATTTGTGTAGTGGTAAAAGCAACCTCTGACTTGTATATCGAGATACACTTGTTTTATAGCATTTATGGCTGCAATTTCATAATCGCAGTGATATACTTTTATTTTTAAATATAGTTGATCTTTCATAATTTTGAATAGGCGTACGTATGTTATTTCGCTTTTGTTTGGCAAAAGAACATACAAGATCGGCACAAAATTGACAGTGTCATGTTCATTCGACAAATCAATGTGCAAGGAATACAGTTGATAAAATGGGCTTGGCACAACTTTAAATGTGCCATCACCGTAAAATGTGTGAACCGTCTTAAAATATTTTTTTTGCTTCTAAAGTGCCAAACACTATAATCTTGTCATCGATACCATCATCATATAAA
Source organism: Agriphila tristella (assembly GCA_928269145.1). NCBI lineage: Eukaryota > Metazoa > Arthropoda > Insecta > Lepidoptera > Crambidae > Agriphila > Agriphila tristella. The sequence goes on along the minus strand of OV743451.1, from coordinate 263,997 downwards.
AAGAAATCATTGACAATATCATCAGGTAACTTTATATCTTTGAAATTATTACATGTTGCTTTGACTCCTTTTAAAAATTTACAACGTGCATTATATAATCCATCTTTTTTATTTGTAAAAGTTGGTAGTTCATCTGTTGATATTTTTTCAGAAAATTTATCGAAATAACTTTCGAATATTTTTTGAACAGGTCCGAGATTTGAGCAAACTTCTTTTTTGCACTCCTCCATTACTTCGTCTATGCAGTTCTTTACTATATTTGGCGTACATGTGTGCTTGGCCTCTTTAACAATATTGTTTTTCATGTCCAAAGTAATTGACGAATTACATTCATTTTTTTGGTTACATCGGAAATTGGATGTTCCCGACTTGTTTTTTTTTACAAAATTGTATCTGTAACCTGCGTGTATAACTGAAACCCTACCTTTTTGACTTGTTATAAATTTTATATCAGAAACACCACTACTCGGTCCGGCCGCTGCCGTCTGTGAATCCATGTTATATATATGAATACATGAAATATTTAAACGCAACTCACTTTATTTTTAAGCCTTATTTATTAATTCTTGCACATAATTAGGCTCTATTAATTAAAATGACAACGGAAATAATGACACATGATTTAATAATAGACCTGAAATGAAGTAAGTAAACAAAAAGTTTGCATTTGGAAAATGACAAAACTATTATTAATGGATCTATTTGTCACAGTATATAATAAGTGTAATAAAATTTAAAAAAAATAAACAAATGGTATAAAATTATTTTCAGATAACCCGATGTCACAGTACAAAAAAATCTTATAGTGACAATGTGTTATTTTTCATTGCTCTATTTAGTTTATCGGTAGGTAGACACTTAGTTCTCAAAAGTAACCGCATTTTTCTTTCTGCTTCCCGAAAACATCGTTCACTTAGTTAAAACGTAGTGATTATTTCCTCTATGGTGTAAGCTATTTGACAAGACGGCCGGAGAATTATATATAACTATAAATTATATTATAACTATACACATAAACATGTAACTGACTGTACAATATCTGTCGTTTAAAGAATCTGCCATTTACAGAATCTGCCGTTTCCAGAATCTGCCATTTAGCGAAAAAAGGTTCTGATTAAGGGTCTGTGATCAGTTAAGACTGTGAATGGATAGCCATATATATAATTATGAAATTTTCGACAAGCAAACACTATACTGAGCAATTCTTTTTCAATCTGGGAGTACCTATTTACATTCAGATTCAGTTAGACAGCGAGATGCAAATGCCACAGGTTGATTATTTTGCAACAAACAACATCCTAAACCTTGCTTTGAAGCATCACTTTGAATTACTATGGGCAATAAAGGATCAAAATTCCTGAGAGTTGGAGCAGAACTTATAATATTTTTTATTTTTTCTAAACAGTCAGTGTGATAATCTGTCCACACAATCATACAATTCTTTTTTAGTAACTGTCTTAAGGGCTCGGTTAACTCTGCTAAATTGGGAACAAAGTCTCTAATATAATTTAACATACCTAAAATGCCTTGAAGTTCTTTCAAATTTTTTGGATTATTCAATTTCTTGATAGCTTCAACTCTTTCAACATCAATTGTTACACCCTTGGATGAAAAAACATGTCCCAAATATTTTATTTCACTTTGTTTAAATTTTTTTGGATTAAACTTTATATTATATTTATTAGCACGTTCCATTATTAATTTTAATGTTTCATTATGTTTTTCTTCATTTTCCGTGGCCAGAACTAGATCATCAAAATAAATTATTAGATCTTCAATGTCTCCAAAGATTTGCATCATCACTTTTTGAAAATATTCTGGAGCACAAGACAACCCAAATGGTAGTCTTAAGAATTAGTAGTATCCAAAAGGGGTACTAAAAGTACATAAATCACATGAGTTTTCATCCAAAGGAATATTAAAAAAACCATCTTTAAGATCCAACACGGTAAATAATTTTTTGTTGGTTAACTTAGCCCTTACTTCAGCTAAAGTTGGAATTAACTGATAGTCTCTTTTAATTGCTTTATTCAAATGTACAGGATCTAGACAAACTCTTAAAGAACCATCAGGTTTTTCTACAATTGTTATATTACTTGCCCATTTGATTGGTCGTTCTACTTTCTTAATAATTTCAGAAGACTCTAATTCACACAATTTATTCTTTAATTTAGGTAGCAGCGACAGTGGCACTCTTCTTGGTGGACAAATTACACCTTAATTTTTTACTATTACTTCACATTATGTACTAGTTTCATAGTTTGACACCCTGACAACCCTATTAAAGAAACACAATTGTCATCGACAACATACAATTTCATTTTATAAGTATCGTTCCTAAATGTACAATTTATTAGAGAAGAACCTACAGTTTTGACTTTAAAGCCACCTAAAGTAAGCAAAATAACATTAGAATTCTGTATCGAGTCTTCCTTGAAACCACACTTTAAAAAATCACTAACAGTTATTAAATTTACATCCGACCCTGTATCAATCTTATAACCAATTTCAACACTATTAATTTTTAAATATTCCAACCATTTAGCTTTTCCCAACAGCCCAACAAATACTGACCTTTCTTCAATTAAGTTGCTATCATCATTCTCAGCTTCTTCTGTTAGTGTCCGCTTAAATTGTCTGCTCGCAAAGCACCCTACAGCAAAGTGGTTTAATTTTCCACATTTTATACATGATTTGTTGAATGCAGGACACTTAGCAGCTTCATGTTCCCTGCCGCACTTCTTGCATTTATATTTTGTGTATTTTTGTTATAAATTCCAAGCACTAAACGATCTCTCAGTAGCTTTTCTTTTTGTTCACCAAAATTACAGTTTTCTGCTTGAACTTTTAATTTATTTATGAAAGATTCTATTGATTGGCATTCATCCTGGCTAATATTAAAGAACAAATACCTTTCATAAATCTCATTTGTGCGAAATGCAACATGTTCTTCAAATTTTTGCATAATTTGTACATAGGTTATTTCTTTTGTGTCGAACACAAACATGTTGTAAATGTTTAACGTTTCATCGTCCAATCTGTTTATGAACAAAGCGACTTTCATTTTTTCGGTAAATGTCTTCTCCATAGCCTCCGCTACTACAAGATAATTTTCAAATTTTTGTTTAAATGTCCGCCATTTGACGAGGTTACTTGTTCCTCCACACTCGCCACTCAAACTCAACGACAGCTTCTCTGGTAATAATGACTCCATTTTCTTATTTTATTTACGTTTTACTTAAATATGAACCGCCAGATACGCAGCGCCATGTATTATCTTATTTTAAATAAGAACACGTTTTATAGAATCACCATGTTTTATTATTCGACCAACACACACATAAACAATCAAGTGTTACCATGTCATTAATGTTACCATGCTATGTTATGCAACTTCTACAACACCACCTGGCGCCTTTGGAGAGACTGCAGCACCGCCCAGATTTCAATCGAATCAAAGGCTTTCTCATAATCCACGAATCTATGGTGCTAAAGCCTTTTCGGAACCCGGCTTATTCGGGAGGTTGGAAGTCGTCGAACTTGCGAGCGAGACGATTCGTGAGGACTCTCGAAAACAGCTTATAGACATGACTCAGAAGTGAGATGGGTCTATAGGTCTGTTTTGGTGCGAAATAAAACTAGCGGACTGTAGGTATTATGCTGGATGTAATAGTTATAAGTTTCAATGGCAAAAACAAGGGACATTAATTAAAAGACGTATGCGTGGCCGCTCGATCGCGAAGAGTGATTCTCGGTTGGCGGGACCCGCCGCCGCCCCCGCTCCCCGCTCCGCTAGGGTTGGGATCGCTGTTCTTGCGTTTGCGCGTGAACATCTTCCCGCCCGTTGACATCTTCCAATGGAAGAGGGCAAATGTTGTTCGACCCTCTTGTGATGACGCCCTTCTTGGTCTTGATGTCAGCCACCCTTGAGATGCCATCGCTGCCCGGATAGGTCCGCATCACGCGGCCCAGCATCCAGACCAGAGGAGGTAGAGTTTTGTCACGGACCAGCACCAGCATTCCGTCGGTTAGTATTCCTGAAGAGGTCGACCATTTCGTTCTTTGCTGCAGGAGAGAGATGTACTCATTAGAGAATCGCTGCCAGAAATGCTGTCGAATGTAGTCGATCCTCTTGTGCCGCTCCAAGCTGCTGATGGGTCTTTCTGACGGCTGTGTATACGGTATAGACGTGAGAGGTCGTCCAATTAAAAAATGTGAAGGGGTAAGGGCTGTAAAGTCGGAAGGGTCGGAAGAGAGAGGAGTCAAAGGACGGGAGTTTAAAACGGCCTCTATTTGACACAGACAGGTTGCTAGTTCTTCATATGTGAAGTGAGTGAGATTTAATAACCGTCTGAGATGGTGCTTCGTGGACCGAACAGCGGCTTCCGCCAGGCCGTTGAAATGAGGGGAATAAGGAGGCGCAAATTCAAATTTGATGCCTTTTTCGACGATTTCAGATGCAAGATTCGAACCGGTCAAAAATTGTTGCAACTCATTATTGGCTCCAACAAAATTGGTTCCGTTATCGGACAATATACTATAAGGTTTGCCACGACGAGATGTAAAGCGATTAAGCGCTGCAATGAAAGCCTCTTTTGTGAGGTCGGTGGCGAGCTCTAAATGGATCGCTTTAGTTGCATGACAAACAAAGATGCATGCGTAAGATTTTGTGAGCTTACAACCTCGACCTTTCCGGTCAGCTATAAGTACTGGGCCAAAATAATCGCAACTACAATTGTAAAAAGGGAATTGAAGGTTAGTTCTAGTGGTAGGAAGTTGCCCCATTAAGGGTTGTAAATTTTGACATTTAAATCTAAAACATTTCACACATTGCCCGACTACAGCCTTGGCAAGATTTTTACCACCTATAGGCCAATAATTTAAACGAATATTTGCCAATAACAATTGTGGGCCGGCGTGTAACAATTGCTTGTGTTGCATTTGAAATAATATTTTCGTAAAATGGTGTTTACTACACAGTAAAACAGGGTGTTTTGTGTTATACTCATATGGAGAGTTATCTAATCTACCACCCACGCGTATTAACCCTTTAGAGTCTAGAAATGGCGACAGAGAAGATAAGCGATGTTTTCGCGGTAAACTCTTTCCAGACTTGAGAAGTTCGTATTCCTTCGGGAACATTTCAAGTTGGGCACTGTGTAGTAAACATGTTAATGAGTTATCTAATTCATTACCAGTAAGTTCGCTATGTAATTTATTTTTACTATTTTTTAAGTTAAAGACGAATCTATGAATATAAGCAACAATTCTTTGAAGGCGATTAAAAGAAGAATGGTAATGAATTAATGACTGAACTACTGAACTATCTACGACTGAACTATCTACAAGCAAACTATCTACGAACGCACTATCTACGAAGTGTGATATCACTTCAGGTAGATCCTGTTTCACGCTATTGCAGGGCATTTCAGGCCAACTACTAATGCAGTTTTGCAAAAAACTAGGGCCTGACCACCATAACGAACAGTCGCCGATTATATCGGCCTTCGCCCCGCGAGAAACAAGGTCCGCCGGATTGTCTTTCGACGGTACGTACCTCCACTTGTGACCGGCAGTGCTTTCTTGGACTTCGTCCACTCGATTACGCACAAAAGGTTTAAGCTGATTTGGTGGTGTATTAAGCCAACCAAGTACAATCATGGAATCACACCAAAAGAAACGCCTAGCTATTGGTAACGTAAGTGACTCCATTACTGTAGTACACAGTCTCGAACCCAGCAACGCCGCACACAGCTCCAAGCGTGGGATTGACGTTGCTTTTATCGGTGCTACTCGGTTTTTCGAGGTAAGAAGTTGAGTTTTAGCCGAGTCATTTTGGTCTATTGAGCGAATATATATGCAGGCACCATAGGCCTTTTCAGATGCGTCACAAAAGACGTGAAGTTCGTGCTCAACAGCTGAAGGGTCTGAAATCCAGCGGGTAATTTTTAAATAGTTTAAATTAGGAAGTGTTAATACAAAAGAGGACCACAACTGATTTATTACTTGAGGGACTTCATCGTCCCAATCACACTTTTCAATCCATAATTGTTGCAAAATAATTTTTGCTTCTACAATACAAGGACCCACTATTCCCAATGGATCATAAATCTGGCTAATGACTGACAGGATGTGCCGCTTTGTGACCTTTTCTGCAACAGGAATATTAATAGAAAACGACAGTGTGTCCGAATCACATAACCAGTGCAGACCCAAAGTTTTAGCGGATTTATTGTGATCTGAAAGATCTAGGGAAGTGGGCTTATTAGTCGTATAAGAGTCACCTAAAATGGCTTTTAGAATTTCTGGGCTATTTGACTGCCACTTTCTCAAAAAAAATTTTGCGCCTGATAGAATGGAAATAATTTCCTTAACTAAGTTAATTGTCTCTGTAATGCTAGAGCCGCCGCCCAAGTAATCATCAACATAGAAATCACGAGATATAGCCGATTTAACATCGTCTGATGAAGCACTATCTGCTAAGCTCACGAGACATTTTGTTGCCAGGTACGGGGCCGACGCTGTCCCATAGCTAACGGTATTGAGGTGATAGCTTTTTAAAGGCTCGTTAGGGTTTTTGCGAAAAAGTATTTGCAATAATGGTCGCTGTGAAGGTGTCACTTCAATGCAGCGATACATTTTTTCGACGTCACCAGAAACAACGTACCTATGCTGGCGAAATCTTAATAAAATAGAAAAAATGTCTTCCTGAACTTTTGGGCCAATCATTTGGATTTCATTTAGTGAAACGCCAGAGGAAGTAGGGGCAGAAGCGTCAAATACACATCGTAACTTAGTTGTTAAGCTATCTTTTTTTATGACTGCATGATGTGGTATAAAGTATTCTACAAAATTATCAGAATGTGGCTTTAAATTGGTATTAACTTCAGTCATATGGCCGAGTCTTTCGTACTCGTCCATAAAATCTATGTATTTTTCTTTAAATTCTGGGTCACGTTGAAAACGACGTTCCAAAGACAAAAAACGATTTTTTGCTAAATAATATGAATTACCCAGAACATTTGGATCAGTTTTCAAAGGCATTGTAACGGTAAACCGACCATCATCTTTTCGAAAAGTATTTTGTTGGAAACTGATTTCGCATGCTCGCTCTTCTTGAGATAGCAAGTGCTTAGGGGAAATTGAATCTAGTTCCCAAAATTTTGACAAGTCAGGTTTGTCGATAGAATCGCTAAAATTACAAAAGTGTGAGCTTTTTGAAAGAGACGGACGTGACTGATGTAACTGAGGCACAGAACCAGACACAATCCATCCGAATTTGGTCTCACATAATTTAGGCATTCGTTTACCTAAGTCGATAGTGTGATTACTTATGACACTCCAAAACACTTCTGCCCCAACTAAGATGTCAATAACAGACGGAATATTAAATGAAGGGTCAGCTAAACAAATAGTCGACGGAATAGGAATATTCTCTACATTGACAAAAGACGAGGGCAAAATTTTTGTAATTTCAGGCAAAATTAGGCAGTCTAACTTAACCTTGTAGTCACCGTTAAAAGACTCGACATCGAGATAACAAGACTGTGTACTACAAGATGACTGTTGGTTGATACCTGTCACAGTGGAGGTCGCATTACGTCTGGACAAACCCAGTTTGGTGCAGAGGCTCTCCGTAACAAAGTTGGCCGTGCTGCCGCTGTCGAGGAGCAGCCGAGCGCTGACCTTGTCTCCGTCGGTGTTCAGCACTCGCACAACAGCTGTGGACAGTAACACATTGGGTGTACTAGTAAAATGTTCAGTAGTGTTTGCAGATAGGACATTGTTAGAAATGCTAGTGGGCAAGGCAACACTATTAGATGGCGAAGGCATCGGGTCTTGGTAAGGCTGTTCAGTCAATGGTACATGTAAGAGAGTATTATGTCTAGATTTACAGTACTTGCAACCAGATAATCTACATCTATTCGTAGTGTGACCGGACCGTAAACAATTAAGACAGACCTTCAATTCCTTCGCTTTGTTTACACGAGACTCAATAGTCAAGTCTCTAAATGAATCACAAGTGTATAAAAAATGATCTTTAGAACATAAAGGACACTTTAGATTAGTATGAAAGCTTTTATTGTTTTTTTGTAAATAGTTACTTGATGTATGGTTGTTATTTTGTAAATATTTATTTTGTGTTTTGATGTTTGTGTTTTCTTTACTGTTAGTTAGAATAAATGACTTTTGTTTTCGTAATTGTGTGTTTTTGTTAGTGTTTTCCAAAGTTTCCATTAAATCAGCTCTGTTTGAAATAAATGTAATAAATTGTGTTAAAGAAGGTGAGTCAGACAGTGTATTGCGATACTCTTCCCAATGTCTATTGGTAACTGAGTCTAGTTTTCTGGACATCATAAAAATAATAAGAGTATCCCAATGTTCTGTAGGCTCCTTTAGTGATTTAAGGGCCCGGATGTTCTTATTTATAACGTCGATAAGTCGCCGTAAAGAAGTCGACGATTCGTTGAACACCGGTTCCAAATCAAAAAGTGCCTGGATATGGTTATTGATTAGAAGGCGATTGTTATTATAGCGATCACACAACAAATCCCACGCAATCGAGTAATTATCGCTGTTAAAATCAATATTTTTTATTACTTCAGACGCACGACCCTTAAGTGAAGCACGTAAGTAGTGGAATTTGTTGATGTCGTCGATGCAATTATTACTGTGTATAAGTGACATGAATGTGTCTCTAAACTCTAGCCAGCACTGATAACTGCCATCAAAATGAGGTAAATCAATTTTTGGTAAGCGCACAAAATTATTTTTAAACGATGCACCTGATTTGGAGCCCGCCTCCGAAGCCTCTCGATCCGCGTCATCAACATCAGTCGGCTTTAGATGGCTCCGAGCTTGCGCAAGCAGCGAATAGTACCGCTCTTCAAACTGAGCCCGCTCTGCATACTCGTCTTCAGGCTTTTCTGAAAACAGCTCGATTTCCATCTGTAATGTGTCGTACATATCGTATAAGGCCTCAAATTTGGCAAAGCGACCCTCCAAATCCAGGCATTGAAGGTTCGATAACGTTTTGGTAGACCCAAGGATAGTAAGATAATTACTGAAATTAGTTACTTTAGCTTTCATGCCACTGCGTTGCTTAATTAACTTATCTAAACTCATTGTTGTGCAAAAAAAATTAACTCAATAAAAAAATATCTAAAAGAAAATTTGAAATCACTTTAAAGCTATAGAAATAAGGTTTAAAAACGTCTAATTCAATATCAATAACTGCATTCAATGAATGAATAAGCGTTATCGCACAGCTGATGCACTAACAAAAGAACCGTTATCTCGGCAAAAAAATGCACAGCCGGTCGGCCGGTGAAGGTCAAGGGCGTGGGAAACGATGAATTGCAGTGATATTTACGAATGCAATTGATGCGGCTAATAACTATTGATATGATTAAACACAAAATTAACTGGGCAATCAGAATATAAGGTGAAAAAGCTAGCAATTTAAACTGACTGTTTCAAAATGGCGAAGATTGCGAAAGATTTTGGATAGACTTTGGAAAAAAATATTTGGAAACACACTATTAATTTTAAAAAGATAGGAAAACGGAAAGGATAATAATTGGAACGACTCACAGAGGTCCTTAACCGTTCTTCAGATTCTTCCTTGATGTAGCTGGATGACTCGCATAAAATATCGAAGCGGTGCGCACCGTGTGCAAAATCCAACAAAGTGCCACTTGGAACTTTATAATGTCGTCTGGTCTTCAAATCACAGTAAATTGACCATGTTTTGGTGCGAAATAAAACTAGCGGACTGTAGGTATTATGCTGGATGTAATAGTTATAAGTTTCAATGGCAAAAACAAGGGACATTAATTAAAAGACGTATGCGTGGCCGCTCGATCGCGAAGAGTGATTCTCGGTTGGCGGGACCCGCCGCCGCCCCCGCTCCCCGCTCCGCTAGGGTTGGGATCGCTGTTCTTGCGTTTGCGCGTGAACAAGGTCTTTAGGAGGGACTTGTCACCCTTTTGAAAGAACAAAATCACCTCACTTATGTTCCATGTCTTCGGTGTTCTGCCCTCGACGATGGCGGAATTGAAAAGCTTCTGGAGGACTTTGAGTATTTGCTTACCGCCCGCTCTCAGAAGTTCTGTAGTGATTCCGTCGTCACCCGCCGCCTTGTCGTTTTTTAGCTGTTTGAGAGCCATACTAATCTCGTACATGCTGACGTCCGGGATATCTTGGGAATAGTGTCGGGTAAGATTGGCTCTGGGGTCTTTAGCCTTGCTTTCAACAGGTGTCTGCGTGGAATATAACTGCCCATAAAAACTCTCCATCTCCCTCAGGATTTCAGAGGGCCTAGTACGAGTTGTGTTTCTCACCTCACTTTGCGAATAGTATCGAGTGAAAGAGAGGAAATCATGCGAGTGAGTGAACGAGTGAAAGAGAGAAAACGATAGTTAACTATTCGCAAAGTGAAGTGAGAACAAAAAACAAACTCGTACTAGGCCCTCTGGCTTCGATGAGACGATGCGTTCGTCGTCATCTGGCTTTGCCCAATAGACAGATCTCTTGCGAATACTTTGGAGCCTTTATTCCGCTCGATGGCCTCTTTAATACGATTCGTATTAAATTGGCGAAGGTCGCTTGTCAAAGACTTAGATATCTTCTATTAAGCTGCCGATAACGATTAGCATCTACTGAACTCTGGAGCCTCATTTCACGTCTCTGATCAATGAGTAGGAGTGTGTGGTCGGAGAGTTTCTTTAGCTTGAACGGCGGGTCTTAAAGAACTTGGACCCTACCGTACGAAAAGTATCCACCACCATATTGTTTAGATCGTCCATATCTATGCTGTTCTCAAGGGCTTCGAAGCGGTTTTGGAGTTCGAGTTGAAAGCTCTCGGGGTTTTGAATATGGGCCGGCAATGGTCGGAGTGTTGATTTTATCAGTCGAGATCTTTCCAGATTTATGTTGATATTCAATGTGCCACGTACCAATCGGTGATCGCTCCCCGTCTTAACGGCGTTGATCACAGTGACATTATTGAATATTTTCTTTTTCGTAGACTTGATAAAATCTGTTGTTTTAAATTTCCATGGTTATTGACGTTAATAGAATAAACTATATCGGGATTTACACCATGTACCTGTTTATTTTTGAGACTCCGATATTTCGGCGCAGTTGCATGCGCCATGATCACGGAAGAACTGTCGATTGTTGCGTGCGGGTAGATGTTATTGGCAGACGAATCGGTCTACCCTCCGTCTAGTTCTTTTATTACTACGTTCGATACCGGTACCACTGTCTGGAAACTCACTATTTACTCGAATTTGTTCTCGACACACGACACTCACTGTATCTGTACGCGAAACGGCACTTTTTTATTTTTGTTGTTTTTACACAACCGGACTACTGGATTCCAGACACTCGAGAATTTAAACCCATCCTCACGATTGAAATTTTTGTATTTGGTAATTTCAATCGCTTCCCTGACCATTCTTGGTATGTAGTGGCGTTCTGTTGAAATAATCTGGGGGTTATGTAACTCGATCCAGTGATTTGTGTCCGAATGAATTAAATGTTCAGCAATGGCCGATTTTTGCGTATCGTTGTTTTGGACAGCTTTTATGTGCTCCTTTATACGGCATGCTATTGTGCGTTTAGTTTGGCCGATATATGAGCTACCACAACTGCAGTCGATCTTATAAACGCCAGGTTTTTCCAAAGGAAAACTATCTTTCGGGGACCGTAGACATTGCGATACCTTTTTCAAAGGAGTGAAGATAGTTTTTATTGCGTACTTTTTCAAAATATTTGAGACCTTATCTGTCACTCCCTTTACATATGGCAAAAATACTGGCTGTCTATCTACATCCTGCCTCTGTAACTGGTGCTTTTTCGTGTGTCTAGGTGGAAGCTTTCCTGAATATCCATTGCTCTGCAGGACATGGCGCACGTGTTGTAACTCTTTGTCCAGGTGTTCATCATCACAAAGATCATACGCACGGTTTGTTAGTGATGCCACGACAGAGTTTAGGTGCCTAGGATGATGATGCGAAGAAGCTTTGAGGTAACGATCTGTGTGTGTGGGTTTTCTGTATACAGAGTGGCTGAGTGTACCGTCAGCGCGCACATTAATCTTGACATCTAGGAATGCTAAGCTTCTGTCTACCTCCTTTTCACAGGTTAGTTTTATTTTCGGATGAATGTTGTTTAAATATGCCAGATAACCTTCAACATCCTGTTTGTTTTCCTTCATTATGCAGAGAACATCATCAACGTACCTTTTCCATAGTTTGATCTCGGCAGGTGCAGTCGCGAGGGCTTGTTCTTCAAAATGTTCCATCCAGAGGTTGGCTACCACTGGGGCTACTGGACTGCCCATGGCTACTCCATCTACTTGAAGGTAGTACTGACCATTATAAATGAAGTAATTCTTCGACAAGCAGTGTTCCAGCAATCTGGCATATTCCATCGGGATATCGTTGTTTTGTAACTTGACCTTTATTATTTCGAGACACTCCGCCACTGGCACATTGGTGAAGAGCGATTCTACGTCAAAACTGACCATCAACTCATTCTCCTCGACCTTGTTGTGTGACAGAATGTCAACGAGATGACGGGAGTCCTTAACGTATGATGACGTTTGTCCTGCTAACGGCTGTAGTACATTCGACACATGCTTCGCCAATTCATACGTAGGTGAACCTATTTGACTCACAATGGGTCGTAATGGCACGTTTTGCTTATGTACTTTAGGCAAGCCGTATAATTTAGGAGGCTGGACGTTCCTGGGGCTTAACAAATATTTGACAATATCATCGTCTAATGCGTGAGAGCATTCTATTATCAGCGTGCGTGTGCTCCGATCTGTTCTCGCTGTTGGGTTGTAATCTACCTTTTTGTATGTTTTTTCGTCGCTGAGTAGCTCTAGGATTTTGTTGTCATACTCAGATGCGTTCAGTACTACGGTTGCATTCCCTTTGTCTGCTTTTAACACTATTATGTTTTGATCTCTCCGTAGTTCGTTAAGTGCAGACAACTCCGAAGCCGTAACGTTGGCCCGTGGTGGTTTTGCATGACGTAATGTCACGGCATTATCTTGCCTCAAGGTGTCCGCATCAATTGATGGTATTTTGTTACGTCTGATACCTTCCTCGACCGAACCAATTACATCCTCGTAGGGAATGTGCCTAGGTGTGATGGCAAAATTCATCCCTCTTTCGAGAACTGACAGTGCAGCGTCAGACAAGTCATGTTTAGACATGTTTACAACCGTTCGAGTATGGGGTGAGTTCTCATGGTAGGGGGTAACCGACTTCTGTTCTTGCTCAAGTAACTCGAATTTACGATGTTGTTTCACAGCACGTAGTTCTCTTATCCGCTGGGCTTGTAAATATGTAACACGATCGCAAATATCAAAGTCACTGGTTGAAAGAGACTTATCTATCGGAGTCTCAAAAATAAACAGGTACATGGTGTAAATCCCGATATAGTTTATTCTATTAATGATAAAATCTATCTCATTTCTGACTGTACAATCCGGACTGACCCAGGTCCACTTCCGGCTTTCCGGCTTTCTAAAGAAGGAGTTCATCATAAAAAGGTTCTCCTTCTCCATAAAGTCGGCTAGCATCTGGCCTCTGGCATTCCGTTGCCCAACTCCAAATTGCCCCACTGCTCATCACCGCATCGTTTCCCCAACTTTGCATTGAAGTCCCCCATCACAACGGTGTAGTGGGTTTTGTAGCTATGCATGGCTTTACAGATCTCCTCATACATAGGCTTCACTTCGTCATCTTGGTGCGTCGAGGTCGAATGAATACCGTTTGGATATTCTGAGTATAAGGTCCTGGTTGACACACTTCCGATGGTAATTAATTACGTTGTTGATAAGGGACTTGTGGACGATGAACCCGACACCACCTAGGGACTGTTGGTCGCCCTCCCGGTAGTATAGCAAACTAGCTTCCGCCCGCGACTTCGTCCGCGTGGATATTAGAGAAAATCCTTAGGGATCCTTCAACCAGGATCCGACCAGGCGATTTTACGCGATTAGGCGGGTCCCCACCAAGCGCGCTGCCTCGCGAGGCAAAACATTTGCCGCGTGTGGCAGGCCTCGCACGAGGCCTGCCACACGCGTTTAGGAGTTTTTGTAATAAACTAGCTTCCGCCCGCGACTTCGTCCGCGTGGATATTAGAGAAAATTCGAAAACACGCGGCAAAACATTTGCCGCGTGTGGCAGGCCTCGCACGAGGCTACGCGCTTGGTGGGGACCCGCCTAATCGCGTAAAATCGCCTGGTCGGATCCTGGTTGAAGGATCCCTAAGGATTTTCTCTAATATCCACGCGGACGAAGTCGCGGGCGGAAGCTAGTTTATTACAAAAATCAGAATTGGGTCCAGAGATATTAGTAGTATTCTGTTTCCGTTTCTTTACCCTTTCCCGTTCCTATTCCCGTTTGGTCCCGATCCTGTTCACGGTTTCCGTTCCCGTTCGCGTTCCGGATGAAAATCGATGCGGAATGGGAACGGGAACGCCCGTTCCCATTCCGCATCGATTTTCATGTTTACTTACCCTATTTACCCCCTATGGGATGATTTACAAAATAACAAAATATATGTTTGCTTTTTTATTTTTACACATGCTCCTACGAATATTCAAGTTGTAATGTCTATTTAATATTCTTTTTCCATACATAATTTGAACCCCATTTTCACCCCATTAGCGGTTAATTCATGTCCACCGTGTTGGACTTCAAAATAAATGTCATTTTCGCAATCACCATTCCATAAAACCTCAAGAACGACATATCCATATTTAAATTTACTTACCCCATTTACCCCCTGAGGGGTTGATTTTCAAAATCACAAGATACATGTTTGCCTATTTATTTTTAGACATGCTCCTACGAAGTTTAAAGTTGTAATGTCTATTTTATATTCTTTTCCGTACCAAATTTGAACCCCATTTTCACCCCTTTAGGCGTTAAATCATGTCGACCGTGTTGGACTTCAAAATAAATGTTATTTTCGCAATCGTCATCCCAGAAAATCCCAATAACGACATCCATATCTATTTAGGTTTATTTACCCCATTTCATCCCCATAGGCGTTGAAATACTACCAATAACAATATACCTTGTGTTATATTTCCATCCATAAGCCTTAATTATAAATTTAGCGATTTTTACTCCGAAAATTAAGGATTTTATTCTTTACACAACTTCATCCCCCTTTTCACCCCTTCGGGGGCAGAATTTTGAAAAACGCTGAGACCCGTATTTATTAATTTTCAATCATCAGCCTAACCACAAAATTTGAAGAACCTACCTTCAAATCTGAGGGACTTTCATACAAACTTTCATCCCTTATTTCATCCCCTTAGGGATGGAATTTTCAAAAATCCTTCCTTAGTGGATGCCTACACTGTATAAGGTATCTATGTGCAAAATTTCAAGTCTCTAGGTTCAACGGTTTGGGCTGTGCGTTGATATCTCACTCAGTCAGTCAGTCAGGACTTTGAATTTTATATATACAGATTACCGGAATGGACAACCTTTCAAAAATATAATATGTCGTTTTCACTTTGTATAATGAAAGTAGATACAAAATTAGGGGACACGTATTTTTTATTTAAACTTTTAATTGTTTTTTTGTATATTAAATTACTGTTTGAAATCTTACTCATTCTAAAAGAGCGTAAGTACATTGTCAGGAAGTTGAAATGTGTAGCTTTTGCCGAAAAAAATCAATTCTGATCTTATCTGTGACAATATGAGTCATATTGTCTATTATCGACATCACTTACAGAAATCCCATGCCACATCACTATCGAAATCATGGTGTCATATAATATGACTATAGATGATTTCGATAGTGATGTGGCATGGGATTTCTGTAAGTGATGTCGATAATAGACAACATTTACATTTTGAGAAAGTCGACGTTTAAATGTCGTCAGCTTATATAAATATTTTCAGCTTTTTTTATATTCGCAGCTAGATAGCACTTCTAATTTTGAATTTTTTCCAAATGCGGGATAAATTTATTTTTAAGGCCAGTTTTTTTTAATATATCCAATATTTCGAAAAACTGGCCCGATTAAAAATTCTATATAATTTTCGAACCTGCTCAGAAAATTTCACGAGAATCGGTTGAGAAATGCGACCTTTAGAGGAGAACAAACAGCTCCGGAAAGCTGGACTGAAATATGTTTTTTTTACATATCTCAGACATTTTGCAAAAATTTTGAAAAATTCGATTGCCAAAATTTCCACATTTGCGCTTCCTTCGCTAGTCATTTTACAAACAATATTTTAATTAAACATGAGCTGCTAGATATGCGCTTTATATTCAGTAAAAAATCAGAGAGATTAACATGAAAATAATATTTCTCAACAATTATGAAACAAGTAACAATTCATCAACAAACAAAACGTGACAGTGACAAACACCCACTGTTTTTTTTTATTATTTAACTATATGGAGGTCGTAAGTATTATTTCGTTGACTACACATCTTTTTACTTTTTAGAACTATCCAATATAGTTTATAACCTAGCGGAAACTAGTCAAGGTACTAAAAAGAACACGTTAAAAATATCAGTGTTTATTATTTTAAGGCGTTCACTTTTTTAACTCTTTCTAGTTGTCGCTGCAAACTATAAATAGGTAATTGCTTCATGTCGATAGCTCGCAGGCTCTCCTGACGTGTTACGTTTTGTGTTTGGTTGGATAACGGTGGCGCCTAAAACAAAGAAATTGAGCTTGTAGTAGTACCTACATACAAAACATTATAGTGGCGTCAGTAGGGTGAAAAATACGGCGTTTTGTGAACCAGAGATTTCCTTTGGTAGGATTGGTCCTTAGGACCCTAGGATGGATATAAGAAGTGGAGCCACCACGATTTTTGTAGTAAATTTTTTGAAGTTTTGGCTTTCAGCCCAATCTCGATAGATGTATTAGTTAAGCTGCTATGCCCAGTTTGAAATCATATTCGTATGAATTTAGGGTGTCGAATTCATTTTTGGATCCATATTTGTACGATTCAATTGTTAAACTATTTAAAAAAAATAAAAACAAAAATAAAATACTCGCTTGATTAAAGAAAAAAATTGCCATTAAATACACAAATTGGAATATTGAAAAAAGAAAAATACCTCGTAAGAGCCCTATTATCCTTTGTTCGCGCCGATCTGCGCTCCACGCTCGGGGCGAGAGGCGAGAGGGGAAATGCCACCGCTCGCCGCCCGCGCCCGCCGCCCGCGCCGCCACGCCGTCGCCGCCCGCTCCACGTCTCTTAACACATTGGCCCTCTGACCGCCGTCTGCGAACGACGGGCTTTATTTATCTCACATAACTTTTCCCTTTGCTGAATCTACCATACAAAATGTATTAACCTTTCTCAGTATCAATAAATATTGTTTCTTTTGAGCTTATGTTTCATTGCGAACATAAGTAGTGGCGACCGTGACAGGACACACTGCAGTCTCGTTCTCGGTTCTAGGTCAGCCATTCTTTCGTCGCCGCCGCGTGGGAACCCGCGCCATACAAGAACGGGGCGACGCCGCCGTCCGCCGCCGAAGCCAACCACGCAACGTCGGGTAATTGACGCTGCCGTGCTGTGGAGCGAGGGTGACAGACGAGGCGCCGGAATCCGGAACACCGCACCGAACGGGCACGTGGCAGCCAGCCCGAGGCCGCCCGCCAGCGCACCGCGCCGGGCCGAATCCGCCCGCATCCGCTGCTGCATCTGCTTGCCAAGGGAAGTGCCGTGAGCCCCAATTCCTTCCCATCTAAATTAATCTCCTAGCCTAAATATTTTTTGTGTGGTCGAACATACTTACCGTCAAGATGACGGACGCTTTGTAGTAAAGCTACCTCTTACTGATTCTCCAGATTGTTTAGGTAACTCTTACCATATGGCCAGAAAACGGCTCATCAACCTTGAAAAACGATTTAATAAACAACCTGAGCTCAAACGAATGTACACAGATTTCATCAATGAGTACGAGAGTCAAGGCCATCTGTCTGAAGCCCACTCTCTCTCTAACCCCTACTTCCTACCTCATCATGCCGTCCTTAGAGAGGATAGCGAGTCCACAAAATTACGTGTAGTTTTTGACGCATCTTGTCCAACCTCATCAGGTTACTCTATTAATGACATACAAATGGTAGGCCCCAATATTCAAGACTCATTGTTTAATATTTTACTCAGGTTCCGCAATTAGAAATACGTTTTGTCAGGGGATATTGAAAAATAGTTTAGACAAATTCTTATTAACGAATCAGATAGAAATTTACAAGTTATATTGTGGCGTGAAGATGAAAGTCTTCCCATACGATCTCTAAAATTAAATACACTAACATACGGCTTTGCTAGTGCGAGCTTTTTAGCCGCCAGATGTTTGTGGCAACTAGGGCAAGACTGTAACGACCATCAAGTTCAAACTATTTTACAATCCGACATGTACTGTGACGATTTGCTGACCGGAGCTGATAGTGAATCTGCCCTACTTCACTTACAATCGGCGGTATCAAAAGCACTGGCCGCCGGTGGCTTCAACTTACGCAAGTACAGATCTAATTCAAAGGAGCTCCTGCAATCAGACAGTATAAATCTTACAGACAATCTTGCTTTAAGTCAATCTTGTAAGACACTTGGTTTAGGATGGAATCCAAACCAAGACTCATTGCACTTTACCTTCACCGATATTAACAGTGAAACAGTTACTAAAAGAAAAATTTTATCAATCACATTTGGTATATTTGACCCTTTGGGCTTGTTGTGTTTGTGCACAATAAAACCAAAAATCCTCATGCAAAAGCTTTGGGCAGCCAAGGTGGGATGGGACGACCCTGTACCACCAGATATTCAACGTTCATGGTTACGCTTTTTCAATAATTTACACCACATCAAGAATCTATCGATTCCCAGATACGTACTCACAGGCTCGCCACCTACAACTTTAGAACTTCACTGTTTCTGTGATCCTTCCCAGGCAGCATTTGCTGTCTGCATTTATGTAAAATCAACTTCTAGCTCTGGTGAGCAATCTGTCAATCTACTATGTGCTAAGGATAGAGTAGCCCCAATGCACCCCAGTAGTACGCCCCGCTTTGAGCTTTCGGGGGCCCTGCTCGCGGCTAAAGCTTACGCAGCTGTCATAAAAGCTCTGAGAAAGCCAGTCTCACGAACCATATTCTGGACTGACTCCACAGTTGTCTTAGCTTGGCTAAAAACTAATATCCCCAAACTAAACTTGTACGTGGCCAACAGGGTCGCGACTATAAATGAACTAACAGAAAACTGTATCTGGCGTTACGTACCAACTACTAATAACCCAGCTGACTTGGCTTCGCGAGGCGTAGACCCCCAGCACATATCTAGTGCCTCATTATGGTGGCATGGACCTAATTTTTTGCTTCTGGACGAATCAAGGTGGCCTTCCCTCCAATGTGATACACACGAAAGCTTACCAGAAACCCAACTTAACTTGACTACCATGCTCACCACTTCAAAACATAATCTACTCGACTTAGATTTTACAAGATTTTCTAAGTTCAAAAACCTACAGTACACTGCTGCATTCATACTTAGATTCATAAATAATTTCAAACCCAATCATACGAAACTATTAAACACATTTAGTGCAACCGAACTACACAACGCTTTCACTTTATTAGTCAAACTTTCACAACACGAAACATTCAATGATGTACTCACGACTCTACAAAATAAAAAACATATAAATCCAAAATCAGCAAGCAATTAATTTTAAATTCTTACCGGCTTACGCCCCTAACTTCAACGGCTACGTAGAGGCAGGCATAAAATCTGCAAAATATCATCTCAAACGCATCTTAGGGAACACACATCTCACATTTGAGGAACTGTCCTCACTGTTTAGTCAGATTGAAGCGATTCTAAATAGCAGACCACTCTGCCCTCTCTCTCCCTCACCCAATGATTTTTCCCCGCTCACACCAGGGCACTTTCTCGTTGGCAGGCCTCTGACGTCGCTACCAGCTCCGCCACTGCACGACTGCAACCCTAACCGTCTGGACCGCTACCGAAGACTAGAACAGATACGGCAACACTTCTGGCGCAGATGGTCAACGGAGTACCTATCCGAATTACAACAGCGTCGCAAGTGGCGGGAGCGCCGCAAGGACCTGTCATTGGGAGAACTCGTGCTCGTCAAGGAGGATGGCCTGAAGCCGTTGCACTGGCTCATGGGACGCGTAATAAAGCTTTTCCCCGGTACCGATGGAGTACCCCGTGTAGCCGACTTACAAACAGCTAAAGGAACAATTAGACGGGCACTCAACAGAATCTGCCCCTTGCTTTCATCTGAAGATAGTTGAAAGCTGAGCTTTCAACGGGCCGGAGTATGTTCGCGCCGATCTGCGCTCCACGCTCGGGGCGAGAGGCGAGAGGGGAAATGCCACCGCTCGCCGCCCGCGCCGCCACGCCGTCGCCGCCCGCTCCACGTCTCTTAACACATTGGCCCTCTGACCGCCGTCTGCGAACGACGGGCTTTATTTATCTCACATAACTTTTCCCTTTGCTGAATCTACCATACAAAATGTATTAACCTTTCTCAGTATCAATAAATATTGTTTCTTTTGAGCTTATGTTTCATTGCGAACAACTTCTTTAATTTAACTTCATTTTTAACAAGAAGTACTCGCTCAGCGATGCGCGTACTTAAATAACCCGACATCAGGCAGCGACCGCGTGGCGTCATTTCACCTTTTGCCACATTTGAGGACCTTTCCTGATGCATGTGAGGAAGGCAGACCCGGATCACCTTGGAGGCTGGCTGAGTAAGCTATAAGAAACTCGCTCCGTATGTTTTTTTGTAATTTCACTCCTCAACATGTCGTGATGTCGGCGCATTTTAGAGTCAAGAATATGTTTAGAATTAACTTAATTTAAGTTCAAATGCATGTATTTTGATACTTTTCTATAGAGAAAAGCTTCACGGAAGGACGCTTCCACTTTTTCTACCGTCTCGGTCATGACCAGAACACCTCGTAATGTAACCTAGAATACTTAGTACTTATATTCTGTACCAGTTTAAAGAATTAGAACCTTTTCTATTGTTAATGTGCTTCACACAATAGAGATGTCATAGTTTTGGAAATAATACAGTTTATATCTGAACAGAACTAGCTTTGTTTAATTTATCCCAACACTCTAGTGTTGGTGGCGCCCTTAGAAATAAGAATTTAGAATAGTGACCTAATCTCTGTCTTTCCTTCCGAGTGTAACAGCCAGCCAAGGTAGAACCCGCGAGCCTCTCCCGAGTCTCATGATCATCTGAGCTGCCGAGTAGAGTGCACCTTGGAGACTGCGAGTGCATAAACACCACGGCCGTCCCCGGGTTGTAACACGATGTTCATGTGACATCAGGAATTGGGGTTCACCATTTTGGTCTGATTCGGGCTCGTAAATCGAGCCCGGCTCGATATATCTGTTTTAGTTTGAAGCCCGGCAGATTTGCCGAAGTTCGATTCGTTAGCCGGTAAGGCCCCAGGTAACATTCAATTAAAATTGGAACCTTGGAGTCTTGGCATACATTTAAGAAACAGCTTTAGAAGACATCTAATTTGGCCGTTACAATTTTCGGCACATATGGTAGAGTAGCGGACTGTTTATGTGAACATAAAAAGTGCGGTTGGGTCGCGATGAATTGACTATAAACAATTGATGCAATCTTTTCTGACTGGGAGGTCTTCTTGCAAAATATTGAGAATCCTTAGCGTTAGTAGTTTTATACTATTATATAGGGTGGATTTTTGAGACGGTACATTAAGGGCAGGTACCTTAACCGTTATAGTTACAGGAAAACGTTCCTGAGAGACCATCCATAACCTTTTAAGATATTCTGAACTGCATTAACAGATTTTGGAAAAAAGTTACCGTTAGCATAAAAGTGCTAAAATACCAAAAATATTTTTTATGCCAATCGATTCTATTTCATTTCATCAAAAGACTCTACGACCATTTAAGGTATGAGTAGGTACTGGAAACGTCAGAAATCGCTTAAAACTTTTCCCATACATTTTGTAGTAAAACCCCCCGATCAAAACATAAAATACCACCAATAAAAAAGCGTTAATATGTACTGTGTTTAACCTATACTAATAAGTTACTGATTGACGACCTCCGTGGTCGAGTGGTTCGCACGCCGGTTTTCAAGGCGTCACCATCTCTTGAGGTCCCGGGTTCGATCCCCGGCTGGGTCAATGTAAAAAATGAACTTTTCAATATTGTCTCAGGTCTGGGTGTGTGTCATGCCACCGTTGTTTCTGATTTCCATAACACAAGTGCTATAGCTACTTTGGGATTGAAGGAATGTATGTGATGTTGTCAAATATTTATATTTATTTATTTAATTTATTATACAATCGCACCTCGAATCAGTTTTTGAATAAGTTAATTCTGATATTTTATTTAAAAAAAGGCTTTCAGGATCTGCAATTCACGTATATCTCTGCTGTTCTAGAAGCACTAAGCACTAACCATAAAGCAGCCATTTGTTTACCAGCTGATATAAAAAAATCTCTTTAATAGAGTGATGCTAAAACTAAATTCTATATGAAATTAAGCTTCTCCCGGAATTTCTCTATTCGGAGGGTTGTTGTTATGTACTTATTTTTATTTTTTATTTTCAGGCGTGGCCCTTCGCTTTCCAGCACGGAGGTTCCATTGGCTGTTCTATATCTCAAAGATGGAACATCAATGGACAGCTAAGCGATTCGACAAACCGTAACAATTCAGAAACGAAAAACGACATGCATATCAGCAGTTGCAACGAACAGTACGGTCAAGAATACTTAGAAAATGATTATGAAGATAAAGGTTACGATGATGTTATGAGCGAGCCAGCTCCCATACAGTACTGTGATTACCCATATAAGGACAATTACTACGAAATGAGAGCGTATTCTTCAGAAAATATAATGAACAATGTATGAATTCTAAAAAAAAATTTAAGTTAGTTTAAAACCAAAGAATATTTTATCAATATCTAAATTCTATGTCTAAATAGAAAGTGCATTTAAATGTGTTGTATTTTTTCACGTTATTGCCATAGGATTACACACCGGAAGTAATTTTCTTTGAACGGAATTACTGTAGAGCACGACAAGCATATCGGTTTACTGACTAAATATTCGTAATTTTCAGAACAACTAGTCTTTCACTTTAATGCAAATGATACCTATAAGGTAACCCATAATTTAACTTCACTCACAGCAGATATTGCATGAAAATTAGTTTCCGCCAACGAAAAAGTTTTTACAAAAGTTTAAACAATAAAAAATAGTTATGTTTAATAAGAATGTTAAATAATAACATTTATGCTTAGGTATACAAACAGCATCAATAATATTCCAGCTTACTATAAAAGTGCCATGCTCATTTTTGTATTTTCTAAGTTATTTTAGTGGAACGTCAACTAACGTTCGTAAGTGACGCGTGAGTGGTAACCGGATACTGAACAAAGTGGATGTCAAGAAACGTCTTCCGACAAAACAAACAAAAATAACTTTGATTTTCATAAAATGGCAAGAGAGAATCGCTGAATGGTTTCATAATTATTCAATCGTTATTAGATTTATCGTAGACCACCAGCGATTGAAGCGCTAGATATGATTTTTTCAGTGAATAAGTGTGAAAAGGGTTTGGACATTCCAACAGGTGTTTAAAGAACTTTGCGTCAGAGCGGACACAATAGTTAAAAGTAATTCAATCCAATATCATAAGTATTTAAGCATTCACAATGCTATTTTTATATTAAGATTATTAATATAATTGAAAACAATTAAAAAAAATCGACTCATCCGTAGCAGCTCAGACGGGACTCGAACCCACACCCTTAGGATTCCGGCCCAATGCACTAACCAATTATGCTACCGAGTCTCTAGCGGGAGTGACGAATTTTTCCCGCTTACAGCGGAAAACGTAAAAAGTATTAGAAAAAACGGGTGAGTCGATTTTTTCTAATATTTCTCAATTATATTAAATAATCTTAAATTCAATATAGTTTATCACAAAAAGGGTGGTCGGTCAGGACCACATGTTTTCGCGATTTCGCTTGCAATACTTTGTTTAATTAGCGAGTCAAAATGTTAAATATTAATACTCAATACTCAATATTTTTATAGAGGATGGTACATTTAACATTTAACTTTCACTCACTATGGAATTCAAGTACTGTAACGATTCCGACTACATTTTAGGGTAATTTTTTTGCGATCATGGCAGCCCCATATTTTGACGTCATAATATATCTATCTCTTACACCCGGTCGCTCCGTAGCGCATCTACCCCTTTTTTAATATACTATATCTATGCAAAGAACTAAAGTTTTCAGCTGCTTCACCCACTTACGTTCTTTTTAGTAGATATGAAAGTTTGAACCATTTTTTTGGGAACAGAAAAACATCAAAGTTAGCGGTGAAAAGTTTATTAATATATTTTATAAGAACATAATACTATAACAGAGCACACTATTCATTAAACTATTTCGATTATTTACAAAAAATGTAAGCGAGGCATATTTTGGTTAAAAAAAATTGTTTAAATAGATTAAAACTAAATTTACGCTAAACGACAGGTGCAAATCCACCTCATAATAAATTGATTCCATTACAACAATATGGGTATATTTATTGGCAGACCTAAATTTTATCTAAACAAAATTGTACATTATCTAGGAAACAAACATGAAATTGCTTTTTAGCTATCATTTGCGTCTAAACAATTTTGCTAATTTTGGGGGCAAGTAAAATCCTAATACTCCCACCAGTACTTATATAGAATAAGGTGTTTGACGTCAGAAATCCCATTTATTTACAAAACTAGTGACTCTGTGAGGTGTAGACCACGCTTTAACGTATCTCCGCCATTTTGAAAAATTTCGAAAAACTGACTAAAACAACAACAAAAAATCTACATAAGTAAAGTAATAATTATCGAACACCCTCTACTTTTAACGGAAATTGACGGGATCGAGTTCATAGGTCAAAGCTGTTATTTTGGTCAATGTACCAAATACCCCTTTACACCGAACTCTATCGCGTCGGAAGTAACCCCCGCTCACAAAATTTCATGAGAATCGATTGAGAAATGTGACCTGTAGAGAGAGAGAGAGAGAGACGAACAACTGGACAGACATACGAAATCATTTTTGCCCAAGCTGAAACAGAGACGCTTCGCTCGCGCTTCGCACTCGGCTTGGTCATTTGATGATTTCACTATTACCCCATAAACTGTTCTATATAGTAATCTGTGCCCATGATTGCACCAAAAAGCACTTCATAATCAAACGTCTTTGGTGAACATTCACACCTAACATTGTTCATACATGCAAGCGTATGCAAGACTTAAAACACGCTTTGTCACAAAATATAATTGATACACGTACAATTTCGAACAAAATACCTAGTTCACATGTTTTTTTGCGGCTACACGCAATGCTCGAAAATAGCCAAATTATTTCTATTTATAACAATGCTACACTAGATGAATTATATTCATACTTCTTATCAAGCAATTTGCTTTTATAGTCCTGTATTGTAAATATCAGTATAAACGCGTAAACGATAAAGATAGTGTGAAAAGTTTGACAAAATTGCAATTAATTTTATTAGATTTCCGTTTTGTATTTATTTATATATTCTTACTATTTTTTACACGCTGACTGCCCTTCTCAATGTCTATTTCTATCACGGGCCAGCTGGAAGAAATTTCAAAATGAAATAAGCTGTGCCCTTGTACAATTTTTCTGTCCATTTCTTTTCTGTTTAAACTTGTATGAAGACAGAATAAATAAATAAATAACAGTATAAGTACTATTACAGCAGACTGACTGACTACTTACATACAGCAAATGTAAGGTTTGTACAGTATAGTAAAAAAAATAGGTGCGGCAAACGTACCTATTCTACCTATATTTTATTTTTATGGTTTATTTTGTCGAGTTATGTATCAATACGTTCCTTGTCTTTGGATATGTACCAACTGTAAAATATAACATGTCTATCTTACATTTAATTGTAAATTATATAATACAACAAAATGTAAACATTCAACTTTTCACATTAACTTCACCACGTGAACACACTCAAAAGTATACATTACATAATAAAATATCAACTTATTCTACCATTATTTTTGGTAGTTTCCTAGCTATTGACACTTATTTAAACTTTAAAATTACCTTTAGTCTCATCCTTCGAAAACTTATATCCCCTTTTGCTAACTTTAGACCTGGGACTCAATCCTGGTAATGTTAACGTTATAATCGTGTGTCAATGGTGTTTCGATAGTTTATTGTTTTTTGTGTTTTGTAACGTCATATTGTTTTAGTTACAAGGCCTATGGCAAAAACGCAATACTATTCAAACAATTTCGAGACATGATTGTTACTTTTACATTAGCAGAATTGAAGTCACTGGCTTCCGGTGTTTGCAATAGCTAGACGTATTATCGTTCGCTCCAGGAAAATATAAAGTTATAAGGCGTAATAGTGAATAAATACAAGTGTAAACTACATACATCTTCACAGCGGCATCAGTAGTATCAAGGTACGCAATAACATTCACTGACCGAGGGTTTATCACTTCGAAAATCATCGAAATACATTGGAAATTTTGCTGAGAACGTTATATTTTGATTCATAACAAATAGATTTTTGAAAATCAGCCAATTAAACAGCTAAAAGAAAGAAAAACTCCGCCTACAAATTACGCACTTCCGAATCAGCTGATTGACAACTCACTGACGTTTTAACATGACATATCACATCTGACAAATGACATCTCTCTTTCGTTCTGAAATTGAAGCAAGGAACGTTGCGTTCCGTTTTATGTAAATACTTAAGAGTCGTAAATAGAAACATCCACAAGATGGAAACACAATGTGTAAAATGTAATAAAAAAATAATGAGACGTGATTATAGTTTGTGCTGTATGACATGCACAAAAAAATATCATATAGACTGTGATAACGTTGCTGAGAAAATGTTTTTATTAATGACCAAGGAGAATAAAACTAAATGGAAATGCAGCCAATGTACAAAAAAATTACGAGATGAAAATAACTACATTGTAAATATTTCGACAAATAATTCATTTGAGTCATTAACTGATGATGAATATACAGATACTACGACTATATCTCAAAGCAGTCGTTTGAACACCAGTTGTCCAGATCTGAGAAAAATAAATATGGAAGAAAGAATTGAAAAACTTGAAAAACAAAACAAAGAATTACAAGAAAAGCTGTCAATCGCAGAAAATGAGATTGAAAATATGTTACAAGAAAATTCCAAACTAAAAAAAATTATAGAAAGTCATGAAAGAAAAACACAAATTGTAGATACTATTTATAATTCAAGCTCAAAAAAAAACACACCGATTAAAAAAAAATAGGAAAAGTTTAAAAGGAACTAAACTAGATTTTTTGCAAGAAGAAAAAAAAGTTAAAGAAAATTGTGCTCAACCGGCTCAATCTACGCCATCTAGGCCTACAAGCGAGGCACCGGTGGAAAACTTTGATCTCTCAACAACGTGTGCGTTACTCCCGCAGGCAAATAATATACAATCGGATCCGCCAGATGTCACTACCAATAAAATGACTACTAAAAAGCCTGCTATTTATGTAATTGGAGACGAACAAGTAAGGGGCCTAACAGAGAAAATAAAGAAATATCGAGACGGAACATGGAACGATAGCTACAGCGTTTCTGGCATGGTAAAACCGTCCGCATCGAGTTTTGAAGTTTTAAAAAACTGTGAACACTTAAAAAATTCTCTCAATAGTGACGATGTATTAATATTAGCTGTAGGTTCAAATGACAGAGATCCATACTCTATCATAACAAGTATATGTAACACCCTATGTCATTTAAAGAAATGTAAAATATTTCTGCTTGGTGTCCAATACAATAATTGTTTAAATATTTATAAGTTAAACGCAAAAATTAGCCTAATTGCAAAACAATATGACAATTGCACTTTTATTGACATTGAAGAATTGAAAAATAGCTATAATTTTCATAATAAGACATCAATTAAAAATAAAATTTGTTTTAAAATAAATATAGAAATAGATCATGAAAAGTATGTACAAGATTATATATTAAATTTGTCTAATTTGAGGAAAAAAATGCTGGTCCAAAACGATTGCAATGTAAAAAATAACACTCATATTATGAGCAACTCGCAATCTGTTAAGAAAGGAACAATACCGTATTACTTTCAAATTAAAACTAAAGAGGTAACTCAAAAGACCATAGGAACGCCCGATAACCAGCAATTTTTTCGATCCTAAAAAAAATAATATGAATAGTTTTGTGATCTTTCACCAAAATATTCAGGGTCTTTCTTCTAAAATGGAACTTATTGAGATAACACTTACGCAACTTGACCAAAATTTATATCCAGATGTATTATGCTTTTCTGAATCTTTCATAAAATGCGGTGAGGAAAAAAATATTAATATACACAATTATGAACTAGCAGCACATTTTTCGAGAAACAAAAAAAGAGGAGGCACTTGCATAATGGTAAGAAAAGGGTTATTGTTTAAAAAAATTGACACATTTGATGGCTTTGCTGCTAATTTTCATTTTGAATGTTGTTCTATAATAGTACCTTATCATAATATAATAATTGTTTGCATTTATCGCACTTCAACTGCTACAAACAATAGACATTATCAGTACTTTTTTGATAAATTTCAACTCCTACTGAATAAATATTTACAAAAATATCCTAAGCAAAAAATAGTTATTGTGGGAGATATCAATATAAACACATTAAAAAATAACAATATTACAAGCAACCTCACAGATATTCTTAAAAATTATAACCTTACGCAGCACATAACTGTACCTACAAGAGGCCAATCATGTATTGACCATATGTTCAGCAATGTGAGAGGGGCTACTGGAACCGTCCTCCCACTCTGTTTATCTGACCATGATACTGCACAGTTACTTAGTTTTACTTGTAAACCAAAAATCACTCCCCCAAAAGTAATATATTCATATAGAAGGTGTTACTCTAATGAAAATATAGAGAAGTTTAAAAAGCACCTAGCAAGTGTTTCCTTCTCAGATGTGTATAATGAAACGGAGGCAAATGCTGCGTTCAACATATTCTATGACTGGTTCTGTTTGCTGTACAAACTATGCTTTCCTGTTATTAAAATAAAATCGAAGACAGAATCAAAATTAAGTTGGATATCGAAAGGAATAAGAAAAAGCTGCGCAAAAAATAGAGTATTTCGGTATAATTACTACAAAAACAAAACTTACAAAAATAAAATTAAGTATCAAACGTATTCAAAAGCTTTAAAAAAATGCATATTACTAGCTAAAAAACAGACAAATAATAAATACGTATTAAGTAGCAAAAATACATGCAAAGCTACATGGAAGGTAATACAAGAGGAAATAAATTATAAATCGCAAGGCAGTGATTACATAGATTCAATCGAATACGACAAAAATGTTATAAATGATCCCGCACAAATTGCAACTGCGTTTAACAACTATTTCATAAAATTGACAAATAAAGAAAACTATACAAATAAAAATTCAAATAATAATAATGATAACTCAAATAATAATAATACAAATAATACTAATTCAATTAATAATAACAATTCCAATAATGCTAATTCAAGTAACAATTGTAATAATTCAAAAAAAAAATATGATATATTAAATAATTCTATTTATTTGACCCCTATCGACGAATATGATGTAAGTAAAATAATTATGACATTGAAAAATACGAATTCAGAGGGATATGATGATGTGTGCACTAAAGTTGTTAAAGCAAGTCATGCACAAATAAATAAGGTTTTGGCATATCTAATAAACCTGTCAATGGTATCAGGAACTTTTCCAAGTAAACTAAAATATTCTTTAGTTAAGCCAATTTTCAAAAAAGGCATAAGGACAATTTTAGATAATTACCGTCCTATTGCACTTGTATCAATTTTTTCAAAAGTATATGAAAAAGTTATGCATGCAAAGCTCATATCATTCTTCGAGAAGTACCATGTTTTAAAACCAAATCAATACGGATTCCAAAAGAGTAAATCAACAACACATGCAATTTTTGACATGGTAAAAGAGACTCTTACATGCCTAAATGACAGACATTATACGACGGTGCTTTTCTTCGATATGTCCAAAGCATTTGATTTTGTATCCCATAAACAACTCATAGATAAATTAGAAGTGTGTGGCATTAGAGGCAACGCTTTAAATTGGATAAAAACTTATTTGCAAAATCGAATGCAATCAGTGGAAATAACTAAACTAGACTCTAAAAATATTGCTCACAAATATAAATCTAGTTTTGAAGAAAATAAGTTTGGAGTTCCTCAAGGGAGCGTTCTAGGACCTCTTCTCTTCTTAGTCTACATAAATAGTCTTCCAGAAGTCACCAAACATAGATGTATCTTGTTCGCGGATGACATATCAGTAGTTGTAAAAACAAATAATAAATTGACATTAAATGAACATATAAATGACATTAACAAAACAATAATAGCGATAGTAGAGTGGCTTAGAAATAATAATCTACTTATAAATATTGACAAAACATACTTTATAAACTTTAATGACATAAATTTGCAGACTTTTGACATACATTTTGAAGGACAACAACTTAAAGGCACGAACACAACTAGATTCTTAGGGTTATATATTGACAAAAAGCTAGACTGGAAAAGGCAGGTAGAAAGCGTGTGTAATAAAATAAATAGATTCTCATTTGCCCTCTATAAGTTGACAAAAGTAGCATCGAAAAGTACAGCTCTTGCAGCATACTTTGCTTATATAGAATCAGTTCTGCGATATGGGTTAATTATATGGGGCAATAGCACTGATGTAAAGAACGCTTTTATAGCACAAAAAAAATGTGTAAGGGCAATATGTGGCGTTGCACCTGATGAACCATGTACGCCATTATTTAAAGTATTGAAAATTATGCCTCTTCCTTGTCTTTACATATTTGAAATAGCAAAATTTGTAAGGCAAAATCTTCATTATTTCAGTCAAGCCAAAGATGTTTACTTGCGAAATACCAGAAATTCATGTAGGTTGGTCTCTGCAATGTTTCCAAACAGTGCGCGTTTCCGAAAAAATTGCTACTGGATGTGCATAAAAATATATAATAAAATACCAGAACCCATTAAAGTTTTGCCTAAGAACAGATTCAACAAAGCCCTATACAACTGGCTAATGGATAAGTGTTTTTATTCCGTAAATGACTATTTGAATTTAAATAATTATTGACATTTTGTTATTTGATGTTATTGACACGCCTTTAAATTATTTGACTTGTTGTATTATTCCTATTTCTTTTGACATTATATAAATTGAGTAACTATTCATAAATTAGAGCTTTTGTTAACTATATAAATGATAATAATGTTAAAATAAGATAAATCCAATTATTATAATAATTATTTTCTCTTTTTAAATTTGCATGCTATTTGTTGATGGCTGAATAAGCTGAATCTAATTTGTTATGACCATCTTAAAATGTAACCTTGTTCTAATGCAAATAAACTAATTTCTATTTCTATTTCTATTTCTAACTTTACTCCACTATTATAATAAGGGAATTAGGTTTCATTCAAGAGTGTAGCAAATAAATATATAACGTGTTACAAAACAACCCCCAATGCCGAATATGGTAGACATCGAAATGTATGTATAGAATCGACATTCGCAGCCCCGATTTTTGCTCCACGCGTTGAGGGCAACTGCCCTCAAATCATTTAGTCTCTCGCCAACGCTCACCGCGAACGCACGGTGTAATTGTGCCGATAAAAATGCCGTCCTGTGTGTTAACGACGTGCAAAAATCGCTCCATTGCAAAGCAAAAAAATAGTGGAGTGACTTATCATCGGTAAATAAACAAAACATCAACATAAACCAACCAAAACTAATTTTTATACATTATTTCTACTGACCCGACATTTTGTATGAAAATCATAGATTATGAAAAGTGAACCATACAGATTGTATACGTAGGTACTAAACTAGGATAGGTGAACTAATAGCACAGTTTTACAATATGATGTAGGACAACACCGCCGCGCGCCGCCACAATGTAGGTACTTAACTTACGCTGTCAGGCGAAAAATATGTCCAGGGGCTTGTCAAAAAAGAACAATAAATTAAAAGTGATTATTAATCTTAAATCCCTGCTGTATTTTGTTGTCGAGACACATCCGTGCACAGAACAACTATGGTCCATTGCCGCAATTACTCATCCCGCACCCTGATTATCTAAAAAGAAACTATTTAGCGACCGGTTGCATTTGACATCCATTGCTACTTTTCTTTGGTATGTTTTTTTTTACCACAAAGAAAAGTAGCAATGTATTACGTTCATCTGTGAACTGCGACCGGTCGCTAGGCGGTTTATAATTAGATAATCAGCCCGCCGCTCGAGTGGCAAGGCAAATAGTGAGTTCGAATGTGTACCTACATTACCCTTAGCACAAATATCTATCTAGAAAAAAAAACGCGCGTAAAAGTGCTTAATAGAGTAATTGTCTATGAGAAAGGAGAGTGAGAAAATTTGTATGGGAAGTGGTCCATGAACCAATAGCGACACTGTTGTTGTATTTATGTAGGGATACCTCATCTACACCCTTATGCAAAGCGGCATCAAAATCTGACTCGGTAGTTTAGAGAAAAAAATTCAACACAATATGTTTTTGTTACATTTTTTGTTTTGACTATTTTAGACTATATTATACCTACATCAGTAGTAAGTTTGGGCGTCGTCGATGGTATAGTGGTTAATGTGTTTTCTCTTTACATATATTTTTAATATATTTATGGGTCCAGCTGAAAACCAGCGTTGTGGAATAGACTTCACAACACAAGCTGAGCCTGGTCAGCCGTTTCGCTCGTCTAATTCTAATCTTTAAGATCTCTTTAATATTGTGTTGAAAACGCCGAATAAATGTTTATTTTCCTTTACTTTACTAATGCCGTTGACTACCATTTGGATAGGCGCTGTGCCGGCCGGTTCGATCTCCACTACGTTTCACTGTGTTTTTGAATTACAGAATTCATTAGTACGGTTATTCAACGCTTTAATTTTGAGGGCGCATTTTCGAGACGCTAGCTAGTGCCTTATCTTCCCTTTTTTTATTTCAATTTTATAAGATTTCATTGCAATTATAGATTTTTATTTCAATTCGTTTATTTCTTTAATGCTATGATGACAGACTAATTATTATAAGCAGCAGATAAAGCAGAGTATATGTAAAATCGTATTTACATTATTTTAATAATATTAACGTATATGCAATTATTATGATATCAACTAGAACTTGCACTTTGTGGTTTGCGGTTTCCGAACAAGGATCTGGGTTAGTAAATATTTTTCTATGTTGCCATAGAAATATTTTTCCTAATAAAAAAATATCTTCGACGACATCAAATATGGGTACTAAATGCCCATCCTCCTTTTTATTTTTCGAGTAAGTATTTACATGTACCTATCACGTAATTAAATTGCGTTCTTACTATAATTTTATTAAATAAGTAGGTACATTACATATATCCTAATCATTATTATTATTACTATGGATACATGGAAAAATATTTTTCCATGTTTCCATATAGGTAGTACCTAATATTTTCCTAATAAAAAAGCTATTCGACGACACCAAATGATTGTTATGAGTACGGATACTAAATGCCCATCCTCCCTTTTTATTTTTCGAGTAAGTATTAACATGTACCTATTACCTAATTAAATTGCGTTTTTACTATAATTTTATGCAATATTATTAAACAAGTAGGTATATCCTAATCATTATGAAGAATGTGTCGCATCTGTGTGCATGCTACTTTTTCTTTGACAACTCACGCTCGCACTGTCCATGCGTAGCCGCCATCTTTGCAATCGCTGCGACAATTTATGCCGTAGATCTGTCCATTCTAGTTTACATACATTTCAATGATGGTAGATAGGGACCAAACTGACCAACTTTTACTACGGGACCAACTCTGAAATCGCGAAATAAATCAGCTGTTTCATACATTTTGATATTTTCGTTATTAATATTTGTATGAAACAGGTGTTTTTTGCGATTTTAGAGTTGTCCCTTAGCCACACTACCAATTATTGCTGACATTGACCTTAATTTAAAATTCAATCGCAGAAATTATTAGCTAAATTTAAATGTTCGAAATAACGTAACATCTTATGAAAATTAATAAAAATTCGATGTACCGAAACAGTCTTCGCATAAACAAAATATCCAAGTCACCAATGTAACAAAATTCGCAGAAGTTTCGTTCGACTTGAAAAGTTATGAGTGCCAAATCGAGATCCAAAAACAACTGAAAATGAAGAATAAGTACGTTATAATAATTTTATTTGTTTTGGTTTGGTCTTTGTATGACTAAGTATAACGAGATATTTCGCATGAAGAAAGAAGTTTACTAGAACAATTTATATGGCCAAGACCTTGATTTGGCCGGTAATACTTAATTCTCAAAGCGAAATAGCAAATTCCACATTATTTGGGTAAGACATTTCTACCTATCTAATGAAAAGCTAATCGATTCTATAATAATTATAATAACAATTAGTTTAAAAAATCCTTAATCACTAAATTATCGATCATATTCAAATTAATACTATATTAAAGGAATATCGAGGATAAAATAATGATTTTCATAGAAAATTCAAATCTCACTCAACTTAAATATCAAGGCGTGATGAGAATATTTATTTTTTTAATTTTATTTTTATATTCTGTAAATAAGTAAATATACGAATAAGCAATATTTAACTATTCCCTCGCTAAAGCTCGGGAATAAAACTACCTCGTATGCAATGGGTAATTTTAGCGTCTTGTATAACAATCTACTATTTTGCATTAAATACAGAGCTTTTATTCCCTTGTGTTTTTGTTATATCGTCTTAAGTATATTTCTATGTTTGGCTAATGTAGGTTTTTGCAAGTTAGCAATCTAAAATCAGGCTCGCAATAAAACTACCTCGTATGCGGGTTTCCTACTTGATACCGAAACTTGATATATCGAACGCCGTGACGGCGAAAACGGTGCGCCGACTGGTCTTCAAAGCGATGGTACGCCACATCGAATATCGCGACAGCGAATGTCTCGATGTCGAACCATCACTGCATCGAATTGTTTAACACAATGAATGTCTTGACATCTATAGGTCGTGGTATAGATGAACCATGACGTCGAAAATCTAAATAAACAAGTACTTAGTAGGTTCGAATACACAAAATAAAATCTCAACATTAAATAACTTTTTTTTCTTCGTGGGTAGTCGCAAGTGAAAGTCACCTGATTTTTAGCTCCCGCTTTTATTTAATTTAAATACCAAAATTTTACATTATTTACTACATCTACATATGGAATAAGTACCTAGTGGGCTCCCGCACAGCTGTTGTTATTAAATCTTAACACCTTTCCACTTCTAATTGCACATATCGCACCTACACCATGGAACACAATCTGTCCGAGAATTTGAAGAACCTGGAGAAGCTCTTTGAATCACGTCTGGGTCAGTATGAGGAAAAGCTACAGAAGGCAACTGCAGGATCTGCCGCTGTAAACCCTGACATCGCAACACTGGCACGTGAGTTCTCCGACTTCAAATCTTTAAT
The DNA here is from genome assembly GCA_928269145.1 of Agriphila tristella. Lineage (NCBI taxonomy): Eukaryota > Metazoa > Arthropoda > Insecta > Lepidoptera > Crambidae > Agriphila > Agriphila tristella. The sequence continues at coordinate 228,318 of OV743451.1, read as the reverse complement.
ATGTCAAGCACTGCAGTCCATCAAATCTCAGCTAGATCTGCTCACGATCAGCCATGACAGGCATGAGATGGCTATGAGACGCAAAGTTCTGCTTTTTCATGGCTTGCCTGAGACCCAGGGTGACTTGACGGAGGAGGTTCATCAAGTTATTGTCAGCAAGTTGAAGCTGCCAGACATAAGTAGGGACAAGTTGGAAGTCTGTCATCGACTCGGCTCTTCAGGCAACAAAACACGCCCTGTCCTGGTCCGTTTTAATGAATACGAGCACCGCCGGCTTGTCTGGGAGAGCAAGACTGCTCTCAAAGGCTCCGGTGTAACAATTTCCGAATTTTTGACTAGGCTTCGTCACAGCGTGTTCACATCTGCACGAAAGCACTTCGGTATCAAGAACTGTTGGTCGGTAGAAGGCAGGATCGTTATCAGCCTGCCTGATAAAAGCCGTCGACGAATTGAAACCGACACTGAGCTGCAAGCAGCCATAGCGCTATTTCCATCGAGTACGGCGGGTGAAGAGCAAGCATCCCCTAAGGCAGCTGAAACTGCACCCCGTGGTGCCGTTAGGAAGACGAGGCGGCGTTGAAAATGTTTGTTTGACGTTTTTCCATACACGGATTTTACATTGATTTCTTCGTATTTTGGCCGGTCTCACTAATTGTGTGGTTTGTTGTGGCATCTTCTAGTTGTAACATTTTGCCCGTGCTGGTAGATGTAATTATTTAGTTTCCGTTTTTATTTGAACAATTTTTCAAAATTCTTTCACGGTGGGTGACTATTAACACAAATTCTTTTCTTTGACACTTTGACACTGTCAACTGTCAATCATCTGTCACTGTCAGTATAGTATGTCTCTCTTTTAAAAAGTTTACGGCGTTGGAACAAAGTCTTTTTAGGAATTAGTTAACGATGCCACCACAGACCAGCGAACTTTTATGTTTAGAGTTTTGTTTATTAAATACCTTATTTACCTACTATTTCTTTCGACAATTTTAATGCTTTAACACAATTTTGTTAAATGTTTATTTGTTTTGCTGTCGTTTTTTGCTGGATACCCGGCTTTAGATTATTTATTTATTCAACTTCTATGTTTTTGTGCTCTTTAATAATTGTTTATTACTTAAGATTACCCGTGTAATTCCCTACTATTGTTGCCTAATACTTGTGTTTTCTAATTTCTTTGTAAGCAGCGTGTGTGTAAGCTCCCATATAGTAGCTTATTTATCTTCCAGTTATATTATCACTTTATACTTTAGTTATTTTATTTGTTTTAGTGTTGTATTGTTATTTATTGATATATTTAATATTTTTTTTTTATTTACCTACTTTGATGGACTCTTTTAATGTAAACGATAGTTTCTTCTCTTGCTCCTTCTCATTGAGTAGTTTTGTTACTGCCACGGACAGCGATTCCAGCATTTCCGGGACGTTGCACGATAAATTGGTTTCCAAGTTTTCTAATTTCCCACAAAACTTCAATCTTGCACACGTCAATGTGCAAAGCATTCCTGCTCATCATTCTGATCTTCTGGCGTCTATTAGCAACTCACAAGTCGATGCTTTCTTAGTTTCTGAATCCTTTCTCAAACCCTCTCTTCCCTCTTCACAATTTGCTCTCCCAGGTTATAACCTAATCCGAAATGATAGGACTGGTAGGGGTGGAGGTGGAGTAGCCATCTACCTCCGTGCTGACATCCCGTTTCGGATTATTAGATCTTCTCCTTCTGCCTATACCGCATCTGCCGAGCATCTCTTTTTAGAAATTTGTATTCGCCACACCAAACTACTTCTTGGTGTTTACTACTCTCCTAATCTATCCATAGACTACTTTGATTCTTTTGACAATCTGCTCGAAGAGTTAAGGCCTACCTACGAACACATCATAATAATGGGTGACTTTAACACGTGTCTTTTAAAATCTAATACACGTTCTTCTAAACTTCAAACTATCCTTTCTTCTTATAATCTACAGATTCTTCCTCTATCAGCCACTCATCACTTCCCAAACTGCTCGCCTTCACTTCTTGATCTTATGATAGTTTCTTCCCCTCAAAAAGTGGTTTCTCACGGTCAAATCTCGGCAAGCTTCTCTTATCACGATCTTGTTTTTCTCTCTTATCAACTTCGCCCCCCCAAACGTAAGCCCCTCTTCATTTTGCGCCGTAATTTCAAGGGTATTGACCTGGATACCTTGCGACAAGATGCTAGCGACATTGACTGGTCACCTGTGTTTGAGGCTACTTCTTTAGATGACATTGTCACTAGATTTAACACCCTACTCCTCAACTTATTCGACAGACATGCCCCCCTTAGACGAGTTCGCATTAAACGATCCCCCGCTCCTTGGATTAACGCTGACATCAGAGAGCTCATGTCTCTGAGGGATAAAGCCAAACGGAGATACAAGAAACACCCATCTGATAGCAATTTTGCTCGCTACAAATCTCTTCGTAATCGCTGCAGTCGTTTGTGTAGGGACACTAAGAGACGCTTTTTTCACGACTCTCTTTCCAATCGCAATTCGGCGGACACCTGGAGATTCCTACGCTCTATCGGTGTTGGTAAACCCACCTCTTCCGTTCCTAATGGTATTGATCTGAACGCTTTGAACAGGCATCTTTCTCTTCCTCCCGTTTGTATAGACCGCAGTACAAAGGATGCTTCATTAGAGCAACTTACCTCTCTCCCCAGACCTGACTGCTCTTCATTTAATCTGAACACGGTTTCTGAGACAGATGTCAGAAGTGCCATACTGGCCATATCCTCAGAGTCCGTCGGAGAAGACAATTTGTGCTCGAGAATGTTCATCCCCATTCTACCCATTCTCCTCCCTATAATAACCTTTATTTTCAACTTTTCTCTCTCTTCAAACTGTTTTCCTAAGATCTGGAAATCAGCTCATATAATTCCCTTACCCAAAATTTCTAATCCTTCTTTACCTTGCCATTTCAGACCCATTTCTATCTTACCATTCCTATCTAAAGTTCTCGAGCATATCGTCCATAAGCAACTCTCTTCTTTCCTCCTGTCCAACTGTCTTTTGAACCGCTACCAATCCGGTTTTCGCCCTGGTCACAGCACAGTCTCTGCTTTACTAAATGTCACAGATGATATTCGCTGGGCCATGGAAAATAGAGAACTAACTGTCTTGGTTCTGCTTGACTTCAGTAGCGCCTTCAACTCTGTTGATTTTGACCTTCTTCTTGCCACCCTTCGCTCCTTCAATGTCTCTTCTTCAACTCTCTCATGGTTTGACTCTTATCTTCGGGGGCGCACGCAATGTGTTCGCCTTGATGATACTATATCTGACAGATGCGAACTCTTAGCGGGAGTACCTCAGGGAGGTGTTCTCTCGCCGCTCCTTTTCTCCATCTTCATCAACTCCGTCACTAGAGTCATTCTCTCCAACTTTCATCTCTACGCAGATGACCTGCAGCTTTACCGTCACTTTAAGCATGAGGATTTGGACCTAGCTATAGCTAACATTAATGAAGACTTAAATCGCATCACCACCTGGGCTAAGCATTACGGCCTATTGGTGAACCCAAACAAATCACAGGCCATCATCATTGGTGGTAGATACATGCGCAACCAATTAAACAGTCTCTCTCAGTTGCCACCGGTACTGCTGGATGGGATTACCATCCCATATAGTGACAACGTAAAAAACTTAGGAATCACCTTTGACTCCTATCTTTCCTGGACGACTCATGTCGCTGATGTTAGTCGCAAGGTGTACTTCTCACTTCACTCCCTCAAATGTCTCCAAAGTTTTTTACCCTTGGCCACCAAAATCTCCCTTGCTCAGTCACTCATTCTCCCTCTTCTTGACTATGCTGATGTATGCTACTTAGACGCCACTGAGCTTCTACTGAACAAACTTGAGCGCCTTCAAAATGCTGCCATCCGCTTCATTTTTGGTCTACGTAAATATGACCACGTTTCCAACTTTCGGAAGGAACTCAAGTGGCTCCCTATACGTCTGCGCAGGAATGCTAGAATCCTCTGTTTCCTCTTCAATGTCCTTTTCAACCCTGTTTATCCGTCTTACCTCCGTGAACGTTTTTCCTTTGTTCACCCACCCGATGCCTCGTGCAGATCCCATCTCAAATCCCTTCTAAAGTTCCCCTCACATCATTCCGACTTTGCTTCCTACTCCTTTTCCGTACACGCCGTCCGTCTCTGGAACTCGCTGCCCGCTGAAATACGTGACTGTGGAACACTATCACTTTTTAAAAAACGAGTGAAGGAGCACTATTTAGCAAATATTCCGTAACACTGTCCTATTTATATCTATTCACTTCTGTCCTCAATATAAAATTATCGTAGGTATTTATGTATTTATATGTATTGTATTTATTTATATATTATGTGTAAATTATGTGTATGTATATTCTTACTATTCTTTGCACACTGACTGCCCTTCTCAATGTCTTTTCCTATCACGGGCCAGCTGGAAGAAATGTCAAAATGAAATAAGCTGTGCCCTTGTACAATTTTTCTGTCCATTTCTTTTCTGTTTAAACTTGTATGTGTGTACAGAATCAATAAATAAAATAAATAAATAAAAATATGGATGTGAAAGAAAGAAAAGTACGTTAAAATATTGTCAAGTAAACGCATTTAAATAAAAATAAAACAAATTCCATTGACTTAGAAAATTTTTCGCTATGCTCAAGTAGACGGACAAAGGTGCGAGTGAAAAACCGATTCTTACGGCTTATGCGATGTGCGAGAAAGAGAAAAAAAAACTGACAGCTGAACCTGGTTTGACTTCATTTATCATCGTTTATCACCTTGGTGAAAAGCGTCAACAAGATTATTTTGTAATTTTGATCGCGATTGGGTCGGTTTGGCTCTCAAAGCTTTAAAAATCAATAATGGTGTCGTGTTCTGTACTGGATTGTAATGTTACTTACGACAATAACCCAAATTAACACTCATTTCACAGGTAAATATGATTGTACTATTACCATTTTCATAATTCATATTTTAGTTGAAGATATTCCCAAACACACTAAGTTATATACTAATATGATGCTATTAAACGCCTATTTCCTAATTAAAGGCTGATTTCTAAACATTATGTGTTAGATAAAAAGATATTATGTCCGTGAACTTGAGAAAATAAGGCGTAGATATTGATCAAAAATTATCGATATCGATACTCATGTCGATGATTTCCAATATAACTTTGTTTGTCTTTGTGAACACTGATAGTTTTATTTAAAGCTGCTTGTAACCGACAGTTTTCAAATGGTAAATTATTACCAACTTAAGTACTAATTTAACAATTATTTCCAGGTTTTCTGTAAATCCAGTGATTAAATTAAACTGGATAAATGTCATAAATAAATTAGCAGGGAGCCTCAAAGGAGACCTCAAGAAATTATTTAAATAAAATTCTTCAAAATATTGTTTGTGTTTTATTTATTAGAGCAATAATACATTATGGTTATCGACAACCTAAAATGGACTTCAGTGCATCTCTAAATTCACGCACACGTTTACATATTTACAAACACTGGCTCATCTCACTTTTGGTTTCGCAGCCAAGTGAACTCTGTTCGTCTATTCCAGTGGATATTAAGTTTATGACAAATTCATTGTTTTATTTTTCTATTTCTAACTACTCTCGTTGAAAGTATGTAGTATTTTTACAATGATTTTATTCTTTGCCTTCGTTGGTTTCGTAAACTAAGATGAGTGAAGTTAACTTATTTAAAACCGATAAGGGCAGTGATTGCTTGGTTATACTTAGATAGGTTTAAGACGGTGAAAAACAAAGTCAGTGATAAAGGAAGTTATTACTGGTAATTTCGTTGTTTATTTAATATCAAAAATATATAAAAAGTAGATGTATTATTTGACTAACTGTTACCCAATTTATTATTATTTGTCGTAAATATTCACTATGGCGGCGCCAGCGGCGTCCCGTCAATCGCAACTGATGTCAAAACCTGTTGATACTGTGACTACTGACTATTCGATGTCGTAACAATCGGATGTCGCGAAATTCGACGTAGTAGTAGCGTCGATTTGATAACCTGTCGATGCTGTAATCATTCAATGTCGCGACATTCGATGTGGCGTACCATCGCTTTGACGACCGATCGGCGTACCGTTTTCGCCGTCGCGGCGTTCGATGTATCAAATTTCGATATCAAGTAGGAAACCCTTGTATCGATTGTCCATCCATGAACAACCTTACGCAATCGCACTTCTTATCTGATGTTTTAAATGACAAGTACAACTGTAGGTCAGACAGAGTTTTTCGAATATACTTACTGGCCTTGCTATTCGAGGAACTCGTGCACCCACCTCATGTGCCTCAAATAGGCCCATAATTTTTTATAATATCTGCCGCAAATGCTGCAGCAAATCTGCAAAGATAATGTTTTGATGTTACTTATTATCATTGGTGTACAAGCAATGTACCAGCAATAATTTTAGGTACCATGGGCAACAGCGTCGCTTAACCACTCCTAAGGTCAAAATTGCTTGCACGCCGCGCCGTCACAACCATACGTTTAGTTCGTGTAGGGGCGATCCGCGCGCACATGAATTTTGTTGCAAACTGGTTAAGCGACGCTGTTGCCCATAGTACGGCTCTTCGTTTTTGGTAAAATTATAATTTTATTAATTCGCTTTTTAGGGTGACGGTTTCGCTTTTTTAGACGCGACGGCCAGAAATGTGGGAAATTCAAAAATGAGAGTTGCCGTTCCGAAAGGTAGGTAAAGGCACCATACTTACCCGTCTCCGGCGGCTTCCGTCCGCGTTCCTGCAAGCAGAGAAGATTTGTCATTACGGGTTTTAACATTGAAATTAACAAAATTATGACTTCATTGATCCCGCGGTACTTTTCTCAAGAAATGTGAGGGTAAAAATCTTAGTTAATGAACTAACTTACCGGTCTGGGTGATCAGTCGTCATGTGATTGACGAACCTGTTGCGGGACCTTAACACTCGGTTGCAGACCGGGCACAGGATCTGTAATTAAAAATATTTAACTATAGGCGCCTTCCGTTAACGTCTGCGTGGAAAGTTTTTTGCTATCCCTCGGGAACAATACTTTTTTCGGGATGTAAGGTACTCTATGTCCTTACACCTTTTTAGGGTCTGAATCTCTGAATCTCCACCGTGTTGGACTATGTCTATGAAAGGTATATAGATATATGAGAGGCGCCGGAGTAAAACACGTAGTCGCGGTAATTCGTTTATTACGAGACTGGCCATGACACATACATCACAAATTGAAGGTATGCCCATACAAACAATTTCACGGATACCTTACACCTCCACCCTTAAATTACACTTATGGATTACAGTTTTGATTTAACATAATAACTAACATTATAACTTATTCTATTTTAAATCTGACTACCGGACGACGAGTTCTTTTGGGACAATTCACTGGTGACGGTGAGACAGATGGCATGTCCGCTTCTGCTTCGGAGGAAGCAGCCAATTCACGTATAATTTCCGGTGCCCTTGATACACTCTGTGTCTCATTATTTTCACTAGTTGATTCTACCCCAGAACTAATCCCCCCTGGTTCTGTATCTAGATCCGCCACCACATCCTCATCCCTATTCAACTCTCCATCTACACCGACAACGTCGTCTGGACAAGTAACACTAGAAAAACGCGCTCTGCGCCTAATTTGATCTACATGCCGTAAAATATGTCGACCGTATTCATCACCGAGAACGTACCTACGGGATCCCTCTTTATCTGTTACTTTAGCTTTTACCCATTTCGAATTAGAACCGTACCCTCTGGCCCATACCTGTTCCCCTTGCTCCAACTCGCGAGAAACTCCACCTGCGTATTCTACTTGCTTGAGCTGCGCTGCATGTACCTTGTCTTCTACACTACGCTCACTCCTAAGCAAGTCCAATCTCGAACGCAGCGAGCGTCGCTGTAGAAGCATCGCTGGTGTTTCCCCTGTCGTAGCATGTATTGAGTTTCTATACGCCAACAAAAATGTCTGTAAGGCCGCGTCCACCTCCACGTTCTCTCTAGAGGCTTTTTTTATTGCCATTTTGCAGAGTTTAACGGCATTTTCCGCTGCTCCATTTGATTGTGGGTGGTACGTGGGTGAAAAGACTTGCTGAATACCGTTACTAATTAAGAAATTTTTAAAACTGATACTCGTAAAGGGGGGACCCTGGTCAGATACTAACACCGTAGGTAACCCAAATCTAGCAAAAGTAGATCTCAGCACTTTAATGACATTGTCTGCATTCGTTTTCGCCATCTCAAAAATTTCTAGCCATTTAGAGCTGGAATCAATAAGTACTAAAAACGTTTTACCATTGTAGGGACCGAGAAAATCGACGTGCAGACGGCTCCACGGCGTTGAGATATAGGGCCACGGCTGTGGAGGGGCGCGGGGTGGCATGGCCGCCTCGGCCGCGCAAGTGTCGCAGTTCCGACAAGTGGCTTCTACCTCAACGTCGATCCCTGGCCACCACACGTAACTTCGCGCCAAACCTTTTGTTTTCACGATTCCCATATGACCACTATGTAATTGTTTTAATATTGTGGGTCGTAACTCGCTCGGTACTATCATTCGGTAGCCCCACATAATACAGCCGCATTCAATATATAGTTCATGGCGTCGACTATAAAAAGGTTTTAATAATTCATCAGTGCATACTGCCGGCCAACCCGACTGTATATACAATATAATTTTACATAAGTCTTTATCTTGAGCCGTAGCCTTCTTTATGTCCTCTTTAGTTAAAGGCAAAAAATTCTCTACAAAGTGAACGTATGTCACTTCCCTAGCCGAAGGCCGCTCCTTACTGCACTGTGGTAATCTAGATAACCCATCTGCACAATTTTTTTTTTGATTGTATATACTCTATTTCATAGTCATACCCAGTCATAAGTACCGCCCATCGTTGCAACCGCGATGCCGCCATTACTGGTATGCCTGCTTTTTTACCAAAAATGTGAGTCAACGGTTTGTGGTCCGTCCGAAGTATAAATTTCCTCCCATAGAGGAATTGATGATATTTCCTTAATCCAAACACAATAGCCAACGCTTCCTTGTCTATCTGCGAGTAGGACCGCTCGGCAGGCGTGAGGGAGCGGGACGCATAGGCCACTGGCCGCTCACCTTGTGGAGTGACGTGCGCCAGCACCGCGCCCACGCCCACGCTGCTCGCGTCCGCCGTCAGCACCAGCGGCAGCTCCAGGGAGTAGTGCATCAAAACCTCACTTGAACTGAGTGCCCGTTTCACCTGTTCGAACGCTTCCCGGCAACCTTGATTCCAAACATATCTGACATTTGCCCGAAGCAAATTGTACAGAGGAGCCAGAATAGTACTTACGTTTTTTATAAACTTTGCGTAGTTCATGACCATTCCGATGAACGCCCTCAGCTCAGAAACATTTGAAGGCGGTGGGGTATTCACCATAGCTCTCACTTTATCTTCACAGGTATGGACCCCGTCTTTGCTAATAACGTAACCTAAATAATTAATAGATTTTTCAAAGAATGCACATTTTTCCTTTTTTACCTTTAATCCGTGTGACTTTAACCGGTCAAAAACCTTATGTAAATTACTAATATGCTCCCCAGTCGTCTTACCCGTTTTTATAATAACATCTAAAAAGACTCCGACGTGGGGTAAATCTGAGAATAATTGTTCTAATCGTTTTTGAAATATTCCAGGACTCGATGCCAGACCGTAAACGAGTCGATTGTACTTGAATAAACCTTTGTGTGTGTTAATAACGGTATATATACTAGAATCATCTAAGACTAGTTGAGCGTATGCCTGCGAAAGATCGATTTTACTAAAATGCTCGCCCCCGTGTAATCTCGCAAGTAAGTCCTCGACTCTCGGTAACGGATAACGGTCTACTTCTATCACCTTATTAAGAGTAAGTTTATAATCTGCGCATATTCTAATGTTACCGTCCTTTTTGACGACGGGCACAATCGGAGTGGCCCAGTCGAAGCGGTCGACCGGAGTGAGGATGCCGTCGCGCACCAGTTGGTCGAGCGCGCGTTCCACGGGCTCACGCAGCGCGTAGGCGAGCGGTCGCGCGCGCATAAACACCGGCCGGGCCCCCTCGCGCACGTGAATGCGCACCGGCTCACCGATGAATCGTCCCAGTCCGTCCTCAAACACTTCACAATATCTGGAACTAAATTCGCTAAAATTAAATTCTTGTACATTTATTTTGTTCACCTGGCTGCTGTAAACGAGTTCAGGCAACTGAATGTCGAGTTCTGCTATCCATTGTCTACCTAGCAATACAGTTTTGCCATTTCTAATCACATACAAGTCTAACTGCTTTTCTTTATCCCTATACTTTACCATTGGGCTTATTACTCCGACTGGCTTAATTACATCGCCCGTGTAAAACTTTAGAGTTAACATACTCTTTTTAATTGGTAAGTCCCTAAAGTGTTTTTGATACATTTCAAAACTAATACACGATACGGCACTGCCGGTATCACACTCCATCTTAAATTGATTGTTATGAATTAACAATGATATAAATATAGGTTTACACTGATCAATAGAAATCTGATTAAAGTCAACAATATTTACCTCTTCACTATTGTCACTTTCCTGTTCATTTAAGTTATCTTGAGGCGCCACATCCAAGTTGTACTGTCCTGATAAGTTTGGACACATGCGCCGTAAATGACCCACTTTCGTACATACACGGCACACATAACGTCTAAACTTGCACACTGTAGAATCGTGTTCACCTCCACACACTCGGCATAGTTGCTGTCGCTGAGCGCGCTCCCGCGGCGGCGCCGACGCTGCTCCTGTCCCGCGCGGGCCACTGCGCTGCGGCGGGCGGCGGCCGCGCGCTGCCGTCCCTACAGCCGCCGCATGACGCTCCGCTCGAATGGCTTGACATTCCACGGCGGCGATCGTTTCACTTGTCGATGTCCTTGAATGACTCATGACGGCCGCCACGTCCTTCTCGGCCGCTTCCATGCTCACCGCTAGCCTGTACGCCTTGCCAAAGTCTAGCTTACTTTCGGCAAATAGGCGCTGCCTAATGGTCTCGCTCCTTATACCGCACACCAGCTGATCTCTCAAACTTTCTTGTAGCCAATTTCCAAACTCGCAAGTCTTTGACATTTTTTTCAAAATTGCAACGTAGTCGGAAACAGTTTCACCCTCATTCTGTTTTCTATGTCGAAATTTAAATCTTTCTGCCAACTCACTCGGTTTCGGTTGTAAATGATTCTCCATGACCGTTGTGATATTTTCGAATGTCATTTTATTTGGTTGGTCGGGCGTACATAGGCTTACAAGCAACTCGTAGCTCTCTGCACCCATCACTGTTATCAAAGTTGGTACTTCCAGCTCTTTAGCGATCTTATTTACAAGGAAATACTGTTGTAACCGCTCCACATATAATTTCCAGTTGTCCGACTGCACTTTGAACTCGGAAATCTTTCCGATCGACATTTTTACGTTTATTGGTAATTACTAATTAACGCACGCAGAAAACCGATTTTTTTCGTCGCCACTGAAAGGTATATAGATATATGAGAGGCGCCGGAGTAAAACACGTAGTCGCGGTAATTCGTTTATTACGAGACTGGCCATGACACATACATCACAAATTGAAGGTATGCCCATACAAACAATTTCACGGATACCTTACAATATTCGCTATCACCATCCCATAAAACCCTAAGAACGGCATCCATATCGATTTGTATGTTTACTTACCCATATTACCCCCTAAGGGATGATCAAATTATGTGTTTGCCTATCATGAGATACAGCCTGGTGACAGACAGACAGACAGACGGACAGCGGAGTCTTAGTAATAGGGTCCCGTTTTTACCCCTATTATCTAATCTGTGCCTTTGGGTACGGAACCCTAAAAAAAGATATGGATGTCGTTATTGGGGTTTTCTGGGTTGACGATTGCGAAAATTACATTAATGTTTTCCTCATTTCTTACCCTATACCGTCCCACGGCAGGGCCCGTGGCAGGGCCCGCGGCGGCCTGTCTTGCAGCGGCCGCGGCGGCCTGTGCTGCAGCGGCCGATGCCGCGGCGGCCTGTCCTGCAGCGGCCGCGGCGGCCTGTGCTGCAGCGGCCGATGCCGCGGCGGCCTGTCCTGCAGCGGCCGCGGCGGCCTGTGCTGCAGCGGCCGATGCCGCGGCGGCCTGTCCTGCAGCGGCCGCGGCGGCCTGTGCTGCAGCGGCCGATGCCGCGGCGGCCTGTCCTGCAGCGGCCGCGGCGGCCTGTGCTGCAGCGGCCGATGCCGCGGCGGCCTGTCCTGCAGCGGCCGCGGCGGCCTGTGCTGCAGCGGCCGATGCCGCGGCGGCCTGTCCTGCAGCGGCCGCGGCGGCCTGTGCTGCAGCGGCCAATGCCGCGGCGGCCTGTCCTGCAGAGGCCGCGGCTACAATGGCCGCAGCTACCGCGCATATGGCGCCCCCCGCCAGGACGATAGTCGCGGCCGCGACCGCAACTTCGGCGCTATGTTGTCCCCGAAGGTCGGCGTCGCGGCGGGCGCGGTGGCGCCAATCTTCAATCTTAAAACAAAATGTAAAAAATTACAAATACTAGCTCAGCGACAGGGGTCGCTACATGGATTCTCTTGGTTGGCTTGTGTCAGGCCTAGGGAATTCGATCCCGGCCCTTATTTCTGATCCCGGGATTTCGGGATTACACTTAGGCAATCCCGGGATCCCGGGATTATTTCGGGATTGAAGATCAAAAATTCAAATTTTCGATTTCGTCAAAAATCGACGTACTTTAATCAAAATTTTAACAAAAACCAACATATTTTACGATACAATACACACCTAGCTAATCTAATGACTAACTAATCAAAGTAAGAGTCAAATTAAGTCTAACCAGACATTAAGTCTGGTTAGTTTGACACTTTTTAGTGTATAAAAAATATTTTTCAAGAGTGAATAAGATCTTCATTAATATACCAATCCCGAAAATCCCAGGATTATGAAAACTCAATCCCGAAAATTTCGGGATTGAAAAACGGTCGGGATCCCGGGATCCCGAAAATCGGGATCCCGGGATCGAATCCTCTACGAGTGACTAAATGAGTTGAGGTCAATTGACCTAAACGCGTGGAGCAAAAATCGGGGCCGCGAGGTCGATTCTATACATACATTTCAATGTTTGGAATAGATACTGATGTATTACAACACACCAACGATATCTTTTTCGGTCCATGATGATTAAGAACTACAAAAACTTAATTTATCCAAGCACCAAGCACTGATCAGATCACTTGTAATATGGCTTGTAGTTTGTTTACTTGTATTGTGTATTTTTAAATAAATTATGTTTTTGACGTTTTTAAGTACTCCAAAGGATTTATTTAATTAAAATATTATTTTTAATGGCTATATTTATGAATAAAGATTATTAAACACTACCTGAAAAGTTGTCCGGTTCCCTATTGTATTGTGTAAAGATGATCTCATACCTATATTTAAATGATATCGATATATCTATATCAATATGAAATATTATTTTGTGTAAAGTCTTCTCTTCATGAGTTAAGACGCGAAGATGAGCGCCATTTGTGGTCATCTTTGGTGATTCGAACTCAACGGCCAAGTCACAGAACATTAACAATAAGTATTATTATAAGAAAGGAAATAATATAAATGATACTTACGCTCTCTCTATCACCTCTCCAATGGCCAATTGGCACAAACTGGTCAGGAGTGCATTACCCATATTTTTTGGGAGATGAGACCTGAAACAAAACAGGACAAGGGACGGTAGACAATTGCACAGGACATCACAACATCTATACATATAATAAAACAGAAGACTCTATGCTTGTGCGCAAATAACTCAAAAGCCACTGAATAGATTTTGATGGGATTTTCACAGTTTGGTAGCATAGGGTCTAACTTAAAACCTAAGCTATATTTCATCTGATTCGGGTGGGTAGAACCTGGGAAACAGCTTGAACTCTCCGTAGTACTAGATTTCACACACTAAGGAGATCACTTAAACTGGTAGCCTTATTGTTAAATCACGGGCAAAAAGGATACCAAGGTACCTGGGAATTTTTCTATTGTCTACGCTCTACGCCACGGTAAAGAAATTTCTCTACCGTGTCCACGTGGAAGATTTCGCGGGCGGAAGGTATCTAGAATAAAAGTATTTACTGTTTTCGAGGGATGGCAAAAATACTTATCATGCAGACGAAGTCACGGGTGGCCGCTAGTGAATCATACGCACGCACTTATTGCAAAGTAGGTACCTACCTACCTACCTCCCGGGTACTTAATAAAAAAAAAACAAATTGCCATGGGTCCTATTTTCAAATACAAACTGTAGGGTTTAAAACTAATATTTTTTGAACACGTTTAGATCAGTGATATCGTTTTGATAAGGTTTTGACCAGGGTTCTAAAGGCTGTGATCTTAGGACAACATCGGTTCAACAAGTTCAGATCTTAAAAATTGTCTAAAGATTGGTACCCTCCAGCCAACTCGTGGAAAGAATGCTTGTAAACAAAACTTTGCGCATTTTTCGTAATTATTCCACAAATACGTTAAGTTTCAGTAAATTAACACCATAAATACAACTTGAACAACATAGGTAAGCTATCAATCATATTCTTATATTTATAAAACATGTAATAAAAAAGTACTTTTGAAGTTAAGTATGGGCGGTTTGTTTGTAAACATTCTTTCCGCGAGTTGGCTGTTAAGATCTGAACTTGATCTGAACTAATAAAATATAATTTTCAAGCTTGAACTTACGCCTTCGATCAACGATCTGTCAATATAGGTATTTATTTTCAAATCACATCCACTCGTTTGTACATTTTTTTTTTCGTTCCGTAGAACAGGCTAAGGTCATAGACCATGCTGCCTCGTCATTAGTTAATTTTATTTCAAAAGTAGTTTTTTTAAAGTTTAATTCTTTAGTTATTTTTGGTCAATCCATGAAGAAAATTCAAGTCATATTTCAATAATAGTCAGTCCAAGAATATTTTGTCAACAAAGCTAGCGAAATAAACGATAAACGTCAAAATTCAATAAAAGTATGATCATCCAATCCATGTGATGTGACCATAAAGTTAATATACCTGGTAATATTAACTTTATGGATGTGACATGCTGCTTGACATGTCAAAAATCAAAATTTTTAAAATTCACTATTACGTAAAATAACCGATAGATATTTACACTTTAGAGACAAAAACTTATCTAATATTAGAACAGTACAATACCATACATGTTTACATTTAAATTTGCCCTACAGTACCTATAACATATTTATAAAGAGGTAGAAAAGTATCATTATTTACAAGAAGAGCCTGGATGGAGCGCGGTACCGAATCTGGACAACCGTATATTTCGATCAGCTCATCCATCAGCACAAGGCGCTGAATGCCAAAGGATGGGCAATTAAAGAAAATGTGATCCAAGGATTGCTCTGACTGGGAGTTACAATGATCACAAGAGGGACTCTGCACCATTTTTAAACGATGCAGATGATAGTTTAAACGACAGTGACCAAAACGAAGCCTCAGGATAGTTGTATAAAACTTTCGAGAAAGGTAATTATTGCCCTGGCAGAACCAAGGCATGGAACCTATGGGAATGTTGAATGTAGCATACCATAACCCTTTATTTTCTACTTGTACCATGTGATTCCAGTGTATTTTCCAAACATCTGTTGATCTTTTCTTTAAAAGAGAAACAATATCTGAGGGTGGAACAGAGACATTAAGTCTGGAACTTGAATCTGGAATAGGAACTGAAGAGTCGGTTATTGTTCTTGCTAAAAAGTCAACCCTTTCATTTCCTAATATGCCGGAATGTGATGGGACCCACATAAACATAACCTCAAAACCATCTGTGAACAAATCTAGCCAAAGCTGTTTGATGAAATTATATAGTTAGTGTTAGCATGGAATTTGTTATTTTTAAGATTTTGAAGTACACTCATGCTATCACTAACTATCACCCAGTTAAAACAACCACCATTTTTATATTTTATATGTTTTAAAGTTGCAAGTATAGCCACAGCCTCAGCTGTGAATATACTTGTATTTGAGTTAATTTTGAAACCACAGCCAGAATTCAATTTCTCATCAAAAAATGCAAACGATACAGCTGACTCAGTTTTTGAGCCATCAGTATAAATGAAATTAAAACCAATAAATTCAGAGAATCTATTGTAAACATCTTCTTTATAATTCAAATTGCGATCAATAATTATGTTAATAGCAGGAAATTTACTATAAAAATCACCTTGATAACATGGTAACAACTCTGATTGATATATTTGCAAATCTTTAAGAAAATTATGGAACTGGGTAAAACCCTGAAGAATGTGTAAAGAGACTATATACTATAGATAGCTCTTTAGTTCTCTATTATATAACGGGTGTAACAAGACCTTCAACGAAGCCGAAGTCCACGTATTCCGCCCATCATCAGGATCATTTTTGTCTTTTAGACTATACCTGGGAAACCAATAGCTACGAAGTTATTGAAGGTCAAAGTCAAAATTTTTTTTTCTATTTATTTATGAAATCTTATTTTATTCGTGATTACCTACTTTTTGTCCAATGAAACATTATCAAAATTTTAAGTATTTCGTAACAAACAATGGCTTCAAAACGTCGTCACTCGATGTATCTCATGAGCACGCACATAAACGCTGCCTCTCAACTCGGCCACACGCAGCTGTGTAGCATACACTCGCAGGCGCGGTCTGTTGTACGCGTTACATTGCGTGGTAAAGTATGCAATGATTTTTTAACACCAAAAATCAAAATCGTTTCCCAGCAATAATTTTGAACAGAAATGGTCCTGATGATGGACAGAATACGTAGGCCTCGGCTTCGTTGAAGGTCTTGTTACACCCGGTATCTATGGTGGTAACCATGGAAAATTACTTGTTGATAGATTTTTCTACTTTGACCATAAAGTTAATATACCTGTCGGAATAGAGGAACAAACATGAGCTGTCAATCGAAACCGAAATAGATTTACATTTGTGTGTGTATTTTTTTTATGTATAAGTCTCAGTGATGTAATCTTGTCACTATTGATATAAATATCGATATCGATAGTATTAATTAACAGCCATAGATTCAAAATAAATGGGATAGAATTTTGCACGGGTGTACTAAAATTACGATTCTGAAATGAAGTATGACTATTAGAAAAAGATCAGAAGATATTTAAAATCATTTATTTAACATAATTTTAATTTTATCCTGTAACTTAGTGCATTTAGCCATAAGCTTCTTTTTCCTTGGCGTCAATTCTGGTCGGAAAGAAGTCGATGGGTGGTGACTGTTGCAATAGCGGAGGTGTAGATCTAGAATTCGATGAGGTTGGTACATGTGTGAATGCCTCTGGTACAATATCTCTATAAACGTAGGACGACACTGTGCGTCTAGGCTTAATATTGACCTGTAACAAAGACAGACCTATGTATCGGCTTAAGTATCTTAAATGGGATTACATTCCAAGATATCGATAACTTTATGCAGCCCTACTGTAAACTGAAAATTATTTCTTTACACAAAATATTCGTTATTTGTGCATTTTGTCTAGCCAATCTTTGCTTCTTACAAAAATGAGTATTTTCAGAAGAGAATTATCACGCTCAGTGCTAAAATTTCGAAACGTATTGGTAAAAATAAACACAAAGTTAGGCGGGGTCGATTTGGAATAATTTACCTGTGAAATGAACATTTTTCTGGGTTATTTTGATGTTTTGTACAACAATCAATCACTGAACAGGACACCATGTTTCCGAAGCATTATTTCGCAAAAATGTCCACGATTTCAAGAAAAATCGGAAATATTTTCAGAACTCAAATTCTCAGCGGGCTGATATGGGCTGACAAACTGTCAATCAGTTGCGAAAAAGAGTTCTGCACGTCATAATCATGCATTTCTTTTTATCACACATTGTTGCTGATTAGTGACATCTCGCTTGCTCAGCCCTTTGTTCCTCTATTCCGCTAGGTAATATTAACTTTATGACTTTGACAAATGGTGATCTTTTCGCATATTCAAATACTTCTTAAATACTTGTTAATATTTAGTTTAACTACAAATAAACAACAATTCACTAAGTTCAATCCGTTTATTATTGCCACATAGAGATTCATCAACTGTAAAAAGTTAATATGGTAGCAGAGCGTATACAAACAAAAATCAAGCGAATCAAGTGAAAAGTTCTTTGTGCTATTACACACATGCCGAGGACATACCACATAGATCCACTTGAAAAAGATAACTACGACACATGGGCAATCCAAGCGGAAGCAATATTAGTGAAAAACAATTTATGGAAGTATGTCACTATTCCTCTAGCCCCAAACGCGAGTGCCGAAGCCGTTGAGGGTGACAGACAGGCGAAATCAGAGCTAATCCTCATAATCGCCCCCTCACAGCTAAAGGAAATTAAAAAGTGCACTTCTGCAAAGGCTCTTTGGGATAAACTTAAAGAAATTTATGCAAGCAAAGGTCCCGCACGTAAAGCATCCCTTCTCAAGCAACTAATTCTTACAAAACTAGAAGGAAACGATGTGCGTGCACACTTAAACAAGTTGATAGACACAGTTGACAAACTGGCGGATATGGATGTACACATAAACGAGGATCTGTTGACGATAATGATGCTATATAGCCTATCCTCAGAATACGAAAATTTTCGTGTTGCCATAGAGTCACGCGACATCCTGCCGAAACCAGAAGATCTTAAAATTAAAATTATAGAAGAGAGTGAAGCTAGACATCACAATGATGAACAGTATGATGAACCTGCTCAGCAAACTCAAGAAGAAAACGCACTCTATACTTTTTGTAAGGTCTGCAAGAAAACTGGAAGAAATATATTTCAGAAAAAGACACACAAAATATGCTCAAACTGCTGGAAGAAAAACAAAGAGAGGAAGTCCAATAAATCTCTCGCTCCAACAACTAACTATGCTGAAGAGTGTCTTCTTACCTTGAACAGGAATAATCAAAACGATTGGGTACTTGATAGCGGTTGCACATCTCACATGACATATCAACGTGAATACTTCAAAGACATGAAGTCAGTGTCAAGAAAACTCAACTTTGCATCAGAAGATCATTCTGCTGATATCAAAGGAGAAGGCAGAGTTACTTTGAATTTGAAAAACAAATTACAAAGAATACATCTAGAAGACTCATTATTTGTACCCGCACTCTCTGTTAACCTACTCTCAGTGTCTAGTATGACCAATCACGGTGCCACAGTGAAGTTTGATAAAGACAAAGCAGTCATACGCAACAAAACAGGAAAATTGCTAGTGACAGCAGAAAAATCAAATGGCCTCTACTACGTTAGATCGCCAAACATTGAAAGAAGCTTTACAGCAACGTCTGCAACAAGTTCTACAAACACAATACAAGACTGGCACAGGAAGCTTGGACATATGAACGACAAAGATCTCCACACAGCTCTCAACAATGAGACGTTAATTGGATTAAACTTTAATAAAAATGAGACTTTGTCAGATTGCGAAACCTGCATTCAATCAAAACCAACTCGAGTGCCAAGCCCTCCTAAACAAACTACACCCAGAACTACTGAACGTCTAGAGATTGTACACAGTGACGTATGTGGTCCAATTAGTACACCATCTCAGGGAAAAAACAAATACTTTGTAACTTTCATTGACGATTACAGTAGGTACGGACGGGTCTATTTTTTGAAGAACAAATCAGAAGTCCTTGATAAGTTCAAAGAGTATAAACAAGAAATGGAAAACTTTACAGGCAACAAAATCAAATATTTGCAAACGGACAATGGTACGGAATATATCAACGGAAAATTCCAAGCCTATCTAAAGGAACACGGGATTGCGCGAAGACTGACCGCACCTTATACCCCACACCAAAATGGTATCGCTGAACGGAAGAATCGAACGTTATTGGAGAAAGCCAGAGCTATGCTTATTGACGCAAAAGCACCAATGCAATTATGGGCAGAAGCAATCTGCACAGCAAACTACCTGTCCAATAGAAGTGTGAACAGTGCTATTGAAAACAAAACACCATTCGAGAAATGGGTGTTAAGAAAGCCCTGTGTTTCTCATCTCCATCCTTTTGGATCCAAAACATTCATACTGAATAAAGGGCCCAAAGGTCATAAGTTTGCCTCCAAAGCTATACCAGGAGTATTTGTTGGATACTCGGATACCAGCAAAGCCTACAGGGTCTTCGTTCCGTCTAAACGCAAAACATTTATTTCCAAAGATGTAAAAGTTGTAAGAGCAAACTATTACTCAAACTCTACTCAACAGATTGACATCAACGTGCAAATCAACAAATTGACATACAATGAAAACAAGATTTTGTAATTCGGATTCAGAAAGGAAAAGCATGCAAGTAGATATCGATGACGAAGACAATAATCGCATTGAAGATGTCATAGACGCAGAATCTACTCAGCATGATGATAATCAACAAGAAGTCGTTAATGGTCAAGCAACTGACAGTGACAATGAAGAGTATCATGAAATATCTGAACACGAAGCTCTTGTCAACGACAATGTAGCTGAAATCGAACAAGAACCTGAACCGAATCATTACAATCTTAGAGACAGATCAGCAATACAACCGCCACAACAGTATGATGACTTCGTACTGGCAGCTGTTGCTGAAGTAGAAAAGTTACCTGAAGATCCAATGACTTATAAACAAGCCTTGGATTCACCTAACAAGGAAGAATGGCTCAAAGCCATGCTGAGCGAGATGAACTCACTGAAAGAAAATAGTACCTGGGACTTAGTAGAATTACCTAAAGGACGAAGAGCACTACCATGCAAATGGGTTTACAAACTGAAAACGAATCCAGATGGCTCTATCGACAAATTTAAAGCCAGGGTAGTTGTAAAAGGTTATTCACAACAAGAAGGCGTCGACTACGATAAGACGTTTAGTCCTGTGGCCAGACTCAGCACTATAAGAGCAATCATAGCGATCGCCACTAAAGAAAGTTTGAACCTACGTCAATTTGATGTATCAACAGCCTTCCTTAATGGCACAGTTGAAAAAGAAATTTATGTTAAACAGCCCGAAGGCTTCCAAGATGGAACAAAGCGGGTATGCAAATTAAATCGCAGCTTGTATGCACTGAAGCAAGCACCACGATGCTGGAATACGTGCATAGCTGAATTTCTGTTAAAAAGCGATTTTAAACAAAGTGAAGCCGATCCTTGTCTTTACATCAGAGTGAAAGGACAGTCCAAAGTTTTGATCGGTCTTTATGTTGATGACGGACTTGTGGCGTCTAATACAACCGCTGCAGGAGATGACTTCATCAATGAACTCAAAACTCGTTTTAAGATAACGACTAAGCCTGCCTCTTACTTCCTAGGCATGGAAATTAAAGCAGAAAAAGGAAGAATAACACTATGCCAACAAGCCTATACACGAAAGGTCCTTGAGAAGTTTGGTATGATGAACAGCAAGTCAACGCCGACTCCAATAACAAAAGAAAATGTCAACGACACAGAACCTAGTGGAAATAGACCAGAATTTCCATATAGACGGGCTGTTGGAGCACTTACCTACTTAGCAGTGGGCACAAGGCCAGATATAGCTTACGCTGTGAGCAAAGCATCCAGATCTCTAGAGGCACCCACAACAACTGATGTCTTACTAGTGAAACGGATCTTTCGCTACCTGAAAGGAACTACTGACAAAGGCTTAGTATATAGACACACTGCAGAGACCCCAAATAATTTAGTGTGCTATTCTGACGCTGATCTTGCAGGAGATCAAACAACAGGGAGATCCACAACTGGAATGGTGTGTCTACTCTCAGGAGCAGCTATTAGCTGAAAAACCAACGACAAACTGTCGTGTCTCTCTCATCAACTGAAGCGGAAATTATCGCAGCCAGTGAGACAGCACAAGAAATTTTGTGGCTGAATAGTCTATTAAAAGACTTGGTCAACTTGGAAAAACCGGTGCTTTACCTAGATAACGAATCGGCTGTGAAACTTTCTCACAACCCTAAATATGAGTACCATAAGAGGACCAAACACATCAAGTTGAAGCACTTGTTTGTACGTGAATGTGTTACTAACAAAGAATTTGAAGTCAAACAAGTACCTTCTGCGAGACAGCTGGCTGACATGTGTACCAAGCCACTCTTTGGCCCAAAATTAGAAGAACTAAGTGGAAAGATTGGCTTAAGGAGAATTTAAAAACCTTCCGGACGACTTCGTCATTTTCTTAAACTTGACGCTTTCCTAACTTGTCTCATTTTTAACTCGGCTTTTTCTTAGTTGGTCTCTTTCCTAGATGACTTCGTCATTTTCTTAAACTTGACGCTTTCCTAACTTGTCTCATTTTTAACTAGGCTTTTTCTAATTTGGTCTCTTTCTTAAACTTGTCTGGATGACTTCGTCATTTTAACACGTTTTTATTAGGTTGCTTTCTCGTTTGTTAGTTTGTTTGATTGGTTGTTTGTTTGTGGTGGATCCTTTATGGAATAAAAGCAGCGGACTGTAGTATAAAGTAATATATTGGTACAAATCAAAAATGTATGAGAAATGCCGTTATGGTCGCCCGCTCGCGCGCTAGTTGGATGCCAAGTGGGGGGGCCGTCCGTCGTTTGGTCCCAGGTTTTGGGCCCGACCTCCGACCGCTGCCGAAGAATAACGAGAGCGCCGCTCGCGCTCCAACATGCTCCCCGGGTTGAAGTGGGAAGCGATGATGACTTCAATTGAGTGGTAGTGGGCAGATGCAGTTGAAGGCCCGCCGAATGGTACCACTCTTGGTTTTAATTTCAGCCACGCGCGTGACGCCGTCCACGCCAGGATAGGTCTTCATGACTCGCCCCAGACGCCACAGCAGCGGTGGCGCAGTTCGGTCTTTTATGAGGACGAGAGACCCTGTCTTCACCTCGCCTGTGGATGAGAACCACTTCGATTTGGTCTGCAGCAGAGAAACATATTCGTTAATAAAACGCCTCCAGAAGTGCTGCGCGATGTACTGCGTCCTCTTCCACCGGTCCAAGCGGGTGATGTTGCTGGTGGTCACCTGTGGGTGTGGTACAGA
Source organism: Agriphila tristella (assembly GCA_928269145.1). NCBI lineage: Eukaryota > Metazoa > Arthropoda > Insecta > Lepidoptera > Crambidae > Agriphila > Agriphila tristella. The sequence goes on along the minus strand of OV743451.1, from coordinate 205,256 downwards.
TAAAAGTGATCGTCCAATTAGGAAGTGCGCAGGAGTTAGAGCCGAAAAATCATTAGGATCAGAAGATAGAGGAGTGAGAGGTCGTGAATTAAGAACTGCCTCTATTTGGGACAAACAAGTAGACATTTCCTCGAAAGTGAAATGAGTAAGATGTAAAAGCCTTTTTAAATGGTGCTTACAAGATTTGACAGCTGCCTCGGCTAAGGAAGTAAGATGTGGAGCATAGGGAGGTACAAAGTTAAATTCGATGCCCTGTTGAGCTATCTCAGATGCAACATTTGACGATTGCAGAAACTTGCGCAGTTCATTAGCCGCACCAACAAAGTTAGTGCCGTTATCCGACGTGATACTTCGAGGCTTGCCTCGACGTGCCACGAAACGGTTTAAGGCGGCCAGGTAAGACTCTGAGGTGAGGTTCATGGCGAGCTCTAAATGGACGGCCCTTACTGCGGAACAAACAAAGTTGCACAAATATGATTTTATTAGTTTACAGCCCCGCCCCTTTCGATCAGCTATCAGGATTGGTCCACAAAAATCTGCGTATGTATGTTGAAATGGAAATTCAAGATACGTCCTTGAACTAGGTAACTGCCCCATAATAGGTTGCACGATTCGGGCTCGATGTCTAAAACAAATTTGACATTTATGTACAGTTACTTTAGATAAATTCCTGCCATTAAGTGGCCAATAATTTTGACGAACACAAGATAAGAGTAGCTGAGGACCAGCGTGTAAATATTTTAAATGTTGCATTTGAAATATAAGTTTAGTTAGACTATGCTTGCTACAAAGTAAAATTGGGTGTTTTGCATTAAAATCATAAGGGGAATAGTCAAGCCTCCCGCCCACGCGGATGAGGTCGTCCTGGTCTAAAAAGGGTGAAAGAGAAATTAACCTCTTCTTGCGAGGCAATTTCTTATTATTTTTTAAAATTGAATATTCCTCTGGAAACATTTGAAGTTGAGCGCAATGTAAAATATAATTATGAGAATCTAGTAATTCTTTAGTTGTGAGATTGCCACACATTTTGTTTGATTTATTTTTAAGGTTCAATAAAAATCTTCTAATAAAAGCGACTACTCTTAGTAATTTGGAAAAACTTGAATACCTATCTACTAAATTTTGCACTATGTTAATAAGCGTACTACTTTTGCTACAGCTACTAGCACTATCGCCACTACTATGAAGCGTCACTACTTCAGTCGTATCCCGTTCCACGCTGTTTGGCATTTTGGGCCATTCATTTTTATCACGTAACAAAAATGAAGGGCCGGTCCACCACAATGGAGTGTTGCCTATAATGTCGGCTCAAAGACCACGTGAAACGAGATCCGCTGGGTTGTCCTTCGACGGTACGTAGTTCCAGGTATGACCACAGGTACTCTCTTGTATCTCATGTACTCTGTTGCGTACAAAAGGTTGTTACTGAGTGGTTGTAGTAGACAGCCAACCCAAAACGATGGTTGAGTCACACCAGAATCTACAGGAATCAATAGGCAAACTAAGCGACTCTAGAACCTTAGTACACAGTCTTGAACCTAAAAGAGCCCCACAAAGCTCAAGCCGTGCTGTCGTTGTTGGCTTGATCGGAGCCACACGGTTCCTAGAGGTCAACAGCTGTACGTGCGCTGCGCCCGAGTCGTCGAAAGAGCGTATGTACAGACACGCTCCATACCTCTCGGATGCGTCTGTGAAAACATGAATTTCATGAGAAATTGAATTATTACAAAGTACCCAGCGAGGAATATTTAAAGAATTTAGACAAATTAAAGTTTTTTCAAAGATAGACCAAAGACTATTAATTTCGACTGATACTGTTTGATCCCAGTCATACTTTTCGATCCATAAGCGTTGCATGATTATTTTTGTCGCTACGACGCATGGACCGACGAGACCAAGAGGATCGAATATTTGACTGATCTTAATATATAAAATCGTAAACTGAATGACTGACTGACTGACTGACTGATCTATCAACGCACAGCCCAAACCGCTGGACCTAGAGACTTGAAATTTTGCACACAGATACTTTATACAGTGTAGGCATCCACTAAGGAAGGATTTTTGAAAATTCCATCCCTAAGGGGATGAAATAAGGAATGGAAGTTTGTATGAAAGTCCCTCAGTTTTGAAGCTAGAATCTTCAAATTTTGTGTTTAGGCTGACGATTGAAAATTAATAAATACGGGTCTCAGGGTTTTTCAAAATTCTACCCCCGAAGGGTTCAAAATGGGAATGAAATTGTGTATTGAAGAAAATCCTTCATTTTCGAAGTAAAAATCGCTAAATTTATAATTTAGAATTATGAATGGAAATCTAACGCAACGTTTATTGTTTTTGTTAGGATTTCAACCTCAAAGGGGGTGAAATGGGGGTGAAAAGGGGTAAAAACCCTAAAAATAGATATGGATGTCGTTATCGGGGTTTTGTGGGATGACGATTGCAAAAATGACATTTATTTTGAAGTCCAACACGGTGGACATGATTTAACCCCTAAAGGGGTGAAAATGGGGTCCAAATTTTGTATGGAAAAATAATATAAAATAGACATTACAACTTTAAACTTCGTAGGAGCACATCTAAATATAAAAAGGCAAATATGTATTTTGTTATTAACCGACTTCAAAAAAAGGAGGAGGTTCTCAAGTCGACGGTTTTTTTTTTTTTTATTTTTTTTATGTATGTTTTAACATAGCTTCGTCAGTTGTTACCCGATTTGTACAATTCTTTTTTTAACTCAAAGAACATAGTTCGTGTGTGGTCCCATAATTTTTTTTACAGAGATCTGGCCAGTAGTTTTATCATAATCCTGAAAAATATCAATTATTTAGCTCGCCATCGCTCGTGTTTATGAACCGATTTAGATGATTCTTTTTTTATTTGAAAGGGTATACTTCAAGAGTGGTCACAATTTAATTTCATTGTTATTGGACTTCGAACTTCGAAGATACATAAAGGAACTCTTTAAAATCAAATAGTATAAGTAAAGTGATTTAGGTTTTGGTAAGTTTATGGCATTCCAAAACAAACCAAATCATGGTTTGCGATGCAACGTTCTGGACTAGACTTGGACTACGATGACACAACGGAACTCCTCAAAAACAAACAGCGTAAATTTGGAAATTGAGTTCTGGGCATTTCACCATTGAAAATATTATAATATAAAGTTAAAAAATATTTACACGCTGCGCTTACATACCTACCACTAAAAAGTTGAAAATAAAAAAGCTTTTTAAAAAAAAGAAAAACCGCCTTCAAAAAACTGAAAACAAAAACAGCTTAAAAATTAAATACCTCTAAAAAGCAAGAAATAATATTCGAATCATTCGTTACACATATCAATATTAATAAAACACGTCTAATGAAGTCGGGTGGGGCTCTAAGAAAAAAATTAAGTTGTCCTCCAGCCCCACCCGACTTCAATAGACGTGTTTTATTAATATTGATATGTGTAACGAATGATTCGAATATTATTTCTTGCTTTTTAGAGGTATTTAATTTTTAAGCTGTTTTTGTTTTCAGTTTTTTGAAGGTGGTTTTTCTTTTTTTTTGAAAATCAACCCCTTAGGGGGTAAATGGGGTGAGTAAACATAAAAATCGATATAGATGTCGTTATTGGGGTTTTCTGGGATGACGACTGCAAAAATGACATTTATTTTGAAGTCCAACACGGTGGACATGATTTAACCCCTAAAAGGGTAAAAATGGGGTTCGAATTTTGTATGGAAAAAGAATATAAAATCGAAATTACAACTTTAAAATTCGTAGGAGCAGGTCTAAAAATAATATATATTTTGTGATTTTGAAAATCAACCCCTTAGAGGGTAAGTGGGGTGAGTAAACATAAAAATCGATATGGATGTCGTTCTTGAGGTTTTGTGGGATGGTGATTGCGTAAATGAGTTTTTTTGGAGTGGACATTACACATCATTGACCTGGACCTGGACATGCACATCCAGGGAACGGAAACGGGAATGGGAACATAACGGGAACGAAACGGGAACATAACGGGAACAAGAACGGGACGGTAACGGGACGGGTACGGGAACGGAAACGGGAACGGAAGGGGTACGGGACGGGAACGGGAACGGAACAGGAACGGAACGGGAACGGGATCGAGAACGGGAAGGTAACGGTACGGGAACGGAAACGGAAACGGGAATGGAAGGGGTACGGGACGGGTACGGGACGGGAACGGAACGAGAACGGAACGGGAATGAAACGGGAACGTGACGGGAACGCAACGGGAATTGAACGGGAACGGGAACGGAAACTAAACGGGAACGGAACGGGAACGATACTGGAACAAAACGGGAACGAAACGGGAATAGAACGGGACCGGAACGAGAACAGGATGGGAACGGAAACGGTAACGGAAGGGATACGGGATGGTTACAGGACGTTTACGGGACGGAAACGGAACGGAACGGGGAACGGGAACGGGAGCGGGAGGGGGAACGGGCCCGGGACCGGGACTGGGACCGGGAACGGGAAGCATAAAAATTACTGGTTGGATCCTGGTTGAAGGCTCTCTAAGGATTTTCTCTAACATCCACGCGGACGAAGTCGCGGGCAGAAGCTAGTCACTGATAAGATTACACGTTTAGTAACCTTTTTATTTTGTTTTAAATTAATTGTATACGTGAGGGAGTCTGTATCGCTGACCCAATTAAGGCCTAACGTTTTTGAAGGTGTATTGACTTGACCCTGCTCTGAAAAAATTAAAGTGTTACTTTCATTACAGTTTGAATTACTGATTTGAGCTAAGATTTCAGGGTTATTCGATCGCCATTTGCGCAAATTGAATTTGGCGGTTGAAAGTATAGATTGTACAGATTTTGCAACCTCTACTGTAGCTGAAATAGAGCTTCCTCCACCCAAGTAATCGTCGACGTAAAAGTCACGTGATATGGCTGACTTCACGTTTTCGTCGGAAGCTTCAGCTGCTAAACTACTTAGACATTTGGTAGCTAAATATGGAGCCGAGGTCATACCGTACGTAAGGCTATTTAGAGTATAAGTAGAAAGAGGGTCTTTTGGATCAAATCGAAAAATAATTTTTTGAAGAGGTCTTTGAACCGAATTAATTTCGATTGTCCTGTACATCTTTTCGATGTCAGCTGACACGACGTACCGGTGTTGACGAAAACGAAGTAAAATGGAAAAAAGGTCGTCTTGAACAACAGGTCCGGTCGTTTGAATGTCGTTCAGCGAAATACCGGAACTGGTAGGGGCCGAAGCGTCAAACACTACCCTAAGTTTGGTGGTTGAACATGATTCCCGAACAACGCCATGGTGGGGAATAAAATAATTGACTTGGGAATTGTCGGAGTTAGTAAGCGGAATAGTGTCCTTTGACATGTGGCCTAGATGTTCGTATTCACGCATGAACTCTAAATATCTTGATTTAAAAAGAGGTTCCCGTTGGAAACGACGTTCTAGGGATAAAAAGCGATTTTTTGCAGTACTGTAAGAATGCCCTAGGACACTTGGGTCATTTTTAAGAGGCATCGTGACTACAAAACGACCATCGTCGTTACGAAAGGTATTTTTTCGAAAATTTTCTTCACAAGCTCTTTCTTGTAAAGACAAAGAATGATGAGATGGAACATTATCGAGTTCCCAAAATGTTGTAAGGTCGGGAGAGGAATTTGTGAAGTTACAGAACTGTGAAGAGGTAAAATTACGAGTATTATGTGAAATGCTACCGGAAACAAGCCAGCCAAGCTTGGTTTCACATAAACGAGGAAGATTTTTACCGAGTTCTATAGAATTGGAACCTAAGACGTTCCAGAATACTTCGGCTCCTACCAGGATGTCAATGACCGACGGAATATTGAAATTCGGGTCAGCGAGCTTAAGACCTGATGGAATGGGGACATGATTAATATTAATAAAAGAAGACGGCAGAACGTTAGTTATCTCAGGCAAAATAAGACACTGAATATCCGTTACGTACGCACAGCATAAAGACTCTATTGTGAGTTGGCAAGACTGTGTACTAGTGGATACGTGATTGTTGATACCTGTGACCTTGGTACTCGTACCGCGTCGTGACAAACCCAGTTTATCACACAAACTCAAAGTCATAAAGTTGGCCGTACTACCGCTGTCCAGCAGCAGCCGTGCCGTGTACTTCTCATCGGTCGCGCTCACCACTCGCACCATCGCTGTGGACAGTAAAACATTCAAAGAAGTAGCAAGCTGCACAGAGTTAGCCGACAGTGCGACATCATTGGAGGTTGACGGAGAAGGCAAAGGCAAAGGATTTATTAGAGGTTTAGCCTCATTCGACTCTAAATGCAAAAGAGTATTGTGCTTATGTTTACAATACTTGCAGTGTGTTAATTTGCAATGTTTAACACCGTGGCCTAAACGCAAACAGTTCAAACAAACTTTAAGATCCTTTGCTTTTTGGATTCGATTCTCAATGGACAAGTTACGAAAAGATTCACATGAAAATAAAGAGTGAGACTGGGAGCAAAGCGGACAATTTATAGTATAAGTTTTATTTATTATTGATTTATTAGTTTGATTTTGATTATTATGTTTTTGATTATTATTGTTAGGATAGTGCGTATTATTAAGAGCAACTATAGTATTATTCGATAAATTTTGATTCGATTCAATCGATTCCAATAAGTCCGCTTTCCTATTAATAAATGTACAAAATTGTGACAAAGTGGGATCATCAGTTAAACTATTGCGATACTCTTCCCAGTGGCGACTAGTAACAGAATCTAATTTCTTTGCCATAATAAAGATAAGAAGAGTGTCCCAATATTGAGTAGGCTGATTTAAAGTTGTAAGCGCCCTTATGTTTTTATTGATAGTATCAACAAGGTTACGAAGAGAAATACTAGATTCTTTTAATATTGGTTGAACATCAAAAATAGATTGGATGTGGTTATTAATCAAAAGACGATTATTATTGAAGCGTTCGCATAGTAAATCCCAAGCAATTTTGTAATTATCCCCCCGAAAATCAATGTTTTTAATAATTAATGCTGCTGTTCCCCTGAGTGAAGCTCTTAAGTAGTGGAATTTATTTATATCATCAATGCAACTACTCGAATGAATTAATGAAACAAAAGTTTCTCGAAATTCCAACCAACACTGATAACTTCCGTCAAAATGAGGCAAAACAATTTTGGGCAAACGAATAAAATTATGTTTATTGTTTTGTGCACCTGAGTAAAAGTTGTCTGAGCCCGACACTGAACCTGCGACCTCGGTGACCTTCATCAGGCTGCGCGCAAGTGCTGACAGCGCGTAGTACTGCGACTCGAACTCCTCACGCTCAACGACCGCTGGCTGAGGGTCTTCCAACAAGATTTCGATTTCGGTCTGTAAAGCATCATATTCGGAATATAAGCACTCAAATTTACTAAAGCGATCTTGTAAGTCTAAACGTTGCAGCTGAGATAGGGGTGAAATGTCTTTAATTGATTTTAGGTATTTGTCAAAAATTGTAAGCTTAGATTTCATAGAACTGCGTTTCTTGTTTAAAATTTTAATATCAGCCATTTTGAAATGAAGATGACAATGCAATCGAAGTGCAATGAATGCGAATAGATTTACTAAATAGCTGCGACAAAGGAATGCGCACAAAAATATGGGTCAACAGCTGATTGCGATAAGCAGTTATTCTATTAATAGATCTTTTGTCAATCGATGCACAAAAGACATGGAATGTGGATCGGCTCAGTAGCAAGGTGCGTGCGCACGTGGCCGGTACTCGAATGCGGAAGTATGTTTCGCTTTGTGCAATAAGCAGGAATGATGTGCAGTTTAATGGATGAATTTAATTATTTTAGTGCTATTACACAAAGAAATAGTGGCTACTAGGAAAAATTAAGACAGGTAGGTATGACAATGATTTTCTAAATCGGCAAAAATATGAAATATGGGGATAGAAAAGGACTAATTGGAACGAACTCACTGTTTATCTGTACATATACTCCCAGAAGGTAAGGTGACTTGGGCTTCCTCGACGGTGATCGTTCGAAGTGGTGACGTTCCCACGTTGGCACGGTCGTAGTCCACTTGCGATCCGCGCTACTTGCAGACAATTAAACGACGTCTCGATCGCGGTTTTCCGGCGAGATTAATTTAAAAGGACCATTTTATGATGGATCCTTTATGGAATGAAAGCAGCGGACTGTAGTAAAATTAATATATTGGTACAAATCAAAAATGTATGAGAAATGCCGTTATGGTCGCCCGCTCGCGCGCTAGTTGGATGCCAAGTGGGGGGGCCGTCCGTCGTTTGGTCCCAGGTTTTGGGCCCGACCTCCGACCGCTGCCGAAGAATAACGAGAGCGCCGCTCGCGCTCCAACAGTTTGTTTGTCCACAAAGTTTGCGAACGAAGTTCGATCCACTACTATAAGGTAGGTAGGGTAGGGCATGCGAAACGTTATATTCAGTCAAAAGTACCAGGGCAACATAACTTACGAGGAGTTATTTTGATTTCATGCCGCGAATATTTCTTTTATCTCTTTAATTTTTCAAAAATATAAATCGAAATAACTCCTTTTAAGTAATGTTGCCCTGGTACTTTTGACTGAATTTTATTTATTTTATTTTATACCAAAACATTATTTTGTAAATAATGGTCCGTGGTTCACCTAGGTGAAATGATCCGGTGGACCACGGCTAAGAAGAGAGGAAAAACAGCGAAAAAGACAGAGTCGAGTTAAAAATGAGACGAGTTAGAAAATTGTAGAAAGAGCCGAGTTAAAAATAAGACGAGTTAGGAAAGTGTCAATATTGCAAAAGAGACCAACTAAGAAAGAGCCAAGTTAAAAATAAGACGAGTTAGGAAAGTGTCAAGTTTAAAAAAGAGACCAACTTAGAAAGAGCCGAGTTAATAATGAGACAAGTTTGGAAACTGTCAAGTTTAAGAAAATGACAAATTCGTCCTGAGACTTTAAAAATTCCTTAAAGTTCGGAGTGTGTAAAGAGACTATATACTATAGATAGCTCTTTAGTTCTCTATTATATATAGAGGTGGAAAAAACGGCTTAAAATTTTTAAACGTTGAAACGTTGTACTTTTTTTAATAAGCACGCTTAAAAAAGTGCTTTTTTGCTTAAATGCTTTTTTCGTTTGTACGTTGTGTTGAAACCGTTGAAGAAAAAAGCTTGCAACGTTGTGTTGCCAATAACAAACAAACTACGCGGAGAGCTTTTTAAACGGAACAAAATTATTGTGATATAAACAAAATATTGAATAAAACCTAATATTTTTTTTTATATTTCAATTAACTTTAACTTTACAAATTTAAAGTTAATTGCATTCTGCAATTTTTTCCTGAATTCTCGACATTTTATTTATGTTCACAACTTTAAAACTAATGCAGTTCAAATAATAGTGTTTACAAAATTTTATTTACTCATATCACCACCTCATACAATAAAATGTTTTACAATGTTTATTAACAACAAAACGTAAGTCACGTTAGCAATTTAAGCATACAACGCAAATTACGCAACAAACTGAACGAAAACGTGACACGTGCTCACTCCAAGACAGCAAAAAGCGTACTGCAGGGGCCGTAATCTTAGTACTGTCAACCTGGAAGCTTATTATTGTGAAAGTTGCGTAATTCTACCTCTAGGGGGCTCTTTACTTATAAGATAGTTCATTTAGCAATTGAATAGATGGCGCCACATCAACACTTGGACGGTGAGATATTAGTATGGTTATGGTGCGAATCAATATAATGATAAAATTCGATATTAGAAATAATGACAAGTTAGCGTTAATGGTTACCAAATCACTGTATACTTGACACTACTACTGTGGAGATCTGAGTTCAATCCTATATGAGTGCAAAAGGTTTTTGTGTTTTTTGTTTTGGGTTATCCTTTTTTCATTCATATTTTGCTATAAATAATAAATAAATAAGTCACCCATAAGGTTAATAAAATAAAATTTTCTTATACGAAAAATACGAACATAAAGTTTCATACTTCAATCGACAGATGGCGCTAGTGAGATACTTCCATAAAAATGATCGAAGATTGGTCTCTATTTCCTATTATATAAAAGTACTTTGTGGCGTACTGCTTGCTTACTGCTTTTTTACTTTTCGTTTAAAAAATTCAAACCAACCAAATAAAGTTGCATAATTATATACGCTAAAGTGCTGCCTTCAAATGGCAAAAACGCCGAATAGGAACGTTGAAGCAAGTAGTTCTACCACAACATGATAGATGGCGGGACTTTTACAATAAGTAGAAAGCACACTTTGCTTAAAATTGAAAGCGCGCTTTTGCACTTTTTTAAATAAGCACGTAATAGATTAGTGATAATAAAACTATGGAAAATAATGTAATGTCATAGTTAGAATGATTGATGTAAACCTTATTATTTGTTTGTAAGTTTATGTAATACTTAAATCATTATTTGTTGCTAAGTTTATTAAAATGATTTGATTTGATAACGTGATCCATGACGATCTGCTACCGTTTCCTGTTATTCGATTATTTTTGCCTAATTGTTATAAAAAGGAATTGATTTGATGTTGGTCTGCTACCGTTTCCTTTTATTCAATTGTCATTTTAAAATAGGTATAAAATAGATATCTTTATTATTAATTCAATGATAAATAATGTTAATTATATTATATTTTAATTGTCACAGGCTATTTATTTAATTGATGGTTATTTGTATAAAAGTATTGATTTGATCGTTTGGCGCCATATGGCAGACTTGTTTTCTGTAATGCTTACTCCTGATTGGTTGTTAAAATATTGGCGGGATATATCTTGCTCCTGCGGAGCGTAGCTTATTTTTAGTCACATTCTACTGTAGTGAGTCAAGTGAAAAGGTTGTGGAACAGAAAGTTAAGTATTATTCTAACATGTTTTATTTCTACTGTTCACATTATTCCATTCAATTATCCATTATTTTCTGTGTTTAATGCTTGTGTTATTTATTTAATCTGGTCGATAGTTGTTGCATAATGAACGTTAGTGTTACGTTAATTGTGTTACTTATTTGATGTGGTTAATAGAATTGTTGCTTATTGAACGTTCATTTTTTGTTAAATGTGTTATATATCTAAGTTAATTTGGTTGATAGAATTGTTGCTTAATGAACGTTCCGATTATGTTAATTATTTAAGATAATAAATTATTTGAACAATTGTTGAAGGACTTCTTACGTTTTATTAATAGTATTTCCCCTTAGTTTTCCTACATTCAGTTAGTCTATATTCAGTTAAATAGTCTACATTCAGTTAAATAGTCTACATTCAGTTCAATAGTCTACATTTAATTCAATAGCTTACATTAATTGCACTTTAAACTAAAGAGATATAATAGACAATAGCTTAGTTTTTGATTATATATTGCTCTATCTTACAAAAGCTATCATCAGAAGTGGGATTGTCTCTGTCCATTTCAAAATATTAACACCGTTTCCTAATAATTTTCAGGGTGGATGCTGATGTGATCGGCCAGATGACTCCGCTCCGCTGCCGTTGTGAGGTCTTGATCCCGAAACCTGCCTCGACGGAGCTACAAGCTGCTGTCGCAACAATTTCGAGTTCCTTGCGTCGAAAGGAAAAAAAAAACATCCGGACTCGTTCCCTGGTGCAAAGGCCGGTAAGGCCCTCGGTGGCTGTGTTTTTTTTACGATAACTGTGATTTATACACACAACCTGCTAGTCAGTTAATTTAGTTTAGCGAATTATTGTCGTAAAATTAGTAGAAGATAAGTAATTGAAATAAAGTAAAGATATTTATTGAAAAAAGTAATATGTGATGGTATTTGTGGTACACATTTGTGGTTTCATTAGTAGCATATAGTAGGATAATGCATTTAAAATGAGGTGAACAAAATATTTGTTTATTTAAAATAGGTTCACAAGTAGGTGAGCAGATTTTACTAAGTATGTACAAAGGTTTTATGTATTATGTCCAAACTTTTTCAAGTGCATAGAAATTGGTGACCGTTTGGGTTTAGCAAAAATTTTTTTTTTGCGGCATGGCTTATTAACTACGTCACTAGTACTATTATAAGTCTACACAACGAAATAACTTAATAATTTAATATTATTTGTGTATTTTGTTTAGTCATATTTCCATATTTTATGCATTATGGACGTTTTGGTTATCCTTCCCAAAGTAGTAATAAAATCATTTGACGAAAGCAGTCTTCTAACCTTTATCAAAGCATTAGTATCAAAGGTATTTAGCATTTTCATTAATTGTTTTCTTTAATTAAATTATCTATTTGAAAGTGTGTGAAAATAAAATCGGTCTAATAAGCCATTTTCTTTATACTCTTCGAGTATTTTAATGAGAGTAAGCATATTAAACACAACAATCTGAGCATGCTCCTTGTTCAAAATTTGTTTTTGTTCTCATTCAAAAATATGCTCAACCAAGTAAACTTGGGTTCGCTCGCCCAATGGTCGGAATTATAACGTTATTATTACTGATAATTCAAATTATATTTTTTTTATTATTGCTGGTTACTAAACTATTACTACCTATTTAGGCATTATACCTCTAATCATACTTATGAAAGGTTAGATTTATTGTCCTCGTTACAAGGTCTCCCGCTTAGGGTTTGCGAACCGATGACCTAGCTTCTATGAAATTAACGTGGTTGTAACAGCCTAGACTAAATTAATCATTTTGAGTTGAGTTGAGTAGAGTTCAGTTGTTGTCTTTTTCTAGTTTAAGACCACGCAGTTCACGAAATCTACTCTTTTGCTATCTCTGTACAATATGGTGGATTTGCACTATAGCTTTATTTTGCCAGAAATTTGTCAAAATTTAGTACATTTTAATTGATTTCTGAAATACTGGACCATAAAAAAAAAAGGTACCCGGTATAGCAAAAAGTTATCCTTTTTGTATAAAACATCATTATCATTGTCGTTGAAAATTACAAAATCTGACAAATGGAACTTTATTTCCTATGCTGATATTTACGATTTATTTTAGAATTACCGATCCATTTTTCAATATTCTGTTCGTTTATTGTTTTATGATTCTTTTTTTTTTAGTAGACAGTATTTTTTTTGTGTAGTGGAATTCTAAATAATGTCCTCACACTGAAAACTAAAATATATAAATTTTCGTCAGATCGTAAACTCGTCTAGCCTTACTTGCTATTGTGCTACTACTATACATAGGTACAGACAGATAGTAGTAGGTACTACTATCTATTATCTATCAACTACTATAATTACTTCTACTTCTACTATTTATAAACTATCCCAATAAGTTTATATCTATCAACTGATTAGTCTTTTTTATTTTAATATTTACGTTTTAGTGAGTCTTACAGAAGGCTTAATATTTTCAGTCAAATGTTTTTGAGTTATTTAGTTTTCGTTTTTCTTGAGATCTATATTATTATAGTTTTAATTGTTCACTTTCGAACTAGTCTACAAGAGACGTATTAAGATACTTTTGGTGACTGTTACCACTTGAAAGAAGAACGGCGTGATACTTAGAGCAACGCCGGCCAACATCGGCTTCGTCCCGGACACAATTTTTATTAAAACACAAGGCAGTTGTACTATTATCTATTCTGTGACAAGGCTGATATAATGTATATTCAATTAGGTATTAGTGTTATTACCTATGCTATGTTACATTTTCATGTTATTGAATGTAAAAAGTTATCGAGTACAAATTTCTTTGACAACTTTCTTTGCGGTTGTGTAAAAAGCTGTGGTCATAACCAAGAATCTTAAATATTCATATTCTATGGTCATATCTACCGAAGATTTTTACTGGTCGAGTATTCTATTGGTCTGATAACTATGTTGTTAGATAAACTAAAAGCTTAGTTTCTATATATATACGAGATTCTGATAGAATTTATACTTTTGGAATTCTTAAATATGTTGTAGGTATTAAATATACTATCAGATGCCTTGAATTCAAATCCTTTTTGGAATCCTTTTTGGTATTGATGTAGGGTAGGCATTGACGTTGCTATTGATGTTGGTATTGGTGTTGGTATTGATGTTGGTATTGATGTTGGTACTGATGTTGGTATTGATGTTGGTATTGATGTTGGTATTGATGTTGGTATTGATGTTGGTATTGATGTTGGTATTGATGTTGGTATTGATGTTGGTATTGATGTTGGTATTGGTGCTGGTATTGATGTTGGTATTGATGTTGGTATTGATGCTGGTATTGATGCTGGTATTGATGCTGGTATTGATGCTGGTATTGATGCTGGTATTGATGCTGGTATTGATGCTGGTATCGATGCTGGTATTGATGCTGTTATCGATGCTGATATTGATGCTGATATTGATGCTGGTATCGATGCTGGTATCGATGCTGGTATTGATTCTGGTATTGATGCTGGTATTGAAGCTGATGATAATGCTAATGATTCATGATTATGATAATGATAATGCTTATTTATTCGCAAACTGATGAAGCCACATGATATCCAACCACATATTTGTTTAATAGAATTCTTTTCTAATCATACATTGATTGATTTTAATTGTAGACATTAGTAATAAGTATAGTGGTTTAGTGCTTTGACTGTTTTTGGGCTACTATTTTTGCCCAGTCCAAGTTTTGACCATAATATGAATAAATTTATTTATTATTTGACTTTGTTGTTGTGGCTGATGGCCATCAATAGGCAGTGGTTTTGAAAATAATATAGTTATATAACTGTTTCAAGTCAGATTGGCCGGACGGTTTGTGTAAAGTGCAAAAAACCACTGTCTGTTCAAAAATCCACTGAATTTAATACCTTTGTGATTGCTGATAGCAATAGAACCAAATTATACCCTTACTTGTATTCAAGTCTGACGTGAACTCCACTTTTTAATAATAATTTAAAACGCTGCTAAGCCACATGCTTGGTATCGAATCATCTCACTGGCAGCGGGTGAATGTGATCGGTATGTCTATGTATGATTTGGCAGTTGTGTTTATTCCATTTAGTATAAATAAATAAAAATAAAAATAATTTATTTTCAGACCAAAGATCCATAGTTTGTTAGTAACAATAATATTTGAAACGCTGTTAAGCCACATGCTTGGTACCAGAATCATCTCACTGGCAGCGGGTGAATGTGATCGGTATGTCTATGTATGATTTGGCGATGAATGTTATAGGTATACCAGGTACACGATATTCGCTGGTCGGCCTTATGCTTGGTACTGGTTGATCTCACTGGCAGCGAGTGAATGTGATCAGTATGTCTATGTATTTGGCAATCGTGGCCTCGGTACATGGTATTCGCTGGTCGGTCAGATGCTTGATGTCAGTTATTCTCACCAGCAGCGGGTGAATGTTATTGGCATGTCTAGGTGTCTGGCAATACCTACCTATAAGTTATGTTGATATTAAGAAATTGGTATTCGCTGGTCGGTCAGATGCTTGGTGTCAGTTATTCTCACCAGCAGCGGGTGAATGTTATTGGCATGTCTAGGTGTCTGGCAATACCTACTAAAAAGTTGTTGTTATAAAAATGGAATAAAAAGTTTATTAATTAATAAAAAAGAAAGGTGGAGTAAACGTATTATTATATTAATAAAAGAAAGTGTCTCACGGATTCCGGTTAAACTCCTGTTAAGTTTGTTGACAACTAATTTCATTTCTTTAATTTCCTTAATTCTTAGATTCAAAGTGTTGAAAATATTATTAACCGAAAGTGGCGGAAACTCGTGAGATTTATCAAAGTACTAAATTACTCATTATGAAACAATGTTCAAAATGTACTTAAAAATGGGTATGTATTGCAATAATGTTATGAAGAATAAAATAAACATTGTATTTTTTTCTTTTCTATATTTTTATGTACACACGACAGCACGTCAGGTTATACAATTAAGCTGCGAAAACAGCTTTTATTATAGGGCATAAAAGCGGCCTCAAGGGCAAAATGTATAGTCTGAGGTGCCGTTGTGTGTACTTCGAGGACGAAGTACTGTCAGTATGGCCGTAATAGATTAGTGATAATAAAACTATGGAAAATAATGTAATGTCATAGTTAGAATGATTGATGTAAACCTTATTATTTGTTTGTAAGTTTATGTAATACTTAAATCATTATTTGTTGCTAAGTTTATTAAAATGATTTGATTTGATAACGTGATCCATGACGATCTGCTACCGTTTCCTGTTATTCGATTATTTTTGCCTAATTGTTATAAAAAGGAATTGATTTGATGTTGGTCTGCTACCGTTTCCTTTTATTCAATTGTCATTTTAAAATAGGTATAAAATAGATATCTTTATTATTAATTCAATGATAAATAATGTTAATTATATTATATTTTAATTGTCACAGGCTATTTATTTAATTGATGGTTATTTGTATAAAAGTATTGATTTGATCGTTTGGCGCCATATGGCAGACTTGTTTTCTGTAATGCTTACTCCTGATTGGTTGTTAAAATATTGGCGGGATATATCTTGCTCCTGCGGAGCGTAGCTTATTTTTAGTCACATTCTACTGTAGTGAGTCAAGTGAAAAGGTTGTGGAACAGAAAGTTAAGTATTATTCTAACATGTTTTATTTCTACTGTTCACATTATTCCATTCAATTATCCATTATTTTCTGTGTTTAATGCTTGTGTTATTTATTTAATCTGGTCGATAGTTGTTGCATAATGAACGTTAGTGTTACGTTAATTGTGTTACTTATTTGATGTGGTTAATAGAATTGTTGCTTATTGAACGTTCATTTTTTGTTAAATGTGTTATATATCTAAGTTAATTTGGTTGATAGAATTGTTGCTTAATGAACGTTCCGATTATGTTAATTATTTAAGATAATAAATTATTTGAACAATTGTTGAAGGACTTCTTACGTTTTATTAATAGTATTTCCCCTTAGTTTTCCTACATTCAGTTAGTCTATATTCAGTTAAATAGTCTACATTCAGTTAAATAGTCTACATTCAGTTCAATAGTCTACATTTAATTCAATAGCTTACATTAATTGCACTTTAAACTAAAGAGATATAATAGACAATAGCTTAGTTTTTGATTATATATTGCTCTATCTTACAAAAGCTATCACACGCTTATTTAAGTGCTTTTCGTTTAAACGTCCAACTCTAATTATATATCTATGGTGGTAACCATGGCAAATTACTTGTTGATAGATTTTTCTACTTTGACAAATGGTGATCTTTTCGCATATTCAAATACTTCTTAAATACTTGTTAATATTTAGTTTAACTACAAATAAACAACAATTCACTAAGTTCAATCCGTTTATTATTGCCACATAGAGATTCATCAACTGTAAAAAGTTAATAGAATGTAAGGATATTTGCGACAAGATATGGAAGGGAATCTTTTCAAGCTTGAGAACAAGTGATTGTTACTTTTACTATATAATTTCAAAACAAACCTTTCTTTTAAATAGTTAAACCTTATACTCAACGGAGGTAGTCTACATTCAACTTGTAATGTATTAATTGGAGTACTTTTAAATGCTCCAGTAACAAGTCTCATGCCCTTATTCTGAATTTTATTTAAAATATCAACCAACTTAATATCACCTGCAAAACAAAGAAACCCATACTCAAAGTGGCTACGAATAATTGATTTATATAATAGTAGTAATATTTTAGGATCAGCACCCCAAGATGTTCTACATAATGTTTTTAAAATATTGAAGGCTTTGTTAGCTCTTATACTTAATAAATCAACATATTTATTCCATTTTAGGTCATGACAAAATATTATACCTAAGAATTTAGCCTCATTTGAAACGGGAATAGGAGATTTGTTATAATAAACACCTGGAGAAGCGTTATTTATTCCAAACACAACCACTTTTGATTTAGTTGCATTAATATCAAGATTTCCTCAGATGGCGCTAGTCGTCTCGTAAACAGTGAGCTCCCGTATAAATGATATTAAAAGTTAATTTATGGTGAATTCTCAATGTTTTTTTAGTGCAACACAAAGTTTTAAGTATAACACCTATGTGACATTGTTATAAATGTGCAAGAATCTCTGAAACCGTAAAAATAAACAAGTGCCGTGACGATAAACTAAAAGTGAAAATAATAATCCACCTAAAGACAACTAAAGTTTTGATATACACTAGTCGATCAAAACGAACATATTTTTTACAGTACAATACTATTGCAGTGCTTTTTCGTATAAATTGAACATTAAGTGATATTTTTTTTACTAACTGTGTGGTAACTTAAAATTATTTGATGTACTGTCACCCGCCAATTCTTTATTTATAAACTTTGCTGCTACTGATCTGTACCGTATATTTGCCGCATCTTTCAAGACTCGCTTGGCGTTGTACGGTGATCAGTGGAGTGCGGACAGTTTGAAGTCGATAGTTCAGACTTCAAATCAAAGGCGGAACATTTTTTTTTTCTTCTGAACTTTTTTGTTTTACTTTTTCCCGTGATGATATCCAAGACATCGTTCAGGCCATGACTGAAAAAATGGATCAAAATTTTATTAAGATGCGTCAAGATATGATTAATGTTTTTAATGAGACTTTGAAACCTATCAAAAATGAATTATCACAAATGAATGAATCTATGAACTTTATAAGTAGCCAGTACGATGATATGAAAAAGGCAAATGAGTTCACTCAGGAAAAGGTCAAAGAATTGGAAAAGGAGAATACGCAATTGAAAACCAACGTAGAAGATCTTAATCTTCGTCTTGCTCAAATCGAGCAGCAGTCACGTCAGTGCAATATTGAACTTCAATGCGTACCCGAGCACAAAAATGAAAATCTGTTGCAAATGATAATGGAGCTTGGAAAATCAGTAGGTTGCGAATTAAATACCAATGAGGTTTTGAATTTTACTCGTACGGCAAAGGTAAACCGCTCTAGCACGCGTCCTCGATCTATTATAGTACAGTTGGCATCTATAAGACTAAGGGACCAGGTTCTTGCATCAACTATAACCTTCAACAAGGCAAACCCAAGAAACAAACTCAATAGCTCTCATCTTGGACTGGCTGGTAACTCTGTCCCAGTATTTGTATCCGAACACCTTTCACCAATCAATAAAACCCTGCATGCTGCTGCCCGACGTACTGCCAAGGAGAAAGGTTACAAGTTTGTTTGGATAAGGAACGGTAAAATCTTTTTAAGGAAAAATGAGGAATCAGACTACATAATTGTACGAAATATGGACATGCTAAAGGACATTAAGTAATTATTGCTTAAATTGTGTTGGTTAATAATTTTCTTTGTTATGGTCATACATGTAAGTGGTCTCTAAATGTTCAAAGAGCTAAATACACTTAACATATATTATCAAAATACACGCGGTTTGAGAACAAAAACTCATAATTTTTATTGTAATGTAGTTTGTAATAACTATGATGTTATAGTTCTTACAGAAACCTGGCTAAATGACTCAATTATTAACAGTGAGCTCCTTGATGATAGGTATGTAGTTTATCGGAAAGATAGGGTAAAAAACGAATTTTGCTTAAAAAAAGATGGGGGTGGTGTTTTGATAGCCGTGTCTAAGCGATTTAATTCCAAAAGAATGTGTAGCTGGGAAACAAAATTGGAAGATCTCTGGGTCATTATTGAACTACCTGTCTCGCAAACAATTAATGAAATTGCATTATGTGGTGTCTATTTGCCATCTCCTCTAAATCAGTCTGTACTAGACCATTTTGTAGAGAACTGTAGTAGAATTATGGAACTGACAAATAATAGCAGTACTGGTCATCTATATATATAAAATTCAAAGTCCTGACTGACTGAGTGAGATATCAACGCACAGCCCAAACCGCTGAACCTAGAAACTTGAAATTTTGCACACAGACACCTTATACAGTGTAGGCATCCACTAAGGAAGGATTTTTGAAAATTCTATCCCGAAGGGGATGAAATAAGGGATGAAAGTTTGTATGAAAGTCCCTCGGTTTTGAAGCTAGGATCTTCAAATTTTGTGTTTAGGCTGACCATTAAAAATAAATAAATACGTGTCTGAGTGTTTTCCAAAATTCTACCCCCGAAGGGGTCAAAAAGGGGATGAACTTATGTTTAGAAGATAATCCTTTATTTTGGAAGTAAAAATCGCTGAATTTGTAATTTATACAAATACAAATACAAAGAACTTTATTCAATTCCACAATTTTGGGTAGGTAAGTACATCAGATCATCATACTCAAGATATCCCGGACGTCAGCCTGTACGAGATTAGTATGGCTCTCAAACAGCTGAAAAACAACAAGGCGGCGGGTGACGATGGAATCACTACAGAACTTCTGAGAGCGGGCGGTAAGCCGATACTCAAAGTCCTCCAGAAGCTCTTTAATTCCGTCATCGTCCAGGGCAGAACGCCAAAGACATGGAACAAAAGTGAGGTGATCTTGTTCTTTAAAAAGGGTGACAAGTCCCTCTTAAAGAACTATAGACCCATCTCGCTTCTGAGTCATGTCTATAAGTTGTTTTCGAGAGTCCTTACGAATCGTCTCGCTCGCAAGTTCGACGACTTCCAACCTCCCGAACAAGCCGGGTTCCGAAAAGGCTTTAGCACCATAGACCACATCCATACGCTGCGGCAGGTTATACAGAAGACCGAGGAGTATAATGAGCCACTTTGCTTGGCGTTCGTGGACTATGAGAAAGCCTTTGATTCGATTGAAACCTGGGCGGTGCTGCAGTCTCTCCAAAGGTGCCAAGTGGACTATAGGTATATCGAGGTGTTGAGGTACTTATACCAAAATGCCACCATGACGATCCGAGTACAGAACCAGAACACAAATCCTATCCAACTGCAGCGTGGTGTGAGACAGGGAGACGTTATTTCTCCGAAACTGTTCACAGCTGCGTTGGAGGACATCTTTAAGCTCTTGGACTGGAAAGGACTCGGCATCAACATTAATGGCGAGTACCTAACACACCTTCGTTTTGCCGATGATATAGTCCTTATGGCTGAGACCATGGAAGACCTGAACACAATGCTCGAAGATCTCCGTAGTGCTTCCCAAAGAGTGGGTCTTAGGATGAACATGGAAAAGACGAAAATTATGTCAAATGCCCATGTTGTACCCTCTCCAGTTCATGTTGGGAACACTACACTTGAAGTTGTTGACCATTACGTATACCTAGGACAGGCAGTCCAGTTAGGTAGGTCCAACTTCGAGAAAGAGATCTCTCGCCGAATCCAACTCGGGTGGGCAGCATTCGGGAAGCTTCGAAAAATCTTCGCGTCCGACTTACCTCAGTGTCTCAAGACGAAAGTCTATGAACAGTGTGTGTTGCCAGTGATGACTTACGGCAGTGAAACGTGGCCGCTAACTATGGGTCTCATAAGGAGGCTCAAGGTCGCTCAGCGTGCAATGGAGAGAGCCATGCTCGGCGTTTCCCTACGTGATCAAATCAGAAACGAGGAGATCCGCAGGAGAACTAAAGTAACCGACATCGCTCGAAGGATTGCTCAGCTGAAGTGGCAATGGGCGGGACACATAGCGAGAAGAACCGATGGCCGTTGGGGCAGAAAGGTTCTGGAATGGCGACCGCGCACCGGACGACGCTCCGTGGGTAGGCCCCCGACAAGGTGGACCGACGATCTGGTGAAGGTCGCGGAAAGCCAGTGGATGCAGGCAGCGCAGGACCGATCGTCGTGGAGATCCTTAGGGGAGGCCTATACCCAGCAGTGGGTGTCGTGTGGCTGATATGATGATGATGAAGTACATCAGAGCTTATGTTAGGTACATTATGAAACCGAAAAGGTTACCACTCAGCATAAGTTGCAGCATGATCAACACCTGCAACGCTGATATTCTGCGGAACCTTGAATTGTATGTAGGTACATGGTACATGCCGAACAAAATAAATAGGGCTATGTTAATTACATTCATATTACCATTGAGCTACAAAATACTACCTATATATCACACACATTTCACTAGTATGAACAGTGGATCAAAAAACTGCAGACATATTACTTTTGGTATGAGTTGTACTATGATGAGAAATTTATTACATAGAAAATAGTGTTATTTAAGTTAAGCACAGTCGCCTGTTAGGATACCTTTTGTTGTTCAAGCAAATAATTTTTTAATTTACGTTTGAAAGAATTAACCGATAGAGAAGCTTTTACAGGTGGTGGAATATTGTTCCAACATTTCGTGGCAGCATAACGAAAGCTACCACGAAAAGCAGCCGAACTGTGCATGGGGCATATGAGTATTGAAGTTAGTCTAATTTCGCGTTGTGAGAAAATCAGTTTTTCGTAAAGATATCGAGGTCGGTGAGACTTAATAATTCCAAATAGCAACGTGGAAAAGTGGAGTAATCGTCGAGCCTCCATTTTAACGATGTTTTCACTGTTAAGAAATGGCGTTACATGCCCACGACGTGGAACTGGGAAACAGAAGCGCGCACAAGCGTTTTGGACGCGTTGAATAAGAGCCTTTGTTCGGGATAACAAGCAGCTATTAATTACAGCATCAGCATAGTTCAGCTTGGATAAAATGAGAGCATCGCATAATCTTATTCTCATATCAGTGGAAAGATGTTCCCGAATTTTGTATAGTACCTTCAACCTGTAAAAACAGTTCCTGACAGTGCCAAGCACGTGTAGTTCGAATCGCAAATGGCTGTCCATCATAAGACCTAGATTTCTGGCTACATCTACATGTTCCAAACAGTCGCTTTCTATTAGGATACGTGGTTTTTCACTTGTAATTTTACTCACCTGGAGCTTTGTGCCAAGTACGAGAAATTTTGATTTAAGTGGGTTCAGAAATAAGCTGTTCTGTTTGGACCATTCTGTTAGCCGCGCGAGATCCTGATTGATCAGGTCAACTGCAGTTGCTGTGTTTTCAGGTTTAAATGATAAATAGAGTTGCAGGTCATCTGCATACATATGAAACTTACAGTGAATGAAACATTTGGTTATATCAGCAATATATAATATGAACAAAATAGGGCCCAAAATGGATCCCTGAGGAACTCCAGACTTTAGAAATAAATTTTCAGAATAAGCAGTAGATCCAAAACGATCACGTAGCTCAACCCTTTGCGAACGTCCGAGCAAGTAACTTGCAAACCACTTTATTGTACTTAAGGTAAAACCATAATAAGCAAGCTTTGACAGGAGAAGATCTATATTAATTGAATCAAAAGCACGTGAGAAGTCTAACAGCACAAGTATTGTACCCTCTCCCACATCTTGAGCAGCCAAAGCATCATCTATTACATCGAGAAGCGCTGTCGTTGTACTATGAGACTTTCTAAAGCCAGATTGTTTTAAAGGGAGTATATCATTGGCTTCAAGGAAGGCGGTCATCTGCTCACAAACTATTTTTTCCAGAACTTTAGACATAGTAGGTAAAATACTAATTGGTCTTAAGTCATTCAGGCTAGTTGGATCGCTTTTTTTCGGAATCGGCTTAATCACTGCCTTCTTCCAAAGATCAGGAAAAGTACTGGATTCTATTGAATTATTAACAATTGCAGTAACAATGCTCAAAGTTTGCGGAAGGGTTAATATTAACATATCTTTTGAGATTCCATCTACACCCTGAGCATTGCTAGATAAAGACTTAATTATTTTAAAGACAGTTGCTTCATCTACAGGTGACAAAGTGAAATTAGCAGAGCTGAAGCGATGAAATTCAAAAAACGTTAGGACAGAAAGGCTTACATTATCTTTACAATTGACTTTCAAAAAGTGTTTGTTAATCTCGTTAGGATTGTCAAAATGATTCGGCAGCTCCTCATACTTACTCTTATTAAAATCGACGACGTTACGCTTTATGTTTTTCCAAAGAACACGCGGATTATTGATATTTTTATTTATATTTGTTTGGAAAAACGCAGACTTTTCTGTAAATAAAGCTGTTGATACAGTAGTTTTTAACTCTTTATAATAATTTTTATGGATGTCAAGTTTTGTTTTGTGGCTTTTAGCGAGAGCGTTATCCCGAAGAGCCATCATTTCCTTTATAGTATAAGTTATCCAAGGGTAACTAATTTTTCTAAAACATTTTGTTACATATGGCGCATGGTGGTCAAATAAAATTATAATATAAGCGTTAAAATCATTTAAGGTAGAATTGACATCCTCACCAATCAAGCTATCCCAGTTAATTGAATTCAAATCTGCATCAAACTTCGGAACATCAATGTTTCGCAAAGGTCTATATGTGCGGCACTTCGGTACTGGCTTAGGCTTTTTAATATTGAGCTCACAGGAGATAAGAGCATGCCTACCTAGCTCAGGTATGCGATGAACATTAACTTCATTTACTTTCATATTAGAACATATTAAATCTATAAGGGATTCAGAGTTATCAGTAAAATGCGTAGGCTCAGTAACATATTGTTCAAGATTAAAACAGCTTAGGAAATCTAATAATTTTTTGGCATTACTTTCATTTAGTTTTAAGCAGTTTATATTAAAGTCACCCAGGAGGACAATGCGATCATATGTTGAGAATGCGCACAAAGTTTCCGTTAGACTGGTGAAAAAGTTATCTACGTCGTACCAGGGTGGGCGATACGCCGTACCAATAGCTACCCTAAGGCCATTAATTTTGAGACCCAGCCACATCTGCTCAGTGGGTGAGACATCAGGATGATCCAACACTCGTGCAGTAAGGCCGCGGCGGATGTAGAATCCAACTCCTCCGCCTCGAGACCGCAGGCCTGCCGGGCGAGGTATGTGACGAAGTCGATATTCGGGGATAGAAGGTGCGCGAGCTTCCTCACCAGCGCGCAACCATGTCTCGTTTATGGCTAAGATGTCTACCGGATGCCGTTCCATGGCTGCAACAAGCTCGTCGTGACACGTTCCCAAAGATCCAGGATTCAACAAACCTAACGAAATATTTTTAGTAATATGCAGAACAATATATGAAAACAGAATTTCAATGTATTTGGAGTTATTCAAATAAAAGGTGAGCATAGTTTTATGGCGCCAGTTTAAGAAAATCGAGTACAAGACATTATTGCCAGAGTATAATAGACATGTAGAAATGTTTTTATTAGTATGCAAAACAATATTGAATGAAGTTTCAATGTATTTAAATATATAAGTATAGGATATAATTTATTTATTTATTTATTATTTTTTTTATTTATTTTTACAAACACAAACTTATAACTATCATTACAGGTACTATCTAACCCAATGCGATAGTTACAGCATTTTTGTTATGCCTACTTATAACTTATAACAAATTATCCACGCAGCTAATTTTGTGAATTCACTCAGAGAACAAATAAACAAATCCGTTTCTTTATCAATGAGGTTGATTGTGTGGAATGCGCGCGTCAGTGGAGCTTTGCGCAGTAAGTTCGTGCGAGCTGTAGGCACCTCCAGTAGGTTCGGCCGGCGCCGTCGCCAGACGTATTCATTTGGAACACAAATACACATCATCCCTAGCACCTCCGTATTATTTATCTTACCTCTAAGTACCGCAAAAATGTATGAAACCAGACTGAGCTCCCTCCTAACTCCTAGCTGGTTGTATCCTACCATACCCAAAATGAATAATGTTGGATACTGTAATGGGTAAAAAGGGTAAACTCCATAGAGTTTTAAGTATAAATACCTAACAAATTTGTTCTGTACCCTTTCCAACATAAGATTATATTTCTGTTCATGAGGGGCCCAAATCATCGCGTTGAATTCCAAATGACTCCTAACTAATGTATTATACAAAGCTATAATGGCTTGTACATTTGTGAAATTATTTACCGTTCGCATCATAAATCCCAATGTTCTGAAAGCCTTTTTGCAAATGTCTACTATGTGTTCTTTAAATGATAAATCCGCTGTAAATTTTACTCCTAAATCCCTAACCTGTACTACCCTACATAAAGGAGCTCCATCAATGTTATAGAGGTATTTTATGTGGGTCTGTTTGCGAGTAAAAGACATCGCTTGACATTTCGATGTGTTGAATTGTAACATGTTCTCTTGACTCCATTAAACCACCCTATCTATGTCCTCTTGGAGTTTGTTACCATCCTCTACGTTTTTTATTTTCAACGACAACTTAAGGTCGTCCGCAAACAATAAACATTTTGAATTCTTCACGACCTCAGGCAAATCATTTATCATGATTAAAAATTCCAAAGGACCCAGGTTTGATCCCTGACTTACGCCAGACCATGTAAAATACGGTTTCGATCTATGCCCCTCGTACTCCACATACTGCTGTCTATCTGTCATGTAGCTAGCGAAAAAATTCAATAGATGTGGGGTGAAACCAAATCCTGCCATTTTTTTAAGAAGCACATCGTTATTTACCAAATCAAACGCTTTTTTAAAATCAAAGTATGTAGCATCGGTTTGTCCCCCACCATCTACTGTTGGTATTAATTCAGCCACTAGTGCAAGAAGGTTGGTTGAAGTGCTTCGAGCTGGTCTAAAGCCGTGTTGTGCCTCCGTTAATTGTGAGTGTACCTGTTGGTATATGATTCTATGTAAAGTAGACTCAAACACCTTTGCGGGTGTTGAAAGTACTGCTACGGGTCTATGATCTTCAACACTTGCCCCAGTTCCTTTTGGAACCGGAACAACCTTTGTGATTTTCCATCTTTCTGGAAATACGGCTAAGTCTAAACACTTATTGAAAATGTGAAGCAGTGGCTTCGCTAGAACTAACCTACAATCTTTAAAAATGAATGGTGGAATACCATCAGGTCCGGCCGATGTTTTTGGCTTTAGTTGTTTAAGCGCAGTTATTACGTCACTGAGTTGTAACTGATTCAAGTGAACTCGAGCCGCCCCGTTACCCCCACCGGCATTTTGTATCGCCGTGCTCACCTTCAATTCGGCTCTCTGTTTACTGTAAACAGAATGAAAATATCTAGCAAACTCGAAAACACACTGTTCGTCCGTCAAAACCTCCCCATCCTTCAAAATGTTTCTCGATTTACGGTTGCTCTTTTTTGTATTAATATAATTCCAAAAGGACTTCGGGTCCTTTTTGAGATTATTTTGTAAACAGTTTCTATATTGATTATGTGTGGCAACTAGGATGTTTTTTACTTTAGTTCGCAACTCTGAAATTTTTTTAAAGTCAGTTTCTAATCCGGTTGTCTTATATTTTTTATGTAAAATTGCTTTATATTTTATTAACCCGATAATTTCGCCCGTGTACCATTCGGGGTAAATCCTACCAGAACCTCTCTGTTTACCTTTTTTTTTCGGTACACACTTTTCAAATATTAAATTAATTTCCTTGTAAAAATAATCTAAACTTTGTTCTAAATCCAACGAATAAATTGGGGTCCAATCAATGTTATTTATTAGTGAATATAATAGTAAGAAATCCGCTTTGTAAAAATTATATGTAACGGTACCTGTGTCTATGCTGGATACTGTAGGTGTACCTGTCAGTAAGTCGCGAGCGGGGCTCCCAGTGGTGATGGACGATGCCATCACCGTCACTTCCAGTGGCGGATGGTACTTATCGACGCTCACCAGGCAAGAATCTGCCGCCCGCACTCTCACACAATCCTCCTCGTCAAACGAACTCAACACTAAGTCCAATGATCGATTGTCACAATTACCCACTTTGTTGCTCTGAGCAAATCCACAAAAAGATTGAAAGTATTCAAAATAATTTGTTACTTCCGACGAACAAGAAAATGGGTTAAAATCTCCTATCACTATCATTTTTTTATAACTAGCATTTAATTGTTCTATAATTTTGAACATAACCAAATATTCATTTTCGTGACTACCAGGTGGAATATACAGAACACATAACAAAAACAAAAAACGATTTCTTAAAAACACGGAAGCACTGACTAGTTCAAAGACATGATTATCAATGTTTACGTCGCTCGGACAGTTCACCCGTCGTAGCTCAAAGCGCGGTGCGGCCACGAGACACGCGCCACCCTGCTTGCGACCGTCCGCTCGGTCACATCGTAGAATAGTGAAACCCGGGGGTATTAACTCCGCGTCTTGAATGGAACTGTTACAGCCAGTTTCTGTTATGGCATACAAGTCAGCATTTGATGATGAGATGCTTGTATAAAAGTCATCCGTTTTTGTTCTTAGTCCTCTGACATTTTGATAGTATATCTCAATTGATCGATTTGATTTTTTGATTGATTTATTATTATGTGTGTTGAGATCTGTCATATGATTTTCGAAACCAAATCCATTCGCAGAATTCAATGTTTACGGGCCAACTTTCCGGATTATTTATTCTATCATAATGACTTTCCGGGACACCAATAATGAAAGAGGCGTAATCCCTCTCCGTCTTGTGTTTTATTCTTTCTATTTTCACTTGTATATCCGCGTCGTATAAGCTTTTAATATATGTTTCTAATTTTTTTTCTGTAGTATCTTTATTGAGACGCCATACGTGTAAATATTTTTTCTTTTCAGTTCCCTGAATCACATTAACATTTGAGATGCCGCCTTTTTTTACTTCACGATTGGGGTATCTACCTTTTTTCTTATTATTAACGGTTTGCCAATCCTCGTCTTTATAATTTCCGCCATTCTTTTTATTGCTGTTCCTTTCATCACTTTGTAGTTTTTCTTCCTGCGACAAAATGTTTGCTGGTTTCATGGCCACACACTCCTTATCCTTTGCTTCTTGGGCCGGTCGCATTTGCTTGTTTTGTTTTACTGCGTCTACAAATGATCCCTTTTGGTTACTAGGTGTTGTCATTTCCTTATTTGTTCTCTTATCAGCTTCTAATTTCATATTTTCCTGTATAAGTGAATTTATTTTGGCTTCTAAAGTATCAATTTTATTAGCTTTTTCTTGAACTACCTTCAAAATTGATTTCACTTCTTTTAATTCGTTTTCTGTTTTTATTAATTTACTTTTTAATAGTGTGTGCTCCTTCATTTGTTCCTCCCACTTTATGTTCATCTCCTTACGAAATTCTCTTATCTCCTCTAGGAGTTTGTTCTCCGTATACGAGCCAACTAGTTCGTTGTTATTGTGACGAGTCCCTCTTACGGTATTTATGAAATTAGTTGGTGTTGTAAATGTTGTATCCATGATAACGTTGTCACGTACCGGTGTTCCTGTGTTGGCAGGGCAGCACTCCGGACAGATCCATGTATCCTTATATTCTTGCGTAAGTGTGTCGAAACTCTCAACCGAAACGGCAAGACATTTCAGATGGTACCTCTTCTTACACGACTGTTTTGAACACTCCATGTATAAAACATCGCAGATAGAGGCCTCGCAGACAGAACATTTTGTTACCATTTGTGTAATTCCCAAATTGTTAACAATAATTATTTAATTTTAACTATCGCACCAAATACACGTCACTACGTAAGATGGCGGCGGCGTAAAATAATATTTAGGTATGGGATATTACCACCAAAATATAATAAACCCATTGAAATGTTTTCAACAATAAAATGTGAAACGATATCTGAGAACGAAATCTCAATGTATGCAGAGTTATTCGAGTAAAGAGTGAGCAAAGTTAAGTGCCTCCAGTTCAATGAAGCCAAGTACTGGACATTACCACCCAAACACAATAGACCTGTCGAATAGTTTTTAGTAATATATAAAACAATACCCAAAAATAAGATACCCAAAAATAAGATTTTTATGTAATTACAGTTATTTAAATAAAGAGTAAGTAACGCAATTTGTTGCCAGCTTAAGAAAATCAAGTTTAAAACATTATTACCCAAAAACAATAATTCCAGCCAAACGCCTCCAGTATTATTATGCTGAGCAAAATACAAAAATATGCCGATGTAATTAAAATTATTTAAACAAAGAGTGAGCAAAGTAATATGTCGCCAGTTCAAGAAAATCAAGCCTAAGGTATTATTACCCGAGTACAATAAACTCATTGAAATGCCTATAGCAATAAGCAAAATATAATACGAAAATAGCATTTCAATGTTTGAGTTATTTAAATAGAGAGTGAACAAAGCAATATGTCGCCAGACTAAGAAAATTAAGTATAAGTTATATTTATTTCTGTTTGTATGACCAGAATACAGTAAATCTATTGGGACGCTTCCGAAAATAAGCAAAATAACATATGAGAGATGCCAGTATAAGCAGATTAAAGATAGACCACTACAGATTATCATGAAGAACTTAGTGCTTCCTATTGTATACAAACAGGGAATATGAACAACACATGAAATATTACAAAAGTGAACATTTTGAGCATCATTGTTTAAACACAGAGTTACATTAGGCAACTTAGAGGGTATAAATTTATGGATCTTAAAAACTACAATAACAAGAATGGGAACTTTGTACTTAAATCTACTTTTTTTATGATAGAAAACGTTATGATAAACTTCAAATGTATGTTTTTTTAGTTCACAACTGTTAGCATAACAAAATTGACATCTTTGGAATACATCTAATATTGACAAAGAAACTACTTTACTGTCAATAAGAGTTACACAAAGAATATAAGTACTAACCAAAGCCAAAAATAAGTTCCACACAAACCTATCAGCCACCAAAAACCCTCTTCATTTCAATCTCGTCACGGATCCTCATAGCTGGTTTGTCACTGCTGTAGCGAACAAATATGCTGCCCTGACGGGTCCACACGTAGCGCCACTGCAATCGACGTGCTTCCATGCGTACCTTGTAAAAGAGTTCCCGGTTGTATCGCGTGAGCCGCTCATTCACATAAATACGGCGAGGAGGGTCAGCAGCAACACCAGGAATATCAAGGCCGCTAGTATCTAGTGCACGCCGCACGCGTGCCGCTTGCAGCAGCTGGTCCCGCACCGCACGCCTCACCAGCCGAACCGCTAGCGGCCGGGATCCATCGCCACCACCCACACGTCGAGGTCCGACACGTACAGCGCTCGCTATCTCATGCTCGCCCACGTTCATACCCAGTTTTTTTGCTTAGCAAAGTTACGAGATGAGTTGGGTTCTCAGCAGGAGTTTCGGGCAATCCAGTGATTTCAAGGTCATTTTGAAGTAACTCCTGGTCGCGATCGTTCAACTGCGCCTTCAGCCGTTCCACGCTCACTGCCGCGTCACTTTGAGAGCTAGCGTTGCAGGCGTCCAGATGTTTTTCGAGCGAAGATAAACGTTCTTCAAAGTTATTCACCCGCGCCGTGATAGTTTGGATGGAGTCAGCAATTATTTCCAACTTAGCAAGTATTTCACTTGAACAAGCACTGAATGCTGTTTTAATGTGTTTTTCAATAGAAGCGGTCATACTTTCATTAAAATCATGTTTTAAATTACCCAATGCTTCGCCAAGGACGCCGGTTATTGCTAGGTCGGATGTCAATTCAGACCGGCTCGGTTTTCCACGTAGTGTGACATTACTATTGTTCATCAAAGAGAATGGCGGTGATTCACAGTTGTTTGATAAATTATCATTGCTTGGATCGTCGCTCATTACTTGCTCATGATCTTTTACCGGTGTCGAGTATTTACTATCACCTTTATTATGAAGTTTATCCAAGCAATTATCACATGACCATTTCGTTCTTTTGTCTTTTTCCATAAGCGTAAATCTTTTAAACGATACATTAGCACAATCGATATCGAAGTGATTTTTACAAAGAGAGCAGAGTAGATATTCTCTGTTTGTGATCTTTTTAGCACATTTTGAGCAATTAATCGCAATCTTAGATGCCATCTTGTGTGACAAAAAATTCCTTCGAATTCTATCTTCGATCAAATCAATCTCAGACTCTCAGATGAAGCAGAGCAGTTGCAGTGATTTTTGCGAAAACAGCAATAGTGCAACGTCGATAGAACACCGCCGAACGTAGCTACAGGTGAAGTAATGGCTGCCTTTGAATGAGTGCGTTCACGATATTTTACGAGTTTATAAATACAAAATCCGAAGACACTGGTGATCCACTATTTCACTTTTATATTCCTTATTGCACGGGCTTTATTTTGAGTAGATTTATGCTATGTATTAACTTATCTTTCTGCTATTCTTGTGTAGTTAAGTACCAATGATTTTATGTTAGCACACCTTTTTTTTTTTTTTTTTTTTGGCTTACAAATGGAAATCTAACGCATTGTATATTGTTATTGGTAGAATTTCAACCCCTATGGGTTCCCTATGGGGATGAAATGGGGTAAATAAACCTAAAAATAGATATGGATGTCGCTATTGGGGTTTTCTGGGATGACGATTGCGAAAATTACATTTGTTTTGAAGTCCAACACGTTGGACATGATTTAATTCCTAAAGGGGTGAAAATTGGGTTCAAATTTTGAATGGAAAAAGAATATAAAATAGACACTACAACTTTAAACTTCGTAGGAGCACGTCTAAAAATAAATTGACAAACGTATATTTTGTGATTTTGAAAATCAACCCCTTAGGGGTTAATGGGGTAAGTAAACATAAAAATCGATATGGAGGTCGTTCTTGAGGTTTTGTGGGATGTCGATTGCGAAAATTACATTTATTTTGAAGTCCAACACGGTGGACATGATTTAACCCCTAAAGGGGTAAAATCGGGGTTCAAATTTTGTATGGAAAAAGAATATAAAATAAACATTACAACTTTAAAGTTCGTAGTAGCAAGTCTAAAAATAAATAGGCAATTACATATTTTGTTATTTTTAAAATCATCCCTTAGCGGTAAATGGGGTAAGTAAACATGAAAATCGATGTGGATGTCGTTTTTGAGGTTTTATTGGATGGTGATTGCGTAAATGACATTAATTTATAGTCCAACACGGTAAAACAGGGGTAAAAAATGGGGTTCAAATTTTGTATTCTAGAAAAGAGAATATAAAATACACATTACAATTTTAAAATTCGTAGGAGCACGTCGGGAACGGTTACGGGAACGGGAACGAAATACCTACCTACAATTCTTATTATTGTAAAAAGATAGCTTTCGCCCGCGACTTCGTCCGCGTGGATATTAGAGAACATCCTTAGGGAACCTTCAACCAGGATCCAAGCAGCCGTTTTTACGCGATTAGGCGGGTCCCCACCAAGTGAGGCAGTGCGCTTGGTGGTGCCCGCCTAATCGCGTAAAAACGGCTGGTCGGATCCTGGTTGAAGGTTCGCTAAGGATTTTCTCTAATATCCACGCGGACGAAGTCGCGGGCGAAAGCTAGTTGTATTATAGGCGATTTTAATTTGGGTTGCATCAATTGGAGCTTGTTGGGTGAGTCGAGTGACTTAACTATGTCCGCAATGTGTCAATCATTAATAGAGTTTTTACTACTCAATGGCTTGAATCAGCATAACAATATAGTTAATAGCTCTTGCAGAATTCTTGACTTGGTTTTGTCAAATTTACCATCCTGTGTTGTTAATTCATCACAAAATGTCCTTAGTATAATTGATAAATTGCACCCACCTTTAGATATTAGTATCTCATTGTCCGAAGAAGTAAAACTACCATATAAACAAGATACCATTAAATTAAACTTTTGGAAGGCTAATTATGATGAGATACGCAGTGCGCTTTCGGACTGTAATTGGGAGGATTTATTTCGTGGGGTTGATAATGTGGATGACATGTTGCAAATATTTTATGATAAAATTGAAATCATTATTAATACACACGTACCTAAAATAAAACCTAAAACAAATCGTTATCCATCGTGGTTCAAACGCTACTTAATCAGAGCATTAAAAGAAAAACATAAAATTAGGTGCCGTTTAAAAAAATATAAGAACCCAATGGATGAACACGAACTTAATATATTGAGTGCAAGGTGTTCACGTTTAGCTATTAAATGTTACAATAGTAATGTATCGAATGTAGAAGCACAAATCAACAATAATCCAAAACACTTTTGGTCCTTTATAAAGGCTAAGCGAGGTGGAACTGGCTCTTATCCTATTCAGATGTCAGATGGCACTGAATCTTCGTCAGACCCGAAGAAAATATGTGACTTTTTCACGACTCATTTTGCGTCAGTTTATACTGATTGTGATAGCAGTAATAGCTTACAAAATTATACCCATACAGATTATTTAAAGAATATGGAAAAATATGGTATACATTTGTCAATCCCTCTTCTCAATCGCGATTCAATTCTAAAAAAATTGAAAACCATAGACAGCAGTAAAGGTGCGGGTCCAGACGGAATCCCAGCGATCTTCATAGTGAAATGTGCTGAACAATTAGTGGAACCTCTTTTGGCTATTTTTAATCAATCGCTAAGTACTGGTGTGTTTCCTTCATTATGGAAAATAGCTAAGATTGTGCCTGTTTTCAAGTCTGGTTGTGAAAATATGGTAAGTAACTACAGACCAATATCTATATTGTCTTGCTTGGCTAAGATCTTGGAATCATTGATTTGTCCTTATATTCATACGCATTCTAAGCAGTTCCTGACTAAATATCAACACGGATTTGTTCGCAACTGATCAACAAACACCAACTTAGTTGACTTCTCTGAGACTTTGTCCGAGGCTCTTGACTCTGGCAGGCAAATAGATGCAATTTACACCGACTTTAGCAAAGCTTTTGATCGCGTTCCTCACAGCATCTTAATGCAGAAATTATCAGCATACGGTTTTGGTGACACTTTGCTAAAGTGGATAAAATCCTATTTACATGGCCGTACATTTTTCACAGTGGTCAACGGGTTCCAATCCGATACAGAATGTGTTACCTCAGGTGTGCCTCAAGGATCACATTTGGGGCCGGTTCTGTTCAATATTTTTGTGAATGATATACCAGATTGTTTGTCTTTCTCTAAGCCTTACATGTATGCTGATGACCTAAAGTTTTGTAGAGAAATAAACACTTCAGAGGACTGCTGTTTGCTTCAAAAAGATCTTAATAATTTAAATGAATGGTGCAAAGTCAACGGTATGGCGCTTAACATTAATAAGTGCTTTAACATTAGGTTTGGTAGAATACATAATTTAATTTCTTATAATTACGCAATTGGTAATACCTTAATTGAAGAACGAGAAGTTGTTCGTGATTTGGGAGTAGTATTTGATAGGAAAATGACATTTATTCCACATATTGAAAATGTCACTAAACGGGCCTCGAAAATACTTGGATTTGTCCTAAGAAATATCAAGGCCCTGAGGAGTTATAAAACAAAAATATTAGTTTTTAATAATTTTGTGCGAAGTATTTTGGAGTACGGTAGCATCATTTGGAGGCCGCACTATGCAACGCATTCTTTACGAATAGAACGGATTCAAAAAAGGTTTGTCTGGCATTTAATGTATTCATGTGGTCTTTCTAAAAGGAAACTATCATCCTACAATAAACGGTTGGCGCATTTCAAGATGATCTCATTATCAAATCGAAGAATTCTTTCCGATTTATCTTTCATTTCAAAGATTTTTCGTCACGAAGTGGATTGTCCACAGTTACTGTCAAGAATTAAAATACGCGCCCCGGCCAGACTCCCTAGGTATGCAATCACCCCCCTTAGTGCTCCACTTCGTAGAACTATTTCTGGTTCTAATTCGCCAATCGCAAGGTTCTGTAAGGTGGTAAATGAATACAGCGACATTATTGACATTCATTACGACTCGCCAAACAAGATCCGAAAAACTATATTATATAGGTGGAATGTTTCTTAATGTAGACAAAAAAAAATTAAGTTACGTACTTACTGCATTGTCTGTATCCATATCACAGAATAGTTTTTTTTTTTTTAATATATTGAATGGGTTTGTTCTTGACCCCAGTCTTGCCCAGAAAGCAAAGACAGGGTCTACGATGGAGCGAGCTTGCCCAGAAGGTGCTTATTCACTCTGGCCTTGAATAGAGTCAGGTTGTATGCGCTCGGAAACACAGACGCCGGCAGGGAATTCCATTCCATAGCTGTGCGCATTATGAAAGATGATGAGTAGCGTTTGGTACGCAGAAAAGGTATATCAACTAAGAACGGGTGGTAACCTGCAGTGCGTCTGGATGTCCGATGGTAGAAAGGAGAAGGTGGAATGAGTTCATGCAGTTCTTGAGCACACTCACCGAAGTACAATCTATAAAAGACCGATAGGCAAGCAACTTTTCGGCGGTGAGCTAAACTGTTAAGCTTAGCTGCTACCAGTTCTTCATCGCCTATTAATCTCTTGGCTCTGCGTTCCACCGAGTCCAGTGCAGCAAGTTGATATTTCGCCGAGCCATCCCATAGGTGGCAGCAGTACTCCATGCAAGACCGGACTTGAGCTTTATAGAGAGTTAAAAGCTGCCCAGGCGTAAAATACCGCTTGACTTTATTTAGGACGCTCAGCTTCCTAGCTGCAGTTTGAGCCTTGGACTCGATGGAGGTGCCGAAGTTGAGATCAGAAGATAACTCCATGCCAAGAAGCTGGAGAGAATCGGTTACTTGAATAGATGTACCACGGAAAGTAGGAGTTAAGGTAAATGGACTCCTTTTCGCGGTGAACAGACTTGCCTTCGTTTTAGAGGCATTGAAGCTGACGAGATTTTCATCACCCCATTGGGAGACGAGACTTAACGTCAAGTTCAATCGCTCAATCATGGCCTCTCTCATTATTTTTACCTCATCTCCACCGGTATTCGCGCTGGACAGATATCTCTCCATGACGGTACTGTCGTCCGCATAGCCAACAATGCCCGATATTAGTAGGTCATTGATGTGTAGCAGGAAAAGCGTCGCAGAGAGCACCGACCCCTGAGGAACTCCGGCATCAATCGCCATGAGGTCAGAGGAGCAGCCGTCAATGACTACTCTGATCGACCGTTCACTCAAGAAGTCGGCTACCCAGCTACAAAAGCCAGCAGGGATTCCGTACGCTGGAAGCTTGCTCAGCAGACTTGCGTGCCAAACCCTGTCAAAAGCCTTTGAGATGTCAAGCGAAACAGCAAGTGCTTCGCCGTGTTTCTCAATGGCCTCGCCCCAGCAGTGCGTCACATACACAAGAAGATCCCCAGTTGATCGACCTCGGCGAAAGCTATATTGACGATCACTGAGGAGATCGTTATCCTCTAGGTATGTGAGCAGCTTACCGTTCAGTATTCTCTCCATAACTTTACACAGTATGGAAGTGATGGCGATTGGTCGGTAATTGGCAGGGTCGGCACGACTACCCTTTTTAGGTACTGGTTGCACATTGGCAAGCTTCCAAGACTTCGGTACGGTTTTGGACAGAAGGGAAAGGCGGTACAGACGCGTCAGTACAGGTGACAACTCAGGCGCACAACACCTCAGCACTCTTGCTGGTATGCCATCAGGACCACTGGCCTTATTCACGTCTAGATTAAGTAGGACTCTACGGACCTCTTTGTTGTGTATTGTAATCTCCTGCATCGAAGAATTACAGCGAGGTAGGGTTGGTGGTTGTGTAGAGCCAGTATCCAGACGCGAATTACTCGCAAATAGAGTGGCAAATAGATTCGCCTTCTCAACTGCGGAGTGAGCCAGCGTCCCATCGGGCTTCTGCATGGGAGGCAATGTGGGACGGCAGAAGTTAGATTCGACCGACTTCGACAAGGACCAGAATCGCTTACTACCCGGTGGATAGGATGCGAGTTTCGCCCCTATGCGGCTGACATGGTCGAACCTAGCTTTATGCAACACCCTTTTGCAAGATTTTGCGGCTAAATTAAATGCTCTCTTTTTGGCGTGGACTCTTCGCACTCGAACCTTGCGATCGCGAGCTTGCACCCAGGCTTGGTATGCAGACTGCTTACGAGCTTCAGCACGAGCACAGTCTGCATTGTACCATGGTCGGGCTTTGTGATCGAGCGGTATGTCGGAGAATGGAATGAAATATTCCATTCCCTGCCGAATCACATCAGCAACCATATCAGCAGAGCAGGAGGGGTCTCCTGAAGAGAAGCATACTTGTCGTCACGGGTAAGATGCAAAGAATGTACGCATCTCGTCCCAATCAGCCGACTCGTAACGCCATACTCGTCTCGTGCCCTTTGGACTGTCATCCGCAGGCGAGTGGTTCGATACGGATTTCACCACACAGTGATCGGATGTACCTAGGGGAGCTGAGACCGATACCGAATGTCTGTGTGGATCAGTTGTCAGCAGCAAGTCGAGGCAGTTGGGTGTATGGTCAGCGATATCTGGTATCCACGTTGCTTGATCCACCAACTGAGTGAGATCTAGCGCTAAGGCGAACCTTCGCGCCTCTCTCCCGGCATGGTCAGTTTTCTGGTATGGGAACAGCCACTCCTTGTGGTGGGCGTTGAAGTCCCCCAGAAAAACAAGCTCCGCCGTTGGATATCGCTGAAGTGCAGCGTCCGTCGTCTCAATGAGGTGTTCAATGAGCTCAGTTGTCTCCTGGTCACCGCTGTGCGACCGGTAGACACCGACGTAGATCGATTTTTCTACCCCAGTGTCCACCAGGAGCCACAGCACAGAAAACCCTGACTTCTCAAAGCAACGGAGACGCCTACAGCATAAGTCATCGCGAACGTATACACAGACCCCTGCATGTTTTTTGAACTTATGTTCAAGAGTGTAGCCAGGGTAGTTGAGGTACGCCGCATCCGATGGTGTTGCTATCTGCGTCTCCGTTAAGAAGAATAGGTGCGGCTTTTCGGTCTCGAGGTGGTGATGGACCGGATCGAGATTTGAGTGCATACCTCGGATATTAGTGAGGTGCACTTTTAGTGGGAGGAAGTGCCGCCGTTGTTTAATCTTGTTCTTCTTTCTTTGCTTTGACATGATAAGTTGTAGTGATTTGTGGGGGATAGGATAAAAACAGTCGAGGCACTGCTCATTTAACCCATATTAGTACTTTTCGGCTCAGCTGATCCGAGGGGAAACTCGTTTGGAGACTGCGGGGACGCCCGAACCCCCCCGATAACCCTCCACCGGGTCCTCCCGTCCAGTCGCCAACTGGCACGGTGGAGCATTACGGGATTTTTCGCGAGTTGGCGGGGCAGCCTTTGACACGTGGCTAGCGCGCAAGTCGGGCCCCCTACTACCTGCGGTCGGCCAACGGCTGGCACCGTGCTTCGGATCCCGCTACCCTTCAGAACGAGTTACCTGATACAGCATCACCTAAAGACAAAGACCGGTTCTAGGCAGTGCAACTGACTTAGTTTCCAACCCCCAATGGCACTGGCACTCCCGCACATCGACGGAACACAGCAGAGCTGTGTTAGGGCGAGTCTCTCAATTTGGGTTTTAAAAAAGGATTTGAAATTAAACGAGGAATTAGTAATTTCGCGAAATGGCAGCCGTCACGGAGGATGGAATGAGACTGAGGCGCTCGAGAAGCGAGCGCGTCCAACTGGTCTCCCAGACGCTGGATCAGCAACATTATCCAGGGTTGTCAGCAACTATCTCTACATCTAAGGGATGTAACACCTCCCCCCATGGAAAAATAAACTTCAGGATCAATATTCTGAAGTTTATGACTAAGTAATTCAAAGTTAAAATAATTACATATATATTTATTTATTATTTGTATTTAAATTTATTTATAATATTTATTTATTTATTAATAATATTTATTTATTCATTTATAATATATATTTATTTATGTATATAATTATGTATTCAGGTTTATAGTAGTCTGCGTGTTTTTGGAGAAGGGGGAGCTTTTATATGTTTAGATTCTACTTCTATATCTACTAATTCTGTAACTTCGTGTTCTGATTGTTTATCGTCTTGTTTTGTAATTTTCTTTTTAAACATTACTTTTGGAATTTCCATTTGTCTGTGATGGCTGCCAGTTTTATTTATTTTCCTAAATATTTTAAATACACAAAATGAAATTACAATTATAATGATAAATATTATAAGTGTAGAATAGTGTGCCCCGTATTGGATGAAGTGAGGTTTATTTATAATTTTATTTAAATCTTGTATCATATCTTTATCTAAATTTTGTGTTAGGGGTAAATTTTCTAAATCTATGTTATTTAACTTTAACAAGGGAACACTATTCGCTACTTCTTTAAATTTACTTAAACTACAACAAGAATCATTAATTAAATTAAAATCTAAGTTTATAGAAGGTATGGTTACATTCAAAACATTATAATCGGGTAAAAGTCTAGTACTCTTGCAATATGCTTTACAGTGGATAGGTATGTATACAATTCCGGTGCCTAATAATTTTATATCAATCGGTTCTGAGTGAAGACAATCTATTGTTAATTTACTAGATTTTGACTGTACAAATATCCATCTATTATTACGAATTGGTTTCCAAATATCCAATTCGCCATTAACGAATTCTGTTTTACAATATTCCGGAAGGGATGAAACTACTTTTGATAACAATTCACTTTCACAATTGGGGTTGGCAGATGTTGGAAATATGTTCATTATTTTACATAGATAATTTTGATGGTCAATAGTTTGACAAGAATCGATATCATTTACATTACAATAGTGGGTCTTATCTTTAGTAATAGCGATATATTTGCTACTAGGAATTATAACACTGAATGAATTTGGATTTGTTACATTATGAGGCATTGGAAAAGGAATACTATTATATAAATAAAATTCAAGCGGATTTGTAAGAGGAATTGTAAGTATAAACATTATTTTCTTATTTAAATAATAACTAATTAATTTTGACATATTCATAATTTTATGGATAAGTTTCAATTCCAGAGGTACAACAAATTCTAATTCGTTAGGTAAATATTTATAATTATCAGTCAATTCTTTGTACAATTCTTGTGGTGTTATTACAGATGGGTGAATGATATTCACTCTACTAAGTAAAATAGCATTTGTAATATCTTCAATTTGGAAAGACAAAGTAAGGATGGATGCTTCTAAGTTATTATAAACTGTGTTTAAACCGGACATTACTGACAAATGATCTGTTCTATTGGATAAATATTTAAGTTTTACAGAAAGTTTATCGATAGCTAGGTTTAGGTTATCTTCATTAGATTTCAATCTTACAATAGTTTCATTAAATCTGGTTAATGTAGATCTTGTGACTAATATGTGTTCTTTTACTAATGAAGCTATCCTTTTCTGATCATCTTGTACATAATTTATAGCGCTATCGTATTTTTCCGCATCATCCTCATCTAGGGTGCCGAATATATGTTTAAAAGCGGTACCTATTCCGCCAAACCAAGCTCTGCGTTTCAATCTGTCATCAATTAAATGGGTTATAGATGAATATTCTTTAACCATATTTTTATAATGGGTAATTAGCGGTTCTACTATATTTTCGCATTCTGATTCGTCAAATTCTTTTGTTTTATTGCAAAAGTACGTAACTGTTTCTAACACAGAATTTATATTTTCAATGTGTAATTGTATGTGGGAAATATCTATCGGGATGACTAAGTTTAAATTACCGTTTTTGATTTTAACCTTTCCCACATAATCGAAATACAAGCCAGGACTCGATGAGATTTGTTCTACAAAACTTGTTGCTACTGAGGTTGGCACACTGAAAATAAAATTAAGTTATATAACGACTGTTATAAAAACCTAATGCTATATTAATAAAACTAAGGATATAGAAGGTTAATTATAGTATAATAATAAAAATGTAATAGTAACATGTAAAATAGTAGAATTACTAAAGAATAAAATACGCTATTCCTAATCTTAGGGACTACTGGGAAAGACGCCTGCTAATTTAATTTCGTCAAAGTGATGTTTCACATGGCGCCTATTTACTAGTAAGGTTACAGTGTTGTTTCCGTGAACGGCAAGGATTTTGTAAGGACCTTTCCAAATCGGAGAGAGGGCCTTACGAAGTCTCAAATGGTTTTTCAAGTAGACGTAATCACCTACTTTGTATCGGATAGATCGAGTTTTTGCATCATAGTAGGATTTGGATTTTTCTTTTGAATGTTGTATATTTTGATACGCTTTTTCCCAAGACAGTTTAAGGCGATGTTGAAGCATTCTGACGTAGTCAGGATATGTGGTGAGGTCTTGGCTATACAGGGAATCGGGAATGAAGGCTTTATGCCCAAACAATAATTCGTATGGTGAAAAGTTGGTAGTGCTGTGGGTAGCGGTGTTGTAGGCTAAAATTGCTGTGTAAACGTATCGTGGCCAGTCATCTTGATTATCATTTACATAGGATTTAAGGTACTCTTTAAGAGTAGAATGGCTCCTCTCGAGAGCTCCTTGAGTCTGGGGATGATATGGAGTAGACCACAGCTGTTTGATTTTCAGGAAGCTGCAAGTCTTTTTAAAGAGATCAGCTGTAAAATTGGTACCTTGGTCGGTGAGGATAGTCTGAGGAATTCCAAACAGAGAAATAAAGTGTACGAGGCAATCAGCGGTCTCTTCTGAGGAGACACTGCGGAGAGGATAAGCTACGGAGAATTTCGTGAGGTCATCTTGAAGAGTCATTATATATTTCAATTTGGCAGGGCCGGACTCGGGTAAAGGACCGACGATGTCCAAAGCTAATCTTTGAAAGGGGCTGGTACTGGTAGTAGTGATCTGCATTGGAGCACGATTGAGTTGTCGAAGGGCTTTATTCTCTTGGCATGAAGGGCAGGCTTTGACATAGTTTTCTACGTCACCTTTCATACCTTTCCAGTAGAATTTCTCTTTGATACGGTTAAGCATCCTGTTGCAGCCTAAATGTCCTGCAACGGGAAGATCATGATTTTCTTTTAGAATCTTTTTAATTTCACTGAGAGTTGGATAAATTATACTATCGTGATAAATATTTATTTGTATATTAGTATTGTGGAAGATGTACACTATCATGTTATATAATTTTGCAAAAGATAGACTTTGGAATGGATTTCTAAAGTCAGAAATAGCAATTTCGGAAATGTTGTCTTCGGTTGAGGTTAAATGAGTTTTAATGTTTTTAAGTGTTCGGTAAATCTCTGGATAAGTGCATTCATCGAAATGGTGTACTTTAGGGAAAATAAGGTAAGTACTTTTGTTATCATTGGTTTGAACTTTTTCGAAAGAGTACAATTGTTTTTCTTTGTAACGTGTTTCATCTGTCACTTTTCCTAGGATTTCTGGTAAGTACGGATTGGATTCATCTAAGTCTATAGACGTAGGGATTAGGATGATTTTACAATGGGTTTTGGTGAGGGACTGGTTATGTTCAGTGATTTTAGTGTTAAATTGATTGTTTTTATTGTTAATTTCTTTCAGGAATTTGGAATATTCGTCGTTAGTGTAGGTATCATCGGGAGCTGGAGGAGAGTCGCGAGCTTGCGCAGGTGAGCTTTCAGGATTCAGTGGAGCTTGTTCAGGTTCTTGGATTTCAGGGTTTGGAGTAGCAGATATAGTAGGATCTTGGGCTGAAGTGGAAGGTGTCGAGTCGGGTAAGTTTTCTTGAGTTTCAGGATTTGAAATAGCAGGTATGGCAGGATCTTGCATTGAAATCGAAGGAGTTGGATCAGGTAAGTTTTCTCGACTAGTTGATGCTTGCGCATTATCAGATTTTGGAGATTTTACTTTGCTAGATTTAGTAGGATCAGTGGGGCTGTAGTTGAATGGGAAATCGTCATCGTCGTCTAACAAG
Organism: Agriphila tristella; assembly: GCA_928269145.1. Lineage (NCBI taxonomy): Eukaryota > Metazoa > Arthropoda > Insecta > Lepidoptera > Crambidae > Agriphila > Agriphila tristella. Next base: position 161,955 of record OV743451.1, on the reverse strand, counting down.
TCTATTTGAGGTAAGCTGCTGCTGTCGTAGTCAGGAGTAGCAGGGAGATTGACGCCAAGATCATCGAGAGTCAGCGGGCTGAATGGAGGTTGTATGTTGTCGTTGTTGGCGTCGGTAGATTTAGGGTTAGTATTTTCTTTTTCAGGTTGATTTGGAATGACGGGGTTTACGGGATAACGGGAAAGAGCATCTGCGGCTGAGTTAAGTCTACCTTTCCTATAAATGATCTCGTATTCATATTCTTCGAGCATCAGACGCCAGCGCTGCATCTTGCTGTTAGGGTTTTTGTGATTGAAAAGCCACTTAAGGGGTCTGTGGTCTGTAATGATTTGGAACTTTTGACCATATAGGTATGGTCGGAATGTATTGCATCCGAAGACAATTGCGAGGAGTTCTTTCTCCATAGTGAAATAGTTTACTTCGTTTTTATTTAGAGTTCGGGATGCATACGCGATAGGATGATCTTTACCGATGGGACCCTGGGATAAAACAGCGCCGATGGCGTGGTTAGAGGCATCACAGGTAAGTACGAATGGTTTTGTAAAGTCGGGATAGCAAAGGACAGGTGCAGTGGTCAATTTTTGTTTCAGAGTGTCAAAAGCGACTTGTTGTTGGTTTTCCCAGTTGAATTTAGTATCTTTCCTCAAAAGTTGAGTAAGGGGTTTGGCAATTTTGGAGAAGTCCGGAATGAAACGACGATAATACGAAACGAGGCCGAGGAATGACTTTATGTCTTTAGCGGACTCTGGAGTAGGAAATGCGATTACGGCCTTGATTTTTTCGGGATTCGGTTTGACGCCTTGTTCAGTGATTATATGCCCCAGGTAGCAGACTTCACGTCTTAGGAATTCGCATTTGTCTGGCTGTAATTTGAGATTGAAATTACGGATTCTTTGGAAGATTTCTGATAAATTACCGATGCTGGATTTTAGGTCGTGTCCATAGCAGACTACGTCGTCGAGGTATACGAAGCATCTAATGCCTTGGAGGCCAGACAAGACTGTGTTCATTAACCTTTGAAAGGTTGAAGGGGCGTTTTTAAGGCCGAATGGCATCCTGGAGAATTGGTAGTGCCCTTCAGGGACTGTGAAGGCTGTTTTAGGTTTGTCGGCTTCATTTAATTTAATCTGATGAAATCCAGAGGCAAGGTCTAGGGTAGAGAAGTATTTGCTATTACCGAGTTGATCCAATATCTCGGTAATTTGTGGAAGGGGATATGTGTCACCAATTGTGACGTCATTGAGTTTGCGGTAGTCAATTACTACGCGCCATTTTTGAGTATTGGAAGCATCGAGTTTCTTGGGTACCACCCAGATAGGTGATGACCAAGGGGAATCAGAGGGTTCTATGATGTTTTGTTCTAGCATTTTGTCAATTTGTTTTCGTACTTCAGCTTTATGGACTTCAGGGAATCTATAGGTCTTAGTATGTATTGGGATGTCTGTTGTTGTCTTAATTTCATGTTTGAGAGCATTTGTATGGGTAAGATTTTCCCCTGGGAGGTGGAAAATATCGGAATAGTCAGAGCATAGTTGTAAGAGAGCGTTCTTTTCCTCTTTATTTAGGTGTGAGGTGCGTAGTTGCTTTAGAACTTCTTCTGTGCGTTTAAAACCGTTATATGAAGTGTTGACATGATTAATTCCTATAGGTGGGTCTACGAATTCTGAAGAGTCGAAAGAGTCGAGAGAGTCGAGTTTAAGTTTAAGATCTGATTTTATGGTAACAGGTTCTTCAGAGGTATTGACAACGGATATGTTTACTCTATTGTTTTCCTTGACATGGACAATACAATTTGCAATCAATAGATTTTCTGATAAATTTTGATCAAGGATTAACCCTTCTTTTATCTCAGGGTTAGAGACTGAGCATTCGATGACAGTTTCGGTTCTGCCAGGGATTGTATAATGGGGCTCCGAGAAGTAGATATGGATGTAAGAATTCTTTAAAGTAAGGATGCCGAAGGTGAAGTCTATGTTTCCTTTAGATTCGGTCAGAAGATCGTTACCGATAATACCATCATAAGGGAAATCTAGGTTGCTTACTACATGGAATTTGTGAGTGAGACGGTATTTGGGATTTTTGTCACTAAGTGATAATTGTAAATTGAGTGAGCCTAGAGTTGGAATGACATCGTCTTGTGACGTTGTTGTAGTAAGACCTTTTAATTTGAGAATCTCCTTCTGGAGAGGAAGATTGGGTTTGAGAGTGGAATCTTTGACTAGGCTTATAGAAGAACCAGTGTCTATAAGGAGGGTCAGTGGAAGTACTGTCGCTTCGCAGTTAACAATTACGTAAGGCAATGATTTTATTGAAGGGTCAGGCGTGATTTCGTAGATCTCTTCAGATTTTGTAGTTATGGATTTGGTGGGTTTGGTAGGATTGCTAGATTCAGTGGAACTGGTACGTGCTTCAGAGGATTTGGTAGAATTAGTATTTGTTTTAGTACATTTAGGAATGGATTTAGTAGGTTGAGCGGATTCAGCGGATATTGTGGATTTCCTTTTTACAGATTTAGCGGATGCAGCGGATTCAGTGGATACAGTGGGTTTATTTTTTATAGATTCAGTGGATACAGTGGATTCAGTGGATACAGTGGAATTCTTTTTTGTAGATTCAGTGGATACAGTGGATACAGCGGGTTCAGTGGATACAGCGGTTTTATTTTTTATAGATTCAGCGGATACAGCGGATTCAGTGGATACAGTGGATTTTCTTGGAATAGTGGTGTCTTTATTAAGATGGCGTCTCGGGCGACACCTAAACGAGACGGGTTCTAGTTTAAACCTTGTGACTGGTCGTAGTGGTCATCGACCTCGTCATAACCTTGAGGTTCGGTTTCGTTGAAGTTGACGCGGCGGAACGGGACAGGACCAGAGGATGGTTGCGAGGACCGGAACCTATTATTATATTCTCGCTTTCGGCACTGCTCAATAGAGTGACCGGGAGCCTTGCAGTACCGGCACGTGATTGTATTGGAACTGGTAGGAAAATTAGGAGCGGAGTTAGGGTTGCGATTTTGCGGGGCGGTTGAGAATGGCCTTTGTGGCTGGAAGGGTCTAGTAGGATTGTTCATTCTTGTTGGGCGATTATCGCGTCTAGCTTCGGGAATGCTCCTTTTATATAAGGTTTGTTGGATTCTTTCCTCTGAAATTGCAAAGTTAGTGGCTTCATTTAAAGATCTCGGTGATTTACATCGGACTATGTTAGAGATTCTTGGGTGTAAACCCATTAGGAAGTGATGGAGGGCAAGTTCCTCCATAGCCGCGGTACGGCCTGGGAGTTCTTTAAGTTTACAGTTACTAAGTGAGATTTCGGTGAGTAATTGTGATAACAGTGTTTCGATTCTAAGAGCGAATTGGCTTACGTTTTCGGCCGGAAGTTGTTTGCTCTCTTGTAGTTCCATCAGAAGGTGTGAAGAGTGTTTGCGATCACTGAATTGGGTTTTTAAAAATTCCTTGAGTTGTTCCCAAGTTTGAAACTCTTTTATTGAGCAGGCAACTTCCGCCTTTCCTTGGAGTTGACATAAGATATATTTGAAAAGAATGGGCTTCTGCTGATTTGATGCTAATTCATACGCATTATTGCAATTGATAATAAAAGAATTCAACGTTTCTCTACTGCCATCATATGGTTTTATAAATTTTAAAATGATATTTAAATCTAATGTTTCAAGTTGAGGGGTGGAAACTTTTTTCCCTCTCTTTTGTTTTTCTACAGGGCTAGGGGCCCTTTCGTCATCAGTATCGGCGGGCAAATCGACATTGATGGGTATTTGCAGAGTTGGGTCTGACTTAGTTTCAGGCATTTTAACAAAGATATAGTATTCTTCAAATTAACAACGAAAACGAGATAGTAAATTAATTTAGCACAATATGAATTTAAGTTCTTCACTTATAACAAGATTAAAGTCACTGTTTACAATAGTCAATAAGCAAAAATACGACTCACAGTTCGTAGAACACGACAACGGTTAAAGCTGCGATAAGATTCATTACGATCGGCCGGATGCACTATGACTTCGTAGAAATACTGCAACAATGTTGTAGGCCACTGATGATGTAATCGACGGACGGCTGCGACGATGGTACTGATTATGGATCTGGGTTCTGGATTTTGCAAGGGTTTGTTGCTCGTAGTTTATGCACTGTTTACAGGGATAAGACGATTTTCACCGGGGAATTGCACTGCTTATAGAGGTAAGTTCACACTGGACACGGAGATTACTGGATGCAGGGATGAGATTTGTGTAGTTTACGCTGGACACTGGTAACACAGGTAAAGTATATGCTTTCTCTCACTGGACACAGAGGTAAGTTTACGCTGGATATAAAGGTAAGTTCACACTGGATACGGAGATTATTAGGGATAGAGACGAAACTCGTGTGATTTACGCTGATTATACGTTTTTCTTTCACTGGACACAGAGGTAAGTTTATGCAGGATATAGAAGTAGATTTTTACACTGGATACAGAGTTTTCACTGGACACAGACACAGAGGAAAATAGAGTTTGCATATACGCGTAAATTCACGCACTTTTTTATGGATTTTAGAACTTTGAAACGGAGACGGACCGAGGACCTTTTAAGATCCCTTGACGCTGCCACCAGATGTTAGGGCGAGTCTCTCAATTTGGGTTTTAAAAAAGGATTTGAAATTAAACGAGGAATTAGTAATTTCGCGAAATGGCAGCCGTCACGGAGGATGGAATGAGACTGAGGCGCTCGAGAAGCGAGCGCGTCCAACTGGTCTCCCAGACGCTGGATCAGCAACATTATCCAGGGTTGTCAGCAACTATCTCTACATCTAAGGGATGTAACATGTGATGTTAGATGTGATTAGATGTGATGTTAGGACGAGTCTCTCAATTTGGGTTTTAAAAAAGGATTTGAAATTAAACGAGGAATTAGTAATTTCGCGAAATGGCAGCCGTCACGGAGGATGGAATGAGACTGAGGCGCTCGGGAAGCGAGCGCGTCCAACTGGTCTCCCAGACGCTGGATCAGCAATATTATCCAGGGTCGTCAGCAACTAACTATACATCAAAGGGATGTAACACCTCCCCCCATGGAAAAATAAACTTCAGGATCAATATTCTGAAGTTTATGACTAAGTAATTCAAAGTTAAAATAATTACATATTTATTTTATTTATTAATAATATTTATTTATTTATTTATAATATATATTTATTTATGTATATAATTATGTATTCAGGTTTATATTTGTCTGCGTGTTTTTGGAGAAGGGGGAGCTTTTATATGTTTAGATTCTACTTCTATATCTACTAATTCTGTAACTTCATGTTCTGATTGTTTATCATCTTGTTTTGTAATTTTCTTTTTAAACATTACTTTTGGAATTTCCATTTGTCGGTGAAGGCTGCCAGTTTTATTTATTTTCCTAAATATTTTAAATACACAAAATGAAATTACAATTATAATGATAAATATTAAAAGCGTAGAATAGTGTGCCCCGTATTGGATGAAATGAGGTTTATTTATTATTTTATTTAAATCTTGTATCATATCTTTATCTAAATTTTGTGTTAGGGGTAAATTTTCTAAATCTATGTTATTTAACTTTAACAAGGGAACACTATTCGCTACTTCTTTAAATTTACTTATACTACAACAAGAATCATTAATTAAATTAAAATCTAAGTTTATGGAAGGTATGGTTACATTCAAAACATTATAATCGGGTAAAAGTCTAGTACTCTTGCAATATGCTTTACAATGGATAGGTATGTATACAATTCCAGTGCCTAATAGTTTTATATCAATCGGTTCTGAGTGAAGACAATCTATTGTTAATTTACTAGATTTTGACTGTACAAATATCCATCTATTATTACGAATTGGTTTCCAAATATCCAATTCGCCATTAACGAATTCTGTTTTACAATATTCCGGAAGGGATGAAACTACTTTTGATAACAATTCACTTTCACAATTGGGGTTGGCAGATGTTGGAAATATGTTCATTATTTTACATAGATAATTTTGATGGTCAATAGTTTGACAAGAATTGATATCATTTACATTACAATAGTGGGTCTTATCTTTAGTAATAGCGATATATTTGCTACTAGGAATTATAACACTGAATGAATTTGGATTTGTTACATTATGAGGCATTGGCAAAGGAATACTATTATATAAATAAAATTCAAGCGGATTTGTAAGAGGGATTGTAAGTATAAACATTATTTTCTTATTTAAGTAATAACTAATTAATTTTGACATATTCATAATTTTATGGATAAGTTTCAATTCCAGAGGTACAACAAATTCTAATTCGTTAGGTAAATATTTATAATTATCAGTCAATTCTTTGTACAATTCTTGTGGTGTTATTACAGATGGGTGAATAATATTCACTCTACTAAGTAAAATAGCATTTGTAATATCTTCAATTTGGAAAGACAAAGTAAGGATGGATGCTTCTAAGTTATTATAAACTGTGTTTAAACCGGACATTACTGACAAATGATCTGTTCTATTGGATAAATATTTAAGTTTTACAGAAAGTTTATCGATAGCTAGGTTAAGGTTATCTTCATTAGATTTCAATCTTACAATAGTTTCATTAAATCTGGTTAATGTAGATCTTGTGACTAATATGTGTTCTTTTACTAATGAAGCTATCCTTTTCTGATCATCTTGTACATAATTTATAGCGCTATCGTATTTTTCTGCATCATCCTCATCTAGGGTGCCGAATATATGTTTAAAAGCGGTACCTATTCCGCCAAACCAAGCTCTGCGTTTCAATCTGTCATCAATTAAATGGGTTATAGATGAATATTCTTTAACCATATTTTTATAATGGGTAATTAGCGGTTCTATTATATTTTCGCATTCTGATTCGTCAAATTCTTTTGTTTTATTGCAAAAGTACGTAACTGTTTCTAACACAGAATTTATATTTTCAATGTGTAATTGTATGTGGGTAATATCTATCGGGATGACTAAGTTTAAATTACCGTTTTTGATTTTAACCTTTCCCACATAATCGAAATACAAGCCAGGACTCGATGAGATTTGTTCTACAAAACTTGTTGCTACTGAGGTTGGCACACTGAAAATAAAATTAAGTTATATAACGACTGTTATAAAAACCTAATGCTATAAAACTAAGGATATAGAAGGTTAATTATAGTAGGTATAATAATAAAAATGTAATAGTAACATGTAAAATAGTAGAATTACTAAAGAATAAAATACGCTATTCCTAATCTTAGGGACTACTGGGAAAGACGCCTGCTAATTTAATTTCATCAAAGTGGTGTTTCACATGGCGCCTATTTATTAGTAAGGTTACAGTGTTGTTTCCGTGAACGGCAAGGATTTTGTAAGGACCTTTCCAAATCGGAGAGAGGGCCTTACGAAGTCTCAAATGGTTTTTCAAGTAGACGTAATCACCTACTTTGTATCGGATAGATCGGGTTTTTGCATCATAGTAGGATTTGGATTTTTCTTTTGAATGTTGTATGTTTTGATACGCTTTTTCCCAAGACAGTTTAAGGCGATGTTGAAGCATTCTGACGTAGTCAGGATATGTGGTGAGGTCTTGGCTATACAGGGAATCGGGAATGAAGGCTTTATGCCCAAACAATAGTTCGTATGGTGAAAAGTTGGTAGTGCTGTGGGTAGCGGTGTTGTAGGCTAAGATTGCTGTGTAAACGTATCGTGGCCAGTCATCTTGATTATCATTTACATAGGATTTAAGGTACTCTTTAAGAGTAGAATGGCTCCTCTCGAGAGCTCCTTGAGTCTGGGGATGATATGGAGTAGACCACAGCTGTTTGATTTTCAGGAAGCTGCAAGTCTTTTTGAAGAGATCAGCTGTAAAATTGGTACCTTGGTCGGTGAGGATAGTCTGAGGAATTCCGAACAGAGAAATAAAGTGAACGAGGCAATCAGTGGTCTCTTCTGAGGAGACACTGCGGAGAGGATAAGCTACGGAGAATTTCGTGAGGTCATCTTGAAGAGTCATTATATATTTCAATTTGGCAGGGCCGGACTCGGGTAAAGGACCGACGATGTCCAGAGCTAATCTTTGAAAGGGGCTGGTACTGGTAGTAGTGATCTGCATTGGAGCACGATTGAGTTGTCGAAGGGCTTTATTCTCTTGGCATGAAGTGCAGGTTTTGACATAGTTTTCTACGTCACCTTTCATACCTTTCCAGTAGAATTTCTCTTTGATACGGTTAAGCATCCTGTTGCAGCCTAAATGTCCTGCAACGGGAAGATCATGATTTTCTTTTAGAATCTTTTTAATTTCACTGAGAGTTGGATAAATTATACTATCGTGATAAATATTTATTTGTATATTAGTATTGTGGAAGATGTACACTATCATGTTATATAATTTTGCAAAAGATAGACTTTGGAATGGATTTCTAAAGTCAGAAATAGCAATTTCGGAAATGTTGTCTTCGGTTGAGGTTAAATGAGTTTTAATGTTTTTAAGTGTTCGGTAAATCTCTGGATAAGTGCATTCATCGAAATGGTGTACTTTAGGGAAAATAAGGTAAGTACTTTTGTTATCATTGGTTTGAACTTTTTCGAAAGAGTACAATTGTTTTTCTTTGTAACGTGTTTCGTCTGTCACTTTTTCTAGGATTTCTGGTAAGTACGGATTGGATTCATCTAAGTCTATAGACGTAGGGATTAGGATGATTTTACAATGGGTTTTGGTGAGGGACTGGTTATGTTCAGTGATTTTAGTGTTAAATTGATTGTTTTTATTGTTAATTTCTTTCAGGAATTTGGAATATTCGTCGTTAGTGTAGGTATCATCGGGAGCTGGAGGAGAGTCGCGAGCTTGCGCAGGTGAGCTTTCAGGATTCAGTGGAGCTTGTTCAGGTTCTTGGATTTCAGGGTTTGGAGTAGCAGATATGGCAGGATCTTGCATTGAAATCGAAGGAGTTGGATCAGGTAAGTTTTCTCGACTAGTTGATGCTTGCGCATTATCAGATTTTGGAGATTTTACCTTGCTAGATTTAGTAGGATCAGTGGGGCTGTAGTTGAATGGGAAATCGTCATCGTCGTCTAACAAGTCTATTTGAGGTAAGCTGCTGCTGTCGTAATCAGGAGTAGCAGGGAGATTGACGCCAAGATCATCGAGAGTCAGCGGGCTGAATGGAGGTTGTATGTTGTCGTTGTTGGCGTCGGTAGAGTCAGGGTTAGTATTTTCTTTTTCAGGTTGATTTGGAATGACGGGATTTACGGGATAACGGGAAAGAGCATCTGCGGCTGAGTTAAGTCTACCTTTCCTATAAATGATCTCGTATTCATATTCTTCGAGCATCAGACGCCAGCGCTGCATCTTGCTGTTAGGGTTTTTGTGATTGAAAAGCCACTTAAGGGGTCTGTGGTCTGTAATGATTTGGAACTTTTGACCATATAGGTATGGTCGGAATGTATTGCATCCGAAGACAATTGCGAGGAGTTCTTTCTCCATAGTGAAATAGTTTACTTCGTTTTTATTTAGAGTTCGGGATGCATACGCGATAGGATGATCTTTACCGATGGGACCCTGGGATAAAACAGCGCCGATGGCGTGGTTAGAGGCATCACAGGTAAGTACGAATGGTTTTGTAAAGTCGGGATAGCAAAGGACAGGTGCAGTGGTCAATTTTTGTTTCAGAGTGTCAAAAGCGACTTGTTGTTGGTTTTCCCAGTTGAATTTAGTATCTTTCCTCAAAAGTTGAGTAAGGGGTTTGGCAATTTTGGAGAAGTCCGGAATGAAACGACGATAATACGAAACGAGGCCGAGGAATGACTTTATGTCTTTAGCGGACTCTGGAGTAGGAAATGCGATTACGGCCTTGATTTTTTCGGGATTCGGTTTGACGCCTTGTTCAGTGATTATATGCCCCAGGTAGCAGACTTCACGTCTTAGGAATTCGCATTTGTCTGGCTGTAATTTGAGATTGAAATTACGGATTCTTTGGAAGATTTCTGTTAAATTACCGATGCTGGATTTTAGGTCGTGTCCATAGCAGACTACGTCGTCGAGGTATACGAAGCATCTAATGCCTTGGAGACCAGACAAGACTGTGTTCATTAACCTTTGAAAGGTTGAAGGGGCGTTTTTAAGGCCGAATGGCATCCTGGAGAATTGGTAGTGCCCTTCAGGGACTGTGAAGGCTGTTTTAGGTTTGTCGGCTTCATTTAATTTAATCTGATGAAATCCAGAGGCAAGGTCTAGGGTAGAGAAGTATTTGCTATTACCGAGTTGATCCAATATCTCGGTAATTTGTGGAAGGGGATATGTGTCACCAATTGTGACGTCATTGAGTTTGCGGTAGTCAATTACTACGCGCCATTTTTGAGTATTGGAAGCATCGAGTTTCTTGGGTACCACCCAGATAGGTGATGACCAAGGGGAATCAGAGGGTTCTATGATGTTTTGTTCTAGCATTTTGTCAATTTGTTTTCGTACTTCAGCTTTATGGACTTCAGGGAATCTATAGGTCTTAGTATGTATTGGGATGTCTGTTGTTGTCTTAATTTCATGTTTGAGAGCATTTGTATGGGTAAGATTTTCCCCTGGGAGGTGGAAAATATCGGAATAGTCAGAGCATAGTTGTAAGAGAGCGTTCTTTTCCTCTTTATTGAGGTGTGAGGTGCGTAGTTGCTTTAGAACTTCTTCTGTGCGTTTAAAACCGTTATATGAAGTGTTGACATGATTAATTCCTATAGGTGGGTCTACGAATTCTGAAGAGTCGAAAGAGTCGAGAGAGTCGAGTTTAAGTTTAAGATCTGATTTTATGGTAACAGGTTCTTCAGAGGTATTGACAACGGATATGTTTACTCTATTGTTTTCCTTGACATGGACAATACAATTTGCAATCAATAGATTTTCTGATAAATTTTGATCAAGGATTAACCCTTCTTTTATCTCAGGGTTAGAGACTGAGCATTCGATGACAGTTTCGGTTCTGCCAGGGATTGTATAATGGGGCTCCGAGAAGTAGATATGGATGTAAGAATTCTTTAAAGTAAGGATGCCGAAGGTGAAGTCTATGTTTCCTTTAGATTCGGTCAGAAGATCGTTACCGATAATACCATCATAAGGGAAATCTAGGTTGCTTACTACATGGAATTTGTGAGTGAGACGGTATTTGGGATTTTTGTCACTAAGTGATAATTGTAAATTGAGTGAGCCTAGAGTTGGAATGACATCGTCTTGTGACGTTGTTGTAGTAAGACCTTTTAATTTGAGAATCTCCTTCTGGAGAGGAAGATTGGGTTTGAGAGTGGAATCTTTGACTAGGCTTATAGAAGAACCAGTGTCTATAAGGAGGGTCAGTGGAAGTACTGTCGCTTCGCAGTTAACAATTACGTAAGGCAATGATTTTATTGAAGGGTCAGGCGTGATTTCGTAGATCTCTTCAGATTTTGTAGTTATGGATTTGGTGGGTTTGGTAGGATTGCTAGATTCAGTGGAACTGGTACGTGCTTCAGAGGATTTGGTAGAATTAGTATTTGTTTTAGTACATTTAGGAATGGATTTAGTAGGTTGAGCGGATTCAGCGGATACGGTGGATTTTCTTTTTACAGATTCAGCGGATGCAGCGGATTCAGTGGATACAGTGGGTTTATTTTTTATAGATTCAGTGGATACAGTGGATACAGCGGATACAGTGGAATTCTTTTTTGTAGATTCAGTGGATACAGTGGATTCAGTGGATACAGTGGAATTCTTTTTTGTAGATTCAGTGGATACAGTGGATACAGCGGGTTCAGTGGATACAGCGGTTTTATTTTTTATAGATTCAGCGGATACAGCGGATTCAGTGGATACAGCGGATACAGTGGATTTTCTTTTTATAGATTCAGCGGATACAGTGGATTCAGTAGATACAGTGGATTTTCTTGGAATAGTGGTGTCTTTTTTAAGATGGCGTCTCGGGCGACACCTAAACGAGACGGGTTCTAGTTTAAACCTTGTGACTGGTTGTAGTGGTCATCGACCTCGTCATAACCTTGAGGTTCGGTTTCGTTGAAGTTGACGCGGCGGAACGGGACAGGACCAGAGGATGGTTGCGAGGACCGGAACCTATTATTATATTCTCGCTTTCGGCACTGCTCAATAGAGTGACCGGGAGCCTTGCAGTACCGGCACGTGATTGTATTGGAACTGGTAGGAAAATTAGGAGCGGAGTTAGGGTTGCGATTTTGCGGGGCGGTTGAGAATGGCCTTTGTGGCTGGAAGGGTCTAGTAGGATTGTTCATTCTTGTTGGGCGATTATCGCGTCTAGCTTCGGGAATGCTCCTTTTATATAAGGTTTGTTGGATTCTTTCCTCTGAAATTGCAAAGTTAGTGGCTTCATTTAAAGATCTCGGTGATTTACATCGGACTATGTTAGAGATTCTTGGGTGTAAACCCATTAGGAAGTGATGGAGGGCAAGTTCCTCCATAGCCGCGGTACGGCCTGGGAGTTCTTTAAGTTTACAGTTACTAAGTGAGATTTCGGTGAGTAATTGTGATAACAGTGTTTCGATTCTAAGAGCGAATTGGCTTACGTTTTCGGCCGGAAGTTGTTTGCTCTCTTGTAGTTCCATCAGAAGGTGTGAAGAGTGTTTGCGATCACTGAATTGGGTTTTTAAAAATTCCTTGAGTTGTTCCCAAGTTTGAAACTCTTTTATTGAGCAGGCAACTTCCGCCTTTCCTTGGAGTTGACATAAGATATATTTGAAAAGAATGGGCTTCTGCTGATTTGATGCTAATTCATACGCATTATTGCAATTGATAATAAAAGAATTCAACGTTTCTCTACTGCCATCATATGGTTTTATAAATTTTAAAATGATATTTAAATCTAATGTTTCAAGTTGAGGGGTGGAAACTTTTTTCCCTCTCTTTTGTTTTTCTACAGGGCTAGGGGCCCTTTCGTCATCAGTATCGGCGGGCAAATCGACATTGATGGGTATTTGCAGAGTTGGGTCTGACTTAGTTTCAGGCATTTTAACAAAGATATAGTATTCTTCAAATTAACAACGAAAACGAGATAGTAAATTAATTTAGCACAATATGAATTTAAGTTCTTCACTTATAACAAGATTAAAGTCACTGTTTACAATAGTCAATAAGCAAAAATACGACTCACAGTTCGTAGAACACGACAACGGTTAAAGCTGCGATAAGATTCATTACGATCGGCCGGATGCACTATGACTTCGTAGAAATACTGCAACAATGTTGTAGGCCACTGATGATATAATCGACGGACGGCTGCGACGATGGTACTGATTATGGATCTGGGTTCTGGATTTTGCAAGGGTTTGTTGCTCGTAGTTTATGCACTGTTTACAGGGATAAGACGATTTTCACCGGGGAATTGCACTGCTTATAGAGGTAAGTTCACACTGGACACGGAGATTACTGGATGCAGGGATGAGATTTGTGTAGTTTACGCTGGACACTGGTAACACAGGTAAAGTATATGCTTTCTCTCACTGGACACAGAGGTAAGTTTACGCTGGATATAAAGGTAAGTTCACACTGGATACGGAGATTATTAGGGATAGAGACGAAACTCGTGTGATTTACGCTGATTATACGTTTTTCTTTCACTGGACACAGAGGTAAGTTTATGCAGGATATAGAAGTAGATTTTTACACTGGATACAGAGTTTTCACTGGACACAGACACAGAGGAAAATAGAGTTTGCATATACGCGTAAATTCACGCACTTTTTTATGGATTTTAGAACTTTGAAACGGAGACGGACCGAGGACCTTTTAAGATCCCTTGACGCTGCCACCAAATGTTAGGACGAGTCTCTCAATTTGGGTTTTAAAAAAGGATTTGAAATTAAACGAGGAATTAGTAATTTCGCGAAATGGCAGCCGTCACGGAGGATGGAATGAGACTGAGGCGCTCGGGAAGCGAGCGCGTCCAACTGGTCTCCCAGACGCTGGATCAGCAATATTATCCAGGGTCGTCAGCAACTAACTATACATCAAAGGGATGTAACATGGCTTGGCGCCGGACTGCGGCGGGATGGTGGTTGCGAGCCAGGCGGTTCCTTTCGGAGCCTACCACCGCTATTGAGATCTTCAGCCGTCACCACAGTTTAAAGGTTGTGGAGCCGTTGCCCGGGGTGGACCGCTAGGAGGTAGATCCCACCACCCCAAATGCAAGTGCTACCTACATATCTAAGAATTTATCTTATATTTGATTTTTAATTTTATTTAAGTTTTAAGCTATTGGTGCATGTTGTGTTTGCCTGTAAAAATTTGTGGCAATTAGTTATAATATAAGTAGAATAAGTATTATTTTATTAAAATGTATTGTTGTACACAAATGTTGGCAAACCTAATAAATAAAAAAAAAAAAAAATATGAAAAGTATTTATACAGTCCCTCTAAAGATTTATTTATGCTATTGCTAATTTCCGATTCATTTTTTCCAGAAGAGTAAACAACCAGATCATCTGCGAATTGGAGATTTTTGACATCAGGACCAAGAACTAAGTTTAACCGACGAATATACAAAATGAATATCAATGGAGAAAGTATGCCACCCTGACAAACCCCAACAGAGGCATTCCTTGGACCATATAATTTAGAATTATATTTCACAAAAACTTCCCTTTCAGTTAAGAATTTATGTATCCAATTAACCAGTTTGGCCGGAATAGTAATTGACAATAATTCAGAACAAAGAATATCAATATTTACACTATTAAAAGCACCAGCAACATCAAAAAATACAGACAGCAAAGACTTTCCACTATTTAAACTATTTACAATATCAAGATGAAGTTGGCAAATACTTTCACGAGCAGATGTACCCCTTCTGAATCCATACTGGTTAGCGGGTAAGATATTATTTTGCTCTATATAGAATTCTAGCCTTTGTTTTAAAAGTTGTTCAAAGATTTTTCCAACACAAGAAGTAAGTGCAATGGGACGATAGAAATCGGGGTTTGAACTGGGTTTATCTGGTTTTAAAATAGGCACCAAACAGTCAGACTTCCATGTTTGTGGTATTTCATTATTCAACCATAAATAATTGAAGAGATCTAAAAGAATTTTAAAGCTATTTGTACTGAGTTTTTTAAGCATCATATAGGGAATGCCATCTAAGCCAAAAGCGCTATCCTTTCTAGAGAAAACTGCAGACTCTAACTCTTGTAATGAAAAAGGCTTAATCATGAAGCTATCTGAAGGGTCTGTTGAATTTGATGTCAAAAATTCAAATTTATTATTTACATAATCTGGAGTATATTTTTTCAAAAATTGTGGAATCCAATTATCATCCTTATTACTGTGAGAATATGTTTTGAATTTTGAATGCAAACTCTTCATATGCTTCCAAGGGTGTATAGTTTTGTTCCTGAAAATTTGATAATAAAGACTGCAATTTGAGTATACATTTTCCAATCTACTGATTTGAAGTTAGAGTAGGTGGGCAAATGTCTACTATCAATACTACAAGTTTGAGCATTATTATTTACATTGTTATTAATAAGCACTTTGATAATTACAGGAAGATGATAGCTGCCAAGTGGATCATTATGTACAGACCAATCGCAACAAAGAGAGAGTGATGGAGAAACAAGAGTTAAATCTAGGGCGTTAGGACGCCACGTCAAAGAACCAACTGTAGTCGCCTCGCCGTTGTTCAAAAGGACCAAGTCATTATCATCTGCAATTTCTAGGATATCCCTGCCTCTAGAATTAGTGGAGTTACATCCCCAAGATGTATGATGAGCGTTAAAATCACCAGCGAAGATCATTGGCTTAGGTACTGACTTTACTAAGGCGTCAAGTTTGTGTTTATCAAATGAAGGAGTACAATTTGTCGGACAGTAAAAACTTACAATCGATATTTCTTTACTATTTACAATTATTTTTACACATATATTTTGAAACAGCTACATTAAAGATACAATTATTATTTAAAGACGAGCACTGCCTTTTTACAAAACATAAAAAGAATAATAAACCGCAAACATGAAAACACATTAAAAAAAGTTTAACAATACAGATTTCGAGTCAATCCTTCTGGGCGCCGAACACTCGATCGACATCCGAGAACGACCGCAGTTGGTACATGGGCGAACCCTCCGCCTGGCGAGCGAAAACACGACCCCGCCTCGTCCACGTGAATCGCCACTGCAGTCTGCGACACTCCTCGCGGGCCCGGTGGAAGATCTGGCGGTTCAGGCGGGTCAAGCGTTCATTTATGAAAACGCGACCGCCCGCGGCCGAAGTGAGATTGCGGCGCACGCGCGCCGCCCGCAGCAGCTCGTCGCGCAGGTGGCGGCGCGCCAGCCGCACCCCGACGCGGCGCGGGCGCCCCCCGGCCTCGGCCGGCGGCGGCCCACGCGCTCCGCGAACACCACGTCGCGCTCCTCCAGCGCGACCCCCATGCGCCCGGCCAGCACCATCACGGTCTGCACCACACTCACCCCTTTGTCCTCCGGGAGCTCCCCGATCTCCAAGTCGGAAAGGAGGGCCTCCTGATCGCGCTCGTTGAGCTCCTGCTTCAGCTCCCTAATCGTATTCTCGAGCTCAGCGGTCACTCCCGACTCGAAATCCAGTTTACGCTGTTCTAAAGCATCCAGCCTGCTCTCTATGGTGTCCATACGAGCTGATAGAGACTCTCGCAATTTATTCATGTCGTCCCGAAATTGCCGCATTTCCTTCATAAACTCTACGAGCTCTCGGTAACGACGCTCTTCCTTAGTGTCGACTTCGTCGCATTTTCCAACGGTCGGCGGCGACGCCTGAGTCGGCGGCGGCGGCGAGTCACAGATGCCCTTAACTGGAGTCTGGCTATTATCACCCCTGCGATTGCTCTTTTTACAATTGGGACAAACCCAATCCTTGCTTATATGTGTCTTTTCAGAGATATTCAGGCAGATTTTGTGATATTTTAAAGAGCACGCTGAACAGGCAGCGCACCCTGCCGCCGAGAGGAACTTGCCGCATGCTCCACAGTTGACCATCTTAACAGCACTTCGACAGATGGCACGGTACCAAATGTAACTAAATAAATTCCGCTACTCGTCGACAGATGGCGCAAAAAGAGCGATCGATGTGGATCGTTTAGTGGGTTGGGTATGAAAAGGACTTCACTGATCACCCGCCGATTAGCAAAAAACAAAACTCAGCTGATTTTAATTTGCAGATATCTCCGTAAAACAGAGAACAAAACTATTGTACAATCAAACAAACTTACCAAGTGATGTTCGATTGAGATTATGCACTTGTTTGTCCTGCCCGAATATGATGAGGTTTCACTATTTGTAGTACCGCTTCTCGTACTTACTAGCGCCACATAAGTTAAAAGAATGATAAATGAAGCGTTTGGAAATGAATAAAATAACATTTCTGAACGCATCAAGTAACGAGAACGTATCCTTGTGCATCTGTCAATGTCATGGTCCCGCGCTGTCATTAAGTTTAAAGTTCAGGTCACGTACGCCCTGATGTAGGTAGCTGATGCTGATTCTGCAACTATAGGGTATAGGTACATGTACCTGTAAGGGTGGGAGGGACTCATCATCTTCGGGCAGGACAAACAAGTGCATAATCTCAATCGAACATCACTTGGTAAGTTTGTTTGATTGTACAATTATGCACATTGTTTGTCCTGCCCTCTTATGATGAGGTTTCACTATTTGTAGATGTTTAAAGTTCAGTTGCAGAATCAGATTTTTGAACAGGTAGGTATCCAACCATTTAAAAAAATAAATATTTAAGTGTAAATAAGCATCTAAAATAGAGATTTATAATTATATTATCGAGGGGTGAAAGGCTAATGGATTCAAGCGACATCATGGGCGATATTGAGTTATATACATATTCGGAATCAGCAAATTTTTCTGCGTCGAATGAGCCGGGTTTCATGTCAATCCGACCTATTTTTTGACGCTTAAGTCAATTAGATTTGAACGCTTTTTCCGCTCCACTACTAGCTGAACCGACGCAAGAATTCGCCATTTTCTTAATGTGGTTGACTTAAGCTATATCAAAACATTACCAATTGTAACTTAAACCAGTTTTCCTTTCTTACATTTAAACTCAAACGGTTGTTAAATCTTTCTTCCAATATCTATAACTACAGCATTTGTAGGTTAAATTATTTAGCTTGCTTCAAAATATACAAACCAATGTTGCTTAAAGCAAATAGCTTGCGACAAAATATATTAAGCTTGTCTTTTAAAGCAAATAGCTTTCCACAAGAGTATATGAAGTATGTCGCTTGAATCAATTAGCCTGTGACAAAAATAAATAAATTCGTCCCTTAAATTATTTGGCTTTCGCTTATTTTATGTTTATCTAGGTACATAAATTAATTAGCATTTTACAATGTTTAGTTGAATTCGTTGTTTGATCTATTAGTCCCTATATTTGTTTACGAAAAGAAGTCGCTTAATTCAAAAATTATATATTACTTTTGTACATGAATCAGTTTTCCTTAACTAGAGTGAGTTAGTAATGTGCGTTCAGCAAACATGGTATTCTATACACTAATAAAATCAATGTCGTTTAAGACCTATTCAAAATGTTTTTATTGCCTTAAAATTACCTAATAATAAAAGGGATGCGCTCGCGCGGGGCGCTTCAGTCGGTCCCAAACCGTCAAGGAGGTGGTACGTGTGTGTTGTGCTTGAGCCGCGTTTGAGAAAATATTAATACAGACTCTTTAATTTCTTCGCCTGTTTTGTTAATTGGAACTAATTTTCCTCGTGACTCTTCCTTAGCAATTCCATGCGAAGAATTAGAGATAGTGTAGTACATGTATTTTTGGCTAACATTAAGAGTATTTAATATAAATTTCAAACAAACTTGGCGTCGACCTTCTCCATTATTAATGTAATAATTGTAAGTATTTGACCTGTACGCGGAGTTTTTTGATCTCTTTCGTTTAACTGGTTGTATTGATGTCATAGCTACTATCCAATCTCTTTTTCTTTGTGCAGACAATCCCCAAAAGTAATTAAAAATGCTGTTTCTTTTTTCTTCGCTTATTTCTCCGCAATTGTGACCACATTTTTTTCCCAAGCAAGGATTTGTTTTTAGTTTTTTCTCATTTACAACAGTGCCATCTTTTTTAATGTAACTCTTACCTTTTGTTCTCGACTCGTGTCTTAATTTCTTTTTATTTATTTTCTTTTTCTTTAGACCTGGGGCTCAAGTCTGCTAATTTACAAATGCATCAATGGAATCTCAATTGGGTCTCAAACGCCAATTTTAACACATTTGGTATTCCGCTCCTTAAATAAGTTCAATCGTTTTTTAATGACAGGCCATCGAACTATCATTCGATCGTCATGGTACTTTTTGGCATTCTGCTAATAACTGCGTTACAATCGCGTCTCGATTTTTCAATTGATTGGTATTCTGCTCTTATTTGACGTTTGTTTGACGTTTATATCAATGGTTTTTCCATGACGATTTTGTCATTGAACTACAATTGAGCAACGACACCTCTTTCTTAGAATTTGTTTGTAAACATTGAACAATGAGACCATCAGTACCAAGTATAAGCTGGCATATTTTGGTTAGAGATCATAGATATTGTGGAAAAACAATGTGTACCTACTTACCTACCCCACAGAGGAATTTTAAGGATTGATTTTCCTATCAATTTAATTTAGTAGGTACCTACCCATGGGAACTTATTAGGTGCTACGTGGCCTACGTGTGTTAGGTGGCTGTATCTACCAACTTTAGTTGTTCATTAAGCATTGGGTACCTGTGTATGCAAATTCTGTTATTATTCAATAGGTAGGTAGTAACCGACCGTACCTAATTAAACAACAAAAAGGTACCTACCTGCTTAAAAAAAATCTGGATGTGCTTTTGCCGGGCAACGTCTCCGGCTGCCCGTACTTATATAAACATATCTTCTTTTAACGCTACCTACTTAACTACTGAATAAATAGGAAAAATCATGGATGAACATAATACCCACTGATCCCAAAATAAGTTGCTAAACACAATTATTATATTGGTGTCTACTGTCTAAGTGGTCTTTCATATTATTCAGAATTCTAATTTGATTTTCGAATCTTTGTATTTCGATATTGTGTACATGACAGATAATAATAAAATAATTTTTTTTTTGGTGTTCAATACCTAACATATTAAAGTTTTTCTTAAATTATTTATTGTAATATATGCATAAGTATCTTTCTTTATCATAACATCCATAACCCAAGTACTTTATCGACTAATATTTATAAGCACCTACTTACGTATTGTAAACTCGCAAATTATAATGAGCAACACTACACTTTGCTTCATAAATTGAACCAACATACATAGGTACTACCTACTGTAAATGTAGTGATTTTAAATGAGTTTTCTTTGCCACGGGCCATGGAATACATAATAGTTGCACGAGCCTTGATTTATTTGAGTTTTGGTAGATGTGATAGTAGACAAAATAAGACAGGTCAACATGAAATCAATATTTTATTTTATAATTGGCTCTTAATCTAAATCATAAACCAATACGATATGTATGATTTTAAAGCACAAACTTCATTTTCCCAGCAGTCATTTTTCCAGTAGGTACCCAATGTTTCATAGTTTTGCTTAGTCGCTTGGAGCAAATATAGGTACATCTATGCTTTTGTTTGGTAATAACTTTTCCAGTATCCTTTCTTGACAATATAAAAGGTATGTGCTTATATCTGCAATGTCATTCATTACACATATTGTATCTGTAATAAAAAATAGGTAATTATTAAATATTCAATAGGTAAGAGTGGGTAAAGAGTTTAATTCATCTACGCCCGAGCGGTCTCCGGTGACCAGACAACAATAGAAAATCGATTGTCTTATTTTCCGGGTGTTGACGAGTAGCAAATAATATACTTATTGAAAACAGTTACAGTTTTTTCATGTACTAAGTAGTTAGTATATAATGTAGCCAATAGCAGTGGCAAGGAGTGAATGTAACCTTTTCAAAAATGTTATGATCTACCATAGTGGATCAGTGAAGTGAAATTTCTAAAAGATAAGCCGATGGTGATCGCCTTGTATGAACCCTTTGCCACTGTCTAATCGGTACCTCAATGTCTAAAGTAGGAAGTATTACTTATTTACTTACTTTTTGTCTTTTTGTTTGATCATCTTTTCTTGCCATATAACTTGCTTATTATATTTTGCAATAGGTAGGTATTGTATCTAAAATAAATAATACCTAAGCAATTATTGTTGAGTTCATGAGATTGGTTTCAGAGTAATATTGAAAATCTTTGTGATATTTTGATGAGATTGTAGGAAAGTAGTTTACACTTAAATAGGAAAGCGCCTCAATGAACTACATATATGAAGTAAAAATAAAGTAATATTTACTAATTTACTTATTCGTAGGTAGGTACATCTTTGTGTATATATTGGGTTTATTTATATAAAAAGAAAATGGAAAATTATCGGCTATTTAAAACTTGCTGAACGACAGACTACATACAACAGGGGGCACACTTAGATTAGAACACAAACGGTCGAAACAAAGTGGCGCCATCTCTTTATCTTTACCATCAACTTTCACAACAAATCTTCAAGTTTGCTAAGAATGTCTCTGCAGTAGGACCAGACTAAGGGTGCCACCTTTTTTAGGACTAATAAAGTATTATTTTTTGCTAAAGGTAGAAAAAAAAGTATATTGTATGGAAATAAAGTATTATTTATGTTTACCTTTAAAAACATACTTTTTATTACTTTTGGCAATATTTAAACAAACCATGTCAAATAAAGTAAACACTTTATTAGAAACTAGCTTCCGCCCGCGACTTCGTCTGCGTGGATAGTATTTTGTCTATCCCTCGGGAACAGTTCCGTTTTTCGGGATGAAAGGTATCCTATGTCCTTTTTTGTACCCCTGACAACGTGTGTGTAAAATTTCATGATGATCGGTTCAGTAGTTAAGACGTGAAG
The DNA here is from genome assembly GCA_928269145.1 of Agriphila tristella. Classification (NCBI taxonomy): domain Eukaryota; kingdom Metazoa; phylum Arthropoda; class Insecta; order Lepidoptera; family Crambidae; genus Agriphila; species Agriphila tristella. Next base: position 140,030 of record OV743451.1, on the reverse strand, counting down.
GCGTAACAAACAAACAAACAGACTTTCACTTTTATAATATTAGTAAGGACTACTTACGAGTGGCAGGCAACCCTAGCGGATTTATAAAAAAAAAACTAATTAAGAAGACAATACAATAAAAATCGCCTTCTTAATTGGCTATAATAATTATTTATGCAACTGTAGTATAATTATGGCTATTACAACACGAATGTGGCCTTATCGCCTGAGTGTTTTAATACCTAATTTTATTATCTCTACATAATTAGGTATTCAAACACTTAGGTGATAAGACTTTATTATTGCATAAAGTCTGTCTAAAAAGTCAGTTTACATGGGATATTTCAAAAAATTTTTTTTTACCCACCTAAATCCCCAACCACCCCACCAATACCCATCTAAATAAATAAATAAAAAAATATGTTTACTATTAGAATTTTGACAGCACCGACAGGGTTACCAGTATAAGTTTTTTTAAATAATTTAATAATTTCTCAGGTAAACTGACTTTTTAGACAGACTCTACAAGACTTTATTTTTTTCTTTAACCATGACAAGTATCCTCTATAAAGTGTTTCGAAACGGTGGCTTAATATCCAAGCGAGGGCTGCTAGTTGCGCCCCTCGCGCGTGCGTTTGTTATGAAATCATCCGAACGAGTGTTTTAATGTTATACTGAATTTCATAATCATAATGTATCGTTCGGGCGTGGGCGTGGAGAGCGCGACATGCTCTCGCTCGGATATTGCGGTTTTATGAGACTGGTTGTTTTAATATTGGCTATAAGCTAACTGTTTCAGAACCTTTTTTAGTGATTTATAGCATGATGGGTGTCGATAAAGTAATTTAAAAAATATTATTTTACAATTATGCAAACGAAAATCTTTTGGTGAGAATTACAATAATAAAATGATGAAATTTGACGACCTAGTAGCGTAACAAATAACCACATCACCACTCATACATGACACTACTATCGTTGGACGAATACCATCTGGGGCGACACCTAATTGACCCGGAGGAAATAAAAACTCGTAAAACCAAGAAGATGCTGGACTTCCTGGAAGCCGCTGGGCTTAAAGAGTTAGGCCGTCCGCTGCCTTGAGCGGGATCCCGCCGCGGATACACGGCGCGAGAATATAGATTGCTGGTTTTTGACGGACAGATGCTTGCGCAGTGCATAAGTAAGCTCTAATCTATATCGCCCCGCACGCGTGTCCCGCTTAACACAGCGGAGAGCCTTACTATAATTAGGTGGCGAGTTTTAGTTCGCAGTGAGTGACTACAGCTTTATCTGGGGCCGTACCGGCTAACTTAAATGGCTATCGTAATCGCTTTCATTTGACAGATGGATGTGAGACATTGCTACTTTTCTATGGTAAGTTTTTATTTAAGCCAAATAGAAGCAGCAATGTGTCACATCCATCGGACAAATGTCAAATGAAAGCGATTACGATAGCCATGTAAGTTAGCCAGTACGGCCCCTGAGCTGCATAGCCCCTAATACTCAAATAATAATAATCGTTGGACGAATATCTAGTTTAAACCTCGTCAAAATCACATATTTGTTTTTGGTGTCTTTTGTTTTGATTTATTCTTTTTCATTAATATTTTGTTACAAATAAAGAATATTACAAATAAAGTCAAAAAATATGAAATAAGAATAAAAAAATACGTTTTCAGCGATTATACGATAATTTCATGTTATTAGTTCCGCATCGATTTCCAGAGGCGCTAGTGGACTTTCCCTTACAATGATACTCTTTGGACTACAAACAAATATTGTGTTGTCATGACTACCGACGTTCCGTTCTACAAAGCTCTTATTAGATACTTCTAATAATTTAAATATTTTAGTGCAATATTTACCGTTTCGTAATACAATATGTCACATTTTGTTGTATTTTATGATGTTAAGTAGCTTTAAATACATTTGACCGTTAATTATCCCCAAATAAGTCGTAAAAACAAAAATTTCGATTGAATACCGGTTTTTTTACTTGAAACGGAGTGTATATGCGAGTGCTATTATTTTACACTGTGACATTTATCCTTTGGTAGATTTTAGTGGGCAACACCATCATTACGACGACATTACGATTCATTGACGACCATTAATGCGGTCATAATTTTTTTAGCAGAATACCGAATTAGTTACAAACGTAATGGCAACGTAATGAGGTGACGTCGTGATCGCAAAATCGTGTAATTTTATGTCAATTAGCAGACTTGACCCCCTGACTGGTTAGGTTAGGTTAGGTTTTTTTTTTTTTTTTTTTTTTTTTTTTTTTTTTTTAAACTTTTGATAAGTAGAAGGGGTTATGATGTGTAGTGTTTGGTGAATGGGGTAGGTGGGCAAGATGGACCGGCACCGGTGGGCTCATCCCTTGGTGAGGCTTTTTGCCTTCCAGTGCCGGGCCGGGGCAAGAACAAAGGGGGAGAAAGAAAGAGAATGATAGAAGGATACAAAAGTAGGAGGATAGCGGAAAGAAAGAATAAGAAGGGGGATAGGATGAGAAGAAAGATTTTTATAAATGTAACAAAAATGCTTTGATCAGACTGCCGCGGGGACGCGCCGCCCAGACTCCGCGCGCATGGGACCCGATGAGGAGCCGACCGCTCCAGGGGTGGCACCGTCGGAGAGGTGCCCCTTACCACTCGAAGAAGGCCCCGGTGGTGAGGAGCCGACGTCCGCACCCAGCCTGCCGTTGGAGGTTGGGGCCGGGGCCGGTGTTGCAGGTGAGGGCCGCATAGCTGGCGGGTGCGTGCCTTGCCCGTGGAGCTGGTCGCGTGGCCCGGAAAGGTTGGGCGGAGGGTCCCAGCGGCAGTCCGGTGAAGCGAACGAGTGATGTATAAAGATGGTAGAAAAATAGAGGTTTTTCAAAATTAAAGTGGTCGCAGGTCGCACCCGCGACGGTCGCACCCGCGCCAGGTCGCGCCCGTGGCAGGTCGCACCTGCGACGAGAGCGGCGGGGTCGCAGCAGCCAGGTCGCACCCGCGACAGGTCGCGCCCGCGACGGTCGCACCCGCGCCAGGTCGCGCCTGTGGCAGGTCGCACCCGCAACAAAAATGACGGGGCGGCCGCAGCAACGATCGCGGTCGCGGCCGCGACAAGGCAGCCGCGGTACACTCATACATAATGTTTTTGCAACTTTTTGTTTTTATTAAGTTATTTATAACAAGTCTCTTGTATATTAAATAATAATTAGAGTTAGAGTCGCGCGCAGCAAAAGACGAAAGAAAGACACGACCCCGCAATATCAGCGACCACTTGGCCGCACCCGCCGCCGGTCACGGGCGCAGCACCGGTGCCACGCCCGGGACCGGCGGCGGCCTAAATCGCTACCGGCCCGCCACGATCGATCGATGCCACCGCACCGGACGCGGCGATGTCGCTCGCGGCGACGAGCCATTGACCCTAACAACCGGCGAACCAGACAAATGAGTTTGACCGTCCCGGGGGCGAGTGTCAAACCGAGTCCCAACTAGAGGTGCAGAGCAGCTGAGTAGGTGAGTTAGAGAGAGGGGGCCGGGCGCCTCAGAACCGCGCCCGAGTGTTTTTATTAAACTTTACATATTTATTTATATATAGGACCTAAGTTATGGCGATAGACACGAATGATATATATGGCAAGGCACACAAAGAACTGGTTTGAATGGAGAGTGGTACAGAGGTAAATATGATGCATATGTGAGGTGGGGAGGGCGCCCAAAGGTTGGTCGCGGGCCCGACGACCGCGGTCGCGACGAACGCACCCGCGAAGGACGCACCCGCGACCAATCTTGGATACAATCATTCTTAAGTGTTAAGGCCAAACATGTTGAAAAGATACTTGGTGGTTAAATTTTATACAATAATGTGCTTACAATGGTGAGGTGAAATGGGCGCCCAACGGCTGGACCAATCTTGGATACAATCATTCTTAAGTGTTAAGGCTAAACATGTTGAAAAGATACTTGGTGGTTAAATTTTATACAATAATGTGCTTACAATGGTGAGGTGAAATGGGCGCCCAACGGCTGGACGCGGGCCCGACGGCCGCGACGGACACGGCCACGACGGTCGAGCCCGCGGTCAACCGTAAATACAGACAATCTTAGTTGTTAAGGCAATAAGTAGGGTGAATGGTTATTAATTTACGGCAGGTCGCGGCCGCGACGGTCGCACCCGCGACAGTCGCGCCCGCGACCAACCGCAGATACAAACAATCTTAAAAGTTAAGGTATTATGTTGATTAGGTACTTGGTTCATTCATTTAGATATATATATATATTTTTTTTGTTTTTTTTGGTGTGTTTTTTTTTTTGTTTTTTTTTTTGTGTTTTTTTTTTGTTTTTTTTTTTTTTTTTTTTTTTTTTTTTTTTTTTTTTTTTGGTATTTTTTTTTTTTTTTTTAATAAAAATAATAAAACATGGTTGTTGATTCAGTGGATGCAGTGGGGTGGTGGGGTAGGCGTGGTCGGCGGTCGCACTCGCGACGGTCACATCCGCGGCGGTCGCACCCGCGGCGGTCGCACCCGCGACGGTCGCACCCGCGGCGGTCGCACCCGCGACGGTCGCACCCGCGACGGTCGCACCCGCCCCGGTCGCATTCGTCCCGGTCGCACCCGCCGCCGGAATCACTTCAGGGGGCCTACTCAAATGGCAAACGTTATAAGCGTTTCTATATTCTACATGTCTCTTCGACTCGGCGAAAGCGATATTATTTTGGTACTCAACCCGTCACTCCGCATTCAATCTTCAAACGCTTGTATCACAGAGTAACTAGAACTAGAGAGTACCTCAAAGAGTCCACTAGCGCCTCTGGAAATCGATGCGGAACTACTGACACGAAATTATAATAGCTGAAAATGTATTTTTTGTTTCTTATTATATATTTATTTTAGTTTTTTGTAATATCTTTATTTATAACAAAATAGAAAATATTAATGAAAAAGAACAAATCAAAACAAAGAAAATACAAAAACAACTATGATTTGGCTCGGTATTCGTACAACGGTATAAATGTTGTAGCACGGTAAATATCTATTAATATTGTAACTAGGGTTGCCACCTTTTTTGAACTAATAAAGTATATTGATTGCTAAAGCTAGTAAAAAGTACGTTGTATGGAAATAAAGTAATATTTATTTTTACCTTTAAAACATACTTTTTATTACTTTTGGCAATATTTAAACAAATCTTGTGAAATAAAGTATTTTCACGTACCTACTTTATTTTCCTCATAAAGTAGAGAGTACAATAACCCCGAAATAAAGTACAGGTGGCAACCTTAAATTGAGACCTTTTTGTCGCACGATACACCCGTCTACAGTATTTTAATTTCAGCTAAGTACCTACTTTCGTATCTTTCTAGTTTTGTAATTGCGTATAACCTGCGTAATATTTTAGAATCCATAATATTATAGGGAAAATGAAATAGGTAGGTACCTAGGTTAACAAAACTAACAGTAAAAACAAAAAACTGAAAAAGCTAAATACCTACATATTAAAGAGAGAAACAAATTATTTTCAAATCCTTCTGGCCGTAGTTAGTAGGCAATACCTATAGTAAAAAAAAAATATTTTAATAAAAGTATACTTAATCTTATTTTTTGGACTCCGGGTATTTAAACATGTCATCTCTGGAGTAATAAAATAATAAATATAATACAAACAGCACAATCTGCAATTTACCATAGTAAGTAAGTACTTGTATTTCAAACAATAATTAGTTCGTAGGTATATTACGTTCGTCACTGCGGCGCATTCGCGACTGTTCGTGTACCGAGTATTGTTGAAGTTGGAATACTGATAGATACAGTCAGTGGCACGAATCATGAAATTGGGTGGGGATTGCGCGGAACGCGTATTCTGGGTATGCGTTGCGGTGAGGGGCGCAGGCGGCGGGAGAGGGGCACGCACTATTGGTCGCTCACACGAGCACATGCGTGAATTTATCCCCACTCCGTCGAAAAATATTCATGATTCGTGCCACTGACTGTACCATTACCTTGATAGTAATGTCATGTAAATAAACGGAGGTGGTGTGGTAATCCGCTCTACGCTACTGGACTGGGTCATTAATTCGGGTGTCGAATTTTATCATTATTATTGTAATTCGCACCATGACCAAACTCAAAAACGATTTTCATTTTCATATTTTAATATAATTTTGTTTTTAATTACCTACTTTATAACCAGTTGAAATTATTTGGCAAACTTGAAGATTTTGTTGTGAAAGTTGATGGTTAAGATTCAGAGATGACGCTACTTTTGTTTCGACCGTTTGCGTTGTTCCAAGTGTGCCCCTCTTGTATTGTACTGTATGATCTGTGTTTAACGTTACGCTGGCTCCGACAGAAAGAAATGGTACTCAAATGGCTATTTTGACATGTAGATTTGCCGACGATAGCCAGCAATCGTACTAAAACGCAGCGAACGTCCATACCCTGTAGAAAGAAACAAAGTCGTACGACACGTGTTTTATTTTCAATTTTGAAAAGGGTTTTTTTGTTTCCTGTGATTTCTGCCAATAAAACTAATGGAGGAGATAAATCATAATAGTGATCTGTGTAAGAAGAACTGAAACAGGCCACTTAAGGCGTGGGGCCTCGGAATTAAAACCCCTATACCCCTAATCATCAGTAAGTACTTAGAATTAATTGATAAATTATGCAGTAGGTACTTTGAAGAGTATTCTTCTTTACAAAAGCCTGAAGGCATTGGCGTATCTAAAGATTATTTCCAGTGGGGCCGGGCCTCTAGTTCTGGGGCAAAGCCTAGGGTGCTTGACTAGAGCCGCGTTGGAGTTTTGAAAGGCAATAGAAAAGTATTATAGCTGGTATTTTTCTGGGGTGGGTATCAGGCTGTTCTGGGGTGTGCACGGCCCACCCGGCCCACCCGGCCCACCCCCTTCCTGCCAATGCCTGAAGGTTGTCATTTCGTAAGTATAAATTAGTTCCAGTTACTCGTAGGTACAATACCTAATTATGTAAAAATCTTTTTTCATTAGTTTCCCTTTCTTTAGTCGGTAATCACAATAAAATATGATTCCCTTATAATTAACATTTATCTTTCATGTAGCATGGAAATGAAGGATTAGTTGAGCTGTGTAATGATTTCAAATTTTCAATTAAGTACTTTTTATTGTTTCAGGTTGTGATAATTTCTTCTTGAATTTTCGTTCAAAATAGAATTTGCACTACCTATATTATAAGAAGATAAAGAAGAAGTGTAAAGACAATTATTATAGTTATGATTTCTGAAACTGTGGTAAGCTAATGGGCTGTGTAATGAGTGAGCGAAGCTTTGTACTAATGTATTTTATCACAAACACAACACAGAGAAAGCATTGATAATTTGATACAATGGCAAACAAAATAGTGTATAAAACATAAGAAAAATATGTCATAAGTCAAAGACTTCTATGTTGTACCTATACCTATTACCATAGCCTTCTATATTTCCAAGCCATGAAGTTGAGCAGAACGGCAACATCGCATGTGGTCAAGCACATAGTAATGCTATTACACATGTATAAAAAAGGAACAACAATTAAAAAATAATAAATTAAAAGTAAAAGCTATAAAGCATGTATCAAAAAAGAGGTCAGCTCGGCAGCTGGCCGAGTGATGGTAAGTGTTAACACTTTTAAATATAAACTTGATATTATACATAACATATAGTTAACTTCACCACCATAGACTATATCCTGACATGCTATAATTCAGTGCAGGTTGGCTTGGTGGGTCTGATCTGAGTTGAGTAGTGGTCCCCCGACACATATTTGGAAGTTAAATGCAGACATACAGACATAAGGCTTCAATAACACCCAATCTTTATGTTTAAGTTGCATCGGGGCTATGGTTTCCAGATCTAATAATGAGATTTCCTGACTTTTTCCCTGACTTTTCAGGAAATTTCTTGGCATTTAGTAAATCTACATCTACATTCTTAATTTAGTTGATATTTAATAATCTTTTCACACCAAGTGATTTAAAAAATTATGTGTTTTCATTAAGTTTTTACTGCTACAGTTATGAGTACATCCCTGACAACTACAGTTTTTATCCCTGTTTTCCTGATAGATGACTTAAATTCCTGACATGTCAGGAATGTTACTTGGTAATTAATATTCGCTAATTCTAATAAATTCTAATTCACTAATAATAATCACATAGTCATAAATTTACCTCTTTAATGAGTGAAAAAATAAAAATAGAATAAAAATAGTAATTGTTTTAATATAATGTTAACTTAAATAAATAAATACCTACTTTTTTACAGGTGACACTTAGAAGAAGGCCTGTTTGTAAGATATACTAGTTACAATAAGCCAAGCAAGACTGATTCAACTACTGATACAAGATGGTACCTATCTAACAAAATCATGGGCCTCAGTACTTTGTCTGCGTGAAAAGCTTTTTTTGCTATCCCTTGGGAACTTTGTGAAGGATGAAAGGACCCTATGTCCTTCTCTGTACCCCTGACAACATGTACCTAGTTATGTAAAATTTCATGATGATTCTAACAATTGTTTGTTACACCTCAAAACAAACAAACGGACTTTCTCATTTATAATATTATTAGTAAGGATGTGGTTGCTTTGTTATTATTATTTTTATACTTTTAAGTTCAAAAAGTAAATGTTCTCTTTGATTTAAATTTAAATTTGTTTTAATCTAACACCTTATAACTACCCTATTATTTTGATAATGCAAAACAACAACATATTGTTGAAATTTTTTTTTGTTTTGTAGATGTGATAGATAGTACACAAAATGAAAGGTTATAGGTAGGTAGTCAATATTTTATTTTATAATTATATCTAAACCAATACAATTAGGTACATGATTTTAAAGCACAAAGTAGGTACAGCCAGAACTTTTCCATCATGCTTCTTTTTATTTTATTATTACAGTACCTAAAGTTTCATAGTCTTGTTTGTCGCTTGGAGCAAAATATTCATTACTATAATTTTGTTCAATAGCTTCAGCGTATTTCCTGTGCACCATCGGGCACGTTCGACGTCCAAGGGTTAGCTTTTTCCAACATCTTTTCTAGCCAATTTAAAAGGTACTTGTGTATTATATTCTGCAATGTCAATATACCTATTGAATTGTATGTATCTGAAATTCAATAAGATTGAGTTAATAACAATTTAGGTAAATAAAAGACTTATTAAAAACCATAGCGGTATTTTGATTTAATAAGTAGTCAGTATATAATGTTACGGCTTATTTGCCGAAGTGCCCGAATAGCTGGCTAAAACTATGTGTAGCCTATGTGTAGTTTGGGGTATGAAGAAAGTTATTTGTATTATCTGTTAAAAAAATCATCATCATCATATCAGCCACACGACACCCACTGCTGGGTATAGGCCTATCGGCTACACCTAGTTTTATCCGCACTTTGGGTATTAGCCGTAACATTATAATTATATACTTAATAGGAACCATGTAATAATAAGTATTATTTACCAGCATTCTTGATCACTTTTTTGTTTGTTTCATCCTTTGGTCAGAAAAGAGAGTCATGTTTTCTTGCCAATTATATTCCGTAAGTATTGTAGGTATCTTGAACTGAAATAAATGTAAGTAATGATTGATAAATCCATACGATAAGTCTTAAGAGTGGTATTTTGATGTAAGTAATATAAAGTTCTTACTTACTTACTAAGTAAATATATCTTATTTATTATTATAGGTATCCATGGCATATGATTACTGACTGAGCAAGGGTTTATTATAAAGAAAATTAGGTAGGTACTATACTATTCTAATTAATTAGTTTAGTAGTAGTAAACACATTACACAACACAGAGGAAATAATCACCACGTAGTAAGTAAAGTACCTTACGTACAATTTGACATTAGGTGCATTCCAACAGACTAATCGCTGAGTCATTGATCACCATAAAGAACATTTTAACCATGAAAAGAAATGGCAGTATAATATGATCGTCATCTCGTATGTGCTTACTCACTCACTCTTACTCCTTCTGGCTTGTGAGTTGTGAGTAGGGCTTGCAATTCGAATACTTCGAATATTCGGCTTATTTTGCTATTCGAATACTCAAGTCGGTGATATTCGAATATTTTCCACTTTGTTAGATTTAGGCGAAAGTCTTTCATTAAATACCCGAATAGCGCTAGAATGAAGCGTTAGTTAACGTTCACAAAAAAGAATTTCCGTCACTGAGGATCTAGCTTTATCTGAAACCAATTACTGCAGGACTTACGATGCAATTCGAGGTTAAAAAAAAATAGTATGTAAATAAGCTAGGGTGACCATGAAGTATTATTTTTTGCGGACATTGTATTGAAGTTTATTGAGACTGTATGTGGCGTATGTGCACATTACTTTTAGGTTTTTACACGACTGCCCAAAATTGTATAATTTTGTGTTCAGGGTTCATGTATGTTTGTAGTTACCTATGTGAGTTTCTTTATTCCACCATAACTTCTAACTAGCTTAACGGAATTAGATGTTTGGGGTATCGTTAGAATCCTGACATCATTCCGAGTGACAATGGCTATATATTTTTTTGAAGTCAATATGGCGACTGTACGACGCCACTTTTAAATGTGAATAAGAATTAATTTCTGTGACGGGTCTGGGCGCTACTATGTATAATAATTATCTATTTAAAAAGTATATAAGTAGTATATCAGTTGTCTAGCACCCATATTACAAGCTTTGCATAGTTGGGGTAATCAATCAATCATTCGAATAATTCGAATGACCATCAACATGTATTACTAATTAGTAATGTAGATATTTTTTATATTATTTTATAGTATCACATTCACGAAGAAAACCAATATTGTTAATTTCCAATACTCCATAGGTAATATTCCACTACAAAAAGTATCGTTAATAAGAGATCTGGGTGTCCTTCTAGATAGTAAATTGCATCTGGATGCACATGTAGACAGTGTTGTGAATAAGGCTTTTCAAATGTATGGTTTTGTCATGCGTACTTGTGCAAATTTCAAGCGTCCTTCCTCCTACTTTGCCTTATATAGATCGCTAGTTAGATCACAGATGGAATATGGAACAATAGTATGGGATCCATTTTACCTAAAATATAGTGACCAACTTGAAAGAGTTCAAAAGAAGTTTGTACGATCTGTCAATTATAAATGCTTTCATAACAAATCGTCATACGTTGAACTTCTCAATAAATTTTCTCTGCTTTCTCTAAAATCGCGTAGAATGCTTATAAGTCAAACATTTCTATACAAAGTCATAAAGAATCAGTTTGATTGCACTCATTTAATAAATAATGTTTCCTTAAGCATACCAAGTAGATCTGAACGTATACGCAACTCCAGAGCACATAAACTCTTTGCTTTGAAAATGTGTAAAACTAATGCTGGTAAACGTGCGCCCTTGCGTCACGTTATGCAAAATTACAATGATCATTTTGTTGACATCGATTTGTTTAAGCTTTCTCCTGGGCAGTTCAGGACGGAAGTCCTGCTGCATCTTCAAAATTTAGATACGATGATGTAAGATCTGAAATTAAATTAAATTAAATTATAATGTACCTAACTATAGAAACTATTCAATTCTATAATGTAATATTGTGGATAACGTGGTTGTTTACAAAATAAGTATGTTTTTTATGTAAGTGTATAAGTATAACTTCATTTTGTAAATGTTTGTTGTTCCTAATAAAATAAAATAAATAAATAAAATAGCGCCACGGCGTTTTTTCTTGAGCCTCGTAGAGCCACTTCTCAAAAGTATTACTAATTAGTAGTAATTATTCGATTATTTAAATTAGTTTATTACTAATCTGACATTCGATTATTGAAATTAGTAATTAGTAGTTAATTCGATTATTGAAATTAGTAGTAATAATCGCGCATCACTATGGCGCTGTGTGAAATTGTCCAAGCATTTATTAATTGAATATCTGGGTGACCGAGCTTTGCTCGGATATTACTATTTATTGTAATATGGTGGTGAAAGCGCCATCTGGTGGTTTTTAGGGTTCCGTACCCAAAGGGTATTAACGGGAACCTATTACTAAGACTCCGCTGTCCGTCTGTCTGTCTGTCACCAGGCTGTATCTCATGAACTGTGATAGCTAGACAGTTGAAATTTTTACAGATTATGTATTTTTGTTGCCGCTATAACAACAAAAACTAAAAACAGAATAAAATAAATAAATATTTAAGAGGGGCTCCCATACAACAAACGTTCTTTTTTGCTGTTTTATGGTATAACCCTTCGTGCGTGAGTCTGACTCGCACTTGACAGGTTTTTTCTGGTGGTTTGACTGCCTCCGTGGTCGAATGGTTATAAACCGGTTTTCAAGATGTCGCTTTTCTACATATTCTGCGTGGAAAGAAAAATGCATGAAAACTCAAAAATTGTGGTGTTTAGGTGATAATCTAGAATCTACATTGTCATCTCAAACATTAACTACATTTTTTAAACTTATTTAAAAACAATAAAAATAAAAATATATATATAAACTTGAACATATGAAGTCAAAGTCAAATAAGCTTTATTCAAATAAACTTAATAATTAAGTACTTTTGAATCGTCTATATTTTCCTACCAGCTGTTCCAGACTTTTTTAGACTTTTTGAAAAAACAAAAATAAGTCACCGAGCGGGATTCGAACCCGTAACACTTGTTTCTTGCCGACAGTGGCCGGCCGGACGAAATTAGCGACCATATTCTGCGTCGGAAGAAAAACGCATGAAAACTCTAAAACACGCGTTTTCCCAAACATAAGACTAATCTAGATCGATTGTTTACCCCCGAAAACCCCCATATACCAAATTTCAGCGAAATCGTTAGGGCCGTTTCCGAGATCATAGAAATAAATAAATACAAAAATTGCTCGTTCGAAGGTATAAGATAACGATTATAGCCTTTCTGTCCATCAACATACGTACATTGTTGTCACCCTATCTTAAAAATCTCATACAAATTTAATCATGGATTTTATTGTAACTACCTGCAGTGATTGGTTTTAGATGCAGCTAGATCCTCAGTGACGGAACTTGTTTTTAATATTAATTGCTTTACAACTTGCGTGAAGCAAAATTCACGTAATGTGACAGTTTTAAGTATGTATGGGCCATACAGTGTAATGGTTCGAAATATTGTTTTCACTTTTTTCTATTGAGGTGTCGTTATGCGAACGAATTTCAAGTATTATATACTGTCACTTATCAAACGTGACGCTGCTATTACAGACTGCTTCATTTGGCTCCAAACGGTTTAGTTGTCGATATTTTGACAACTGAAAACTGGTACAGACGGTTCTGTATGTGCCATGTTGTACGATGTTCGAGTGTTAAATCTTATCCGCCTTACTAATAAGGAACTGCAACCCACCCCTTTAACAGCTGTGTAGCTAAGCTATGACAGTGATAGAGGTATTATAGATCGTATACACAGTTGTTTACTAATAAAGACTTTCATTGTATTGGGTATTGTATACACACTGGTTATAACGAATGTGACTTGCAACACTGCTGCTCACGTTCTAAAACAACATCATCTTTAATTATTTTCTAGTGAAATATAAATAAATTAATAATTTAAATCTTATACCGGTTCCACACTCGCGCCGCGAAAGCCCGTGAAGGCCAAGAACCGCGAGTGTGAAGTGTGGAGGGTTTCGCGGCTTCGCGTTCGCGCTTCGCGGCGTTCCCCGTCCGGTGGTTTTTGGTCCGTGTCAAAAGGCTTGTGTGCCGAACTAAGGTTGCCGTGATTCGTGGCCGCGGTTCACGCGCGAGTCTGGAGGGCTATATTTTTCGCACCGTTTTCATGCGCGAACCGCGCCCGTGATTTGCGGCGCGAGTGTGGAGCCGGCTTTATATTGAGGCTTTATCGTGATTAAACTGTTAAGAAAACCTGTTTATTTTTAATCCTTATACTATTTTCACCAATATTTTAGACTTAAGCGTGTGGGCCGGAGAGTCGCATGCTTTTAAAACTTTAGATCGCGATATCTTTGTCCCTGTCGCGTTACATGAGTAACGAATGTGTTCGTAGCTGTAACAATGAATATGTAACGGCTACAAATACATCAACCCACCGGTACAGGCTCAGATTGATCTGGAATTCGACGATTTAACCAAAAACATAACCTCAAAGCATGCGACTCTCCGGCCCACATGCTTTTGTCCATAATTCTGCCGAGAAGCCGGTACAATCGAATTGATATCAGAAATAAGAACGTATATCATCAGTACATTACTTCTAGGTGGTTTTAGAATGGAATTATGCATGTGGTACGGAGAGTCGCATGCTCACTTAAAAACAAAGAATGTCTGCCAGCTGTCAGTCAACTGTCAAAAGCGTTTTGTTACGTGCGACATATGCACAGATTTTCCGTTTGATCAGAGGGCTTACCAACAGCAAATAAGAAACCGTTTAGTTCAAAAGCAGGCCTTAAACAGGACTGCTTAAGGCCTGCTTTCATACTAACCTTTGAGGTCATAGTACGAAAAAGTAAGGCAGTTCAATATAAGTCCTGCTATAAGAGCTCAGTACCTGGGTGAACCGAGCAAGCTCGGTTATTAGTATTTATTGTAAATGGTGGTGTTTAGGTGATAAAAAAGTGCTTTAGCTACTTACTTTGGGATCAGAGCAATGTATGTGATGTTTTTTCGATATTCGTAATCTCAACCTTACATTACTCGTTTTGTCACAGAGTAACGTCATCTATTGTCAATTTCTCTCATTACATAGCTATGGAATAAGATGTAGTTAATACATAATAATTCCGCGAGGCGTAGTAGTTAGTTTTTATGGCATTATCCGAGAGATGGCGTCAGAAAACGTACCCGAAAAACTTTTTAAAATTTGTATCGGTAAATTTTCGTTTTGCACTATTGCTTCATAAGTCTCAATAAAATAAAAACTCGAAAGCAACATTAACAACATTTTTTTAAACTTGTCTAAAAACAATAAAAAATATATGTATAAACTTGAACATAAAACAAGTAAGTCACCGAGCGGGATTCGAACTCTGAACACTCGTTTCTTGTGGTCCACGTACTAACCCGCTGAACCAAACAGACATTGGCCGGCCGCGGGTGAAATTAGAGACCATATGCTGCGTCGAAAGAAAAACGCATGAAAACGCAAAAACGCGCATTTCCCCAAACGTAAAACCAATCTAGATCAATTGTTTACCCCCGAAAACCCCCATATACCAAATTTCAACGAAATCGTTAGAGCCGTTTCCGAGATCACAGAAATATATATATATACAAGAATTGCTCGTTTAAAGATATAAGATAGTAAGGCCCTGGTTCTGACTCATACATTGTGGTGCTAATCTGTATCACTAACGAAACGTGTTGGTCGTGGTACGTGTTGCTATTAAGTGTCGGGGTTACAAAAAAAAAACACTTTCAAACATAAATAACTCTTAAAACATAAATTTTCGTAAAAATATGAATATTTTTTATGACTTACTAATTACATGCCTACATTTTGAAAAAAAAAAACAGAAATGCTATACATTGTTTGGTTTTTTTCTATGCGACTCTGCCTGATGTCCTTTGAATCCGCCCGATATTTTAGATGCAGCGACGGAAATGAATGACTCAAGGCTGAGACAGGCATTTTTTAATTTCGCGGGTCTCGCTGTGAAATCTCGCATAGGTACATGCTTCAATCACGCAAGCCTTGCTGCGCAATATACCCGTCCACCCGGATGAAGCCACAGATTACAAGAATAGTAGATAACATTAAATTAACTAAATATGACGCTGCGAGGCCGTTTTTTTTTGATAAAACCACAAGACAAGATTAGTGGATAAAACTGACTAATTATACAAACGCAAAAAAACCGTCGGGGGCTGCATTACCTGCCCCGAAATAAACTAGTATTGTGATTAATTTATGTTAATAGTTAGAGAGATAGCAATGGCAGCCCCAGACGGATTTTTCTTGAAGCGCCAGCAAAAAATCTATTTCAAACTCAATAGGGAATATGCATAAGTAATTATTATAAATAAATAAAATTGAGCTTGATCGCAGCGGACACTTGAAATAACATGATGGAACAGAAAGAAAAATAAAAAAAATGAATTATTTTAGTTTTATCACACGATGAAATCAGGGGAAAATAACGATATTTTTTTTGATTTTCGGATATATTGCACTTAACAGTCAGATAGAATATCCAATAAGAAATAATATTTTGTATGACACATATGTACTAAAACGCAAAATTTAAGGAGATAATTGAAGATTCTTAGCTAACTCCATATTAAACGCGCTGAAACACACCTGAAACGTCACATATTTATATAGAGCGTTTTCGGCGGGAGCTGATGCGTGCTAACTTCAAGTAACTATATTACGAGAAAAAAACGCAAGAGAAAAGTTTCAATATTACAGTTGATTTTCTCAAGCATTAAGGTCCAAACAAATTATCGGACGCGGCTTATGGACGCGGCTTACTGCCGCGGCTGATAAGTGTGAACACTCTAATAACATCCTGCGTGCCAGATAGCTATCGGACGTCCGATGACGTCATATTAGTCGATTGTTACGTCCGCGACCTACTACATCCGATAGTTTGCACACCTGCCGCGGCTGATCTGCAGCCGCGGCAGTAAGCCGCGTCCGATAATTTGTTTGGACCTTTATACTATTGATTTTGATTTAAAAAAAAAATTGATGCATATTTCCTATTGGTGGATTTTGTTCGCTGGCTATCGAATCAGCGGCCAGCTCTGCCACCGGCTAAAGCCTCGATTACATACGCCGATTTAGCGTCCTTACTGGGGACCCAATTTCAGATTGGAAACGAAGCCCCGAATTGGATCCTAGTTGGGGAATTTAAGGGTTGCCTCCCTAGCCAAGGCTATATAGGTAAGGCAAATGAAACTTTGATCATGCAGCCAAGTCTTCAGACATATTTTTTTCTTTAGTTTGCATTTATGCGGGTGTATTACTTACTACCGGCACGTAATTTGGCAAGACAAAGATGAGACAATAGATGCGCAGCAGCTACAAACACTAAACTCGGTGCATCTTTTGTCTCATCTTTGTTTTGTCAAGTTATATGACGGCACCTATATCACATTATAAGTAGCCCCTGGATGATCAAGCATGGCTTGTTACTAATTTACATTGCATTACCACCACCACTACCATTTTGAGTGCGTACTAAAAATCCAAGATGGGGGCCAACTTTTTTGTTTTTGGGCCGATTTCGATAAAACTCTGTTTTTGGTACTATTTTTACAAGAAACTAACAACTCAATTTTCCAAATACTAAATATCCAAGATGGCGGTCATATTTTTTGTTTGTGGGCCGATTTCGATGAAACTCAGTTTTTGGTACTATTTTAGCAAGAAAATAACAACACAAATTTTCAAATACTAAAAATCCAAGATGGCGGCCAACTTTTTGTTTATGGGCCGATTTCAAAGAAACTCGGTTTTGTTTCTACTTTGACATAAAAATAACAACGAAATGTTAAAAATAATAATAAAATATCCAAGATGGCAGCCAACATTTTTGTTTGTAAGCCGATTTCAATGTAACTCTGTTTTTGGTACTATTTTGACAAGAAAATAACAACTCAATTTTTTAAATACTTAAAATCCAAGATTGCGGCCATCTTTTTTGTTTGTGGGCCGATTTCAAAGAAACTCGGTTTTGTTACTACTTTGACAAAAAATAACAAGGAAATGTTAAAAATATTAAAAAATCCAAGATAGTGGCGTAGTTTTTTGTTCGTAGTCCGATTTCGATAAAACTCGGGTTTTGGTACTAACTACTACTATTTTTAGTATTTAAAAAAATGTGCTGTTATTTTCATGTTAAAATAGTACCAAAAACCGAGATTCATCAAATTCAGCCCACAAAAAAAATGTTGGCCACCATCTTGGATTTCTTAATATTTTCAATATTGCGTTGTTATATATAAATTATATATAACAACGCAATATTATGTTATATATAATAAATTGGCCCACAAACAATAAAGTTGACCGCCATCTTGGATTTCTTAATATTTTCAATATTGCGTTGTTATTTTCTTGTCAAAATAGGACCAAAAACCGAGTTTTATCGAAATCAGCCCAAAAACAAAAGTTGACCGCCATCTTGGATTTTTAGTATTTGAAAAATTGTGTTGTTATTTTCTTGTTAAAATAGTGCCAAAAACAGAGTTTCATCGAAATCGGCCCACAAACAAAAATGTTGACCGCCATCTTGGATTTTTAATATTTTCACCATTTCGTTGTTATTTTTTGTCAAAATAGTAACAAAACCGAGTTTCATCGAAATTGGCCCACAAACAATAAAGTTGACCGCCATCTTGGATTTCTTAATATTTTCAATATTGCGTTGTTATTTTCTTGTCAAAATAGGACCAAAAACCGAGTTTTATCGAAATCGGCCCAAAAACAAAAAAGTTGACCGCCATCTTGGATTTTTAGTATTTGAAAAATTGTGTTGTTATTTTCTTGTTAAAATAGTACCAAAAACTGAGTTTCATCGAAATCGGCCCACAAAAAAAATGTTGGCCGCCATCTTGGATTTCTTAATATTTTCAATATTGCGTTGTTATTTTTTTGTCAAAATAGGACCAAAAACCGAGTTTTATCGAAATCAGCCCAAAAACAAAAGTTGACCGCCATCTTGGATTTTTAGTATTTGAAAAATTGTGTTGTTATTTTCTTGTTAAAATAGTGCCAAAAACCGAGTTTCATCGAAATCGGCCCACAAACAAAAATGTTGACCGCCATCTTGGATTTTTAATATTTTCACCATTTCGTTGTTATTTTTTGTCAAAATAGTAACAAAACCGAGTTTCATCGAAATTGGCCCACAAACAATAAAGTTGACCGCCATCTTGGATTTCTTAATATTTTCAATATTGCGTTGTTATTTTCTTGTCGAAATAGGACCAAAAACCGAGTTTTATCGAAATCAGCCCAAAAACAAAAAAGTTGACCGCCATCTTGGATTTTTAGTCTTTGAAAAATTGTGTTGTTATTTTCTTGTTAAAATAGGACCAAAAACCGAGTTTCATCGAAATCGGCCCACAAACAAACATGTTGGCCGCCATCTTGGATTTTTAATATTTTGACCATATTTTCGTTGTTATTTTTTGTCAAAATAGTAACAAAACCGAGTTTCATCGAAATCAGCCTACAAACAATAAAGTTGACCGCCATCTTTTTTATTACATAGTTCTAGTGGCCTTTTTCCGTCCGGCTTCATCATCAAACCATTTCCTATCAGAGTACTCATCAAAACCTATTTTACGTTTCCGTTAATAGTGAAAACTCATTGCTTAATCTATGTAGAATAATGTTATTGTCAAGTACTGGTGACAACCCTAATCAGTGAAATCATGTCCTAATTGGGGCATAGTGTGATCGCTACATCCAATTTGGGTTCCTAGATTGGATCCCCAGTAAGGAAGCTAAATCGGCGTATGTAATCGAGGCTTAACGAATAAGGAAGAAATACCGAATCAGGGAGCGGCGCGGCTACGGTAATATGCGGCGGAAGCACAGAGACTAAGGCTGGCCCCAGGCCTACCGGTTCCATTTCTTTGCTTTGCTGTTCTACCATGGACCGCCGGCCAAGAGGCTCATTTTCAATCTATCGCATATTTTGAGCTGACCACATTGGCAAGATAGCCATTAGTTTGGTGTTATCAAATATCGTCGTCTGGGGTGCGATAAGAAGTTTTAGTTTTCGTTTTAAAAAAAAACTGCTGTTTTATACAAAAATTAATAACGAAATTATCAAAATGTATGAAACAGTTCATTTTTTTTCGCGAGTTCAGATTTAGTCCCATAGTAAAAGTTGTTCAGTTTTATTATGGTCCCTATCTACCATATTCAGTTTTATAGGGCTTTACCAAACATCTTGTATAAATAAGCGATCGAGTTATTTTTAACGATCGGAGTCCATGTTCAGGGTGGCATATCGCCTAAAAGCTTCCTACTTCGCAATCCAGGCGATGATATTTGATAAAACCAAGCTAATGGCTATCTTGCCAATTTGGTCTAGTCCCAAAATGCGATAGATTGAAAATTACCCTGGTTGGCCGGCGGTCTTTCAAGCAAGGTAGCACAGCAAAGAAAAGAAACGGAACCGGTAGGTCTGGGGCCAGCCTAACACGCAATTTATTTAACCTAATTAATTAAGTACCTAAATGAAAGAAAGGCATAAGTAAATTCTATATGTGATATGTATTTGGAGTATTAGACATTTTAAAAATTCATTTGAACTTAGACTTTTTAAATTATGACTATCTGACCGTGTTTTACATTTTCGTTTTCGACATTTTAATCGTTAGACTTTCTAATTTCGTCTAATTCGTTAGCTTCCCGTTCTCGGTTGTAATGTACTTTTACTCGATTTACCGGAATGCACCACATTAATGCGTGCTGAAAAAATCAGGGGCTGAAAATAACTAGGACGAATTTTATTTTTTC
The DNA here is from genome assembly GCA_928269145.1 of Agriphila tristella. NCBI lineage: Eukaryota > Metazoa > Arthropoda > Insecta > Lepidoptera > Crambidae > Agriphila > Agriphila tristella. The sequence continues at coordinate 119,613 of OV743451.1, read as the reverse complement.
CATGCTAGTCGATTCTGAAAAATGATCGATGACTCAGCGAATAGTCTGTTAGAATGCACCCAAAGTCATGACACGAGACTATCGGTGTTTTCGTTCTATGTATTCTGTGTTTGTAGAATGGAACAAGCGTTTGTGATGTTAATGTACTTTTGAGTACCAAATTAGTGTCGATATCGTTTAAGCGTAGGATTTTGTATAGAGAAACGCTTAGAAATATTTTATGCAATATGATTTGACTTGATTTTGGATTACTTATGGTTTTAAATTAACAATAATGCAATGTTATGTGTGTAATACAGTCACAGGCATCCGATGGACGACTATTTGTTTAATTTAAGGTAAGATCATAGTTTTATTTGATCAAATAGAAACATTGTACATTTGAGTACGAATCAACAAATTCGTGACGCTTGATCACGTGACCTATGTCAATCCCATACATTGTCTTTCTATTCTACTAGCGTTAATTGTAGTAAGTGGCCATTTGAGTAGGCCCCCAGGTCTGCTTCGCCTTCGGAGGTCTCAGAGGTCTCGTCCCCAGCGGCCCGCGCCCCCGTCGACTCAGAATCCGTCCCCTCCTCCTCAAGGCCCAGGAAGTCCCGGTTCAGGCCCGCCACCCCTCGAATTGCGCCTTTCAGGGGTCTGAATTGGGTCGGGCACCTGCCAATCATGCGGCTGCAATTGAAGTAGTATGGTTCCGGGTAGCGGGGGTGGGACGCGTCGTATGGGTAACCGTGATGCCTAGACCTGAAGTGGCGCCCCACCTGCCGCCCCACGATCACGACCCCGCACAGGACGCAAATTTTGAACTGGAGGGCCCTCCCACGGCTCGCCCCACCTCCCCCCGTCGGGTTTCTTGATTGGAAAGAGGCGGGGGCCCGGCGCCCTCTTGTTGGGAGAGAAACTCGCTCCAGGACTACTCTGGGGGACAAAACAGCTCCACCCACAGCAGCGGCGGATGGCAAGTCGCGGGGGCCCATCGGAGAGCGAGAGCGGAAGGGCGTCGGCGGGCGGGAGGGGGGCGGCGACGACGACGGAGACGATGATGACGACGACCGCGGCGACGGCGACGATGATGACGACGACGAGGAAGCCACCGCAGCCACGAGAGGCGGAGGCGATGGCGAAGGCAGCGGCGACGGCGGCGGCGGGGGAGGCGGAGGCGGTGACGCGGCGGCAGCAGCGACGGGAACAAGATCCTTTGCTTCCGGCTCCACCCCTGGGGCCCGGTGCGGCGTTGGCATTGGTGTCGACGACGGCGGCGGCGACGCTGGTGCAGCCGGGATGAGGGAGCCGAGTAGTGACGTCAGCGAGAGAGATCTATAAAAGCTGCCGAGGCTCTCCGCGGGCAGCCAGTCCTCGACTCGAGTGCCCTGTGTCAGCATCGCGGCCCTCACCGCACGCAGGGACAAGGTGGTCAGCGAGGAGGGGTCGTGCCGGGCCTGGGATTCGGCATCGGTATCCATGGGCGTTCCCGCGTCTAGGTCTTCAAACGCGCGGGGCACGTCCTCTACGTTAATAAGGTACTTTCGAACGAGCGGGTGCGCGTATCCCTTCGCCTCCAGCACGATCCTCAGCGCCCGCATGAGGTCCCCGTACAGCTCCGCCTTGGTCCTCGCGCAGCCGGGGTCGCGGCAGTCGTGCCCGTCCATGGCGATGAGGTGATTGGTTGGTAGATGGGTGCCAGTGACGTGTTAGAATAAGGTTACAAACTTGTAGGTGTTAAAGTTAAAGTAAAAATTAAGTTTGGTTACATGAGTAGGGAATCTTTCAAAATTAGGTGACCAGTTGATTCGTTAAAATTGTGGCCGTGCCATATAGTGTGTGTGGTACGGGGTAAAAGAAAACTAGTGGCGAAACGAAAAATAGACCCCTCACGAGCCCGTAGTATGTGAATTTACCCCCCAGTTAACGCTACTCAGGTGAACTTTTTACCTCTGTCGCAGCCGCGACGGGACATTGGTGTTAAGCTGCGGCGACGGTCGCGGCCGCGACCGCCGCGGCCGCGATCGTCGCGGCCGCGACGATCGGACAACCAAGCAGTCGCGCCCGCGACGGTCGCGCCCGCGACGGTCGCGCCCGCGACGGCCGCGCCCGCGACGGCCGCGCCCGCGAACACTTGGCCGTCAAGTGTCAGTGTCGAATGTATAACGGTGACGATTATAATTGTAACTAATAAGGCCGGGTAATAGAGACTCACATGCGCATATAAATAGAAGTGGTAGCATCAAAAAACACCGCGGCGGGCCAGGAGGCGCAGTGGAGAGTGGCCGGTGGCCGCGATCAGCATCAAGCAGTGTTGAAAGACTTCAGCGCCGAGAAGATACCAACGACGAGTTTGCGGAAGCTTTGGACGACCAAGGAAGGGCGTCTGCACTCCAGGATGGTGGGTAAGTGCATGGGGCGATCGAGGTTAAGGTTGGGGGGGATGGAGAGGAGGTAATCCAGCCTCAGTCTGGTGAAGCGAGGACAAACCTCGACTAGGTGGAGTGGGGTTTGGGGAAGCGACAAGTCGCACGGGCACGAGTCGGAGGGGGCGATGTGAAATCTGTGGAGATACGAAAGGTGGGCGCCGTGGGCGGTGAGGAACTGTGTAAAGTGGAAGTCGTAGGGGGTGAAGCTCGCGAGGTCCATGCATGCACGGGGGGTGGGCAGAAGGGCTCTGGTGTGGGCGCCCTGGGTGGACAAAGAATATCTGTCCTTCCAAGACGTGAGAGCTGATTGAAGCGAGTGGAACTTGACGAAGGAGATGGGGAAACATGAGTACGAGGGGGTGGAGTGCAGGAGGGCGGCGCCTCTGGCCGCGTCGTCTGCCAGTTCATTGCCCGGGATGCCGGCGTGGCCCTTGACCCAGCAGAAACGGATGGATCCGGCGTGCAGGCGAGCGTGTTCCGCCATTAGCTTGTGTGTCATGGAAACCAGGGGGGTGGTGCTGCTTCTGCGCGCCAGGGCGTCCAAGGCCGACCTGGAGTCAGACAGGATGAGGACCTCTGGATAGCCCCCGGACAGGGCAACCAGGCAGGCCCTATAGATAGCGTAGAGCTCCGCCTGGAAGACCGTGCAGGCATCGTGGAGTTTGAATTTGGACGTTCTGACTCTGTTACCCGTGCGAGCGTCCGGGTCGACCCTAACGAGAGCCGCGCCAACGTCTCCGTCCTCCGATTTGCTGCCGTCGGTGAAGATCTGAATGCACCTCTCGGTGCAGGCTTCGTCCACCTCCATCTGAGTGGGGGCGACGTTGTATGTGACCGTAATGCGTTCCGAGGGGTGGAGGAGTTGGCAGATGGGTGTGGGGGACTCGAATGGAATGTCCGTTGGAAGGAGGGGAGTCGAGCCTGTGACACGGGCCAGCTCAATTTCTCTGACCCTCAGTACCTCCAGGTCCAGGGGGACGAGGCCCGCCAGGGTGATGGCCGCGTTGGCCGACACCGTGCGGTAGCCCTTTATAATCCTTAAGGCGAAACCTCTCTGAAGGGAGGTGAGGGACTGTCTTACGTACTTTTTTTTGGCTACGTGGCCCCAGATGCCGGCTGCGTAGGTGACGATGGGTGCGACTACAAACCTGTATATGGACTTCACATTTTCAGAGTGGAGGCCCCAGGTGGGGCGCACGAAGATACTCAGCCTGTTATAAATGGCCTTTGCCTTGGTGATGGTGCGCTGGACGTGCGCACGGAAATTTAGGCGGTTGTCGATGACTACGCCGAGCAGGGTGAAGTTAGGGCTGAAACAGATGCGCGTGCCGTCCATGTAGATCACGGCCTTAGAGGCTGTAGGTGAGAAGGCCAGAGCCTTGGTCTTGTGGGGGCCGAAGAAAAGTTTCACGCCTCTACCCCAACGAGCAATGCCGTCGAGCGCTTCGCAGGCCAGAGAACTCAATCTAGACGCGCAGTTGGCAGACACGATCAGGAGGACGTCGTCGGCGTACGCCTGGATGCGGCAGCCGGAGGGGAGTGGCGCCTCCAGGAGGTCGTCCAAGACGCAGTTCCAGAGGGCGGGACCGCACGCCGACCCCTGAACACACCCGCGCTGGGTCGCGCAGGAGGCAGTGGAACCGGCGTGGTTAAGGATAACCGTTCTGGGAGTGAGGTAGTCAGCTAGTGTTTTGTAGACGTTAGCGGGGCAGTTAGATCGTTTCAGCCTGTCCAGGATGGCGGGCCACCAGGCCATGTCGAAAGCCGACTGGATATCGAGGGACACGGCGATCGTGTGAAGGCCTTTGGATTTCTGGTGCTTAATATGATTGATAGCATCAGACAGGGCGTGCGTCGTTGATGTGTTCTTTCTGAACCCGTATTGTTTGTCACTGAGGCGACCATGCGTCGCGGCCGCGTGTAGGAAACGTTCAGTGAGAAGCTTTTCCAGCATTTTTCCGAACACGGGAATGAGTCCTATGGGTCTTTGTGCCTTGGGGTCGGAGAGCAGGTGGGCCCCCGATTTAGGTATGATGCGTAGGACTGAGAGTTTCCAGAGGTGCGGGAAGTAGCCCAGGTGGAGGCACCTGTTGGCCAGTGCGGTAATAATGTCAGGGAAGCACTTGAATACTGTGGTGCAAATGTCTGAAGTGAGGCCGTCGCAGCCAGGGGCCTTCCTATGAGAGATGGCCTCCAAGGCCTCGAGGACCTCCGACTGCGTGAAGGGAGGGTCGTCCTCGGTGGATGGAGGCATCCCGGAGCCCGTTCTGAGGGACGCCTGCACCGGAGTGTCCGAGTCGGGCGCGTCGGGGGGGTAGAAGTGGGAAAGGAGCGCATCGGCCGTGTCAGCGCTGTTGGTCGTGAACCGTCCGTCGGCGGTGCGAATGGTGGCGGGCGGGGGGCGGTATTTGCCAGCTTTGAGTACGGGGTTGGTGATTGACCACACCTTCTCGGCCGTTTGGTTGTTGCAGAAGTTTCTGAAGCTATCCCCAGACGTTTTGCGTATGCAGTCGGAAAAATTGGCTTTTGCCTCTTGCAGTGCCCTGAGGGCGGCGGACCCGGCCGATGGAGGGGCGCCGCTGGCGAATGCTATGCGCGCGGTCCTTTTGGCCCGATGGAGTTCGTCCCGCGATTTGCCCAGCTCCTCGGACCAAAAGGGTTTTGAGCCAGGGCGTCTTCCGTAGCCAGTGCTGTCGTGGGAGGTGAAGACTGCATCGGCGGCCTCGTGGATGACTGCGGTGAGCTGTTGTATACAGGCCTCGAGTTGCGGCGCCTCCATGTGAGAGACAGCAGCAGCAGAGATATCGGAGTGAAGCATGCCGGTGTCGAGGGCGGCCCTGAAGGCGTCCCAATCGGCCCGGACCCTAGTGGCATATCTGCGCGTGGAGAAGGGGGCTGGATTGGAGAGATCCGAGGAGTGTTGCCTCCCACCGAACGAAAACAGGATGGACAGGTGTTGGTTGCCCGCCAGGACTTCCTCATCCACTCTCCAGTTCGAGACCGGAAGGTTGGCGGACGAGATGGTTAGGTCGATGGCGCTCTGTCGGGGTGCAGAGTGGGTGACGCAATGGAACGTGGAAGACCCGTCGTTATGGCATGTGAGGCCGTGGTTGATGATGAAGTCTGCCACCTTGTCGCCACTGGGGTTGGTTCTATTGGAGTTGTCCCACATGGGGTGCCATGCGTTGAAGTCGCCGGCGAAAATGTGAGGAATGTCCACGTCAGGGGGGAGCATGCCTGCCGCTAGGCCGTCGAGGAGCGGGGTGGGGTCCGAGTTGGGGGGGAAGTATACAGACGAGATGCGCAGGTGGGAGTTGTTGATTGATAGGGAGACGGTCGCCCGATCCGGGGAGGAGAGCTGAGTGATTAAGACGGCCCTGCAGTCAATGGCGTACTCGTCTCTGATGTAAATAGCTGCCCTTACGTTAGAATCCGGGGAAGGAAGTTGGAAGGTGGTGAAGCCCGAGATGTATTTAGCCGTGTTCCCCCTACCGCGGTAGGGTTCAGTGACGAAGGCTATGTTAATAGAACGGTTGCTGGACAGGAAGTGTCCCAGCTGGCAGAAGCTGGTGAAGCATCTGTCCGTATTGACCTGTATGCAGTTGGTGTGGACAAAGTTGGGGTCGGGATTCGCAGTGACAACGCCGCCGCGGTCCCCGTGTCCAGCGAGGGGGGGAGAAGGAGGGGGAAAATTGACACTGGCGGGGGAAAAGGGACCAGAGGGGCTGTGCGGTCTATTGGCCATAGTCCGTTTTGTCCCTTATCCTTTCCAGCATAGCCCTCCGTCTGGGGCAAGCGCTGTCAAATGAAGAGTGATTAGTGGGGTTGAGTCTAGATTTCCCCCTTATTCCCCCGAGGCTGTTGTTATAGTTAGAGCAGTTGACACAGGTGGGGGAGTCTCCTCCCGCGGGGCAGTTGGAGCTATCGTGACCCGGTTTGCCGCATGTGGTGCATAATTTAGGGAGTTTACATCTCCCTTCGGTGTGGCCGTAGTTGTGGCAGCCGCGACACTGTTTGAAGGGGGAGAAATCCTCCACGTGGACAAAGGAAAATACAATATTGATTTTACCCAGATTTATGAGGGACCGCCACGTGTGAGGGGAGACCCTAAGGACGGCATTGTAAAGACTCGGGTTCCTGTTTTTTGTGACGAAGAGGAGTTTAATGTCGTCCGACTTAGAGGTAGTAGCGTCAAGGTTTTGGTTTGTGATTATGTCGGCCAGGTCTTGCGCGTCGTACCTGCTGTGAATCCCCTTCACAATTACCATGGGACTGAGCTTGCGCTCCTTTTGGACGTTCAGACCGGTAGCCTGGGGGGTGTTTTTGATTCTTACCTCGGCCTGGGCTGCGGAGTCAAGGTCGTGGAAGGTCAATTTGACCTTGCCTTTGGACAATCGTGTGACTTTGACAGGCCTGATACCGTCGCTCTGGGTGGTGTTGAGGGCAACCTTCAGGCTGTCGAAAACGGCCGCGGTTGACGCATCATCCGCACGTGACGACACTACCAGGGCCGGAAGGGAGGGCGCCGGAGGGGGGGCGCCGGCCAGGGCCGAGGCGTAGGTCCGAGTTCGCACATGAGTGGATGCAGGTGCGTCCGCGGAAGCAGCCGCGCCCACGGGGGCGGTCGCACCCGCGGGGGCCGTCTTGCCCACGGGCGGCGCCAGTTCCCAACCGGCGCCTGCGCTAGTTTTATTATCCTGGTCGATTTGCGTGAGGAGGTTGTGCATGTCGGTCACTTTTTCAAGTACCTCGGGGGAATGAGCGATGGAGGCCGTGGCAGCCGCAGCCGCTGTGAAAGCCGTGAAACGCTCCTCCCAGGACTCGTTGGAGGCCGTGGCCGCCGCTAAGCGCTCCTCCAAGGACCCGATAAGGGCCTTGATTCCGCTTATTTCCGAGTTGACCTTGTCGAAAAAGGGGTTAAGGACGTCGGTGAGTTGGGAAGCAAAGCTCTCCCCAGAAGATTGAGAGGGGACACTCCACGCGGGTGGACCCAAGGCGGGAGCCTGAGGGGTCATGAGTGAGGGGGAAGAGGCCCATTGTGGGTAGAGATTGTAGCGGGGGTTAGGTTAGGTTAGGTTAGGTTAGGTTAGGTTAGGTTTTTTTTTTTTAGACTGATGGTTAGTAAGGATGGGGGTGGTGCAGGAATGTTTAGGCTGTGATTAGAAGTTGGGGGGGTGGGTCGAGTTGGACCGGCACCATCGGACTCATCCCTTGGTGAGGCTTGTTGCCTTCCGGTGCCGGGCCGGGGCAAGAAAAAGAGGGAGAAAGAAAGAGAATTATAGAAGGATACAAAAGAAAGAGGATAGAAGAAAGAAAGAGGAAGAAGGGGGATAGGAGGAGTAGAAATTAATTTTTATAAATAAAATATATAAAATAAAAATAAAACAAAAAGCGCTTTAGTCAGACTGCCGCGGGGGCGTGCCGCCCAGACTCCGCGCGCATGGGACCCGATGAGGATCCGACCGCTCCAGGGGTGGCGCTGTCGAAGAGGTGCCCCTCTCCACTCGAAGAAGGCCCCGGTGGTGAGGAGCCGACGTCCGCACCCAGCCTGCCGTTGGAGGTCGGGGCCGGGGCCGGTGCTGCAGATGATGGCCGCGTTGCTGGCGGGTACGTGCCTTGCCCGAGGAGCTGGTCGTATGGCGCGGAAAGGTTGGGCGGAGGGTCCCAGCGGCAGTCCGGTAAAACGAACGAGTGATGTATAAAGATATGTTGTTAAGTCAATACAGGGAGGTGCGATTTGATGCAGGTTATGCACATAGGGGTGGGCTGGCGCGGACGGCGGCCGGAAACCGCATGGGAACGCCCGTGCCCGCCCGGGGCGTGAATGTTGTTTCAATACATTAGTGGAAAAACAAAAGGGTTTTCCAAAATAAAGAGGGTTTATAATGGGGTACACGTTGGTTGGTGCACTTGTGCGCAACGATGTGAATATGCGAGAGAGGTTCGGGAGCGGCCGCTCCCGGGCGGGCGCAGCCGCACCCGACCAGTCCAAGACCGCCCGGGAGCACCCGCGCCCGCCAGGGAGCGCCCGCGCCCACATGGGGCGAAGCTGAATGCGTGTTTAAATTCAAAGGGTGGGCGTAACGCCCGAGATGAGACAAACGCTCGGCAAAAGCCAAGGCTTGTCACGAGCTGGTTAGGTGATACAATGTCTGCAAGCACAGTGGCGCAAAGTAAATGTGCGAGCAGGTTGGTGCGTTAAAGCGCGAAAATGTGGATATAAAAGAGAGCCGGAAAAGACGTGCAATTAGATGCAGGTTATACGCATAGGGAAGGCTAGCGCGGACGACGGCCGTAAGCCGCATGGGGACGCCCGCGCCTACCCGGAGCGTTGGGCAATGGGGACCAGGACCAACGGTGTTGCCGAGAACAGCCTCATAGGGGAAGGCTAGCGCGGATGACGGCCGTAAGCCGCATGGGAGCACCCGCGCCTGCCCGAGGCGTTAGGTGATGGGGACCAGGGCCAACGTCAAGCAAACGAACGTTGCTCAAAAATGTATTGTTGAGTCAATATAAAGATGCAATTTTATGCGGGTTGTACACGTAGGGAAGGGTTGGCGCGGGCGACGGTCGGAAACCGCATGGGAGCACCCGCGCCCGCCCAAGGCGTTAGGTAATGGGGACCAGGACCAACGTCAAGCAAACGATTGTTGTTCAGATATTATTGTTGAGTCAATTCAAAGGTGCAATTTAATGCGGGTTGTACACATAAGGAAGGGCTGGCGGGGGCAACGGCCGGAAACCGCATGGGAGCATCCGCGCCCGCCCGAGGTGTTGGATAATGGGGACCAGGACCAACGTCAAGCAAACGAACGTTGTTCAAAAATGCTTTGCTGAGTCAAAACAAAAGTGCAATTTTATGCGGGTTGTACACGTAGGGAAGGGTTGGCGCGGGCGACGGTCGGAAACCGCATGGGAGCACCCGTGCCCGCCCAAGGCGTTAGGTAATGGGGACCAGGACCAACGTCAAGCAAACGATTGTTGTTCAGATATATTTTGTTGAGTCAATTCAAATGTGCAATTTAATGCGAGTTGTACACATAAGGAAGGGCTGGCGGGGGCGACGGCCGGAAACCGCATGGGAACGCCCGCATCTGCCCGGGGCATTAGGTACTGGGGACCGCGAGATTGTTTTTTCGTGTAAAATTCAAGTACGAAGGGGCGAACGGAACGCCCCAAAACGAAGCGAACGTTTGACCAAAGTAAAGGTTGGTTTCGAGAATATGAAATCTCCCGCTTGGGCGCATCAGCTCCCGGTTAGGCACGTCCGCACCCGAGCAGTCAGAGACCGCCCGGGAGCAACCGCGCCCGCACGGGGCAAAGCTGTTTTCGTGTTGAAATACAAGTTTACAGGGGCGAAAAGAACGCCTCAAACGAAACGAACGTTTGGCAAAAGCTAAGGTTGGTCACGAGTTTCATGGATGATACTCTGTTTGCAGGCACGGTGACACTAAATAAAGTTAGGTGGTAAGGACTATAACAAGTGAAATTAGAGTTATAAAGGTGACTCGTTGACAAGTATACACAGAATGTGATAAAGATAACTTAAATCTTGCTTACTAGTGTAATGGGCAAAGTGTTTGTTTTTTTTTATAATTTTTTTTTTATTTTTTTTTTTCCTTTTTTTGGTGCATATTTAGTGGATAAATGCCCTTTTTTTTTTTTTTTTTTTTTTTTTTTTTTCCTGTTTATAAATACAAAGGATTTATTAGGCTTATGATATGTATAAGCAATTGATTAATCGTACAAAATGGGTCTTATGACTAACACGACCTGTCGGGAGCCCCCGCTCCCGCGCGGGCGCGGTGGCGCCCGATGGCAGCTGCGCTCTCTCAAGCGCATTCTCCTCAGGCACCCCCGCACCCGCGCGGAAGCCCGCGTCCCCGTCAGGACAGATTACACTTATTACAAAGAAAAACAGGAGATTACTTAAGCTAAGATAAAGGCCGTGCCTGCAGAGTATGGGAAATATGCCTTAATTTATAATAAGGGTTATGCCCGCGAGATATGCCTACGCACGGACACGGGTCCAAGACACAAACAGGAAAATAGTTATTACATTATATTTTTACATTATTATATTTTTATGTACATTATGAAACACTTTGAGTAAAGTGAACTAAGGGGTACCGTGAGGTTAACTTAGGTTTAGGTTATGACTAAATATGGCCCTGCGGAAGCACCCGCACCCAAGCGGGCGCGGCCGCGCCCAAAGTGCGGCTACGTCCCCCCAGGCACAGTCGTCCCAGGCGCACCCGCGCCCGCGCGGGAGCGCGTGCTTCCGTCGGGAAAAGTGAACTACTAGCAATTAGTTATTTACATTGTGTACAAAAACCGTGAGGCACGATAAAGGACAGCTTATAGCTGTCGTGAGTTACGAAAGGGGTCGCGTTATCTAAGCGATAATGTTATTTTCAAACAGGAATATCATTATGTTATTCACAGCACGTTAGGGGCTTTAAATATAAAATATAAACATGTGGAGTATCAAAAAGAATAACATTGCACGGAATGTAAGGAGCCGTGTTCAAAGAATCGTAATACACATTAAGAAACACTTCGATTTATAAACCAAAGGGTATCGTGAGGTTAATCAAGATTTAGGCTATAACTAATTTGACCCTGCGGGAGCACCCACGCCCGCGCGGGCGCGGCCGCGCCCAAAGTGCGGCTACGTCCCCCCAGGCACAGTCTTCCCGGGCGCAGCCGCGCCCGCGCGGGCGCGCGCGCCCCCGCCGGGACAAAGTACACTACTAACAAGTAGTTATTTACATTATGTACAAAACCGTGAGGCACAATAAAGAACAGCTTCTAGCTGTGGAGTTTCAAAAGGGGTTGTGTTACCTACGCGATAATTTTATTTAACAAAAGGCATATCATTATGTTATTTACATCATAAAAGGGTACCGTGAGGTTAGCTAAGGATTAGTTTATAACTAGCATAATTGCAAGAGAGCACCCGCGCCCGCGCCGGCGCGGCCGCGCCCAATGGTTGCTACGCGCCCTTTGGGCGCACCCGCGCCCGCGCGGGAGAGTAATTATATATTGTGTACATGTGAGCTTACGCGTAAGCTAACATTTAACACCAATTTACAAAATGAACATGAGATGTCAGTGAAACCACTTAGAGAGTCATTATGTACAAAAGAGGGCACTTCAGTTTACGCAGGCTGCATTGTGGAGAGTACGTCGTCAATCAGGTTGTGCATTTTGAACATCCTTGGGTAAAATGCAGATCATGCCTTGGAGTCGTGTGCTTGTCAATAAAATCCTTGTTTCGATGGTCGTTAAAGGAACAGGATATCGTCGTTAAATAAGGAGATTTTCTGCCAAAGTGCGGCTTCTCACATTGGTTGGTCTGATTGAGGTGGCGATGTCCGCAGCGGGGTTTAAGCCGAGTGTCGTGGGTGCATTAATAAATCAAGTGACTTACAGGTGAGGGCTGTGGTTTAACTTCGTTTCAGGAAAGAGTGCAGGTTGGAGCAGCCGTCTTGTTTCCAAGGTGAGCAGGTGCGCCCGCCCGGGCGCGGGGGCGCGTATGCCAGGAAACCGCCTGAAGATGTCACGGAGGATGCGCAGGAGCGCAATTGCTGCAGCACCGAAGCACCATCACTCGGCGCGTACCGCTCACTGGCCACGACCACTTCTGCCTGGCGCAGGATGTGTTGCCAGGTCACTCGGCACTATCACTTGCACCAACACTGTCACTTCGCGAAGATGGGGTGATGATCAATAGAAGCAGGTGAAGCACAAAGAGCACAATTGAGTACGAATTCACGTGAATTAAAGTAGTATCGCCGTTCAGGAGCACCCGCGCCCGCCCGGGAGGAGCCGCGCCCGCTCGGGCGCGCCCGAGCTCCAAGAGACACGTGTGTACGCTAGGGAGGTCCGAGCGCGACTGGTTAGGTTAGGTTAGGTTAGGTTAGGTTAGGTTAGGTTAGGTTAGGTTAGGTTAGGTTAGGTTAGGTTTTTTTTTTTTTAGACTGATGGTTAGGAAGGATGGGGGGGTGCAGGAATGTTTAGGCTGTGATTGGAGGTTGGAGGGGGTGGATCGAGTTGGACCGGCACCATCGGACTCATCCCTTGGTGAGGCTTGTTGCCTTCCGGTGCTGGGCCGGGGCAAGAAAAAGAGGGAGAAAGAAAGAGAATTATAGAAGGATACAAAAGTAGGAGGATAGAAGAAAGAAAGAGGAAGAAGGGGGATAGGAGGAGAAGAAATTAATTTTTTATAAATAAAATAAATAAAATAATAATAAAACAAAAAGCGCTTTAGTCAGACTGCCGCAGGGGCGTGCCGCCCAGACTCCGCGCGCATGGGACCCGATGAGGATCCGACCACTCCAGGGGTGGCGCTGTCGAAGAGGTGCCCCTCTCCACTCGAAGAAGGCCCCGGTGGTGAGGAGCCGACGTCCGCACCCAGCCTGCCGTTGGAGATTGGGGCCGGGGCCGGTGCTGCACATGAGGGCCGCGTAGCTGGCGGGTGCGTGCTTCGCCCGAGGAGCTGGTCACGTGGCGCAGAAAGGTTGGGCGGAGGGTCCCAGCGGCAGTCCGGTAAAGCGAACGAGTGATGTATAAAGATATGTTGTTGAGTCGATACAGAGAGGTGCGATTTGAGATGCACATAGGGGTGGTCTGGCGCGGACGGCGGCTGGAAACCGCATGGGAACGCCCGCGCCCACCCGGGGCGCGAATGTTATAACAATTCATTAGTGGAAAAAAAAAAAAATTAAAGGGGGCCCGATGACGTAGACGGGTTTTCCCATTTTAAAGTGGGTTTATAATGGGGTGGGGGTTGGTTTGTGCGCTTGAGTGCAAAAATGTGAATATGAAAGAGGTTCGGGCGCAGCCGCTACCGAACGGGCGCGAAGCTTTGTATTGAAACTCAAAGGGGTGGGCGTAACGCCCGAGACTAGACGAACGTTAAGTAGGTGCTAAGGTTGGTCGCGAGTTGCCGCGCCCAAACAATGTTGCGTAAATTTGATGTGAGTTACATACATAGGGGAAGGCTAGCGCGGACGACGGCCGTAAGCCGCATGGGGACGCCCGCGCCTGCCCGGAGCGTTGGGCAATGGGGACCAGGACCAACGGTATAACGGTATTGCCGAGAACAGCCTCATAGGGGAAGGCGAGCGCGGACGACGGCCGTAAGCCGCATGGGAACGCCCGCGCCCACCCGGGGCGTATGGCAATGGGGACCAGGACCAACGGCATTGCCGAGAACAGCTTCATAGGGGAAGGCTAGCGCGGACGACGGCCGTAAGCCGCATGGGAACGCCCGCGCCCACCTAAAGCGTTGGGCAATAGGGACCAGGACCAACGGTATTGCCGAGAACAGCCTCCTAGCATGTTATGTGAAGTATTTTAAAATAGTACCATTATTGGTTGTTGTCTGTGAGTTACGCCATGGGGTTTGGGACGCTTGGTTTGGGAGTTGTCAAGATGTTAAAGACCGATTCCAGTACCTCTGTCTAAGGGAGTCCAGGTAGTCGGACCAAGAAAAGTACTATGCCCGTAAGCCCCCCCACCACGTCAAGGTGGTCCCGTAGGGGGGGGGTTAGGTTAGGTTAGGTTAGGTTAGGTTAGGTTTTTTTTTTTTTTTTTTTTTTTTTTTTAGACTGATGGTTAGTAAGGATGGGGGTGGTGCAGGAATGTTTAGGCTGTGATTAGAAGTTGGGGGGGTGGGTCGAGTTGGACCGGCACCATCGGACTCATCCCTTGGTGAGGCTTGTTGCCTTCCGGTGCCGGGCCGGGGCAAGAAAAAGAGGGAGAAAGAAAGAGAATTATAGAAGGATACAAAAGAAAGAGGATAGAAGAAAGAAAGAGGAAGAAGGGGGATAGGAGGAGAAGAAATAAATTTTTATAAATAAAATATATAAAATAAAAATAAAACAAAAAGCGCTTTAGTCAGACTGCCGCGGGGGCGTGCCGCCCAGACTCCGCGCGCATGGGACCCGATGAGGATCCGACCGCTCCAGGGGTGGCGCTGTCGAAGAGGTGCCCCTCTCCACTCGAAGAAGGCCCCGGTGGTGAGGAGCCGACGTCCGCACCCAGCCTGCCGTTGGAGATCGGGGCCGAGGCCGGTGCTGCAGATGAGGGCCGCGTAGCTGGCGGGTGCGTGCTTCGCCCGAGGAGCTGGTCACGTGGCGCAGAAAGGTTGGGCGGAGGGTCCCAGCGGCAGTCCGGTAAAGCGAACGAGTGATGTATAAAGATATGTTGTTGAGTCGATACAGAGAGGTGCGATTTGAGATGCACATAGGGGTGGTCTGGCGCGGACGGCGGCTGGAAACCGCATGGGAACGCCCGCGCCCGCCCGGGGCGTGATGTTGTTGCAACACATTGGTAGAAATAAACAATAGGGTTTTCCAAAATAAAGAGGGTTTATAATAGGGTAAACGTTGGTTGTGCGCTTGTGCGCAACGATGTGAATATGCAAGAGAGGTTCGGGAGCGGCCGCTCCCGGGCGGGCGCGGTCGCGCCCGACCAGTCCAAGACCGCTCGGGAGCACCCGCGCCCGCCCGGGAGCGCCCGCGCCCACATAGGGCGAATTTGAGTACGTGTTGAAATTCAAGGGGGTAGATAAAACGCCCAAGATGAGACAAATGCTCGGCAGAAGCCAAGGTTGGTCACGAGTTGGTTAGGTGATACAATGTCTGCTAGCACGGTGGCGCAAAGTAAATGTGCGAGCAGGTTGGTGCGTTTAAGCGCAAAAGTGTGAGTATAAAAGAGAAGGCAGAGAGGAGCAATTTTGGGCAGGTTATGCATAAAGGATAGGCAGGCGCGGGCGGCAGCTGTAAACTGCATGGGAGCGCCCGCGCCCACCCGGGGCGCGAATGTTATTACAATTCATTAGTGGAATAAAAAATTAAGGGGGGCCCGCTGACGTAGACGGGTTTTCCCATTTTAAAGTGGGTTTATAATGGGTTGGAGGTTGGTTTGTGCGCTTGAGCGCAAAAATGTGAATATGAAAGAAGTTCGGGCGCAGCCGCTCCCGAACGGGCGCGAAGCTTTGTGTTGAAACTCAAAGGGGTGGGCGTGACGCCCGAGACGAGACGAACGTTAAGTAGGTGCTAAGGTTGGTCGCGAGTTGCCGCGCCCAAACAATGTTGCGTAAATTTGATGTGGGTTACATACATAGGGGAAGGCTAGCGCGGACGACGGCCGTAAGCCGTATGGGGACGCCCACGCCTACCCGGAGCGTTGGGCAATGGGGACCAGGACCAACGGTGTTGCCGACAACAGCCTCATAGGGGAAGGCAAGCGCGGACGACGGCCGTAAGCCGCATGGGAACGCCCGCGCCCACCCGGGGCGTATGGCAGTGGGGACCAGGACCAACGGTATTGCCGAGAACAGCTTCATAGGGGAAGGCTAGCGCGGACGACGGCCGTAAGCCGCATGGGAACGCCCGCGCCCACCTGAAGCGTTGGGCAATGGGGACCAGGACCAACGGTATTGCCGAGAACAGCCTCCTAGCATGTTATGTGAAGTATTTTTAAAAAAAGTTCCATTATTAGTTGTTGTCTGTGAGTTGCGCCATGGGGTTTGGGACGCTTGGTTTGGGAGTTGTCAAGATGTTAAAGACCGATTCCAGTACCTCTGTCTAAGGGAGTCCAGGTAGTCGGACCAAGAAAAGTACTATGCCCGTAAGCCCCCCCACCACGTCAAGGTGGTCCCGTAGGGGGGGGGTTAGGTTAGGTTAGGTTAGGTTAGGTTAGGTTAGGTTAGGTTAGGTTAGGTTAGGTTAGGTTAGGTTAGGTTAGGTTAGGTTAGGTTAGGTTAGGTTAGGTTAGGTTAGGTTAGGTTAGGTTAGGTTTTTTTTTTTTTTTTTTTGACTGATGGTTAGTAAGGATGGGGGTGGTGCAGGAATGTTTAGGCTGTGATTAGAGGTTGGAGGGGGTGGATCGAGTTGGACCGGCACCATCGGACTCATCCCTTGGTGAGGCTTGTTGCCTTCCGGTGCCGGGCCGGGGCAAGAAAAAGAGGGAGAAAGAAAGAGAAATATAGAAGGATACAAAAGAAAGAGGATAGAAGAAAGAAAGAGGAAGAAGGGGGATAGGAGGAGAAGAAATTATTTTTTTATAAATAAAATAGATAAAATAATAATAAAACAAAAAGCGCTTTAGTCAGACTGCCGCAGGGGCGTGCCGCCCAGACTCCGCGCGCATGGGACCCGATGAGGATCCGACCGCTCCAGGGGTGGCGCTGTCGAAGAGGTGCCCCTCTCCACTCGAAGAAGGCCCCGGTGGTGAGGAGCCGACGTCCGCACCCAGCCTGCCGTTGTAGGTCGGGGCCGGGGCCGGTGCTACAGATGAAGGCCGCGTTGCTGGCGGGTGCGTGCCTCGCCCGAGGAGCTGGTCGCGTGGCGCAGAAGGGTTGGGCGGAGGGTCCCAGCGGCAGTCCGGTAGAGCGAACGAATGATGTTTAAAGATAAATGTTGTTGAGTCGAAAGGTGTCGTTTGGTGCAAGTAGTGCACGTAAGGGAAGGCTGGCACGGGCGGCGGCCGAGAACCGCATGGGAGCGCCCGCGCCCGCCCAAGGCGTAAATGTAGTTATAATACGTTGGTGGAAAATCAGAAGGGTTTTTCAACATTAAAGAGTGCTTATGATGGGGAACGCCGGCCGGCGCGCATATGCGCAACGGTGTGAATATGCAAGAGGTTCGGGAGCGGCCGCTCCCAGGCGGGCGCGGCCGCGCCCGACCAGTCCGAGACTACTCGGGAGCGGCCGCGCCCGCTCGGGAGCGGCCGCGCCCACATAGGGTGAAGTTGGGCACGTGTTGAAACACAAATGCAAGGGGGCGGGTGTAAATCCCGAGACGAGACAGACGTTCCGCAAAAGCCGAGGTCGGTCCGGAGCTGGTTATGTGACACAGTTTCTGCAAGCGCGGCGGCACAAAGCAATGTGCAGGCAGGCTAATGCGCTGAGCGCGAAAGCGTGGGTATAAAAGACACGGCAGAGCGGTGCAGTTTTATGCAAGTTATGCATATAGGGAGAGGCAGGCGCGGGCGGCAGCCGTGAACTGCAAACTGCTTGGGAGCGCCCGCGCCCACCCTGATGTTGTTGCAAAAAGGGGGCCCGATGACGTGGACGGGTTTTCCCAATTTTAAAATGGGTTTGTAATGGGGTGAACATTGGTTTGTGCGCCTGAGCACAGAAATGTGAGTATGAAAGAGGTTCGGGCGCAGCCGCACCCGAACGGGGGGGGGCGCGGCCGTGCCCGGGCAGTCCGAGACCACCCGGGAGCACCCGCGCCCGCACGGAGCGAGGCTATGTGTTGAAATTCAAAGAGGTAAGCGTGACGCTCGAGACGATACAAACGTTTGACAAAAGCCAGGGTCCGTCGCGGGTTGGTTAGGTGGAACGATGTCTGCAGGTGCGGCCGCGCACGGAACAGCGGGCGGGTAGGTTAGTGCGCTGAGGCACAGAGATGTGAATATAAAAGAGAGAGAGAGGTTCGGGCGCGGCCACTCCCGGGCGAGCGCGGCCGCGCCCGGCCGGCCCAAGGCCGCTCGGGACGTTGAGCCTGAGCTTCGGTCAGCAGAGCAAGCGAATGCGTCTGCCATGTTCGAGGCCGTGTTGGAGACTTGGGGGGTTGCTAGATGTGCCAGATGTTGCTACTTGTGGCGGTGTGGGAAGTGTGTTTGCGTATGCGCTGTTTCTTCCCCCCTGGGGACGACGTGGGGAGAGGAGCGTGGTGCCAAGGGGGGAGGAGTACGTAGCAGAATGATGACGACGGCGAAGCGACGATCCCGGGGTCGTCGAAGATGAATTAAGACGCGCGTTAAGCAATAAAACGGAGAGAAAGGTTCTATCTCTCGGGCGGGCGCACCCGTCCGTGGTGGGCGCGGTTCCGCCCGGAGAAGCGCGCGCGCGAGTCCCTCTATGCCAAATAAGCCAGCGAAGTAAGTTCGTACAGTAATGGTAGTGGTATATACAGTTTATATAAATTTATCTTATCTAAGTTGAGGTTAAGGTCTGGGTCTACGTCTGAAAATACCCATAAGACGGAGCAATAGACAAAACAATTCATTATTACTCATGCAAGTTTATGTTGATATTGATGACATACACAGGCGAAAGGTACGAGAGAGTTTATATAAAATAATATGTGAAAGAAAAATATATCACGCTTACATGCTAACACAGAGGACATAGAGATGATAAGAGGCGAGTGCGGCCGCCGCATGCTTAGGGGGGGGATAGGGGGGATTTCAGGTCGTGTTGTCCTCCGCGCACCGCGGGGCGAATCGCTCCCATGTCCGGCCGCCGGGGTTCCATGGCTCGGGTGCGGATCGTCGGGGCGGGCGAGTTAGGTGGGGGCACCGGGGCAGAGAAGAAGAACAGCGGGGCAGCGGCCCTGAGCGGACTTGCGGAGGCAATTGTTGCAGCAGCCGTTGTTGATGAGGGCGAGGGCATGGCGGCAAGTGACAGGCGCTGGTGGTGGTGGTTGTTGATAAGTGGGGTGCTCCCAGTTTCAGGTTGCCAGCCGCTTGAGGTGGCTGCGGAGGCAGTGGTGGTGGAGGCGACCGATGCAGATGCGAGGGCTTCGAAGGGACGCGCGCTGAAGCCGGTGCCCGGCCGGTCCCAGACATCAGGGTGATTTATCGAGTGCATCGATGGTGGGGCTTGGACGACGACGATGCGTTGGATGAGTGAGTCCAGGGTGGTCCTCATGTTCTTGATGTCGGATGTCAGCTCAAGCAGGGTGTCGAGTGATGGTGGTGATGAAGATGGGGAGTGCGGAGCCGGGTCGCCTGTGGTGACTAGTGCGATGGTGGCCTGTGCCGTCTCATTGACATCCGCCAGAATGGAGCGCAACAGGTTTTGGATGCATGCGCATATGATGTCCCGGACTATTCGGCTCGCATCGTCGCACGATGTTGTCTGAAGCACTTCTGAGATTGATATATTCGCCTCGTTCACCACCGCCTCGACCTCGAGCCGGAGCTGCAGGCAGGTGCTCGCAATTGCCCTCCTTTTATCCTCCGCCCAGGCCAGTGAGCGGCGCCGGGTGATTCCTTCTATGCCTGCCGTGTGGTCGGAGATGAGGCCGAGGGCGGCCTGGCACAGGTTAAGTATGGAGACCGGTGGCTCAGCAGGGCCGCCAGGTGGGGGGCCTTGGAGAGGTGAAGTGCCAATTGAACGTCGCAAGGGAGGCAGCGGAGGAAGGTCCTGTGGGTGTGTGGGCGGAATCGATGGGCTGCGCGCAGGGGTGGTCTCTTCCGGAGGGGTCCGGGGCGGAGCTTGTGGTGCGGCGTCGCTGGCTCCTGGGGCCTCCACCGCATCCATGTCGGACTGCATGGGTTCTCTGGCAAGGTTCTTGCACGGATGTCGACCGCTGGTGGACCGTTTGTATCTGCTGGTGAGTTGCCCGTCGGTGGGCGCGCCCGCCCAGTTGGGAGCCCCCGCGCCCGTGGGACGTCGCGCCGAGTCGTGTGGGAGCGCCCGCGACCGCGCGGGAGACACCGCGCCCGTGTGGGAGCCGCTGCTACCACCGCAGCGTGCACTGGCAACGGGGAATAGGTCCACACGTGGAGGCGTACGGAGCCTGACTGGGTGATTGAGTGGGGGAGGGGCCGGGTGTGTGCAGTGATGGCAAGGGCGGGGATGGGTGAGGAGAGGGAGAGGGGGGATAGGGGGGGGGGTAGGGCGGGCGTAGGGAGGGCCGCACAAGTAATTGGGTTAATTTTATTATATGAGTCATCGTGTAGCCGTGAAAATAAGTATGAAGCGATATAAAAACAACAGTGACAATGGTCCGTCAGCGAGACCTTGCACTAAAGCTAGGGACGTGGGTGGGCCAGGCATGCCACGCTTATATGGGGCGTATGTAATTCTTGAGAGAGGTGTTCAGGAGCCAATGCCGGGCCCACCCATTTCCGAGAGGGCGCAGCCGCTCCCAAAGTTAGAAAAAGAAATGAAAAAATGAAAAAAAAAAAGGAGGCGCGGCCGCTCCCGGGCGGTCGATAGTTGTGCGCGGGAGCGCCCGCGCCCAGCAACGGTGTGATTAATAGTAAAGGGTCGCTTGCAGAGAACTTACTGTACAAAACTGTGGATCTTACGGTGCTATGTTAGGTCTATCTTAGGTATACATTTATTCATACATATGTATATATTATTATTATTGTATTTTTTTTTTTTTAATTTTTTTTTTTTTTTTTTTTTTTTTTTTTTTTGTGGTTTTTTTTTTTTTTTTTTTTTTTTTTTTTTTTTTTTTTTTTTTTTGGCTTAATTACTTAACTAGGTGCTAGGTGCTACTGTCGTGACCCTATTAAATTTCATTGCATGCAATATTTGTTGAGTGGCCGCCCCCGACCGGGCGCGGCCGCTCCCAAACGGGTGCGGCCGCTCTCGGCAGGGAAAGGGTACGGGGCGGCCCGCACCCGTGGGCATCCACTGATGTCCCTCCCGCCTGAGTCCTACCTATGGTTTTATCTAATGAGAGAGGGCGGGAGATCCTAGTGAACCCCTCTTCGCTGGTGGCCTGGCATAGGGGGAAACGGGGAGTAAAATAAGAAGGCATGAAGAAAAAAAAAAAAAAAGATAGTGTAAATTTTTACCGCACGTTTGTTAGAGTAACTTTGAAGGCACTAGAAATAGACAAACATAATCAGAATTAAAAGCCCCCCTTAGGCACGGTCCATCTTACCACCCGGCGGTCGCACAGGTCGGGGAAACAAAATACTCATTTTAAATACAACAACAAGGCACCATCATGGCACTTAATGAGGTCAAGGATAAAGAGGGTTGTTTGAACACTCAGGTTGTTAGGGCTCATCCGGGAGCCACCGCGCCCAGTCGGGAGCAGCAGCACCCAACCGGGAGCAACCACGCCCGCCCGGGAGCAGCCGCGCCCGCGAGGCGGTGGCCGATAAGGACGCAGCGGCGAGGGCGATGGGTCAGCATTGGGCTTTGTTGAAAGATTTTAGTTCCGAGAATATGTTAACAACAAACTTGTGGAATCTTTTGACCGCCGAGGATGGGCGCTTGCATTCAAGGATGGCAGGCAGATGCAGAGGGAGATTGAGTTTGAGGTTAGGTGGAATGGAGAGGAGATAATCGGCTCTCATTTTGGCAAAACGGGGACAGTCCACGACTAGGTGGTGTGGGGTTTGCGGGAGAGAGAAGTCACATGGGCACAGGTCGGAGGGTGCAATGTGGAATCTGTGGAGGTATGAGAGGTGAGCGCCATGGTTGGTGAGGTATTGTGTGAAGTGGAAGTTGTGGGGGATGAGTTTTGTGAGGTCCAAGCAGGCGCGAGGTGTGGACAGGAGGGATTTGGTGTGAGCGCCTTGGTCCGACAGGGAATATCTGTCTTTCCAAGTTGCTATGGTGGAGTGGAGAGTGTGGTATTTGACAAAGGAGATGGGAAAGTTGGAGTAGGAGGGGGAGGAGTGGGAGAGGGCGGCTCTTTTGGCTGCCTCATCAGCCAGTTCGTTGCCCGGTATACCTGCATGGCCCTTGACCCAGCAAAAGCGGATGGCTCCGGCGTGCAGGCGGGCGTGATCCGCGACCAGTTTGTGTGTCAGGGAAACGAGGGGGGCAGTGCTGCTTCTGTGGGTCAGGGCGTCCAGGGCTGACCTGGAGTCGGACAGGATGAGGACCTCAGGGAAGCCCCCAGACATGGCGACGCGGCAGGCCCTGTAGATCGCGTACAGCTCTGCCTGATAGACTGTGCAGGCGTCGTGGAGCTTAAATTTAGATGTTCTGACTCTGTCGCCCACTCGGGCGTCCGGATCGACCCTGACAAGCGCCGCGCCGACATCGCCCTCTTCCGACTTGCTGCCGTCGGTGAATATTTGGATGCATCTTTCGGAGCATGCGCTGTCCACCTCAGCCTGGGTGGGTGCCATGCTGTAGGTTATGGCAATTCGCTCTGAGGGATGGAGTAGCTGACGCGTGGGTGTGGGAAATTCAAATGGTACGTCCGCCGGGAGGAGAGGGGTCAGCCCAGTGACGCGGGCCAGCTCGATCTCTCTGACCCTCAGCACTTCCAGATCCAGTGGGATAAGGCCGGCCAGGGCCACGGCAGCGTTGGCGGACACCGTGCGGTATCCTTTGATGATTCGGAGCGCGAATCCCCTTTGTAGGGAAGTGAGAGATTGTCTGACGTATTTCTTACTGGCAACATGGCCCCAGATACCAGCGGCGTAGGTGACGATGGGGGCGATGACAAATCTGTAGATGGATCTTACATTTTCGGAGTGAAGCCCCCAAGTTGGGCGGACGAAAATACTCAGTCTGTTGTATATAGCTTTGGCCTTGGTGATGGCGCGCTGGACGTGAGCCCGGAAATTGAGCCGATTGTCCACGACGACCCCCAGCAGGGTGAAGTTGGGGCTGAAGCTTATCTCTGTGCCGTCCATGTGAATTCTGGCCTTGGCGGCCGTTGGGGAGAAGGCGAGGGCCTTGGTTTTGTGAGGGCCGAAGAATAACTTTACCCCTTTGCCCCACTGAGCAATGGCGTCCAGGGCCTCACATGCCAGCGCGCCCAACTGGGGCGCGTTTTTGGCGGACACAATCAGGAGAACATCGTCGGCATATGCCTGGATGCGGCAGCCGGCGGGGAGTGGCATGTCCAGGAGGTCGTCCAGGACGCAGTTCCAGAGGGCCGGACCACACGCCGAGCCTTGGACGCAGCCACGCTGGGTTGTGCGCGAAGCAGTGGAGCCAGCGTGGTTTAGGATTACCGTTCTGGGGGTCAGATAGTCGGCGAGGATTTTGTATACATTAGAGGGGCAGTGAGATCTTTTCAGTCTGTCCAGGATGGCGGGCCACCAGGCCCTGTCGAAGGCTGATTGGATGTCCAGTGAGACGGCAATTGTGTGGAGGCCCCTGGATTTTTGAGATTTTATATGGTTGATGGCATCGGACAGGGCGTGCGTCGTGGACGTGTTCTTCCTGAATCCATATTGCCTGTCATTAAGAAGGCCGCGCGTGGCGGCCGCATGAAGGAAGCGTTCGGTTAGAAGTTTCTCCAACATTTTGCCGTAGACCGGGATAAGCCCGATGGGTCTTTGGGCCTTGGGGTCGGAGAGCAGGTGGGCACCGGATTTGGGGATTATGCGGAGGATTGAAAGCTTCCAGAAGTGTGGGAAGTAGCCCAGGCGGAGACATCTGTTGGCCAAGGCGGTGATGATCTCCGGGAAGCACTTGAAGGTAGTGATGCATATGTCTGAGGTGAGGCCGTCGTGACCGGGGGCCTTTCTGTGGGAGATAGCCTCGATTGCCTCGAGGACCTCCGACTGAGTGAAGGGGGGGTCGTCATTGGTGGGTGGTGGTATCTGGGCTTCCGCCCTTAGTGTCGTTTGAGTGGGGGAATCCAGGTCGGGGGGGTCGGAGGGGTAGAAATGAGACAGAAGTGCGTCCGCCGTTTCCGCGCTGTTGGCTGTGAAGCGGCCGTCTGCGGTGCGGATGGTCGCTGGTGGGGGACGATGTTTACCAGCCTTGAGGACGGGGTTGGTGATCGACCACACCTTCTCGGCCGTCTGGGTGTTGCAGAAGTTTCTGAAGCTATCCCCGGAGGCTTTGCGGACGCAGTCAGAGAAGCTGGCTTTCGCCTCCTGTAGGGCTTCAAGTGCGGAAGTTTTGGTTGTCGGGGAAGAGTCCCGGGCGAACGCGATGCGCGCGGATCTCTTTGCCCGATGCAGGTCACTCCGTGAGGTCCCCAGCTCTTCAGACCAGAAGGGTTTGGAGCCGGGGCGTCGGCCATAGCCGGTGCTGCCATGGGAAGCAAAGACTTCGCCGGCAGCTTCGTGTATGATCGAGGTGAATTGTTGGATGCAGTATTCCAGCTCTGACGCCTCCATGTGAGCAATGGCGGCTGCCGAGATGTCGGAGTGAAGCATGTGGGCGTCGAGGGCAGCCTTAAAGGCGTTCCAGTCGACCCGGCCTCTCGTGGCGTACCTGCGCGTCGAGAAGGGGGCGGGATTGGAGAGGTCCGAAGAGTAGCGGTTGCCGAAGGAGAAAAGTATGGACAGGTGTTGGTTGCCCGCCAAGACCTCCTCATCCACTCTCCAGTTCATGACCGGGAGGTTGGCGGACGATATGGTAAGGTCAATGGCGCTCTGTCGGGACAGGGAGTGGGTGACGCAGTGGAATGTGGGTGAACCGTCGTTGTGGCAAGTAAGGTTGTTATTTATAATGAAGTCGGCCACGCTGTCCCCCCGTGAGTTGTTCCTGTTGGAGTTGTCCCACATAGGGTGCCAGGCGTTAAAGTCGCCCGCGAAGATGTGAGGAATATCCGAATCGGGAGGGAACATGCAGGCAGAGAGGGAGTCAAGGTGTGGGGTGGGATCGGTGTTGGGGGGGAGGTATACAGAAGAGATATGGAGGTGGGTGTTGTTGACAGACAAGGAGACTGTCGCCAGGTCCGGAGAGGAGTGTTGGGTAATTAAAACTGCCCTACAGTCGATGGCATATTTGTCCCTGATATATATGGCCGCCCTGACGTTGGAGTCCGGGGATGGTAGTTGAAAAGTGGTGAAGCCCGAGACGTATTTGGCTGTGTTGCCCCTGCCGAGGTAGGGTTCGGTGACGAAGGCTATATTTATGGATCGATTGGAGGACAGGAAGTGTCCCAGCTGGCAGAAGCTGGTGAAGCATCTATCCGTGTTGGCTTGGATGCAGTTGGTGCGAACAAAGTCGGGTTCGGGGTTGACGGCGGTGTTTCCACCGTGGTTGCCGTGGATGAAGGAAGGGGGAGGGGGAGAGGGGGAACTGACGCTAGCTGGGGGAGAGAGTCTGTCAAAGTTGAGCGGGCTATTGGCCATAGTCCGTTTTGTCTCTAATCCTCTCCAGCATTGCCCTCAATCTGGGGCATTCGCTGTCAAATGAAGAGTGGTTAGTGTGATTGGGCTTAAGATTCCCCCTTTTTCCCCCGAGGCTATTGTTGAAGTTTGTGCAGTTGACGCAGGTGGGGGAGTTGCCCCCCGAGGGGCAGTTCGGGCCCTCGTGGCCCGGTTTGCCGCATGTGTTACATAGTTTAGGGTGATTGCAGGCGCTTACAGTGTGGCCGTAGCCGTGACAGCCACGACACTGTTTAAAGGGGGAGAATTCCTCAACGTGGACGAAGGAAAATTCAATATTAACTTTCCTGAGGTTGGTGAGAGTCCGCCACGTGTGAGGAGAGACTCTGAAAACGGCATTGTATAAGTCCGGGTTTCTGTTTTTCCTGACAAAGAGTAGTTTGATGTCGTCCTGCTTAGTGGTTGACGTGTCTAAGTTTTGGTTTATGATAAGGTCCGCGAGTTCGTGTTCATCGTGCCTTTTGTGGATGCCCTTGACTATCACCATGGGTCTGAGTTTCCGTTCCTTTTCAGCCTTGAGGCCTGAAGCTTGGGGGGCATTCTTGATTCTTACTTCAGCCTGGGCTGCGGAGTCTAGGTTGTTGAACGTCAATTTGATTTTACCTTTGGATAGTCGAGTGACCTTGACCGGTCTGATACCATCGCTCTGGGTGGTATTGAGGGCTGCCTTTAAGCTGTCGAACAAGGCCGCAGGCGGCGCATCGTCCGTGAGTGCCGACACGACCAGGGTCGGTAGGGAAGGTGCCGGGGGAGGGGCGTCGGCCAGGGCCGAAGCGTAAGTCCGCATCCGTGCCCGAGCGGGCGCACCCACGCCCGCGGGAGCGGCCGCGCCCGCGGGAGCAGCCGCGCCCGCGGGAGCAGCCGCGCCCGCGGGAGCAGCCGCGCCCGCGGGTGGTACCAGGCAGCTCCAGGCGCCCGCGCTGGAGTCCCCTGGGATGTTCTGCGTGAGGAGCTCGTGGATGTTTGTTACCTTTTCGAGGGTTGATTGCATTTCCGCGGATGGTGGGGAAGGAGAGGGGGCGGGGGCCCTGAGGCGCTCCTCGAGGGACCCGATGGAGGTCTTGAGGCTGCTTATCTCCTTCCTTAGGCCTTCGATGAGGGGGTTAATGATCTCCGAGAGTTGCGAGGCCCAGCTCGCGCCCGAAGGCGAGGAAAGGGCCCTCCGCGCAGGTGGGGCCACGAAGGAGGCTTGTGAAGTCAGTAGCGAGGGGGACGACGCCCATTGAGAGAGCTGGCTGTAGCGGGAATTTACCTGAGTGTGTGGTGAGTTACCGCCCGCTCTGGCGATAATGGCGTCGCAACATCCGTTGATCAGAGCCTTGTGTTCACCGGTGACTGATTTGTTTTTGCTGTTTGGGTCGACGATTAGGGTTTCCTTAATTCTGATAGCAAATGAGACGATGTCGTCGGCGGCACTCCTGTCCTCCTGAAGCGTGTTGGTGATAGGGTTCTGTGAGTGGCTACTTGGTCTGTCGTTATCAGTACTTACGAGAGAGCCGGATGGCGAGGAGGTGGTCACGGGGTTTTCGTGCAGTGGGGGCTCGGGGCTGCTGAGTTCCATGACCTCCTGGGATTCTAGTATTGAAAACCTGTTAGGGGAAATCACTGAGGGGTCCCTTTCGGGGCGGTCAGTGGTATTCCTGGAGGTGGAGCGGGTATTACGTCGGCCCGCTACTGGGGACCTAACTGTAGGCATGGTGAGGGGGGTCCAGATGTATCTGTTGGACGCAGATGGGTGCAGCGCAGGAGGAGGGCTTGGCCCACCAGTGTCGCGGGGGTTAGTAAGTGTGCGAGATTTATTAAAGCGCAGGTGAAAGAGACAGTGGCAAGGTACTTACGGACCCGTAGAGCTGAGGCGGAACTTCTCCGCGATGGCGAGAGAAGCCAAAGTCGAGGACAGGGAGCCGCCGCAGCACGCGCTCCAGCACAGGCCAGCGCGCGGGACTAGGCCCGGGGAGCAGGTGCGCCCGCCTAGCAACAGGCTCCGACTCGGACCAGCGCACACCAGGTCACAAACACGCGCACGCCACACGTTCACGTATCACAAGCACGACAAAAGGGAAGGTCCCTAACACTAGCCGCAGGCCAGCGTGCGGAACTAGGCCCGGGGAGCAGGTGCGCCCGCCTAGCAACGGGCTCCAACTCGGACCAGCGCACACCAGGTCACAAACACGCGCACGCCACACGTTCACGTATCACAAGCACGACAAATGGAAAGGTCCCTAACACTAGCCGCAGGCCAGCGTGCGGAACTAGGCCCGGGGAGCAGGTGCGCCCGCCTAGCAACAGGCTCCAACTCGGACCAGCGCACACCAGGTCACAAACACGCGCACGCCACACGTTCACGTATCACAAGCACGGCAAAAGGGAAGGTCCCTAACACTAGCCGTTAAATTTTATTCAAACGCGCGCGGACAAGTTTCCAATCGGGAGGCGCCGCGCCCGAAAGGGAGCACCCGCGCCCACGAGGGCGTAACCGAGCTCCGCGATGTACGTGTGCACGCTAGGACGGTCCGAGCGCGACTGGTTAGGTTAGGTTAGGTTAGGTTAGGTTAGGTTTTTTTTTTTTTTTTTTTTTTTTTAGACTGATGGTTAGTAAGGATGGGGGGGGTGCAGGAATGTTTTGGCTGTGGTTGAAGGTTAAAGGGGGTGGATCGAGTTGGACCGGCACCATCGGACTCATCCCTTGGTGAGGCTTGTTGCCTTCCGGTGCCGGGCCGGGTCAAGAAAAAGAGGGAGAAAGAAAGAGAATTATAGAAGGATACAAAAGGAGGAGGACAGAAGAAAGAAAGAGGAAGGAAGGGGATAGGAGGAGAAGAAATATTTTTTTATAAATAAAATAAAAATAAAACAAAAAGCGCTTTAGTCAGACTGCCGCGGGGGCGTGCCGCCCAGACTCCGCGCGCATGGGACCCGATGAGGATTCGACCGCTCCAGGGGTGGCGCTGTCGAAGAGGTGCCCCTCTCCACTCGAAGAAGGCCCCGGTGGTGAGGAGCCGACGTCCGCACCCAGCCTGCCGTTGGAGGTCGGGGCCGGGGCCGGTGCTGCAGATGAGGGCCGCGTTGCTGGCGGGTGCGTGCCTTGCCCGAGGAGCTGGTCGCGTGGCGCGGAAAGGTTGGGCGAAGGGTCCCAGCGGCAGTCCGGTAAAGCGAACGAGTGATGTATAAAGATTATGTTGTTGAGTCAATACAGAGAGGTGCGATTTGAGATGCACATAGGGGTGGGCTGGCGCGGACGGCGGGTGGAAACCGCATGGGAACGCCCGCGCTCGCCCGGGGCGTGATGTTGTTGCAATGCATTTGTGGAAAAACAAGAGGGTTTTCCAAAATAAAGAGGGTTTATAATGGGGTAAACGTTGGTTGGTGCGCTTGTGCGCAACGATGTGAATATGCAAGAGAGGTTTTGGAGCGGCCGCTCCCGGGCGGGCGCGGCCGCGCCCGAGCAGTCCAAGACCGCTCGGGAGCACCCGCGCCCGCCCGGGAGCGCCCGCGCCCACATGGGGCGAATTTGAGTACCTGTTGAAATTCAAGGGGGTAGGTAAAACGCCCAAGATGAGACAAGCGCTTGGCAGAAGCCAAGGTTGGTCACGAGTTGGTTAGGTGATACAATGTCTGCTAGCACGGTGGCGCAAAGCAAATGTGCGAGCAGGTTGGTGCGTTTAAGCGCGAAATTGTGAGTATAAAAGAGACGACAGAGAGGAGCAATCCTAGGCAGGTCATGCATAAAGGATAGGCAGGCGCGGGCGGCAGCCGTAAACTGCATGGGAGCGCCCACGCCCACCCGGGGCGCGAATGTTACAACAATTTATTAGTGGAAGAAAAAAAAAAATTTAAAGGGGGCCCGATGACGTAGACGGGTTTTCCCATTTACAAGTGGGTTAATAATGGGGTGGGGGTTGGTTTGTGCGCTTGAGCGCAAAAATGTGAATTTGAAAGAGGTTCGGGCGCAGCCGCTCCCGAACGGGCGCGAAGCTTTGTGTTGAAACTCAAAGGGGTGGGCGTAACGCCCGAGACGAGGCGAACGTTAAGTAGGTGCTAAGGTTGGTTGCGAGTTGCCGCGCCCAAACAATGTTGCGTAAATTTGATGTGAGTTACATACATAGGGGAAGGCTAGCGCGGACGACGGCCGTAAGCCGCATGGGGACGCCCGCGCTTACCCGGAGCGTTGGGCAATGGGGACCAGGACCAACGGTGTTGCCGACAACAGCCTCATAGGGGAAGGCGAGCGCGGACGACGGCCGTAAGCCGCATGGGAACGCCCGCGCCCACCTGGGGCGTGTGGCAGTGGGGACCAGGACCAACGGTATTGTCGAGAACAGCTTCATAGGGGAAGGCTAGCGCGAGCGACGGCCGTAAGCCGCATGGGAACGCCCGCGCCCACCTGAAGCGTTTG